>OX383957.1:31819837-34654837 GCA_947532105.1 Athrips mouffetella | reverse complement strand
CCTAACCTAACCTAACCTAACCTAACCTAACCTAACCTAACCTAACCTAACCTAACCTAACCTAACCTAACCTAACCTAACCTAACCTAACCTAACCTAACCTAACCTAACCTAACCTAACCTAACCTAACCTAACCTAACCTAACCTAACCTAACCTAACCTAACCTAACCTAACCTAACCTAACCTAACCTAACCTAACCTAACCTAACCTAACCTAACCTAACCTAACCTAACCTAACCTAACCTAACCTAACCTAACCTAACCTAACCTAACCTAACCTAACCTAACCTAACCTAACCTAACCTAACCTAACCTAACCTAACCTAACCTAACCTAACCTAACCTAACCTAACCTAACCTAACCTAACCTAACCTAACCTAACCTAACCTAACCTAACCTAACCTAACCTAACCTAACCTAACCTAACCTAACCTAACCTAACCTAACCTAACCTAACCTAACCTAACCTAACCTAACCTAACCTAACCTAACCTAACCTAACCTAACCTAACCTAACCTAACCTAACCTAACCTAACCTAACCTAACCTAACCTAACCTAACCTAACCTAACCTAACCTAACCTAACCTAACCTAACCTAACCTAACCTAACCTAACCTAACCTAACCTAACCTAACCTAACCTAACCTAACCTAACCTAACCTAACCTAACCTAACCTAACCTAACCTAACCTAACCTAACCTAACCTAACCTAACCTAACCTAACCTAACCTAACCTAACCTAACCTAACCTAACCTAACCTAACCTAACCTAACCTAACCTAACCTAACCTAACCTAACCTAACCTAACCTAACCTAACCTAACCTAACCTAACCTAACCTAACCTAACCTAACCTAACCTAACCTAACCTAACCTAACCTAACCTAACCTAACCTAACCTAACCTAACCTAACCTAACCTAACCTAACCTAACCTAACCTAACCTAACCTAACCTAACCTAACCTAACCTAACCTAACCTAACCTAACCTAACCTAACCTAACCTAACCTAACCTAACCTAACCTAACCTAACCTAACCTAACCTAACCTAACCTAACCTAACCTAACCTAACCTAACCTAACCTAACCTAACCTAACCTAACCTAACCTAACCTAACCTAACCTAACCTAACCTAACCTAACCTAACCTAACCTAACCTAACCTAACCTAACCTAACCTAACCTAACCTAACCTAACCTAACCTAACCTAACCTAACCTAACCTAACCTAACCTAACCTAACCTAACCTAACCTAACCTAACCTAACCTAACCTAACCTAACCTAACCTAACCTAACCTAACCTAACCTAACCTAACCTAACCTAACCTAACCTAACCTAACCTAACCTAACCTAACCTAACCTAACCTAACCTAACCTAACCTAACCTAACCTAACCTAACCTAACCTAACCTAACCTAACCTAACCTAACCTAACCTAACCTAACCTAACCTAACCTAACCTAACCTAACCTAACCTAACCTAACCTAACCTAACCTAACCTAACCTAACCTAACCTAACCTAACCTAACCTAACCTAACCTAACCTAACCTAACCTAACCTAACCTAACCTAACCTAACCTAACCTAACCTAACCTAACCTAACCTAACCTAACCTAACCTAACCTAACCTAACCTAACCTAACCTAACCTAACCTAACCTAACCTAACCTAACCTAACCTAACCTAACCTAACCTAACCTAACCTAACCTAACCTAACCTAACCTAACCTAACCTAACCTAACCTAACCTAACCTAACCTAACCTAACCTAACCTAACCTAACCTAACCTAACCTAACCTAACCTAACCTAACCTAACCTAACCTAACCTAACCTAACCTAACCTAACCTAACCTAACCTAACCTAACCTAACCTAACCTAACCTAACCTAACCTAACCTAACCTAACCTAACCTAACCTAACCTAACCTAACCTAACCTAACCTAACCTAACCTAACCTAACCTAACCTAACCTAACCTAACCTAACCTAACCTAACCTAACCTAACCTAACCTAACCTAACCTAACCTAACCTAACCTAACCTAACCTAACCTAACCTAACCTAACCTAACCTAACCTAACCTAACCTAACCTAACCTAACCTAACCTAACCTAACCTAACCTAACCTAACCTAACCTAACCTAACCTAACCTAACCTAACCTAACCTAACCTAACCTAACCTAACCTAACCTAACCTAACCTAACCTAACCTAACCTAACCTAACCTAACCTAACCTAACCTAACCTAACCTAACCTAACCTAACCTAACCTAACCTAACCTAACCTAACCTAACCTAACCTAACCTAACCTAACCTAACCTAACCTAACCTAACCTAACCTAACCTAACCTAACCTAACCTAACCTAACCTAACCTAACCTAACCTAACCTAACCTAACCTAACCTAACCTAACCTAACCTAACCTAACCTAACCTAACCTAACCTAACCTAACCTAACCTAACCTAACCTAACCTAACCTAACCTAACCTAACCTAACCTAACCTAACCTAACCTAACCTAACCTAACCTAACCTAACCTAACCTAACCTAACCTAACCTAACCTAACCTAACCTAACCTAACCTAACCTAACCTAACCTAACCTAACCTAACCTAACCTAACCTAACCTAACCTAACCTAACCTAACCTAACCTAACCTAACCTAACCTAACCTAACCTAACCTAACCTAACCTAACCTAACCTAACCTAACCTAACCTAACCTAACCTAACCTAACCTAACCTAACCTAACCTAACCTAACCTAACCTAACCTAACCTAACCTAACCTAACCTAACCTAACCTAACCTAACCTAACCTAACCTAACCTAACCTAACCTAACCTAACCTAACCTAACCTAACCTAACCTAACCTAACCTAACCTAACCTAACCTAACCTAACCTAACCTAACCTAACCTAACCTAACCTAACCTAACCTAACCTAACCTAACCTAACCTAACCTAACCTAACCTAACCTAACCTAACCTAACCTAACCTAACCTAACCTAACCTAACCTAACCTAACCTAACCTAACCTAACCTAACCTAACCTAACCTAACCTAACCTAACCTAACCTAACCTAACCTAACCTAACCTAACCTAACCTAACCTAACCTAACCTAACCTAACCTAACCTAACCTAACCTAACCTAACCTAACCTAACCTAACCTAACCTAACCTAACCTAACCTAACCTAACCTAACCTAACCTAACCTAACCTAACCTAACCTAACCTAACCTAACCTAACCTAACCTAACCTAACCTAACCTAACCTAACCTAACCTAACCTAACCTAACCTAACCTAACCTAACCTAACCTAACCTAACCTAACCTAACCTAACCTAACCTAACCTAACCTAACCTAACCTAACCTAACCTAACCTAACCTAACCTAACCTAACCTAACCTAACCTAACCTAACCTAACCTAACCTAACCTAACCTAACCTAACCTAACCTAACCTAACCTAACCTAACCTAACCTAACCTAACCTAACCTAACCTAACCTAACCTAACCTAACCTAACCTAACCTAACCTAACCTAACCTAACCTAACCTAACCTAACCTAACCTAACCTAACCTAACCTAACCTAACCTAACCTAACCTAACCTAACCTAACCTAACCTAACCTAACCTAACCTAACCTAACCTAACCTAACCTAACCTAACCTAACCTAACCTAACCTAACCTAACCTAACCTAACCTAACCTAACCTAACCTAACCTAACCTAACCTAACCTAACCTAACCTAACCTAACCTAACCTAACCTAACCTAACCTAACCTAACCTAACCTAACCTAACCTAACCTAACCTAACCTAACCTAACCTAACCTAACCTAACCTAACCTAACCTAACCTAACCTAACCTAACCTAACCTAACCTAACCTAACCTAACCTAACCTAACCTAACCTAACCTAACCTAACCTAACCTAACCTAACCTAACCTAACCTAACCTAACCTAACCTAACCTAACCTAACCTAACCTAACCTAACCTAACCTAACCTAACCTAACCTAACCTAACCTAACCTAACCTAACCTAACCTAACCTAACCTAACCTAACCTAACCTAACCTAACCTAACCTAACCTAACCTAACCTAACCTAACCTAACCTAACCTAACCTAACCTAACCTAACCTAACCTAACCTAACCTAACCTAACCTAACCTAACCTAACCTAACCTAACCTAACCTAACCTAACCTAACCTAACCTAACCTAACCTAACCTAACCTAACCTAACCTAACCTAACCTAACCTAACCTAACCTAACCTAACCTAACCTAACCTAACCTAACCTAACCTAACCTAACCTAACCTAACCTAACCTAACCTAACCTAACCTAACCTAACCTAACCTAACCTAACCTAACCTAACCTAACTTATTTTTATTTTTATTATTAAAAAAAAAAAAAAAAAAAATTAAGTCACTTCTTGATCGTCCAAAGTTCATATATCACCGTATACCGTATTACATTTCGAGCTCCGTACTGCGCAGCGCTGCCCGTATAAGGCAGCACTGGCAGGGTCACCATGTAAGGTGGCTGTCGGGAGCGGCACAAAGGAAACGACTGTCTCTCAGAAGATTCGTATATTGACTACTTAATAAGAGTACATGCGTTCTTACAATATAGCATATGTATGTGAAGGTGCGTCACATACTACACAATCTTCCCTATTGAAAGTTTTGTATTTCTTTATTTCAATAGCTTCACGGACCATTCTAGGGAAATATTGACGGTCGGTGGAGAGGACTTTCGGCGCATGTAACTCTATCCAGTGGTTAGTTCCGGAGTTCAGCAGATGGTCGGCTATTGCGTCCCTCAAACATTCGTACGAGTCACACTATGACGTCACTTACGTCGGTCATTTTGGTCCTGCGGACGTCATTGTGACGTATTTGTGCTGCCTGGGAGATCACGATCAAAAGCCATGTTTCGTTAACCGGCTTCGAAATCGTCTAGATCGTAATACCATCCTTTCCTATACGAGTACCTTCCTCCCCCTCGCCGGCTATCAAGGGGGACCTACTCAGTGGAGTGTCTTTACACAAGTGTTAATTAGCATGCTTGTGGGGTAGTACGAGAATGATAACTCAATTTTGGAAAAAATTACAACTGTGGCGTTACTCCTGCCGATTAGCGCAGTGATAGTAATATATCTCAGGAAACCTTTTGAAACGGTTTCACACAAGTCTTTAACCTGTGTTCTCTCTCAATTTAATTCTTGAAAGGTAATATGCATGAAGACAAAAAATATATCGAAATGTTATTAGTAAAAAAAAAAAACAAAAAACAAAATCGGGTATAAAAAATAAGTTCTAAAATCTAAGATAACTTGAATTTCATGCTGGCGGGGACAAACCGGGGCGGACTAAAATTATGTGTTCGGAGGTGGTTTTTCAACATCAAATATATTTTGTAGTTTTTGTTTGTCCCCGCCTGCAATACCTCATGAAATTCAAGTTATATTTATGTTACCTTAGATTTCAGACCTTGTTTTTTTCTCTTTTTAGTTCATATTTTTCTACACTGTCGGGTATTTTGCTTTTTGAAATATTTTTTTTATTTAGTACAATTTAGTTTTATTAATGAAGGATTCGTTCAGATAACAATTTAGTTTATTGGTTAGTTAGTAAATAAGCTCTACGATGAAGTAAATTTTTATTATCTTCTGTTGTTTTTTTAAATTGTATACCCCATGGCACTCCTACAATGAAAACAAATCTAACGACACCTCACATGTTGAAATCTATCAAGCCGTTTAGGCTGAAGCCAGAGCCCGACAACTAGATTGACGTTCACACATACTTACATACATACACTCGAAAAACATAACCCTCCTATTTTGGGACAGTCGGATAAAAAATGAAAGTGTATTTTTATAAAAATATTTATTTTGTCAAGGACAATGAAAATTTTCAAAAATACACATAATCACCCGAGTAAAATCACAAGTTAAATCGTAGGTGCTTTGGTAGAAAAAAATACAATAATTGATTAACACTACGTTACATCACAACGATTCAATCACTACGGACGAACGACTAGGAGTTCGAGGGGGCTTCGGCCTCTCCGAACAGGACGAAGCCTTACAAGAGCTATTCGATTTCGCTCCCAACCGTCGCATATCGTTTCCTCTATTAGGCGAATAGACTATGTACATTTTATTGCTTTCGTATCACTTATTTAGCAACTCGAGACGGCAAAAGAGCGAGATCGGGCTGTAGTAGAGTCGACTACAAAAATTATTGTCGATTAGAAATCCTAAGAGGAAGGGGAACACGAAACGATGTGCTTAGACTGCTTAGTGTGTTCATAATATCTACATGACGTGTTCATAGCAGTGTAACTAATCGAAAGAGGTGGAGGTCGGTATGTGGTGCTGCGCGGCCGCGGGGTCGGGTCGCGTGCGGTAGCGGGGCGGAGGCGGCGCGGGGGGCGCGGGGGCGGAGAGCGGGAAGAGCTCCCCTCCCGCCCCCGCCACCTCCCCCTCCCCGTCCCCCGCGCGCGCCCCCCCCAGTGCCTCTCCTCGCTCCAGGCTCCACTGTCGCCGCAACACACGTACTCCGCCGCTGCCCAGACACCTGTGCACACAATTTATTAAATCTCATTGTTTATATTATACAGGATGTCCAGTAAATACAGGATATCCCTTCACCCATGCCTGCAAACGTAGCTCTCAGTGGGACAATATTTTTGTAATTATATCTGCACTATGTACCTGATTGCTTCACACAATAAACATTCATTTATTCACACCAATAGGTCTCATTATGGCCTACTACATGCCGAAAATATAGCCGGATAAAAAGTTGTAAGGTTTTTGAATTTTAATCTTTTTCTTTTTTTTTTAGATTTTTCCCGCCTTGTAGCAGTTTTTATGTTGCTGTGTCTACAAATGATAACGTTTTTTTACAAATTACTTGTGGACATTTGTTATATCTGAATCAGTCCTATTTTCAACAATGAATTAGAACTGAAATTTAAAAAAGCCAAATTTATGCGAAGTTTTTATATTGACCAAAACGAACCACTAACTTTTGTGGGCTATGGTGTAAAAAAAAATGTACCACATGTACCGTACCAACCACTTTAAAAACTTGCTTTGTGTATGCCGTTTTTAAAATGGTATCATTGTTATACATTTTCCGAATTTGTTTGTTTATTGATTTTTTTAAAGATGAAAGTCGCATTTTGGACCTGGCATAAATTTAACTTTTCAAAATTTCTGTTCTAATTCACAGTCGAAAAAGACTGTTTTAGATAAAACAAATATCCACAAGTAATTAAAAAAACTAAGTCAAAAGTTATCATTTGTAGACAAAGCAACAAAAAAACTGCTACAAGGCGGAAAAAATCGAAAAAAAATTAAAACACAAAACCTTACTTTTTATCAGGCTATATTTTGGCATGTTGTAGGCCATCATGATAAGGCCTCTTGGTGGGTGAAGGGATATACTCTATTTACTGGACATCCTGTATAGGGTGTAACAAAAACGGTATTACTCGTACCAACCCTGAAGCACACCCCGGACACTACAAACATCGAGCGCCAATTTGAAATTGGAAGGTCGCGTAGGCTCGCATATTCAGTACAAAAGACCCTCAGAAAGACCACGAGAATCTCGCGGGCGAGTGCTCGCGGGGGTGCGGGGTACATTGCAAGGGGGGAGGGGAGAGTGTCAGTTTTGTATGGCTATAACTATTACTTTGTTCTGTGCCTGAAGAATGCGAATCTGTTCATGAAACTGAACTACTTTCCCTACGGACCATAGGCCGAAATACGAAAAAAAAACATTGTTGTCCTGTCATAATAATGAATCAGCTGATAGATAGATTAAAAAAAAAAAAATATTAACAAAATATTAAGTAACTATGTCCGAATTCATAAGTCTGACCTGTAACGCGAGTATGGCGCAGCTGGTGGCGAGCTGTCGGCGGAGACTGCTCCTGACCGAGTCCATGCTGTCGGGCCGCGTGTAACACAAATTATTTCATCTACACTCAGGTTGTAATCTTTGAATGAAGATTCAAAAAGTTGATACACAAGGCTCAATATTATGCAGGCAGAGTATCTATAAAAAAAAAAAAATACCATTACGTAACGATTTTTGTATATAAATTTTTCAAAAGTGTTACCTAGGCAATTAAATTTTTTATTCATTACATAACGCTTGGATAAAATTCACCTTGAACCTAAACTTTTTTAAGAAGACTGGTTTTAATGTCTTTTAGAAAGGGCAACAAATTAAATGATTCGCAAACTAATTTTTTATACCCCAATACACTTTAGACAAAATGGATGAATGTACACCAAATTGGCTGAACGTACACCAAATTTGGGTAACCGGTTCGGTTAGGTTCGTTAGAATATAACCCAACCGATCCCGAATGGGATTGGTTAGGTTGTGTTAGGTTACCTTGCGACCACAACGCACGAGCCGAGCGACCGGGGCGAGCGTGCCGCGGCAGCGGTCAGCGAAGTGCCGGAAGCAAATTTGGTGTACATTCATCCATTTTGGTACACAAAATTTGGTGAATATTTAGTAAAAATTTAATCAAATTTGGTGGCACGTTAATACACAGCCTTTAGAAAGCACGTTAGTAATGTATTAGTTTTTCTTAGTAGCTGTCAAATAGCAGTAGCATATTTACAAAGTGTACCTAATAAATAACATACAATTATACTCAATATTTATTTAATTCACTAGGTAGAAGTATTATTCATTGTACTGGCATCGCACAATATTCAGATAAATGGATAGATAGAAAAGCTGTAGATAAAAATTTAATAAGAAAAAAGTAGATTCTGAAATCGCGACCGCAGTAGTTGGAACCCCTCCACTACCGGCAGCGCCACAGAGGGCCACGCGGTCGCTTAGCCATTCGTTTTTCTTGTGCCGGCATCGACACATCGTAAAAATTTTAACTCAAAGTTTTTTAGTCTTTATTTTTATTAGTACCTTTCAATAGTTTTTACGTCAAAGTAATATTTTATCAAAAAGATCTGTGTTAGTGTTGTAAATGTAAAATATGGGCAATGAGGCGGTTGGAAGACTTCAAAGATTGTCTTTGCCCTCATTTGCTCACGGACAAGGAAAATTTATACTCTCACGGATTCAAGTAACAACAGTAAGTTTTTTTATCACATATTTATCGCGGCGTATATGTATAACATCCGTGATTTTAGCGGTGGGTAGACGCGCAGCAATAGCGGTTTTAAAATCTTGAGGTTTAATTAAACGATAATTTAGTTTTTTTGATGAAAAATATTTGCATTGTTAATACAACGACAACAACAACGACAACAACAACGACAACGACAACAACGACAACAACAACGACAACAACAAAAAAAACACCACCAAACACCACCACCAAACACCACCACCACCAAACATCACCACCACCCAAATCTCCGCCCCGTGGCTGAATTTTTTTTTAAAACAAATACCAAGACATTGTACAGACATTGACTGGACTACTTGCTAAATAAAAACAGAAAAGATTGTTGCCGATTACGCCCGAAGTCAATGTCAGAGAGCGATCAACCCGAACGGGGACACACGTGAGGGCACACGTCGTTGCGAGTGGACGTCTCGATTGTAATTTAATTCACCAGTATTCGTTTATAATTTCAATTCAGAAGAGTTATTTTTTTTTTCTTGGCAAACTTGAGTATCGAGATAAACAGGAACCATTTTATGGAGAGAATACGTATAAAGTTTACACTAACCAAAACGCAATCGCAATTGATGACACAGGCAAAGCTGTCTTTGAAAAAACTAAAAAGCATGGTAAAGGTCTAGTCTGGAGTTGTAATAATGCAATTTGTGCTTTGGATGAACAGATACTATTTAAACTAAGAACAATATTTGAAGAGTTTAACTGTTAATCCGCAACAGAGATGTATTCACTATATTTGAACAAACGTCTTAAAACTAATATTTCTTTCATTAACAATGTAAAACCTCATTCTCCACGATTAAGAACGTTATCCAGAGAAATTTATCAGCTACAAAGTGATTGTGATACGTTAAAAGAAATTGATACTGCATTAAAAACTGTAAACGTGGAGAAAAAAAAAGAATTAGGCGAATATCACGTACCTGGGAGTGTAGTCGTTGAAAGCTCCAAACACCAAGAAATTGTAGAAGATTCTATTATCAAAGAGTTTAAAGATGCATTTAAAGTAGGTACTTTCTAAGAAAAGTTTAGATACACCTAAATTAGAATGTATTTCTTGTAATAAACTTTACTGCTCAAAGGATATTTCTAATCTAAATCGTTTACGAAAGCCTATTAATACAACTGTTTGGACACAGCTTATTGAATACTATAGTTCTAAAAATATGGACCATAGTCCACATATATGCCATACATGTCTGACAAAGATTCGAGCTAGCCAAATTCCAGCTACATGCGTACTTAATGACTTGTTTCTGGATACAATTCCATTGGAGATAAGGCAATTGAACGATTACGAAAAGCTCTTAATTCAGCGTGCAAAAGCTTTCCAAGTGGTTGTATCGATGAATCCGGTAGCGAAAAAATCTTTGCCGAACCGAGAAATGGTTCAAAAATGTAAAGGTAGAACTTTCCATCAACCTTTACCTTTAGAGGAAACATTAAATAAATTTCCGAAACCAGAAGAGCCTTTAACTAACCCAGAACTTTACATAATGGTACGAGGACGACCAACAAAATCGAAGATAATTTGGGAAGATATAGTTGACATTCATAAAGTCTATGCCGCACTCTGTTACTTAAAACGAGTGAACCCGCTTTACTCTGTAATCAAATTACCAAATGTACCTAATCATTTATTTCAAACAATCGATGGAAATTTACAACATGTAATTGAAACAAATAATTGTAATCAGGATGAAGCTTTAGATACATTTTTAACACAGATAACGGAGGATAGTAACTTAATAGATTACGAACAATATACCATATACCCATTGTATGAAAAAAGAAAAAATTCACCAACTTCAGATCTTTATCAAATGAAGACAGTTAATTTATTCAACACCTATTTATTCAACAGACGAGAATCTTGACGTGAAATGTTTTCCTTATTTGTATCCAAATGGGAAATACGGCCAGTTTCATACACGTCCACAAAAGCTAACTTCAAGTGAATATATTAAAGCTAGATTGATGTCAAAACACACGATTTAAATTAGATTTTTTTTTTATTGAAAATGGGCTTACTCTTGACCTCGATCTAGTCTTGAAGATAGAGATGAGGTCGACGATGGAACGAGCTTACCCAGAAGAAGCCTATTCACTCGCGACTTGAATAGATTCGGGTTATATGAACTCGGGAACACAGACGCAGGCAGAGAATTCCACTCTTTAGCCGTGCGCATTATAAAAGATGTTTCAAAGCGCTTTGTGCATCGTAACATAGATCAACAATATTTATTTTTTTTACTGCACGACACGAATGTTTGCCAGTTGAATTCGGGAATATTGTGTAAAATGAATACAGTCAATCAAAAACAAAAAATAACTGCTGAACAGTATTTACAGATGTTAAATAATGATGAACTAGAAGAAGATCTGACTACTATATTTGCTAGGTTGAGAAACACTGAGCAGTATTGGAAAAAAGCCAGGAATAACGTGAATTGCATGACTTAACACTATGGACCAGCCACTTGGTTCCTCACTATGAGCCCGTCGGAGCTCCTGTGCTTCATGATTCCCCAATTGATGAGGTAGCAGCTTTTATTTCCAAGTATATTACATGTGAAGTACCAAAAAAAGAAATCTTGCACCAACTCTTCACCAACGAGTTGTGGGATACCAAATTCACAAACATAATAAATATTGTATGAGAAGAAAGAAAACAAAGAAAGGATTTATATCAGTGTGTCGATTTGGTTTCCCACGACCCGTTACAAATATTCTTTCTATTAGAGATACAGCTGAATCAGTCGCGGCAAGAAAAGCTCTGTGTCCAAACAAACGGTTATATGTATAATATTGTACGCAAAAAGGAATCTGAGATGATAAATGATTACAATCCAGCTGTATTACTCGCATGGAACGGCAATATTGATATCCAATATGTAGGTGAAAAAACTGCTATACTGAACTACTACGTCACTAAATACACAACAAAATCTGAAAAAACACACGCACTGATTGATTTCGATGACATAAACTCTACAAAGAGCTTGCGAAGTCGATTGTTTAATATCGGGCTTAGAATGTTGTCAAATCGCGAGTGCGGTGCATTAGAGGCCAGTGATACGTTGTTGGGTATTCCATTGTATGCCACTGATCCCCAGACGACAATTAGGTGGCTAGATGTAAACATAAACCGCAATCGAAGAGTCAAGTCTAAAACAGAAATGACAATGCTGGATCCCGATTCTACAAATATATACCACGAATCGTGGATTGACGATAAATATCCAGCTAGGCCAGTAGAGTTAAAAAATGCAAACTTGTATAATTTCTCCAAATTCTATGATGTCGTGAAAACACGCCCAGTTTCTAAACAAGCAGAATATTATATGTTAGATGGAGGGAAAACTTACTTAAAGAAAAGAGACAGACCTTATCTTAAAAACTTTTACATGTACGATGTTGAACAAATGCCTGAAAAGTATTATTTTTCGATGCTTTTATTGTTTAAGACATGGCGTTACCTCCAAAATTTAAAAATGGGATTTGAAACATATACTGAGGCTTTCAACTTTGCGAAAGATGATATGAAAAATGAACTCAGACATGTCAATTTCCGCATTGAATTCCAAAATCAATTACAAAAGGCTTTCGAAATGGTGGAGACTAAATTAGCCGAACTAAGTGAAGAGATTGAAAATGATGATGAAGAGATAGGTCCTGATAATTCCTTAGATTTTGAGGCACTTGAAGCGGTAAATGCGATGGAAGACTTCAATAATATGAACAATGACGGAGATGAAAATAATTTCGATGAAATGATAAGTAAACCTAATAGAGATCAAAAGTGTGTGTTTAATATGGTGACGGAAAGTATGTCTAATGAAAGCGAAACTCTTCGTTGTTTTATAAGTGGTACTGGTGGGACTGGTAAAAGTTTTATTATCAAAATTCTTAAAGTGTGGGTACAAAAACATTTGAACAAAAAAGTAGCTGTAGCTGCTCCAACGGGTATTGCGGCCTTTAATGTTAATGGATTGACGATTCATAGATTATTGCAATTACCAGTTGAACACAAACAAACGCCCAAATACAGACCACTTTCAGATGAGGTTCTCCAAGTTCTGCGGTCTGATTTAAAAGAGAGTTGTTTTATTTATAATCAATGAAGTATCAATGATATCAAATATCACTTTAGCGTATATACATATGCGTATGGCAGATATATTTGATACCATCGATGAAGAAAACCGGTGGTTTGGTAAACGGAATATCGTGTTACTTGGAGATCTTTTACAGCTTCCACCTGTTAGGGAAAAAAAATATTAAAATTATTATTTTTTTTTAATTCTCCTTTTATAAAACTGTCGTCTCGCGAGATTACAAACCTAATAGGTGCTCTTAATTTTCCAAATCTGTGGGAAGACCTTTTTAAATACCAGGAGTTAACACAAAACATGCGACAGTTGAATGATAAGAAGTTCGTAGAAATGCTTCTAAGAATAAGAATAGGAATCACAACCGACGAGGGTAGATTACACGAAATAGCTGATTGTCTCAGTCGGCTTCCTCCAGATACAGTTTGTTTGTTACCGACTAGAAATATGGCTGAGCAACTAAATAATGCCATGTTGCAAGCTATTCCTAATCCGGAAATTACACTTAAAGCCACAGATAGTGTCGATTTTTTTATTTATTTAGGTGAACACAACAGGTAGCAATCAAGAATAAATCAAGTGTAGTACATAAAAAAGTAATGAACTAGATTACAACCCTTTAACGTGTCACACAGTAAAGCTTACGTAAACGAAAAATAATAATAAAAGTGCAAGTTCATACAAAACAGAACTTAAAATAGTACAAATAACAGCTAATTATGTGGATGTTAACCTATTTCAAAATGATCTTAACAGTTTTTTTAAAAACACTATGACGCGAATTGGAAATGTCCAATAAATTGTTGGAGTGCGATAGCTCATTGTATAGACGGCACGCTCTTACTATTGGGTTATAGTAAGAGGTGTTATTTGTGAATGTGTGAATTAAAAATGTCTTTGGGTTACGCAAATTATGCGAAATATTAAAGTTAAGGCTAGACAGTAAGGGTGGCGAGTCGAGCAAGGAGTGAATGATTTTATGGAGGTAAATTAGGTCGTTATGTTTTCTTCTGATGTATAAAGGAGTCATATTGAATTTTTGGAGTCTGTCAGAGTAGCTATTGAGTATGCGACCATATCCAAATTTATAACACAGTACCTTGAGAAACTTTTTTTGCACTCTCTCTATGCTAGTCTCGTGTACCACATAACACGGAGACCAGATTACAGTTGCATATTCTAGAATGCTTCGAACCAAACTATTGTAAAGTAGAATTAAAGAGCTGGGGTTTTTAAACTTTTTTGATGAGCGTATTATAAAGCCAAGAAGTTGAAAAGCTTTCGTTGTTATGTGACTGTAGTGATCGCGGAAAGTTAATTGACTATCGAAAATTACTCCAAGGTCTTTTCAAGATTTACGTGTAAGTTTATCATTTCCTATTTGATAGTCATATTTAATGTAATTTTTCTTTTTAGTAAAGGATATACAGAAACACTTTTCGACATTAAGGAGCATAAGGTTTTGTTGACTCCAATCTGATATAATGCTTAAGTCTCTCTGTAGTTGGATACAGTCATTAGTAGTTTTAATTTTGTAGAATATTTTCAGATCATCGGCATACAAGAGACTAGAACAGCTTAGGTTTTGTGTGAGATCGTCTATAAAAATGGTAAAAAACAAAGGACCCAAGTGTGATCCTTGAGGGACTCCAGAAGATATTTCGATAGGCTCAGAACTATGACCTTTTACTGTAACTAACTGACTTCTTTTATTTAGATAAGATTGTACCCAACGAAGCAATGAACCATGTATACCATAATGTTGTAATTTTAAGGAGAGTATGGAATGATTGACTTTATCAAAAGCTTTACGGAAATCAGTGTCAATAGCGTCTACCTGACCGCTTTCAGCAAATGAAGAACAGAGAAAGTTTTTGAACTCAAGTAGATTAGAGACAGTAGATTTATGTTTTATAAAGCCATGTTGAATTTCAGACAGAATCGGTTGAACTTGATGGTAGATGTGATCATAAACGGCACGTTCAAAGACTTTGGCTGCACAAGAGAGTATACTTATAGGTCTATAATTAGCACAATCAGATCTGTCACCAGATTTATGAATAGGCACCACATATGCAGTTTTCCATATGGTAGGAAAAATGCCAGAAACAAGAGACATATTGTTTAAAAAGGTGAGTGGACTGGAAAGCTCTGAGGCACACTCTTTTATAAACTTTGGAGGTATGCCATCGGGACCAGCACCCTTCCTAGCATCTAGAGTTTTCAGAATTTTTTCAACATCTTTACAATTTATTATAATTTTTGACAAAGTATCATTCTGAAGATGTGGTAGAGTGTTCATATTAAAATTAATTTGAGAGACCGGAGTATTGTCATAAACAGACCTAAAATATTTTGAAACTGTTACTGTCAGACGCACTTAGGTTACCGAAATTCATATTTTGTGGGATGTTGTTAGAACTTCTTTTGCTGTTTACATATCTCCAAAATGGTTTGATATCATCTGGTAAGGAATCTTCAATTGAACTGATAAATGAGTAGTAGCAAGAATTGATCAAGTCTTTGCATTTTGCACGGAAAAAAGAAAAGGTATCGTAATCACGTGGATTTTCATAAATTTTGTACAATCTGTGGTACTTATTTTTTCTTGCAAGACATTTTTTTAAGGTGGGCGAGTACCAAGAAGGATAATTAGAGCATCGGAGTGTTTTAGTGGGAGTAAATTGTTTAATGAGGTTATTGACAGTATTGTAGAACTCATGGACAGCCTCATCTACGTCTTTAATGTTAGAGAAAAAATTCCAATCTATTTGTTTTAATGCAAGTTTTAAGTTGACATAATCACATTTATCAAAGTTAAATTTTATTTATTTGTTAGATTTCATATTTTTTGTTGAGATAATGGCATAATTCAACCTTAACAGTAATGGAGGATGGTGCCCGTCCACACGGAGTAAAGGAAAATCCTCATTAACAGTGATTCCATCATATGAAGACAGAACCAAGTCTAAAAGTCTGTTATTCTTATTCGGCACGTTATTAAATTGCGATAACTGACAGAAGGCCAGAGTGTCCAACAGATAAGTCGATTTAAAATCAGGCAAACCGGAAAAAGACGGGGTTAATTTATTTGACTTTGGGAAAGGTGTCCATTCGATACTAGGCAAGTTAAAATCACCCATTACAAGATTGATTGTGTCATTATTTCCAGCAAATAATTTTTTTGTGTATTATCATAAAAAGTTGTTAAATCGTCTTTTTTTAAATAGTCGGGCAAGTAACAGACACGCAAGTTTATGACAGGTCGAAAGTTACAGTCGGGTAATCCACAAATCCTCGCAAGAGCTTTCCCATGAGAAGCGACGGATAGCATTGAATTTCTTTTTTATGGCAATAAGTACACCACCGCCCTCTAGCTTACTCGATCTCGTGGTCTCACGATCTCTACGGAAAATATTGTATCGCACATCCAACAATCTCCACCTCTGATGTGCACGAAATACACCCAAAAAACGAAAGAAAAATTTATTAAAATAAAAAAAGTGCTATGAAACTTAAAAAAAGTAGTGAAATCCCACCAAAAACATTTTCATGTAAAATGTTGCCAAGATGAGACCATATAGCTCGCATTTACAAAAAGTTATCAGATCTCATGGAGAGCCAAGCTTCTAACTCTACACGCCTTAACTCTACAAGCCCCAAACTTTACAAAATCTACACCTTAGTCAAAATATGTGACTTGGCCCTTTCGCTACCGTCACGTGGGCGTAAGGTAAATAATTTATTACTGTGCATGTTACTTTTTTGTTCTAAAATTAGTTCTTGAATTAACGAAACGGCATAGCCACTTATTTTGACTTAGGTGTAGATTTTGTAAAGTTAGGGCTTGTAGAGTTAAGGCGTGTAGAGTTAGGCGCAGGCCAGACAAAAGAGGTGCGCCGCACGGCACGCCTTCAGCGCACCTCTTCTGTCTGGCTTGCACCGCGTCGTTCTCCTACATTTTGTATGCATGTGATTTGAACAGGCGACGAGACAGCATGCCTAAGGCGCACTGTCGGTGCACCACCGGCGCACCGCCGGCATGACCGCCGGCACGCCGCCGCACAGCACAGTCCGCTGCCATCGATTGCGTCGTCCAGCCGAAAAGTGTACCACGGGGGTGCTCGAAGCGCGCCTCGGGCGCACCCGAAGCGCGCCTCGGGCGCACCCGAAGTGCGCCGCGCCCGTTCTGTCTGGCTTGCACCTTAGAAGCTTGGCTCTACATGAGATCTGATAACTTTTTGAAAATGCGAGCTATATGGTCTCGTCTTGGCAACATTTTACATGAAAATGTTTTTGGTGTGATAATATTTTCAAGTATTTTCTTGTCGTGAAAGTTTATTGAAAACGTATAAATAGTGGTACAGGCAGTATACATGCAGTGACACAAGAAGATACTCTTGGAGTGGCTACTAACTTATGATCTCCTCCCATATAAGTCTTAAAAATTTAACGACAAAACCTACAATGAATTGGGAAAGAATTCAAATCTATACATATAATAAAAAGGTAGAATCCGTGTGTCTGTACTTTTGATGACTTTAATGAAAAATTATTGTAAGCGATAAGAAAAGACTAATAGAACACAAAAACATATTTTTAGGGTTCCGATACCAAAATGGTAAAAAAAAGGAACCCTTATGGTGCCGCTCTGTCTGTCTGTCTGTCTGTCTGTCCGTCTGTCTGTCACACCTCTATATCTCAGCAACCACTTACGCTATCGAGCTGAAATTTGGAATAGTTTTAGAATATAGTTGCCCAACTTAATTGCACATGAAAATTTTTTGAAAAAAGTATGATTATTAATGTAAAGGGGGCCAAAATAGGGGGGGCCAAATTTCAAATTGTCGCTACTAGGTCGAGTGGGGTATCATATGAAAGGGCTTTACTTGTACATTTTAAAATATATTTTTGTATTTTTTTAAGTTTCTTAGTTTTCAAGTTATGATGAAAAATGTCAAAAAAAATACCATTCCCCCCCCCTTATCTCCGAAGTTTGAGTAAGGGAAAATCTGAATTAATTACAGTTGACAGAGGTTTATGTAAACTTTACAGCAAAAATAAAACGATCTTTCTAAGTTACACAGTTTTTCAGAAATCTGCAAAAAACCTTTACAAACAAATTTAGTTTTGCGGTCCTGAAAATGGACTTTATTGCTTCCAAAAATACTATAGGTATATCGGAACCCTCGGCGCGCGAGTCCGACTCGCACTTGACCGGTTTTTTTTAAATTTTTTGTGTGTCTGTCTGTTTGCGCTAATCTCCGAAACTACTAAACGGATTTTCTCGCGGTTTTCACGGGTAGATTAAGCTTAGCTCCGAGCAACATAAAGGCTATGTTTCATTAAAATCGGTTCACTGGATCATAAAGTACGCTAATATAAAGTATCAAACTATAAACAGTAGAATTCGTATGTCTGTACTTTTGATAAATTCATCGAAAAATTATTGTGGGCGATAAGAAAAGACTAATAGAACACAAACATATGTTTTTTGATTTTTTTGTCTGTCTGTCTGTCTGTCTGTTTGTTTGCACTAATCTCCGAAACTACTAAACGGATTTTCTCGCGGTTTTCACAAGTAGATTATTAAAGGCTATGTTTCATTTAAATCGGTTCGCTCGATCATAAGTTAAACTAATATAAAGTATCAAAGTGCATGTGCGACAATTACTCACAAACTACTAAACCGATTCAAACGGGGTTTTAAATCACGTGTTTGGCTTACTTTGTGCAACATATAAGCTAAGTTTCATTGAAAACGGTTCTCTCAGACAGAAGGTAAGCAAAGTTTCAAGCGGCGGCGCCATTAACTCACAAACTTCTGAACGAATTCAAACGGGGTTTTCATTAACGTCATTAAAGTAGGGCCAACGTAAGAAGTCCGTTTTGACGTTTCCTTATCATCAACACAAAGGGTTCATTTTTCTTTGCAGGTCAAAATTTTTCGTATGTTTGACAGCTGTCAGAAAGGACCTATTACGGTGGCCTTGCTTTAACTTACTTTTTTGCATCATATTAGATTATTAGGGTTCCGTACCTCAAAAGCAAAAAACGGAACCCTTATAGGATCACTTTGTTGTCCGTCTGTCTGTCTATCAAGACCCTTTATTTCACGAACGGGTAAAGGTATCAGGTTGAAATTAATACCATATATTAGGCTTCATGACCCACACAAGATCTGAAAATTTAAATTTTTTACAACGACGCAATCAAAAGATATGGCATTTTATGTCCTCATCTCCATACATTTATGCAAAAAAGCAAAACCTACAGGGTACTTCCCGTTGACCTAAAATTATGAAATTTGGCAAGAAGCTAGGTCTCACAGTACAAATAATGGGAGAAGTCTGAAATCATTAAATATTAAAACTTTTCTCACAACTAATGATAACCAATTGTGGTGAGCTCCCGTTTCAAGAACATTGATATAAGAGAGGGGTCAAGTTGGATGGTTGCTGAGGCGATTTTTGTTTTAGTTCTATTTAAAAACGGGAACACTTACAAACTTCAAAATTGGTATGTTTATAGGGCATAGGCTATAAAATAACAAAAAATAATAAAATTTGGTCAAGCGCGTGTCGGACTCAAAAAATCTAGCACATTAACTTACTGAAATTTCAACTAATACAATTATGATTATGTGGTGGTACGGAGCCCTCGGTGCGCGAGTCCAAATCGCACTTGGCCGGTTTTTTTTTATTGCAAACGGTTCACTCAGATGGAAGGTACGCGAAGTTTTAGTATAGTATAGTATTTATTCATTGCAAATTGTACATACAATAGTTATTGATAATGTACATACCCTGTAAGGGTGTAGCAAAGAGGGCGTTAATACTATCTTAATAATTCACTTCTTAATAATAACATAACAGAAATTTACTCTAATATAATATATTTATTACCTATGTGAAGATTACGAGTATATACAAAAAATATTTAACAAATATTTTTTTTTTGTCTTGGCAACATTGACGGCAACAGTGTTGGTTTTTCGTTGCGATTTATTTCTCAATAATTACAATAATATTCAGTGCTCAGGGTTTTAAACCGACTTAAAAGTGTTGTTTACGCGCTAATTATCGTGGACAGTGTGTAGTTTTGCGACAAAGCTGACGATTTTGTACATAAATTTGCGTGTGAAATTTGAGTGAAAAACCGCCAACTGCCAAAATCTTTATTCGAACTGAATGTTATACATAATAATAATTTACCTGCAAATATCTAATAACGTACTTGCTGCACATAATTTTAGTCCAATAACATGGATTGATACGCACTTTGTGTCGGGAAATCTAGACTTTTGACTTATAACTTATAAAACGTAAACTGTATTTGTTGTCATTACAAAATGAAGTGTTACGAGTATCAATGTGAGGTCGACTAATCCGACGACAATATCATACAGTGCGATGGTTGTAAGAGGGGTGTGTGCCTTGCCTGCAGTGAGCTGACCTCCAGTGAAGCCCGGATGAAATCTAAACGCACCCATCTCTTCCTGTGCCCCCCCTGTAGGGAAGCCCTATTTCAAGTCCCCAAGCTCATCAAATCATATGATACTGTGCGTTCAGAACTGGATGCTATCAAAAAGCAGCTGGATAGTGCGAGTGCCCAAAATACTATCAAAAATCCTCCCATAGCAACAGTGGATATGAACAGTGTACTAGCAGAGATGGTAGATCGCGAGAGGTGTGCTAACAACGTTATTGTTGTTGGCCTTCCAGAGGCCAGTTCAGACGAGGGCACCACACGAAAATCCCACGATGAGGACCTGGTTAAGGAGTTATTGCAAAATATCACCGGTGAGCCAAATGCTTCAAGTATGGTGAGCAAGGTGTTTCGCCTGGGACGTCGCGATGCTAAAAAAGCAAGACCTATTAAGATAATTCTCAAATCTCGATATGACACAGTAAAGGTTTTGAAAAAGAAAACTAAGGCCAGAGGGGATGTCAGAATATTTGATGACCAGACACCAAAACAAAGAGAAGAGCTACGTGAGCTGCGCCAGTGCTTGAAAGCTCGTCATAAAAAGGGCGAAGTTGATTTGACTATAAAGTATATCAATGGAGTGCCAAAATTTGTTAAACAAAAAAACTATTAGATGCTAAAAACCCATATTGCACCTTAAATTTTATGTATACAAATGTTTGTTCACTCTCATCAAAATTTGATCTATTTCTCTTGTATGTAAACACACACAGTCCCTCTATAATCATTATCACCGAGACTTGGCTAAATAGCAAAGATAGAAATTGTGCGTACTCCATATCTAATTACACATTATATAGACTTGACCGTAAACATCGTTCCAAAGCTGAAGGTGGTTGTTTACGAGGAGGAGGAGTGGCCATGTACATCAAGAGACAATGTTAATGGAATCCCTATTGTGGCTAGAGTTAACAAGAGATACATGAACGATATTAATGAAGCTCTTTACATCGACATCCAGTTTCATACTTATCACTTTTTACTAATTGGAGTGTACCGAACTGACCATATAGACGAGTGGAAGACAAGGGATCCTCAGTTATTATCTAATTTAATTGATGCCTCTAATAATAACACTGTTATAATTGCCGGAGATTTTAATTACAGTGAAATACACTGGCCTTTGGACATAGAAGACAGTATAAGAGGACCCGATGAGTTAATTAGAGATTTGTTCATTGACAGCAATTTAATTCAATTAGTTACAGAGCTGACAAGATTTCGCACTAACCAGAATCCCTCCTTGCTAGACTTAATCCTCACGAATGATGAATCACTTATCTCGGAAATCACATACAAGGCTCCAATTGGAAAACGACCACGCAGTTCTAAGTCGAGGGGAGGAGGTGTAGGATTTTATTTGCGACAAGGACTTAACGCTAAAATGGTGCCACACCCCGAGTCTCACTTAGAGCAATTGTGGTTGATACTCAAGATACATGGTTACAGTGTCGCTATAGGTACTGCTTACAGACCAGATGGTTTTTCATTAACAACAGCAATAACTGATATAAGTGAAGCGATAAGTTCATTTTCATATTGTAATTTTGTGTTTCTACTTACAGATTTTAATGTAGATTTATTAAAAGTTACTGAAAAATCACGGGAGCTTTTGTATTTTATTCAGCAGCAAAATCTTACTCAGGTTGTTAGGGATCCCACTCGGGTAACTAGTACCTCAAGCACACTTCTCGATATTATATTGACAGATTCTCCTGAAAGAGTTAAATGTGTAAATGTTCACCACAATCACTCTATTAGTGATCACGCATTAGTCACCGTAGATTTAAAATTAAAGCGAGCTAAGCCAATAAAGAAATATGTTAGTTTAAGATTACTTCATCGCATAGACACGACTGAATTTGAAAAGGATTTGAGTAGTATTCCATGGGATCTTGGATTTCGATAATGTTAATGACATGGTATGTTTATTAAATCATTTCTTAACTGCACTTTTTAATCTGCATGCACCAGTCAAAAAAATATTAATTAAAGATAAACCTAAGCCTTGGATTACTGACTTAGTAAAATACATGATGTGTTTGCGTGATGAAGCCCAAAAAACAGCAATCCAAACAGAAGATGACAAAGACATACGTTATTACAAAGATTTAAAAAACTTTGTTACGGCTACCTTGGAGAGAGAGAGAGAACTGCTTATTTTTCTTACTATGTAAATAGAAATAAAAATAACTCGCCTTTAATATGGAAGCATCTGAAGGAAACTACGCAAGTATTTGGTACTTCAGGTGCGTCCCCAATTCCTGAAAACTTATGCGATCCTCAAAATATTAATGAGCACTTCTTAGATGTTCCTGGTAATCCTGATTGTGACAATACAATGAAAGACTTTTTTGACAGCAACCTTTACTCGAATTTGATTTTCGATCTTAAAAGCGCCACAGAAGGAGAAGTTCTAAAGATATTGGAAAATATTAAAACGAATACCTCAGGTCATGACAATATTAATATAAAAATGATTTTACTAACCTTACCAAGAACTTTAAGAGTCATTACAGGTATTGTGAATAAATCAATATCCACTAGTACTTTTCCCGAAGAGTGGAAGTTAGCAAACGTCAAACCTATACCTAAAACAGCCACTGTAGAGACTCTTAAAGATCTTAGGCCTATAAGTTTGCTTCCGGTTGTATCAAAGGTGCTCGAACGGGTAGTTGAGAAGCAAGTTAATGCTTTTCTCCGAGAAGCTAATGTTATTCCATTACATCAATCCGGCTTTAGGTCAGGCCACAGTACGGAGACGGCATTGTTAAATGTGACAGACGATATAATTACAGCTTCCGATCAAGGTCTCAGTAGCATATTAATACTACTTGACTTTTCTCGAGCATTCGACTGCGTCAACACATCACTTTTACTGACGAAGTTAAAATATAATGGTTTTTCGCAATCTGCCTGTAAGTGGTTTGGTTCGTTTTTAATGGGTAGAAAACAATTGGTTACGGTAGATCAGCCCAATGGGGAACCCAAAGCATCAGAGATTCGTTTGATTGGTCGTGGAGTGCCACAGGGGTCGATTCTTAGTCCCATTCTGTTTTCTATTTATACTGCTGACTTGCCGAGGCATATATTAACATGCAAATATCATTTATACGCCGATGATACTCAGGTATATCATTCTTTTACACCTGGGGATGTCGAAACAGCAGTTCAAGATATTAATAGTGATTCTTTAGTTTTAAATCCGTTGAAATCAAAATACTTAATTATAGGAACAAAGAGGCAGATTGTAGACAGTGACAATGCGAAAATATCTGTTCTTGGTCAAATTATTCCCAAAGTAAACGAGGCAAAGAATCTTGGCTTAATTA
The DNA here is from genome assembly GCA_947532105.1 of Athrips mouffetella. Lineage (NCBI taxonomy): Eukaryota > Metazoa > Arthropoda > Insecta > Lepidoptera > Gelechiidae > Athrips > Athrips mouffetella. Next base: position 34,630,683 of record OX383957.1, on the reverse strand, counting down.
TAGATAGTGAGCTAAGGTACGTTACACACATAAACATGAAAATTAGAAATTCTTTCTATAAACTAAAATCCCTTTATACCATAAGAAAATATTTGAAAGTCGAAGTAAGAGAAACGCTGGTGGATTCTTTAGTACTGTCACCCTTTAATTATTGTGACTCTGTGTATGGTCCCAGACTTTGGGCTAAAACGGAACATGCTATACAGAGACTACAGAATGCTTGCGCTCGTTTTTGTTATGATGTTCCCAAAAGAGCGCATATTACACCCTTCAAGAGGAATTCTTAAAATGAAAGCCCGTAGAGAACTACATTTTTCGTGTATCACTCATAGAGTGATCTGGAACAAATCACCTAAGTACTTGTACGATAAACTCAAATGGAAAGATAGGAGTAAAAAGCAAAATATCAGATCAAATGATCAGAACCTTCTGGAAATACCGCAATATCATTTGGCTGGCTTCAGAGGTTGCTTTAAATACAAGACTGCGAAAGTGTGGAATACATTGCCTCCACCTTTAAGAAAAAAAATAAGTACGCTCACATTCAAAAACAAAATTAAATTAAGATTTATACTTCTGCAAAGGTCTAGTGTTTAAACAATCTCTGGTGACTTTTTATGTTCATGCTGTGCACATTCCCACATTCACACACACACACACACACACACACAAAAACACCCTGACATACACACACTCACACACACTCAAATTTTTGCTATACATTTATATATGTTTGATAGAACCGCTTGTCTTTTTTTTTTCTCTGTATTTTGTGTGATTAATTGGTATCGGCTTTTGTTAATTAATTAATTTATCATTTATTTTTTGTTAATCATTTTATCATTTTTGTCACCCTCGAGTATAAAATGGTTATTTATAAAGGTTCAAGAGAAGGGTAAGAACTGAAAACCAGTGCTTTCAGTGTTGCCTAGTGTAGCCTGGGAGCAAGAACTGAGTTTCTTGCCTTTTGCTTACAAAATTGTAGAATAAGAATAAGAATGATCGTGATTTATTTCCGTTATTTTTTGTTAATCGTTTTGTTTTTCATATGTGTAAGCAATAAAGATTTATGATTATGATTATGATTAAAAAGCAACCACTGTGTTCTGGAATTTTCTGTTTAATGTCTTGTGACTCGAATGGATAACCAAGTTGTTGAACGGAGAAACTACAAAAATATAGACTATGAAGGCTTCAACATGGATCTTGCAAGAGAACTAGACACATTGACGCATTCTCTAGATGTAGAAAAACTATTAGAAGAGCTTCAGATGCGACTTTATAAAACTGTTGATAAATATGCTCCCCTCAAGACACTAAAAGTCAAGTCAACGAACAAACCTTGGATGTCAAAAGAAATAAAAAAGATGGCAAACGAAAAGTAAATGCTATGGGATCATTATAGAATGACGAACGACCCTGAGGACTACTCTAAATACAGAGATGTCAGTAATAGGTGCGTTGCAGAGACGCGTAGACGCCGGTTTTCGCATGAGGCAAAAATTCTTGACAATGGAGATAAACCATTTTATTCTCACATACGCAGATGCATGGCAGGTAAAGTCAGTATCCCCCCAGCAGTCAGGAATGCCAACGGAGACCTGGTTACAGACCCATCTGACATAACAGAAGCTTTTTCTGAGGAATTCCAGAAGGCATTCTCCCTTGAGCCCCCAATAACAGGTCAGTTGTCCGTTGAGAAGATTGCCCGTGTTGAGGCTTCACTTACAGGTATTTCGTTTACTGAGGACGAGGTAACCAAAATAATGACAAGTTTAGATATCAACTCATAATCAGGTCCTGACAATGTCCCGGGAATAATCATTAATCATTGCGCGCCTGTTCTGGCTCCAGTTGTGACCGAGATAATGAAAACTTCCTTTAAAAGTGGGAAAGTACCCCAGGTTTGGAAGCATGCTATCGTCACACCGGTATACAAGAAAGGTGATAAGATGAATCCTGCAATGTACAGACCAATTAGCTTGACGAGCATTCTCAGTAAGATAATGGAGAGGATAATATGCAAAAATTTAACACTGTTTTCACACACACACAACATTGTTTCCGTTCGCCAGCATGGGTTTGTTGAGAAAAGATCAACTGTCAGACTGTCACTAATTTACTAACATCTGTTCATGAATATCTATTTAAGTCGCGAGTGAATAGGCTTCTTCTGGGCAAGCTCGTTTCATCGTCGACCTCATCTCTGTCCTCAAGGCTAGATCGAGGTCAAGAGTAAGCCCATACATATAAAAAAAAAAAAGAATGGGTAATCCAGTTAGACAACCGCAATTCAGAAGACGTCATTTATCTCGATTTTGAACGTGCATTTGACAAGGTTCCTCACCAAAGATTGTTGATAAAATTGGAGCACTTTGGTATTCGTGGTAACTTATTAGAATGGATTAAAGACTACTTGAACGATAGAACATACCAAGTCAGAGTAGGGGGTGTTGTCTCTTCAACGAGAAATGTGCTCAGTGGTGTTCCTCAAGGATCTGTTCTAGCTCCACCACTGTTCAGTATTTTTATCACAGATCTGATCGCCATTATTAAGTCTCAGTCCAGTTTCTTTGCTGACGATGGGAAATTCTTTGGGAACCCCATTACGAATTCCGTTAAATTGCAGTCAAATATAAACAGGCTACACACTTGGACGAAAGAATGGATTGTTAAACTGAATGTTGCAAAGTGTTCAGTCCTCCATCTTGGCAGCAACAACCCCCAAGTTAAGTACACGATTGATAATCAACCAATCACAGCTGTCAACTCACAAAAAGACCTGGGCGTTTTAGTAACGAAAGATCTCAAGTGGGGTGAACATGTCAGCATGATAGTCAAAAGGGCTAATTCATTTCTGTATGTTATAAGACGGTCCTTCCAACACATCACACAGGAAGTCTTTGTCAAATTATACAAAACGTATGTGAGACCGCTACTTGAATATGCTGTTCAGGTATGGAACCCTTACTTCTGCAAGGACATAGACTTATTAGAGAGTGTTCAGAGAAAAGCCACGAAGATACCATTTTCTTTAAGGAAAAAAACATATGAGCAAAGACTGGAAATTCTCAACCTTCCCACTCTAAAGCATAGAAGGCTAAGAGGAGATCTGATCGAGACATATAAAATTCTCACTTCCAATTATAATCTGCCCATCTCAGACATGTACTCAATGAAATCAAGAACACAGCGGGGGCACAACCTGCAAATCGACCGCACCCATGCAAACACGAACGTCGCCCACCACTTCCTTACAAATCGTGTAGCTAGTATATGGAACAAACTTTCCGACGATGTTGTTTCGGCTCCATCAGTGAACTCATTTAAAAACACACTGGACAATTGGTTTAAAAAGAACTCTAAGTCCTTAATCACTTAGACTGTGTGTGAACTGTGTTTTATGAACAATAATAATAATGAAATAATAATGAATATAATAATGAACTAAATTATAATAATAATAAAAAAAAACCAACACTGAAGGACTCATCAGCAAAATTGCTGCCTGTCCTATATCTAATAATAATAGCTCTAATAACACCCTAGAATTGAGTCTAAGTCAGGACAACCACACACAAAACTCATTATCTTCACTTAGCGGATTTTTATTAGACTCTAACCAAACACAGAATAAAAATTTAGTAGAAGAAACAAACCAATCAAGATTGCTACTATCATTTGAAGTTCAAAAGCAGATTGAAAAAACATTTAACGAAACAATAAAAACTTTCGAAAACTCTGCTCCTACTGTTAGGCTAGCCATACCGAAACTAAAAGCGTCTAGAAAATTTTAGAATATTGTCAGGTTCTAAGATAGTGTTGTTATCCCTAAAATGTTAAATTCTGAAACCGATTTTAAAACATTACAACTAGTAATATACAGTGCAGCTTATACGGCAGCAAAATTAAATGGTGCTAAATTCCAAGACACGCAAACTGATAGACGAGAACCTACAAGAAAACCAAATTGGCAAGAAAGCTTAGAAAATAGAATAGGAGAACTTAGAGCTAATATAGCTAGACTTGTCGAGTATATAAGAGGAAACCAAAGCCAGAATCTAAAAAGGAAAGTAGATGTTATCTTAAAGAAATATAAAATACACTCTCAGCATGAAAACCCGAACTCAAACTTACCACAATTTTTGGACACAATTAAACAAAAACTAAATGTCTTAGCCAGCCGATTACGAAGATATAAACAAACAAAATGAAACAAAACAACATTAATAACTTACTTACTGACACTGACAGTAATCAAACCCACTTGCCGTCTAAAGATGACATGCAAACTTTTTGGTCTAATATATGGGCCAACCCAGTAGTGCATAGGGACAGTGACTGGATAAAAGAGGATAAGCAAAGGCTTAAAGACCTGCCACAAATGTGTTTCGAAGAAGTCAGCATAGACCTTCTTAAAAAGGTGATAGGTAGAACACATAATTGGAAAGCAACCGGTTCCGATAAGATACTTAACTATTGGTACAAGAAATTCACTAGCACACACTATCTTTTACTAACTCACGTCAATAGGTTCATCCAATCACCATCCACACTACCAATCTACATAACAGAAGGAACAACATACATGATTTCTAAAGACACAGCTGATACAAGCAACCCTGCCAAATACCGCCCAATAACCTGTCTACAAAATATATACAAAATCATAACATCTTGCATTAGCGAAACCATTTACAGATACCTCGAAGACAACCAGATCCTAGCAGAAGAACAGAAGGGATGTCGCAAAGCTAGTCAAGGATTTAAGGAACAACTTATTATCGACTGTGTAGTTTCTAAACAGGCGTACACGAAGAAGAGAAACATTCACACAATGTACGTGGACTTATGACTCAGTACCACATTCTTGACTTATATATATTCTAAAACATTACAATATCCACCCAACTAATAATAATTCAGTTTTTAAAATCTACCATGGCAACATGGAAAACCACACTAAAGTTACACAATGACAATAGTACAATAGAAATAAACCCTATAGAAATTAAACGTGGTATATTCCAGGGAGATGCCTTAAGCCCTCTATGGTTTTGCCTGGCACGCAATCCGCTGTCAACTTTGTTAAATAGAACTGAAAATGGAATAAAAATTAAATATGATCAAACTAGTCACAAATTAACACATTTGATGTACATGGATGACATTAAGTTATTTGCTTCCAATATTACAGAACTACAAACATTGGCCGATGTAACACAATCCTTTTCAACAGATATCCACATGGAATTCTGTATTGATAAGTGTAAAATTCAATCAGTACACAAAGGACGTATACAGAAAAAATTCCTATGAACTCAACAACGGAGAACGCATAGATCCAATGGATGAAACAGAAGGGTATAAATATTTAGGTTACTATCAGTCACAAAAAATTCATCAGAAACAAACAAAAAAATCATTAACTGAAAAATTTTGGTCAAGACTTCATAGAATATGCAACACACATTTAAATGGTTTGAATACAGTAAAAGCAATTAATTCTTTTGCCATTCCCATTCTTACTTACTCTTTCGGTATAATAAAGTGGTCCCAAACTGAGTTAAACAACTTACAGAGAGTGATCAACACTACCCTATCAAAACACCGTAAACACCACCCTCGAGCATGCGTCCAGAGACAAACCCTACCCAGAACTGAAGGAGGACGAGGTATAATAGACATACAGAACCTACACAACAAACAAATCCGAACGCTCAGATCATACTTTCACTAAAAATCCTTACAGTCGTCGCTTCACCTCGCAACAGTACAAGCAGATACCAAACTTACCCCACTTAACCTTAAAGACCGAAATATTCAGATAATTGACACAACCCTCACCCAGAAACTGGAAACATGGACCCAAAAGTCTCTTCACGGACGTCATCGCCTTGACTTGAGCAACCAAATTGTTGACAAGACAGCGTCAAACACATGGCTCAAGCGGGGTGAACTGTTCCCAGAGACTGAGGGTTTCATGATTGCAATTCAGGATCAGACTATAGATACTAAAAACTATCGAAAATACATCATACGGGAACATAATTTGCAAAATGATCTTTGTCGCCATTGCCACAGTAGTCCAGAAACCATACAACATATAACAGGAGCATGTAAAGCAATAACCCAAACAGACTACAAACACAGACAGGATCAGGTCGCAGCCATAATTCATCAATACTTAGCCATGAAATACCAGCTAATTAAAGATAAAACCACCTATTACAAATACACACCACAAACTATCTTAGAATCAACTGACTACAAGATGTACTGGGACAGGACTATAATGACAGATAAAACCATACACTACAATAGACCGGATATCACACTACATGACAAGAAGAACCAATCCGTATGCCTCATCGATATAGCCATCCCTAATACCCATAACTTACAGACTACCTATACCAACAAAATGACTAAATATACAGACCTCTCCATTGAAATAAAACCCAGTGGAGAGTACATACTGTCCGAACTGTTCCAGTTATTATTTCATCCACAGGCGTAGTGCCCAAAACCCTGCACACTAGCTTAAAACTTCTTCAGATCCATCCATTATCATACATACTCATCCAAAAAGACGCCATACTCAACACTTGCAGAATAGTCCGAAGATTCCTCTCCATAACCACTTAGTTACCTATCATTACTTTCGCTTTGGCCAAAAGCCCGTGGAAGTAATGTTCTTCCCCGTTTACGGGAGATCAATGTTTTATAACAATAAATAATAATAATAATAACAAAAAGAAACAACAAACAATAATAATAATAATAAATATTGTTATCTGTCAAAAAATCATTAATTTTATAGTAGGCTTTATTAATCAATACGGTTTTAAGTGTCTTTTTAAATGTTCTTTCGTTATCTGTCACTTTAATCGAATCTGGGATTTTATTATTAATTTGTATGCATCTGTATAGTGGGCTATTACGGAACAAGCGGCGGCACTAATAACTCACAATCTAGTGAAACGATTCAATCGGGGTTTTCAATAACGTATTTGTATTACTTCCGTGCAACACTTACACATTATTAAATTTTATTGTGATCGGTTGACTCAAACAAAAAATATTTGAGTACAAAATTTCAAGTGGCTTTTAATGATTTAATGATTTTAAATACGTTATTAAAAATTCAAAAATAAAAAACATAAGTCTTGGGCACAGATGGATTAGGTAAATTTTGATTTAGTACAACTTATGGTAAAAATAATAATTAAAAATTCCCAGCAGTTTCGGCAAGGCGGTGCAATAAATGTAAAAAATATGTGAAAGTTCTAGAGTTTTGAAAACTTAGATAAAGTAGATACTTATAAATAAATTACTTTAAGAAATAAAGGTTGCTTTTTAGAAGTCGTGTTTGTATAGGAGTAAAGTCCTAATGTTTTGTATGGAGGTACATGTACGTACAGTTAAAAGCATGTGAAACTATGTAGATACGTTGGACTTTATACAACTCTTTTTTCAGTAGCTCGCTACAGAAGCTAAAGTGACTGAGCCCCAGGTAGGTTTTGTTTTGTACAAGAAATAAAGAAACCCGTATCATACTTCGACCGCGTGGAATTCAATTATAATTTTACATATACTTTGCAACATATTAGCTAAGTTTTATTGCAAACGGTTCACTCAGACAAGACACGCGAAGTTTCAAGCAGCGGCGTCAATAATTCACAAACTACTGAACCGACTCAAACAGAGTTTTCAATGTTGCGTTGGACTTCTTTCCATGCAACATCTAAGCATACTTTCATTGCAAACGGTTCACTCAGACAGAAGGTGAACGAAGTTTCAAGCGGTGGCGCCAACTCACACACTGATTCAAACGGGGTTTTCTATGGCGCGTTGGACTTCTTTCCGTGCAATATGTAAACTTAGTTGAAAATTGGTAAAAAGATAGTTTGAACCATGGGCAAAGTCCTATATATAAGCTACTTCTATATATAGTTCTGTGGCTACTTCATTCAGAACCCCACGTGGACGGAGTCGCGGGCAACAGCTAGTCGAAAATAAAACCTTGTCATGTTAAAAAAATGTTGTGCTTGTTTATTTTAAAGACCTAGCGGACAGATAAGGCGGCTTATTTACACACATAACTGAACTGTAATATGCATAAGGTTTACTTACCTTCGTTTAATTTATAAGTGAGTACCTACCTATTGCATGAGTAAACACAACTGCATATAATATGGTATTAAAACACCCGTTTGATACTATTATCACACTCGGTTACGCCTCGCGTAATAAACCCAAACTCGTGTTTTAATAACCTGTTTTATATAACAGTTGCATAAATTACGATATTCCATTTTATTTCGGATTGCCCAAGAATCTATTTTTTTCAACACATTTGCTCATAAAACAGCTCTATTTGCACTGAATTAAGATCCATAATCCAGCTTAATAAACACGAGTGCTCATTCCATTATTTTACCGCACTAGTGTTTTTTTTTGTTTTAATTTCAACAAGGAGCAAGGAGTTTTTATGAATAAATAAACTTTGTTCTATAATATGATCAATAAACATTAATTATCTACTTTCTAATAATCAACTTAGTAACAACAATATCGTCTTTTAAGTAACAAATATACTATTTTAAATAATTTAAAGACTAGACTGTTTAGCAGTTTAGTCAATGCCTCCTGCGCGCGCATACATGTATGTATAATTTGTGTCCATTAAAACAGCGCGCGCTAATTTCACAAATATAATATGATGTTTACATTGTGTTTCTTGTAATTATTTTCTAAAGTATCAACTACTACAAATAAAAAACAGTAATTAGTGTAGTTCCTCATGAAACCCAAGTTTGGAGAATCGGGTGAACGTAGAAATCTAAGGGAAAATACGTAGTTGGTTGTTTATGAATTTTCCTTAGATGGGGAAAAGAGATAAGCAAATTTTACTTGTTTTTATTCTTAAGTGTTGAAAACCGTTGTAAGAGTCACGTGCGCTTTGGTCATTACACTCTCGGCTCCATTACGCCTTTTCTTGCGACTCGGGCTGCAATTTTCCAGCCTCGGTGATAATCAACAAAATAGCGCACTTGTATCTTAATGTACTATTACCATATTTGTCAGGAGGCACTAGCGGCAGGTCGGCAGCCTCAGAGCGCGCTCCGGGCGAGAGCACCGCGCCGTCCGCCGGGTCGCGGTCCCCCTCGCCCTCCGCCTCGTGCTCCACCAGCGCCTCCTCTGCACTGAGTATTAAAAAAATACAAAAACAATAAATAAACAACGTTCACATAAACAATAAAGATGTCTCAATACGAGTACTATGGTACCGAATAAGATCAAAACATGAAACGTTACGGTAAGGGTGGTGGCGTCGGTAGAGGTTTATCGAAGCCGTCCTTGCCGAGCAGCCAGTAGGTGTGCATGGCGCCCTTGCCCTTGATCTGCGTGAGTCCGCGCGAGCGCAGCCTGTACCCGCCCGCCGCCTCCAGTCGCGCCGCCGTCGCCGCCGACACCTGGATGCGCCACGCCGCGCCTGCAGCACGTCACACATCAAACGTCACCATCACACAGTCTCGCGAGGGACAGGACAGTACAGACAGAGTAGAGCCCGTACCGGTGGACTCCATGCGGCTGGCGGTGTTGACGGTGTCGCCGAAGAGGCAGTAGCGCGGCATGGTGAGGCCGACGACGCCGGCGCAGCAGGGCCCGGAGTGCAGGCCGATGCGCAGGTGCAGCGGGTGGGCGGGCAGGTGGCGGATGCGGAACCGGCCGGCCAGGTGCAGCAGGTGCAGCGCCATGGTGGCCACGCTCTCCGCGTGGTCGCGCGCGCGCACGGGCAGCCCGCCCACCACCATGTAGGCGTCGCCGATGGTCTCCACCTTGTACACGCGGTACCGCTCGATGGCCGCGTCGAAGGTCGTGTAGAGGTCGTTGAGCAGCGCCACCACCTGCACGGGCGAGGAGCGCGCCGCCAGCCCCGTGAACCCCACGATGTCGCTGAAGTAGATCGACACCTCCTCGAACTCCTCCGGCTCCACGCGCATGCCTACCACCAGCCGCTCCGCGACAGTTCTGCCCAACGAAACATTTACATCATGATTATGTTCAATCATAATCTGACACTGTATTAATAGATATTTTCATTTCACTGAGTGCTCTTACCTGGGTAGCATTCTATTAAGAAGCTGTTCTGTTTTCTTTTTCTCCATATCCAGTTGTTCCGTCCGCTCTTTGATTAATTCTTCTAGGTTGTTGCTGTATTTCTCTAACATCTCGAACATGGAATCCACGATGTTAATTTTCCTGTAACAAATGGATCCACCATGAAAAATACGTTTTGTGCATTTGAAGTAAACGATTGGGAAGAGAGAAAGTACCGTCCACGATGCAGGAGGCGGAAGATGTCGTGCAGCTGGTCGGTGTCTGGCCGCATGTCGGGCAGCTCGGCCCAGCACTGGCGCATTACGCTCACGGCCTCCGGGGGGGCCGCGCCCATCGACACCGACGGCCGGATCAGCGGTGGTGGCCGCATCAACTTCTCCACAATTTCTGCGGTATCCAAAAGAAATGTTACCAAGTGTTGTTGCAAATGTGACCAGATTTCAAGAAGATGCGTGTACCTTCAGGCGAGAGTGCGAGCATGCAGTAGGGCTCCCCGCGCACGATCACCTCCTGCATGATGATGGCGAAGGAGAACACGTCCCCGGGCTGCGTCCCCCCCGCCCCCGCCGTCTCCCCCGCACCACCCACTCGTAACAGCTCCGGTGCTGTCCACAAGAGATCTGCAGCATTAAACAAACGCATTAAATAAAAATAATGTCCGAAACTAAATTTTGTAATTAAAAATGGTTAAAACATTAAGCAACAGACAAAAGTTTCTGATACCTTATATAAATTATCGACAAATTAACTCCAAAATGCATTTATATTAAGAGCGAGTAACAACTTTAACAAGTTATCTAAGGTGCTTGATCTTGATCTGTTTAACACTAGTATAGCGAGTGCTAGGCGCCTGTTGAGTGACAGGTTCTTTAATGTGTAATTGTTATTTGTATGTTTTTATCTAAACGTTGCGTTGCGTTGTGATTTATGTGAGCGTTTGATTGTATTTTTGTCTTTTGCTTGTCAAATTTTGTCATTAGTTGTGAAAACCTTTAATTGGCTGTTTGTAGCTATAAGTATTATTAGTATGTTTATTATTAGCTGTTGGTACTCCAAAAATTAAATAAATAAATAAAAATGTTGAGTAAGCTTTTCTATCGGGCGCGAAGATAGTTATAGGTCTGGCTTGTTCCGTTTCAATTTAGGTTACATTTTATCCGAATAAAATTCAAATTAATTACAATTAAATTAAAAGGTCTAATATAATTAATAATTTGATCTCTAATATTCTGAAGAGGAAGTACTATTTTTACCAAACTTGTTTGGGATGCTGGCAATACAAATCATGATGTCCACGCTTGTGGAGGACCGCAGTAAGAAAATATCTGCAGCGAATTTACCTTTATTTATTTGCCTTCATCTGTATGCTTTTTTATCCAGTTCAAATGGTTCGTGTAATTGTGCTGAGCATAAGACATACCGCGAGCTCTCCTCGGCGGCGGAGTGAGGCCTTGCGCGCGGAAGAACTCCGGCTGTCCGTAGTCGGTGAGGCGCAGCACCCAGCGCGAGTCGACCACGCAGTTGCGCGAGGAGAGGCGGCCGTGCACGCGCAGCGGGCCGGCGTGCAGGTGGCGCAGCCCGCGCACCAGGTCGGTGAGCAGCGACAGGCGGAAGGTCCAGTCCAGCTTGATGTCGTCCGCCTGCAGCACGTCCTCCAGCGAGCCGCGCCCGCAGTGGTCCCACACCAGCGCGGGCCGGCTCTCGCACAGGCAACCTACCGTTCATTACATACGAGTAAACACATCAACACGATGTACGGATATTTTTAATAACACTGATCAATTAAAAAGTAGGTAAGTACTGGTCACTTTAAAATGGTTTTAATATCAAAATATTTTTGTTGAAAACCGCTATTTATACATCTTTTTGATTCAATTTGTGTTGGTTGTGATAATTAAACATTAAATGGCAATGCAACGTCGACAATTGTCCAGAGAAGAGATGTTGAGAGCAGTGGGAATGCTCCTGGCTGCTGCTTTTCAACATAACGTCACTGCTGCATAAGGCACCAGGCAAAATGTGATTTCGAGGTTGTGGTCACGCTATCGTGTCACGGGGGAGGTGGCAGAGAGACATATAGGACCAAGCCGCATTACTACACCCAGATAAGACCATTTTATGCAAAATGCCAAATTTTACGGCAATGCAACTGGTCCGACGGCTACAGTCTGAACACCAGGTGCTTGTGAGTGACCAAACTGTGAGGAAGAGACTGCATGAAGCCTCTTGCTCTTAGAGCACTGTAGGTTCCAGCTCATAAAAAAATTAAATCGTGCACGAAAAGTACGATGGGCTAGAAAACATATGAACTGGGAACCTTATCAATTGTCGTCGGTGCTCAACAAAGGAGAGTACGGGAAGTTCATCCATACCAAGGTGGTACGATTATGGTTCGGGCAGGAATTCGTTTTGGTGAAAGGACGGACCTCGTTTGGATACAGGGCACTATGGCGGCTCAAAAATACCGTAATGAGGTGTGGGTCTAGCACAAGGGGGGGGGTTGGTACTAGTGCGTTGCCGGCCTTTAAGAAATTTGTTAATCTGCTTTTTGAATGACCCCATGTCGTAACTACCAAGGAAAACCACCTCCTAGATGTGCGCAAGAGAAACGACTAGGGTGGTAAGAACCTTGTTGCACGAACATGGCCCTATACTGGCCAGTTTATTCCTAGATTTAAATCCCATTGAGCATACTTGGGATATTCTCCAAAGAAGAGCTCTGAGGGATTTTCCTGAAATTTTGGTCGCAGAAGAACAACTTAAAAAAAAAATAAAACATTTTACTCTACACAAGGCATCATCAAGAGATGGCTGACTGAACGGAGCCAAAAACCTTATCGGTTGTACAGTTGTTTATATTTTAAATAGATTATAATAATAATATTACTTTTTACAATAGGGAACATGCACGAATCTTTTTTATTTAAGAAATTTATTCTCATTCATGTAATAAACAGACTTGTAAAACTATTTTTCGAATAACTATAATATTAAAAAAGATATAAGCCATTGAAAATTTGTTTCTGTCTCTTTCTAGCAAAACGAAATTTAATATGGAGTTTATATGGCCGTTGTGAATTGTGACGTCATTATTCATGTCGGATCTCTCTGTCTAATTAGTAGTTTTAAATGCTTATATCGGCCGTATTTCTTAGCCGATTTAAATTTTATTTTCACTTTTTGTCATCTCTACTACGGTATTTTCATATTTTGTTAATAAATGCGACTAATAAAATTTATGCATGTTCCAGAGGCGGCTCGTCCTAAAGAGCACTGGTGCAGTGCACTCCCTCTTTCACAAAACTCAAACTAAGGATGTATTACCTACCTAGTTAAGTTACATACGATTAAATACCTATTTTCATAACCCTATACGTTGTATACATTTAAAATAGCCTTAGACTATATAAAATAGCCTAAGAAATAATTACGCAATGTAACGGATTTACCGTTCCTATAACTAAATAACTACAAAATAATACTTAAAATCTAGTATAATCTAAATTCTAGCTACTTTTGTTATTTACAGTCTAACTAAAATTAATATAAAAAAGAAACCTTAAAAATCTCAAAACGTTAAGTTATAACTAGGTATCGTGCATGTTTTGAACGAGCCGTACGAGAACAATAGCCGATGACAAGTAACCGGTCCGTTGAACCAGGAGTGGGAGCGATCTGCCATTTCCTACCGTAAAGAGCAGCGAAGCTAATATCTTTTATTGATGCTATGATTTTTTAAATTCTGTTCTGCTGAACATTAATAATTAAGTTTTTTAAAATACTACATATAATAATTTGTGCTATTTAATCCCCAAACTGGGTAAGTGTTGCAATATTTCACATTAAGTAGTAATGCTTTGTAGTTAAGTAGTTGCCTACCACGGCGTAGCGATTTCATAATTTTTTAGTTTTTATAAATTTAATATTTTAGTTGATTACTGCTGTAGTTCTATTTTGCTGCTTAAATCACTGTAATTTAGTTAAGCATATCGTTTTAAGAACGAAATTATGTCCTCTGATTAGCGAGTAACCTTGTGCCTACCTACAACGTATTTTCACATTTTACAAGAATAATGCTTTATTTCAAAAGGTTTTTACTAAGCTTATAGACTGAGTGAATTTAATTGTGAATCGAACATGGTGCAGTTTATATTTAATGCTATATTGTCAATTATTATCAGCACTACAAAATTTGTATTGATAATACCGTCAATACCACATACTTATTAATTGTAATAAAAATCTATTTATTACAAATAATTAGGATGTGTCTGCAACATCATTGATTGCTATTTAATGTTTTACTCCACTTTTCAAGCTTTCCGTCAAAATATTATCAACCAGAAAAATGATGTTGCAGTCAGTAACACAGAAGCTGACTTTTTGAAAAATGCCTACCTTCTGGATTTCCAGGGAACTTCCACCGGGTTTAAATACTTATCTAGAGATCAACTTCACTACGTTACCGTCATCATCATCACATGTTCATATTCATCATCATCATCACCTGCTTCATCATCTTCAAGGAAGTGGCAGATAAGTGGTTTTAGAGACATTAAAGTGTAACTCGCCATAGTTAAACGTACCTAGACCCTGAGTGCTATATTTTAGAACTACTTACCTTACCTCTTTTTTTAAAATAAAATAAAACTTGTGTTTTAAGAATTTATCCTTTTTTATTTTACTTTGTTAGCCTCAAAAGGTTACAGCAACAATTTACGTAGTCAAGTTGTACCAAGTGGAGCGCCAAGGATTGTGCTCCTATGAAAAAATATTCAGTACAATTCCTAATACAGAATTAAATGAGTGTGAAAGAGAAACATCAACACGCTCGAGCGCGTGAAACAAAAGATTTTATATGAGAAATTAGCCTCATCAGGAGCGCTGCTCAGTGCAACGTTGCCAGTTCGCGATATTTTTTTATTTTTTTTGGTTTCGTTCTTCCTTTCGGAAAGGCAAAGAGTACAAAGCCCATACAGCCATGTCTGATGTGTTTAATCTTTCTTTTTGCTCCCCTCGTAAAGCGATAGTGAACTTTACGAAGGAAAATGTTCGTGACTTTTTGGGACAACACAAACGGGGCTTAAACACGAGATCACTTGAAATCTTCATCAGCTGCGCACTCCGTAGTAAATTTACTGCATAACACACTATCTTTATTATCCACTAAATCACTAAATGCACAAAAAAACAAAATTTCAATTAAGCAGGCAAACGCCCATGTCGAGTTCCCGCCAAAAAGCCTGCCAGTTCGCGATACGCATGCATTTCGGTGAAAAGACGCTGTTGCCGATCATACGTAAACAAACTTTTCGTATACAGCTTTCAGTTACTGTTCGCAATTTTGCTTGAAAATTTAGAATTAACTGTTTTTAAATAGTGTACGTGCCTAATTACTGTAAAAATTGACGAATACAGTGCCGTTTACATAAAAAAATGCGAAAAAGACTACAAATACGACTTGAACTCAATGAAAAGGGGCCGTCACGATCTGAAATCGCGCTAGTTCAAAAGTGTAGTACAAAAAAATTAACTTTTAATCTTGAAGAACAATATTTAAAAACACCTTGGATGTGAGGTTGTAAATAAATTGTTTTGTTTCCCGTGTCTAGTATTTGAAGCTGGCGCTGGCGCGCATAATATGTAACAATAAAGCCATAAAAAATAGTTCATCAATAAATGGTAGGTAAGTCAATTTTTTTTTTTTTTTGTGCACACCCATAAAAAAATGTCACGAGCCGCCTCTGGCATGTTCCCTATTCATTTTAGAAAAATGGGGCGATAGTTAGTTAATCATAATATTAAATTTTAAGTTACCATAGGTATATTATTATGGTTCTCCTTTTATTTGTGATGCAATAAAGAATATATACATACATACATGTTTCTTATAATATTTTTCAAAATCATCCAACTCGAATCCTTTTATAAATTGTTTGGTTTTACAGTTGAGTTTATAGACGAATGTCATAGATTTTGTTTGCTTAGCTATTAAAAAAATAAAGATCATTACCAATAAATGGGTTAAGATTTTCATGTCGCAGCGTGTGAAGCATGAGCAACACGTCCGTTGACTTTCGTCTCAGCTCTATAGACGCCACGCCCATAGCAAGTGGCAGCTGTTTTAACTGCACTGCATCTCCCTGCACAAGTTTACATGTATAAATATAAGAGAATATTTAAGAAACGTGCTATAATTATAACACCATCATCTCTGTTTTGAAAACAGAGATAATGGTGTTTAAGGCAAGTAACGGTCCGGAGAGGATACCAGAAGTTAAACTAAATGGAGCTACAGTTCGGGTTGTACAGCAGTTTCGGTACCTGGGCCGCATTCTCACACCGGACCTCAGAGACGACACGGATATAGAGAGAGAGAGGCGGGCGCTTGCAATTCGGTGTATCATGCTCGCGCGTAGGTTCGTCCACTGCAGCAAGAAGGTAAAACAGACACTGTTCACTGCCTACTGTCAGTGTCTATACACCTGCCAGCTGTGGGTGAACTTTAAAAGATCATCGTGGAGTACCATAAGGGTGCTGTACAATGATGCTTACCGCATCCTTATGAGACATCCACGGTATTGCAGTGCGTCGAGCACGTTCGCTGAAGCGCGAGTGCCCGACTTTTTTACCGTTGTCAGAGCCCGCATCGCTTCCTTTTGGGAGAGATTGCGTAACTCTGGCAACACTATTCTCCGTGCCGTCTCTGAGGACTTGACTGGTCCGGTCTTCAGGTACTGGTCGGTTCACCAGAATGCAAACAGAAATTGACGGAACATACCATGTTTAATAGGTTTAATGTTTACTGTGCTTTTACTGCATAATTTATGTTATTTTTTTCCTATTTTGTATTTATATTATTGTGGTTTTTTTGCCTGAATAAAGAACTATTATTATTATAAAAAGACACATCTGCTGATCTGCATATACTTGCCTTGTACCTAGTCCGGCGGTCGAGCGCGAGCCGCGAGGCGGAGGCGGTGGAGGAGGGTGCGGATGCGGGTGCGGGCAGCAGCAGGTCGGGGGCGGTGGGGGGCGCAGGGGGCGCGCGGGGGCGGTCCAGCTCGGGCCCGCCGAACTCGTGCAGCTGCTGCAGCCAGCAGGACAGCATGGTCTCCATGCCGTCGGGCACGCGGCGCGGCTCGTCGGCCGGGAAGGTGAAGTCGGTGACACTGAGCACGACGTCCCCCCGCCGGCGCCGCCCCCGCCGCCTGCCCGCCGCCGCCCGCAGCCCCGCCCCCGCCGCCAGCACCAGCACCGCCACCCCTGCCGCCCCCACTGCACCCCATACCACTGCGTCTGTATCTTTTCCTTCTATTTCCACTTCTTCTATTGCTTGCAGCCCCTCCCATGTGTCAGTACTGTTCAATGTTTCGATCTTGATTGTCCAGTCTTCTTCATCATAATCATACTTTGCAACCGTACTAAACATGGCGACCGCTTGCCATTTTTCCATTACCTTATTTACTTTTACGTACAAATAATGCTCGTTAGTCTTTGTCTCTAACGTGTCTTTTTCGATGGCATCGAGAAGCTGTTGATGTAGTTCATTTGGTATCTTTTTTGTTAAAAGATGTTCAATTTTTACGTCGCTTAGTAGGAGGATCGGTGAGCTATAGTGGCGTGTATCTTCTTCCATTAATTTTCGGTACCCTCGCTCAATAATTGTAACTAAATTTATATTTTTGTCATATGTGTGCTTAGAGTTGACAAAAGAAGTATTAGTTGAATTTGAACTATCATCAGAAGATAGTTCCAAACTGTCTAGATTGTGGAAATAATGTCTTTCGTCTCTCAAAGTAATATTGTTCAACGATGAGATGTTTTCCGCTGCTGAGGTGTGAAGCAACAGTGTCGGGGTATGCACTGACTCAGGTGTAAGTAACTTAGCCTGCGATATGCATGCAACCACCACTGAAACAGTAAATAACCGTTTGTTATAACTATGGCTTTTTTCACTTCACGTTAATAAAATTCTAGTCAGATTTTTATTATGATTCAGAAATATTAATCTATATATATAAAAGAAGAAGGTGACTGACTGACTGACTGACTGACATATCAACGCACAGCCCAAACCGCTGGGTCTAGAGATTCCAAATTTGGCATGTAGGTTCCTTATAAGGCCTAGGGGTGCATTAAGGAAGGGTTTTACAAAATTCCACCCCTAAGGGGGTAAAATAGGGGATGAAAGTTTGTATGAAAGTCGGTCAGTTTTGAAGTTAGGATCTTCAAAATTTGTATTTAGGCTGATAACTAAAAACTAATATTTAAGTGTCTCAGGGTTTTTGAAAATTCGACACCCTTAAGGGTGAAAAGGGGGATGAAGTTGAAAATACTTTATTTTTAAAGTAAAATCCACATAATTTATTATTTAGGCAAAAATGATGTAATTCTATGCAACGTTAATCACTGTTATAGAAATTCCACCCCAAATTCAACCCCTAAAAAAGGGAAATGGGGTGAAAAAGTCTAAAAACCAATATGGGTATCGTTTGTATGGTTTATCGGGTCGCTGATTACGAAAACTACAACAATTTTGAGATCCAACGTGGTGGACGTGAAATACCATCATCCCCCTGGGGATGGAGTTGGGGTGCGATAGGTTTGAAATGTGAATATGGGTGTCGTTTGTATGGTTTATCGGGTCGCTGATTGCGAAAACTACAACAATTTTGAAATCCAACGTGGTGGACCAGAAATACCATCATCCCCCTGGGGATGGAGTTGGGGTGCGATAGGTTTGAAATGTCTAAAAATCAATATGGGTGTCGTTTGTATGGTTTATCGGGTCGCTGATTACGAAAGCTACAACAACTTTGAAATCCCACGTGGTGGACGTGAAATACCATCATCCCCTGGGGATGGGGTTAGGGGCGATAGGTTTGAAATGTCTAAAAATAAATATGGGTGTCGTTTCTATGTTAGGGATAGCGGTTAAATTGGCGTAAGGGGTAGGGATAGGGGCAGGGATAGGGAGAGGTAGAGGTAGAGAGGTAGACAGATAGAGGTAGAAGTAGAGGTAGAGAGACAGAGATGTAGAGATGTAGAGAGGTAGAGACGTATAGAGGTAGAGAGGTACAGGTACAGGTAGAGGAAGGGGAAGAGGGAGGGAGAGAGGGAGGGGCAGGGGGAGAGGGTGGAGGGGGAGGTGGAGAGACAGAGGGAGGGGTGAGGAAGGGGGGAGAAGGAGAGAGAGGGAGAGGGTTTTAGTTTTTCTTAATTACTTCTGCGAATTGGCTCTGTTTTGAAATATTACATAAAGGTGTCTCTCATCTCTCTCTTTACATTTGTTAGGATACTGATGCTAAGTTCCTTTGTTCTGAGTAATTTATGAGTAACGTCTGTATATTATATAAAACTCAGCTGGATCTTAAATTATACTCATTGATTTGCGCAGGGTTAGTCCTGTTTTTCCTTAGTTTTAAATTACGCCGAAATGACGGGAAAATATCTCATTGCTTCGGAAAACCGGTAACAACATAAATACGAAATCCACGCGAGCGAAGCCGCGGGCAACAGCTAGTAACTAAATAAAGCTTTTAAGGGTTCAGAATCTAACATTAGGTATCACTCTTTCTAAACTTCTAGTTAATGATGCAACTCGACGGAAAATTATACTTCTTACTTTGAAGGCATTTGAGAGTCCGGAGTGAAAAGTATTGAGGGAAATTTTGTTTCTAACTTATGAAGAGCCCTTGACTATTGACGCAAGTTGATGCTTTTGTAAACTTCCGCACATTCACACTTTAATATTCTACTTTTACTAAACTTTCCTAAACTTCTGGACAATTTCTTATTGGATGAAAGTTAATAAGTGTGTCAGAACCAAAGTGATTTGGACCTCGCGAGCGTAGCGAGGTTCAAATCTCTTTGGTAAGAACCATGTTTTATTGATGATAAACTAAGTCCTTATCTCCGTCGAAACTCCTGCTCAAGAGCCGCTATGTACATATTGGCATGATGTATGCATCGTTTACTCACCATGGGGTCGTTGTGCAATCTGCAGTTTTGTGAGTGGCGCGCGGCGCACGGAGACCCCCGCCAGGAGCAGCGCGGCCCGCACCGCCCGCAGCGAGGCCCCGCACTCCTCTCCCCCGCCCCGCGGGCCACCCGCCAGCAGCACGCGGCGCCAGCGCAGCCGCCGGGCCAGCTCCACCACCAGAGCGGCGCGGGCGGGGGGCGCAGCGCACGCGGCGGGCAGGGGGCGACGGGCGCCAGACAGCACCGCGCATACGCCCGCGCCCGCCCACCCGGCGCTCACCACGACCCCGCCCGCACCCACTGCTTCCAGTGCCTTCTGGACCACCTTCTCGGACCATGATGCGCCGCAGGTCTCTGAGGAGGTACAACATGATCCTTATTATTAAACATCAGTTAGTGAGCAGTACTTGTAGGTTACTATTAACACAGATTAAATAATAGTAAACTCTAATAATAGATCACCTTCATAGGAGAGCAAGTGGTAGCCGATAAGAAGTGTCTCTCGGCCGGTGGCTACGGCGGCGGCTTGCAGCGAGTCAGAATCGAAAGCGGGCCCATTTTGAAGCGGACAAGCAGCGCGCAGCAGCAGCAAGCCGCGGGGGCGCACGGAAGACGTAGAGGGGCCTCGGGTCAGGGCGGGGGCGGGGGCGGGGCAGACCGGAGCGAGGCAGGCGAGGGCGAGGGTGAGGGTGAGCAGGAGCAGGCGCGGTGCGAGCAGGACGCGCACACGCATGGCCCGCTGTCAGCTGCCCGCCCCCCACCGACCCCACCCGACGCGGACCATCACGCCGGGCCTGCCCTCACCTGATACAGGAATTTTTTTAAAATGTAACTAAGGGTGATAATAATAAATCCCTCTCAAGTTGTATTGCTTCAATATGTACTTTACACAATATAAATACATATTACCTATCTATACAAATAATTCGTAATTTTGAAAACACAACTCAAGGCACCGACCGTATCTGTATGATCTTCAACCGCACCCGGCAAAATTGATATTTAATTACTAGTACATAAGCAACTGTCATTGTCCTCGCACGTGTGTCCAGAAATGAATATTTTTACATGTTTTTCGTGTCTTTCCTGTGACACAACCAACAAGTAATAAATAAAGTGTACTAGCAGACAAGTGCTCGTAAATATGGTCCTTCAAACCTCAAGTTTAGTGTTTTTTAGGGTTCCGTACCTCAAAATAAAAAACGGAACTCTTATAGGATCACTTTGTTGTCCGTCTGTCTGTCTGTCTGTCTGTCAAGACCCTTTTTCTCACGAACGAGAAGAGGTATCAGGTTGAAATTGATAACGAATATTAAGGTCCATATACCACACAAGATCTGAAAATTTAAATTTTTATACTACGACGCAATCAAAAGATATGGCTTTTTATGTCCTCATCTCCATACATTTATGGAAAAAAGCAAAACCTACATGGTACTTCCCGTTGACCTAAAATTATGAAATTTGGCAAGAAGCTAGGTCCCACAGAACAAATAAAGGGAAAAGTCTAAAATCATTAAATATTTAAATTTTTCTCACAACTAATATTAACCAATTAAAGCTCCCGTTTTGTTTAATTAATATTAAACAAAACGGGAGCTCCGTTTCAAGAATTTTTCTATAAAAGAGGGGTCAATTTGGATGGTGGCGGAGTTTTTAAAATCAAAGAGCAAAACCTTTTAGTATATCATATGGTAGATAGGTACGGAACCCTTAGGGCGCGAGTCCGACTCGCACTTGGCCGGTTTTTTTATTCTGAAGTGTGATAGCGAATCGGCTCACCGGCCTTCCACAAGCGGGTCTCACTGGTGTTGTTGAGAAGGCGCATAATATCATAACGGAAGGATGCGAGGACACTAGACTATCAATTAAGGTGAGCTCCCGTTTCAAGAACTTTTCTATAAAATAGGCGTCAAGTTGGATGGTCGCGGAGTTTTTAAAATCAAAGAGCAAAAGCTTTTAGTATATCATATGGTAGATAGGTACGGAACCCTTAGGGCGCGAGTCCGACTCGCACTTGGCCGGTTTTTTTTTGTTTCCACTTGATTGCTGCCGTGTTTATTTATGATTGAAAAAACTCCGCCCAACAATGACCACTCATCCCTTACCCCTCTTTGATTTGAATGTGTATGAATTGGATGTAAATGATCTTTAAATATTTTATAACACTTTGATGCAACGTATACCTATAATATGTATTATTGAAACAGGGATGTCCTAAACCAAATAAAAACTTGTGTTGTAAAGTGTTTAATGAATATTTGATCGAAGGAGAGTAAGTGATAAATGGCGCGTTTTATTTACTGGCTATTTAGAAATAAATTGTTGATTCGGGTCGGGTTGATATTGATACACGTGAGTGATAAAGTTTCGATAGGTGATATTGAAGAAAGGTCAATAAATCAGGTGGAGTGGCAGCGGTGTGGTGCCGTGATTGTGAGTGACACTCGGGACTCACGAGAGGAGACACGACGAGCGGGAGGTGGCAGCGGGCAGCGCACATGGGGCAGCGAGCGGGCAGCACGAGGCAGCGCGAGCGTGAGGCGGCGCGGGGCGGGACACGCGAGGCAGCGCGACGACACGCGAGCGGAGCGCGGCGCGGAGTGGCGCCCGGTGGCGGCGGCTGCGGGACCAGCCCGGCCGCGCGCCGCGCATGCGTACACCTCCACACCATTCGACCTCACACACCACACCGTCACAACCAGACAGGACCTTCCTCTGTATACATTAAAGTATCTTCTAAAATTTGTGAAAAATAGGATCACTATTTAGTTTTGCATAACTACTAGTACAAAGTATGGTTGGTACTGGCGGCGGTGAAACCCGGCACAAACAGTGTGTATGCTGAGCCACGCGCGGGATGGAGTGGGGACAGGGGAAGAGGGGTTGGGGGTCACTAACGAGGGCCCGGATCCACATGACCGAGTTTTCCACTTAAATTCTTTCAAAGCGAGTGAAGCGCCTGTACCTTAAGCAAAACTTTAGAAATGAATAAAAGGTAAAAAAAATACATAGAAGAAAAAGATTAGAAATAATCTAAATATATAAAAGAGCTGGTCCTGACTAACTGACTGACTACCTGACTGACTGATTCATCAACGCCGAGCCGTAACCGCTATAGATACAGATCTGAAATTTTGCACGTCAAAACTACCCACTAAGAAAGGGTTTTGGAAAATTCACCTCCCAAAAGGGTGAAATAAGGGATGAAAGTTTGAAGAAGAAACATGTGTTTCAGCGTGTTTGCAAAATCATCCCCCAAGAGAGGAATATCCCTCGCGAGGGAGAGGGAGGGGGCGAGAGAGAGACGGGCACAGCTACTAGATTATATTTTAGGAAGATTTATTGAATGCTTTAGCGAAGCTGACTCCGCTGCGCTGATTTGCGATATTCCCGGTGAGTTGATTAGGTGATTAGGTATGCTGTTATTTTCAAAACCCTGTTTGCTCATTGATATTTCTTCTCGTTTGTAATTTCTGCCACTGTATTTTCTGACAGTCGATCTTAATTTGTTGTTCAGAAGAGCAAAATTACCTTCATTTTGTGGTGAAACCTTTAAATTAAACTGCATATATTAGGGTTTTGAGACCCAATATATTAACCACATACTCTACTTGTTTGAAAATTATTTTATTGGGAACTTTTGTTTTAACAAAATTACTTACAGTGTTTATTTCTTACTTACAGTGTCTGTTTAGGACATTGAGATATGTAGCAGATGAAGATGTAATTAAAATGGTTTATTATTCCATGGCTCAATCAATTCCCAGTTACTGCATATCGTCCTGGGGTGGTGCAGCTTAGTCTAAGCTGTTGGTACTGGAGCGTGCCCAAAGGTTACTTTAAACCACGTTCTTACCCAACTGTAGATCTGTACAGGGATGCTCAAGTATTAACTCTGCGACAACTGCATATCCTTGCGTGCATACTAAGCCAGCACTGCGAAACGGCATCCTTTAAGAATGATGTAAGTAATACGAGGAGACACTTTTCAGTTTGTGAAACAAATCAAGCTAGAACACAATTTGATAATATTTTTTTTTACTTTCAAGGTCCAAGACTTTATAATAATATGAATAAGCAACTAAATGTATTCAAAGATTCTAAAAAATGTAAACAGAAGACTATAGCTTGGCTTTTGCAATTAGATTATAATGAAACAGGAAATTTGTTGACAGTTCAATCGTAATAAATTAGTGATGTATAAATATACACACACAAACATGCACACACACTCACAAACACACACACACACACACACACACACACACACACGAGCGTATATATATATATACATTGACAGATGCATGCTTACACTTTTTATAAATACTAGAATATTTTCATTTACCGGTGAAATCTCCATTAAACCCTCCATATAATTTTAATAACATGTACCTATTACTGTATTGGTGTCCATGAGGGGGGACCTGGAGTCCTCAAATACAGGCCTTGGCTTAGTTTAGGCTCCAGCTACCCCACAAACAAATTACTAAATGATTATTGCTAGTTTTTAGTTACATTCAAATGTTCTTCTAAGTTTTTTGTTTGTGGAGAGAAATAATAATTTTTTTATTATTATTTATTTATTTAGCGTTAGTGCGGTCAGTTAGCTGTTTCACGTATACCCCAACTAGCACATTAGTGAATTTTCGACTTAAAGTTCCATATTAGTAGTATATCAGTGCAAAATACAACTTTTAGTTGTAAACACAACTCAAAGTTGCTTACGAGTGATTTATATCACTTTTAGTCGCTTATGAGCAGATTTTGTTACTGCTGTATTTACTAAAAGTGGTAAACAGTCTAAGTTATTACTGCTTTATACCTGACGGTAGTAAATAGTCGAAAATACTTGTTGTAGCCACAAACAGGTTAAATTTAGAACTACTATAGCAGTTATAGTAAGAAACAAGGGTTTAAATTCTCTCCTTTGCAAAGAGTTCCAAAGAGGTAGTACATCCGAGTATTCTAAAGCCTGAAGTGGCAAAGTGGGTCATGTTGGAATTCTTTTAGGACTCAGAATTATTGTCACCTTACGTTCTAGTGCACAGTGATATGCTACTCAAACACTTACAAAGGTTTCAAATAGGGGACAATGACGACCAACAGAAGCTATTTGCACTCATTTTAAACCAGTAACAATTGAAAATAGTTGGTTTGGTTGTCGAGGCACGCACGAGTATCATGCGGCGTAGGATCAGATGCAATCAAGTTAATTAACAGTAAACAAGGCGCAGGGCGGGTATTTATCGTCCCGCACTGTCACCGCCAGCGCCACTGGCACTCCCCGAGCTTGCCATATTCACATTGATTATGTTATGTCTGTCTTGGGCATAAATAGCGAATAAAAAGCGCGCGTTTCTCTTACGTCAATGATATAAAAGTCATGTGTTACATCCATTGACGTAAGAAAAACGCTGCGCCCCCTGGCGTAGTTTCCAAAATCTTTGGTTACATCACATACGAGTATGTCAATAAAATCGACCAATTGTAGTGAGTAGCGGATAATCAATGTTCGATTAATTTTCTTATGGACTGAATTTTTTTTTTTTCAATAAAATCTTATCGAAGTTATTTGATGCCGCAGTGTACGTTATATTTTATTTATTTTATTTTATTTATTTAATAGTCGGAAAACCAACAGCTAATTACGAATACTAGCTGTCAGGAGGCCTTTTTAAAAACTAAACTGTCTTTGAATTTTAAAATACTTTATTAAATGTTCTGCAATTAGAACTTAAACAAGACTTAACTTATAAAATGATCAAGATCGATCTTAGACTAATGTCCATTCACTACCGCGGTTGAAACATTAAAGGCGACTGACCACTCGCGAAACACCGCACATTAACACGTCACTTGCAAAGTCAGCAGATTCCAGGATCAGGCGATCATTATTTGGAAGACACTGTGATTCATTGGAGATTGTAGCCGGGTTCGGACTCGTAACACCTCCCCTCCTAGATGAGCAACTATTTGCCAATGTCTAATGCAAATGTTGAGGCTCTACGCTCTTGTATTTTTTGGATGTCTCTCTGGATGATATCTCCGCTATTTTCAGGTTTCATTGTTACTGATGTTAACTCGATGTTGGCTGGTAATGGTGACTTCATTTGGCGATGCCGATAATATAGTAGGACGCTAATAAGGACAGCTGCACTTACATTATAAAATAAAAGGCAAAATTCGCTGAATTGAGCTTCGTGGGTGTTTCCATGAGAACCTGATGTTGAATATTGTGCAATGTATTCAAGTCGATTGTAGTCAGATTATAATGAAGTGGCGTTTCTGCTGAATTTGATGACGGCGTTTTTATGACAGTCATGATTTCGACAGCGTGTCCTCGAATTTTGTCATCCACATTAATTATGGTGAATTCAGGTGTCTGAATGTTGCAATTTCACGGAATGGGTGCTAGGAAACTTCCTTCTAGGTGACGATGTTCCTCTTGGCCGCAAGATATCTGTACTCTAGTTTTCTTGGGAAATGAAATTATGTAATGTTGACTATTTAGCTCCAACAAAGCTTCTTTAACTAAGGTGACCGGAGTAAAATGGCATGTCTTATCTATTTCCTGCTCGTGTAGTAGATGGGCAATGCAGTCTCGTTGAGTCCGGGTCTGATGAATAGTCTTTTGCTTGCAGATGTACCATTTTTCATACTTCGGGCATTCTGCCTCCATGTACACGAATTCCTGGGAGTTGGTTGCCATATAAGGGAAAGGAGGGAGAATTATTTCAGAATGCCTATTAAGGACAGGACACAGGTGATATAGGACATAGGTAGCGGATAGTATGATAGAAAACTTAAGGACAATAACTATTTTCTTATCTATGAAATAGGATCCTAAACTAATTATATCGTAGTAATACCTAACATCTGTCATCTAAGTCCAAACTGAAATAGAGCCGTACATACCTTTTAATTTTCTAATAATCCTAGTTAAATCATTCATAGATAATAAAGAATGGTGCATATAATTTGTGCGACTAAAAGCTAATACGTTTTCTAACTAACTTCTTCTCAAAATTTGAGTTTGTTGGACAGTCAAATCCTTGCAGATACTAATGTGTTCGTTAAATTTTGCTGATAGTTCGTGATAATTATTTTGCAAAATTTTAAGGTCATTTTCAAATCTCAGAGCGTCATCTTTATCAAGGTTACCGGAAATTATCTTAATGAATTTACCGAGAGGGTTGATTTCCGGTCGAGCTAGGGTCATTGGCATTGTCAGAACCCTGCAACAAGGTAGAGTTGTTGGATTTAATTTTCTTCTTGGTACGTTTCAGCCTACTTTTTGCAACAGGGCCTCTTTTCCTAGACGTATAAATGTGAATGGGTAAATTGGTGAGCACATTGTCGTGTGTATAGCGGGGCGCTAGTTTTTGTCTGGTTGCAGCTGGATTTATGATGTAGACTTCCTGATTTTGGTCATAATTAGTTTCAGGTTCCCTATCAAGATTACGTCTAGTCATCACTGCTTCGTGAGTTGATGACGATTCATCATGAATAATTTTATACACAATCTGCATTTTTTCTCTGTGGTCTTGTAAGTACTGTTGTAATAGTCTTTGCATCAAATCTAGGTCTGTTGGGTCTCTTGGGTCAAAATGTCCAGAAATTAAGTCAAACGGTCGACATTTTGTCATGCTATGAATTGAACTATTGTACGCAATAAGTGAATACGGAATTAAATTTTCTGCTGGTTCGTTTCTATACTGAACTTTCAATAAACGCAAATGTTCTAGGATGGTGCTGTAAAAACGTTCTATCATTTGGGGCATGTGGAGCAACTGTATGATGATGAATTTTATGTAACTTGAAAAATTCGCCTACGATTTGGTTTGTGGATTCGGTGCCTCTATCAGTAGTTATAGTCATAGGAAAACCATGGTGAGTACAGAATTTTATGAGGGATTTTATAATGTTTGGGGCTGTTCCATCGTGTAAAAGGTATGCTTGTGCATACTTAGAAAATGAATCTATAATTGTGCAATATTTGTCCTGTTCGATAGTCAAAACGTCAACACGGGGGAACAATTTAGAATTCTGGGCGAATAGGATTACGGTCGTACTTTGCTCGGCCACAAATTATACAGTCATTAATAAATTTAGTAATGCTTTCTTTCAGTTTAGGCCAAAAGTAGCGCTGGGACAAAGAAAGGTAAGTTTCATTTATTCCTCTGTGATTTGTTTTTCCTTGGTAGTATTTTGCAATAATTTCCTGCTGATTTAAATAGTCGCTAACATTTTGTACTTCGCGTTTGACAAGTATTAAGTTCATGAAGTTATTTTTGAATGTGTTTTGTAGAATTGGAACAACTGTATACATTTTATCTATAGGGTTCACTAAAATGGCTGTGCGTAATTTAGGGTCAATGTGATTTTTCACAACTGAAATCAAGTCTTGTTCTAAATTATTTTCGGTTATTTGGACAACGGTTCTACGGAAAGTTTCAAAAGGTGTGTTTTATTTAGGCTTAGATTTCGTTGGATTATTTGTTACATTCAAAATAAGCTGTCTTTTAAATTTATTCAGAGGGTCTTCTGAAATAGGTACTTCCAGGATGGGGTGTTCTACACTGGTGTGTGCTGTGGCTGAAGGTAAGTCGTCATTAATTTGCAGATTATCTTTAATTATTTCATTTATTTCTCTATTTTCTGATGGTGTTGGACTATTCAGGGCTCTCGAGGTAGGTGCAGTATCAGTGGAAGATTGACTGATAAAAGGTCTTTCGTCAGGTGCAGTAACTGTTGAAATAAAAGATCTGCTTGATGAAGAACTGGAACTGATATTAACAACCATGGAAGCAAGATCTTCATGATTAATTTCGACTCGGGAAAGAGCATCAGCATTAGCGAAGTTTTTGCCTTTTTTATAAATAACTGTAAATTTATATTCAGATAGTTTTAGTTTCCATCGGGTAAGACGAGTGTTGGAATCTTTCGTGTTCAGGAGCCACTGAAGGGGCTTATGATCTGTTACAATTTTGAAGGTACGACCAAACAAGTAAGGCCTGAAATATTTCGTTGCCCAAACTATTGCGAGAAGCTCTTTTTCAATAGTTGAATAATTTAATTCACTATCGTTCAAAGTTCGAGAGGCATAGGCAATTAGTCTATCCGAACAGATAGAAGAAAGATAGAAGGCAACGTTTGAGGCGTCTGTCATTAGTATGAACTCTTTAGAAAAGTCGGGATACTGCAGGATGGGGTCATTAGTCAGTAAAGTCTTACAATGCTCGAAGCATTTTATGTAGTCCGGGGTCAAAGAAATTTTTGCGCCTTTTTTAAGACAAACGGTTAATGGCTTAGTCAAGCGGGAAAAGTCAGGAATGAACCGCCTGTAATATCCTAATAGTCCTAAAAATCCTTTGATTTGCTTAGGCGTTTTTGGGATAGGGTATTTTAAAATTGCAGCGATTTTATCAGGGTTGGGCTTTACTCCTTCTGTGGTGATCATGTGACCAAGGTAAGGGGTTTCAGGTTTTAAAAATTTTGACTTATCCATTTGAATTTTGAAATTTGATTCTCTAAGCCTGTCAAAGATTTTTCGTAAATTTATCATGTGTTCTTGAAGGGAAGGTGAAAATACTAAAATGTCATCTAGATAAACAGTGCAAATAACGTTTTGTAGGCCTCGGAGAACGTTATCCATTACTCTTTGAAATGTTGAAGGACTATTTTTAGGCCCATGGGCATGCGTAAAAATTCAAAATGTCCATTTCCATCTGCTACGATAAAACCAGTCTTATGAATGTCATCATGATGCATTTCGACTTGGTAAAACCCGCTGGCTAGGTCTAGCGTGGTGAAATATTGGCATTTGCCTAGTTTGTCTAGTATTTCTGTAATATTGGGGATGAGATATTTGTCATCAACCGTTTTTTTCATTGAGCTTTCTAAAGTCTACCACTAACCTCCATTTAATTTTTCCAGACGTGTCAGTTTTATTCGGAACTATCCATATAGGTGCGCTCCAGGCGGAAGTGGAGGGCCTAATTATACCCTGTTTGAGCATTTTCTCAATTTGAATTTGAACTTCCTTCCTGTGTATGTACGGATACCATTACGTTTTAGTATGGACCGGGACTTCGTCAGTGGTATTAATTCGGTGTTTAATTTTGCTTGTAAAAGTTAATGGTTCGTCATCTAAATAAAACACGTCAGAATATTCCTTACAAAGCGCGATCAAATTAGCTTTCTCCTCGGCGTTCATATGGCCGGTGCGCAAATGCGATAAGACTTCTTGGAATTGCATGGCCTTGCCCTTGCTGTCTTGGACCGGGACGCTATGCGGTACAGTCAGCTCGTTAAATAAGTGTGCATGTATTGGTTCAGATAAGCTGAAAATAATATCATTAGGTGTAGGGTTCAAAATTTCTACTAACGCGTAGCCGTTTTCAGCTGTAGATAGGCAATCGATTAAGTAGAAGTTGCACATAGTTTGATAGTCTATTAATATTTCGCTGTCTTTGATTTCAGTAGGTACACTTATTATTTGGCTTGACTGTGCAGGTATGACTGTTTCAATTAAGTTGAAGGTTTGTCGGGACTCGTACATATGAATCGGGTTTGTAGCAAAGTCGGTTTTTAATAGATGTGATCCTAGATCTATTTTCAACTTAAATTGTTCTAACAAGTCTAATCCAATTAATCCATCAAAATATTCGTGAAATCGGTATATGTACAGTTTTATTGGTTTTTGCCTTTTTGGTCATTAAATTCTGGGAAACACGGGACAGTCATTGAATAGTCATTTCTCGTAGTAGCATGTATGTTCGTCACTACAAATGGGTCATAGTTTAATGGGTAATTTGAGAAAAAGCTTTGCGCTGCTTCAGGGCTGATGAATGACTTATTAGCTCCTGTGTCTATCAGCAATTTAAGGGGTGGGTCGTGAATTTGAATGTACGGTAACTGTCTTTTATTTTGTAGATTCATTTTTAGGGTTCCGTACCTCAAAATAAAAAAACGGAACCCTTATAGGATCACTTTGTTGTCCGTCTGTCTGTCTGTCTGTCTGTCTGTCTGTCTGTCTGTCTGTCTGTCAAGACCCTTTAACTCACGAACGGGTAGAGATATCAGGTTGAAATTAATACCATATGTTAAGATCCATGAACCACACAAGACCTGAAAAATTCAATTTTTTACAAGGACGCAATCAAAAGATATGTCATTTTATGTCCTCATCTCCATACATTTATGCAAAAAAGGAAAACCTACAGGGTACTTCCCGTTGACCTAAAATTATGAAATTTGGCAAGAAGCTAGGTCTCACAGTACAAATAAAGGGAAAAGTCTGAAATCATTAAATTTTACAACTTTACTCATAACTAATGGTAACCAATTGTAGTGAGCTCCCGTTTCAAGAACATTCATATAAGAGAGGGGTCAAGTTGGATGGTCGAGGAGGCGATTTTTGTTTTAGTTCTATTTTAAAAACGGGAACACTTACAAAATTTAAAATTGGTATGTTTATAGTTCATAAGCTATAAAATAACAAATAATAAAATTTGGTCAAGCGCGTGTCGGACTCAAAAAATCTAGAACATTAACTTACTGAAATTTCAACTAATACAATTATGATTATGTGGTGGTACGGAACCCTCAGTGCGCGAGTCCGACTCGCACTTGGCCGGTTTTTTTATGTTGGGGATTTCACACGAGGCTTCAAGGAAAAATTTTCCTGGTCGTTTTCCTCAGTGCTGGGGTTCTCTTGGGGGTGGCTGAAATTCTCAGTTTCAGGGGAAACTTCATAGTCATAGTATTGGTCATAGTCATAGACATTTTCTGGAATATATTCAAAATCGTAAGAGCACGGGTCAAAAAATTCGTTCATATTAATTTGTTGGTGTCCGTTCTGAGAATTAAGCGGTAAGTTCCGCGCAACAGGGTGACACACCACTCATAGATCTGGGAAAGCTTTGGCCTTGCTGTGAATAACGGGGAGCAATCCTAAAACCCTTTGTCATGTTAGATCGAGGAAACGCTCGCATCATCTGTTGAGTTTTAGAAGGACCTTGTGGCATTTGAGAAATAGTTAGGTGGGGTAAAGGGTTTTGCATTAAACATTTGATTAAAATTATATTGTGGGGGTGGGTTAGGTCTCGGTTGGTATATGGGGACAGTAGAATTAAGGCCGAATTGTTTAGGTAGTGTCTGATTTTGCCAGTGTTGTGGTGGCATTTGGGGTACATTAAATCGATTCATGTCAAAAAAGGGTTTGAAAAGTACGTCTTTTTTGTAGGTTGAACTTGAGGGTTGTACGTTTTTTTTTTTGTTGCAAATAGAGAACATTTAATTCCTGCTGAGCAAAGTCTAAAGCTTCTTCCAAAGTTGTGGGCCGCATGCAACGAATGCGTGAGCCAAGGAGTTCGTTTAATCCTCTTGTGAAAGTCTGTAGGGCCAATCTATATATAAAAGAAGAAGGTGACTGACTGACTGACATATCAACGCACAGCCAAACCGCTGGGTCTAGACATTCCAAATTTGGCATGTAGGTTCCTTATGAGGCCTAGGGGTGCACTAAGAAAGGGTTTTACAAAATTCCACCCCCAAGGGGGTAAAATATGGGATGAAAGTTTGTATGAAAGTCCGTCAGTTTTGAAGTTAGGATCTTCAAAATTTGTATTTAGGCTGATGACTAAAAATTAATATTTACGTGTATAAAAGTGGGATGAAGTTGCAAATTCTTTATTTTTAAAGTAAAATCCACTTTATTTATTATTTAGGCATTAATGATGTGAGTCTATGCAACGTGCATCACTGTTATTGAAATTCCACCCCGAATTCAACCCCTAAAAAAGGGAAACAGGGTGAAAAAGTCTAAAAACCAATATGGGTATCGTTTGTATGGTTTATCGGGTCGCTGATTTCGAAAACTACAACAATTTTGAAATCCAACGTGGTGGACGTTAAATACCATCATTGCCTTGGGATAGGGTTGGGGTGCGATAGGGTTGAAATGTGAATATGGGTGTTGTTTGTATGGTTAATCGGGTCGCTGATTACGAAAACTACAACAATTTTGAAATCCAACGTGGTGGACGTGAAATACCATCATCCCCTTGGGGATGGAGTTGGGGTGCGATAGGTTTGGAATATCTAAAAATAAAAATGGGTTTTTTTTTGTATGGTTCATCGGGTCGCTGATTACGAAAGCTACAACAACTTTGAAATCCAACGTGGTGGACGTGAAATACCATCATCCCCTGGGGATGCGGTTGGGGTGCGATAGGTTTGTCTTAAAATAAATATGGGTGTCGTTTCTATTTTAGGGATAGCGGTTAAATTGGGGTTAGGGGTAAGGATAGGGGCAGGGATAGAGAGAGGTAGAGGTGGAGGTGGAGGTGGAGGTGGAGGTGGAGGTGGAGGTGGAGGTGGAGGTGGAGGTGGAGGTGGAGGTGGAGGTGGAGGTGGAGGTGGAGGTGGAGGTGGAGGTGGAGGTGGAGGTGGAGGTGGAGGTGGAGGTGGAGGTGGAGGTGGAGGTGGAGGTGGAGGTGGAGGTGGAGGTGGAGGTGGAGGTGGAGGTGGAGGTGGAGGTGGAGGTGGAGGTGGAGGTGGAGGTGGAGGTGGAGGTGGAGGTGGAGGTGGAGGTGGAGGTGGAGGTGGAGGTGGAGGTGGAGGTGGAGGTGGAGGTGGAGGTGGAGGTGGAGGTGGAGGTGGAGGTGGAGGTGGAGGTGGAGGTGGAGGTGGAGGTGGAGGTGGAGGTGGAGGTGGAGGTGGAGGTGGAGGTGGAGGTGGAGGTGGAGGTGGAGGTGGAGGTGGAGGTGGAGGTGGAGGTGGAGGTGGAGGTGGAGGTGGAGGTGGAGGTGGAGGTGGAGGTGGAGGTGGAGGTGGAGGTGGAGGTGGAGGTGGAGGTGGAGGTGGAGGTGGAGGTGGAGGTGGAGGTGGAGGTGGAGGTGGAGGTGGAGGTGGAGGTGGAGGTGGAGGTGGAGGTGGAGGTGGAGGTGGAGGTGGAGGTGGAGGTAGAGGTGGAGGTAGAGGTAGAGGCAGAGGCAGAGGTAGAGAGGTAGGGAGGTTGAGAGGTAGAGAGGTAGAGAGGTAGAGGTAGAGAGGTAGAGGTAGAGAGGTAGAGAGGTAGAGAGGTAGAGAGGTAGAGAGGTAGAGAGGTAGAGAGGTAGAGAGTTAGAGAGGTAGAGAGGTAGAGAGTTAGAGAGGTAGAGAGGTAGAGAGTTAGAGAGGTAGAGAGGTAGAGAGGTAGAGGTACAGGTATAGGGAGAGGGAGAAGGAGGAGAATTGAGAGAGGGAGGGAGAGAGGGGGGGGAGGGTGTGAGGGATAGGGAGGGGGAAAGGGAGGGGCAGGGGGTGAGTGGGGAGGGGGAGAGACAGAGGGAGGGGGAGGGGGAGAGGAAGGGGGAGAGGGAGGGAGAGGGTTTTAGTTTTTCTCAAAAACTTCTGCGAATTGGCTCTGTTTTGAAATATTTCATTTCATTTCATTTCATTTATTTAAATCTAATAACACTCAAGTGCATCGTCCTTACAGGTCAACCCAATGCGACGATGCATAAAACATTCATTACCTTATATTAAAACAAATGATTTTAGTCCATAATTGAAATTATTTAAAAGCATTAAAATACATGATGTGTGAATCTATTCCGTCAAAACTTAAAATAAAATTATTAATAACATTTAGTTCATTCTAACAATAAAAATTAAATATAACAAATAGAATCTATAAAATTAAAAGAGTAAAACTAGTCAATATTTGAATTACTTATGAATGTCAAGGCTACTTTTGAGAATTTCGTCAATGTGCAGTTAAATAAGTCCAACTCACCAGATATGGCATTTAGAATTCTAAGTCCAGTAGTAAGCGGGGAATGTCTTAAAATATTTGTCCTACAGTCAGGGAGAACAAATACTACATCTCTAGGTCCCCGTCTCAATCTCGGATTTGGTACAGCTATCCCCATACGCTCTAAAATATGCGCGTTACACAGTGTTCCGCGGAATACCCTGAACACATACGTAACTAGTGCCAACTTTCTTCTTACTTCTAACCTATCATAGCCAACCATCCCCATCACAAATAGTGTTGGGTATTGTAACGGGTAGAATGGGTACACTCCGTACAGCCTGAGATATAAATATCTTAACAATTTATTTTGTATCTTTTCCAAGATTCCTATATATTTAGCTTCGTGAGGGTTCCACACCATGCTTCCACTTTCCAAACGGCTTCTAACCAACGCGTTGTATAATGTGGATACTGTCGAAGGATTGTTAAATTCTTTCGTCTGACGAATAACAAATCCTAAATTACGAAAAGCTTTTTTGCATACGTTACTAATATGTTCCCGGAAAGTTAAGTCATCCTTAACTAATATGCCTAAATCCCTAACTGAGTTTACCCTTGACAAAGCTTCACCACTAATTTGATATTCGTATTCAACTTTTGACAATCCCCTAGAAAACGACATCACGTTACATATTAAATAAAGGTGTCTCTCATCTCTTTTACATTTAGATAAGATAAGATAAAATTTATTTTGTTTTACTTAGGCTAAAACATACAAATTATTACACAATTGGATATCGGTCTCAAACAGCATTGTAATGCCTAGGATACTGCTGCTAAGTTCCTCTATTCTGAGTAATTTATGAGTAACGGCTGTATATTATATAAAATTCAGCTGGATCTTGAATTATACTCATTGATTTGCGCAGGGTTAGTCCTGTTTTTCCTTAGTTTAAAATTACCCCGAAATGACGGGTAAATATCTCATTCCTTCGGAAAACCGGTAACAACATAAATACGAAATCCACGCGAGCGAAGCCGCGGGCAACAGCTAGTTTTTTTGGCTAATGTATAGATTACTGTATTGGTTTATATTGTATGTATTAATGCTGTAGATATTAGTTAAATAAATAAAAAAAAAAATAATAATAATAAAATTTATAAAGCTCGCGTTTAGCTTCAATTGTCGTCGGCACTGACTCATGCAATTGAACATAAGTCACTATAGTGCTGAGAAGGTTTCGTACTCGTTCGTAGAATACATGTGGGATGTCGGTACCTTGTGATAACATTGATAAATCTGTGTAAAGGGCCGATTCGTCTCTGTGATCGGAAAATGAATTGATAAGAGCATTGCGTATGCCATTCCAGTCGCTAGGGATACCGTTGCATGTAATTAAAGCGGCTGCTTTGCCGGTAATTTTAATTAAAAATGCAATTTATTAGGGCAGAATAGCCGACCCTATCGCCTGGATTTTTCTTCACAAAGATCGATAAATCTAACAAGGACATTTGGATTTCCATCAAACTCTGGGACCATTCTTAATGCATTGTGAATGTTATTTAAATCGTTAAAGAATGCATTTCTATTTGCATTCGGTCCACTTGAATTCTCCGAATTGTTTGAGTGATTTTCTTCTGACGTCGACATGTTAAACTCTTCCTCCTCCTCAATATCTTCTAAAGCTAGTAAAAGATCTCTATGAAAACGAGAACTCTTATAACTCTTGCGGATTTTTCGCGGAGTGTTGGGTTCAATACCCCTGTCTCTACGTAGGTAGAAAATTTTGGAAGCTATATGGGACTATTTACAAGGAAATTAAATTTAGGAAAGGTTGGATGGGCAACCAATAGGCTTCGTGTAATAAAATAAATCACTCACATGTGTACGGTACACTGCATATTGCGTAGCTTACTCGAAGCGTTGACTGACGACGATTCTTCTAGTGTGTTGGGTACCTTGAACAGCCAGCCGTAGGTTCTTCAGGATCGGTGGACGTCGTGCGTGCTCGACGAAGCATGGCGGTTTCGAAACTAGATAATGCGCGCGAACCGAAACTGCCTTCGACTACGCCAATTACGAATACTGGCTGTCAGGAGGCGTTTTTAAAAACTAAACTGTCTTTGAATTTTAAAAGACTTTATTAAATGTTCTGCAATTAGAACTTAAACTAGACTTAACATATAAAATGATCAAGATCGATCTTAGACTAATGTCCATTCACTACCGCGGTTGGAGCATTAAAGGCGACTGACCACTCGCGAAACACCGCACATTAACACGTCACTTGCAAAGTCAGCAGATTCCAGGATTAGGCGATCATTATTTGGAAGACACTGTCATTCATTGGAGATTGTAGCCGGGTTCGGACTCGTAACAAGCTTCAAAACAAGATAGATAGCTACGCAAAAACAGAGCTAATTACAGGTCTTCACAGATAGAAATACATTGGAAAAAACACATTCTTTGCACACTAAGTGCACAGTACGCACTTAATGAAAACAGAAAAACTAAATAATAAAAAATAAAAATCTAAGGAATGATAAGAAAAG
Organism: Athrips mouffetella; assembly: GCA_947532105.1. Classification (NCBI taxonomy): domain Eukaryota; kingdom Metazoa; phylum Arthropoda; class Insecta; order Lepidoptera; family Gelechiidae; genus Athrips; species Athrips mouffetella. The sequence goes on along the minus strand of OX383957.1, from coordinate 34,593,272 downwards.
AAATCCGCTTAAGAGTCAAAAAACAAATTAATTAGCATACATCTTGCCGACTCGTAACCAGTGTTATATAGGTCTAGATCTACATCTTTACATAGCTTGTTGAAAGAATTACTTGCTTGCCAAATAAAAGAGTTCTGCCGATACCTAGTAGAGGCCTTGAGAAGATATAAGAGCGTGTTGTAACGGAGTTTCACATTAGTAGGTTTGAGAACTATTTTCGCAAGCAGTTCCGGACATTCAACGGCAGCATTAGCAATCTTAAATAAAAGAACCGAATCAGCAAATTCGCGCCTTTTCTACAATGGAAGAAGGTGATGCTTCCTACATAACTCGACGTAGTTATCAGATGAGTAAACATTTTTAGATCAGTAGCACAAGCGTCTTATAATTTTTTTCTGAATTTGTTTTAACCGATTAGTATATGTGCCATATCTAGGATTCCATACCTGAGATGCGTAGCGTATGCGTAAAAGTACAATACAAGATTTTTAGAGTTTTGATTTGCTTAAAGTCTCTTGAAATACGCATCACAAATCCCAGAGCTTTGTATACCTTCGCAACAATATTATTAATGTGGGTGTCGAACAACAGCTTATAATCGTGTGTGACTCCAAGATCCCGTAAAGAGCTATCCCTTTTAAGATTGATACCCTTCAAGGTATAGTTGAATAAAATAGTGACTACAGGAGACAACGCTACATTTGCTAGGATTAAGATCAAGAAGATTATCTGCACAATATTTCTCCAACCGTGTGTTAGCGATTGTTAGCGATCTAAACTAATTTAATCTTAAATTTTAGTATATTTTTACAATTCTAAACTGACAACACTATTACCTGTCATGTAGCCCTCCCGCCTCTAGGTTTCCCCTTCCACAAAAACCACTTTAATGGCGGCAGAGCTGCTGGACAGGCAGTTCTGTGTTACGAGTGCCAGAGGCAAGACGTTAAGTGACTAACAGTGCGGATATTGTTACGTTTTGGTTGGAAAATCTAAAAGGTTGTACTATTTCTTATTTTTATTACTTTTCTAGCAATATTTTAATCTTTTCGTAGAAGTTTGCATGCCTTCAATTTCAAATGAACCGTTGTAATTCTGTTCAAAGCAATACTGATCGAAATATATTTATTGAAATTACAAACATGGTTTTCTTTATTCAACGCCAATACGTGAAAGGTCACGTTGTAAAGCAGCAGCGTCATCAGGACATCAGGGGACCGAATATTAGCAACAATTTTCATGTCGTCTGCGAAGCACAGGACGCGGGATGTTTGGAAGCAATGGGCGATGTCGTTCACAAAAACTACGAAAAGCAAGGGACCGAGCAGGGAACCCTGCGGCACACCACTAGGTATATTAACCGATCCCGAGATATAGTTATTGACTACTACTGCTTGCGACCGGTTGTCAATGTTAGAGGAAAACCATCTGAGAAGGTTACCTCTAATACCTGTTTTGTAAAGCTTAAGCAGTAGTAGGTTATGCTGAATTCTATCGAATGCTTTGCTGTAGTCTGTGTAAACCACATCGACCTGGCCTCCACCGTCCATAGCTTCAGTCAACATTTCATTAAGCAACACAAGGTTAGTAACGGTTGACCTACCCTTGAGAAAACCATGCTGCGATTCATTCATTTAATGTTTGAGTGCGGGGTAAACCTGGCTGTACACCAGCTTTTCCAAGACCTTAGAGACAATGCAGAGTTTGGATATAGGGTGTAATCTTTAAGTATGTCTAGGCGATTATTCCGTAACTATTACAGATATCAAGAAAGGACATTACGTAATGAGTAAAATGTACATTAAATGAGAAATATCCATTTTGACATTAAACACTCTCATACATTTAGTATGAGATTAGAAGAAAGGTTTTAGTTTCCTTATTTCAAGTAGTCTAGTACTAATTTCACTTTAATCTTATTTTATGATTACGTATAATATGATAATAATGAGTTTGAAGTAGGTACACGTGAAGATTAATTATCTTACCACTTCAAATTAATAATAAACCCTGTTTCAATATCGTATTAATTTGAAATGGCTGAAAAGCAACATAGTACTACAAAAAGAACAAAAAGAAAGATACTTACTCATTGGTGTTCGTTCTAAACAAAAACCTTTAACGCAACGTAACGTTTAAATAACCTTTTAAAATAAGGAAACAAAAACCTTTCTACTAATCTCATACTAAATGCATAGGAGTAATTAATGTCAAAATTTTAAATACTACTCGTACTTCTCGTTTTATTTTTAAAAAGTTATTGATGCCATTTTACTCATTAGGTAACGTTCTTTCGGTATCAGTTTAAAGTTTTTTTGATAGCTGTAATAGTTACGGAATAATCGCCTGGACACACTTAAGGTGATCCGTTTTCCATACAAAAATTCAAATGACTTGCATTCTTACGCAGGACATAAAATTCTGTTGAAAAACGAACGAATACTTTTTCGCTAATTAATACAAAAATACAGTTAATGTACTGAAAGTACTATTTTTGTTAGCAATTTTTAATTCAATATTACGATTGTGGGCGTGCGGTCAAAACTGTACGGTTGTGCTTTGTGTGCATGTGTGAATGATCGTACTCATGTAAACACGGACTGACGAGAGTAATTGACTTTAGTGGACATATGGAGATATTTTTCTTATAGAAATTGTTGTTAGGCGTTGAAGTTGCACGATGAAATTTACGCGAATCAACTTTTTGCACATATATAGTTGGTACTTATTGCATTAAAAAAATAAAACCTTATATTTGCAGCAGTGGCTCCATCTAGTTGCGTTCGGGGCTAAGCTGGCCGTCACAGATCACCTTAAGGATTACACCCTGTATATTGAAATTAACTCAATACGACAACGTATTGCGAGAATAACTGAGCGGTGTAGCACGCTACCTAACGAGGTATCTCGGTAGTACTCCGGACCTCGTGTGCTTGCGAGCTGTGTAGCGAGTCAACTCAACGGTGAACAAACCACACGATATGACGATAGGTACGGATGGCCGCGAGCGCACCGCGTGTGGCGCCCTGTTCGCTCTTCACTTTTACACGTTGTTCTCTAGGGGGCGCCACGAGTTCCAAGACCGTAGATTAATTATTATTTATTACCTAACTACAAATAATGAAGACAGTTATAATCTGTTGTACAAAAAGAAATAAGTGTGAAATCAAACGAACCCAAAGAGAAAAAAAAACGGGCCAAGTGCGAGTTTGACTCGCGCACCGAGGGTTCCGTAAGTACCACTAAGTAAAAATACCGTGTTAGTTATGGACGCGCAGTCACGCAATAGTGTTTTAAATGCGCGCGTGTTTGATACGCACTTGACCAGTTTTTATTATTTATTGTTATTCTATAGCTTATGCACTCTAAACATACCAATCGTCACGCTTGTAAGTGTTCCCGATTTTACGATAGAGCTAAAACAAAAATCGAGCCAGAAAGAAACACGTTTTTAGTTTATTTTTGTTGCCTATTGTATAGTGGCAACTGAAATATATAATCTGTGACCTATTATGGTGTAGTACCTGGGCGACTGAGCTTCGCTCTATAATAGCCGATTGGCTTGAACATTAAAATATCGTCGGGTGAGCAAGCTATGCTACCCGCCAACAGAAGGCGCTGTAGGTTTTTGTCTAAAACGCAAATGCTTGAAAACATGGGGAAAACGAATTTTTCCAGACATGAAACCTAGCTAGATCAATTTTTCGCCCCTGAAAACCCTCGTATGGTAAATTTCATCGAAATCGTTAGAGCCGTTTTCGAGAAACCGATTACAAATATATATATCGGTGCTGGAAAGGCAAAATCGCTTATCTCCATTATGACAACTTTACAGGGGAGCATTTTAAAGTTTTGTTTTTTCAAAATAAAATCATAACTCAAAATTCCTTTGATGAATTTTGGATTAACCAAAATAGATTGAAAGCTTGAATTTTTTGTCATTTTTTGGCTTTAGTGATATCTTACATACTCTCTTAGTTTAGCAGATACATGGCACTTCAGCGATTTGTCTTTCAAATAAAGAAAAATTAGGGTAAGGAAAAATTGCTTATGTCCAGAAATAAACAGTTAATAAAATGTTCATATCACTAAATTAGCATTACGTTTTACTTATTAAATCTATGATATTTGCTGATCGGCCATGTTTTTAGGGTTCCGTACCTCAAAGGAAAAAAACGGAACCCTTATAGGATCACTTTGTTGTCCGTCTGTCTGTCTGTCTGTCTGTCTGTCTGTCTGTCTGTCTGTCAAGACCCTTTATCTCACGAACGGGTAAAGGTATCAGGAAGAAATTAATACCATATATTAGGATCCATGAACCACACAAGATCTGAAAATTTAAATTTTTTACAACGACGTAATCAAAAGATATAGCATTTTATGTCTTCATCTCCATACATTTATTCAAAAATGAAAAACCTACAGGGTACTTCCCGTTGACCTAAAATTATGAAATTTGGCAAGAAGCTAGGTCTCACAGTACAAATAATGGGAAAAGTCTGAAATCATTAAATATTACAACTTTTCTCACAACTAATGGTAACCAATTGTGGTGAGCTCCCGTTTCAAGAACATTCATTTAAGAGAGGGGTCAAGTTGGATGGTTGCTGAGGCGATTTTTGTTTTAGTTCTATTTAAAAACGGGAACACTCACAAACTTGAAAATTGGTATGTTTATAGGGCATAGGCTATAAAATAACAACAAATAATAAAATTTGGTCAAGCGCGTGTCGGACTCAAAAAATCTAGCACATTAACTTACTGAAATTTCAACTAATACAATTATGTTTATGTGGTGGTACGGAACCCTCAGTGCGCGAGTCCGACTCGCACTTGGCCGGTTTTTTTTTTATTACTGTTATCAATCGTTTCGTTTTACTTAAACACCTTCCACGTCATCATATACATAGAACAAATCACTTAGAGTAAGGAATGAATCCTGACAAAATGACTAAAGCTGCTTCATAAATGTAAATTTGTTGTATTAAAATGATTTACCGTGTTCTAATTTCTTAAAAAATATAAAAAAACAACAAACTTCAACAAAACGCTAATGTACTTGAGAATATCTAAACAGAGTAAAATAAGATAGAGCACAAATAACTTGGAAAACCAGTCCAGAAGTGAAAAAATTCAAATATATTTTGAACTTAAAGCTTCAAATTTAATTTAAAAAAATAAGTACCGACCATTACAATAAGTATGTTTATTTTATTTTTTTATTTTGTTTTATTATGACAACAGACGGTCTTAAATAAAGTACTTATATTCTAAACCTGTATAACTCACGGACCTGGAGTGTCCACAAAAGATCTAAGTAGAAAAACAATAATCGGACGAATAGTTAACTATACAGTGTTCTTTACGGATATTCCAGTTTCAACTACCAAAACCTTGAACTCATCTCCCACTCTTGCCAAATCTTATCTCGAACGACACGTAGATTTTTGCAATGTAGATTTTAAATTCAGTTACGTCAATGCTTTCGTTATAATTAAAGCCTTTAAATCACTTAAAATGAAAAAGACCGCCGATATAGATGGCCTGTCAGTTAAAATTATTAGTGCCGTTATAGAAAGCATTGCACCATACTTATCTAGTATTTTTAATAAATGTGTAGATGATGGTGTTTTTCCTGATTTGATGAAACATAGTAAAATTATTCCGTTGTTTAAAGCTGGTAGTAAATCAGACCCCACTAATTTTAGACCCATTTCTGTTCTACCAACTCTTAGTAAGATATTTGAAAAGATAATTTTAAATCAGGTTCAGAAACACTTTTATCGCAACAACTTGATGAACCTAAAACAGTTCGGTTTTACCAGGGGTCGCTCAACAGTCGATGCAGGTGTTGAGCTTATTCAAAGTATATTTGACGCCTGGGAGGAGTCAAGTGATGCCATTGGCGTTTTCTGTGACTTGTCCAAGGCTTTCGATTGTGTACATCATGATATTCTTATCAGGAAATTACACCATTATGGAATTAGAGACCAGGCTCTAAGCCTTCTGGAGTCGTATCTAAGTGAAAGGATCCAGAAGGTTGATGTAAATGGGAAAAGGTCACTAGGATCAAAAATTTGTATGGGCGTTCCACAAGGCTCAATCCTGGGACCATTCCTGTTCATTGTCTACATTAACGATTTGCCAAACCTTGTAAAGGACAAGAATGAGATAGTACTATTTGCAGATGATACGTCTTTGATTTTTAAAGTCAAAAGACAACAATCAAATTTTGACGACGTAAATAGTACAATCTCTAATGTAGTTGAGTGGTTCACCGTAAATAATCTTTTACTTAACGAAAAGAAAACTAAGTGTGTTAAATTTGTTTTGCCTAATGTAAAGCCAACTGCTACAAGCCTATTAGTGAAAAACGATAAATTGAGTCTTGTGGAATCAGCTGTGTTCCTAGGTATTACCTTAGACAACAAATTACAATGGGGACCGCATATTAATAAATTGTCGAACAGACTTAGTTCTGCAGCATACGCAGTGAAAAGAATAAGAGCTCTGACGGATGTAGACACCGCGAGGTTAGTCTACTTCAGTTATTTCCATAGTCTCATGTCATATGGCCTTTTGTTATGGAGTCATGCTGCGGATGCAAACAGCATTTTTTTACTACAAAAGCGAGCTGTTCGTGCAATTTATAAAATGAAGCCTAGAGAATCTCTTCGAAATAAATTTAAAGAAATCAACATTTTGACTTTTGTGTCGCAATACATTTATGAGAATTTAATATATGCTAAACGGAATATACATATTTTTGATAAAAATTGTGACAGGCACAGTGTCAACATAAGAAACAAGAATCAACTTGCTTCTCATGTCAGCCGTATTCACAAAATTAGTAAAACATATAAAGGTCAATGTATACGCTTCTATAATAAGGTACCCACTGATATTGAAAGTTTACCGTTAGATAAATTCAAAACTGTAATCAAGCAGAAATTATGTAAGAAGGGTTATTATAAAATATCAGATTATCTAGAAGAGAAAAATCCATGGGATTAGACTACGGTTCTAACAGGCTAATTCAAAATTAAAACTGACCTATGTATGTTGTATATCAACCTTGTACATTCAAACATATTTAAAAGAGCGCGTGGGTTTTTATTGTCGCTTCTTTTTTTTCCCACAATGGCGCCACATTGTTTGTGAAGCGATGTAGTTTAGCTGACGTCATTAAGAGATTTTAATATCCAACAATGAATAAACGATTTTGATTTGATTTGATTTATATTATGTGTGAATAAATCTACAACCACACCAAAGACTTAAGAAATTTTAGTTTTTAAAAATTCAATTAACAACCTTTTGAATTCGTGTGGTTTACTAGAAAATAGATCAATATGAGAAAAAACATTGTTATAGCTAGCCAAGCAGCGACGAAAATAAAGTTAGCAGTATAGTTAGTCGAGAAACCTGGATACGCAAATAAAATATTTGTATATGTACTACGTACAGGTCTAGTAGGGACTTTTAAACTTATAAGTTCCAGAAGGTGAGGGGAATCTACGAGGCCATTAATGATTTTATAGAGGAACATGCAATCAAACTGTTGACGTCTGAGAGCAAGAGGAAGCATGTTGTTTCGTATTAGAGAATCGTTGTAGTTTGTGTACCTGTCTCCTACCCTGTAGTCAAGAGCCTTAAGAAACTTGCGTTGAATTCTTTCCAATCGGTCTGTATGACAAGCATAGTAAGGGCTCCAAACCACAGAGCAGAAATCAAGTACAGAACGTACTAAACTGAAATATAAAATTTTGTAAGTGATTCTCAGACTAAAAGGTTTACAAATTCTAAGTATAAAGCCGAGTTGCTTAAAAGCTTTTTTAACTATATGTTCATAGTGAAATCTAAATGTTAGCTCATTATCTAAGATAACACCTAGATCCCTAATTTTCGTAACTCGTGTGAGTGGATGGTTTTGTAAATTATAGTTGAATTGGATAGGTTTACGTTTTCTGGTGTATGAAATAATAAAGCATTTATCAGGATTAAGGAACAGCTGATTCTGAGAACAGTAATTTACTAAGGCAGTGATGTCATTTTGAAGTGTTAGGCAATCCATTTCATTTTTTACAATTCTGTAAATTTTAGCATCAATTTCAAAAAAGATAGAATACTTGGTAGTATTATTAATACCCAGCCTGGTACTTTTCCTGGTGACGCGAGAACTGGTATGTTACGCCAACTGTGGTACGCCTTATCCAATGAGATATTAGGCTCTTCTAGACTCTTTGGGACCAACCATTGCTGCCCTGCAAGCACATTGATCGTAACTCTTTTAGCACTTCTCTTGTTAAAAAAAGACTCTTTGATGACAATATCCAGTGCAAATTTTGTGTGGTTCAGTAACAGGAACGTGTGCACTATCGTAATAGCCTTGTTTATCTCCCAGATCTCATAGATCTCACGTGAGATTTGACTGACTGAGCATTGAAAATGATCTCGACTACCAACTCGTCTTCCTGAATATACAACACCAGCCGATAAAGAATAAGCTACTGCTAAAAAGTGAATTACTCTTGGAATATATGCATAACCATTCTTGACTCTCATAGATGTTGATATAATACCGCTTATTGGGGTTCCTTCACTAACACAAAGGCACATGACCATTATGCTCCCAGAAAAAGTTAATTCACTGCCCCACCACAAAGATTCGGCTAAATGCGCTTTTAGAGGAGATTTCAGTCACGCTTAACATTGCATCTATTGAATCTTGACCTTGAACTGAAAATTCGATTGAAATCTATGCGAAGTGTCAGGAAACTCAATTTGGGCTGAACTTTCTCTGAGGCTCTTAACACCACGAAGAAGAAATTTACCACCACGAAGAGGCGTTTATTTAAAAAAATAAATGTTGTGGGACAGTTCAGGCAAAGCCTGTACGCTGTAGGTACCAGATATTGATATACATTGATAATTAACACCCAGATACAGAAAAAACACCCATGTTCATCACACAAATGTTTGCCCTGGGCGGGTATGGAACTCGCGACCCATGGCGTAGAAGGCAGGCTCACTACCTACCACGCCAATGGTCCAGTCAAATTTGACAAATCAAAAGATATCAAGTAAAAAAATAATAACCAAATCGTGTATCAAATTTACTTTAACATGAAGGTAGTTTTCCGCTCAACACAACTGTTATAAATTTTTAAAGTATGTAATTAATGTTTAAAATACCATAACTAGAAAATTTTTGGAATTCGTTCTGACTTTAATCCAATGTAAACCAAAAAACTTCGAGTCAATTTAACCATTGTCACTACTCACGAAACAAAATTAACATTTTAAAATGCCTAACCTACAAAAAATAAATTATACGGAAAAGTAACACTGATTGAATTTACATCATCATGCTCTTATCAGTCGTTTATTTTGGCTAAATTACTTGTTTGTTTAACTAAAACAAAAGTCCATTTCGCTTAAGCGCCACTGCTAAATAATTGAGAATATGGAAAACTTTCTGAAGTGCCTTAGATTATCATACACGCAAAAGGAATAATTTCTGAAGTGTGTTAATTCTCCGAGTAAGTACCGGAAAAATAGCTTAACTAACATACCTATGTGTAAAAAAGACAGATTTTTGCGTCAATTAGCTAAACAGAAATATAAATATCGCAATTTTTCATTTCGCTAAACCACCAAAAAATTGCTCTGATTGCTTTGAAACCTAGATAGATCGACGCGTAAAAATCAGCTGATTCTAAATATAACTCCGTTTGCCCAAAATGGAGCTTAAGCGATATTTCCTTTCAAGTGTCGATATATATATACAAATATTGCTCGTTTAATAGTATAGGATAAGATACAGCCCGCTGAGAGACAGACAAACATCGGAAGCATATTTACATTGTATACAATACAATATATGACCAAACGAACTTCTTGAATGAAGTTCGATCAATATTATATGAGTAAGCTTCATTCGAAGATATAATTAACCACGTAGTTATAATATCTAAAAGAAATAGTTCACACAACAGCGACAACTGGAAAATCTTACTCTGAAAAGTATGAAACAAGAAAATATTGTCATCTGAAATTGTTATGTACAAAGTATGGTATTTAATAAATATTCATTGTGATATATATAGTGGTCATATAGCCGTGGGACATTTGCCCTAAGCCTAAAGCTTATGATCGCTTTTTATGGTAGGTGGCATGATATACCAGGAGCCCCCTCAGGCAGCACCCAAAACATGATCGAGTACAGCTTCTGATCCTAACATCGCCCTCAAGTTTAAAGCCGACATAGCATCAGATGCATATGGAATGGAATGGATGGCCGGGCGGGCACAGTGTCAACCTGTGGTGTCAACATAAGAAACAAGAATCAACTTGCTTCTCATGTCAGCCGTGTTCACATAATTTGTAAAACTTATAGAGGATACGCTTCTATAATAAGGTACCCACTCATATTGAAAGTTTACCATTAGATAAATTCAAAACTGTTATCAAACAAAAAATATTTCAGAAAGGTTATTATAAAATATCAGATTATCTAGAAGAGAAAAATCCATGGGATTCTGCGGTTTTAACAGGCTAATTCAAAATTCAGATTGATTTATATTTATTGTAACAACCCTGTACATTCAAACATTTTCAAAAGAGTGCGTGGGTTTTTATTGTCGCTTCTTTTTCTTCATTCTCCAATTGGTTTGTGAAGCGATGTAGTTTAGCTGACGTCATTAAGAGATTTTAATATCCAACAATGAATAACTATTTTGACTTTGACTTGACTAGCACAGGAACTTACTGAAATTTCAACTTATACTATTATGATTATGTGGTGGTACGGAACCCTCGGTGCGCGAGTCCGACTCGCACTTGGCCGGTTTTTTTTGATAATCCACAGAAACTACCCCGTACAAAAAAGGGGACACGTTTGAATTGAGCTGACCACTCAAAAGAAAGTTGAGACTACGCCCCTAAGGTCGCCCTCGTGTACCTTGGACTTAATTGTCCTCAGCAACGACGGAGACCCAGAGGGCAGAGCCATACCACAATCTTAAAATAAAGCGCCCGCACCTATATTATTTTAACTTTACTGGTGAGTGTCCCAGGACCAGTCATGTACGGTTTTCGTAATAGTCGATTGCAAATTGAGGTTTATAGGTTAGTCCCCGTTCAAGTCATCTCGGAAATGGGCATATATGGTATCAATGCATTCAGTGTCATGTCTTGAACTAACATATATGAGATGACAAGCGTGCGTGTGGTGGGGGTGGAAACTGTGACGTCATAAAGACGGTCATACAAAAAAAAGTCTCTTAAACATACCATGTGGGGTATTTAATGAAACGGCTTTACAAGTAGATTACAAATATATAACACACTACAATATTTTTGATACTTGGTCTAACAATTTATTATAAAACGTCAAAAAAATTCACAATTCAGAGGTGACTTTGAACCGCTCTATATTAAAAACGACGGAATAGATTTTTATAAAATACATACCAAAAAACTCTAAATATCCTTTTTATAGTGTCCAAAATTAATAACCTAAATACATCATAAAATAAGAGAAGTACATCAAGTTGAATAACAGTATAATTTCCTGTTTGTATAACAATTACCCTGCGACGTATAACGAGTTAAATAAGTACAGGTAGGTACCCATTTTTATTGGTAACGTTTACATTTTTAATTAAATACTTACATTGCAAGGAAACAAAAGGTTTTTTGCTTAGTAAATGAAAATGATTTATTTATTGTTCTTGGGAATACTTCGGGTAACTTTGACTTAAGATAGGTCAAAGTTACCTCTTAACAATTTTAGTCAATCAAACATTGGACACTTATTATTCAAGTAGTTTTTGCAACAATAACAATAAAACCGGCCAAGTGAGAGTCGGATTCGCGCACCGAGGGTTCCGCACCACCAAATAATCATAATTGTATAAGTTGAAATTTCAGTAAGATACTGTGCTAGACACGCTTGACCAGATTTTATTATTTTTTGTTATTGTATAGCTTACGCACTATAAACAAACCAATTTTCACGCTTGTAAGTGTTCCCGTTTTTAAGATAGAGCTAAAACAAAAATCGCCTAAAAAGACAGGTCTTTAGTATGGGAGCCCTCCTTAATTTATTACTTTCTTTTAGTATTTGTTGTTAAACTTTAAAAAAGATATTAATTATATTTTGCAGCCGGCTCTCCCACTATATTTCTTGGTAGATTTAGTGAGCAGTAACGCGTTTTTGTCTATTTATTTGTCGCAGGGTAATTGTTGTAAAAGCATTAAATGATACTGTTATTCAAATTGTTGTACTTCTTTTATTTTTTGATATATCTGGTTTATTATTTTTGGACACTATAAAAAGGATATTCAAGGTGATTTGGTATGTATTTTGTAGAAATCCATTCAGTCATTTTCAATGTAGAGCAGTTCAAATTCAACTCTGAATTGCGAAATTTTTGGACGTTTTCTAGTAATTTGTTAGGCAAAGAAGTGAAAATGTTATAGTGTGTTGTATATTTGACATGTACTCGTAAAGCCCTTTCATTTGATACCCCACATGGTATGTGTAAGAGATTTTTGCTTTTTTTTGTATGACCGTCTTTATGACGTCACAGTTTCCACCCCCACCACAAGCGCGCTTGTCATCTTATATATGTTAGTTCAGGACATTACACTGAATGCATTGATACCATTTAAGCTCATTTCCGAGACGACATGAGCGAAAAACGTTTTCTAAGCATTTTTTGAATAAATTTACATTCTGCTATAAGGCCTTGTAAGCAAACGTGAGCAGGTTGGTCAATTCATCAACGCCGTTCGCAAGAAGGCAGTTATCAATTAGCAAGCTCAGTTGTTCGCCAGCAAGGCTTCTTGCCTTAGGGATGTGACGTAGCACTAACACTTTTCTTTTAGGAGTCACAAAGGTTTAAAGGTTGAATTCTGGTGCTGCTTGACAGGATAGAGGATTTCTGAGGTCATAACGTTTGGAGCATAATTGTTTTGTGCGACAGCAGTTTGGGCCCTTGAGTCGACTTGCCCGCATTGCCCTGGCTCGACGCGTCTTTATAAACATAAAGGCCGTTACTACACATTGGGCAACCGGCGGGTTTGTCAACCGGCTTGCGTCTTTATGCATGCGCCCTATGTATATGTTAAGACGATATGTAAATTATGTGGGTATTTTGAAGACAAACATCTTTTTATTAGATTAGATTTATTTATTTCACATTATCAAATTCAGATTAACATAGATTGTTCAAATGTCAGAGTATAATATGATATTGTAACTGAACCTATAACCTTACTTAATAGAATAAGTATTTTCTATTCAGACAAATACCGAGATATTCGTTAGAAGGTTTTAATTTAGCCAAAACACAAGTGTTTCAGCAGCGCAGTCCCTTGAACTGACACAATAAGATCATAGCGAGTTTCTTCCACAAGATCTTTTCTCAAATTTCTATATCATTATCTATTCCGCACGGAATTAGAGAGATATTCACCGACTATGACAGTTTTATGTCCGAAGACAAAGCAAAGCCGAAGCCAGGGTTAGGCAAAAGCCTAATGTGATTCCAGCGGTGGACGAGGATTTCTCCAAGTCGGAACCAACAGCCGACCGAAATCGAGGCTGCGGCCCCAAAGTGACAATTTAATGAATTAAAAAGGTGGCCGAAGTCAAATATTGACCTCCATGGCGAAAACAGAAACATAAGAAGATCTATCGAAACAACTTACGTCTGTGTCGTCTTTTATTTTGAGTCTCGTAGGACAGACGAGGATTTCTCCAAGTCAGGACCAACAGCCGACCGAAATCGAGGCTGCGGCCCAAAAGTGTCAGTTTAATAAATAAAAAGGTGGCCGAAGCCAAATATTGTCCGAGTTCTGTAGAACAATCATGTCCCTCAGAGAGTCTCCATAATCTGCATGAACTTTTATAGCATAACTGCTATTACTCCTCATTTATTTCTGCTCTACACGTCTAGCGCGTATTTGTATGATAGAATGATTTATTCAGTATAGTCTTGGCAACCCACTTTTGCCATAAGACATATGAGGCGTTATTCCCATCGTTTATTTGGGGTTTTCATTCGTGGTTTTATAACTGTCATACTTGTGCTCTGCAGAAATATGAAAACTCTCTGTCCAACATAAGAAGTTCCAGACTCTTAGTACATGCTAGTACGTTTACTAACATGGCTTTGGGTACAACTCCGAAAAGCCATCACCAAAGGCTTTAATAGCGTTCGCAAACTTGTCTTCAACGATCATCAAAGATAACTTGTATGAATTCATTTCACCTCTCGCAAGAAGCGCAATTTAGCATTTTGTTGCTGTTCATATTTCTATGAGCGACGTATACAACCAAGATCTACATCCATCGACGTGACTTTAGCCAATATTGAAAACGCCAACCAAAGTCCTTATCTATAAATGTAGGCCCTATTCAATATCCATCTGCTCTGCACTACTTAGCACATTTGCTCAATGCACGAATCGCAAGATTGTTATTTTAAATCACAAGGTAGCGCCTAGACAAATATTGAAGGCAAATTCAAGCTACTTGCTTTTATGTGTCATTTAAAAATAGTGATTGATACATCGGAGACATACTTTTAGACATTTCCAATGACGAAACCAACATATCATCACCGTAGCCGTACTGTTCATAGCACTCAGGATACGGACTTTTATCATTCTACGCACTATTAGCTGAACAGTGTTAGGCAAGATAGTTGTGTAATTCAGACAAGCAGCTCATGATAGCGAACTCCAGGCGCGCCGCTTCAAGAAGCTCTCGTCGTACAAAACACAAAGAGACTGTAAGCTTGTCATCGTCGAAAGTGCCGCAACTGCCAAGCAAGCATCGATTCGTGTACCGGATTTTCACGTCTCGCTAACACAATCTCTGCTTTACTCAGAACAGTACCACATTCCTTCAATAACATCGCAAACATCTCCCAACTTGCCCCGATCATTTATATTTTTCGTCAGAAATATAAGAAAACCCAAACTTTTTGAGTTTTCCATCATGCCATGCACTACCAATCACCATGCAGACGGGTTCGATAAGTATTTGTTTCATGTTATACTTTTCAGTTTTTCGAACAGGGGCCTAAGCGTCTGCCTACATATTATACGAAATGCCTTTCGTATTAATTAAGTCTCATATTATCACATTTCATGTGATTAATCCATTTGCCAATATTTCTTGGATTCGGTCCGCCGCCTGCTCGGCGACCGTCTTCCCCATAAGTATACTTCGTAATATAAAACGACAGATCGCGCAGTTGTACACGGATTCTACCGCGTAGTTTCGCACCAAAACGGCTTCGATAGCCCGTTTTCGTATGAATATTTCAATACAGGCAGATTTTTGTTCTAAATTGACGCTTGATGGAAAGATATTCCTATAAACCATTGCAAATACTACTTTTAACTGCTTTAAGTAATGTTTTTATATGATTACATATCCTTTAACCTATCTTAATGTCCATTTTCATTAACTTTGTAGTATTTCTCAACTTTTATGCGTTTCTAAGATATTTTTCAGCTCCCAGCCAGCTGTTTAATGGTTTTTTAGGTATCTTAATTTGTACCTAGGGTCATAGAGTTACAATATGATATATTTACTCAGTATCTTGCTGTGATTTTCAGGTACGTGTTTCTTGACCATTCAAGTGATCATATTATCACTAAGACTAAAACACGATTAGTGAAAATCGGCTTGACAAAATAAAAATCCAAAGTTGCCTCTTTAATTTTCAATCTAATTAATGCGTTGCGGATTGCGCACTTTATCCCTTTCTTTCAAGCGAAAAGACTATCTTTTCACTTATAAAGATGCGTCGAGCTAGGTCAATACATGCAAGTCGACTCTAGGGTAGCACTCGTTTTCGTTTTTAGAAAAAGACAATTCCAATATATTCAATATAATAGTATTATAAATCAATTATATTTACAAAGACAAATAAATATGTCAGTCCAAAATAAAAGATAAATTCTTAATACAAAATATAATTACTAACATTGCATTATTACTAAATTGCTAATCCAAACTTTGATTAAACATATCATATCATTTTACTTGGTAAAAGTTATATTTTACAGGTCAAATTTGTAAATTATAAAGTAATCAATTAATTAATTACAACATAAAACTCAAATTCAATCTATGATTCGTTCATGGCAAATAAAATAAAAAAACATTTTCAATACATTTGCTCGAAAAACGTACTTACAAGAACGTAAACATTGCTCGTAAGTAGTTACTTACCGAACTAGTGCGGTAAGTAAAAAAAGTATAATACCAAGGAGTTTTTACACTCTGATGATAAAATTATTTTGTAAAAATACTGTGGTGACTTTTTACTTGGGTGACGACTGCCTACCTATATTTAAAATAAAATGGAAAGTACCAGGAGAACATAAATCGACAAGAGGCTGACAGTACCCATGGTTGGTTCCTTTACCAAGTGTATTACTTATTATAAGTAAGAAAGAAAACAGGTATTACCTGTTTTCTCACAATAGTACATTAAGATGCACGTGCGCTATTTTGGATATTACGGCCGAGGCTTTGAAATTGCAGCCCGAGCCGCAGGCGAGGGCGTAATAGAGCCGAGGGTGTAATCACCAAAGCGCACAAGCTTCTTACGACGTTTTTCAACACATTTGCGAATAAAAACTAATTTAATTGACTTACCTTTTTGCGGTTCGGGCTGCGATTCCTGAGCCTCCATTTTTCGTTCTCACAATACTTTTCAACATGGAATAAATACACCACAAAGAGCTAGGTTTATACTTATTCGCCAGCTCATTAAAATAAACCAAAAAGTTATTCTCTGAAAACGAATTGGCATTTTTGCTGTTCTTCCATGCAATAATCTTTTCGTAGGCAAGAATGTATTTTTTATTTGATTTTGCTGGAAGGAGACTCTCACTTGCATTTTGTGCCCCAGTAATTATTTCCTGCGGGGTTAAATTAAGTTCTTCTTCATTGCTTGAAACCATCGTAGTCACAAAAATCAAAGAAAATGAAAATACTTCTGAAAAATGGCGCGCGGAATTCTTGTTGCGCGCGCATTTCTTTTTTCAAATGAGGAGCTGTGATGAAGCAGTGGCAATGCTCCCAAACAGCGTAGTCTTTGAAAAAGCACAAAAACTTAAAATTTATTGCTTACAAAATCAATTAATGTTAATTTGTTGTCAAATTTAACTAATCTCATGCAACAAACTGTTTATATATTATATTTTTATCAAAATTAGGTATATATTTACGAAAATGTTATAAATATTTTAGACATAGAACTCCTTGTTCTTTGTAAATATAAAAAAAAAATAACTAGTGCTGTGATATATAATGAGAAAAGCACGCGTTTTTAATAAGCTGGATTATGGACCTAAATACAGTGCAAATAGCGCTGTTTTATGAGCAAATGTGTTGAAAATGTATTGAAAAACGTCGTAAGATACACGTCCGTAAGGGTTATGACAAACTCGTGCCGATGGTAAACCCTCGACTTCGTCTCGGGCTTACAAAACGTCAACTCGTTTGTAATTACCCTACTTACGGAACTTGTATCTTAAACTACTATATTTTGTTTAATCCACGTTTTACTTACGAGCACTAAGTAAAAACATAAAACAAGTTGTAAAAACATCTATCGGAAACTGTAACTGCACTTCCTCCGAGGAACAGTAATTTTGTTACTTTCCATAAAAAATGCACTAAGTTTCGCGAGATGTCGTAGGTTATGGGAAGTAGCAATATGATTCGTGTTTCAACCTACGTTCCTCGGGAATGATTAGTTTTATGGTCTGAATACACCGTTTTAGTTTTCGGACAATGAGTTTTAGGGTTCCGTACCCAAAGGGTGAAAAAAGGGACCTTATTGATATGCCTCCGATGTCTATCTGTCTGTCTGTCTATCTGTCCGTCTGTCAGCGGGCTGTATCTCATGAACCGTAATAGGTAGAAATTTAAATTTTTCACAAATTGTGTATGTCTGTTGCCGCTACAATATCAAATACTAAAAATAAAAAAATGTTAAAAATTAAGGGGGGCTCCCAAACAGCTAAAGGGGGGAGCGTAAAAAAAAGTTTAACCCACCCCATCGAGTGGGGTATCGTTGTTTAGAACTTGTTAAGTAGACAAATACTGTATTTTTGTTTTAAAAAATATTTAAAAACAAAGGAATAGGGTGCCATCAAAGTCAGCTGTTTTTACTAAATTTTGTTTGAGCTGTATCTCATGAACCATAATAGCAAGACAGTTAAAATTTTCAAACATTATGTATTTCTGTGGCGGTTATAACAACAAATACTAAAAATAAAAAAAGTTATAAATTAAGGGGGGCTCCCATACTAAAGACCTGTTTTTTTAGGCAATCTTTATTTTAGCTCTATCTTAAAAACGGGAACACTTACAAACATTAAAATTGGTATATTTATAGAATATAACCTATAAAATAACAACAAATAATAAAATCTGGTCAAGCGCGTGTCGGACTCAAAAAATATAGCACAGTAACTTACTGAAATTTCAACTAATGCAATTATGATTATGTGGTGGTACGGAACCCTCGGAGCGCGAGTCCGACTCGCACTTGGCCGGTTTTTTACATCCTGTATGTGTTATTGAAATAAAGTAAATTGTTCAACTTGCATACCAATTGGCCAGGTCAGTTGATAATTTTATAATAACGATATTTTTTAACATAATTTCAGTTTCAGAAGTGTGCGTTTTTAGGGTTCCGTAGCCAAATGGCAAAAAGCGGAACCCTTATAGATTCGTCATATCTGTCTGTCTGTCTGTCCGTATGTCACAGCCACTTTTTTCCGAAACTATAAGAACTATACTGTTGAAACTTGGTAAGTAGATGTATTCTGTGAACCGCATTAAGATTTTCACACAAAAATAGAAAAAAA
This sequence comes from Athrips mouffetella, assembly GCA_947532105.1. Taxonomy (NCBI): domain Eukaryota; kingdom Metazoa; phylum Arthropoda; class Insecta; order Lepidoptera; family Gelechiidae; genus Athrips; species Athrips mouffetella. The sequence goes on along the minus strand of OX383957.1, from coordinate 34,574,360 downwards.
AACAATAAAATTTTAGGGTTCCCTATACATAGAACTGTAACTAAATTTTTTTTTTCATCCAACCCATACGTGTGGGGTTTCTTTGCTAGCTAGTGAAGTAAGATGGAACGATACGAAGAAACACTGCTACGCATACTCCGGTTAAAACCCTCTAAATAATCCGTACTAATCAGGTCTCCTTTGGTGAATAGAATAGAATAGAAACATTTATTCGCTTAAAACATGGTAGTAGGATGTTGCAATAGATATTACAGAACAGTCATGTTTTGCCCACAAAAGGCATGCAAATATTTTTAGATGATGTTACAAAATTATGTCAATAAATTTCATTAATAATTAATAACATTAAAATCATTACATTCAAATTACATCAAAATTACAATAAAAATAATAAATAATTCAATTTTGGTCAGAAAGAAATTCCTTAACACTATAATAATTTTTGTCACTTAGCCATTTATATAATTTTGTCTTGAATTGCTTTATGTCAAGGCTCTTGAGATGAGAGGGTAATTTTATAAGTATTAATATGAGAAGAATGTACTCGTACGTACCAATCTAATGAAGTATTGAATATCACAAACACATCAAGGATTCGACTGATGTCATCACGAACAAAAATATACATTGCGAAAACAAACGTCTTTTCTTACTTTAATCATTATAAATTACTGTTATTTAACATTCCTCCGAGAAAAATGTTATTCTTTTATCTCCATTGAAGTCATAATTGACAGTTAAAACTTTTGTACATTGATAAAGATAAGATATTTGTCAATCTCGCAAAGCTAATTTACACCGTCACGAGAAAAAATAACAAAAATTTATAAAAGTTTTGAATTGAAAAATATATATTTTAATGCCATTATATGTATATCTAATAGATAGCACACAAAAACTATTAATTACATATGAATACTTTGTAACATAAGTGTTTTTGGGGTTCCGTAGCCAAATGGCAAAAAACGGATCCCTTATAGATTCGTCATGTCTGTCCGTCCGTATGTCAAGGCCACTTTTTCCGAAACTATAAGAGCTATTACTATTGAAACTTGGTAACTAGATGTTTTCTATAAACCGCATTAAGATTTTTACACAAAAAGTGAACAAAAGCTATAAATTTTAGGGTTCCCCATACATAGAACTGAAACTCATTTTTAGGGTTCCGTACCTCAAAAGAAAAAAACGGAACCCTTATAGGATCACTTTGTTGTCCGTCTGTCTGTCTGTCTGTCTGTCTGTCTGTCCCTTTATCTCACGAACGGGTAAAGGTATCAGGTTGAAATTAATACCATATATTAGGATCTATGAACCACACAAGATCTGAAAATTTCAATTTTTTACAACGACGCAATCAAAAGATATGGCATTTTATGTCCTCATCTCCATACATTTATTCAAAAATGAAAAACCTACAGGGTACTTCCCGTTGACCTAAAATTATGAAATTTGGCAAGAAGCTAGGTCTTACAGTACAAATAATGGGAAAAGTCTGAAATCATTAAATATTACAACTTTTCTCACAACTAATGGTAACCAATTGTGGTGAGCTCCCGTTTCAAGAACATTCATATAAGAGAGGGGTCAAGTTGGATGGTTGCTGAGGCGATTTTTGTTTTAGTTCTATTTAAAAACGGGAACACTTACAAACTTCAAAATTGGTATGTTTATAGGGCATAGGCTATAAAATAACAAAAAATAATAAAATTTGGTCAAGCGCGTGTCGGACTCAAAAATCTAGCACATTAACTTACTGAAATTTCAACTAATACAATTATGTTTATGTGGTGGTACGGAACCCTCAGTGCGCGAGTCCGACTCGCACTTGGCCGGTTTTTTTAATCGAACCCATACGTGTGGGGTATCTATGGATAGGTCTTCAAAAATGAGATTGAGGTTTCTAATATAATTATTTTCTAAACTGAATAGTTTGCGCGAGAGACACTTCCAAAGTGGTAAAATGTGTGTGTCCCCCCCCCCCCCCGTAACTTCTAAAATAAGAGAATGATAAAACTAAAAAAAATATATGATGTACATTATTATGCAAACTTCCACTGAAAATTGGTTTGAACGAGATCGAGTGAGTAGTTTTTTTTTATACATCATAAATCGTAACCGATTAAGGTGAGCTCCCGTTTCAAGAACTTTTCTATAAATGAGGGGTCAAGTTGGATGGTCGCGGAGTTTTTAAAGTCAAAGAGCGAAAGATTTTAGTATATCATATGGTAAATAGGTACGGAAACCTCGGTGCGCGAGTCCGACTCGCACTTGGCCGGTTTTTTCAATACATTTGTTCCTTGAAGAGAAGACTATCAAAGTGAAAATAAACAAAAAAATATATTTTGATTTCACTCTAGCTGCAAAAGTGAGTGCATTTATATATTTTTTCTGAATATTTACTAAACTAAACAAAATATTAAGTTCTTTAATGTAGATTTCAAACAGAACCGATATATTTGCATTCGCTCAAATTTAAAAACAAAGGTGAGGATACAATATGGCTTATCAGTAAAAATTATAGATGCCAGTATAGATAGCATTGCAGTTTGTTTATCTCACATTTTTAATTAATGTGTAGAAGATGGTGCTTTTTCTTGATTTTACAAAATATAAAATTATTTTATAAATTGGATCATCACCCAAGTTTTAGACCTATTTGAGTTGTACCAAGTCTAAGCAAGATATTTGAGAAATCAAATGCGGTGTCACTCTATCGTACGAGTTAACAACTTGGCAGTTCGGTATAACTAAAGAAGCAATTTCAACTTGCTGCTCATGTTAGTCGTGTTCACAAAAGAAGCAGAACATCAGTCTGTTTGTCGGTTTACAAAACTGTTACACAAATTAAAAGTTGTCATCAACCAAAACTGAACAACAAAGGTTATTGCAAAATATCATGTTACGAGCATAAAATCCACGAAATTGAACTGTCTTAGTTTAGCCACGACCTTCCCTAAATTGACGGTACACACGACTAAGTAGGTGCCTTATTAGTAGATTGTAAATTGAGGTTTATAGGTTAGTCCCCGTTCAAGTCATCTCGGAAATGGGCATATATGGTATCAATGCATTCAGTGTCATGTCCTGAACTGACATATATGAGATGACAAGCGCGCGTGTGGTGGGGGTGGAAACTGGGGGTGGTCAAAATGTATAGTTTAAAAGACATAAGACATCTTCTTGATATGTTATTCTTTTTTAAAATCTTAAGTGGTAGGATTGACTGCCCGGCAGTGTTAAGCGTTTTTAGTTTCACAGTTCCTACACGTTTTCCCCGTTATCCTTTGGGATGGTTGAGGGCTCCTCCTTCAAGAACTAACTTACAAGCTAATTCTGCTTTCTTGACAATTCTGTTGATGTTTTTAACGATTCTCTCTATGTTTTCAAATAAAAAATTTTGCTCCAAATTGACAATACTTCTTGATTCTGTTCTTGTCTTTGTTGTGGGCAACTACAACAATCGTTGTGGATGTCCACAACAAGTATAGGATTGTACTCTTTAGTTCATTTAAGTAAATTTAAGGAACTATGTTGTTCACCCCTTTTGTGCATGCTGTGGCACCTACAAGTAGTACAATAGCGACTTTTTTTTAGTAATCTCTTTAAATTTTGTTAAGCTTGATTGTAACTACTACTGGTTGTCCAATTTAAAAAAATAAAATAAAACTGTGACGTCATAAAGACGGTCATACAAAAAAAAACAAAAATCTCTTGTCAGGTATCTAATGAAAGTGCTTTACAACTAGATTTAGCTCGCCTCGGACTTAACGCTCAGTGTATTGAAAACAGCTCTCAGCTTAGAATGTAGCGACAATGTGGTCGGCAAGCCGTGCTACTGCGGATCGGCGGCGGCGGCGGCGGCGGCGTTGTTCTCCGGCGAAGTGTCAGTTTTCGCAAGACGCTGTATGTGACAGATGTCGAGGCGCAGCGCAGCACGTCCTTCGGTCTCCCGGAGGCAGTGCGCGCCGAGCCGCGAGTAGAACGCACGCGCCGGCGCATTGCTCTCCAGCACATGCCAGTCGATGCGATTCACGCCTTCTGACACACCCATCTGCAACACCCAAAGAATACTCATTCATTATCCCCTTATATCTCTACTAGTATCATACTGTAAAGAAAGTAAAAACAATTTTTGAAACACGCAACTGAACTATTATGTGAACTACACTGTAGGTGACCTGATGCAAGTGTTGTATCGTGCGCGTACCTGGCACAGTCTTGCGAGCAGGCGGGTGCCGACGCCGCGGTGCCGGTGCTGGGGACACACGAACAGGTCCTCCACGTAGTAGGCACGCCGCAACCAGCTGGAGTAGGCACGGTTACACACCGCGTACCCCACCACCTCGCCCCCCTCCGTCTCCGCCACCAGCGAGAAGAACCACGCCGGATTACATTCGAACCCGTCCAAGATCAAATCTACGACAAATCAATAACTAGTTTTACCGAAAAAAAAATACAGATTTACATTATATTGCGGCTGCTTAGGATTTCTACGTGGACACGCCTTATAAATGCACCAAATTTTTTACAGGTACTAGTTAGGTACATAGCTCTCAATTTTTGATAGGAGCCAATTCTTGGATTTTATATTAATATAATTTGGTGTATTTATAAGGCGTGTCCACGTAAAGGCGATATAAGACGTTAAGCGGCTAGACTATTAGTATTCGGACATTGTAGAGTACGCGATAGCTCATAGGAATGCAAGCGCAATATATGGCTTGCCGTACATTTTGCCCGCTCTCCTGAGCCAAAGAATATTAATAATATTTCGCTTTCAACTGTCGCGTACTTTACCATCTTTGTTGATAACCAGTTGTCAGAAAGATTCGATAAAAATTAAGCTGCAGAAAATCTATGTAATTTTTTTTTGCAGAAACTTATTAGAAGTTTTAAAGATACGTACTTTAAGATATTTTTATATACTTAAAGATACTTATTACAAGTGGTGATCAGTTAATTATAAAGTAGTGACAGTTACCTTGTACTGAAAGCTGTGGTCCATTGGGCACTCCCTCGTATGTCGCTAGATCCTGAAACAATGCAGATAATAATTTATTTACAATTATAATATAATTTATAATTTATTTAAAAAAAAAGAGAGTTATAAATATTCCAACTTTGCATGATTAATTCCGATGATACCACAGATGATACTTTACTACGGAAAGTAGAGCTATAATAAACTTGTGAATGAAGGACTACCTGGGTGTCTACTCTCAAAGTCCGATATATCGAAACGATACTACTCAAAACATGCAACTGCAAAACTTCGTCCCTTGACAATAGAGTAGATTATTGGTTGGATGAATTTTCAAACTGCATGCAACCAATATTCTACTCTATTGTAAAGAGACGAAGTTTTGCATTTGCATGTTTCGAGTAGTATCGTTTCGATATATCGGACTTTTAGAGTAGACACCCTGGTTACACAGAGCGATATAATGCTCTGGTTATGAATTATGAACAATTAGGAAGTTTGTGTGTAATTTGAGTGGTTGGTTTGTCTGTTAACAACGCACGTGTATCAAGCGGTGTATGGTGGGCATGTCGTCCCGCGTCCCGCTCCGCACCCGCACCGCTCCCACACTCTCACCGCCACTGGCCACAACACGTTGACTCTCCGCACTTGCCATATTCGTACTGTCTCGATCAAATATCGAATAAAAAGATATTGCACAAGCGTCGGATACGTCAATAAAATCGACTAATTCTAGATAGAAACAGAAAATGCGTATCCGATTAATTTAGATCTACACTGAATGTTTTTGTCTAAATAAAATCTTATTGAAGTTACTCGATGCCGCAATGTACGCTAATGTGGTAGCGAGTTGAGTCAATTGCCGAGCGGTGCAGCGCGCCACCTGGCGAGGCAGCTCTGTACCACGCACGCTTGCGAGTCGCGCCGCGGGTGATGTACACGACACGACGGCCGTTCGCGGACCGCATGTGGCGCACCGTTCTCTCTTCATATTCATAATGTCGTTCTCAAGAGGGCGCTACGGGTTTCGTGACCTAGAAATGCCTAGAATACATTATTTCTTAGCTATACAAATTATTTTAACAGTATCCGCTCTACAAAAGGAAATAAGTTAAACATTTCAGGCAATCCAGGCCCAAATGATCTAACACCAATTTTAGCGAGGTTGGTCATCGATCTAGCAGGCCTTTTTCGAAAATTTTACACTATTATAATTTGCCTTTTTGTGAATGAAAGTACAAATTCTGCATTATTTAATTTATACATGGTTATTTTTGAACCTCTGGCCAAAGTATGGCTTTCATTATGAACTGAAAATCTTTTTAAAGTCGGTCGCCCAGAGGAGGGCGAAAAGGGGATGGAGGAGGAGATTTAAAGAAATCCTACTGTTTTCGGCGAGTGTAAGAAAAAATCTCTTCTTTTTTAGGGTTCCGTAGTCAACAAGGAACACTTATTGTTTCGTGTGAAAATGAAATTATATTTTTCGTTTTTTGACATAGTTTTCCATTTCCATTCTTTTTTTAATTTTGATTGGGAAATGAGCTTCAGTCACTGATACTGAAACCGCCCCTGTGCTATGGCACGCGATTAAATTAACAGCCTGTATATAAGTAAAGTAGGGATAAGTTTGCGAAAAATTACATTAATGACCTTCCTGATGCAATAAATAATAGAATGATATTATTCGCCGATGACTCTTCTGTCATAATTAAATGTACTGATGCTAGCACATACGAGTCTGACATCAATGAAACCCTAAGTAATATTATTCAATGGCTTCACAGTAATAATCTAGTGGTAAATTTAAACAAAACGAAGTATATGCAATTTTACCTACCGCAATCTCACCCTGTTGATATAAATATTAAATACTGCGACAACCAAATTAAAAATGTTAATTTTTTCAAATTTTTGGGTGTTGGTCTAGACTGTCACTTGAATCGAAAGCAACATATACATGATTTAATCTCGAAACTGAGCAGGTATGTATATGTTTTAAAAAACGTAACAAAGACCACATCCCAGAAGGCCGCACTATGTGCATATCACGCGTATGTCGCTTCTAATTTGAGGTACGGCATATTACACTAGGGTAATGCTGCTGCAATTTATATAATGCCGCTATTTAGGGCACAGAAAAAATGTGTACGAGCCATGTTTAACGCTAAGCAACAAGATAGTTGTGTACCATATTTCATAAAATTGAAAATACTAACCCTACCATGCATGTATATATACGAAGCATGTATATTTGTCCACGAAAACTTAGATAAGTTTAAATTAACTAAACCTCGTCACCCAAGAAACACAAAAAACAAAATTGACGTATGGCCCGTAATTCAAGCGAACTTGCAATTTTACAAGAACACAGCGTTTGCACTAGCACCTAAATTATACAATAGTTTACCGGATAGCATGAAAGATCTAAACAACAGAAAATTTAAATTAAAACTTCATTATTTGCTGTATACCAAATGCTACTATAGTATAGAAGAATATTTATTAGATAATAAAGATGTAATATAATTAAATATAGGTATTTGAGAGGTATTTATAATTAAAAATGTGATAAAAACGTGTTGTGATACTTCTGATGTAAGTGTTAGTTAAGTGTGATGTAGTAGTTTTAAGTATGATTTAAAGATGTACTCTAGAATTAATAAATTCTCTACTATTAATAAAATAAGTTTCGGCTATGTACTATAACATAGTTAATATTGCACGCCGATTTCGGTATGTTACAGTGGATATATTTTATACATTTTAATCTTGTACTTTTTACCTGTAACAATGCAATAAATACATTTGACTTTGACTTTGAAATATTTAGTATTAAAACGCCATTTTTTGTTGATAGAGTGGAGTGTGTGTCTTCCCCCCCCCCCTGGCCAGCTAAACGGTTATTTGGAACGTGAAAATATTCACAGTTGTAGTACATATGATAAAATTAAAAGGGAATCTATTATAGATGTATAAACATTACAGGTTAATGAACTATAGCCGAAAAACTGGAAATAATATAAAAATTGCAATAGCAATCAGGCGCTAGGGCCTCGCTGAACATTAGGAGGTAAAAAGTTTATGTTAAGAATGTTATACAATACTTAATCAAAACCTGCTTAGCGATAAAAATCCTGAAAAACTACGGAACGCTATTCTGCCTGTAGTCCGACACACACTTGACCGGTTTTTATGTACGTACTAAAATAAAATAGTGTAAAGCATGACAAAATGTGTTTACTTAAAAAAGAACTTTTCTATCAACATGTATTTCGTAGCAGACCTTCATCCTGTTGTCTGGGGCGCGGGCGCAGCGGAAGTCGTAACGGTCGGCTGGTCGCTACGAGATGTGCTACGGACACCGCCCCCGTAGCCATCCGCTACAGACGCTTTGTCATCACAATAATCCCTACAATAATCATCCATCTTAGATACTTCATTGCTTCATTGAATTACCGGCAAAGGTCAGTAGTGTTGTCTATTGTAATATAAGGATAGCATGTACTACCCCTTGTCTAAAGGTGTACCAGGCATCTTTGCTGTGAATAGATATTCTGGAGACGGAGCTTCCTCTTCAGCAATCAAATCTCATGGGATATTTTGATGATAAAATTCTTTGAAAAACTCGTTTTAGTTTATTTTGAATTTGCGCGTGTTTGCCGTGTATCGGAAGGCACCATAAATCGCCAACACTGATTGTAGTCGCGCGTCGCTACACAAACTACGGCGGCTTAAAAAATCCCCGACCTTTAAAACGAGATGATAAGGAGGATAAAAGAAAGTGGGATCAAGGAAATAGCAGAAAAATTAAAAGCCAATAGGTGTGCTGTTGCAATTGTTGTAGATGAGTGTTGTAGAGATGGTTACGTCAGTAGCTTGCGGAGCGCTGGCGGGGCGGGGAGGGGGAGGCTGCGCGCGCGCCGGTGCGTGGGGCGGCGGTCGGCGGCGGCGGGTGCGCAGTGTGGCGAGAGAGAGCTGCGCGCAATGCGCCGCGCACCGCACAGCGCGACCCGACTGACTTGTCTGTCATGGAACCGCCACCGACCACGATGACGCCCACCAAAAACGACTACCAATACGGTGAGTGCACGTCTTTACATCCCAATATTTCACAAAAAATTCGTAGATTTTTTTTTTGGAATAGTAGGAAAACGAAAGCATATTATTATAACGGTCTCCTACACAGTTATTTACATTTTTTTTAATGAAATTTAATATCTTGTAAATGATATTGTTGTTCTGCTTTTATCTCATTAAAGTGATGTAGTTGGTATGGTAGACATAATATAACTACAACATAATGATATGATGATATTTCACTTATATTTATTTTTCTTGATAACATTTATCCAAAAATCTAACCTGCTCCATGTATACTTAGGAATCTTTCTCCCTATTTTCTTACATATTCTACATATATTTAACCATTTGGTTAGCTACTTTTTCTTAAAGATTTCTGGATTTTCTCGAAGTGTTTATACTACATAGTTTGCTTACATATAAACATTGGCAATCAATAAACTTATGAAATAAATAAAATTGCCTAGCGACAGTACTTAGTCCGCGCGTTTAACTCCATGGTATGCAATATGAATCTGCATCAGAGGAAAATAATCACGCAGATGAGATCTCGATAGCTGCAATGAGTCGTGACACGTGGTCAGATGAGGGGAGGCTGTGGAGATAACAGGGCAACTAGCAGCCGGTTGCGCTCGTCAAATACATATTAAAGTGTAATTAGTGAGTGACAGTTTAATGGGCTTGAGGCTTAGGAGACGGTACGTACTGCTGTGTGCTGGTGTTGAGTAGAGGCTTGGACGAATAATAGTACAGGTTATACTTTGAAGATCGATGACAATCTATCTTTGTGTCCAATGTAAAGTTAGGTTTGGTTGCTTGGTTAGAGGATGCTGCACCATGCTAATATTATTGCAGACCAGATGACTGCCATGCAATATGCTGTCGTTATATTGTACAAAAGCATCGCACAAGCGATAGTATCAACACATTGTGTGCACCTGCTTAAATGAGCCAAAGTAAATAAAGCACTACCTAACCTTTGCTTGAAAAAATTAGTCATATTTGCGAACCTGCAATAAGATCTAGTTAGTAGATTTTTAAAAAGGCTTAGCTCAGTTTCAGCTTTTATTCTTTAAATTTTCTCAATCCATAAGTGTCGTCGACTTCGTTACTGACTCACATTCTCGTGATCACTAAAACCTCTAGAGTATTTTTTCAGGAAGCTGAAATTTCAATCGATACATTATTATATTGAATCAGTACAAATCGTTTGTCAGTACATTGAAAAATTTTATGAAAAAAATTGTGTGGGCTATCCAACCAGGGTAACAGTTTTTGAAAAAGAAAACATTTTTATTGGTACACTACCTACTGTGATTATTTATACGTCTTTTCCTCTATACAAAGGTTGTCTGGTAGATATCGCTCTCAGTGATGAGACCGCCTTTGCCGACTGTAACTTCAAATGTTTTCCTGTGTGCGTTTTTATGTTATGTTTGTGTGCAATAAAGAATTTATTTATTCAATTTTTTTTCTTTTGTCTTTTTTTGTCTATGGGTAGACGTAAATAAAATATTAATTGAAAGATTAGGTTCGGTTAGTTTAGGCTAGATTTGGTTAGGTTAGGTTCGTTTTGGTTAGGTTAGGTTATTTTTATTACTTTACACAAGATGGTTCGGGCATTATTCATAATGGCCGGTCTGTATTAATAATGTCCAGCTAATCACATTGCCCGTAACATATACGCTAATCTCCGAAACTACAGATCGGATTTTCTTAAAGTCTCCAAAAAGAGATTAATCATAGCTTTAATGTGATACATGAAAAATTTAAAGTTTTGTAAAAATATAAGTATCAGCGTTTTTAGAAAATCATTAGCAAAAGGGGTGAAAAAGGTTTAATAACTTGAAAGTTAGAATGAAACCTAACGTTTTGAAGTAATATCCACGAACATTTTGATTTAGGGTTACGATAATCATAAAATTAATAAGTATTCCGGTAGTTTTCGAAAACCATCCCCTAGAGGGTGAATTAAGGATTCAAAATTTGTTGAATCCTACTGCAGTTTTGTAGTGTGATTTTAGGCAAAATACAAAAATAAGAATTTTGTTTTTGCGTATTTGGTAAAATATCCCCTCGAAGTGAAATAAGGGTCGAAAGTTTGAATAAAATAATTTTTAGTTGTGAAGTTTAATGCATGAACATTTAGACTAAGAGTTATGCCAACAATACAATAAACACGTTTTCAAGCAGTTTTGGAAAATCATCCATCATCCAAGGGTGTAGAAAATATTTTTCAAAGTTTTGAAAAGAGATTTACATTAAAAATTTGATAAAGTATGTATACACAATTAAGAAACACGTGGGTTGAAAGTTTGGATGAATACCTACAGTTTCAAGTCCTACAAGTGAGAAACATGTTGGTACATTTGGATATAGAATTGTATATCTTCTTATTCTAGAGCTAAGCTCTTGTCGGTGGAGTGACTTCCACGCCTCCCTATCCTCTGCATGTTCCTTGACTTTCTGATACGACACTACATTCGCCTGATCCATGTAGCAACTTCTGGGCCTTCTACCTCTCCTTCCCCCAAACTTTTTCCTCTATGATGGTTTTTAAAGATTTTTCGTGTCATATCAGATGGCCAAACATGTTCTGTCTTATGTCTCCAACAATATTTAGCAGGCTTCTTCTTTCATTAACCATCTTTAACACCTCCATATTCGTTTTCTTTTCAGCTGATTTTCTCCATCCTTCGCCAACACCACATCTCAAATACCTATAACCTCTTCCACTTTTTTTTTGTTAGGGTCCACGTTTTACAGCCAGAGACCGCGATGCTCAATATGAAGACTTTAATGATTTGTTTCCAAATTTGAAATACTTGCCTCAAACAGATCTGTTCTATTATTAAATGCATGGTGCAAGAGCAATGGTTTCGACGAGAGGATTCACTGTCGTATCCAGTTATGGTATGCTGTTTCAAGGCAAGTGTAACTGTCTAACAGTCAGTACTTGACAAAATTCATATAGCTGAATCGTAGGGGACAATCGTGGTTTGAAACAGCATACTTTTAATACGGCTCTTTGAGCATGCTCTATTCTTATTAAGTGAGACTTAGCCGCTCCACCCTTACTAATACACAGTAGTTAAGTTAGTAAATTTTCCCATAAAGAGGTAAATGTAGATATAAAGTGGATCTTATAATTTTGTGTTTATGCTAACGGATGATAATTAATTTACATGTGTCTTAGCGTTTTTAATGATTCCACCCCCGAAGTGATGAAAAAAGGGATGAAATTATTGTGCATGAAATCGCCTTAATTTTTTAAAGTAAAAATCTCAGTCCCTGTCACTGCCCCTATCTCTACCCCTTCCCCTACCCCTCACCCCTAAACATTTCAACCCTATCGCACCCCAACCCCATCCCCAGGGGATCATGGTATTTCACGTCAACCACGTTGGATTTCAAAATCGTAGTTGTTTTCGTAATCAGCGACCTTAAAAACCATAAAAACTATACCCATTTTTGTTTTTCGACTTTTTCGCCCCATTTCCCCCTTTTATGGGTTTGAATTCTGAAATAATCTGAAACACATATTTACATTTTTTTATGATCGGAGCCCTCCTGTGAAGTTACGAATAAAACGGTCCAACTTATATCTTGTTTCCCCACATAAACTTTCAACGTCCGTTTCAGCCTTCGGCGTACATGCTTTCAAGAATTCTCATGACCACTATAATAACTTTCGAAATCGATACAATGTTCGTAATAAACGTCCCAGTAAAACATAGAAACGAGTTCCATATAGATATTTTGACATATCATCCCCATTGCACCCCAACAGAGGATAATGTACTTGGATTTTAAAATTATTCTTGTTTTTGTAATCAGCGACCCGTTAAACCATACAAACGATACCCATATTTGTTTTTTTACTTTTTACCCCATTTCCCCTTTTTTGAGGTTGAATTTTGGCACAAAAATACATCTTCGTCAGTCTATGTTGAAAGGTTTTGAGAAAAAAATGCCTAAAAGAATCTTCAAATAGATAGCCCGAATAATATTACACAAATATTTTATGTAAAGTATATCACTGATATTAATGTCAAGCTAGAGTTGTCACTGTTAAAAAGTTATCAAATATCAAGTAGAGCCAAAACTCTACAAGCCCTAACTCTAGAAACTTTACAGTTTTTGGAACTGTTGTTGGGCAAAACATTAAAAATGAGTAACTTTATTACAAATACAAATACAAAAGCATTTATTCCCAAACAACAAAAAATCATCAATTTATTGGAATAACTTGACATTGATATCAGTGGAGTGGATCATTGATGTTATGGATAATAAGGGAGTGTTGTGACTGTTGTGGTAGCAAAACGACAATATCATATTTTTTTACTAAGATGTAAGACTTGTAAATCTTGGCCTTGTAGAGTCAGGGGCTTGGCTCTATCAGAAATTGATAACTTCTTAGCAGTCAAAGCGTTACGAACTTGTGAGTTTTGATGACGTACTATATATGAAATGCTTATAGTGGGTTAGTTTGACCTGAAGATTCTCCTCATTCCTGGATGAATCCTGGGTACGATTGCCATAAAAAACCGCATTGAAACAATTCAATCTAAATTTCTAAAGTACTTAAATTACAAAGCCCACTGATCCAAATTACCTTATGTTGATCGTTGTAAATTGTTTCACTTCTTGCCACTCCACATGCGGCGCGATATACCTAACAGATTTAGAATATTTTTTAATTATCCTCAAGGGTAATATAGACTGTTCTAAACTATTACAAAAAGTATTCTTATAAATTCCTAGCCATTCTTTAAGACGCAACCAAACATTTTCTTTACTACAAGCAGCTACCAACCAACTACAAGAAACATACTTTCTTTTGGCGAGTACCGCATTTCTTAAATAAATTAATTGGTTCAAACCCAAATGTTAATGTATTTTCGGACTCTGTGTCCAAGTTTAATCATAAAATTATACGCAATTTTTTTCTCTGAGTCACCAACTGATTAATACTCAATTTGTGATAGTTTTAATAATATAATAGTTGTAATAGTTTTTTCTTTACTTAAAATTTAGTTATTTGTTACATGAAAACTGAATTTGTTGACCTACTCGTATTGTTACACGACTGCAAATCAATATTTATGATTATGAGTTTAAATGTAGGAGAAAACTTGTTATTGGCCATGTAAATTTCTGAATGTCATCTACTTATGTAACCTAAGGCTGTAAGTTTTCCTTCCTTTCTAAAATTAAAAATTAAATTAACACTTCGCTCGTAACATGAAAAAACAGTGCGACTTTTCGTCTTTAAATTAAATTGTCAGCTAGATCATTAAGTGGTTATATCAATACTTATTTAGTGCTGTTATGTTTCCATCAGTAGGTGCCTTAACTCGTGCACTCTCTGCAACGAGTTGGAATCATAAAAGGTTTTCACTGGTGAATTTGGTATAACATCGACTGACTCAAAACAGCACCCGCCAGTAGAATCTTTACTAAGAGCAAATGGTACAATCCAAATTTTTTGGTCAGAAGATTACATCTATAAACTTCGAGTCGCAGTGAAAGCGTTATGAGGTAGAGGGATCAGACTGGAGCAGGGAGTCAAATAAATGAGATAAACCACAACTAAATTAATTCCTGATAAACATATAAACATTGTATAAAAGAGAAGAAGGAAACACCTCCTCCCCCCGCCGGCTGATTGCGGTTACATAACAACTCATATCTCCGCCGAGATTGCGCACGATAATTACAATGTCGAGTTTGATACGCTGATTGGAAATTTCTTCAACTTTGCTTGTGTCTCTTCTCTTCAACTTAAGAATGTCAATAGTCAGTCTCTGTTATTTGAAACTTGGATTTGACGTGACTGTCCAACTTACTTGTAAGGGTATGAGCTACAAGGGCCAGTTTATGTGAAAGATTTTGAAACAAGCAGAGCAAAATTTAACACTTTTCATGTGGACGATTACTAGCAATCAAGTTGGCGGTGTGGTGTGTAGTAACAGTGAGTTGACCCGAAGGCTGCGAGTGCTGCGCGCTCCAGCCGCTTCCTTGTTATTGTGCCCCGTTTGTTGACCCCCCCCCCCCCTCCCTCCGCCCCCCACCTCGCTCCAGCTCACAACACATTTCTTGCTCTATTAACCGCGACGCGCACAACAATACAAGGAACCATACCACAGAACAACTCATAAAGTACCTACTTATGGTTTACGTTGTACAGAGCATCTTGTAGCATTACAAGTGGATTTGCTTTCCATTTTTTATAAAATAGATACTCTTAACTCAGCCAATTATAACCATGGAGTTATCATCATTTAAGATACAGATTCTATAATTAATACTGTGATATGTTAGGACTCTATATTGTATGGCATTAGCAGATAATAGGTCTTTACCTATGAAATTGCCGAAATTTTCTTACAGATTAAAGAGATCATAATTCCTATAATTCTTATGCTATTTTTTTCATTTGTCTTATATTTGAAAGTTGACTTCAAGGTTATCAATTTACGCATAAAATAAAGTTTTTGTTTTTAGTTTAATATATAGCAAATTAAAGTTTTAAAATTGTTCGTCTTAAATGTCGTCCGATTTCATCATTAGATTTGTTATATTTTTTTACAGATATTATTTTTCGAAAATTAAATTTAAGTTTCTGTTAGCTTAATGTCTTCCCAATAATGCTTGAAAAAATTAAAAAAATTGGATTTATAATTCCTAAGAAAAATGCAAAAACGTTAGTACTGAAAATTGAGTTTACCTAAAATTCGCCATACAAAACGGCAATTTCATAGGTAAAGACCTAATATATGTTGATGGACGATGACGATACTCTGATGTTATAGCACTGACAGCCAGTTGCAAAACTGGGCCGGGCAGCTATAACGCCAGAAATCGATTTTTTTTCCCTTAGATGAAGGGCAAAACAAATAAATACAGTGATTTATCTTCATCGACTGATTTAAAATCAATCTCTCAGATTTACTGGTCAAAGAAAATAATGGCTGATTGGTACAATCAATTGTCCTATATGAACAACTTCGCCCTAATCAAAGCGGAAAACTTATCAAACACCGTTATCAAGTGCAGCCTCGTAGTCGGTAGCTGCGATGCCGGTGGTGTCAGACGTGCGCGAGGCAGAGGAACGTTCGTTGAGGACATTCAGAGTGGTTGATCCATGTGAAGATTGGGTCTTTTGGATTGGAAGAAGTAGTTAGTAGTGTAGTGAGCTATATAGGTTATTATTACTATTGGCAGTTTGCTCGGAGTGAGATGGTCCGAGTGTTGGCGCGGGCGCGGGCGGGGGTGAGACGCAGCGCGCGGGCGGGGAGGGTGCGATAAGAGCTGACCCGGCCGCGGCCCGCACCCTCCCTCCCCCCGCCGCTGCCCTCGGGGGGAGGGGGGCTGCCGGTCGCCCGCCTGCTGCTCGCTACATATCGGCGCGGAACGTGACGTACATCGCGATTATCGGTGGAAACTGTGCGATTGCGACACGCGCACCCGCACTCACGTTTTGTTATGCGCCCGCGCATTTCATTACATTGTTCGTGACAGTTTGGTAGAGTTTTCTATAAAAACAAAACTCAGACAAACTCACGTAACACACAATGAAATTGTATTGAGGTGTTTGACAATATCGACTAAACGATCTGAGCGATCTTCAAATCTGCAGACATTTGATTTGATGACAGTGCCTGCCTTCTATGAAAATAATAAAATTTATCACATTAATAGCCAGTTGCTCAGGCCATCTTTAAAGTTTAAGATCGTTTAAAACTATTCAACAAAAAAAAACGGTCAGGTGCGAGTCGGACTCGCGCGCCGAGGGTTCCGATATACTTTTTGTATTTTTGGAAGCAATAAAGTCCATTTTAGGACCGCAAAACTAAATTTGTTTGTAAAGGTTATTTGCAGATTTCTAAAAAACTGTGCAACTAAGAGAGATCGTTTTAGTTTTACTGTAATGTTTACATCATCTTCTGTCAACTGTAATTAATTCAAAATTTTCCTTTCACAAACTTCGGAGTTAAGGGGGGGAACGGTATTTTTTTTGATATTTTTCATTATAACTTGAAACTAAGAGACGTAAAAAAATACGTAAATATATTTTAGAATGTACAAGTAAAGCCCTTTTATATGATACCCTACTCGACCTAGTGGCGACAATTTGAAAGATGGCCCCCCCTATTTTGGACCCTTTTACATTAATAATCATAATTTTTTCAAAATGTTTTAATGTGCAATTAAGTTGGGCTACGAGTACTAGATTCTAAAACTGTTCCAAATTTCAAGTCGATAGCATGAGTGGTTGCTGAGATATAGAGGTGTGACAGACAGACTGACAGACAGACGGACAGACAGACAGACAAAGTCGCACCATTAGGTTTCCCTTTTTTTACCATTTTGGTATCGGAACCCTAAAAGGACGGGTTGCAGTCCGGGAATGCCGGCAGAAGAGAAAACTTGCATTTTTGAATATTATGCTTTTTGTAATGGTCAATTGCGCCAGTGCTCGCGTACTTCTTTGATGTCACTGAATAAAAAACCGTATACGGTTGACAGTCGACACTTTTTCGATCAGGCTACAGATCTGACGCGACATTTGACGCGATTTTAAAAAAAATCACCCACCTTAATAAGTGCCAAGCGCCGTTAAAGAAGTTTTCACTTCAAAAATCTAAATATCCTAACCAAACATAAAGATTTAGCAATAAATTTAAAAGAGCTTTAACTATAAAGGCGCATAAGACAACTGGTGGCAATAGATCATTTATTTATTTTATTTTTGATTATTTAGAGCACATCAACAGCCTAATACAAAAAGTGTTATAAGGACTTAAAATAAGGTCAATAGGGAACATGCACGATTTTTTTTTATTTAACAAATTTATTCTCATTCATGTAATAAACAGTCTTGAAAAACTATTTTTCGAATAACTATAATATTAAAAAAGATATAAGCCATCGAAGATTTGTTTCTGTCCCTTTCTAGCAAAACGAAATTTAATATGGAGTTTATATGGCTGTAGTGAAGTTTGACGTCACTATTCATGTCGGATCTCTCTGTCTAATTAGTAGTTTTAAATGCTTATATCGGCCATTTTAATTTCACTTTCAGAGACACTTTAGTTATATTCTGCCCAAAATATTAAATTGTTTACCTAAGACTGCTCAGGATGACTATTTAAATAAGCCTAACTTCAATAGATGCCTTAGAAATTACTACCTTAACCTGGAGCCCGATCAGTATAATTACCCATTATGATCTTAATTATACACACATAAATGTTAACTAATTAAATGGGTACAACCAGCAGCACGTCAATGGTAAATATTGCATGGTAATAGGGTTGCGAATATGTTTCCGCTGACGTGCGGTTGACTGTACTATCATATTGTACTACTGCTAACCTAACTTATAAGAACTCGCTCATCGACAGATAAGCCTTGCATGGCTTCCGTCGATGATCCCTAAATATAATATGTATTATTCTGTTTTGAAAATAATAAAAAAAAAAAACTTTTTGTCATCTCTACTACGGTATTTTCATATTTTGTTAATAGATGCGACTAAAAAAAATTATGCATGTTCCCTATTACGGATGTCCCATCAAAAGGGAAACGGCGTGTAAGTAACAAGAAGTGAATAGGTAACAAGTTGTATCACATTCTGCTTCTGAAACTGAACAACTTGTCCTATGAAACGTAGATTTAAATACGAAAAAACGAATTCAATGTCCCACTGTTGTCTGTTTTTTCTTCGTTTTTAAACGAATTATTCAATGGCAGTTTTTTAAATTTTTTTTTAGTCTTGGTGTACCCTTTTCGTTATGTTTTAGAGATCACATCACATCTACATTTAAACATTACAATGTATGTAACACTAAAAATATAACAACTATCAAAATAAATATTATGTCTTCTCGTCGGTGGTGGGAGGACGCGGGGGGAGACGCCGGGTGAAGGGGAGGGGGGGGGGGGTCACCGGGTCACTCGCGTTATCAGTGAAATGAAAGTCATGTTAATAGTTATATCTGCTGCGTCCCAAAACTGATCGCAGCTACTTGTTAACAGTTTACACTGCCTCAGATAACGAAATTAAATCTTTAAGAAGTTATAATAGAATTGTTGGTTAGTCGTCACCCGTGACGTAACATCGTTCGAGTGAAACAAGATGTAAGGGCACTATCATCCAAAACTAATAATATTTATATATTTGTTGAAGGACACCCAAAAGAAGTTACAATAATAAGATCACCATTAAACAAATACAATATGTACGTGTATAATATAAGATCTTCACTACCTTTTGAGCATAACCACTACATGATCTAGTGGAAGTTGCGTATATCTCGTTGATGTCTTTTGTATGAAAATAAAAAAAAACATGGGTTGATGCGGTGGTAGTGTATGTCGGGTTACTTGGTGACTCTTGCGAATGTAGGTGTTTTTCAAACTAAATTAAACATTAAACGCTGTATGAAGAATGACAGCTGTCAAACCTCAATGAACCAAATAAATTCTTTAAGTCCCGCAGGCTAAGAAATGCACTGTGCATAAAACAAACCATCCTCTCATTTTCGGGATCAATTTTCCGATCCTTTCCGAATATTTAGTTAGTTACCTATGTTAATATAGAAGGACTGTCATGCCTATGTTATTGTAAAAATATTACATATTTAATCACATAATCGACGTACTGTAGGATATACTAAGTATATCAAGCAAGACAGGACTAGATAGGTGCTGCGCACATTCCAATTAGCAACAGAGACTATTAGTAGTTACTATAAAAAACATATTCTTTTTTCAAACACAAATAACGCAGTTAACATTTCCTTTTAATTTTCGTAAAATATCGATTCCCGTGCGGCAGAATGGATTTAGTCGAAGCCTATCACAGAATTTAAAAGAGGTGTCATGTCACTAAGAGAGAAGACAGTTTTTATTTTTAATTCTTTAGAAGGCTACCTATGACATTGTTCCATTCTGACATACGGGAATTGGTATTTTACAAAAATAACCAAAATGGTAACTGCGGCGTTATTATTATAATAACTAAATGACCTTATCAGTCTCTTTGTATGGGCCAAGTTTCCAGGTTCCTTACACTTGTGTTACGATTTGCTTTTAAGACTCATTTCTCTGTAGCTTCCACATTACCAATAGCTATTTGTTCGGTGGTGAAAGGGATGACACCCCCTCCCCCTCTCCTCACCCCGCACTCCCCTGACCCCCGGTGGGCACAGTTCATGGTATTCTATTGTGTTGTATGACGAAGTGGTCGAAGGCTAATCCCGTGGGAAACCGAGTCACTGGCTAATTATTTCGCCTCTAGGAATTTTGAACCCTTATGTTAAAATACTTTTTTCTATGTGTTATCAGAGAATACTTATGTTTAGTTTAGTAAATCTGTAGCCAACTCAGCAATATCGACGACTCCTTAATCGAGAAACTTCTTTTTTGGATAAGATCAACTAAGAAGACTTCTTGAAATCTTTTCATACGTGCACGTACTGTACCTAAATATTGTTTTGTAAATAACAAGTATTTTCTTGCCGGTCCAACATTATCAGCGTTGACTTTAACCTCAGAGTAAATACCTACTCCTCATTAAGCTGTTTGACTTGAGTTGCCATGTCACTCACACACTCCACTCTACTCTATACACCGTAAATATAAAATAAAAACGTATAATACTTTGGTTTATGCACTTATTATATCATCGGGTCTGGATCTTGTTATATCTGTTGTAGTTTTAGAAGGGTTTATATGTTTAACTCAACTTAATCTTTGTTTAACTTTCACTTAACTTTCATTCATCATCATACTAAACCGTCATAATAATATAATCGTTTCTTGCCATTTCTTTTACGCTGCCATAGCACGATCCGAAACGGCGTAGACTCGCTCTATTTGAATGTCATTCAATAAGTATTCTGTAAAGAATCTACATTGAATAAAATTATCTGAATCTTAACTTTGGTTAAAGTCAGGGCACAAACACAATTACTAATGGTCTTAGCAACTGCGATATAAGTTTCTTTTTGTCACTTACGCACATCTTTATATTTTCTTGGAAAAATAAGGATGAACTATTGCTTGAAATAGCCTAGCAGATTTTTTGATGGGTATTTCCAATGTTAGTTCTTGTATAATCAATAAAAAAATAAAAAATGTCGTAAATGTCGTACATTCTCGTGTTTAAGAAACCTCTCTCTACTAATTGACATTTTCACGGAGTTTTTCCCGTTTCCCGTACGGTATTTCCCAAAATCCTTTTTAGTGGGCACATTACCGAAGTGTGGTCTCTGCCTACCCCGACGGGAACAAGGCGTGATGTTATGTATGTATGTATTACCGAAGTGCAAAGTTTCAGGTTTCTACGTGAAGAAGATTTGGCTGGTTGTGCGTTGCTACGTCGCAGTCAGTCAGTCACCCACCTGATCTTTTCACGGTTCCGTACTCAAAGGATAAAAAACGGGACCCTATTAATATGCCTCCGATGTCTGTACGTCTGTCTGTAAGCAAGCTGTATCTCATGAACCGTAATAGGTACGTAAAGAGTTGAAACTTTCACAGAGAAAAAAAAATGTAAATAAAAAGAGCTTCCCTACTAAAAACGTGATTTTGATAAAGGCGATTTTTGCTCAATATTTGTTTTAGCTCTATTGTGAAAATGGGGATATTTACAAACGTGAAAGTTGGTATGTTTATAGTGCATAAGCTATAGAATAACAACAAATAATAAAAACTAGTCAAGTGAGGGCGGACTCGCTCGAAAATAATACACTTCTGCGTTTAAAAATCAGAGGATACTTTTTGGAACTTCAGCTGATTTGAAAAAAACTAATACGAGTTGGGCGAATTCAGAGGTCACAGCAAAGAATGCGCAAGCGCTTCATTGCAAGTTAAGCTTGTAAATTGTTACTATTGTTCAGCTTGCACTTTCTGTTTTGACTGTTTCATTGAGATCCTTTTACCAAAGTAATTGAATCACCAATCGATCTTTATACATGTATATCATAAAACTGTAAAAGATGCATCTGTTCATTGGAAAAAAAAATAATGTACTTTGAGACCGTCTTAGAATATCCTAAAACGATTTTATAGTAATAAACTTGTAAAAGGAATAACTATTATTTAAAAGAATTCGAACGTGATTTATGTGGTTATTCAAATAGATGATTCAAGAATGCGAATGTTTCCATCTCCACGCAAACTAAGTTACAGTAACTGTGCGACCGAGCTTTGCTCTGTTTAATCTTAACTATAGCCCAATAACAGATGACGCTGTAGGGTTGTTAAATGCTAAAAATCGGAGAAAATGAATTTCCCAGAAATGAGAACTAGCTCAATCGATTTTTCACCCCCGAAAACTCAGTACCTTGCCGTTTTCGAGAAACCGATTACAAATATGTATATATTTATATATATCTATGCAAATGTTGCTCGTTTAACAGTATAGGATTTATGTCTAGGTTGGTCGTTATCTGTTCATTTTAAAGGATTATATTTAACAGGAAGCACCATTGTGCGTGACGTTTGTTTACACACAACAAATAATCTTGTGATATTTTTTGCGCGTCGCAAGCGCAGCACATGTTCCGACGGCGGCGGACTGGCTGCGGCTTTACTGCCCGCGCGCACGATATAGCTACATCATCCAAAAACGTAGCTTCATCTGATTTACAACACTTTTACCGCTAATTCGATAATATTTATAGGTTCCCGGGAGCACATGCGCGTGCGCCTTCGCGGAAACATTGTAAACTCCACCACTGTCGTCACTTCATAAAACACTTCCAATTTATTGCCCAAAATATGGCACCCTCTGAACGACATCTTAACGTTATTGGTATCCATAAAATAGTTTGTTATGGGCTTGTTGTAGATAAAGATGTTGGTTCTGTAACTAAACGTGAGTAAGATCACATTGCAGGCAGCACGCACGGCGGTACGCGACTGTAGTTGGTGTCGTTACTAAATTAGAAATATCGCTATAAATACTACTATAGATTCTGCGGTCTCCGTCCGTTCTAGAGACCCCGTTTAGCCTGTGTACCCACGTGATTTTGTAAAATCTATGATTTCCTTATAGGTAAACTAGTATTGGAAACTAGTGATATTTTTCTAATCCTAACCCAAGAAGGTGTAAAAAACCAGTGTTGTTGGTTCTGTCATTGTGTGTCGTGTGGTGTCACGTGTTATTGTTGTATTGTGGTAGTTGTGGATAAGGACAGTGTGCCCTCTCCGCGGGTGGTGCCATGGAGATGTGAATTGACATCACACCCATAATGACCGCTGTGTTTTCGGCTGGCGATTTTCATTTCTATGTTTACAAAACTGAACAGCGGGTGGCAAACAAGTGCATGTTTTGAAGTAACTTACACGCTCGTTTGTTAACAAGAATATATGTTGAAACTTGGTACTCCGTAATTTGTTAAGAATTGGTGTTGAGGAATCAAATTTTTATTGAAATGTAGCAACGGCGGGAATAGCATAGCTATTACTATACAAAGACTGAAAGTAGTGTACATTCACATTGTATTAATTCCTTCATCGATAGTATAAATGATCCTTCCTTCCTTCCTTGATCTTATTGCACGCGTAAAATATTCATGCAAAAATCCGATAGGTTGGGTAGTTGACTCGGTAAACTAATATGGCCAGGACAATAATAGTGCATGTAAATTTAGAAGACGAGAAAATATGAGTGAAAGTGTTTTACGCAGTGAGTGAATGTATTTGATAGTGAAGGAGGTGGTTGTAAACAGTAAGTATGCGTAGTGTTGGAGTGATAGGGCTATCGGCGACGGCGGCGGCGTGTAGGTCGGGAGATGGTGGCGATAAGCCGCCACGTGGTGATAGCGCTTATCTTCGCGAGACGCCCGTAGTACGCGCGCGATACGATGCTGCGATAGCGCCGCCAGCCGCCACCACACCACAGCGCCACGCCGTGCCGACAGCTGATCGCCTGCAACCACCTTCAGACCTCCACCAATACAACCTGGCTACGTACGGTTCCCAAACATATTTTTATTATCATAACAAGGTGCATAAAATGACAAGTGGTACACTAATCGCAAAACACAAGACACTGCTAAGCGCTCAACAATCAGGTGCTGAAGTAGCAACTTAACAAGACTGAAGCCGTGCTAGGGCAATCAGGGTAGGAAACAAAAGACCAACACTATGTTCGGAGGTTAGCTACACTGATAAGGTAATGAACTATACAGAGAGCTTCAAATTCGTAAATGTGAGACTATGGGGAGGATTAGTTACCTATTTCTATAGCTATATCCTAAGGTTTTATTTAATTTTGGATCAGATAACCTTGTGTAATATGATACCTATCCTCTTTAAGGTTCCGTAGCCAAATGGCAAAAAACGGATCCCTTACAGATTCGTCATGTCTGTCTGTCTGTCCGTCCGTCCGTATGTCACAGCCACTTTTTTCCGAAACTATAAGAACTATACTGTTGAAACTTGGAAAGTAGATATATTCTGTGAACCGCATTACGATTTTCACACAAAAATAGAAAAAAACAATAAATTTTAGGGTTCCCCATACTTAGAACTGAAACTCAAAAATTTTTTTTTCATCAGACCCATACGTGTGGGGGGCGGTATCTATGGATAGGTCTTCAAAAATGATATTGAGTTTTCTAATATAATTTTTCTCTAAACTGAATAGTTCGCGCGAAAGACACTTCCAAAGAGGTAAAATGTGTGTCCCCCCTGTAATTTCTAAAATAAGAGAATTATAAAACTAAAAAAAAATATATGATATACCTTACCATTCCACCGAAAATTAGTTTGAACGAGATCTAAAAAGTAGTTTTTTTATACGTCATAAATCGTAAACCGCAATTTACCTTTCATTCAATCAACTCAAATATAAATTTTAGTTACATCACATAATAAAGTTTTTTAGCAATAAAAATACCATAACTTTTACTTTTATACGTACAGATTTGTACGGAACCCTCAGTGCGCGAGTCCGACTCGCACTTGGCCGTTTTTTTTATACTTATGCAATAACTATTCTTTTTCAAATAGTCTATTTCTATCATAGGTGATCTATGTTAGTTAGTAACTCTATTTGTCAGTATGTTACGGTTTCATGGGTTGACCCGCTGAACCGATTTGAACAAAATTTGGTGCCTCATGCAGATAGCTTTTTAGAGTTCCGATACCAAAATGGTAAAAAAAAGGAACCCTTTTGGTGCGACTTTGTCTGTCTGTCTGTCCGTCTGTCTGTCACACCTCTATATCTCAGCAACCACTTATGCTATCCACTTGAAATTTGGAATGGTTGTAGAATATAGTTGCCCATCTTAATTGCAAATGTAAGAATTTTGAAAAAATTGCGATTATTAATGTAAAGGGGGCCAAAATAGGGGGGGGCCAAATTTCAAATGGTCGCTACTAGGTTGAATGGGGTTTCATATAAAAGGGCTTTACTTGTACATATTAAAACATATTTTTGTATTTTTTTACGTCTCTTAGTTTTCAAGTTATGATGAAAAATGTCAAAAAAAATACCATTCCCCCCCTCCTTATCTCCGAAGTTTGTGTAAGGAAAAATCTGAATTAATTACAGTTGACAGAAAATTATGTAAACTTTACAGCTAAAATAAAACAATCTTTCTAAGTTTCACAGTTTTTCAGAAATCTGCAAAAAACCTTTACAAACAAATTTAATTTTGCGGTCCTGAAAATGGACTTTATTGCTTCCAAAAATACTATAGGTATATAGGAACCCTCGGCGCGCGAGTCCGACTCGCACTTGACCGGTTTTTTTTTTACTTTCGATGGGCTTACTCTCGACCTTGATCTGTCCCAAATGACAGGGAGATGAGGTCGACAATGGAACGAGCTTGGTCCCGGAGAGGACATGGGCTGCCTGTCGGAAGTCTCATTTATATAGAATTTCCACACGAATGAAGTCCCGGTTAGTGAGATGTTTCCAAGATATCAAACAAAACAACTGTATGTTCATTGAGTTTCTAATTATTCTAAATGTATAGGTAAGTACTAGGTAAAATTACTAAAACCTACAACATCAATCTCTAGGTACAGTGATGGTGATGCCAAGTAAATAAGTGACTCATGTTTTATGAATTCGGATATGATGTTCAACTAATCATTTTGTATAAAGTCAGGTGATCGGTCCAATTCGAGAAGGAAATGTCTTTTGTTTGTTTGATTATCTTGTAGACTTGTAGTGCGTGATCTACGTAAGCTTATAAGAGTGTATCAGGAAATCGGTCTATCGCGCCGAAGGTTCCGATATAGGTACCTACAGTATTTTTGGGAACAATTAAGTCCATTTTTAGGACCGCAAAACAAAATTTGTTTCAAAAAGGTTTGCACTGGGCAACGAAGAAAGATGGTTTTATTTTTCTTGTAATATTTACATGAACTTCTATCAACTATAATTAATTCAGATTTTTCCTTTCGTAAACTTCGGAGATAAGGGAGGGTATTCATCATAACTTGAAAACTACGAGTCTAAAAATACAAAAATGTATTTTGAAATGTACAAGTAAAGCCCTTTGATATGTTCGACCTAGTAACGATAATTTAAAAGTTTGTCCCCCTATTTAAAGGGGGCCCCCCCTTTACAATAATAATATATCGGTATAGTCAGGAAATTCTTAACAACTTCAGTAACCTCATCCAATGACATCTCCTCACTTGGCTGAGGCCCGTGAGGTAGGGAACTCACCTCTGAAAAGAGAAAAAAAAGAAATACGATAATAATAATATTTTTTATTTCTCCTTTGCAATAAAGTTGGACAATTATATTCTTAACCTATTCCAAATTTCAAGTCGATAGAAAAAACGAGAAACTCATTGGGCGCACCACACCCGAAATATAAGTGAGTAAAACAGGGAGGAAATGATGGAGAACGGAAATAGTTGATCACAAGTAATTTAAACAAGCTAGGTTAGTCAGCGAAATTTTAAATTTTGTTAGACACCACATTCCTATCAATAGCAACAGTACGGAGAAGACTGCGCTTCGCTGGCTGGAGAGAATTTAGGAGAGGCGGGTTCATCCTCTGGAGCCAACGGAAAGAGGGCGCGAGAGGGGTAAGAGGGGAGGGGGGGTGATGCGCGCGCGCAGCGGGCGGGCTGCGCGAGCAGTCAGTATAACGCGTTCAGTCGAGACGCATGCACGCGCGTTGTGGAGAGTGACCTGTAGCACCATGATGCTGCACGAGGCATGGCGCGCCGCCGCCGCACGCGCCGCCTGGCCCAAGCAGGAGCCCTTCGAGCTGGAGGCCTTCATCGCCGAGATCAACAATAATAACTACTGCCATAAAGGTTCGTCCACACACACCTCTGCTCCTCTATCTCACTCAGCGCAGCCTGTTGTCACGACAGATACTTTTTGATATTTATCTACAATCTATATAGGTACTTAGGCACAAGCTAGTGGATATATTTTCCACTGTTTTTAACATTATATGATTTATATTCGCTATTATTTTAGGTACTCACCAGGGTACCTACTTGATCTTTGTTGAATAGAATATAATATTCTAGTGATTTTTCTCCGTTCTGTATTTACAAAATAATTTCAGGAGCTTCTCTTTACCCACAACCCTCTTAATTAACTCATCATTAGATTCTTTTTTCATTGTTTTATTTATTTAATTCAAATTGTATAAAAGGTATTCAAATACAGTTTTTGAGCAATTGACAACTTTATATCTTCAGGTACAATGTATTCTACCTCTTCCTCAGTCAGTACCTAGTATTGTACTTCTGGTAAACTTTGCATATTGTTAGTTACCCTATTCAGCTAATTCTAGTGGAGTGAGATTTCTTCAGATTGTTCGGAGATCTCCTCTGTCCTGTGGTCATCAAGCTCTGCTACGGATTTGCTCTCGTTAACATTTTCGTTGACACAAGAGAGCAACCAATTTATTATGAGGATCAATTTTAACGGTTCATTAACTAATGACAGTAATAACATCTAATGCTTGATGTTCTTCTAATTAGGAACGAAAACCAAATATTATTTTGAAGCAAAATTAAATATTAAATTAAATATCTGTTGGTATTGTTTAAAACGTGCTTAGTCGTCTTTTTGCCTAATGCTTTAAATAAATTACGTAGGTACGGTCATCCGCACGTCGGTAGAAACTTTTTCAACTTTATTACCACGCCAAAAGGTCTAAAAGTGTTTCTACTGACGTGCTGTTGAGTGTACATTATCGCATTCGTTTTTTCTATGCATAGTTAAATAAGTGACTGTCTACCTATAGTTAACATTATTTTTAACGTGATGATATTTGAATATGTTTTCATTTTTAAAATTTATGTGTTTAAGTACATTAAGTATTATATGCGAACACAACATTGCAAACAGTGTACCTAAAATACATCATTAACAGAGTTATTCATAAAAAAAATTATTTGAATTATTTGCCCACCAGTAGCATCCAGTAGGTAAAAATAAACTGACACAAATACAATGCAAGCTCACTTGTCATAAAATAGAACCTACCTGTATTTAATAGGGCTTTACCTATGAAATTGCCGTTTGGTATGACGAATTTTAGGTAAACTCAATTTTCAGTACTAACATTTCTGTGTTTTTCTTAGAAATTATAAATCCATTTTTTTAATTTTTTTAAGCTTTAGCATTATTTTTTTAGCATCACAGGACCGTGACAGGAGGCCTTTGCCCAGCAGTGGGACCCCCTAAAGGCTACATAAAAAAAAAGCTTTATTGGGAAGACATTAAGCTAACAGAAGCTTAAATTTAATTTTCGAAATATATTATCTGTAAAAAATATAACAAATCTGATAATGAAATCGGACGACATTTAAGACGAACAATTTTCGAACCTTTAATTTTATATATCAAACTAAAAATAAAAACTTTATTTTATGCGTAAATTGATAACCTTGAAGTCAACTTTCAAATATCAGACTAATAAAAAAAATAGCATTAGAATTATAGGAATTACCTATGATCTCATTAATCTGTAAGAACATTTCGGCAATTTCATAGGAAAAGACCTATTATAAATGCGAAAGTTTGTAGACATGTATGGATGTATGTTTGTTACTCTTTCACGTAAAAACTACTGAATCGATTTTAATGAAACTTTACAATAATACCGATAGCTTATACACCAGAATAAAACATACGCTACAATTTGTAAACCTGCGCAGACGAAGTCGCGGGCACCAGCTAGTATCATATAAAAATTAATTGCTTCATTTATGACCATAGATGAAGACGTCTAGATAAACATAGAGCCCGATAACGCATGACCAATTTTGATTTGGCAATGTGTGCATTTATTTGAATCAAATCCATTTTTTTTTATAACTTGAAATCAATATCAAATAATTTTGTGTACGCGACTGTACAAAGAAAAAATGTATGGCGAAGTTAACATGCTTTTTAACATAGGTATATATGCATTTATTCAGAGCAAAACATTTTACATTGAATATACTTAAACTAAGGTCTAATACAGATACAAAATACCAGAATCTGTTACAAAATACCAAAAAAAAAAAAAAAAAAAGACTAGAATAACTTAAAAATATCAATAGAATGTGTAGTTAGGTATAATGTCAAGTTCATAAAATATTTATTTATATGTCTATTTATTTTTGTCTTCAATAAATTCATTAATAGAATAGTAACATTTCCTCAACAACCAACCTTTAAGTTTATTTTTAAAACTAGGGAAACTATTAACAGACTTCAATTCCACAGGGAGTTTATTAAATAACCTTGTTGTCTGGAACTGAGCACTGTGTCTAAAAACTTGCAGCTTTGATGAAACCGTGCCATCCATAATGAGTATATCTTTACGTCTAGTTGACATCCTCAAATTCCTTCCGGATTCTGTCTCAAATTTTTCAGGATGTTTGACAACTTCGCAGAGTAAAACAAGCAGATAAAGGCACGGGGCAGTCAAGACTCCCAGTTTTTTAAAGTACTCCTTACAAGATTCTTCCTGATGTAAACGAAAAATTATTCTTATGGAACGCTTTTGCGCTACAAATGCCCTTTTAATGTTATAATGATAACTATTTCCCCACAATTTGATACTGTAACGGAGATGGGACTCAATTATAGCATGATATATCATCTTTAATTGATCGATGGTAGCAACCTCTCTGAGACTTCTCAAAACGTAACAAGCTGAGCTAATCTTGCTGACAAGTCTATCTAGTTCATTCTGCCAGTTCAATAAGGAGTCTATATTTACACCAAGAAACTTAACAACGTTCACTGCTGCGATGTCTTGACTGTCTAAAACAACTTTTAGGGAATCCTTGTTTCTAGAAGTGGAACGGAATAACATTAATTTAGTTTTATTTGCGTTTATTATAAGTTTATTATTTTGAAACCAAGTCGAAAAACAATTAAGGGTCTGACATGTTACACGATTTAGGTCGTCTATCGTTGGAGCAGAAACTATAGCGCTGGTATCATCTGCAAATATAATAGGATTGACAGTCGGAACTTTCGCTCTTATATAATTGATCAAGTCGTTAATAAAAATAACAAAAAATATAGGCCCTAAAATCGACCCTTGAGGTACTCCCTTTTTTACAACAACTCGCTTTGAATGGCAAATGATCTCTCTATCTCCATTAATACTTTTTAGCTCAACAAACTGTTGCCATACTTCTACTAGGTAAACCAGACCGAAGTTATTATGGTTTGAGACGACTATTTGTTGACTATTTTTTGACATGAGTATCAAACAGAAAAACCTTAACGTTCTGCAGGAATCTGCGTCCGTGAAATGCTATGCACAGAATCCTCAGCAAGCTACCCCTGTAACTCTGAAATCCTTGAACGACTATTTTCGAGAATTTGGAAGTCAAGACGACTATTTCATGACTATTTTTTAAAATAAAAACCAAGTCGATAGTCCCCACGGTTTGCTTGCATCAAAGCTGAGGATTCTGTCTATAGCCTATGGCCATAATCCTCAGCAAACCATAGCTATAACTCTAGAATTGTAACGTGACTATTTTTTTCCTTATGGTGACTATTTATGACTATTTCATGACTATTTTTTGGCAGCGTCAAAATATTTTTTTATGCAGTTTTTTTCTCTGAGGATTCTGTGTCGAGGGACATGTAGATTAGTACCCGTGCGAAGCCGGGGCGGGCCGTTAGTAATAAATAAGAAGAAGCATACCTACTACTTATGAAATACAGTTTCAGTTCTGAGTTTCAGTAACTTGATGTTACCTGTTGGTTACTAATAGTTTACATCACCTAAAACTTAAACTTTGTTTCAGTCTCGTCTCGGGCACTTAAAAAAAAATTTTTTTTTTTTCATAGATTACTTACTTAAGATAAATTTATCTGTGTTGGTTTAGAATAAAGTTACATTCGTTTTCGATTGACGATAGAATATTAGCTTTAATCATGCATATGGTGTACTTATGTATGTTACCAATTAATTACAATCGAGTAGACGCCGGTTGCGGGAGCATCACATACGCGGTGGATGCGTTTCGATGCGCGCCAATAGCAACACCGCTCATCAACCGGGGCCCACCACTACAGCTAGCTAACCGTGTGTGCGTGTGTGTGCAGAGGGCGAGGGAGAGCTGGCGGAGGGCGCGGGCGCGGGAGGGGGCGCGGACAGCCCCTCCCCGCTGCCGCCGTTCGGCTACGCCCACGCGCACGCGAGCGACCTGTCGCCGTCCCACTCGCGCAGCTACCAGGAGCTGCGGCCGGCGCACGCGCGCGACATCCACTACGCGCACCCGCTGGACGACGTGCTGTCCCCCGGCCCCGGCGGCACCCCCGGCCCCGGCGGCTCCACGGACGGCGCCTACCTGCGCGGCCGCAGCCCCGACCCCGAGCTGTCCCCCTCCCCGCCCGACCGCCGCGCCCCCCCGCCGGACGACTACCGCCTGCACTACGAGTACCCTCCCCCTCCCCCTCCCCCGCCCCCCTACTCGCATGACCACCACGCCAACACCAACGCTGATGGGTGAGTCTTACTTCCACTTCTCTTCATCTTAACTATTCATTACTACAGATTGGACCCGTGACCAAATTTAGTATGTTACTTACTCAGACTATAAATCTGACTTTTTGTACCACTTTTCCAAAAAAAACTTAAGTAGAAAAAGGAGAAAAATTGTTGGTACCTCCACGGTGTAACGAAAACTGAAAGGGCGTCATTACGTAAAAATTGGGCAGCAGCGTGCTCAGTTAACGAAATTGAACAACTTTTCCAAAGAAACAGAAATAAAAGTTTGTCTACTTAATACAAACTGTTCGATCAGAGTTAGCAATTTGTACAGAGAGGTCAATTTATTTTTTCCCAAAAACTTTTCTTTGGGAAAGTTTTCAGTTTTGTTGACTGAATTCGCCCTTTCAGTTTTCGGTATACCATCCTTACACCCTTTGTATTGCCAATGCATTAAATTGGGATCCGAAAAAAATCGTTCTTAATCCATGTTTCTTGAAAACGTTCGATTTTGTGTTCTATCTGAGTAACATACAAAAGTTTTGCTAAGAATCCAAAAGTAACCCAGTCTTATTAATTCTTTGCGTAAACCGCAAGGATAGGAGCAAAAAGTGAGATTTAAGTGTGTCATAAAAATGGTACAGATATACACATGTATCAATGATTATTCCGTCTCCTTTCTTTAGAACATAGAATAGTAATAGTACCTATCACAAACTGATATCTCAATTTGTTGTATTCATACAATCACAAACTTTATGAATGGCTGATAAAAATATAATAGACTGTACTAAACGTAAATCTAACACCATAATCTGCAGCTGCGTATGCGTAGAAAACTTATCGCTCATAGATATGAATGTAAAATCAATCAAGGTTTTCACTGCGGTTCTCACGATCATAAAATATGAGTTCTGCAAGAATTTCGCTCTACCTTGCTTCTTGTACAATTCATCATCATCATCATTTATTTTTCAAAAACAGATAGTCTGTGTACGAAAACATTAATAGTTAAATACTTAGTAGGTACATAATTTATTCTCTAAGATAAAACTAAGATTCTAGGTATATAAAAGAAATACAAACGATATCAAAGACAATACAAAATTATACATTAACATTACAAAATTCAGAAAACTATTACGTAACTTTTGACATAAAAAAAAACAAAATGTCAAGTTTTCAAAATGTCAAATTCAAAAGTCATCAAGGGCATAACAATTTTTCTCTAGTAATAATAATTTCAATCTGTTCTTAAACACGCCAACACTTTTTATTATTTTAAATTCAGTCGTAAGCCTGTTGAAAAATATAACAGCTTGGTAGAGAGGGCTATGCGTTACAATGTTTGAGCATACTCGTAGATGAATTACTCGTACGTGATCCAAGTCTTTACGCCTCGTCCTATGACGCAAACTCATCTCACTGTCCGATTCAAAAAGTAATTTGTGCTTAAAAAAATCCACTAAAAGAACTAAAATGTAGAGACAAGGAACGGTTAAAATCTTATAATTTCTAAAATTATCTCTACAGAGGAATGCTCTTTTGAATGATGAAAGCTTTGTTCAAATTATACTTCCTGTTTCCCCAATATTTAATACTTTAACGCAACATGGATTCGATTAGAGCAAAATAAATTGATCTTAGTTGGTCCAGAGTCAGCACGTCCCTGAGATTTCTTAATGCATAACATGAGGAGCTAACTGAACTTTGCAAAGTATTTAATTCTGTCTTCCAGTTAAGTAAAGAGTCAATATGTATGCCTAAAAACTTGACCTTATTTACTGTCTTTACTGACTGTATATTATGATTATTTAAAACTAAACTAAGAGACTCTTGATTTCTAGCTGTGGATTTATAGAAGATTGCGTTAGTTTTTTGTTCATTGAGTCGTAGGTCATTTACCACTGATTGCCAATTTGATTTTGATCGTCAGCATATTGAACAGGATGCTTGGTGTAGATACACAGACCTGCCTTGGCAGGTATGTATAGGTCTTTCAAGTAAAAACAACCGTTACAAAGATAATTGTAGCTTTGCCAAATCTACAGTCTACAACACATATCTTTATATCCATACTAATTATCCTGAGCCTTTGGACCAATTTTAAATCGTGGAAAAAGTAAGGTATTGCTTTAATGTTTCTGCAGTAAGTATGTTTTTTCAATAAAGATAGAGTAGATGCTGTTTATTTCACAACAACAAAACTACATTATACGTAATTCAAATTACCACAGTTCAGCCCTTCAACATCCACAAAACGGGAATGTGAGGTCACATTATGTAAAACACATTGTATAATAATGATAAAGTAGGTATGGTGCTTATAATGGCGATGTTAATGCATGCTCATTTTAAAGTTAGGTGATAAACACCGAATACATTGGCATTACAAAAAACTGTGAAGTTACAAAATATAATAAGTAAATTAAAAAAGTGAGAAAATTGTTTGAACAATTGCTTTAAATTATTCCAAAAAACAACACATTCCATACAACATGTTCCAGAATTACCTCAGGCAACCTTGTACATTTAAAAAGCCTATTCCATTTTAGACACCACAAATAGGTAGGTTCCTCATGATATAAGAATTTTGAAGTCCTCTTTTGTACACTACTATCGCTGCCAGTCATTAAAACCTGCAAACCTGAAAAAGGTATGGCTTTATGCGTCGAAAAGATTGTAAGTACATACCTATAATACAAAAATAAGTCGATCTAAAATTTTGGTTTTTACGTATTACTTTGATCGACTATTGTGTATGTGCTGAATCAATTACTTCCAATGTTAGTCTTCTGTACTGTTGCCCCTTAATGAGCGGTTCGCGGAACACATTATGAGAATGTTTGATCGGCGAGGCGGCGGCGGCGGTTCGAGTCCCGTTAGCGGCAACAAAAGAGTTAATATCACCGCACACCGCATCTGCTCTCATATTTACTTAATTAGGTTTGTCATTAACTTCGTAAATATTAATTTTCATCAATGATTATTTTTTAGGGTTCCGTACCCAAAGGGTGAAAAACGGGACCCTATTAATATGCGGTCGATTTTTGTCTGTCTGTCCGTCAGCGGGCTGTATCTTGTGAACGGTAATAGGTAGATAGTTGAAATTTTTACAGATTATGCATTTCTGTTGCCGCTATAACAACAAATAATAAAAATTAAAAAAATATAAATTAAGGAGGCCTTTCATACTAAAAACGTGTCTTTAGGCGATTTTTGTTTGATTTCTTCTTTTAGCTCTATCGTAAAAACGGGAACACTAACATGCGTGAAAATTGGTATACTTATAGTGCATAAGCAAAAGAATAACAACAAATAATAAAAACTGTTCAAGTATGCGTCGGACTCACGTTAATATTCTGCGCGAAAACGAGTCCATAACTAAGACGGTATTTTTACCTAAGTGGTATACGGAACCCGCGGTGCGCGAGGCCGGTGTTTTTGTGATCTATGTAATCGCTCAGAATAAAGTTTATTCATTTTGTTTTTAATAACTCTGTGAAAACCTTTTAAATCTGTCACTTTTCTATATGGTTTGGAAATAATTTAGTATCTTTTATCGAAAGTGGTAAATATAAAGTAAATATCACATAGCAGCGGCAGGACATGAGGACCTCGAGATTTAATGAAGATATAATCAAAGCAAGAAACTTGTAAAATAATCGATGCAAAATAAAAAATTGCAGCCAACAAATCCGAATTATTTTCTAAAAGAGCATTATTAAAAATCCTGACATTGCTCACCCTCATGCTAGCACGGCTTCTAATGTGTTTTGAGCCTTTTTACTTTCGAGCGGAGCGAGAAAGGTATTGTATTCGTAAAAAAATTGTTTTTTTCTAATTTTCTCAACAATGTGTTCTATACGTATCACTTATACATCATAAAAAACAAGTCTCTCAAAAATGTCCGTCCGTCGGTCGGTCGGTCCGTCTCGGTCCTTCGGTCTGTCCGTCACGCTTTGGCCTAGCGGCTAAACGAATGGTCCGATTGACACCATATTTGGAATTTAGGAGTTTTATGCAAATCCATCGAAGGGTTCTAAGTGGTTTCTGGCTGGCTCTCATTTTGAGGGTAACTGTCATACAACGAAAATGATAAATTGTAATTTTCTCAGAAACGGCTCACAGAATCTTGATGAAACTTTGCATGACCTAGCATCTCCATGTAAGATATCTAGCGCCAGTATCAAATGATCTGTGTAATTTCATATAAGGGGTGTACCTGTACAACCAAATCGTAAATATGTGATTTACCCAAAATTGGTTCCATTGAGTTTATTAAAATTTTCTATAATATTACTCCTGGATTGGTTGTCTACCTGACTGGATATTCTTTATGATTTTTTGAATAAAATTTAGTACACAGGGTGTACCAAAAACTGAAAGGGCTTGCTCAGTAGATTAAACTGAACAATAATCCATAAGGAACATGTGTTGGGAAATTAAAAAAATCTCCATGCAAGTACCCTACGGTAGTATCTATTGATCTTTGAAAATTCATATAAAGGGTGTTCCAGTACAACCAAAAGTTAAACATGTGATTTACTCGAAATCGTTTGATGTTTGTTTGTTTTAATGTTTGACAATTTGAATTCTGAATTGATCTGTATATTTCATTCGAACATTTTTTTGGAAAAGCGTAAATAAAAGTTTGTATTTCCATACTATGTGTATGGCATTACAAATTTAAGTTTGCGGTTGATAGTTTTTCCTTGAGTATTGCGAGAAAGTAAGTGCAGTGCTGCTGTACCATTTATTGACTTTCGAGCGGAGCGAGAAAGGTAGGTATTGTATTCGTAAAAAAAAGTTTTTCTAATTTTCTCAAAAATGTGTTCTATATCACTTATACATCATAAAAAACAAGTCTCCCAAAAATGACCGTCCGTCGGTCGGTCGGTCGGTTCGTCGGTCGGTCTGTCCGTCACGCTTTAGCTTAGCGGCTAAACGAATGGTCCGATTGACACCATATTTTGAATTTAGGAGTTTTATGTAAATCCATCGAAATATTCTAAGTGGTTTCTTGCTGGCTCTCATTTTGAGGGTAGCTATCATACAACGAAAATGATAAATTGTAATTTTCTCAAAAACGGCTCATAGAATCTTGATGAAACTTTGCATGATTAAGAATCTTCATGTAAGATATCTAGCGCCAGTATTAAATGATCTGTGTAATTTCATATAAGGGGTGTTCCTGTACCACCAAATCGTAAATATGTGATTTACCCAAAATTGGTTCCATTGAGTTTATTAAAATTTTCTATAATATTACTCCTGGATTGGTTGTCTACCTGACTGGATATTCTTTATGATTTTTTGAATAAAATTTAGTACACAGGGTGTACCAAAAACTGAAAGGGCTTGCTCAGTAGATTAAACTGAACAATAATCCATAAGGAACATGTGTTGGGAAATTAAAAAAATCTCCATGCAAATATCCTACGGTAGTATCTATTGATCTTTGAAAATTCATATAAAGGGTGTTCCAGTACAACCAAAAGTTAAACATGTGATTTACTCGAAATCGTTTGATGTTTGTTTGTTTTAATGTTTGACAATTTGAATTCTGAATTGATCTGTATATTTCATTCGAACATTTTTTTGGAAAAGCGTAAATAAAAGTTTGTATTTCCATACTATGTGTATGGCATTACAAATTTAAGCTTGCGGTTGATAGTTTTTCCTCGAGTATTGCGAGAAAGTAAGTGCAGTGCTGCTGTACCATTTATTTATAACTATCATTGCACACTAAATTAAGCTTGTTGAAGGTTGTTGGTTGTGTGAGTGGCAGGTTTTCTTCAAGTAAGTTATGTATCTGGGTTTGCAGTGGTGTCTGTCCTCGCCTCGCCGCTCCGTCGCCTGCGCATATACGTTGCGTTGCGGTCGCCTGCCTGATCGCTCACCTCGTTTATTGATTGCCATTTCATTTAACATTAGGACTGTTATTCTACGGTATACTCGTACTTCGTCACGTCACGTCTTACTGATTTCAATTTATCTCGTTTGACAATAATATTGTCTATGAATTTTTATGCTAGTTTTTAGAGTATTGCTATTTTGGTTTTCAATGTTCTTACTATCTATCCTGTTATGCAGCGCCACAGTACCTCTGCCCCCTCACCCCGCCGCTCGTTATATCCTGCCTCCACTCCGCTGTAATTCGCTAAGCTAAATAAATAAAAATGATTTGTTTTATATTTTTAACTGAAAATTTAGACTATTTTAGGAAACTAATTTGTTTTTTTCCGCCTAAAATACTATTATTAGTTTTATATTAATTTTTTAAGTTTTAAAGTTGATGACGTCATTTCACAGTAGACGATGAAACGATTGCCATACCAAAACGAAATCGCGGGTTGGTAGGAAAAATCTTTAGCCAAGTTATGCTTGGTTTTATATAGAAAACCTTTTTACAGTTAAATCGTCAAAATTTTTCGGGTGCTTTTGGTTGTGTGATTTAGCTACTAAACTCTAAAATTTTATTTGATCTAATTGTGTTGTTTATGGTCAAGCAGGTTATGCACTTCTTCATTGGTCATCAACCTTTTTGGTAATATTTTTTACACATTACTGGTATCCCCGTCTTTGACTTATTTTTATGTCATGCTAAATGTTGTTTAAAATCACGCATTTTTCTGCAAAAACAGTGAAATATTGTTGCGTAAATGGCTGCAAAATTGATAGCTATGCTATTTGCGGAATATTCTTCTATGGGTATGCATTATTCCTTTGATTTTTCTATGAAAAAGCCGAATTGTTTTACGTATGAAGTAGGGTGGCTATAATATACGATGTTTGAACATACAGGAAAACAAAAGGTACAACCACATCAGTACTGTGGGATGTGAATCTGCGGAAACTGCCCATAAAACTGAACAACTTGTCCCAAAGAACATTATAATAGACTAGTCCCAAACTCCCAACTAACATTATGGACGACACGCGGGGAGCCAATGAACAATTTGCACGCCTGCCCTGCGCTCCCTCGCTATATTTCGAGCCACATTTACGGTCAGCATCGGAGTTTAGTGCCGTGATTATTGAGAGGTATTATGTAAAGTTTTTTTACCTTGCGTTGGAATTCATTTATAAGAGTTTCATTTTTCGATATTGGTATGCCTCTTACGGCCAGTCGCATAAAGCGACATTAAAGTTAAATTTCCTTGAATTTTTATGCTGTCACTTTCTTCATCATCGAAACAGAAAGTGACAGCAATAGTGTACCGAATTGCACAGTGCGATCAAAGCAGGAGGACAGTAGCAATAAATAAAAACGCCTTCGTACACGGAATACAAAACTTCGTCGTGTAGTAGTAGTGAAGCAAACCACCTCGCTGAGAGAGATGTATTCTTGCTCATATTCAAGTGGTTGGTAGTCAATGTTAGAAGGTATTGTTTTGGAATTTGGGTGAAATTTTGTTTTGTTTTATTCATTGATAGACCGACCTATTTTCTCGATTCATCCGTAACTTCATTTAAAAAGTACTCGCTCGCGACTAGGCCGAAATGCAGTTGGTTGATGTTGAGTTTTTACAAGAATACCAACAAAGACCTTTATCGGCCTATTCTTCACGGACGGACAGAAGGGAATAACGCACGTATAGATAGACAGAAAGACAGCTGATGTACGAGTGGTGTTCAATACGTAGTGAGAATGAACAACATATTGGTTTTAAGTCTTTTGATGTTTGTAAGTATTGATAGTTTATTTCAGTAAACCTACCAAAGACTTGGGCCATAATATTAAGAAACGTATAAATGAGGTAAAGTTTAAGAGCTAGTTCATATTTTTGAACCTATTCCTATTCCGTGTGAGTAAAAAAATGTAAAGTCGGAACTAAATCTATGAATTAAGAAATAAAACCTTTTATTTATTAGATAATTTTGTTACAAGTCGTACGTTTAATAAAATTTGTTTATCAATAAACAATAAGTCATAAAATACAAGTCAAATATTATTTATTGCTTTGCTTCTGATGATGACGCATCGTACTCGGACTTTTCTGGAAAGCAAGAAAGGAAGAAGAAAAAATGAAAAAAAGGTTTATTTTGGAAACAAACAAAAAGAATGCTGCTGCTGAAAAAACTCCGATCCAATTGTTGAATATCACCGAGTGATAAAATATAATTTTGAGACATTAAAACTTAATGTACCCTGATAATCTGTTAAAATATGAACCATTATACATGAAAAGTAATAATCCATCCCTACTTTATATTTAACGAATGTCAATCCCATCAAACCGCACTTTTGTAAAGAAAAAATTGTAATTTTGAATATTTCGGGAGATGTACTTTGTACTCATGACATGCTTGAATAATATTCATGACATGCAAATAATATCATGCTTGAATAATACTCCCATGTTATACATAACATCAAATGAAACGTCCACTACAGGACAAGCTCCCTTCAGAACTACTTGGAAGGGGATTTACCATAGCTACCATGCTTGTAAGCGTTGTGGCTGGCGACCGCTGTTGTTGGTGACCGCTGTACGTAAGATGAGACGATACATACAGGGGGACGCTGCTGCCCATCCTTCAGTTAATAAGCCCTTAGTCACCTCTTACGACACCCACGGGTACAGATGGGTTAGTACTATTCTTTGCCGGCACCACACGGACTTGACTTGATTTACCTCTAT
Organism: Athrips mouffetella; assembly: GCA_947532105.1. Taxonomy (NCBI): domain Eukaryota; kingdom Metazoa; phylum Arthropoda; class Insecta; order Lepidoptera; family Gelechiidae; genus Athrips; species Athrips mouffetella. The sequence continues at coordinate 34,533,690 of OX383957.1, read as the reverse complement.
GATTCTACGATTGAGCCACGAGCCAAACCAAAGATGGATCCTCAGCGTTGCAAGGGTTTCAATGCACGAGACGCAAAATACTTTTTTATTGCCGAGCGAAACACAACTTTTCAGGTAGAGACGAAAGTATAAAATCTTGCCAAATAAAATATTGAAAATGAAGCTGCTCTTCCAGAGGGCTTCAATAATAATACAACCCCAAGCCTAAAATAGTTTGGTCACCCTACTTTGTGACAGAGATGCATTACCGACTGTTGGCGTTTAACAGAAAGAGCACAGAGAATAAGTTTTCTTATCTATTGATGTTTTTTACTTGTGGAATGACGTCACTCAGTGGTCAAATGAATGTTACAACTGCCGCAGCATTTTTGAATATATTGCCGCAATCAAATTACTTTTATATTCGAAAATAACAAAATATGGTATGATATACAAATATCTCGAAATGGTTTTTGTATTTCAGTGTGTTATATCATATTTAGCTTGGCCAATTGCCCGCTATGTAGATGTAGGTAGGTACTAGAGGTACTCACTCGCTCGCGTTGTTTATAATAACAGCGCCTCTGTTTATACAATGTTCACTTATTTTTACACTTTAATTGTCATTGAGCTTATCTCGAAAAGACGGATCATTAACTAACGAATGAAAAATGGGTTGGAGTTTGCGTAATGTTGCCTCGAATACGTTTTTATGGCAAATAGCGAGGATGGTACTTGTCTCTCCTGACTAACCTCTAGTCTAGGCTCTGGTTCCATGCAGGCATCTTACGGCTCTTTACGACGGCATTCTTTCGTCCAACACAAAACCATTTCTGTTAAGTGTAACCAAGTCATACCTAATCGTCCAATTATCGTCACTTGAAAGTCCCACTTACCTATAACATGAGTTTTTGGTTGAACAAGCTCCTGAAGATTATTGGTTTTATTGCAACTCTTAGAGTTCACAGTCATAAGATGTAGTTGTCGTTTCGTTTATAAATGCCCTTGAGATATTAAGAAGGTACACCATAGTGGCGTTCTCTCGGGGCAGGGGAGGGGTGCGGAGTACTGCGGAATAAGGGGCAATGTGTTTCTGCGAATGAGTAAGTAATGCCGGTGCCTACTTCCTGCGCCGCGCGCGACACTTAACCTACTAACAACCGCCATACAGCGCTCTGACCTCGCTTGCTAGTCTCACTCACTACTTATACCATAGACTTACGAGTATACTTAGGGATACACCCTGGCTGCATGGTGGGCATTGTACCAGCAACCATCATCACACATTATATTTAAAGACCCTCTGGCGACTCTCACTCACCATCTAACTAAGCATTAATAAAATAACATGATATTTGTTGAGCAGGATTAATTTATAGCAACCACGTTAAAACTAACAACAAACAGACCCTCAAAAGAGAGTCAATTGCTTGTGCAAATATGATCCGAGGGTTGATCGACGAGCTCAACGTTTTTTATTGTGTGTTTAGGAAACCGGCGGAAGAACGTAAAAAACCAGTCAAGCGTGAGTCATGTCCGCGCCGCATGGTTCTGCGCTGTGTCGTCATCGTCGCATTGCATACTTAGGTTCGCCTAGTTGCCTTATCTGACAGCATTATCTTTCTCTTTTCACTTATTCAACCAGAATATTTTGGTAAAATGCATAGATAAAGTCGAGGCTCAAAGAGTCATCCTGTTTCTCTTTTGTTGTGACATTGCATGAGTATTTCGTTGATGTTATATAGATAGTTATAATCATAGGATTTTCTAGAAAGTGAAATTGGTAATTCCGGAAATATTGGATCGCAAAGGAAACAAACACTTACGGGGTTTGTTCTTGTTGCATTACATTTTCAGTTCAGTATTTCTGAGTGTGAAACTGTGAACGACTTGCTGCACTATGGTTTCTTTAGATGCTTAGCAATTGTAATAGAATTTGTTTATTGTAGTGAAAGTAGCAGTATTGCGGAGTCGTGTGGCGCGGCTGATGGCAAGCAGTGAACCCTGTCGGTGGCGATATGGAGTTGTATGTAGAGTGGAGCGCGGCGCGGCGCGGCGCGGGCGGCAATAATGTCGCGCAGTTCAATTACCCACATGCTCGGCGGAGTGTGTCGGCGGCTCATATTGTACACTCGTCGCATGTCCTACAACACCCGCCCCTTCCCCTGCCCCCGCCCTCGCCTTAACCACTTCCTTCATCGCACCGTTGCGTTGTTCGATCGTTACCACACTCTACTTAAATGTCTGTTGCTATACAGCTACTCGAGTATAACAACTATACTTGAATCCGTCGTATATATGTTTACTGTTCATTTGTGCCCATTGTTTAGAGTATAATTAGCTTCGGTATATTTATATTTTCCTCCAATACACATTTATATTTACTGCCACCAATTAGAGAAGGAGGAAAATTCCGCTGTTTTGTGTAAACAGTGGCCGTGGGATGTGATGTGGCATGTAGCACTACACCACAAGGTTCTTACAAACCACTGCCTGCATTAACTTTGATGTTTGATTAGCAACTACCGTTATTTGTTTGATAGCAATGTTATTTTTTCTCAATCAGACAGATTTAGACATCATTTCAGATATAATGTGTGAAGACCTGTAATTGGCTCTGTTTTTACATATTTAAGCTATCTATCTTGTATTTGAAGCTGTTGGTTTTCCGACTATTAAATAAATAAATAAATAAAAAATAAATAAATATACGCAACGCAACGTGTCGAGTGCTTCATCTCTCTATCATATCAACAGTCATCTCAATATTCACTTCTTATTTGCTCATATCATCTTCCACATGGTTTATCCCTTCCTCTGCAAAAAAATAGCCTACCCTCTCCCTGAGCATTGACTAGCATCTTGCCTTTTGAATAGCTTAATTGTGATATAGTGCTTTCCACTCAATCGTCCGTTAAGGTAAGGCGATGGCGCCATGGCTCGGACCGCGGCCGCGTTGTTTGATCGTGAAGTGTTGTTTTGTTTGCGCTGGCTCTAACGCGCCATTTCACACGTCACCGGTACCGCTCAACTCAATCCTACTCAACTCGACTGCACTCGAGGGCTGGCTCGGGTCGTTTCCAAATTTGTCCTCCATTTTTTGTCGGTCGTCGAGTGACGGTTTAAGTATCTCCAAATGAGTTATTTGTATAGGCTCTTAGCGAGTTGTATATGTCAGCAGAGTGCAAATAAATGAGCGGGAAGTAAGACAGACTCCCCATCATCATATAATTTGTCTTTAATCTAAAACTCGCTGAGCGGGGTGACATTCAGACACATTTTGTTAGCACGCTAAAAAGTTAACACTACTTATAGCCTTTGGTCTATGCCCGTGATAAGATAAATATCATTCAATGTGACAGGTTTACGCTAGTAATCTTCACCGTTGATAGTGTTAGACCTGGGTATTGCTTGCGCGGTTTTGACCCCGTGCTAGCGAACGTCCCAATGTGACAGGTTTACGCTAGTAATCTTCACCGTTGATAGTGTTAGACCTGGGTATTACTTGCGCGGTTTTGACCCCGTGCTAGCGAACGTCCCAATGTCACAGGTTTACGCTAGTAATCATCACCGTTGATAGTGTTAGACCTGGGTATTGCTTGCGCGGTTTTGGCCCCGTGCTAGCGAACGTCTCTGAATGTCACCTGTGTAGTTGTGGCACTTGGCAGCAGTTGAGGTTCTAAGGTCTCTTGTATGGATGGGTGGATATGTTTTAGGTACCTACTTGGACATCGGTATTGTTATAGTTAAATTATAATATTAAAATCATTACTACTAATTGGCAAAAAAATATGAAGTTCGTTTGCTTCTCGATAAGGTAATGTGACATTTATTTTATAAACATCGTTTGATGGATGATAGTGCGTTGCGATGCGTTACTTGTCTAAGTAATCACGTGAGTGAGTTTGAAGCGTGAGTGTAGGTACATGAAGCCTTGTTTAGGTGAGTTATTGACATCGGCACAGGAGTAGTTGTCAACTTGATGGTGGTAGCTTCTTGTCTCGCTCATTTCTGTCCGCGGTCACGTGGCGTCACGTCTCACACGCGCATGCGCCGCGTCGCTACACCAAACAACATCACACCACAATATTTCAACATTTGTTATCTGCTCCGTGTTATGCCCCCTCTGTACCATATACATGCAATGCACCAATTTCGAAATGTTTGATGAGCTACAAGTGGAAAATAAAATTTCCTGTACTCGTACTTGTGAAATGTACTGGTACTGTGTACCTTTTAATTTAACTATACCGTGGTGGTCGGTGTTCCGCAACGACGATGGCTGCGCGCGCGCACCCGCATGTTTCTCTTCGCACGTGCGGCGCTGGCGACTTATGACACGGACAACAAGACACATTCATTCAAAAACACGAGTATCACATTTGCCTGGAACTAAGCTTATAGGCTGCTGCTAGGGCAATGAAGTTGCAAAAGGATCAAATCAATAATTGAAATCGGTTCAACTGTTTGGCTATGAAAACTTAAAAGACAAATAAATATATGGAACATAAACCAAAATACAATAAAAAAGAATAGTATTGATCCCCAAAAACTAAATAATTCACAATCACCCGTGCTATCTTTTGAGTCAGAATCTTGCTTTGGCAGAGTAGAATGAGTCCCGAAAGGACTCTTGTCAGTTTCGGAGGGGACTTTTGTCAGCTTATCTCACCCAAAAAATAAAAATCTAATGTTCTTTGTTTTGAAGAATCTTATTCGTTGACTGATTAGTGATTGATTGTCAATTGTAAAATGATATTATGATTTAGGGTTTATCTGGGCTCCTAATCGCAGTGGTAGAGATGACGAGACGTCACGCTTACGCTCATGTCTCCCACTGCAATTTACTAAGGCAATTAAATACAGTGCTGAATGTCATATTGTGTTTTTGTACGTAGCGGAGGCAGTGGCGGAGGAGGGGGTGCGGGAGGGGCAGGTGGCGGGGGCGGGGCGGTGTACTCGCGCTGCGCCTACACGACCGCCGGCTCGCCCTACTTCAGCGGCTCCGAGCTGCAGGGGCAGATCTGGAGCCCCGGCGCAGGTAAACCACCTACTATCATTGATAGATAATCTGCTGCCTTCTTAAGAGGTGGTCATCATCATCATAACATCTCATGAAATAGGGAACTCCCTCCACCTGCGTTTTGGACCATCTGCTACTAGACCCAGAATTCCAGTTAGTGTGGAGGGGAAGTACCATAGTCATCACGCTTGATAGCGTTGCGGTTGGTGTTGGTGACCACAGTATGTAATATGGTACGATATGCAGAGATGCTGCCAATCCTCCGGTTCATAAACCCTTAGTCGCCTCTTACGATGCCCAGGGATAGAGATGGGTTCGTAATACTATTCTACGAAACGAAAAACGTGATTTACTTCGAGGTGAACCAACGTTCAATTGACTTTCAAAAAGACGTTGCTGTCAATCCTCTAATAGGAAGGGTAGCTAACAACCATTTTAAGAAATGGGGTGGTTCTATTCTCCCATCTACTGTTGGACGATTGCGATTGGCGAAAGCAGTGTGATAGCAGAGAGACAGATGGACCTTACTGTGCATCCTTTGTATTAGATTTGCTTTTGTGAGATGTACCTACTGAACTGACTTCGCAAACTTTTATATGGCCGTGTCTGCTGATAGTCGGATTCAGAATGAACTATGAAGAATTAGATTGGTGCAGTGTTCGCACCACCAAAAATCTTTATACTGATCATGATAAAAGAGAGCAGTGAAGAGGTAAGGTCGGCCAACAATGTGGTCTATTAATTTTGACAACGCACTCCTTTGACTTTCCGTGTAACCAAAATATAGCTGAGTCATTTGCCTATCAGAAGGGAAAATCTACCCTCTTGTTTTATGAGGCGCAAATGAACTTCAACCTTATTACACCACATTTTTGGACGACTATCCGTCGTAATGTAAGATATGTCCCTTAGGAGGCTCCCCGACATACGGCAGTGGCGGCGGCACGGTGCTGTCGGAGGAGTTCAGCGAGGCGGGCGGGGGCGGGGGGGAGCTGTCCGGGAGCGAGGGGGGCGGGGGGGCGCTGCCCGCCTTCAGCCGGTTCGGGGGCGCCTTCACCAGCCGCCCCTCCACTGTGTACGGCGCGTCTGCCATCGCCGCCAACGCCTACACGCACCAGGTCTGTATGTCACGAGTCCATATGGTCGGTGTTCCCAATGTGATGCAGTCAAATTGTGGAGTCCACCTTTATGTCAACTCCTGAAAACAGAAACTGTGGACTCAGACCAAAGAACTGAACTACATACTTCTCTCAAGGTGTTATTTGTTCGAAACACAAAAAAAAACTTCTCTTGGAAACTACATCACATGATCGTGCATAAATTAGGTACTCATGCAATTTACTTTTTTCTTTTGCATATATTTACAGAGAAATTTGTTAGAATATACGATTTAAGTTTTTTTGGAAGATGTCGTTTTAGAACCGGAACACGGACGATGATAAACGGAACCGTTTGCATGTGTCCTTACATGCATTAAAGTTGATTATAATTCTGCCGTACACCATACTCCATAACATTCACCTTAGTAGTTTAAATAACCCGTTTTGGCCATTGTTTTTTCATTCGTGATTCATAGAAATTACTTTATATTAAACATCACCTTAAAAACATCTGCGATTAGAACGGTTAGCCGTTATAAAAGCGGTGACGTCTGCAATTTGGCTGTGATGTATTATAATCTTAAGTATAGCGTAACAGCAGGTGTGTTTATGGTTTCAGGACGTATGGGCGCTGGACCCGTCCCGCCGCCCGCTCTCCGCCGCCGCCAGTCTCTCTGCCAGTAAGTGCTACTCTACACACTATACCTACCTACACACATTAACCTGACCGGCTTCCTGTTGCTCCTACCTGCCGACCAAGTTTACTCTTTATAGTTACCAATGTATATATTACTACAGTTACTCTGTAAATGTTTTTCCGCTGAGTGCAGGCAGCGCAGGACCGCTCGTCGTATGGCGCTTTGGTCTGGCAGTGGACGTCTTTCGCCTGTAATGACGACGATGATAAACATTTTTTTACTATATCAAATCCAAGGTGCAGCAAGAGCATATCGAGCTTGACACAATGAACTTTATACCGTTCTTATTTCAATTTCCGTACGCTTCAGTTGCGGACTGTTTAACTTGGTTTTCACCAGCATCTCATCACCAACGAGCTTCTTGGCTCTGCGATCCATCGAGTCAAGTGCGTCTAGTTGGTGTTTAGCTGAGCCATCCCAGAGGTGACTGCAATTTCATTCAGGATCAGACTTTGGCTTACCATAATAATAGAAGCTGTCCAATAGTAAAGTAAAGCTTAACCTTATTGAGGATGTCCAGCTTTTTTGCCGCAGTTTGGGCTTTTGACTCAATGCTAGCGCGAAGTTCAGGTTTGCACACAACTTCATGCCAAGTAGCTTGAGGCTGTCGGTAACTGGTACAGTTGTACCTCGGAAAGTAGGAGCCAGATTGAACGGACTCCTTTTGGCGTCCGTTCAGTGTGGCTCCTACTTTTCGAGGCATAAAAGCATTTTACACTTGAGCGACAAAATTGACGTTTGCTCCATACATTAAAAGTAAAATAATTATATTGGTGGACTTAGACATAACTTTTATTCAGAGAATCATGCTGCCGCTGCTGGTCTTGTCACTTAATAACACCACACCTCTAAACTGAATGTAGTCGATAAGGAAGTCATAGTCGGAAGTGTCGTGCGAGTGGCGTCACCGGCTGTAATCAGAAACCAATATAAACAGCTCCTTATCAGGGTAGTCCCCAGAGATATGCAATAATGGTTGTGGCACTCGCGCGCAGCCGCCGCACCAGATACTGTATCTAACTGAGAGCGCTCCTTGCGACGACGTCACGTGTGTGTGTAATTAGTAATCAGATCACCGACGGTCTTGTTAGCCTGTGAATAATGCGGTACTGACTGGAATAAGGTTATGCCTAAACAAAAACAATCGGGAAGATTTTGAAGCACGTTGCAGACCATAAAAAGTTTTACGTCGTAATTTTTTTCAAAACATGATTTACCTACTTCATGGATATTTTTCGAAAAAACTTTGCTGTGGTTTACTACCTAATCTCCTCTCCTATACTTGTGTTAAAAAGGTCTCATGGACATCTGAGTATAGAAGATGAGTTGTATAATGAGTCAACGTCACACGTCGCGCCTGCTGGCTGGTACGTTCGAGAGCTCGAGAGCACATTAAATTTGAATCATTCAACTTTGTACCGTTCGTACTTCAATAGCTATAGGGGCTTACTTAAGGGTAGCGAGATAACTAAACTGTGAGCTGGGAAATTCCAATAAATGCCCCATTTACCGAGTATATCGCAGCGCAGTTCACAGCTAGGACAATTAAGCAATCCTATTTGTAGGATTTTACCACGGAGCAAAGATTTTTCCAAATCGTAGCTTATACCACCTCGCTTAGCACGGGTAGAAAGCCAGCCTGAGTCTCTGCGAGTGTCAAGCTTGACACGCTCTGGACTGTACGTGGCAAGGCGAGTATCGGCAGGCAAGGCAACGTGTTGCGTGCTGCAAGGCCTATATGTACCGCACCGAACGTGCGCCCGCGCCGCCGCCGCGCCAAGTGACTCAGTGCGCTTTGTTCCACCATCCATTGTTTTCAAACCTATACTTTTCTTAGTTTTGGCATGGGTAGGCTTGCACTGATATTTAGTATAGTAATCTTCTTTAATGTGTTAGCCGATACCCGTGGCTTCATTTGTTTTCACCTGCTTACAGATATGTACTCTGTTAGTTTTGACCCTAACTATTAAAAATGTTTCTCAGACACCAAAGACCAATTTTTTCAGACAAAGTGGGTTGAAAACGAGATTTCTTTTTGGCTTCCACACACAAAGAACGTTTTACGACCCAAGTCCCTAAGAGAAACTTGTTTAATAATACGTTCTGTGTAACATTCTTAGATTCGGCAACAGATCTAAACATTACTAAGTTCTTCGTAAAATATCAATTCTACTATAAGTAAGAAGTTTATCTGCAACATCTAGATCCCACCAACATTGATAATAAAACTATCAGTTTTTCAGATGGTTGATAGATCCTTCTGTTGATTGGTTATTTCTGTTTTAATTTAGTGTGTATTATAATTTTAAAGGAATAATATAATTATTAGTATTGACACAAGTAGTAGGTACTCGTAGGATGTAGTTTCCGGTAGCGTGGTGGTGTGGTGTGGTGTAGTGTGGACGATGTTTTGTTTGTGGTCGTCGTTATCAGCTCGCCCCCCTCCTACTTCCCACCTCGCATCCCGCACCACAACTCATTATTCTAATGTTACAGCACATTTAATATCCGACTAAAAACACATGACTCTATCGACATTTTATGTGAGTCGAGGATTTATTGTTATCGAGATTTGGAGGGATGTGTTGCGGGGAGTGCGGCGGGGAGAGGGGAGGGGATGGTGACTGGTGACGCGACTGACGACGGGGCAAGGGTCGAGCGATAACAGCGAACCCGCTCAATGTACATTTTTATTATTACAAATATCGGTAAATCATTCCAAAGGGTAACCGATAAGCGCCGAAGCCCTCCCCGCCCCGTCCCCCGCGAGCGTGTATCCTCCGAACTATTCCACTTAACCTTCGTCTGTCTGCTCCCCGGTGACATCTCTCTGTACCCTCCAAAGTTATGAGTTTTCTTTGAACTGCTATGAAATGGCTGTTATTGCGGGAACAGTCGACCCGCTCCGATAAGGATCTCTCGAGCCAACATTATTGACAGTTTCAACCACACTTCGTCATCTAAACGACTGCCACTTGTGAAACTGCTCTTTTAGTTGCTCTTTAAGCACAGTGATTTTTTTTATTTACTCGTACCTACCTACTCAAGTCCAGAATCCTGTCCCCCATCCCTGTCCATATTTTGGTTCAGATTTGTGTGCCAAATGTTAATTCATCATAAAACATTTATTGAGACTAGGTACACATGGCCGCACATCAGTAGAAACACTTTTGGACATTATGGCGTGGTAATAGAGTTGAAAAAGTTTCTACCGACAAGCGGTTGATCGTACACCCGATTCGAATTCTTGCAGAGTAGTCACATCGGCACAAGAAACCTTTCTCTAAGAATCGCAGGTTTTAAAACGAGAGATTGTTTTCGCTTACCCAACGCAAACTTTGTTCGGTGTTCGGTCATCATCTTATCGTATGGTTTGTATTGTCGATGACCGACCTCACAAACCCTGGTGTCAGAGTTGTATTTGTTTGTTTGTTCTTCAGTTCGGTTAACTTACTTAATTTTCGATATATACTTCTTCAGAAAAATTGTATCGTTTTAACACAGGGTGTTTGGTATAATATGTCAGCAAACCTCTCGGGTGTTTTAGACCGTAAGGGCACTGCATGTTATCCTACGTCATCTAGTACACGAAATTTGCAACTTTGTAGCGATAGTAGTGGCCTAATAGGTCCATAAAACGTTGGTCTGCCAATCCGAAACCTGGCAGGTTTGGTACAGTTGGACAGAAAAGTGGTTAAATGACAGATTACACGAATGTAATCTATTCGTAGAAATAGAAGGTACCTATATAAGTAAAAAACAACAGGTCTGCCTTGCATCCTCTTGGCAGTTTCGCCAGTCCGACCAAATTTGTGGTCCAATCACATCCAACCACATTTGTGGTCCGACTAGCGAAACTGCCAAGAGGATGCAAGGCAGACCTGTTGTTTTTTACTTATATAGGTACCTTCTATTTCTACGAATAGATTACATTCGTGTAATCTGTCATTTAACCACTTTTCTCTCCAACTGTACAAAACCTGCCAGGTTTCGGATTGGCAGACCAACGTTTTGTGGACCTATTAGGCCACTACTATCGCTACAAAGTTGCAAATTTCGTGTACTAGATGACGTAGGATAACATGCAGTGCCCTTACGGTCTATTGCTCTATCCATGAATACGAAAAGAAAATGTAAACGTCCCATACAAACTGCATCAGCTGATAGCGTATTTTGTATAGGAATTAAATTTTTTTTCGTGTTTCAACCTATGTTCCTTAGGGAAAGTTGTTCAGTTTCATGGGTAGAACAACCACCCGATTGGTTTGCAGACATATACCAACACCGTGGACATATGCTTTCTTCTGTGTACAGTTACTAGCTAATAATTAATGTACCTACCTATACCTTTCGATCTGCCTGCTCTTTATGCAAGGGATTTGTCATCACAGTTGGAGTAGGCACTTGACCTTCAGCACACAACAGCCGGACGATACGACGCGACGCGAGCCGAGTGTGCCCAAGTGCAAGGTTGCATACATGCTTACACCGCGTATCTGCTAATTAATTACAATTCCATTTATACCTAGTAATGGTTAAGAACTTTTAACCAAACGCAGTAATTTTATTCATTCTGCTCTCTGATTTTCATTAATATGCAGCCAGAATTAGAAGTAGATAATACAAACAATTTGGTCCCGGGTGGTGCCGGCAAAGAATAGTACCAACCCATACATACCCATACATACCCGTGGGTGTAGTAAGAGGCGACTAAGGGTTATAAACTGGAGGATGGGCAGCAGCACTGCATCCTCCTGTGTATCATACCATCTCACTTACTGCGGTCACCTACAACCGCGGTCCATGGTGCCAGCCGTAACGCTGTCAAGCGAGGTGACTATTGTACAACTTCCCCTCTACATTTTTTCCAGCAAAAGAATTCTGGAGGGAGCTCTTCTACTTCTTCTTCATGTCAATGTTATGTTATGATCAAACACCAACTAAATATTCGCCTCCCAAAATTTTGCAACTGTCATTTGTTAAGTTATCTGATGTCTCACACACATCCTCGTTAGTGCAGGCATAGTGGCATGAGTGGACCAGATAGCAGAATCTGCTCGCAACTGAAGCGCCATGTATTTTGAGATGGTGCTCCATAATAGGTAACTGGTCTGTGAAGCCCCATCTCACCATGTTATTTTTTTTTGCATCTCTTATTTTTAGCGACGTAAAGCGATTTTAAGCATTGATTTAACTTAAAACTAAAAAATGCTTTAAAAAATGGTTCCCTGTCATAAAAGTGAAGAGAGAAAGATCGCGCTGCGCCGTGCCGGGCCCGGGCCGTGTTTGCGCAGGCGCAGGTCGCTCGCGAGTGGCGACAAAAAACGGTGTCGTTTGAACCGAGTTCCCTTTTAAGGGTATTAAAATCGCATTCCGTAAATGGTATCGGATAAGGCACGTGCCGCGACGGAGCCGCGCAAACACGCGCGTCCGGACGGACACTTTGTCTGCATGTTTGTTTGCTTGCCTCACCTCGCTCACCCCGCTCGCCTAGCGCCGCCGCCGCTGCCTCGGCCTCGTCTTGTTATCGCCGCCGATGACTCGGACCCATTTAGGCCATGCTCCACGCGTGACGTCACGGCGTGCATTCTTCCCCTGATATCGCACTCAACACGAGTAGCACCACATTACGTTCGTGTTCTAAATCAGTGTTGTCAGCGTAATGGCTCTGTTGATGGTGCACCTTCGTTAAAGATAACTCGAGTAATTTTACTTTAGGACAAAGTCGTTTATTTTATTTCAATTAGTTGACGAGTCGATGTTCACATTGCGTGTTTGTCAGTTATCGCACGCCGCAGCTCGTCCGGCAGATCACTGTCTGCAGCGCACATGGCCTAGGCTCCCGTTACACCATTCAACATGCGAATAATGCTGGCAGTACAGTAATGTATGTTTCCCACCCGCCACCACGCCGCGCCGGTAACCCGAGCCGAGCACGGCGCGAGCAGACCGCTGACTGCGCGCGCTCCACCCGCCGCCCACGCATCGACGCTAGCTCTGGTTCTGCACAACAAGCTTTTATTTACACTACCCTTAATAGACAAAAAATGAGCAACTATAAGTGCAACTTTAAATATTCTTAAAAATAAGGATTGTGACCCTCGCTCCGGATCATACCTGGTGCAAAGGCTGTCCATTGCCAAATAACGAGGTAATCCTGCCAGTATCAGATTCAGATTATTTTATTTTATATTATACTTATTGAATGTCATTCATAACATGCAGAATATACTTACAATGCAAATAGACCAAATCTACTACCGTTTTGGATCGTGCTATGAAACTGCAATGTCTTGGGCACTTTTGCACCAGCGATGTTAAGGGGTAGTTTGTTTACTTAGGTTTTTTTTTTGTACAATAGGTAACATGAAAATAATAATTTATAAACCTTTAAAGGTTAACAGCTTAATATTTTCTGATTTGAGTGTAAAATCAGAAAGCTTGTTGGTGAAGAAAGAAAAGTTTGGTGTAACCAAGTTTAGCCCACCGCCACAACGTTGCGTTGAATGACAAACCTATCGGTATTTGACAGTTTTTATTTCGGCACCAGGCAAAGGTTTAGGATTCTTTGATCATTATAAACTAAAAGTTACGTCACTTCACAAACATAGTGGCGACATGTGGAAAAAAGAGAAGTGACAAGAAGAAGAAGGAGAAGAGAGTGCATTTAAGAGCTACGTCATGAGCTTAGCCCACTTTCCTCAACCAGACACACTGCAGGACATCTCCCTAATTTTGTTCTCTACACATTAGACGCAAAGCGCAATGCAATATCTTTTATAATGTGCAAAGCCAAGGCAAGTAGTATTATAATTGGCCAAGCAGGGAACATTCCTACTGTGTGTATTCCCGATTCATTGCGAACCTATTTAAGTTTCGAATTCATTCGAGTTCGTCTTTGTCTTCAAGGCCATATTGAGGTCAAAAACAAGTCCATTGTTATGGTAAACAGCGATTTATGTGTGCAGTTTTCCCGTTCATATTCGTACGTTTGGTGGTATACCTACTTAAGCATATTTTTTCCGTTATGGTGAGATGTGTGAATAAGGCAGGCGAGCAGTGGCTGCAGGTCTGGTTGTGAGTACATGTGAGCTATATGGTGGTGTTATGGTCCGGGCGTGTATGGGGCAGTGGGGGCATGAATGGCCGGTGGCCGGTGGGTAACGGTCGGCATTCCGTTGGAGCAGCACTAGGCTAGGACCCGCCACGGGAACAATGCGCGGTCGGCTCGAGTTACCGAGGTCGACGCTCGCAATGTTATTATTGCTTACTCTCAACCTGCACTTCATAAACTCAACTCCCTACAACGATAATAAATATAGACCAAAAGTTCACCTCTGATTTTGTTTTGCCGATCAAATTCTGACGAGTAAGTATCGGGCCGGAAACCTATTTTACCATTTGCCTGCCATTATATCTACCAATGTCCCGTGTGGTGCTGGCAAAGAATAGTACCAACCTATCTCTACCCGAGGGTGTCGTAAGAGGTGACTAAGGGTTTATAAAGCGGAGGATGGGCAGCAGCATCCTTCCGTGTATCGTACATCTTACATACTGCGGTCACCAACAGCCGCGGTCCATGGTGCCAGCCGTAACGCTAACAAGCGTGGTGACTAAGGTACTTCCCCTTCACATTGTTCCAGTAAGAGATGGACTTCTGGAGGGAACTCCCTGTCCTGTAGTGGAAGTATTATGGGATGTTATGATCATAATGATGATGATATCTACCAATGTCTAGTTTGGCAAATACTGATCAAATATTATGTCTATCTAACTAAACTTTAGCGTAGGTACTCTACTATATTATGTTATGATATTACTGCTACAGTTGGAAACCGTGTTATTGAGGCATCTACCTATACCCGCTTTTTCCTCAAATAATTATTACAGGTACATGAAGATTTTCCTACATCTCAACACAACCAGTCCGGTATGTAATAGCCAGCATAAACGACGGCTACAAGATTCCAATAAAAGTTACGACACGACTAATACGACCAACGACAAAATAGATAGATAGATAAATATAACACTTATTTTTTTTAATTACAAAATCAGTTTATTATCTGAATATTCTGTTTATAGTCTTATTGCTGACCGTACGTACCGTACAATCTCAAAGTTATAAGTAATCTGGTTAAATAAATGTTTGAATAAGTTAGTGTTAGAATATTGGTAGACAGACATGGGGCCATGGCTCGATGAGGCCGGTCGCTCGGCTGCTGGCCGGTGGTCAGTAGTGCTAACGGGTTGTGTTGTGGGTGTGTCGTAGTGGAGATGGCAGAGTTCTTCACGGAGGGTCGCGAGTGCGTCAACTGCGGCGCGATCCACACCCCGCTGTGGCGGCGCGACGGCACCGGCCACTACCTGTGCAACGCGTGCGGGCTCTACAACAAGATGAACGGCATGAACCGCCCGCTGAAGCAGCCGCGCCGCGTGGTACGTCAGCGGCACGCCGCGCAGGCCCTCGCCGCGACTCACGACGTACGCAACCCCTCGTACCCCGCACCCCGCACCCGCACACCCGCACTCTCGCCCGAGATCCGCGCCCGCCGAGCGCCCGGCCCGACCGAGCCACGTCAAGTCGCGTGTCCGCTCACGTGTGTGTGTTGTTGCAGTGGCCGCCGAGGGGGCGCCGCCGGGCGCGGATTTCTACAAGGGCTTCCTGTATAACGGGCTCGCGACGACCCACTCGCTGCCCGCGCCGCCGCCGCCGCTCCCCCCGCTCTCCGCGCCCTCCGCGCTCTCTGACTACAAGTCCAAGAAAGGGGTACGTCCGGTGACCGGCGTCCGGCACCGGCGTCCGGCACTGGCGTCCGGCGCTCCGGGAAGCAAGCCTGAACCGTCAGTGGCGCACGCCGTCGCGATGCCCGATCCCTAACATAACTTTCCACTCACTCATTCTCATTGCTTAGAAATTGTATAGTCAAGAGCACTTCGAGCAAGACACATCGGACTTTATACCATTTTTGTTCCATAACTGTAAGAGCTGAAGTCGTGCTGCTGGCTAAGCTTGACCATACCTAATCTGTCACTAACAAAGCTTGCTTTTTCTTCAAAATTTTACCTGTGGAACCTGGCTTGCTTATCAATCGAGCCATTATTTATGCGTGATGGTAAGCAAGCCTACTTCTAATATTAATAGTAGACATCAATGCATACCAACAAAAAATTGTAATCAAAGTTTTTAACTTTGATAGCGTGTAAATTTGAAATCAGAAACTTATCTACCGCGATTTTTTTGTTTGTTACTGTATTGATGTAAGCTATCAAAATATAATTATTGGCTGTAAGTAATTTGAAATAAAAGCCAAAAGTTGGGCCAAAACTTTCAAACCGCTTTCATTGCTAATAAACATGAATTAGGAAATATTATAATCTGGGTAGGCATTGCGCAAACTAATGAAATTATCTTCGTGGAATACCAAACGATTTACTGCTCACAAGCACGTCCACAATTGTGATGCACATAATAGACATGTTAGCTCAATGTTTGTCTGAGCAATGCCACTTTCCACTTGGGTTATGTAAAAAAATGTTTGCATGATATTATTACCTGCAACTTCATTCTAAAACGACATAGACATAGACCCGCTACTTGCCAGATTCGACTCATTTATTGAATGTAGATTTTTTAAAAGATTCTTTATATCATGCCGAATATCTACAATTCAAATAGGGCATAAATCTGAGATGCAGGCTTTGCAGTGAGGCACTTTATGGACTTTGTACAGTCAGCTCTTAAGTTATTTGACCCAAGGCATTTACAACAAGGCATACGCTAAGCAAGGGCCTTGGCAAGGGTGGCGTCCGGTACCTTAAAAGCTGATTGTACGATTTGTTTTCGTAAGACAGTTGCGGAACAGATGTGCTGCCATTTTAAGAAATAAGTTAATTTCATCACAAATACAAAACTTTGGTAGCAATTCTGCTCGAACTCGAATATTATAGCAGCATACCACGTTGTCATTTGAATAAATTATTGCATCACTTTAATACAATTTTAATGTGCATGATTTAAATTTTGACATCTCGGGGCTATGTCTGCCAGTGTTTGTGTGTGTACGAGACTATACTGATAGTGAGTGTGTGCATGTGTGTATACTGATAGTGAGTGTGTGTGCACGTGTGTATACTGATAGTTTGTGTGTACGTGTGTATACTGATAGTGTGTGTGTGTGTAGCTGGGCGCGCGCAAGCCGGGCGTGTCGTGCAGCAACTGCCACACGCGCACGACGTCGCTGTGGCGCCGCAACGCGCACGGCGAGACCGTCTGCAACGCGTGCGGCCTCTACTACAAGCTGCACAACGTCAACCGCCCGCTCGCCATGAAGAAGGACTCCATACAGGTACACCACCACACCCCACATTCGGCCTTCCGACGTGAGCTCGTACAGTCAAGAGCACATCAAGCTGGACACACTGCACTTTGAACCCTTCTTGCATTGGAATTAAAGTCACGATGGTCAAGTTTGACCTGCTTTTGACTATACGAAAACTTTTTAAATCTACAGAATGAGCAGTGTGTGTAGCAGAATTCAGGGCTACTATAAAGTAGAGACTGCTGCTGGCTGCATATCAGAAAAGTCTTTATTTATTATTAATTTCACGTCTAGTAGATTATTCTTATTATTACCCATTAAAATGCCTACTCAGAAAACGCCTACTCAGAAATTCCCCGGAATTCCAACAGTTATTAGTAATGTTAGTATGCCCAATTCAGGAGTGGATGAAAATTAACCACGCTTATTGACGTTTCCATTGACGACTCCAGAAATGAAAACCGTAGTTTATTGGTTTCACGTCTAGTAGATTATTCTTATTATTACCCATTAAAATGCCTACTCAGAAAACGCCTACTCAGAAATTCCCCGGAATTCCAACAGTTATTAGTAATGTTAGTATGCCCAATTCAGGAGTGGATGAAAATTAACCACGCTTATTGACGTTTCCATTGACGACTCCAGAAATGAAAACCGTAGTTTATTGGTACATACAATGCTAAGAAGGACGGTACCATCCAAGCTTCAGATCAAGAGTCATCTTTAAACGATGGGTGCATCATTTGAAGATTATTTGTTATATTCGTAAAATATTGTGCATTTCAGACCCGTAAACGAAAGCCTAGAACCAGTGTGAAATCGGAGCGCAACATGAGTAAGAACAACTCACACGGCGCACTCACCGCTCACGCGCACTCACAGGGCAGCGCCGGCCCTCCCGCCAAGCGACCCAAGCTAGAGTGTGAGTGTCCACTGTTATCATTAGAAGTTGTGTTGGTGTAGATTTTAAAGTAAACCATGAAGTATTAGTGCTATTATAGTGTATTTTATGTAAAACGATCAGACTGCACTGAACTGAACTGAACTGACTGGAATGAATGCTGATTGGAAATTGAAGTGGAAGTTTTGTAATACTGACATGTCAAAATGTAGGTATGGTGTGCAGACCGTGCAGTTATAGTTCAATATTGATGTAATACGTTTTAGATTGACTTATTTGTTCCATTACGTAATCAATGGTGTATAATTTTTCAGTGGATGAAGGTGTGGGCGGCGTGGGCGGAATGGGCGTGGGCGAGGAGGCGCGCGCGCACCTGGGCGGGTACTTCCCCGGGCCCTACAGCGTGAAGCTGGAGGAGCTGCCGCCGCCCGCGCACACACACGCACACGCGCACACACACGCACACGCGCACACACACGGCACGCACACACACCTGCTGTACGGCGAGGCGGAATACCGGCGCGAGGGCGCGGACCGGCCCACGGTGGTGTCGCTCGGCAGCTGAGCGCGCGGCCGCCGGCGCATGCGCACGGGACTGTTCACGGTTACATTACAAATCATGTGTTCGAGGTGCGACCCGGTAGAGACTAAGATTATTACACCGAGCGGAATATTTTATGCTGAGTGCACGTTTTTGAATCGTCATAATAATTTTGATACAATGCATTATTACGTGAAATGTTAGGATTTTTATGTATGTCGTAATACGTACGTTTGTTGCGCTTCAATGTGACGCGCGGCGCGGTGTAGTGTTGAAACCTACCTGTACTTCCACATTCCCACCTTCGACATGGAAGTAAACCAAAGTAGCAACTTTATATTTCCAAAATTTCACACAAAGTTTATTCACAACACAACAGAAGGGCTACTTCCTAAATTAATAATTATAAGGAACCACATCGAAGTGAATGGTCGTTTGCACCGCGCCCCGATGTTGACTGTATTTGCGACAGCGCTCACGGAATAATATTTAGAATCTCAGTTATGTAAGGCTAGTTATTTAATTAGAGTAGTGTAAAGAATGTGAGTCCGACCAAAGAGTCGTTGCTAGTTGACCAAATATGTAGAAATGGTACGGTGGCTCGTGTCCTGCGACCGTGCGTTACCAAACATTCGTACTGTTCACTATGAGACTGCGGTGCATTCCTAAAATAAAATATTGCATTCCTATAATACTGTATGTATATAATTGGGTTTCTTTCAACTGCTTGTCATTTAAATCTATATTGATAGATTATAAGTCCAAATAGAGACGAAACGATACTAAAGCGTCACAATGTAGAAAATATTAGCTATTTTTTTGAAAAGCTTGTACCAAATTTCCCAGAAATTAGTATCCTGGGACAGCCGAGAAGTAAAAACCATTTAAGGGTGCCAAAATCATCGTTATGGTCGTAAGTAGTTTTTGATGACGTTTTGTCGATTTATGTTTAAAGAAGTAAAATAAAAAAAATGCCCAGAGTAAAGAAAAATAAATAAAATTTATTTGAAGATTTTTTCATAATAAACTTTCGTCTTGCGATAATGTTATTTTATGGAAAAAAGGAGGTGATTTAGGCAACCGTTAGGGTGCTTTCGGCTGATATGATGATGATGATGAAGGGTGCTCTACCATTGGACTCCTTCTTCACAGAATTGTGTGGCTCCTCGTCTATCAATAATTGCCCGCCATGCAAAGCTGATAATGACAAGCGGTTGTATATGTACATGTAACAGGCCCAGATTAAATAACATGTTAGTTTTTAACAAGAATTCCTAGACCGAGGAGGCTGTATGTAGCTATAGTGACTAAAATTGAATATTATAATGTACGTTATATGTTATATTTTTACAAGTTATTGCTTAGTTAGTTGTAACTCCATGACTTGCTAACGCATTCCAGGATGTTGGTGACTGTGGTATGTATGTTCATGTGTGTGTATGGGTGAGTGTGTATGTGTGTGTAAAGGTCTTGTGTAAGTGCAACGCTCACGTTTGTACAAGCAGATCTGATCTGAGACAGTCTCTCAAGTTGAAACCGAATTATATTTAAGATTTTTATTTTTGTTAAGTTTCCTCACCGCCCGCTCCGCTTTTACATAACGTAGAATTATAAGAAAAGAATCTCATGTTTATATGTAATAGAAAATTTAGCATATTTATTGCTCTGCTATAATATGATGCAAGCTGGCAGGATTCAGTTATACAATGTTGGTGCTATCACCCATAGTTTAGTGAACATTGTCAAATCGTTACACATTATGATGGATTGCGCAGCGGGCGGGCAGGGTGCTTATAATAATTCAAAATCTCTGTAAACTTTAAAATTGTCGGTACTTTCACAAAATAAGGATGTGCCTTATATCTATATAGATGTATAAATTAACTATATTTTATATAGTTTTTATGAAATTGCTCACCATCGTTAACGGTAGGATGTATATTGGAGTTTAAATATTTTACTGATGAAATTACGACAAATATTTTATTATAGAATATACAACTTGTAATATTTTTAAT
This sequence comes from Athrips mouffetella, assembly GCA_947532105.1. Lineage (NCBI taxonomy): Eukaryota > Metazoa > Arthropoda > Insecta > Lepidoptera > Gelechiidae > Athrips > Athrips mouffetella. Next base: position 34,513,108 of record OX383957.1, on the reverse strand, counting down.
GTTACAAGGCGCGTGCGCAGGTAACGGCTGGGTGTTTCCATATTAGTCAAAATAAAAAATAAGTGTATTTGTACAAATTCATCTTCCGTAAAGTGAAACTGAATAATTTTTCGGAAAGTACTGTGTACCTATGTTGTGGGAATATCGTGTGTCACGTGACAGTGCATTTTGTACGGGAACTCAAATTTTGTTCCGTAGGTATTTCGACCCACTATGTTCCAGAAAAATTGTTCAGTTTCGTGGTCCATATTTTTAGTTTACGAGAAATATCTCACTCTCTACGTACTAAAAGGCCATATTTATTATAATACCAACAAGAATTGTATAGCGTTGTTTTTTTAATCTCCCCGGAAATTTTAAGAGGTGGTTCTGCCTACGAAACTGAACAACTTTTCTCAAGGAACATAGGTCGAAATACTATGAAAAATTTTCGACTTCTCTTACAAACTGTATCAGCTGACAACACAGTTTCGTATGAGAGGTCGGTATTTTTCTTTTTTTGTATTTAGACCTATGTTCTTTGGAAAAAGTAGTTCAGTTTCACGGGCACACAAAATCACCTCTTAAAATTTCCGTGGCGATAAAAAAATTACGCTGTACTCATAGTTTCACAAGGATTGCGCCACGCGCCGGCGCGGCGTCCACGACGTGACTTTTATCTCTTTAGCGTCACTTTATAATGAAATACTTACAGCTGTGTGTTGTGTAGTTGTATGGAATGTGACTGAATGTGGCAACGCGCATGCGCGGCGCCCGGCGAGTTGCCTGCGCTGCGTGCCCGCGCGTCCTAGCGCCCACTGCGCAGTACAACATGTACAATATTTTACTGTTATATTAATTTAATAATATAAAAAGTTATGCAATGATGCGTACGTCAGAATAAAAGTGTTTAAATACGATTATCTAGTTTTTTTTTCATAATAAATTTAGGTAGGTGCCTATGTACAACGTGTTACAGAAAAAGGGTGCTCGAACTAAGGATAGGATAAGGGTATTCCTATCCGTAAATGTGCTCATGAAACCGAACAACTTTTCCCAAACCAAATTTCACCTAGCATACAAAATGCGTAATCGGCTGGAGTTGCTGCACGCAGTTTCTATGGGAGATCAAAAATTGATTTTGTTCTATGACCTATGTTCCTTGGGAAAAGTTGTTCAGTTTCATGAGCAGATTCACACCCCTTAGTATTATGACACACACCTTTCCATTACACGCTGTATTTACAGTCTTGTCGAATCAAACCTAGATCAAACGAAATATCTGAATTACAAGAATACCTGATTTTTTAGGGTTCCGTATCTCAAAATAAAAAAACGGAGCCCTTATAGGATCACTTTGTTGTCCGTCTCTCTGTCTGTCTGTCTGTCAAGACCCTTTTTCTCACGAACGAAAAGAGGTATCAGGTTGAAATTGATAACGAATATTAAGGTCTATAAACCACAAAAGATCTGAAAATTTCAATTTTTTACAACGACGCAATCAAAAGATATGGCGTTTTATGTCGTCATCTCCATACATTTATGCAAAAAAGCAAAACCTACAGGGTACTTCCCGTTGACCTAAAATTATGAAATTTGGCAAGAAGCTAGGTCTCACAGTACAAATAAAGGGAAAAGTCTAAAATCATTAAATATTTCAATATTTCTCACAACTAATAGTAACCAATTAAGGTGAGCTCCCGTTTAAAGAACTTTTCTATATAACTTTTTTTTTAAACTTGGGTCAAGTTGGATGGTCGCGGAGTTTTTAAAATCAAAGAGCAAAAGCTTTTAGTATATCTTATGGTAGATAGGTACGGAACCCTTAGGGCGCGAGTCCGACTCGCACTTGGCCGGTTTTTTCGAAATAGTCTGCTATTTGAAAATGAAAGGCCCTTTAATTATTTATTTTAATGAAAAAGACTCCTTATGGTATATATTTTCTTTGTTTCTTTTTAAGTAAACGGTGTATTTTCTCTAATGTAGGCTCATTTGAAAGCTAAAAAGTCTATCTAGCTAAGGAAATAAAAAAATAACAACTTAATAAGAAACATAATATTCTTAGAAATTTGCGACAAAATACAGTATTTTAAGGATGCTGTGCACCGCACCGTGTGGGGTGTTCTAAGATGGGTTTAATTCTTTCATGTGCAATTAGGTTGGGCAACCATATTTTAAAACTATTCCAAATTTCAAGTCGATAGCATGAGTCGTTGCTGAGATATACAGGTGTGACAGACGGGCAGACAGACAAAGTCGCACCATACCTTTTCTACCATTCTTTTTTTTACCATTTTGGTATCGGAACCCTAAATAAATGGTACAGCAACACTGCAGTTAATTTCTCGCGATATGCAAGAAAAAAGTATCAACTACAAACTTAAATTTTGTAAATCTATACACATACGAGTAGTACGGATATACAAACTTATATTTAAGTTTAAAAAAAAATGTAATCAATTCAGAATTCAAATTGTTAAACATTAAAAGAAACTAACCGTAAACTATTTCGAGTAAGTCACATGTTTAAATTTTGGTAATACTGGAACAAACCTTCTGAATCTGAATCTGTTGCCTTCAAAAAGGTCCTCCCTGGTGCAAGAAACTGAGGAGGTAGGGCACGAAAGCAAGTGTGTCATGGATTGCAAAATGCCGCATTCACACTCGTCATTATCAGAGTAGCCCCACCTGTTCTTCAGTTCTCCGCACCTGCCTGCGCCCGATCGCAGTCTATTAAGTGACTTCCATATGGGCCAGGGAAGATCATGTCCTGGTGGAAGATTTTCGGCAATGGTGATATAAGGGCTATCAGGGGGGTACCTTTTTGACCACAGTTCTATCCTAGCCTTTGATGGATCTGATTCGAGGGGTACGGTGTTTCTTATAAAACTGTGGCGGCTTTTGAGGCGTACGGGAGGTGGAGTATGTCCGTGTAGTGGGTGTCTGCTATCTAGTTCCTGTTTATGTTTTTCAATGGAGCAGGCCACCCGACGCCGAACGTGTGGAGGGGCTATCCCAGCAAGATAGTACAGATAGCTCAATGGTGTTGGCTTCAGGGTACCCGTAACTATGCGACAGGTTTCGTTGAGAGCAGTATCCACATCCTTCGAGTGTGCTGATCGCGCCCACACTGGGCATGCGTGCTCGCCAGCCGAGTAACAGAGTGCCAGGCAGCTTGTGCGAAGGACATGAGGTACTGCACCCCAACGAGTAGTTGTCAAGCGTCGAATGATGTTGTTCCGAGCGCTAACTTTGTTTTTTAACTTTTTACAGTTTGCTTTAAAGGTTAAAGACCTATCCAAAGCAACACCCAGGTATTTTGGATTGTCATTATGTGCAATTTCCACCCCACGCCAAGTAATGCGCAGTTTTTTATTACTGTCTCGGTTTCGGAGATGGAATGCACAGGACTCGGTCATGCCTGGGTTAGGTCGCAATGAATTGGTCTCGTAGTAAGTGTGTAGCTGATCAAGAGCAGTAGATAAATGGTGTTCTAGTTCGGAAAAAGTTTTTGCTTGACAGGTGAGGGCAAGATCATCTGCATACAGGTACCGTGAGGTGTTTGGGCAAATAGGTTGGTCGTCTATGTAAATGTTAAATAATATGGGTGCCAGAATGAGTAAGTTTAAGTTTTAGTAGTACTGGAACACCCCTTATATGAAATTAAACAGACCAATCGATACTGCCGCAAAATACCTTACACATGGAAATGCTTGGTCATGAAAAGTTTCATCAAGATTTTATGAGCCATTTTTTTTCAAAAAAAAATTTTTCTTATATATCAGCTACCCTCAAAATGAGAGCCAGCAAGAAACCACTCAGAACTCTTCGATAAATTTTCATAAAACTCTTAAATTCAAAATATGGTGTCAATCGGATCATTTGTTTAGCCGCTAGGCCAAAGTGTGATGGACAGACCGCCCGTCACATCGACGGATGGACTTTTTTGGGAGACTTGTTTTTTATGATGTACGAGTATAAGTGATATAAGTAGAACACATTTTTGAGAAAATTAGAAAAACTTTTTTTTTACGAATACAATACCTTTCTCGCTCCGCTCGAAAGTAAAAAAAACCGGCCAAGTGCGAGTCGGACTAGCGCCCTAAGGGTTCCGTATCTATCTACCATATGATATACTAAAAGCTTTTGCTCTATGAATTTAAAAACTTTGCGACCATCCAACTTGACCCCTCTTTTATAAAAAAGTTCTTGAAACGGGAGCTCACCCTAATTGGTTACTATTAGTTGTGAGAAAAATTGAAATATTTAATGATTTTAGACTTTTCCCTTTATTTGTACTATGAGACCTAGCTTCTTGCCAAATTTCATAATTTTAGGTTAACGGGAAGTACCCTGTAGGTTTTGCTTTTTTGCATAAATGTATGGAGACGAGGACATAAAAAGCCATATTTTTTTATTGTGTCATTGTAAAAATTGAAATTTTCAAATCTTGTGTGGTCCACCACGGACCTTAACATTCATTATCAATTTCAACCTGATACCTCTACCCGTTCGTGAGAAAAAGGGTCTTGACAGACAGACAGACGGACAACAAAGTGATCCTATAAGGGTTCCGTTTTTTTATTTTGAGGTACGGAACCCTAAAAACGAAAAGGTTTCGTCTTTATTTAAATTAAAATATAGTAAATTAAAAACATAACATAATCGGATTTTAACTAAAATTTTTGTCCATAATTCTCATATTTCGTTTGATCAATGTGCGACATCTAAGTATACTCGTACTTACATTATAATAAAAGAGTAGAAACCTTGTGTCTGTACTTTCGATGAATTTATCAAAAAATGAGTGTGGGCGATAAGAAAGGACTAATAGAACACAAATATATATTTTTTTATTTTTGTCTGTCTGTCTGTATGTTTTCGATAAACTCCGAAACTACTGAACGGATTTTCACGTGGTTTTAACAGGTAGATTAAGCTTAGCTCTGAGCAACATACAGGCTATGTTTCATTTAAATCAGTTTACTCAATCAGAAGCTGCACTAATGTTAAGTATCAAACTGCATATGCGCCAATAACTCACAAACTACCAAACCGATTTAAACTGGGTTTTCAATAACGACTTTGGCTTACTTTTTGCAACATAAAAGTTAAGTTTCATTGCAATCGGTTCACTCAGACAGAAGGTACGTGAAGTTTCATGCGGCGGCGCAAATAACTCACAAACTACTAAACTGATTTAAACAGGGTTTTCAAAAACGTATTTACCTTTCTTCTGTGCAGTGTAGTTATATTATCTTAGTTTCATTGCAAACAGTTCACTCAGACAGAGGGTATTCAAGCGGCAGCGATAATTATTATTGTTAATATTTTTTACAAGTTTTTGCTAATAACTCATAAACTACTTAACCGATTTAATCGGGGTTTTTAATGACTCGTGCGGCTTCTTTCCGTGCAACTAAAAGCTTAGTTTCATTGCAAACGGTTCACTTAGACGGAAAAGCGGCGGTGCCAATAACTCACAAATTGCTGACCTAATTTAAACGGAGTTTTCAACAACGTGTTTAACTTACTTGTGTGCAACATATTAGATGAAGCGTTGGGCTTTTTTCCGTGTAACCAAAAGCTTAGTTTTATTGCAAACAGTTCACTCAGATAGAAGGTACGCGAAATTTCAAACGGTTGCGCCAATAACTCACTAATTACTTGACCGATTCAAACGGGGTTTGCAATGATTCCGTGCAACAAAAAGCTTAGTTTCATTGCAAACGGTTCACTCAGACAGAAGTTACGCAAAGTTTCAAGCGGTGGCACCAATAACTCACAAACTACTGGAACGATTCAAATGGGGTTTTCAATAACGTATTTGTGTTACTTCCGTGCAACATTTAACATTTGTTTTATTGCGATCGGTTCACTCAAACAGAAAATATGTGAGTACAAGTTTTCGAGTGACGGAGCCTAGCTGAAATGAAACAAAACTTCGAAAGTTGCAATAGAAGGAAGTAAGCCAAATACGTTATTTCCGTTTGAATCGATCCAGTTCCGTTTGAATTGATGTTTGTGTGTACGTTGTGGGCGTAGATGGATTAGTAAAATTTTGATTAAGTATTATGGTTATAAAAAATAAAATTAAAAATTTTGAAAAACTAACGCCGGATAATAAAACGTGATTTTAAAAGGAATAAGTAAATAACTTTTTGAAAGTCCCCCGACTAGAGGTAAATAAGAAACAACAAATGAAATAAAAACATTTTAATAGAGTTGGTTAGTCTCGAATTCTGCCATACATTCAAATAATTATGACTTTTCTTAGTGCTTTCCACATTTACTTACCTATCTAATGGTTTTTCGGAGAGATAAACACAGTAATAATATTAAAAATAGGTAAGCACTATATATATTCGACTAACTATAATATAATTACGAATTCAAAAAAACCCGTTTTTTTTTCTTTTCTTTTCAACGTCGGGAATAATAAGGTAATTTATTTTGCCTAATAACTATTATCGCGCTAAAGCCGTTTAGCTGGCGGCAGCTTGGTTCTAGATACAGAAAACATGCGCTTTTAAGCAAGATATTACACGAACAGATCCCATAATCGAAAAATGATACTAGCATACTCACAATATTTTTACAAGACCTATCTAACGACACCCCGCACTATAGGGTAGACGAGAAAATATATTTTTCATCCCATCTATTCGAAAATCGCTGAACGGTTCGTCAATAAAGGCGAACAAAAAAGCTGTTTTCTGCAAGATACTTTCGTAGCGGGTAAAAATGGGATTTAAAATTAGAAGTTGAATTTAGGTCCACCATAGGGATATTTTAGGTCAACCATAGAACTCGAACCAAAATATTGTATGAAAAATGATACTGGCTGGTTGCACTACTAAAATTATTATGAATATAAAAAAAGAAATATACTTGAAATGTAAACAAGACTACCAACCAAAGAGGTTCTGTTCCTAGTCGATACAAAAATGTCAATAACATTTTCAGTGGTTACAAATAATACTTAATATGATTTTTAGTATTGTTTCATCAAGAAATAATATTGTAATGGTATTTTTTGTTTAAAATTAATGACGAGTGTGACTTAATGAGCCTCTTATTCTTTTCTCTTAGAGGGAGATGAAAAGTAGAGTGTATTACGCGGCAGCAAAAATATTTTTACCTTGGGCGACCTATTGAATCCCTCGCTACGTTCAGGATTCTACTTTAGAATCCCTCGCCATGCTCGGGATTCTACTCAAGAATCCTTCACTTTGCTCTGGATTCAAAATAGCGCTTTCGCCTTAAAAATATTATTTTACAGCCTTGTGATACAATCTACTATTTCTCCCCACCCATCCTGGCCGCTGACCGTATCGAAATCGGTTCAGTAGTTTAGCTGGAAAATGGTAACAGACATACAAACATGCGAAATCGGTCCAGTAGTTTAGCTGGAAAATGGTAACAGACATACAAACATACACACACACACACACAAACAACCTCTAACCCCAAACGCATATACCACCTCCGTTCCGTCGTGGGTAAAAAGAGGACGAAAGACAACTTAAAACGTCTGGAAGAGCTTCTAATAATAGGAGTGACTGCCAATATTGCTAAAATTCAGATCCAACAAGGTTTGCCGCCTGCAGTATATTATTAGACCGTAGACGTAACGTTACTCTGCGCTCTAAAAACACGTTATAGACGTTTGCACAAAAACAGCTTGGCTAAGGTGGTAGGCCCCAAATTTTTGTTATCACCGGGTGATAAAAGGCAACAAATTAAATGATTCCCAAAATATTTTTTTATATCCCAATACACTTCAGACAAAAGGATGAATGTACACCAAATTGGCTGAACGTAAACCAAATTTGGGTAACCGGTTCGGTTAGGTTGTGTTAGGTTATCTTGCGACCACAACGCACGAGCCGAGCGAGCGGAGCGAGCGTGCCGCGGCAGCGGCCGGCGAAGTGCCAGAAGCACATTTGGTGTAGGTACATTCATCCATTTTGGTAGACAAAATTTGGTGAATATTATTTGGTAAAAATTTACTCAAACTTGGTGGCACTTTAATACACATACACAGCCGTGATGAAATACCTCTTTTGAGGCTTTAAAATCCGAATTTACCTTGATAAACTGTTAAAAGACAAATCATTCTACCTAGGGCAGGTTGCGATGATTGGACCACCTAACTTTAAGGTGTCATTAGTAATGATATATAAGTGACACAATAAAAGTAATGATAAATATTGAATCCTTTTATGACATATTTATGATACTATATTTATTTTAGGTCAAAGTTTAGCAGTTTTAGAAATATAGTGATAAAACTATTTTTGAAACTGTTGCTTTCTTTGGACCACCGTTACATTGAATGGACCACCAAGTTGCCATCAATGGACTTAAGAAAATTTGTACAAAGGGTCCAATCGTGGCAACTAAAAAAAACTAAATTTTTATTTATTTATTTTTATTTATAAAATAAGGCGATGTGTCCATCAATGAACATGCTTTCATTTTCTTTCCATCCAATCTGCGTTTCAGTGTTGCCTTTGGAACACCATTAATTCTTGCAGCTTCATTTAATCTAGTTGTTTTTTAGGGTTCCGTACCTCAAAAGAAAAAAACGGAACCCTTATAGGATCACTTTGTTGTCCGTCTGTCTGTCTGTCTGTCTGTCTGTCAAGACCCTTTATCTCACGAACGGGTAAAGGTATCAGGTTGAAATTAATACTATATATTAGGATCTATGAACCACACCAGATATGAAAATTTTAATTTTTTACAACGACGCAATCAAAAGATATGGCATTTTATGTAATCATCTCCATACATTTATTCAAAAATGCAAAACCTACAGGGTACTTCCCGTTGACCTAAAATTATGAAATTTGGCAAGAAGCTAGGTCTCACAGTACAAATAATGGGAAGTCTGAAATCAATAAATATTACAACTTTTCTCACAACTAATGGTAACCAATTGTGGTGAGCTCCCGTTTCAAGAACATTCATATAAGAGAGGGGTCAAGTTGGATGGTCGCGGAGGCGATTTTTGTTTTAGTTCTATTTTAAAAATGGGAACACTTTCAAACTTGAAAATTGGTATGTTTATAGTGCATAAGCTATAAAATTACAACAAATAATAAAATTTATTCAAGCGCGTGTCCGACTCAAAAAATCTAGCACATTAACTTACTGAAATTTCAACTAATACAATTATGTTTATGTGGTGGTACGGAACCCTCAGTGCGCGAGTCCTACTCGCACTTGGCCGGTTTTTTTTTCTAACGGATTCTATGGCCAGCTTCATGCTTTGTTCGTTCCAATCATAATAAGATTTCTTCTTATTTTCTGATGTCATTCTGAAAAGAAAATAAATATAAACTTGAAATAAAAGTTTCGTTGATTGGACCGGTCTTTTTATAGCTTCACTACGGTGGGCCAATGATAGCAACTAGGTACTTATTCAAAAATATTTTTACTATTAAAAACGGGAATAAGATTGGGATTAATCTTAGCGGGCTTCTAAAACACAGATAAATATCCTAAAGATAAGTATTATAATACTTTCATCGATTTCCTCGTTGAGTGATTTTTAGATCGCCGTCGTCATAAACACATTCGTACACGTCACTACTCAACGCGTGGTGCGGCGTGCGGCGATACTGGCGTTTGAGGGGCACCCGCCGGGCTCGACAACGTTGCCTAGCAACCTACCCGACACGTTCTAACGTGTTTATTTTTCGAAATACTTAGGTGGTCCAAAGAAAGCGCTGGTCCATTGATCGCAACTTTCCCCTACATGAAAATTTATGATCCAACACTTTATATAAGATCCTAATGAAACAGTAAACATAATTTTAGTAAGTTACACAGACCATGAAACTAAACAACTTACCCAAGGAACATAGGTCGAAATACGACAGAGAAACTGCATCAGCTGACAGCGCTTTTTGTACGGGAGGTCTTATTTGGTTTTTCTTATTTCGAACTATGGTATTGGGGAAAAGTTGTTTAGTTTTAGGTTGCAAGTAACATGCTGAAATTATATGCACTATTTTAGTAACACCTTATATTTACTGAATCTTCACTTTTGAAGAAAGGAAAAACCTGTAATTTTGAGTTTCTGAAGGATATTTTTCACCCCGTGATTTGAGATCCTCGGAGCCAATTCTTAAAATCACCGGGTTTTAAAATATCACTTTTGACAATTAAAAAAATAAAATTCACTCTGTTTAACTATAAAACGTAAATACACTACTTTATATTTATTATATCACCGGGTGATATTTTATCACACTGTAATATAATTGCCTCCTTGGCCGGGAAATGTTGCCCGTATGGCATCCTGATATATAATAGTAGTTTATGCAACTGTCATATAAAACTGGTTATTAAAACACGAGTTTGGGTTTATCACACGAGGCGCAGCGAGTGTTTTAATACCATATTATATGCAGTTGCGTATACTACTTTATCTTCACTCATACAAAAGGTAGGTACTTACTTATAAAAATTAAACAAAAGTAAGTAAACAACAAAGGCAACTTATATTATGTATACTACAGTTCTGATATAAGTCTATAGAAGCCGCCTTAATATATCCGCTAGGTCTTCTTTGAAATATACAAGCAGAACATTTTCTTAACATGGTTTTCTTTTAGATTTTCATTCTTTCCCAATTCATTGTAGGTTATGTCGTAAAATGTCCTAGACTAATATGAGAGAAGATCATAAGTTATTGAGTATCTTCTGGTGTGAGTGCAGTATCCTGACTGCACCACTTTATCTACTTTTTCAATAAACTTTCACATTACTTTCACGGGCACAAAATACTTGAAATAGGTAAATGTTTGAAAATAGCGGCAAATCTAATATCTTTTTCCAAGTCCTTTCTAATTTCAGGCTGCGCTCGCATATTTTGAGCCACAGATGAAATAATTGTAACTATAGTAACTGTTACTCTAACTGCTCCAAAATAATAGGTTATTTATATGGTACACTTTGTAATATGCTACTGATATTTGACAGCTACTAAGAAAAACTGATATATTACTAACGGGCTCTCTAAAAGACCTTATATTCAGTCTTCTTTAAAAAGGTTTAGGTTCAAGAAGAATTTTATCCAAGTGTTATGTTATGATTAAAAAGTTAAATTACGTAACACCTTTGCAAAATTTTCATACAAAAATCGTTACGTAATGGTAACTTTTTAATTTTTTATGCATACTCTGCGTAATATTCAGCCTTATGTACCAACTTTTTGAATCATAATTCGAAGATTACGACATGAGTGTAGATAAAGTATCTTAATAGATGGTTGAAATTTTTACAGATTATGTACACACGGCCGCACATCAGTAGAAACACTTTTGAACCTTATGGCGTGGTAATAGAGTTGAAAAAGTTTCTACCGACAAGCGGTTGACCGTATTTCTGTTGTCGCTATAACAACAAATAATAAAAATTAAATTAATGGGGCTTACCTACCAAAAACGTGTTAAAAAAAACGGATAGTGTTATGCGTACTTGATATTTGGCGTAAGTGGTATTTTTCGAGTTAGACGTTTTGCATAAAGGTAGCGTTTAGCGGGAAAAGTTGTTCAGTTTTTTGGTCTGAGTAACACGTTAAAATAGTGCTTACCTATCGTCTCTATCGATTAATGCAAGTACCGACAACGATTTTTAGGGTTCCGATAGCAAAATGGTAAAATAAAGGAACCCTTATGGTGCGACTTTGTCTGTCTGTCCGTCTGTCTGTCACACCTGTATAAATCGGCAATCAGTCATGCTATCGACTTGAAATTTGGAATAGTTTTAGAATATGGTTGCCCAACATAATTGCACATGCACTAACTATAAACCAAGCATACCTACTGTAGCGTTATCGCTCATATTCCTTTTTCGTGTTCGATACTTTTTGCTTCTTTCTCGGTGTATTGACTGGCTGTTTGTATTCTTTGACAGTGGATTCAAAATTTTGATTTTCCTTTCTCGGTGATTATTATTTTTTTGGTCACAAGAGTGTTTATGTCAAATCTAGCAAAATATTTATAAAATCTAATCTAAATACTATTTAAACTCTGTTTTACTACAGCAATTTTCCTGCTGTAGTTGTTATTTCTTTGACTTGTGCAATTATAATATCTCAACGATTTGGATTTTTACTCGATATGAACTCTACAATTTTGTAAGTATTTTTGTCTTTACGTAATATTTGTTGCTGAGAGGTTGCCACTCTCTTATGCCGCATTTTTATTCGTGCAGCTAAAGCTGCCCGATTACGGGCAGTAGGTTCCGGCTAGCACCTGCAACACTGCCAAGCCCTGTCTCCAGAGAGACAATTTGACATCTGCTGCTTGCACCGTGCTCTCAGCCGCTGCACCTCTTCAACTGCGGGATTCCTAGCAGCACGGGAGGACGCCACGAACTGCGCATAACCAACTACAACCAAACACCAGATATTTAAACCATTTATATTATTAGTTTTAAGTTTCTTTCCAAAATTCAAAAAGCGCCTCCAGACGCGCCATGATTTATTTAGATTCGAATCTTTGGCTGTGATTTTAAACTTTTAGAACATTTATCCGCGATACTTTGCGGAAGGTACGACTATGTTCATATTTTACTAGTCGCTATACTACCTAAATAAGTATTTTTATTATATTGTTACGTGGTAGGTAATGCTTACCATTTCTTTCATAAATCAAACCATCTTAATGTAATTAAAGGAAAAATACCGCACTTTGCGTGGGATGCGATTTTAATAATAACATGGTGATGGTAAGTAATAAATAGAGATCTTTCTGTTTTCAGTTACTCCGACTAAGCACGCCTTTTTAATTTTCAGTGCAGTGTCACTTTCATTACACCCTGTACTAGTCTAGTAGTACAACAAGATCGTACACATCGATTGCCTGCTTCTATATATAAAGATATATGTATAGGTACAGCTCGTCATCCGTAAGTATTAGGTATTAATATTGATGAGGAGTATTTGAGGAGTACGTGATCCATTTTCCAACACAGAGGCACACAGAGGTGAGAGCGAGACAAGGCGCGTGTGTGCGTGTTGTCAGTGACGTACGAGAGGGGGGGGAGCTGAAACAATATGGCGACTTATTATCACGTGCCCCCCGCCCCTCACTTCCCTAGGTGTTCATGGAAAATAACAAAAAAACAACTGATAAGATCGCGATGAGGTAGCGCGGCGCCCATCAATAATCCGACGATGCGATACGGCGCTATCAGATCCTGGGATTAGATGGTATCACCAAAACGCAGCGGTGACGAGTGGACCGACGGGTGTTATGGCCAGCGGGAGCGCGCGCGCAGCTCAGCAGCACCACGGGAACTGCTGACAACCGGCTCACTTCCACCCTGATAGTGTATCTTCCGAGATACCAGCTCCAGCGATTGAGTGTTCTTCTATCTGATAATCACTGGTATCGGGGCTGGCTCATGATACGAGGGCGCGGTGCGGGGGCTGGGGAGGAGAGAGGAGCGAGGGTGTCAATGTTTGTGTTGCGCTGTTTGCTCTGCTTATCGCGTCACTCGCGAACACTCCCGACCGGCGACCCCTCGCCTCGCCTCGCTCCACATTAGTTATATCCTCCATGACATCAATATGCATGTGGCCCCAACGCACATTTTAACCAATATGTCTATCATAGTAAGTACGTCCTTAAAACCCCCTGTCACTTTGGTTACCTACCATATTTCAAAAAAGCCTTAATTACCTACTCCCTTCATTTCGTTTGAGTAGGTTAGTAAAATAATCTCTTCAAAACATGAGAAAATCAAATGACACGAATTATGATGAAACACGTAGGTAGCTGTAACACTATGTATTTCATGAAAACAAGAACATTGCGGCACTCCCTATATTAACGCAACTAATCCACTTGAAGGTAGTCGGCCGTAAACACTCACACATGCACACACTAGAGCAAATTTGCTCGTCTCCTTTTATGAGTGTTGTAAAGTGGTAGATTAGTCAGAAGTAGAGGTAACGTGACTGGTTACTGCGAGCGCGAGTTGACAGGACGAGCGGGCGACGAGGCGAGCGAAGAAGTGCAGCCTCTACAGCTGTTCCACTAGATACAGTATCTGTTAGATACGATTATCAACACCCTAAGATAACCCGCCACACATTAGCACCTAGTTAAGATAAACGAGATAACATTTTGCATATCTGAAGGAACCCGCGATATGGTAGTGGTCTATCTACAGGTCAATGCTCCATAACACCATATGCTCCGGGGGGTAAACACGACGATCGATAACACCAGGAGAGAGTGCTGGAATCTGGAATCATTAGGTATTGGTTAAACTAACTGAAATACATAGCTGACGGTATGCTAAAATACAGGGTCATTTGTTGCACTAAGTTTGTTTTGGATCTGAGTAAAAAAATCGGAAATGGGGATTCCCGACCTGGTAATTGTAGTCATCTGTGTTGACTGACATTGCTTATTTTCACCCAATGCTTACCTATGCCATACAGTTTAGTCAATCGTGGTGAACTAAAAAGACGAATATATTAGGAGCAATTTGAAGTGTTTGAGTAAAACCGATGGCGCCGAGCGATGTTAGCTCGCGGGTAAGGGGCGAGAGGTGCGGTTGTGTAACCGACGAGCGGGGGGAAGGGGGGATCCACATGATAACGAGATAAGAAGAGCACACACTGCGCCTATTGCCTCACATCCGAACACAAGATTCCCCTGCCCGACTACATTTTATAACTTTCGTAATAAACGGTGTCGTTGTAGTTTAATAACAAAGGTATGACTCCACCTTGAAGCTGTCGGAAGATGAGCCGAAGCCGCGATCACTCGATACGAGTGCGGGTTATCGGTGACAGGTGTCAGGTGTCAGGAGACGTCGCCAGCCGATCGAGGAGAGATAAGGCAGCCTCTTCACGGCTCCACTCCACTCCACCTGCACCCGCCAACTGAATGACAGCTGACAGCAACGTGACCTGCTTCACACGAACGATCACCAACACTCTTACCCATGCTTTCGTCTGCTTTGACACTAACTATCAATATCCTTCAAGGAATTATTCTGACTCTTCGAATATGCATTGCTTTCGCAAAATACAACATCCTACTTAAATTATAATCAACAATGTTTTTGTTACTTTGATATAAGCAGTAATGATAAAGAAAGAAATTGATAATTTTATACTCGATGCATTGTAAAAGCTCCAATTGTATATTAAAATAATATAATGTTTATGTCATGCACATGAGCTCCATTATAAATCATTTATTGTACAGCAAGAATGAAGTAATTGTACCACAGTATCTTACTTCTAAGAGTTAGGAAAACTAGGTCCTTAAACTAAGTAAAAAAGTCTGTGTTTTGAGCCGCGATCACACCTGCTTGAATTTGAAAGATAATTCGGCATACATTGCTGGGAGGCTAGGTTATGTTAATTGCAATATCCTTACTGTAAAGAACAATGTATGCCAAATTAGTCTTTGAATTTAGCTAGGTGTGGACGGTTCTCCGCAAACGGATTGAGGTACAGCTATTATAATGATACATGTAATAAATAACTTATAAAAATAAGAATGAAGAAGAATCGACTCAGGCTGACAGGATGCTAACATTCCATGATTAATTTTATACTTTAAGACATTTTTGTCTTTATCAGTATTTATCAACGCGATGTAGGTAGCAATTCTTACTTTTCAATGTTGTTATTTTCTTTTTGCTGTAGAGTGATCTCCTTGAAATAGTGAATCATTTAGCAAGTAGAGGCGATATCGACAGGCTCTGAAATATTTATCGCATCAAGTGTATGATAAGACAAGCCTGTTTGTATACCTACTCAACTCAATAACTTCGATTTCTATGATCGGAGCGACCAACCCAAATTCTATCATGAATTCATCAGCGATTCTCAGGAAATGTTTCGTTATTACAAAACTAAAAAAATCTGTAGGTTTCAGTGTTCAAACTTGCATATAGAGCAGATCCTACTCTGTAGTATGATACCATTATAACTAGTGAATAGTAGGAATGTTTGTTTTGATGCGGTGTAAAACAAATCTGTATTTATTGACTACCTGGGTTCACGAACCTATTTTTATTCTAATCTAACACGAATCTCTTCAATTTGTGAGTGAATAGGCTTCTTCTGGGCAAGCTCGTTCCATCGTTGACCTCGTCGCTGTCCTCAAGACTAGATCGAGGTCAAGAGTAAGCCCATTGTCAATAAAAATATTCTGTGGGCTCCTCCGAGAAGATGAAATAGGTAAAATCTTTGTCGCATGTTGGAACTATAATATTTAAAAGCCCTCATGCAATTATACAATTCAAAAATCATGGCGCTATTGCATGACCAAAGTTAGGAGCGTGGTTCTACGCAACATTTGACAACTTTTAAAGTCTTGGGTACGGTTTATATGAAAATGTTTTTGGTGCGATGACAAATACCAAGTTTCTGCTTGTGGTTGTATTTTTTGTTTTTAAGTTTACACTAATATTTTAATCATTTCAATGTTATTACTTCATATCAGAGATACGATAAAAGGTAATATCTGATCGCGCTTGATGGTACTGCATGTGCTATTTGGCTAATGGAGTTAATGATGACGTGTGGCAAGCTGTGCGGATGACACACAACGTAATGTGGAGTGAGTCACGGTGTTTTACTGTGAATCCTGCGCTGTGTTTGGCGAGTGTGTGTATTGGGTGTAGTAATGACAATATGGAGTGCAGCACCAAACCTAGAGCCGGAACTGACAGCCCTCAGCGGTTAGGTCATCCTCGACATGCCTCTACATCACCGCATAAGCTAATCAGACCAAAACTGCTTTTACAATTTTTTTATAAAATCATGTAAATGTCTAACTAAGGCACGTTCCAATGCCCAATACAGGGTGAAAGGAACAATTTTTCTAAGTCTGAACATGCATACTAATCAGTCAACGAAACTGTTAAACGAGACCTATAAAATCCTCCAGGAGGCCTGTTGAACGAAAGCTTAAAAGAAATCAGCATCTCCCTAAAAAAATTGTTGGACAAAAGTATAATTATACAGTTCGTACGGAGACGCCAATTTTTGCTTCATTTCCTGAAAGATTCATTGAATGAGAGTGGTTCAATGTCATTGTCACCTTTCAGTTTTCAGAAAGCTGCGACTCTCTTATTGATGAACCAAAATTGGCAAATTAATTTTGTATAGGTTAAAAAAAAACAACAAGTAATAAATAAGTGACTGAACCTTACTCACAATTGACAAGTTTCTATTATTCGTTGTTCTACTACACAAGTTGTAACAGAAAGAATACATCAAGCCTGATGGATGTGGATCTGCTCATAAAACTGAACAACATTCCCTAAAGAACATAGGTGGAAATACGAGCAAACACTTTTTTACCTCCCAAACAAAATGCGCTTTCAGCTGATGCCATTTCTATGGCATGTCCTAATTTTTTTTTCGTATTTTGCCCTATGATCCCTAGGATAAGTTGTTTAGTTTCATAGGCAGATTCATATCTTTCAGGATTGTTATACCTTTTTTGTCACACCTTGTGTAAGTTACCGTTTTTACGATAGCAAGAACCTTAAAAGCTAAAGTAACTAGCATGACAATTATTACTGACGCTTTGCTGATGCATGGGCACAATAAGTGTGCATGGACACCAAAGCCGATAGGTATCAAATGAAGCTAATTAGACCGATGATCGATGTCTCAAGTAAAGCCGTCCCTATCGATAAGATAGTGGCGCATTACCGCTGCTTATCGACAATTTTTATTACAAAGATACGATCGTAAAAACGATTATTGTTTAAACACCTACCATTAACGTTATTTGCTAAATTCGGGGATCAGCCTGGATTACTATATAGTCACTGCGCAATAAATAACACTAAATAAATTCTATAAATAATAAAGGCTGTTGAAACATTTCAAGATCATCGACCGCGTTCGTGTGGTGCAGGCCAAGAATAATACCTTAACCGCAGGTGTCTAAAAGGCGGCTAAGGAATATTGAACCAGAAGATAGGCAGTATATCTACCATCTAACATACTGCGGTCACCAACCAACGAAGTCGTGATGACTGTGGTGTGTACCTTCCAAAACATTTTTGCTGTGAAGTTCTGAAGGGAGGTCCGTCTAGACAGTAAACTTTAAATGGGATGTTGTGATCATAATCGATTCCGCCACAAAAAATAGGTGCACGTTTATATTTTCCTGATCTTCATCCAGAATCCTTGTAATCCTTTAAATTTTTTGTTATGATCAAATATTTGGAATTTTTAATACAGAACTACATCAACAATTTTCAAGAAAAAGTTATGAACTTAAAAAATTATTTTATGAAATTCCGTTTCTTTAAACTCGTAAGAGCTTAGTACCTGGATGACCGAGCTTCGCTCTATAATAGCCGCCTCAACAAATATCATCTGGTGAGCAAGCTATGCTACTCGCCAACAGATGGCGCTGTAGGTTTCTGTCTAAAACGCGGTATTTTTTTTAAATGCCTAAAAACACGGAGAAAACGAATTTTCCCAGTCGTGAGACCTAGCTAGATCGTTTTTTCGTCCCTAAAAACCCCCCGGATACAAAATTTCATGAAAATCGTTAGAGCCGTTTTCGAGAAACCGATTACAAATATATGTACGTATATATTTATATATATACAAATATTGCTCATTAAATAGTATAGGATGTATACTTTTTCATATTAATAATTAGTATACCTGTTTATATGAGCTAGATATTATGCGAAAGGGAAAACCATTCGCTTCATTTGCCTGGTCCATTCCAACATTATTTAGCATTGTTTTATATTTTGTAACTAATATTGTGCACTATAGCTTTGGCCGCATTCGATTTTTTTCTTGTGGAGAACAAAAACACGAATGTGGGTGTCAACCGTTATAAAGCAAATGATGAAGAGATGTTCAAATATAGGGTCCTAATGAAATAGTGAACATAATTTTAACACGTTACTGAGACCACAAAACTGAACAAATTCCCAAAGGAACATAGGTCGGAATACGAAAAACCAAATTTGACCTCATAAATAGATTTTCGTATTTCGATGTATGTTTCTTAAGGAAAGTTGTTCAGTTTCATGGTCTGAGTAACATACTAAAATTAAGTTCACTATTTCACAAGGACCTTATATAGGCATTTTCAATTATTTTAGAAGATTATAGGACTTTTGAGATTTGTAGTTAATACTAAGCATGATCGTTAATGCTTCTTAAAATCAACGCGTCCTGAGAGACTGATCTGGTAAGGGAGAGAGTTTTTTTGTCGAACATCATTCAAGCTTTTTATTTAATTTTGATCGTGGATTTGAACGATATTACTTTTCGGCAAACGTTTTAGTTCGTATTATCAACACACCCCCCTTGTCACCGAGAATAATCTATCTATCTGGTACATCTTAACACAGATATTTCATAATGGTTTTTATAATTTTTTATTTTTATTTAATCATCATTAGTAGTATATAGTCTAAAAACAAAGAAAAAGAGTTTTCACTGCTAGTTTCATGATTAGCATTTTTATATGGTCAAGAACTCTAGGTCTATAAATAGGAACAAAAAAAAAAACAAATAAGAAAACTACAATTATGAAAACGCTAAAAAGTTACGTCAAAGCTTTTTGTAAACCAGAAAGCATACAAATAGATACATAAAATGCACTATACGTTGTTCTGTCCTCTACACAGAATACTTTCATACGGTTCAACTAGTACTTTCTTCACAAATCATGATAATAGAGGTGATTTTCGTAGCTGCTGAGAGTTGGTGAAAAACTCGAGTAGCCCCTCGAGCGCGGGCCAATCAGCGCGGCGCTCGCGCACACAGACGCGTCGAGTACGGGCGCGCACGCACACATGCACGCGGGAAAGCGGGTGGCGGCGGAAAACCTGCGCACTCGGGAGCGGCGCACGACCTGATCGCACCACGCGCCGCGCTCCGGCTTCACGGGACATACGATACCTTCACACCACACCACGACACACTCACTAAGTTAAAACTACACCAAACTGTTGCTGCATACGACCAAAGGATTAATCTGTGACAAATTCATATACAGGTGAGTCTAACTTTATCTATTTCTTACAATGCTTTGCTTTCTTATTTTATACTTATCTCTCTACCGATTGTTGTTCACGTAAAACCTTATTTTGTTTATGTTTCTAATAAGATTAACGGATAGACGGATCTAAAAATTTGTAAAAGAAGTTATTAGCCTCCCCTCACTGCTACATCTGAAATTTATCCGTGTTCTACCTAACATTTTGATTTTTACTTTAGCTTTTACCAATATAAGCTTGTATTATCTACATCAAAAGCAAAGTCAAAAGGAATTTCAAAGCAATTCATGTCGATTCCTTGCAGCTTTACGGTGCTAAGCAGCAAAATTCAATATTTTTACTATGTTTTAACCCATAGTGTAAATAATATTTTCAAAGGATATATTATACAATTTTATAGTAAATGGCAAGGTAAAGATAAGTAATGTTTTACTAAACCAAATATCATTTAAACAAGACCATGCTTAGACGAGTGATTTTACACCCCGCCTGCCACGTAGGGTATTACGAGGTGGCTTCCATTTTTGTTGAATATAATAATATCATATAATAAAATCGTAAACTCACCGATTCTAAACATTGAAAATTTTAGCGAAATGATCTGGAGGGTTACAAAAAAGCTAGGAGAACCCATTTGAAATTTTTGTGTTTGTCTGATGGTCTATTTGTCTGCCCGCGATAAAGTCGCAAACCGCTGAACCGATTGAAACTGACTTTTGATAGTGTATTAAACTTATATCCATGCAATATAACACCTCTATTTCAATGCAATCGGTTCATTCAAACAGAAACTAAACGTATGCAAATTATCAAACGGCCTGTACACCAATAACTCATAAACTACGGAACAAATTCAAACAAAATTTAGAGTTATGTATTCGACTTACTTTCATGCAACATATAAGCTTTGTTTCATGGCAAACTGTTTACTCAAACAGAAGATACATAATAGACTCGATGTTAAACGTCGTCATCGAGGCTTATATCGACACTTTAGTGTCCACATTTTGAAGTCTGCTTTTGACTCGCAGAAGCACCATAGCACATCCAAACGTATATCATCTCAGCTAGCTGTCTGAAATGTAAGCTATTTTTGTTGAAGTTGATAAGCATATCAGAGAATCTTCTTTTTCAAGAAGTGTCCTTTGACGTCAAGAAAATCTGAAATTGATGTGCATATCTTATGATCGTTTCTTTTTTTCCCACCATGGCGCCACTTGGTTTGTGAAGCGATGTAGTTTAGCTGACGTCATTATGAGATTTTAATATCAAACAATGATCATAAGTTATATTTGATTTTTTATTTTTGAGATGAAAGCACCTACAATGATATACGCGGGTGTTTGGAATATGGGTGCTGAGACCATTTGGCTTAGACGAAGTCAAAATTACTATCTATTTCTAATAGTGTTAAGTTAAAATTGTTTCAGCGTTATTCTTCCAATTCTATTAGTCCTCAAGATATTTTTAAGCATCTGTGTCATCAGAAAAATATTCTAAAGCCATTTAAGTACTAAACATTTTTTTAATCAATATAAAAGAAATTGTTTAAGGCATTTAAAAAATAAATAAACAATTTGAAGCTGTTCAAACCATTTATAACACATGCTTGGTTATTATCCTTTCCATTGAAGTATCATTTACGTAGATGTCTCACCTAATTTAAAATTAAAGCGTATTTAAAACTAACAGAGGGAGATAAGTTCACATTTTGATAGCCAAATAGGTAAAGCACATTTTTTGTTTAAATCATTTGATTTTCGTGTTTTAAAATGAAGACCGCAATTTCTAATACCAAAAAGCCAGTCCTCTCCTTTCAATACTCGTGATATTCAATTGCATCTTCTGCTTAATTATCTTATTAGGCTAGTTGGATTCTTTTTTTTTTATTAGGTTCACAAACTGGATACAGCTCAAGAAAATGAGATAATAAACAAGCTCAAATAAAACAGGTTTTAGAACGTACCCTACTATGAGTGAACACAGCATGCAAATAACAAATATACACTAGTAAAAATTATTGCTTAGTAACTAACAACAACGATCTTAACTACAAACTTAAACAAATATCAGAGAATTTAATCTGGTATTAATTCCTCTCTGGTTGATATTTCTACATTGGTGCTCACAAGTTTCTTGGTCCGTCCCTACTCCGAATATCCTGGAACAACACCACACAAATGCGTCTGTCTTAGCAAGTTAAAAATTAGACCAGACTTTCCATCAAGGAACGAATCCTTAAATTCCTCCGACACTCGGTTAGATAAGATAATGGTAGCCTGAAAAGGCTAATCATCACTAGCGGAATGGAGGATAAACGGAGCAGAGGACATAATGCCAATGTTATTAGCTGACGCCATACAAAAAATGCTGGAGCGATGATTCAGGCCAACATTCGCTGTGCTTAAGATGGGACGATCTGTTGAGGAGTGGTGAAATAAGTAACAGCCCACAATTGTCCTCGTTCCTCAGTGATGAGGACATGACTAAAAAGAAACACTAGAGGTTCCTTGGCTTCTAGGTCACCTAACTCCAACGGGCCAAGGTACTCTTTTACACCAATGTAAAAATATCAACCAGAGAGGATTTAAGAATCCAATTAGCTTTTTAAATCACGAAGCAAGAGATTTATTGGAAAATTACGAGTACGGAAGTGAGAGAACTGGAGCTCAATTCTTGAATATCACCGAATGAAAAAATATCACTCAAAAAATTAAAACTTACTGATTTTACTTTTCAAAAGTGAAGATTGATAACCGTTAAATATAAAGTAGAGTTTTATTGTTAATTGTATTAGAAGCTATCTTTTAATGGTTTAAAAGGGTAATTTTTAAAGTCTCAAATGTGACATATTGTTTGAGAGTTTTGCGGTCACTAACCTGGCCTGTTTTGTGTTAAAAATTACGGTCTTCATTTGAAACACGAAAATTCAATGATTCTAAGAAAAAATAAAGCTCAATTTGCCTACAAATATGTTTGCTCTTCTCCCTTCACTCTTAGGCGTATTTAATACACCCTTATTTTAAGACTTGGTGAGACCTCTGAAATTATACCTCAAAAGAAAGGGTAATTACCAAGAATGATATTTAAAAGGTAATAACAACTTAATCTTCATGTTTATTTTCTTAAATGCCCTAAACAAATCGGTTTGCTTCACTTAAAAGATTGTTTAGAGCTTCAAAAGGCTTTAGCACAAGTTATTGATTATACACATGCTCAAAAAATATCTCACGAGACTGGTTAAACATTATTTAAGTGAAATAAATTAAAAAATAATGACAATATAACTTTAAATTAATACTGTTAGCAATACAGTAAAAATTTTGTTTTTTGCCAAAAATATAAAAGTAATAATGAAAACAGAAATGTCCGAATTTACAATGTTCTAACTAAATGGTCTCAGCTATCACTCCTTTAAGGCTTTGCACCCAGCTTCCGAACACCCACAGGACGAAGTTCCTTTGATTTGGCCGAATGACAGAAGTTTTCAAAACCAACAGAAGTTACCTCAAAATATTTATTTAACTAAATGACAACAATTTTAACGACAATTGTAATAAAATTGACTCGATCAATACATCTACCGTTAGATAAATTCCAAACTGGTATCAAGCAAAAATTGTATACTTAAGAAAGGTTATTGAACACCATTTTCACACTAGTTCCACTATCTAAATATCAGATTACCTAGAAGAGAAAAATCCATAGGATTAGGCTACGGTTCTTACAGGCTAATTCAAAATCCAAATTGACTAATGTTTATTGTATCAACCCTGTACTAGTGTGCAATAAAGTGTTATTCATTTATTCTCTACATTCAAACATATTTAAAAGAGCGCGTGGGTTTTTACTGTCGCTTCTTTTTAGGGTTCCGATGCCAAAATGGTAAAAAAGGAACCCTTATGGTGCGACTTTGTCTAGATATCTCAGCAACCACTTATGCTATCGACTTGAAATTTGAAACTGTTTTAGAGTATGGTTGCCTGACTTAATTGCACATGAAAGAATTAGAAAAAAAGTTACGATTATTAATGTAAAGGGGGTCCAAATAGGGGGGGAAATTTTCAAATTATCGTATGAAAGGGCTTTACTTGCACATTCTAAAACTTATTTTTGTATTAATACTCTTAATTTTCAAGTTATGATGAAAAATTACAAAAAAATCCCCCCCCCCCCCCCCCCCCCTTATCTCCGAAGTTTGTGACAGGAAAAATCTGAATTAAGTATACAGTCGATAAAAGTTTATGTAAATATTACAGAAAAAATAAAACGATCTTTCTAAGTTGCGCAGTTTTTTGGAAATCTGTAAAAAACCTTTACAAACAAATTTAGTTTTGCGGTTCTAAAAATGGACTTTATTTCTTCCAAAATAGTACCTATACCTAGGTATATCGGAACCTTCGGCGCGCGAGTCCGACTCGCACATGACCGGTTTTTTATTTCACCATGGCGCCACTTTGTTTGTGAAGCGATGCAGTTTAGCTGACTTCATGATATTTTTCCAACAATGATTAAATAATTTTGAGTTTGAGTTTACTATTTAGGAATCCGCTTTCGTTTGGTTTTGAGTCCTCAACCCACCTGGTCCTCTTGCAGAGTCCTCCCATTCGGATTTTCTGTCCCCCAATTTTTTAAACTGGTCCCAATATCTCCAGGTCCTTTTCCACAATATTAATTCCCTCCGGGTCTTACTTGTTTCTTTTTCCGTTCTCTTCCTACCGGTACCGGTCATGTGCGAGTCCGACTCGCACATGACCGGTTTTTTATTTCACCATGGCGCCACTTTGTTTGTGAAGCGATGCAGTTTAGCTGACTTCATGAGATTTTTCCAACAATGATTAAATAATTTTGAGTTTACTATTTAGGAATCCGCTTTCGTTTGGTTTTGAGTCCTCAACCCACCTGGTCCTCTTGCAGAGTCCTCCCATTCGGATTTTCTGTCCCCCAATTTTTTTAACTGGTCCCAATATCTCCAGGTCCTTTTCCACAATATTAATTCCCTTCGGGTCTTACTTGTTTCTTTTTCCGTTCTCTTCCTACCGGTTTCTTTTTTTTCTAAGACTTCTTCTTTCTTTTTCCCGAATCTTACTTACTGAATTGCTTAAAACTGATGTAGGCAGGCTAAGTTGGCTTAATTTTTTCTTCAAAACATATTTTGTAAAGTTCCAGGTATATTTTTCACCTATGACGGTTGCGTAGTGCGTTTTTATTTTGTATGATAT
This sequence comes from Athrips mouffetella, assembly GCA_947532105.1. Lineage (NCBI taxonomy): Eukaryota > Metazoa > Arthropoda > Insecta > Lepidoptera > Gelechiidae > Athrips > Athrips mouffetella. The sequence continues at coordinate 34,487,867 of OX383957.1, read as the reverse complement.
CCGCTATTAGCCTCCCTCATACGTTTCCTCTCCTCCCTATTGGTCGTGACAGTCGGCCACCACAAACTACTAAGGGATACTAACGCATTCGGCCACTCGTCTTCAAAAGCAACCATATTATCTCTCCAGCGCTTCTTGGGCCTTCCTCTGCCCCGGCCGTCGGCGTCCGTCGTGTGGTGCCCATTCTGTGGCGAGCTTGGCCGATCTATCCGGGTGTATTCGACACACGTGCCCCGCCCAATCACATTTTAATGTGGCAGTCCTTCTACCACCATTGAGTAGCCTATAACTATCAAACTATTGTATTTCCATTCCGTGGTACCTTTTAATGAAATTAATTTCATAATTAATATCAGTTTAGCTAGTCAAACAAGGTTACTTTTTATTTTGGCGTTGTCAATTTAAAGCATCTTACCTTGACCTTACCAAAAATATTTTTTTCAGCATAAAACTGTATTTTGTTTCTAACACATTCAGCACAAACTCCTATGTGCAATTGAACAACAACTCTTATAACTGTTATATAAGGTGTTTTTAATTAGACCCAAATATTTCTAACTATGATAAAGAAAAAGGTTTATCAAAGTTTTAGCAAAATCCCCCAAAATAGTTTTTTTTTTATAATTTTCAAACAAAAAAAATAATTATGATTTGCAATCATCCTGTAGTAATGATTTCGACCGTACTAAGAGCCTGAAACCCAAAGATTTCGGACCTCCTTGCTTCGCTCGGAATAGATACCTTGCTAATTTATTTTAGTAGGGGATGACATCTGCCAACATGTCACAACCCCATCATCGATGATCCATAGAAAATATTCAAAATAACCTGTCAAATCCATAGAAAAACGACTATACCACCTAGTGACAAATTATTTCTTTAATCCTCCTTCTAAGTACCTTTATTTTTCTGTGCTGAAACCGAGCCGAAACCGCCCGAACCGCGCACTCGGCTTGCGCGTGATTGGCTCACGACACCGCGAAGCCGCCTGTGCTGAATGAATGAATGAATGAATCTTTATTTGCATTAGACAAGGTAGGTAGGTACATTAGGTGTTGTGATAAAGATAGGAACAAGCGAGTCTAGCTATATTAAAAAGCATGCAAATGTTCACAATCAATAAACAAAATAATATCCATAATATTACAAAATTAAATGTCAAGTGATGTGAAGACAAGTTTATAAACGTAAAACAATTTCATGCAATGTCAAAACAAAATTAAATAATATGTCACTAAGCACTACTACAAAACAAAATTGACACCACCTAACCTATGCATTTGTAACACCAGAATTTATCCAATTCAGAAATTCGCCCACTGAATAAAAAGTATTCTGAATCAGCCACCTACGCAAATTACTCTTAAACTTGTTAAAAGGTTGTTCTTTAATATGTTGAGGAATTTTATTAAAGATTTGTAAACACATCCCGAAACAATTTTTTGATAACGCGTGGTTTTTGGGACTGTAGTTGATACTAGTCTATTAGGATTCCTAAGGCTCCTCTGATCAGTGCGAGTACTTTCTGCGTTACTGAATAAATGAAGGTTCGTCCTAACAAATCTACCTATTTCGAAAATATACAGACAAGGTAATGGTAATATGTTTAGCGATTTGAAGTAAGGCCTACAGGAACAGGCTGATACGGAGTGTTCATTTTACTGTATTTAGCGGTATTGTTTTTAGGATTTTTCTCGAAAACTACCGTATAGAAATTTAAAAAAATAACACCAATAGTATTCTTTTAGGTGCTTGAGGTAACCCTAACAATATTTGGGTCTAATTAAAAAACACCTTATACATGCATTAGATTATAAAAAATATCTTAAGCGCTTAGGTTCTTCTACCAGAAGCTTCTTCAAGCGAAAGATTTCTGCAAAATTTAGGGTTCCGTACCTCAAAAAACGGAAGTTTTATGGATCACTTTGCTGTCCTTCCACACGGCCGCTCGTCGGTGAAAACACTTTGATCTTGAGCGGTTTTCTGGTTTCGGGCGTTTGTAGCGTAGTGGTTTTGTTTCTACGTGCTTACTGCCGTACGTACAATGTGTTTCTTGTGTTGCGCTGGAATATGAATTTAAAGGTTATAATTTTGTTTGCAAAACGTGACGCGCTCTTTCGTGATCTCTGGCTCTGGTATGGGTTTTTTATGATTGATGGACTTACTCTTGAACTCGATCTAGCCCTGCTGTTTCATAAAAATCCAAAGAAATATGTCTAAAATGATTAAATATTACAACATTTCTCACGAGCAATGATTGCTATAGGTAATAATTATAACCAACTAAGGTGAGATCCCGTTACAACTACATTCATATAAAGGAGGGGTCAGGTTTGAGTGGACTATTAAAATGAAAGGGCAAAAGCTTGTCGTATATCATATTTATTTATTTATTCGTATGGCTAGAAATTATAAAACAGAGTTAAATGTCTAGTTTAAATGCTTTCAGCCACTTCATAGCGTCGTTATTCTTAAGACTGATCAGGTCCTTAAGGGGGCCATTATATCGTCTCAAAGGGCACTCCTTCATGATGTGGTGCATACTTTGCACTTCGGCTCCGCAGTCGCAGCGCGGTGAATCTATCCACCCACATCGATGCTTGAATTGGGCGCAGCGACCGTGGCCTGTGCGTAGCCTGTTGAGTTTGCACCATTCGTGCCTTGGCAGATCAAACCCCTTTAATTTGGTACCAGGGACTATGTCGCACCCGAGGTCATTACCACTCATTGAGGCTTGCCATGATGTTAACCACTCCTTCTTAACACTAAACTCACTTTCCGCCAACTCTGCAGCTGCACTGTAAGACGGGCGTCTGGAAATCAGTCTATGCTTTGGAGGGTTAAGGAACTCTTGGCGCATTGGTAATTGGGTATTATTCTCAACTTTATTGAGTTCCTTAAGTAAAGCCTCTTTCCTTCTTAGCTGGGGAGGAGCAATTTGACAGAGCACGGGTAGCCACTGTGTGGGGGTACATCTTAAAGTGCCAGATATACAACGCATGGCCTTGTTAAGCTCAGTGTCTACCTTGTGCGTGTGGGTGCTCTCTAGCCAAGCGCATGCACAGTATTCTGCAGAGGAGTATACAAGTGACAGAGCTGTTGTACGTAGTACATCCGCGTTTGCTCCCCAACTGGTTCCAGACAGCTTCTGCAGGATATTGTTTCGAGTTTGAAGCTTTAGTGATGTGCGTGTCAGGTGTTCTTTATAAGTGAGCGAGCGGTCAAGAGTAACTCCCAAGTATTTTGGATGCGGATTGTGCTTTAGGACGGAACCATTCAAAGTGACTTTAAGCTCTCGCTTGGCTAATTGGTTATGCAGATGGAAACAGCAAACCTCGGTTTTACTTACGCTGGGAGTAAGTCGCCAGGTCTCAAAATAGTTCGCCAAGGTTCCCATGTCAGCTGACAGTGTCCGTTCTAAGTCTGTGAACGATTTTGCTTGAGTGACTAGGCAGATATCGTCAGCGTAAATGAATTTCCTGGATCCTGTCGCTGGGAGATCATGTGTGTACAGGTTAAAAAGTGTCGGAGCCAGAGCTGATCCCTGTGGGAGACCGTTGCTCAAGTTTCTTTGGTCGCTTAACTTAGATCCCAGGTAAACTTTAAACCTTCGCTGAGAAAGCATGTTGGATATCAGCTGTACGATTTCCAAGTTGGGAACAACGCCTAACAATTTGTAAAGGAGACCCTCCCTCCACACGGTGTCGTACGCAGCGGTAAGATCCACGAATACTGCCCCAGATTTAAGCTCTTTTTGAAACCCTGATTCAATATGCGTGGTGAGGGCTAACACCTGGTCAGTGCAACTTCTTCCAGTTCTAAAACCGGCCTGATCCGCGGGCACCACTCTATCAATGAGAGGCTCAATTCGCGGGAGAAGCAATCGTTCCAGAAGCTTATAGCAGTTGCTCAGTAGGGCAATTGGGCGATAGCTGGATGGGTCGCTATCGGATTTTCCTGGTTTCAAGATCGCAATCACTTTAGATTCTTTAAAGACCGTGGGCAGTGTGTTACTCTTCAGGATGTTGGTGAAAAGTAGGGACAGCCATCTCCGAGCATTTGGACCCAGATTTATCAGGAACTCGTTGTATATGCCATCAACGCCTGCGGCTTTACCAGTTTTTAAGCCCTTTATAGCTCGGTTTACATCCTCGATGGTAAAAGGTTTAGCAAGCTCATTGTTTGAGACAAGGTTTGTTTTCAACTGGTAGGCACTCTTCTTAATTTTCTTGGATTCCACTTTGTCTTTTTTAGATCTAGAAACTTCGACTATCCTGTTTGCTATTTTGTTAGGGTGAATCGGTGGGATTGAGGGTGCACCAGCTTCTTTTCCTGTCAACTTATTCAACACTCTCCAGGCTTTCCGACTAGATGTTTTAAAGTCCATTGATGAGACAGTATCCTTCCATTTATTACAGCGGTTCTCATCCAGTGAGTGCAGAAGTTCGGCCCCTATAGAACAATCTCCGGTCTCTTGGTACTCTTCATACAATTTATCACTGTCAGCGCTCCACCCAGGGATGTATTCCTTTCTGTAGCCTCTGCAGACATGTGCCTTAGCTGCTTTCAAGACCAGCTTCATGAAACGGCCATAGTTTTGTGGGCTGGGGGGGATGAATCTTATTACCGAGTCCACCCTTGTTGAGAAACCATGCCAATCAGCCCGCTGAAAGTTCCATCTAGGTAAGGGCATAGAGTTAACCAGAGGGATTTTAATGCCAACGTCTAGTATAACTGGCCTATGTTGGCTGTTCGGAAAGTCCTTCAGAATAACTCGGCTGATGGTTAGAGGCTGGCCGGAGATGTCCCTGCTGACGAAGGTAAGATCAGGGTTATAATCTTTTTTCCAACGGGCAGAATGGAAGGTTCCTTTGTCTTTTGCGTTAAAGACCAAAAAAAGGTTATGCAGTTCGGCCCATTGTACCAAGTCTGTGCCGTTGGCACCATCGCATGCGTAGCGCCACGATTTATGGTGACTATTGAAATCACCGGTATAAATACTCGGGTGTGCGAAGTATGGGAGAACCGCACTAGACCAGGCAGCCAGGGGAGGTTTGTAGACATTAGCTATCTTTAGGTCTGCAATTTGTATGACAATGATGAAGTTATTGGCAGTGTCATTAAAGTGGATGACTTTAACCTCTTCCATGGTCGATCGGACGTAAGTAGCAATTCCATATTTTGGGTGGTTCAGCGCCTTTATTAGTTTGAAGCCCGGTATATGGCCCCGATACTTAAGGTCCTGATCATCTTTCGTGTGTGATTCCTGGATATTTAGGACGTCGATCTTAAGTTCTAATAAGATTTTCGAAATATATTCCCATTTCGGTCTACTGATTCCCTCGACATTGATCTGACAGATACGAACAGACTGTCCGATATCTTTAGTCGTTTGGCTCGCAAAAGGGCCTGATGTTTGCATTTCCTTCATATTCGTAGCTAGACACATATAAATACTCTGTATAGCGCTGCGAGGCTCAAAGATTATAAGCAGAGCAGTGCAGCAGCCAAAAGTTGTCAACTCTTTAGCACCACCCGGGGGACACGTGCAGGGTTACAGTGGGTACATTTCCTGCGGACGCGAGTTAACATCGCCCCCCCCCATATATCATATCTGACAGTGGACAGGTACGACACCCTTAGTGCGCGAGTCTGACTCGCACTTCGCTGGTTGTGTAAAATTTACCTGTTTGCTCATAAGAGGTTTAAATTGGTAACGACGATTCCTAACATTAGCTATAGCTAAACAAAATAAAAATTTACTTTTTAAATTACTAGCTGTGCCACTGCTTCGATTGCTATGCGTGCGGTTTGAACTTTTAAAGTATAGGCACACAAAGAACTGGACCAATACCTACACTACCGAAAGAAAACCCCGTTTTAATCGGTTCAGCAGTTATATGCGCACAAGTCGCTTGATACTTTGCATTAGAATAGCTTCGGTTTGAGTTAATCGCTTGCAATGAAACAAAGGTTTACGAAAGGTAAAAACTTCGAAAATGAAATGAATTTAAATATTCTGCGACAACATACATACATACATAACATCACGCCTCTTTCCCGTTGGGGTAGGCAGAGACCACAGTCCTCCACCTGCTACGATCTTGACATACTTCCCTTGCTTCCTGTACTTTCATCAATCCTTTCATACATGCTCGTCGGTTTAGGGTACTTTTAACCTGGCCTTTATTCAGAACGTCCTGAATTTGGTCCTGGTATGTTAGGCCTTCCCCTTCCCCTTCTGCGACAACCAAGATCGTATTTTCGCATTACTGAGAGTATTTTAAAATAACTGAGAGTTTATGATTTTCCTACAATATTTTCACGTCTCTTACACCAGCTACCTATACAATAGAGGGATAACAGAACCATGCGTATAATAAAAAGCAAATTACTGAGTTTATAGCGGCCGCTTTTAAAATAGGGCATGTTGGTGATGTTTCGAAATACTGGAGGTTTGATGCCCAAAAATATGATTTAAAACGAGGTGAAGGGGGAGGTGGGTACAGCGTAGTGACGGTTATCACGCGACGCGGCGCTGAACAAACACTCCTCGATATGCAACTAGGGCCCAACAAATATAGTTGCTATATCCATGGTTCGGCTTTAAAATTTTAACGTTAGAACATTATTCAATACGACTTGTATTTAAGCACATCTTCAAGTAACTTTAGGTACAAAAAAAAAACAAAACGAGAGTAACTTGTCGTCACCGACCTGCGGTGCCTATTTCGTACTTCCTCTCGCTTCACCACTCGGCTCGACGCTCTTCCGGTCGAGTGTTTGCTCGCGACCGGCGCCGCCGCCGATTTGGAACAACGTGTTCCGTACCGAGGCAAACACATCACTCTACACTACACTGACATACATTACTAGTTATAAGTATGATGTGTTTGCAGATAAACATGGAGAATGTACCCTCGAGCATGGCGTCGAGCATGCCGCATCAGGAGGAGACAAGCGACGCGAGCGGAGCTCTGCAGCTGGTGAAGAGTGAAACGCGGGCTGAGAGCGAGCCCTCCGAGCAAGCGGGGGAGGGGAACATACACCCTTCTGCGCCACCCGCTCCCCCCGCACCCCACGCGCCGCACGAACAGCCAGCGGAAGGTGGAGAGGGCAGCATGCAGTCCGTGATCACGTCGCGCCGGACGTTGCGGACCATCACCGCCGCCGGACACATCACAGAGGGGGAGGAGCTGCCGGAGGGCGGCGGGGGCGGGGGCGGGGAGGCGGAGGGGGTAAAGGACGAGCCGCCCGAGCCGCCGCCGCTCGAGGACCACCAGCACCAGCACCACTACAGCACCAAGCTGGAGGAGGACGCGCACCGCGCCGCGCACCAGCAGTACGAGGAGGAGCGCATGCGGCTCGCGGACGCCGACACCGCGCGGTACCTCGCCTTCAACCGCGGCGCGGCGGGGGCGGGCGCGCGGGGGGCGCAGTACCCGCGGGGGGCGCGCGCGGCGTACCCCCGGGGGCTCGCGCTGCGCTACGGCGCGCCGCACCACGTGATCGTGACGCCCGACGGCGAGCACGAGGAGGGCGCGCACGACGCCTTCATCCTGCGCGACAAGCCGGAGCTGCAGTACATCCCGACCAGCTCGCACTCCGCGGCCGAGGACGCGCGCTACTCCGCCGCGCTCAACGACCAGGCCGCCGCCACCGCGCTCGAGATGATCCACACCACGGCGCTCGGCAACCAGCAATCCGTCGGCGTCGCCTACCAACAGGTAGGTATTCTAACGACAACCCATGCTATTAAAACTGTCAAACGCCGTGAGGCCGATATTTCACTTGGACACCATGGTGGCGCAACCTGTCGCCGCTACCTATTATAGAGAGTTACTCACCTGGTGTCCGTTTGGTTGCGCAACCAATTTGACGGCGCGAACAGCTCGGATGCTTAGGTAGATATTTCCCGATCTCTGTGACTACCATCTTCAACATCAAGTCATCTACTAACATAGAACGAGGCCGCGGTCATAGACATTCTTAAACCTGGAGAACTAGCAGATGAACCATTTCCTACCATTTCGTTAACATACTCAGCTTGATCGGCAAGCGTCTTTTGCTGTAGGGTCACTGCAATCACGTAGATTCTTATGGATTTCTTTGTGTTTACTTCCGGATTGAGAAACCGCCAAGTAAAGTTATAAAAGGCAATGTGGCTCACAGCACGTCAGTGACAATAAAAGATATCGATATGAAACTATACAGCAAATTTTATTAATGTAGTGTACTTTGCACAGGTAAAATATGAAACACGAAGCGAAGCGGAAGCTCGGTCGGGCACGTACGCGAGCCTGCAGCCGGTGACGTCAGTGCACGGCGGGTACACGTACGCGAGCGCCAGTCCGCAGTACGCAGGGGGCGGCGGGGGCGGGGGCACGTACGCCGCGTACGGGGGCGGCGGCAAGGAGCTGCTCACGCTGTACGGCGCGGGGCGCGAGGGAGGCGGGGAGTCCCCGCCCGGCCAGCTGCTGTACCGCTCCGACCCCACGCTGTCCTCGTCCTCGATCCCCGCGCGAGGACATGTCGTCTACGGCTCCGTGGTGCCGCAGTCGCAAGCCGTGTACGAAGCCCCTCCGAGCCCCAACTCACAACAGGTATGTTCACTTAATGCGGATACCTTGGATCTCGTCTATGTAAATCAAATGAATATGTATATATAGAAAGATATATAGGTATATATGTATACAATTTTTAAATATTTTTATTTGTATTAATAAGTGTTTTGTTCGGGTATTCATCTATAATTTTGTTTTAATTTGTTTTTCTTCTATAATTCACATTTACCGTGCATTGACTTTTTATTCATGAACGTTTCATTTTTGTTTGTATTATTATTCTCTTTAGTATTTTACTTTTATGTAGATTTAACCATTAACGTTATTCTTCTTTAATGTTTACCAGTTATGTCAAACGGTTTTACAGGCGATAACTTGTAAATGGCCTAGGTTTAACTAACAATTATTTTTAATAGCAAGGCTGTAAGTTATCCGAATAAAATAAAATAAAAATAAAACTCTTATTGAGCGTAAGTTATGTATGACAGGTGACGCTGTACACGCACGGGAACGCTGTGCAGTACAAGGTGGGAGTAGGTGTTGGGGGCGAGCACTACCTGGGAGCCGGGGGGGCGGGCGGGGGCGCGGGGGGTGGCGTGGAGTACGTGCCGGTGTCGGGCTACGAGGGGGGGCTGCTGGTGGAGGGTTACGCGCCCGCGCAGGCCTGGCCGCCACACAACCTGCTGCCCATCGACGACGGCTTCGAGCCCAGTGAGTCTCCATGCACCTTCCTTCAGCTTTACAAATATCTTCGACCTTCAATAACGATGTCATTTGTCGCTTGCAGGCATGGCCGGCATGGGCGAGGTGAAGGAGTGCGTGAACTGCGCGGCGGCGACCACCCCGCTGTGGCGGCGCGACGGCACCGGCCACTACCTGTGCAACGCGTGCGGGCTCTACACGCGCATCAACGGCGTCAACCGACCCCCGCTCAAGGGGCAGAAGGCCAAGCCGCAGCAGGCGCTGGTAAGTTCAAACTCGACCCTCTTCTGCGTGTAGGGCACTCATGAGCTGTGTGCGTGACCGACTGTTTTCTTACAGCCCACGAACGGTAACCGACGCGTGGGCGTGACGTGCGCCAACTGCCGCACCTCCAACACCACGCTGTGGCGGCGGAACAACAACGGCGAGCCCGTCTGCAACGCGTGTGGCCTCTACTACAAACTGCACAACGTGAGTTACATACATCGCACCACACCACACCACTGTCCGATTACCGGCAGGTATCTAATCGGGCGCGTGCAGTTATCAGGGAACTCCTCGGCAAATATTGGGCCTGTATAAAAATCAAAACACAGGGTCTCATCTAATCTCGCGAGATAAACGCGGGGCTACCGACTGATAGAGAATTATCATCGTGCGACCACGAATATTCATAATGAGATAAATAATCTTTTATCAATTATCTCCTCACGAGTAGATACGCTTGTTTAAAGGATGATAGGAGCGCGTGGCGTGGCGCAGATTACAAGGAGTTTCCCCATCTGCCGTGGTATCGTCATCCTGCCGCGTCATCCTGCAAAAATAAATGACGCCTTCTCCACCAGGAATTCTATTACAATCGCTCACGTTTCAATGTTTTCAGGTGAACCGGCCTTTAAGTATGAAAAAAGATGGGATCCAGACTCGCAAACGCAAGCCGAAGAGTATGGGTGGTGGGCACTCGAGCGGGTCAGCGCGCCCCCCCGCGCCCCTCGCCGGTGAGTACCCCCCCACGCGGGACCTCCTGCAGTGTGCTTTGTTTGCGATACCATCCGTCCCCCGGCTCACCTCCCCCCCCCGCCGGCTGAAGTGAGTGGGGGGAGGTGAGCCGGCGCGGCGACTGACGTCGTGTGTGGGGCCCGGCTGGCTCAGGTCGGTGGGGCGGATGGCAATGAGCGCTGCCCGCAGTAGACGCGCGGAGCGGGAGGGGCCTGCCGCCGCTGTACGCCCCCCTGCTGGAGAGCGCACCGCCCGCACCCCCCGCGCGCCACCAGGCTTCACCCCCGCGCACCCTCACCGAAGACAACGCAGAGGTTACCTGCCTCCTATTTCGTGCACTATCTTCTCTCCGCACTGCCACTGCGCACTTCTTTTCACGGCTTCGGCTTACTGATCCTAACATGCTTTTCTATGGCGCTGAAAGATGTGAAGTTGTCCATAAAACTGAATAACTTCTTGAAACATAGTCTACTTTCCATTGCAACTGAGTCGAGCATTTGTTTTCCATATTTTACATTTCTTTGGAAAAGTTCATCAGCTTCATGGGCAGCTTTACGTCTTGCAAGGGTATGCTACCCTGACTTTTCTTTTCACGTTTTATTACAGCTACTTACGAGTAGCAAACTTCGAGTTGTAGGTAACTCTGTAGTGTAGTGTTTAACTTGACTGTGGTGTCGGATGCATCTCACAAATCTATTGTTACCTTAAATCTGCAGTAGAAATTAGTACTAATAGTGAAAAATCTAACTATGAAAAACTTGTTTAACAAAAACCTCGCTTAACCGCAAATGAGAAATGCTCTCATATATTTAGGCTGCAGCTCGATTAGGAAAATAGTTTGCGACTCGACAGTACATACAACATACAATATGCGTTGTAGGTATAAACGCTCCATCTTTATGAGAGGGCAAAACACCAGCTCGACAACTATTTGCCTAGTGGGGCTGCAGCCTTAGAGCGGCAATTCTACGCATACTGAATAGCAACCAACCTCGGTATAGCATCTTTTTCATACAGTACCCAGTAATAGTACATTACTGCAATGGCCGACAAAAAAGGTATTAAGGAATGAACGTGATGATGTGGGCAGAGGCGAAGCCGAGGCCCGCAATCGTACGTCCTTAAATACCTGATTGCGGCCAAGGCTTGTATAGTACTTTTCTTAATAAATGCGCGAAAATTCGAACTAAGTTAATCTAAACAAACATTAAAAACATTTTACTTACCAATATATTTCTTTGTTTACATCGCAGTTTTTCATTTTCATATTCTATTTATTGTTATGCTTGTTGATACATTCCACTTTTAAATAACTAGACAGATATGAGTTTATAGCAATGGATTTTCATACTAACCTTTCCGGCCGGCGCTAGCCCGTGTTATTTTGCTAAAGCTATTTTGATTTAACTCAAAGAAGATTGTTAAAAAAATAATCGGATTTCCAAGCAAGTTTGAGAAAAAGTCAATTCGAGAAGAAGTAACAAAATCAAAGTATAATCCCCCAATCCTGTGCGCTTTTTGAGCTGGCATAACCTAAAAAAATATATTTCAAGACTTGCGAAAGTATTAAGTCCTAGTGTGCCAAGGACGTAGTTTGGTCGCTTTTTTAGAGTTGCCAACGACCAGATTGTATAATGTCAGAAGAAGAGAAAGTTACAGCTCCTTGACAATATTAATTTGTGACTTAATTTTGCAGGGTATCCGCGCTAACTTCTCTTGAATCCCGCGCCGAGGATGTTTGCAGCCTCAGAACAAAATGACATGTCGTAAAAGTTGTGAAGAACTTTATAACGAGTGATTAGCTGATTATGACGAATTTACTAAGTTTAAGTGAGATCATACAGTGCGAGTGCCAAAGATTTGCGAGTAAATGTTTCACAATGCCATAAATGAGAGTGTGTGTATATAGAAGTATGTCTGTATGTGTGAGTGTGTTTGTTTTACAGTTTGTACAGCCTCTTTCTATTTATACTACCTAATTTGATAGTGTTATATTCCTAAGTAAACTAATTTATGTAAATAAAAGATTTGAAATTATAAGACAGAATAAATAATTTGCTACGATTTTATGATTGTTTGCCGTTCTGAGTCTGCACTTTTTATGGACTTGTAGTTCTTATCCCCCATCCAATTCTTCATACACGAACTTCAGTATCATGCAATATTTTAATACATACAGGGTGTAAGGGACGGGGTACCGAAAACTGAAAGGGCGTGTTCAGTCATCGAAACTGAACAACTTTCCCAAAGAAACATTTCTGGGATATGTAAAAAAAATTTGATCTCTCCATACAAATTGCTCACTGGTCGAACAGTTTGTATGGAGTGGTCAAAATTGTTTTTCATTTCCTAAAAATATTTCTTTGGGAAAGTTGTTCAGTTTCATTGCCTGAACACGCGCCCTTTTCAGTTTTTGGTACACCGTCCCTTACACCCTGTATTTATTCAAGTAGCCTACAAGCCCTATTTCAATTCATTTACGACATTCAAAAAGTATATAAGTGCGTACTTACCACAGTACTTACTTACCTACCTAAATACCAAATCCATGATGTATTGAATGAGCACCAGGTAACTACGTAGAGCTTTCTAGCGACATCTGTGCATAGTCAGTCAAAACATCGAGCTAGTGCTGCCATCTTTATTGGAAACTGAAAACAGAACAACACAAGTACGCTAGACAAATTATATTTTATAGTTTTTTTACTTTCCGAAGATTCAGACAAATATAATAAACTAAATAAAGTTAATTACCTAACTCGACAATTTGTACGAGTCGAAAAGTAATATTGCCTCAGCAAAATGCAGCGAATAGCAGATGGGTTTGTTGTGTACTATTTCACATGCACAACAGCTCCGTGGTTTCACGTCGCGTCACTCACGCATCGAGGGTGCGAGTGTTAATATCGGGTCCCGTTAGATGGCGCTACTCACACCAATACTAGCCAGACAAAATATGTTTATACTTTTGTTGATTGTTCTTGACTGACATATTGGAGTAGTGAGTGCATAGCTACTCGTAGATCGCGGGTTCCATCCTCGTCCAGTTCATAGTACAGGAAGCGTTTGATAAAATCATTTTGGGAGTACGACTCAAAATAAAATTAAAAAACCGGCCAAGTGCGAGTCGAACTGGCGCGCCAAGGGTTTCGATATACCTACATTATATGTAGAAGCAGTAAAGTACATCTGTAGGACCGCAAAACAAAATTTTTTTGTAAAGGTATTTTGCAGATTTCTAAAAAACTGTGCAACGTAGAGAGATCGTTTGATTAAATTTACCACGAACTGTTTTATTTTTGCTGTAATATTTACGTAAACATTTATCGACTATAATTAATTCAGATTTTTCCTTTCTCAAACTTCGGAGATAAAGGGGGGGGGGGAATGGTTTTTTCTTTGACATTTTCCATTATAGCTTGAAAACTAGGAGTTATAAAAAAATACAAAAATCTGTTTTGAAATTTACAAATGAAGCCCTTTCATATGCTACCACATTTGACCTAATTACGACAATTTTAAATTTTGCTCCCTCTATTTGGACCCCCTTAAGGTAGGTACAGTAATAGAAATTATATTTTTATAACCCTTTTGTTTTCAAAAAAGTTGAGCAATCATATTCTAAAACTATTCAAAATTCCAAGTCGATAGCATGAGCGGTTTCTGAGATATACAGGTGTGACAGACAGACGGACAGACAAAGTCGCACCATAAGGGTTCCTTTTTTACCATTTTGGTATCGAAACTCTAAAAAAACCGGCCAAGTGCGAGTCGGACTCGCGCACTGAGGGTTCCGTACCACCACATAAACATAATTGTATTAGTTGAAATTTCAGTAAGTTAATGTGCTAGATTTTTTGAGTCCGACACGCCCTTGACCAAATTTTATTATTTTTTGTTATTTTATAGCCTATGCCCTATAAACATACCAATTTTCAAGTTTGTAAGTGTTCCCGTTTTTAAATAGAACTAAAACAAAAATCGCCTTAGCAACCATCCAACTTGACCCCTCTCTTATATGAATGTTCTTGAAACGGGAGCTCACCACAATTGGTTACCATTAGTTGTGAGAAAAGTTGTAATATTTAATGATTTCAGACTTTTCCCATTATTTGTACTGTGAGACCTAGCTTCTTGCCAAATTTCATAATTTTAGGTCAACGGGAAGTACCCTGTAGGTTTTTCATTTTTGAATAAATGTATGGAGATGAGGACATAAAATGCCATATCTTTTGATTGCGTCGTTGTAAAAAATTGAGACCTGATACCTTTACCCGTTCGTGAGATAAAGGGTCTTGACAGACAGACAGACAGACAGACGGACCACAAAGTGATCCTATAAGGGTTCCGTTTTTTTCTTTTGAGGTACGGAACCCTAAAAAGGACGGGTTGCACTCCGGGAGTGCCGGCAGAAGTGAAATCTTAAACATCAACGTTATGCATTTTTGAATATTGTGGAATGGTTAGGGAATAATTTCCCACGAATTGTTTTATGTATCAGTACAAAAGTCAAAGATTTTAGAAACTACGCCAGCGTTTTTCTTACTAAATAAACGGTTCGTGCAATATTTACACGAACCGTTTCGACCCACTTTTGAACCCCCTGTAGCTCAGTGCCTATTGCAAGTATAGAGATAAAACTGTACCTACATAATCATATACTAATACTGAAGCAATTTGGCAAATTTCATAGATATAGCTACAGTAGATCCTGAAATATGACCCCGTGAAAATAGCTAATTTTGGCACTTAATGATTCACTGACCGGTAATCAAAACCTCCAGGCCACTTCCAAATACAAATAATTTATGAATAATATACATTATAAGTCAAATTAAATTATACATTATAGTATATTGTAATACATTATCGTATAATAGGAACGCTATTTTAATTATTATTAAATAAACATTAATTTAAAACAAAAAAAAAGGGTTTAATTGTCCTAGCGTTATGAAATTTGGCATTTACGAGTAGGTAGTCGTTAGGATAAAAGTAATGGAAAAATTCAAAACTTTGAAATTGGTTAAGTGCGAGTTGGGTTTTAGTCAAAATTATGTATAAAATTTTGGTAATACTTCTCTAAGACCTGAAAATCTGAAATTTGGTATAAGGTTAGTCGTTAGCATTCAAAATAATCATAATTGTATTCGTTGAAATTTCAGTAAGTTAATGTGCTAGATTTTTTGAGTCTGACACGCGCTTGACCAAATTTTATTATTTATTGTTATTTTATAGCTTATGAACTATAAACATACCAACTTTCAAGTTTGTAAGTGTTCTCGTTTTTAAAATAGAACTAAAACAAAAATCGCCTCAGCGACCATCCAACTTGACCCCTCTCTTATATGAATGTTCTTAAAACGGGAGCTCACCACAATTGGTTACCATTAGTTGTGAGTAAAGTTGTAATATTTAATGATTTCAGACTTTTCCCTTTATTTGTACTGTGAGACTTAGCTTCTTGCCAAATTTCATAATTTTAGGTCAGCGGGAAGTACCCTGTAGGTTTTGCTTTTTTGCATAAATGTATGGAGATGAGGACATAAAAAGCCATATCTTTTGATTGCTTCGTTGTAAAAAAAAAATTTTTTCAGATCTTGTGTGGTTCATGGACCCTAACATATGGTATTAATTTCATCCTGATACCTCTACCCGTTCGTGAGATAAAGGGTCTTGACAGACAGACAGACAGACGGACAACAAAGTGATCCTATAAGGGTTCCGTTTTTTTCTTTTGAGGTACGGAATCCTAAAAAAAGTATAGCAAAAATTTGGAAATTGGAAATTGGTCAAGTGCGAGTCAGGATATAGTCATAACTATGCTAAAAATTGTTGTTCATACTTCTGTGACACCTACAAATCTGAAATTTGGCATCGGGGTAGTCGTTAGCATTAAAGTAAAGGAAAATTTGGAAAATGGTCAAGTGCGAGTCAGACTAAAATTGATGTACCAAATATTAAAAAGGTAGTATTTCTAGAAAGTCAGACTTATGCATGAAAACGAGTAGGTACCTATGTTTTAACGAAACTATGAAAATACAAACAACGTTGCGATAGTTACTATAAATATAATATAGCAAACTGAACAAAAAGAAATGAAATCCCACCAAAAACATAACTATTAAAAAGGGGGCCAAGTTCCTATCGGCTAATTGTTTGCCTAAAAAAGGGTTGAAATCCGATCCAATGCCAAGTTTAGATGCACTTTAATATCGATCATAATCGTCTTCATCAGCAGCCTGATCCACTAGTAAACATTTGCCATTCCCAAGACTCGCCACCACATCCAGTCCTCCGCCTTCCGCATCCAGCCACTATCCGCCACCTATTCCCGTCAACGGTTCATCTGGTCGAAATTCACTTTACCATACACCCAACTTAAAATATGGTATAGCTGTGAAAATACGCAGGTACGTTGAAAATAATATCTAAAATAAAATACTTTTGAATTTGAACTTACTTTTTAATTTAACGTTCAACGGGCTTATTCTTTACCTCTATCTATCCCTGAGAACAGAGATGCGATCGAAGCCCAGTCGCGACTTGAAAATAATTAGAATTAGCTAGCTTTTCTTCACCGAAGTCCTTCTTGGCACTGCGATGGCCGTAGAAACTCTTCATATTAGGTCCTTCCTATCTGTGAAATTGCCGTTTTTAGGGTTCCGTACATCAAAATAAAAAACGGAACCCTAATAAGATCGTTTTGTTGTCCGTCTGTCTGTCTGTCAAGACCCTTTTTCTCACGAACGAGAAGAGTTATCAAGTTGAAATTGATAACGAATATTAAGGTCCCTGAACCACACAAGATCTACTAATTTAAATTTTTTACATCGACGCAATCAAAAGATATGGCTTCTTATGTCCTCATCTCCATACATTTTTGCAAAAAAGCAAAACCTACAGGGTACTTTCCGTTGACCTAAAATTATGAAATGTGGCAAGAAGCTAGGTCTTACAGTACAAATAAAGGGAAAAGTCTAAAATCATTAAATATTTCATTTTTTCTCACAACTAATGATAACCAATTAAGGTGAGCTCGCGTTTCAAGAACTTTTCTATAACAGAGGGGTCAAGTTGGATGGTCGAGGAGTTTTAAAATCAAAGAGCAAAAGCTTTTAGTATATCATATGGTAGATAGGTACGGAACCCTTAGGGCGTGAGTCCGACTCTCAGTTGGCCGGTTTTTTGTGTATAATTTCAATTAAACTTTATTTTCAATCCAAACACTTTTGCATTTATTTAGGAATTACAATAGTAGAAAGAGTGAAAAAGAAGGAAATTCCCATCGATGGACTAATTTGGATCCCGAGAGCAGCGAAGGATTCTAGAGTAGAATCTTGAGCGGAGCGAGAGATACAAGGCTTCAGATGATTTTTTTTTCTCGTGTTAGGTACTCTACCTTTCACCATTGACTACAGAAACTATTTTACAATAGAAGTAAAAATGTCGGCATGTGTTTCTTAATTTTATAAAATGAGAAACTATCCAGTATTTTCAGTACGTTTTATAATTTTTTTATATGTAATTCACAAAATTCGCGTTTGTTCCAAATTCATAAATCTTTTTTCACTCAGTGAAAAAAGACTCGGTTTTGAATTAGTCATCGAATAAAAAAAAATACAATCCTTACATATACATACACGCGTTATCAACGCTTGCGCATACTGTGAGCGCGTTGATGTCTTTTGTATGAGACAAACGACGAATGGATTAGTATGAAACCTGCAAAGAATAAAAAATTTAATGCGGTTTATTACAATTGAAGAAAACAGGAGGAGTTTTGGTGCGTTACTATTATCGTAATTTAAATAATAATAATGAAGTGCAACTAAACTATAGCTTTTGAAGCTAAATTTGTAATTACTGTTTTATGTAGTGAACCACTTAAAGACACTAAAAGTAAACTCTGAAATTTCAGTTAAACAGAGAATTAATTGAAATGTTGAATACAATTAAAACTGATACACTTTCGTACGTATTCTGTCTTAAACTACGACGGTAATAGAGGAAGTTGATTGTTGCGTGTTAAATTTAGCTCATTTTCTAGCAGATAGGTTTTCTTGTGATTTGTGGGTGGAGTAAAGTCTGTCAATTAGGGATATCACATTTCTGTCTGTTGTAGCTGCTCGAGACTCGAGTAGAGTGGTCGGTGAGGCGACGCGGGCGCAAGGCTGCGTTCTGAACATTCACTCCGGGTAATTCATACAATATGGCGTAAAATTAACTTATTTTGATCTTCTTGGTTGTTCTTTGCTCTTTTTATTTCCGGAAATAGGCACTCTTATACTAAAGAAATCAAATGACTCTACCATTGCTTCAATGACATCAGTTGTTGGCCATTACAGCCACGAACAAAAGTGCATCCTTACCACTGCTGAAATATTCTGGCTCAAACGGACGAGGTTATTGTTGATAACTTTCCTGTGTCATCTTTTTAGTGTTCTGAACCAAAATGGTAATGGGTACAAGCCCCCCCCTTTTCTGCGAAGTTTTCGGAAGGAAAAATCTGAAATAATTATGGTCGATAGAAGTTTATATTACACGAAATATAAAACGATCCTTCAAAGTGGCATTGTTTTTTAGAAATTGTAAAAAAACCTTTAGAAACAAATTTAGTTTTGCGGTCCTATAAATGGATTTTACTGCTTCAAAAAATACTAAAGGTATATCGGATCGGAACCCTCGGCGCGCGAGTGTGATAGATTATAATACCTGAAAATATGTCTTAAAATATTGCTAAATGGCTAAATTGTATTTCAGAGATAATAGATAGTTAGGAGTAATAAATTTTATTGTAATAGTATTGATTTCATCTCTTTCCTAACGGAAGTTGTAGAATGTAATTAACTTAAGTATTGTATTAAGTAAAATCATAAAAATGACATGTGTTGCAAGGTTTATAATGTGTTCAAAATATTGTATTAATATTGTTGTCGATTAATCTAGTAAAATATGTAAAATCGTATGTAAAAGTAGTAATTTTGATGCTGTTCAATGTAGCTCATTGGCTATATAACTAGAATGATTTGTATTGGTTAATATATTATGTGGCTAATATCACTCACCTCGTTCCTGATTGGATAATTGTATTGCTCACTACCTGTACAAACTTCATTTCATATTGTATGATAAAAAGCTCCCTCAGAGCATTAAATCTCTCTTATCTTAGTGTCGGCGAAACTGGAAGTATCCCTAGTCCTGAGTTAAGTAATTTTCTTTAATATTTAAAATATATTGTAATAGAAGAAAATCTTGTTGTAAACGTGTTATTTTCTCGTTTTTAAATGTAGATAACTATATTTTCAACTCTCCTTGGATTAATAACTGTTTTACTGCTGTTTCTTTGAATAATCAAGTACATTTATAACTACCATTTATTTCGTTTATCATTTGTTCTAAAATTCCCTTCCTATGTAGCTATACTCGTAATCCACGAAAAGGCGTCGTTAATTTAGGTAGGTAGTACAAGACAGCTTGGCTGTATCCTCGTATTTTAGAGCACAATAGGTAAATAACTGAAGACCTAGTATTTCTTTAATAGAAAACTCATATTAAAAAGCTTTTATTTGTAACTGCACATGTCTCTATCCTTAAAACTCTAACAAGTGCGACTCGCTCTTGACTGGTTTTTTTTTCTGATGGTAACCTGCCGTGTAATTGTTGAACCTAGAATAATTATTTTAGAGAATTAAATAAAGACGATGTTTTATTTTCTTTATAAGGAAGAACAACCAAATAGCTGCACATCGTGTTGTGAACGCACCCGGCGGCGGCGCGGAGTGGTAAGGTGACACGAGACGGGCCGCGGCCCGCGGGGCTCATTAGCAGCGGCCGGTGATATACGAGCTGATAGTGGGCGTGCGGGGACACTCCAGCTGCCAAGAGAAACACTGCCTAGACTACACGGCACACGGTTCACATTGCAGCGGCACACGCGAGACTTACGACCTACCATTTATAATTTCTTGTGCATCTCGACAACCTGCAACAACGCAAGCCTCTTTACCGACTAAACGAAACATAACCCCAAGCTGTAAATATAGAGTTTCAAACAAACCAAAACTGTGTGCAGTTACGCCATTTCGTAGCTGAATATTAAAAGGCTCGGGGCTAATGCGCAAGCGGTGTCGCGGGCAGCGGGCACTAATGCGGCCGGCGCCGGCGCCGCCTAAGACAGAATGTACAACATTCCTGCGTTTAGGCGTACGAGCGGCTCCAACAGTACGAGCTACGAGCCACGGCTATTCCCTTTTATCGGATCAGAATAATAGAATCAGTACAAAGCAGCCGCCTGCCCTCGCGCATCGCGCGTGGACACACTACACGGATTTATAACACACAGCGGATAAAATACTGAATATTGAGTAAAGTTTGAAGTAAAGTTCTAACTCGTGCTGCAGATCATTAGTTTTTATGGAAAGATTTTCCAATGTCCATGTCTTCAGAAGATATTCTACTAATAGTAAATAACAAAAACCGAAGGTAAAACTATAGATAAATAATCATTATTTGTTAGGGTCTCTACCTCTAAAAGGAAAAAGACACATAAAGAATTACTTTGTTATCCGTCTGTCTATAAAATTCCAAGCTTCTACAAAAACACAATCAAAAGATACAGCTATTTATGTCTCCATCTTCAAACATTTATGAACCAAACCAAAACCTATAGAGTTCTTCCCGTTAATTAAGATTCATGAAATTTGGCAAGGCAAGGTCTATAGCACAAACAAAGGAAAAAGTCTAAAATTATTAAATAACACAACTTTTCTCGTAAGTAATTATAACCAATTAAGATGAGCTACAACACGGTAGCTTGGTACGGCTTGAAACCTCAAGTACCTGCATCCATATAAAAGAGAGAGGTCAGGTTAAAATTGTTGCAGAGTTTTTAAAATCAAAGGGCATGTTGTATAAATGTTATATGGTGGATGGGTACGGAATCGTTAGGGCACGAGCTTTGTTTGTGGGCACGAGTTAGAATTGCATTTCGCACAAACAAACTTTATTTTCGTTAATATTATTTAAATTGTGCCATTTGTACCCCCATACATGCAGTTAGACCTTCCTGTGATTTTTTGTTTCTATCTTTGTGCCTTATACAGTTTTACCAGACTAGTTAAATTTTAGGTAGGTAGAGGTAGTGATTTAGAGTGCACATTATGGTATGATTTTAGCGTGATCGGTATTAATAATCCTCCTTGTAATACGGCCCGTGTGTGCGGGCCTCATATGGTGATAGTGACAACTCGCGGCTCCGAGTTCGACTGCATTAGAGACATATCGAGTCCATGCCGGTCACCGGTGCGTGTGACAATACAAGGTGTGACAAAAAGGTTACACTAACCCTGAAGGATGTGAATCTGCCCATAAAACTGAACAACATTCCCTAAGGAACATAGGTTGAAATACGAAAAATAATAATTGACCTCCCATAGAAGCTGAGAGCGCATTTTGTATGGGAGATTAAAAAATTGTTTTTGTATTTCGCACTATGTTCCTTAGGAAAGTTGTTCAGTTTCATGGGCAGAATCACATCCATCAGGGTTGATATACCCTTCCTGTTACAACTTTTATAAGTATTTCTCAGTTTTCAAATAATGCAATGGACCATAACCTCAACCAAGGGATACTACCGTACCTACCTATACCAAAAACCTTGCTTTTATACAATTCTCCTATTTTTGCAGCAGATTTATAATTTTCTTTATAAAACGAAAAGTTTACATTCCGTAAGAGCTTTTCGATTTTCTGTTGTAGGTACAAGTGTTCAATAATTTAATTAGTGAGAATGAATAACATAACACTTTCGTCAAAATATTTTTTTTTGAAATTAGATATGTAACCTCTTGCCATTTAAATCCATTTATTTCGATACACCATTCTTTAGGTTTGGTATAATTTTTTTCATAGCTTCTAATTTCAATCGCCAAATCATTCTATGACGCCTAAAATCCAACACTTTAATTTTTCTGAATTTCATTATAACCAATGTCACTTGCGAAATCAAGATGAATGTAATGACATGTAGTATGCATGTAGTCTATAAAAATCGGTTCATTCATTTATAAGTTACACAGGATCACTCATCGTACACACGGCCGCACATCAGTAGAAACACTTTTGGACCTTATGGCGTGGTAATAAAGTTGAAAAAGTTTCTACCGACAAGCGGTTGACCGTACCTCTCCTTTTAGACTTAGGGTAAAAAGCAGGCAAAATAACAGTGAATCTGCGCGAATAGTATTGTTATTCGAGAATTTTACTGTCTTAACCATAAATAGATTACTTGTCCATGTCGATGAAAACGAATAAGTACCTATCCTTTAGGTTTTTAAAGTCTGCATATTTTAATATGCTAATCTATCTATTTTTGTTTTGTCATATTTTTTTTTATTTGGTTTAAAGAACAAACAGTTACACATATTATACATTTTTTCTTAAAATATTACTCAAAAACCCATAGTTCCATTCCTTGACATTTATAGGTGCTTGCAAAAAGTATGGTGCTACTACACCATAATATAGCCATAATACTAGGTTCCTTTTTTTAGTCTTCTTTTAATAATAATAATTTATTGATTTGCACAAAATAGTATTATAAACTAGACATTAACAGTGATAACCACACTAGGCAATGCCTATATCGTGAGGCTTTTTACTTAGTAATACAGAGTCATTACCTTAGACATAATATAATAATACTGCGCCAACCCGAACCACATCCGGAGGAAAGGGGTACGGCGGCGTTACCACGCTGAATCGCCAGCGAAATGTGTTGCACCAGCGACTCGGTGCGGGGATCAGCACCACTTTGTTTTAATCGTAAATTATTTGTATGAATTAGTAAATTCAAATCTCGGTATAGGTTTAACCAAAATTTCAGGTGGCGCCGCGCTCAAATAGGAGTTGACAGGGTCATATTAATGTTCCAGCTGGCCAGAGACAGAAAAAGAGCAGACGGTAGAGCTGACGGCCAACCTTCTCTCAGAGAGAAATATCACAAGAAGAAGTAGCATTAGATTCGTTAAAATCTTATCTTCCCTCATTTGATTAAAACATGTAGTTGAAACGTAACAATCTCTTCTTTTATAGGTACTTTATTTTCATATTAATTTAAGGACACAAAATTGAGTCAAATGATCGACACTTTTCAGCTAAAGAGTCTTTATCAAAATAGGTTTGGCTGATTATCGAAACAGTATGATTATAGGATTAACTTGGAGCGTTCATTATTTATTAATTTATTTAAAAATAAAGACTTACATAATAGACCAAGCTCCCGTTGCATAAAAACCCTACCTCACAAGGTGGCAGGCAGAAATCTAATGTAGTGATAGATACTGCTTAGGAACACTGGATTTTAGTAGGTTGCCATCGCGTATCCTGGAAGAACTTTTATTTTTTTTCGTCGTCGTATCGCTATTTTGATCGAAAATTACATCATAAGGTGGCAGATCGTAACGTTTACTCATCGAAAGAGACACATTTGGAGATAACAACCCGCATAGGTTGCCAGCCCAAACCCTGGCAGGTTTCAAGATCAGCCATGTTCCCTAAACGACCAACTTACGACCATAGAACCTAGAATAGCCCATTGACGAACAGTTAAGGTGGTTGCTGAGCAGAAGTGCTGCCACTTTAAGAAATAAATTTATTGCGTCATAAATACAAAACATTTAATAAGGATTGTTTGATTGGCCGCAATTTGGGGTAGTTCTATATTTTATTATCCATCACATCACATCTTAGCTTATCGTGAATAGCTTTGTATTGTAAAACTGCCAAAAACGGCCACTTTTAGCACTTTACCAATACAAAGCTATAAATGATACGAGTAAGCTAAGCTATGATGTCATGGGTTATAACATATATAACTACCCTATATTGCCGCCAAACGAACAATACTACTAAAAAGTTTTGTATTTGCGACGCAATAAATTTATTTCTAAAAGTAAGGTGCTGCCACCCAGCAACCGCCTTAACGCATTAGTGGGAAAACCCCACCCATTTGCTGCTGGTATACAAAACGGTAGAATACTGGACAAAGGTAATGAATGAGACCAATAGCTTTCTATTAATAGAATAAAAATGTATGAGGCTGACACCGCAACATTAATTTCGTCAGCTAATGTCAATCCCAACCATTTGCATTCGTTTGTGATAGAAGAAAGCCATTTCTAGAGAGCTAAATTATCAAGTGCCGCCGCACAATTTTTTTTTATATTAAAGTACCTAATTTCAGTTTTTCGTCAATTTTGTTATCATCCGGATTGATCCGAAATCATTCCAAATCAATTGTAAAAACCTTGATAAAGCCGCATCTGGAGTCTTGGATTATGTTTTTAACAAATAAATTAAGAGTTTGTAATTTTGCTTCAATGAAGCGGTAAGTAATAAGATTTTTCCTAGGATGCAACTGGATATCACGAAAAATAGGCTTACCGCCGCCGCACGACAGTTTGTGTACACTACCTACATGAAAAACGGGACCCTATTAATTTGCCTCCAATGACTCTCTGTCAGTGGGCTGTATCTCAAGTACCTATACAAATACAATACCTACCCGAAAAGGTCCATGATATACCTATTTATTATACTTAAACACCTTGTAAATCTCATGGAATGCAAAAAATTGTATTGAGTACAAATACAAATAAATTTAAAAGTAATCGTAAGTAATCGTTCGTATTATAGTAGTTTATGCAACTGTCATATAAAACAGGTTATTAAAACACGAGTTTGGGTTAGTAGTACCATATTATATGCAGTTGCGTATACTACTTTATCTTCACTCATGCAATAGGTAGTGCAGTAAAATAAAGTAAATTAAATTAAAAAATGTACTGCAGTTAGATAAAAATAGAGTAAGAGTTAACTTACCTTAAACTAATCAAGCAAACAAAGAAATATAACACAATATTTTAATAAAATCAGATAGAACACAGTTTTGATGTATAAATAGTATCCTTGGCCCTACGTTATTCCTAATATATATCAACGATTTATGTAACCTAATATTACAAAGTGGAAGTATAATAACGTTTGCTGATGATACTGCCCTGTTGTTTAGTGCCGACACCTGGCAGGAGGCTTTTCGCTGTGCGCAGGATGGTTTGAACAAAACTACTTCATGCCTTCACGATAACGTACTTACCTTAAATAGTGATAAAACCAAATACATTACCTTCACATTTAGAGAGCCTAATCAACCACCAAAGGACCAATTCTCTCTAAAAGTGCATTACTGCGAAAATCGCATAAATACTACATGTGATTGCTCTTTACTTGAAAGAACTGATAAGTTAAAATATCTAGGCGTATTTATTGATAGTAATTTAACTTTTAAATATCATATTGATTCAGTAGCCTCTAGGTGCCGAAAACTTATCTTTATCTTTATCTTTAAAACACTGAGACACGTGGCGGATGTACAAGTTATGAAATCAGTTTACTACGCACTATGTCAATCAAATCTCTCATAGTGCATAACTTGTTGGGGCGGAGCAGCAAAGACACACCTAATTAAATTAGAGAGAGCACAAAGGACCATCCTGAAAGTTAGTAATTTCCTGCCTATACGCTATCCCACCACAGATTTATATAAACTATCTAATGTTATGACTGTACGACAACTTTTTATTCATCAAATAGTTTTAAAGAAGCACAATGAGTTAACTTTTGATGCTAATAATCTATTAGGTAAACGCAATTCCTCTGCCGTCTGTCCCACGATGTGTCTTAAAACTAAATCCTCAAATAGATTTTACTGCTTCCTTGGAAATTACCTGTACAATAAAATAAATAAGGTTCTGTCAATATATTCACTTCCGCAGTTTACCTGTAAACATAAAGTATTAGAATGGCTTTTAAGTAAGGATTATGATCAAACTGAAAGTTTGTTGGCAGTCTTATCTTAATATCTTAATTACTTTGTACAAACTTACGAACACACATAAACACTCACGTACACGCACTATCACCCACACATATATTCACGCACACACACTATCACCCACACATACATTCACGCACACAAACGTACACCCATACACACATAACATACACTCATCCACACACTTTACTAACATATTTCTGAAAATTCTCATTACCAGGTTTTGTAAACTAAAATACTGTATGTTATAAGCTATGTTAACTACTTACAGTAGGGGGAGAGCCTGGTGATCTGTCACACAAGGTAACTTAGTATAGACACCAGCTCTCACCACAAAGAATTAGTACCTGCTTAGCTAATAATATTGTCATAAAAACTGTACTTTGTGATGAGAGAAATAAAGATTTTTATTATTATTATTATTATTATAATTTCACTAATATAAAACCAAAGAAATTAAGTTAAAATTTGATTGAACGATCCGTGATTAAATTTAAGTATATAATATTGTTTAAAATATTAAAAAATCAACGATAGGCGTTAAAAATAAGACAAATAAATTTGGAATGAAATCCGCGATGCGTGCGTCAGGTTAAACGCTCCGTCTATAGCTACTAGATACTATCGCTTGGAAAAGTCTAGTGATAACTTTAAGTGGCCACCTAACTTATTACTAAAGCGTCTAGTTAAATTTGGTCATAGTCGTATCTTCCGCAAAGTATCGCGGATCAAAGATCTAAACGTATAAAATTACAGCCAAAGATTCGGATCCAAAAAAATCATGGCGCGTCTGGAGGCGCTTTTTAGAATTTAGATAAATTTAAACTAAAAATATTAAAGGTTTAAATATCTGGTAATTGGTTGATGTAGGTTTTGCGCAGTTCGTGGCGTCCTCCCGTGCTGCTGGGAAACCCGCAGTTGAAGAGGTGCTGCGGCAGAGAGCACGGTGCAAGCTGCAGATGACAAGTAGTCTCTCTGGAGACAGGGCTAGGTAGTGTTGCTGGTGCAAGCCGGAACCTACTGCCCGTAATCGGGCAGCTTTAGCTGCACGAATAAAAATGCGTCATAAGAGAGTGGCAACCTCTCAGAAACAAATATAACGTAAAGACAAAAATACTTACAAAATTGAGGAGTTCATATCGAGATAAATTCCTTAGCTTCTACAAGCATGTACACAAATGAAACTATAACTTCAGCAGCAAAATTGCTGTATCAAAACACAATTTATGTATAGTACGGTTGAAATAATTGCACGATTTATATAAATATTTTGTCCAATGTCAAATAAATAATGAGCACAGAAAAATGAAAACCAAAATTTTGAATCCACTGTCAAAGAATACAAACAGCCAGTCAATACATCGAGAAAGAAGCAAAAAGTATCGACCACTTAAAAACGAATATAAGCGAATAACGCTACAGTAGGTACTTACTTATAAAAATTAAAACAAATGTAAGTAAACAACAAAGGTAACTTATATTATGTATATTACAGTTATGATATGAGTCTGAAGAAGCCGCCTTAATATATCCGCTAGGTCTTCTTTGAAATATACAAGCAGAACATTTTCTTAACAAGACATGGTTTTCTTTTCGATTTTCATTCTTTCCCAATTCATTGTAGGTTATGTCATAAAATGTCCTAGACTTATATGGGAGAAGATCATAAGTTATTGAGTATCTTCTGGTGTAACTACAGTATCCTGACTGCACCACTTTATCTATTTTTTCAATAAACTTTCACATTACTTTCACGGGCACAAAATACTTGAAAAAGGTAAAATATTTGAAAATGGCGGCAAATCTAATATCTATTTCCAAGTCCTTCTAATTTCAGGCTGCGCGCGCATATTTTCCACTACAGATAAAATAATTGTAACTATAGTAACTGTTACTGTAACTGCTCCAAAATAATAGGTTGTTTATAAGGTACACTTTGTAAATATGCTACTGATATTTGACAGCTACTAAGAAAAACTGTTACATTTATAACCGGCTCTCTAAAAGACCTTATATTCAGTCTTCTTTAAAAAGGTTTAGGTTCAAGAAGAATTTTATCCAAGTGTTATGTTATGATTAAAAAGTTAAATTACGTAACACCTTTGCAAAATTTTCATACAAAAATCGTTACGTAATGGTAACTTTTTAATTTTTTATGCATACTCTGCGTAATATTCAGCCTTATGTACCAACTTTTTGAATCATAATTCGAAGATTACGACATGAGTGTAGATAAAGTATCTTAATAGATGGTTGAAATTTTTACAGATTATGTACACACGGCCGCACATCAGTAGAAACACTTTTGAACCTTATGGCGTGGTAATAGAGTTGAAAAAGTTTCTACCGACAAGCGGTTGACCGTATTTCTGTTGTCGCTATAACAACAAATAATAAAAATTAAATTAATGGGGCTTACCTACCAAAAACGTGTTCATTAGGAGACTTTCCCTCGATTATTTGTTATAACCCTATGGTAAAAACGGGAACACTAACATGCTTGGAAATTGGTATATTTATAGTGAATACCTATGCTGTAGAATAACAACGAATAGTAAAAACTGGTCAGGAGCGTCTGAGACTCGCGCGCATTTATGCATTTCTGCGCGACTGCGGTACGGAACCCTTGGTGCGCGAGTTTGACTCAAGAATGTTTTTTTTTGTTAAATACCCAGCCTTTTCTATATTTAACCATTTAGAAAAAGAAACAACATTTTTTCTTGAACTAGTCAAAAGTATGAGTCAGGAACTAAGCCTGTCTGACATTCCTGTAACCACACAATTGACCCCATTCTTCTATTGTTTAGGAACGAGCTCAAAGGGCGAGAGGGATTAGGGCCCTTCTCCCACGGGTAATTAGCGCACGAACCGAGTGTGGGCAGACCTGTAAACCAGGAAGGCTACTGCAGTACCAGGAAAAGTTAACTAAGGCATGGGAAAATGTACTTTGTGGTTTGTTAATGTGTTTATTAAGTATGAACAAATCTGGCGTGATGTTTCTTTATGCCAAACGCTATAACTCTTTGTTTTTTATTCCTTAGAAGGTCTTATTTACAAATGCTGAAACCAAGTTAGTAATTTAAACCAACAATGAAATATCAGCAGTCTCATAATAGTACATCGCACGGCCGAGGCTCAGAAATTGCAGCCCGAGCTGCAGGCGAGGGCGTAATGGAGCCGGGGTGTCATCACCAAAGCACACAAGCTTCTTACGACATTTTTCAACACATTTGCGAAGAAAAACGAATCAAATTCGCTTACCTTTTTGCGGTTCGGGCTGCAATCCCTGATCCTCCATTTTTCGTTCTCACAATACTTTTCAACATAGAATAAATACACCACAAAAAGCTAGGTTTATACTTATTCGCCAGCTCATTGAAATAAGCCAAAAAGACATTCTCTGAAAATGAATTGGCATTTTTACTGTTCTTCCATTTAATGAACTTTTCGTATGTAGGCAAGAATGTATTTTTTATTTGATTTTGCTGGAAGGAGACTCTCACTTGCATTTTGTGCCCCAGTAATTATTTCCTGTGGGGTTAAATAAGGTTCTTCTTCATTACTTGAAACCATCTACGACATTGTTAGTTAGTCACAAAAATCAAAGCAAATAAAAATACTTCTGAAAAATGGCGCGCGGAATTCTTGTTGCGCACGCATTTCTTTTTTCAAATGAAGAGATGTGACGAAGCAGTGGCAATGCTCCCAAACAGCGTAGTCATTGAAAAAGTACAAAAACTTAAAATTTATTGCTTACAAAATCAATTAATGTTAATTTGTTGTCAAATTTAACTAATCTCATGCAACAAACTGTTTATATATTATATTTTTATCAACATTAGGTATATATTTACGAAAATGTTATAAATATTTTAGACATAGAACTCCTTGTTCTTTGTAAATATAAAAAAAAAATAACTAGTGCTGTGATATATAATGAGAAAAGCACGCGTTTTTAATAAGCTGGATTATGGACCTAAATACAGTGCAAATAGAGCTGTTTTATGAGCAAATGTGTTGAAAAATTATTAATATCTGACTCGAGTAAAATATATGGTACTTTTTTTGGCATTTTCAGTGTTGTTCCCACAAAAATTCTATTTGTTTATTAGTAAGACCCACCTTTAAAGTAGGTACTTTATGAATGGTATTGTTACGTAATATAGAAAGGGGGACACAGAAGCCGTTGTAGCTCAACCCTGATACAATAATGGCGGCCATCGATTAAAGGGGATTGATTTAATGCAGCGAGTGCGGCAACAAGCAGGGCCGCCGGTCCCCTCTCGTTAATTGTGAGGTTAACAATTAGGGCCCGGCGCCATAAGGGAAGGGCGGAGGGGACGCATATAAATAAGGCTCATTCCATTAGAACGGAGAGCTATAAATCCGTCCAACCACTCACCCTGCCTCTCGTCATTACAATACAATTTTCTTTTGCGTGTCGACGTGGCGTTTCAATTTCCCGGCAGTAATAGCCGCGAGCGGTGCGTGTCGTGTGATCGTGTGATGTTTTTTGGGAAAATCGTTTTTCTGTCCCCTCCAAAGTGGGCGGGCGGGTGCCGACCGAGCAGCCCCGCCCCCTCAGGAGGCGGGGGTGAGAGACTCGCGGGGTGCGGGGAGGAGGGCCCACCAGTGCGCGCGCGCCGCTCGCCGCAGTCACACGCGATCGCGGAGATAACGAGATAACAGTGCCACGTGCGCAGTGATCACAAGTGATTTGATTACTATCACCTAAAATACACAAAAACGTTCTAACTATATCAGTTCTAGTGCTTCAAGATTTATTGTTTCCACGCCCTGTCGGACACGATTGCTTCAAGTAAGTTTTTTAATCTTTATAGTGAGTAAATTCCTTAAAAAGTAGGTTATTGACAAAGAAATACTCGAGAATTTTTGGACAAAACATTAACCTACCTGGTAAAACATCCAGCTTCTAATAGATGATACATGCTGAACTAGCGTTTAATACTTATTGCGCAATTTTTAAGGGCCTTAAAAACCTAAATCTTATAATCGAATACCTACACACATAACCTGTAACAAACGTACAGCGAGCGGTACAACAGAAAAGTACAGACAGGTCACATTGCTAGTGATAACAAATAAACTAAGTCATCTTAGAAATACACACGTTTTACATACAAGTGTCAGTTAACGAAAAACAGCTCGCGTTGATGTCTTTTACAAAGCAAATGTACAAAAATTTTAGAACGAAAAACGTTTCCATATTGCTAAGGTAAGTAAATATAATTATGACGAGTTCCAACAATGTTAAATTCTTACATTTATACTGCTCCAATTTACGTCCTTTTTTTCAAATAATTGCTAGTTTTAGAGGATTTATCTATTAAAATGAACACGGGTGTCCAATAGACGCGGGTTGGCGGCGGGTAGGGGGGTACTAAGTGGCAATAAATCGCGCAATTAACAACGCAAGCAGCCGCGCATAAAAACAGATGCGCTCAATTAGTTCCGCCCGAGGAAAACGCACATTGTTGTCATACGAAGAGGATACCTTAATAGTTACAATAAAGAGCAGATCAAGCCTGACACTCGCAGCAAGACTTTAGGTCGTACGTCTATAAATATAAGAACAGTATAAAGTTCATTGTATCAAGTTTATGGTGTTCTCCACTGTATAGGTACGTATTGGTTTTCATTGCACCACCGCATACAACACCGGCACCGCCGCCGCCGCGACGCGACGGTAAAATAAGGCCTACGCCAATGAGTTAAAATGTGAATATTTCAAATTTATGTAGAAGGAAAATTGTTTATTTTGGTATTTTTTTCTTTTTTAGGGTTTTGTACCCAAAGGGTGAAAACGGGACCCTTTTTAGGTATATGCCTTCGATATCTGTCTGCCTGTCTGTCAGCGGGCTTTTTCTCATGAACCGTAATAGGTAGACAGTTAAAACTTTCACGGATTAGGTACCTATGTATTTCTGTTGCCGCTATAGCAAAAAATACTAAAAATAAAAAAATGGCCAAGTGCGTATCAGGCCACGGGCCGTATAGGGTTCCGAAGTATTTTAGGACTTGTTTATCGCAAAGTAGGTTTTTATTTAGTAGTTCATAACATAAACTTTTTACCTCCTAATGTTCAGCGAGGTCCATGCGGCTGATTGCTATTACAATTTTTATTATTTCAAGTTTTTCGGCTATAGCTCATCAGCCTGTTAAGCCTAATTAGCTGCGATAGTTTTCCTTTTACTTTCATCATATACCTATGCTACTTCGGTATTTTTTTTCTTCATATTTCCAGTGACAACCGTTTAGCTGGCAGGGGGGACAATCGACTCCAACAAAAAATTGTGCTTTCAAGCTAAATAGTACGCAAAAAATCCCTAAATCAAAAAAATATATATGAAGACTTACATTGTTTTTAAAAGAGATATCTAACAATGACCACACTATGGGGTAGACAAGAAAAATAAAATTCACCCTCACTTTACTTGTTGGAGAGGTAGCCCAAAAACTTTTATTTTTAAGATATTATTTTACCACTTTGTCGGCGTGGATGCATGTCCATACTAAATTACAACTTTCTCTCCGAGCTAAGCCGCGGACAGACAGACGGACATGACGAAACTGTAAGTAATTCTTGTCGAATACAGAACCCTAAAGTTAAAAAAAAAATGGGGACACTTACAAGCGTAAAAATTATGCGAAAGCTATAGAATAATAACCAATAATAAAAACTGGTCAAGTACGTGTCGGATTCCCACGTTTTTAATGCACTTCTGCGTGACTGCGCGTCTATAACTAAGACGGTATTTTTAATTTAGTGGTACGGTACCCTCGGTGCGCGAGTCCAACTCGCACTTGGCCGGTATTTTCTTTGCTTTTTGTGGTAAGAAAATTAAGTGAAGAAATTCATTTTCTTCTCACAATGAAAATTTAAGATACTTCCAAAGAAAATTTGACACCCTGGCATAACTATAACGTCCTTTTAACAAAACAAGACAAATTAATTTAATTTATGTTTGGGTATCGCTCTTATTGTCTTCTGAGATTCAAAAGTAGGTGAAAAATGTAAAAAAGCAGTGGAAGAAGGAAAATCACCTGTCTACTTAAGGCGATCCGTTTTCCATACTAAATTCAAATGACTTGCATTCTTATGCGGGACATAAAATGCTGTTGAAAAACGAGTGTACACTGCTATTTTAGTTAATTTTTTCGCTGATTAATATAAAGATACAGCTAATGAACTTTCTAAGCCTCGGGCATAATATCCAAAATAGCGCACTCGGATCTTAATGAACTATTACATTGATTTTCTTCTTTTAGGTGAGTTTCGTAAAAAAAACCTCGTTCATCAAGTAATTTTCGGGAGATTCTCCAGTCAACTAATCAGTTGACTGACAGTAGACTTTTAATAATGCAATACAATTTGTATTTTTTTTAATAGACCATTTTTTTGTACCTCCTTTTTAGGTTTCGTACCCAAAGCACAGAATATATAATAGTAAACAAGTTTACCCAAAGGGTGAAAAACAGGACCCTATCAATATGCCTCCAATATCTGTCTGTCAGCGGGCTGTATTTTATGAACCGTAATAGTTAGACAGTTGAAATTTGCACACATTTTATATTTTTGTTGCCGCTATAACATCAAATAACAAAAACGAAAAATATTAAATTAAGAGGCTTCCCTACCAAAAACTGTCTTTAGGCGATTTTTTCTCGATTTTTGTTTTAGCTCGATCGTAAAAACGGGAATATTTACAAGCATAAAAATTGGTATGTTTATTGTGCATAAGCTAGTAAATAATATTTAGGTACCAATAAAACTGGGCAAGAGCGTGTCGGACTGACGCCCATAACTGAGACGGTATTTTTACTTTAGTGGTACGGAACCTGCGATGCTCGAGTCCAACTTGCACTTGCTTGGTTTCATTTATCTGATTCTGTCCTATTTTTTTTTCCTTCAAAAGTTTCTACGTTATTATATTACATTAAACAAAATAATTTCCTTGGTACAACTAAAATATGTTTTTTTAGAAATATTTTCGCGGTTCTTTTAATTTTGTTTTATTATTGTTTTGGTCGTCTTCTTCTGCCCCGGGGTCAGCTGAAAATCAGCGCTGTGGCCTCGAGCTGCAGCACATTGCTGAGCTGACCACCCTTTCAGTACTGGTTGCTTTGTTCTGCTCTTTGAATTGTATTTGTTTTTCTAATTGATATGTTTTAATTGTTTGGGTAATGTATATGTCATTGTATGTACTGAATAAATCTCTGTCTATGTCTATGGATGTATCAACCATAGTACCGGGTGAGTAAACTCGCCCCCCGACGAGCCGTTACCTATTGGCGCCACGCTCTATTGTCCCGCGCCACATTCCGCACATAGTATACCCATCACTCACCCTCCCAGACACTGCAATACTCATCATAAATTCACCATTTTGTTGAAGTTTAACTTTTTGGCTAGTATGTCGTTCAACCTTTCGAAATATCATTGGACCTGTACATTGAAGTACATTTAGGACCTGTTTGGTTTGACTTAGATTCACGAACTGCTCTTTAGTTAGGCCTATACATATCAGCCCATATCACCAAGTAATGATAGAGGTCATCATACATTCGCATTCTTGGAATGTTTTTTGGTAAAGATATTTTTGCAATATTTAAAGGAAGTATAAAATTACTTTTTCTTACTCTTGTTGAATTCCCATTAAATTTGTTGTTCTTTCGAAAAGTTAAGCAGGGTTGTCTTTATGATATTATAATGATGATGAATGAATCAATTGCAAGTTTAAACGTAGTGTCTTGCCTGTCTACATTGTGATGCCAGGCGTACAGTACTCCTAAACATAAATATGCATAAAAGTGAAAACTAAATGTAATATCAGCAAGTTACGCAACATAAGTAAGTACGAGTATATCTCGGTCATATACAGATTGCAGGCTGTAGCTAATGTAGCTGTACCACGGTGATGAATGACAATCAATTTAGCATATTGCTCTCGTCGCCTCTTGTTGCGATCATTATCGCGATAACGACTGATAACGGAGATCACAGATAAGATACGGTTTATTTATGAGTTCGTTATCAGAACTCACGTAAGTCGGTGTGTAATTTTGCGATAATATGACCATTTAGCTTCAAGGATTAGTAATATTTTAAATCGATACTTTAATTCTTTGTTGATTCTTTAACATTTTTCTTATCGCATCTTTCATATCCCTTTTCAATCAAATGATTGTGTACACTATAGCACAGGAGATCATTGTATCTCACTAGTGACTTTTCACAATAACAAGATTATATCTTAGCTGTTAAATATGCTACAAATCTGTAGTGAGAGAAAAATATCTTATTTTATTATTTATTTATTATATTCCTCTTATCAATGGTACAGATTACTAGTATATTTAAGAACACATCGAGCTTGATATATTCTGTCTTCATTAATAACATATCTCGTATACCTTTTTTCTGTCTTCATTAATAACATATCTCGTATAATTTCTTCTCCCTTCCATCTGTATGCAGACGATTTGCAAATTTATCGTCATTTTGAGTTGAATGAGATGTCCAAGGCTGTTGCTGCTTTAAATGAAGATCTTGTATCCGTCCAGATGTGGGCTAAGTCTTTCGGCTTGCTTGTTAATCCTGCAAAATCTCAAGCGATAATTCTCGGTAGCAGCAGACTCCGGTCCAAGTTAGACTGGGGCTTAGTTCCTGAACTCATGTATGAAGGGATTCAGATCCCTTACTGTGATAAGGTAAAAAACTTGGGCCTGATCATAGACTGCGACATGTCTTGGACATCTCACGTCAACGAAGTAAGTAGGCGTATGCACTATACGTTTCACTCTCTCAAACGTCTCCAATACTTCCTCCCTTTTAACACCAAAGTTATGCTTGCGCAATCTCTCCTGTTACCTATCCTCGACTACGCCGACGTGTGCTATTTGGATGTGACTGAGGAGCTGCTTAATAAGTTGGAGCGCGTTCAAAACCTAGCTATTCGCTTCATTTACGGTCTGCGTAAATATGATCATGTGTCTCACTTTCGTGCTCAACTTAAATGGCTCCCTATCCGTCTTCGTCGTGATATGCACATCCTGTCTGTCCTATACAAAATTCTGAATGATCCGCACTCCCCTTCTTACCTTCGTTCGCGATTCCAGCTCCTTCCCCCTCCCACTCGCTCTAGGCGCCCTTGCATCACTGAGATGTTGGTGGTGCCTAGAAGCAATACGTATTTCCTTTTCCACTCTTTCTCGGTTCGTGCTGCTCTGATGTGGAATAAATTACCGAAAAGTGTCCAGGAAAGTCCCTCCATTGACTCCTTCAAAAAAAGGGTGAAGGAGCATTTCCTCTCGCAAGTTACTACAAAGTCATCATCATTGTTAATTTATCTATTTAACTTTCATCTATCTATGTATATATTGTATAATAATTACATATTTGTATATGTGTAATTATTATGTAAGTAGTATATTCTTATCTGTATTTGTCTTAGTTTATTATAAGTTATTTATATATCATTGTAGGTATTTTTATGGACTTTTATTTTAATTATACTTTACGCACTATTGTGTCCCGCTGCTATTAACTTTCTCACTGTCTTAGGTTGGCTGGAAGAAATCTCTTTTAGAGATAAGCCCGCCCTTGTATATTATGTCCTTTAATTTTGTAATTTTATTTTAAGTTTGTGTCCAATAAAGAATATATAATATATATTTTGTATAGTTTTTAGTCCGTAGTAGCTGGAGTCGCAATGGGAGTGTCAAGCTTGACCTGCTCTTGACCGTACTACTACCTTTGGGCTTTGGGTATGAATTGTAGTGTATATGTGTGTAGCGTTGGGTATGTAGTGTATGGTACATGAAGTTTAGTTTGAAGTGGATTTTCTTTTTAAACTTGCAAGTTAGATATATTTGCGAATCCTTCATTTGAAAAATAGGTACCTACTACAATCGGAAGTTGACGTCATGATTGTTTGTGCGTTATGCCGTGGCCACCGGGGTTGCACGTGACGTCACCGGCGCCGGCGCAGGTACCGCACCGCGCCGCGGACACAATTTACGAGCTCACCTCTCCATCTACCACCGTCCGGAGACCGTCTGCTCTCGTCCGCCGGTCGGTTCCGGCCGGACCTTATCGCATCGCCATCTTAACACCGCTCGTCCATTTCCGGTCTCGTTGCGTCAACCATCACATCACCTCGTCAGCTAGACTAATAATTTACAAAACTTCTTGGTCTAATTGTAATCGTAATCTTCATGAACCATAACAACCGCACAGTAATCTCAAATTGTAGCATATCTAATTTTAGCGGCGTCGCTATGTCGATAGAAGGCAGCAGTGGCTTGTAATTTTCCACACCTATATTAAAACTGTTTGTATGATAGGAGTAAAGTCTGTATGCATCTTGCAGCACTGCGGTGGCTGTGTTATAGCAAACTATCTATGTTCTGTATAAGGCAACTTCCATTTTAAAACGGTAATTGTATGTTTGTGTGTCCTATTAATTTTAGTACTTTCCAAAAAAAGACATTCGAAATTGGGGAGGTGTGGGCCGAGGCGGAGAGGGGCAGGTTTTGAGGCATAGGAAGCATTTAGCACTTTTCATCGACGTCGTATACTGTGACATGATAGCCTTGATATTTAATAAGTATTATTATTATAATTATAATAATATTTTTGCAGGAGAAAGTAAACGATTGAAAGCTCTTTTCATTTCAAGCTTTGCCTGACATTAACTCAAAATAAATATTACTAACAAATAGCTGTATTTCGCTCGTAAAGTCAACAATCGATGTATAAA
The DNA here is from genome assembly GCA_947532105.1 of Athrips mouffetella. Classification (NCBI taxonomy): domain Eukaryota; kingdom Metazoa; phylum Arthropoda; class Insecta; order Lepidoptera; family Gelechiidae; genus Athrips; species Athrips mouffetella. The sequence goes on along the minus strand of OX383957.1, from coordinate 34,449,924 downwards.
AATATCTTTGAATAATCATTTTAAATGCAATGTAGGTACGGAAAAAATCATAAAGTTATACAAAAGCTTGATGTCATAAAACTGGGAAGAAATTTTTTAGAATTTCATAAAATGTCTGATAGAAGGCAACAATATCGTTGCCGTGTCATAAAAGTAGCCATAAGGTACATGAACCTACGACTATGAGGTAACATTAACAGTAGCGGAGGGACACGATGCCATATGTACAGTCAAGAGCACGTCAAGCTATATACATTGGACTGTGTACCGTTCTTATTTAAACCACCATTGGGGCTAGGGCCGCGTGACAAGAGTCAAGGTTGACGTGATCTTGACTGTACCACTACGCGGGCTTGTTTAGTGCACACGACGCCGCATCTTATCTCGCTCTTATCTCGCGGTTAAATGCGCTGGAGTTCTGCGCCATGTAGAGTAGATACCTATTCGTACACTTAACGTATATAAACACTGCCAGCATGTATAGTAACAGCCCGGTTTCATTATAATAATGATGTATATAGACACAGTGAGCATACCCAACTATAGTAGAATAAACACCATACAATAAGCTTTTTATTTCTGCTCCTCGGCAATCATTTGCAAATTTAATGAAACTGCAACATTGACTGAGGAAGAAAAGGAACCAACAGAGTTCGTACTCGTAATGTTTTTATGTGGTGGTATTTAATCAATCGGTTGTACAGTCAGTAGAAAAAAGCTTTATTTTTACTTACTTACTTGACGCAGTTGAACTAAAAAAACTGTTACTGCAGCTGGCGGATAGAACAAAAATGGTCTGAGCTTATACAGAACCAGCTTTCTGCCCAGCGATTTCAGACACATACCTATTAGCCGTTAAAAATTTCCTATGTCACTCAAGAATAATGTAGCTTTCTGATGATGAACAAATTTTCAAAATTCGTGCTATAATTCCATAGATTTATATTCAGCGTAGTTTTAATACTATCACATAAGTATAATACTATTTTAACAGCCAACTTGATTCAAGAACTTGCTCATCTTTATCTATTTTTTATTTGTTGACGACTTTTCTATAATTTAAGTACATAAGTACTTGTTAGTATTCTCACTCGTGATCATAATTTTTATAACATTTACGTCATTAGTTAAAACATACGATGAGATGGTGGTAGGGCTTTTGTGGAAAGTCCGTCTGGGGAAGTACCACCCCCTTGCTTTTTTCTGCCGTGAAGCAGCAGTGTTTGCACTGCTGTGTTTCGGTTTGAAGGGCAAGGGAGCCAGCGAAATTACTGGCACATGAGATATATCATCTTAATTCTCAAAGTGAGCAACGCACTTAGCTGTCTTATTAGTGTCAAAATATGCCATTAATAAGATAGTAGGTGTTATGGGCGGTGGTGACCACTTACCATCAGGTGGCCCACTTGCTCGTTTGCTCAGTCATAACATAAAAAAAAACCTTTTATTCTTTATGAATTTGTCAATATTTTGACTTGTGGATATTTTTTTATTTTAATAACATTCATATTAATAACTTCAGTGCTTTTATATTTGATAATACTCGTAACTACGACTGTCTACCATACGTAACTCCAGCTTTGTAAACTGATTGCTTGTCTGAGCCTAAACGGGTATTTTTATCGCGAATGATAGTAAAATCATAAAGTGCTTTTATAATAATCCATTTGGTATTGTCTTATTGTTTCAATATTATAATATCGAATGTCAAGTATCAAACGAACCCGCCGCGGGAGGTAGGGACTTGTGGCGCCTAAAACGTTCCAACTCTAATATTTACGTTTATATTATTAGGGTTGCAATTTGTCCTTTTCTCTCTTCTGCATGACTTGTACTTTTATCTCTTTCTGTCGAACAATGGGTGGATCTCGGTCGGGTTTTCACGCGTGCGTTTTTGCGCAAGTGGCGCGTGTGCGTCGTATTTATCGCATTCCGCACGTCTAACCATCCCCTGCATTGTGCGGATTGTGACAGTTTGTTTGACGACTCGCCAATTTAGGGGACGGGTGGCGTTTACACATTAGAAGGGATCTTATCTTTTATTTGTCAGCGCTTTTGACTCCCTTATTTGAGGTAATTTATCTTTTCGTGCTTCATAGAAGATGAATATTTACCTACTTTCACTTATGAAAACTATATTAAATACAAATGCGTTTTTTATTTGGATGCAATTGGGTACGCAACTACAACCAGTACCTAACAAACAACTGGCGCGGAACTTGGCTCCCAGACTTTGTGGTTAATCATAATATTTTCAAAATTTCTTCGGTAAGTAGCCCAAAAAGCCAGACTAACTAGTGATTATCGCAGAGACAGCCACAGGTAGCGGTCACTTCAATATGCTCCGGTAAAAGTTACAATAGCTAGTAATTTACCAACAATAGTCTCTAAACAATACTCTACTTAGTGGAACTGATAATGCAGCGAGACTTGAATATTGTTCCTTCTATCCTTGTGAGAATACTCAAAACTGGTTTGATACGCTATTTATAGATGCAGTCAAATCCTATCCTATACTATTGAACGAGCAATATTTGTATATAAATATATATATTTGGAATCGGTTTCTCGAAACAGCTCTAATGATTTCGATGAAATGTACCATACGGTTTTTGGGGGCGAAAATCGATCGAGCTAGGTCTCATGTGTGGGAAAATTCATTTACTTCGCTTTTATTAGCATTTCTTTGAAAATAGCGCGGTTTTGGTTAAGATTATGCAGAACGAAGCTCGGTCGTCTAGATACTTCTTCTTTAACATTTTAATCGCCAAAAATCTTCATAGAACTGTCAGCGACAGTCCTTTTAAGATTGGATCGACTATAATACCAATGACGTAAAATCCATTTGCATAGCGTAGCGTGGTTTACCCCGCAGAAATAAAAAGACAAAAGAGGCAAGAGGTTTAGTGGTTATAAAGAGAACAGGTAGAAGTAGCAGCTACTCGAATACGCGTCATTATGTGAACAATAGGAGTAGTATAAACAATGATTACTGCACAAAGGAGTAGTCTGGAACTATTATCCGGTCAACTCTAATCTCAGTGGGAACAGCTTATAGTTTCAATGTCCGGGAATTTAGTTGTATGTAACACAGTCGCAAAATTAACAATGATGCACAACCACCGTCTAAAAGGAAATTATAATGTCGATTTAGTTCTACTAGTATTAAAATTTTAATTTTAGTGATGTGGTACATTACCACCGTCTAAAAGGAAGTAGTAATATCGATTCAATTCAACTAGTATTAAAATTTTCTTTTAATTCCCTATAATTTACTGCAAATGCGTAAAAGTGATGGTAATTAAAATGATGAAATAAAATTAAGTCAAAAGTATGCTAGTACGGTCAACCTGTAGCCAGTCGGCCCTGTTAAGACAAAACGTAAGACGTCAACTTGACAAAAAAATGACTTTAAATCTTTTTATCTTAGCTCGTTACCAAATTTTATCCAGTGTAGATAGATACATGGTTTCTATATGAAATGATTACTTACAATATTTGCAAATTTTCATTAGGACATTATTTTATAGTATTTTTGAAAATAATCTTAAAATACTATAAAAACATGTTTTGTTGCGATGGCATATAGCTAGCCAATATCCGCCAAACTCAGCTTGCAGTGTTTTGCAAAAATAAAAACATGCGCACACGTCACGCACGGGCGCTTGGTGGACAGCGCTCGGGCGACTCCGTTATGTAAAAAATATTTCATCCACGCTTTAGGTTACAGCAAAATGTTATATGGAATATTTCGGTTGAAAACTTGTGCTGAATTTTGTGGGTCCAATCAATACAAAGCTTATATCAAGTAGATAAATTTAGACTGTATTATTACAAAACGCTGTAACCCGGGTTGCATTGTTTTGTCGTAACAGGGCCGCAGTGGAAACATTTGCAACTCTTAGTACCATGTCATAAAGCCGAAAGTGTGTCTCTACTGCTACTGGGTGTACCTAATTGAACGTGAATATTTTTGTTTCGTTTCGTAGCTGCCGCGTCGTCCGTAGCGCGGCGCGCGTTGATGTCTTTCGTAGGCACAAACAGCCGAAAGCCACTGCCGCCGTCGGCACAGCAACCGTGTGCTTGACAACGACCTAAACTTATATCCCCTAGATTTCGCTGACTTGTTTGATATTTTACATAAAATTAGTTTTAATTTTAACATGATATTTTATATTATCTGCGAATACAAATTATTTGTCTCAGAGCATGTTATGTATTGGTAAGTACAAGACGACTTGACGATATCTATCGATACAAACCTTTACTAATAATATAAACTTACCGATTAAATCTAAAAGTATTAGCCTTATATGTGATATTAGGGTAGGAGATGTTTGGTAAGTGGTAAGGCTTTTGTGGAAAGTCCGTCTGGGGAAGTACAGTCAAGAGCACATCAAGCTTGAGAAATTGGACTTTGTACCGTTCTTATTTACTATAATAGACTTATGGGCTAGAGTCGCACTGCGAGTGTCAAGCTTGACCTGTCGTTGACTGTACCAACCCCTTGCTTTTTTTTCTGCCGTGAAGCACTGCTGTGTTTCGGTTTGAAGGCCAAGGGAGCCAGTGAAATTACCGGCACATGAGACACACCATCTTATTTCTCAAAGTGAGCAACGCGCTTTGCTGTCTTATTAGTGTCAAAGTATGCCATTAATAAGGCAGTGGGTGCTATGGGCGGTGGTGACCACTTACCATCAGGTGGCCCACCTGCTCGTTTGCTCACTTGTACACACTTTGTTTTTTCAAGCGAGCCACTCGACAATAAAATGACTTTCTCAATGAGACTTTTATAATATTTTATTTGATAGCTTATCAGTGGAAAAATATCAGAATCCCACTTCTTCCTATTGATTTTGATTGCAAGGAATGGTTCAATTTTTAAATTATTTTTCACCGTTATCACAAACTTAGATGAAGCAAACGCCTCCCAACGAACATAAATTTAGTTTCGTGGACTGTGCATGCGTGCAGAATGTATGATGTTAAACCACAAATTGCAATCCGCGGTCATCAAAGTCTGATCTCGTACCGCAACCCATAAAATTTATCATTTACAGCTTCAAAAATACACATCGATTTAGATCTTGATAAGACTTGGATATAATAGTTTCTTTGATATCGAAACCTTCGATTACCTCAAATCAGTAATCAGTGTTTGTCTAGTATTTGCTTTTTGATTTGTGGTACATTATAAGTTATAACAAACCATATAAAGTCTACTACTAGACAGGAAGCTCCCTTCAGAACTTTTCACCCCAAATACGTGTTATGTTGTGGAGGGGATGTATACGATAGTAATCACGCTTGTTACCTACAGTTTCGGTTGGCAGAATGGACCATGGTGGTTGTTGACCGCATCTTACGATCCACGATTGGCCGCTGCTCCTTTGCACTTACACTGAACTAGCACGATCAGAAACGGTGAAGACTCGCTCTTTTTGCATTGCATTCTGCATGACATTCAATAAGTATCTGAATCTACCTTTCCTCTATCTCAAGATCATTTAGTCGCCTTTTACGATACCCATGGTAAGAGATGGGGTTATACTAGTTTAAGTCATGAAAAACGAAAATAAACGTATGATTATGAATATAAAATTATTACTGTTACATTTCCCATTTCCTTGGTAAACTTGGCTGACACACTGTGGTATGGATAGTAAAACGAAGTCAAAGAACACTCGTGAGCTAACTTACCTGCCCATGTTTAATTTGCCAAAATATAACAATGTGTATGGAGAGAGGACTTGGAAGTACATGTTACCCCAAATGCTTATCGATCTACCTAAAGAGCTGGTGAAAAGAATTAAAGGTAAATCCCACAAACATATAAAACAGTCACTAAAACACTATTTCATCGTGGGTCAATTTGAACACAAAGTGAACCCCAGACCCTCTTACCAAAACCAAAGAATATATAATATTACGCTAACGCGTCCAAAACCGTGCCTTAGGTGTATGACCCCTGCCTGCACACAATCTGTATAAGCAGATTTTTTTAGCAGTCAGGAATTGTAATAAAATATTTGACAATTTATGAAATAAATAGATTTTTTTTTATGGCCACATTACTGTGGACTCGTTTTTGGTCTACGAATAAACATTTTAGTGTATATTTGACTAATTTGACTGGCCTGTTGGCGACTGTGGTTGGCGTGGTTGGCATTAAGTCGTTGGTTTCAGGTTCGGTTCCCGCTCAAGGCAACGTTACTTTGTATGATAAACATACGTGTTTGTTTTGTGTTTATTCAGAGAGTAATTGGGTGGCATTGTGATGTAGGATGATATCCAGTGAATGCATGACTTGATGACCTTAACAAATTATCTTTATTCATATTAGGATGTTTTAATTCACTTTATGATGTTAATAAAATTTACGTCATAGATTATATCAACATTAACCATAATGAGGTGTTACCAAAGAAGCGTCTAAGGGGAATACTGAAAACCAGCAGCATGCTGAGTATCTTTCTTTTTCACCAATCACATATTGTATAACTTAGAGTAAGCATAACTATTTACCACTATATTTATGTTGTGCATTTGGTGAATAAAGTTCTTTTTATTTATTTTTTTATTTTTATTTGTAACTTATAGATGAGTCTCTGGTCTCCTTTGTTTATAATATAATAGTGTCAATCGTGCAGTGTGTAGCTGGGTGAGTGTCGTTCGATGTGAGGTTAATTTAGTAGCGGGTAGTTGCTATTAGCGGCGAGCCTGTGACTGCGCCCGCGCCGCCATCACACAGCGCCGGCGCTTGCGCGGCGTAAGGGGCTGTATACACATACAGGTAACCGTATGAACAGATTTTGATCAATTCAGATTAATGTATTCAATCTAGATTCTTTACATAAACCCTTATGGCACAGCATTATGTGCAAAATACAATACTAATAACATTAAGACAATAAAAACATGCATCTGCATTTAGTTTGACTCTGAATTGTCACAAGTACTGAACAACAGACGTTTATTTATAAATAGAAACCAACCAACCTTTAATCTTATCAATTTCAATATTTCTAATCACAAAAATGCTGAACTCTCCCCTCATTAATCCTCTTTAATTTTCAAACACCAGTTCTGAGACTGCTCACTTACGCTTTTGAAAAGGTGTGCAAAATTGCATGTTTTTAGTCCTGTCTGTCAGCCATTAGTCAGTAAGTATTAAGTAAGAAGAAAAGGGATTGTCTAATTTTGCGTCCCATATCCTAATCAACGGCTTTTGATGACCATTTACATTTCATACTTATTTTATCATGTTGCTTTACGGCATGGATAGATCTTTGCACTTCGTAACCTGAATCCGTTCTATCGTCGCCTTCATCCCACTCCTCAGGGCTAGATTGAGGTCTAGGAAAATCTAATATAATGAAAGAGAGTAGACCAGTAAAATCTAGACCAAAGCGTAGTAACAGGTAGCGTAGTAACAGGTAGCACTGTAAGGGTTTCACAGGTTTTTCAATAAAACGGAATAAACGAACCCATACAAGAGACCTAGTTAATTCAATTTTGCCCCAGAAAACCTTTATGTTATCAGTTTCATCGAAATTGTTAGAGATGTTTTCGAGAAACCGATAGAAATATATAGTAAATGAATATTGCTCATTTTTAATAGTATAACTAGCACAATGTAGTACATAGTATCCACCGTGTCTATGACTCGCGCAGTGTGTCTTTAGCCTAACACGCGTCGGCGCTTGGCGTGTGAAGCGCCGCCTCGAAAGCCTTTCCGTGTTCCGCCGCGTCTCCCCCCTCCCTTCCCCCTACTCCCCTGCCCTCCCTACAGCCGCACAATTAAACCGATATGCTGATGAATTCCTCCACTCCACTCTCTACCAAAATCAACGAGCAGCGTTATCTACGGAGTTTGTTGGAATGACTCCAACTGGAATATTCATAACTTGGATAGTTTGAAATTCTTGATTACAAGTTTGAATTTGTGTATATATATTATAATAATAATCTTTATTTTGACCTTCAAAATTGACCGTGCTTTTGAGGGTACGTTAAACTGTTGATCCTGGATTCTGTTGCTGATAGCATCTGATAGTACCTAATCATTAAGGCAAGTCAAAGGCCATTTGGTTATTTATCTGGCAGCCAACTTGGCCACTAATCTGATACAGCCTATAATATGTCTAGTTTTTCACCTGGGCTGTGGAGGTCATAATGACACTCGCTCTTTGAGTAAAACCCAGAGCCTTGTTCAAACTCCCATGACGAGTTAAGTCGGCTGTGTAAAACAGATTTAGGCTAGCCTAGTACATTACAAGTAAGTATTTTTTTTTTATTTGGAAGATTAACAGATAAATGAAGTTATATAAAAAACAAATGAGTATACCTATACTAAAAACAAATCTTCACCGATAACACAAACATAAAAATAATCCTTTGACAGAGCGTTTATACTCGTAGAGGCTTATAAGTATAGGAAGAAGAATGTAATACTACGCCTGAGATTATGAAAAAAAAAATAACAAGAAAACAAGAAATAGGGTTTCAGAAACAAGAAATAAAAAAAGACATTAACTAGGTACTATTAAATTGATTGGTGAGCAACCTTTTGATAGTCACAGCACTAGTACAAAACATATCAATATTAGCATCATTCAATATTTCATTTGATTTACGGCAAGCACGAATTAGAAAACAATTTTGTCTGTAATTGGTTTTGGCAAATGGTATATGCAGTAATGATCGTTGTCGTAAGCCAAGTTGGTTAGTACGGAAGTATATTTTCGACATAAGTCAGGACTATCGATAGTTCCGTTCACAATTTTAAACAGGTTACAAATGTCAGCTATGTTGCGTCTAATTTTTAGGGGAACAAAATGATATCGCTTGCATCTTTGTTCGTAGCCTGAAGTTTTTATCTTAGCTTTGAAATCAAGGTACCGGAAAACTTTTTCTGTATACTCTCAATTCGAGAGTTATAAATCTCGTATTGAGGGTTCCAAACCGAGGATTCCAGGTGACGACGCACAAAGGCACAATATAAAACTTTGATAGCCTTCAGGTTGTCGAAATCTGCACATACCTACTCGCTTAATGAAGCCAAGCGCTTTGAATGCTTTATTAACTATTTTATCTATATGTTCATCAAACAGAATTTTGTGGTCAAATGTGACACCTAGATCATTGATCGATGCAACCCTTTGAATATTTTACCCTTGAAAGATGTTTGCCCGCAAGAAAGCGATAATTTTTTTTAACCGTAATATGTTGGGTATAAAAAAAATTGTGGGCACAATATTAAGCTGTTACTTAGACCAAGAAACTAAACAACTTTCCCTAAGGAACATAGGTTGAAATACGAAAAAGAAAAAATGTTACCTCTCATATAATATACGCAAGTAGCTGGTGCAGTTTCTATGGGAAATTGAAATGTTTTTCCGTAATACGATTGTGAAGCAGGTGAGCATTTGACCCCCATCTCACCTGGTGGTGGCGATATGGAGTCGAAGATGTAGCTTGCTTACCTAGATAATGCTCGTTAACTCTAGCCTTGAAAATTACTTTTTGAATCCATTCAGTAGTGTCAGCGTTAGATTTTCGTGGTAGATACGAGTATACTAATTTAATAGCCTTTTTTTATTACAGAATTATAAATTTGTCTTTCATTATCATCATAATGTTTTTGTTAAAGTATTGTGTACTTACTTTACAAACATATTAGGTAGCAATTTTTAACTGTGTAAATCAGTAATTATTGTCTGCCCCGTTTTCCTCATAAATTACAGCCACCACAACGTGACCTGTATCAGTTTCAGGATAACGCATGATTCACGAGTTAGTTTATTATGAACTGCTCGCCACACGTAAACAATTCAAACTTAAGTTAGAATAAAGCTAAACTGTATTAAATAAATATTATTATCACGAAGCTAAATAACGATGATGGTGTGGTGACCGCAGGCACAATGCAAGTGATCTAATAAAACAATCTTGTATATTTTGTTTTAATTTTTTAAAACACATACCTATTAACCTTTTTTAGACATTTTGTCAAATAAAAGAAATTCAATTTTCAATTTACTCTTATTATGACAGAATAAATAGTCTTATTAATTTAAAACAATGTGAAAAGAAGTATGCCAGGTTGGTACCTACCAAATTAACACAATGTCACACGCGTTTCTCGGACGTAAATCTCATAAATTCTCTTGCAACAAGTAATTCTTGTATTTTTATGGGTACTTAACCTATGGCTATTATCACAGAACAGAAACAAATGCTATTATTGTCAATGATACTTAGTAGTCGTTAAGCCAAGTCAGAGGCCTTTTGGCGGCTTGCAAACTCTGAAAGACAGGTTGGCCGCTAACCTGTCTAAGCCTAATCTAGGATTGGGTTCGATTTGCCCTCTGGGTTGCGGAGATCAGATGGCAGTCGCTCTTTGTAAAAACCAGTGTCCTCGTCAAATACCCTGGGTTAGGTAGTCGATTCCGAAAAACCATTGGTTAAAACGAAATACGGCCGGACAATGATGGATGACTTAGGCAAAGTAAAAATAAACCATTTAAATAAGTTGATGACATATGACACCAGTCCAGTCGTTTGTGATTCACTGATTGCGACTATACCTAATACATTCGTATCGAAATAACAGTCAGATATTATAGGAGCACAAAAATTAATAGACAGCTCATAGCTGTGTCATGTCTAACAATATTTATAACCGAATGCGGGTCAATCTCAAGTTCAAGTGGATGCACGTGAACCGTTCAGCTCAATACACAACCATCAGCGTTACAGAACGTCAAGATCGCGACTTTGAAAAAATTCTACAGAGATTCTACAGCAATTTATGTCAAAAAGAGAGAAACTCGAGAGCCTGTTGCAAAAAAGTATTTTAAAAGTAAAAAGTTAAATCCTATCTGTGTCTCGGAATGCGGCTGCGGGGACCGCGAGGGGAGAGGAGGCGAAGGCGGGGGTCACTACTAATTGCCCCGGGCGGCGCTTGTCACCGAATTTTTTCGTTTGCGCCGCGACACGCACCGGGAATGCTTTTATTCCGGCGACAGAGACCTGTTAATGTGTTAATCCACTCCGATCGTCTTGTCTCTCAGTTATTAATAGCCCACAAACAAAGGTGCGCGGTCCTTCTCGCCTTCACCTTTAGTAGGAGTGAAGGAGATGTAGGTAATGGATTCGGCGCCGTTGGTCAGCATTCTGCGCTATAAAGTTTGAATTATTAATAAGATGTAGCATTAGTGTGGCGAGTACGAGAGGGCCGCTCGCCGGTCGGTAGCGGTGATGGTATCTGTCGTCGGCAGCGCGCGTTATCGCGAGATCATCTCCAGTTTTTGTGTGACTCATTTGTAAGGGATCGCTGCGCCGGAGCAATGGGATAGCGCCGGCGCCTAAAAGGTGTCATTGCTTGCCTGACACATTCCCTTGACGCAAATGACACACTCTTGAACTAAAAGTGTGAAAAAAAGGTCAGTTTTAATAGATCTCTCTTTATTTGGACATTCGTTTTGGTTTTCTTCTCGCATTAGCCTACGTTAGTTAGCCTAGATGAAAATAAATGATCACTTACAGGCAGCCTACCAATATCTATTTGAAATACAAAACTCTGTAAGTAATACCAATTCTTAACCCTTTTAAAACAAGCGACGAGTAACATCGATCAGCAGAGCGGTGCGGTGCCTTAAGGCCCCACATCTCATGTCACTGTCTGCTACTGATTAAATTCGCTGCTGTTCAATAAATTCAAACTGTTTCCACACAAACTAAATATTAGAGTGGACTACATATTAGCAACTGGAGAAATAACTGTATATAAAACGCTTTGCATATTTCCATAACGACTGCCCTTTAATAATTTAAATGTGATGTTTTATTCAATAGGTATTTGGTAATGATGGTCAAATAAACAAATAAAAAAATTTTACTTATTTTCCTAACTTAACAGTGGCATACAAACAATGAGATACTCTGGATAGGCACTCTTTTTTTTTCTCTTAAAAACTTGTGATTTGGGTCATCCGTGTCATCCGGCTTAGAACAGTACTTCTCCCTTTCTTACCAGGGTGTTATAAAAGGAGACTAAGGAATAGATTTTTGAATATCACAAGTGGGCAAAGGTGGGTCAGCAGTGTCCCCTAAGCCCTTCTGTGTATACCTACTGCAGTCAACTTCCACTACGGTCCACTGTGCCAGCAGCAATATTTGCAAGCGTGATGGTTATCGTATGAATTCCCCTAAAATTATACCACGCATTATTGGTGTGAAACTTTGTGGTTAGCTTTCTGTCCAGAGATGGCATTATCGCGGGATATTATGATGATAATGACTCTTTTTAACGACTATCTGTTAGGGTTATTCTGGCTCATTGGTGTGGTTGGTAGTGAACCTAGTTTTTGCGCCGTGGGCCGCGGGTTCAGTCTCCGCCCAGGGCCCAGGTGTTTAGGTTTTATTTATCTGTGTCTGACACCCATAGTATAGGCTTTACCTAGTTTGGGATCAGTCGACTTTGTGTAAAATATCCCCCAATATATAGGGTGATTGGAAATTCGACGTATTCCTGAAAGGGGGTTAGTCTGCAACTCATATGGAGCAAATTTGCCTATGGAACCGGTGGTGCCGCAGTGCACTTTCGGCTCATTTTTTTCTAAGAGCCACAAAAAAATTGCAAAATTTATAGCGTTTTAGAAAGCCTATGAATCAAGAAACTTATTTTTGTAGTTTGTACGTCAAGTGTATGAATGAGTTTCGGAAATATTCCCTTCGACAAAATGTATTTTGAATTTTTTTTACACTACTTTTTGTTTCGAACTTATTTTCTTCGGTATTTAACAGAGTTATTAGGCATTAGTATGTTACAATCAATCATTCATTTATTCTCTATCAGAAAAATATAAATTTATTGCACTAGGTGGTGTACTTAATTCACATTTTGGGCGGGAATTTTTATTAGTATACCTGGGGGTTTAGACAACGTGCCAATAAATTTAGAGATGACGAAAACAAACGTCATAAAATGTATGGGATGGCATATTATGTCAACTGTCATTCCATACATTTCGTGACGTTCGCTTTCGTCAAATGGCACGTTGTCTAGAGCCCCTGATCTTCGTTTGACTCAGCAGCCACTGATTTTCGACCACCGGATCCTCAGGCAAATTTGTTCCATATGAGTTGCAGAACAACCCCCTTTCTGGAATACGTTGAATTTCCAATCACCTGTATAGTTGAGAAATTTTAATGTTCGTAAATTCTGATTTAGGTTTTTTTGTATTCATAGCAAGTGTTCTCAATCAAGCTAAGTGGTCTTGGGTCGTGGCGCGAATCCGTTCGGGTCTCGGTTTCCCACCGCGTGCGCCGATCGACGCGACGTGTCACCCTGCCCTAATTAATTGCCGGCACAAAAAACGGTCGTGTCGCGCTAAGAGCGCCGGCGCCGGCGGCGGTGCGGCCCTGCTGACTATCCCCCCTTTCCCTCACCCCCGCCACCAGCTAATGCACCGTCAACGATAAGAGTCGGCTCTCCTCTCCCTCCCCTAATTTAAATATCCCCGAGTATAATACTGTAATGACTATTCTCGACCCGAACACTAAAACCATGAAATAAAATCACTTTTCCCAAAGGCATACAATCACGTGATCCAGTTTTCACTTGACCACAATTTTTTTTCAGTTTTCAACCTCTTTTTGGTGCTATGGTATCCTTCAAAGATGTTAGTCAGCGTATGGCCTTAATCTGCAGATAGAGTTTTAGTAGACATTTTGTCGTTTTGTACCTTGTATTGCATATTTACATACTGTGTCCCAAATCATGTTTGTATGTAGTACAGTCAAGTAAAGGTCAAGCTTGACAACACTTTGCGATTATAGCTCCAATGGCTAGTGAAATAAAAGCTGTCCAAGGTCCAAGTTTTCAAACTTGTTGTACAAATTCTACATGAACGTGATTGGGGAGTATTTATATGGTATTCTGTGATTAGGGTACAGATAGAAGAAACATCAACATAAGTTCTACCTTTAAAATGAAAGCTTTCGAACCAGTGGGACAACTTAAGTCAAGTCAAACTTAAAAGATTGTAAACAGTAGTTACGGGGGCGAGAGTTCTTACTTTTTATGACAGACATTGACCAGAGATTGACCAACAGACATATCGATGCAGATGGATAATAAAATTAATGTTATCTTCCCCTCTACCCCGCCCTAGCCCCTGCCCCTGAATGATGCAGCTTCTACCAAAGTTGAGTGGTCACTCCTAAAGATTAGGCGCCAATTAACGCGGCTCAAAACCGAGGTTCAAGAATATAAAGCGCATACAAACGTGTATTTTTCTGTTTTGATCCATAATCATCATCGATAACTCCGTTTCTGATGAACGAAAATGAACATTATTTGAAAACCAAATAGGTATAATTATTTATATAGAGCCTTATTGATTACACGACATTAATTAATATAGGAATTTACGCATAAGGCATTATACGTAGTTTTTACAACCGATGTAGGTAGACGTCTAACTAAGTACATGGTTTAGAGACATGTCGACTATAAGTTTGATTGGCGAGCCAGAGGTCAATAACATTAGTTACATAAGTTCCCAGACTGGCCAGACTTGATCTCACGTGTTTTTATGTAAATAAGGTGTCCATGTTGGTATGTATGATTTACCAGCAGACTTGGCAGGTACCTACTGCTCATTCAAATTCAACATTCAAACAGCGGATGACATCATATTCGAAGATAGGTGCTAATTGCAGTCAAATTCCTCGTCGTTGCCTGCTTCAACAAACGATGTTCAAATATATTGTTGTTATTGTAAAAACTTAAAACGCAGTTCAAAATAAAATTAATAAAAATATTCAAAAGCGATAAACATTGCACCACTAAGTGCAAAACAAGCAACAAAATATTTAAGGAGAGCACCAGCACCGGACAAAACCTGTCTCGGCGGCCATCATGAAAATACTCTAGTAGAACGCGTAGTGGCAGAACTTTGTATCACTACTATCCTAACCTTTGCGACCTAAATAATTTTGTGACGAGCGAGAATCGTTGGTTGGCTTGTGTCAGTGGTGAGTTACGGTGAGATGTAGTAGAGTGGAGCAGTAAAATGCAAATGCGATGTCGGACAGATGTCGCGCGTGTCCAACACCGTGTCCAGATAGCGCGATAACGAGCATTGTGGACCCCCCCCCCCTCTTTAACTGTCCCTCCTCCCCGCGGTCCATATCTGACGTCACACTGTGGACTGATTTTATATTAAATACAAAGATACGATTACAATTCCAAAAGATACTGATGCATAAAGTGCCGCTTGAATCTTCCTTTTTCCATATAAGTAGCACTGAAATAAATTAAATAAAAACAATATTAATAACTTATGTAAAAACGATAAAGCGAACCTTGCGAAGCTAGTGAGGTGAAAACAACTATTTTCGTTTATTTCATGAATTATTAAAACAAAGTTATTAGTTACACTACGTTATAAAACGACAAAAAACTTGTACATTTAGAACACAAAAAAAACTGTAATCGTTGCACCACTTACAATAAATAAAACGGAAAAGTAATTGAATCAGGAGAACGTTGCGTTTACATAAAAAGGTTCGGTTTTCCTCAGCCCGCTTTCATCGGGTGATGGACGACGTGATGGCACGCGGCATGCGGGCTCGCGAGTCGCGATCCGACCAATAGCACAGAGAGATGGCCCCTTATCACGCACCGCCAATAAACGGTACCTATACAACATACTATAGTTTGAATTTCCAGCAAAAAGAACCATGTTTATTAGTTGAAACTGTACCGCTGGAGTCATTAAACTTATACCTAAAGGGGTTAAGGGTCAGGTTCCCGAAATCTGAAAGGGCATGTTCAAATTGCAAACTTGATTGAACAGCTTTATTTATTTTATTAGGTCACCGATAGAATTTGACAAACAAACAGAGTTTGTATGAAAATGGCATTTTTTTATTTTCCAAAAGTTTTTTTTTACTGAAAGTTGTGCCGTTACAGTGACCGATCACGTTCTTTCACCTTTTACAAACTGCCTTGAACTCAACAGCACGTCAGTAGAAACACATTACGCCGCGGTCATAGAGTTGTGCATGAGTGAATGTTTCTACAGACGTGCGGCTGACAACGTACGAGTAAGTGTGTATCTATCACTAGTACGAGTACTTGTTTCACATTTGCTTGTTATCGGAGTTCACGAAAGAGTGTTACGTTTTGTAAACAAATATTTTTCAGTTAAGAAAAGATTTACCTTCAATTATACGAGGTACATGTTTGTAACCACAATACATACACAACACACACAGAGAAAAAAACTATTAGACAATCGTTTTATATGGATACACTTCTACGTGAATATGAGGTTAGGTATTATTTTTAATACGTCCACTACAGGACAGGGAGCTCCCTCCTGAATTCTTGCTAGAAGAATGTGGATGGGAATTACCTTAGTCACCACGCTTGTAAGCGTTACGGCTGGCACCATGGACCGCGGTTGTTGGTAACCGCAGTATGTAAGATAGTACGATACACGGTAAGACGCTGCTGGCCATCTTCCGGTTTGTAAACCCTTAGTCGCCTCTTACGACACCCACAGGTAGAGATGGGTCGGTACTATTCTTTGCCGGTACCAAACGGAACAGACCTAATCAAAAATAGAAAGAAAGAAAGAAAGAAAAACAATTTATTCAATGCACGACAATGAGTGTTATAAACCAAATAGGATGTCACAAGTACCAGAGAAGTATTTGTGACACTGATTTTCAGCCAGCACCAGAGTGGAGGTTACGCTAAACAAAAATAATAAAAACCGTGAAACTTACGCGCTAGACAATACAACTGTTATAAAAAGTAATAAAACAAACTAATATGAAAACTTTAACAAATCCGGGTGTTACACAAGTAAAAAATAAATAAATTATTATTAATTAATAAATAAATAGAAAGGCAATTCAAGTTAAACTAAAAATTACAATGTACCTATAGTTGCAGTTGATGTATATTTTTGAGGAGGCATCAGACTAACGTGCATTCCTACTTTGCTTGAGATACTATCCTTTGTTGGGCAAGAAGATATTCCCTGTATTGTTTCTTGAAGCTCCATTTGGACTTGATATTTCTGATGGGTGGAGGGATGTTATTCCAACATTTGGAAGCACGGTAGCTGAAACCTCCCCGAAAAGTGGCGGTACGATGATTTGGAACCCTCAAAACTATTGATACCGATCTTACTGCATACTTATGTTCCAAATGACGCCACATTAATTTATTAAATAAATAAGTTGGCTGTTTGGTGCTAATGATGTCATGGAGTTGGGACGCGTAAAATAAAGTTAACCTACTTTGCATATTGAGGAGACCAGATTTATTGAGGAAAGGTGTTACATGGGTTCGCGGAGGTATGGGAAAACAATATCGAGCACAAGCGTTTTGAACTCGTTGTATGAGTGTGTAGGATTTTTTAAAGAGACAAGGGCCATAGACCGTTAGACAATAATCGAGCTTAGAAAGGACCAAAGATTCACAAAGCTTAATGCGTAGATCCGTGCCAATGTAAGGTCTTATACGATATAAAACTTTAAGCCTATAAAAGCAGTTGCGAACAAGATTATTTATATGACTCTCAAAGCGCAATTGGTTGTCGAATACAAGTCCCAGATTTCGGGCTTCAGACACATGTTCAAAAATACTGATTGCACAACAAAATATTTACCTCAAAATATTATTAATTCAGCAAAAAATTTAGTTCGTAACGCATCGCTATTAATATGTTACAAATGGTCGGAAATGATACAAAATGGCGAGAAATTTTTAATTCACCGTTTTAAATAACAGCGGCGGCATTTTACAAAACGGCGCTCGCTCGGCTCGTGCGTTGTGGTCGCAAGATAACCTAACCCAACCTAACTGATCCTTACCTACTCGGGATTTACTTTAGCTGACGAACCTAAAGTTTTGTGATGCAAAATCATTATTTTGGATGTGCGTTTGAGTATTTCCCTTTGAAAGTAGCAATTTGGTATTTGCATAGTCAATATTTTGATGTGCTGTTGAAATTTCCACTTCCAAAATTTATTTTAGCACTTTACACTAGTTGTTTTATTGTAAGACGCAAAAGGTGCACCAAAAACTGTAAGTGCAATGAAAGCGAATAATGATACCAAAAATAATATACCATGGAATTAAAATGACCCGCCATTCATAAAATTCATACATATAGTATACTTGTATGATATGGTAGAAGATTTTTGAGGAAATTATCATTTGATCAGTAAGCTTCTGGTCATTCCCTTCAGCCCGTCTAGTCTCTCCCCGCAGGCTTCGGTAAAGCGACAATAAATTACTCTGACAGTACCGGCCGGCGGCGGCGGCGGCGCGGCGGCGGCACGCTGTACCGTCAACAAAACATCACTCGCTTTTTATAATTCATCTTCGCATCCCATTAAACGTCTATTACTACGGACAGAGAGCTCCCTACTCCCTATAGAATTCCAGCAAAAACGCGTGGTATAATTTGGAAGTACGATAGTCACCACGCTTGTTATTGTTGCGGCTCTGGCACCATGGACCGCGGTTGTTTGTGATAGCAAGATGATACGATACGCAGAAGTATGATGTTGCTCATCCACCAGTTCATAAAACCTGAATCGCCTTTTACGACACTCACGGGTAGAAATGGGTTGGTACTATTCTGTGTCGGCAATACACGAACATTATGATTAACGACGTAGTATAAGAGGGATAGTTTTGTCCAGCTACGCTGATGATAATCGTAAATAGATTTATGCTTGCTCTTTATAAAAACCAGTAGGTAAATGATATGTTTCTTTAATTTTTCTAACCCATATCAAAATCTTTTTGGACACAGAGTTGTTGCTTTCTGAAAAACCATCAACAATATTGGTTATTTACATTAATGGGAGTTAATTGTATGTCAATTTTATTTTATTATTAATCTTCCATGGTTTATGTATTTGAATGCAGTGCAAGCTACCGTGCTGCGGATCATTTACTGTCAAAAATTTCTCTCTACTTCTATGAAATGTATTTGCTGTCGGTAGCACTGTGGCTCCGACATTGCTACGTCCTCGAGGGGTGAGGGGACTCTACCGGGGAAGAAGCGCGGGGGGAGGGGCGTGGCTACGAGGGGCGGAGCTTGCTACGCGGTGTTGTAGCTACGTACTACGACATTCTACGCTACAAGTTATGATGATTGCTTGTAGCATATTATGTAGGGAACTTCGTAAGGCAATCTTATCCTTCGTTATGAAAGAAGGATATTTTAGTAATTTAGTATAGATGAATTTATTACAACTGCAGATGCTTGGCAAATAATTTAAAAACAGAGCAGTAAAAAATTTCAACTATAAGTGAAATAAATAAGTAAATGAAATTCAATCTAAAACCTATTATTATTCATTTAAATATTTATTTAAGTTTGTTATCATAATAAACGCCGCAACCTAAATCTTTATTGAATATTAAGGCGAGTAAGATGCAATAGTAAAATTTTAACGAGCAAGTTATAACCGCGGAAGGGAGATACCATTGTAACTACTAGTTTGAAATTACCAACTTATTTACAGAAACAGTCTTAAATAGACTATTTTAAACCACTTTCAGCGTTATCTTTTTAAGACTTTCATTTAATACGAATCTTATCGGGAACATAAAAACATTACAGCGCCACAAATTGGCAGTAATTTGGGAAAGCCCCTAATTAGGACGTAATGTTATGTTTAATAACTGGAGTACAAGCGGCAGTCGTAAACGGGGACATAAAGTGCTCACGAGCACATCCATCATATCGGGACAACCCGGCCGAATCAAACCGCCGCGCCGGCGGAACAATGCCAGTGACTGTTACTGCGGTGCTAATTAATTTGCCGGGTTATTGTTTACGAGGTGCGTGTGAGCGGGGGTGAGGCAAGGGGTTGAAACGGCCGCGGGGGAGGTTAAATTTTAGTTAAATCACTATAAAGCACGTATGGCACATTATTTAACTTGTAGAGACCTGTGTTTGAATTCTCAAGTTAGGTAACTTTAATTTATTTAGACATTCAATAAATAAACTACCCATTTCTTTCATTTTATAAAAAGCCACTATAAGTAGGAAAAAAGAGTATAATGCTTGCTTAAAATACATATAAACTATCATAAAGCTATAAGAAGGACATCATCATTAAAAACGTTAACTAAAAATAGGTAAATATCATTTGTTATAATATTAAACTACAAACAGATGGCACTAAAGATTTATGCATTCTTAACAGAACGTGCTGCAAAAAAATCCAGATCAAAATACCCCAAGTCGACGAGCATGTATGAAAGGGTTGTTGGATGAGAAGAAAATAAGTGCAGTGGTCTCATCCCCTAAAAGACCAATGTAAACTTACTTACCTACTAAAGTACACCAATGTTGGCTACTTTTAGTTCTAGACAGCAGATTATGTCTATGAACTTTTAGTAGCGAACCCAGCAAAGTTAGATAAGATGACATTTACAGCGAAATAAAGCGCACGAACCGTCTTAGCAACCTTGTACCTATAGGTAAAGCAAAGTTGCTGTTAATAAGTAAGTAAGTATTTTACAAGGTAAAGCAACTGAAAGATTAGCTGTAAAATAGTTCGCATCATTCGTAGCATAAAAGTGATATAGAAGACAAGGGTAATAATTATCTTGATATCAGCACTTTTATTGACTGACCGTTGAGGAAAATACTGAGACGGCATTATAATTGCTCAAAATAGTAATGACTTGGTTATGATTATGATACTTGTTTTTGACGATAATTTGTAACTTATGTGTATGTCGCAGGCAAGTTTTATAATTTGCCGTTTTACATAATGCCGAGAAATTTTAATACCTTGTTTTATATATTGCCTTGCCTCATCATTTAACAAAACGCCGCGTAATTCGTTTCTGGCATTCGTTAAGTTAATGAAAAATCAAGAAAGAAAACATTGTTGTTCAACATTTTACGTATTTGAGGTTTCAAAATTTTCTGCTTGTTATAACTGTTTTAAAATCTCCGTATTTTCTAGCATCGCCGATCTCCACACAAATTTTCTAATCCATTTAAAATACCGCGCATTTTTGGGAAATTCCCTAAAAATTGGTCTTTGCCCCTCAAAACAAGCTTTTGTTGAGACTCTGAATCCAAGACATGACATGCATTGCATGAAGGTGAAGTGATCAAGGTTGCGACTCGAGACATTGCTGCAACTGCAACCACCCGCAGTCTGCCGATGATGAACTCTCTAATGACGCCATTACGGTAGGAGAGGGGCGCCGCGCCCGTATCTTGCTCAATTCGGCGGCGCGCGATATTTCAGCGGTATCTTATCGCCGTTATCGCCACCCGCCGGCAGATGGCGGTGGCGATGATATAGATGCGCACGCGTCTCTTTCCCCTCCCCCTACCCCAACGGCTCTAATGACCCAATTACCTACTGACGAATCTCTCGCAGATACCCAGATTAGATAGTGATAATGCACAACTATCAAGCTAAGATGAAGTTTTGAGTTTACCATAAAAGACTTTAATGAATAATTTTGCTCATTTCCAAATCCAAGGAAAAAATAAAAATAATATTAATTTAAATAATCAGCTCATTGGGGATATTTTTTTACGAAAGTATAATAAGAAGTGATTGAACCAAAGTCGTAGAATATTCAGCTTTAGAATAAGGCCCTTGTAATATGAACAACACGAACTTGTTCAAACCACCAAAACGTTCAGAGAACAAGGGACAGCTTTTCCAAAACTAAAATAAACTAGATTGGACAGATAGTATGGAGAGGAGGTGTAAGGGACAGCCTTTTGAATACTGAAAGGGCATGAGCCATTGAGCAGTAAACGACACTAAAAAATTTCAGCGAATAAAACTTTCAGGAAATGAAAAAAAATCGGCCTCTCTATACAAACTGTCCAATCAAGTTTGCAATGAGGCAGATTTTTTTCCATTTCCTGAAAGTTTTATTCGCTGAAACTTGTTTAGTTACGTTGACTGATCATGCCCTTTCAGTATTGAGAAGGCTGACCCTTACACCCCATAACATGGAATTTTCGGAAAGCAGATCCCTATTTATAAACAAAATCAAAAGTGTACCTTTTTTTGCCCTCTTTAGAAAAGGTTACACAATTTAAAAAGTAATAATGTTATGTTAGTGCCTTGCTCGGGTCGCGTCGCAGGCGTAATGTAGGGCGCATGTTACAAAGTGAAGTGGATGTCGTGACGAGGTCGAGTGGAGGCACCTGCTACCCTCCGCACCACACTTCAACGCACATGCGGCGCTGTGCTGTAGTCTGTACCCACAAGCGCATTCCCACTCTCATAGATACCGTTATTACAGTACGAGTATTAGGATGGTGGTGGACTTGTTCTGTAGCTTTAACCATTTTTGTTCAGCAAAAAAAGAAGTTTATCTTCCATATTACTTAATTGCAAAAAACATTGATTTTTGGAAAGCGTAACTTTTAAATATAATTAATAAAAAAGTATTTTAACAAAATGTGGTTGCATTTAGCTTCCAGGATAAGCCCTAGAAAGATTAAATACGAAGATAAAAAGTAAAATTTACATTAATAAAAGAATATTATAGAAAAATGTTGTCTGCAGTAGAAAACGTTGACAATTAAAAGCTTTAAATTCTCACTCTTTACACAAAATTTTAAATAATTAATGTAAAACCTTTTGATGTGATTAAAGCCCTCAAATTAAAAGCTACGCGATCGTCAATGCAAATATCGACCTTATTTACACGTCAATAGCATTCATATAAGAGTGCTCTTCTACGTGGCTGTTACGAGCAACGTCGAGATTCTCAACCATAAATAAAAACCGGCCAAGTGCGAGTCGGACTCGCGCACTGA
This sequence comes from Athrips mouffetella, assembly GCA_947532105.1. NCBI lineage: Eukaryota > Metazoa > Arthropoda > Insecta > Lepidoptera > Gelechiidae > Athrips > Athrips mouffetella. Next base: position 34,427,065 of record OX383957.1, on the reverse strand, counting down.
GGGTTCCGTACCACCACATAAACATAATTGTATTAGTTGAAATTTCAGTAAGTTAATGTGCTAGATTTTTTGAGTCCGACACGCGCTTGACCAAATTTTATTATTTGTTGTTATTTCATAGCCTATGCACTATAAACATACCAATTTTCAAGTTTGTAAGTGTTCCCGTTTTTAAAATAGAACTAAAACAAAAATCGTCTCCGCGACCATTCAACTTGACCCCTCACTTATATGAATGTTCTTGAAACGAGAGCTCACCTCAATTGGTTACCATTAGTTGTGAGAAAAGTTGTAATATTTAATGATTTAAGACTTTTCCCTTTATTTGTACTTTGAGACCTAGCTTCTTGCCAAATTTCATAATTTTAGGTCAACGGGAAGTACCCTGTAGGTTTTGCATTTTTGAAGAAATGTATGGAGATGAGGACATAAAAAGCCATATCTTTTGATTGCGTCATTGTAAAAAATTTAAACTTTCAGATCTTGTGTGGTTCATGGACCCTAATATATATTATCAATTTCAACCTGATACCTCTACCCGTTCGTGAGATAAAGGGTCTTGACAGACAGACAGACGGACAACAAAGTGATCCTATAAGGGTTCCGTTTTTTTCTTTTGAGGTACGGAACCCTAAAAACAGGATTTTATTTTATACCACATAAATAATATATTTTCTAATTTTTTACTTAAATTTCAGAAACCGTAAAATTTTGAATTTTGGGTGGGAGAAACATCAAAATCGCTTCAGACGTATAAAGAGAATTTTTGCGTGTAATAAGAGGAGAGAAGATCTTTTTCTGTCAAAACTAACAGTTATAATAAAAATAATGAACTTAAAAAATATTTATCTTTTTATTGAAAAACATTTTTCATTTTATTGCATACATACTCGTAATATACCATCCGTTTAGGAGAAGTAAGCCTTCAAAGTTAGCTCTTTTTTGCAGTTAATGTATCTTTGCACCTTAAAGGGTTATTCTGGGGGTGAAATGCAACAACTTTTGTAGAACGACTTTTGAAAATTTGTAAAATAAATTCAACTCTCCCTATAAAGGGTGACTTTTAATTAGTTCTTGATAGCAAAAGATATGCATGTACTCATGATACTGAACAACTTTTCCCAAGGAACATAGGTCGAAATACGAAAAACCAAAGTTGACCTCCCATACAAAATGCGCTATCAGCTGATGCAGTTTCTATGGGAGGTCAAAACTTGATTTTCATATTTCGACCTATGTTCCTTGGGGAAAGTTGTTCAGTATCATGAGTACGTTCATACCTTTTTCTATCAAGAACTAATTAAAAGTCACCCTATATACAAAACGAGTAGTTCATAGGTCAAGTTCTTTTCTCGTAAATTTTAAAAACTCAGAGCATAAGATGTGTCTAGCCCTTAGATTTAGGCTTTACTTTTTACGGTCCGAATAAGTACTTTAAAAACCTTCACAACAAAACATGCTTTTATTAGTTGGAGCACTCCGTCGGTGGATTGAATTTAAAGTTCAGTAGATGTATTATTAAAGATGAATTTGAAGATCAATTTGACAAAATCTATGTCATCATAATATCCCATGACTCTTCCACTGCAGGACCGGGAGCTCCCTCCAGAATACCAGCAAATACGCGTGGTGTAAGTTAGGAGGGAAGTACCATAGTCACCACGCTTATTATAGCGTTGCGGCTGGCACCATGGATCGCGGTTGTTGGTGACCGCAGCATGTAAGACTACGACACACATATTTAGCAATCAATTAAAATATATAACAATATACCCTTACATATAAGAAATGAAGAAAAAGAAGTCACATTTGTTAGATGTTTGAAAAGCTATCTAGTCCAAAACTGTTTTTATAATCTAAAGGAATTTTTTGAAGTTAAACTTTAAATATTAGTAAAACATTAATAAATAAATATACAATAAACCTTTCCTGATACTAATAGGCAATCATAATTGTGAATATAATTATGATATGAAAATATTTTACTAATACTTATACTAATATTTTAATAATACTGTAGGAAGGAACTGAGTTAAAATTAATAATTTTATAAAAATAATTGAAATTAATTATTCAGAACGTAATGTTATAGTTACGAGTGAGTCTGTATACTAAAATTGTCTAATATGTTATTTTGTGTTATTGTTTTTTGTAAGTGTTATTGTGGTTATTGTCATGCTACCACGTAACTATTGTAAAAATAATTATATTTTGAAATGTCGATTCCAAAAATTGCAGTGCCCTTCCAGGGTCCATATTGTGTTCTGTATAATTGTTATTTTCCATCTATTGTACCATATGGAAGCAATAAATAATTGAAATTGAAATTAAGTACGCTGCTGCCCATCCTCTGTTTTATAATCTCTTAGTCGCCTCTTACGACACCAACGGGTAGTAATGGGTTTTGTAAATATCTGTAATTCTGCATTTCTGTACTTTTCCAAAGGGAAAAACATGTTTTGCCACCCGATACATGTTTTGCGCACCCCCTAGAACACTTTCATGTCAAGCTCTGCCTTGGTCGTAGTCAACCTCAGAACAAAGACCTCCTTGCTTTAATCAACAGTCGTACAAAGATCAGTCGTTGTAACATTCAGTATTTCAACGTTTTGGTGTTATATGTTATCACTATGAAATCGGAAATTTGGGTAACAATTTCGTTACATTTTAATTTGTCTCTAGTTGCATTGTTATCTTTTTCCCACGATTTGTGTTAACGCTAATAATGAACTTCATTGCCTGCTATATAAATAACTAGTTTCGCCGAGCTCCTTTCTACAGTATATCAGTGTGTAATCTATATCCCAAGCGGTGTTTTAGTGTGGGAACAGGGGAATCACCGTTACCCGACCGCATGCTGTCAACCGGCGAGGTGACGACTAATGTGACGCCATCTTTTTTCCACCAAAATCTCTGAAACCACTTGTAAAAGTCGCGATTTTTTTGTCATTTAATAAAAACTGGCCAAGTGCATGTCAGACTCGCGCACTGAGGGTTCCGTAACATTAAGTTAAAAATAGCGTCTTAGTCAGGAAAGCACAGTCGCACGGAAGTGTAATGCGCGGGAGTCCGACACGCGTTTTACGAGTTTTTTATTTGTTGTTATTCTAAAGCACTTCCCAAGGAGCATAGGTTATAGAACAAAAGAAATTTTTGATCGCCCATAGAAACTGCGTCAGCTGATAGCGCATTTTGACCTATGTTCCTTGGTAAAAGTTGTTCAGTTTCATGGGCAAGTTCACACCGTCCAGTATTATCATACCTTTCCGTTACACTTTGTATGCTTATGCACTATAAGTATACCAATTTTCACGCTTGTAAGTGTTCCCGTTTTTACGAAAGAGCTAAAACAAAAAGCGAGCAAAAAAAATCGCCTAAAACACGTAGAGGGAAGCCCGCCTTATATTTTTATTTTTATTATTTGTTGTTATAGCGGCAACAGAAAAACCTAATCTGTGGTAATCTGTGAAAATTTCAACTGTCTATCTATTACGTTTCATGAGGTAGGTACAGCCCACTGACAGACAGATATCGGAGGCATATTAATAGGGTCTTGTTTTTCATCCTTTAAGTACGGAACCCTAAAAAGCCAATGACGCGGTATTCTACAACATTTCACGGCTCTAATTTGCGTTTGTATTGTTGTTGGGAATAATTGCTAGAAAAATACTACCTAACTTATTATAACAAAATTGCAATTTCTGTGATACTTTTCATAGAATATGGAAGGCATTTGTACAAAGTCCATCAAGGAAAGACATTACCACCGCTGTGTGTATATCTGCTGCAAAATAATGTTTTTTTTTATTGATAATGGGCTTACTCTTGACCACGATCTAGTCTTGAAGACAGAGATGTAGTCGACGATGGAACGAGCTTGCCCAGAAGAAGCCTATTCACTCGCGACTTGAATAGATTCGAGTTATAATATGAACTTGGGAACACAGACGCAGGCAGAGTATTCCTCTCTTTAGCCACTATGTATCAGTGTCTTATTTAACTACATACGACCATAATTCAGTCTCATAGTAATAAATATTTGTTATGCAAGACAGCCAAATTGTTGTTTAGCGCGTGTACCTTGCATTGAAACTCGAGCCAGCGCAGAATTCTAGGATCAAAAGAAGAATCCTGAGCGTAGCGAGAGTTTCAAGGCACGAGACGTGAAATAACGTTGCTGCTGCGCGAAACATACAAATTTTCACCTCACTACGGCGAGGAAAATGCTAACGAATCGCACCAGTACTCTTCTGCCTCATACTAGAACTCATCATCACATTCTAATTTCAAAAAAGCCTTTTCCCCACGAGCGGCCAAAAATGACTTAAATTTTGAAAACTTTTTCCACTCTAGCGGCCAGAAAGGACTATAGCACGCAGTTTTTAAATGTATTCTTTATTTGTACACAACAAAACAATTATAAAATGTTATAGCTGTACTTTACAATGGCGAGCTTATCTCCTTAAAGAGATCTCTTCCAGCCAACCAATCTTAAGTAAGAAACAAAGCAAATTTTACCGACAAAGCAAAGTTTTCTGAGCTAGTGAGATCAAATAGTTGTTTGTTATGCATGGCAGCAAAAGTGTTATTTGGCGCGAGTGCCTTGTATTGAAACCTGAGCAAGCGAAGGACTCTAGGAGTGAACCATGAGCGAGCGAAACAAAAATTTTTTCACCTCACTAAAGCGAGGAAGCGGCCAGTACCGCAGCATGAATGGTTGCCATACTGCATGAGGTTCGAATTTCAAAAACCTTTTGCCCGCTAGCGGCCAAAAATCGCTTTTGGCCGCAAAATTTAACCGACAAACCAAATACTTTCGAGCTCATGAGGTGAAAAATAAATTAATGAAAAGTAACAGTGCTACGGAACTACTGTGTGTGAGTGGTCGAGTTCTTCGATACTATCAATCCTTGACAAAGTTGCCAATCGTATAGCCGCTCCGTCTCGTAATTACAGAGATTATCAGTTATTTTAGTGCTGCTCATTATAGGAGCCGAGTGGATGTTAGCTAGTTATCTAAACTCAATATTTACAACTTGTTAGCACTCGGTTATGATACGACACTTGTTTTGACGATAATTTGTACTTAAACATAAAATCTTATCGCGTTTGTTAATTGAATTGGTACACAAGAATTGACTGTTGCAGTGTACATGTATTATTATGAAGCAAAAGGCATAAATTACGAGTAAATATTCAAACAAGTGTTTTGTTCAAGATTCATCTCTAAAAATAAATATTGACTGTCTAAGTATAAAACGTAAAATTTATTCGTTTTGCCCATGTTGCCCAGTGACGCTAGCAACCAAAAAAAAAAACAACTTTCCCACATCACATCATCACAATTTTAAAGAAAAAAAAATGGGGTTATAGGAAGTTTTAGGAAGTAATTAGGTTTTTTTTTTTTTTTTTTTTTTTAATTTTCCTTAAAAGGGTCGCCTGATGCGTGATGACACGTTATTTATGGGAAATATTTTCTTTTTCTTGTTATTTTTAGGGTTCCGTACCCAAAAGGTGAAAAACTGACCGTTTGTGGTTCTATAACAACTGATAAATTCTGTATTAGAAACGTGTTTTTAGGCGATTTTTGGAGGATTTTTAAAAAACTGGTGGTACATTTACAAGCGTGAAAATTGGTAGTGATCGAACAACAACAAGTATAAAAACTGGTCAAGTGCGAGACGGCTTCGTGCGCATTTACTACACTTCTGCACAACTGGGCGTCCCTGACTAAGGCGATATTTTTACCTTCGTGGTACGGAACCCTCGGTGTGTCCAACTTGCACTTGGCCGGTTTCTTTTCTTCGGGATGATTGCTTATTTTCATAAAAAAACTATCACTGGGCTACGGAAGCAAAAAGTAATAAAATTTCACGTTTTGCCTCTTACATTGAACTTGTTTACAAATTAACGATTCTCATACAATCTCTCAAATATCTAAATAAAATTGTATGCTGAATATCGTTTGAAGCGTAGTGAGCTAATAGCGACGCCGACCTATGGCAACGTGGTCGGTTTGTTTGAACGCTTTTAGAAGCACTTGAGATCTCTGCGCAGTGTCAGGGCTCTGGCTGGCGGCGGCGGCGGCGCGGCTGGTATCATGGCGCCGCTCCACGCATTACTGCCATCAGATCACACAGATCCCGCGCACTTGTATCGCGCCGATAATCAATCAATGTTCATTACTCACTGATATTGATATTACCCACACCACAACAGGACGCCACTACCCGCAGTACTAGCCAAATGTTCCATTCACACTGATCCTCTGTTTGATCTCACTTCTAGTATGAATGTTTGATATGCTATTAGGATGATTTGTGGATAAGATTATAACTGAGTTAAATTCAAATCGGTAAATATATCAGACAGTATATGTATAGCATTGTACAAAACCATGATAATCCAACAAAGCTTTTATTTAATCAGTGCATAATATTTTAATTTTAATATATAAAAGAGCTTGTCCTGACTGACTGACAGACTGGCTCTGATCAACGCCGAGCCGTGACCGCTATAGATACAGATCTGAAATTTTGTACACAGGTTCTATGCACGTCAAAACTACCCACTAAGAAAGGATTTTGGAAATTTCATCTTCCAAGGGGGTGAAATAAGGGATGAAAGTTTGTGTGAAAGTCCTGTGTTTCTTGAGCTAGATACACACAACTTTGAATTTAATCTTTTGGTAAAAAATAAAGAAACACGTGTTTAAGCATTTCTTAAAAATCACCCTTCAAGGACCCCTGAAAAATGGATGATTTTTTTCCCGTATATGTTGGTCTATTAGTATTTCATTTTGAAAGGTAGAATCATAGAAATTAGGTTTTGAGCTTTTGGTAAAAAAGAAAAAGTACGTGTTTGAGGATTTCTCAAAATTCATCCCCAAACGGTGTGAAATAAGGGATGAAAATTTGTACGAAAATCCTACAGTTTTGTCATGCGGTACTTGAAAATTTGGAATTTAGTTAATAATAAGAAACAAGGAAACATGTGTCTTAGCAATTCGAGATATCATCACCCAAGGAGGTGAAATAAGGGATGAAAGTACGTATAAAAATTCTACTAAAAATTAGGATTTAGGCTAATTTAAAGAAAGAAATAAACAACTTTTTCAGCGTGTTTGAAAAATCATCCCCCACGGGAATGATAATTAGGGATAAAAGTTAATATGAAACGAGAGAAAAACAACGGCCCAAGTGTTTACGATACATCTAAAACAAAAAAAAGAAACACGTTTCAAAATTTAAAAATACTGAAAGTGCTTTGGGATCATTTTATGAACTCTAGCTTCCCGTGCAAAGCCGGTGCGGGCCGCTAGTAATCCATACTAATATTATAAATGCGAAAGTAACTCTGTCTGTCTGTCTGTCTGTCTGTTTGTTTGTTGCTCTTTCACGCCTAAACGGCTGAACGGATTTTGATGAAATTTGGTATGGTGATAGATGGTAACTTGGAGACGGACATAGGCTACTTTTTACCCCGGGAAAATATCTCATTCCCGTGGGAATCTACACATACAATAATACTCTAGCGGGGTTGTATCTGCTACAGCACACCGAAACTACTTAACCGATTTTGATGGGACTTTTTTTATTCAACTAAGTATCGCTGATTACGAAACCAAACCATCATTCCCTGGGATGGGGTTGGGGTGCGATAGGGTTGAAATGTCTAAAAATCAATATGGGTGTCGTTTGTAAGGTTTATCGAGCCGCTGATTACAAAAACTACAACAATTTTGAAATCCAACATGGTGGACGTGAAATGCTATCATCCCTTGGGGATGAGGTTGGGGTGCGATAGAGTTGATATGTCTAAAAATCAATATGGGTGTCGTTCGTATGGTTTATCGGGTCGCTGATTACGAAAACTACAATGATTTTGAAATCCAACGTGGTGGACGTGAAATACCACCACCCCTGGGATGGGGTTGGGATTCGATAGGTTTGAAATGTCTAAAAATCAATATGAGTGTCAGTTGTATGTTTATATAAGGATAGGGATAGCGGTTAAGATGGCGTTAGGGGTAGAAGCAGGGATAGGGGTAGGGTCAGGGATAGGGAGAGGGAGAGGGGGAGGGATAGGGAGAGAGTGTAAGGGAGGGGAAAATGAGGGGAGAGAAAGGGGGAGGGAGGGGTAGAGGGCGTGGGAGGGGGTAGAGGGAGGGGGGGGTAGAGGGAGGGAGAGGGGGAAGGGGAGGATGAGTGAGGGGAAGGGGGAAAGGGAGGGGAATGGGAGGAGGGCGAGGGGGGAAAGGGAGGGTGATGGGGAGAGGGGAAGGGGGGAAATGGAGGGTGAAGGAAGGGTGAGAGGGGGAAGAGGGAGGGGCGAGGGAGAGGAAGAGAGAGTGGGAGAGGGTGAGGGAGGGGGAGTGGGAATGTAGGGGGGGGGATACAAAAGGATAGATAGGGAGGAATAGGGACCTTTTTTACTTTTATGAATACCTCCTCGCTACCCATTCACTTCACTCCCTTTATTGCCTTCTTTTTTAAGTTCGCCTGTAACGGTTGACAATGAAAATTCCGCACTACCTACCAGTTAAATAAAATCAAAAGATAATTAAGTTTGTAGTAAGATGCATTTATTCAACTTGGATAAGTACAAATGCATCTTTTACGTAGGGATCAAGAAGGATAAGCGCTCCGTAAAATATGTTTCAATTAAGTTCGAGTTCTGTTTTTTTATAAAATCTACGCGGACGAAGTCGCGGGTAACAGCTAGTACTGACCATAAAACTGAAAAACCTTAGGAAACTTGAGGATTCCTTGATGAGTAAAGTGTTCATGAACGTTATAGTCTGAGTAAGATAGGTATAGTCGGGCGCACGTTAGTGGTAACACTTGACCTTGAACTAGTACACTCATTTACTGAGTGGGTCACCGGAAGATGATACGGATTCTTAAGTAGATCAATTTATTACAAAAACTATAAAATGAAATTTCTTTAATTCGCAAAATACTAAAACTCTTACAACAAAAGTTGCCGAATAGGTTGGCCTGAATGAACACCTGATATTTTTTAAATCAAATAATTTTCCTTTTATTTACATATTTCACAAACATAAATCAATTAAGAAAACTTTCGCATCGCATTAAATAAACATCTTCTTTTTCGCTGAGTGTAGAAAGGTCACATTACTGCACGTATTACTGCAGTTATATAACTGTAGGTGTTATAACACACGATTGTGCAAGTCAACAGTATATTGTTTACAGCAGGATCAGCTGTAGCTCATTGACTGTGGAGGTTTCCATTGAGGTGCGCACGCGTCGCCCACGGCTTCTCGGAACGCTGACTGCTGACTGCGCATGAGCGGCTGGCTGCATGCACGTGGTGACGTGTGGTTCGCACAAACACCACCACGGGAGCGTTATGTTACATTACAGCACGAACGTGGATTTTACCACACTTACTTACATTCCTACATTTTAAACGTAAACGAAAATATATACTTAGCACAAGAATGAATTTTCTAAAACGTTGAGTGCGTGCGTTGAGTTGTTAATAAATAATTATTAAAAAAATATTCATTCTACACTCGTTTTCCAACAAAAACAATAAATGAATTTATACATTTACAAATAGTAATTTAATTACCAATTCTTTACTTAACTAAGACTAGGTACTCAGTGGAAATTCGATGTTAAGTATGAGTGAAATGCCGTTTACATCTTCAGGAAATGGTTAAAAGAAGTAATAATTACAATAAAAGGACCAATGTATATCACCCGACTACGCTAGGTTGCCCAGGTAAATACTTACGTAAATTTTATTAGTTTAACGTGAGTCTGTCAAAAATGTAGAGTCGAAGATATCAAAATACTTATTTACAAGAGGTTCCAATTAGCATGTTGAGCACAACCAAGCAATATATAGGCGAGTTTCTAAATTATAAACTTTACAAGTTGTAGCTTAGCTCGCAAGCAAGTCTCCTATGCGATCGTACGCGCAGGTCTCGGCTCTAAAATTTATGCGCTACATTAGCCCGGACCGTACCCGCCCCCGCTTGCCTCGCTCGCCCCACTTGCCCTCGCCGCCGCTATTTATGCCATCCAGCATTAAATTATGCATGGAGTATCGGCTATACCGAACCGACCCGCGTTATACATGTGTTCGTACAACAGGACATTACAACTTATTACAGTGCCAGAGTCAAAGAAAAATACACGAATTGAATCAATGAAAATATCGACAATATTGTTGGTCATTTAAAGCCACGATCTTACCTTCCTGAATTCAGAAAGTAATTTGGCATACATTGCTGTTTGTAATAAGGATATTGAAATTAACAAAACCAAGCCTCCCAGCAATGTATGCCAAATTAGTGTTTGTATGTAGGAAAGTGTGACTGTGCCTTAAGGGGCTGATAAGAGCTGCATTACCTCCCTTTCTAACAAAGGGCAAAATGCGCGTGCTAGAACGGAGCGGATACGTGTTGTTTTACGTTTTTCGCTCATTTTTCTCAAAATCTGTACCAATAATATTTATTATAAAACCACTATATTATTATGCATAATATATTGAATAATGTGTAAAAGTTTTGGCATCATAGATTAATGGGTACTCAAGAAAAACGGATTAAACGCAAAAAGCAGAAGTAACTTTGGATTTTTTTTATGGCGTACAAAATATATTTAATCTTGTTTCAGAGTCGGCCATATTATTGTAAAGATGCTTAATTATTACATTTTTTTTTCACGGCCATATATTCATCACTTTTTGTTAAAAACCTGCTCAAGTGAAGCGTATTTGGCTCTTATCAGCCCCTTAACTTAACTATACGTTAGCTTTGTCCAGTTAATTTTGTCATAATCGTAATCCTGCGAAGGCGTTGGAAAGAATTTTTTTTTCCTAGTATTTTCTAGGCCTGTTGTCTTTGTAATTGTTAGGAACCCATACGTTTTTTATCTTTACAAGTTCAGACAAAGGAGCTAGGTGGGGGCAGAGAGAGCTTGCCGTTTCAGTTAAGCAGGAGTGGCCACGATAGGACCTACCCATACAGTCAAGTGCGCATCAAAGTTCACGTATTGGATTATGTGCTATTTAGATTCGCACGGCAAGTATCAATCTTGACGCGTGTTCTTGCTAGAACGTGGATGAATAGATAGGTAGATGTATTACAGAATCTGCTGTGTAATCTCTAACTGACAATGCACCACCGCGACACCGCTTATATCGGAGGATCTAGTCAAGATGCATACATGTTTGAGCAATTGCTTTATTTCTAAAAGTTAACCCCTAAAGAGGTCAAACTGGGGATGAATATATAACATCCCATGAAACGTCCACTGAATGACAGGGAGCTCCCTCCAGAACTCCAGCAAAAACGCGTCGTACTTTGGAGGGAGATTTACCATAGTCACCACGCTTGTAAGCGTTGCGGCTGGCGACCGCTGCTGTTGGTGGCCGCAGTATATAAGATGGTACGAAACCCATCCTCCGGTTCATAAGCCCTTAGTTGCCATTTACGACACCCACTGGTAGAGATGGGTTGCTACTGTTCTTTGCCTGTAGGACACAGAATAGTTGCATGGAAATCTGAGTATAATAATTCTGGAAAGAAGGGCATGTGTGCAAGATACTGGATGTTGAAACTCTTGAAACAAATTCGGGGGTATCATCAAAAAATAGGTATTCTTACTGGAGCCTTTAGTTAGAGGTACGTAATAGAGGTGAGAACGTGAAACACTTAAATTACATAGTGTTTGTAGATTATTTATTTTGTTTGCTTACATCTACTACCGCACATCCAGTTCATAAATAACCTAGAGTGAAACTTTAACAAGATCACTCACTGCAGCAGTCATAATTCAGAGGTGGATTCATGGAGGCGGAGGTGTCTTGTGTGTAGCTGTAACGACGTGTTTCGCACTCGCGGCACGATCGGAATGCGCCTGCACACGAGATGGGAGGGTGATGAGGTGAGCTCGTTCATATTGACACGTTTCGCTTCTAATTTACCTCTTCGGAATTAGTTTTCGTCCGCGGTTTTGTTCATATCATTGCTATCTTACAAACAGTGACAACCGCGACGAAGTTTCAGTCGCTCAGGCTTACTGCATAAATTAAATTTGTATGTATTCCAGGATAATATATATTTTTTTTATTGTTGCCGCCGATCTTCTTATATCCAATGTTTTTTTTATATCCAGTAATACCTCTAAATAATTTATTACGGATGCAAACAAACATATTGACTTTAATCGTTATTAAACACAAGCATCAATAACTCATGGTGTTGTACGGTAGGTGTCGCGATGATTTACTACAACACGTGTAAGACAGTATTCCACTTCCCTGTAACACCCTTCTCCACTATCCCCAGCCGGGTTGTGTATAACAACACTTATTTTCGCTAACGACGTTCTTAAGTAGTCATAACTTGTGTTTGGAGACACAGTTTTGTACCGCGCTGTAATAAACGTCGAGAAAGACATTAACCAAGTCTATACGTCCTAAGATATTCAAACAGGAAATTTTGAAGCCTATGTCTAGAATACACCACTCTGTACTAGAATAGAATAGAAAAGTATTTATTTGCTTCAATCATGGTAGTCATATATATTTTATCATAATCATAATATTTATTGCTATATCACAATTAATGTAGTACAAGATGTATTTATACATTTACTAGGTAGTAGAATGAAATTGACCGCTAAACAGTGTGTCCCAGATTTAGACTGTCAGTCTTAAGGTGATGTGAGAGCTGTGATCAGTTCCTCCGAAAAAGATGATGACATGAAAATGATCTGATGATTTCTGTTCTGAGTCATATTAGATTTCTTTTTTGGCTCCCTTGTGCACTTTTTGCTGAATCAATTTAATTAAACTTAACTCTATTTGATAACATTTTTTTAAGAAAATGTTACTAAATAGTTATATTTTTCACACAAGAGAACAATTAAAAAAAATTTATTACTAATTTAAACCATTTATTTAAACCACATAAATAACAATTAATTAATTTTAATTATTTTAGGAAGTCCTAACTAAAAGTTTCACCACCTCCAAGCCTGTCACACCGTGTACAAGTAATTTTATTTTTATTTGTTGATTAAATAATCTATTCCTAAACAATCGTGAACATCTTCTCATCTTTGTCCCTACACTTGAAATTTGAAAATAATAAAAACACCAAAAAATGTAAGAAATTTTATATATTTCTTCTTATAATACGCCCTATATATCTATAAAATCAAAAATATCTTCATGATTCTAAAAATAATTACGAGTAGGTAAATTCATTTATTAGAACAGCTTCTAGTTTATGGTGTCAATTGCTCCTTACCTACTGTGCAACTCGCACACAGTTTTAAAGTCATTTCGCACGGCGTTAGTGTTTACTTATGCATTTTGTATTCCCGTTATGATGACTGGTGGTTGTTGCCGTCTTGTCACATCATCATTATATCGTAGTTACTGCTGAATAGCTGACAATGTAAACAAACATCTACTATTATAGTTTAAGGCTGAAGAGTAACTCTTGGAGCTCTACCAGCACTATTGTCTCGTCTACAACAAATAGGTGTTACACAGAGGTGAAATACTCTCATTGATTAGTGTATTAAATAAAAACTGTGTACGTTGAATAAAATATGTTGTAGAGCCTCAAGGCTTGTGGGGTCTTAGCGGGGGCGACAGACAGCGCGGGGAGGGAGGGGGCGCCTAATGGCCGGCGAGGGCTGCCATAAATCGGGCGCGCGTCGATATGCACTCCGCGTTATCAGCACTTACCTCCCTCCCCTCCCCCTGCGCCCTCATACCTCACCCCCGCGGCGTCTGACGTCATGAGCGCCGGCGCAGAGAATGTTGCCGACTGTCGACGCTTTTGAACTCGCATTAACAGAATGTTGTACATAAAATAGCAGATATACCAAACGAAAAACGTTATGCTAAAAACGTTGCTTAATTAAAAAGTTTCCATCACATGTTGTGTACACTATGGCATGAAGTGGCTCTTTTTATATACTCTTTTTTTTGTAACTTTAACAGTCATTTTTTTTAGCATTAACTCGAAATAGCGAAAATAAAAACGTAAAACCTATAAAAGTCAGTTGGTGAGTGCGTTATTTTTTGCGCGTGCCCATAAATCGTGCGCTTTACGTCGTGCGCCGCTAATAGCTACAAATTCTGTCACTCCTCGCCATCTGTCACCCGATCTAAAAACTACCCACTATAAATAACACAGTTATATTTCATATTAAAACAAATGAGGTGGGTAATACGAGCCTAATTTACAGGATAGATTAGGTTTTTAAACCCTTTCGAAGATTATGTTAGTTAGGGAGAAACAGAGTCGAAAATATAATTGACTAGCTGGTGCCCGCGACTTCGCGCAGGTTTATAAATTGTACCCTATGTGTTAAATCTGATGTATAAACTGGATTATTGCAAAGTTTCATTAAAATCCATTAAGTAGTTTTACGTGAAAGAGTAACAAACATCCATCCATACATACGAGTACTTACAAACTTTCGCGTTTATAATATTAGTGTGATATTATTTTTTTGTGTTTTCTTCAACCAATATACAACACAGACTTCCTTTCAGGACTTATCACCTTGGATACAACATTTTTTTGTTTTTATTGGGAACCTCATATTTTATATTTATTTTTGCTCGTGTTGGGGTCTTCATATTAACTTCTGTTGCCCGCGACTTCGTACGCGTGAAATTCAGAGAAAAGTTAAAACTACCTATACACCAAATTTCATCCAAATCGGTTCAGCGGTTTAACCGTGAAAAGCGTAACAGACAGACAGAGTTACTATCACATTAGTTAATGTAAGTTGGGATGAAAATATCGAAAAAATATGACCACAGACGGGACACGAACCTGCGCCTTCATTTATACGTTAAATTATATTAGGTGTAATTGACGGTTAACCGAAAACTGAACGGGCGTGCTCTGTCAACGAAACTGAACAACTTTCCCAAAGCTCACTCTGATCGAACAGTTTGTATGGAGGGGTCAAATTTTTTTTCATTTTCCAAAAATGCTTCTTTGGGAAAGTTGTTCAGTTTCCATGACTGAGCACGCCCTTTCAATTTTCGGTAAACCGTCCCTTACACCCATACCAAAGACGCTATACAGGGTGTAAGGGACAGCCTTACGAATACTGAAAGGGCATGATCAGTCAACGTAACTGAACAACTTTCAGCGAATAAAAGTTTCAGGAAATGAAATAAAAAATCAGCCCCTCCATACAAACTGTTCAATCAAGTTTGCAATTTTGTATGGAGAGGCCGATTTTTTTTTTCATTTCCTGAAACTTTTATTCGCTGAAAGTTGTTCAGTTACGTTGACTGATCATGCCCTTTCAGTATTCGGAAGGCTGTCCTTTACACCCTATATACTCGAATATAATTTTGACATTTGAGAGTTTGAGGTCACACAAAGGGATTTTTGTTTGATAGTGTCCCCACCGGGAATCGAACCCGGATCGGATCGAGAGTCGAGCGCTCTAACCACTAGCCGGACCACGGCGCGGCGGCTGTTGAGTACCGCCTTGTCATTTTTTCTTAATCATGTTTTTTACGTAACTGTAACTTCTTAGTTAATTCTATTCAATTCTGGAGCCCTATTATTTTTCCTACAAATTGATCAACTGAGAATTTTGTCCGTCATTATTTGACTAGTGCAAAATCGCTTGACTTGATACTAGCTACACACGGCCGCTCATCGGTGAAAACACTTTGACCTTGAGCGAGTCTCTGGTTCCGGGCGTTTAAAGCCTAGCGCTGGTCCAGCTTACACTGGTTTTGCTTCCATGTGCTTGCTGCCATACGTAGGAACAATCGGCCAGAAATGTGGTTCTCCACCTTACGGTTGAAGTTCATTTGCACGTCATTTAACAACTAAGTATATTTTCCCTTCTGAAAGTTACTAATTTTTGACCTTACCTAAGCATACGAGCAGTGGCGGCCTTACCCATTGCGAGGCTCCGGGCGGCAGGTCTTTGCGAGGCCCTTTGTCCTTCGTGAAAAGCATGTGAAGCGAAAGTAGGTCTGGTTGTTTGGTTTAGGTCTTTTTCATGTTTGAGGAGAAATGATAAGGATATACACATAAAAAAATATTTTATATTGAAAGATTAACAAAATTAACAAATACAAAAATGATAAATTTCAAAATTGATGTTTGCGGCTTTTCCTAAGACTAAAATCTTTAATTAAAGCACAATAATCCAACGAATTAGCTACGTCATTTTCGATTGAAAGAATAGCAAGGGCTGAAAGCCGATCTTGTGTCATCGAGTTCCTCAAATATGTTTTAATAATTTTAAGCCTCGAAAAACAGTCATGGATAAAGACATAGACTCGGGCTCAGATTCGTGTTCTTGACTAGATAGCGTTGACGGCGGCACCGGTGACCTACAATGATGTAGTTAATTCATCACTATCCTCGCTGTTTTTGCTTAATGTCGACGGCGGCACCCTTGATGTGGAAGGAATGTTTTCAGTTGGATCAGGATTACAGTCACTTTCAGTCAATAAATGTTTTGTAGAGGTTTCTTGATCATCACTTTTTATATATTTATATAAAGATCCACGTAGATTTTCTTTTACCTGTTTTCTTTTGATAGCTTGTTTTCTTTTTGAACTACCTGACTCAAATTTTCTACCGGCGGGGCAGCACGATCACGCGAACTCATTTCGTAAATCTTGTTATGTTTCGCACAAACAATCAGAAATAATTTTTAAGTATCACACAGTTTTTAGGGTTCCGATACCAAAATGGTAAAAAAAAGGAACCCTTATGGTGCCGCTCTGTCTGTCTGTCTGTCCGTCTGTCTGTCACACCTCTATATCTCAGCAACCACTTACGCTATCGAGCTGAAATTTGGAATAGTTTTAGAATATAGTTGCCCAACTTAATTGCACATGAAAATTTTTTGAAAAAAGTATGATTATTAATGTAAAGGGGGCCAAAATAGGGGGGGCCAAATTTCAAATTGTCGCTACTAGGTCGAGTGGGGTATCATATGAAAGGGCTTTACTTGTACATTTTAAAATATATTTTTGTATTTTTTTAAGTTTCTTAGTTTTCAAGTTATGATGAAAAATTTCAAAAAAAATACCATTCCCCCCCCCTTATCTCCGAAGTTTGAGTAAGGGAAAATCTGAATTAATTACAGTTGACAGAGGTTTATGTAAACTTTACAGCAAAAATAAAACGATCTTTCTAAGTTGCACAGTTTTTCAGAAATCTGCAAAAAACCTTTACAAACAAATTTAGTTTTGCGGTCCTGAAAATGGACTTTATTGCTTCCAAAAATACTATAGGTATATCGGAACCCTCGGCGCGCGAGTCCGACTCGCACTTGACCGGTTTTTTTTACACTTTTTCAGCTTACTCAATACTTTAAATATTATTAGAACGTGACATTCAATAATGTACAGTAACGATTTTGTAACTCGTACTGCAAGAAAAATAATTCTAAGAGTACTATCAGACGATCGGATCGGACTGCTCTGAATTTAGCTCCGGACCACGATTTTGTCCAATAGCGTTGCGGATTGACCCAAACGACAATTTTGCTATTGGGCAAAATCGTGGTACGGAGCTAAATTCAGAGCAGTCCGATCCGATCGTCTGTTAGTACTTTAAGGTGACAAGAGTTGACGAACGAAATGAAACACGGGGATTCCCCGAGCGATAGAGGAGTAGAACATTATGTTCCGACTCCCGAACTGACCCGAGAGCGATGCGATTAAAAAACCGATCTTAAAGTGTTTCCAGGCGCGATATACAAGTACTTGAATGAATGAGTAAGTTAACTAACCTTATTTTAATTTACCGTTATGTTATAACCGTAATAAGTAATTAAGGATCAAAAGTTTAAAATAAAAAAAATATAGTTAAAAAAATTATATTTTTTTAATTTGCTTGGGTTGTTGCGCGAGGCCCCTGCAAGAGCGAGGCCCCGGGCGATTGCCCCGTTCGCCACCCCCTAAAGCCGCCCCTGCATACGAGTAGTTGTACGGGAAGTATGTAACTAAGCTAAACATAGGCTTAACTAAGTATATTTTAGTTATACTACACGGGAAGTTCTGTCTAAATTAATAGACCGCTTTTTTGGATAATCAGCCGTAAAGAAAAAAAACCGGCCAATAGCGAGTCGGACTCGCGCACTGAGGGTTCCGTACCACCACATAAACATAATTGTATTAGTTGAAATTTCAGTAAGTTAATGTGCTAGATTTTTTGATTCCGACACGCGCTTGACCAAATTTTATTATTTGTTGTTATTTTATAGCTTATGCACTATAAATATACCAATTTTCAAGTTTGTAAGTGATCCCGTTTTTAAATAGAACTAAAACAAAAATCGCCTCAACGACCATCCAACTTGACCCCTCTCTTATATGAATGTTCTTGAAACGGGAGCTCACCACAATTGGTTACCATTAGTTGTGAGAAAAGTTGAAATATTTAATGATTTCAGACTTTTCCCATTATTTGTACTGTGAGAACTAGCTTCTTGCCAAATTTCATAATTTTAGCTCAACGGGAAGTACCCTGTAGGTTTTGCATTTTTGAATACATGTATGGAGATGAGGACATAAAATGCCATATCTTTTGATTGCGTCGTTGTAAAAAATTTTAATTTTTAGATCTTGTGTGGTTCATGGATCCTAATATATGGTATTAATTTCAATCTGATAGGTACCTTTACCCGTTCGTGAGATAAAGGGTCTTGACAGACAGACAGACAGACAGACGGACAACAAAGTGATCCTATAAGGGTTCCGTTTTTTTTTTGAGGTACGGAACCCTAAAAACCGGTCAAGTGCGAGTCGGACTCGCGCGCCGAGGGTTCCGATATACCTTTAGTATTTTTGGAAGCATTAAAGTCCATTTTCAGGACCGCAAAACTAAATTTGTTTGTAAAGGTTTTTTGTAGATTTCTAAAAAAGTGTGGAACTTAGAAAGATCGTTTTATTTTTGCTGTAAAGTTTCCATAAACCTCTGTCAACTGTAATTAATTCAGATTTTTCGTTACACAAACTTCGGAGATAAGGGGGGGGGGAGGGGGGGGATGGTATTTTTTGACATTTTTCATCATAACTTGAAAACTAAGAAACTTAAAAAAATACAAAAATATATTTTAAAATGTACAAGTAAAGCCCTTTCATATGATACCCCACTCGACCTAGTAGCGACAATTAGAAATTTGGCCCCCCCTATTTTGGCCCCCTTTACATTAATAATCATTTTTCAAAAAAATTTCATATGCAATTAAGTTGGGCAACTATATTCTAAAACTATTCCAAATTTCAGGTCGATAGCATGAGCGGTTGCTGAGATATAGAGGTGTGACAGACAGACAGACAGACAGAGCGGCACCATAAGGGTTCCTCTTTTTTACCATTTTGGTATCGGAACCCTAAAAATACCTACTCTAGGGACCTACTTCTTATTTATTTTATATTGTACGAACACAATGTAACCAGAATACGATAATACTTCCCACCTACTGCGTAACTTGTTGATAATGACTACCCGTTACTAAACATCACTTGTGCCAACGATGCGATTGCTGAACAAAGATATTAGGTAACTGAGTCACTGGGCATACGCTGCTATCCATATGCCATCACCCTTGAACTTGAGCTTATTTTAGTCAACTGTATCTCAAGTGTCACAGACGTTAGAATCGCTTGATTCGTACCAGTGCTGGCTGCAAACTTGTGGTGTTTCAGTCCGTGCCGTATCATGTCTGGTGTATCGTCGGTTGCATTCTTGTTGATACACACTCCTATCAGCCAGTTGGTCTGATTTAGTAACAACCTACTACGAGTAAAGCTCTCTATTGAGTTAAACACTGTTCTGATTCATTTTAATTTTGCGTCATAACTTCCAGCTATTGTGATATTTGCATTTTCAATAATTGCAAATCATACAGAATGAGTCGTCACTTTATCACAATGCCGAATTTATACTTTGTTAACTATACTTTCATTGCTGCATCTATACAAGGTGTTCGGGTAAACACTGTGATCCTTGATACTGTGCATTCAGACAACTGAACAATTTTCTCTGAGGAACTTAGATCGAAATAAGATAAAAAGAAACCGGCCAAGTGCGCATCGGGCCGCGCCTTTTATTATTTCCAGTTTTTCGGCTATAACTCACTAATCTGTATAGCCTACTTAGCTGTGATAATTTTCCTTTTAATCCATAACTTTTCATATATAAATAAAGCTCTAATTAGAAAACCATTTCGAGATTATGTTTTGCAAGTCACATAGAAGAAGTCACTAAGAGAAAACAATAAATTAACAAAAACATGGTGATGACGTCACCAACACTGATGTATGGCAGTGAAAGCTGGGTATGGTAGAAGAAGCATGAAAGTAGAATCAATGCAGTGGAAATGAGAGCGCTAAGGAGTATGATTGGTGTTAAATTGAGTGACGGGATTAGGAATAGTGTGATAAGAGAATGGTGTGGCGTAAAAGAAGACGTAGTGACCAAAATCGAGAAAGGGATGCTGAGATGGTTTGGTCATGTAGAGAGGATGAATGAACGAAGATTGACGAAAGAGATCTACCAGGCGAGAGTGAATGGAAACGTTGGAAGGGGAAGGCCTAGGCGAACGTACCAGGACCAAATTCAGGACGTTCTGAATAAAGGCCAGTTTAAAAGTACCCTAAACCGACGAGCATGTATGAAAGGATTGATGAAAGTACAGGAAAGATCGTAGCAGGTGGAGGAATGTGGTCTCTGCCTACCCCGACGGGAAAGAGGCGTGATGTTATGTATTTATGTCGTCACATCGCTGCTGAATTGGCTGGATAGTGCACACGGTCATTTTCCGTTTTAAAAAAGTGTAGTCAAAGCTTATGTCATGCAAATGGATTCCAAAATTGAAAAATGAATGTTGCACTTATTCTTTTTAAAATACCTATCCAACGACACCCCACATAGAAGAGAAAAGAAATCAGGCCCACTTTACTTGTAGAGGAGTTACCCTAAAAAAAATTAATTTCACGATTTTTTTTACCACTGTCGGCGTGGATAAAATGAAGGTATATCCGTACTAAATTATAACTTCCTAGTACTAATATCTCTGAGCTAAGTCGCGGACAAAAAGACAGACAGATTTCGATCCCCGCCCAAGGCAATTATTTATTCTTTATCTTTTTATGTATGTACAAATGTGCATATATCAGTCTCTCAGGTAGGTACCAATAGTACAGGCTTAGCCTAGTTTAGGATCAAATTACTATATGTGAATTTGTCCCCCATTAAATATCCTCTTCTTGGACATTGATTTCAGATAGAAAGAAATTTATTGTTGTATTGTAAAGTATACAAATTACATAATAGCACTGTCAAAATTCTACGCTGGGTCTGACAAGGAAGTTCTGAAAAAGAGCTATCTATCTCTCCAGAGGTGATTATGAAGACCTCATGTTCAACAAAACCTGAAAGTTGACATTGATATTACTTGTTGCAGGTCAGGGTATATGCGGTATGGTGAGGCAGTGAGTGGACGGGAGAGGGTTGGAGTGGCGATGTTCGGCGGCAATGGGGGCACGGGGGGGCACGCGGGGTACGGGGGGGTGGGGGAGTGCGGGGAGGGGTACCCGCTGCCCTACCGCCAGTACCCGCACTACCAGCACTCCGCCATCTGGCCGCACGCGCACCACGAACAGTACGGTAAGGGGACACTCGCTGTTCGACTATCAAGTCTCCTTCAATAGGTTCAGGAACTAAAGCTGCAGGCCTGCAAGCTAGCCGTACAGGCTAATAATAGCGTATAGTTTAGTTTAGCGTAAGTTTGATAGCTCTATCTTTGACCTGGTGCTTGACTGCTGTCAAGAGCTCGTCCAGCTTGACATATTCGCGTCATCCTGCCAGGACCATTAGCAGGTACCCCTGCATTACATTTTTACCAGGGAGGGGTACAATATAGAAAGTCCTGCTCATATCCCTATATTTACCGCACATTTACATTGTTCTGTACTTTTCTCAATAGCCGTAGAGACAGAGAAAATACATACCTACGAGTATATCGGTGCAGAATTACAGTGTTTTTCGTGAACGAAAGCTATCGTTAACTTATAACTGCATACTTACTAACAAAGGTTTTGCCATAGATGACTTTGCCAATGTTGGACACTTTTTCTTTACAGATTCACAAATTATTTTAATTTCAAGGAAAGACTGAAACTATTTTAAGTTTCTAGTTAAGTGCCTTGATATGATAGTCACAAGGACAGTCTCTATCATCTGCTCATTTCAATAGCGCTATTAACCGTATTGTGATATCAATTAGCTATTAACAGAAATATCTAAGCCAACACCTTGGAATATCCCATTCCAAGTTCTAACTGCAACACTCAACAGTTGCTCTATTTCTGCTGTTACTGAAATATCCTCCAAACACCATAACTTATTAAGCAGTCAGTCATACAAGCTTTTTTTTAGGGTTCCGATACTAAAATGGTAAGAAAAGGAACCCTTATGGTGCGACTTCGTCTGTCTCTCTGTCACACCTGTTTATCTTAGCAACCACTCATGCTATCTACTTAAAATTTGGAATGGTTTTAGAATATGATTGCCTAACTTTATAACAAACGAAAAAAATATATTTTTTATTATAAAGGGGGCCCAAATAGGGGCGCAAAAATTTAAATTTTCGTTACTAGGTCGAGTGTCGAAATTTAATTTGCGGTCCTTAAAATTAACTTTATTGCTTCTCAAAATACCATAAGTAAACTGGAACCATCAGTACCCGAGTCCAACACGTACTTGGCAGGTTTTCAATCAATCACTAATGAAGTAACCTGAACAAAAGACACTTGAGTTAAGGAAAACGTTCCAATTTTAATTACGCTCGATATACAAGTAAACAATTAGCTACTTGCGGATTGACGTCAGCAAGCAAAATGAGCGGATGTTTTGCTCCTACCTAGCCCCCACTCCCACTTCCACTCCCAGCCTCCCGCAACGCAATAAAGCAGGAAATAGCGAAGTTGCTCGGAATAATCCCACAGAGATATTCTATTGTTGTTCTAACGTTTTACGTAATCATTTCCTTATGAAAGATTCCTAGTTGGCCATAACCTATATACGGCCATACTTACATAAGCTTTATGTGAATACATTTAGGCAGGTACGTACACTTACCCTCCCGCCTCCTATCTCCCCTTACTCCTCTCATCCCCCTTTCCCTCGCCCTCTGACTCACCCACAGCTAGATATAGTACCAATTACTTATTGCCACCAGGGGTCGCATATCAACTTTGCACAAAATGACCCCTCAACGTACCTCCGCCTCCTACGTAAGCCATATTTAAAATTTTCTTAACTGTAATGCGCCTAATTGTAGCGAATACGTAGTACACACGACCGCACATCAGTAGAAACACTTTTGGACCTTATGGTATGGTAATAGAGTTGAAAAAGTTTCTACCGACAAGCGGTTGACCGTACGTAAATAGCCTCACATTTTTGACAGCTCTTTTTAGGGTGCCAAAGCAAAATGGTAAAAAAGGAACCTTTATGGTGCGACTTTGTCTGTCTGTCTGTCTGTCACACCTGTTTATAGGGTTTATCTCAGCACCTACTCACGCTATCGTCTTGAAATTTGAAACGGTTTAAGGAATCTGTTAAAAACCTTTTCAAACTTGCTTGGTTTGCGGTACTAAAAATTGACTTTTTTGTTTCTAAAAATACTGGAAACGTCCTAACCCTCGGAACCGGTTATATCGGAACCCTCGTCGCGCGAGTCCGACTCGCACTTGGCAGGTTTCGTTTGACCTGTTTTGCTAAAAATAGTTTTCACGGAAAAGGAAAATCTAATTAAGTTTCCATGAATGAACCATTACTTAAATATGTTACAAAACGTAATTCCTCGGGCAGCTTTTATTAAACTGCACCTGAGCTGAGTCATAACAAAAATAAATAACCGTAGTCTTTTTCACAAGATTCAAAAAACTAGAGAATATCAAACTTTTGACAACGAAAATGAGATCGAAACAGTCAAATTATGCAAAACTTCGTTTACTGACATTAGAGTACGAGTAGGTAGAGATTGTAAAGATGCTCTGACAAACAGACACTGATTCGACCAATATTCTATTATAGTGAACAATGTTTTGATGTTGCTGTTTCGAAGTAAAATCCGTTATCGAAAGTAAAAAGTAGAACAGGGTTGATATTGAGCAAAAATTAAGTCCTCTGTATTAACGAAATATTAAAAAGTTATTTTATTGTTAAGATGTGTGAAGTCTGCATCCAATTCAAATTCCAACAAACTGTCTTGAAGTGAGATTGTCTTGATATGATAAATTTTGATAATAAACTTTTGTTTCTTTTTCCTTTCATATAGGAAATGTAATAATTTCTTAAAAGTTAGCTTAAAATATTTGAACACGATACCCTTAAAAGGATAAATCAGTGTGGGCCTAGAGGAACGAGCGTGATGGTGATTAGTTGCCAGATTCTAGCAGCTGTAACCGCAGATCGTGATTCAGGTTAGTGACGTCTCTCATCGCGTCAGCCAGATAGGCTATTGCTTGTGATGAGGATAGCTACACAGACACAGTTACAAACATGCGATAGAGGTCCAAGCGGGAAGCTGTTTACCGATGAAGATAACATAACATAATGGTTTAGATCTGATGGTGTAAATGAGTGTCTGATAAAGATCGAGGTCAAGAGTAAGCCCATACGTAGTAAAAAAAAACAGTAGCAATAGCACCATGTCCTAGATAAAAATGATATTTATGGTAATATGTCAGATTCAGATAATTTTATTCTATGGTTGATTCTTTACAAAATACTTATTGAATGTCATGCAGAATACAATGCAAATAGAGCGATGCCGTTTCGGATCATGCTATGTCATTTTTGACGTTTGCTTCGTACATTAAAAATAACAAATGACATTTAACTTTACATACCTACCTATAATTTTTACTGCAAGAGCTCCAATTTGACTGGTGACTTACGGGATTTTTGAAAATGTGGCCAGAAAAAACCCTAGAACATAAAGGAATATATTTGGAAATCATAAAATTGTGTCCAGTTGTTAATTTATATTTTATTTTTATTTATTTTATTTTATTCGGAAAACTTACAGCCTTGTAATACATAGGTAACATTAGCCATTATACAATAAATAGGAACTGGGCCATTAAATTTTTTTCATCTATACTATAAGTAACAATGTACGTATTTGTTAAAAATCTCACAAATGACTCGGTTATATTCACGAATTGGGTCTCTGGGCTTACGCTGCAATAATTAAATTCGGTATATTTTTAATACTACGGATTTTACGTACGAAGTAATAAGTATGAAGAACATTTTCCAGGAGAAAACGTTGAGCTAAGGTTGTTGCACTTGATTGTTGATATCCTTCTTTAAGAACTCAGTCTTATCGGTGTAGTCATCATCATCATCACCATGCCTGTCTATCTTTTTATCCCAAATTAATAACATACAACCTGTATAGGTAATACCTACTGTATTAGTAGTACTTATTTGCATCATCAAGGACTCGATGTGGTGTGAAGTGTGATGCAAGTCAAAACATAAACTGATGGCGACACGGCTTGTATGTGTTTATCGCTTTGTTACAGTGACACAATGACTGCTATCAAGATTGCCAAAGACCTTTGACACGTGTTGCAGCTTGTCACGCCCTTTAGTAATAGCTTTCGCAGTCTTGTAACACAATGCCGCTTCATGCGAACCTGCTTCATGCTGTGAAGTTCGTCAGGATAAAGTTCCATCTTCTTACAGATTGTACTTCGGAGAGAGAGAGAGAGAGCGAGAGTGACTCAAGAGCTCGGAGCTCCACGAGCTTATTCCACCATCTCCCTTCTACCATCGGGAGTTCAGACGCACCGCAGAATATCACCCATACTTGGTTGATATTGCGCACATTCGCACAAAGCGCTTTGAAACATCTTTTATAATGCGCACGGCTAAAGAGTGGAATTCTCTGCCTGCTTCTGTGTTCCCGAGTTCATATAACCCGAATATTTTCATGTCGCGAGTGAATAGGCTTCTCCTGGGCAAGCTCGTTCCATCGTCGACCTCATCTCTGTCTTTAAGACGAGATCGGGGTCAAGAGTAAGCCCATTGATGATAAAAAAAATCTTATTAATGCCCGACTCTGTTTCGGATGCTGATGTGTTTAATGCGTGCGTAGGTATCCTTTAAACCGTAGTGTCGCGTATTTGCGTATCACTAGCTGGTGTCGGGTTGTTGGTGAATCAGCGGCGATAAGGCGGCGGCGCGAGCTGATCGGCGCGGGCGCATGTGATCAGTGCGCGCGCTGACCTCTGACCGCGGAGTCGCGTTACACTTTACTACAACTACCCGCTTCTTCTCGCGGTATATAGACTCATCTTTTACTGTTAATTGGTGTTTGACCATTCCATTCATCCAGGACCTAACTGAGTCTGTCGCCATGGATATGCTTCCCCCGAGTTGGTTGGAGCATATTGCACTCCTTGCAGGTTGGTTTGCTGTTTATTTTGTGCATTTTAATGCGGTAACTACTCATCTTTCATTCTTTGGGTAAATGATGCAATGGCTTTTTTAATATTCTGTAACATCGGAAAGTGGACAACCAGAGACAGGACTCGAATACTCGTCTTCATCCGCCTGCAGTTGTGGATTTTGTTATGGTTTATTCAAAATTTAGGTAACCCCTGAGGTTAATGTATAAAATATTACAACGCAAGTAAATGTTAAAAATTAAATACTAGGTATATTGTTTATTATTCGCTTTCCAAAGTCGATACACTTCCACTTTGAAAACACGTAGAGGTATTGGAGGAGTCTATTTGCTTGTGTTAATATTATTGAAATATGTACAGAATCTTAATAACGTTGTCATCTGAGGTTGTCGTATTTGAGGTCGTTATCTGCAATGAGATTATTTATCGCGTCATTAAAATGTAAAATTTTATGTTCCGTAACAAGAGCTGAATGATTTACATCATTATCACAACATGTATTATATCCTTCCACACAGCACCGCTATGAGGAAAACGCATCTGACCGTGTGCGGCATCAACTCTTATTAAAGCTTGATACCTACTGTGTGTCGTCTCCATTAGTAAGGGTGATGAAGGACAAATTTCTATATGATTTGCTCATGTCTGCCTCTTTGACTGAGGATAAGGAGCATCCTCTAGAAGATACAAAAAATATTGGCGGACATCCACACCCCTGCGTTTTTGAGGAATTTAGTTTTAACTATTTTGAAATTTGACAATGAAACGTACACCTGGCAGACTATGACTATGTGATTAAATACAATGTATAAAACCCCAGAAAAATGGTCTGCCACCATAATAGCCCTGCGTCGTAAAGTTACAGCGCTTCAAAATGCAAAAATTCACTACTTCGCTTCGTCCCGTGATAATGCAGAGCTCTGCATGTCTGCCTCTTCAATTTTCTACATCTTCAGAAGTATTTTAAGCAGGAGCCACAAAGGCAGACAAAAATAACATTATTTAGTATCTTATTTATTTTTTTTGCTTCAACTCAAAAACGCAGCGACGCACAGAAAAACTTGTAAGGACCAAATCGATTCGTATTGACATAGAGTAATATAATACTGGCGTAGTATTGAGCTGATCTATCATCCCTATTAATATGAATCATGAGCAAATCATATACTTACCCAAATTGCAGCCAGCACCCTAACTATATTGGTTTGAGAGACAATAAAATAGCAATAAAATTATTAGCTGACTCGCTTGTCGCAAAATCACTAAGGAGCTATAGCTGTAGGTACTCGTAATCTTCTCGTGGAGTGATTAGCTCTTACAGCCGTCAACCCCCACACACAATATTATAATTAACTGGTTATGATTAAAAATTGATAATAAATTTTTTCGTGCACGATTTTCAAATTAAAATATTGGATTTAAAAGGTTTGAGCACCGCTAGGAAATGGGTATAACTATTAAAATTTAATATTATGTACGGTCAACCGCTTGTCGGTAGAAACTTTTTCAACTCTATTACCACGTCATAAGGTCCAAAAGTGTTTCTACTGATGTGCGGCCGTGTATACTTAATAGATGAAAAGAGACAAAAGCAGTGTGGTTCCGCCCAGAGCAATTCCACCTCATATTTTCTAGCAAGGATATATTAACTATAGGATGTGCAGCAACGCTTCTTTTGTTGGTCGCCACAGCGGTCTATTGTGCCGGCTGCAAGCGTGGTGACTACAACTTGTAATTCCAAATACGCAAAACCCTTCGGGGGTAGTTCTACCCTTGTAAATTAACAACTTTTGTTGTAACACATTTGAAAAATAAAATAAAAATAAATTTGTTTCTCCATACAAATTGACCGGATCAAATTTTAATTTTGTATGAAAATTCGATTTTTTTTAATTTATCTTTCAAAAGTAAGAACATAAGTTTTTCCGTTCACCCATGTGGGTGGAACTAACCCCCGAGAGGTTTTACGTATTTAGAATTAGGTACACGTTGTACTACTTAGCCCGAGAGGCGAGCGACCTACAACTGCAAGCATTTTCTAAAAGCCGATTTTTAGGGTTCCGATTCCAAAATGGTAAAAAAAGGAACCCTTATACTGCGACTTTGTCTGTCCGTCTGTCACTATAACAGCAACCAGTCAAGCTATCAACTTGAAAGGAATAGTTTTAGAATCTGGTTTCCCTACTTAATTGCACATGAAAAAAAAAAATATGATTATTAATGTAAATGGGGCCCAAATAGGGGGGGGCAAAATTTCAACATGTCGCTACTAGGTCGAGTAGGGTATCATAATGAAAGGGCTTTACTAGTACATTCTAAAATATATTTTTGTATTTTTTTACCACTCTTAGTTTTCAAGTTATGATGAAAAATGTAAAAAAAAATACCATTCCCCCCCCCCCCTGATCACCATAGTTAGAAAAAATCTGAATTAATTACAGTCGATAGAAATTTATGTAAATATTACAGCAAAAATAGAGTAGGTAGTAGAGTAGAGAAATAGCCTCCCGTCAGACACCTGGATTCGTTAGCGGTTGGCAAAAGGGGGGGGGGGGGGGGGGGGAGGACTCGCAAACCGAGGGTGTCGTACTGTACCACTAGGTAAGTTTTCTGCTTGGACGCGCAGTCAAGCAGAAGTGTATTAAAAACGCGCGAGTCCAACACGCACTTAACCACTTTTTATTAGTTGTTGATATCCTATAGGATAAACTATAGCTTATGAACTATTAAAATACCAATTTTCACGTTTGTAAGTATTTCCGTTTTTACGATGGAGCTAAAACAAAGATAACATAAAAAAAACAGAGCCACCCTTGTTTTTTTAATTTTCAATATTTGTTGTTGTAGCGGCAACAGAAATACCTACATAGGTAATCTGTGTAAATTTCAACTGTCTCCCTATTACGGTTCATGAGATACAGCACACTGACAGACAGACAAATATTGGAAGCATATAAATAGGATCACGTTTTTCACCCTTTGGGTACGGAACCCTAAAAATCAGCTTTTAGAAAATGCTTGCAGTTGTCGCCCACCTCCCGGGCAGTGTAGTGTACGTTACGAGTACGTACCTATACCCCCTCCAAAATAAATCACGCATATTTTGTACTGTGACATTCTCTGGAATCTCCCTGTCCAGTAATGACTGGAGTTTTATTATTAGTTGTAATGATTTAGGGTCGGCGGCCATTTGAACGCCTCAGCACCCGACCAGCGATCAGACAAGCATCTGCCTGGTTTATACTAAAAAGAGTATAAACCAGGTCACAGTCACCCTATATTTGCGTTGTATATTTATTTAATGGCATCACATCTCATTACAACATGGCAGCGCGGACTACTATTTTCAAATATGCCATATAAGTAACTTAAAGGCCGTTTCTCGATAACTTATTAGCGAGGCGGCGAGGCGGTGCTGACTTGGTGCTCAGGCGGACCATTCGGTTGAGCTCAAAAATTACTTAGTAGCTACTTGTCCTGTGTGGTGCCGGCGAAGAATAGTACCAACCCATACATACCCGTGGGTGTCGTAAGAGGCGACTACGGGTTAACAGGAGAATGGGCAGCAGCATCCTCCTTTGTATCTTACTTACTGCGGTCACCTACAACCGCGGTCCATGGTGCCAGCCGTAACGCTGACAAGCGAGGTGACTATGGTACTTCCCCTCCACATTTTTCCAGCATAAGCTAGAATTCTGGAGAGAGCTCCCTGTCCTGTAGTGGACGTTTTTTTTCATGGGATGGTATGATAGCTACTTTTAGTATTATTTTTAACGAGTTGTCTGCCCTGACTAAAGGGTTGCATTTGCCGGCAGGCGGCGGCGGCGCAGTGGGCGCCGTGGCCGGCGTGGGCGGCGTGGCGAGCGTGGGCGGGGGGCTCTACGGACAGAACATGGTGATGGGCTCGTGGTGCGCGCCCTACGACCCGCTGCAGAGGACAACCGCTTACGGTAACATTTTCATACATTTTTCTTTTAAGTATTTTTTCGTTCGGATTATTTCTATAAAGTAGAAACGTTGCAAAACGCAAGTCTTCTCCATCAGTATCGGAGTCTAACCAGGCTTCTGTGATGGGGGCTAGCTAACAGTACGGTGATGTTGTGAAATTTTGTGATCTAAAATTGGTATAGTTAATTCACAATTCACGCAGGCACAATACACATCGTGCATACAGTGCCGGCAAAGAAAAGTACCCATCTCTACCTTTGGGTGTCGTAAGGGGCAACTAAGGGTTTATAAACCGGAGGATGGGCAGCAGCGTCCTTCGGTGTATCAGTCACCAAAAACCGCGGTAGATAGTGACAGTCGTAACGCTGACAAGCGTGGTGACTAAGGTACTTCCCCTCCATATTGTTCCAGCAACAGCTGAAATTGTGGTGGGAGCTCCTTGTCCTGCAGTGGACGTATTATGGGATGTTATGATGATGTAGACTATTCAGACTATAGGGTGTCATTTAATTACTTAGTTTTTGATAGCAAAGGATATGCATGTAGGTACACACTGCTGCACGTCGGTGGAAACACTTTGATCTTGACTGGTCTCTGGCTACGGGCGTTAGTAGCGTAGCGCTAGTTCAGCTTATGCTGATTTTGTTTGTACGTGCTTGCTGCCGTGCGTACCTACTCGTGATTACAAACAGCTTTCCCAGAGGAACATGGGTTGACAAACAACCTTTTTGGCCTAACCATACAAACCCCGCACCAGAAATGTACCTAAAGCTTGTAAAGCGCGATCGAAATTTTTTGTCGTTTTTCGACCCATAGGTATTTTTTGGGAAAAGTTGTTTTCACGAGTACCTACATGCAAGTCATATCTAGATAGACTAATAATAGGTACCTAATTATAAATCTTCTTAAATATGGTTGTAGGTAGGTATCACTGAAAACATTTTGTTATGTGTGATACCAGACATGGACCTATTTGGTTTAAGTGTTATTGTTTTTTCCTTAATTGATTGCTGCAACCACACCATACTAAAACCACATAGAGTTAAACGAACAAATCGATAATGAATCCGCGCCACAATTATAGAACTAAACAATCATAGAACTGGAATAAATTACGAGGAAAATCGCTAGCTTATTTTGTCCGGTAAAAAATACCAACTCCTATTACATAGGACAAGTTAGGATTAATAAACAAAACCTACAGCAATGAACAGGTAAATTTGTCTTTTCTTACAATTCTGGTTAGTGATCTCAACAAAGTTGTATAGTTACTTAAACTAAACAACAATACATGCAAAATTACAATGAAAAAATGTAGTTTGTGTGCGACTGAAGCCTAAAAAACATACCTTCCTAATGACGGCAAAAGCCCGATTCAGACACACGCTTTCAAACGTACCACATTTGCGTGGAGTTTTATATAACCTAAAAACTCGCACCCTCAATAATGTAATTTATTGAATTCTGGCAAACTCGTTATGTAGAAATTAATTACTCGGATAGATAACTAAACGAATGTATCGAGGTTAGCAAACAGATGGTGCGCGTATCGGCCGGATAGAGATAACGCGACCGAGGTGCGAGGTACTAGTTCGGCAGCTAGCACTAATACCTACCTACTGATGCAACTTACAGAGCTGTCGCAGCGTGTTATTGTTACAAAACTTCTAAGAACAGATAACAACATTGTAAAGCACACCAGTCGAGCTAAGATTACAGGACAACATTGATAAAGGGTTATAGCCTTTAGGTAGTCAGTTTTATTTTACCAGATAAATGTTGCGATGATCTAGCTAAGGTTAGAGCGGAACACGTAGAATATGTAGCGTGTACTGGACAGTAGTATGATGGTGGTTGGGTTGGCAATGAACAGATGGCGTGCTGGAGGCGTACGAAGAGGGTCGCGAGTGCGTCAACTGCGGCGCCAACAACACGCCGCTGTGGAGGCGCGACTCCACCGGCCACTACCTCTGCAACGCGTGTGGCCTCTACCACAAGATCAACGGCGTGAACCGGCCGCTCGTCAAGCCGAGCAAGCGCCTGGTGAGTGTGTGCGTGCTGTCTCTCAACGGTGCTCTGTTTGTAGGTGCCGACGCCGAGCTCCTCACGCGCTTCTATAAGGAGGGCTCCCGCTGGATGAGCGTGGAAGGCATGGCCCGGGGCATGAAGAAGGTGAGTCGGTGGCGTGTAGACTAGTGCATGCTTTCTTCTTCCGCGTCCCTTATTGCACGATCTTATGGTGTTCGTTCCGCAGTTGCTTTGGTGAAAGACTACACGCTACCGCTCCCTCACAGAGTGCTGTCTTTGCTTGAGCACTCTGCTTGCACTTAACTCACAGACCAATAAACTCTATGATGAACAACATTTACCTACTTATGACAAAAACCCGTATCTGATCTGACATCAAAATTGTGAGCGAAGAGCGGTCAATGGCTGTTTCAAACAAAATAATTTTACTAAGATAGTTCGCAATACGTAGGTATATACTTAGTTAACGTGTTTATTGGTCTGTAGTTAACTTTGGTATATATAATGGTTATTAGTATTAGGCTATGATTTGGACTGATCCGGGCTGGCAACAGCATAAATTATGTTTAACGTATTTGTTGCTATTCCTATCTCTATCTTGCTTGTCTCCACATTAATCCAATCAAGAATTTCAAATGAAAATAAATCTACCATTTTGCTATCGCCAGCTCGTCTGATCATAACCTCTTTAATTAGACGCTTCGGCGAGAGACAACGCTTCAACGGGCGATGCGCACCGCGCACTGCAGAGTAATTGAACCGCGTAATGATCCGTCGGTTGTAATCAGCGCGTAGCAGCTGGAGATAAGGGCCGATATCGCGCGTGCTTTGCGAGGTCGCGATGTGTGGTGTGGACAGCGGCTGCGGCGCGGGCGCGGGTAACGCGGGCTCTCATCGCATCGCGACCGCGCGGCCATTACCCTCGATATTGAACCTTGTGCGCGGGCGCTCGCGATGGGTTGTCTCGCAGACACCGCCAGCCAATCGGCAGCGGCCCCGCCTCGCGACGCGCGTCTCGATCTCCTTGATCCATTATTGGATAACTTCGCCGCATTATTATGGAAAGCATGCGTAGATTCTCCTTTTGTATTGTCTGCTAATGTTTGCATTGGCTGGGACAGGTTCTATTATATGCACGCGGAATGTGGTAGGTCAGTTCGGCGGTTTACTTAACTGCACGTAACTATTTTTAATTCCCTATTGGTTTGAGTCTTTGCACGAGTTTCCTTTCAAATTATTTTATCTTTTGAATCTTCTTAATACTACACATTATTATGTTCATTTGATGTTGTACACCTAGCAAATATACCTACCTACGCCAGACATTCTTATTACGTCTAAACTGTTCAACTCTACCGAGCTAGGGCTGTTATTACCGCTACCGCAACGCATCCGCTTAAGTTGTCATATCATAGTCAAAGTCTATAGTAGGTGCATGTGCTGGGTTTTAGCTGGGTGGGATGTGAATTACCTAGTTAATGTGGTTGTTTACGTCCAGTCGGCGGCACGTCGCCACGGCCAGTGCTGCACCAACTGCGGCTCGCGCAACACCACGCTGTGGCGCCGCAACAACGACGGCGAGCCCGTCTGCAACGCGTGCGGTCTTTACTATAAACTGCACGGCATCAACAGGTAGCTATGAAGCATCATCGACAGCTTTGCCAAGTCTACAATGAGGCTTTGAACGCTGTGAAACGTTCTCGACACAAAGCATGCACAAAATACCAATGTGTTCCTTACACCTTACCTACAAGACACTGTGGTCCTTCAAGAGAAGTAAAAAATGAGATTTTAACATAAGATCACACAGGGAAAGTTATTTTTATAAAAGTACCTTGAAGAACCACAATGTTTACCTAACACTCTGTATATGATAGTAACATGACTGGGCCAATTTAAATGCATAAACCAACAGTGGTGGTCAGTCAGTCATCAAACCACAAGAAAAAGGCCTGTACATTATAGGTATTTTTGTTGAATTAACCAAGCATACCTACATAATTATTTTGAGTTTCGAAGAAAATAAATCATAGTTTGCCTTATTTAGGTATAATGTCTAATCGTTTCACATCAGTCACTTCAACCAGAATGACCAGACAACCTTTCCCTGAAAGGCAATTCTTCTTCCTTTTCAAATTTATATTTACTTAATTAAAAAAGAAATCGATAACATTTTCAGGCCACTAGCGATGCGAAAGGAAGGAATTCAGACACGAAAGCGCAAGCCAAAGAAGAGCGCAGCTTCAGGAGGCAAGCCGGCCGCCATCGAGCCTGCCAAGAAAGAGGAGCACAGCTCTCCCGGAGCTGACGGTAAGCGACAAATCAACTAATACTTGTTGGTAGCGCAGCAAGAAAAGCGCAGCTTCAGAAGGCAAGCCAATCATTTAACACGCCAGTAGAAATACAGCTCGCCGAGCCTGACAGTAGGCAACAAATCAGACGGTAGGTAGTAAGAAGAGTGCGGATTCAAGAGGCAACAGAGACGCCATCGAGGCCCCTAGAAAAAGGAGCACAGTTCACCTGGAGCTCACGGTAAGCAAAAAGTCAAGTCCGATATGTAAGTAGGTAGTCGAACAAGAGCGCAGCTTCAGAAGGAAGGTCACAGCTTGCCGGGAGCTGACGACGGTAGGTAAGCAGCAAGCCAACTCAGACCATTGGTCCAGCAAGAGGGTCATCGCCTCTAAGATCATCGCACATCGCATCAACTCTACTCGAGATCGACTCTGACACAACTCGAAAGAAAGTATAGGTACCGTAGGTAACACGAAATAAAGCTTACATTTTGATTACTTTACTTTTAGTCGATTTGGAGCAGAGGAGATGCAGTGTGCGATGACCAGATCAGAAACACACAATTTTTTCCTACTTATACCTACAGGTAATACAACGCAAAGAAATTGGCTAGTTTCGTCATCCGACAGCCATTTAGCTGACTTTTATGTGCGGAAGTCGTATCTCCTCTTACAACGGCAGCTCGTAGAAGCCTCTAATTGACAGACGGCAGCCATCAATTAGGCAGTTCGTAGGCAACGACAGCTAGATAGATATTTATTACAATTGTAGGTTACGGAAATTGGATTGGTCGCTGACCTAAATTCAGCTGAGGAGTATTGGTCAATTATGTACCTACTAGCTGGTGCATGCCACTTCGTACGCAAGATAAAAGTATCCTTCGTCCTTCCCCACGGTCTAAACTATTTGAATACAAAATTTCATCGAAATCGGTTTAGCTGATTAGCAAGCAGTGAAAGCGTAACAGACAGACCACAGAGCTCTGAAGTCCATGCGTCTTGCTCGGCGCGCAGGCGGAGTGGCCCTATCATTGTTTTGTGGGACAGACAGTTACGAATTAACTACACCAAGTTTGGGTTGAAGTTTGAATTTGATATTTAACACATAGAAGGTCAAAGCATATAGAGGAAGAAAATTATCCCGATATAAGGCAGTGCTCTCTAATAAATATGCACCAGCTGAAAATTGTCTTAATCGATGCTAGGCATCATGAATTGAATACGTGTTCTGTGAGTTTGCGCCGGTTTCTGGCTAACGATAAACTTTTGAGGACAGAAAAACCATGAAAAATTTGGTGTTTTTTACTTTTCGCTTATAACTCAAAAACCATGCATTATAGAGAAAATGTTTCTGAGGCAAAACGAAATAACATAAAATTTTGCGTTAGGTGACTTACTCGAAATTCAAATCAATATAGCAGTTTAGCCACAATCGATCGTTGAAGATCGGCAATTTTACCCATTTTTTTTCCGCAATGCATTTTTTTTTCATTTGCGCTTAAATTATACACAAACGGCTGATATTGTGATGAAATGGTGTATCAGCGAATTTATCCTCGTATAGGTATTTACCTAAACAATGATACCTCATTTACTATCTGGAGTGTACCTAGTGGTTTCCAATTTATAGCTGTCAGCGCAATAGCCTCCGAAGTACAGTGGTGAATTTTCATATAATTTGGGTATATTTTTTTTTTCTTTAATCCTAGTAAGGTCTTGGTTAGTGTATTATAAATGTGTAATTTTAAATTATTTTTGTTGTCTAGTTTTAGCGAAATTCAAGAAGCGTAGATTAAAAAATAAAACACCATAAAATAAATAAAAAAACCGTAAAAATGGGATCTTAATAACTGGGCTTAATAACTTTGATACCAGTAGCAGTAGCATGTGCCCCTTGAAAATGCATTTTATTTACTTGAGCAAAAAAATTTATGTTTACTTCATACATTATTACTATACGTCAAAAAGTGATATTTGGCTTTAGATATATTTTTACGGGTGATGCAGATGGTGGGCCGATTTACAGGTGTTTGCCTTGCCTACTATAAGCACAATAGTAAATGAGGTATTGCTTTTTTAGGTAATTAAATGAAGATTAATTTGCCCGTACACTATTTTATCACAACTTTAGTCGATTGTCTATAAATTCAGCACAAATGAAATAAATATGCGTCTCAGAAGAGGATCTCTGCGGTTTGCCTTCACGGAGAGAGAGAATTTGATAATTACTAAAGGATTTCTGTACCAGTGTGTTCGGAC
Organism: Athrips mouffetella; assembly: GCA_947532105.1. NCBI lineage: Eukaryota > Metazoa > Arthropoda > Insecta > Lepidoptera > Gelechiidae > Athrips > Athrips mouffetella. Next base: position 34,390,046 of record OX383957.1, on the reverse strand, counting down.
ACCTCTGGAGATGTCCTTGAAAAAAGCCCCGAGAAGTCCCAGGTGGGAGAGCAGCTGGAAATGCTGGAATTAGTTCGTAAATTAATCCCTAACCGCAGTTTGGTCATTTTCTGTAAAAACTATATGATATAGGATATAACTGTGTGTAATAAAGGAGCCATGTCAACAGCTTTCATTAGCCTAATAATGCCCCTTGAAAATGCATTTTATTTACTTGAGTAAAACAAATTATGTCAACTTTATACATTATAACAATAAGTCAAAAAGTGATATTTGGATTTAGATATATTTTTACGGGTGATGCCGATGGTGGGCCGATTTACAGGTGCTTTTTCCTGAAATTTGCCTTGCCTACTATAAGCACAATAGTAAATGAGGTTTTGCTTTTTTAGGTAATTAAATGAAGATTAATTTGCCCGTACACTATTTTATGACATCTTCAGCCGTTTGTCTACAAATTGAGGGCGAATGAGAAAAAATATATGCAAAATGAAGTTTAAAAATTTTCAGTTATTTTTTTTCGTGAATCAATAGCGCTATCAAAATGGCGTATCTGCCATATTGTAGAGAATTTAATGTAGATTATTTTAGTCGTTAACAGTCTTATCCTGTATCATACAGGGTGTTAATTTAATTGCGTGCCATAGCTTAGGGGGTGTTTCAGTAACGATAAAGGAACACAAAAAAAATATTTAAAAAAACAATTTTTTTTTTTTCGTATTTTTTTATTATTATTTTTATTTACTTTTTTTGATAATATTTTAGTGTGTGCATCTGCCCATGATACTAAACAACTTTTGCGAAGGAACATAGGTCGAAATACGAAAAAAAAATTCGCCCTCCCATACTAAAATGTGCTGTCAGCTGATGCAGTTTGTATGGGAAGTCGAAAAATGTTTTTCGTATTTCGACCTATGTTCCTTGGGAAAAGTTGTTCAGTGTCTTGGACAGATGCACATCCTAAAATATTATCAAGAAAATAAAATAAGAAAATAAAAAAAAAATGTGAAAAAAAAGGATTTATTTTATATTTTTTTTGTGTTCCTTTATTGTTACTGAAACACCCCTTAAGCTATGGCACGCAATTAAATTAACACCCTGTATAGTTTTTAAAGAAAATGAACAAAACCGCGGTTGGGGATTAAACGAACTAATTCAAGCATTCTTCTTCTCACCTGGGACTTCTCGGGGCTTTTTTCAAGGTCATCTCCAGAGGTGTCCGAACACACTGGTGCAGAAATCCTTATCAAATTATCTCTCTCCATGAATGCAAACCGCAGAGATCCTCTTCTGAGACGCATATTTATTTCATTTGTGCTCAATTTGTAGACAATCGACTAGTTGTGATAATTTATGAAGAAAATAAACCTCATTTACTTACCTTAAAAAAATCGTATCTCCTTTACTTTAATACATGTAGTATTTTCCAGTTTATAGCGAATAAAAAAAAGCGTTAAATGAAGATAAAAAACTTAACTTTTTTTCTTAACACCCTATATTTCTGAAATGGTAAAGTATAGAAACCTGAAAATAAAACTACAAACACATATTGATAGTTACTATAAGGGAGTAGAAGTTTGGTCTTTCTTACCTTAATGGTTTAGAAAATAGATACGAAAAACCGTAAAAATCCCATTTTTACGGTTTTTTTATTTATTTTCTGAACCGTCAAATTTAGAAAGACAAAATTATTTTTCACGTATAAAACTTATCAATGTTTATTTTTTGCCTAAGGTCCAGGTTTCTACCATTTACCGTTTAAAAAATATGTGGTGATTTATTTTTTCATCCACGCTTCTTCTGGAATTTCGCTTAAACTAGACAACAAAAATAATTAAAAATTACATATTTATAATACACTAACCAAGACCTTACATATGATATCATATAAGTTAGGATCAAAGAAAAAAAATATACCCAAATTATATGAAAATTCACCACTGTACTTCGGAGGCTATTGCGCTGACAGCTATAAATTGGAAATTACTACACTCCAGACAGTAAATGAGGTATCATTGTCTGGGTAAATATCCGAGGATACATTCGCTATTACACTATTTCATCATAATTTCAGCCGTTTGAGTATAATTTGATCGCAAATGAAAAAAAATTGCATTGCGGAAAAAAATGGGTAAATTTGCCGATCTTCAACGATCGATTGTGGCTAAACCGCTGTATTGATTTGAATTTCGAGTAAGTCACCTAACGCAAAATTTTATGTTATTTCGTTTCGCCTCAGAAACATTTTCTCTATAATGCATGGTTTTTGAGTTAAAAGCGAAAAATAAAAAAGCACCAAATTTTTCATGGTTTTTCTGCCCTCAAAAGTTTATCGTTAGCCAGAAACCGGCGCAAACTCACAGAACACTTATTCATGATGCCTAGCATCGATTACGACTATTTCCAGCTGGTGCATATTTATTAGAGAGCATAAATCTAACTTTCCTACCCTAATAAGAAATGATTGAAAGACGATTTTTCATAACTACATACATACATAACATCACGCCTCTTTCCCGTCGGGGTAGGCAGAGACCACAGTCCTCCACCTGCTACGATCTTGACATACTTCCCTTGCTTCCTGTACTTTCATCAATCCTTTCATACATGCTAGTCGGTTTAGGGCACTTTTAACTTGGCCTTTATTCAGAACGTCCTGAATTTGGTCCTGGTACGTTCGCCTAGGCCTTCCCTTTCAACGTTTCCATTCACTCTCGCCTGGTAGATCTCTTTCGTCAGTCTTCGTTCATTCATCCTCTCTACATGACCAAACCATCTCAGCATCCCTTTCTCGATTTTGGTCACTACGTCTTCTTTTACGCCACACCGTTCTCTTATCACACTATTTCTAATCCTGTCACTCAATTTAACACCAATCATACTCCTTAGCGCTCTCATTTCCACTGCATTAAAGTAAACTATCATTCACACGTTCATCACCAAACTTACCAAGAACTCTTTCATAACCGTCACGCTTTCTTCCTACCCACATGAATTTGTCTTGAGTTTTTGATAATTATAGAAATGAAATGAAATTCCCGTTTTCAGAAATGAAGCCGAGTTTAGAAGTGTCTCTACCGCTGAATTCATCGATGTCGCACGCAAGCAAGCACCGCGACTCTGTGCCGCCCACCGCGGACAGCCCGCACTCAAATCACGGCACGCACGCGCACTCACACGCGCACGTACACGGAAACACGCACGCGCACACCACGCAGCAACATGCGACCCACGCGCAGCACGGCACGCACGGCCAGTACAGTTTAGGTAACGAGCAAAACTTTTATAATCCCAGATTTGCAAGATGTTCAAGCAGTGTAAAAGTCACTCTGTTTAAGCCATATTGCCAGTCATTTTACACTTGCAGTCTGTGGATCAACTATACTCAGAAGGCATACAGCGCCCTACGTGTCCAATACAATTAGCGTTCAGGATGTTGTTGGGGCTGCCGCGTTATTGCAGTGCGTCGGGAATGTTCGCCGCGCACAGAACGAATGGCTTTCACGACTACGGGCAAGGGTAGCATCCCTGATGCAGCGGGTACGCGGCAGCCGTAATAGCCTCCTGAGTACTCCTGACTGTGGTGGCAGAGCGTGTGGATGGCCCGATCCTTGAATATTGGACCGCCATTCATGTCGTTTTGTCATTTTATGATTTTGATATTTTAATGTTGATTATTAATTTACTAACATAGTTTTTAAGTCTAATGTTACTAACAAATATGGATTGTACCTATCTAATTTAAATAAATTTAATTGAATTGAATAAGCGAAGTCCACAGACGACTCATTGTTTTTCACGAAAAAACAGATGCACAGGCTTAGGCCTTGATGTATTTGGGCTGCTACGGTCATAATACCACATGGTTTTCCACCTATTTCTGCTTTTTTATTCCTAACTTACTGTGGTATATTATTATTGTTATCTTAAATGTCAAGGATATGACGAATTTCGGCGCTTTCCTAATATTGAATAACGAGTTTGTAATTTTCACATAGCAGGAGTAAACGCGCTGGGCAACGCTGCGTTTCTGTCAAACCCCGCGCTGTTCAACATCAAGAGCGAGCCGGCCGCCGCCCCGTCCGGCTACGAGTACCCCGCGCCCGCGCACCCGCACCCCCACCCGCACGCCTCCGCGCAGCACTACCACTCGCATCAGCATTATCTGCACGCTCTACAGGTACTCGCACGAAACAGAAGAGTGGTAAAAAGGCCGCTTCTTTCACTTTATTCAACTCAACGGCTCAATCAAAGACATCTCCCGCAAACTTGGAATTACTGTTGGTTCAGACCATGAACTGAACAAATTGGCAAACGATTACTTTACACTCTAAGGGTCGTATTGATAAACTCCTCTCAAGTCTGAGATTGCACTCAAGATATATAATTTGTATGTGTAAAGTACATCTTGAGAGCAATCTCATATCATACTGGAGGCATTTATCGATACGACCCTAAGTTTTTATTTATTTATTTATTTAATAGGTTTGGCAACAGGTTTACATCTGAACTTAATAACTAGCATACATAAATGGTAATGCAGAGAAGTAGACCCAATTACAGGCAAACACAGCAAGCGTACAAAAAAGCAAAGTATAATTTCACTCTTACGATTATATTAATGGTGTTTATGTAGATTGTGTCTTAAAGGTGTACAAAGATTTTTTAAATCTATAAAAAGACATATTAAAAATATCCAAGTCAATGATAGGCTGACAAGTATTACATAGTTTATTGTGTTCGCGGCATATTCTTTGCAGCAAGCTGTTAAATCCCAAATTGGTTCTAGAAATCTTTACATCAAAAGGTCTATAATTGACGAGCCTAGCATTAGGTCTAGGGACCACTAATCTTATTTGCGCCAACAAACTAGGGCAATCCACGAGTCCTCTTAAAATTTTGTATAAAAGGATTTGGTCCGATATCCAGCGGCGATCCTCAAGAGTAATAAAGTTAAAATATTTAAGCCTGATGCTATACGAATTAAAAGTGGAAAGTTTTTTTTCATGCACAGTCAAAAAGAATAGAAACTGCTTTAGAATCCTTTCGATCCTATAGATGTGAACTCTATAGTGCGGACTCCATACATTTGAACAGTACTCTAAAATTGAACGAACTAAAGCGAAGTAAACAGACTTCAAAGCAGCATTACCTCTGAAAGTTTTGCAGGTTCTCCATAAAAACCCTAACATTTTATACGATCTGTTGACAATGTTATCAATATGATATTTAAATGTAATTTTTCCATCAAATATAACACCTAGATCTTTTATACGATCGACTTCTTCCAGATCGACACTGTCTAGATGATAAGATGTTTTAATGGGTACTCTTTTCTTGGTGAATTTTATGTGTTTACATTTTTGAGCGTTCAGAGGTAAATTATTGTCTTTGGACCATTTAACTACCTGATCAAGGTCCTTTTGCAACAAGGCTGCATCGTCGGGACTCTTAATTACTCGAAAAATTTTTAGGTCGTCAGCGAAAAAAGAATATTGAGAATGTAGTATAACATCTGACATGTCGTTGATGAAAGCCAGACACACCCTTAAACACCTTGGATGAACATCATCTTGAATTTATCTGCTGTTAAATACATAAAAGAAACTCTTGACGCAAATTCTTGGGCTGCCACTCAAACTCTCGCCACTTCATCATCATTATTAGCTATATCACTTTATCAAATAAATAATTGTGATATAGGAGTTTGCTGCAAGAAACCGGCAAACCCTAAGATATTGCTGTGGTCGTCCGCACTTGAGGCCGTCAATATAATAAAGGTAACCATTTATTATGTTCGTTTCAGCAGCAGTACGGTCTCAGCGGGGGGGAGGAGGAGGAGGGGAGCGGGTTCCTGCACCAGCGCAACGTCACCGCGCACGCCAAGCTCATGGCCTCCACGTAGCGACCCGCGCCACACGTAGCGCGTAGCGCGTAGCCAACCGCTACCGGCAGAGCTCGGGCCGAGAGCGGACCGCGCTGTAGCTTTTAACTTAGCAAATCGCGAACATAGGAATCCGGTCATCAAAGATTAAGAGAGGAAAACAAGAAAGACATCTTTTTTTATGATAGATGACGTATTGTTTGTGGTTTGTCAAGTGTTGCGGTTCAGTGTTATGTTATGAAACTTGCTTTGAATTAGCGCCATCTATCGTTATGGATTACATATACACCACGACCTTATGCGTTTTTTCGAATGTTCCATCAAATAACACACTTTCATGCATTACTCCAAGATTGCAAAAGTGAATGTATCAGAAAAAGTAGAATTTTCGACATGTTATTTCGTAATGTCATAACATAATTTCTTTGTAAAATCAACCAAATAGCATGGTTAACTTTGCACAGTCAGTGGCATATCAGTGAAAAAAATTACACAACGAACATCAGCGGTAAAAATTAATAATAAAGGCTGTTTCACGTCAAGGTAGTTTTGCCGTGTGGTGTGGATCACTAGTAGTCTGTCTAAAGAGTAAAATGTATGAAATCCTAATTATTTCTAGATTGTAGATTTTAATATTGAGCATAGACTGAAACGTTTTAAAAATTGTGTTTCTGCATAGCTTAAGAGCTCCAGTTAACGTTTTCTGTGCTTCGAGGATGAATGGCCTCAGAGGCGCTAGTCACCGACTAGTCCACACAGATATGTAAGTACAGTCAAAAGCAAGTCAAACTTCACATTCGCATTGTGGCTTCCGTCTTTAAGCTGACTATAATAAGCACGGTACAAAGTCGGATGTCTCAAGCTAGACGTGCTCTTGATTATACTAAACTAATGATGTTAATAAGCGCGTTCAGACTTGTCTGTCAATCATTTACCTCATACCAAAACGCAATGTCGACGTGCCTATAACTAACTTTTGACTAACTATAACCTATTCAACGAAAATATTTGGCATTGGCTATCTCAGTCCCTCTAACTCGTACATCTACTTACAGTAGGACAAGGATTTTGCTTAAAGTGGGACGAAATATATACCCAGATATCCTGTACTATTAAACGAGCAATATTTGTATATTTATATATATATTTGTAATCGGGTTCTCGAAAACGGCTCTAACGATTTCGATGAAATTTATTATACAGGGGTTTTTGGGGGCAAAAAATCGAGCTAGCTCGATCTAGCTAGGTCTCATGTCTGGGAAAATTCGTTTTCACCGTCTTTTTTAATATTTCTTAGCGCGTCTTAGTGCGTTCAAGAAACTTACAGCGCCATCTGTTGTTGAGTAGCATAGCTTGCTCACCCGATGATATTTTAATCATACAGAGCATAGTTCGGTCGCCCAGGTACCTACTAATTATAAAAACGTAAAGAACCAGGTACAAGGAACAAATAGATACGAGCAAATTCGGTATCCATCGGTACTGGTAAAATATCACCGTGTTATTTTATGCGCTCGCACGTAAGAAGACAGGTTACCCGTATTAACTACCAGTAAAGGGACATGATTACTTTTGTCCGTCGTTCAAAAGGTTGACATCTGATTGCAATCCAGCCCATTATCAACATATCACTGACCGATTCTCCTGTTTCTTTATGTTGGTTAACCAGGACAGATCGGTACCGAACTTGTCCGTACTGGCTAATGTGGCTGTTTATGTTTTCATCCATTAATATTACTACATAAGATTTTTTTTTCTACAGAAGTCCTGTCCAAAAATCGAATAAAGCATTAAACAGCCATTTTAAATCAATTTCATTGTTAAATTATGTAAATATAATTTCTATAAATACTTAATCACATAGGTAGTGTATATTGTATGACTAAATAGATAAGTCCTAAGCAGTATTTGTAATTTGTATTGTTGTATGAATAATATTAATAAAGATAGAATTATTGTTAGGTTTCTGTACAAATGAATACTGACAACAATTGGTATGCATTGTTTTGTATTTTAATAGTAAAATATCACAAATTATTATTGTAATCAAAATTACTGAAATGTTATTGAATGAGCAGATCATTCAAGCAAGTCCTATATCAGTCACTCAAATGAAATCTTATTACTCTAGTTTTAAAAAAATGGCATTTATTAATAACTTGTAAATATTTAATACTAGGAAATATCTAGTTTAAATTACAACAAAAAATATCATACTTAGAAATAGTCATCAACCATTCATATTATAGACAACCCTGCACTAAGTTTAATAAATACAAACAAAACATCAACATTGTTGATTCAACAAGTATAGATTGTAAAATTATGTACAAAATTGAATGCGGTAAATGAGCTGTTGATATGAAATACATATTTGACTGAGCACTTTAAACATTTTGTTTTATTTACTTAGCCTTATTTACAAAAAGAAAACAAGGTTAGATTAGATACGTATGTAGGTAATTGATAGGTATTGGCATCACAGTTTTATCAAGTTACTACCTGTACCCGCGCCTTCACTTCATACACATGAAATGTTCATGCCTGGGTGCGGCGGCGGTGCGCAAATCTTACAGTAAAAGCATTCATGGTTTTTTTCCTGAATTTCCCAAATTTCTGTGCACTTTTCAAATTTTTACTGTACAGAATGATGTACTTACCTATAACAAAGTTTGTCACACGTCTTCTGTTATTCACTTGACCACCAATCATTTTACAAAAATTATGACAATATGTAGGTAGGGATATCTCCTATTACCTCAAATATTGGCCACAGCCTTCAGTGCATCCCCGGACAATCGGTAGTAACACCACTTCTCCGCAGCGGTCAGGTTGACTGCACCTTTCTTCTCATAGAAACCCCGCGCTTCATTCCACTCTAATACATGGAAGTCTAAACGGGAACAACCCTTGCTGTGTGCTTCCTGAAAAAAATATTTGCCTTTTTAACAGTGTTTGAGATCATGGGTCAATGCCTTAGAATTATTACTCTAAGGTCAATGCCATGCATGACTTGCGTCAAATATTAAGTTAGTAAGTAAGACATACTTAAAAAACACAAACAATAATTAAATAAAAAAGACCTTGCCTAATTCATAACTTAGTAGGTATCAGACTAACAGACAGACAATGCATAGCCTACAGGGTCTACAAGCATGTCTAGGCGTTCCATACACAGCGTAGGTAGGTATACTGCATATATTATTATACCATGGCATACTAGAAATATGATCACTAACGACAGATTATTGAAAATTCATGCCCTAAAGGAGGAAAAGGGGGTAATGTTTTTACCTATATGGAAAGGGCCCACAGAGTAAAAAATGCATGAAAAATGTAAAGTTATATCACCTTAGCAACAGCATCGAACAGCCTCTGCCCGACGCCCCTTCGCCGCATGTCCCGTCGCACGTAAAGGTCTTCAAGCATGAGCGCGCAACCCTCCCAAGTTGAGTAGGTGGGGAAGTAGATGGCATACCCGACCACCGCCGGCTCGCCCTTTTCTGTCCCACGGTATTCCGCCACCATGCAAGAAAACGCCGGGGGGGTCTTCTCAAATCCGTCGCGCTGTAAGTCTGAACAAAACACCAATCAGCTGATGTCCTATAGGTTATGTTTACAATTGCGAAAATCCTATGTATGTCTACCTTCTTTTGATAAGTTCGGCCCATCCGGCATTTGCTCAAAGTTGGCGAGTTCCTAAAAACAAACATTAGACACTTTTTAAGATCAAAACCGATAGGTAAATGAGGAGTTAAAATAAGAGTTCAAAAACACCAATTTTTTTACCTGAATCATATCAGCTACGGCTGCCATATCCTCTTTTTTGGCTGGACGAACTTTAATTTCACTATCAGTTACCTTTTTTGCACTCATTTTTATCAGGTTTTATGAGAAGAGAAATCGTGAAAACTCAAGCTGAATGAAACTATATATATTTTGATTTGACAGATGATGAGATAAGAGAATACATCAATCACGAAATAAGCAAGCAAGAGCAAACAGATTTTATTGAAATTTTGCTAGTATTTTAGCATCAGGCGCTTTGACCGGTTTTGAATCTCTGCCACAGGTATAAGCAAAGATTTTGGACCTCCTTGCTTCGCTCGGAATAGATACCTTGCTAATTTATTTTTCTATGGGATGACATCTGCCAACATGTCCCAATATTTTATGTCAAACTATCAGTGATCACTAGGAAATATTCAAAATAACCCGTCAAATCCATAGAACGACGCCTTCGCTACCTTGTGACGAATTATTTCTTTAATCCTCCTTCTAAGTACCCTTATTTTTCTGTGGGTATAAGGGCCTGTCGCGATATTTACACATACATACATACATAACATCACGCCTTGTTCCCGTCGGGGTAGGCAGAGACCACAGTTCTCCACCTGCTACGATCTTGACATACTTCCCTTGCTTCCTGAACTTTCATCAATCCAAGGTCTCGTCGGTTTAGGGTACTTTTAACCTGGCCTTTATTCAGAACGTCCTGAATTTGGTCCTGGTACTAATGCAGGTAATATTTACTCGCGCGAATTATATCCCGTGCTTGAAATAGCAAAAAATCGCGCGGCAACAATTCGCTGTGCGGACAGGCCCTAAGTAAAGAGTAAAAATTTTTTTACTTACATGAAAGCGAAAGCCCAGCCAGTGGTGCCGCCATCAGTTTAAATAATATTACTCGCTGAGTGTATTTATCGAAAATCCGGTCAGATAAACTGTGTTATTGAAAAATGCGAAAAACGGCCTCTCAAAGCCGTTTTTGTACTTTTAGAGAACTATACAGGGTGTAAAGAAGTAGGTACTTTGATCCTTCTAAAGGGGTGATTCTACATCACTTATAGATTGTAAAAAAAAGGACTCCGGGAGTGCCGGCAGAAGTGAAAACTTACATTTTTCAATATTATGCTTTTTGTAAGAGTCAATCGCGCCGTTACTCGCGTAGGTACAATACGCGCAACGAAAGAAGAGACCTGTCAGTTGAAAGTAGAGGGGATTTCGCGCAGGTACAGCCTAGCGTCCCTCCCCACTTGCTGCCAAAATGGCCTGCGAACTGTCTACTGCGCAGGTTAACCACGTGATCCGTCAAGTCTCTTTCGTTGCGCTTATTGTACCTACTTCTTTGATGTCACTGAATAAAAACCCGTATTGTAATAACAATACGGTTGAAAGTTGACGCTTTTTCGATCATGCTACGGATCTGACGCGACACCTGACGGGAGTTTAAAATTTTTTACCCATCTAAAAAAGTGCCAAGAGCCATTAAAGAAGTTTTCACTTAAAAAAAAATTGTGTGAAATTTTATTTTCCTTCGAATTACATTACAATAATTTATATTGAAAGTAGGTATACATCGCACAAAATAACTGTGGCCCTGTCATTGATGAGCAGAAGTCAAAAATGGGCCATTTTTTTCTTCTGCGCATCAATGACAGGGCCACAGTTATTTTGTGCGTCGTATACTTGCTAGTGACAGGATATTATACCAAAAATCATTTTGGTCTGCATCACCAGCTGATCATAGAGGTCATTTAACCCTCTAAATTCACTTTTTTAAAGAAAAAATATATTTTTATATTTTTAATACAATCTATTATTGATTTAGAATCACCCATAAGAAGGATCATCGTACTTTTTTCTCACACCCTGTATCTTACAGAGTTTAAAGATTCTATACTTTTTTCTCACACCCTGTATCTTACAGAGTTTAAAGATTCTATTTCTCTAGCCGGATTTTCGACCAATTTTGTACTTAGCGATCAATATTTTTTACGATGAGGGCGCCAGTAGACAGAGGGGGTGTTTCTTATACATGTTTATTTTATTGTTTATTATTTTATTTTGCCTAAATTATAAGTATCGCACTAAGACCACAGAATAGGTAATACGTACTTGCTAAGACCCGGAATAAAATAAACATGACTGTGTAAAATATTAAATCTATGCTACGTAAAGGAAAAACTGAAGAAAAAAGAACAATAAATAATGCAATGTGTATTATTTTAATATTAAATCAGCTCATTACTAAATATCAGTCAACAAGGAGTTGATTACTTATATAATTACATTAAAAACGATAACTAAAGTATAATAGTGTAATGTTTCGTGACGTGTGTAATAAGACTTATCAAAATATTTCTAAATAAAAGTCTGTACATTTACGTACAATATAATTTGCAACTTAAACAATTACTTAATCATTATCAGCAAATTGCACTTTTACTAAACAATAAAAACGTTATACGCTATGGAGTTTATCAGAGATAAACAATCTAAAATAATATTTAAATAAAGATTTTATAAATTGTTATAATAACACACCGCCAGTTGCAGAAAGCGTGTGCTTTTAAAAGTTAAAGTTCCTTTAAATGGATTACAGACTCTTTTTGTTTAAAGATAGATAGATAAAAAAGATAGATAAAACATTTATCTTAAAGTTAATAGAGTAAGAGCTGGTGGCTGGCAATCCTACCTCATCGGGCACCGAAAAGCGACCTGTCTAGGCTGGTGCACAATGAAAAGGTAATATAAAAGTATTATTTATGCATATTAGAAACAGAACCTCTTTGGTTCGTAGTTTTTATTCATAATGATACAATATTTTAGTTCGACATCTTTGGTCTTGTCACTGGAATTATATTCATAATCGAATTTTAAATCCCATTTTCACCCGCAACGGAAGTCTCTTTAACAGCTATTTTGTTCGACTTTATTGACGAACCGGTCAGCGATTTTCGTATAGACGAAAAATCTCCCCGGTAATTGCACTTGCTAGTGGATTATTACCAACGCCGATGCCGCAGGGGTAGACCACGAAAAAGGTGACGTGACGATTTAGACTCGTACCGTCGCGATTGGCCAGAATTCGCTATGGACCGCGACAGTTGGAGGACCGAAGGGGAGGCCTTTGCCCAGCAGTGGGACAGTATAGGCTAGCGAAAAAAAAAGTGGATTATTAGCAGTGGGGACTGCGGTTAAAATAAGCGCTCCCTAACCCTTTTTACTGTCAATGGGCTCGCTCTTGACCTGGATCTAGCCCTGAGGGCCGAGAAGGGGACAACGATGGAACGAGCTTGCCGACAAGAAGCCTTTCACTGCAAACACTGCTGCTTTACGGCAGAAATAGTGGTACTTCCCCAGACGGACTTCACAAACAGAAGCCCAACCGCCTTAAAACTTCAGGCTTATTTAAAGTAAATGGTTGCTAAACTTAAAGGAGCTTTAACAATAAAGTTTTCTACAACTGACTGCCATTTGTTAAAAGGAAGTGATTGGATATGGCCGAAATATCAAATAAGCGAGCGCATATAGCATTCTATCTCCCTCTTATGTTCTATTGGCTCTCTCTTATTTAATCTTTCGGTTTATAAAGGGTGTAAGGGACAGGTATCCTAAAACTGAAAGGGCATGATCAGTCAACGTAACTGAACAACTTTCTGTAGTAAAGCTTACAGGAAATGATAAAAAAAACGGCCTCTCCATTGATTGGTCAATTTGTATAGAGGCAGAGTTTTGTCATTTCCTGAAAGCTTTACTCACTGAAAGTTGTTCAGTTACGTTGTCTGATCATGTCTTTTTAGTTTTCGGAAAGCAAGGGGCAAGTGGGAACATCGCCATCTTTAATCCATTTTTTATGTTGAGAGCAAACAAGAGGTGTGCCACCTGTAGATAAGTGGTCACTACCAGTCTTATTATTGACATTATTTGACACTAATAAGACAGCAGAGCGCGTTGCATACCCGTAATTGCGATGCCTCCCTTACCCTTTAAACCGAAAGACATCAGCACATAGGCTGCTGCTTCACGGCATAAAAACACATTTCTTTACATTACTCAGTTAACATTTATAGTATTGTTTACAGTATAGGACACAATAAGAATTACACTCGCAGTAAAAATTCACTTCTGCGTCGAGGTTACAGGAGCGATTCTGAGTGACGAGTGTAAAAATTAACGCGTCCTTCACAGTACTAAAATGATGACTTGTCTTAGCCAAATATTTACAATTCAATTATTTATAATTTAATTACACAGGGTGTTTTATATCTGCAAACCTCTCGGGTTCTCGTTCCACCCATGAAACTGAACTCTTGTTGATCAACAGCTTTTAAAGGAAACGTTTTAGATTATTATGGACCCCAGGCCTTTTCTTTGTACATTATTCAGTTGATTGTTTATGTCTTGTGTGTTTATATCATGATTTTTGTTTAAATTGATATCTTATCTTACTTATCTTCTTACTAATATTATAAACGCGAAAGTTTGTAAGTATGGATGTTACTCTTTCACGTAAAAACTACTGAATGGATTTTAATGAAACTTTATAATAATATAGCTTATACATCAGAATAACACATAGGCTACAATTTATAAACCTGCGCAAACGAAGTCGCGGGCACCAGCTAGTAGTTAATATTTTGTGATAACCTGATTAAGTTGCAACGGAAACACACAAAATGGCAAAAAGTGTCACATGATGTGTATGTAAGAAGGCCATTAACGACGATTTTAAATCGTTTTAGTTTTTTAGTTTGCTTAGACGGATCACAGAGACATGCAGGTTGCCGTGCCATATTGCCCGAATGTCTATCTACGGATGTAGTCGTTAATGAGCCACGTCAGAGGCCTTTGGCGGCTCAACAACTCTGACACCAGGGTTAGTGAGGTCGGTCATCGACCTTGCAACCCACAAGACAATGATTTTCCTCGGTCAATCCAAACGGCAATAATCAAAAAGAGTTAGAGTAAAACCACAGATTAAATAATAGTAAACTAACGTTTACAGATCCGACACTCGCAGGCGGGGTGCCGACAAATTTCAGCCTTACGGTCTAAGCATAAAGTCGATACTTGCAGTGCACCGCTTCGGACACGTTTTTAAATCGCGGGTGATCGCGGACAGGTGGGCTAAAGCGTTGATTTTGTCACTTTATGAGATACTGAGCGAGAGGCAAGTAGGTATTTAATATTGTTCAATCAAACATGCAAATACTTACTTACCTATTATTTTGCCGCCATAAGCCTAAGATGACATAAAGAAAAGTAAAATCGACTGCCTCACCCAGTCGACTTCTAGCGCCGCGTTGCATACCTAGAGTGCGGAGTGTCTCAGGCCTGGTAAAACTAAGTAATTTTTTGTATTATTCTCTAGCAGGTATACATGAGATAGCAGGAGATGACAAATGAAACAACTCCTTTTTATTTTTGCTTCTCCATACAGAAAAGTGGATCAGGTTAAATTATATAAAAAACCAAAACATTTTAATGTTTACTTAAAAAAGAAACAGTGGTTCAGTTTTAAGAGTAGAGCAATCATCAGAGATGTTTGCAGCGATATATATGGAAGACCCTTTAAAGTAAGACTTAATATTTAATGTTTAAATATACAGTTTATATTTTACAGACTTGTTGTTGTTAGCTTTCACTTAACAGTAGGTACATGAGAACGAAAGGCTTGAAAAATATTTCTTCATTGTATTGTAATAAGGCGTATCCTAGGTTTTGATCTTATTTCAGGAAATATTGTCAGACTTCCCGATTACATTTTTGTGATGTGAATATTTATGTGGTCCGGAGACGCATTTCTGAAGCGTTCGAAATTTAATTTTTAATACATTTTCTCGAAAAACGAACTTACAAGGACTTAAACATTGCTCGTAAGTAGTTATTTACCGAACTAAAGCGGTAAGTAAAAAAAGTATACTACCAAGGAGTTTTTACAATCTGATCATAAAATTATTTTGTAAAAATACTACAGTGGTGACATTTTACTTGGGTGACGAGTGCCTACCTTTATTTAAAATAAAATGGAGAGTACCAGGAGAACATAAATCGACAAGAGGCTGAAAGTTCCCATAGTTTGTTTCTTTAACAAGTGTATTATTACTTATACCTGTTTTCTCACAAATGTATTGAAAAACGTCGTAAGATACACGGCCGTAAGGGTTATGACAAACTCGTGCGGATGGTAAACCTTAAAAAAGTCAACTCGTTTGTAATAACCCTACTTACGGCACTTGTATCTTAAACTACTATTACTGCTCGAAAGTACGCAAGAATGACATTAACAAATAAAAAAGTGTATTATTTTTCATTCCTTTTTATTTTTAAAACTGTTGAGTTATTGCTTTCCGGTTATTAGATTTTCTACGTGAAACGAAAATTGTTGAAGAATTTGAATTCAATAGCAGCACTACTATTAATTAATGTTGTATGCCATAGTTTAAGGCAGATCACAGAGACAATGTTAAAAATGTTTTTAACGACCTATGTATACACCTGTGTTTCGCAATAAAGATATCTTGAATCTAAGATTTATTTATTTATTTTATTTTTTTTATTTATTTTTACTATAAATTATTCATAATGTTTATTATGGAAAGCAGTAGAAATCCCTGCTTTCCATAATACATTTCTTACGTTTTTGTATGTGAACTAAGATTTACTTACTTCAAACGCTTCAAAAATGCGCGCGTGTGTGTGTGTGTGCGTGTGTGTGTGTGTGTGAGCGGTCAGTGCGTGTAGTCGGCGGGCGGCGGGGGGCGGAGGCCGAACTCGGCCACGTAGGCGCCCGACCACGTGGTCACTGACACGCCGCCGTGCGCGCCGCCTGCACCACAGGAATACCACATTGTTACACAAGGGAGGTAAGTTACTATTTTCATATACCCGAATTGAGCTCTGTTTAATTTTTCATGCGAGGAACGAGAAAGATGGCACCATAATATTATGAAGAACAGTACAATAAATGGTACAGCAACACTGCACTAACTTTCTCGCGATAGGCAAGCAAAAAGTATCAACTGAATACTTAAATTGGTAATGCTATACATACATATAGTATTGAAATACCAACTTAAATTTAAGTTTTTCCAAAAAACTTTCTCATGAAATATACTAGATCAATTCAGAATTTAAATTGTCAAACATTGAGACAAACTAACCATAAAAGATTTCGAGAAAATCGCACGTTAAAATTTTGGCAGAACTGGAACAGCCTTTATATGAATTTTCACAGATCAATGAATACTAAGGTAACGATACTACCGTATAAAACATTTTGCTTAGGAAAAGTTGTTTAGTTCAGTCTACTGAGCAAGCTCTTTCAGTTTTTGATACAACCTGTATACTCGTACTAGATTTTTGGACAAAAATCAAATAGAATATTCAGTCAGATACATAACCAATTCAGAATCCAAATTATAGAAAATTAAAATAAGCACAATGAAACCGATTTTGAGTAAATCATATTTTTACATTTTAGTAATAAGGAAACACCCCTTATATGAACTTCCACAGACAAGTGGATACTGCTGCAAGATACCTTGCATGGAAATTCTTGATCATGCAAAATTTCATCAAGATCGTTTGAGCCACTTTTGCGCAAAATGCAATTTTTCATTTTCATTATATGACAGCTATCCTTAAAATGAGAGCCAGCAAAAAACCAGTCGGCATCCATCGATGGATTTACTTTAAAAACCTTACATTTAAAATATGTTGCCTATCGGACTATTTGTTTAGCCGCTAGGCCAAAGCGTGACGGACAGACCGACCGACCGATCGACGGACGGACATTTTTGGGAGACTTGCTTTTTATGATGTATAAGTGATATAAAACATATTTTTGAGAAAATTAGAAAATACTTTTTTTTCACCAATACAATACCTATCTCGCTACGCTCGAAAGTAAAAAAGATACGGATCGTGTAGCGCCATAAGTGGTTGCGATTATTAGTAATAATAAGCTATGTAAGCGCTTTACATACACTCTACAGCACGTCAGTAGAAACACTTTTGGACCTTATGTCGTGGTAATAGAGTTGAAAAAGTTTCTACCGACGAGCGGTTGACCGTACGACACGACCTTTATCGATACACGCTCGATTTTGGAATTTAGTTATCTGCATGGGGGATACATTGATATTACCTCTCGGATTTCAAGTAAAATACCACCTACTTCAAAAGCATGAATGATGACAACAAACAATGAATTATGCACTGGATTTAGTTTTCTTTTCTCTTGCTTTTACTGTTCCATTGCTAGGCAAAGACCGTCGCGTAATTTCACTTATATTTCCCGAAAATTTGAGTAGAGAGAAATCTGGAATAAATATTTTTTATTATTTATTATTATAATTACCTAGCTGTAGTTTGTGCGCTAAAATGCTCGGCGCGCAGTTTTCCGGACTGCGTTCTTCCTTTGTATCTGTAACTGAAACAATAGAGGACTTTAGAGTGGAATTTTGAGTTATGCCAATTCTATTTAGATATATGTATGTACTAGCTGTTGCCCGCGGCTTCGCTCGCGTGGATTTCGTATTTATGTTGTTACCGGTTTTCCGAAGAAATGAGATATTTTCCCGTCATTTCGGGGTAATTTTAAACTAAGGAAAAACAGGACTAACCCTGCGCAAATCAATGAGTATAATTCAAGATCCAGCTGAATTTTATATAATATACAGACGTTACTCATAAATTACTCAGAACAGAGGAACTTAGCATCAGTATCCTAACAAATGTAAAGAGAGAGATGAGAGACACCTTTATGTAATATTTCAAAACAGAGCCAATTCGCAGAAGTAATTGAGAAAAACTAAAACCCTCTCCCTCTCCCCCTTTCCTCTCTCCCTCCCTCTGTCTCTCCCCCTCCCCCTGTCTCTCCCCCTCCTCCCTCTCCCCCTGCCCCTCCCTCTCCCTTTTCATCACCCCCTCCCCCTCCCTCACTCCCTCCCGCTCCCCCTTCCCCTCCTTTTCCCTCTCCCTCTACCTGTACCCCTCTACCTCTCTACGTCTCTACCTCTCTACCTCTCTACCTGTCCCTATCCCTACCCCTTACGCCAATTTAACCGCTATCCTTAACATAGAAATGACACCCATATTTATTTTTAGACATTTCAAACCTATCGCACCCCAACCCCATCCCCAGGGGACGATGGTATTTCACGTCCACCACGTTGGATTTCAAAGTTGTTGTAGCTTTCGTAATCAGCGACCCGATAAACCATACAAACGACACCCATATTGATTTTTAGACATTTCAAACCTATCGCACCCCAACTCCATCCCCAGGGGGATGATGGTATTTCACGTCCACCACGTTGGATTTCAAAATTGTTGTAGTTTTCGTAATCAGCGACCCGATAAACCATACAAACGACACCCACATTGATTTTTAGACATTTCAAACCTATCGCACCCCAACTCCATCCCCAGGGGGATGATGGTATTTCACGTCCACCACGTTGGATTTTAAAATTGTTGTAGTTTTCGTAATCAGCGACCCGATAAACCATACAAACGACACCCATATTGATTTTTAGACATTTCAAACCTATCGCACCCCAACTCCATCCCCAGGGGGATGATGGTATTTTACGTCCACCATGTTTGATTTCAAAATTGTTGTAGTTTTCGTAATCAGCGACCCGATAAACCATACAAACGATACCCATATTGGTTTTTAGACTTTTTCACCCCATTTCCCTTTTTTAGGGCTTGAATTTGGGGTGGAATTTCAATAAAAGTGATGAACGTTGCATAGAATTACATCATTAATACCTAAATAATAAATTATGTGAATTTTACTTTAAGAATAAAGAATTTTCAACTTCATCCCCCTTTTCACCCTTAAGGGTGTCGAATTTTCAAAAACCCTGAGACACGTAGTTATTAATTTATAGTCGTCAGCCTAAATACAAATTTTGAAGATCCTAACTTCAAAACTGACGGACTTTCATACAAACTTTCATCCCCTATTTTACCCCCTTAGGGGTGGAATTTTGTAAAACCCTTTCTTAGTGCACCCCTAGGCCTCATAAGGAACCTACATGCCAAATTTGGAATCTCTAGACCCAGTAGTTTGGGCTGTGCGTTGATATGTCAGTCAGTCAATCAGTCAGTCAGTCACCTTCTTCTTTTATATATATAGATGTATTAACTAAAGATATTGATTTTGTAATTTGTATGTCGTTATTATTCAATTTGATTTAAAAAAATTAAAGCTGGTTGTAACAATTTTTTTTCAATTGCAATTGTTATTTTCCGTTTGTCTATACAGTGAAAGGTTATGCGAAAATCTACAATTAAATAGCGAAATAATGTAGCTTGATGCAGCCGGACTGAGGTATGCTTTTTTCGTTCTGACATTATTTTTAAATACCTATTTTCAATGTTTAGTAGTCCCTGCTTTCGATGACGTCTCTTGGTGTGAGGTTTGTGATATGGTGAAGGTATGATCAAAGACATTTCATATATGTTTATTTTAATGTATATTTCTTTTAAGCAACCATATCAGCAGTATTATAAGTCAGGGATTGAGAACCATTTAGATTGTGAGTTCTTAGGACATGTCAAGGACGTGTTTGCTATTCGCATACACTTTACGTTTGTGTGTCTACGTAGTTGGAAGTCTTCAAGCTTGCTCTTCCGCGCGGGGTGGGCTGTGGGATGCGGGTGTAAAGGGCGTGTTGGCGGGTGCAGGTGCTGACAGGGGGGTTTGTGTTGTGCACTACCGGGCGGGCTTTACTTCCAACTTACTTTCCCGCGCAGGGTGGCTTGTGGGAGGCGGGTGTAAAGTAACTAACTGTAGCCAGCGGGCGTGTTGGTGGGCACCGGTACAGACAGGGGAGTATGTGGTGTGGACTACAAGCCGGGCTGTACTTCCAACTTACTCTCCCGCGCGGGGTGGCCTGTGGGAGGCGGGTGTAAAGTACTCACTGTCGCTAGCGGGCGTGTTGGCGGGCGCGGGAGCGGACAGGGGCGTGTGCGGGGCGGGCGGCGCGGGGTGGGGGTGGGGGTGGGGGGCGGGCGGGCCGCGCGCCTGCGCCTGCGCCTTGAGCAGCTTGCTCATGGTGTTGCGCGGGGTGGCGGGCGTGCGCTCCAGCGTGCGGTTGTGCGCCAGCGACATGTGCCGCTCCAGCATGTAGCTGCAACACACCACAACCACGCTACTTTACTATCTTGTTAATTGTAGTTTTCCAATTTATTTATTTTTTTGCTTTGTTGCTACTTATAGACCTTGAGTTCTTAATTAAATAGAAATGTTTTGACCATGAAACTAGTAGTGAAAACCTGTAATTAGTTAGGTATATGTTATGTATTTAGATTTTACACGTATACACGTTTTTAAAACTGATGGTTTTCCGATAAACAAATAAAATAAAAAATAAAAAGCTAAAATCCGACTGCTGGGTGCGCGACTACGTCCACACAACCTAACAGGCACCTCACTTCTTGATTTCTACCAACAAACAATTGTGTAAATACGTAGTGTGTGGTTTGCAAAAAAAGCATGCGGAATACTTAGTTCAAGATCGCCTAAATGTGACTTAAATAGCTTCACACTATAATTTTATTTCGCAACACATATTTAAGATGTTAACGAATCAGGAATGTGGTCGGTACTAAACGTTCCAACATGAGTATAGCCTCTGTATAATAAATAATATCCAAACACAGATCAAAAACTTGTGTTCATTACACAAACGTTTGCCCTGGACGGGGTTCGAACCCGCGGCCTACTACGGCGTGAAAGGCAGGCTCTCTTCCAATCTCACCAACAGATTGTTCATTTCCAGCCAGATCCACACCCCGGACCAAGGAGGTTTTAGTAGCAGCTCTTACTGTTAAGGAGGGAGCCATAAGCGTAGCACTTTCTTGCGAGGGCCCTCCATACTAAAATGTATGGAAAATTTTTCAAATCCTCAAAACGTAATTTTTTTATCTTTCTCCCTGAGAAATATGTGACATGGGACTAATAAATGCTACTACCACAGTTTTTCTGGTGAAAACACTTACCATTCAGGAAAAAAACGGTGTTAAAAATCACGCATAAAATGGTTATTACGGATTATTTACGCTTCCGTTCTTAGTATTAATGATTAATTCACAAGTAAAAAACTATATATTTTCACTTTCGCAAACAAAGTTTATACTAAAACATTCGATTTTTAAAGATATCTTGATTTTTGTAAAACTTAACTGAGTTTTTTGACCGACTAGAATGGGCGACAGTGATACGCTTCACGCTTCACTAGCTCATACAGAATATGTATATGACGGACTCTATAGTTTTTTACTCTGAGCCCCGGACACTACATACAATACAATGAGCGTGAATTTGAAATTGGAAGCAGAAGCACCGGGCGGAGTGCGCAAGGGGCACGGAGAGTATCCTTTCTATATAATAGTACTTTTATTTTTTCTGTGCCAAAACCTTAGGATCGAGAGCCGAACGCTCTACCGCTAGGGTACGGAAGCTGTGTACGAGTAATAGAGCAGTAGTTAAGTAACAGTGGGTTACCGCCTCTCGAAGCGCTCCTGGCAGAAGGTGCAGCGGAAGAGGCGGCGGCGCGGCGCGGGGGGGAGCGGCGCCTCGCCCGCCGCCTCGTGCGCCTTGCCGTGCGCCACCAGGTTGTACCTGCGGGCGGGGGAGGGGGGGGCTGTACAATGCTAACCCGGGGAAGTATACAACTAGATGGCGCGGACAACTAGTATGGAAATTCCGTTTTATCGAATCATTATCGTATCAGCCGGAAAACGTCCTCTGCTGAACGTAAGCCTCCCCTAAATATTTCATAAAAACCGGTCCTCAGCTCATTTACTTATATATTATATAGTCCGTTCCACGAGTCAATGCCAAAGCTTACCCACACATTTTGCAGCTATATCAAGGCTATTGTGCTCCATGATCAATAGTAATCAGCTAAAGCTGTCAGAAAAAAACAAGTTTGTAAAACAATGTTATTTTTTCCGTCAATTATACTCTGGTTCGTCTGGTTCGTCGTACTTTGTCTAGTTCTACGGCTGCAAAATGTGTTGGTAAGCTTTTGAATCGACTCGTGGAACGGATTGTAAGTACTAGACCATCGGCACGTTACTCTATCCCCAATTCGTTGGTCCGAAATCTGACGTTTAGGACAAACAAATGTCAGTCATTGTCAGTCATATTGTCATCATTGTCGGATGCAAACTAAACTTACCAATAAAATGGACTGTTCTTAGTTGAAGAAACCTTGAAAGAAACAATTTATTCTTAGTGTTTTAATTGTTTTTGACTATAATCCAATGAAAAAAACTGAAAAACCAGGCCTAAATCACAAATAAACAGTAAAAAGTTTGTTTTGCTTTTCCCGCCATATTATTTCCGTTCCGTGTATTTAGTACCGACCGAAGTACTACACAACGTAGTTCACGCGATTTTTCACAGATGGCGCTATTTTTAGGGTTCCGTACCTCAAAAGAAAAAACCGGAACCCTAATAGGATCACTTTGTTGTCCGTCTGTCTGTCTGTCAAGACCCTTTATCTCACGAACGGCTAAAGGTATCAGGCTGAAATTAATACCATATATTAGGATCCATGAACCACACAAGATATGAAAATTTAAATTTTTACAACGACGCAATCAAAAGATATGGCATTTTATGTCCTCATCTCCATACATTTATTAAAAAATGCAAAACCTACAGGGTACTTCCCGTTGACCTAAAATTATGAAATTTGGCAAGAAGCTAGGTCTCACAGTAAAAATAATGGGAAAAGTCTGAAATCATTAAATATTACAACTTTTCTCACAACTAATGGTAACTAATTGTGGTGAGCTCCCGTTTCAAGAACATCCATATAAGAGAGGGGTCAAGTTGGATGGTCGCTGAGGCGATTTTTGTTTAAGTTCTATTTAAAAACGGGAACACTTACAAACTTGAAAATTGGTACATTTATAGTGCATAAGCTATAAAATAACAACAAATAATAAGATTTGGTCAAGCGCGTGTCGGTCTCAAAAAGTCTAGCACATTAACTTACTGAAATTTCAACTAATACTATTATGTGGTGGTACGGAACCCTCAGTGCGCGAGTCCGACTCGCACTTGGCCGGTTTTTTCTTGTATGGAGAAATTTTGAACCGCTTGTTCCCAAGACCCTATCTTGACTATATAAATCTATGCCTCGGCTGCTCGTATCCAGCGGTTTCCCGCGACCTTGATTGGTCTACCAGGGGCATGTCCACACTACGTCTTCCGGCTTTTGTTCGTCGCTCCAAATAAAACCTTACAAATATGCTTCTAAAATTTCAATATTAGCATTTCTTTTTATTTACACTATGTTGTTTCGTCCGTTTTTATAGAAGGTTGCTCGGTAGACCATAATAATTTACCAAATTATTTGTCAGCGCCATCTATCGGGTATCTCTAAACCTACTTGAATTTTGAATTTAGAATGATTTTAGTTGTATTAAAAATGGAACGCAGATATTTTGCAGTTGTCATCAACAAAGTTGGAGGTTAAGTTATGGAGCGTTTTTAGTCGAGTAAAGCATAGAAATTATGAAAATCCACTACCGAAATGTTAAGAATTTTGCAGAGAAGATCCGAAAATCTCGCATATTTTTTGGGACATCATCATGCACCATCTCGAACTGCTGTGGAGAATTTAATTAATAAATTTGATTGATTATTTTTGAATTTGATTGTTGACAACGATGACGAAAGGAGGTGGATCGAGTTCGTGTACGCTTTGTCTAACTGTTCCATTATTTTCAAGCGATCTACCCGTACGAGGACGGCGACAGGCTTTGATATCCTGAACGGAGCCGAAAGTTTCAAATTTATTAATTAAATCCTCCACAGCAGGTCGTTATGGTGCATGATGATGATCTGCAAAATTCTCATCATTTCGGTAGTGGATTTCCACAATTTCTATACGTTGCTCGACTGAAAAACGGTTGATTACAACCGCATAATATCCGCGATACATTTTAAATACAACGAAAATTATTCAAAAACCAAGTAGGTTTTTAGACACCCTATAGTTTCAGTGAATTTTATACCTTTCCAAATTACGATTATTAGACATGGATTGTCAGCCCTTTCGTATACTTCATCCATGACGATACAGAATCATAGGCCTACTGTCCACGTTAAGGTACAAGTCGAATTTCAGTCGCCGCAACTCAGCTACTGCCACCGGATCGCGCTGCCAGATCACACGGCTCTCGATACAAATCCATACAAAGCCGTGCTTCACTACACTAATCCGACTTGTATCACCAGTACTCTGCGAGGAAACTCAGCTGTGAGCTGAAAATTCCAGCCACTAGGATGGAAAATGGCGCAAACGTATTGGTTGGAATTTTCCCAGCTCACAGTTTACCTCTCGCACAGCACTAGACAAAAACCAGCCTTAATAGCACGTCATACATACTTTCGACATTTTACACATACTTGCATTTTGTTTGCATCCTGCATGAAGACCGATTCATATCGAACGCTCGACGATACGTAAATGCGACATTCTCCGTGGACATAACACAACCAAAGTTGTTTCTATGCGGGATTCAAATAATTATATTTATTATGAGTATGACGTGCGGTTTACGTGGACGTTAGGCCTTATACATTCAAATTGCAGTAAGCTGTTTCTATTGTACTAAAACTATAGAAATAAAAATTTCCAATGAAGCGGAGCGAAGACGCAAGATTAAACTAGTGTCGGTAATCAGATCCGTCACGCGTTATCACGGTCTGTGGTACGTCTCCTCTCTAACTCTATGAAAATACATCATAGCTAACTTCTTAAAATCTTGCCATTCTAAATAAATTTTGCCGCTTCTCCCCAGTACGCACTCGCTTGTGTCTCTTAAGATGCAAGCTGGTGTTGAGCGCAGCTGTCAGTACGTTACCTCTCGGAGAACCTCTTGCCGCACAGGTTGCACTCGTGCCGCTTCTCGCCGGTGTGCACCCGCTTGTGCCGCTTGAGATGCGAGCGGGTGTTGAGCGCAGCTGTCAGTACGTTACCTCTCGGAGAACCTCTTGCCGCACAGGTTGCACTCGTGCCGCTTCTCGCCGGTGTGCACCCGCTTGTGCCGCTTGAGATGCGAGCGGGTGTTGAGCGCAGCTGTCAGTACGTTACCTCTCGGAGAACCTCTTGCCGCACAGGTTGCACTCGTGCCGCTTCTCGCCGGTGTGCACCCGCTTGTGCCGCTTGAGATGCGAGCGGGTGTTGAGCGCAGCTGTCAGTACGTTACCTCTCGGAGAACCTCTTGCCGCACAGGTTGCACTCGTGCCGCTTCTCCCCAGTGTGCACCTGCTTGTGCCGCTTGAGATGCGAGCGGGTGTTGAGCGCAGCTGTAGGTACGTTACCTCTCGGAGAACCTCTTGCCGCACAGGTTGCACTCGTGCCGCTTCTCGCCGGTGTGCACCCGCTTGTGCCGCTTGAGATGCGAGCGGGTGTTGAGCGCAGCTGTAGGTACGTTACCTCTCGGAGAACCTCTTGCCGCACAGGTTGCACTCGTGCCGCTTCTCGCCGGTGTGCACCCGCTTGTGCCGCTTGAGATGCGAGCGGGTGTTGAGCGCAGCTGTAGGTACGTTACCTCTCGGAGAACCTCTTGCCGCACAGGTTGCACTCGTGCCGCTTCTCGCCGGTGTGCACCCGCTTGTGCCGCTTGAGATGCGAGCGGGTGTTGAGCGCAGCTGTAGGTACGTTACCTCTCGGAGAACCTCTTGCCGCACAGGTTGCACTCGTGCCGCTTCTCGCCGGTGTGCACCCGCTTGTGCCGCTTGAGATGCGAGCGGGTGTTGAGCGCAGCTGTAGGTACGTTACCTCTCGGAGAACCTCTTGCCGCACAGGTTGCACTCGTGCCGCTTCTCGCCGGTGTGCACCCGCTTGTGCCGCTTGAGATGCGAGCGGGTGTTGAGCGCAGCTGTAGGTACGTTACCTCTCGGAGAACCTCTTGCCGCACAGGTTGCACTCGTGCCGCTTCTCGCCGGTGTGCACCCGCTTGTGCCGCTTGAGATGCGAGCGGGTGTTGAGCGCAGCTGTAGGTACGTTACCTCTCGGAGAACCTCTTGCCGCACAGGTTGCACTCGTGCCGCTTCTCCCCAGTATGCACCCGCTTGTGCCGCTTGAGATGCGAGCGGGTCATGAGCGCGAGTCCGCAGATGTCGCAGTTGTGCGGCTTGACGCCCGAGTGCGACAGTTTGTGCATCTTGAATGATGACGTGTGGATGAACGACTTGCCGCACAGGTCGCACTGAAAAATACACATACCATTTAACATTCAATCTTGGTACCGAACTTTGCTCTAAACCAAAGCCCGTTAATAGATGGAGCTGTAGAGTTTCTGAGACGCACTTTTTTCAAGAAATGTTTGAAAAATACGGAGAAATAAATTTTCCTACACATGAGATCAAGGTAGATCGACTTTTCGCCCCGTATAGTAAATTTTATGGAAATAATTGTAGCCGTTTTGGAAAAACCGATTAAAAATAAATAGCTAAAAAATATATGTATACATGATGTATGTTTCAGCAAGAAAATAGATAGAATAATAGTAAACTAATTAAGGTTATATAAATTCGGGAACACAGATGCAGGCTGAGAACATAATTGTTTATTTGCGATAACAAATTAAAATGTCACGTATATTTGTAAATTGATAGCAGGAGTATGTTACCTGATAATTGAGTTTCCCGGTGTGAATGTTATTGTGCCTCTGCAGCGCTCCTTTAGACGGGAACAGCTTGTTGCACTCTTCACACTTCCAGTCACTTATACCTGTACAAACAATATTTATCTGCAATTTTGTTGGTTGATTTTACATTTTGCAAACTAGAACCCACATGATGAGGCCCGGCTTATGCTTAAACTAACTTTTGTCTGCGACTTTGTCTGTATGTTAAATGATTGTAAAAACTAATAGAAATGAGAAAAAATATTTCACTCCTAATTTCCAGTTCAGTAGTGTTTGCGTGATGCTCAAACAAATATACAAACAAACAGACAAAAGGTCTTAAAATCAATTATTTGGATTCACGGGCATCAAAGTAACATAACGTGATATTTGTTTGATAAATATCTTCACTGTACACACAAATTTAATTTTCAATTTTATAATGGTAGAGATACTAAAAGATTTCACCTCTATGAGTAGAGTGCGACAGTAACTATTATCTAATCTGTGGTGCGACTTCTAGCATAGAGGCACATAGAGGTGAAATTTGTTGGTTTTAAAATGATAATTGGGCCTCTATTTATATTCTGTAATAACCTATTGTGTCTTGCAATTGATCTTTACAGGTCACAGTACCCATTAGGAGCTCAGAGCCCAAACCCTTTGCCTCATCAAACAACATTAAAATTAAACGACACTTTTTAAAATTTTCATCGCTTAATTCAAAATTGATAAACATTAACTGCGGTTTTATGTGGGTCGCAGGCAAATCGTACAACGCGCCGCTTCACATAATGCCTTGGCATTTTATAAAATGCCGAGAATTTTTTAAATTCGTCATTTTAAATAACGACGCGTAATTCGGTTCTGGCACTAGCTAGCGGCTCCCGCGGCAAGCTCGCTTCACTCGCTCGGCTCGTGCATTCTGGTTGCGACCTAACCAATCCCGAACGGAATCGTTGGGTTTGTCTTAACTAACTTGAAATTCACAAGAAGTAATCTAACCCCGTTTATAATCTGCCGACGCGGTTTTACAATTTGCTGGCCAGTTGTAAACAGCGACTTATACGATTTGGCTGCGACATATGTACCTTGATGTAGCGCGATGTGTATATCGCAGGCTCGCTTGTGTTTGTAGCTGGCCCCGCACACTTCACAGATGTATGGAGGCTTGCCACCCAAGTGCCTTTCTTTGTGCCGCTCAAACCTCTCTACAATTTAAACAAATATAAAGCTGAGCTGGGTACAAATAACTTAGCAGGATGAAAAATTGATTATCTTTTTAAAATAAGCAATCTGTTGTTGTGTATGATTTTTTAAAATCGTTTAATCTGTGTTTTCATACTGGAAACCTGGCGAAATTTCTGTTATACGCTCATAACAACCTTCCTAGAGACATGGGTCAAAAACAAAAACCTTTTGATCTTCTCATATAAATTCTACCAGTGCCAGCACAAGGGTTGTATGGTAAAGTCAAAAAAATCTCTGTTTTCAACCTATGTTTCTTTAGGAAAATTGTTCAAATTTGCGATTTGTTAAATATTACTGTAGTTTTGGCTAGGAGCTCAATAACGACCTGGTATAACATACAAAAATAAACAAAATTCACAAAACTAGATGTTATTGTCTAAACATATCTATGCTCTAGGAACTTTCCAAATTGCTTTACTTTCTCAACTTTAAAATATTAAACAATACTTTTTATTCTAATCCCTTATGAATATAAATAGATACAGGCTGCGCAACAAGTTAAGGCCTCTGGGCGGAGTGGAGGGGGTATACTACTGCACACACTCCCTCCACTCCCGCCCAGTGGTGCGGACTGTATAGTGTATATCTAATGACTTTGGACAACATTAAAAAAGTGCGAGTCGGTTCGGAGTTCTGTACCACTAGGGTAAAAATACAGTCTTAGGGACACGCAGTCACACAGAAGTGTATTAAATGCGCGCGAGTCTGACTCGCACTAGACCAGATTTTATTATTTGTTGTTATACTATAGCTTATGCGCTATAAACATACCAATTTTCGCTCTTTTAAGTGTTCCCGTTTTTATTATAGAGCTAAAACAAACCAACACAAAAAAAAAATTGTATTGGGTCCCCCATATTTTTCAAATTTCCACTGTTTTTATTATTCATTAGGTAATCAACCGAAATAACCCATATTCTGTAAAAATTTCAACCATCTAACTACTACAGTTCAAAGATATAGCCCTTTAATAGTCGTACAGAGGGACAGACGACATAGGCTTAGTAGTAAGCTTCCATTTAGACACTTCGGGTATGGAACTCTAAAAATTTGCTAAACTATTTTGCAATTTTTTTATCTGGCATCCCTAGCAATAGATAACATTCTTTCATGTTGCACTTACTGAATGTAGTAAACTTAGAATCACACTGGTCACATGGATAAATGGCTTTCATCTTCCTGATTGGCTTGTTTCTTTTCTTGGGCTCGTTATCACCATCCTTCTTGTCCAGGTCGTTCAGATCTTCGGGGAAGTAGTCATCATCATCGTCATCATCTGCGAAGTCATTATCAGGACCGTCCATGTCCATCTCTAGTTTCAGTTCAGTATGGAGCCCGTTGTTCAGTTGTGATGAGGTTTCAGATCTGTAAACAAAAGTAATGAGTATTTTGGGTTTCAAAATTACTAATTGAATGATATACCTATCAATAAAATTGCATTTAACGATATTAAACTCGTATTAAGCTGGTCCCATCGTCAACCTCATCTCTGTCCTCAAGACTAGCTCGTGAGAGTAAGCCCATTGACAATAAAAAAAAAATATACATTGCATCTAAAATCAAACAATACATAAAATTTTTGTGTTAATTTTGAGCACCCGCATCATACTCTTTCTGTTCTGCCTTTTGGTTGGCCGGTAGATAATCCTGCATGTCATTGTACATTAGTGCAATAAAGTTAAATAAATTAATTAATACCCATCTATTGAGTCTTCTTTTTTAACATCTCTGGTTATCTCTGACGCCAGCACAGGCACTTCGGGTAGGCTTATACTATCTTCCTCTGACATTTGCCTGCAATTTTGAAAATTATTCATAGTTATTATTTATCATATCAGACTATGAGATTATAACTAAGTACTATAAAAGATATCAACTCACTTTTTCTTGGGTCTAGGTTTTCTTTTGTTTTTATTTTCAGGTTCTGTTTTCTTTTTCCTGGGGGTAACTTTCCGTCTCCGCTTCTTCTTGGTGACCGCGAGAGGCTCATCATCCTCGGAGTCATCTTTGTAGGACTGCCCGAAGCAAGCATCGAGCTCGAGCTTGACGGGCGCGACGATATCGTGCGAGTAGTTGTCGAACAGCGGATTCTTGCTGATGATGGCTTCAAATGCCTCCTTCAGCTTCAAGTACTCGATCTCGGTCTGCTCGAGCATGTTAATGAGGTCGTGGCAGGTCTTGCACACGTGCTTGGGCCCGCTTGCGAACAGTTCTGACTGCGTGAACTTGCACAGGAAGTCTATAAGCCTGGTCCCAGCGGCGGTCTTTGCCACGCTCGCATCCCAGCACTGTGCGCTCCGAGACACGCACACTGCGCACTCTTGAGGCTCCGGCTTCACTATCTCAATTAGCAGAGCATCCTCTACCTCCTCCGTTTTAATGGAATTCACACAATTGTTTAGGAACTCGCTGCGCTTGACGGAGTTCAATGCACTCGCTTCAGCCATCTCTAACGTTGATTGTAGCCCACAGACCCTATTTTAAACTGAAATACATCACGTAACACACTTTAGCATCGTTGAATAATGATGAAAAATAAAGTTATTGTGAATTAATTTGCAAAATAAAAGGAAAACAAAATGTTCGTGACATGACGTCGGGCCTTGCTCGATTGAATTGCGCTCAAAATGTACAATGACAACGTTTGTGATAAGTGTGAAAGAGATAGCCCTATACATTGTTTAACAACTTATCTCTACCATAGACAGTGATGATCAGACAATGTTTTTTAAAAAGCAGTAATTTGACATTTCATATTGTCCTGTTCGTTTCAATAAGTGAGAAATTCACAAAACTCGTTTCATTGCAAACAAAGAGCTTACAAAATAGGTCTGTGATTGCCATAGTGATCCCAGATTAGTAAGTTTATGTATAGTGATTGCAAAAGTTTCATGTTTCAGTTTCTGGAATTCCATTACGAATCCCAAGGAATTTGGAGTTTGCTGTTGGTGTCTTCTTGACGAATCCCAAAGAAATATAAATTAGTGCTACTGGCTCTTTCTTTTTGATCCGATTACAAAAATTAGGCACCGTTTGCCATGGTCAAAACCTAACTTGAAATTAAATAGTAACTCCAGCGTTTCCTGTGCTTCGGAAGGCACGTCAAACTTAAACGGGTCCCGGTTAAGGCAAGTTTAGATAGAGGCCATTTGGCGAATGGAAAAGTCTTACAGTCAACCTTGCAAAGCCTCAAACAAGATTTGACTTACTTGTCCATTTGGTGCGGAGGTTAGCGCTCTGTGTAAAATGAAATACTGTGCTCTCGTCAAATATCCTGGGTTGCTGTAGCCGGCTACATTAAATAACTATACATGGTGTTAATTTAATTGCGTGCCATAGCTTAAGGGGTGTTTTAGTTACGATAAAGGAACACAGAAAAAATATAAAAAAAAATCCTACTGAAAAAAGAACTAAAACTGCATTGAAACTTAACTAAGACCCTGTCCAGAAAGGGCGAATTCGCCGCGAATTGTTACGCGCGAGTTTCTACGCGCGTCGGCGAGGTACTGGGCGTCAATACATCCCGTCCACAAGCATCGCGCGAATTTTCTCGGCTCGCGCGAGTCGAGATACTAGGAGCGCCTTGTTTGCGTCCAGTTGAACGCGCGAAACACGCGCGAGTAAATCGCGGCGAATTCGCCCTTTCTGGACAGGGTCTAACGTGGAGCAACGTCGCTAGCGCGCGAGTATCTCAGCCGAAAGACGTCCACTGCTGGACATAGGCCTCCCCTAAAGAACTCCATGACGACTACATAACTGAAACTCTTTCGCGTGCTTTTGATAGCGCGCCCAATCGTGCGGTCATTCCCCTTCGCGGTGATTAGTTTATACTTATGGAGTTTTAATTTTTTTTAAGTAGGATTTTTTTAAATAATTTTTTTGAGTTTCTTTATCGTTACTGAACCACCCCTTAAGCTATGGCACGCAATCAAATTAACACCCTGTATATAGAAATGATGAAATCTTGATTTAAGATCACCTAGCCATCATAAAAAAACGTCTTTGGAGGGGAAGTACCATAGTCACAACGCTTGTAAGCGTTGCGGCGCAAAAGAATAGTACCAACCCATTTCTACCCGTGAGTCTCGTAAGAGGCGACTAAGGGTTTATGAACCGGAGGATGGGCAGCAGCATCTTTCTTTTGTATCGTGTCTGCGGTCACCAACAGCAGCGGTCTATGGCGCCACCTAGCCATAATCAACAAAAAATATACGGCGTGAATTTGTATTGGTTTTGCTCCTGAAGCCCATTGATTCTACTCATGATAACATGCGACTTTCCAGAAGTAAAACATTTTTACTCGTTAAATTTTTTTCGCGTCTCCATAATAAAGTGGTCACGTGATCAACTCATTTTGTATGGGGAGGCGAAAAATTTTTTTTCGAGTAAAAAATTTTTTTCTTCGGGAAAGTTGCTTGTTTTCATGAGCAGAATCATTGGGCTTCGGCTGCAAAACCAATACAAATTGACGCTGTATAGAGATTCTGCTGAAATACCACCCGGAATGAGTACCTATCCAGCCACTCTAAGAGGAACTTGAAAGTTTGGTCATTTTGGGATATAAATGTCGCTTGCTTGGATGTTACTGTTACTTGCTGAAAGCGCACTAAAGGATTACCTTCTCTAGCTCTCCCCTTCCTGAGCTTTTTGCTACCCTCCAAGTTGCAGATGGCAGGTGCGCGCGTCAGTCGGAATCGCAGACAGCCGTCTCCCCAACTCCCCACCCGTGGCAGCCCTTGCCTCGCTTCGCGCCAGTACAGTCTCGCTTCAAGTCCAAGCAAACCGCACGATCCAACCACTCTCCTGCGCTCACCCACGCGGAACGCGTTCCAACGTAAATAAGTTCAAATAACGACCCATTTTGTGATTCCAAAATAGTTTTGTTCTTCTCGTGTAGTGTTTAGTTTTGTTCATGTGAAGAATTTGGATTTCAAAAGTTTGCAGGCAGACTGTTTAACCGATCATCATTTCGAAAACTTTTTCGTTACGGTAAGTTGTTTAGGCAGAAAATAAACTTACTCCACTTATCTACACATACGATGTCTTATTCTTGTAAGAATAACAGATCTAGTTGTTGCACAAGGCTCCATTAAATGTAAGTATTGCTTCAACTTTTTGTTATGTTGGCAGGAGCTTTAACTTAAAGGAAGCTTTTGCAACTTAAATTCCTTTCACTGACAAACATACTTCAAAGGAAGTCAGTAGGTACTTTACTTAGCAACTAAATTAAGTAAGTATCAACTTATTACCTAAAAGCGATGTCTAGAAGTTAGTTAGTATAAGATAGGATTCTTAAATTCCTTTGATTGCCTAGGTAAAAACTACGTAGAATTACTTATTTGTTTAAGTTTTTTCCGAAAACTTACACAAACAGTATAAAATAGTTTTATACAAGTGGCAATAAACCACGCCATTTACAAGTTTTCTCCTGCTACCAAATCCTCTTTAATATACATCAAACATTTTTTAATGATTTATAAAATTCCTATAATTTAGAATAAGTATTATTTATTGGTCGGAATTCTTATAATAAAACTTAGAAAAAAATTAGAAGAGGATAGTTCATCATAAAATCCCATGAAAAAAAAACGTCCACTACAGGGGAGCACCCTCCAAAATTCTAGCTTTTGCTGGAAAAATGTGGAGGGGAAGTACCATAGTCACCCTCGCTTGTTAGCGTTACGGCTGCCACTATGGACCGCGGTTGTAGGTGACCGCAGTAAGTAAGATGTAAGATACAAAGGAGGGTGCTGCTGCCCATCCTCCAGTTAACCCTTATTCGCATATTACGACACCAACGGGTATGTATGGGTTGATACTATTATTTGCTGGCACCACACGGGATATAGTTAGTTGTAATAAAAAATCAGTTTGAAAACACAACGGCAGGCAAGGCACCAGCGAGGGTAGCGCTTTCCGCTCGGCTGGTATTAAACTCGCGGGGCAGGAATACACAGGACGTGCGGTAAAACCGAGGGTCGAAGCCACTTCCGGTTGATCCTCAATAAGCGAGTCCAGGCTACAGGTGGCCATTGAAAATTTTTGTACCATTGAGTGACTCTACCATACCACAGATGAAATTTCAATGACACTAACAGAATTCTTCCGTTATATAGACAGAAATACAAACGTCGTGTTTAAGAACTGGTCCGTAACAATAAACAGACAAGTAATATGCGTTTCATAGAGCAAGATTTTTTTTTTCCATACATTATACTTACTTTTACCTTGAGACGAAATAAAGAAACAAGCCCTATGAGGAAAATATTTTTAACTTTACAAGCTCGGAAAACTATATCGGTCGAAATTTACGTGCGAAAGTAATTTTTGACCGCTGGCGTGGAAAAGGATTTTATATTTAAACTAGCTGGTGCCCGCGACTTTGTCTGCGCAGGATAAATTGTAGCCTATGTGTTATTCTGCTGTATAAGCTATATTATTGTAAAGTTTCATGAAAATCCATTCAGTAGTTTTTACGTGAAAGAGTAACAAATATCCATCCATCCATCCATACTCACAAACTTTCGCGTTTATAATATTAGCAGGAGTAGGAAGGATAGGATTGATCGATGATCTGGATGAGGATTATAAAGACGAGTGGCCGACAGTCGCAATAAGGAAAGAAAAGGTATGGGGGAGGCCTTTGCCCAACAGTGGAACAGTATACTCTAGTAAAAAAAATGTTCGAAGCGTCTGCGTCCAAAAGTCATTTTTGGCCGCTGCGTGGAAAAGATTTTTGAAATTAGAATGTGATGATGAATTGTGGTATGAGGTAATGGCGCTATTCGTTAGCATTTTCCTAGAGAGGTCTAAAATTTGTGTGTTTCGCGCAGCAGCAAAGTTGTTTCGGATCTCTTGTCTTGAAACTCTCACAGCACTCAGGATTTATCTTTTGAACTTTTGGGACCTAAGTAAGATCCTTCCCTTGCTAGAGTTTCAAATTTCAATACATGGCACTCTCGCCAAATGTCAATTTTGCTGCCACGTATAACAAATAACTATTACAAGAGCCGCACTCAATTGATGGTTGGTTGGTTTAGTTAGTTTGATAGTTTCGCATCTACTGACCGACCTAACTATAGACCCAGTTTATGTCCAGAAATTAGCATATTTATGGAGCATACATACACGAATGAGTGATGTTATGCTGAGCGTAGTAAAGTATGGTAACGAGACTAACGAGCTCTTAACGCAACCATGACGCGCCAACGGGCGGACCCAGTTAGGTGCGCACGCGCCGGTGAATTTGCTTCGCTGTAATGGCTTCACGAGAAAAAGCCTACCTCACTGGTACCCTACATGATAAGGTTGGGAGAAACAACCTGTTGGATTTAGTCTCATTTCTGACAATTTCCTTCAGAGTGCGGTTTAATCCTAGAGCATAGTAATAACAGCATCATTAGCAACTATTTCTTTAAGTAAATTCCTATCCTTTTCGAGCCAACGACAAAAACTGCAACATAACATAATATCCAATGAAACGTCCATTGTAGGACAGGGAGACCACAGCCAACGTAACTTAAGCCACGATCACAGAATTCAAAGAATAATTCGGCATACACTGCTAGGAGGCTTGGATATGTTAATTGCAATATCCTTACTTCAACGAGCAATGTAAGCCGAATTAGTTTCTGAATTAGGGAAGGTGTCATCGTGGCTTTAGCTTTCGTGTTCGGAAAGAAAGAGCAACTGCTCGGTCACAAGCGCTTAGATAGTTTAAAAGTTAAATAAAAGTAAACCTACGCTCATTTGACTGCTTTCGGCTTTCGAAACCTATTATGAAGTAAGTGTGAATGCTGGATGTTACTAGATTTTCTTAACTGCGAAGACATTATGTTAAAACAAATATTTAATTTCAAACTGCAGAAAGTCACTTGAAGCTGAAAAGTTACACATCTGTGAATAGAAACATTCAGATTAGAAAATTGCTACTTCAGATATGGCACACACCATATAAATACTCGTACTAGTAATCCCGTGTGGTGCCGGCAAAGAATAGTACCAACCCATACATACCCGTGGGTGTCGTAAGAGGCGACTGGAGGATGGGCAGCAGCATCCTCCTTTGTATCTTACATCTTACTTACTGCGGTCACCTTCAACCGCGGTCCATGGTGCCAGCCGTAACGCTAACAAGCGAGGTGACTATGGTACTTCCCCTCCACGTTTTTCCAGCAAAAGCTAGAATTCTGGAGGGAGCTCCCATGTCCTGTAGTGGACGTTTCATGGGATGTTATGATGATGACTAGTAATCAGGTTGGTAACAGTGGGTTTCTTTCACGGTTTTGGGGCTTACTCTTGACCCAAATCTAGACCCAAGTATAGACCTGTAGGATAGAGATGAGGTCGACGATGGAACGAGCTTGCCCAGAAGAAACCTATTCTCTTGCATCTTAATAGATTCGGGTTATAAGCACTCGGGAACACAGACTTATTATGTACGCAACCTTTTTACGGTAAACTGGTAAAAGTTGGATATAGGTACAGGGTGTAAGGAGTGGTACTGATTTCCTTTTAACCACATGTTGTGTAAGTAGAATAAAGGACATAAAAATATTAATTATAAAAAATAACATAAAAATAAAATATTTCTTATGAAAAAAAAAGTTCAAGTTGCCAACCCTATTCTAAGAATCGCAACGTGCATCCGCCCCCATTCACTAAAGAACTTCATTCACGAACTTGCAACAGAAATAGGAGATCGAAAACTACGTAAGGACGACACATGAGGCAAATACTCACGCTTATCGGTGCGAATAGTCTTGAGTCTGGTAAGGGTTGACACAATTAAATATTAATATAAATTTTTAAAATCTGTTATTTTTTAGGGTTCCGTACCTCAAAATAAAAAAACGGAACCCTTATAGGATTACTTTGTTGTCCGTTTGTCTGTCAAGACCCTTTTTCTCACGAGCGAGAAGAGGTATCAGGTTGAAATTAATAACGAATACTAAGGTCTATAAACCACACAATATCTGAAAATTTAATTTTTTTTCAACGACTCAATCAAAAGATATGGCTTTTTATGTCCTCATCTCTATACATTTATGCAAAAAAGCAAAACCTACAGGGTACTTTCCGTTGACCTAAAATTATGAAATTTGGCAAGAAGCTAGGTCTCACAGTACAAATAAAGGAAAAAGTCTAAAATCAATAAATATTTAAATTTTTCTCACAACTAATAGTAACCAATTAAGGTGAGCTCCCGTTTCAAGAACTTTTCTATAAAAGAGGGGTCAAGTTGGATGGTCGCGGAGTTTTTAAAATCAAAGAGCAAAAGCTTTTAGTATATCATATGGTAGATAGGTACGGAACCCTTAGGGCGCGAGTCCGACTCGCACTTAGCTGTTTTTTTTTATTGTTTACACATGCTTATTGTTCTTTGTTCTACTTATAGAACATTTGGTTAAAAGGAAATCGGTACTTTTCCTTACACCCTGTATATTTTGATTGAAGGCTAAGCTAGATAGTGTTACGTATAGTATTTTAGATTACGTGTTATGTCCTTTCTACCTTATATAAGATCCTGAATGACCCTGCCACCCCTGACTACCTTCGCTCCCGCTTCCAACTTTTACCTCCTGATCCCCGCTCTAGGCGCGACTGCATCACTGCGATGTTGGAGTGTCCTAGAGCGAACACCAAATTCTTTTTCAACTCCTTCTCTTCCCAAGCTGTGCGACTATGGAACAAACTTCCCAAGGCTATACAAAGCAGTCCTTCAATAACATCGTTTAAGATGCGAGTAAAAGAGCACTACTTATCGCAACCATTATAATATTATTTTTAGTTTATGTAAGTATTTAAGTATGTATGTATTTTAAAAGTATGTTTATCCTTCTTTATATATGCCTTATTATTTATATTGTAATTTTAAGTATATTAGTGTGTAGTATAAGTAAGTATTTTTTTTTTTTCTCCATATTTTATGCTAGTTTGCTATTTATTAAAAACATATGTATTTTTTTTGTTTAATTCTAATTTCACACTTCTAAATGCACATTCCTGTGCCCCTTTTCATGTCATTCTTACACACCAGCTAGGTTGGCTGGAAGAGATCTCTTATAGAGATAAGCTCACCTTTGTAAACAAATTTTATGTTAACTACAATTTTATGTATTTTGTGCACAATAAAGAATATATATATGTTGGGTGCGCGGGCGCCGACTGCTGAGCTAACAGTGTGCGGTTCCAGGCGACTTGGTACCGGCGACCGGCGACGCGCGACGTCGACGCCTCATGTGGGCTACACAGCATAGACTGTTTGCATTACTTTGAATATCGAAAACGTCTCGCTAGATCTAAACTTGCGACGTCCGCGGCGTTTACCAAAGGAAAGTGCAAAAATTCTTAATCCGGTAAGCCAGGCCCAGTGAGTGATTTAGCAGTGTGTAGTCGGTAGGCACCAAGGAACATACTACTCCCATACATCTTCCTCATTAAGAGCGGGTATAAAGGCAAATTACCTATCTTAGATTGAATTTAATATCGCAAAATAAGATCCAATTAATAAATAATAAAGCTTAACTATCAGTGAACAAATATTTACCAAAAATTAGTTACTTACAAACTATGATAATAACCAAATTTGTGGTCATAGTTTATTTATTGGTGACCGAAGTTTAGTTATTTGCAAATAATTTTTTTTCCACTAGACTGGTTGGGTTAGGTATCTTTTTTTCAGTGAAAGTAAAAATTATCAAATGCAAATATTTCATGGAGGAAGGGAGGATGATATACCTAAGTTGTATTATGAAGTAAGATATGCGTACCATCTATCTAATAATCAGACGTTTTCGTCTGTATCACATAGTACGGTCAACCGCACGTCAGTAGAAACTTTTTCAACTCTATTACCACGCTATAGAGTCCAAAAGTGTTTCTACTGATGTGCTGTTGAGTGTACAGACTCTACATTTCCGTGTAAAGCTGCACTCACACTTTCCTTAATTCAGAAACTAATTCGGAATATATTGCTCGCTGAAGTAAGGATATTGAAATAAACAGAATTAAGCCTCTCAGCAATGTAAGCCGAATTAGTCTTAAATTTAGCAAACTGCCGAAATGTAAGAAAGTGTCGGATGGGACCAACGGTATAAAGTGGCTTTCAATTCAAAACGTTTTAAGTATTTTAAAACGCCACACATCGGTTTCATTCAAGCCAGCACCAGTTTTCTGACATTACTTGAAATGAAATAGAAAGCAATCATCACTAGATATGAATAAGTTTTTCTCTGACGGTTATTTTCAGCGCATGGGTGACAGGCGGAGAGCCAATGAACGATTTACTCGCCTCCCCCAACCTACCGTGCTCACCCCCGCGATTATTTTTTTGAGTTTTGCGCGTTGACGGTCAGAGCCGAACTTAGCCGTTCTTATCAATCTACGTATTGAAGGTAAAGCCACGATCACACCTAACTGAATTCAAAGACTAATTAGGCATACATTGCTGGGAAGCTTGGATATGTTAATTGCAATATCCTTACTTCAACGAGCAATGTAAGCCGAATTAGTTTTTGAATTAGTGAAGGTATGATCGTCATGCAATGACACCCGACTCGGATCGTGTGCACTCATGTGTGTGGTGTATGTAAGGACAGGTTCCACTTCCCGCCGCTCCCTCCTGCTTACTCATTGGGAAATCAGTTTAATATTTTTGTTGTGATTCGTTCTGGGTATTATTTCCTGGAAAACTCTAAGTAATTTTTTAAGCAGATAACGAGGAAGAAAGATTTAACGCGAGCCGGATTTGAACTGCGACTTTCAAATAGGGCTTTATCTATTTAAAAAATTTAACAACAACATTTATTAACATTTAACATTTATTTAACTATTCTATTCTACTCTACAGTGACACCTGCTGTGTCTAAATGTCAAAAATGAATTGAATATTCGTACTTTCTTGTTGTAATTATTCAGAACGGGATATCTACCTTCCCATTAATTCACATATTACACCAGGTACAAGCAAGATATACGGGATGTATAAACGGCCTCACGTCAGTGGTAACACTTTGAACTTGAGAGGGACTTTGGTTTCGGGTGTTTAAGCTTAAGCTTATAGGTACTAGTCTTGTTACCACTTACTTGCTGTCGTGTGTACAAATTCGTCGCTAAAGCATAAATCAAAATAGTGATACAACTTAAACTAACAATATTGCAGAATATAACAAGTCCAATTTTTAAAATAACCTAATTTTGAATCTAATCAAGCAATTAGAACCGAAGTCTTGGCTAAGCCGTAACCGTAACATTCAGGTTTGATTACTTATAAATCTTATAATATAATTAAGATTTTACATGTTAGTCTCGCTCGGCGGGTAAAAGTTGTCCATCATCGGGTTTGCTCTGCCAATCACTTCGGATTCGCTCTCGTTTGCGATCACGTCGTCTAACATTATACGCGCTTATCTGATACAACATAAATAATAGTGCTTTCAGACAAAATGTTTTGGTAAATGAAAAGTTTAACAAATAAATGG
The DNA here is from genome assembly GCA_947532105.1 of Athrips mouffetella. Classification (NCBI taxonomy): domain Eukaryota; kingdom Metazoa; phylum Arthropoda; class Insecta; order Lepidoptera; family Gelechiidae; genus Athrips; species Athrips mouffetella. Next base: position 34,348,970 of record OX383957.1, on the reverse strand, counting down.
TACAGCAGCACTGCACTTACTTTCTCGCAATACTCATAGGCCGAGTCCTGAAGCTGTAATTTTTAATTGGCTGGACATAAATCGAAACCGTCAATTTACTATAAAGTTGCTATGTATTATAATAGGTGGTGGAACACTTATGTAAAAAATAATTTTTAATGAGTTGGCTGGCTTTTAGATTATCCAGAAAAATTTTTTTTTTGTTTGTTTATGCATGTGAAGTCAAGCCAAAAATTGTAACTAATATCTGATGGGGTAAACTTTTGATGTGGGTACCTACTTCAATTAAAACTAAGCAAAAAATATTTGCGCATATTTTTTTATTAGCAAATTTGTATGCAAGTTACATAAAAGTCCAGGCAAAAATGGCAACCAAATTATTTTAAATTTGATAGACTCTCCAGGACAGTTTTTGAGCAAATTACCTAAAATTAAGCATATTAATCTAAAGTTAAATATTTTCGTATTTAATGTTGAAGCAAAAATACCAACTGAAAAACTTTTGTTTAATTACAGGTTTCTTCGTGTGTTCTTTCCTTTATTTATAAAATTAAGCATAATTATAAAAAGATAAAAAAGTTGATTTTTAATTCAATAGATCGCGTCAAGCGAGCGAGAACCGGCGTAATATTATATGTTCTTTGGAACCGGTATGGCGTGCCGTGCGCCCTGAGACTTTTTTCTTCTACGTAATGTCAAGAGTACGTCAAGCCCGACATAATATTAGACTTTTTAGTGTTCTTATTTCAACAATCCAAGTAGCTAGAGTGGGCTGCAAGTGTCTGGCTGCCTGCTTGTACAAACAACAACACTTCAAACAGTACATTGAAAGGAGAAATTATCATTGTGGGATACAGTGTTACAAAAACCGGGCAAGTGCGAGTCGGACTAGCGCGCTAAGCTTTTGCTCTTGACCCCCCGATCTTGACTCCTCTATAATAAGAATTTACTTGAAGTGGAAGCTAGCTAGCGTTAATTGGTTGTGAGAAAGGTTGTAAACTTTAATTATTTCAGACTTTATGGTTCCGTACCCATAGGGTGAAAAACGGGATCATACTAATATGCCTCCGATGTCTGTCTGACTGTCTGTCAGTGGGCTGTATCTCATGCTGCATAAGCTATAAAATATAAAAACTGATCAAGTGCGAGTCGGACTCAAAAAAGGACGAGTTGCACTCCGAGAGTGCCGGCAGAAGTGAAAACTTGAATTTTTTAATATGATGTTTTTGTAAGGGTCAATCGCGTCATTGCTCGTGTACTTCTTCATCGAGACCTAAAATTTGTCTCAGTACATGAGTAGTCTAGGGTCAGTAGTTTTCAAGTTATAGCGATTTTTACTTTGACAGCTGTCATCCGAAATGTAGATCTCATCAAGACCTATCATTTAACTCAGCACACGAGTACACTAGAGTCAGTAGTTTCCAAGTTATGGGGTTTTTTTAGTTTGACAGCTGTCGTCCGTAATGTAGATCTCATCGAGACCTATCATTTGTCTCAGCACATGAGTATTGTAGAGTCAGTAGTTTCCAAGTTATGGGGTTTTTCAGTTTGACAGCTGTCATCCGAAATGTAGATCTCATCGAGACCTATCATTTGTCTTAGCACATGAGTAGTCTAGGGTCAGTAGTTTTCAAGTTATAGCGATTTTTACTTTGACAGCTGTCATCCAAAATGTAGATCTCATCGAGACCTATTATTTGTTTTAGCATACGAGTAGTCTAGGGTCAGTAGTTTTCGAGGTATAGTGATTTTAAGTTTGACAATTGTCATCCGAAATGAAGATCTCATCGAGACCTATCATTTGTCTCAGCACACGAGTACTCTAGGGTCAGTAGTTTTTGAGTTATAGCGATTTTTAGTTTGACAGCTGTCATCCGAAATGAAGATCTCATCGAGACCTATCATTTGTCTCAGCACACGAGTAGTCTAGGGTCAGTAGTTTTCGAGTTATAGCGATTATTAGTTTGACAGCTGTCATTCGAAATGTAGATATCATACATTTAGGATTCGCTATTAAATAATGATCAAAACCAGTACGTCAAGTCTATCGTGCACATATCACGTTGTGCACAACCAAAAAAGCCGAGACTATGACCACAGAATATATATAATAGTAAACAAGTTTACAGGAGTCGCACTCCTTTGATCTTGGAAAAAGCTGCCTATTCCACAGACAGGCCTGCTATGACAAAGACAAAAAAGATGTTTTGGTCTTTATCACACTTTAGAAGTTTTGTATATATTGAGCCTGCTCTAACTTGGTATGATTATTTGCAAATCAATTTCTATACTTCATCCGAGATCTGACGCGACAAAGATAAAAAAGATGTTTTGGTCTTTATCACACTTTAGAAGTTTTTTATATATTGAGCCTGCTCTAACTTGGTATGCTTATTTTCAAATCCATTTCTATACTTCATCCGAGATCTGACGCGACTTCTGATGCGAGTTAATAATGTTTTCCCCATCTGAAAAAGTGCCAAGCGCCGCTGAAGAAGTTTTCACTTCAAAAATCGACCACAGTAAGTTACTGACATTTCAACTAATACAATTTATATCATGTGGTGGTACGGAACCCTCGGTGCGTGAGTCCGACTCGCACTTGGTCGGTTTTTCCCTTTCATTAGATCAAATCCACAATTATTTTGAGTCTCATGTCAAACCTGTAGAATATTTATACAAACTTCCTACCCATTTTTCAACCCCTCAGGGGATGAATTTCAGAAAATCCTTTCTTAATGTGTAGTCTTGACGTACAAAAAAAATTCTTACAAAATTTCACATCTGTAGCTTTAACGGTTACGGCTCGGCGTTGATGAATCAGTCAATCTGTCGGTCAGGGCATGCAGTTTTATATATTTAGATTTAGATCAGAAGATCAAAAGCATTTTCAGCTTACTACAACCGATGTAAATTTTCATCTTCCATGTTTAACTTTAAATTCCGAAGCGCGTACCGAAAAAAACAGCGAAGCAATGCGACGTTGCCGTACCGTGCAATCACGAGCCGTGTACTATGTTAATGTCAATTATGAACTTTATTTCAACTTCTTTAGGGTCGATATAAAGCGCTACATAATTTTATTTTTATATAAAAAGATACGCTATTGCCTGAAATGTTTAATTTTCAAAGTAATCAACGTAAGTACAGTTTTAGAGTATAATCAAACACTTTTCATTCAGTTAACTATTTTGGCCAAAGAGAAATCCCTCAATAATTATACCACTGTAAAGCTTTAACATATTGTGTTCACTTTTATGACTGTTTGATCAAGTACAACAAAATTTTGAAGTACAAAAAGTCACGAGATAGTTATGTATTTTGCTCGAGCAGACAAAACGAAATAAAACTTTTAGTGGGATTTTTTTAATTTTAGGCTTTACCTAAGAACTTAGGTGCTTAATTAGTTTGTAAAATACTAAAAGTTTATCATTGAACGAGCCCAGAAAACATTTCGTTTAGTTGGCATTTTTGCCACAGTAACTATTTATATAATAGGGTTTTTTTAATCTGCCGCCTTGTCCCATTTGGTGATATGCTTAATTTTAAGTAATTATGTAATTACTTCCAAGACTTCATAAACCACAAAAAGAAAATCATGGTTCCGATTTTTGTCTAGGCCAAAATCTAATTATCTTGGGGTATCAGGGAAAAACTATCAACCGCAAACTTAAATTTGTAATGCCATACACATAGTATGGAAATATAAACTTTTATTAACGTTTTTCCAAAAAAATGTTCGAATGAAATATACAGATCAATTCAGAATTCAAATTGTCAAACATTAAAACAAACAAACATCAAACGATTAAATCACATGTTTAACTTTTGGTAGTACTGGAACACCCTTTATATGAATTTTTAAAGATCAATAGATACTACCAAAGAGGATATAAACACTACCGTTTAGATACTACCGTAGGATACTTGCATGGAGATTTTTTAATTTCCCAAAACATGTTCCTTATGGATTATTGTTCAGTTTAGTCTACTGAGCAAGCCCTTTCAGTTTTTGATACACCCTATGTACTAAATTTTATTCAAAAAATCATAAAAAATATCCAGTCAGGTAGACAACCAATCCAGGAGTAATATTATAGAAAATTTTAATAAACTCAATGGAAACAATTTTGTGTAAATCACATATTTACGATTTGGTGGTACAGGAACACCCCTTATATGAAATTACACAGATCATTTGATACTAGCGCAAGATATCTTACATAGAGATGCTTGGTCATGCAAAGTTTCATCAAGATTCTATGAGCCGTTTTTGAGAAAATTACAATTTATCATTTTCGTTGTATGACAGCTACCCTCAAAATGAGAGCCAGCCAGAAACCACTTAGAACCCTTCGATGGATTTGCATAAAACTTCTAAATTCCAAATATGGTGTCAATCGGACCATTCGTTTAGCCGCTAGGCCAAAGTGTGACTTCACGAATACAATACCTTTCTCGCTCCGCTCGAAAGTAAAAATTAAGGGAGTCCGTTAAAGTCGAATTAGAGATATAAAGCACCCAGCTAAACTATACGAGTATTCATCAATTTTACGTATTCATCAATTTTATTTATTCTGGAAAATTTATCCTGATTGAGCCGACCAAACATGTATAATGGTACAGTACGACAATTTTGTCTTATTGTACTACTAGTAGTACAAATCCAGTGGTGGTACTAGTGGTCCTGGACGAATGTTTCACAGTTATGTCACAATAACATCCTATGAAACGCCACTGCAGGATAGGAAGCTCCCTCCAGAACTCCAGCAAAATCGCGTGATTCTTTGGAGGGGATTTACCATAGTCATCCATCATGCTAGCAAGTGTTGCTGCTGGCGACCGCTGTTTTTGGTGATCGCTATATGTAAGATGGTACGATACACAGAAAGATGCTGCTGTGCTGTCCATTCTCCGGTTTGTGAATAGAATAGAATAGAATGCTTTATTTGCTTTAGACATGGTTTTAAAGGGATGACAATGTTTTTCTTAGTATCACACATCTAGCCTATTAATAGCATGCAAATTTAATTCAATTAATACTTACAACTTAATTCACAATAATAATTTATTCCTATTTTCTAGATTTACCAATTAATTATTTTTTATTAATTTAAAATGTCAAGATTTAAAAAAGACAACACAAGGAAAACATCAAATTAATGGCTAGTTATCTAGAAATTCAACTACAGAATAGAACATGTGCTGCAGCAACCACAAACGCAATGCATTTTTAAATTTGGACTGGGGCAGATCCCTAATTTCTTTGGGTAATTTATTAAATATGTCTATACACATAGCATAACAATTTTTTTTATAACGTGTACTTTTTGGTATTACATCATGAACCATCGTGAGCCCTTAGTCGCATCTTACTACACACACCCACGGGTAGAGATGGGTTGGGTTTCTTTGCCGGCACCAAACGGACTACAAGACAGTTATGTAACTGAAACCATTTGTAGTAACTACTTAATGTTTATGATATGTAAAGAATGGATCGATTTATTTAGCGTGGTTTGGTTTACAGTTGGGCTATTTTATTAGTAGATGGTTGTCGGAAACAATGCCCACATGTAAATGAATCGCGGCGGAAGAAAGCGAAATCGCGATGGCCGAACTGATGGCTGCGATTTTGATGCTTTTCCGCTTTCTAGGTACAGCCCCGTCGTTCGTACTCGTAGATACTACTCACAACCACTAGTTTTATACGTTAATTAGCTTGATTATAATTAAGTAATTATTTACAAGCTTTTTAACAAAGTCTATCTGGGAAAGTACAGTCAAGAGCACATTAAGCTTGACATATTGGACTTTGTACCGTTCTTATTTCAATAGACGCACGGGCTAGAGTCGCACTACGAGTGTCAAGCTTGACCTGTCGTTGACTGTACCACCCTCTGATTTGTTTCTACCTCAAAACTTTTAACTCACCTTCCCTAATTCAGAAACTAATTCGGCTTACATTGCTCGTTGAAGTAAGGATATTTCAATTAACATAACCAAGCCTCCCAGCAAAGTATGCCGAATTAGTCCTTGAATTCAGTAAGGTGTGATCGTGGCTTAAGCAAACACAGTTGTGTTCCGGTCCGAACTGTATCATTAGTGTGTTAGTAACCATTAATAACCCTATTACAGGGCGTAAGAGACTGGTTTCCGAAAATTAAAAGGGGTGTGATCATTCCATTCAAGGAAACTGAACGACATGAAATGAAATTTTCAGGAAATGAAAAGAATATTTACGTATTCATACAAAATTTTAAACACGATTGGACGGTTTGTATGGAGTAGTAAATTATTTTTCACATCCTGAAATTTTCGTTGTCTGAAAGTTATTCAGTTTCGTTGACTACAGAGTGTAGGTAAATCACTTACGGTTGACTAATCATGGCCTTTCAGTTTTTATGTGATAGGTATCTGCTTGTTGGCACACATTAAAGTAGAATATAAATAGAACTCAATGCTTGGAGGAGTAGCTCCTCCTAGGCTCAATGAATGATGTAGAGTGAGGCTCAAAGAGGTTTTATCCCACGCTTCTGGGATAAAACCTCCTTGGTAAGGCTGAATTCAATCCGCTCAATGTTCTCTTCATTGGATGCGATGTAATTTAATTGATTATTAAACATGCTTATTAGAATATAAATGCGTAACAGATACATCTTGTGGTTATCGTTCTCCATCACGCTTTTCTGTCTGTATGTCTGTGACACGAGCGTGTGCACTATCTGCTATTCTTTTCACCGTTTAGAGGAGAACGGGCAATTTGCTCTGATAACATCAACAGCTGTTTTAGAAAACAATGTCTTTATAAAACTGAATCACTTGCAAAGTGCGGCGTTTCTATTTGTGGTTTGTTTATACTAAGTTATACGGCTTCATGTAAACGATACTGAACGAATGAAGTTTGGTAAACCAAAACCCTTAATAGTGCTCGTTGTAATTCTGATTGGCAACTGATAAGCTTAATCTGGATTTGCTAATGGTAGGCGGACGGGATCGGGTCAAAGTTGGCTGTTCATAAATTGGATTGTTATAAAGAATCATGGGGCTTTTCCATATCCGGTTGGACGGAGCATCGGGTTGTCCTGGTAATATCCCCACTGCTATTGTCACTATTTTCCTATCTGTGTGTCTACTTTACCAGAAGAAAAGAAGTAATGTGGCTAGATTATAATCATGGCAGGACAGAGATATGCCTTATAGCAGGAGAGAGCGAACCGTTTCCTATTACCCCAATATCTTACGCATCGCTCTGTCCTGCTTCCACACTGATGTCACTTTAATCAAGCTTCAATATTTCGACTGCTGAGACAGATATAATTTTTGGAAATCGGCTGTAGGCTACAGGCAGACGGAATTTGATTAACATGTTGTTTGTTCTCAGGTTGGCAGTGAGCGGAGGGCGCAGAAGCTGAGGCGGGACGGGTGGGGAGAGGACATGCGGGGGCGGGGGAGGGGGGGCCGGTAGCGGCAGCATGGCGGTCGCGCTCGCTCTGGCGCTGCTGCTGGCCGCGAGGACTGCCACGCAAGGTGAGCTTCATGCAACATCATCATCATATCATAATGGTTGTGAAACCGACTTCACACAACCTGGACCCCCTGGTGTCAGGCAAAGTTTTTAAACCACCAAAGGTCTCTAAAATGGCGCATCAACGACTACTTCCGTCCTTCCGTAGATAGACTCCGGAACCAAAGGACGTGCCTTGCAAGCATGGAATCATCTTACTTTTCGGACAATCAGGTGATTCATCCTGGGATGTCCTAACTGTGATGATGATGATGATTGGTGTGAAATTGAGTGACAGGATTAGAAATAGTGTGATAAGAGAACGTTGTGGCGTAAAAGAAGACGTAGTGACTAAAATTGAGAAAGGGATGCTGAGATGGTTTGGTCATGTAGAGAGGATGAATGAAGGAAGATTGTCGAAAGAGATCTACAAGGCGAGAGTGAATGGAAACGTTGGAAGGGGAAGACCTCGGCGAACGTACCAGGACCAAATTCATGACGTTCTGAATAAAGGCCAGGTGAAAAGTACCCTAAACCGACGAGCATGTATGAAGGGATTGATGAAAGTTCAGGAAGCAAGAGAGGTATGTCAAGATCGTAGCAGGTGGAGAACTGTGGTATCTGCCTACCCCGACGGGAACAAGGCGTGATATTATGTATGTATGTATGTCCTAACCAAACTGGGGAAGACGCAAAGTGATTGTTTGACAAAGTCCCAACCGGGGACTCGAACCCAGGACATCCTGATCAAGAGCCGAATGCTCTAACTACTAGTTAGACCTCGGAGGCGCAACCATTCCTGCTATCATCCTCTCACTAGGTACAGTCAACGACAGGTCAAGCTTGACACTCGCAGCGCGAATCTAGCCCGTACGTCTATTGAAATAAGAACTATACAAAGTCCAATGTGTCAAGCTTGATGTGACCTCTCGTCGGTAGAAGCAGTTTCGGGCGTTTGCAGCGTAGCGCTGGTTCAGCTTACACTGGTTTTGTTTCCACTCGCTTGTTGCCGTGCGTACTTACATGTCAGAAATTTATCTAATATCGATCAATAGCTGCTTACTCAATTTTAAGTAAAAAAATACAGGTTAAAAATCTTGTCTATCATCCCTTTCAAACATACTGTTGGACCATGTATTAGTCCACGCGGGGGACACCTACACCACATTCCCCCAAGAGTTTTCAACAGCGAAAGGTACAAAAAGGATTGAAATAAAAACGCTAGAAGATCCAATGTAATCTAGTCAGCGAAACATTAGTAGGTAAATTGTATTGTCTTTGGCGCTCGGACCTTTGGCAAAAGTAGGTAATAATGACAAACCCTATAACCATAAGAATAAAAGCCTCTTTTGATCATCGATAAATAGATAAAGTGAATTATGAGTCTCGTCCATTAATTAGTCCTTAATAAAGCTTTTAAATTTTTTGTTCGTCTTCGAACTCTATTCTATGTTTGACGGACAAGCCCTAAAACTGAAAACATTAGCTCCAGCTGCTTCGTATTTCGCCAGCTGTCAATAAAATTGGTGCCCACAATAATTGCCTCTATTTCGTATATTTGAGTGCTCTACATAGTATCGTACGGCAAAACTCGTAGTAAATTGGAGGAGGCACACGCAAAGCACCGGTCAAGAGGCGATCGCACGCGCGGCCCATATTTCACGATATTGTTGTAATTGTTAAACGATCGTTTAGCCGATGATCGATTGATTAAGTTTCTACATTCACCTTGCTTTAATCGACCATTGTATGGCCACTCTCACTACCGTTACGAACTAACAAGACAGTTAAAAATTTTATTGCCCATGTCGCAAAAGTGTTGACATGAGGAAATAGGTGAATTGCACTGATATAAAGTTATTTGAATGACCAACAGTACTTATAGACGTCAACCGCGTAAACGATGAACACATCTTCTAAAGATGATGCATCTACTAACATGTCTCTACATCTAATGCCTTTAGTCCGCCCATGTACATTTATGAATGAAAAAAAAATAAATGATGAAGAGTCGATCGTTTGTTCCACAACTCTTTTTTTTGCATATTATTATGTAAACAAAACTCCTCGCCTGACCTTTTGTTTGGCAAGCTCTTTCCTTGAACTACAGCTCAGTAAGTAATAGCTTAGCGTAGGGAGGTACTGCATCGAGGCCAGACCTGACACATTTCAGCGCCGATATTCGCAACTTGCGAGTCCATTTTACATAAAAAATGCCAGCATTTTGCACGAAAATAGGAAATTCCGAAGCAGATGTCGGTGAACTCGTGAAATGAGGTATAAAGTATAACTTACTGTAATGTGCTTACTGATTTAGTAATAACTCTGGGAATGAGACTTGCGTGGTTTTTATTGCCTCAGGTAGTACTCTACTTCCTCGATGACTTTTAAACAACTTAGCGAACTTTGAACGGGTTGAGAGCCTTAGAGGTAGAAATTTTATTGCAAAAATGCATCCATTTTTAAATTCGTTAGCTCCAGTTCAGCGACCCCTTCAACAATACGGCATCATATTGCATAGTGGCTAATTAATGAGCGTACGGGCCAGTGCAGAAACCCCCACACGGACCACGCCATGGCACAGGCCATTGCCAACGGATGCACTTGCTCGCCTTTTGAAATCCATCGCTTGCATACTAGTAGGTTGGCAGTGTAGGGTTTGTTCATAAAAAGGCAGTGCATAGAGAAATCTTTGTTGGTCGTCTGCTTAGTCCTACCCCTGTTCTGCACGCTACTGATTTGCATAACGCACGTTCCATCCTCCCAGCTAAATACTTGTATTTCCTCATTCTAAGTACTCCTTTGCAACAATAACACTTTTGAAATCCACGTTGCAAAACTGCGAAGTCTGTTTGTACTGTGCATTATGCATTTCCTGATTGAGTGTCAGAAGTTGTTATTTATTGTAATTCGATGTGGTATTACGGACGATGAAATGGATAATGAGAGGGTTCAAGAGTTTCACAAACATCTTTTAGTTTCCCAATCATAATACTTGTTAAAGGGTAGTATTATTTCAAGGTCTACTTCTGCAGAAAAAAAGCCCCATAAATCTTCGAACCTAACTTAATCCAAAATATTTGATCTTTTCTACCGTAGCGCCCAGAGACATGGTAGGTATGAAGAGTCTTCCGATTTACGTAAAGGAGTTACGGGACTAAGTATAAAATAACGGATCAAATAATTAGACTGCCAACAACATATCACACAACATATCACTGCTGACACTTCAATTGCAGTTGAATTGTAACTGTTACAACACTTGTATACAAATGTAGTTATAGCTAAGCGGTTTCCAGTAATCGTAGAAACGATGTCTTCCTCCAGCACTCGGTCAGTAGATCCTCCGCGAAGGTGGGTCATTGTTGTCACCAGGGCCGACACTTCCTCCTATTCACGCCACCAAAATAACTGTTCACAAAACTGTTCTGTAACGAAGTGACCTAATGGGAAATTGCATCTAATTGGGGCTGGCAAAGCATTTGCTATGGTTTTGGTAATGGCGGAGATTTTATGTAAGAAACCGGACAATTGCAAGCTTTCTTTTTTGGGGTAAGACTAATCTCATTAATGAAAGAGTTTATTCTTTAAATACCCCAATTCAACTTTGATTAACAAAAACAAAATCAAATAAAGTTGTTCATGTTCATGGGCATGTTTACAATTTCACATCATTCAGGGTTACTGTACCCTTATAAAGTAACATCTTGTATGTTATAAGCTTACTTGTGTTTTGGATTTTCTGTGTAAGTTAAATTAATAAATGAAATGAAATGTATTACCTAAGAGTCCGAAACGTGTTTATAATTAATAGAGCTTTTTCAGTAACGTGAAGATAAGATGTGACTATTATTATAACACGTGTTTTGTGATTTACAAGTCTATCTTGAGCTGAAATTAAGTAGGACCATCACCGGCAATGTTGGAATAGTTTCCAATATTGATTAATGTTTTCATACCCTTCTTGTCCGATTCTACTTCTGTATCTACGGAAGACATCCATCTAATGAATAACTACTTAGATGGAAGATTGCGGAGCGGCCATTTTTTATATCTTTGTCTATTCGTGTATCAATTCCAGAGGAAGTATCGTCCTTCGCCCTTTACTCTTCCACCACGTTCAAAATAGAGTTATTAACTATAGGAAGTTCATTGTTTCTTACTTCGGCTATTAGTTCGTTCTTCCTGTCAGTAATAATTTACTTGTAAGTGTTCATCAAAATGCGAAGATATTCCGAGGAAGATAAAAATTGCTTTTAAAATGGGATGTTCGTACGCATACTCATACGCATTGATGATGTTCATAGTAAGATTGATGAGAAGCTTTTTTGAAACCCTAATAGATTGTTATTGTATAAAATATTTATGATGGTGTAAGATAAGGCCCCGTGTGGTGCCGGCAAAGAATAGTACCAACCCATACATACCCGTGGGTGTCGTAAGAGGCGACTAAGGGTTAACTGGAGGATGGGCAGCAGCATCCTCCTTTATATCTTACTTACTGCGGTCACCTACAATCGCGGTCCATGGTGCCAGCCGTAACGCTAACAAGCGAGGTGACTATGGTACTTCCCCTCCACATTTCTCCAGCAAAAGCTAGAATTCTGGAGGGAGCTCCCTGTCCTGTAGTGGACATTTTATGGGATGTTATGATGATGATGATGAAGAAGAAGAAGTAGGGCAATCACAATGAATTATTGCGAGGTAACAGTATTTCGGTGCGTTAAATCCGAATGCGATTGATTTTAACGCAGGAAATGAAGAGATTTAATTAAAGAAGATCGATTTTTGGCAAATTCGTGTCGGCGGTCGGCGGCGGCATGTTCAATCTGATGTTGATGTGTTTGCGTAACAGTAGTGTAATGAGTTTAATCTATCTGTCACACTCTCTCCCCGCAGTTAGGAGGGGAGAGAATCACTGCGCGGGCGCACTCTCAGCTGCAGCGCCAGCACGAGCCCCTAGATAAACGCTTTTTATTCACTCGCGAGAGAAAATTGACTTTTGATTCATACATTTAAGGTCAAAAAATTACATTTGGCCTTAAATATATTTTGTCTAGGGGCTCCTGCTGAGCCGGTTTGTTTCTTTTTTTAAAGTGTTTTGTTAAGGATTTGTTTTCTTACATTCTTATCCTGATCTTAAAATGTCCTGCATTTCATTAGAGCATTGACTCTTGCAATTTTTTCTGTATTAAAGGTTAACAGTTAGATATCCTCTTTGCATAATAGTATCATAGAGCAATATTATGATACCGGCTCAGTATTGAACAACCCTTGAGCGGTGGACTTGCTTCGTTGCTGAAGCTTCACGCCTGCAATTTTCCGCGTGATAAAATGTGCGTGTTGTACTTACACTGAAATGATTAGCATTACGCAAAACATCGAGTTTGTTATACCATACCGTCAGCATTTTATCCAGCTACTGCTGCCTTTATTCTTGGCTTCTCCTTAACATGATTTTTTTAAATAAAATGCAGAATTTCTCATGGTTGAGCCGAACCCGATATCACAGCATCCTTAATTCAGATACTGTTCGTTGAAATGAGGCTCACATAACTAACATAACCAAGCCTCCCAGCAATGTATGCCGAATTAGTCTTTGAATTCAGGAAGGTGTGATCGTGTCGTGACTTAAACAATTTATTTTCCACATGACTAAATCATCCCTTCACACCTCCTTGCAATAAGTAGTTGAACTAACTTCTTAAAAAATAATATTTTCTTTCCTTACAACCCTAACTGATATGTGAGTGCTATTTGTTTACATATCTTTGGCAGTTGATCTGTCCGGTAACCATCGGAAATTAAAATTCGACAGAAAGTATGTGGTCCGATTTATTGGCAAAACAAATACCGACTCTACAATTCACAATGGTACTAAAAACTGTCTCGTATGATTTAACCGCATAAGTTTTACAGTTTAGTACTTGTTCTTACAGCGGTTGAAATAAATTGGTCAAGTATCTGCGCAAATTGTAATAAAAATTGTAATAGAACATAAGACGGGAAGAATTGACCAAGACAAGTAATTCAAAAAGTAAAAGAAAACTTAAAAAGTCTAAAACCAAAGAGTCTACGATAACGGTTAAGTCACGATCACACCTTGCTTAATTCAGAAACTAAATTGGCATCATCATCATCATCATCATATCAGCCGAAAGACGTCCACTGCTGGACATAGGCCTCCCCTAAAGATCCCCATGACGACCGGTCCTGCGCTGCTCGCATCCAGCGGCTTCCCGCGACCTTGACAAGATCGTCGGTCCACCTTGTGGGGGGCCTGCCAACGCTTCGTCTTCCGGTACGTGGTCACCACTCTAGAACCCTTACGCCCCATCGGCCATCGGTTCTTCTTGCGATGTGCCCTGCCCACTGCCACTTTAGTTTAGCGACTCTCAGAGCTATGTCAGTTACTTTTGTTCTTCTGCGGATCTCCTCATTTCTGATTCGATCTCGCAGAGAGACTCCGAGCATAGCCCTTTCCATAGCTCTTTGGGTGACCTTGAGCTTCCTGATAAGGCCCATCGTGAGCGGCCACGTCTCGGTTCCATATGTCATCACTGGCAACACACACTGGTCAAAGACTTTCGTCTTGAGACACTGCGGTATTTTGGACGTGAAGATGTTGCGGAGCTTCCCGAACGCTGCCCATCCGAGTCGGATTCGACGAGTGACCTCTTTCTCTAAGTTGGATTTACCCAGCTGGACTGTTTGTCCCAGGTATACGTATTCATCGACAACTTCGAGCGTAGAGTCTCCAACTTTGAGTGGAGTGGGTACAACAAGGGCGTTAGACATAATTTTCGTCTTATCCATGTTCATTTTAAGACCCACTTGTTGTGAAACTCTACTGAGGTTATTGAGCATCGTGCCGAGATCTTCCAGGGTCTCAGCCATTACGACAATATCGTCGGCATATCGAAGGTGGGTCATGTACTCGCCATTGATGTTGATGCCAAGTCCTTTCCAGTCCAGGAGTTTGAAGACGTCTTGAACGTCGGTGAACAGTTTAGGAGATATGACGTCTCCCTGTCTCACTCCTCGATGCAATTGGATAGGTTTCGAGTCCTGGTCCTGAAGACGGACTGACATAGTGGCGTTTTTGTACAGATCCTTTAACACTTCAATGTACCGATAGTCGACTTGGCACCTCTGGAGAGATCGTAGCACAGCCCACGTCTCGATCGAATCGAAGGCCTTCTCATAGTCCACAAACGCTAGGCAAAGTGGCTGGTTATACTCTTCGGTCTTCTGTACAACTTGCCGTAGCGTATGTATGTGGTCTATGGTACTGAAGCCTTTACGGAAACCGGCTTGTTCGGGAGGCTGGAAGTCGTCGAGCCTGCGTGCGAGACGATTCGTAATGACTCTCGAGAACAGCTTATAGACATGACTCAGAAGTGAGATGGGTCTGTAATTCTTCAGCAGGGTCTTATCACCCTTTTTAAAGAAGAGCACCACCACACTTCTGTGCCATGCCTGTGGCGTTTTCCCTTCGAGTATGACAGAATTAAACAGCTTCTGAAGAGCTTTTAGCACTGGCCTTCCGCCTGCTTTCAGAAGCTCAGCCGTAATTCCATCGTGCCCGGGTGCCTTGTTGTTTCTAAGCTGTCTGAGAGCCATTCTAATCTCGTACAAGCTGACGTCCGGGATATCTTCGGTATGGTGTCGGGTAAGTCTAGCTCTTGGATCGTTGGCCAGACTGCTAACGGGTTGGCCGGTTGACGTGTATAACTGTCCATAGAACTTCTCGACCTCCCTCAGTAGCTCAGGCTTGGACGATACGGTTCTGCCATCCTCGGTTTTCAGCTTCGTCAACTGGCTCTGCCCAATAGACAGATCTCTTGCGAACACTTTGGAGCCCTTGTTCCGCTCAATCGCTTCTTTAATATGATTAGTATTAAATAGCCGAATGTCGCGAGTCAGAGACTTAGAGATCTGTTTATTGAGCCGCCGATATTGAGAAGCATCTCCCGAAGACTGCAGAACCATTTCGCGTCTTTCTTCCATTAGCTTGAGGGTATGATCTGAGATCTTTTTGGTTCTTTTAGTACGGTGGGGTCTGAAATACTTTGACCCAATTGTATGGACAGTTTCCACGAACCCGTTATTGTAGTCGTCCACATCTATGCATTCACCGAGGCATTCGAAGCGATTTTGCAGTTCGAGCTGAAAGCCGTCGGGATTTTGGATATTGGTGGGTGCGGGTCAGAGCGTAGACTTCATCAGTCGAGTTCTTTCCAGCTTTACGTTGATATTCAATGTGCCTCTTACCAACCGGTGATCGCTTCCGGTTTTAACCGCATTGATCACAGAGACATCATTGAATATTTGCTTCTTCGTCGACATGATAAAGTCAATCTCATTTTTTGTAATACCATCGGGACTGATCCAGGTCCATTTTCGGTTTTCCGACTTTTTGAAGAAGGAATTCATCATAAAGAGTCCTTCTTTCTCCAAAAAGTCGGCTAACATGTGGCCCCTGGAATTCCGATATCCAACACCAAATTGCCCCACCCTCAGCTCACCATCGCCTCGCTTGCCCAGTTTCGCGTTGAAGTCCCCCATGACAACGGTATAGTGGGTCTTAGGCGTATGTATGGCTTTAGAGATATCCTCATACATAGCCTCGACTTCATCATCAGAGTGTGTCGATGTGGGGGCGTATACCTGTATGACCTTCAGCGAATACCGTTTGGTGATTCTGAGTATAAGGTACGCTACCCGCGACGACACACTCTCGATCATGACGACGTTGTTCACGAGAGACTTGTGGACCATAAACCCGACACCTCCCTGGGACAGTTGGTCGCCCTCCCGGAAATAGAGCAAGTTACCTGATTTTAGGGTTATCAAGTCCTCCCCCTCTCTTCGGACTTCAGATAGACCCAAGATGTCCCAGTGTAACCTGCTCAATTCTTCCTCGAGTTCTGCAACCTTCTCGTCGGTCCGCAATGTGCGCGTGTTGTACGTTGCCAGGGCCAGAGGTCGTCGTTGTTGGTAGCCTGGCATCTGCCGGGGATTCTTCGCACCCCCTGCCCCACCGTTACCATGACCGCTACCAGAGCCAGGAATAGCGGGGCCGCCGGGGACTAGGGGCCGGTGCTTATTGACGTGATTCATAGGATTTTTAGGGGGTTTTACCATAGTCGCCACACTTGGCAGACGGGTTGGCGTCCGCAGTGTGATGGGATAATACACAGAAGGACGCTGCTGCCCATCCTCTGGATTTCATTCCCTTAGTCGCCTCTTACGACACCCATTGGAAGAGATGGGTCGGTACTATTCTATTCTGGGCCGGCACCGCACGGCAAAATTGGCATACATTGCCACAAAAAAATAAAAAAAATTAAGGATATTGCAATTAACATAACCAAACATCCCAGCAATGTATGCTGAAATTTAGTCTTTGAATTCAACAAGGTGTGATCGATGCTTTAATGAATATTTGCAATATTTATTATTTACTTGAGGGCATCCTGTAGTGAAAGTATTAACTGCGTATTATATCTCAATCTGTCTCGTAAAGTATGGCCCAGGGTACGGAATGGATAATTACCTCCGCAGGCCGCAAGAAGCGTAAAATTATAAATTGTTTATCTTCACATCAAGCTCATTATCGAATAACAAGCTGCTTTGATTTTCAACAGACGACGACGTCGCATCTTTCGAAAGTATAATCAGTAATCAAGTCGTGCCACGGAAGAATATTTCAATTGCTCATTGCTCTACAATTTCTACCAGGTTGATTAATAAATAATAAACTTATTTTTAATACATAACCTGTTATCTTAATTAATAATCTTGTATGAATAATCTTCAAAGGTGTGAGAATGTCTGAAATTTACCAACTAAACATGCAGCTGCGATGCAACACGTAAAATTACTTTTACAAACTTGTTTTTTTTGGTTCCACCTTATAGTTTCGTCATGTCCGTCTGTCTGTCTGTCCGCGGCTTAGCTCAGTGCCCCTTAGTACTAGAAAGCTGTCTTGCTTAACTCATCGGGTGTCGTTAGATAGGTCTTTTAAAAACAATATGAGTCTTCATATGTTTTTCGATCGAAAGCCCAATTTTATTGGAGTCGAGTGTCCTCCCCTGCCAGCTAAACGGTGTCAGTGGAAATGTGAAAAAAATCATAGAAGTAGCATATATGATGAAAGTAAAAGATAACTACCACGACTAAGTAGGCTTTAGGTGCAGGTTATTCAGCTATAGCCGAAAAACAAGAAATTATTAAAAAAAAGTTATAAAATAGGTACTAAACAAAAACCTGCTTTGCGATAAATCTTAAAGAACTACGGAACCCTATACAACAGCGCGTGGCCCGATACGCACTTGGCGGGTGTCTTTCGCTATCCTGGCATATCTAACAAGGGAAGTTAGGAATCTTTCTCTTCTATCTCAACAATATACTACTCACGTTTTTAGGATAGATTGCTATTTTATAAGCTCTGGCAAATGAAAGCTAGTTAAAAGCTGGACAACGTATTGCGTAGCGAGACGGCAGCGGTGCCGGCGCATTTAGTGAAGGAAGCTCGAAGCAAGGGGCCATTTGTCCGAGGG
The DNA here is from genome assembly GCA_947532105.1 of Athrips mouffetella. NCBI lineage: Eukaryota > Metazoa > Arthropoda > Insecta > Lepidoptera > Gelechiidae > Athrips > Athrips mouffetella. Next base: position 34,330,898 of record OX383957.1, on the reverse strand, counting down.
GTCAAACTCTACCAAGCGTGATTCCGCTCATTCGCGCTCTGCAGGTATTAAATTATACCACACAATAGCTACCTTGCAGACTGCGTAAAGATATCCGTATTGGATATCCATTGTCAAATAACAATACTATCTTAATGTGGTCGCGATTTTGTCGTGTAAGGTGTCCTTATCTGTTACACGCAACGATATCGCAGTTCTAATTGATCGCGTGGGTTCAATGTGCCAAACCAGACAATCAACGACTAAAAACGACTATCCCAAACTCTTCTTTGAGATATCTGCTCAGATATCGTTCCTAGTAAGGCAGCAATACTACGATGCGATCTTAAATGAATGCCCGAAATACAGCCTTGCAATAGCAAAGATTACATACATTACTGCGAAGCACTTGTGATAAAATGTTAATAATTAAATTATTTCCATCACCAATCAAAATAAGCTCCAGTCTGGCCTCTCCACTAACAACCGGAAGCCGTCTATCAAATTACCTAATGTATTTCTACAATTTTGATGAAAGTTTATTCGTTTATTTTTCCTCTATCTCGTAAATTCATTCGTCAATAGCATAATGATATATTTCGCTGGCTCAATACTGCTAAGTTCTAAAACGTCTTAAGTTAGTTATCTAGTAGGAATAGTCAGGTCAGGTGCTAGCGTATCTAACGCAGTTGTGAGAGTTTTAAGGCACTTGTTAGTCGAGAAAAGATTGCCCTCTTTACTTATATACGAACACGTTGTGTGAGTGCGGAAAGGATGGACTGTTAGTTATTTTGGAAATGAAAAATTTCCTCATGCGTGGATGAGGCATCAAAATCTAAGGTAGGTTTGTAGTGTAACGAGTTCGCCCTGCCCAACTTTGTCCCATCGACAGAAAAACTACCCTTGCAAACCTGGAAGGCATTAAATAGAATACTCACCCAGGTTGGGAGATGCAAAGACAACCTGAGCCGGTCGGGCTACCTTCTTCTTCTTCTTCGTCGTTTCCTCATAGTCTGTCCACCGGGTAGGCGCTCTACCTCTACTCCTTCTCCCCTAGAAGCTATTAAAATCATCTGTGACTGCGGTGTGATGCCACAAACTATGTCCCACACACGGAGTAAAGATTTTACTCCGTGGTCCCACAGGTCTGTACAAGGCCAGACCAAATGTTAAATGTGTCTAAAAAGTATGAGTGTTGCCATCGACACGGTAGAAGAACTAGCCAAGTCAAAACTTGAACTTCAATTTTATCCTAATCTATCTGCCATGAGTAAATAATTCGAAACAATGTTCAGATTATTAAAAGAACTTGGTACCCATTTAGATATCACATCTTTTGTCGGTGAAGTCATCATCAACCACGCAAATTCTTTATAATGAACTTGGCTTCCATTTTTTTACATTTATGTTTTTGGTGGGATGTAAACATTACCTTATATCCTCTCTTGTCATGATTTAGTGTCGTGTAATTCTTTTGCGCAAATAATAAACTTTTATATCAGACATAAAATGAGATTAGCAGTAGAAAATTGAAATTTTATTCTATCGAGAGAAATTTAACCATTTGAAATGGAGTGAAATTTACATAATTAAAGTCAACAAGTTATATCTATCCTTATATTTTAAAATTCAATGCTATGACTTTTTCGCTGGAAAAATTAAATTAAAGAAGACTTAACAACTTAACGTGCCTTACGGAGCACGGATACGCAAAGCTGTAGTGGCAGTAGTGGTCACCTATCCGGATACTGACACTGGCCAACGTTGCTCAAATTAAACAGCGTCTTTGTTAAGCCAAGTTGATAATCGTCAGCATCAGACAAGGGCTCCTACAGCTTATTTGGTAGGTACAAAGTCCAGATCGTCAAGTTCGAAGTGCTCTTGACCTTACATGAAGATAGAACCTTGCAAACTTGAGCTGGGGTCTGGTTAGCAACTGGATCGGAAACGGCCCCGCTGCACTAGAGACAACCCGCAATTTTCTCGTGAAGCCGGCAATTTGATAAAATGATAACGTATTGAGAGGCTTTTAGTACCTTGTTACTACGCTCTCTAATCGCCATTATCTTCAAAGGATGTCATTTTTAGGGTTCCGTACCTCAAAAGAAAAAAACGGAACCCTTATAGGATCACTTTGTTGTCCGTCTGTCTGTCTGTCTGTCTGTCAAGACCCTTTATCTCACGAACGGGTAAAGGTATCAGGTTGAAATTAATACCATATATTAGGAACCATGAATCACACAAGATCTGAAAATTTCAATTTTTTACAACGACGCAATCAAAAGATATGGCATTTTATGTCCTCATCTTCATACATTTATTCAAAAATGCAAAACCTACAGGGTACTTCCCGTTGACCTAAAATTATGAAATTTGGCAAGAAGCTAGGTCTCATAGTACAAATAATGGGAAAAGTCTGAAATCATTAAATATTACAATTTTTCTCACAACTAATGGTAACCAATTGTGGTGAGCTCCCGTTTCAAGAACATTCATATACTCGTAAGATAGGGGTCAAGTTGGATGGTCGCTGAGGCAATTTTTGTTTTAGTTCTATTTAAAAACGGGAACACTTACAAACTTGAAAATTGGTATGTTTATAGTGCATAAGCTATAAAATAACAACAAATAATAAAATTTGGTAAAGCGCGTGTCGGACTCAAAAAATGTAGCACATTAACTTACTGAAATTTCAACTAATACAATTATGATTATGTGGTGGTACGGAACCCTCAGTGCGCGAGTCCGACTCGCACTTGGCCAGTTTTTTGAATCTTTTGCTTAGTTTCTCTGAAAAACTTATGGGAGAGAATTCTATTAGATGTACAGCTTTTCACTCCCGAAGCGCAGTGTCTCTACTCATAAAAACTAGCAACTTTTTCGTAGAAAAAAAGATTATTATGTGTTTATAAAAAGATTGTCACGTGATCGACCCATTTTGAATAGAAAGCAAACATTTTCGTGTAAAAGTTTTTTCTTCAGAGTGTAGAATCACTGGGCTTCGAGAGCAAAACCAATGAAAATTCAATAAAGAAGGAAGAAGTATAATATTATGGATATCTTTCGGTGAAATGTTCGCCAAACGTTCGCATGTGTGTGTGGATGTGATGTCGTGTGTGTGAATGTTTCGGTGCTTTTTTTTTAATAGAAGAGGGAGGTAGACGAGCAGGCGGGTCACCTGATGGTAAGTGATCATCACCGACGCCCATATACACCCGCAACAGATATTATTAAGATATTGCTTGCGTCTAAACTCTCTATTTCATATATCCCCAATCTGTTCAAGTCGCGAAAGCTTGTTTAAGGTGAGCTGCTTTGGCTTGACTGAGGTCACAAGCAAGCCTACTGATAGAAAAAATCTGAAGTTTCATTAATACCATTAATCACCAAAATAAAGCTACTATCAAAACTATTTCTCTTTACACAGCAATCTAATCAGTGTCAACCCCACATGCTCCTAATTGTGAATGTTCACACGACCGCCGCCGCCATCGTAAAGTTTTTGTGCATTATTAAGTAGGCGCACTCAGTCTGGGTTTTTACTGATACACTGTAATGTTCAGTTCAAACCCTCTTGTTTACGAGAGTCCAGTGTCTACACGCAACATCAATTTCAAAACAAACAAATATCAGTCGCATTCAAATTCATTCAATCGGTCAGGAGTAGCAAATACAGCGTTATTTTTTTGTCATCCCGGATATTTTAAAAAACGTTTCTGCCCAAGAAACTGAACAACTTTTCCCAAGGAACATAGGTCAAAAATTGAAACTAAAATTTTGACTTCCCATACCAAATGTGCTGTCAACTGATGCAGTTTGTATAGGAAGTCGATTTTTTTTGTATTTTGACCTATGTTCCTTGGGTAAAGATGTTCAGTTTCATGAACAGAACCACCTCTTAAAATATTCGGGTTTGTGAAAAATAGGGGTGTATAAACATCTGTCATCAAAAGAATAACATTCTTGATGTCTAGTTAAGATCTTCGACAACATGATATGCTCCAGTTCTAATTACCCTACAACATGCATTGCGAAGATCCTACCTAGGAAATAAACTCTAAAGGAAGTTGCTTATCGTGATCGGAACGAAATAGCAACAGCCTCAAGATCATGGGCATTTCCCTCCAACCTTCAGTAGGTAAGTATCTGTCTAACTGCTGATAAGCTGCGCTGTTGTGTTATAATTTCACGAGGTTCATCTAATATGTAATGTAGGTATTTCGTACAAGTAGCCCAAACTAAACGATCCAGTTAATCCTCCTTATCTGGCAATCGTTGCTTCACCTCACCTGCTTATTGCGTTGGCGGTGGTCAGTAAGTATGAAAATGAAAGTAGCTGAAGTGGGCATACTGATACAGTACAGCGCGCCCCACATCTCCGCCGGCTGACCTGCGGCCATTTTGAATTGCAAATGCGCCCGCGCCGGAAGTAGAGTAGTTGCGGGTAGGTGGACGAGAAAGGGAGGGTGTATTTATCACCTACCTCCGCTCTACTTGTCACCTGTCTCCCCTGCACGCAGGGAACTTTTGACCTCTTTCTTGTGAGGAATGTGATTCAGATGTAAGTGAGTCATGCCATGCCACGAAACTAGGGTGCTGATGAAGAGATAGCTATGATATACGGTTATGATTTGGAATTTTATTGAAATTTTATGGTAATTTTAGGGTTCTATATCAACACTCTTGAAAGAGCCTTCGAGAATTGTTTAGCAGGAAAAATTAAGATATTGAGAAGAGGCAGTAGTTAGCGTCCTTTTACGAATGTTTAGTAACTAGTAGCGCCCCACTATCACCCTGCGATGCCAACTCTCTCAACTGTGGTAACTATGTTACCTTAAAGTGCCTGATACACGGTCAGCAACATGGGTCCCGACAGAGGTGACTTTGACTGGCAACCGTTCGGTTTCGATAGAGAATTGGTTGTAAACTGCGAACTACAGTCGGGACCCATGTTGCCGACTGCGTATCAGGCACTTAAAACCATAAACTAAATGATTTCTGCTGTGACAACTCTAGAGAGAGGCTCATATGTCCAGCAGTGGATAAAATAGGCTGTTAAAAAGAGGATAACGATGCTGACGTGTGATTGTGTACTATGGCGCACAGAGAGCGGTGCAGGCGCAGGCGCAGGCGTGGCGGTGAGCTCTCAGAAGCCGCCGTCGATCGCCGCCATAGCGCTGTCGATCCGGTCGCGTGGTGAGTGCCGCGAGTGTCCCGGTGCCAACAGGATGGGCGGTTAGTGGGACCCTGAGACCCTCACCCCTCACCTCACCCCCTCGGTAGAATAGACCACCAGTAGTTTGTGCTCAAAGCTTGAGGCAACGGAATTCGTTTTTCGAAGTCTTATCTTTGAGCTTTGTCGAATGTAGAGTCTATAGGACTATCGTTAGTCATTAGCATTACACTATTTACGCCGTGTTACGTAGTTTTGTTTGACATTCACTATTCTGTTGCCTTACTGTGAATTTGTAGTTGTAGATTTAGAAACAAAAAATCTAGAGACTAAGTATATTTAGTAGTAAACTAGTTGCAGTTTGTATCACATTTTTTTCTTTTTATATTTTTTTTCTGTTTTCCGAATCATGATCGATGTCAAGAAAATCGAATGGCAATCTAGTCACCCTCACAATTACCTCATGTTTATTTAATTTGAATCACCATGTAGACGTTACTGTTGACGTGTTTTTGTTGCTTTAGCTGACTGTTGCGTTGTAGCGTCGTAGTTTGGCAATTTGATGATTCACAGGTTCGAGCGACTGAGAGGTAAGGTGGCAAGGAACAGGATATAGTAATACAGGGTTTTCAGACCCCTGGCTACACCCCATCAATGTACTAATGTTAATCTGAAACTGATCAACTAACCCGAAAAGGTGTTCGTTTCATGAGGAAAGTTTTTCAGCTTCATAGTCTGAGTAAAATGAATTAAATTCGTCTTAAATTATGTGCAGAGTTTAATTTGATTTCGTATACAATACAAGTTCTACCCTAGTATGGCATACAAATCATGTTCATGAAGACGTGTAGGTACTCGTACGTATAAGCATGAATGCAACTTCACCCGTTGTTTAAGGAAATTGCCTCCTCAAGCTGTGACCTAATTCAACCGTCCTGCTAACTTCCACAAGGCAATTAATTACCTACGTTCTTTTACCCTACCGTAACTATTTGTTGATTGAAGTTTCTTCAATAGAATTAGAAAGGAAGTTACTGCAAAATGTAACACATTTGCTTTTACATTTAGTTTTTTTGCTGCTTTCATTTCACCAAAAGCCGGAATTTTATACATATTCCAAATTAGTAAGAGTAATTTGATGAGATGCAATTTCGTGCACGAACGTGTGATTTACTGTGATTTTGGGGCACTTTTACACGCATGAGTAGTGAGATCGGACCCATAATGACACCTTGCAAGATGCCTTGTAACGTGCTGGGCGAGGCGAGGTCATGACCAGCACGTAGCATTAGGCATGTTGTGAACAGTGTGTGGGAGACATCGTCTTCATACGTGGGAAAGCTAACCTGGTCAGACCTGAATACAGCGTGTAAGGGTCAGGTTGGCAAAAAGTTAAAGGACATGATCAGTCGATAAAACTGATCAACTTTTTAACAAGAAGCATAATTATCACCGGAAATGTAAAAAAATTGGCCTATCCATACCAACTGTCCAATAAAATTTAAAATTTTGTATGGAGCGGCCAATTAGTTTATTACATTTCCGGTGATGTGTTTCTTGGAGAAAGTTGTTCAGTTTCATCGACTGGCCCTTACACCCTGTATATTTGCATTTTAGTTATAATTTTAATGTTGTATCGAGTAAAAGCTAATGTATATTTGTATATTATAATATACAAACGACATGTAGGTTGAAGGTATCATCACTTACGATTAGACTCATGTGTGGTAGAGTTAATCACGCATGATGTTCGAAATTTATGTTAGAAAACAAATAGGTAAGTAGAAGTAACTATTTTCTCTAAAGATGTTCTAGTAAGATGCTCAGCACGTGCTATATTGTACGGCCCATAGTACGGCCCCTCGACGCCACGCTACGGTCGGGTGCACCTCAACTAGTACACACACAAATAAATTACACTTTTTGCACAATCGCTTCACTTTTTATATCGCGGAAGCCACAAACTGAATCCTCCATACAGCCAGAGGATATTATGCAAGAAGTTTAGCATAAACTAAAACAAACACGAGTCATTCAACCTGGCCTAAACTAGTCGATTTCCCCGGCGCTGCTTGTGGGCCATTGTTTTAATGAAGCCGAAAATCTCGGCCATTGTTTGCAATAAAAATAAACCCCGGCGTCGTTTTAAAAAGTCGTAATAATTCCTGAATAAAGGCGGTAACCGTTTTGTTTCCTGTGCAGTTAGGGGTGCCACTACTTACTGATGTTTTCTAAGTACAAAGATGTCTAAGTACAAATTATTTTCTACTCACTGTACCCAATTCAGCATTCTGGAATTGAGTCATAAATCAAAATAAATCTCAATGAAGAAAAATATGATATCAGGGTGAGCTTCCCCCAAACACTAGAGCACAATTAGCGCCACCCCTACCTAGCCATGTAAACGTACTACGCCGCCCGCCCAGCCAGCAAGGAAATGCCCCCACCTGACCCCGATCTACTCCTTGTCCCGAATAGATACGGCGCTGGCCATTCTACCCCCACCCCCCCTTTTGACCCGCTTTACCCTGTCATAGTAGGTCGTATCGTATGCGATTCAACCTACGGCAATTTCATTGAAAGCTTCGGTCACTCATTTCGATATTACTTTATTGATTTGTCATCAGTGGCCTGGATTTTAAACAATTAAGTGGTACTAGTGTTTGTTTCCTTAATTTGCTGATTGATAGTTCCTTTCAACCAACAACTCAACACTTTTGATTTGTACCTGTAATTGGTACAGCAATTTTATAAAGAGTTAAGTTTATTTGTAGAGGCATAAACAGTTTTCGAAGCTGTTTGTAGTTGAAGCTGAATTCAATTTACTTCTTGGAAATAATGTTGTTATTATGATGTTTCAGCGATTCAAGACAGCCGCTGCTACCTGATGAATGGTGGCGCTGTGGAGAGCTTCTTCATCAGCGAAGATACCCCCGTCGGCACCGTTATTGGTGAGTAGGTACTATAAAGGTTAAGAGACAAGTTTCTGAAAACTGAAAGGGTTTGATCAGCCAAGGTAACTAACAAATCAACTGTCAGTGGACAAAACTTTTTGGAAATATTAATAAATCTGCCGCTTTATACGAAATTGCAATGATTTTAATAAAACGATCTAAAGAATGTTACCAACCCATCATTAAAGGCCAATGCCCCAGAGCCAAAGCTATTTGTAAAGATCTATCAAGATGTAATAAAATTTCTCGTCAGTTCAGCCAGACTACATTGTCTCATTATTAGACGGGCTATCCTTGATGTAGACTAGATTGCAGAATTTCTCCAAAAAGCTTGTAATTCTCCATCAATGTGCAGGCACGCTGAGCGTGAACGGTGACCCGAGCGGGGACGGCAACATCTCGCTCACGCTGCAGGAGAGGAACGCGGCCGTGGGCATCGCGCCGGGCAGCAAGAACCTCACGCTGCTGCGAGCGCTGGACCGGGAGGAGAAGCGCGGGCCTAGCAATGTGTACGTCAATGTGCGCTGCGACCGCCGGAGGACTACTGATCCTGTAAGCGAACAGATTTAACATCTTTTTTTATGTTACAATTACAAGTAAGCCAACGAGCTCGTGGGCCACCTGATGGTAAGTGGGTCACCATCGCTCATATCACTCACTGCCCACTAATAGGCTTTTGACACTAAATAAGAGACAGCAAAGCAATTGCCCTGAATAGTTACTAAGATGATGTATTTCATGTGTTGATAATTTCACTGGCTGCTTTAATATTTTGATTGTTATAAACGACCAGTCGCTGTATACTCGTAAAGACACGACCGATCGTTGTGAACAAGTGCGAACTCTGCTGATTAATGGACGACTGTATACAAGACTTTTCAGCAAGTGACCGCCTATTCTGAATTAATTAAAATTCAATCATTCCAATTATTTCTTTTAAAGTACGTTGTAGGTAAGTATGTAACAGCCCAAAAATACCCACTGCTCGGTAATTAAGCTATCCGAGGACTTCAGGGTGTTGTATTTATTTAGGGACACTGCACTAGTCGCTACACTAAGCACATTTGTTTTGTTCATTATTGTTATTGTCAACCTGCTCTCGTTGCAGACGTTCATAATCCCAGTGTCGGTGCGCGTGTGGGACGTGAACGACAACGCGCCGGCGTGGAGCGCGGCTCCGTACCGCGTGCGCCTGTCCGAGCTCACGGCGGTCGGCTCGCGGGTGCTGCACAACATACGAGCCACGGACGCCGACCAGCCGGGGCCGCACGCCACCATACACTACTCGGTGCTACCAGGACCGCATAGCGTGAGTTGCGTTATCCAAAACTCCTGTGGATTATCTAACGACGTCTTTGAAATCATTCAGTCTTCAGAAGAAGAACATGTCCAATTGCACTAGTTCTCCAGGGGTGTCCAGAGTCTTCCACCTGACCTGGTCATCAGCAGCCATGGCTGACCCAGAAGTACACTGACACTTAACAGATTCCTGACCAGGTCGGTCGATACAAAGAAAATAGACACAGATGGGAATTCAATGATGAGACGAACCTTTGCGAATACGGTCACTCCCTGCAGAGCATGGCCCACCTTACATCGTCGCTTAACTTGCCCTAACATCTGCACGTAGGGGGAAGTGATGCAAGCTACTCAAAACGTTGGGCAGCTTAACTTAACTCATTAAGTCAATTTTATTTAACTGGATTTGCTCTCAATACGACAAAAAGAAGAAGTTACTCTTTCAGGAATACTTCGGCTTCGCGAATGAGCTGGACAGCATCCTAGTGGTGAAGAAACCTCTAGACTACGAGACCCTCCCGAACTTCACGGTGACGCTCCGAGCGTCCGACAACGGCACTCCTCCACTACACAACGACACGATCCTGCGAGTTGACGTGCTGGATGCTGACGACCAGAACCCAAGGTTCTCATATGACCACTACACTGCTACCATACCGGACAATGCTGAAGAGGTAAGGGCTCATAAAGACTAACTGAAAACGAGGATTTTATAAAAATCTGATCAGTCTAGAGGTACCTACACAATAGCTTGTTTTAAAAGTTACTGCAAAGAACTACTGCTATCTTCACCCATAAAAAATTCTGCGACATGCTTTTCGCAAATTGTTTTGGGAGAAATTCTAGTATTGCTTAATGTGTTATGATAGTAGCACACAGGAAACAAATAATCAAGCAGTGGTAAATAAAGTCTAGTTTACCCTCTGGATAACAAAGGTCAGATCCATGTGTAAAAACTAATGCTCTCGTCCTTGTCTAATCCACTAGGATAGATAATCACAACTCTAAGCTTTCTAAGCTAAGAAAAAGAGAAGAGAAGCTTTTGATAAGCTTTCTATATTTGGAAAAATATTTGAAAAAATTGTCACGGTTCAGCTATCCTTAGCCTTTTCTAGGTATTTTTCTCAACACCAACATGGTTTTATTCGCGGTCGCTCAGTTGACTCTAACCTCCTTACATATACCGATTATATACTCAATGCTATGGATGCCGGCTATCAGGTAGACGCCGTGTACACCGATTTTTCAAAAGCATTTGATAAATTAAACCATAATTTGCTTCTTAACAAACTGCTCAAACTCGGTGTACACGGCGATCTATTTCGATGGCTGAAATATTATATTGAAAATCGTTCCCAGGCTGTGAGCTTGAAAGGAGTAATGTCTGGTTTCAGCTCAATCACATCCGGAGTCCCACAAGGGTCTCATCTGGGGCCAGTTCTTTTTACCCTCTATCTTAATGATATAGATGATGTGTTCACCAATTCTAGATACATAATGTATGCCGATGACACCAAAATTTTTAGAATTATTACTAATGTTGAAGATTGTGTGGCTTTGCAAGCAGATATCGATAAATTTCACATTTATTGTCAAGATAATCAAATGATATTGAACACTAATAAATGTAACATTATCTCGTTTACACGTAAACACAATCAAATTGTCTACGACTACACTATACATGGTGAACACATCAGTCGAGTCGATCATATCAGGGATCTTGGAGTAATTCTCGACTCCAAATTGCACTTTAACAGCCATATAGATCAAATGATTACAAAATCATTTAAGCAACTTGGATTTATTCTACGCGTGTCTCAACCCTTTCGAAATGCTGCCACCTTTAAAATACTTTACTTCTCTTATGTTCGTAGCTTTTTTGGAATTTGGATCTGTAGTATGGAATCCTATTTACAAAGTTCATGTAGATAGAATAGAAAAAATTCAAAACAAATTTTTAAAAAATTTAGACTATCGTACCAATAATTGGTTTATTGACTACAAAACAGCTTCTGAGCGTCACAAGATCCCCTCTCTTGAAAGTAGAAGATCGTACATTGATGCTATCTATCTTTTCAAACTAATAAACGGCCACATCGATAGCGCTGAATTATTGTCTAAAATTGATTTCAGGGTACCCTCTCGCGTAGCACTTCGTTCTAAACAGACGTTCACTTGCAAAAGATGTTCAACAAATAATAATAAACACAGTTTCTTTCGGCGTGCATTAGACGATTATAATAAGCGTCTCATTGACATCGATATTTTCTGGCTTTCACTGGGCCGATATAAGTCTCATTGGTGACTGCTTATTTTTTCACTGATTTTGTGTCTAATATCGTACTAATTAAGATACATCATTCTTGTGTATTATCAGTTGGGTTTACCTTAACTTTTTCTCTTAGCAATTAACGTAAGGATATTATATTAGCTAAGTCTCGTCCTCAATTGTTATTAATTACCTTTATATTTTAGTTTGTGGAACTCTAGGTCTTTTTGTTTATCTTAATATTATTTCAAGATTTGTTAATGACTGTATGTTTCCCTTAATAAATAAAAAAAAAAACTCCATAGACATTGAGTAAGTCTTAGGGTTATAGGTACTGAAGAAAGATAAATGATACAAAATTTAATTTGATTACATTTTAGGGTACAATACTAGAAACGTCTCCAGGACCGATAGTGGCGCAGGACCAAGATGTGGGCATCAACGCGCCTCTCCACTACACTGTGAGCGGCGAGCGGCGGGACCTGGTGCTAGTGGACAAGGATACCGGGCGAGTGGCCGTCACCAGGAGGCTGCTCGACTCCCAGGAGCTGCCGGTCACCGTGGTCATCAAGGTATGAGTAGAAGGCGACCATGACTGAAAGAATTCCCTATCAAATCTTTCCAGTAGTTTTTAATTTGCCAAAAAGATGCCATTAATAAGATAGTGGGTGCTTTAAGCTTGTATGTTGACTATTTGACAGAAAGTCTGAACAGGTCCCGATGACTTTTGTTTTCATTCTGGTTTATTCGATGGTTTAAGATACTTTTTGGGTACACTTACTTCTCGCGCTCGATCTAGAATCAGACACTGCTCAGTACACATCGTGTTTAAACAAAGACGATCAATGGTTGCGGCTTATACGTCGAATATTATGGCATATAGTTTTAAAGAGCATTGTTCTATCGATGCTGAACGATCTATAATTAACTTTGATTGGGGTTAAATCAATCTATATTATTATTTTGCCGATTGTGAAAGTGTAATAGCAACCTCATACTCGTAGTTCTTTTAGTTTTCTTTCTATAATGCAACAAGTGAGCAAACGCGCAGGTGGGCCATCTGGTGTTAAGTTGTCATATAGCACCTACAGTTTAGTTTACGTTATTAGTATTAATGGCATAATTTTACATGATCTGTCATCATCATCATCTGTGAAAAGATATTTCCTCAAGTGTGGCTAATACCTCAGTGGTATGTTATAACTACCCCGAAACTGAGGAGAATACGGCTTTGGTATGCTGCTTACACGCTCTCATTTCAATCAAATCAACACTAGTTGTGCTTGTGCAGGCAACGCAAGTGGACAACCCGGACCGCTACGCGCTGTCGACGCTGTGGGTGGGGCGGCGCTCGGCCGCGCTGTCCCGCGCGGTGCGATTCTCGCGGCGCGCCTACACGGCGCACGCGCGGGAGGACGCCCCCCCCGGCGCCGTGCTCGCCGTGCTGCACACCGAGCCCACACGCGCTCCTGACACTGTGAGCACTGACCACATACCCCCTACGCACACTCACGCACACGCACATTATACAGATAGGAGTACTACACCCGCATACCTACACGTTCTTGTTTCTTAGATTTATCGAAGACTTTTGACAAGATGTCATAAACTACTATCAGACGAAATGCAAAAAGACACTAGTCTGTCTATAAGTATGTACTTGATTGTTTGTCTATTCGTACGACAGTCAAAATAATTTTACTTGAAAAACTGAAAAATACTCAACAGCATATCAAATAGAATGCGGGGTAAAACAAGGGAGCACAACTTCACCCACGTTACAGGTAATAGGTTGATTAAGAAAAATAACAATGTTAGTCCTGAAATGCATACTCTTCCTCTTCATCTACGATATGGAAACGTGCGTTCGTGACACCAGTCCACAAAAGAGGTGCTAAGACAGATGTCACAAATTACCGGCCGATATCCAAACTATGCATTGTCTCCAAGGTTTTGGAGAAGTTGATGTACAGTCAAGTCTACCCAGCGCTCAAACACTCAATGAATGAGTCACAGCATGGTTTTCTCAAGGGCAGATCTACCGTAACTAATCTTGTTCTACTAAATGATGTTTTGACTGAAGCCATGGACGGTAGAGCGGTCAACGTTGTTTACACAGACTACAGTAAAGCATTATTATTTATTATTTTATTTATTGTTTATTGCACACAAGAAATAACATTAATACATAAAGAAAAACGACACAACAGGTACTACTTATTTCAATAAAGAAATGTCTTCCAGCAGACCTAGGCGAGTGTGAAAAATATTGGAGAAGGCAGATAGACTGTGCGCAAACTCAAAAATTATACAAAAGTAACAACAATATATTAATCATACTTATGTTAGATACTTATCTAATTACAATATATAAACCTACTACACAAATAAAATTATAATAAATATAAGATATATATACCTATGTATATATGAAATATATATTATGCATATTATATATAAATAAATAAATAACTAATAAATATATGAATAACTAAGACAGGGAAAGATAGTGCTCTTTAACTCGTTTTCTAAAGATAGCGATAGAGGGACTATCGCGAACAGTGTGTGGGAGGGAGTTCCACAGCCTAGCCGCATGGACAGTGAAGGAATAGGAATAGAAATCGGAGTGATGGGAGGGGATACACAAGTTAGTCCTGACGCTGGGGCGCACTGTGGGCTGAAATTAGCGTTTCATAGACATTCAATATTTTTTTTTGAGTGACGTTTTTTATGCTTGGAAACGATTGAGGATACCTACTTTATGCCTTATATAATGAACTTTCAGGTTTAAAATTGTAAACAGCGCACTCAGAATTTTTTTCGAAAAAATTTGTATGGAATCGGCGTAATAAATGATGATATCTCCATTATCGCACAATTGCGCCTAATATCCTCTTAGGTTATTAATATATAAATTATTTTGGATTTTTTGACATACTACATGCTAAGGCCAAACTTGCCCCTTTTTTTTTACAAAACTTTTAAAAAATTACCAGTTTTTTTTTTTTTGTTTATTATACAGCTAATGAGTTTTTAAGCGAATTTCACATTCTAATATTTTAGACAATAAATTTGCGTAAAGGTCCAATCTATTTAAATCTATTTTAAGCTTAATATTAGTTAAAAACGAAAAAAATAACAAAATCAGATTTAAAAAAAAGGCGCAAGTTTGGCCTTAGTTTGGAGTATGTCAAAAAATCCAAAATACTTCATATATTAATAACCTAAGAGGATATTAGGCGCAATTGTGCGATAAGGGAGATATCATCATTTATTACGCCGACTCCATACAAACTTTTTCATAAAAAAATTCTGAGTGCACTGTTTACAATTATAAACATGAAAGTTCATTATATAAGGCATATGGTAGGTATCCTTAACCATTTCCAAGCATAAAAAGCGCCACTCAAAAAAAAAATTTGAATGTCTATGAAACGCTAGTTTCAGCCCACTGTGGGGCGGCAAGGCTCAACTTGTGAACGAAAGAAACAAAATCACTCACGTAAATAAGACGGGGAAGAGGGATTGTACAAAATGTTATAGAGGAGAGAAAGGATATGAGTATTCCTGCGAAAACGAATTGGGAGCCACTTGAGCTGCGAACGAAAGTGGGACACGTGGTCGTACTTGCGCAATCCGAATATAAATCGAATGCACAAGTTTTGGAGGCGCTCAAGCTTATTTAATCGCTCCTCAGTGACGTCCAAATAGCATGAATCGGCGTAGTCAAGGATTGGAAGAAGGAGAGATTGGGCAAGGGAAATTTTAGTCTTCAGGGGTAAAAAACTTTGAAGGCGTTTGAGAGAATGGAATGAAAAATGCAATTTCCGACTGACCTCGTTCACGTGAGCGTCGCAAGAAAGGTTGCAATCCATGACCAGACCAAGGTTTCTTGCATTTTTTGTAAGGGTGATGGAGGTGCCATTGTAAAGAACTGGAGGGATTCTGACTGAATCTAGTTGTCTACTCATATACGGACTGCCGATAATCATAGCCTGTGATTTCTTAGGGTTAACTAGCAGACCAAAAGATTCAGCCCAGATAGAAATGCGCTTAAGGTCATCATTAAGGCCCTCAAAGGCACTGTGGATGTCAGATACGTTGCAGCTGCGGTAGATTTGCAAATCGTCTGCATAGAGATGGAAGTTAGAGGAGATGACTGATGTAAAAGTATTTATGAAGACGGAAAAGAGAAGAGGAGAGAGAACACCACCCTGCGGCACACCCGCAGCGAGATCACACCAATCTGAGGAAGCTTCATCAAGGCGGACCCGCTGCGAACGACCGCGGAGATAAGAATCAAACCAAGCTGCAGCCGAAGAGGAAATTTTGAGAGAGCAAAGGATGGAAATAAGAACATCGAAGTCTACAGAGTTGAAAGCACTACTGAAATCAAGTAACACAAGAACAGTCACGGTCTTATTCTCCATAGCATGACGGATATCGTCAGTGACTTTCAGTAGTGCAGTAACCGTGCTATGGCCTGGCCGAAAGCCAGATTGAAAAGGAGAGAGAAGACTATTTGATGTTATATGACCAGCTAACTGCTTGTGGACAATGTGCTCAAGGACTTTGGAGAGGAATGGTAGGATAGATATAGGGCGAAACTGTGAGAAGGAAGTAGGATTGGCGGTTTTAGGAAGAGGGATTACGTTAGCAAGTTTCCAAGCTGAAGGGAAGATACTCGTTACCAGGGAGTGATTAAAAACATGAGTGAGAATAGGTAAGAGTTCAGGAAGGATAAGGGATATCATACGGGAACACAGATTTTCATTGCCCACAGCAATAGAAGTGATTGAAAGAATGTGCTTTCTAACCTCATCCTCGGCTACAGTGGTAAAGTAAAAGGAAGAACAAAATGGTAGGGGTTGGTTACTTATTTGTGAGATAGTATTAGCTTTGACAAGATTGTCGAAGCTCACAGGTGGGGTAGAGAAGTAAATATTAAGTGCATTAAGATCGACCTGAATGTCTGAAGGAGGGGAAGATCTGCCGATACCCAGGGTCCTGAGGAATTTCCACACTTGCCCGGGATCGGAATTTTCGAATGAGCTATGAATGTGGCGTCTTTTTGCATCTCTACACAGTCGACTACAATAGTTCCGCAGATACTTGTATCTTGCCAAGTTCTGATCAGATGGGAGATTCCGAAACCGTCTTTTAGCTTTATCGCGCCTAGCCATCCAGTCTTTTATGTCCTGAGTGAGCCAAGGCGCAGGATCATGCTTGATTTTAACACGTTTGATCGGTGCATGAGTGTTGTAAAGTAGAACATTGAGTGCCTGCAATTCCTGGACTTTCACGTCAACGTGGTCAGCCGTAAGGACCGGAGTCCAATCAATATTAGACGCATCACGCCTCAAAGCCTCCAAATCAATACCCCTGAAACTACGACGGAATAGGAATTTGGGTCTACGCCGAGGACGTTTGATTTTATAAGATAAATAAATAAGGTCATGGTAAGAAAAGTTTGCAGGAAATTGGCCATGTGCGGCATTTGATAGAATTCAGCATGATCTACTACTGCTCAAGCTCTACAGAACAGGTATTAGGGGTATTCATTCATTCATTTATTCATTAACAATATAAAATTGTGTTTGAAATTACAATAAATCATATCATCATAGAAAATTACATTAAATTAAAATATAAATTTACATTCAGTTTCGTATCGGCACTCGTGCGGAGAGGTTGTGTCAATTACTTGTTTCCGCGCGTGTGTACGGCCCGCCGCCGGGAACCGGTTCTGCCTGCCTATCGTGTATTCGTGCTGGCCTACGATACTTGCCTACGCTTCGCGCGCTTAGCGTTGACCATTGTGATTCATTCATAGTATGCCGTTATCATATAAAAATGGATGAAGAGGAATGCATCGCTGCGGAAAGTAGATCGCAAGAAGAAGAAGAGGAAGAAGATCCGCTGCCCAGAGATGAAGAGAAGAAGGAAGATGAAAAGGGACCTTCTTCATGCAAAAGGGGACTGGATAGTTGCTCGGAGACAGAAGATGACAAAGAAGGTTGGGAAAAAGTTCAGCGTAAAACTGCCCACGCTTCAAAGAAACAGAAGGAAGCAATTTTCCAGGTATACATAAGCAGTACAGAGACCCTTCCCAAGCAGTTTGCTTTAGCTCGTCTTTTTAGGGAGAATGAAATAGCGAATGTCAAAGAAATAAAATACTTAAATGCGTTTAAGATCAGAGTGCAGTTTGATGATGATTCTTGTGTAGAAAAATTCTTAACTTGTGAGAACTTTCTGAACAAGGGATGGTTAATTTACAAAGCCTTGGACGTTGCGTATTGTTATGGACTAGTTAAAAATGTTGATCTAGATATGACAGATGACGAAGTTAAGAAAGAAATAACCTGTCCAGATCACGTCCAGATTCTATCCATGAAGAGACTTGACCGCCGTGATGGAAGTGGGGCCTGGTGCCCAAGTGAAACTATACGTCTTTGTTTTAAAGGGTCTGTACTGCCACCGTTTGTCTACGTGTTTGGCATTAAAATAAGGGTCGAGCCTTATATTCACCCTGTCACGCAGTGCTCTCAGTGCTGGAGGATAGGACATGTTAGGAAGAGGTGCCCTTCAAAGAAGATAATTTGTCCGAAATGTGGTGGATATCATGCTAACTGTGAGACTACTACATATAAATGTGTTAATTGCGGCGGCCAACATATGGCTCTGTCTAAAACGTGCCCGATTTATTGTAAAGAACGAAGAATTAGGGAGCTGATGTCAGAATTTAACTGTACTTATAGAAGAGCTGTAACGATGTTTGTTCCCCCGTTCTCACCAACAGTTCCGGAGCAGGAGACTAGGAATATTGAAGAACCTATACCCACTCAAGTATACGCACCAGTTTTTAGTCAAGAATCACCACTTCAAATGACTACTGCAGGATCTTCCTACGCTAATGTACTTCAAACTAAGGCTACCATTCATAGAGAACCGCAGGTCACTCCTGAAACAGCTAGACATAACAATAGAGGACGACCCCAGAAGGCGGCTTCAAAAAAGAAAAACGAAAACGTTCAAAATATGGATTGGAACACAATATACGACAAGAACTTAGAGTCGGAGCTAGACCAATCCTCGGAAAAGGAATCGGTTGAAGATCGAGAAGTAAAAAGAGTCACTACCTTTGGCGAGCTATTATCAAGACTAAAAGAGGTGATCTTTCTTAAAAAGTTGAGCTTTCAGTCAAAAGTGCAGAGTTGTATTAAATTGTGTGTAGAGTGGTTAATTTTACTAGCCGTTGAAAATATTTCAGACTGTTCAATTATTTCTAAATTAATAGATTTATCATATGGCTGCCAAAAATAATGTTAAGATAAACATAGCGCAATGGAACGCTCAAAGTATTAAACCTAAACTGACGTCATTTATTCAGGTATTGCGACAGGAAAAAATTCATATAGCTGCTTTAAGTGAAACATGGCTGGACTCAGAAAGTAAATTAAAAATAGGAAATTACAATATTTATCGACAGGATAGAGATGATTCTTATGGGGGGGTTTTAATATTGATTCATAAGTCCATAAAATCTCAGAGAGTACAAATGCGTTTGTCTAATCCAGGAATAGAAGTAGTTAGTGTACAGTTGATTAATTGTAATTCGATAGAGAATGTTGTCTCTGTGTACTGTCCCCCGAGAATTGCCACTTGCCAAACTGACTGGGACAATCTTTTATCGGCATTTAATAGTAAAACACTTATTTTAGGGGATTTTAATGCCCATCATTCTTGCTGGTCGAATAAAACTGATGTGCGTGGTTCAATGATTTTTGAGGCGTCATTTGAAAACAATCTAATCATTCTTAACAACAATTTATCAACTAGAATAAGATTAAGGGATGGTGTCTTGCAGGAGTCTTCACCAGACGTTTCACTAGCAACATCAGACATAGCCCTACGAATGAACTGGACAGTTACAAATGAAACCCTTGGAAGCGATCATCTCATGATCAAAATGTCCACTACTCTGTTAACTTTCAACCCTCCTTCTGTTAAAAAAAACTATAAAAAAGCCGATTGGAACAAATATAAAAATAGTTTGAAAGATAGTTTTAATGATTTTATAATTTATGAAGACTTACAGAAGACTTATGATGCATTTTTATATACAATAAACCAATCAGCAGACAAAAATATTCCCATAATTAAGATAAATCAAAATCCCGAAAAAAACTTTATACCCAGAAAATATTGGACTCCACAATTGTCAAAATCTGTAGCAGAACGTAGACTTGCTCTTGCCGAATTTAGAAAAAATCCGATTCCAATCAATTATGACACATTGCTTAGGAAAATAAGTGAATCTCAAAAGCTTATACGCCAAGCCGTAGGTAAAGACTTCCAAGGATTTTGTTCCTCCATAGACGAGACTGTCTCACCAGGTGACGTTTGGAATAAAATGAGGTGGATGAAGGGTTACAGAGCATCTAGACAGTATATTCCGCCACAAAATGCTTCACAGCTGCTATACACATTGACCCCTGATTATGTAGGTTCTTACCAGCCAGGCTTTAAGCTATGCTCATCAAAAATCGAAGCGGCTATCTCCATGCAGGAATTTGAGAAGTGTATCAAAAATAAGGATACATCTCCTGGGTGTGATGATATTACCTATTCTATGATTAAAAATTTACCAAAGAATGGAAAAATCATATTGTTAGGTTTGTACAATAAGTTTTTAGTTCATAGTTTTGTACCGGTTCAGTGGCGGAATATATCTATAATACCCATCCCAAAACCTGGCCGAGACCCAGGGACTGTGTCGGCTCTTCGTCCAATTTCTTTAATATCATGTCTTTGCAAAATATTTCACAATATCATTAATAGAAGACTAGTATTGACGACGGACGCGTAACTGTCGATCGGGATCGGATTCTCAATAGCAGACTAGAAAAGCGAGGACAGCTCTGCCCAAACACGTGACTACAGGGTTCGTATCAAGGATCATACAATATGATACGTAGACACGTGATTGGACACGTTCCTCAAGTTCAATAACTCAGGGGGCACCGGTGGGACTTTGTTATAAGGAAAACACCATATAGGTACATAATCACAAAAGTATAATAAATGAAAGTTCACAAACACGGTTAACACAATATAGTAAAATAAAAGAAATTTTACAATGTTCGATCTGTGCATAAAAGGTTCTGAAAGGAATATTTTAATTGTTCAAACAAGTCAACAATACAAGAAAAATAAATTGAAAAGTTCGCAAAGTATTTTAAAATTGTACAGAAAAGTCAACAAGTTGTTATTAAAGTTACACAAGACACCAGATATTTTAAAATATTAAAATACAATATGCACAGAAAGTATTTAAAAGGTTCACACGAAACAAGTAATATCTTATGAAAGCTCAAATAAAACATGCGCAGAAATACCTAATAAGTTCTTAAAAGTTTTCAAAGTTCAGATAAAAGCGCGAGAAATATTTTATGAAAGCTTCATAAAACATTTACAAGTACAAAAATATTTTACAAAAGTTCAGTAAAATATCAATAAAGTAAAAGATTACAAGCCAGGATAAAACACAAACAAGGTAAAAGAAAGTAAAAATGTTCAATACAAATGTTTCAAAAGGAAGTAAAAGGTGCACATATGATTCACAAAAGTTTATAAAATTAACAATTTTTAAAAACTTACGGTCCATACACTTAAACTTATTTAACATATGTTCGATGAACATATGATCACTCCACTTATTATCAGAGGGTCAATCCCAGCTGATAATTTCACTTTAGGGGTCGACGCCCTATAGTCAGCTGACCGAGGTCAAGCGTGACTCACTTCACTACCACAGCTGTGGTTTGAGGGGGGGCAATGACCTGTACTCAGCTGATGGCCGGGTCAAAAAGGAGAGGGTTCACTGACTCGACTTGGCACACTTTAGCCAATTTAAAACACTTGTATATATTTACTTCTTCCTTGTATCCTGGGACTTCTGGCCGACGACTACGATTTTACTTGAAATCTGGCCTACTTATATTCACATTCGATGCGAGAATTCGGGGGTCACAACTCTCGTGAACCACGCAGAGCGCGCGGCGTCCGGCCAATCAGCGCGTTGTGGCCGGTGCATCGTGCGTGCTCGCTCCCTCTGAGCTGCTCTCGCCCCCGCCGCCCCCCTGCTCTTCACCCCTCTCTCGTCTTAGTTCTGTTTTGTGGTTTATTGTGCCTCGCCGTCCGTAACATTCTCCCCCCAGCGAGAGCCCGCAGCTTCCTATAAGGTCGGGAGGATGGCGAGCTTCTTCAGTGGCCTCCACAGGATGCCTTCGATTGATCGCACCCTTGCGCTTCTGATGATGCCGTCTGGTCTGGGGGAGGCTCGTTGGACGACTCCTCGGGGCTTCGTGTTCTGTAGTAGGTTGGGGTCGACGACGACGACCGGGTCTCCAACCCGCAGCTGGTTCTCCTGGGTCCTCCTCCAGGCGCGTCTGTCCGCTGGTGAGCAGGTCCCGCCGCGTGGGAGGCCACTCGAACTCCCGATGAGGCAGCGGTTGGGAGTGAGGGCCCCCGGGTGCCCGATGTCCGCTGGCACGTGAGTCAGAGGTCGGCCGTTGACGGCGCGCTCGGCCTCTGCCAGCAGGGTCATCACGGTCTCGGCTGTGGTCACTTGCTCGGAGAGGGTCCGCCCCACAGTTCGGGAAAGGGCAGCTGAAGGGTTTGGATTCGGAGGTGGTCATGTACCCCTTGGAGGGGACAGTGGGTGGCGCCTCGCGGGCACGACTCGTTTGGCACCGGGGCGCCACACTGCGCACCTCAGGGCGCAGTCTTTGGATGTGGTCCGGCAGGCCTGGGTCATCATGTTCGGTTGTGTGGGCTGCCGGGTCCTCTTCGTTCTCGAGGCGTTGGACGTGCGGTGGTTCTGGCCAGACTTCTTTATGTTCGGAGGGGAAGGCTGGCCCGCAGTTCCATAGATCATCTTTGGTTACCGGTTCAGTGTGTCCGGCGTCTAGGCCTGAAGACTCGGAGATGTGCAGTACTTGCTCTTCGCCTACCTGGAGTCTGGTCCGTGGTAGCGCCCCGTGGAGCACCCAGCCCAGTGAGGTGAGTGAGGCTGCCGGTTCGTCGCTTCGGCCGGCACGCAGCTCGCGAGTCGCAATGAGGTGCCAGTTGTTGGCCCCAATCAGGAGCCCCGGTTTGGCGCCCTCGCAGCAGTCCAGGAGGTTCAGTTCTCGAAGGTGGTCGAGCTGGATGGCTGCTGGATCGACGCTCTGCCCCCGGATCGCCAGTTCACGCACGGTCCGAGCGTTGATTAGGTGTTCGTCCGTCTCGCGTCCTCTTACCCACAGGTGTAGGCACTGGCTGTCTGTTTCGGTGGTGGTGGCTGACACGCCGCGCAGGTTTATTGGCACCGTCTTACCTCTGGCACCGATGCGGCGCGCCAGCTCTTGGTCGACCAGGGTGATCGTCGACCCCTCGTCGAGCAGCGCGTGCGTCTTCACTGTCCCGTTTGGCCCCCTGATGCTGACTGGCATGATCTTCAGGAGGACCCTTCCATCGCTGTTCCCGCAGTGTGAAGCTGCGGCGACGGTCTCATGGTCTTGTTCAGGGCCAGGTTCAGGTTCAGGCCTCTCTGGATCTGGTGGCATGATGGCTTGTGTAGGGTTGTGCAGCAACACGTGGTGAGAGTGCGGGCAGTCCCGCATTGAGCACTTCTTTGCTCTGCACGCCTTCCTGGGATGCCTGCTCGTCAAGCAGCGGAAGCAGACCTTTTCGTTCTTAGCCCACTCCCATCGCTCGGCGACGGTCATCCTCTTCAACTTCTTACACCCATCAGGGAAGTGGCCACCTCCGCAGCACAAGCAGGTTGACGCCTCCTCGTGCCCAGGATCAGCGGTGGTGGTGGCGAAGACCCGGGCAGACTCCCTCTGCCGTAGTTCCGGTCGTCGCTGGTTCTGAGTTGCCTTGGCGTGGGCTGGTGCCGGTTCGCGCCTGGGTGGCTTGGAGTCCGACTTGAAGTAGGTGGTTTGCATGGCATCCTGGGCGTCCTGCATCAGGTAGCGAGCCACGGCGAGGATCTCAGGCTCGTTCGGGTCTTCTAGCTTGGACTGGATCCTCCAGAACTTCCTTACGGTCGGAGTCATCCTATTTTTAATTTCTCCGGACAGGCTTGGGTTCATCAGGAAGGTTCGGTTGGCCACGCCCTCCAGGACGCAAACGATGTTCTGCACCTTGAGTGCAAACTTGTTCTGCTCTGACGCAGACTCCCCTTGGTCCGGCAGTCTGTGTAGCTCGTTCAGTACCTTGTTTATTACTTCGTTAGGCTGCCAGAAAGTCTGCTCGAGAGTTTGCAGTATGACGTCTGGATGTCGAGCGGTGTAGAGTAGCGACGAGACGCATTCCCTCGCCTCCCCCCGTAAGGCTATACGGAGGCGGCCCAGGTTTTCGATCGGCGAAATCCGGTAGAGTGCCGTTGAGTCGCGCAGTGCCGCCTTGAATGGCAGCCACTCGCTGGCAGCCCCGCTGAAGTGTGGCAGCTCCAGCGCCTGGTGGGACTTCGGTCGCATGTCCGTCGGATGTTCGTACCTCTGCTCGTACGGTTCATACTGTAGCCGCTGCAACGGTGGTTCAGTGTGTGGTCGTGGTTCTTTCCACACGTTCTGCTGAAGCATCGGCTGGGGTGGCCGCAGCGCCTGGACTCCCTGGTGGTACGTCACGTGATGAGGTTGTATCAGACGCTCCGACATCGGTTGAGGTTGGCTGCAGATCGGTTCTAATATAGCAGCGTTGTAATGTTCATACCCGTTATGCTGCGGCGCGCTGTACTGTTGTGGTTGGCTGTACAGCTGTTGGTGCGGCGCAGACATGTGGTGCTGACCGTTCGATGTCAGCGGTGGGTTGTCGGCGCGGTGCGGCGACGGCTCGTTGAAGCGTAGATCTGCTTCTGTTCGGTGCTGCCGGTTCTGTGGCAGCGGTGGTCCGCCGTGGTACGGCGGGGTGTGGTGCTGACCGTTCGGTGTCAGCAGTGGTCCGCCGGCGCGTGGCGGGTCGTCGAGGTGTTGCTGGGCCCCGACGAGGTGCTGCGACGGTGGCTCGACGCAGCGTGGTTCAGGTTGATGCTGACCGTTCAGTGTCAGCGGTGGGTCGCCGATGTGTGACATCGGCTGGTGGTGCTGACTATGCCACGTCAGCTGAGGGCCGCTGTCGTGTGGCGGCGGCTGGTGATGCTGACCCCCCTGGGCCAGCGGTGGGCCGGCGTGGGAAGGCAGCTGGTGATGCTGACCCCCCTGGGCCAGCGGTGGGCCGGCGTGGGAAGGCAGCTGGTGATGCTGACCCCCCTGGGCCAGCTGTGGGCCGGCGTGGGAAGGCAGCTGGTGATGCCGACCCCCCTGGGCCAGCTGTGGGCCGGCGTGGGAAGGCAGCTGGTGATGCTGACCCCCCTGGGCCAGCGGTGGGCCGGCGTGGGAAGGCAGCTGGTGATGCTGACCCCCCTGGGCCAGCTGTGGGCCGGCGTGGGAAGGCAGCTGGTGATGCTGACCCCCCTGGGCCAGCGGTGGGCCGGCGTGGGAAGGCAGCTGGTGATGCTGACCCCCCTGGGCCAGCTGTGGGCCGGCGTGGGAAGGCAGCTGGTGATGCTGACCCCCCTGGGCCAGCGGTGGGCCGGCGTGGGAAGGCAGCTGGTGATGCTGACCCCCCTGGGCCAGCGGTGGGCCGGCGTGGGAAGGCAGCTGGTGATGCTGACCCCCCTGGGCCAGCTGTGGGCCGGCGTGGGAAGGCAGCTGGTGATGCTGACCCCCCTGGGCCAGCTGTGGGCCGGCGTGGGAAGGCAGCTGGTGATGCTGTGGCGTCGCCCCGGGTAGAGGCGCCTCCTCCCCCCGTAGTTCGGGCCGGGCGTGCTGGGAGAGCGCATTTTGTTCCGCTATCCACTGGCCTGTGCGCACGCTGGCAGGAGGCGTGTAGTCCCCACGACGGCTGCGACGCTCCCTTCGGTCGTCCTCTGTGTCGGCGAGTCGGGCCTGTAGTATTGCCTGAGACGCCGCTTCGTCTATCGCGAGGTCCCTCAGGCTTTGTTCGTACTCTTCCTGTCGCTTTAGGAAGTCTGCTTTCAGCTTGCTCCGTACCTTGTCCATGGCGGCTTTGTCCATTATCGCCTTCTCCCTGGCTCGTACCGTTGACACAACTGAGAAGACATCGCTGGCGGCGCGGGAAGCTCGGCCTTGCTGCAAGGAAACGACTCCGGTTCTGCCCCGTTCATGGGCTGAGTCGCTTGTGGATCTTCCTTGTTCTGGGGCTGAGGACCTGCGGTGGCAGTCGCTGTCTTCGCTGACGAAGTCAAGGTTCAGGGCCGGATCAGTTCGGGTGGTGTCCGGGTCCCTTTGGTACTGGAAGTACGGCAGGTGTGGGTTCTTGGCCATGATTGCCGAGAGTTGGGCTGAAGTCTTCACGTCGTGCGCGTTGACAGGGTGCGTTGAAGGGCCGGCGCAGTGGCCGGAGGTAACGCCGGCTGGATCAGTGTAGCCGGCGGTTGCTGCACTCGGCGCGCTGACCAGGTCGACTAGGTAGTCCGCAGTCATGGTGCTCGGCGAGGCAGGTGCTTGGCTATAGGCAATGAGCCCAGCCAGCTGAGGGTGGGCGCCGTTCGTTAGGGCGCGCGGTTCAGTTGCGCTAGCAAGGCGCAGCGGAGCCCCGGCGGCGGGAGCGCCGGCCGGGTGAGGGTGGGCGCCGTTCGTTAGGGCGCGCAGTTCGGTAGCGTCAGCATGGTACAGCGGAGCCCCGGCGGCGGGAGCGCCAGCCGGGCATGGCGGAGCACCAGCATGGCGCAGTGGAGCCCCGGCGGCGGGAGCGCCGGCCGGGTGCGGGTGGGCGCCGTTCGTTAGGGCGCGCAGTTCGGTAGCGTCAGCATGGCGCAGCGGAGCCCCGGCGGCGGGAGCGCCGGCCGGGCACGGCGGAGCACCAGCATGGCGCAGTGGAGCCCCGGCGGCGGGAGCGCCGGCCGGGTGAGGGTGGGCGCCGTTCATTAGGGCGCGCAGTTCGGTAGCGTCAGCATGGCGCAGCGGAGCCCCGGCGGCGGGAGCGCCGGCCGGGCACGGCGGAGCACCAGCATGGCGCAGTGGAGCCCCGGCGGCGGGAGCGCCGGCCGGGTGAGGGTGGGCGCCGTTCATTAGGGCGCGCAGTTCGGCAGCGTCAGCATGGTACAGCGGAGCCCCGGCGGCGGGAGCGCCGGCCGGGCATGGCGGAGCACCAGCATGGCGCAGCGGAGCCCCGGCGGCGGGAGCGCCGGCCGGGCATGGTGGAGCACCAGCATGGTGCGGCGGAGCCCCGGCGGCGGGAGCGCCGGCCGGGCATGGCGGAGCACCAGCATGGTGCGGTGGGGTGCCGGCGGCGGTAGCGCCAGCCGGGCACGGTGGAGCACCAGCGCGGTGCGGTGAGGTGCCGGCGGCGGTAGCGCCAGCCGGGCACGGTGGAGCAGCGGTGGCGTCGGCGGCGTCGGTGCCAGCAGGGCGCGACGGCGCTGCAGCGTTCCGGCGTTGACGGGCCATGCCAACCGGCAGCTCGTCCCGTTCCGCCTGGCTTAGCCCAGGCTGGGACATCGATGGTGCTTCCATCGCGGATTGACTGCGTGTCTTAGTCATAGTTCACACACAAAAGTTCAATACACAACACAGTCACAAGTTCACAATACAAAATAGTTCAGTGGTAAGTCGGCACAGAGTTACAGTTCAGTACCAATATAACAAAGTCCCAGATCCGGCTCGAAGGACCATAAACTATTGACGACGGACGCGTAACTGTCGATCGGGATCGGATTCTCAATAGCAGACTAGAAAAGCGAGGACAGCTCTGCCCAAACACGTGACTACAGGGTTCGTATCAAGGATCATACAATATGATACGTAGACACGTGATTGGACACGTTCCTCAAGTTCAATAACTCAGGGGGCACCGGTGGGACTTTGTTATAAGGAAAACACCATATAGGTACATAATCACAAAAGTATAATAAATGAAAGTTCACAAACACGGTTAACACAATATAGTAAAATAAAAGAAATTTTACAATGTTCGATCTGTGCATAAAAGGTTCTGAAAGGAATATTTTAATTGTTCAAACAAGTCAACAATACAAGAAAAATAAATTGAAAAGTTCGCAAAGTATTTTAAAATTGTACAGAAAAGTCAACAAGTTGTTATTAAAGTTACACAAGACACCAGATATTTTAAAATATTAAAATACAATATGCACAGAAAGTATTTAAAAGGTTCACACGAAACAAGTAATATCTTATGAAAGCTCAAATAAAACATGCGCAGAAATACCTAATAAGTTCTTAAAAGTTTTCAAAGTTCAGATAAAAGCGCGAGAAATATTTTATGAAAGCTTCATAAAACATTTACAAGTACAAAAATATTTTACAAAAGTTCAGTAAAATATCAATAAAGTAAAAGATTACAAGCCAGGATAAAACACAAACAAGGTAAAAGAAAGTAAAAATGTTCAATACAAATGTTTCAAAAGGAAGTAAAAGGTGCACATATGATTCACAAAAGTTTATAAAATTAACAATTTTTAAAAACTTACGGTCCATACACTTAAACTTATTTAACATATGTTCGATGAACATATGATCACTCCACTTATTATCAGAGGGTCAATCCCAGCTGATAATTTCACTTTAGGGGTCGACGCCCTATAGTCAGCTGACCGAGGTCAAGCGTGACTCACTTCACTACCACAGCTGTGGTTTGAGGGGGGGCAATGACCTGTACTCAGCTGATGGCCGGGTCAAAAAGGAGAGGGTTCACTGACTCGACTTGGCACACTTTAGCCAATTTAAAACACTTGTATATATTTACTTCTTCCTTGTATCCTGGGACTTCTGGCCGACGACTACGATTTTACTTGAAATCTGGCCTACTTATATTCACATTCGATGCGAGAATTCGGGGGTCACAACTCTCGTGAACCACGCAGAGCGCGCGGCGTCCGGCCAATCAGCGCGTTGTGGCCGGTGCATCGTGCGTGCTCGCTCCCTCTGAGCTGCTCTCGCCCCCGCCGCCCCCCTGCTCTTCACCCCTCTCTCGTCTTAGTTCTGTTTTGTGGTTTATTGTGCCTCGCCGTCCGTAACAACTAGAGTGGTTCCTCGAACACAAAAATATGTTTTCCGAAAATATGGTAGGTTTTAGGAAAAATAGATCTTGTATGGACAATCTTAGTGTTTTAATTTCAAGAATACAAATAGGTTTCTCGGAGGGTTTCTCTACAGCTGGTTGCTTCTTAGATATTGACAGTGCTTACAACAATGTCGACAATGTAATATTGCTCTCTATTTTGGATAATTTAGAAGTGGGTTCGAAAATTTGCAAATACTTATGGAATTTTCTGCAAGAAAGACATCTCCAAATTAGAACAGACACCGGATTTATTTGTAGACGTACGAATCGTGGTTTAGCGCAGGGTGACCCACTATCTCCATTATTGTTTAATGTGGTAACGATGCACGTATGTAAAAATCTTGAAAAAGGAATTTTTATATCGCAATATGCTGACGACATAGTTTTTTATTGTTACTATAAACACTTAAATGAAGGTGAAAGTAAAATACAAAGCGCTTTAGACGTAACAAACAAACTTCTGTCAAATATAGGCCTGGACATATCATCTTCTAAGACAAAAATATGTTTATTTAGGAAAGGATATCGAAGAGAAACTATAGATGTTAAAGTAAATGATAGGGTTATAGAAGTTGTTGAAAATGTAAGGTATTTAGGTGTATGGCTTGATCGAAACTTAAGATGGGGTAAGCATATTAACGAAATCAGAGAGAAAGTTCTAAATTACGTTAACATTTTTAAAATATTAGTGGGACCAGGTTGGGGAGTTCACCCAGTACATTTAAGACGTTTATACATTGCTCTTGTGCGAAGTAGACTTGATTATGCCTGTTCCCTTTATGACAATAGCTGCGTCACACATTTATCAAAATTAGATAAGGTACAAAATATTTTCATGAGATATATTGGTGGATATGTTAGGAGCACACCTGTGCATGTGATGGAATCAGAACTAAATTTACAACCGTTGTTTATCCGACGGCGATATTTAGCTGGAAAATTTGTGTTAAAGTCGAAGTCTCTGTATAATAATGTTTTAATTTCACTTTTAAATACACTAACTAGCTTATGCAACAATCTTTATTGGCGACGTAAAAAGAACCCATTACTGTCTACAATTCATAAACGGTTTCAGTCTACTCCCATATACGTGGGACACTCAGAAATATTTGCGACACTAGAAAAAATTGTTCTACAGGTACATATATTTTTATTAAATCTTTTCAAAGTACTCTCCACCAGCCTCTATACAAAGATTCATGCGTCTGAACCAGTTTTCAAAACACTTTTTCCAGTCCGCCGTAGACACCTCGTTTACAGCCTGCTCGAACGCAGCCAGCGCATCTTCCGGCGACGAAAATTGTATCCCCTTGAGCTGATTTTTTATTTTTGGAAATAAAAAGAAGTCACACGGTGCTAGATCAGGGCTGTAAGGAGGGTGACCCAGGAGTTTGACTGGTGTGCTGTCCAGGAAGTCCCTCGTTTTGAGCGCGGTGTGTGCAGGCGCATTGTCGTGGTGGAGCAGTAGTCCGCGGAGCCCTGTGTTTGGTCGCTTGTTGCTCACAACAGAAAAAACTTCTGGTAAACATTTGGTAGTATACCATTCGGCGTTGATGCTTCTTTGATCTCGTAAGGGAATTGAGGCCAAGTGGCCAGTCAAATTAGAAAAGCTGGCGATCAAAATCTTCCCCCCGCTTCGAGATCGCTTCACTTTGGTAGGCGTTGGTTCATTTTGAAACACCCAAACTGTCGACTGGCGCTTGGTTTCTGGATCGTATTGATAAATCCAGGACTCATCACCTGTTACGATGTCGTAAACACGCCGAGACGAGCCTGCTTCAAATTTGTTCAGCATATCACGGCACCATTCCACCCGGGCCTGCTTCTGAGCGTCGGTGAGGTAGTGCGGCACCCAGCGCGATACTATCCTCCTCACGCGAAGATGCCCGTGTAGAATCTCGTGAACGCTTCCCGATCCAATCTTTAATATGTGCTGAATCTCCTGATATGTAATTCGCCTATTATCTTGGATTAAATTTTTCACTGCTAGCACGTTTTCTTCCGTAATAGCCGTCAAAGGGCGACCGCTTCTTTCTTCATCCCCCAAGGTTGGTCGACCGCGCCTAAATTCGTTATACCAACGATACACGGTTGCCTTGGAGGGGCCTTCATCCATAAATGCCATTTGAAGTCTATCGAACGATTCATCCGGTTTCAGGCGACACTTGAAATCGTAAAAAATCATAGCTCTAAAATGTTCCCGGCGCAGATCCATTTTTCAGTAAGACACGATACTTTGAATTGGCTCGCAAAAAATGTGGAGGGAAATTTTGAAAATGGAACACACATATTTTTACTTACAAGTAATCATATTTTCGAAAAAGATTCTGACCGGCCAGTCTCCCATATATAAAAACTATTTTTCGCAATACTTTCTGAGTGGCCTGGTATGTTAGTCGTCAATTAGATATGTTTTCATTAGGCACATGGGTTAGCAATGTGGATCTTTCGGATGTCATTATTACTAAACTAGACTCGGTGAACAAACCCAAAAGATTCTTCCACCAACATTCTTTGGCACTCATTTGTCTTGAACACATGCATAAGACCTATTCACAGCATTATAAAGTATTCACAGATGGATCAAAATGTAATAATAATATAGGAGTCGCCTTTTTAGATGCCGAAACTAATATGCATGTAAAATTACATGTTAGTACTGATAAGATCTCAATAATGCACGCTGAACTTATAGCGATCGCAGAAGCTCTTTCGTATTTAAAATCGGTTTGTTTTGACAAGTTCGTTATATTTACAGATTCAAAAAGTGCACTCCAACATTTGAATAAATGTACGTCACCTTTCAGAGGGCTTCCATTGGCCTATGATATCATAAATACTATAGACACCCTCAGACTTAGTAATAAAACTATTGTATTGCAATGGATACCGGCTCATGTTGGTCTACGAGGGAACGAAGAAGCAGACCGTTTAGCCAAAGAAGCTGCATCGGAAGGTGAACATTTTGGGTGTTTACCGTGGTACTCAGAAATATTGTCAGATCTCAGGGCGGACTGTTTTAAAGTATGGTCAGAATATTTCGATGAGAGAGCTTTGAGTAAAGGCATTTGGTACAAAACTATACAGCCTTCTCTTCTTCGTTCCCTCTGGTTTGAAAGAAGCAAGATGGGCAGGCAGGAGATTGTTACGGCTTTGAGAACTCGATCTGGTCATATCCCACTGAATAGCTTCGCCTTTATGATGCGTAAAACTGATTCACCTAACTGTATTAGTTGTGGAGTTGTAGAAGACATCTATCACATTCTTTATGAATGCAAACGTAACCAGTCTCAAAGACGCAACATATTTCCTGCGGACCAACAAAATGTGGGTATTTGCAATGCCATATTGGCGTCTCCAATGTCAACTGAAGCAAGATATTTGTATCGCTTAGTTAAAATCGCAATTAAGGACCGTAGCACTAATAATTCACAGTAATATGTTGTAACACTTATTGTTAATTTTTGCTCTGTAACTATGAGGGTGACGTGTTCAATACTGAACAAACCCTCTATAAATAAATAAAGATTTAAAAAAAATAAATTTACATTCAGATAAAAATAACAATGTAAATCATTACATTCAAAGTCAATTCGTAGTCTGTACTAGCAAACATTATCTCAAAAATGTTAAATACCCAATAAAATATGTCAAAAGTTTTAAATGTCAAGAATATAAAAATGTCAAAAATAAAATATTTAAATGTCAACACTGTAAAGCTCAAATGATTTAAAAAAATATAGATCAAAAATCTTCAATACTATAACAGCACTTTTCCAAAAGATACTCTTTTAATTTTCGTTTAAAACAATTAACATTTGTGATAGATTTTAGGTCCATCGGCAGTCGATTGAACAATCTGACGGCCTGATAACGTGCACAGTGTCTGACCACATCCAGTGTAGGTTCAATAATATGATTCAGGTCCTTACGCCTAGTTGCCAATCGTGTATGCATTTCATCTTCAGTCTCAAATACATGTCTATGTTTCACAACGTCTACCAATAATACCAAGATATACAAACTTGGAATGGTTAAAATCTCCAAAGACTTGAAATGGGCTCTACACGATTCCCACGGTGGGATGCGGACTATTGTCCTAATTGCTCTTTTCTGGGCAATAAAAGCTTTATTCATGTTGTATTGATAACTATTAGCCCACAATTTGATGCTGTATCGAAACCTAGATTCAATAAGAGCATAGTACATAATTTTTAGCTGTTTGTAGGAAAGTTTATCCCTAAGGCTACGTAACGCATAACATGCAGAACTAATTTTACCTTCCAAGGCGTTAAGTTCTGGTTTCCAATTTAGGAACTGATCTAAACGAACTCCGAGAAACTTAACATCAGTGACATTATTTATTGCCTCTCCATTGACAGTAACTTCTAAATTGTCCTTGACTCGTGCAGTGCTTTTAAATAGTAAAATGTTTGTTTTACTTGCATTTAGTTTGAGGTTGTTACAAAGGAACCATTCGTTAAATAAAACTAAAGCTTTAATAACTTTATCATTCAAATCTTTCATGTTATCACTTGACATAGTAGCGTTTGTATCGTCAGCAAATACTACCAGTTTAATGTCTGGAATTTTATTAGTAATGAAGTTAAGCATGTCATTTAAAAAATAATAAAGAAAATTGGTCCTAAAATTGAACCTTGCGGCACCCCCCTAGTCACCTTTACCAATTTAGAGTTGCACTGACTTTGAGTTCCATCTGTGAGATGTGATATTTCTACAAACTGTTGCCTATTATTGAGGTAAGATCTAAACAAGTCAAAGGCTTGATTCCGGACACCATAGTGTTCCAATTTCCTGATCAGTATATCGTGGTCTACTGTGTCGAAGGCAGAACTCAAGTCAAGAAATACACCAGCAATTTTTTTCTTAACGTTAAGTTGCTGCAATGTGTCATTAATTAAAGTGTCTATTGCCATTCCTGTTCCAACACCTCTCTGGCAACCAAACTGTCTCAGATGTAATACAGAATTTGTGTAAATGTGTTTGAGTAGTCTGGTTTTCAAAAGCCTTTCAAATATTTTAGCTAACGATGGTATAAGTGAAATGGGTCTATAGTTGGTAGGGTCCATCTTGCTACCTTTTTTATGCACCGGTACTACTTTTGCTATTTTTAATTGATCTGGGAACACGCTTTCATCTAAACATAAATAAAAAAAATATGAAAGGGGTTCGGCCAAGATATCGATATTTTCTTTTACTATTGATATTGGCATTTCATCATAACCTGATGATTTTTTGGATACCATGTTTCCTACGACTTTGGTAATTTCAACCATGTTTGTAGGTTGAAGTATCAAATTGGTCTCTACCCGTTTGGTATTATTTTTTAGCATAGAGATTGCATTTAGGAAATTACACGAGCTGGTTGAATTACCATGATCAAAAGCGCTACAAAAAGTGTCAGCAACCTCGACAGGATCGTGTATGATGTTATTTTTCAATTTTAAAAGCACTTTTTCTTTGAAATTTTTCTGTTTCTTATTAGTACGCACATTCACAATACTCCAAATTTCTTTTATAGAATTTTTTGCATTTTCTATTCGGTTTTGAACTGCTTTTGACCGGGCACTTCTCAAGACCCTTTTATACAGTCTAATATAATTTTGCCGGTAATTAAACAAAGTTCCGTCATTGTACCCTTTTCATTTTGCTTGAAACTCTTACGCCTTTGGCAACCCATTTCAGTTTTGTAGACTGTCCTAAATTTATTTTTCTCCTGACCTTTCTAAAACTTAGTGTGAAAATTTTCCTAAAGGTTTTCAGAAACATGTTTATGCCTAAGCATTTCCAGTTAACATTAAGAATTTTTTGTCTGAAAAAAACCAGTATTTCTTTTGTTAAAAATCCTCTTTTCTACAAGTATAGTTTGGTGATTGCAGCTATTCGGTTTCTGTAAACGTTTATTTTCAAGCTCTACTTGATTAATAATTGCACGATGCCCATCTGATAGACCATTCTGATCTACCCACGTGTCCACGACTCTACAGTCAGGAATATTAGTTATAATGTTATCTATGCACGATTGCAAACCATTTCGTTCGAACGTAATTGTGTCCACTAAATATCTAAAATTATAGCATTTTAATAAATTCTAGAAATCTGATTTTTTATTATTTTCCTTAAAGATATCCACATTAAAGTCACCACAAATTAGGCAGTTTCTATTAAAAAAGTGCTGCAATAGTAGTTCTAGTTTTTCTAAAAACATGTCAAATTTTTTATTGTTTTGGTAAACTCACCGTGATCTAACGGAAGCTATGGATACTGGTTATCAGGTCGATGTCGTTTACACAGATTACAGCAAGGCTTTCGATAGAATTCCACACAATCTGTTATTGCAAAAGCTTATGAATGTAGGTATTAGCGGCGACTTATTGAGATGGTTTTCCTCTTATATTGAAAGACGCTCACAGGCTGTTGTCGCTAATGGCTACATTTCTAGCTGGATTACTGTACCTAGTGGAGTACCACAGGGCTCCTTGCTTGGACCGTTGCTATTCTTAGTCTTTGTAAACGACATCGACAAGTGTTTTCGTTCTTCTCGTTTACTGTGTTTCGCTGATGACATGAAAATCTATTCAGTTATTTCTACCGTAAGTGATGCTGAACTGCTGCAGAGTGATCTCAATAGACTTGAAGAGTACTGTGCTTCCAATAACCTAGATCTCAATGCCTCAAAATGTAGTGTTATGACTTTTAGTCGTAAACGTAAGCTTGTATCCTATAGTTATAAGTTGAAAGGTCAAGCGCTACTAAGAGAAAGCTCAGTACGCGATTTAGGTGTCACTTATGATCCAAAACTATTACTCGATGTGCATATTAATCAAATTGTCGTCAAAGCGTCTAGATCCCTAGGTTTCATTATGCGTAGTTCAAAAGATTTCGTTCGTGCTAAAACCCTTAAAATTTTATATTGTGCTTTCGTTAGAAGTAACCTGGAATATGCGTCACAGTTGTGGAACCCTTGCTATGAAACCTACAAAACCCGGATTGAAAGAATTCAGAAAAAGTTCTTGAAATTTTTATGCTTTAAAATTAAAGATCGCTATGATTCTAAACAATACATTGGCATGTGTAAGAAACACCACCTTCTTCCGTTGGTAAATCGTCGTGAAATAGCTGATCTCGTTTTCCTTTTTAAACTTGCGTCTGGCTCTATTGATTGTCCTAATCTCCTAGCTCGTATTGGTATTAACGCTCCCAAGAGGCCATTAAGATTTCACGACCTTATTCATACATCCTTTGCCACGACCAATTACCGTCAAAATTCATTTCTTGTGCGTGCGAGTAGAAATTTCAATAAACTGTGCAGGGAATTTGACTTTGATCTTTTCAACACTAGCACCGTGTCAGCAAGACGTCAGTTGAGCAATAAGTTCTTCGAGATAACGCAGCGTTCATAGTATACCTATCTGCTTTTTTCTGATTGTTGTGTTTTGCATCGTCGTAATATTTAAAACTTAACTATATTCATTTAAGAATTATATTTTTGGATATTTTAGTTGTTCGCATCATGCATCACTAGCTCTTAATTTAGTCATACCAAAATGTTGTAATTCTATTTTCTTGTGCTAGTTATAGTATTGTATATTTTACTTTTTCAACTGTGTCAGTATGCGCACAAACAACTCTGTGCAGCTTTGTTTGCTTTTGTGATTTTTTTACTCAATTGTTAGTAGTGTAAGCCTGTAATTGGCACTCTGATGTTATTATTGTTTCTATTGTTTTTTTAAATAGCTGTTGGCTTACCGAACAATAAATAAATAAATAAATAAACACAACACAAACACAGATTTGTATCCAAATCTCTTATCCCGCATACTTCAAAGCACTCTAGTTTACTTATCTTATCACAAAAATCTAAATTCTCTACTTCTCTACCTCTTTTAGCTAGTATCATTGCGCCTCCTCTAGTTTTGTTGCGCCTTGAATAGTATGCAGCTAATTCATACTGATCAAAATACAACATTTTTATTGCAACATCATTTAAGAAGTGTTCACATAAACAAACAAAATCTTGTTTAACATTTAACCCATCTAAATATAATTCAAGTTGATCTTTCTTAGTGTTTATACCACAAACATTTTGATAAAAAATTCCAAGAGATACGTTTGAAATTGGAATCCTGTTGTGTACAACACAAGCGTCATCCCCATGTTTAGGGAATATTAAGTCCTTGCCAGGACTAAAAGATTTATTAAGATTTGTTTCAAAAAGCACTGAATTACTCTCGAAAAAACTGAAACCTGATAGATTGACAAATTAAGCCCAATGTGTTCGTTAAGTTCTTAAAAATTGTATAAAATCCTAGCCCATTTAGAGTACCTGAGTCTCTATAAAACATCGAAAATTCATATTCTAGATTCTCGTTTGAGTCAATCAGATACGCATATTCATGTGACTCTACATCTTGGTAAAGCAGATTGTTAAACATTTCTATACGCGAATTGTATAAATTCATGAACTTTCCATGCTTATTAGTTGGTAAACACACAACAATATTTGTGTGTTTAACAACCGATAGAGTTTCCCTAATATGTGTCACCAAGGCTGTATAGTTATTAGTAGTGCGAAAGTCTTCTTCACCCAATAACACAACGCAAAAGTCTTTCATCGTAAAGTTCTTCAGTTTTCTCTCAATCCCCGACAGCAGTTGTCTTATATTACAGTTTGTCATGTTGTAGTGACAAAAATCGTAATTGTCAGGAAACGTGCGCTTAGCTGCTGTCAATACTTTGTTTGTCTTATGTGAACTCAATAAGCAGATCTTGTGTTTCAAGATATTTCCATGGGAAATAGGTATTGTTGGCGGGGTGTCTACTTTCGCTCTACTACCATCTTGCACACCTTTGTAACCTTCACCGTTGGTTTTTCTCTTATATTTACAACCGGTCACAAGCAGTAGTAGTCAATAACTACATCTCGGGATGGGTTAGCATCCCTAGTGGAGTGCCGCAGGGCTCTCTGCTTGGTCCTTTGCTTTTCGTAGTCTCGATATGAAAATTGTGGCGAGTATTCGGACCCAAAGTGACGCTGCTGCTTTGCAACGTGACCTTTTGCAACTTGAAACTTATTGTGCCGAAAACCTTCTAGACCTCAATCCCACCAAATGTAGCGTAGAATCCGGTGGCGTGCAATCCATACATGCAAAAAAGCTCTGCATACCCTGTCGTCCCAGACGATCAATACAAACGTGCCCCTAAAAGTAAATGATATGATTACTTTTTACTATAATAACTCCCGTAAAATTAAAAATCCCCGTCAAATTGTCTGAGTCGGCGTCCCGTATTACGCGCCATCTATTATACTTAGCGGTGATCACTCGCGTGTAGCACCGCAGCGCTCTGCAACTACGGCGTCCCGTGCGCAAAGGCAGTACTAAGCCCTGCTTATTTTTCATACAAAGCATCTCGTGAAGTCTCGTGTAGTACACAGCAAAAGTTTGTCTGTGTGCGTGAAAATGTATGCTTGTGTAGCGCATGCAGAAGCACAGCTTATAGTGCGACCCGACCGAATTGAGAAGCCGTCAAAGTATTGCTTAGTTATTGAATAGAGAGGGTCGACTTGTTTAGTCGAATTGACCATCATTGTGTTCCGAATGTAAAGTGAATAGATATTCAGATGAAACCGACATAGCAGTTTTTACGACGAAGTTTTGTAGAACAAAAAAATGAGAAGAAATATAAGCGCGTTGATTTGATTAAAGAAAGTTAAATCAGTAAAATTATTTTTATATTTTATTAATTAGCGGAAAGAAAAAAGCAGGTTATCATATCAATCTTTGGATATTATGGACCTGTTAGGGTCGCGTTTTTATTTTTTATTTTATTTTCAATTATTTTTATTTAGTTTTAAAACAGTGAGAATTTCTCTGACAGCAGGATATCTTTATATTACATCCACATAAATTGGTAAAAATGTTAGTGCATACCCTGTCTAAAATCTCTGTGCACGCCACTGGTAGAATCCTTTAGTCGTAAGCGCTCTACCGTCCTGTACAATTATACCTTAAAGGGTGTCTATCTTAACAGAGAAAGCTCTGTACGGGATTTGGGTGTCACTCATGATTTTAAACTTATATTTGACATTCACATTAACAATATCGTTGCGCAGGCCTACAAAGCTCTAGGATTTGTGATGCGTATTTCAAGAGACTTCAAGCAAATTAAAACGTTAAAAATCTTGTACTGTACATAGGTGCGAAGTATCTTGGAATACGCGTCGCAAGCATGGAATCCCAGGTATGAAACTTATATTAATCGGATTGAACAAATCCAGAAAAAGTTTTTAAGACGCTTATGCTACCGAACCAACGATAAATACAAAACTGAAAACTACGTTGAGTTATGTAGGAAGCATCACCTTTTTCCACTGGCTAAGAGGCGCGAAATTTCGGATTTAGTATTTTTATTAAAAATCGCTACCGCTGTTATTGATTGTCCGGAACTGCTAAAGAAAATTGTTCTCAAACCCCCTAGCAAGAATCTGCGTAGCAACGCACTCTTATATCTACCCCCGTCTACTACTAGATATCGGCAGAATTCCTTCATTTGGCGAGCAAGCAACTCCTTTAACAGACTATGTAACGACTTGGACGTCGACCTATTTGATACTAGTTGCGAGTCGGTGAGACGACTTTTGAGTAATATGTTTTTTAAATCTTAGGCAGATCATATTTTTTATTTTCCTAGATATTTATCTGTATGTGACAGGCTATGGTTGTGATTTAGTCAGTACAGATCTTTCTTGTTACACCTAGACATTTATTTTATGTGACAGGCTATGGTTGTATTGTAACTTAGTATGTCGGTACTTACTGTGCACTCAGTAGTGTGCAAAAATGTGTTTTTTTTCTATTTTGATTTTAATTGTGAAGACCTGTCATTGGCATTGTTTTCACCTAATTAAGCTTTTTAATTTGTTTTGTAGCTGTTGGTCTTCCGAACATTAAATAAATAAATAAAATGTGTAATGTTAATCTGTCTATGATTTCGAACTACTTTTCCCAAAAAATATACATGAAAAAACATTTCCTTTTTCCCGCAAAGTGTGCTATCAAATAATACAATCACTGCGGAAAGTTGATTTTTTTTATATGTTGACCCTTACGTTTCTTGAAAAAAGTTCTTTAGTTTCACGGTCAGATTGATATCCTTCAGAGTGTGAGCTTCCAAACAAAAATAATTCAAGGGTCGGCACTTTTACCCCATATTTCAATCTTTTAATTTGTTCAAGTATTTGCTATATCTATACCAGATTTGGGATCTCAACTCAAATTCATAATTCATTTAATTCATAGCAATACATGACCAGACAACTGGACCCATTTTGCTTGGATGCCCAATTATAGCCTTTCTGTTACACGTTGAGTTAATCACATTTTAAGGTGTTGGTGATAGTTATGTTTTCGTTTGCTATGTGCAGAGTCCCCTGCAGTTCTACGTATCGGACCGCAGTTTCCTGGAGAAGTTCGCCATCAACAGCGCGGGAGAAGTGCTGCTGCGGAAACCACTCGACTACGAGACCCGGGACTTCTACTCCTACCAGGTCATGGTCACTGACGGCATCACGGTGAGCATTCTCAATTTCAAATGGTTAATATACTTGGAACAATCAAACTACTCAAATGAAATGAAACGAAACGAAATAAAATGAAATTGAACATATGGAAAACAGATTCTTGATCTATCTTGAGGCATGTGACACGCGCATTACGCGCCTCTTGGTCCAGTGTCTCTAAATAGGACCGTCTCCCACCTAGCTATAATACTTAGGCTATTGGCGCTGTCCTGCACTCGCGCCATTAAGGATTTAAAGACTTACATATAGATTCGTGATTTGTCCATAATAACTAAAGTGCCTACAAGATTTCCCTAGTCCTTCATGTCAAATCTCGCAAACTTAAGGCACCTATTTTCTGTTTATCATGGATAACTATATTTTTAGGTCGTTTTTGTATTTCGTTTATTGCAGAACGACACAGCATCGCTCAACATCAGCGTGGTGAACGTCAACGAGTGGGAGCCGCGCTTCAAGTACCCGCAGTACGAGTTCCGAGTGGACGAGGGGGCTGACGTCAGCACCGGGCTACTACCTGTGGGGAAGCTGGATGTGCACGACGGAGACGCGCCTGATACCGTCTCGCTTACTCTCAGGGGAGCGCATGCCAGGTGAGTGAGACGGAGATGTTGTCTTTAGTTCCGAGTGGACGAGGGGGCTGACGTCAGCACCGGGCTACTACCTGTGGGGAAACTGGATGTGCACGACGAAGACGCGCCAGATACCGTCTCTCTCACTCTCAGGGGGGCGCATGCCAAGTGATTGAGACATAATACGTTATTTGAGGTCTATAGTTGTTACCACAAGATAAATCAACAGGTGATGTTCAGTTCAAGTATCTCGAATCAACAATTCCTAAGTAGAAGATGATGACGAGGCATACCATTGGGTGCAACCAATTGAAAACTTACTCCAGCTTGGTAGATGAACAATGTAGCTAGGGGCTCATAATTAACAATCCAAAATAGAACACAGAAACATATTTAATTACTTTTGAACAGTTTTACAACATAAAACCTAAGCCGACAACTTTTTCCCACCGCAAAATCGTTTTACAAAAGCATATATTCAACTGTCAGACCACAAGTGTTACCAGTCTTCGATCACCAAAAACATCTACTACATAATATTTGCTTTCATTCGGCCAATTCTGACTTAGCATGCGTCCCCGCATGAGTGAAGAGATTTGTGACTTACCAAAAGCTTAATGTTTTGGAGGTCTGACAAGTGTAAGCTTAATTATGCTAATCACATTACAAATACTTCATTATACACAAGTCAAATCTAGATAAATATAAAAAAAAAAAATGTAGGTATGTAATCAGTATGAGACTCATATTTTCTATACTAACAGGCTGAACTTACATAATTATACTTAAATTATTGCAGTTTGACACTCAATCGAGTTTAAATCTCAAGTGGATACTTTTTTTTTCATCGACAAATCTTGTTTCCTAGTGTTTACTTCTTGTTTGTTAAGCTGGTGGCAGGACTTCAATATATCTTCCGTTCTTTCGCCTCCACCTAACTCGAATGATCTCTGATTAGATGATACTTGGCCACATTGGGTTATTTGCCACCACACAGAATGGTTACCGCAACACAAGGTAATCTGCAACGCCACGTCAGGTTCATGATCGACACAAAGGCTCATCATCAATGCTGCATCGAGCTTATCATGATCGGTACATCCAGTTTATCTTCAACGCCACATCTGACTTATCATCACCGTCATGCTGGGCTAGTTACCGCCAAAAGGGCTAATCATCAACGCCACATCGGGCTAGTTACCGCCACAAGGGCTAATCATCAACGCCACATCGGGCTAGTTACCGCCACAAGGGCTAATCATCAACGCCACATCGGGCTAGCTACCGCCACAAGGGCTAATCATCAACGCCACATCGGGCTAGTTACCGCCACAAGGGCTAATCATCAACGCCACAAGGGCTAGTTACCGCCATAATGGCTAGAAACGATAATTACACAAAATTTACACAAATATACATATTAAGGTTACAAAATATAACGAAACCATATAAATACATTTTCATATTTTGTTGTGACCCATACATGACATTAGATATTTTTAGCACAACTTAATATCAATTTCTATTAGATTTTATTTTTTTATTTTTATTACTTTACAGTAAAATAAACGACAAGAATCAAGATATTTTATGTGCACAATACTGCAACATGTATGAATACTTTTATGAGCCTCATTCGTCAGTACTATAGTCACTCTCTACAGGGTCATTAGAAAACACAAGCCATGGGTGAATTTTATCAACGGAATACACGGCCCTGTAAAGTGCTTTTCCAGCCTTTTTAGTTATCGGTGTGTCCTCTATTTCGTACCTATCGTTGCCCAAAACATTTATAATTTTGTAAGGTCCGTAACACTTAGGTTGTAATTTTTTACTTTGACCTGGGGTACCACAAACTTCCCTTTCTATACGAACTAAATCTCCTACTTTGTATTTTTGTGCTTCTTTCCTATGACTATCAAAACGCGCCTTTTGTTTTTCTTGCTCTTGTACAGTTCTCTTACTTGCTGCGGATCTTATATCTTCCCGATTCTCTAACTCATGTACCTCAGATACAATTGGATTCATAACACTGTCTGAAGATCCAGTAGGTACAACTCCAAACAAAAGTTCTGAGGGTGTTTTGCCTGTAGTTTTATTCACAGTGTTATTTAATCCCCATTGGATCTGAGGGATTTTTAAATCCCATTCACTATCCTGATTATTATGATTTGACGCATTTAAAGCGTCAACGATTGAGCGGTTGTACCGCTCAATCTGACCGTTTGCTCGCGGAGTAGCCACTGCGTTTAAAACGTGAGTAATACCTTTATCTTTCGTGAACCTCACAAAATCATGACTAGTAAAACTACTACCTCTGTCCGTAATTAAACGACGCGGTACACCGAATAGGGAAAAGTACTCTTCGAAGACGCATATGGTTGTTTTAGTTTTTGTGTTTTTAACAGGTTTTATGTAAATAAACTTCGTAAAAGAATCGATGATAGCCAAAATATAGCTGTTACGACGTTTGCTTATAGGAAAAGGGCCACAGTGATCAGCATGCAATGTTTCAAACGGTTTAATCGATTTTGGGATTGGGTGGAGCATGCCTTCTTTAGGGCCTCCGGGCACTTTGTTGTGGGCACAGTGTAAACACGATCGACAATACTTTTTAATAAATTTGCGCATGTTCTTGAACCAATACACTTTTCGTACTCTGTCATAAGTTTTGTCATAACTGAAGTGACCGACATCATCGTGGTTACTGCGCAAAATCTGCCACCTCACAGATTTCGGTACGACCCACAACAGGTTGACAGTGTTTTCTTTCTTTACAATTCTATAAAGTTTTCCATTTTTTAATGCAAAGTTATTTTTTATTTCTATCACATTATTGCTATTAGGGTCTTT
Source organism: Athrips mouffetella (assembly GCA_947532105.1). Taxonomy (NCBI): domain Eukaryota; kingdom Metazoa; phylum Arthropoda; class Insecta; order Lepidoptera; family Gelechiidae; genus Athrips; species Athrips mouffetella. The sequence goes on along the minus strand of OX383957.1, from coordinate 34,287,064 downwards.
TAATATATCTACTATCCTTTGCAGTTCACTGTCGGCCTGTTGCACTGTCTGTAACCATTTTTCATCACATTGAGATGGAGTGTCTATTTTAAAGATGTAAATATCATCGTCACGAGCTGGCGGCTGCTGACCTACAATAGGATTCCTACTGAGGGCGTCAACGTGCGCCATTTTCGTCCCAGCACGATATTCTATAGAAAAGTCAAATTCCTGCATAGCAATCCACCACCTTGCGACTCTTGGTATAAGATCCTTTTTAGTCATTGTGCTGCGGATGGCATTGCAGTCCGTGACAAGAATAAAAGGAACGCCAAGAAGATATACTCTAAATCTGTTTAAGGCTGTGATGACAGCAAGGGTCTCCAATTCGTATGAATGAAATTTCTGTTCCTCGGAAGAGGTCTGACGACTATAATAAGAAATTGGTTGGAGGCCCTTTCCATCATCTTGCAGGAGAATCGCACCTATGCCTAATTTGCTCGCATCGGTATGAACCTCAAGGCGACCCTGTGGGTTATACAGTGCAAGAACCGGTCTACTAACTAAAATATTTTTTAGATGATTAAAGGCCTGTACCTGGTCAGGTCCAAATCGCCATTGTTCATTCTTTTTTGTTAACGCTGTAAGTGGTCTAGCTATTATTGAGAAATTGCGCACAAATTTACGAAAATAACTCGCTAATCCTACGAATTGCCGAACTTCATGGACGTTTTTTGGCATCGGGAAATGTTTGACAGCATCAATTTTATGCGATCCAGGTCTGATTCCATCTTTTGAGATTTCATACCCTAAATACTCTATACGTTCTTGGAAAAAGAAGCACTTCTTATGATTGAGAGGAGGCTTTGCATTCCTTAGCATTATAAAGACTTTTTCCAATTTTTCAAGTCCCTCCTGGACTGTCTTGGAGGGAACCAACAGATCATCCATATAAGCTAATACCAGACCCCGATTTGCACCATTCAACATTGTATTAACGGCCCGTTGAAAAACACTTGGAGCATTCGCAAGCCCGAACGGCATACGATTATATTCGTAGAGGCCGTCCGGCGTAATAAACGCTGTAAGATGTTTACTTTGTTCAGCTACAGGGATCTGGTAATAGCCTGAGGCTAGATCCAGGCTAGAAAAGAAACTGTTTCCCCCAAGACAATCCAGCTTATCCTCAATTCGAGGAAGAGGGTACTTATCTTTCAAAGTTTTTCTGTTTAAAGCACGGTAATCTATACATAGCCTTTTTTGTCCATTTTTCTTGTTAACTAAGAGCACTGGGCTAGCATAGGAGGAAGAACTTTCTCTAATGATACCATTTTTGAGCAGATCCTCAATAATAGCTGTGAGTTGTTCCTTTTCTTTCAAGGACATACGATAGGGGTTATAAACCACTGGTGTCTCATCTTTTAGAGTGATTGTCATTTCTGTCAAATCAGTTTTTCCTAGCTCTGATAAATCTAACGCGAAACAATCACGATACTTTTCTAAAAGTTCATGAAATGCCTCACAATCTTTATCAGACAAATTCACTCCAACATTGATTTCCTCCTGTGGCAAAGGTACTCGCCGATCAAATTTTCCACTGCCAATTAAGTTGACACAAGGTTCAACAATCTCATTATAGGTAGTGCCCCTTGCCACAGTATGCCCGATTTTAAAATTTAAATCAACGTTGGACATGTTTGATACCATAACATAGCCTTTGCTATCTTCAAAACTGTACAACCCCGGTAAAATCATATAACTCTGTTCTTTTTTATTACAACATCCTGCAGGAACATACAACGATCCATTAAACCCATCAACCGTTTGTACCTGAATCGGAGAGGTAGTTTTTGCGTCAATTGTCACTTCTATGTTAGTACTAAGTTTCATTCTTATTTTTCTTCAGCGCATGCATTGCTTGGGGCTTCGTAAAATATTAAGTCTTTCGAAGTTTTATACATGACCAAATTAGGTAATTCGGTAAAAGTTTGTCCAATTAATACGTCGCAAGGCATATAACAGTCTGGTACCACAACTATCTCTACATGACCTTGAACATCGTCAACCTGGATTGTGCCCTTAACTATACCTACAGGTGCAACAGTGGAATTTCCAAAACCCCTAAGGTGTGGCAGCGGTTTTTCGGTGTCGAACCCTGTGAAAATGTCTCTTGCAACGCTTTCTTTAATCAATGTAGAATTACTTCCTAGATCAATAAACGCTCGCCTACTCGATCCCTCGACTATTATGTCCTTGTAATATTTATTGCTATCAACCTCAGTAGATTGTATGCCAGTATTATGTGTTTGAATTCGCATCACATTCGAGGAATTTTCAGTTAGGGGTGCTGGTATAGCTACCGAATTATTTTCTCCTGTGAAACTTTTATTTGTTGCTGTTCTCACACTGCGACAATCTTTAGATAAATGTCCTACCCTGTGACAATTGTTACAGCGCTTCATAGGTTTCGTGCATTTTGTCCTAATATGACCAGTCTCGCCGCAATTAAAACATACTACTTCCGCTTTGGTGGTTAAAGAGTTAATGTTTGTTTGGTTTTGTTTAGGATCTTTATTATTAATATTTAGTCTTCGTCTACTCATTAAAAGATTGTCACTTTGCGGCAATGTTTTAAGAAAGCAAAGTAACTGTTCCGGCTCATCGTAACGACTGGCATCAGCACCCATTCTTACAAACTTATCGTCTATTCCGTGTATAAGACATCCAACGGCTTTTCGACCTGTGATTTCACATTTGTTTATGAGTATCATTTTTTCGTAGTAATAAACGTCTAGAGGCTGACCAATTTTACAACGAAGCTGAAGCATTTGCTGCAATAGATCACCATAGTTCTCGTTGGAAGGAAATGCAGCCTTTAACTTTCCTGTCCACTGTTCCCAGGTGTATAGCAGTGACGGTAGCCCTTGATACCATTTTTTTGCCAAACCTGTCAATTTACTCAGGGCGTAGTGGCGAGTTTGCGTTTCCTGCCACACATATATTTGTGCACATTCGTTGACTTTGTGAATCCATTGTTCAATACTTTGAGACCCATCACTTGGATCGAACTCAGGAATGGGGTTCGAAATGTTTGGGAACGTATTCGTCGCGCTAGAACATGCAGCTGTACCTAAAATAGTATTATTTGAGCCAACCTTCTGAGTATCAAATGGAATAGGCGGAGTTTGTGTTTGTAACCTGTTTAAATCGCGTTTACTTTTTTCTCGCGATTTTGTATTTTTGGTGCGTTTGGGAGGCGTTTGCTTATAACTAGACGAACTTGATGAAGACGTGGATCTTTTACGTCTATCAGAAGAGTTCGCATAACGTTCGCGATGACGATGACGTCGCTTAGAATCATGACGCTTACGTGACCGTGTACGTCTATTAGATTTTGAATTGTGCCGTTTACGAGATCTCGTGCGTTCGGCCGAATTATGTCGCCGCTGACGAGATCTAGAACGCCTATTTGACCCCATACTGAGCGATACTCGACAAAAGTATTCACACAACAACAAAGAAAATATTTACACCGTATTACACAGATACATACACGTTACATGAACTATTTACATAATGTTTTATCTTTTTTATACAAAAACAAAAACGTTTACAAAATTCTTGTTTTGTTTTTTTTTGTTGTCTACACTATGTACACCAAAAATATTACAATTTGTGGCCTTGAGTACTTTGACTACGATAAAGCAAATAACAAAGTTTATTTAGGTACTTATAACCTATTTTCGATGAATCCACTTGGGTTACTTTGCTATACCACTTATTTACACTGCACAATACCCACATAAACACTTGTAATAAAAGTTTCAGTCTGAACTTATGTAGGTAGGTAGGTATGTGTTTCAGTTTTAACTACAGAAATGACACTATTAACATACAATAATCAGGTAAATCACTATTTGCGTTATTTCTCCGATAAAAAGCAAAACACGTTACACTGTATCACGATCAAAAGAAATGTACAAAATTCACTACGGTACCTCGAAGCTGTTCGTCCGGGAACGGGATCATCATCATCCGCTTGTGTAAGTGGGTAGGTAAGTAGACCACTTCTGATTGAAAACTTACTCCAGCTTGGTAGATGAACAATGTAGCTAGGGGCTCATAATTAACAATCCAAAATAGAACACAGAAACATATTTAATTACTTTTGAACAGTTTTACAACATAAAACCTAAGCCGACAACTTTTTCCCACCGCAAAATCGTTTTACAAAAGCATATATTCAACTGTCAGACCACAAGTGTTACCAGTCTTCGATCACCAAAAACATCTACTACATAATATTTGCTTTCACAATGAGGAAACTCGCGGGTTGCATCATGGGGTGATCCACTCGTCATTGAAATATTATCAAATTAATTGAAATTATTATCTGATTATCAAAGTTAGGTCCTAAGCTACACTTATTGCTAGTGCAAGGGACGGTGTATGTTTGTTTTTATTTCCTAGTATTCTCCTTGAATTGTGTTGAGCTGTCCTTTAACTGCCTTCTTCCCATATATGGGATTGCTCGACACGTAGATTTCTCCCATCCCTCCCTATCAGTCGTTATCTAAACATTCAACTCGTTCTTTCTAATATCGTTTTTCACATTCACACGTTCCATTTACCTTTTCTTGTTCTCTAAACTCATCCTCCTTCACACTCATGAACCCGAGCAAGCAGTGAAGTGTCCCCCTTGCCGCAGCATGTTCTACATCAACTCGTCGGGCGAGATGTTCCTGCGCGCGGACGCCCTCAGCGCGCTCAACGTGTCCGTGCTGCACGTGGTCGCCACCGCCGTCGACTCCGGCGCACCGCCCCGACAGGTACGTACCCAGCTTACGTATCATTACTCATTCATTTATTTGCGTTGTTTATTTAACCGGGGGGGTCACACACAAGAGTACAAAACAAAATTAAAACTTAATAAAATGCACTCTTCTGAAAATTTAGTTTAGGGCAAAACGCCTCTTTCTTCTTGTTTTATTACAAAGAAAACTAAAGGATAGAGATGCTGTTTTATGATGCACTGCGCCACCTGCGTCTCAGCTTGGGTCCACCTTTACCATCACATGCAGAACTGTTCTTATATTTTATCCTTCAACATTTTATCCTTTTTCCTACTATTAGCTATCGAGAAACCTAACCGTCCTATGGAATCTATTGCCGCTTGTACATAACGCATATTAAAAATTTTATGATTTTTGTAATAAAAATTTGAAATAGGGGTTTAGTTTTCTTGGAGAAGACGTAAGTTTGCCTGTGGTTTTGAATCTTTACAATTTTTGTTTTGTTACAATATGCAAATCTACAAGTTTTGCAAATTCAACATTTTGAAATTCAATAGTTAACAAATAAAAAAATTTGGGAATCAACAGTTTGCAAATTCAACGTTTTGCTGACTCACCATTTTCGCAAATTCAACGTTTTGCTGACTCACCATTTTTGCAAATTCAACCTTTTGCTAACTCACCATTTTACAAATTCATCATTTTGCCAATTCAAGCATTTTACCAATTTAAACATTTTGCCAATTCATTTGCCAGTTCAAACATTTTACCAATTCAACATTTTGCCAATTCAAACATTTTACCAATTCAAACATTTTACCAATTCAACATTTTGCCAATTCAAACATTTTGTCAATTCAAACATTTCGCCAATTCAAAAATTTCGCCAATTTAAACATTTTACCAATTCAAACATTTTGCCAATTCAAACATTTCGCCAATTCAAATATTTTGCCAATTCAAACATTTCGCCAATTCAAACATTTTGCCAATTCAACATTTTGCCAATTCAAACATTTTGCCAATTCAATATTTTGCCAGTTCAAACATTTCGCCAATGCAACATTTTGCCAACTCAACATTTTGGTACCGGACGGTTTGTTTGTGGTTGCAGACGTCAGTGCCAGTGCTAGTGCATGTAGGGGACCGGTTGATGCAGGCGCGCACCAACACCGCTAGGAGCGGCGTGTTCCTGTTGTTTGCGTGCGCGCTAGCAGTACTCGCGTTGCTGGTTTGCGCGCTACTGGCTTATATTTATCGCAAGTGAGTACCGTACTATACAGGAAGGGTATATCAATCCTGAAGGATGTGAATTTGCCAATGAATGTGAACAACTTTTCAAAAGGAACCAAGATTGAGACAAGAAAAAACTTGATTTGAAATGTTTCTTTAGAAAAGTTTCATAGGTCGTGTTATATCGTTATATCTTGTATTTTAACTTATGCCAAATATCAAATTCTTTGTTTGGTCAAGAGCATGTCCAGCTTGACAGATTGGACGTTGTGCCGTTTATATTTAAATCGCCGTTAGGACTAAAATTATGCTGCAAGTTTTTACCACCATGCTTATACTTGACTCACTCAAAGTTTAATAAATGATCGTTTTATGTCCATTACGTGGCCTAAAAAAATTTAATGAAATAAATATTAGCATTTGCTCAACACTTGTAAAAAAAAGGTCTAACGTTCTTTTAAACTACCCTCAGGCGGGGCTTTTCGGAGTTTATAATAGTAATGATATTGACCGATATATTGTGAAACAATATGCTGTTTAAATCTATTCGAAACTTAAACTAGCAAGCTAACCTTAGAATAAAGACCTCCTTGCTTCGAAGCTAACTCAGACTCTCCAATAGAGTAACTTATGTCTTCCTCATTGCAGCAAGCGGCGCATGAAGCCGTCCCCCTCCCCCGCAGCCAAGTCCCCCTCCCTGCCCCCGCTGGCCGCCGACAAGCCCCCCGCGCCCGCGCCGCCCGCGGAGCCGGCGGGAGGGGGCGGGGCAGGGGGGGTCGGAACTCTCGCCAGCTCCGGGTCCTTACTCAGCGTGAGCGCGGGCGCTAGCACCATCCTCGCCAACTCTTCGAGCAGTCTGGACTTACGAGGAGACACCTTGCCCAGTAACGGAAATGGGAATCACGGTAAGTAACATTATTGCTCGTGTATTTCCTGGCTAGACTATAATCCATTTGTACCCATTTCTCCTCGCAGGTATCGTGGAAGGAGATATAAACAAGAAGGTTCATTTTCTTGCTAAATCTGTCTGGGTCCCAGCTCAGTATGAATACGGGGGCTAGTATCATAATCACGAGATTTCTTGTCCAGTCATGAAGTAAGGTTAGGAGTAATGGTAATTTTTTAATACTGTTTAAAAAAAAATTCTCGATTCAAATAAATCGAGCAATTAGATAAGTTTCTATAGCACTGGCATGATATTCTCTACAGAACCTATTCAGATCATAGTCTCAATGATGTATTCGTCCGCAGGCACGGCCTCAGGGCGGCAGTCGGCGCGGTTCCCGACCAAGTCGAAGGTGGCGCCCCTCCCCCCGAGCGCAGGCCTCCCCGCCCCCGCCCCCGCCGTGGCCCTGATGTCGGACCACCTGCGCACCAGCAGCGCCGGGCGGTCGGGCGTCGCGTGGCCCTCGCACACCATCCCCGCGCGCGTCAAGAAGCTCAGCTGGGACGACGGGGACCAGGGGAAGGTAGGTGTGGGACCAGTGGGACCAGCAGCGCCGGGTGGTCGGGCATCGCGTGGCCCTCGCACACCATCCCCGCGCGCGTCAAGAAGCTCAGCTGGGACGACGGGGACCAGGGGAAGGTACGTGTGGGACCAGTGGGACCAGCAGCGACGGGTGGTCGGGCGTCGCGTGGCCCTCGCACACCATCCCCGCGCGCGTCAAGAAGCTCAGCTGGGATGACGGGGACCAGGGGAAGGTACGTGTGGGACCAGTGGGACCAGCAGCGCCGGGCGGTCGGGCGTCGCGTGGCCCTCGCACACCATCCCCGCGCGCGTCAAGAAGCTCAGCTGGGACGACGGGGACCAGGGGAAGGTACGTGTGGGACCAGTGGGACCAGCAGTGCCGGGCGGTCGGGCGTCGCGTGGCCCTCGCACACCATCCCCGCGCGCATCAAGAAGCTCAGCTGGGACGACGGGGACCAGGGGAAGGTACGTGTGGGACCAGTGGGACCAGCAGCGCCGGGCGGTCGGGCGTCGCGTGGCCTGAGCACTCCACGCCCACACAAGGGCCCAGCACGAGAATGTTGAAGCTATACTCTTTATGCTTTAGGGTCGGACTCCGAGCGAAACATCATTATTATCATTATTCTGAGGGTCAGACAAAGTAATCCATTATCGTACGGACATACGAGGGAGAGCAAGCTGAAGATTGAATCACTCTCGTGTCTAATTTCTTTCATATTCTTTAGTTTAAGAGCGAAACTCTCGTTGAAAGGGTAAGATCCTGTCAGTTTAGAAATTGTATCCGACGTGCAGTAAAGTTGTAGTATACAATATAATATTTTCACAACATGTGTTATTATTATCATCATATAAGTCCCACATAACAGACATTAATTGTGTAGGTTGTAATCAATCGAAAACAGTTTAGTAAAAATTTGTTACAATAGACAGATATTGCCAGACGCTAATAAAATTTAAATCATCTTATCTATATGATGATATTAGCGCATGACAACAAAAATATGTGTGTTGCAGGACAGCGGGGACCCAAACTCGATCCACGACGCCACCAACCCCACGGTCCACGACCACATGAATCTCACCGTCTACTTCTGACCATCTCCCAACCTCGACCTCAGCCCCAAACTCAACCCCAACTTCACCCCCAGCCCCAACCTCACCCCCAACCTCACCCCTACACCCATCCCCAACCTTTCCAACCCGTCCTCACCAATCCACGCCACCCCCTCTTTCAACACCCTCAAGCTATCAATCACGCGATGATTCACACTCTTCCCCACATTTATCTACAAAACGTCACCCCACAAGCATACAACCCAGTTTTGTTACAAAACTACGCTTTACCATATCCTAATAACATTGTAAACTCTACAAGTCAAAATAACATTAAAACGAAAAAATCGGATAAATATAAAAGTAAATCAAGTGCCAAGCCATCAAATCCATCCAAAAAATCAACACAACAACTAAATTCAAATGGCAACACACACCCCCCACTAACAAACTCAAGTCACAACCTACCCCGAGTGATCCTAAACACGTGCCACCCATCTCACCCTCAACTGCAGTACCCGTTCACACCCCCCCCTGCTACGTGTGACCCCCCGTCCGCCCCCCGCCTGTCCCTCGTGGACCCGGTAGCGGCAGTGCTCAGTAAGCGCGCGCGCGCAGGCCCGCCGCCGGAGTACGCCACCATCGACCCTCACAAGCTGCGCCTGCGCACCCTGGGGCCTGTACGCACCAGCCGGGGTGAAAAGGGAGAACTTTTGACCAGGTAAGCAAGCAAGCTTTTTTTTATTGTCGTAATAATGTATCATGGTTGGAATGACAGCAATGTAACGAAGAAGCGATGCGTAAGATATCGGAGCGACAGACGCTCCGTGCTGCTCTCACACAGCTCTGTCCTGCTGTCATACTGCAAGGGCTAACACCTTTAAAATATTATACTGTGCTTATGAGCGTAGCAACCTTGAGTACGCCTCGCAGGTGTGGAACCCTCGGTATGGTTGTTACATCTCCCGAATCGAGCGCATCCAAACAAAGCTTCTAAAATACTTATATTACAAGCTGCGGCAACCATATGATTCGTAGTGTTACTCGTACATATCCTGTAGGAAACATCACCTACTGCCTTTAAGTAATCGGCGTGAAATCGCTGATCTGGTGTTCTTACTCAAAATCACTTCAAATATTATTGATTGTCCCGAGCTGCTATCATCTATAGGTCTCAGAGCTCCTAACAGGAACTTAAGATCTCACGATCTTGTGTCCCTTCCCTATGCATCCTCAAATTATCGCCAAAATTCATTTATACTAAGAGCGAGTAACAACTTTAACAAGTTATCTAAGGTGCTTGATCTTGATCTGTTTAACACTAGTATAGCGAGTGCTAGGCGCCTGTTGAGTGACAGGTTCTTTAATGTGTAATTTTTTGTTATTTGTATGTTTTTATCTAAACGTTGCGTTGCGTTGTGATTTATGTGAGCGTTCGATTGTATGTCTAATTCCGTCATTAGTTGTAAAAACCTTTAATTGGCTGTTTGTAGCTATAAGTATTATTAGTATGTTTATTATTAGCTGTTGGTTCTTCAAAAATTAAATAAATAAATACTAATCAAGCTACATTACGACTGTGGTATCGTTTTTAGGGTTCCGTACCCAAGGGCGAAAAACATCTTTACCTTGGTGGTACGGAACCTTCGGTGCGCGAGTCCGACTCTCACTTGGCCGGTTTTTTTGTAGCTTGTAGAGCTTTAAAGCATGGGTCAAAAACGAGAATTTTTTTTAGTCCTTACCTACATACAAATCTTGTGCCGGCAACAGTGGGAATTGTATGGGAGGACTAAATATTTTTCCCGTTTTTCGACCATGTTCCTTTTGAGAAAGTTGTATTGTTCGGATTCGAGTTTCTAGCAACGTACTAAAATTTGGCCAAGGGTACAAAAATTGCTACGAGATGGCGTTGATGTCTTTTGTATGGACGTTAGCAAGTACAAGTGATAACAGATTTAGATTGGCTTTGTTATGGTTTTTCTAATTTATTAATAAAACATGGATTTTTACCATTCTGCAGCGGGAGTACCGGAATGAAGCATAAAACTCTTTCAAGATCCAAAAAATCGAAAGCAAATGGACTCGGTGGTCGGTAACAACTAGATCCATGGATTGGATACAGTGAAATATCTCTACTTGTGTTTATGTGTAAGCTCCTAAAAAAGATTCCAGTGTTATCACTCTCAAAACAATATAAATACCGATCAAAGCAAATCATCTTTATCACTTCGAGCTTAGGGTGAGCGTAAGATGAGAAGCAGATGCCGCAGCGCAGTTCAGAAAGAAAACTTAGGCCATGTCCCCACTAGGCTCATAGTGAGCCGCTCACTATATATTTTAAACGGAGTGTCCATTCAGCGCGTACTGTACGCAGTTTGTAGCGTAACGCTTACGGATTGATTCAGTGAGCAGCTGAGTCGCCGCGAACTATGCTCCCAGTCGGCGGCTCACTCAGCTCACTGCGCCGACGGAACGAATTAAGTGAGCGACCTATACGCCGCTCAGAGTCAGTCGGCTCACAGTAAGCGGCTCACTGTGAGCGTAGTGGGGACATGGCTTTAAAGATAGAAAGTGGAAAAGCTTCCGCTCATCCTTATGCTTGGTATTAGAAGTCTATTCGTATCTTTTACCAAATGTATACCTAAACATAAGTATACAGCGTGTAACGGAAAGGTGTGATAATACTAAAGGGTGTGAATCTGCCCATGAAACTAAACAACTTTTCCCAAGGTACTTATGTCATAGAACAAAATAAATTTTTGACCTCAGAAACTGCCTCCGTTGATAGCGCATTTTGTGGAGGTCAAATTTGGTTTTCCGTATTTCGACCTATGTTCCTTGGGAAAAGTTGTTCAGTTTCATGGGCAGATTCACACCCTTCAGTATTATCACACCTTCCAGTTACACGTTGTTTAAGAAAATATTTGTAAAAATAAAACTTAGCATTTGAGATTAACGATTTTGTAAATACCTATGTCAATTTAAATTGTAGATAATAAGTAAGTAAGTAATGCGTATAAAAGTGATAGTAACAAATTGGGATATAAGTTTACGTGAGTGCTCTTGTACAGTCAAGAATACATCAAGCTTGACACATTTGTCTTTGCACCGTTCTCATTTAAATAGTCGTAGGAGTTCGAATCAAGCTTGACCAGTACTTGACTATACACGACGAAACACATTGACAAGCCTTATAAGTGTCTTATGGACAGTTGCCCAAACCATCTTTAAATTTAAAGCTCTGTTAAATATACTTCTTTTTTTTATGACAAACAAAGTGACGGCAATAGATTTTAAATTAGTGTAAACTTTAAAATGCTCTGTGCAACTGGAATTTAGAGCAAAATTGTATTAGCCCTCCCTGCATCATTTATATGGCCCACTTGTATGGATTTTCGCCAATAAGTTTCCGAAAAGCAGGAGCTTATTATTTGGGACTTGAGAGGTTATTTCACAATTAAGTCAAATGGCTAAGCCATAGACTTTAACTCAGACAATACAGGGTGTTAATTTAATTGCGTGCCATAGCTTAGGGGGTGTTTCAGTAACGATGAAGGAACACAAAAAAAAATATTAAAAAATCCTAAGTACTTATTTTTTTTATCATCCATGATTCTTTTTTCATAATTTATCAGGTATTACATTTTGACGGTCCTAAGCCCGTTAAAGTATGAAAGGAAAATTGGAGTCACACACAAAAGAAAGAAAGGATTTCTTGATACTCTTCTCTGGCCCTCCGCGTTAGTTTATTTTTAAGCAATTTTTTAAGTAGGTTTTTTTTTTTGTGTTCCTTTATCGTTACTGAAACACCCCCTAAGCTATGGCACGCAATTAAATTAACACCCTGTATAGATGCATTCTGGCCAATTGATCCAATTTTGAATATCATTGGGTGGTTTAATATTATACAACAAAAAAAATACAGAAATTGCTCTTTAAGTAAAGAAAAATCATTTTCTTTTTATTTAATAGTACTTGATAGTTTCAATTTAATTCTAACAGTTTCGAGAGCTTAATTATTTTAATATTGGAAATCTCAATTCACTTGGTGATATTCAAGGATTGATTTAAATAAATCTGCCAGCAACATACGTCGCAAGCTCTAGCGTTGATTATAAGCTAAAAATATTTGTAACAATTTTTAAATAAGATAATTATTATTTGTTTAAAAATGTTTGTAATAACTTTAAGTTATTCATATTTTAATAATACGAACTGTTAATATAATGTTTTTGTTTACAATTTCGTTTTATTTATTTTTATTCAATTAACATACATCGAATAAATGATCAAAAACCACAGGATTTTTGAAAAGATACTTGAAAACCTCAGATATACCCTGTTTTTTGGCCCAACAAGAAAATATTCGTTTGTTTTCAAAACAAGGAAATTCCCCGAAGACAAATATTTTCTATACGAAAATATTTTTTTAATCCAAACCAAGTTTCACAGTCTAGCCCACCGTCGCAAAGTTGCATGTCTGTCGGTCTTCTACAGATTGTACTTCGGAGAGTGTGCTCTGGAGCTCCACGAGCTTATTCCACCATCTCCCTTCTACCATCGGGAGTCCAGACGCACAGCAGGATATCACCCATACTTGGTTGAAATTCCGCACATTCGCACAAAGCGCTTTGAAACATCTTTTATAATGCGCACGGCTAAAGAGTGAAATTCTCTGCCTGCGTCTGTGTTACTGAGTTCATATAACCCGAATCTATTCAAGTCGCGTCAATGGCTTCTTCCGGGCAAGCTCGTTCCATCTTCGACCTGATCTCTGTCTTTAAGACTAGATCAAGGTCAAGAGTAAGCCCATTGACAATTTAAAAAGAAAGTGGTCACGTGATTAACTAATTTTGTAATTTTTTTTTCGAAAATGTTGCTTGCTTTTATGAGTCACTGGCCTTCGGCATCGAAATCAATGAAAATGTGTAATTCTAAATACGGAAAACCTCTCGGGGGTTAGCTTTACCCATGTAACCAAACAACTTTTGTTGTACAACTATTGGAAATTAAAATAAATATTCACCATACAAATTGTCATTTCATTTTGTATGGAGAATCGATTTATTTTTATATAAATCAAAAGTTGTAGAGCAAAAGTTTTCGGTTACATGTGTGGAACTACCAAATGAGAAGATTTGCGTACTTAGAATAAAAAGTTGTATAAATAAATTTCTTTAAAAATAAAACCTTACTCAATACCTCACACGAGGAAAATTCTGCAACTATGAACAAGAACACGGTTCATTAACCCAATAATATTATCGAACTCACATTTAAATTAAATATTAAGGTTTGAAGTATATTTCTCCCCCTTAAAAAAGGTCCGTGGGTTAGATTAAATGGAAGGAACCTTTTCAACGATTATTCCATCGGTCGACTCGTCACTCCAATAAGCCATCTTTGACATGTTTCTGTGAAGCTTCGAGAAACACGCCCCCAGTGGAGGCCACGATCACACCTAGCTGAATTCAAAGACTAATTCGGCATACATTGCTGGGAGGCCTGGTTATTTTAATTGCAATATCCTTACTTCAACGAGCAATGTATGCCGAATTAGTCTTTGAATGCAGCTAGGTGTGATCGTGGCTTTACCGGATGCGGTGAGTCAGCTATCAGCCGTATCGGATTATGATAATCTCGAGTGAGAGAAACTCCCGCGCAGCGCCGCCGGCCGGCTCGAGACCTTGTAACGAAAGTGGTTCTTGCACAATCAAACAAATCCTAAAACATCGTTAAGAAACAGACCTAAAATTATAACACAACATGTTACGGAACGTTATAACAGCCATAGAGGATGTTAATATGTGCCCATGAAATTGAACAACTTTTTTGGAACATTGTTCGGATTAAGAAAAAATTGTTTACTTTTCTTACAAACCTAGTGCATTTTGTCGGTAAGGGAGGTCAAATTGTATTTTAGTATTTCGACCCATTAGAAAAAGTTGTTCAGTCTTATGGGCAGATAGATTTACATTCTTCATGGTTGTCATACCCTTTTTGTTTCACACTTCGAAACTTGTGTGAACCAGAGAACCACGATGCATTTTTTTTTCAGCTAATAACTATGTTTAATAGTACAAATATGCCCCAATTTTTCACTGGAATTTTTTTCTTTCCACCCCACCTTCCTACCTCAACTCCATTCAGTGATCTTAACAGACAGGCCACTGGCCACTATCAAACAGTTGGTGAACGCGCATTGCAGTGAGCACGCGAAAGTTGCTTGTCACGATCGAATCTCGACGCGCACGCACGAGTAGTGCGGTAAAAGTGATCTCTCATCTCCAAGCTCTATATTATACGCTATCGGACAGTATTTACAGGTAAGTGATATCATTTCTATACTTTCCAAATTTAAAACACTGAATAATGATCGTAAAAGTAAGACTCTTCATTTTAATGTTGGCTCTTTGCCTTTTCCTGTCAATGATTTTCATAATTTTTGTTCAGCTATGAGAGTACTATAAGTAGGTTTCTTCTGGGTTAGCTCGTATTATATTAGACCTCAAGGCTAGATTGAGGTCTAGAGCACACGAAGTCATTAACAGGTTAAAAAATAGGAATCGAAATTAAAGTAGCTTTACATCTCTCATATTCGGTAAGTAGGTCCTTATTACCCCCAAATGGGGCTTGTAGGTGACCAATTAACGCTCTAGGGTAATAATGTAGCTAGAAAAGCCCTAGAGCGGTAAGTAATTGTTTTTTTTGTGTTTTTTTTTTTAATTACTCACCGCCCTAGAGCTTTCCTAGCTACATTATTACCCTAGAGCACTAATTGGTCACCT
Source organism: Athrips mouffetella (assembly GCA_947532105.1). Classification (NCBI taxonomy): domain Eukaryota; kingdom Metazoa; phylum Arthropoda; class Insecta; order Lepidoptera; family Gelechiidae; genus Athrips; species Athrips mouffetella. The sequence continues at coordinate 34,271,750 of OX383957.1, read as the reverse complement.
ACAAGCCCCATTTGGGGGTAATAAGGACCTACTTTACCTCACAATCGAGATGTAAAGCAGAGTAGTTAGCTCGGGTGTAAGCATCAATTGCACCCTCGAACTATAGGCGCCCTCGGTGCGCTCGTGCGCCTAAATATCTCGGGCTGCAATTGATGCCTTATAGCCATTGGCTACTAACCTACTATTATTCCTATTTTTATTATTTTTTAAAAATAATTTATAAAATTCAAGGTCGAATTCTCAATCAATTTTTTTCTGGCTTTTAAGTACCTATGTCTATTGTACAAATATGCCCCTCGTGCGACCAAATCAACAGCTTTATGTTAAAAAGCTTTAAACGCGTGTTTTGCTACTCAAGCTGGATGGGTAAGCGTTAGTGGGAGGGCACTGGTTTTTAAGACCTCGTCCAGACCCATCCTAGATGGCTTTTACAATGATAAGTCATAGGGCAACCTGACCTGACCTGACTGAACACCAACTATATGACAATAGCCGGGAGGTACAACGATGTAACGTGCCTTACAAAGCACGGAGAACGCTCGAATAGTTTTACCGCTAGTAGACAACGTTGCTTAACTTTAATGATCGGAAAGAAAGGACAACTATCACTCGGCTACCAACGCTATTAAAATTAAGAAACAAGTTAAAGAATTGCATAAAACAGGATACTAAAACATGAATATAAGGGAAACCCCACACGGCTACAGTCGACTGCGCAGAGGGCATCCTTGTTTACCCGCACATTGCACACATCGCCTGCTTTCACCGGCGCACGCGCACCTTACGTAACCGCGGTTATGGACCTCCGCGCTCGCTGCCTGCGTGACCCTCGCCTCCACATAACCAGCCATAATCGACACAACAGCTGAATCACAATCAGCTGTTTAGAAACAGCAGTAACAAAACAGACTATCTGGGACACGACATGTAATAGGATTTTCCGTTAACGAGTATGTGACTGATGATCAACGCAATAGCTATTTGTGACATAACTTTGTTTTGGTTGCTTATCGACTCGATAAACTGAAATTCTTTCGCGCACTCCAAACTTAACACTCCGGAAGAAGAGGTCAAGCAAGAGCCATCGACAGAGGCAAGATATGCTTGTTTGTAATAATATAATACCAAAGTGTACCAACAGCAGTGCTATTAAACGTGGACAACAAATGTTCCCACACATGTGACCTAGCTAGATTGGATTTTCGTTGCTCGCATTAAAGATAAAATGCGCGGTAAGTAACTCCGATGCCACAGAATCATGCTGACCATTAGTGTGCAGTACCTACTAAAATAAGGCTAGTAATTAACGCTCCGACAAGAAATTAAGAATTGCCCTTACTCAATATATAAAATCTACTGCCTAAAATACTAACTTTCCGACTGCTTTTGTCCGAATAAAAATGACGAAACGACGATACTGAAATCTTCGAAAAATAAACATGACTTTTTAATGCTGTAATACTTTTTTACCAGCTTTAATTACGTTCTACTGAAAACCGGTCCACTTGGCAAAATTTCGGCTTCGGCAATTACCAAATTCGCTTCTGGCACTCGCCGGCTGCTACCGGAGCACGCTCGCTTCGCTCGCTCGGCTCGTGCGTTGTGGTCGCAAGAGTACCTAACACCTTACCTAACGGACAATCCTAAACATATTAATGTGCAACAATACCCTACTTGAGGCTCGAAAAATACTTCTGTTGTCGGTAACTTAGTAATCTTGTCGGAGGTTCAGTATTTTATTCGGAAGAACACGCGCTTATTTGTTTGTCAAATTCGAAATTATTTTTCTGTATGTTTTGGGTTTTTGTCGGTATTATTCATTATAATGCTGGTTAATTAGAATAATAGTCGGCCACAGATCGCTGGAGATTAATTTGTTTTTCGGAACCATTATTATTTCCCCTAAAGTAATTAGTTACGCAGGAGCTCAGAGATAGGCGTAGGAATCTTTTATTTTTCTTCCTACGTGTCAACCATGCGCAGAAAATATCGGTCAGCATCAAAGTTTTTTTAAGGTCAATGTCATAAAAATCTCTTGACCTGGTTCTAGCCCTGAGGACAGAGATGAGGTACACGATGGAACGAGCTTGCCCTGAAAACGAGCTGCTCTTACCTGTAGCATTATAAAAAGAGAAGGCAACTAACAACATCTTTACCAACACCTTTAGTTTTCCAGATGGGATTCCTCCCCTACATTACAGCAGTCCTGCTGCTGCTAGGCTGCGTCCGCTCTGACAACGGCACCGACACGTGCTCCAACCTCGAGCCATGGGAGTCGGGGCCTTGGGGCACAGCGCTGGAAGAGTGGGCTCTGTCAACCCCAGGGCAGAGTGAGAGGCATGGTAAGGTCAATATATCGCCATTTCATTTCTAGTGGGGGGGGGACGCAGTGAAGCACGAAATTTCCTGGTGATCAAATCACAGTTGAACTAATTTCATTGCCTCCGTTATTCCAAAGTTAGCTACCATTAAATTTGTCGATGGAACCATAAAGATGGAACTAGTTTTTTAACTTCTTCATAGAAATAGAGAGCAAATCTGACCAGCTAATCCAGCAAGAATTCTGGAGGGAGCTCCCTCCCTGTCCTGTAGTGGACATTTCATGGGATGTTATGATTAGTCTAGCATGCACACCGCAACTTAGCTAATCTTCATAGATCGATATCTGTTGTCTTCTCGCGACCATACAGAAAAAGTTCGTTTAAGACGCGGTGCGCATCTTACAGCTGGTCACCTTAAGTAACTTAAACCGTTTGCATGTGTTCCAGGTCGCGTGATGTCCCTTCCCCCAGCTCCCGGCTACTACATATCAGACCGTGTGGACCGCCCCCCACCTTCCCCGCACCACCCCCCGATGGGCCTCCAACCTCCGATGGGTCCCCCGCCCCCGCTACCCGCCGGCCCTGTGCCCTACGAGGAGTGGAGCCCTCCACCAGCGCCGTCCGGACCAGGGAAGATCGTCAACAGACCAACTGGAGGACCCTACAAGGATAAGCCCTTTAAGCCCAGCCCATCTTATGTGAGTTTATGAGTCAATCCAGGTCATCGGAACCTTTGATCAGAAGATAGCTAGATGAGACTTTTATTATATCTACACATACCTATATCAGATACACAATATACTAACGAGACAAACGAAAATTCTTTACCTTGTGTCTGGAAAAATAAAAAAAAGTTACTTATGTGGTCTCTAGTTCCCTTTCTTGTATGAGTTTTCAGAAATCGAATACAATAGACAAAGCAACTATCGCAGTCTCATTCTGCAACTTACTTTGAATTTTGAACTTTTCCAGGCGCCACCAGCAAATCAGATTCCACCCTCGAACCACTTATCTTCCAATCAGCAGAACCCACCTTACTACACGCAAAACCAACCTCCTTACTACCAGCAGAACCAGCCTCCCAATCCTCAGCACAACCAGCCTCCCAATCCTCAGCAGAACCAATACCAGCAGAACAATCCACAGCAGAACCAATACCAGCAGACCAATCCTCAGCAGAACCAATACCAGCAGACCAACCCTCACCGCGGGCCTGGACCAATGCCTCCCCACCATCACCCGGCACCAGTAGACAGAGTGGACGAGCCGCCTCGCAAACAAGTCACCGAGACCGACTTGTACCTGCTCGGAGCTATTGAGAAGCTGGTCTACCGAGTGGATCTCATGGAGAAGAGGCTGAGGAAACTAGAAGAGAGCGTACATTACCTCGCGGCTGGCGTCGACCATAAACCTGGTGAGCGAGGAAATATAGAAAAAATTAAGATTAGGTACCAATTTAAATATTTTTTTGTGGCTGTGGTGCAAGACTTGGGCACTTGTAGTTTTATAAAATGTAAAGACAGTCCCAATGATTCTCCTTGGGTCTATGAATGTTCAAGGAATAAAAAGGAATACCAGGAAGTAGGTGATTGATTGCAAGGTACTGTACAGATCTGAAGTCCCTTCATATAGGATCCTCAAATCAGATACGTGAAAGTTTTGGCCAAGGTTGATCGTTTAGAATAATATCCTTTAAGAATATTATATTTTTCCTGAATCCTACGTCATTCCGTCTTATATATTTATAATATCTTGTAATTTACAGATTCTGCTCGGTGGAGAGTGGCAATAGAAGAATGAAAAAGAAACACACTTGTTATTTTAATACTTATATTAGAATATAAACCTAATCTTTACATGTCTAATTTATGTTATTTATTTTATTTTATATCACTATTTATTTAAATTTAGTTTCATATTGACAGGAGTAGTTCATCTGAATTCATGTAGTTTCATCAATTTAGGAAAGGTTTCATCTCATTTACAATGCAATATTAGAGCCGATAAGTTTCTGAAAAGAAACCTATGTTAATATAAACGAAGTAATAAAAATAATGTGGGGACAATCCCCAGGTTTGGGGCACCGCCATCGCCCCAAGCAGCTCGTCCTAGGCCTCCTCTACCCTAAGTCCTAGGTCCGAGGCATATCATCACCCAGCTCACGATGACATGACGCTAAACTACCCTAACAATCCAACTGGATCGTCAGGATTCTGATCATCCTCGCGGAGCTGGAAATCCCACCGAAAACTTAAACTACAGTAAAGACTAGGGTTAATGTATGTGGAGAGCGGAACTAACTAACCACAGTACAACCCAGACGGTGATGATGTCTCCCCCCGGTATGTTCATGCCCCGCGTCAAACCCGACTTCCACGTGGCCCACCTTTAAGGGACGATCACTGACTCATCCAGGGTTCACAGGGTATTGACTATTTCTTTTAGTCACCCATACCAGAGCTGGTCACCGAGCCCGCCAGGCACACGAAGCATACGGTCTTCCTTTAGGAAAACAGGGCACTCTCCATCATGAGCTATAAGAGCTCTTCCTGTAATCCCTCCGGGCAGACAATGACCGACATCATCGAATCCCTTAGTTTGTTTTGAAATAAGTTAATCTGAAAATAATTAGCCAGCTCCACACGTCCAAGTGTGAAGTCTGTACTAGATACGGGTATAGTATTATTGCTTGCATGGCCAGCCTAGATCAATAACGGTTTTATAACGAGAGACATAAAGAGTTTGAAGGGCAATCTCCCTCCCCCCAGTCACTGAGTGACTTTATTGCACCAACAAGGTCTCCGTATATCCTTCATAGCTCTCACTTGTGATGCGTAGCTAAATCTCTTTTCCGTTACCAACCCACGCAGGACAAGGATTATGTAGAGTAACCCCAGTCTAAACACTCATTTAAATAAAATGAATTGCATCTAAACTATAATGGGATTACCCAGCATATTTCGAAGAAGAACATATAAGAAGTAAGTATAACAAAAGATTACTGAAGGTAATCCTTAATTAAAAGTGAAGTATGATGACCAGAACCGAGAAGATACGGGATAGTAGTATCTAAGCTAGGTTGGGCCAAACATTTATGATTTAAGATCTTAAGGGAAAATCAAAAGCATCGAGTATTCAAAACCAAGAACACTGGGAGAATTTAGCGTAAACAACACTAGCTAAAACTCGATGTTCTTTAAAAGAGGACTCAAAAGAAGTATAAAAATGGGGTTATTGTATATACTTAAATATTCGGAACTTATTTACAATGAAAAGAAACTAAACATTATAATTTCTGTTCCATTTTTGTTTTCAAGAATCTATTTAGTAAAGTTAAGGTGGTTTCACACTGAGTCAAAGTATAATTTTAAGTATGATAATTTATGACAAGTTTTATTAAGGGAAAATTAAAACTTAGAATCTTATAAAGTTTAGATTCCTGTATGATTCAATGAAGATTAAATAAATTATTTAACTACTTTAGGATGACACACATAAAGTTCAGAGGTCCCCCAAGGTCAGAGTGTCGTACAGCCGTCGCAGCCTTATGGGCGAACGTCGTCAACACACTTTACAAGAAGCAACCCACGAACGAACGTAATGTCTCCATCAAGAATATTCTTCCTATTGATTCAGGACAATTCTAATTTATTCCTTATAAACAATTTAATGTCATTAGACTAAACTAGAATGTTCCTTCACATAAGAAGAAAGTTTTATGTTGTCTAACTACTCTACATTTGGTAATCTAACGCTAAGATCAGGAGGTCCTCCCGCGGTATATGCCACTCAAACGACGCAACCAATAGTGGGCAAGCGTTGTCAGCACATAACACAAGAAACATTATTTCCAAAATCCAACGTTAAAACACCTTGCTAATATCCCTCCATTTGTACTGGAGTAACACCAATTCATCCCATACATACAGATGGAAGAATCAGGATGAATCAGCGAAATCTCACACAAATAGAACGAGAAGAACTTTAGTATCAGACCCTTTTAGGCTTGAGGGCTCCGGCCCAAGTATGATTAAAATAAATAAATCCGAAGGTTGATATTATCAGATAGACTTAGACAGATACTCCAGTGACACGCGACATACATTAGCCACAACCAATATAGTGGACATCGGGGACACAAGTCACGAGGGCATCCATCCAAGCTTGGTTGAACTAAATAAACCTGAGAGCAGGCATTTCTTAATCTCAAAATCTGGGACTCCTATAGTATGAAAGTAAAAGGAAAGATAAGCACCTCCTATGAGCTTGAGTACTGAGATGTAGTAATGCTCTCAGCATGTTCCAATTTTGGGAAATTGAGGTAAAAGATTCAAAATCACTATCAAAGCAATTTATTATTACTTGAAATATTATTATTTATAATATTCACTCTACTTAAACTTACCCTTTATTTCACAATAAAATATCACAATCTATATCCAAGTTTTAGTTTTCAGATATATTATTTTAAGATTTTGAATTGACGTTCTAATTCTTTTGATCTGACGGAATATTTTTCTTAAATTTTATCATATGAAGACATTAGTATATTAAAAACTGGAATTTTGATTTAGGGCCAAAGATTTTATATTATTTTCTAAAAATGGTAATTATTTAATGTATTAATATTTTCTTCCATTTTGATTTTGGGTTTTGATTTATTTTTTGTTAAAGAGATAAAAAATTTATAAAGATTTCAAAATAGCGTCTAGCTTTGAGTAAAACTAAATCAAAAATGATTTATTTGTTGACTATTTGACAATAATGTCAAATAGACAATTCTACCTAAAAAAGTATAAAAATATACATCGTTTAAAGTCTCCTTGACTTGATGATAATAATATACATCGTCCAAAGTCACTTTTGAAATGTTGACAAAATATACAACATCTAAAGCCACCACTAATCGATGACAATATATATACATCAGAGTCCAGTTTCCATGATTTCACCAAGGACTATTTTAATCAATTTCTCTGTAAAGGAAAGAATTAAACACAATGAAATTTACATTACCTTTACAATCCAAGCAATACCTTTTTTTAGCCTTCACGTTTTATCATTTGTGGTTTGCTTTTCCATGTCTATAATGTTCCTTGTAATTCCTGTACCTGTATAGAAATAGAACATTATCCTGCCTAGCTATACGCGAACAAAGACACTTGTAGAACTAGTTTATACTTAATTATGGGAAAAGAAAATCTTTATTACTATCTACAAATAACGACTCAGATTAGAAACACAGTATGTTATAATTTCCGCAGAGTTATTAATGTTTACAAACGAAAATCATTAAGTGGGAATATCAATTTACTTAAAGTATCACACAGTACAAGCCTCTTATGACCTCGCAGGTAGATCTGTAAAGCTGCAAATATTCTCCAATCAACTCTTCCTCTTTTGACATTGAAATCTGATTTTCTCAACGTTATTTAGCTCACTTAACCTGGAAGAAACTATAAATTTCATTAAGTCACATTTCACCTTAACTCAAATACACACAACAACTTTGAACCGAAAATAAATAAAAGATGAAAACCACAAAATTGAATACTTACATAACATTAGTTTCACTCCACTTATTCTTTACACTTTGGAATCAAACCCTGAATGTTAGCATCTTGAAATTATGCGCAAATAAACCTTCCTATACTATATCCTACACGAAGCAATCCCTATCTTTATCTCAATTGAAGGAATCCACAATCCAGGATCATAGCCTCCTTCAAAAGATTCGTCTCATCAGCTGTATGAATTCTATTTTTTTCGCGAGCTACAAAACAAAAAAAATTATAACTCACAGAAAACCAGCATACTATCGACTTTTCTTTCACAGACGTCTCAAAGTAACATCAAGAATATTTGGAACGTTTACCGATTCCATTCTTCCATTTTTCTCCGTTTTTCCCAAATTTTCCTTGCTTGACGGACCAAAATCTCTCTCACCTGAAACTTTAAAACATGTTAAAATTCTATTTGAGCTCCATTGCCCTCACTATTCAACAAATCCTGATTCTTAGTTTTCTTCTGTTGCTTTCGTTTATCAAAATTTTAGCAACTATTCCTTTTATCAGCAAAAATAGCTTTTTTCCTTCATTTTCCTTTTTTTCGACCCTTTCCCGACCCTGTCACGACCGTCACTCCTTGTCATATTTTTCTACTCCCCGTTTATCGTTACACTTCTTGACACTTCCTCTAAATAGTATTTTATGCATTTAAAAATTTTTTAGGGTTCCGCAAGTGCACAGCCTCCCCCAAAATTTTATTATTTCGAAAAATCTAAGAAAACATTTTTTTTTTTTTTCGAGAATTCTAAAATTTTCAATTTTAAATTATTTTTTTTTTTTTATTATTATTATTATTTTATTAAAATAAAACCTCCTATATTGGCCCTTAATTTTTTTTTTATTCACAAATACAATAAACAAAACAAATAACTAAACTACTAATATTATAAATCATTAAACTAAATTAATTTTTTATTCAAAATTATTAAAATTATTTAACATGTTTATCTAAATTTAGATTTATTTCAGTTCAACCCTGATTATATAACCAAATTAAATTTGTATTAAATTATAAATTATTATAATTCATTATATTTTTAAAACGAAGTCGATTTAATAATGCCAGTCAATTCACTAACAAATTGACTCACTATATACTATAATCAAAATAGTCTTCTAATATTAATTATTAAATTAAAACTAATAAAATTATATTAATTAGGTTGTGACCAGGAATATCTCAATTCCTCTAAAGTTAAAATTTATGATATAATCCCGTGAAAATCTCAATAGCTAACATCCTAAGTATAATATTTAGCCAAATGGACTGCATTATAAACTCCTTTGACACTTTGAGTTTCAGGATCAACGAGAATATACACATTAGCATATTTTATTCCTCCAATTCGATATGGTCCATCATATAATAAATCAAATTTCTTAGTTTTATTTCGACTAGAATCCGATTTATTAAGCCTCCTTAATTTTACCAAATCACCAACTTGAAAATCTATCAACTTATGAGTTCTATTGAATCTATCCTGCCGCTTCTGACTCGAAAGTCTAAGGTTTTCTCTAACTTCCTCTCTAATTTGGTCTAATGTTTTATTCGTGAGTGCCCGTGGTAGAAAACGGTCTACTTTAAGTTTCTCTGAATTTCCAAATAATATTTCATTAGGAGAAAATTTCGTACTCTCATGGAACGTATTATTATACAATTCCTCAATCTCCAACAAGTAATGATCCCATCTAGTATGGTCATCATGACAATAAATTCTAAAGAATTTGTTTAATTCTTTATTCACTCGTTCGGTAGTGTTAGGTCGAGGATTACGAATAGTAGTATACAAAGTCTTAATTCTCAAAGCTCTGAGTCCATTTTTCCACTTGTGACTAATAAATTGTTTTCCGTTATCTGTCATAACAGCCTTAGGTTGTATTATTTCAGTGAACACTCTCATACAATAAAGCACTGAGTCTGTTGAAGCTCCACGAAGTCCGAAAAGTTTAATAAATTTACTAAAAGAATCCTGTATTACAAAAATGTAAATATAACCAGCCTCAGTTTTAGGTAGTGGTCCGAAGATATCAGCCATTACTAATTCACCCGGGTTTTCAGTTAAAATCGATTTACATTTCCCTACCCCTTTTATATAGTCAGGTCTAGAAAGCTGACAAACATGACACTTCTGAATACAAGACTTCACTGTCTTACCCATATTTATCCAATAACACCTTAATTGTAAATATTTCAAAGTTTTATATGCGCCAAGATGACCCATCTCTATATGTACCTGTTTACAAATCTCTTCTTGTAGAACCTTGGGCATAAACAAAACGTAATCTCCACGTACAGTTTTAAAATAAAGTAGATCATTATTGACAATACAACGCAAAGTTATACGCGTAAATCTATCTGTTCTTTCGGGAACTCTAGAAACATTTATTCTCTCCTTAATCCCACATATGACGTTATCAAGCCGTTGATATTCCATCATACGTTGTAATTTATTTTTCAAGTCACGGTCAGTAGAAACACCTACATACATAACAGTTGGATACCACACCTTCTCTTCTTGCAAAACTCCCCCTGGCGGATATCTAGATAAAATATCTACCCCAATATTTTCTACACCTTTTACATGTTCGACTTCGAAGTCAAATTGTTCAAGAAATAAAATCCAACGTGTGACTCTACTATTGTATAATTTCATTTGTTTCATGAAAGTTAATGCCTTATGATCTGTACGAACAACAAATTTCGCTCCTCTTAAATAAGTCTCAAACTTTTTCACAGAATAAATAATAGCCCACATCTCTTGTTCAGTTACAGTCCATCGTAATTCAGAACCCCGTAGTGCACGACTACAGAATCCCAAAATTTTAACCTCTCCATTATTTCCAATCTGTAACAATGATCCGGCTATTCCGATCCCTGAACTGTCGGTCTGTAAATAATATAATTTATCCTGATCTGGATGGCTCAATAGAATCGTTGTAATAAATTCTTCCTTTATATTATTGAAAGCTCGATCTAATTCTTCATCCCAAAACCATGCTTGGTTTTTCTTTAATAACCTAGTTAATGGAGCAGTCAAAATACTATAGTTTTTAATGAAACGTCTATAATAATTACAAAGTCCCAAAAATCCTCTTAACTGTTTTTGTTTCTTTGGAATAGGGAATTCCTTTATAGCTTTTATTTTATCCGGGTTAGGTTTAATTCCCGAAGTTGTAACTATATGCCCTAACATTTTTACTTCACTGCAGAAAAAGTTGCACTTTGCAAAATTACAAGTCATTCCAGCTGATTCTAAACGATCCAAAACTATATCAATATGATCCAAATGGTCTTGCCAAGTCCCACTCGTTAGGATTGCAAGATCATCCAAATAATTGACACAAAACTCTCTAACACCAGGACCCAATATAATGTCCATTGCGCGACAAAAGGACCCTACTGACGTTTTAAGTCCTTGCGGAAGCACGTTGTATACGTAAGACTTTCCATTAACTGTAAATCCAGTATATTTTTTACTGTCCTCAGTCAACGGTATTTGAAAATAAGCGTTATTTAAATCAATCAATGTTATAAATTTTACACCAAGAAAAGCATTAAGTATGTCAATCTGTAAAGGCGGTGCTTCTACTTCTGGAACCATATATTTATTGATTTCCCTAGCATCAAGTAATATTCTAACAGATCCATCGGGTTTTCCAGTGAAAGTTAGAGGACTACAAAAATTTGTAGTTTTCCTCGATATAATCCCTAATTCTTCCATCTCCCTCAACTTTTCTTCTACTTTTGCCCTATGTGCGTATGGTATAGGATAGGTTCGTTGAATCCTTGGAGTACCCTCAATCATTTTAATGCCATGAGTATAACAGTTTGTCCTTCCAAGTTTCTTTGTAAAAACTTGCATATGGGATCTCAAAACATTAAAAATTTGTTCCTTCTCTACATCAGACAAATCCATTCCCAACCGAATACTTTTAAACAAATCTAATAATTGCTTTTCTTCACCGCCTTCTTTTTCGTTTTGTTCCTCTATTCCAGATATTAGATTTATTCGATTCTCTTCTAAAAACCCACTAGAAAGATTTCGAAACGGAATAGTAATTTCTCCTTGTCCAACGATACCCAATTCTAATGTTTGTGGTTCTTTTAAATGCAAAACAGCGTTGTGCGCAACTAACCAATCTACCCCAAGGATAGCAGAACAAGTTAATTTAGCAATCACTAAAAATCCCGTATCAATATCAAATGAACCACACGTCAACGGTATAGAGACTAGTTTTTTTATTTGGAGACTCTTTTGTCCAACGGCTCCCCTCACACATATTGGTCTAACTGGTAACGCTGGGAATTCTAACTTTAATTCTCCTTGTAAACTCTCTAAGAATTCTTCCGAAATACAAGTTACTTCACTTCCAGTGTCTACCAAGAGAACTATAGATTGCCCCAAAATTTGTAACTCTATTTCTGATTTAAATTTGGGCCCCTCATTCTCAAAGCAAACCTCTTCATCATATAAAGAGTTACCTTCATATTCTTTAATGAACTGGTTATATATTGGTTGATTTTGTTTAATCACGGAAACGTCAAAAACTTTAATTAAATCTAAGACTGTTTGTTTATTATTATATTCTTCTGAAGAATATCCTAAACCTTCTCTATTATATTTCGTTCTAGTATTATTCGGGGAAACAGGATATAAGATCCCTTCTTGGTCACAACCCAATCCTACCCCTGGCTTCCAACCTTGTTTTATTAAATATTTTACAGGAAAAAGATAATTTAGTTTTTTGTTAATTGCGGCCACCTCCTGCTTATTGGAAATGGCCCCAACTAGTTTAAATCTTCTTCTTGAATTATTTCATCAGTGATCCTTCCCCTTGAAGTCTCCCCCTCGATGTGAGCCACCACTTTTGGTTTTTTATAAAATGGCTTGTCTTTATTTGAAACGAATGGACTTTGACGCTTTGTTCCCCTATCAGCTCCAGTAGAGGAGTCAAAGGAAGAAGATCCACATTGTTTATTCACGTCATCCAATTCACGAAGAAACTCTGTTGCCTCAATCAAAGTATTTCCTTTCTTCATCCGCCAAGCATATTGTACATCCTTCGGAAAGTGTCTCATCAAATCCTCCACTATTTGCCATTCAGGAATTGGTCTAGACATCATCTTTGCTTGCCCTGCTAAACTAACGAAATGTTCTAGCATTGTTCCATTTTCCTTAGACCAAGTGCCATTTACAATCATTCTTCTCAAGGTGTTTTGTTCGGCTTCTCCCCAATAAGCATCCAAAAAATCTCTTTTGAAATCCGACTGTGTAAACCATCTCTGTCTATAAATTCTGGCCCATTTACGAACATCACCTTCTAAACAACTGATTATAGTTTCAATTGTAGCATCTTCATTAGGCATCCTCCGTAAATAATTCTGAAGATCCTCCAAAAACGACACTGGATGTACCCCAAATCTTCCAGGAAAACGTGGTTTTTCGACTCTTGTATCAATCACCGGGCATATATTAATCGGTGCTTCATGCCTTTCAGACGAAGCTGATGCAGCGTTAGTTTCCCGAGCTTGCGACAGCTGATTCTCTAAGTTCGACACCTTCTGTGTCAGAATTCCCATGTTTCTTCGAAGTTGGCGAAACATAGTGGAGTTGCGTAAAGAAGGTCGTGGACGTTCTTCTTGCTGACCTGTCCTTTCTAATTCATCTTGTCCCTGAGATGATCTAAGATTATAACGAGGAGGCATTTTTTTCTTTTCTTTGGATACTGAAAGTTTATTACAAATTATAGGTTGGAATTTTGTTTAAATTAAAGAATAGAAAGCTTATCTAATATTCTTTCCTTAACTTCCCAAAACTGTTGCTTTATGGAGCTAATATTTTGATCTCCATCGATAATCTCTATCCTGTCAAAATCTTCCTTTATATTAGGGTTCAATAACCATTCCTCATGAATGTTGTGAATCCTCTCTATATAATCTAACGTTATCCCTGTCTCTTCAGGTCGACCACGACTTAGGGCTCTCTGATAAGAAACCATAGGGGAAGTCCTAAGATAAACCACTAAATTAATTCGAGTAACCAATTGTTCTTTGAAATAAGAATAGGTTTCATCTAAAACTGCAAACTCAGCCGGGTGCAACAATTCACTCTCTTGCAATTCCCTAATAAAACAATTTTTGGCTGAATAGATGGAACGTTCCATAACTTTAATCTTAGCGCTAGATTCTTTCGTATGATTCTCTAACATTGTTAGAAGAACATAATTTTGAAAACAGAAACCCCACTTCTTAGGATTTTCCTTAAATAACTGGAAGAGATTGACGCCAGATAAATTAGTCCATTTATCAATTGGTTCTGGTATTATCTCAAAATCAGAGTTGCCTCCCAAAGCTGCCAACAAAGTAGACTTCCCTGACCCTATGTTTCCTTCTATTGAGACTGTAAAATTTCCCATCTTTATTCTGAAACAAGGAATGCATCATATTTTCTATGGTTTCCAAAACAAATAACCCTAAGCTAAAACCAATTCTAACGTCCCGCTTAACAACTTTAACTTAGATAGACTTTACTCTCAAGTTTCTTCAGTTCAAAAACTCGAAATTAGTGTATTTTTCATTTTGTTTTTTTTTTGTTTTTTTTTTTTTTTTTTGTTTTTTTTTTTTTTTTTTTTTTCACTCTTCAATACCTCTCTCGCTTGAAACCAGCATATCCTGGTCACGGCACCAGCTGTACAGATCTGAAGTCCCTTCATATAGGATCCTCAAATCAGATACGTGAAAGTTTTGGCCAAGGTTGATCGTTTAGAATAATATCCTTTAAGAATATTATATTTTTCCTGAATCCTACGTCATTCCGTCTTATATATTTATAATATCTTGTAATTTACAGATTCTGCTCGGTGGAGAGTGGCAATAGAAGAATGAAAAAGAAACACACTTGTTATTTTAATACTTATATTAGAATATAAACCTAATCTTTACATGTCTAATTTATGTTATTTATTTTATTTTATATCACTATTTATTTAAATTTAGTTTCATATTGACAGGAGTAGTTCATCTGAATTCATGTAGTTTCATCAATTTAGGAAAGGTTTCATCTCATTTACAATGCAATATTAGAGCCGATAAGTTTCTGAAAAGAAACCTATGTTAATATAAACGAAGTAATAAAAATAATGTGGGGACAATCCCCAGGTTTGGGGCACCGCCATCGCCCCAAGCAGCTCGTCCTAGGCCTCCTCTACCCTAAGTCCTAGGTCCGAGGCATATCATCACCCAGCTCACGATGACATGACGCTAAACTACCCTAACAATCCAACTGGATCGTCAGGATTCTGATCATCCTCGCGGAGCTGGAAATCCCACCGAAAACTTAAACTACAGTAAAGACTAGGGTTAATGTATGTGGAGAGCGGAACTAACTAACCACAGTACAACCCAGACGGTGATGATGTCTCCCCCCGGTATGTTCATGCCCCGCGTCAAACCCGACTTCCACGTGGCCCACCTTTAAGGGACGATCACTGACTCATCCAGGGTTCACAGGGTATTGACTATTTCTTTTAGTCACCCATACCAGAGCTGGTCACCGAGCCCGCCAGGCACACGAAGCATACGGTCTTCCTTTAGGAAAACAGGGCACTCTCCATCATGAGCTATAAGAGCTCTTCCTGTAATCCCTCCGGGCAGACAATGACCGACATCATCGAATCCCTTAGTTTGTTTTGAAATAAGTTAATCTGAAAATAATTAGCCAGCTCCACACGTCCAAGTGTGAAGTCTGTACTAGATACGGGTATAGTATTATTGCTTGCATGGCCAGCCTAGATCAATAACGGTTTTATAACGAGAGACATAAAGAGTTTGAAGGGCAATCTCCCTCCCCCCAGTCACTGAGTGACTTTATTGCACCAACAAGGTCTCCGTATATCCTTCATAGCTCTCACTTGTGATGCGTAGCTAAATCTCTTTTCCGTTACCAACCCACGCAGGACAAGGATTATGTAGAGTAACCCCAGTCTAAACACTCATTTAAATAAAATGAATTGCATCTAAACTATAATGGGATTACCCAGCATATTTCGAAGAAGAACATATAAGAAGTAAGTATAACAAAAGATTACTGAAGGTAATCCTTAATTAAAAGTGAAGTATGATGACCAGAACCGAGAAGATACGGGATAGTAGTATCTAAGCTAGGTTGGGCCAAACATTTATGATTTAAGATCTTAAGGGAAAATCAAAAGCATCGAGTATTCAAAACCAAGAACACTGGGAGAATTTAGCGTAAACAACACTAGCTAAAACTCGATGTTCTTTAAAAGAGGACTCAAAAGAAGTATAAAAATGGGGTTATTGTATATACTTAAATATTCGGAACTTATTTACAATGAAAAGAAACTAAACATTATAATTTCTGTTCCATTTTTGTTTTCAAGAATCTATTTAGTAAAGTTAAGGTGGTTTCACACTGAGTCAAAGTATAATTTTAAGTATGATAATTTATGACAAGTTTTATTAAGGGAAAATTAAAACTTAGAATCTTATAAAGTTTAGATTCCTGTATGATTCAATGAAGATTAAATAAATTATTTAACTACTTTAGGATGACACACATAAAGTTCAGAGGTCCCCCAAGGTCAGAGTGTCGTACAGCCGTCGCAGCCTTATGGGCGAACGTCGTCAACACACTTTACAAGAAGCAACCCACGAACGAACGTAATGTCTCCATCAAGAATATTCTTCCTATTGATTCAGGACAATTCTAATTTATTCCTTATAAACAATTTAATGTCATTAGACTAAACTAGAATGTTCCTTCACATAAGAAGAAAGTTTTATGTTGTCTAACTACTCTACATTTGGTAATCTAACGCTAAGATCAGGAGGTCCTCCCGCGGTATATGCCACTCAAACGACGCAACCAATAGTGGGCAAGCGTTGTCAGCACATAACACAAGAAACATTATTTCCAAAATCCAACGTTAAAACACCTTGCTAATATCCCTCCATTTGTACTGGAGTAACACCAATTCATCCCATACATACAGATGGAAGAATCAGGATGAATCAGCGAAATCTCACACAAATAGAACGAGAAGAACTTTAGTATCAGACCCTTTTAGGCTTGAGGGCTCCGGCCCAAGTATGATTAAAATAAATAAATCCGAAGGTTGATATTATCAGATAGACTTAGACAGATACTCCAGTGACACGCGACATACATTAGCCACAACCAATATAGTGGACATCGGGGACACAAGTCACGAGGGCATCCATCCAAGCTTGGTTGAACTAAATAAACCTGAGAGCAGGCATTTCTTAATCTCAAAATCTGGGACTCCTATAGTATGAAAGTAAAAGGAAAGATAAGCACCTCCTATGAGCTTGAGTACTGAGATGTAGTAATGCTCTCAGCATGTTCCAATTTTGGGAAATTGAGGTAAAAGATTCAAAATCACTATCAAAGCAATTTATTATTACTTGAAATATTATTATTTATAATATTCACTCTACTTAAACTTACCCTTTATTTCACAATAAAATATCACAATCTATATCCAAGTTTTAGTTTTCAGATATATTATTTTAAGATTTTGAATTGACGTTCTAATTCTTTTGATCTGACGGAATATTTTTCTTAAATTTTATCATATGAAGACATTAGTATATTAAAAACTGGAATTTTGATTTAGGGCCAAAGATTTTATATTATTTTCTAAAAATGGTAATTATTTAATGTATTAATATTTTCTTCCATTTTGATTTTGGGTTTTGATTTATTTTTTGTTAAAGAGATAAAAAATTTATAAAGATTTCAAAATAGCGTCTAGCTTTGAGTAAAACTAAATCAAAAATGATTTATTTGTTGACTATTTGACAATAATGTCAAATAGACAATTCTACCTAAAAAAGTATAAAAATATACATCGTTTAAAGTCTCCTTGACTTGATGATAATAATATACATCGTCCAAAGTCACTTTTGAAATGTTGACAAAATATACAACATCTAAAGCCACCCCTAATCGATGACAATATATATACATCAGAGTCCAGTTTCCATGATTTCACCAAGGACTATTTTAATCAATTTCTCTGTAAAGGAAAGAATTAAACACAATGAAATTTACATTACCTTTACAATCCAAGCAATACCTTTTTTTAGCCTTCACGTTTTATCATTTGTGGTTTGCTTTTCCATGTCTATAATGTTCCTTGTAATTCCTGTACCTGTATAGAAATAGAACATTATCCTGCCTAGCTATACGCGAACAAAGACACTTGTAGAACTAGTTTATACTTAATTATGGGAAAAGAAAATCTTTATTACTATCTACAAATAACGACTCAGATTAGAAACACAGTATGTTATAATTTCCGCAGAGTTATTAATGTTTACAAACGAAAATCATTAAGTGGGAATATCAATTTACTTAAAGTATCACACAGTACAAGCCTCTTATGACCTCGCAGGTAGATCTGTAAAGCTGCAAATATTCTCCAATCAACTCTTCCTCTTTTGACATTGAAATCTGATTTTCTCAACGTTATTTAGCTCACTTAACCTGGAAGAAACTATAAATTTCATTAAGTCACATTTCACCTTAACTCAAATACACACAACAACTTTGAACCGAAAATAAATAAAAGATGAAAACCACAAAATTGAATACTTACATAACATTAGTTTCACTCCACTTATTCTTTACACTTTGGAATCAAACCCTGAATGTTAGCATCTTGAAATTATGCGCAAATAAACCTTCCTATACTATATCCTACACGAAGCAATCCCTATCTTTATCTCAATTGAAGGAATCCACAATCCAGGATCATAGCCTCCTTCAAAAGATTCGTCTCATCAGCTGTATGAATTCTATTTTTTTCGCGAGCTACAAAACAAAAAAAATTATAACTCACAGAAAACCAGCATACTATCGACTTTTCTTTCACAGACGTCTCAAAGTAACATCAAGAATATTTGGAACGTTTACCGATTCCATTCTTCCATTTTTCTCCGTTTTTCCCAAATTTTCCTTGCTTGACGGACCAAAATCTCTCTCACCTGAAACTTTAAAACATGTTAAAATTCTATTTGAGCTCCATTGCCCTCACTATTCAACAAATCCTGATTCTTAGTTTTCTTCTGTTGCTTTCGTTTATCAAAATTTTAG
Organism: Athrips mouffetella; assembly: GCA_947532105.1. NCBI lineage: Eukaryota > Metazoa > Arthropoda > Insecta > Lepidoptera > Gelechiidae > Athrips > Athrips mouffetella. The sequence goes on along the minus strand of OX383957.1, from coordinate 34,252,721 downwards.
CAACTATTCCTTTTATCAGCAAAAATAGCTTTTTTCCTTCATTTTCCTTTTTTTCGACCCTTTCCCGACCCTGTCACGACCGTCACTCCTTGTCATATTTTTCTACTCCCCGTTTATCGTTACACTTCTTGACACTTCCTCTAAATAGTATTTTATGCATTTAAAAATTTTTTAGGGTTCCGCAAGTGCACAGTACCTATAGTCAGTCTACCTTCAACAGAACATTGTCTGATCCACAGAACCATGCGTGGCGAACTTCACGCGCGTGGGAGACACTTGTTACCACTTCTCGTCGGAAGCCATGGACTGGAAGACAGCTAACCTGTACTGCCGCAAGCTGCGATCCAACCTGCTCGAGCTGGACTCCAATGAAGAGAGACGAAGGATGTTCGCTGCTATGCTCGGAGATAAGAGGATACGAGGTACCTTCGGCTCTCGATATTACTGATCGCGCGGGTTTGCCGCGTTTTCTTGTAGGTAACCTACTTACATTGCTTAATAACAATTTGATCATTTGCATTCTTGAGCAAAGCAGCATTGTACACACGGCCGCACATCGGTAGAAACACTTTTGGACCTTATGGCGAGGTAATAGAGTTGAAAAAGTTTCTACCGACAAGCGGATGACCGTACGTACAATCGCGCCAAAAATCACCGCGAATTCGCACCTTCTGAACATGAAAACTAAGTAAGTGGAGTTATGATGAGAATGACCGACCATCTCAGATGATTAGGATATCTTTTGAATGCCATTGATTTTAACTAGACTTGTAAACCTTGCAAATCATTGTTGTTATTCTATAAAAGTAGGTATAGCAACTCCCAAATCTCGATATTAACAGCAGATTAATCTAGCGTCTGAATCTGCTGTCTGAAACTAAAGATATCGGCACCTAGGTTTATTTAAGCTTTCTCTAATAATATTGAAATTAAAACATTATTTTTCTTTTATTCAGGCATGGACGTGTGGACGGGCGGTTTGAACCCCGGCCTGCTGTGGATCTGGTCGCACTCGGCTCGCCAGATCATCACCAACAGCACTGCTACCGGTGCTGCTAACTCCAACATCACCATCGTCGGCGACGGACGCTGCCTCGCTCTGGTCCACGATCCTGCCATCAACAACTATGTGTTCAGGTGAGAGGGCCTGATCATCAACTCTTTAAAGTGGTGCTACTAACTCAACAATCTCCGTTGTCGGCAAGAGAAGCTGCCTCGCCCTGGTCCACGATCCAGTCATCAACAACTATGTGTTCAGGTGAGAGAGGGGCTATCACCATCAACTCCTTAAGTGGTGCTGCCCCAACTCCACCATCACCATCGTCGGTGAGGGAAGCTGCCTCGGTCTGGTCCTCGATCCTGCCATCAACAACTATGTGTTCAGGTGAGAGAGAGGCTATCACCATCAACTCCTTAAGTGGTGCTGCTAACTCCACCATCACCATTTTTTTAATTGATAATAAATGGGTAACATACAAATGATTGCTTAAAAACTACTCGCCAAACTATACAGTTTGATGGCGAGATGCACCCGTTACCCTATGTAAGAAAAGAAAAAGTAGCTTATAAATCTGAAAGTTGCTTATAAAATAAAAGTGAAATACTGGAGGTCTTCATTTTACGGTTATGTTGTTTACCTCGGGGTTAGAACATTATTATTACTTAGTAAATTCACTGCGGCTTCGTCTCCCGATGACGTCGCCTTGGTTAAGTCATCGTCACCGAACAATGAATCCTTCAGCTTATTCTTCAAACGGCTTAAGCTTAATTTAGGACTGCACGAGATACTCAGACCGTCTCTCTGCTTAGTCGTTTTTGGTTTCACTAGCTTGCATTCTCTTTCACTTCGCGTAGTGTATTTGTTTTTTTTATCTTATAATTATCGTTATAATAGTGTTCTATTCCTATTAAATATTGGACTTTATTCTCTATGGGCAAAACTTTGCAAACTGGAAATAGCATTTCATATTCTTTGTTACACATTGCCTTAATATTTTTATCAACAATTGTATTTTTAGGGTTCCGTACCTCAAAAGAAAAAAACGGAACCCTTATAGGATCACTTTGTTGTCCGTCTGTCTGTCTGTCTGTCAAGACCCTTTATCTCACGAACGGGTAAAGGTATCAGGTTGAAATTAATACCACATATTAGGATCCATGAACCACACAAGATCTGAAAATTTCAATTTTTTACAACGACGCAATCAAAAGATATGGCATTTTATGTCCTCATCTCCATACATTTATTCAAAAATGCAAAACCTACAGGGTACTTCCCGTTGACCTAAAATTATGAAATTTGGCAAGAAGCTAGGTCTTACAGTACAAATAATGGGAAAAGTCTGAAATCATTAAATATTACAACTTTTCTCACAACTAATGGTAACCAATTGTAGTGAGCTCCCGTTTCAAGAACATTCATATAAGAGAGGGGTCAAGTTGGATGGTCGCTGAGGCGATTTTTGTTTTAGTTCTATTTAAAAACGAGAACACTTACAAACTTGAAAATTGGTGTGTTTATAGTGCATAAGCTACAAAATAACAACAAATAATAAAATTTGGTCAAGCGCGTGTCGGACTCAAAAAATCTAGCACATTAACTTACTGAAATTTCAACTAATACAATTATGTTTATGTGGTGGTACGGAACCCTCAGTGCGCGAGTCCGACTCGCACTTGGCCGGTTTTTTTTATTTCATTTAAATATGAAACAAAAGTTCGCCCATATACACTGAGTCTATAACTAAGCAGTGAGTCTGCTAACGCAAAATATACTACTAACAGTGTATGCTTATTCAATACTCTACTTAGACAATAAAATTTTCCTAGAACAGATCTTAGCCAATTACAAACTACACTAACATGTAGTTTCCAGCTGAAATTTATGTCAACAGTCAATCCTAATCCTTGACACAATCTATTTTTTGAGCAAATACAATTTACTTTGTCAAGATGTAAACATGGGTACGTATGACCATCGTCGGCGACGGGCGCTGCCTCGCTCTGGTCCACGATCCAGCCATCAACAACTACGAGAATGTGTTCAGGTGAGATGGTGGCTCTATCATCATCATCATCAGCTCCTCAAACGAGCCTTCTGATCAATCGTCGGATGTCGCGGTCTGGCATTCGTCCACGCCCAAGCCCTCAGTATTTTGGCGAGATTATTAAAAACTCACGCCCGTGTGGTGCCGGCAAAGAATAGTACTAACCCATCTCTACCCGTGGGTGTCGTAAGAGGCGACGAAGGGTTTATGAACCAGAGGATGGGCAGCAGCATCCTTCTGTGTATCGTATAATCTTACAATCTGCGGTCACCTACAAACACGGTCCATGGTGCCAGCCGTAACGGTAACAAGCATGGTGACTATGGTACTTCCCCTCCAGCAAAAGCTGGAATTTAGGAGGGAGCTAGCTGTCCTGTAGGTACTGGACGTTTCATGGGATATAATGATGATTAAAAGCTCTAGTGGAGCGGTATTGATTTTAGCATTACCATCGTCAGCGAGGGACTCTGCCTCGTTCTGGTGGCGTGAAACCGTTAATGAGCAATTTTCAGAGACCTTTGGCGGCTCAACAACACTGATACCAGGGTTTGTCAGGACGTGGTCAGGACGATCAGCGATCTTACAACTCACGAGATATGATGAGTCCTTATGTTTTGTACCATACGTATTGACATTCTTCCCTGTCTGTGTACAATTCCAGAGGTCAAGACTGCGCGTTCCGTCACCGCTACATCTGCGAGAAAGAGGAGGACAAAGCCAAGCTGAGCAACGAGATCGAGCGCGTGGCGCGACGTCTTAAACATAGCGCGAGGCAGGCGAGACTCTTCATCACCGGGGAGCAGTTACAAGGGGGACCGTCCGACAATGACAACTTAAACCCTCTTTAACTAATAAAGAGCGTAGGTAGGGTATCTAGAGTCCAGTATGGTACGGTATCTAGAGTCCAGTATGGTAGGGTATCTAGAGTCCAGTATGGTAGGGTATCTAGAGTCCAAAAGGGCCCTTTACCGGTATACTAACCCTCAAGGATGTGAATCTGCCCATGAAACTGAACAACTTTTCCTAGGGAATATATTATGTCGAAATATGAAAAAAAACTGAATCAGCCGCTACCGCGTACGTATGTATGGAAGGTCAAAATATTTTTTCCGTATTTCGACCTATGTTGCTCAGAGAAAGTTGGTCAGTTTCATGATCAGCATCACATCCTTCAGGGTTGGTATCTCATGTTGGTCGAAGGTTGGTATACCTTTTCTGGTACACCTACAGGGAGGTCCCCCAATTTTGTACCCTAATGTGCGTTAGGAATTAGATAAACAAACATTTTGTAGTCAAAAAAGATTTATCTTCATTTTTACAAAGCGAAGTACCTACACGCTTGTATCCACTATAAAGGGTGTTAGGGCACAGATTAAATAATAGTAAACTAGTTAGAGACAGCCTCCTGAATACTGAAGGGGAATGTTCAGTCAACGACACTGAACACTTCAGTGAACAAAACTTTCAGAAAAAAAAATCCGCGTCGCCATACAAAATTGTAAACGTGATCGGGCCGTTTATATGGAAAAAACGATTTTTTTTTAATTTCCTGAGTTTTGTTCACTGAAAGTTGTTCAGTGTCGTTAACTGATCATGCCCCTTCAGTATTCGGAAGGCTGTCCCTAACACCCTACAAATATACAAGCAAACACTTTTTTTTCTTTCTTTGTATTTGTTCAATTTCATACAGAGAATTTAAGTTCTTAATAAGAGAGAATTTCAGTTTTCAATACTAAGAATGTACTTTAGGATTTTAAGTATTTGTAAAGTCAAGTATCTCAAACTGAGAACCTAGAATAATAGTTATTTAAGACTGAGTTATCAAAGTGGTGTTTATTGTAACAATGAAACCAAATATGATTTGTCGTAATGCCTTATTATTTCTAAAATATTTACAAAGTTCTAAGAATCACAACAAAATAACTTATTTAAAATAAATTATTTATGTATAACCCGCTTGGACCGCGTACACTCGTCGACAAAATTCGATGATAGCGAAAATAAAAAACAGCCGAGAAAAAAAAAGATTATTAAAGTACGCAGCCCGCGCGGTACAAACAGTCTGTAGCTAGAACTAGCACAATATACGAATAAATTACAGAAATAACATGTGTTTTATTTTTCTCGTGTGTATTATATTGCAATATGAAAGAACGCCAGTTGTGGAAAGCTAATTTAAAGGTTTATCTCCTTTTAAACTATTACTGACATTTTCTGTTTCGTTTAAGAGTGTGAACTGTAGTATTCTGAAGCTGCCAGAGAAATATGATAAGTAAGGATTTAAAACCCTTAAGGCCTTGATCAAATTAGGTCAGTATCTAGTCGCTGAACATATTCAGATTTCCAAAATCACTTTACACCATTATAGTGTAGTATTCAATAATACAAATAATACAAAAATAGTAGCCGCACGTGCAGTCACTAACGTTCAGGTCTTGCATGATGTTTATTGGTCTGATCATTTACCTATTCTAGTCAAATGTAATGTGAAATTAATAAGACCAAAAATTATAAACAATATTGTACAAAATAAAAATAAGGTTATATGGGGCTACCGGGATTCTACTCAAATTAGTAAATATAATGACATTTGTCATTCCAAACTTAGAGATATAAATTTACCTGACGAGTTGCTTAATTGCAATGGTATCACTTGCTCTAATCATTCGCACAAACTGCTGATAAATGATATGTATAGTAAAATTGTAAATGTACTTGCTGAATCTGCAGAGATCACTTGTAAAATTTGTAACAATATTAATAAAAATGTCAGACCCGTGGCCGGATGGAATAAACACGTTTCACTAGCTCATAGGGAGGCTCGGCTTAATTATGAAATATGGACATTGTACGGTAAACCTAACTCTGGATATTTTTATAGTAAAATGACTGAATCTCGCAAAATTTTTAAATCTAGGCTAAAGTGGTGCCAAAAACATCAAGATAAAATAAAAATGGAAATTTTAGTAAAACATCATAATAATAAAAATTTTACTTCATTTTGGAAAGCAACAAATAAATTAAATCCTAAGCCGAGCCTACCTGTAAGTGTTGAAGACAAGCATGATCCAAAAGATATAGCTGACCTATTCAAAGCACATTTTCGAGTTGAGTCACCTTTGGGCCCCCCCGCACCGGTGTCGTTTTCGGGTGAAGCATGCGATGGTGGGCTGCTCTCGGTCTACTTTACTCCCAAGGAAGTTAAAGATGCGATTAAAGGTATGGTGCGTGGTAAATCACCCGGCCACGACAATCTTAGTATAGAGCATTTACAGCATGCAGGCGCCCATTTACCAAGAGTTTTATTTTTGTTATTTAATCTCTGTATTGGTCATTCCTACCTTCCTCCTGAAATGATGAAAACTATCGTTACTCCAATCGTCAAAGACAAAACTGGTGACAGCTCAGATGTATCCAACTATAGGCCGATATCACTTGCCACAATAATTGCTAAAGTGCTGGACAGACTGCTTGACCGTCAGCTTGATAAATACCTAAAGTTGCATGATGCTCAGTTCGGCTTTAAGCAAAACCTATCTACTGAGAGTGCAATCCTGACGCTCAAGCAGACTGTCTCGTACTATACTACTAGACAAACACCAATTTACGCGTGCTACTTAGACCTGTCAAAGGCGTTTGATCTCGTGTCTTATGATGCACTGTGGGGCAAGTTGGATGCAACGGGGGTACCTCGCGAGATAACAGCACTATTTCGGTTCTGGTACAGTCATCAGGTAAACCACGTGAGATGGGCAGGAACACTGTCTGATCAATATAAACTTGATTGTGGTGTTAGGCAGGGGGGAATAACATCTCCCAAGCTTTTTAATTTGTATCTAAATGAGCTAATTGATGAGCTCAGCAACACCGGTGTCGGATGCCATATAGATGGCGTATGCATTAATAATATTAGTTATGCTGATGATATGGTGTTGCTGAGCCCAACAATAGCGGCAATGAGACGACTGGTCGCAATATGTGAAAGATACGCGGAGGCCCACGGGCTCAGATACAATGCAAAGAAGAGTGAGATGATGGTCTTTAAGGCTGGCACCAAATGTTACTCCAAAGTGCCACCAGTGTTGTTATGTGGATCTCCTCTTAGACAAGTTTTTGCATTTAAGTATCTGGGTCATTGGGTCACCGACGATCTTAAAGATGACATGGATTTAGAAAGGGAGCGAAGGGCGTTGGCTGTTCGCTGCAATATGTTGGCTCGCAGATTTGCTCAGTGTACAGATGAGGTGAAAGTCACATTATTTAAAACCTACTGTCAATCAATATACACATGTAGTCTGTGGGTCAACTACACGCGTAGAGCATACGACGCCCTTCGTGTTCAATACAACAACGCATTCAGGATCATGCTGCGGCTTCCAAGGTTCTGCAGCGCATCGGCAATGTTTGCGGAGGCACGAACTGACGACTTTTATGCGATTTTGCGCAAACGAAGTGCGTCCATGCTAGAGCGTGTGCGTGGTAGCTGCAACACGATCCTGTCTACCGTCTCCAACCGCTGGGATTCTCCCCTGCTGGCCCACTGGATCCGCCTGCATGCTGCCCGGTAGCCTGAATTATTTAAGTGTTGTGTGTGTAAATTTTATATGATTATTTATTTGAATTGAATTTAATTTTTGACATTATAATTGTATTTTAGTATGGATTTAAATGTGATAATGAATTTTATAGAACTATCTGATTTTAAATTTACTAACATAGTTTTTAAGTCTTACTAACAAAAAGGATCTTTGTAATCTGAAATTGAATAAATAATAATAATAATAATAATAATTAAGATGTATATTAACAGGGTGTTTTCCAGCACATTTTGAAAGTTCCATACGATGGCGCTGCTGGTCACTATAAGTAAATCGGAAAATGGAAACACTGATACTGAACTGTCTCCCAGTTTGAAAACGAATAATCTGAAAAACTGTAATATATTTTCCACTAAAATATCATTTATTTTATTATCCCCAAGAAAAAAGAAATTCCCAACAGTATTCAGCGTACCACCCATCGAAAATTTAAGAATGTAATTGACAAATGTCATAGAAAATACCCTATTGAATTCTTAATGTGTTCAACGACTTTCGTTGGTGACTGTACATTAGAAACATTTGTGTATAACAAATCAACAAAAGGGAAATGAGCGTATTCTTTGTTTGTATGTGTTAACACCGGGCCCACACACAGGCAAAAGCTATAGTATATTTCTTATGTTGTACTAGCTCCACACAATTACAATATAGGTATAATTAAACTTATCGACTTGAACAGCCAAGAGTTTTACTTTTAAGTCAAAGCCAGTGGGAGACTCGACAGAAGACATAGGAAGGTAAAAAAGAGGGCAGAGCGAAAAGCACTCATCTTGATACTTCTGTACTGACCAGCTACTTATAAAGAGCCTTTAGCGCGTGGAAAAATCAAGCTGTTAGGGTTGCTCACATTTTCGACTCGGCATGTTCGATTCGGCCATTTTCATATAACAGACAAGTTCTAAGAAAAAGACGAACCGAACATGCCGAATCGAACATGTGTGTAGCAACCCTTATACAATGTGTCCGGTGACCGACTGCACAAACTTAAACGGTAGATTCTAACCATCAAACTAAACAACTTTTCCCAAGGAACATAGGTCAAAATAAGAAAAAAACTTCGACCTGCCATACAAAATGTGCTATCAAACGATGCAGTTTGTATGGGAAGTCGAATTTTTTTTTCTTATTTCGACCTATGTTCGTTGGGAAAAGTTGTTCAGTTTGATGGTTAGAATCTACCGTTTAAGTTTGTGCAGTCGGTCACCGGACACATTCATCTAAGTCCAGACCAATCCTTAACATTTACTTCATATAAACTGAATCTATTTAAGTCGCGAGTGAATAGGCTTCTTCTAGGCAAGTTGGCTCCATCGTCGACCTCATCTCTGTCCTCAGAGCTAGGCGAGGTCAAGAGGGCCGTTGACAATAAAAAAGTACTTCCAAACATATAACATCAAACAATGCATCACTTGGCATTCTATATAAGAATTTTTCATAACATTTTCTCACAGGCGATTTTGATAGATGCGTATCGAGAAGTCCAGTAGTTCTTTTTAGGGTTCCGATACCAAAATGGTAAAAAAAAGGAACCCTTATGGTGCCGCTCTGTCTGTCTGTCCGTCTGTCTGTCACACCTCTATATCTCAGCAACCACTTATGCTATCAACCTGAAATTTGGAATAGTTTTAGAATATAGTTGCCCAACTTAATTGCACAAGAAAAAAATTTGAAAAAAGTATGATTATTAATATAAAGGGGGCCAAAATAGGGGGGGCCAAATTTCAAATTGTCGCTACTAGGTCGAGTGGGGTATCATATGAAAGGGCTTTACTTGTACATTTTAAAATATATTTTTGTATTTTTTTAAATTTCTTAGTTTTAAAGTTATGATGAAAAATGTCAAGAAAAATACCATTCCCCCCCCCTTATCTCCGAAGTTTGAGTAAGGAAAAATCTGAATTAATTACAGTTGACAGAAGTTTATATAAACTTTACAGCAAAAATAAAACGATCTTTCTAAGTTGCACAGTTTTTCAGAAATCTGCAAAAAACCTTTACAAACAAATTTAGTTTTGCGGTCCTGAAAATGGACTTTATTGCATCCAAAAATACTATAGGTATATCGGAACCCTCGGCGCGCGAGTCCGACTCGCACTTGACCGGTTTTTTTTTATTGTCAATAGGCTTACTCTTCATCATGATGCAGTCTTGAGGACAGATATGAGGTCGACGATGGGACTTGTCCCATAGAAATTGCCCAAGTTAAGAAATATGATAGGAATTATAAGTAGTGTTTGGATGAGTACTGATTCTGACGAAACAAACAAACAACGGTATAGCTATTCTAATTAACATGAGTCATGTACAGTAGGCTAGCTAAACCATTTCTGGCTATGATCGCCAACTAAGTGTTTTGTATACAAAAAGAGAGTACTTTTCGCACTTATTCACATTAAAATAAGGTATAAAGTCGACTAACGTAATATTAAATCGACTAAAATACAAAAAATCGCTAAGTTTTGGTGTTATGAGAATGCAATTAATCTCCTCATCTGCAATTTTTACAAATATTATTTAATATATACTGCCAGTTTCACGAAGCACCATTAAAATTAAAGCTCCATTAAATATACAGGGTGTAATAAAAAGGGTATTCCAGCCCCGAGAGATGTGAAACTGCCCATGAAACTGAACAACTTTCACTAAGCAACCCTAAGGAACATACGTCGAAATACGAAAAAAACAATTACCTCCCATAGAAACTGAATCAGCTGATAGCGCATATTGTATGAAGAGAAAAATATTTTTCGTATCTCGACCGTTCCTTAGGAAAAGTTGTTCAGTTTCACCTTGTATAGCTAAAAAAAAATTGTCAACAGAAAATGACATATAGGGTGACTTTTAATTACTTTTTGATAGCCAAAGATATGCATGTACTCATGATACTGAACAACTTTTCCCAAGGAGCATAGGTCGATATACGAAAAACCAAATTTGACCTCCCATACAAAATTCGCTATCAGCTGATGCAGTTTCTATGGGAGGTCAAAACTTGATTTTCGTATTTTGACCTATGTTCCTTGGGGAAAGTTGTTCGGTCGGTATCATGGGTACATTCATACCTTTTTCTATCAAGAACTAATATAAAAGTCACCCTATACAGGGTGTTAATTTGATTGCGTGCCATAGCTTAAGGGGTGGTTCAGTAACGATAAAGGAACTCAAAAAAATTATAAAAAAAATCCAACTTAAAAAAAATTAAAACTCCATTGAAACTTAACTAACATGGAGCACCGCGCTATCACCGAGCCAGCGCGCGAGTATCAGTGGTTAAGGTAGGCACATACATAACTGAAACTCTTTCACGCGCTTTTGGTAGCGCGATGCTCCAGGTCATTGCCCTCCGCGTTAGTTTAGTTTCAATAGTTTTATTTTTTTTTAAGTTGGATTTTTTTTAATAATTTTTTTGAGTTCCTTTATCGTTACTGAACCACCCTTTAAGCTATGGCACGCAATCAAATTAACACCCTGTATATGAGTTTTAACTTTAAAAGAGCTTCGAGCAACTGCCCAATAGACTAGCTGAGTGCGATCCCAATAGATCTTCTGGCCAATTAATAGTGTTTATTTACATAGTAATAGATTTTGTTTTAAATAATATAAAAAAGATATTATAGACATGATTTTAAGAACACTTTATATTTTTTTGTACTTACAGAAAAACATAATAGAAGCATTAATATATTAGTTTCAAACGATCAAACCGAAACTTAAGTTAAATAGCCAAATGATTTGTTAAAAACGATTTTGGAGATCAAATGGTGAGTACAAATAATAATTTTAGTATTGTTAAGGTTCCGTACTTCAAAAAAAAAAAGCGGAAACCTAATATTTTTAGTAACTTGAAAATATTCGGTGGATGGTATTTAATGAACCTTGTTTTAGAAAATGATTGGCTTTTTTACGATTGCCACACTGATAAAAAGAAATTAAAAGGATTTACTGTACTGTGAGGTCTTGATGGTTGATATTTTTCTAATCAGTTTCATTGAAATAACTTAATAGGTGTTCAATTCTTTAAAAAAAATGCTTATCATCGTAGTTACTTACTTTTATCCAGGGATCATCAACACGTGGACAAAAGTTTGGTTTATGCTCGCGTGTGTAACTACAGTCTGAATAATGTAGTTTTGTTACAGCCAGTTGCACAAACCGTCTTAAAAGTTAAAGCTCCTTTAAATCTATTGCTGTCACTTTCTTTGACAGCAAAACAGAAAGAGTCAGCGATAGACTTAAAGGAGCTTTAACTTTAAAGATGCTTTGTGCAACTGGCGGTTAGAATGACAGCAATAGTGCTACGGGAGCAGGACGGAGTGATACGTGTCTCGGTCGCTCCAGTATCTCTGTCTGCTGGCACACTGCTGGCATTATATAATCAAGTTACACTGTTTAATTTTGACATTTCTTTGTAAAATCAATCAATCGCAATCAATATTTGTGTTCGATTGCGATTTCGGCTAAGAGCGAGCAGCAGTCTAAGTTGTTTTTTGGTATGCGATGATTTAGGGTTACCAACTGCCCGCTCTCCACCTAATTGGCAACCTTGAACCTTCTGTAGTTTTTATTTAGTTGATTGTGAATTGATCCACCTACTCGAAGTATATGGTGGAATAGGTGGTTCAAAACAATACACTTAAAAGTAAGGAGAAATTCGGCCAACCCTGACAAGGAGTTCATAAGATAACATAGGAAATGACTACTCAGTCATTTCCTATGTTATTTTATGAACTCCTCGCATATAAAGATCATTTATGAACCTCAAAACTTGGAATATTAATATAAGCTGTGACTAGATTCCATTCTGCCGTACGGTAAACGATACGTTACAAAAATTTTATTAATATTTAAATTTGTTATTTGAATTACAAAAAGGTTGATATATTTATTTAAATAATTACCCTATTTCTATTAACCTGAAAAGACCTTTATAAAACATGTGATGAGTGAAAATTTTGACAATTGATCTCTTTAGCATTTTTCCATAGAGTTGCCGGAAAATGGAAAATGTATGAAAATTGTTTTGAAGTTTATTAAAAATATACCTTATTACGTAAACAACTACATTTTCTTTTTTATTCCTTCAAATTATGACATGTTGCTTCAGAGGTTAATAGGCCAAGTTTTAAAGTTCCATACATTTGGGTTTTCCAGCGTACCGAATTGGTCCTGACCGGTAAGTGTCCACCCGAACTCCGGAGGCGGTGTAGTGGCGGTGTGGTCTAGTTGAAGTGGAACTTGAACTGGAAGGGCGAGCCGTGCTGGAAGTGGTGGAAGGGATTGCCGAACGGTCCGTTGCTCCCCCCGGCCCGCTGCGACTCCGGGTCCAGCGGGTCAATGCCCTGGTCGAACTGCGCGCGCTTCTCGGGGTCCGTTAGTACCTGCCGTAGATAAACACGTTACCAGCTGCAAGGACACGCCAGGAAACCTTCAAAACATCTCATGTAACATCCACTGCAGGACAGGAAGCTCCCTCCAGAACTCCAGCAAAAACGTGGATGTGTGGATGGCACAGTATTAAATAGGGTGTAAAGGACGGTGTACCGAAAACTGAACGGGCGTGCTCAGTCAACGAAACTGAACAACTTTCCCAAAGAAACATTTTTGGGAAATGAAAACAAAATTTTACCTGTACATACAAATTGCTCACTCTGATCTAAAAAATTGTATGATAAGGTCAAAAATATTTCAGTTTCATTGATTGAGCACGCCCTTTCAGTTTTCGGTACACCGTCCCTTACACCCTTTAGATAATCCCTCAGCATCATCATCATATCGTGTGGGTTGCAAGGTCGATGACCGACCTCACAAACCCTGGTGTCAGAGTTGTTGAGCCGCCAAAGGCCTCTGACATGGCTCATTAACGACTACATCCGTAGATAGTAGTCGGGACCAACGGCTTTACGTGCCTTCCGAAGCACGGAATCATCTAACTTTTCGGACAATCAGGTGATTCATCTTGCAATGTCCTAACCAAACTGGGGAGGTCGCACAAAGAGATTTTTGTTTGACAGTGTCCCCACCGGGAATCGAACCCAGAACCTCCGGATCGAGAGCCGAGCGCTCTAACCACTACACCACGGAGGCTGTCGCGCGATAATCCCTTAGTCGCCTCTTACGATTCAATATTACTTGATAGTTAAGATGAGAAATCGAGATTTTTTTAACCACAGGCGGAACTCGAAACCACATCTTTTTTTTCATAAGACCGTAACAAGTTCATATACTACCTATTCACGCGCTCCAATGCTCCTGGGAACTACTACCGGTACTCATGGTCACTTAAGTAACCTATCGAAATATTCACGAGCTCTACCAGATACCTAGCTCCAAGTTTTATTTCTCAGAATGCAAGTCCTAAACAATCTTTGTTTAAGGCATTCGGTATCCGACATCTCGGATTTCGACTGGGACCGGTTCGGAGTGTAGTAAAACCGTATTTTGGCGAAAGAAGGAGCAATTTACCACCGGTACCCAAAAGCATGTGACTGGTTACTGTAGACCTCCTAGGAGCTGTAAAATTATCAACCCGTTTTCACGCTTAAGCAAGTAGTACAAATAGCAGTATAAGAAATTTACATTGGACTAACTATAAACATTTGTAAGGTTCAACCGTGAACTTAGAGCTGTAGCATACAGCTCTAGTCAGCCTTAGTCTGTTTAAAAGAATCATAAAACAAGAACGGATACTGTCACACACTATTGTCACGTTTTTCAACGTCAGCTGTCAGATATGCTTTTCTACTGCTTTTCGTCATGTCTGTCTGTCTGCTCGCGACTTAGCTCAGACACCCTTAGTACTAGAAAGCTGAAATTTTGTATGGATATATATTTTATCTACGCCGACAGTGGTAAATATAAATATTTAAAAAAAAATCTTTTGGGGTCCTCCCCTACAAGTGGGGGTGATTTTTTTTTCTTATCTGCCCTATCATGTGGGGTGTCTTTAGATGGTGTTTTTAAAATAATGTTAGTCTGCATATATCAATTTTCGATTTAGGGATCCGTTTGAAAATAATTAGCTTGAAAGCACAATTTTTTGTTGAAGTCAACTCCAACAAAAAATTGCCCCCACCCCCTGCCAGCTAAACGGTTGTTATTAGAAATGTGTAAAAATTGACATTATGAAATTAAAAAAAGAACTGTTACAGCTAAGTAGGCTTTCCAAGTTAATGAGTTAAGGTCGAAAAATTTAAAATAATATAAATAGCAATCAGGTGCTAGGACTTCGCTGAGCATTAGGAGCTAAAAAGTTTATGTTATCAACGATATGAAAAACTTAATCAAAATCTGGTTTAGGCCGGTTTTTTTATTACATGAGCTGCTATATGTATGATTATTGCTGTATAAAGGCGAAGATTCATAAAAAAAAATAGACTACAACACACTTTAAAGTTTTAGATTGTGGCACGAGGATATTCTAGAAAATTTTTGGGAGAAATTAAGCACGATCGTTGAAAAAAATATCAGAGAAAAAAGGCAGAAGAATGTTTTAGTGTGACAATAAAGACCGCCGATACATAAAACTGCACCAATAAGAATGAGGATAAAAAGGTACTTGGAAGGGACATCGACATCAGTCATACAAAATTACGTAAAAGATCTGTAAGAATGACGTGAAAACACAACTGGAAGGGAGAGGGGGAGCACAAGAAGTAGTGTAGTGTAGTGTGTGTGTGTGTGTGTGTGTGTGTGTGTGGGTACCTCCTTGGCGGCGGCGATGTCGATGAACTTCTTCTCGGCCACCTTCTTCTCGTCGCCCTGGTACTGGTCGGGGTGCCACTTCTGCGCCGCGCGCCGGTACGCCTTCACTATCTCTTGCTTGGTGGCACTCCTACGCACAACCAGCCGACACATACACATTGTCATGTGATGATCGAGATAGACATATTGAATAATTCAACGCTTTACATAATGGCCAATTTACGCGAAGATAATATTTTGGCACCACGGAGAGACCAAAGAAATATATTCCCAACCGTAAACTAAGAAAATCACCCTTATTTTTTATCCCATCTAGCCGTACTCAATATAGAAGGAATAGTTTTCTTTTGCGTAGCATGAGGCAATTCAATAAACTCAATCATGATAGTCGATTTGATATCTTTTGTAATAATGTTCATAGCGCTAAAAATGCACTCATTAGAGACTATGTACTGAGTTTGGATTAATTTCAATTTTTTTATTAATACTTAAGTAATTTTATGCTTCACATAGGTACTTCATAATAATAACATAGAATTGTTACTTAAGTTATTTTTTACATACACATGTGGAAGCTTGTCATTGGCTTATAGCAATTAATTTATAGCACTCAAATTGTAAATATAGCTGTAAGCATCCCAAAGAAAATAAATAAAATAAATCAGGAATCATATCTAAACATATCTAAACACACAAAACGGCATGTAATTCTTATTCTATTCTTATCGCATCCCTCTCTTTTGTTTTGATTGCAAAATAACCTAACCCAAACTAACAATTTCCGTTCAGGATAAGTTAGTGCCTTAGCTAACTTAGAATCATACCTAAACATTTTTAAAACAGCACGTAATTCTTATCTGGCATTACACGTCTCTCTCTTTCGCTTTGGTTGCAAAATAACCTAACCCAAACTTACAATTCCCGTTCAAGATAAGTTAGTGCCTTAGCTAACTTAAAATGCACCAATGATCTGAACCCATTTACAACCTGACGACGCCATTTTACAATTCGCCGGCCGTTTGTATATTTGCCTGCGACTTCTAAATATACAAACATGACTCGCTCCACTACGCAAATACACACTAATAAAATCGTTCTTCATACACTGCACTAGTGAACCCCTCTATTTACGTAAGAAATCATGCTGCAATGGATTCTAGCCGTATCTTTTACAATGGCATCGCTTGTATCCAAAACTGTAGCAAACTCACTCGATTCTTACTGTATTTTGCATGTTCTGCCATTTACTAAATATTCTGTAAACAATCTTCATTGAATTAATCAAAGCTAAATCTACACTTCCCAACCACACATTTTCCCGATGGCTTATGTCAAGCCCACTCTACTCTCTCTTCTCAATAAAACAGCAAGATGCAATAGTGAGCGACTAACTCAGCTGTTACACATAAACTGATTCTTATTACCATACAAAATTGGTAAGCTATGTGAAGCTGCTATTTAAATAATTACTTGTTACAAGAAGAAAATAACAGGTCTTTATAAACTACTCACCTCTTGACGCCGAGTATCTTGTAGTAGTCCCGCTGCTCGGACTGTTTCTGCAGTTGTTGCGCTCGGTTGAGCCCCTCCTTAGCTCGCTGTAAACTCTCTTCTAACTCCAGAGCTTGCTTGAATATGTGGATCGCTGTAAAGCAAATCATATTCTTTATAACGTGTTTTTCATGCTACCTAGTGAAATAATAAAATTTAGGCTAGCTTTTATAAAAAAAGGTTGTAATGAATGTATTATGTATTTTAGAGTACCTACTCTAGGTATTTATGTAATGATTACTTTTAGCGAAGCAAGGAGCCCGAATTCTTTGTGATTCCTCTACAGTATGAAAACTGTCTCCCAAGACACTGTCTTAGAGCTTGGGAGCCAGGGTTTTATGAAACAAACCAATACTCGTAAATCCCTATTATGTAAGTTTTGTTTGTAGAACGTAATTTTTCGAGAAATGAAGTACTTTCTTTTTTGTATTCCGCCCGTGTACAATTCCTTCTACACACGACATAAGTACTGACCGTCGTCGAACATTTCGAGTCCGATGAGCGCGTCCCCTTTATCGCATAGAACACGCGCGTCTTTTTGGATCTCAAGCGCCGCGTTACACTGAGATAGCGCCTCCGTGTATAGCTCCTCCTGCAAATAACAATATAATAAAATACTTCTGTTAGTTAAACTTTTATCTATTGGATTTGATGGAAGACATTCATAAAAAAAAAAACTGTCATCCACTTTATTTTTCGGAAATCCTCTGAAATTAATTTATATGGTCATCCTACTTCAAAAATACTTGAATAGTACTAAAGATGAATTGAAGGCAGTATGCTATCCCGCCCCGCTATGCGCTGGATTGACTGTCAGTCGGCCCGCGGGTCTCGATGTGAGCAAAAGTGTATGCACACTTTCCCGTTAACAACCCGTGCGACTACACTACCGCATTAATGAAATGATGCGTATTAGTAAACACAAGTCAGAAGCCTAGACAAGGTACATACAAGGCGAACAGCCTACCCTAACTTCGCCTCAAGGACGTTCCTTTTTGCACACTGCTTACATAGCCAACTCCAATCTTCAAACACGAACAGCGTGAAACCTGCCGTATCAGCGTCCACTCTTATACAGCTCTTATAACAATTATCACTGTACAGTGGACTTACCTTGGCAGTACAGCTGCACAGCCACTTCCTGGCCTCTAGGACGACCAGCGTGACTTCGTCTTCCAGCTTGAGCACCTTGTTAGCGCCCTGTATGCAGCCGCTGTAGTCGCGCGCCTCGCTGGCTTGCTCGCAGTCCAGGAGCAACTTGTCCACTTTCTTCACTTTCTTGTAGAACGGGAAGCATTTCTTGTGCTCCGGGTCTAACCGCAGGCATTCACGGATTTCCTGAAAATTTTAAAAGCAGCTAGTGTTTTTTTCCTTTAACTTGAGATTGGAAGGAATGGTTATTTTCTCCTATAACGACCGATTGCCAAAAATTGCTTGAAACAAAACATTAAAAACCAAAAAACATCTTGAACAGAGTTATTTTTGAACCCCTAGCCAAATTTTAGCATGTTACTCAGAACACAAACCTTAAAAATTTCCCAAAGAAACATAGGTCGAAAATCGAATTTTGTTTTTGGGTCTCCCGTACAAATTATGCACCAGCAACAGTGGAATTTGTATGGGAAGACCAAAATTTTTTCTCGTTTTTCGACCCATGTTTCTTTTAGAAAGTTGTTTAGTTTCAAGTTCTGAGCAACATACTAAAATTTTATTAGGGGTTTAAAAATAATCCTGCATAGTAAGAGTAACAGTTAAATTAATTTATACAATCGAAATATTGTAGCTTCAAGAAGCTGACAATGACAAGTGGACGGAGCGATACGGTGAGACACGTATGACTCTGTCTTGCTGTAATCAATCAAGTGAATAGAATGAATAGTTACCTTGAGCGAGTCGCTGACGTGTCCCAGCTGGTAGAGCAGCACGGCCAGCCGGTAGTAGCCGTCCGTGGAGTCCTGCTGCAGCCGGTTCACGGAGCGTAGGTCGGATACCGCCGAGAATAGGTCGTTCTGCAACACACATAAATAAAACGTGCATTAGATCATTACTATTGCACTACAAATCATTACTATTGCACTACAATAAAAGCCAAAATATAACTGGAGATATAACAGGGTGACTAGTTATCACCAACAAAAATCAAAATCATTTTCATCAATCAGATTTTTCTAGACGATATTCAAGAGTTTTGCTGCATTTTGCAGTTTAGCTGAACCAAAAACGGTTTTTCGAACGAAAACCACAACTCAATTCTATACAAGTTTTAAAAAGTCTGATTGAAACAAAAAAAAGAAAGCACTATTACAATTAATCTTAATTTGATCTTTGTACAGAACACTGATTTGTCACAAACAGTTTTCGATGCTGCTTTACTAGCATCCTACAACTTTATGAAATACTTAAGCCTATCGGCCCTACACAGTCTACAAAAAAAGTAACTTGAATATAATATTATGAAAATTTTATTTGATCTCTTCTAAACTATAAGCTGTATAGTGGGTCTACAGCCGCCCCTATGTAACCACTAGCCAGCTGCAGGCTACACACCAGCTCCGTGTAGCTCTCCGCCCGCAGCTGCCGGATGTGAGCCGACCAGGGCGACACCTCGAGCAGCCGGCTACACAGCTCGGCCGCCGCTCTGAAGTCGTGCCCGCGGTAGTACGCTTCAGCTAACCGAAGGTCTTCCGCGAAGTCGTCGAGTCTGCGGTACTGCGCTGCCGCTTCTTCATTGTATGGGTCTTCGTTAATCTGAAATAAATATAAACGTGAAGTTAAATCATTGACAGAACTAATTTATTTTCTACAAAAGGAAAATCGTTAACCGTCCTCATAATGGTTTGAAGTGTTAGGTCTCTTTATGACACAAACATTATTTTATACTACCGTGGCTATTAAACGGTGTAAAAAAGTACGATAATACTTTGACGGGGTGATTGATTATGCATCATAGGTTGTATACAAAAAAATATACTAATAAGTAACTATCCATTTAAATAATACCCTAAAGTTTAGGGTCCTTAGGGCCTAAACCGACGAGCATGATTATATGAAAGGGTTGACGAGGGTAGAGGAAGCGAGGGAAGTATGTCAAAATTACGGGTCAAAATTGTATTAAGTGGAGGACTGTGGTCTCTGCCAACCCCAAAGGGAAAGAAGCGCGATGTTATGCATGTATGTCCGTAATGTAATTTAAAAAAAATCCGAACTTATAATTAAAAGAAAATAAAAAATATGTTTTGTTTGTTTTTAAATTGTCATATTATAAATAAAAGACATGTATACTAGTGGTTTTTTATTCCAAGATAAAATTAACAGACTTGAAATTTATATTACATGAAGGAGAATAAAAAGAAGAAAGAAGAATGACTAAGAATTATTTTTTTAATGCCGCCATTTTTTTAAAAATATTTTTTAAAAAAAATCTGTAGTGGACTTTTTTTTTAAGTACTGGCACCACCAAAGCAAAATAAACTGGCAACACTCAATTGCCTTTTCGTTTTTCTTCGTATAGACGTGCGTTCCAGAACAGGAAATATTATTTTGACAGCAGGATAGCTGTATATGACGCCCGTGTGCGTGGTCAAGACAGACTGCTGTCAAAGGGTAATGTTTTTCAAAGTAATTTTTTTTTTGATAGCAGTGTGTTTCAACCACACACATGGACGTAACATAAAGCTATCCTACTCTCACCGCCAGTTGCACAAAGCATCTTTAAAGTTAAAGCTCCTTTAAGTCTATTGCGGACTCTTTCTATTCTGCTGACAAAGAAAGTGACAGCAGTAGATTTAAAGGAGCTTTAATTTTAAAGTAGCTTTGTGCAACTCATTTGTTTAACTACAATAAGTTGTATAGAAGTTATGAGGCAACAGATGAACATAAATATTAATTATAATAATTGCTGCGGGTAAAAATGTGTGATCTTTTACATTGGGTTGACAAGCCCGTTGGTGTGGTTGGTAGTGAGCCTGCCTCTCACACCATGGGCCGCGGGTTCGATCCCCGCCCGGGCAAACATTTGTGTGATGAACACAAGTGTTTGTTCTGTGTCTGGGTGTTATTTATCTATTTATGTATGTATATCAGTCTCTGGTACCCATATAGTACAGGCTTTGCCTAGTTTGGGATCAGATGACCTTGTGTGAAATGTCTCCCAATATATAATTTTTTAAAATTATATTCTTTGTAGACTGGTTGATTAAGGAAGATAATATCTAAACACAGGTATTTGTGATAATTTTACTCATGGTTTAATTAGAAATAAATCAGATGAGAAATACATAGGAATACCAATGTCATCAGCCAGATGACTAGAATGGTGTTGACACCCAGAGTGGTACGGTTGCCTGCCAAGCGAAGAGTCCTAGGTTTGAATCCTGGTAGGGGCTTGTGCACGAGTGAAGGACATTTTTATCTGTATTTCAGTCCGGAACTGGTTTAAAAGTAATGGCCAGTTAGTCCGTTGCATCATTTCCCAGGGAAATGTCCTTTAATAATGCTATTTTGTGATGACTGATGACTTTTATAGTTCTTCATCGCATTGTAGTATCAATCCTGAGGTTGTATAGCGGCCATTCAGCTTTAGTAGAACTGATGTGCTGTCCTACACTATTTATTTTTGTAATGTTTCTTGATTTTATTGCTTGTAGAGCCTGGATGATTGTATTCTCACATTATAACATATTAGTGTAGTATTGTCCGAAGGCACTTGATATTACAATATTAAGATCTTGTGAGTCTGCACTCATTCCTTGCTTTAGTTTTTGATCCCTTAAATTAATTAATTTCTGAGTAGTCTTGTGTCTCCTCTTGTAAGTCTATGTTGTATTTATTTATGTATAGATGTATTCTTTGGGTAGCTTGTCACACGGTGCGGCCAAAAGTGGCTGGTGACTTAGAGCCTGTCTATTATTTTGTGTGGTAAATTATCTGGCTATGTAAGCACTGATTTCAACTCCAGTATTTAATTTTTATCGTTTATTCCAAGAATGTACTTTCACAGACATCTCGTGAGCTTGACAACCCGATTCTACAAAATACACATATTTATCAATACTGCTTTGATTTATTAATTTAATTAGCCAATATCAAAGAAGTGAGGAATAAGGTTAGGTGTTTTAGGTTATATCTGTCAAGCAAGCGTTTCATTTTGAAAGCCGTAGAGATAACGGTATCAATAGTTCAAATGAGTGAGTCAGTTCACTCACTCGAATTAGTTAAGTGTATTTGTTTGATGTGTTGTCTTAATTCTTGTAATATGTAGCGGAGCTGCGTCTTTCCATTCTATACAAGGCCAGAACGCAAGGGTATGAAACTAATCGCGTGTAGATTGGAAATACCGTTTTAACTAAGTTCTTCCAATCCATACAAGAGCAGTACGCAAATACTCGCGTATACTTCGTAATAACGTAGAAGTATATCTCGTTCCATAATGTACAGCGCCAGTACGCATACGGACTAATCGTGTATGTATTGGAATAAGCGCGCTAAACTCTAGATTACAATTTGTACGCGAGCAGTTGCATGCTCGCCATTTTGATGTAATGACCTCTCTTTCTATTTGTTGGTAATTCATATCTGCGTATCTATTTTAAACATTGAATCATCTTTATCGTTGAAAATACCGCAAAGACATTCCCATAGACATGACAACATCAGAAGAGTCCCCAACCAATTTATTACCTATGCATGCATCAATGATGAAGTTCCCGTTTTTAGGGTTCCGATACCTAAATGGTAAAAAACGGAACCCTCATGGTGCGACTTTGTCTTTCACACCTCTGTATCTCAGCAACTACTCATGCTATCAAATTGAAATTTTGAATAGTTTTAGAATGTGGTTGTCCAACTTAATTGCACATGTAAGATTTAAAAAAATTTCATTTCATTTTTTCATTTCATTTATTCATGCTTACATTGTACAGCTTAAAGTTCTTAAATAATTGTAGCAGTTAGTACATGAACCCTATATTAGGGCATCGCATATTGTGAGGCATGCAGTAAGAGACATTAAAAAAAAAATTAAATTAAATTACATTACATTACATCGAATTGTCAATTAAATTGTCAAATTGTCAGAAGAAATTAAATTGTCAATAATAATATACAATCAAAAGAAAATTAAATTAAATTGTCAACATAATAAAGCATCAAAATTGAAATTAAATAGGTAACATATTAAATATCATTGTGTAAATAATAAAATTGATAATAAGGAATTCATAAATTAGATTAATGATTAGTTTTCGATTACGAATGACTAGATTGGATCATGGAGGAACTCATTTACAAAAAAAACAAATAATATGATTATTACTGTAAAGGGTATATTTTTGTGTTTTTTACGACTGTTACTTTTAAAGTTGTGATGAAAAATGTCAAAAAATACCATTACCCCCACCCTTATCTCTGAAATTTGTGAAAGGAAAAATCTGAATTAATTACAGTCGATAGAAGTTTATGTATATATTAGAACAAAAATAAAGCGATTTTTTTAAGTAGCACAGTTTTTTAGAAATCTGCTAAAAACCTTTACAAACAAAATTAGTTTTGCGGTCCTAAAAATGAACTGTATTGCTTCCAAAAATACTATATAGGTATATCGGAACCCTCAGCGCGCGAGTCCGACTTTCACTTGGCCGGTTTTTTTTCTATCACTTACAATAAAACAGTGACTGAAATGAAAGAAATTTTCAACAAATTCACATTTATTTTAGAAGCACATCCATTTTTATTAAATAGCCATTCATATTTTCAATAATCCTCTAAAACATGTCACTACAGACCAACAGGCGCAAAATGTTATTTTAACAACATTAAAAGAGGACTGTCCCGCTATATACCTACGGAGACAGCCGACATATAATATCAAGACGAACCATAAAGAACAAAGGAACAAAAAATAGAATACAAGCAGGCCGACCTTCAGCTTCAACATCTACCTTAATAAAATATATAAAACCGGCCAAGTGCGAGTCGGACTCGTGCACGCACGGGCTCGAGGGTTCCGTACCACCACGTAATCATAATTGTATTAGTTGAAATTTTTGTAAATTTCTGTGCAAAATTTTTTGAATCCGACACGCGCTTGAACTAAAACAAAAATTGTCTATAAAAACCGGTCTTTAGTATGGGAGCCCCCCTTAATTTATTACTTTTTTATCTTTAGTATTTGTTGTTGTAGCGGCAACAAAAGTACATAATCTGTGAAAATTTTAACTGTCTAGCTATTACTGTTCATGATATACAGCTCAAACAAAATTTTGTAAAAACAGCTGACTTTGGTGGCTTCTTATTCCTTTGTTTTAACATATTTTTTTAAACAAAAAATACAGTATTTATCAACTCAACAAGTTCTAAACAACGATTTAGCTTAACCCTTTAGCTGTTTGGGAGCCCTTAATATTTTACTTTTTTTTATTTTTAGTATTTGTTGTTGAAGGGGCAACAGATATACACAATTTGTGAAAATTTCTCCCTATTACGGTTCATGAGATACAGCCCGCTGACAGACAGACGGACAGACAAGCATCGGAGGCATCTCAATAGGATCCCGTTTTTCACCCTTTGGGAACGGAACCCTAAAAATATCTCAGCATTTTGTAGAATGCCAAGCCAAAATATTAAATGACAAATTATACAATTTTCCTGTGACATATGCATTGTAGAAACAGATTCAAAAACAGCGTTACATTACAATATAAACGCGAGCAATTTCCTATGGTTGTGTTCTTGCCTTGTATAGAATGGAAAGACGCCGCGAGCATCCACGATACAAACTATACACGATCAGTACGCAAAATTCGTGTATGTTTTGTAATACCAGATTTAAAAACAGCATTACAATATATACGCGAGCAGTTTCCTATGGTTGCGTTCTGGCCTTGTATAGAATGGAAAGACGCAGCGGAGCTATTTTAAAATAGGTAAATGAAATAATAAAGAGTAACCTGAAATGAAACTGAAATTGTCGATATAGACCTGAACACGATGAAAATTCAAGGAATACAAGGTACAAAAACGATTAAAACTAACGCAGTTTAGTTTTATCGTTTTAGTACCTTAAAGTGATAACCCATTTTTTTCTTTTTTTCTCTTGTATAAAAAATAAATCCACTGTATCAGTTTTGTGAGGGGCCCACAGTCCTAACTACTCGACGAGGCGTAGTGAACGTAGGCTACCTGGTGTGTAGGGGAGGGGATGCGAGCCAGGATGGAGACACCCTCCGTGACAATTGTCACCGGGTCTGTGCCTGCTCTCAAGGCCTTGAGAACGGAGAGCAGGAGCTCGATGGCAAGGTCGATGGCTTCGTGTGTGACTGAAGTTGTTGACACCTCCGGGTGCTTCGTCTTCACTCCCACGGCTTGTGGGGAGAAGACCGTGTTAATAGGCTCTGTGGCAAAGGCGGTACAGCCCAGGCAAGCGGCTGTCGAGGGCCCGCGGTTGCGGTTGCGGGGGGCTTCGACGGGGTGCGGTGAAGCGGCGGTAAGGCGGGTGACTGCACTTTTGCAAAGCTTGGCGGCGATTTCTTCGCGAAGGTAAGTGGCCTGGGCGACGTTGTGAGTGGCCTTTGGTCGCCTCATGACCTTCGTGGTAGAGGCAGGGGGAGCCATGACTCCCCTCGATCCCTCAATAATTGTCGGCCGACGAGATTGACATTTTGCCTGCTCTTACTAGGTAGTTTCTTGACAATTGAACACTGACAGTGACGCAATTAGAAAACAATTCCAACGTTGCGCGGGAATATTTCACAGAGGTCTGTCTGCTACAACCTGCTTTATATCCGACTGCTTGTCGTGCGTGTCATAAGATCTTGTATTACTTCTCGGACTCATATGGTCCAAATTATTTAAATGAGTTGACTCATTAATATGACATAGAAACTGACCAAATGGTTCAAATTATTTAAATGAGTTAACTCATTAATATGACTAATAGAAACTGACAACTCTCAGTCAAATGATCTGCCGACTTAGAACGAGCCTCTAGGCAAAGGGCAAATGTAATTTTTTGACGTTACGAGGTATAAACTGACGCAGGTGACCTGACTCACACTAATATCTCGAAATAAAATAATCGATAGATCGCAACACTATTTGTAAGTAGGGTTGTCATAGTCCAACCTGTGTTGCCATATTCCAATCAGTGATGCCGTATTTCAATAACTTTAAAAATGGATTGTAAAAAAATGGTGGCCTTTAAAAATATTCTTTCTTCACCACAATATTATCTACTATTCTATCTATCATATGAACTTGGTTTGAACCCTGTTAATTTTCCCTCGAAATAAAAATCCAACCCCCATAGTAAAATTTTACATCTCTTTTAACAAAAGTATACAACTCAACAACGTCAAAGAAATATACAAACTTATTACAGCTATCATTTCATTGTATCTGTATGCCTTTTGGAAAATTTAAACATATCTAGTTAACAATCAATTAATGTACAAAAAAGTATTAAATGGAGAATCACCTCTTAGAAGGATCATACCACTTTTTGTATTCTGTATATTCTGTGACGTGTTTGGTCAAGGTAAATGCAACTAGAATTACGTAACCAATCTGCTACTTAAGTGAAAAGAAAACCGTCAAGTGAGAGTCGGACTCGCGCGCTGAGGGTTTCGATATACTTATAGTATACTAGCGGCCCGCCCCGGCTTCGCACGGGTACTAATCTACGGGTAAAGTGGTGCCTTTTATTACGATATTATGACGTAGTCTTAAACTTGCTACACAATTTTTAAAACATTCTAAAATATTTCGTTGTACCAGTTGTACACAACATTTATAGCTTCTTCAGGATTAAGTGCAAAAATGAACATATTGAGTTTTGATGTTACACGTGACAGGGCCACATACAAGTGCCCGTGTGAAAGACAGGAGCATCTAAGAAAATTGCATTTTGAACTATCTGTAAAAGTCGAGAATGGTTGAACGTATCTAAAATTTTAAAAATCAGGCTTCGGACTACCATTCGCAACGACGTGTGTCCTCCGTGTGTGCCCCCGGTGCCCCGTCGTCGGGTCGGCTATCAACGGAAATGCGCATCGAGTGTGAAGCTCATTCTAGGACTTTAATTAGAGTGATTTTAATATTGTGATATCTTCTAAGATATTCATTTAAATAACATGGTGTAAAGGACAATTTTGATCTATGTTCATCGCTTATTATTACTAACATTTTAAATTAGATAAGGATCCATACCTTAAGGGCAAAAATACGTTAAAAAATACCTTATTTTGAAAATCTACTTTTTTGCTATAAAAAGTTGGTTACTATGGATAATCCTTAAAAGATAGATAAATACTATCACGGACTATTCTTTAGAGCTCTTAGAGAGCAACAATTCTTTCATACATAACTTTCATATAAATGAAACCATTTACGCAGCGCACACCCAGAAAGCTCTCAAGAGGCACGTTTTTTTCCAACTCGATCGACAAACATCATTATAGTTCAGTTAATTTGCAATAAATATTTATAAATTATAACTGCAAACCTTCCTATTGAATTAATCTATCTACTAGTGAAAACCGGATCAAAATCCATACAGTAGTTCCTGAGTTTAAGAGATGATGCATGCACGACAGAAAAACGTTTCGAGGGACTTTCTTTTATAATATGTAGTGATTTAGAAGGAATAAAGTCCATTTTCAGGACCGCAAATCTAAATTTGTTTGTAAAGGTTTTTTGCTGATTTTTAAAAAACTGTGCTACTTAGAGAGATCGTTTTATTTTAGCTGTAATATTTACCTAAACTTCTATCGACTGTAATTTATTCAGATTTTTCATATCGCAAACCTCGGAGAAAAGGGCGAATGGTATTTTTTCAATTTAAATTTATTGCAATGTCACAAGTTGAAAGGTGTTACATAAATAAAGGAAAGTACAAGTGACGCCCTGCAAGGGTACAGCAAATGAGAGAGGCTCAGTCACTTATAAAAATAGAGATATAAAAGTTTTTGTAAGTTAGTAATTATTAGTAGTATGAGTCCTACCTAAATTATGTTAGTATTCTGTGAGTATGTATCGACTAATGTATTTTTTAGTTATTTATCATCGTTGAAAACTAAAAGTTGTAAAAAAATATAAAAATCCATTTTGGTATGTACTTGCAAAGCCCTTTCATATGATACCCTACTCGACCTAGTAACGACAATTAAAAATTTCAGCCCCCCCCCCCCCCCCCCCCCCCTATTTGGACCCCTTTACAACAACAATATTTTATATTTTCCTTTGCAATAAAAATGGGCAATCATATTCTAAAACAATTACAACCAGCGAGGCAACGCAGCTGGCGTGATGGGTACCTTTGAGCCCGGTACGCTCCGGGATGGTTTGTTTAGTTAGGTGATGAGTAAGTAATTGACGTTTTTGTTTGTAAAAGCCAAATGTATTTGAATTTTGACATACTTAAATGACAAATTATTGTTGATTACAAATTTCAAGTCGATAGCATGAATGTTTGCCGAGATATACAGATGTGAAAGACAGACAGACGAAGTCACACCTTAATTTTACTATCCAAATAAAAGTAATACGAGTATTTCACAATAATGTTGCATATCAATTGATTACATGGAAAGACTACAACAGTTAATGCAACTTTGAAGGGACTTATCAGCTACAGTATGTAAACATTGTATTATCAGCTGCTCAATGTACACGTTTGTACCCAAACAGCGTGAAATTACAGCAATAACTGTCAAAGCCACGTCAGTACAACTCAGTCACGCGTGGGCGCCGGGCGGGGAATTATAAGAGGGCTTTTGCGAACGGTATAATTTTCAACACTTTTGAATCCAATCTGAATCATGAGCTTATTTTTTTACAGACATTCATTCGCGGGATCGAATCAGAAACGAGGAGATCCGCAGAACAAGTAGAAAAACCGACAAAGTGCCAGTGGGCAGGGCACAACGCAAGAGGAATCGATGGCCGTTTGGCCGTAAAGGTTCTAGAGTGGCGACCGCGAACCAGGAGACGTAGCGTGGGCAGGCCCCAACAATGTAATCAAGGTGGCCCAATGATATAGTCAGGTTCGCGGGTCGCCGCTGGATGTGAGCAGCGCACGACCGGTCGTAGGGGACGTCTTTGTCCAGCAGTGGACGTTTTTCGGCACATATGATGATAAAACATGCATTCAAAACGTCAAAGAAGCAAACCTACAACTAGTCTTGAAGGGTCACAATTAAATTTGGTTGATTGTATGTATAACAGGTACTTACTTGTTTGGTAGTATAATATGAATTGCGTCATTCATGTGTTGATATAGATTTTATTTAATAAAATGATAACTTTCGCTATGTTGTAATATGACATTACTTGATGAAGGTTGACTTTATCTCATGTTGGTTATATTAATTATGTATAAGCTCCAACAGTAGATAAGCCATCGTATAAGCTAAAGTAAGGCACAATAAATATTATATTGCCAATTTATTAGTATTTGTAGTATTAATAAAAAGATAAGCATGTATAGGTGTTAAACAAGTTGTGTAAGAGTAAGACCCAATGCAGGATGTTTTTCACTAAACATGCATTTTAACTTACAAGCACACCTAGTCTGTATTGAATGTTTTGTGCATACTAGGACATAGGCTGTGAGTGCTTTTTCAAAGTGCGTATTAAGCTATTAATATTGATTAATAGGAAATCAGGTATGCCTTATCAAAAATGCTTTAACTATTTGATTACTGATGTTTTAAGATATTACCGAGACAAATACTGTGCAATGGACTGTGTCCACTGTTTTAAGATATGATATGTTACATAACATAACAGATAATCTATCATACCCCAAATCAGTCTTCATGTAAACTTGCACAATGCTTTGACATCCTGTGAAAGTATACAAATTGTAAATCCAAATATGCAAAACCTCTAGGGGAGTAGTTCTACCCATGTAACTTATGTTCTACAATTTTTGCAAATTAAAAAAAAAAGTTGTTTCTAGAAGTTGATGGGATCACATTTTCATTTTGTATGAAGATTAATGAAAAAAAAATATTTTCCAAAATTTGTAGAACAATAGTTTTTCAGTTACATGTGTGGAACTACCCCCAGATATATTACATATTTAGAAGTAACTAGCAAGGAGCATAATTCCAGCACTATTTTGTAACTATAATAAGTTATTTTAAAACAGATTTACAAAATTATTAAAAAACTGTCTTCAAAAAATTCAGACTATTGCATTGTCACATCTACTAAGATTTTCATGGAGTGATTCATATATTTTGATAACATTATTAGTTCAGCTTCTATGAAAGGATGTGCTTGGCAGAGCAAGACAAATCATTTTAATAACATTGAAAGAAATGTTTTAAATTGGCAGAGTCCTCCACGGTTTTAAGGTATCCAAACAAGTTTTATTTCGGTTCATATCCTCTTTTTAAATAGACTAAAAAGCAAAACTAAAGCACACTCTGGACACTGCATACATCGAGCGCAAATTTAAAATTCGAAATTGGAAGGTCGCTTAGGCACAAAAGATGCTCAGTACAAAAGATGCTCAGAAGGACCACGAGAATCTCGCGGGTGGGTGCGCGCGGGGGTGCGGGGTGTAATGCAAGTGGGGCGGAGAGTGTCTGTTCTGTATGATAATACTTATTACTTTATTCCGAGTCTAAGGGTTATACAAATATACCACATCCATGATCGGACTTGGTTGAAATTTTATAGATGATAAAAAATGAGTTCAACTTACAACTTGTAGGAAGTCTTCCTTCGCATCATTGTACTGCGCTAACTTGAGATACACATTGGCTCTCTGTAATCTCGCTGATGTGAAGTCTGGCTTCAACTCCAACACCTAAAACATCACAGTCAAACTTCAACGGCATATTCTAAGACATATTTATACTTATTTATGTTACCTTTAAGAGCATGTTCATCTTAACAAAACTGATTAACTTTCCTTTCCCTAAGAAACACAATAACATGTAATTCTGAAAAAAAAATTCAACATCCCACAACATAGGGAAAATTGTTCAGTAAAACAACATGTAACATTTTACGCTGAATCATGATAGTAAATCTTATCTTAATACAAAATTTACTACCAATTTCAAACTAATTTACTTTCCGATAGAAATATTACAGTTTTAATTCAGGTGTAATTCTTACCTTAGTAAAATCCTGTAAGGCAAATTTCGCCTTCCCTAGGGCGTAGTATACAGTACCACGTTTGAAATATGTGAGGTAGTTATGTGGGTCGCCCTCTGTAAATACAATACCACATTTTAGACATTACAAATACATTTTATCAATAGCTGCAATAACAATGCAGCTCTTTATAAAGAATAAAGACAAAGCAGCTTTGATACATCTACAGAGAACTAGCGATAATATTACTAAGAAGAGGATATTGATGCAAGATCTTTGGACATAGATTCTATTAGAATACTGAATGAACCTTATAACTTGTACTGGAGTTTTGAATAGAAAACATATTTTTAAAAAGGCGGTATCAGCTGGCATAGCCTTTAATGGTGTGAGCGTAACGTGCCCTACATCGGAAGACGATACATACCAACAGCGGCGTGATAGTGCGTGAGGGCGTCCGATAGCTGTCCCCGCGCCAGGAAGTCGCGCCCTAACTCGAGGTGCCGTGAGACCTCGCCCGGGGTCGAGCACTCTGAAACTACACCTCATCATCAGCAACGAAAACACTCCAAATATCTAAAAATTAGCGCGCACAATCTACTTACATTCTAACACTAGTTCTAGCACTAATATAACAAGGCATGGCGTGATTTTGTTCCAGTTGATATTCACTAGATAGTCCATTATAATTATTTGAATTAATTACAGCAGTCTTTAGAGAATTATTTATCAATTTCTTCAATACAAACTAATTATTTGACAGAGCCACAATCCATTTTTCCTTCGTCTCTTTTCGTGGTTTTGTCTGATTGGTCCAAATCAGACAGCAGTCTGGCCTTGCCAGTAGAAAAATATATTCATGATTTATTTTTTGAAGAATACTGCAAATGGAAAAAAAATGCAAATTAAAATATAGAAAGCTTGTGGAAAAATTACTAATGAAATAATAACGATATTAAAAATATAGTTATGGCAAAAATAAAAAGTAGTGAATATATGCTCTGTGACAAATTTTCTAAACGAAATCTAATTTTTTGAACGAAATACAAAAATGACAATCACAGTGTTGCTACTATTTTAATACTTACCTAATATTTGGGAACATCGATTGACAGTACAATTTGATTTTGCAATACAATTGACAATAAAGCCCGCATCACACAGAGGCGATAGCGGAAGCGTTCCAGGACCGGTATTTTTAAGTATGAGTTCTTATGCACCCTGTCACATTGAAAAGCGGTCGCGGCGCGGTATTTTGTTCCCGCCAAACCGCCCCGGACCGCTTTGGCAATCATACCGCTTCTTCTGTCTGACTTGAGCTTGAGGTGTTGTTGTTCATGTTCAAGCTTTAGTCAGCTTCATGATACAGCATTAAAGTAGAGACGGGCCGACTGTACACCGGTTAGACTGATAAATAGACTATTCGGCATATGTTATAGTCGGGGGCTAGTCTGCCGAAAGAGTGCCGACTGCAGCAATAAAAGTATAAAATAAATGTATAATAAATACATTAAATGGATTCAACAATCAACTAAAGTAATTACCAAACTGCAAATGGAAAAAAAATGCAAATTAAAATATGGAAAGCTTGTGGAAAAATTTCTAATGAAATAATAACGATATTAAAAATATAGTTATGGCAAAAATAAAAAGTAGTGAATATATGCTCTGTGACAAATTTTCTAAACGAAATCTAAATTTTTGAACGAAATACAAAAATGACAATCACAGTGTTGCTACTATTTTAATACTTACCTAATATTTGGGAACATCGATTGACAGTACAATTTGATTTTGCAATACAATTGACAATAAAGCCCGCATCACACAGAGGCGATAGCGGAAGCGTTCCAGGGCCGGTATTTTTTGTAAAGTATGAGTTCTTATGCACCCTGTCACATTGAAAAGCGGTCGCGGCGCGGTATTTTGTTCCCGCCAAACCGCCCCGGACCGCTCTGGCAATCATACCGCCTCTTCTGTCTGACTTGAGCTTGAGGTGTTGTTGTTCATGTTCAAGCTTTAGTCAGCTTCATGACACAGCATTAAACTAGAGACGGGTCGACTGTACACCGGTTAGACTGATAAATAGACTATTCGGCATATGTTATAGTCGGTGGCTAGTCTGCCGAAAGAGTGCCGACTGCAGCAATAAAAGTATAAAATAAATGTATAATAAATATATTAAATGAATTCAACAATCAACTAAAATAATTACCAAACAAACATTAATTAAGGGCAAATTATAGTGCATACGATACCCAGAAGGATGCTACTGCCCATCCTCTGGGTTCGGTAGCACAGAAATTGGCCGATAGTTTTTTGGATCTAATGTAGAGTCCTTTTTAAGTACGGGTACAATCTTGGCAATTTTAAACTGTTCAGGAAAAGTACCAGATTCTAGCCTTAGGTTCTGCCAAAATATCAATGCCATCTTTGTAGATAGATATCGGTATCTCATCAAATCCGTATGAAGATTTATTTTTCATACTTTTAACAACTTTTTCTACATGCGAAAGTCCTCTGACATGGCTTATTTCTTTAACTACTTTTTCCAAAGATAGTAGCTGGGGCCAATGGTTTAACGTGCCTTCCAAAGCACGGAATTACTTTACGTTTTGGATCAGGTGATTCAGTCCATGACCCCACCGGGAATCGAACCCAGAATCTCCGGATCGAGAGCCGAGTGCTCTAACCATTAGGTAGACCACGAAGTGGTTAGGTTAAAGGGAGCAAAAAACTGGCAGCACTCACTGTCCCGTTCTTTCATTTTGAAGTTTCCGGTTAGTGTGCAGATATTTTATATTTCTCTAATTTTATTGGAATAATTACGAAAATAAGCTCATAATTTAGTAGAAATTTGTTTAATATCAGTTTAAGTGTTCTTTTAATTGTCGGATCAGTGGAATTCGCAAGGATAATTCGAGATTACTCTGACTTGGATGTCAACATAACCTCTCTTTTGCAGTGTTCTAGAGTGTTTTGAATTGGTGTTATATCTTGAAGTGGTGTTTTAGGTATGGCTGACGCACCGTCGACAGCTCCTAAGGCCAAGGCGCCTAAAACTAAGGCTCCTAAAGAGAAGGCGCCGAAGGCAGCGCCCGCAGCCCCTGCGGAGCCCGCGAAGGTGCCCCGCAAGCCTGTGTCTTCCAAGGCTCGCCACGGTCGTCTCTATGCCAAGGCTGTATTTGTAGGCTACAAGCGTGGACTCCGCAATCAGCATGAGAACACAGCTCTCCTAAAGGTATGTTTTTGAGGTTATGTTTAGAACCTGTTTTAGACGTTCTGATTTGTAAATCGATACTAGCCTAAAAGTTGTCATGAATTACAAGAAAATATCTGTTTATAAACCTTTGAAATATCTTTATTTAAAAATTTTAAGACTTAGAAGATACCATCAAAAACAATAACACTGGCTTCAGTGCCTATTGATATGATGCCTATGACATTTGAAACCTGAACCCTTGTGTGGACAAACTAAACACTGATCAACCTTTTGACTTCTCTTACCTACTTGAATGTAGAAGATTTTCTAATTGTAAAACAATAATTTCAGATTGAGGGCACAAAGCACAAGGATGATGCGATGTTCTACACGGGCAAGCGTTGTGTGTACGTGTACCGTGCGAAGAAGAGGACACCCATCGCAGGAGGTCCCCGTGGGAAGAAGACCAAGCTGCGTGCAATCTGGGGCAAAGTGACCCGCACACATGGCAACTCTGGTGGAGTGAGGGCTCGCTTCAAGTCCAACCTGCCCGCGCAGGCGATGGGACACAGGATACGAGTGGTGAGTGCATGAACATTTCATACAGCTTCTATAATAGTTATTTGCAATCAGCTTTCTTGAGTTTCTGAATTAAATAATGGCTTAAGTTTATTTAAAAGCTAAAGATGTAAAAGTAAACAAAAATATTCACAAAGACCTACAAGATTTTGTACCTAAAAAATTTGTACCTATGATTTTTCACTCCATTACAAACCAATCACTGCTCTGTCATGTCGTGAACAATTATTCTTAGATGAAAACCAATCTTTAATTTTTTGGTAACTTTTTCTATCCATAATACAGTGCAGATTTCGATGGGACAGTAAGGGCAGGTACCTTAACCGTTACAGCTTCACAAAATTGACAGAACAAGTGCACTGGCCCTCCACATTGCTTTTAGTACAAAACTAATTACTAATTTACAAAAGCAAGTGTTGGGGCTGGTCATGTTAAGGTAGTTTATTTCTACATCTTGTTTTATACACCTAAAGGCCTTCTCATAAAATTTTGTGGTATTCATTAATATTAAAATAAAAGTTTCGTTTCGTTTACCTGTCGCGTTTGAGACAGCGGGTCCCTGGGGCGGTGAGGCGAAAGATTATGTAAGGGAGATAGGACAACGCCTCAAAAACAGGGGAAATGATCCCACGCTCGTTCTTTTCTGGTCCAACGGATTGCAGTTGCCATACAGCGAGGGAATTCCGCTAGCATAATGGGCACGTCTCGGCCAGGACAGAACCGGGGCGGGATAACGTAATTAGTGACAATTAAGTTTTATCTGTAATCTGACAGGTTTTTTAATGAAATAAACTTTACCACTTATATACCAAAGTTTCCATTCTGAGTTTGTTTAAGACTTTCACTTTATAAAAATAAACATTGTTTCATAGTATTCCACCCTGTTGTTATCAAAATGGATTTTATAAACTTTGAGAGCACATTCATCTATGGAATAGAAAGATTTTAGTTCTTTGTTTACAATATAGAGGGTCATTTTTTTCATGCAATATCTATGTAAATTTTCCATAGTACCCAAAACATGGAAAATTCATGTTTTTGTATTTATGAAAAATTAGGCCTTATTGTTATTCCTTATTCCTTAGATTCCTTAAAATTTTGACATGGGGCTTCAAAGGCAATTTTTTAAGTTTAATGATAAACATTAAATCTTGCTTTTTCAAAATGATGCTTAAATGACATTTGAAACCTGAACTACCTAAATGTGGACACATTTTGACTGATATTTGTATCAAAATTAAGAATATTTGAATGACTTGGATAACCATTCTCATAAACTGTCTCTTTGTTTCAGATGCTGTATCCTTCCAGGATCTAAGAACCTCCTGTTATTTTTAAGCTTAAATTAAAAACCCAAAAAAATATAATAAACTTGTTTTATTATGTAAGTTATACCACATGTTCTTTTTGAATTCCCATAAACTTAACTCCGACTGCATCAGCTGATAGCGCATTTTGCATGAGAGGTTATTTCTTTCCTCTATGATGGGAGATCATTTTTTTTTTCATATTTTGTCCTATGTTCCTTGGGGATAGTTGTTCAGTTTCCTTGGCTGATTATGACCCATGAGTTATGGGAATTGAAAACTTGTAATAATAAATTTTTTGTGGCCAAAAGATTGAAATTATTTTTTTTAAATAATTTCAAAATGCTGTCTTTCACTATATTGTCAGACCTCTCACTATATTGTCAGACCCTTTTCACTATATTGTCAGACCCCTTTCACTATACTGTCTGACCGTCGGGCTGGTGCTCTGCCGACTTCTAGATGTTTCTTGGCTACGGAGAGTTCACTCCCTGGGGGAAGGAAATTTCAGTTTAGTAAAATTACTTTGTTGAAGCAGTCTAGTAGTCAGCCGCACGTAAGATCTTAAGCTAGTCTGGTTTCGAAGCGTAGTACTGGTTCAGCCTATACTGGTTTTGTTACCCCTCTTGTCCGTATTAGTCAGGACTGTAGTACGACACAAGGAACAGCCCCTGCCTTGCTTGCCTAGAATTCTGTGTCATAAATTCTCTATGTTCAGTTCAAGTTCTTGCACTTGATCGGTTTGGATTTTATTATTTTTTTGGAAAAGACCGATAATAGTTTTACCGGCTCCATGTCCATTATCCAGTTGTGTTGTGGACTTTCGGGGTGTTTTAATGGTCAAGATGGCCTAACGACCGTTATTTATCTATAATGCCTTAACGTTCATTCTGAAACACGGAAACGCTCTAGCACAGCATACAATATCGCTCTAGTAGCAGCCACCCATCCGGATTCTGTTAATTATAGTCCGTTCCACGAGTCAATGCAAAAGCTTACCAACACATTTTGCAGCCGTAGAACCAGACAAAGTACGACGAACGGAAAAAATAACATTGTCTTACAAACTTGTTTTTTCTGACAGCTTTAGCTGATTACTATTGATCATGGAGCACAATAGCCTTGATATAGCTGCAAAATGTGTTGGTAAGCTTTGGCACTGACTCGTGGAACGGACTATAGACAACCCTGCTAAGGCAGCATCTGAACAGCTCATTGCACGAGACTTCTCAGCTTCCAAGTAAAAAAACGCCTGATAATATCTTAAAAGCAAAAGTTATCAGCATCAAGTTAATTTCTTTGTGAAAGTTTTCCAGGCGCTTTCTGCCCGATGGAGTGAGAGAGAGTAATCTATTGGATTTAATTAAAACTTTAATAATCTGCAGGCAACAGGCGATACTGTGGTCTCAAACTCTCAAAGGAATTACCACGAAGTACGGCTGGCTTTTTTCTCTCCGTGACCCTAGATTTCATAATCAAGCAGATATTTGATAAACTGTAAGTCCGGAGCATTAAGTAGGTAACCGTTTTATTTTTTTCAAGTGCGAGGAGTCCAACATGTCAAGCTTGATGTGGTCGTGACTGTTCATTAGTGTATGTATAAGTATGCATGTCACAAATCGTATAATTCGCCGCTTGGCTGGCATATGGTTTAAGGTCGGCAAATTGTAGAACGGCTTCGACAGGTTACAGGTTATAAATGGATTTAAATCACTGATTTATTGTAGTTTCGAACGGGATAGGTTGGGTTAGGCCACGGAGTCCTTCTGTACTCCGTGGGTTAGGCTATCTTGAAACTACAACGCATTAGCCGAGCGATATAGCGAAGCAAGCATGTCACGGCACTCACGGCAGCGGCCGGCAAGTATCAGAACCGAATTAACTACGTGATTTTTTGTAAAATGCCTAGGCATTATGCAAAGCGATGAGTTATACAATTATTGCTTGCGACATAACTATCTACAGATAAACTAGAGTTACGTAGCCCGCCCCTTCAAAACTACGTGTAATTTTAAATACGCACCACCCTTCGGCTGGTAGTTCCACCCATGTATGTAACTGAACTGAACAACTTTTGTTCTACAACTAATGGTAATAAAAAAAAATCGAATCTTCATACAAAATTTAAATCCGATCCGGATTTGTCAGTAGAACCATTTTTCTTTTATTTTTACTTCCAAAACTTACAGAACAAAAGTTCTTCAGTCAGTTACATGGACAGAACTATTAGATATCCTGCGAAAGGTTTTGCGTATTTGGAATTATACTCGTACGTTACGTAATAGTAAGTACCAACCCTTACATACCCGAGGGTGTCGTAAGAGGCGACTAAGTGTTATAAACTGGAGGATGGGCAGCACCATCCTCCTTTGTATATAACATCTTACTTACTGCGGTCACCTACAACCGCGGTCCATGGTGCCAGCCGTAACGCTAACAAGCGAGGTGACTATGACTTCCCCTTTACATTTTTCCAGCAAAAGCTAGAATTCTGGAGGGAGCTTCCTGTCCTGTACTGGACATTCCATGGGATGTTATGATGTGCAATTAAGTTGGGCAACCTTATTCTAAAACTATTCCTTTCAAGTCGATTGCATGAGTGGTTCCTGAGATACTATGTATAGGTGTGACAGACGGACAGACAGACAAAGTTGCACCAAAAGGGTTCCATTTTTTTACCATTTTGGTATCGGAACCCTAAAAACGGTCAAGTGCGAGTCGGACTCGCGAGTAGACTATATCTTCACAGCAGAAACAAAGGGTGGCCACCATGTTATTCACAGAAAAAGAAGGGTAATACTCAGAAGGAAGATTAAAGAAATTAAGGTAGAGAAGGCATCATTCTATTGATTTGAAATTTTGAATCGAACCCAGAACCTCCAGATCGAGAGCCCAACGCTCTAACCACTACACCACGGAGGCTTCAGACAAGGAAACTAAACAACTTATTGTATGGGTCTGTATGACGCAGTATCCCGCTCGCCAGTCGACGTCGTCGGACCCATTTCATCAATTGTTCCTCACAGGAAGTTGGAAGTTGTGTTTTGGTCTGAGGCTCCTACTTACTCGCTCTTTAACGTTAACTACTGTTACGTCCTCTTTCTCGTCTACGATCGTGCGTAAAAAGCATCTATTGAAAAAATACAGGTTATAAAAAAAGTACGATGGTCCTTCTAGGGCCCCATACAAAGCTCTGCCTGCAGGGCCCTGCTTGCAGTGCCACTGCCAATCGTACTTTGTGTGGGCATGCAGGGCCGAAAAAATCACCGTTACATCGGCCCTGCAAGACCACACACGGTACGATTGGCAGTGCACACTGCAAGCAGGGCCCTGCAGGCTACATCACTAATAGATTGTATAAAATTAAAAAAAAAATTAGCTCAAGAAGTGAAGCGTCTAGAGGGTTCAATGACCTCTATGATCAGCTGGTGATGCAGACAAAGATGTTTTGTGTTATAATATCCAGTCGCTAGTAAGTAGCATTTCAATAAATTACTGTAATGTAATTCGAAGGAAAATCAAATTTCATGATCACCCAAAATAAAAAAAACCGGTCAAGTGCGAGTCGGACTCGCGCGCCGAGGGTTCCGATATACCTATAGTATTTTTGGAAGCAATAAAGTCCATTTTCAGGACCGCAAAACTAAATTTGTTTGTAAAGGTTTTTTGCAGATTTCTGAAAAACTGTGCAACTTAGAAAGATCGTTTTATTTTTGCTGTAAAGTTTACATAAACCTCTGTCAACTGTAATTAATTCAGATTTTCCCTTACTCAAACTTCGGAGATAAGGGGGGGGAATGGTATTTTTTTTGACATTTTTCATCATAACTTGAAAACTAAGAAACTTAAAAAAATACAAAAATATATTTTAAAATGTACAAGTAAAGCCCTTTTATATGATACCCCACTCGACCTAGTAGCGACAATTTGAAATTTGGCCCCCCCTATTTTGGCCCCCTTTACATTAATAATCATACTTTTTTCAAAAAAATTTCATGTGCAATTAAGTTGGGCAACTATATTCTAAAACTATTCCAAATTTCAGCTCGATAGCGTAAGTGGTTGCTGAGATATAGAGGTGTGACAGACAGACGGACAGACAGACAGACAGAGCGGCACCATAAGGGTTCCTTTTTTTTACCATTTTGGTATCGGAACCCTAAAAAGTAAACTTAAAAAAAGCATTTTTTTTTTCAATCTATCGGTGATAACCCATTGGAAGGATCATCGTACTTTTTTACAGCCTTTACAGCCTGTATAGTGAATGTCTGGCAAGGGAAGCAGAAATATGCCTTAGTAAGTGGCCTATAGTACAATCAAGAGCGCGTCAAGCTTGACTCATTAAACTTGGCACCGAGCTTATTTTAATAGCAGTGGGAGCTTCATCGCGCAGCGAGTGTCAAGCTTGATCTGCTCTTGACTGTACGGTGATTGCTGTTGGGTAGTTTGCTAGATTTGAGCAATTTGTTCACATTATCGAGTTATCACTGCCAATTGCTTGTCTCAAAGTACCTAAAGAAAACTGTCGTAAACAAACAAATTACCTATTTACTTATTTGGACTTTTCCACATTTAGGTACTATCACGGCCGTTCCCGCCAAGAACCACGAAGCTCGTTTTTGCTTTAAATCTGAGATATTAAATTAAATCTGTCTCTATCCCCTGTTTTAATAGTCAACATAATTTTAGAATACCTAGACCGCGAAACTGAACAACTTTCCCGATGGAACATAGGTCGAAAAACGAAAAATCTGGTTTGACCTCCCATATACAAAAGGCGCATCAGTTGATACGCTTTCTATTGGAGTTCAAAAATTTATTTTCGTGTTTTCTTTTTGTTCCTTGGCGAAAGTTTTTCAGTTTCATGTTCTGAGAAACATACAAAAATTATGTTCACTATATCATATTTCTGGTTTATATAGGTTATAGTATAGGATTACAGTTTTCTTATTCCAATAGCACTTTAAATTGTGTGTTAAGTGTAGTAAATAAAATACAGTGATTGACCACTTTCCACGACACAGCCATGGGACCTCCACGCTTCAATTCTTCACATAGTAATTTGAATACCTACCTAGCATTTTTCCAGAACCTACTGTTTAAGCATGCTTGAGTGAACCGTGCGCTCTATTTACGCACTTTCTCGGTCTGGCTCGCCCTGCGCCTTCGCAACGCATTTCTACATTTGACTGCAAATTACATTATAATTCTAACTCGTCACATCCATGTCTGCAATCTATGCATGCCTTTGTTAAAGCTGTGACTATAGTAATTTACATGAAATAGGTAGCGGATTTGTAACGTCTTTCATTATATGTATGTATACTTAACTATACGTAATGTATACTTGACTGTGATCCCAAATTTCATACCTAAGCATCTAATAAATAGGTAGCATTACATATTTTTTAGGGTTCCGATACCAAAATGGTAAAAAAAAGGAACCCTTATGGTGCCGCTCTGTCTGTCCGTCTGTCTGTCACACCTCTATATCTCAGCAACCACTTATGCTATCAACCTGAAATTTGGAATAGTTTTAGAATATAGTTGCCCAACTTAATTGCACAAGAAAAAATTTTGAAAAAAGTATGATTATTAATATAAAGGGGGCCAAAATAGGGGGGGCCAAATTTCAAATTGTCGCTACTAGGTCGAGTGGGGTATCATATGAAAGGGCTTTACTTGTACATTTTAAAATATATTTTTGTATTTTTTTAAATTTCTTAGTTTTAAAGTTATGATGAAAAATGTCAAGAAAAATACCATTCCCCCCCCCTTATCTCCGAAGTTTGAGTAAGGAAAAATCTGAATTAATTACAGTTGACAGAAGTTTATATAAACTTTACAGCAAAAATAAAACGATCTTTCTAAGTTGCACAGTTTTTCAGAAATCTGCAAAAAACCTTTACAAACAAATTTAGTTTTGCGGTCCTGAAAATGGACTTTATTGCTTCCAAAAATACTATAGGTATATCGGAACCCTCGGCGCGCGAGTCCGACTCGCACTTGACCGGTTTTTTTATTCTTATATCCCATCGTTAGAATCCTTACTTAAGGGCTCCCGCACACGACCGAGAATCGGTGGGCGATTATCGGCCAGGACAAGGACGGAAGATTCAGGTGATAACACGTCAGAGCGGGATGCCAACAAAAAATCGGTCACCGATTCTCGGTCGTGTGCGGGAGCCCTTAAACTTACATAAATAATCTCCTACGTCCACCTTCATGGCCACTAAAGTAGGTAGCACCCGTAGAATACCTTCTCCCTCCAAGTAAATACATTGGCTCCCCTCTTATTGAATATGTTCACGTGATACCTAAGATCGCTTTATGGCGTCTGTTAAATTATGTCGCTTTTAATGCAAATATCAATTATCCGCACTTGTCTCGATAGATCGCAGAGCCAAGAAGCTTGTTGGTGATGAGATTGACGACCAAGTTTCACGGTCTGGCCCACCCATAGAATACATGAAACAGGGCCCACCAGCGCAAAGTTGCATGTCTGTCGGTATTTTACAGATTGTACTCCGGAGAGTGTGCTCAACAGCTCCATGAGCTCATTCCACCATCCCCCTTTTACCATCGGGAGTCCAGACGCATCGCAGGATATCACCCACACCTGGTTAATATTCCACACATTCGCACAAAGCGCTTTGAAACGTCTTTATTATTATAATACATCATAATGCGTACGGCCAAAGAGTAGAATTCTCTGCCTGCGTCTGTGTTCCCGAGTTCATATAACGCGAATCTATTAAAGTCGCGAGTAAATAGGCTTCTTCTGGGCAAGCCCGTCCCATCGTAGACCTCATCTCTGTCATCAAGACTAGATTGAGGTAAAGAGTAAGCCCATTGACAATAAAAAAAGTTCCGGTAGTGTGGAAAATCCTATAAGTAAAATTATAATCTCTAGCAAACAGGTAGGAGAAGGCTTTAGATTAATAATATTCCTCACCATTATTGAGTCAGGGGATCATGACACGAGCGAAAAGTTATTCTTAGACATGTAGTTCAAATAATAACTGTAATTGAGTGTGTGGTGTTGAATGATACGCATCTATTTATTATGGTAATTATATGGCACATCACATGCGCCGGCGCGTGGGCTGGTCACGCGGGAGGCTGCGCATGCGTCGCTGTCGCTTCACCGCTAACCGAGGTGGCGAGAAGGTTTGCTAGGTGTCATGTTAAAAGTCACTACAGGCTACCAAGCGCTTGTGGCTAAGTTGTTATTTCTTTTGCTTTCACGATTGTTCTTTCGGGAACAAGGCGTGATATTATGTATGTATGTAGGTATGTTCACGATAGTTAAACGTTGGTTAGCTGTGGTCAAAATCCGATTAGATTTCCAGTTTCCACTAACTAGAGATTTTCCTTGCTTGGGAAGGCAGGTTTTTAAACCGTTGTTTCCTACTAATAACATTCGCTAGAAAAATTACCCAAGATCCCAAATCATTGACATGTTTTTGACATTAATAATGAACTGCCATAGACGTCAATGAAAGTTAATTTTTCATTGTGTCTTGCGCTGCTACTTTGTACATGAAATCGAAAACGACAATATGAGTAGATGAGGCTTAATGAAAGATTAATTTTAAGTGACGTTCCTGAGAACGGAAGAATTCGATTTTTAAAAGTTACCTTTATGACGATAAGGGCCAGTCCAATTAACACACCTATCTCTAGAATACAAACTAGAATAGGTGCCTACTTCTCCTCAAGTATGACTTCCTTATAAATGGCACGGCAGTATGAAGAGAGGGCCGGATAGGGCCGTGTCACGTCACGTCGCCGGCGCCGCGGTCCAGATACGCAAC
Source organism: Athrips mouffetella (assembly GCA_947532105.1). Classification (NCBI taxonomy): domain Eukaryota; kingdom Metazoa; phylum Arthropoda; class Insecta; order Lepidoptera; family Gelechiidae; genus Athrips; species Athrips mouffetella. The sequence continues at coordinate 34,208,810 of OX383957.1, read as the reverse complement.
AAAGCGCTTCCGGTGACGGTACGCAGCGGTTACGTCTAAATATGTGCTAAGTGTAGCACCGTCTTTATCTCCTTTATGAAGAAATGAAGGGTATCGGGTATCAAAATTTATGTATCGTATTGAGAAATTACTCAAGAGGCTTGCTAAAGGAAGAAAAACAGGTTATTGAGAGCAAGAGAAGAAATTATTAATGGGAATATATAAGTAGCCTTCTAACTTACTTCTCCAGCGCAGTATCGCAAAGACCCAGACGGATTTTTGGTCTCCAAATCGTGAAATCCTTACAGCTTGGCACCAATAGATCGAAATATTTACTACTACCTACCAATTACGTTCCCAAAGAAACTTGACTGTGTTGAGATATATATTTTTTTTCATATCACTTAACGGGCCGTGAGTGTTACACATGCAAAGCGGTTAATTTTCTATTTTAAAGGTCTAAATTTTCCCAATGCATGTTTCTTTGGGAAAAGTCTTTATTTCTGTTTTGTTATCAAGCAAGCCCTGTAAGTTTTCGGTACGCTGTACCTGAATTTATTTTAGCTCTTATAATAGACTGAGTCGCCCTCAAGTTGCCAACCTGACGGCCGAAGGTCGGCTTCCCATCTGCTGGTAGAATTGGAAGCATTATTTCATCATCGACATCCTACAGGATCCTTCTGTCATGTCACATTGCGTTCCGCTGCGGACGATAAAATGACGCACTGTTAAATAAATAATACATAAAAAAATATTTTTGTAATAGTATTCTTCTACATGAACCCCAGGTCTACTTATATATATATTTTTTGTTTATATCTACATATCTATATATATAAAAGAAGAAGGTGACTGACTGACTGACTGACTGACTGACTGACATATCAACGCACAGCCCAAACCGCTGGGTCTATAGATTCCAAATTTGGCATGTATGTTCCTTATGAGGCCTAGGGGTGCACTAAGAAAGGGTTTTACAAAATTCCATTCTAAGAGGGTAAAATAGGGGATGAAAGTTTGTATGAAAGTCCGTCAGTTTTGAAGTTAGGATCTTCAAAATTTGTATTAAGGCTGAAGACTAAAAATAAATATTTATGTGTCTCAGGGTTTTTGAAAATTCGACACCCTTAAGGGTGAAAAGGGGGATGAAGATGAAAATTCTTTATTTTTAAAATAAAATCCACATAATTTATTATTTAGGCATTAATGATGTAATTCTATGCAACGTTCATCACTGTTATTGAAATACACCCCAAATTCATCCCCTAAATAAGGGAAATGGGGTAAAAGGTCTAAAAACGAATATGGGTATCGTTTGTATGGTTTATCGGGTCGCTGATTACGAAAACTACAACAATTTTAAAATCCAACGTGGTGGACGTTAAATACCATCATTCCCTTGGGATGGGGTTGGGGTGCGATAGGGTTGAAATGTGAATATGGGTGTCGTTTGTATGGTTTATCGGGTCACTGATTACGAAAACTACAACAATTTTGAAATCCAACGTGGTGGACGTGAAATACCATCATCCCCCTGGGGATGGAGTTGGGGTGCGATAGGTTTGAAATGTCTAAAAATCAATATGGGTGTCGTTTGTATGGTTTATCGGGTCGCTGATTACGAAAGCTACAACAACTTTGAAATCCAACGTGATGGCCGTGAAATACCATCATCCCCTCGGGATGGGGTTGGGATGCGATAGGTTTGAAATGTCTAAAAATAAATATGGGTGTTGTTTCTATGTTAGGGATAGCGGTTAAATTGGCGTAAGGGGTAGGGATAGGGGCAGGGATAAGGAGAGGGGCAGGGATAAGGAGAGGTAGAGGTAGAGCTAGATAGGTAGAGGTAGAGAGGTAGAGGTAGAGAGGTAGAGGTAGAGAGGTAGAGGTAGAGAGGTAGATGTAGAGGTAGAGAGGTAGAGGTAGAGAGGTAGAGGTAGAGAGGTAGAGGTAGAGAGGTAGAGGTAGAGATAGAGAGGTAGAGGTAGAGAGGTAGAGGTAGAGAGGTAGAGGTAGAGAGGTAGAGAGGTACAGAGGTACAGAGGTAGAGAGGTAGAGAGGTAGAGAGGTAGAGAGGTAGAGATGTAGAGATGTAGAGAGGTAGAGGTACAGGTACAGGCACAGGTAGAGGTAGAGGGAGAGGGAGAAGGAGGGGAAGGGGGAGAGGGAGGGAGAGAGGGAGGGGGAAAGGGAGGAAGCGTGGGAGGGGGAGGGGGTAAGGGAGAGGGAGGGGCAGGGGGAGATGGGGGGGGAGAGGAAATGGGGAGAGAGAGGGAGAGGGTTTTAGTTTTTCTCAATTACTTCGGCGAATTGGCTCTGTTTTGAAATATTACATAAAGGTGTCTCTCATCTCTCTCTTTCCATTTGTTACGATACTGCTGCTAAGTTCCTCTGTTCTGAGTAATTTATGAGTAACGGCTGTATATTATATAAAATTCAGCTGGATCTTGAATTGTACTCATTGATTTGCGCAGGGTTAGTCCCGTTTTTCCTTAGTTTAAAATTACCCCAAAATGACGGGTAAATATCTCATTGCTTCGGAAAACCGGTAACAACATAAATAAGAAATCCACGCGAGCGAAGCCGCGGGCAACAGCTAGTTTATCATATAATGACTGTATGTGTTTTAATAAATAAATAAATACATGAAAAAGCAATGTGTTTGAATGTCTTGTCTGGATTGTGGATTCACCTATTTTTTTTATATCATAAGTGGGCAAACGAGCATTTTAAAATGGTAAGGTTATGTTGCTTTTGGCCGGGTGCCTACGATATTAATAACCACAATTTTATATTTGTACAAGGTTCATTCAATAACGTAAAAACTCCATTAAATCTATCGACAAATCTTTGTCAGTCAATAGAAAAGAAAGGAGGACACTCATCTCAGATTTGTATTTGATTGTAAGTGCCTGATACTCGTATGTACTAAACATACATATAGAAAAAATTCTTAAACCGTGCTAGGTTTAAACTTACATAATGGTCACTGAGTTGACTCTCCTGAATTTGCTACGGCGGCGTAGTAAGCGTAGCGATTTATGTCTTGAATTCTGACATTTGTTAAAAAGCATACCTAAAAATTGTCCTTCTAACCTTGTATGTATACATCGTGAATTTTCATTGGTTTTGTTTCCCGAAGAAATATTTAATTTACTTATAAATTTTTTTTTGCCTCTCCATAGTAAACTGGTCACGTGGTCGACTCATTTTGTATGGGATGGCAAAAAAAAATTTTCGAGTAAAAAATTTTTTCCTTTGGGAAAGTTGCTTGTTTTCATGAGTAGAATGACTAGGCTTCGGGAGCAAAACCAATACAAATTCACGCTGTATGTAATCAATTCTAATTTGATAAATAATATTCTTGCGAAACGATGAGAAAATGAAAGGAAGTTTGCGAACTTCCCACGAAAACATTTTTACTCGTCTCTTCTTCAATTTACCCCAATTGTATTTCCCGATCTAAATACTTATAAAAGATTAAATGTCTTGACAACCTTTTTCCTCACACCATGTGCCATGTATGCAAATAGCAGCATTTTACACTCACATTGTGATTGGATAATGACAGGACCAAAATAGCCCGTCGTACTCATTTCAAGATGGCCGCTACCGGGGCTGTTCCACTGCGCAGAAAAGAGTGCTTGTTTGTGCTCGTAATTTAACAATTTGCTGCCTGTTTGACTTGATTCTTTGGCGAAATTAGACTAACGTTGAATCGCAAATGGGCCATTTCAAACCCGATCCTTTTTCCAAGAGTTAGAGCTATTTTGGACCCCGATCCCTACTAGGTATGTATTCTCATTGCCAGGGTCCTTCAGCGTTCTCTGTGGCGAAATTTTAGTTTAGTACCTACTGAACCATTTTTTTTAAAACTTAGCCCGAATAACTCTACTCACGATCGGATCGGACCGCTCCAAATTTAGGGTCAGACCACGTTTTTGCCCAATGGAAAAATTGTCGTTCAGGATAATCCGGCAACTCTATTGGACAAAACGGCGGTCCGGAGCTAAAGTCGGAGCGGTCCGATCTGATCGTGAGTAGAGCCTCCAAGACGTCGGATGATGTGCGACCCAAGTTTCTGAGTAATAAAAAACCAAAAAGCGAAGACGAGGGACTAAAAATAATCCTCACTTCCTAAGGATGAGGAGGCTTGGGCAAGTATGCATTGGTTGCTGTGTAGAAACTGTAGAAAGTATCTAAACGAAAATTTCAAAAACCCGGCTCTACGGGGTTCTTGATATCTAATTTATCAACTGTGATTTAAGTATATTCATTGTGACATGTTCGTCTTAGCCCGTGACTTTGTTTCACGAAGTGTTGCAGACGTCTACGTCTGTCTAGGTGGATGGACAATTCGGCAGACAGATATCTTTTTTAGGGTTCCGATACCAAAATGGTAAAAAAAAGGAACCCTTATGGTGCCGCTCTGTCTGTCTGTCTGTCTGTCTGTCCGTCTGTCTGTCACACCTCTATATCTCAGCAACCACTTATGCTATCAACCTGAAATTTGGAATAGTTTTAGAATATAGTTGCCCAACTTAATTGCACAAGAAAAAATTTTGAAAAAAGTATGATTATTAATATAAAGGGGGCCAAAATAGGGGGGGCCAAATTTCAAATTGTCGCTACTAGGTCGAGTGGGGTATCATATGAAAGGGCATTACTTGTACATTTTAAAATATATTTTTGTATTTTTTTAAATTTCTTAGTTTTAAAGTTATGATGAAAAATGTCAAGAAAAATACCATTCCCCCCCCCTTATCTCCGAAGTTTGAGTAAGGAAAAATCTGAATTAATTACAGTTGACAGAAGTTTATATAAACTTTACAGCAAAAATAAAACGATCTTTCTAAGTTGCACAGTTTTTCAGAAATCTGCAAAAAACCTTTACAAACAAATTTAGTTTTGCGGTCCTGAAAATGGACTTTATTGCTTCCAAAAATACTATAGGTATATCGGAACCCTCGGCGCCCGAGTCCGACTCGCACTTGACCGGTTTTTTTTATTGATATTCTGAACGTACATTACTTGAACAGTCGTACATAAAATATCATCACGTACCACCACTCTCCGACCGACTTGTAACGACTGTTATCAAAAAAAAATTTGATTTTCCACTAGTATGCGGATGTCCTTGCTTGTCGCGCTTCGTCGCGCAAACACCTAACTTTCATGACTTGCTACTTTGTTGACTCTACTCACTTATCATCATCATTACCCATGTCATTACCAATATCATAGGCCAAATACCCACAGATTTTGTTATTTGAACGCAAGAATTAATGTGTACCTACTCATCTCAACTCTTCGTAAAGGTACATTGTTTATTTATTTAACTTCATGCACAAACGTACATAGGCGGACTTAACACCTAAATTAACCATCAGTCAGTCAAAGCATTATTTTAATCTATATTATTTTATTATTATGTAGCCTCTAATGTGGCCCACTGCTGGGCAAAGGCCTCCCCTGTTTCTCGCCAGTTATCGCGGTCTTGAGTCTGTTCTCCAGTCTGATATAAAAGCATCCAAGTCATCGCGCCATCTTGCGTGAAACATGTCCTGCCCAGCTCCAATTAGGAGATCGACGAACGCTGTAGCTACTTTTAACCGCGAGAAAACATCTTTTTTTCATGTTTAAGACAAATAATTTTCAGATTTGCTAAGGGCATAATCGGTGCCATTATGGGTCAGCTGATTGTGTGGAGAAGGAGTTATAATTTGTGAGTCACATAATAGTGGCAATTTATGGTTAGCTACGTGATCTAAGAGTCATACATCAAGTCTTGACGGTACCTAATCTTCATAATAAAAGGTTCTAATGTTCTGTTCTGTCTCTTAGTTTTCGAGTTGTGATGAAAAATTTTATCTCCAAAGTTTGCGAAAGGAAAAATCTAAATTAATTACACATTTTTTAAGAAATCTGAAAAACACCTTTACAAACAAATTTAGTTTTGCGGTCCTAAAAATGGACTTTATTGCTTCCAAAAATTCTATAGGTAGGTACTGTCCCGTGTGGTGCCGGCAAAGAATAGTACCAACCCATACATACCCGTGGGTGTCGTAAGAGGCGACTAAGGGTTAACTGGAGGATGGGCAGCAGTATCCTCCTTTGTATCTTACATCTTACTAACTGCGGTCACCTACAACCGCGGTCCATAGTGCCAGCCGTAACGCTAACAAGCGAGGTGACTATGGTACTTCCCCTCCACATTTTTCCAGCAAAAGCTAGAACTCTGGAGGGAGCTCCCTGTCCTGTAGTGGACGTTTCATGGGATGTTATGATGAGGTACTTATATCAGAACCCTGGGTGCGCGCGATTCCGACTCGCACTTGACAGGTTTTTTATCAATCCGGATATTTTAAGAGGTGGTTTTGCCCATGAAACTGAATAACTTTTCCTGAGGAAAATCGGTCAAAATAGCTAAAATCGGTAAAAAATCGACTTCTCATACACATTGCATCAGCGAACAGCACATTTTGTATGAAAGGTCATGTATACGTATTTCGAATTGGGAACTTTCGAAAAAGTTGTTCAGTTTCATGGGCAAAACCAAAAAAATATCCGGGGTGATAAAAAATAACGCTGTACGTTTCTTCTTTACTGTGTATTTTAAAACAGATTAGCAATTCTTATAACACCCTTATTTACAAAGGCTTTTGCGGAACCTAATTTGTCTCCAATTTATGTTAATTTTGAAATGTAAGGCATTACGAATTTGGTAGAAATTACCCAATAAGGGTGATAATATTGGGGGACATTTCACCCAAGGTCCTTTGATCCCAAACTAGGCAAAGCCTGTACTATGGGTACCTGAGACTTATATACCCGGGCACAGAACAAACACTTGTGTTCATCACACAAATGTTTGCCCTGGGCGGGGACCGAACCCGCGGCCCACGGCGTGAAAGGCACACTCACTACCAACCTCACCAACGGGCTTGTCATAATAAGGGACCGATGCAATGCAAAGACTTCTTCGTTGATTGACCAACACTAAGACCGACATCTCTTATCATTTCTGATTGTCTTCACTCCAAGATGTTATATTTTTTGTCACTATCTTGTAAATGTAGAGACATATTCTACCTAAAGTATTTGTGTCACTTCCTTGAATTTAGGGTAAATAAGCATGTTATGTAAAGCCACGATCACACCTTCCTTAATTCAGAAACTAATTCGGCTTACATTGCTCGTTGAAGTAAGGATATTGCAATTAACACAACCAAGCCTCCCAGCAATGTATGCCGAATTAGTCCTTGAATTCAGTTAGGTGTGATCGTGGCTTTACCCAACCTCCTTGATACTTCAACTAAGTAGGTATCTCGTCTTGAATGATGCGATGCCCGAGGCATCTCTACACGTAATATCCTCTAGTAAGGATACTTGCCTAACGTGTTTACTTGTAGACCTATTTATTATGTTAACTTAGTTCCTATATGGCCACGCGTAATTGATTCGATTAGACGTCACAACCGATGCAAGCAAGCAATGACTTTATTAGCTGTTTATTTACAAATTATGTTAGTTTTTATATATTTGTATGCAGTTTTCAACTATTTACTCTGCATCTTTTCAAGACCCGTGTGAACAGACATTATTATCTCTATCTACGACCCAATCGTCACTTATCACTATGTTTCTTTTACACTGCCATAGCACGATCCGAAACGGTGTAGACTCGCTCTATTTGCATTGTATTCTGCATGACATTCAATAAGTATTCTGTAAAGAATCTACATTGAATAAAATTATCGAAATCTGAGGAAGGGGTTAAATGATAATCTTACTTTTGTTATGTATACTGCGTGTAAAATAACTCTGTCTGTGATCGTTAAAGCGCAGAAGTCAAAAAATGTGTCGCGGGGGTGAGCGAGGCTCCCCCCAGGGGGTGCGCGAATTGTTTATTGGCTCTCCGCCTGTCACCCATGCGCAGGAAATAACCGTCATAGACAGACTTGTTCTGAACGCGCTGTAGTAGATTTTAGGAGGATTTGAGAAAAGCCACCAAGCCTACCCAGACACAGCATGTTTTTCTGCGATTTTCTGTTTATCCTCTCAAAGTAGATAAGAAGCTTTTTGTCATCTCTATGCATTACACAAGACCGGTGCCTCAACCACAAGACACCCAATACTCCTTAATCGGATGCTGCCTGTAGTTTATCGTTTTTTTCCAATTTTCATTATCAACCGAACGAGCGGCACACAACACACAAACACGCAGTAGATCAACTACTTACATCCTGAATGTCGTGGGTTTTTAATCTTATCGAAGAGCACACAAATTGACAAACAGGCTAATCCTAAAATCCAGCCTTGATTGTGTAAGAAGACCGAGAGACTTTTTCAAAACCTCGTGGGTGCTTGATGCTTATGGATGCTTATTTGATGACTATCATTTAAAATATTTGGTTAGGAGATTTACAACTGCTACACTACATACAGTCAAGCGCGCGTCAAGCTTGACACATTGGACTTTACTCCGTTTTTATTTCAATAGCCGTATGAGCTGAAATCGCGCTTAAGTGTCAGCTTTACCTGCTCTTGACTGTACCTCCTTAAATGTTAAATATTATTGAGTATCAGAAGCTAAACTCTCTTCTGTTGCTGAGCCCTCGCAGGGCGTCACATGAAAACCCGTGAATTCATTTTCCATCTTTTAAGCTTTATTGTGGCCTGCGGTAAACCTGTCTTGAATCTGGCAGTGAGCGAGAATCAACGCAGTGACAGATGCCGATGACACTCTTGATGATTTTTCTAATACAGAAATCTGAAATAATCGATTGATATTTAAATCAGCTACATCAACGTCGGCAAGGGTCTAAATTGTTGTGGTTTTAACCTGACAAGACAACGCGCAAAGAAGACCGAATTTTGTGATCCACTGTATCTACACGTGTCTCGCCACTGGTGCGGACACGTGTTTACTTGTGTGCTCGCAGTTGAGCTACAGTATTTGTGTTTAGTGTTGTGGTTGTAGCATCCCGCGGGCGCTCGCCGCAGGACACGCTGGCAGCCGCGTGCTGCATCCCGCTGACCTATGCACGCAGAAATACGAGACATTTCAAGGTCATTTGATCCCAAACAACCCAAACAAGGCAAAATCTGTACTTTGGGTATCAGAAAATATTATCCAAAAAATTTGTGAAATATACTTTCTTCAGGTGCCGGCCCAGAATAGAATAGTACCGACCCATCTCTTCCAATGGGTGTCGTAAGAGGCGACTAAGGGAATGAAATCCAGAGGATGGGCAGCAGCGTCCTTCTGTGTATTATCCCATCACACTGCGGACGCCAACCCGTCTGCCAAGCGTGGCGACTATGGTAAAACCCCCTAAAAATCCTATGAATCACGTCAATAAGCACCGGCCCCTAGTCCCCGGCGGCCCCGCTATTCCTGGCTCTGGTAGCGGTCATGGTAACGGTGGGGCAGGGGGTGCGAAGAATCCCCGGCAGATGTCGAGCTACCAACAACGACGACCTCTGGCCCTGGCAACGTACAACACGCGCACATTGCGGACCGACGAGAAGGTTGCTGAACTCGAGGAAGAATTGAGCAGGTTACACTGGACATCTTGGGTCTATCTGAAGTCCGAAGAGAGGGGGAGGACTTGATAACCCTAAAATCAGGTAACTTGCTCTATTTCCGGGAGGGCGACCAACTGTCCCAGGGAGGTGTCGGGTTTATGGTCCACAAGTCTCTCGTGAACAACGTCGTCATGATCGAGAGTGTGTCGTCGCGGGTAGCGTACCTTATACTCAGAATCACCAAACGGTATTCGCTGAAGGTCATACAGGTATACGCCCCCACATCGACACACTCTGATGATGAAGTCGAGGCTATGTATGAGGATATCTCTAAAGCCATACATACGCCTAAGACCCACTATACCGTTGTCATGGGGGACTTCAACGCGAAACTGGGCAAGCGAGGCGATGGTGAGCTGAGGGTGGGGCAATTTGGTGTTGGATATCGGAATTCCAGGGGCCACATGTTAGCCGACTTTTTGGAGAAAGAAGGACTCTTTATGATGAATTCCTTCTTCAAAAAGTCGGAAAACCGAAAATGGACCTGGATCAGTCCCGATGGTGTTACAAAAAATGAGATTGACTTTATCATGTCGACGAAGAAGCAAATATTCAATGATGTCTCTGTGATCAATGCGGTTAAAACCGGAAGCGATCACCGGTTGGTAAGAGGCACATTGAATATCAACGTAAAGCTGGAAAGAACTCGACTGATGAAGTCTACGCTCCGACCCGCACCCACCAATATCCAAAATCCCGACGGCTTTCAGCTCGAACTGCAAAATCGCTTCGAATGCCTCGGTGAATGCATAGATGTGGACGACTACAATAACGGGTTCGTGGAAGCTGTCCATACAATTGGGTCAAAGTATTTCAGACCCCACCGTACTAAAAGAACCAAAAAGATCTCAGATCATACCCTCAAGCTAATGGAAGAAAGACGCGAAATGGTTCTGCAGTCTTCGGGAGATGCTTCTCAATATCGGCGGCTCAATAAACAGATCTCTAAGTCTCTGACTCGCGACATTCGGCTATTTAATACTAATCATATTAAAGAAGCGATTGAGCGGAACAAGGGCTCCAAAGTGTTCGCAAGAGATCTGTCTATTGGGCAGAGCCAGTTGACGAAGCTGAAGACCGAGGATGGCAGAACCGTATCGTCCAAGCCTGAGCTACTGAGGGAGGTCGAGAAGTTCTATGGACAGTTATACACGTCAACCGGCCCACCCGTTAGCAGTCTGGCCAACGATCCAAGAGCTAGACTTACCCGACACCATACCGAAGATATCCCGGACGTCAGCTTGTACGAGATTAGAATGGCTCTCAGACAGCTTAGAAACAACAAGGCACCCGGGCACGATGGAATTACGGCTGAGCTTCTGAAAGCAGGCGGAAGGCCAGTGCTAAAAGCTCTTCAGAAGCTATTTAATTCTGTCATACTCGAAGGGAAAACGCCACAGGCATGGCACAGAAGTGTGGTGGTGCTCTTCTTTAAAAAGGGTGATAAGACCCTGCTGAAGAATTACAGACCCATCTCACTTCTGAGTCATGTCTATAAGCTGTTCTCGAGAGTCATTACAAATCGTCTCGCACGCAGGCTCGACGACTTCCAGCCTCCCGAACAAGCCGGTTTCCGTAAAGGCTTCAGTACCATAGACCACATACATACGCTACGGCAAGTTGTACAGAAGACCGAAGAGTATAACCAGCCACTTTGCCTAGCGTTTGTGGACTATGAGAAGGCCTTCGATTCGATCGAGACGTGGGCTGTGCTACGATCTCTCCAGAGGTGCCAAGTCGACTATCGGTACATTGAAGTGTTAAAGGATCTGTACAAAAACGCCACTATGTCAGTCCGTCTTCAGGACCAGGACTCGAAACCTATCCAATTGCATCGTGGAGTGAGACAGGGAGACGTCATATCTCCTAAACTGTTCACCGCTGCATTGGAAGACGTCTTCAAACTCCTGGACTGGAAAGGACTTGGCATCAACATCAATGGCGAGTACATGACCCACCTTCGATTTGCCGACGATATTGTCGTAATGGCTGAGACCCTGGAAGATCTCGGCACGATGCTCAATAACCTCAGTAGAGTTTCACAACAAGTGGGTCTTAAAATGAACATGGATAAGACGAAAATTATGTCTAACGCCCTTGTTGTACCCACTCCACTCAAAGTTGGAGACTCTACGCTCGAAGTTGTCGATGAATACGTATACCTGGGACAAACAGTCCAGCTGGGTAAATCCAACTTAGAGAAAGAGGTTACTCGTCGAATCCGACTCGGATGGGCAGCGTTCGGGAAGCTCCGCAACATCTTCACGTCCAAAATACCGCAGTGTCTCAAGACGAAAGTCTTTGACCAGTGTGTGTTGCCAGTGATGACATATGGAACCGAGACGTGGCCGCTCACGATGGGCCTTATCAGGAAGCTCAAGGTCACCCAAAGAGCTATGGAAAGGGCTATGCTCGGAGTCTCTCTGCGAGATCGAATCAGAAATGAGGAGATCCGCAGAAGAACAAAAGTAACTGACATAGCTCTGAGAGTCGCTAAACTAAAGTGGCAGTGGGCAGGGCACATCGCAAGAAGAACCGATGGCCGATGGGGCGTAAGGGTTCTAGAGTGGCGACCACGTACCGGAAGACGAAGCGTTGGCAGGCCCCCCACAAGGTGGACCGACGATCTTGTCAAGGTCGCGGGAAGCCGCTGGATGCGAGCAGCGCAGGACCAGTCGTCATGGGGATCTTTAGGGGAGGCCTATGTCCAGCAGTGGACGTCTTTCGGCTGATATGATGATGATGATGATGATGACTTTCTTCAGTTGGATAATGACGTCAGCTAAACTATATCGCTTCACAAACAAAGTGCGGCCTTGGTGTGAAAAAACAAGCGACAATAAAAACTTACAAATAGATAACTAATACCCATCCAGACGCATTGCAAACGATGAACTACACCAACTGGGCAATCAAAATATGTATGTGTGTATAAACTTTTAATATAAAGGGTGTTTCCTGAAAGTTAAGATTCGCTGAAAGTTGTTCAGTTACGTTGACTGATCATGCCCTTTCATTTTTCGGAAGGCTACACGACAGATAGCTATCTGTCAGATAGCGTCTAGACGGACATGAAGAAACTGTAAGGGTACCATGTTGACTACGGAATCCTAATTGTGGTATTAAAATGGCATTGTATAAAAGCACGATTTTTTAAACGTTTTTAAAACTACTGAACCGATTTTGAAAGGTTTATTATTTCGCTACAATAACAGTTACCGGAGATAATAGCCCAGGCGTAAACGGTCCAAAGGGTCAGACAAATTCCTAACAGTTTAATTGTTAATTTAAAAGATATCTACAGTCCTCTATTTTTAAAAAAAGATCCCGATATGCAACTACAGAGTAACTTTTTTAACAAATTTTTGACCAAATTTAGACGTAAATTGTGTCTCAGAAGCAGAAACAGTACTAAAATATATATTTAAAGCGCAAGGAATGATATAAGCGCTAATTATGGCATCAGTATTATAGTAGTTTATGCAACTGTCATATAAAACAGGTTATTAAAACACGAGTTTGGGTTTATCACATGAGGCGTAGCCTAATGTGATAATAGCATCAAACGAGTGTTTTAATACCATATTATATGCAGTTGTGTATACTACTTTATCTTCACTCATGCAATAGGTTTCTTTACTTATAAAAATGATAAAAATTAAACAAAAGTAAGTAAACAACATTGGTAACTTATATTATGTATATTACAGTTCTGATATGAGTCTGAAGAAGCCGCCTTAATATATCCGCTAGGTCTTCTTTGAAATATAAAAGCCGAACATTTTATTAACAAGACATGGTTTTCTTTTCGATTTTCGTTCTTTCCCAATTCATTGTAGGTTATGTCATAAAATGTCCTAGACTAATATGGGAGAAGATCATAAGTTATTGAGTATCTTCTGGTGTAACTGAAGTATCCTGACTGCACCACTTTATCTTCTTTTTCAATAAACTTTCACATTACTTTCACGGGCACAAAAAACTTGAAAAAGGTAAATATTTGAAAATGGCGGCAAATCTAATATCTATTTCCTTCTAATTTCAGGCTGCGCGCGCATATTTTACACTACAGATAAAAGAACTGTAACTATAGTAACTGCTACTGTAACTGCTCCAAAATAATAGGTTGTTTATAAGGCACACTTTGTAAATATGCTACTAATATTTGACAGCTACTAAGAAAAACTGTTACATTTATAACCGTCTCTCTAAAAGACCTTATATTCAGTCTTCTTTAAATAGGTTTAGGTTCAAGAAGAATTTTATCCAAATGTTATGTTATGATTAAAAAGTTAAATTACGTAACACCTTTGCAAAATTTTCATACAAAAATCGTTACGTAATGGTAACTTTTTAATTTTTTATGCACACTCTGCGAAATATTCAGCCTTATGTACCAACTTTTTGAATCATAATTCAAAGATTACGACATGAGTGTAGATAAATTATATTATATCATAGGATTGAAGGGTCCAAGCATGGCTAGAGATCGTGTTTCGATTATACCTACATTTGTGTTCTATATTTTTATATTATTTTTAGACTGACATTCTTATATTGTATTATTTTAATTTTGATATTATGATTAAGATATTTGTTTAAAATTTTTGACCTGTAATAACTGTTATTACGAAATATACGAATATGAATATTATTTATTGTGAGTTAAAATTATGTCTACCAAACTTGATTTAAACTTAAGTTACTTGATTATTTTTCCAAAGTGGACCCAAAAATGAGAGAAGTTTTCTAGGTACAGCTGGGGATTTTTTAATATAAAGAAGTCACACGGTGCTAGATCAGGGCTGTAAGGAGGGTGACCCAGGAGTTTGACTGGTGTGCTGTCCAGGAAGTCCCTCGTTTTGAGCGCGGTGTGTGCAGGCGCATTGTCGTGGTGGAGCAGTAGTCCGCGGAGCCCTGTGTTTGGTCGCTTGTTGCTCACAACAGAAAAAACTTCTGGTAAACATTTGGTAGTATACCATTCGGCGTTGATGCTTCTTTGATCTCGTAAGGGAATTGAGGCCAAGTGGCCAGTCAAATTAAAAAAGCTGGCGATCAAAATCTTCCCCCCGCTTCGAGATCGCTTCACTTTGGTAGGCGTTGGTTCATTTTAAAACACCCAAACTGTCGACTGGCGCTTGGTTTCTGGATCGTATTGATAAATCCAGGACTCATCACCTGTTACGATGTCGTAAACACGCCGAGACGAGCCTGCATCAAATTTGTTCAGCATATCACGGCACCATTCCACCCGGGCCTGCTTCTGAGCGTCGGTGAGGTAGTGCGGCACCCAGCGCGATACTATCCTCCTCACGCGAAGATGCCCGTGTAGAATCTCGTGAACGCTTCCCGATCCAATCTTTAATATGTGCTGAATCTCCTGATATGTAATTCGCCTATTATCTTGGATAAAATTTTTCACTGCTAGCACGTTTTCTTCCGTAATAGCCGTCAAAGGGCGACCGCTTCTTTCTTCATCCCTCAAGGTTGGTCGACCGCGCCTAAATTCGTTATACCAACGATACACGGTTGCCTTGGAGGGGCCTTCATCCATAAATGCCATTTGAAGTCTATCGAACGATTCATCCGGTTTCAGGCGACACTTGAAATCGTAAAAAATCATAGCTCTAAAATGTTCCCGGCGCAGATCCATTTTTCAGTAAGACACGATACTTTGAATTGGCTCGCAAAAAATGTGGAGGGAAATTTTGAAAATGGAACACACATATTTTTACTTACAAGTAATCATATTTTCGAAAAAGATTCTGACCGGCCAGTCTCCCATATATAAAAACTATTTTTCGCAATACTTTCTGAGTGGCCTGGTATTTAGTATTTAGTACACCTATGCGAACATACATGAGCGTTCTTTTACGCCTGAGCTATAATGTCAGTCAGATATTGGCGGCTCAATAACTCTGAAAGTCGGTCACCGAACTTAAAAACCACATGTTTTTAAACCAAAGTAACTATCCTCAAGTTAGATAGTGATTATGAAATGTCTGAATGAGTATGGTACTTAGGACATGAAACTGAACAACTGTCCTCATAAACATAGGTCAAAAATGTGATTTTTTTTGCTCGTCCCATACAAATTCCAGTATTGACGGCGCAAGGTTTGTATGGAGATACAAAAAAAATTCTCGTTTTCTACCAATGTTTCTTGGGGAAAGTTGTCATGTGAAAGTCAGACATTTCATAATCACGCTGTATGTGAAAACTATACCTACTTTATATCTATGAGTAGGTAGTTTTAAAATTTACACGGCTCTCGAAAACGATACGTAGTTGCCTTGACATTCTTTCTGCACGAAGTAAATATCGCGTTTCCGGAACACGTAAAACTGTTAATGATCCAGTTCCGTTCACCTATCGTAATTCTTACAAATTTTCTAGACACGAAAGGAGTGTTAAAAAGACCTTTAAGTAACTCGGAAAATGCGCAAAGGGTGCCAAAAACGTGTAACGAGCCTGAAAACATGAATCTGCCCATCAAATGAATGAATGAATGAATGAATGTGGATGAATGAATATATTTATTTGCTTTAAACAGGTGTTCATTTTAGGTCTTATGTATCTATTAAAAGTATCTCTATTCAGCCATAATACAATAGCATGCAAGATACATTCTTAATTCAAAATATTCATTTAAGCTATAAAAGTTTATATCTAAGAGCCACTTGAAAAGTTTTGAACACATCTGACTAAAGTTAAGTTCTCTAATATCTTTTGGTAGGTTATTATATACACTACATCAGCTAATATCTGTTGTTTGAGTCGTTTCTTTACTACGTTTCTTGGAAAAAGTTGTTCAGTTTTCAGGTCGTCATACTTGTTTATACTTGTACAGGTCATCATGTAAAATTAGCAGACTGTTGGTTTTCGTTACAAAAGCTTCTTACTAAAATATGACACACAATTCGTGCAAGATCTATGAACTTATATAAGTGCTTAAAAAAAATTAAAACCTCTTGTCTATGTCTTCTAAATAAAATAAAAAACGGCTAAGTGCGAGTCGGACTCGCGCCCTAAGGGTTCCGTACCATATGATATACTAAGAGCCGTTTTCCCTAAACTTAAGAATCGCCCAAGTTCTTGCTTAAGGGCCGTCAAAGTATTGCTAGGAGTGTTCTAAACAAGATAGGAGCGATTCTTAAATTTGGTGCAAACGGCCCTAAAGCTTCAATTCAATCAATTTCAACTTGATACCTTTACCCGTTTGCGAGAAAAAGGGTCTTGACAGACAGACAGAAAGACGGACAACAAAGTGATTCTATAAGGGTTCCGTTTTTACTTTCGAGCGGAGCGAGAAAGGTATTATGTATTCGTGAAAAAAAAAGTTTTTCTAATTTTCTCAAAAATGTGTTCTATATCACTTATACATCATAAAAAACAAGTCTCCCAAGAATGTCCGTCCGTCGGTCGGTCGGTCGGTCGGTCCGTCGGTCCGTCGGTCGGTCGGTCTGTCCGTCACGCTTTGGCCTAGCGGCTAAACGAATGGTCCGATTGACACCATATTTTGAAATTAGGAGTTTTATGCAAATCCATCGAAGGGTTCTGAGTGGTTTCCTTCTGGCTTTCATTTTGAGGGAAGCTGTCATACAACGAAAATGAAAAATTGAAATTTTCTCAAAAACGACCCATAGAATCTTGATGAAACTTTGCATGACCAAGCATCTTCATGTAAGATATCATGCACCAGTATCAATTGATCTGTGTAATTTCATATAAGGGGTGTTCCTGTACCACCAAAACGTAAATATGTGATTTACCCAAAATTGGTTCCATTGAGTTTATTCAAATTCTCTATAATATTAATCCTGGATTGGTTGTCTACCTGACTGGATATTATTTATGATTTTTTTCAATAAAATTTTGTACACAGGGTGTACCAAAAACTGAAAGGGCTTGCTCAGTAGACCAAACTGAACAATTATCCATAAGGAACATGTGTAGGGAAACTAAAAAAATGTGCATGCAAGTATCCTACGGTAGTATCCATTGATCTGTGAAAATTCATATAAAGGGTGTTCCAGTACTACCAAAAGTTAAACATGTGATTTACTCGAAATCGTTTGAAGTGTGTTTGTTTTAATGTTTGACAATTTAAATTCTGAATTGATCTGTATATTTCATTCGAACATTTTTTCGAAAAAACGTAAATAAAAGTTTGTATTTCCATACTATGTGTATGGCATTACAAATTTAAGTTTGCGGTTGATAGTTTTTCTTGAGTATTGCGAGAAAGTAAGTGCAGTGCTGCTGTACCATTTATTTATTTTGAAGTATGGAACCCTAAAAAGTAAAAAAACGCAGCGCGAATAATTAATCGTTTACCTTTAGTTTTGACCTATTTTGACTGAAGCTTGTGCTGATTTTTACCAAATAATCTATTGAGGCAATCTAGTGACCTTGAACTTATTTAGTTGTAGGTCATGGTGGTGGTACCTATTAGCTAGGTTTTTTAATTGGCTTGCTCTTTACCTCGATTTAGTCCTGAAGATTGTTGCTGGAATGATTTCGCCCAGAAGAAACCTATCCACTCGTGAGTTAATGCGACGAAAAAATTTCGGGTTAAATGAACTCGTGAACACAAAACCTGGCAAGAATTCCACTTCTTTGCAATGCAAATACCTATACAATTAACTATCTCTTTTATCTCGGGATTTCCTCTTTTATAAAATGAAGTGTGTAACATCTTGCTGTATGGCAAGAACTGAAAGTACTTTCCTGTTTTTAATTGAGTGAGTGAATATCTTCTCTTTTGAAGGCAAATGCCACACGTTTATTTAAGCTTGAACAATTACTTCCTATGTCTTCTGGTAAGGACCTAGTGGAAGTAACTATAAAAACCACCATTCAACCTGAAGTACAAATTTGCGTGACCACTGCGAACACTAATTCCAATAAGTATACACACTACAGAGTATACATACACAACCGTGATACTCACTTGCGCGGTGCACGGTACGCTGTAAGCTCGCTCGCTTGCTCTACGCCGTAGCGAGTCTACGGAAAGCGGCAGGCGCTCAGTCGCGTAGTAGCGAAGCTCGCTTGAGGACGCCTCTCTAAGCTTTTGAGCTACGAGAGACTACGTACTACGCGCGTTATAAGTTGCTGCTTTAGGAAGACTTTCGGTAAGTTTTTAATTTGAATTTAATACTTTCCTACTATTTTTAAGGTTAGATGACTGGTTTTATAAAAACATCATAATTTTTAACTTTTATGAGAATTGTGTTCTTGTTATATAAATCTAAATTAAAAAATCTGTGTATTAGTTAAGTATAAAAAACTTAATTTGCCTTATGATTTATTTTTATTTTAGGTGATAATTTTGTGTGCGTCGTAAAATGTTTTGGGAACTGTTACCAACCGCAAGGGGACGCAAATAGCAAGAGTAAATACTAATATTGACCTTTGTAACCTAATTTCGTCTTTCTGTGTTTGCTCATCATACACTTTATGTACAAAATGTAAAAGAAAAAAAAATCTTTAATAGTTGTAGGATATTTAAAATTTAATTTAATTTCTTAATGACATCAAATAAATTACATTGCTTCACAACCAAAAAAGAAGTGACAAGAAAAAGCTCACGCGCTCTTTTAATGGTTCTATACAATGTGCACTATGTACAGGTTGATAAAATATACCTAAGTAAATTTGAATTAGCCTGTTAAAATCACAGTCTCAGCCCATGAATTTCTCTACTCTAATAACCTTTCTTATACAGTTATTGCTTGAAAGGGGTTTTAAATATATGTAACAACTAGCGACACGCCCCGGCTTCGCACAGGTGCAATGCTGATACTAAATTAACTACAGAATGTCGTTATTTACAACGTTCACAGCTCTTTTGTCATTAGACAATACAAACACGTTTTCTTTAGAGGTTACTCTTGAAAGAGTTACATATAATTATTGGTCATGTGAAAATCACTCAACGCTCAAATCTGAGCCTGCAACGCTGAAAGTTTAACCCTGTAATTTATCAAAAGATCTTTATCGGAAATTGTAGGCGTTTAAATTGGACTGCTTAAATGTGCGCATTATAAATAATGTTTAGAAGTGCTTTTTACGAATGTGTGTAATATCAACCAACTGTAAGTGATATTCTGCGGCGCGTTTGGATTCCCAATGGTAGAAGTGGGATGGCGGAATGAGGTCATGGAGCTCTTGGGCACACTATATTTTACTGTTGGTACAGACATGCAACTTTGCGACGGTGGGCTTTACTGCGAAACTTGGATTTCACCAGCATCTCATCACTAACGAACTTCTTGGCTCAGCTATCTGTCGAGTCAAGTGCGGCTTGTTGTGACTTATCCCAAAGGGAGTGATCACACCTGGCTGAATTCAAAGACTAATTCGGCAAACATTGTTCATTGAAGTAAGGATATTGCAATTAACATAACCAAGCCTCCCAGCAATGTATGCCGAATTAGTCTTTGAATTAAGCTAGGTGTGATCACTCCTAAAGTTGATAGCAACTCTCCATGCAGGATCGGATTTGTACGGTTCCACTTTTCGGGTGATATCTTTTGCAACCATGTATAAATACAGCGTACTATGTAGTCATACTATGTGTTTCAAATGAGAATGGGACTGATCCTAATAGATTTACGGCCGGAATCATATCAATCTGCGTCTGTGTTCCAGAGTTCATATAACCCGAATCTATTCAAGTCGCGAGTGAATAGGCTTCTTCTGGGCAAGCTCGTTCCATCGTCGACCTCATATCTATCTTCAAGACTAGATCGAAGTCAAGAGTAAGCCCGTTAACAATAAAAAAAAGAAAAACATGAAGTAGTAGCTGTCAAAATAACTTCACTCCGTTTCGATTTAGTATTGCACAACCACTGGGAACCATTGTGACGTTAGCTACAAACTACTGTGATTCTCATTTTAAACTCAAAGTACGCTCCAATGAGTCAAAAAGCGCAGCTATGTAATATTATCCAGTTGCTAGCTCACTTCTAGCTGCTTTGAACCAACGTTTGCATCCAGACACATTCGCACAAAGCGCTTTGAAACATCTTTTATAATGCGCACGGCTCTCTGCCTGTGCTGTGTTTCCGATTTTATATAACACGAATCTATTCAAGTCGCAAGCGAATAGGCTTCTTCTGGGCAAGCTCGTCCCATCGGCGACCTTAGCTCTGTCCTCAAGACTAGATCGAGGTCAAGAGTAAGCCCATTGACAATAAAAAAAAAACGGCCAAGTGCGAGTCGGAGTCGCGCACTGAGGGTTCCGTACCACCACATAAACATAATTGTATTAGTTGAAATTTCAGTAAGTTAATGTGCTAGATTTTTTGAGTCCGACACGCGCTTGACCAAATTTTATTATTTGTTGTTATTTTATAGCCTATGCCCTATAAACATACCAATTTTCAAGTTTGTAAGTGTTCCCGTTTTTAAATAGAACTAAAACAAAAATCGCCTCAGCAACCATCCAACTTGACCCCTCTCTTATATGAATGTTCTTGAAACGGGAGCTCACCACAATTGGTTACCATTAGTTGTGACAAAAGTTGTAATATTTAATGATTTCAGACTTTTTCCATTATTTGTACTGTGAGACCTAGCTTCTTGCCAAATTTCATAATTTTAGGTCAACGGGAAGTACCCTGTAGGTTTTTCATTTTTGAATAAATGTATGGAGATGAGGACATAAAATGCCATATCTTTTGATTGCGTCGTTGTAAAAAATTGAAATTTTCAGATCTTGTGTGGTTCATGGATCCTAATATATGGTATTAATTTCAACCTGATACCTTAACCCGTTCGTGAGATAAAGGGTCTTGACAGACAGACAGACAGACAGACAGACAGACAGACAGACAGACGGACAACAAAGTGATCCTATAAGGGTTCCGTTTTTTTCTTTTGAGGTACGGAACCCTAAAAAGAAAAACATGAAGTAGTAGCTGTCAAACTAGCTTCACTCCGTTTTGATACCACCACTGGGAACCACTGTGAAGTTAGCTACAAACTACTGTAATTCTCATTTAAAACGCATACTATACTATGCTCCAGTGCGTCAAAAAGCGCAGCTAATATTATCCAGTCGGTAGCTCACTTGTAGCTGCATTGAACCAACGTTTGCATCCCGACTCTCGAGTATACTCAGTTGCATCTTTAATGTTGGCTTCCTGGAAGCTGGATCTGGGAAATTACTTCAGGGATACGATTATAAGTCGTTCGTTGAAAGTTGAAAAAGAAAAATATTAAACAAATAAGGTTAATACTCAAAGGCATAGCGAAATTCGGGCAAAAGGGGAAGCGTAGGACTGTATGGAGATTTTTATACCTTTATCCTTTATCCGTCGGTGGTAGGTCAGAAATCAAATAAAATATTACTTTCATCGTAGAAAGAAACGTGTAAGTGTGTAGTTTTGGGTTCAAACGATTGAAAAATAATTTATTAATTGTTTGATTGTTGTGGTGCCATGCTTCTAATTCTATTAATGATGTCAATATTCAAGATTTGCATATAATACCTGTGGAAAATATCCGAAGAAGAGAAATACTACGAATAAGAAAGGTGCTTGTTATAAAAATCCCGAAATCAATTCAGTTCTTGGACAAATGCATGAGCGGTGTGCGTAGGCGACGCCGTAGCCATGGTCGTAGCATTTAGCTACACGTTGTGGCAAAGGTCAGCAACTGGAGGGCTAGAATAACATAAAAACGTGTATGAGTATAGATTGACCTGTTAGGTATTGTTATCTTTGTCCATAACGTTTGGACGACTGTATAGGTGTTTTGGCGAACTACGTGTTTGACGGGACGCATATTGACGAATGACAAATATTGTTTTATGTTTATTTTTATTTTTGAAGTACCCAGTCATACCGTCGACATGTTTTGGCATAAGTAAGTCCAAATTACTTGTAGTTTGTTTGCTGTTAGCAAACTGTTGAGTCTTGTAAATGGCAACTAGCTGCTGACTTCATTAATAAGTCCAGTGAGCTCACTGCTTTACATTGTTTTAAGAGGATTATGTTACGAGCGCACAACTTTATACTGTTTTAAATGCAGCGCAGAAAATGGTGGAGAATAAGGAAATGTCAAGCGCTGGACATTCATTCACACTTTTCGAATTTAAAAAAGACATCAACTCAGATTTTTTTCAATTTCTATTCGTTTCTTGGTTTTCTGTTTCGTTTTCTATTATTTTTGTGCTTTTATTTTATTTTGTATCTGCTAATAGAAACAATAAAAATATTTTCTCACTAACTTTAATTGTTTTTGATTTATTCATTTACTAAACTTTGTCCGCGACTCCGTCCGCATGTTAAGGATTGTAAAAAACTAAACGAAATGGGAAAAACTGTTATATCTAAGTTTAGAGTTTCAACGGAGAAACGATTTTGATCTAGATGGATCAATTTTGCATCCCCGAAAACTCCTGTATACTAAATTTCATCGAAATCGTTAGAGCCGTTTTTGAGAAACCAATTATAAATACATACACAAATATTGCTTGTTTAATACAGAACTTATGTAATACAAAGAGCTATATTTGGTCTTTTGTTATAATTTACTTGAGCCGCTCTTATACACAATCGATTTATATAGTGTACATTAACTGTCCGGATTATGTTTCGATCAATAATATTGTTATAGAAAAGTCTACGACCGTCTATCCATTGTACGTCAGTTGTCCGATTGACCTTTATACTTGCTGAACTCTGATGTCCCTTCGATTACTGTTTATTTTTATTCTGTGAACTTTATATCAGGTTTCTTGAATATGATGAAAGCAGTATTTGCAAAGTATATCTTCTTCATTTTACCGCATAGATTGAAAAGAAAAAAAATATAACAATACTAGTTATACAAGCTTTGGTTACTGGTACGAGTACATACAATTTGGTCGCACGTAAATAAATAAAGAATTAAGTACTCGTTCATAATATAAATACTTATTTTATAAGCCTTCTTGACCCACTGCTGGGCAAAGGCCTCTCTCCATTCCTTCCACTGTTCTCTGCTCTGAGCCTGTTGTACAAAAAGCGTCAAGTTCATCGCGCCATTGCGCCGTGGTCGGCCTCGACGCCGCGCCGCCGTCTGTCTCTCGGCGGTTGCCAGATAGTTTCGGTCTTGGCCCAGAGTTCCAGTGTCAAGCAACTTACCTACGTGATTAGCCCAGTCCCACTTTAGCTTGGCGGTTGCTTGGGTGACATCGAAATGAGTATAAATCTTAGTTATGTTACTAATAGGTCTTTACTAATGAAATTGCCGAAATTTTCTTACAGTTTAATGAGATCATAATTTCTACAATCCTAATGCTATTTTTTTCATTTGTCTTATATTTGAAAGTTGAATTCAAGGTTATCAATTTACGCATAAAATAAGTTTTTATTTTTAGTTTGATATATAAAATTAAAGGTTCGAAAATTGTTCGTCTTAAACGTCGTCCGATTTCATCATTAGATTTGTTATATTTTTTTACAGATAATATTTTTCGAAAATTAAATTTAAGGTTCTGTTAGCTTAATGTCTTCCCAATAATGTTTAAAAAAATAAAAAAAATTGGATTTATAATTCCTAAGAAAAATGCAAAAATGTTAGTACTGAAAATTGAGTTTACCTAAAATTCGCCATACAAAACGGCAATTTCATAGGTAAAGACCTATTATAACAGCTACGAATGACTTGAAGTTTGCAAAACACTATTTTTGTGTACGCAGTAATCAAACTTTGGTTACAGAGTATAAAAAATAAATTGTGGTACGATTACGCTGAATCAAGCAAACTCTGTGCTAGAATTGTATAAGATCTATCTATTTTATGACCTAACGTGCTCTCCAAAGCGTGAAATCGTAACCAAGACTTTGAACTGGAAAACGTAGCGTAGGCATGCCTCCCACAAATGGTCAGGTAAACTATTAGGGTGTCATTCAGAGACATTTGGCTGGCATGGATCGAATGGTTTTGTATGGAAAGGTATAAAAATTATTTCGTGTAAAAATTAATTTTCCTTGGGAAAGTTGCTTCTTTTCATGAGTAGAATCACTAGGCCTCGGGAGTAAAAGCAATAAAAATTCATGCTTTATCAGCTGATAGATGCCCACGGCTAGAATAGGCTTGTCCTAAAGATCTCTGTGACAATCGGTACTGCACTGCTTGCATCCAAGGGTGTCATTCAGAGACGTTTCGCTAGCACGGGGCCACCAAAACCCAGGTCTACCTTGGTCTTGCTCTGTCACCGCTCATAATTACCTGTCTCTCAACATGATATTTTTCTTCCATAGGTCAAAAATAAATTTAGTGTCACACCCCAGACTCTAAATACATCGAGCGCGAATTTAAAATTTGAAATTGGAAGGTCGTGTAGGCCCGTGTGTTTAGTCCAAAAGACCCTCAGAAGGACCACGAGAACCTCGCGGGCGAGTGCGCGTTGGGGTGCGAGGTAGATTGCGGGCGGGGGGCGGAGTGTTCGTTCTGAATGATAGTACTATTAATTTATTCTGTTGTAGTGCTCCTTATCACCGTGCTAGTGCTAGCGAATTGAGTTAAACAAAGGTTAGACCTGGGTTTTGCTGGCCCCGTGCTAGCGAAACGTCTATGAAGGACACCCTTGGATGCCAGCAGCGCAGTACCGATTGCCACAGAGATCTTTAGGACAAGCCTATTCTACTCGTAGCCATGATCATCTTTCAGCTGATAAAGCATGAATTTTTATTGCTTTTACTCCCGAGGCCTAGTGATTTTACTCATGAAAAGAAGCAACTTTCCCAAGGAAAATAAATTTTTACTTGAAATAATTTTTATACCTTCCCATACAAAACCATTCAATCACGTGACCACTTAAGTATGTTTAATAGCAGCGTTTTACCTACCATTAAAACGCTTATTAAGCGATAACCTTATTTGAAGCCTAAATATTTGAGAGTAGCGTACTTGACTTCCTGTAGCGAGTCGGTCATGTTACGAGTACTACCATTTTTCCCCTCTACGTATGACGTCACTTCCTGTGCACCAGAGTGGGGGCGCTGACTTCGGAGCTGATTCGAGCGCCCTTGCCTCATTGGCACTCAAATATTTATGGTTTTGACCAGGCAGAGATAGACCTTAGGCTTCAAATAAGGTTATCGCTTAATAAGCGTTTTAATGGTAGGTAAAACGCTGCTATTAAGCTTTGAACCGTTATTTGAAGCCTAAATATTTGAGACGTGTTTGTTATCGCCTGGTGGACAGGACAAGTGATAGGTGAAGGGAACATAAAAAGGATTTATATCAGGTATACACCAGTAAATTAAACAATACAACATGGTTTTTACCAGAATATATATTTTGAAAACACAGGTAAGTGCAAAAATCAACAATAATCAATAATTATATAAACATTGGTAGAATTGTACGGCTAGGTAATTTATTATAATCTTAATACACATTTATCATAAAATGAAAATATTATAATTCGTTTACAGGTGCGAAAAGATTAGAAATTGAATCAGATGCAGATTGAACGGCTGGATTCTTAACGATTTCACGACAATAAAATTTAAGGAATGTATTTTCAGAACGCCAGTTACCCTTTGCCAGTATATCATCGATTGGACAGTTTTCTACCCAGCTCTTCGAGGCAACAGCGGATCTTACGCTGCCAGGGCTTGCCTTGATGCCGGCCCGTTGCAGAACGTTTTTCACCCAACCACCAATGTTGGTACGAGATGCTGCTTTGGGGACGCCAGTACAAGTTAAGAATAAGTTATCTAAATTACAGATCTCTCGTCTTGATTGTGATAATGTAATCACTCTTTTTATCCAAAATAAAGGATCTAAAGTTGAATGGTCTTTATTTTCGAGAATTTCCCAACCTGACTGCCGCCTACAAACTGAATCAGTTTTAGAACCATACTTAGGCCAAAAAATAATCGAATTTTGAGTTATAGAACAATGATCACATCCGATAGCTAAAAGTGTCAAATCGTGCACCCGGCGTCCTGAGCACAGGAGAAGCAAAATAACAGCTCGAGCCGAACTTTCATGTAAATTGTCAGAATTAGGCATGTTAGACTTTAACCAATTAATCAAAACATTTGTGTCCCAAATGGGGGCTTTCCTAGGTTTCACACTAGACATACTGATAGACTTCAATGCCTGACGCACCAGCAAGTGGGAACTAAGCCGGTTATCTAGATCAGGATCACATAGCGTAGAAATTGCCGATTTATGTACCTGAATCGTGCTGTAGGCTAAGCCATGTTTTTGATGTAAATCAATTAAAAATTTTGCAAGATCAGCCCCCTTAGGACGCGAATAATCAATATCATTTTGATGAGCCCATTGACACCAACGCTTCCATGCCGGTCTATAAGTTTTTAAAGAGGATTCGCGCCAACTCTTTTGTAACAATCTTTTTTGGTCTTCCGTCCAACCTGCTAGACTCTCCGTCCACCCCCACATTTCCAAACCTCCAGGGTCATCTCTGCAATCATTGGAGGCGGGTGGCCTGTCGTTGCATCGACTAGTACCTGGTCTAGATTGCGGACTGTGAACGGGGGCCCCAGAGCTCGACTCTTTAGATCTGACCGCCAAAAAACTTTCATCCACCGCGGTGCGACCACTAGGTAAATTCCCATCGCAGTATTGAGATGTTGTAAGACACGGGGAATAAGGAATGGCGGAGGGAACACCCATGCCAGGGGATAGTCCCACCGGTGACTGAAAGCATCGTACAGATGGGCTTGCTGGTCCGTCAGGTCTAGCGTTCCGTAAACTGGGACTACGTGAGCCACGGCCGACGCAAAAAGATCTATCACTGGCATGCCTAACTTCGAGAAGATCAGATTTGTGGCTTGCGGTAAGAGGTGCCACTATGGGGGACAAGCGAGACGGGATAGGCGATCTGCTTCGGAGTTGTAACGTCCGGGTAGGTGATATATCTCTAAATGGATTCGAAACCGGTCTAGTATTGAGAGAATTTGATAGGTCAAATTCATGAGGAGAGCTGATTTCATCCCTCCTTCGTTCTTTAAGTATGCAACAACTGTCCTGTTGTCGCTCTGTATCATCAGAGAGGAGTCTTGCAGGAGACGGGCATAATCCTTGAGGACATACCAAATTGCCAACATCTCGCGAATGTTGGAGTGGAGCTGAGCTTCTTCCAGGGTCCATTGACCCGATAGACTGACACTGTTCAGTTGGGCTCCCCAAGCCACACCTGACGCGTCTGTTACTAAGTAGTTGGAGGCCGGAGGGAAATGAATCAGCGAGCTGTTCTTGACATTGATACTCCACCATATTAACTCTTTGATTGCTAATTTTGGTATAGGATATTTGTGACGGGGATCCTTCAGCAATAGTTGTTGACAGTGCTTGAGAAGGGCTCGATGATTCAAACGCCCTCTTGGTACAGGAAAGCTCGCGAAATTGACCATTCCTACTATACTTTGAATTTCGCGAAGGTTGGCCTTTTTTCTTTTTAGAAGGCCTGCAACTCTTTTTCTTATCTCCAGACTTTTCTGGCGAGGCAGATACTTTTCGTTTGTGTGAGGATTCCAGACGATTCCCAGATACTGAAGGGCCTTGTGTGGAACAAGTTCCGACTTGGCATAATTCACTTGCCACCCTAGGTACTCTAAGCTTCTGATTGTTTCCTGAGCCTGCTTGATCAGAATTTGAGGGTCTTGGTGGACGAGTAAATAATCGTCTAAATAAACTGCGATACGAAAGCCCTTTTCTCGGAGAATTTGAGCGACCCAATATGTTAGTGATGCGAAAACTTTTGGTGCTTGCGCCGAATGGCAAACACGTCATTTGATAAAGCTTCTGATCGTAAATTACTCGAAGGAAACAGCGGTGAGCTTTGGCTACTGCCAGATGAAAATAAGCATTCGACAAGTCTATTTTGATTAACCAGTCTTGGGGTTGTAAAAAGCTTGAAATTTTGTGTGCATTTATGAGGCGAAACTTTTGAACACATACAAACTTGTTTAGATTTTTTAAATTGAAAATCGGTCGTGCATTTCCGTCTTTTTTGGGAATCAAAAACATTTGAGAAACAAAACTCGGGCTGGGATCTGCAGGCTCCAACACCTTCATTATCAACATTTGACGAATAACTTTGTCCATCTCTACTGATACAGGTGTTTTTATGCGATGATTCGCCAAATTTGGAATAGCCAACGGTGGCCTTGCTAAAAAGGGAATCCGAAAGTTTTTTATTATGTTTATGAGGGTGGTTGGAGCCTGTAAGTCTTCCCAACGACTCACAAAGTTTATTAGTTGGCCCGCCAGAAAAGTGCTCGAGTCAATATTTTCTTCTCGGTTGTCCTCGTGGAGCATTAGA
This sequence comes from Athrips mouffetella, assembly GCA_947532105.1. Classification (NCBI taxonomy): domain Eukaryota; kingdom Metazoa; phylum Arthropoda; class Insecta; order Lepidoptera; family Gelechiidae; genus Athrips; species Athrips mouffetella. The sequence continues at coordinate 34,179,937 of OX383957.1, read as the reverse complement.
TTGACCGGAGGTTCGGCTCTGTCCCTTGTTGGTACTCTGGTACGCATCGTTATGAAACGAACGACTGGGTCTCTGACGAGAGGACCTTGGATGTTGAGCTGTTGATCTTTGCCCTGGCCGATGAGGGTAGTCGCGCCCGTGATTTTGAAAAGCATTGTTTACATTTGGGAAAAATTGTGCGGGTGGTTTGCTCATGAAATCCGGATAAGTGTACGCCGGAAAATTAGGTGGCTTATTATAAGTAGGAGCATAACTAGGCAGGGCCTGAGTCTGCTGTAGGGGCTGTGCCAGGGCAGCAGCTTTATTTTGTGTAGGCGCACGGAGCGGCCAACATATTTTGGATATACCGCCTGATTTTTCAATAGCAGAGGAAAAAGCTTCTTTTTGAAACAAGTTCTCGCCAGAAGGGGGTATTTTGCGAAGGCTAGCTTTCAAAAAACTATCTTTGACGGACCTTAAAAGACTATCACGCCTTTGTTGAATCATTTCGGCCCTATGGCCACAAGCTAGCTGCAAAATATCACTACTAATCTTTTGAAAGCTACCCTGCACAAAAACTTGTTGAATCTTTTGTTGTAATGACCTAGGGTTCACTTGTTTAACAGAACCTACCCATTCAATCAAATCTTTAAAACCGCTCTGAACGGCTTCGTTTTGCTTTATAACTGCCTGCGTAATAGCAGCAAATCCTCGTTCAGTGAGTGCAATCGAGTTATACTTGTCGTAAGGCCGTAACTCGTCATTCGTGTCTAAGTAAGTAAACCCCGGGGAGGAGCAATATAATTTTTGGACCTCTGCATAACGAACACTGTCCCATTCTTCAGTATTGAAGTGTTGCATACTATTTAGCAGTTCAAGGTGTTTAGAAGACGATTTGGGCATAGTTGGCTCTTTCAACACTGTATTTAAGGGTAGATCTAAATCAAAACAAACCGAATTTTCGGGCGGATTTTGATCGGAAATTTTTTCTCGACCTTCCTCATAAAGCTCCCTACTCACATTTGCACTTATTTCTGACATTGCGTCGTTAAATTTTTCATAATCCGGCCCATGGGGACTAGAATGGGCAGTAGGTTGAAAAGCCATGCTACTCAAGAAGTTTTTAATCCCACTTACTTGCTCAGCTAAAATACCGATAGCCTCCTCTATTTGCTGACGACGGCGTTTACTTTTCTGATGCGGATCAGCCATTAACGACCTTTTCTTTGGCCGAGAAGAAACTTCTCGAACCGGCTCGTCGTCCTGCGGGTCAGGCGCTGGCGGCGCTACCGGCTCCACTGTACGCGGTCGCGGCGGCGGCACCTGCTCCGCGGCTCGTGGCGGCGGCGGTGATGCGGCATTCGGTAAAGTCGGGGTATCCGACATGCTGGTAGTAGTACTCGTGTCAGAGTCGGATCCAGAGGAAGAATCTGAATCACCAGACTCTGTATTTTCCATGAAATTCTGGAAATAACAAAAATATTACAAAAAGAAAGAAAAAAAAAAATCGAACGGTAACACCGTTATTTTACTTCGATATAAAAATTAAACAAAAATTTATTTAAATTTTGCACTAAAAAGGAAAAGATTTTTGCTTGTAAGCACAAAGTTGGAACTTACTTGCAATGCAACCGATCGCTACGACTAGCAAGTCGCCAATGAGGCAAGGGCGCTCGAATCAGCTCCGAAGTCAGCGCCCCCACTCTGGTGCACAGGAAGTGACGTCATACGTAGAGGGGAAAAATGGTAGTACTCGTAACATGACCGACTCGCTACAGGAAGTCAAGTACGCTACTCTCAAATATTTAGGCTTCAAATAACGGTTCAAAGCTTAATATGGAGAGGCGAAAAAAATTTGAGTAATTTTTTTTTTTGAAAAGTTGCTTGTTGTAATATGAAAAGTCACGCTGTATAGTGATAATAATTATTAAACCAGAACTGCCTTACGAAGAGCATAATAATAAAACAAAAAAAAAACATAAACAAACCTTAAACCTAAATTTTTGAATAAGGTCTCAGATAACACGATGTACGAAATGACTCAAAACACTTTTATACTAAAAGAACTTACAATTAAATAAAAATAAACACTCGATCGCATGTAAAATGCGTAAGAAGATGACGCACGCGCCGAATTGTCCGAACCATTTGCGTCAGCGATTTAAAAAGACAATACAATACTGAAAGAATGACTGTGACACCTTTTCCTGACGCATCAAGTGTTATGGCAGTAGTGAATGGAGATGCCGCTTAATCGATGAGGGTGTAAAGTTTCCCATACAAGATAGAAAAGTTTTCAATAATAACGAGTGCTCTTTTATGAATTACAATACAGAGTGTGCGAAAAAGTTCTGGGATGCGTTAAAGCACATGTTTTACCCATAAACTGAAAAACTTTGCCCAAGAAACATAGCTCAAAATACAAAAAAAAACCTCCCGTAGCTGCATTGCGACTGCGTGTAGTTTTGTTTCGGATCGCTGGCAGCAACGGCAAGAAACTCTGCAGCACGGCCTACTTTAAGAGATACAGCAAACGGCAGACTTTTTGTTGTGACAGACCACAGGTTTGGCCAGTACTGCAATTATTTTTGTATCATGAGAAAAACGCTCCGCTTCTTCATTCATTATTTAAGAGCCATGCTCTTGTCGGTGTAGCTTTCTCCATCTGTTTCTGTCTTGTATTAGGTTTTTCAGTTCTCTCTCTCTTTCATCCTTTGGCAGTACTCTATTCTAGGCCGGCCGCGGCCTCTTCTACCTTCCACTTTTCCTTCCACATTAGTTTTTATAAAAATCTATGCTTCTATGCGCGTATTTTCCAAAATCTTTGGTTAACAAACAGCTTTGGCAAAACAGCTTGAATAGTTGTTCAGTTCAAAGAGTTATTCAGTCGAAAAGATTGTTCACATTGATTGATATTTAGTTTAAAACGTAGAGTAATTCTGAAGAATGATAAGTTTAAATTTTATTCTGATAAAAACTAAAATTTTCGCAATACCGCCAACACTGGCGGACAAAGTACTGAGCCTCTTAGAGTTCGCCTTGTAATTTTTTTTTCTTGTGTTTTGCTGGAATGTGACAAATGACCTTTGATCCACCTTTGATCGAATTTGATATTAACAGATTTCATAAATTCTTTTTTGGCTATATTTCACAAGGGCACTGGTTTTTAGACCGAGCGATTGCGATCAGTGAGCATTCATTTCTATTGATAACACTTCTAAAAGAAACCCTTTGCCATTTCTTTTACTCCCATTTGAACATAATTGTGATAAAGTCACTCGATGTGAACAGAGTAACAGATCTTCTGTCAGTCGGAGTAATGTGGCGGTCAGCTCAGTCCCTATATTTTTTATCTGCTGCCTTGAGTGACGTCACCTCAACCTTCGTCAGCCGGGAAACCGAGCGCAAAAAAGCGGATTCCAGAGAAAAGTGCTATTGTTAGAGATATTTTTATATAATAAAGAGCTTTTGCCGGCACTTTGTTCGCATGGGTTGTGGGTTGTTTTGATTGTCGTGATTCAACAGGGTGTTTTCAACCACCTTTTGAAATGTCCTTTGGATGCGCTACAAATCAGCATGAGGAAAAACCATCATAATGCCACCATGTGATCAGTATGAAAATGATTAAGTCAGTTTGATTGTTTCTGTCGAATGTCTGTAACATTTTTTCTTGTTATAAGATTTCATATATTTTACTGTCTAATAAAAAGGAATCACCAACAATGATTAGCGTACCACCCATAGACACTTCAAAAAACGTAGTTAAAGAAAAAAGAAAACTCCCTATTGAATAGAAACATTTTATTCGCTTGATACTCGTAGTATTTTAAAAGCGGTTCGAAACTGACTGCCCTTTAAAATAAACGTACCTACTTAATATAAGAGCTCACCCTTAATAGTTGTCATATCTCCGGTTTTCGTTATTATAGCGAGATAAAATATAAACCAGTTTTTAAGTTTAATTATAATGTTTTAAAAAAAGAAAGATTCATTAAAGTTTGTCCAGTACTTTTTGTGTGATGCATGTACAAACCTAAAAACAAACAGAAAATTTGTCCCGATAGGAAAATTACTTGAACGTTGACAGATAGAAAATAGTATCAATTCATCTAGATGTGAATAGAATAATATTTGCATAAATTGCATACTTGCTTTCAACCTTACCGTTAGGTCATTGCCAATATATGGAAAAATACACATGTCTAGGTAGTTGTATCGTATAACGAGAGTGTGCACTCTGTGGATGAAAAGAAGTACGGTCAAGTGCGCGTCGGTGGAAACTTTTTCAACTCTATTACCATGTTATAAGGTCCAAAGTGTTTCTAGTGACATGCTTTTGAGTGTACAAACAAAGGATGCATCGTGTGGAGTGCAACCACAGAGCAGGCAACCTTCAGATGAGGTCAATATCAACGTAGGTTTATTCTTCCCATCTTAATATGAATACGAGTAGTATGGTTTTGTGTCATTTACATGTACCTATTCATTTCGAATATACAATATTCTATGATACAATAGATTATATTTTCGTGGACTTATGTATCTTAAAAAATCAAAACCTATTGAATATTACATAGAAACATCATGGGCAATCATATTACTTAGTTTTAACGGAGTCGGATTTGAAGAGAATATTCATTTTATACAAGACGACTTTAAAAAAATCCTTTAAATCGTGCGCTATCAGTAACTGTTTAGAAAATAATGATAGGTATAAAAGAGGATGTAGAGGACTTATGTGAAACATGTTTTTCCTTGAGATGACATTTCACATGCAACTTGCAACATGTTGCATTCAAACAATAGATGCGAGCAGGATGCGAGTATAATAATAAATGATACGGATATGGGCGTAAAGACAACAAGAGAAAAGGTACCTACTTACGCCTAATTTGCCGCCTTGCATAACAAATAACTATTAGTCGTCTTCCAAATTCCACAACTGCCAACGCAAGGTTTGCATGATAGAAAAATAGACTCGTTTGTAGTACTAGGCGTATTTGGAAAGTTGGTCAGTTTTATTGTTTGAGTAATATATCATAACATCCCATGACACGTCCACTGCAGGACATGGAGCTCTCTCCAGAACTCCATCAAAATCGCGTAGTACTTTGACAGGATTTACCAAAGTGGCCACGCTTGTATGTAAGTTGGTACGATACACAGAAAGATGTTGCTGCCCATCCTCCGGGTTATATTATGAGCCCGTTGTCGCACTTTACGACACCCACGGGTAGAGATGGGTTGGTACTATTCTTTGCCGGCACTGACTCGGATGAATGAGTAACATTGTAACATACTAGACTAAAAAAAATATTCCAGTCTCGTTGGATGCCTATAGCTTCCCAATCACATTTTTTTCAGGGATGATATTAACCTCAAATTGAAAATATATTTCGTAGATTAATAATATTTGCTGAACGGAAAGAAGATTGCGCGGAACCGGGCAGCGAGATGTAAACGGTATTATGGTAATGTTCGTTCGAAAATTATGTGCCCGATGGGATCGTTAAATATTTATTGGCATTATGCCTATATATAGGATTCTAAGAAACTGAAGCGAATATAGCTTAGGTTCTGGGAAACGTACAAAAAGGCTCGTGATTTAAAAACAAAAAACCTTTGTGATATCGTTTTAGCGGGGTCGTTTTGCTACAACGTTCATACAGCTCTCACATACATTTATGAATGTATTATACTAGATCAAACAAGTACGAAAGTGGCAGTTTGCTTGCATACAGCACAGACACAGTTCTAGTTTTTTTCCGTGGATCAGAGTCTATTATTTCACTGCAGTAAAGTAACGATCAGCGATCTACGGTGTCAAATCTTGTTCTACTAAACACATACCTCACTGAAGCTATGGAGGATGGAGCACAGGTCGACGTCGTTTACACTGACTATAGCAAAGCCTTCGACAGAATTCAGCACAACATCTTGCTAACGAAATTATTTAATATAGGCATAAGAGGGGATCTGCTGCGGTGGTTCTCGTCCTACGTGGACAACCGCTCCCAAGCAGTTGTTGTTAAAAACTACGTTTCTGGGTGGGTCTCTATTCCAAGTGGGGTCCCACAAGGTTCTTTGCTCGGTCCCCTCCTTTTTGTTATTTTTGTAAACGACATCGACCTATGCTTCCGTTCATCACGCTTGCTCTGTTTTGCAGATGATATGAAAATATTTTCTGTGATATCATCTGTAGAGGATGCTAGAGCCTTGCAGGCGGACCTTAGTCAGCTTGAATTATATTATGCTGCTAATCAACTCGATTTGAACCCATCTAAATGTAGCGTAGTTACGTATTCACGAAAGCGATCCACAATAAAATTTAACTATCATCTTAAAGGTGAGCTCTTGGCGAGGGATTTAGTAGTCAGGGATTTAGGTGTATTTTATGATTCCAAGCTTATTTTTGATACACACGTCAATAATATGCTTTCTAAGGCTTACAAAGCCTTGGGATTTGTAATTCGTGCCTCAAAGGACTTTACACAGGTTAAAACATTCAAAATTCTTTACTGTGCTTTTGTTCGTAGTAATCTTGAGTACGCCTCCCAGGCATGGAATCCTAGGTACGCTACTTACATCAACCGAATAGAAGGTATACAGAAAAGATTCCTACGACACGTTTGTTACATAATTAAAGATCGCTATAACTCAGATTTGTATATTGACCTGTGTAAAAAACACCATCTACTTCCTCTTTATAAACGTCGAGAGATTGCAGATGCAGTTTTCTTTTTAAAAATAGCTTCTGGAACTATAGATTGTCCAGACCTTCTAGCACAGATCTACCTAAGAGCTCCTAGTAGACCTCTCCGTTTCAATCCACCTGTCCACCTGCCTTCGGCTAACACTAATTATAGACGAAATTCATTTATGTGGCGTGCGGGTAGCAACTTTAATGAATTATCCATAAAGTTTGAATTAGACCTATTCAACACGAGCATTGCTTCCGTCAAACATCTGTTGACAAAAGATTTTATGAGCAGTTAATTGTTAAATATTCACCTTGTTTACCTGCGTGTCGTGGGTGCAGTCTGCTGGTTCTCTGTACGTGCAGCGTTCAGTTGTCTTTTATAGTTATAAGTTGTTTTTTATTTGTGAAAACCTATAATTGGCTTTATGTTTTTAAACTCTGTGCTTAATTAAGATGTAACGCTGTTGGTTTTCCAATAAAAGTAAAAAAAAAAAAAAATCATTAAAACTACAGATGTAATGGAAAAAAATGATGATTTATAGCTACGGATACTGAGAGAGTTGGTCGCTATACAATATGGCTTCAATTCCATCCCGCCTGCACTGTCTTGCTATATCTATGTTGTTTTATGGCCAATAATTGCCCGAATAAGTAGACCACCTACCTGATAAAAAGCCGTCATCTCTGCCTAAAGCACCAAGCGGCTTTGCTTATAACGTGCATTGCACAGAAATAAATCTAACACAGAAGAAACTAACTAACTGAGTTCTAACCAAATGGCAATGACCATGCCACTACCAATTTTTCAATATCTTTTAAAAGCTACATTCTCTAGAAATGCTCGAAAACGACTGATAAAAGTGTATTTTTGAGTGTGAGACGTGGACTCCAACACAAAGAAATAGAGAGGTTGGAAGCGTTTGAGATATGGTATTGGAGAAGAATGGAAGGGAAGAGCTGGACAGAAAAAAAGACAAACGAATATAAGTTTTGGATTTTGTTAAAGAGAAGAGAAATTTGCTAAGAACCATCGAAAATAGAAGAGAGACGATGGTTGGGTGAATGGACAACTGATCAGGCTTGAAACTTACATAAGGAATATTATTGAAGGAAAAAATGAAAAGAGGAAGACCAAGACGCACTTATTTTGACCAAATAAAAGTGAGGGTATAAACGTCGAGTCTTACCAGGATGTTAAATCATTGGCAGAGAGATAAATGGAGATAGATCACTGACAAGAGCGTGGCTTTTGAATATAAAAAGAGACTCTTACACAGCGTTGTAAATATGAAATATGATATATGCCCGTAACTTCACTAGTTTATAAAAACTGCAATTTCAAGGCAGAAATAGGGTAACAGGTTCGTACTTCCCCAGGCGAACTTTGTGTTTCGTAGCTAAAAATAGGCACTATTTATCGTTGAGCTTAAATCCTTTCTCATCCTTGTTTCCTTGCAAAAGTTGTTCAATTAAGCAACCAGATCCGAGGTTTAAGCCTACACGTCCGTTCAGGCTCGTAAGCGTCCTGATCCTTACAGATAGGATCTCTGTTTGACTTGAGCTCAGCAAAAGTTCATCAATCACCGGACAAAGCCTCCAATTATGCAAGTACTACGGTCCTTGTAGCCTCTAAATTAGTTTATTTAGTAAATGTGTTATACGCACTTTTGGTAAATAACTCAAGCTAATTTAGATTGCCAATCATGATACTCAAGGAAATGAAGAAAATCTAATAAATCTGGTTTTTTACCCGACTGCCCCAAAACAGGAGGGTTATGTTGTTCGAGTGTACGTATGTAAGTATGTATGTATGTATGTATGTATGTATGTATGTATGTAATTATGTCGATTTATTTGTCGCACACTGCAGCCTAAACGGCTTGATAGATTTCAACATGTGAGGTGTCGTTAGATTTGTATTCATTGTGGGAGTGTCATAGGGTATAAAAAATAATAATAAAAACATTTTTGTAACTACTCGTAAAACTAAAAAGTTCTGAATTAAAAATTATAATTATAATTAATATTTTTTGTATTTGTATTTCAGTTCATATTTTTCTAAGCAGTCAGGTATTTTGTTTTTTTGTAATAATTTTTTTATTCAACGAAAATATTTGATGAAATTATTCCAATCACGAACACAAAATCTTATTACTCCCTCCAAATCAACAACGTGTCTTAATTGGACTTAAGTGTACAGAGTTTATAGGATGGTAGGATACTACAGCGCGTTCAGGACAAGTCTGTCTATGACGGTTATTTTCTGCGCATGGGTGACAGGCAATAAATGATTTAATACGGTAATTCTATGTTTTTCAGACAAACAAATTAATAAAGTTTTGAAACTTATGTGGGATGATACCTTTGGGTGCGGTGTTCAAAATTCGCTCGCCTTCATTTTTGACTTCTGCGCATTAACGTTTATAGACAGAGTTATTTTGCACGCAGTATACCTACTAAGTGATAAGTTGATAACTTACGTGTGAAAATCTTTTCCCAAGTATGTGCACAGAGCAATTCAATCGAAGAAAATATTAAGATAAATCCGAACCGTTCTATGGGCACATTCAGTTTCATTTAGACGGAGAAAATGGAAAAATTGCAGCGTAGTTTCTGCTGTAAACCGGTTAGCATCCCCTCGTTCTCGTATTGGTTTAGATTGCGACCTACATCCCGCCAACTTTAAATAAGCGTAGACACTGTGGTACTGAGGTTAACGAATCGGTCAAGTGCGAGTCTCGCTTAGCTGTGCGAACTGTAATTCCGCGACCACCACATCACACAAGAAGTAATAAGTATTTTTAAAAGTTTTTGAATAAAGATGATAATTATGTGAGATAAGCATGGATGAGATTATGAAAGCAATGAATAGTATGAAATCAGGTAAGTGAAGCAGCTGGGTATGATAGAGTGTCGGTCGAGATGTTGAAGGCTGGGCGAGGCATTGTGGCTAGTCAGTTGTACCGCCTTTTCAACCTGTGTTGGACGAACAGCCAAGTACCAGGTGACTGGTTCAAGGCTGTGATTGTGCCGCTGTACAAGGGAAAAGGGTCACAACAGGACTGCAAAAATTACCGCGGGATAAGCCTTCTTAGTGTTGTCGGCAAACTGTATGCAGAGGTTTTGATTGAAAGAGTGATGAAAGATACTGACGAAAAAATATGGGATGTACAAGTGGGATTTAGAAAGGGAATGGGATGTACAGATCAGGTCTTTTCCTTGCGGTGCATAGCTGAAAAGATTTTGGCTAAAAACCAAAAAGCGTTCGTGGATTTAGAAAAGGCCTATGACCGAGTGGTGAGGAATGAATTGTGGTGGTGGAAAGTGTGAAAGTGATATTGAAAGAAGAGTGAATGCTGGAAACATGGTGAATGGTGCGCACGCCTTTATGAGGAGTCAGAAGGTGTCTCACAAGGCTCGTTTGGCTGTTCATAGGGGTGTTTTAGTACCAACACATATGTATGGCAGTGAAAGCTAGGTATGGCAGAAGAAGCATGAAAGTTGAATTAATGCAGTGGAAATGAGAGCGCTAAGAAGTATGATTGGTGTTAAATTGAGTGACAGGCTTATAAATAGTGTGATAAGAGAACGGTGTGGCGTAAAGGAAGACGTAGTGACCAAAATGGAGAAAGGGATGTTGAGATGGTTTGGTCATGTAGAGAGGATGAATGAACGAAGACTGACGAAAGAGATCTACCAGGCGAGAGTGAATGGAAACGTTGGAAGGGGAAGGCCTAGGCGAACGTACCAGGACCAAATTCAGGACGTTCTGAATAAAGGCCAGGTTAAAAGTACCCTAAAGCGACTAGCATGTATGAAAGGATTGATGAGGTTACAGGAAGCAAGGGAAGTACTCGTATGTCAAGATCGTAGCAGGTGGAGGACTGTGGTCTCTGCCTACCCCGACGGGAAAGAGGCGTGATGTTATGTATGTATGTATGTTTATTTAGTTTCACCTGTCGCGGTGTCTGTCATTTCGACTTATGTTCCTTGGGAAAATTTGTTCAGTTACTGATACTGATCCCGCCCCTGAGCTATGGCACGCAATCAAATTAACACCATATTTAAAAAAATATTGCTCGTTTTATAGGATAGTATTCTACCTGGGCGACTGAGCTTCGCTCTAATAGCCGCCTCAACCACAGAATATACAATAGTAAATAAGTGCCTCAACATTAAAAATCATCGGGTGAGCCAGCTATGCTACCCGCCAACAGATGGCGCTGTAGGTTTTTATCTGGAAAGCAAATGCTTAAAAACGCGAGGAAAACGAATTTTCCCAGACATGAGACCTAGCTAGATCGATTTTCCGCCCCCTAGAACCCCCGCATGGTAAATTTCATCGAAATTGTTAGGGCCTTTTTCGAGAAACCGATTATAAATAATATATAGTACCTGGGCGACCGAGCTATGCTCTGTATAATTAAAATGTCATCGGGTGAGCAAGCTATGCTACTCAACAACAGATGGCGCTGTAAGTTTCTTAACCGCACTAAAACGCGCTAAGAAATATTAAAAAAGACAGTGAAAATGATTTTTCCCAGACATGAGACCTAGCTAGATCGACTTTTTGCCCTCAAAAACCCCTGTATACTAAATTTCATCGAAATCGTTAGAGCCATTTTCGAGAAACTGATTACAAATATATATACAAATATTGCTCGTTTAATAGTATAGGATACACATATTGCTCGTTTAATACAATAGGATAACGCGATGTTTGAAATAAGAACGGTTCAAAGTCCAATGTGTCAAGCTTGACGTTCTCTTGACTGTACAAAACATACGGAATCCTTTTGTTATAGCATGCGCTTAGGATTTAAAATTGAAACCACAAAACTAAATTTTAATAGGTTTATACGCGAACAGAATATCATCTTACTTCAAATCTAAGAACTCTAAGAAGGTTCATTTTGTACCAAAAGTCGAGTTGTTTCCAGTAGTTTGTTTAGTCTATTTTGAAACGCTTCCAGATAATTAAAGTCTTGAATGGTAAGTGCTGGGATCATGTTCCCCAGAGATTTGTCGTTGTAAATAGTCTCAAGTTCTCTCAGAGAAATTAAGTGATAATAGGTATTATTGATTGCGTAGGTACTTTCCTTAGGAATTATATAGATATTACAGTCGCCCGCACGTCAGTAGGAACACATTGACCTTGAATGGATCTTCGAGCTCGGATATTTGAAGCGTAACGCTGGTTCAGCTTATACTTAGGCCGTCCGCTAAACTCGCGCGGGCGCACGGAGCGGGTGGCATGGCATGTCTCGGCATTCGCTGCGTGTCACACCGCACCGCGCTTACATTTATAACATTCTTACTAAGCACGCAGTGAATGCCGAGACATGCCACACGCTCCGTGCGCCCGCGCGAGTTTAGCCACAGAATATATAATAGAAAACAAGTTCAGCGGACGGCTTTTGTTTCCACTTGCTGCCATGCTTATTTTCTCACTTGATTTCTATTTTCCCGACTAAATGAGAATGGTGTATTCCGTGGGAGTTAGAGGGTAGTTTGTGGCTTTTCGTGAAGTGGGTCTACTATTTCGAATTACAAAATTCATAAGGAAATATAAGTTTGATATCTAGTTTTTCGGCATTCCAAAAATATATTGTAAGGAAAGGAAAGCCAAAGTCTCGAAGTCCATTTTAACAAGCTATTTCTTGTTAAAATGCAAAGTAATTCATTTATTCATTCATTAATCATTTTATTTATTTATTCATTTATTTCTCTATTTAAATGTGTACTATCGCGGCCTTTCGCGCCTGATCACTTAAGTTTTATTTGGCTTAAAACACTTTCAGCTTTGACCTATTAGGACAGCTGTATCGCATTTAGTTACAATCTGCATTTTGACGTATCCTGCGTACTCAGTATTGTAATTTTTACCTTACATTTTTACGGACGATTTATTTGAATTTAGTAAGCAAAAAAAATTGAGCAGAGTGATCAGGTATGAGAGACCGCAATAGTACTTAGTATTGGCAACGTGAAGGAGAAAAGACAAAAACATGAACCTGCTAGATGGTGTGACGAAACAAACTCTAGCTGCACGATGCTGTCTAAACCACCGGAATGACCTGGAACCATGTCCATTTCTGATACCTTCTGTTTTGTTGACTAACTAAACTTTATTATTATCTCACATAGAAAGAAGTACAAAATAGATCAGTAAGACACGCTAGTAAACGTTCATCTATGTAAGAGACTGGTGCCTTTAGTAGGAGACCTGTATGACAGACACCAGCCTCTCCTACACTGGACCGGGAGCAAATTAAATTTTTGTGCGTACTCACAAGCAAAGAAACTATCTATCTATAACTTTAAATAAGCTTTCTGAAATTGGCTGATAATAAAATATCAAGCAAGCAAGATTACTTATTTAGTTTCTGCCAACAATATGAAAACCTCTTATCTGCCTACTCGTAACTTTTCCCTTCACGTAAAGAAGGCAGTTCTCCGTATAATGTCTGATTGGACGTTGCGCGTTGATTGCTTTAGCTCCATTCGCGCCTTACGTCTGTCTTTCTTCTCGGCTTTAAGAAGAAAAGGGATAGATGCGAGCCCAGATAAGCAGACAATATGATGGATCGGATAAAATGTATCTTTGTGGAGGATATTGTTCCGTGAAGGATAATTACAAAGAAGACGGATTGGGTGGATTAGATTACAGTAAAGAGTTCTTCGAACTTCATTTTAGGTTATAGTGAATTTGTTTACCAGGATTTAGAGGCGAAGTTTTCGTTTCTTGTTAACATAGAGGAAAGGCTTGAAACAGTTATTTCTTTAGCTTACCGCTGTCAGTTATCTCGCGATATTAAGCGACCGTTTTTGGAGTTTTTATTTACATTGATTATCGCTCTTTATCTAGGTCCCAGAATAATAATAGAAGTAGATTCTTCGGATTAATAAGTATTCGTTGGATTATTACATCCCATTGACTATCTTTTTTCGAGACTGTTTTCCTTTATTTAAATAAATAGGGTCTAAATTTGTACAAACTTATAACATCTTCTCCTAGAAATACGGAATTGGGTAGTAAAACATATAGGAACAAGGTCAAAAGGATTCCATGCGTTCGGCAATTTCGCTGGAGTTTTCAGTTCACTACTGACTGCGCTTTTAGGAGAGTAATATTTGATGAACGCTTTCAGCTCGACAACTTGCTTCGCTGAGTGTTCAACGCATCGACTACAGTGCTTTCGGGGCAGTATGGCAAAATAATGAAAGCGCTACTGTATAAAATCTATTTCCGAAATGAATATTCGTTGCACAATGTTACGGAAAAAACATAAACATCTCTCTAAGTAGCACAGTTTTTTTGCAGTCTGCAAAAAAACTTTACAACCAAACTTAGTTTTGCGGTCCTAAAAATTTACCCTATTGCTTCTAAAAATACTGGTACATAATCGGAATCTCCGACGCGCGAGTTCATTTTGCACTTGACCGTTTTTAGGGTTCCGATACCAAAACGGTAAAAAAAAGGAACCCTTATGGTGCCGCTCTGTCTGTCTGTCTGTCTGTCTGTCCGTCTGTCTGTCACACCTCTATATCTCAGCAACCACTTACGCTATCGAGCTGAAATATGGAATAGTTTTAGAATATAGTTGCCCAACTTAATTGCACATGAAAATTTTTTGAAAAAAGTATGATTATTAATGTAAAGGGGGCCAAAATAGGGGGGGCCAAATTTCAAATTGTCGCTACTAGGTCGAGTGGGGTATCATATGAAAGGGCTTTACTTGTACATTTTAAAATATATTTTTGTATTTTTTTAAGTTTCTTAGTTTTCAAGTTATGATGAAAAATTTCAAAAAAAATACCATTCTTACCCCTTATCTCCGAAGTTTGAGTAAGGGAAAATCTGAATTAATTACAGTTGACAGAGGTTTATGTAAACTTTACAGCAAAAATAAAACGATCTTTCTAAGTTGCACAGTTTTTCAGAAATCTGCAAAAAACCTTTACAAACAAATTTAGTTTTGCGGTCCTGAAAATGGACTTTATTGCTTCCAAAAATACTATAGGTATATCGGAACCCTCGGCGCGCGAGTCCGACTCGCACTTGACCGGTTTTTTTTTTTAATAGTGAGTCACTGTCCACAGTGGCGATATTTGTCGAATGTATATGCAAGCTACAAATATCGTTTGCATTTTAGATTTGTCCACGCCAATAAATAATACATATTTACCTATAGATATCTCAAAGGTCAGCAGCGCACTTGTGCGACCCCCCTGGTGTTGCGGGTGTCTATGGGCGTCGGTGATCACTTACCATCAGGTGACCCGTCTGCTCGTCTGCCTCCCTCTTTTATAAAAAAAAATCTTCATGCAAGCGATAAAACAGTGACCTAACCATCGATGGACTCCGGGTCACGGATATAAAGTTCGATGAAAAAGAAGCATTATTCCTGTAAACAGTCCTAATATATCAATGGCGGGATGCATCTGCAGTTGCAAGAGTAAGTAATTAATATCACCTGAGGGATTTATATCGCTTAATTAATGTCACGTACGTGGACAGTGACTTTTTAGTAGTCCAAATTACCATCATAAATGAATACAATCTCATTTTCATAATCATCACCATAATAAAGCAATAAATGTGGTTTATTATTGTGGAGATTTTACCATACTCGTAGTTACCGCGCTTGTTGGCTTTGCGGCTGGCACAATGGACCGTAGTTCACAGAGGACGCTTCTGCCTAAACTTTAGTCGTCTTTTACAACACCAATGGGAAAAGTCGTCATGGCAGGCATTTTATAAAAATACTTTCGTGTGAGTCATAAGTAGAAGGAAATTGTTTTCCTCCAAGTGCATCCAGGGATTTTTTACGACTTAGTTATTACCTCGTTTTATTTTCCTCGCCTCAAAATGATTTCTCGGAATTACCGGGAAAAAACTAATGCCCAGATCTGCAAATAATTTATGCGATAAGTTATTTGATGATATTACTATGCGTATAGTTTGTCTTAGCAGTTTTCCTTATGAATGACTGGTTTTATTGATTGAACGTGATCGATTGGATATAATTTCATAGTATGTATCTTAATATCATCCTTATTGAACTGAGTTAAGCTGGATTTCCATTCGACAAAACCTAAAAATATTGGAAGGTAGACACCAAAACAAAAAATCGGTCAATTGCGAGTCGGACTCGCGCACTTAGGGTTCTGTTCCCATCCATCCACCACATGTAGGGTGTAAGAGAAGAGTTTTCAAAAATTTAAAACTGAATAAAACTTTTAGGAAATGGAAAAATAAATCTGTCTCTCCATACAAACTTGCATACTAGATTGGACAGTTCATATGGAGAGGCCGATTTTTATTTTCATTTCCTGAAAGGTTTATTCACTCCTTGAAACGGAGCTCACCTTAATTGGTTATAATGGTTTATGAGAAAAGTTATAATATTTAATGATTTAATGATTTTAGATTTTTTTCTTTTCTTGTGCAGTGGAACCTAGCTTCTTGCCTTTCTTGGTTCTAGATCAACGGGAAGAACCGTTTGGTTTGGTTCATAAATGTATGAGAATAGGGGACATAAATAGCCGTATCTTTTGATTGTGTTGTTTTAATCTTGAAATTTTCACAGAATTAAAGAGTCCCCGTTGGACCTAAAAATCTGGATATAAATATCTGCCTAGAAAATAATAAATCTTTGTCTGAAAGTGGTCCTACAAGTAAAAGTCAATCTTGGAAAAACATCTCTTTGCCGTTTCGATCGAATCGATAGTCCAACCAGCCATATTAGACCCTAGCTCAGAGTGTTGTCTCAGCTAAATGCTGAGGATGAAGAGCTGACGTACTGTCAAAACGTTCCAGTGCTTGTAGAGGTTCTTTGGGCTCTTTCCAAAAGTTTTGTGAGCACCGCCCCAAGCCAAAATGCAATACCACAAGAGTGATTGGCATAGAGCGAAATAAACTACTTTTAAAACCTTAGGGTTCGCCACATGACGTAAATGTTTGAAGATAAAGATTAGTTTTCGGGTCCTAGCTGTAAGTAAATCAATATGAGGAGAAAAAGAAAGGTTTTAATAGAGTTCGTTCTTGATAGCACTGTATAGTTACAACCAGAATTTTTGCACGAAATGGAATAAGCTTTAATTGATTTATCAATTAGAGAAATAGTCTTGGAATTTAATTGCGCAACTTAATTGCAAAAAAAATAATAATAAAAAAATATTATTACTATTGTAAAGGGGACCGTATAGAGTGGGGCAAAATTTTATAGTGTCGTACTAGGTCGAGTGGTGTATTATATAAAAGGGCTGTACTTGTATATTCCAAAATAGATTTTTGTATTTTTTTACAACTCTTAGGTATAGAAATATCTAGTCAATGCAAAGATTTAGAATTGTCTACTGGCCTTTACGTAGTTTTGTTTACTCGTAATACTATTCAGTCCCCTGCATTTCACCCCACTTTGCTGTCAATGCCAGAGCAAGTCGCAAGTGAAACAATATTGCGGAGCTGGAAATGGGTCGAGAGGCACCCAGACGTCAATTACAGGCCCACTTCGCAGCCACCAGCTTTGTAATAGTGACTGCTCTAGCCTTGCATAACTAAGGCATTGACTACAAATGCTACTTACCACTATTGATAGAAAGAAGTAAGGCTTTGTTCAGAAGTATCCGCGAGTTTGCCGTGTTTTGTCCTACACTGATTAATCGTTAATAATTGGATCACACGGACGACTAAACAAAGCGGTGTTGTACGTGAAATAGTATCAGGAATCACCGCTTTGCCCCTTCTAAACAGGGTCTAATCCGGTACATGTAGTCATGTAGTTACCATAAAAATCACTGAATTTCAGACTTATGCAGCTGAGTTCAATTTTATGTTTATTGAGTTAGACAGTGATGATCACGTATGTGACTAAGAAATAACGAGGGCACTCATTGAAAACATAAGAAGTCACCTTTAATTGGTTGCTTGCCCCAATGGCTGATGGGGCCTAAAAGTTCTAGTACTTAAAGAGTGGTGACTAGAACCGGAAAAGTAGCGTGGGCGGACCTGAAAAGACCAGACAAGTTGAAAGTCTTAAAGGAAGTTTGTCCTATGTCCAGCAGTGGACGTCTATCGCCTGAAATCATAATAATATGGTAAACACGCCACAAGTGAAATTTTATTATCTATGCGTGTGTGACTTCAACTACAGGTTAGTTACACAATACCGTAGAAATGGGTCAAGAGGGCCATCTCCTCTCTCGCGTTAGTATCCCTTAGTAGTTTGTGCCTCTCTCTACGCGAGTTCATGCCAAATGCACTTTGAAGCTTTTAGCTGTACTTTAGCTGTGCTTTTAGATTAAACGTAAAGTTTTGTCCTAATAACAGTCGTTACCTGTTATGCAAAGATAAAAGTTAGCAGCTATCCGAAAGAAACAAATAATCGAATTAGCTTTCTGTATCTTTCATGTAACTGCGTTCCTCAGAGGCGCCTCAATATTGCCTTCGTATTACAGTCATTTTCATTGAACGGGGCTTTCATTGATGCCTTTGCCTTACAAAACACGTTACTAAAAGGTTTAAGGCACAATCACACCTCCCTGAATACAAAGACTAATTTGGCATACATTGCTGGGAGGCTTGGTTTTGTAAATTCCAAAATCCTTATTACAATCAGCAATGTATGCCGAATTACTATCTGAATTCAGGACGGTGTGATCGTGGCTTAATCCATCACTTCTTGGACACCCTGTCTGTAATAAAGATATGCATCAACTTTAGTTCTACGGTTTTAAAATATACCTTCGAATATATATTGAACCAATTAGCTAATCTTTTTTGATGTAGTGTGTACGGTCAATCGCATATCAGTGGAAAGATTCGCAACTGTTTCACAATGCCAAAACGTCTATAGTGCTTCTACTAACGTGCTGTTGGGTGCATAGTCGTTTAGTGATAAAATACGAATAGAGTCTATACAGGGTGTTAATTTGATTGCGTGCCATAGCTTAAGGGGTGGTTCAGTAACGATAAAGGAACTCAAAAAAATTATAAAAAAAATTCTACTTAATTTTTTTTTACCTCCATTGAAACTAAACTAACGTGGAGGGCAATGACCCGGAGCACCGCGCCATCAAAAGCGTGCGAAAGAGTTTCAGTTATGTATGTGCCTACCTTATCCACTGATACTCGCGCGCTGGCTCGGTGATAGCGCGATGCTCCGTGTTAGTTAAAGTTTCAATGGAGTATTAGATTTTTTTTTCAGTATGATTTTTTTAAATATTTTTTTTGTGTTTCTCTATCGTAACTGAAACACCCCTTAAGCTATGGCACGCAATTAAATTAACACCCTGTATATATACACTTTTAATTTGCTGATTAAATGTGATTAAGTTTGCTTGTGTCCCTTAGTGGACTGTAGTTCGGACCCGAAGAAAATCCCAGTTTTATTACCACTTTTCAAACTTAATTTATTATGTTGGAGAATAAACCCTTAAACAGTTTTACCCGAATTAATTGTAAAAACCAGCACACAAAGGATATTAAATTGGAAATGCCAGAGAAGGTAGTAAAAACTAGGGGAACTCGTGGTACAGTTTTACGAGTGCATTTGCATGCGGGTTACGGCTCTAGTATAGATCTAGAGTTATGCGGGAGCAATAAGGAAAGTTCCGCATTAATGCATGCGGAAACTTCCCATTAAGTGAGTATCTATCGCATTTTTAATATTATTTTCTAACAGACTTAGTATGTACGGGACGGGTTTATTCTTATTCGGTCATGCAGGCACTCAAACGGCTCCAACGGGACCCTATGAGCCTACGTCTTTCTGCGTCATAACTAGCCGGTCGAAATTTCCACAGAATATAACACTACATCTAAATTTTCATCTGTCTTAAAAAATGTAGAGTGGTGGTATGGAACTCTCGGTGTGCGAGTCTGGTTTTTTTATTTGTGCAAACAATTCTAATACTTGGACCTACCATAACACTTTCAGATATACGACGTACGAAATAACTCTGTCTATGACCGTTAATGCGCAAAAGTCAAAAAATGAGTAGCGGGGGTGAGCGCGGCTTGTGGGGGGAGACGAGCGAATCGTTCACTTACTCTCCGCCTGTCATAGACTTGTTCTGAACGCGCTATATCACTCAACCACTTGAAGAAAAAGACTACTCTGAACTTATTTACCTATATTTATCGTTTTCAATATAATAATGATAAAGTTTTCTATCAAGAATTTATCAGAAAGTACCGCAAGCACAGCGTGAGGGGTATAAAAAATAGTTATTGGATAACCAATCCATCACGATGCAAATTGGCTGATACCCCGATCGGAGAGCATTTGCATGTCTGAAGTTTATTCAATTTCGTTGTTGTCAGTATTTTCATATACAGGCTGTAAAAAAAGTACGATGATCCTTCTAAGGGATAATTTTACATTACTTATAGATTGTAAAAATATATTTTCTTTTAAAAAAGTAGTTTTAGGTCAAGAAGAAGTGGGTCACCTGGAGGGAAAAATGACCTCTATGACTATCTGGGTATGCAGATTCAGATTCAGATAATTTTATTCAATGTAGATTCTTTACATAATACTTATTGAATGTCATGCAGAATACAATTCAAATAGAGCGAGTCTACGCCGTTGCAGACAAAAATGTTATAATATTCAGTCACTAACAAGTACCTATCCATTCCAATAAATTACTGTAATATGATTCGAAGGAATATCAAATTTCATGAACACTTAAAAAAATAAAGAAGATAAAAGAAGTATTTTCTTTACTGATGTAAAATCACCCCTTAGAAGAATCATCGTAACTTTTTTACACCCTTTATATTAATCAAATACGAGTATCTATTGGTTTAATATTTTTTTGCATTGAAGTTGAATTCACAAAAGTTAGATGAGGAATAAGCCCTTTCTCCGCTGCTTTCCAACCTATCTACTTTTATACGTAACTATCAAATTAGCGTGACTTTTAATTAGTTCTTGATAGAAAAAGGCATAAATGTACTCATGATACTGAACAACGTTCCCCAAGGAACATAGGTCAAAATACGAAAATCAAGTCTTGATCTCCCATAAAAACTGCATCAGCTAGTGCATAGTGCATTTTGGTATGGGAGGTCAAATTTGGTTTTTCGTATTTCGACCTAAGTTTAAGTGTACATCCGTATCTTTTTCTCTCTCTCTCTGCCTAGCCTAATCTCATTTCTTTTGGGGTCGGCTCTCCTCGTCATTCTTCGCCAGACGCATCGGTTCTGGGTCGTCGAGTCATCTCTTTGGACTTTCTTCAGGTCGTTTTTGATGACGGACATCCAAGTTTGAAGGGGTCTTCTACGTTTCTTTGGACCAGTGTAAGGACTTGTCTGGTCATATATGCTCTTCTGGCCTTCTCATTACATGCCCATATCACCTTAAACGCATGCATATCTTTTGCTATCAAGAACTAATTAAAAGTCACCCTACATTGAACGTCAAATTTTGTATGAAATTTGCGAATTGCATGTCATAATTTTAAGGTTTTGTTTCATCATAACATTCCATGAAACGTCCACTAAAGGACAGGGAACTCCCTCCAAAACTCCAGCAAAAACGCGTGGTACTTTAAAGGGGACCTACACGTCCGCAGTTTGTAAGGTGGTGCGATACACAGGAAGATGCTGCTTGCTGCCCATCCTCCAGATCATAAACCCTTAGTCGCCTCTTACGGCACCCATGTGTATTGGGTAGAGATGGGTATATAGATAATATTCTTTACTGGTAATTGTTTATGAATTGAAGGCACTTAAATGAAAAGATTAGCTCTTTATTTTGACTTGTTTCTGTTACTTTAGGCCGATATTTCACTGGGACACCATGGTAGCGCGACTGGTTGCGCCAATGGTGTCCGTAACTAGACACCAGTAAAGACACCAGAGTCGCCACACCCTGCGGCCACAGTATTAAGGGCTATATTTCACTGGGAGTGGTAGCGCTACCAGCATCCCAACTGGTTGCGCCGCCAAATTGGTTGCGCAACCAAACGGACACCAGATGAGTAACTCTCTATAGAGCTGTATACATTTTGTTGGTAGCGGCGACTGGTTGCGCTGCCATGGTGTCCCAGTGAAATACCGGCCTTAGACCTAGAACATTCTAAATCGCTGGACGAATTATATGGCCTCGTCTCGTAGACAGTACACAGTCAGTGTACGCTGGGCAGCAAAAACAACCAGCATAAGCTGACCCAGGGCTACGCTACGAACGCACGAAACCAGAGACCCGTTCAAAGTCAGTGTTTGCTCCGACCGTAGCTATGAGTACGTAGATGTCATGCTTATTCCCATTACAATGTTTGCAGATTGTTCTTGCAACTGAGATCTAAAATACTATTATTATTATTGTAAAGGGGGCCCAAATAGTAAATTGTCGTTACTAGATCTAGTAGAGTATGTTATGAAAGGGCTTTACTTGTACGTTCCGAAATGGATTTTTATATTTTTTACAACTCTTATAGTGTTTAAGTTATGATAAAAAATGTCTAAAAATACAATCCCCCATATCTCCGAAGTTTGTTAAAGAAAAACTATGAATTAATTGTAGTCGATTAAGGTTTATATAAATATTACAGGAAAAATAAAACGATCTTTCTAAATAGCACAGTTTTTAAAAAATCTACAAAAACCCTTTACAAAAAAAAATTGTTTTCAGTCCTAAAAACCGGCCAAGTGCGAGTCGGACTCGCGCACTGAGGGTTCCGTACCACCACATAATCATAATTGTATTAGTTGAAATTTCAGTAAGTTAATGTGCTAGATTTTTTGAGTCCGACACGCGCTTGACCAAATTTTATTATTTGTTGTTATTTTATAGCCTATGCCCTATAAACATACCAATTTTCAAGTTTGTAAGTGTTCCCGTTTTTAAACAGAACTAAAACAAAAATCGCCTTAGCAACCATCCAACTTGACCCCTCTCTTATATGAATGTTCTTGAAACGGGAGCTCACCACAATTGGTTACCATTAGTTGTGAGAAAAGTTGTAATATTTAATGATTTCAGACTTTTCCCATTATTTGTACTGTGAGACCTAGCTTCTTGCCAAATTTCATAATTTTAGGTCAACGGGAAGTACCCTGTAGGTTTTTCATTTTTGAATAAATGTATGGAGATGAGGACATAAAATGCCATATCTTTTGATTGCGTCGTTGTAAAAATTTAAATTTTCATATCTTGTGTGGTTCATGGATCCTAATATATGGTATTAATTTCAACCTGATACCTTTACCCGTTCGTGAGATAAAGGGTCTTGACAGACAGACAGACAGACAGACAGACAGACGGACAACAAAGTGATCCTATAAGGGTTCCGTTTTTTTCTTTTGAGGTACGGAACCCTAAAAATGGACTTTATTGCTTCAAAAAATACTATAGGTATATAGGAACCCTCGGCGCGCGAGTCCGACTCGCACTTGACTGTTTTTTTTTATATGACTTCTTCCTTCACCACTTTTCAGATTCAGATTCAGATAATTTTATTCAATGTAGATTCTTTACAGAATACTTATTGAATGTCATGCAGAATACAATGCAAATAGAGCGAGTCTACGCCGTTTCGGATCGTGCTATGGCAGCGTAAAAGAAACGGCAAGAAACCACTGCAGCACGGCCTACTTTAAGAGTCGGCTTTTTACAATGTGTTTCTTGTGTTTCGCTGGAATATCAGAGCACCATACCTCTTTGTCATTCATATAGTCATCCAATCTATAGTAAGCTTTTTTACATAACGTTTGCTTTACACATTCTTTAAACTTTCTCTCAGGTAATTGCACTATATTGTCAGGTATTTTGTTGTAGTATCGTATACACAGACCAACGAAAGATGTATTGACTTTAGTTAATCTAGTATATGGTTGATCAATTTTATGCTTATTTCTAGTATTAAAATTATGCCTGTCACAAATTTTTGGTAATTGATGAATGTTCTTTCTAGCATACATTATATTTTCATAGATTTCGTGAAGGTCATTCTCATGTTTATGACAGACGTGACCTAGTAGTTATTACACGTTGTTTACAATGGCGAGAAGATATCTCTTCCTGATTTTCCTCTCATAAAGTTGGCAATTACTTCAGACTGTCTGTGTCTCGAATATTCGTAGTCCATTGGTGTGCATAAGTCGAACAAGACACGGTGCTTTGAAGTCACGCCTCTTCATGCAGTACCATAACTTTACTGTACGTAGATTTGTATACGATGGATGGAGTACGAGGTAACATCTCTACGTTTATCATGAACGTCATAACATCCCATGCATGCAACGTTCACTGCTGGACAGGAGCTCCCTCCAGAATTCCAGCAAAATCTAATGTAATCTAAAAATAGTCACCACGCTTGTAAGATTCGGGGATAGCGACCGCTGTTGTTGGTGGCCGCAGTATGTAAGATGGTACGATACACAGAAAGATGTTGCTGCCCATCCTCTGGTTTATAAACCCTTAGTCACCTCTTACGACACCCAGGTGTAGAGATGGGTTGGTACTATTTTTTTGCCGGCACCACACGGGCTAGGTACGTTTTTACTTTCTTTGCTGAAAAATTATAACCGCCAGTAACACAAAGTAATTTTATTATATTTTGCATAAGAAGTCCACGATTCACTCACAAACAGATAGGCGCTTTTTGGTGCTATACATGAGCTTTGTTTCATCGTAATCGGCTCACTAAAACTTGCTAAAACAGAAGCTATTATACAAATATCTTAAAGGCCGGCAGCCCACCTGTGACCCCCGGTGTAACGGGTGTCTGTGGCCGTCGGTGATCACTTACCATCAGGTGACCCGTCTGCTCGTCTGCGTCCCTCTTCAATAAAAAAACCGGCCAAGTGCGAGTCGGACTCGCGCACTGAGGGTTTCGTACCACCACATAAACATAATTGTATTAGTTGAAATTTCAGTAAGTTAATGTGCTAGATTTTTTGAGTCCGACACGCGCTTGACCAAATTTTATTATTTGTAGCTTATGCACTATAAACATACCAATTTTCAAGTTTGTAAGTATTCCCGTTTTTAAATAGAACTAAAACAAAAATCGCCTCAACGACCATCCAACTTGACCCCTCTCTTATATGAATGTTCTTGAAACGGGAGCTCACCACAATTGGTTACCATTAGTTGTGAGAAAAGTTGTAATATTTAATGATTTCAGACTTTTCCCACTATTTGTACTGTGAGACCTAGCTTCTTGCCAAATTTCATAATTTTAGGTCTACGGGAAGTACCCTGTAGGTTTTTCATTTTTGAATAAATGTATGTAGATGAGGACATAAAATGCCGTATCTTTTGATTGCGTCGTTGTAAAAAAATGAAATTTTCAGATCTTGTGTGGTTCATAGATCCTAATATGTGGTATTAATTTGAACCTGATACCTTTACCCGTTCGTGAGATAAAGGGTCTTGACAGACAGACAGACAGACGGACAACAAAGTGATCCTATAAGGCTTCCGTTTTTTTCTTTTGAGGTACGGAACCCTAAAAAAAGCTATACTTGTCGTAAGGCATAATGAACTTATAACAAAGTTGAGAGAAGTTAACCGTTCTGAAGTTGAAAGCGAAAAACGAAAAACCAGTCAAGTGTAAGTCGGTTTCGCGCGCCGAGGATTCCGATATACCTATAGTATTTTCAGAAGCAATAAAGTCCATTTTTACGACTGAAAAATTAAGTTTGTTTAGCAAACTTCGGAGGGGAGAATGGTATTTTTTAGACACTTTTTATCATAATTCAAGTCGTCAAAAAATACAAAACCTGATTTGAAATGTACAAGTAATGTCCTTTCATATGACCTAGTAACGACAATTTAAATTTTTACCCCCTTCCCCTTTTTTGAGCAACATTTAAAATAATAGATATTTTTGTATTTTTAGGGTTCCGTACCTCAAAAGAAAAAAACGGAAGCCATATAGGATCACTTTGTTGTCCGTCTGTCTGTCTGTCTGTCTGTCTGTCAAGACCCTTTATCTCACGAACGGGTGAAGGTATCACGTTGAAATTAATACCATATATTAGGCTCCATGAACCACACAAGATCTGAAAATTTCAATTTTTTACAACGACGCAATCAAAAGATATGGCTTTTTATGTCCTCATCTCCATACATTTATTCAAAAATGCAAAACCTACAGGGTACTTCCCGTTGACCTAAAATTATGAAATTTGGCAAGAAGCTAGATCTCACAGTACAAATAATGGGAAAAGTCTGAAATCATTAAATATAACAACTTTTCTCACAACTAATGGTAACCAATTGTGGTGAGCTCCCGTTTCAAGAACAATCATATAAGAGAGGAGTCAAGTTGGATGGTCGCTGAGGCGATTTTTGTTTTAGTTCTATTTAAAAACGGGAACACTTACAAACTTGAAAATTGGTATGTTAATAGTGCATAAGCTATAAAATAACAGCAAATAATAAAATTTGGTCAAGCGCGTGTCGGACTCAAAAAATCTAGCACATTAACTTACTGAAATTTCAACTAATACAATTATGTTTATGTGGTGGTACAGAACCCTCAGTGCGCGAGTCCGACTTGCACTTGGCCGGTTTTTTTGGTTGTCAGTAAAGTTAGGCAAGCTTATTTTAAAAGTATTTTAAATTAATAGCGTCCTTAGATTATTATAATACTAAAAATAGCGTCAGTAGTTTCTGAGATAAACAGGTGTGACAGACAGACAGACGAAGTCGGAATAAGGGTTCCGTTTATATCATTTTGGTTCGGAACCCTAAAAATGGACCTTTGTCGCTTTCACTTGGGACTTGTGGGACCTCCTGCAATCGGGCGGACTTTATTAGTAATTCAGTCAGGGGACCTCTACATCATCATAACATCCCATGAAATGTCCATTACAGGACTGGGAGCTCCCTCCAGAATTCTAGCTTTTGCTGGAAAAATGTGGAGGGGAAGTAACATAGCTTGTCAGCGTTACGGCTGGCACCATGGACCGCGGTTGTTGGTGACCGCATTAAGTAAGATGGTATGATACACAGGAGGGTGCTGCTGCTCATCCTCCACTTTTTAACCCTTAGCCGCCTCTTACGACACCCACAGGTAGAGATGGGTCGGTACAATTCTTTGCCGGTACCACACGGAACCCATATAACCTATATTATGCATACGACATAGTATTTAGCAATAATTACTACCTGCGCTGTTTCTAAACCTAAAACACAAAGACTATTCTCACACTCACTTTTACTAGAAAGCTTGTGAAAAGAAAGCAGTTTCCACGCATTTCCATCCACGACACATGCCCATGGATAACTCATGTGTGAAATCATAGAATAAGGATTTATAAGCGTATAGAAAATGCACTAAAATGACAACATATAAATGCTCACTACCACAAATCAAATCTTTTAGATTAGATATGTTGTCTTTAAAACCTTCATATGCTTGCTTGCTTACTTAACGAATTAAATTTCCGTCATTTTTAAACTAGTAAAAAATTTATTTTTTATTGTCAATGGGCTTACTCTTGACCTCGATAAAGTCTTGAGTTAGTCTTGGTCGACGATGAAACGAACTTGCCCAGAAGAAGCCTATTCACTCGTGACTTGAATAGATTCCGGTTATATGAACTCGAAACTCGATGAAAGCGAATAATTTGGTCTCTATGTGTACAATCCTAGTTCTGAGCTGTCATATGCCTATGTCCATTGGTTTGGTTGATTGATTAGGACCAGTGGTAGTGTTTAGCCGGATGACTGGCGACAAATTACGCGTACATTGATTGCAGCGCTTTGACTATCGGAGCGTGTCACAGGAGAAAACAGGAAAGGGTTGGCACGAGGTGATTTGATTACTTATATTTATTTAGAGTCGTCCGTATCCTATAAAAGGTTACGGAGGACTCGAAAATAAATAGGAGGAGAGGATTAAATCCTATACGAAGTTCAGTGCTGGACAAAGAATATACAGCAAAAATATGTGCTACATTTTGGTTGGTACGAGTATGCACAGTGAAGAGGACGTCAACTTGTAACATTAGACTTTTTACTCAGAGTCAAAAATCAAGCTTTACCTTATTTTGACTGTAGCATTTGCGTTTGGTTAGTGGCCGCCGTATGGTAGTACAAAATACTGAAGGATGTTATTGACCATCCTCTGGTTGAAGATCCTTTATCTTATCTCATCTTATTACGTAGGGCTGAGTTCCTTAATGGACCTCAGAGCACTTCGGGAGCTCAGGGATCTTTTGTACCTCCCCTGCCTTATTGCTCCAGTGATCTTCCGCTGTCTCCAAATATGCTCGTTATGAGCTTCGATGTAGATTTCAGCGGAAGGAGCCTGTAGTCTTCTGGTGTCGGATAAGCCTGACCCAGAATCTTCATACGCTTGCTAGCCAAAGCATTGCATGTTCGCTTTCTTCACCACATGCTCTGCAAGTAGTTGTATCCGACAGACCCATCTTGTGCAGATCCCTTAGTTGCCTTATACGACACCCACGGTAAAGATAAGGTGATGCTATAATTATTTTTAGCCATCACTACAACACAATATAAACACGAAGCTAAAATTGTTTACGTTAGTACAAATAGATGGAATACGAGTTTTACGCGCAATAAAAGCGTGTTTGAGTTTGACTGCTAATATTATTTCTGAAGTCATTACTTTCAGTGAATCATTTATAATTATGTACACTTCGTAAACAAGATTCACGGTGATGAAACAGGATAGTTCATTATGTGTTCCTATTACGAAATTCTTTCATTTATTTGAGAAAGACTTTACTTAATCCTATATCCTATATTATTAAACGAGCAATATTTGTATAGATATATATATTTGTAATCGGTTTCTTGAAAACGATTTTGATGAAATT
Organism: Athrips mouffetella; assembly: GCA_947532105.1. Lineage (NCBI taxonomy): Eukaryota > Metazoa > Arthropoda > Insecta > Lepidoptera > Gelechiidae > Athrips > Athrips mouffetella. The sequence goes on along the minus strand of OX383957.1, from coordinate 34,151,444 downwards.
TTGTATCCGGGGGTTTTTGGGGACAAAAAATTGACCTAGCTAGGTTCCACGTCTGGGAAAAACCGTTTTGCCCGTGATTTTAGGCATTTAAATAAAATACCGCGTTTTAGACAGAAACCTACAGCGCCATCTGTTAGCGAGTAGCATAGCTTGCTCTCCCGATGATATTTTAATGTTGAGGCGGCTATTAAATTGTAGAGCGAAGCTCGGTCGACCAGGTACTCCTATACTATTAAACGAGCAATATTTGTAATCGGTTTCTCGAAACCGGCTCTAACGATTTCGATGAAATTTAGTATACCGGGGTTTTTGGGAGCAAAAGATCGATCTATCTAGGTCTCATGTCTGGGAAAATTCATTTTCACCGTGTTTTCTAATATTTCTTTGCGCGTTTTAGCGCGTTCAAGAAACTTACAGCGCCATCTGTTGTTGAGTAGCAAAGCTTGCTCACCCGATGATATTTTAATCATACAGAGCATAGCTCGGTCGCCCACTATTAAACGAGCGATATTTGTAGGTACATATATTTGTAAACGGTTTCTCGAAAACGGCTCTAACGATTTCGATAAAATTTACTATATGGGGGGTTTCGAGGGCAAAAAATCGACCCAGTTTGGTCTCGTGTCTAGGGAAATTCGATTTCCCCGTGTTTTTAAGCATTTTTATAAAATACCGCGTTTTTGAAAATAACCTACAGCGCCATCTGTTCGCGGGTTGCTTAGCCTGCTCGCCCGACGATATTTGTTGAGGCGGCTATTATAGAGCGAAGCTCGGTCGTCCAGGTACTTTTGATAAAAACACGACTGCTTCTCAAAAAATGGCTTATGCCTTTTTGTGCCTTCATTTGATTTATGGCTTCGGAAACTTGGTTATAAAATTTCAAAGAACTCACGAGAATGGGGCGGCACTTTTTAGTTCGAATTTGAAACGTCACCGTATAACTCTGCGACATATGTTATTGATGTTATTGGCCTTTAATGACCCATATTATTTACCACTTTGTAAATGTAGCTGTAAGCTCCCATAATATAATAAAATATCTACCAAAAAGTATTATATAATAAAATATCTACCAAAAAGTATTAGAAAATCCTAAAATACACCTCTTTGTTGCAATCGAAGTTTTCCCTCTGAATGTTCAAGTGCGAAGCTTACATTTTTTGGCTGCCTGCCTTTAGTTCGATTTGCATTACCGGTTTTATTTGTTGGATTTCCAATGCTGTAACTTAGGTGCCAACAATATGATCGAAGTTGTATTAGCACTTCCCTTAGTAAGGGTCGAATTGATAAATCCCGCTTAGGTGTGAGATTATTTTTAAGGGGCATCTTGAGGTGTTGCATTAATTAATAAACAGAAATTGAGTAGATGTCATCGGAGCAATTATTACTTTAGTGTTATAAACACACACACTAATTTATAAACGAAACTTAACTCAAAATTGTTAATGCTGTCAAATAGTGACGAGTATTATTTTAAACTGTCAGTCTCCATTATTTATTTATTAAGAAAGAAGAAACTTTAAAATTAACATTAACAACATTATTAGAAGCAAAAAAAAAAACGCTGACATAAGTTCTTTTTGCTCTTTTGACGTTTGACTCAAAGACGGACACTTGAGCTTGATATTTGGATAGTAGTTTATTAATTAGCAAGATCTTGAGATGCTAATTGCATCTTGATAATTAAGTCAGCTGACATGGTGTTGGGGAAGATTTTGAGAGGGATTTATCAATACGGGCCTAAGACTGCTACCGCCGCTAATGTGCCAGGATGCACTCACGGCTCGACTGCATCACTCGCAGCTCTCAAAGTAAACAGCTTTGACGCCTCGTGCGTGACAAATGGCCGCTCACCGCTCGTTTCAACCCGGACGTGGCGCGTCCACTCGATTGGACGTAATCCATCTACCTAGCTATTAAGAGTTCACATATCTTTGTTGCCCCGTGTGGTGCCGGCAAAGAATAGTACCAACCCATACATACCCGTGGGTATCGTAAGAGGCGACTAATTGTTATAACCTGGAGGTTGAGCAGCAACATCCTCCTTTGTATCTTACATCTTATTTACTGCGGTCACCTACAACCGCGGTCCATAGTGCCAGCCGTAACGCTAACAAGCGAGGTGACTATGTTACTTCCCCTCTACATTTTTCCAGCAAAAGCTAGAATTCTGGAGGGAGCTTCTTGTCCTGTAGTGGACGTTTCATGGGATGTTATGATAATGATATCTTTGTTTACTTTTGTTACTGCCAGTTGCACAAAGTGTTTTAAAATTTAAAGCTCCTTTAAGTTTATTGCTGACTCTTTCTGTTTTGCTGGCAAGGAGAGTGACAGCAATAGATTTAAATGAGCTTTAATTTTAAAGACGCTTTCTGAAATTGATATGTTGTTTCTTAAATAATTTTTTTGAAAGTAAAATAGTAAAAAGATATTTCCTAGCTTAAATCGTTCGTTTCGTTTCTTGTTTCTAATTATTCTTGGTACCTACAGTTTGTAAGAGACTGAAAAAATGAGACACTTAAACCATGTGAAAGTTTAAATTTGAACCTTCAGTTAAAAGTTTGAATAATATCTAGGTAGTTGTAGTGTATGTATTGGGATCATAATTTATAATTTAATAGATTTATATAAATATGGAAAGTTACCTCTCTCACAGTTATGAGTATAGTCTTAAGGTTGATTGACGTTGTACAATGGTAGCTTCATTCTTATTCACCCCGCCCTGGGTCATTAAATACCATTATCAAGTGGACCGCGGGCGCAGTCGTATGTCAGCCGTCTCTAGGGCACAGTGTTATACTTAGTATACCGGTTACATCAGTGAAGTATATTCGTATTATTTATGTGGCAAATAATCTTGAAGCCCCTCGGGATACAAACACTACAGTAATTATATAGTTATTTATGCAACTGTTGCGTAATGAGAGTAATTTTAACACGAGATCTGGTTTTTGATACGAGGCGCAGCCGAGTATCAAAATAGTATAGATCGAGTGTTAAAATGACTAATTACGTATAGTTGCATACAAAACTTTATCTACGACCGACGAAATAATTTTTTTTTTAAAGAGTAGTGATCAATTTATTGAACTAAGAGGACAGTTAGTACAGTTAATTAAAGTTATTCCCGAAGTTATTCCAGATCCAGAGCTTGTGGATGGCGTTGCTTTAACATTAATTTCATGTATATGGTTACTGACAGCCTCTTGTAGAATCATGTTCTCCTGGTACATACTTTCCATTTTGTTCAAATCATTTCTTTTGTTGCCAATGTCACTTTATATAGAAGCGAGCCAACTGTCAGCTTCTTGTCGATTTATGTACTCCTAGTCACGCCTGGTACTTTCCGTTTTCTTTTAAATATAGGTAGGCAGTCGTCACCCCAGTAAAATAGTAGTTTATGCAACTGTCATATAAAACTGGTTATTAAAACACGAGTTTGGGTTTATCACACGAGGCGCAGCCGAGTGTGATAATAGCATCAAACGAGTGTTTTAATACCATATTATATGCAGTTGCGTATACTACTTTATCTTCACTCATACAATAGGTAGGTACTTACTTATAAAAATTAAACAAAAGTAAGTAAACAACAAAGGCAACTTATATTATGTATACTACAGTTCTGATATAAGTCTATAGAAGCCGCCTTAATATATCCGCTAGGTCTTCTTTGAAATATACAAGCAAAACATTTTCTTAACATGGTTGTCTTTTAGATTTTCATTCTTTCCCAATTCATTGTAGGTTATGTCGTAAAGTGTCCTAGACTAATATGAGAGAAGATCATAAGTTATTGAGTATCTTCTGGTGTGAGTGCAGTATCCTGACTGCACCACTTTATCTACTTTTTCAATAAACTTTCACATTACTTTCACGGGCACAAAATACTTGAAAAAGGTAAATGTTTGAAAATAGTGGCAAATCTAATATCTATTTCCAAGTCCTTTCTAATTTCAGGCTGCGCGCGCATATTTTGAGCCACAGATGAAATAAGTGTAACTATAGTAACTGTTACTCTAACTGCTCCAAAATAATAGGTTGTTTATATGATACACTTTGTAATATGCTACTGATATTTGACAGCTACTAAGAAAAACTGATATATTACTAACGGGCTCTCTAAAAGACCTTCTATTCAGTCTTCTTAAAAAAAGTTTAGATTCAAGGAGAATTGTATCCAAGTGTTATGTAATGATTAAAAAATTAAATTACGTAACACCTTTGCAAAATTTTCATACAAAAATCGTTACGTAATGGTAATTTTAATTTCTTATATATACTCTGCGTAATATACAGCATAACGTATCAACTTTTTGAATCATATTTCAAAGTTTACGACATGAGTGTAGATAAAGTATTTTTACAAAATTACTTTAAAATAGGCTGTATGTAGTTACTGTGGTAGTATTGCCTTAGCCTATGCAGATTGAAAATTATGTATTATAACAGTTGCGGAATGAAAATCCATACTCCATTTCCTTACTGCTCGTAGTATGGAACAGTGTGGAAATGAAAATGATAGCGGACAATGACCTCAATTTCGAATCTGTCATTCGTTTCGAATTCGGAATATTCCGGTACGGGAGTAGATAAACATCCAAAGATTATTTTGGTCTCTTATACTCGTAACTTGAGGCTATAGCTGAACAACTGAGCTGTTTATAACATAATAATATACTTAATAATTCAGAAATAATATTATTATAATAAGCGCAGCCTGAAGGCAGTAATAGTAATGTAAGGATTAAGTTCATTGTAGCTTTAGAAAATTATAATTAACGTCATCTCATCGTAAATCATTTAATTGGAGTAAAACCAAATAGTATAGTCTAATGATTTCACTTCAACAGGTTTTCATTCTTGTAACCGTTGCGACCGGCGAACGCTGTTGTTGGTGACTGCCGTATCTTAAATTGTGCGGTACACAGAAAGATTCTGCTGCCAATCTTCCAAGGCTTAAGGTTTTCGTTACCCTTGCCTTGTTCCATTTGTAGGTAGTTGGCTACCTAACCTAGAGGATCTGACAAGGGCACTGATATTTTAACCTAGGTGATTTGACGAGGGCACTAGTTTTTACATAGAGCGACTGACATCTGACCGCCACCCCTCAGAACACACAGGGCAAAACAAGCACAATCCTAGATTAGGTCAGGTTTTCATAGAGACAGCTTTTAAACTGCTAAAAGCTGTCTAGATGGAAAAACCTGACCTAATCTAGGATTGGGTCTGTAGGCAAGTAGGTGTAAAAAACAGAAAGATTCTGCTGCCAATCTTCCAAGTTTTCGTTACCTTTGCCTTATTCCATTTGTAGGTAGTCGGCTACCTACCCTAGGGGATCTGACAAGGGTACTGATATTTTAAACTAGGCGATTTGACAAGGACAATAGTTTTTAGATAGAGCGACTGACATCTGACCCTATCCTACACAACACACAGGGCAAAATAAGCACAATCCTATAGATTAGGTCAGGTTTTTCCATCGAGACAGCTTTTAAACTGCTAAAAGCTGTCTAGATGAAAAAACCTGACCTAATCTAGGATTAGGTTTGTAGGTAAGTAGGTGTACAAAATGTATCAAAAGATAAGGATAAAAATTATATACTTTTAGTGAGTAATTTATTTACTTTTATTTCTTATTTAATTATCTTTATTGATGTTTTATAGGTGTGTAAACGTTGAGTCTATGTTATTGCATATGTGACTTTTTTTTGTGAAGTAAATATATTAAAGTTTTCTAAGATAAAAGCTTATGATACATTTTGCTTTTAATCTAAAGCCAAGGCTTCCTGTACTTTTAGCAGTATTCGTAGTACACTCAACACCTCGTCAGTAGAAACACTTTTGGACCTTATTGCGTTGTAATAGAGTTGAAAAAGTTTCTACCGGTCAACCGACCGTACGCTGTACTAAAATAACAAACATCATCACAAATCAAAAACTCATCGTACAAATAAACATCGATTTCCCATTCTATAAAATGATCAGCAGAGCGAACCAATTCCAAATGAAAAACCTTTTTAATATGTCTTTCAGAGGTTATCATCTGACTTCACGTGAAAAGATAAGGCCTATGCCATTCGATCATACATTTTGGTAGATCACACACACAGTCGCTTTTAAGATTCGAACGAAAAAGTGTCTCCATTTTTGTGTGTTCTATATTTGAATTTTCAAAGCAAAAGTTTTCAAATGAGGTGCTAGAAATATTTAAAGAGAAAAGGTGTTTACTGAAAACAATAAAAAACCGAAAAGGGACACCTGATACGGCACGACAACTTTCTGAAAAACATTATAAAAGGAAAGAGAGGATAAAGAAAATCTAGGCGAAGATACTTCGACCACTGTCGAGTTGTTTCAGGATGTAAAGCAGCTCGCGATTAAACGTCATGATTGGAAATTACTCCATCGACAAGAACCAGGCTCTTTTCTGAACCATAAAACGACTGAGAGCACAAAGAGGCCTAAGCATTTTTTACGGTGCCATTTTTAGGGTTCCGTACCTCAAAAGAAAAAAACCGGTCAAGTGCGAGTCGGACTCGCGCGCCGAGGGTTCCGATATACCTATAGTATTTTTGGAAGCAATAAAGTCCATTTTCAGGACCGCAAAACTAAATTTGTTTGTAAAGGTTTTTTGCAGATTTCTGAAAAACTGTGCAACTTAGAAAGATCGTTTTATTTTTGCTGTAAAGTTTACATAAACCTCTGTCAACTGTAATTAATTCAGATTTTCCCTTACTCAAACTTCGGAGATAAGGGGGGGGGAATGGTATTTTTTTTGACATTTTTCATCATAACTTGAAAACTAAGAAACTTAAAAAAATACAAAAATATATTTTAAAATGTACAAGTAAAGCCCTTTCATATGATACCCCACTCGACCTAGTAGCGACAATTTGAAATTTGGCCCCCCCTATTTTGGCCCCCTTTACATTAATAATCATACTTTTTTCAAAAAAATTTCATGTGCAATTAAGTTGGGCAACTATATTCTAAAACTATTCCAAATTTCAGCTCGATAGCGTAAGTGGTTGCTGAGATATAGAGGTGTGACAGACAGACGGACAGACAGACAGACAGACAGACAGAGCGGCACCATAAGAGTTCCTTTTTTTTTACCATTTTGGTATCGGAACCCTAAAAACGGAACCCTTATAGGATCACTTTGTTGTCCGTCTGTCTGTCTGTAAAGACCCTTTATCTCACGAATGGGTAAAGTTATCAGGTTAAAATTAATACCTTATATTAGGATCCATGAACCACACAAGATCTGAAAATTTCAATTTTTTACAACGACGCAATCAAAAGATATGGCATTTTATGTCCTCATCTCCATACAGAGTTTGGCTGTTCATGGGGGAGTTTTGGTACCGACACTGATGTATGGCAGTGAAAGCTGGGTATGGCAGAAGAAGCATGAAAGTAGAATTAATGCAGTGGAAATGAGAGCGCTAAGGAGTATGATTGGTGTTAAATTGAGTGACAGGATTAGAAATAGTGTGATAAGAGAACGGTGTGGCGTAAAAGAAGGCGTAGTGACCAAAATCGAGAAAGGGATGCTGAGATGGTTTGGTCATGTAGAGAGGATGAATGAACGAAGATTGACGAAAGAGATCTACCAGGCGAGAGTGACTGGAAACGTTGGAAGGGGAAGGCCTAGGCGAACGTACCAGGACCAAATTCAGGACGTTCTGAATAAAGGCCAGGTTAAAAGTACCCTAAACCGACGAGCATGTATGAAAGGATTGATGAAAGTACAGGAAGCAAGGGAAGTATGTCAAGATCGTAGCAGGTGGAGGACTGTGGTCTCTGCCTACCCCAACGGGAAAGAGGCGTGATGTTATGTATGTATGTATGTATCTCCATACATTTATGCAAAAACGCAAACCTAAAATTATGAAATTGGGCAAGAAGCTAGGTCTCACAGTACAACACAACAAATGGTAACCAATTGTGGTGAGCTCCCGTTTCAAGAACATTCATATAAGAGAGGGGTCAAGTTGGATGATCGCGGAGGCGATTTTTGTTTTAGTTCTATTTTAAAAACGGTGACACTTACAAACTTGAAAATTGGTATGTTTATAGTGCATAAGCTATACTCGTAAAATAACAACAAATAATAAAATTCGGTCAAACGCGTGTCGGACTCAAAAATCTAGCACATTAACTTACTGAAATTTCAACTAATACAATTATGATTATGTGGTGGTACGGAACCCTCTGTGCGCGAGTCCGACTCGCACTTGGCCGGTTTTTTTTTTAGCAGTACCTAATCTACCAAAATATATAATCCAAGAGCCTACCCTAGTAACTCGAGACAGTATGTAATATTCTAAAAACGCTCACGTAAGAAAGTATAATGTATGTATATTTGAGTGATTGCTTCCTCCCGAGGTAGGTATTAGGGTACACGTCAATCAGAATCATCCCAGACTCCCAAGAGATGGCTCATTTATCACTGCAAACGATATGTGATACGGTTATTGAGAGTAAAGTAGTCCCGGCCTTTGTATCGAAGGCTTTTGCTCAAACTTCTGTAAAAAAAAAGGTTAATTGCAAGTCGGACTCGAGCACCGAGGGTTCTGATATACATGTAGTATTTTGAGAAGCCAAAATTCCATTCTAGAACCGCAAAAGTAAGCTTGTTTGTAAAGGTTTTTTGCAGATTTCTCAAAAACTGTGTAGTTAATTCAGATTTTTCCTTACACAAACTTCGGAGATAAGGGGGGGGGGGAATGGTATTTTTTAAAATTTTTCATCATAACATGAAAACTAAGAGTCTTAAAAAAATATAAAAATATATTATATAATGTACAAGTAAAGCCCTTTCATAATAATATGATACCCCGTTCGACCTAGTAATTAAAAAGTTAATTTGAAATTCGGCCCCCCCAATTTGGACCCGTTTAAAACAAATACAAATATGTTCATAATTATATATTATAATATAATTATCACGTATGTCAACTCACTAACATTACCACATACACAGAGAAATAAAACGGTGAATAGAATACGTTAGAGATGAGCCCCCATATGTAGGTATAACTTAATTTACAAAACCTAAAAACATTTTTCTTTATGCACATTTGCTGTCCAAAAAACCCGTCGGAAATGATAAACAACATGACTAAATTATAGCTCCAAATTACCGGTTTCCTCCTGCTTCGTACATCGAGGGATTTCATAAAAAAGCTGCCTACGTGGGAAATCCCCAGAGGTGTCAAAAAATCAGTAAGACAATCGTTTATCTTGTCTTAATTTTTTGAAACAATTTCTTGTTTGCAAGAGGATAAGATTAGAGAAGTAATTATTTGTGCAGTTTTTTAATAAACTTGTGCAGCAAACAAAAATTTCATTTGTGCAACAAATTTTATTTTTTTATCACCTATAAATTAAAAAGAAGAGCAGCAAAGCAATACTTGTTCCGCAAATAAGTGGTATTCGCGCAGCAACATAAATAGCAGAACAAATAATTGAGCAGTAAAAAGTAATATTTATGCAGCAGAACAACTATATGAGCAGCAAGTTAATACAATTGTACCGTAAAAAATTGGCAACTCAAAAGTGGGCAGAGTCACGGTACATTCATAACAATACTCCGTTAGGTAAGGCTAACACAACGTAACCGATCGAGATCGGGATTGATTGTGTTTGGTTCACCTGCGACCGAAGCGAATTCAACCTAACTCACGATTAGCAAATCAGTTGCTTATACTGCTGCACAAATAATAATTTTTGTTGCTCATTTAATTATTTTTCTCCCCAAATATTAATTTTGTGGCTCGTGTATTTGATTTGCTGCGTGATTACCATTTATAGCAAGTGTTGCTGCTCCCTGTTTATTTATTGCTGGTTAAATTATTTCTTATTGATAGAAAAATGATCAATATTATATACGCTGCTGATTTTTTTTGAACGAAACTTGAATATTTTGCTGCTCCTTTTAATAATAGCCATTAAGGTTTTAGAAGTAATTGCCTTTTTTAGACTAACCACTATTTCAATAAGATAAAAACCAGAATCAAGTTAAAACGATCTAAGATCCGCGTCGTGGTAATTTTCCTAAATACATAGATTCAGTGAAACTCAAACCAACAAAATTTTAGCTGTTTCTTTTAGTCACTTTACAAATGGTAGAAGTTTTTACAAAAACTATAGACGAACTTCCATGTTTGATAAAGAAAAGCCATGTTTTAGTAACATACTAGGTCAGAAAACAGACTGATTCAGGCCAAAAGTTAAACAGCCCCCTTGCTGACCTCGGCATGTAAAATTGAATAAAAATCACGGCAGAAGTAAGGAGCTCGAAAAAGTAAAAGCAGAACGTCCATACTATTTCATATAATTACGGAAAGCATTAGCAGTTTAAAAAAAACGGCCAAGTGCGAGTCGGACTCGCGCCCTAAGGGTTCCGTACCTATCTACCATATGATATACTAAAAGCTTTTGCTCTTTGATTTTAAAAACTCCGGACCATTTAACTTGACCCCTCTGTTATAGAAAAGTTCTTGAAACGGGAGCGCACCTTAATTGGTTACTATTAGTAGTGAGAATTTTTTTTAAATTTAATGATTTTAGACTTTTCCCTTTATTTGTACTGTGAGACCTAGCTTTTTGCCAAATTTTATAATTTTAGGTCAACGAAAAGTACCCTGTAGATTTTGTTTTTTTTTTGCATAAATGTATGGAGATGAGGACATAAAAAGCCATATCTTTTGATTGCTTCGTTGTAAAAAATAAAATTTTCAGATCTTGTGTGGTTCATAGACCTTAATACTCGTTATTTTAATGCACTAACTCTAAACGTCGACAAAACCAAATTTATTCCGTTTTCTATTAACAATGTTGACTTGTCTGTACATGATAGGTTTTCTATAATGGCTCATTCCTGTTTTTCAGATTCTGTTTGTTCTTGCAACCGATTGACTCTTGCATTGAACATTAAGTACTTAGGTGTTATGATTGATAACACACTAAGCTTCAGACTGCATATCGATAGTCTTTCTGCCAGGATTCGCAAGCTTATTTTTATTTTTAAAAACTTACGTCACATTTCTGATACCCATATAATTAAAATGGTATATCTGGCCCTATGTCAGTCCATTCTATGCTATTGTATCACAGTATGGGGTGGTACATCTAAAACTGTATTACTTAAACTCGAAAGAGCTCAGAGAGCACTCTTGAAAGTATCCTCATTTCTACCTTTCCGTTTTCCCACAAAAGATTTATACTCTCTTTCTGATGTTCTGACTGTAAGGCAACTTTTTGTTCTTAACACCGTTCTAAAACAACACTCAATAATTAAATTTGATTCTTCTCTTAATATCAATAGACGTCGGAAACATATTGTATGCCATTCCTCCTACGGATGGTCAACAGCCATAGCCGGTAGGTTTTTTGGATTTCTAGGAGGCTATCTATATAATAAAATTAACAAAGAGACTGCAATATACCCCCTTACAAAATATAACTGTAAAAGGGTTATTACTACATGGTTAAAGTCCTTAAATTATGAAGAAACAGAAAATATCTTCAAAATCCCTTCCTGATTCAGCTTTACTGGTTATACGTTAAATCTTTAGTTTTGTCCCTAGTAGCAGTCACATCTATAATATCACTCACATACACACACTTACACATATACACATACACATGCATACACACGCACACATGCATACACACGCACACATGCATACACACGCACACAATATACAGTCACATCCACTCTCATCTACCTATTTTTGGATTAGACTTTATATAGTTAAGTACCTACCTTTTACTCACCTGGTCCAGAGTTGGAGAGGCTGGTTATCTGTAATACAGGTCCTCCTAGTACAGAAACCAGTCTCTCACATAGATTGAATCTGTTGTGTACCTAACCATTTAATGACTAAGTTTACCTTATTTAGTAATCTGTGTGAGAGAAAATAAAGTTATTTTGTATTTTTTGTATTTGTATTTTGTTATCAATTTCAACCAGATACCTTTACCCGTTCGTGAGAAAAAGGGTCTTGACAGACAGACACACAGACAGACGGACAACAAAGTGAACCTATAAGGGTTCCGTTTTTTATTTTGAGGTACGGAACCCTAAAAATGGGTTTGTTTCGTGTAAATAAAAAAAAACTGTACCGTCTAATAAGAAAGAATACGAGTAGGTAAATATGGAAATTGTTTTCAATTTATTTGACAAATTTATTTTTAAAATATAACATGTATGTACTGTGGATGTCATATTTTATTTCTTAAATATCTGTAGATTTATGATTCGATGTAAAAAGAAGAGGTAGTTTATTTGATTCGGTTAAAAATAGCGTATTTCCATTTTAGAGCCAATAAATAACACACATACCTATTCTGTAAGTAAATAGTAATTTTACGTTCTGATCACGAATATGCACACATGCGCAGTTCAGCGTTGCAGTTGTGAGAATCCATGTTAAACGGTTGCCAAGTGTTCACGACTGTTATGCAACTGTATTACGTCACGTTCGGAATAATTACAAAAGATAGATTTTTTCCACCGGATTTTAAAAGTTAAATTTTTTAGGGTTCCTTACCCAAAGGGTGAAAAACGGGACCATGATATGCCTTATCCCTTGTTACGAGTATACCTGATATGCTTCCGATGTCTGTCTGTCAGCGGGCTGTATCTCATGAACCGTAATAGTTAGTAGTATGAAATTTTTACAAATTATGTATATCTGTTGCCGCTACAACAACAAATAATAACAATAAAAAAATGAAGTGGGGCTCCGAAACAGCTAAAGAGGGGCGCGAAAAGAAAATTTGACCTACCCCATCGAGTGGGGTATCGTCGTTTAGAGCTCGTTGAGGACCTACATAAATACTGTATTTTTTTGTTTTATAAAATAAAAACTGGTCAATTGCAAGTTAGACTCAAAAAATTTCCGTCTGTTGTCATAATAAAAAAAAATTAAAATCTGGCACAGTACGTAATAAAATTAATATTATGTGGTGGTACGGAACCCTCGTTTTTTTAAATACTTGATTTGCTGCTACGCTTGCTACGACGTAGCAGAAGTCAGCAGAGAAGTGACTGGTGGAAATGGTGTTAACTGAATTGTTGCTTTTTTTTTGCTCAGGGGCTCAGTATTAATAACTGAACAACTTTTCCCAAGGTACAAAACAAAACATTGACCTCTCATACAAAATGCGCTGTCAGCTGGTGCAGTGTCTATGAGCAGTTGAAATTATTTTTCTCGGTTTACGACCAATGTTCCTGAGAAACTGAGAAAAAGGTTTTTAGTTACTGACACTATCCTGAGTTGTGGCACGTAATTAAATTAAATAAAAAATTGAAGAGTGGGCCATAATATAAAATATGTTCAAAATCCAAAGATTGGATTGGTGAAGATGATGAAGTGAGCATCAGTAACGGAGCAAAAATAATGATGTAGTTTCTTCCTATCTACCCCTTTGGTAAACAATAAACAAACGACGTAACTGTTTGTAACATGGAGTCGAATCGTTACTGAGTCCTTAGCGGTCAATGACCTACAACCCTCAGGATTGATGACGGTCCACGAAAATATGAAACTGTGACAAAACACTCGTCAACAAGCCGTGTTTAATGGCTTTGTAGCTGACCCGTAATGAAACAATTAATATAAATAGGTTGCAGTTATAAATTTTGAACAGGGATCATTGCAATGTTGTGAAGTTTTGTGGGTTGTTTTCCCAAATGCGTAAGTAGTTGTGTGATTAAAATAATCAGTCTCAATTTTGAGGGTTAATTGTTGTGATCAAAAATAATCAGTCTCATATTTGCACGTTGTTTTCTCTATTGCGGAAGTAGTTATGTGATGATATTAATCACCCAGTTTTTGGACAACCACATGGTTAATGGCAACTTAGGGAACCTTTCATCCAGAGAATGGGAACCAGAAGCGCTCTCCCGTTAACTATACCCAAAACACAATTTCTAAATTCTGTGGTCTAGTGGTAAGAGGGCTCGCCTTTTGATCTGGAGGTTCTGGGTTCGATTCCCAGTGTGGACACTGTCAAACGAAAATCCCTTTGTGCAATCCCCGATTTAGTAAGGGCAGAGCAGGACGAATCACCTAATTATCCGAAAAGTCACGTCATTCCGTGCTTCGGAAGGCACGTTAAGCCTTTGGTTCCAACTACTATCTACTGATGTAGTCGTTAATGAGCCATGTCAGAGGCCTTTGGCGGCTCAACAACTCTGACACCAGGGTTAGTGAGGTCGGTCATTAACCTTGCAACCCACACGATACGAGTATGATGATGATGATAGTGAAGGCAATATGATGATTTGAGATAGCTAATGATTAGTTTTTCAATTAGTTCGTTTAGCTCCATGCCGACTGATCCTGCGCTGCTCGCATCCAGCGGCTTCCCGCGATCTAGACTTGATATCACTCAATTTTATTGGTTGATATCGCACACATTTTATGCAAAGCGCTTCGCATCATTTTCCATGTCATGCACGCAGCCAAAAAGTGGGATTCCCTGCGTACTTATTAGTTTATATTCCATGTAATCCAATTCAAACCTAGAGGCTTGTTTTCGGTCTACTATCGATATTATCATTGTCCTCATTGTTAGATTAACATCAAGATTGTTAATTTAAAAGAAAAAAATCTCCTTTTAATAGTTGTTAATGAACCATATATGAGACGTCTTTAGCGGCTCAACAATTCTGACACGTTGTTTTGGGTTTGTGACCAAGTCATCGATTTTAATAAAATAAATAATAATGATAAGTGCTTATATCGTTTCCACGATAAGTAAAAAAGCTAATTGCGAAACTAATTTATATTCCTACAGTTCCTTTGAATCCTCTTGTGTCCATTATATCGGTCACCACACAGTGAGTAGACAATGGCTCAATGTATTGCGTCCTATTGTCCCACTCGACGCTATGACGCAACATTCCGCCCGACTGTCTGTCTGTCTGTTCAGTGATTCCACACACGTGTATAGACCGGGGGGACTTCCATTCCGTCACATCTTTAATTTAAAAACATAAAAAAAATATAGTGAGACGTGATAGGAATGAGACGAACAATAAAAGGTTGAAGGTAGGGCTTTTGTGGAAAGTCCGTCTGGGGAAGTATCACCCCCTTTCTTCTTTCTGATGTGAAGCAGCAGTGTTGGCACTGCTGTGTTTCGGTTTGAAGGGCAAGGGAGAGAGACAGTGAGTCTTAGTTCTCAAAGTGAGCAACGCGCTTCGCTGTTTTATTAGTGTCAAAATATGCTGTTAATAAGACAGTGGGTGCTAAGGGCGAAGGTGACCTCTTACCATCAGGTGGCCCACCTACTCTTTTGCTCACTTGTGTCTTAAAAAACCTATTGATGCTAAGAGTTCTCAAGTTATCCAAACTTGTCGTATAAACCATGTCTTTCGAAGCACAGAAAACGGTTTAACTTTTGTGATTGGCAACAATATAGCCACATGTGTCTTTCATGTGCAACTAGTGCGACAAAGTGAGTGGCAGCTTTAGGGCGAAATTTCAGCTTGATATGAAAATTTTTGTTATTGCAATGTAATTTTGTTGTTTACCGTTGAGCGAGCAGCAGTCTGATCCTTCAGATATGAGAAGGCAAAAAAAAGTATTTATAATTACTAGCTCGTGGATCAGATAGATAAACGTCTCGGATGAAAGGACTTGACCTTAATATAAAATCGGACTTAATATTGCGATGCCCTGGAATATCAGACCACCATAATAATACCCCTGGCTTTGAAACAACTGTTTGCAGTCATAAGCTTTTTTCTCTTGTGGTGCCGGCGAAGAATATAGTACCAACCCATCTCTACCCGTAGGTGTCATAAGAAGCGACTAAAGGCTTATGAACCGGAGGATGGGCAGCAGTATCTCTCTGTGTATCGTACCAACTTACATACTGCAGTCACCAACATCAGCGGTCGCCAGCCGCAACGCTTACAAGCGTGGTGACTATGGTAAATCCCTTCCAAAGTACCTACCATGCATTTTTCTGAGTTATGAAGGGAGCTCCCTGTCCGGCAGTGGACGTTTCATGGTATGTTATGATGAATGGAAGTCTGTCGAAGTTAGTTAGACTATACTATTTGGTTTTATTTTTAATGAAATGATTTACTATCATATGTGGTTGATTAGAATTTTCTATTTTTTATGGGATGTTATAAAGCTTTTTGACACAAGGTTTGCTTGACACACTCTCTGAACTTTTACTTACTCGTTGCCCTCTATCAGTGCTCTCTCAGCCCGTTTACGCGCCATATACAGCTACGGTTGACTGCTTATAGCTAAACCCATTACTGCACGTGTGACTTGAGGTCGAACGTGGAAATATGTAGTTCACGGCCACCAAACCACCGAATATTATTCGGCAGGTATTCAACAATTACCTGCAGACTTTGCCGTCTTTTATTTGGAGCATTCATTTGTGGTGTGTTTGTTCATATCGGTGTAAAAATATATCTCCTGAATACTTAAATGACACGAACAACTTTACCAAAAAGGTGTAACGAAATACTTGCTATCATAAAATTGAGTTAAGATTAAGAATATAGTTATGTAAAGAAATACATAGAGATAGTAAAAAGCGGTCTTTTTGTAAATGAAATGAAATGACGTATCTTCAGTATTCAAATGTAAATAAACGACCTTTTTTCTCGTTAAAAGAACAAAACATATAAACTTTCTTATTTTTTAAGCCGAGTGACATTACCAGCCATAAACACAGCAATAATTAAGTTTTCGCGGAATAACTTTATTGCTGGATTAGCAACCAAGACAAGGGAAAAGGGTCACTTTCTCGGGCCGTAAGATTAGATTTTCTCATGTAATAAGTATAGTTTTATGAGGGTTCGCGTGTAGGCTTGTTGAAGTGGTACTTGTGGTTTATTCGTGACGAAATTGGACTTTTCTGGGAAAGGTTCCCTAAAATAGGATTTTTACGCAACCATTTTTATTAGACATGGAGCCAAAGTACATTATAGCGAGGGGACGTTATTGTGAATAAAAAAATCGTTATTTTAGTGGACAGTACCTGTGCCACCGAGCTTTCGTATAACCCTAACCAAAGATTAATAACAGATGGCATTCTAGGGTTTTTGAAACGCGCTATTTTCAAGAAATGTTCATAAAACCTATGAGACTATGAGAGCGATTTTTTACCCTCGAAAACCCCCGCATACTAAACATCGAAATCGTATGTGCCGTTTTCGAGAAACCGATTACAAAAATATAATATATATACAAGTTTAGGATCTATATGAAGCAACACAGATCCGTTAATTTTACATAATTTATTTAAGTACTCAGTTTTGTAGATGTCATTAAAGACTACCAACAGATCGTAAACCAGAGAAAGTTCACTTTCTTTAGCAGTATTTTTCCTGACCTTATAGAATTACTAGCTGTTGCCCGCGGCTTCGCTCGCGTGGATTTCGTATTTATGTTGTTACCGGTTTTCCGAAGTAATGAGATATTTTCCCGTCAGTTCGGGGTAATTTTAAACTAAGGAAAAACAGGACTAACCCTGCGCAAATCAATGAGTATAATTCAAGATTTAGCTGAATTTTATATAATATACAGACGTAACTTATAAATTACTCAGAACAGAGGAACTTAGCAGCAGTATCCTAAAGTAAAGAGAGAGATGAGAGACACCTTTATGTAATATTTCAAAACAGCCAATTCGCAGAAGTAATTGAGAAAAACTGAAATCCTCTCCCTCTCTCTCCCACTCCCCCCTTCCTCTCCCCGTTCCCGTCCCTCTGTCTCTCTCCCTCCGCCTCCTCCCTCTCCCCCTTCCCCTCCTTCTCCCTCTCCCTCTCTACCTCTTTACCTCTGTACCTCTCTACCTCTGTACCTCACTACCTCTCTACCTCTCTACCTCTACCTCTCTACCTCCCCCTCCCTCTACCTCTCTACGTCTCTACGTCTCTACCTCTCTACCTCTCTACGTCTCTACGTCTCTACGTCTCTACCTCTCTACCTCTCTACATCTCTACATCTCTACCTCTCTACCTCTCTACCTCTCTACCTCTCTACCTCTCAACCTCTCTACCTCTCCACCTCTCTACCTCTCTACCTCTCTACCTCTCTACCTCTCTACCTCCCCCTCCCTCTCCCTCTACCTCTCTACGTCTCTACCTCTCCACCTCTCTACATCTCTGCCTCTCTACCTCTCTACATCTCTACCTCTCTACCTCTCTACCTCTCTACCTCTCTACCTCTCTACCTCTCTACCTCTCTACCTCTCTACCTTTCTACGTCTGTACCTCTGTACCTCACTACCTCTCTACCTCTCTACCTCTACCTCTCTACCTCTCTACCTCCCCCTCCCTCTACCTCTCTACGTCTCTACGTCTCTACGTCTCTACCTCCCCCTCCCTCTACCTCTCTACGTCTCTACGTCTCTACGTCTCTACCTCTCTACATCTCTACGTCTCTACCTCTCTACCTCTCTACATCTCTACATCTCTACCTCTCTACCTCTCTACGTCTCTACCTCTCTACATCTCTACCTCTCTACCTCTCTACGTCTCTACCTCTACATCTACCTAGACGATCTAACATTGGTTCGACATTGTGCAAATCGACAGATACTTACTTTGTTATTTTTATGGGTGTATGTCATAGAGTAACACGATTTTCGCGCACAAAGAAACGGGTTTGACGCATTACTCTAAGGTGTAGGTATGTGCACTGATTTGTTAAAAGATAACAACGTCATTAGTGTGAATATAATATTACGTAGGTAGTTTATTCTTTGTATGTTAGGTGTATTGTCACAATAAATTGTGTAATATGTATGTAGTATATTATTGTGTAGGTATATGTATGTTTTTAATAATATTAGTTAAATATACAAAGTGTCTATGGTTCATCTTTGAGCACCGCCACCGCATTATTGTAACATTATTTTTCCTTGCACCTAAAGGCTGCCTGGAAGAAATTGCTTTTTAGCAATAAGGCCGCTTTATTGTGCTCCAATTTTATGTCCACATAATTATGTTTTGGTACTTGTTGTTATCTGTGTGCAATAAAAGAGTATTAAAATATTGTAAATTCAGAAAATTTGGACTCTCGATTTTGTAAAAAATAAACCTAGTACTTAAATAAAAGTAAATTGGATACTCTAGGTTTTCAGTCACATGTGGTGTAAAAATCCGGCCAATTGCGAGTCGGACTCGCGCACTGAGGGTTCCGTACCACCACATAATCATAATTGTATTAGTTGAAATTTCAGTAAGTTAATGTGCTACATTTTTTGAGTCCGACACGCGCTTGACCAAATTTTATTATTTGTTGTTATTTTATAGCTTATGCACTATAAACATACCAATTTTCAAGTTTGTAAGTGTTTCCGTTTTTAAAATAGAACTACAACAAAAATCGCCTCCGCGACAATCCAACTTGACCCCTCTCTTATATGAATGTTCTTGAAACGGGAGCTCACCACAATTGGTTATCATTAGTTGTGAGAAAAGTTGTAATATTTAATGATTTCAGACTTTTCCCATTATTTGTACTGTGAGACCTAGCTTCTTGCCAAATTTCATAATTTTAGGTCAACGGGAAGTACCCTGTAGGTTTTGCTTTTTTGCATAAGTGTATGGAGATGAGGACATAAAAAGCCATATCTTTTGATTGCGTCATTGTAAAAAAACCGGCCAAGTGCGAGTCGGACTTGCGTACTGAGGGTTCCGTACCACCACATAATCATAATTGTATTAGTTGAAATTTCAGTAAGTTAATGTGCTACATTTTTTGAGTCCGACACGCGCTTGACCAAATTTTATTATTTTTTGTTATTTTATAGCTTATGCACTATAAACATACCAATTTTCAAGTTTGTAAGTGTTCCCGTTTTTAAATAGAACTAAAACAAAAATCGCCTCCGCGACCATCCAACTTGACCCCTCTCTTATATGAATGTTCTTGAAACGGGAGCTCACCACAATTGGTTATCATTAGTTGTGAGAAAAGTTGTAATATTTAATGATTTCAGACTTTTCCCATTATTTGTACTGTGAGACCTAGCTTCTTGCCAAATTTCATAATTTTAGGTCAACGGGAAGTACCCTGTAGGTTTTGCATTTTTGAATAAATGTATGGAGATGAGGACATAAAATGCCATATCTTTTGATTGCGTCGTTGTAAAAAAATGAAATTTTCAGATCTTGTGTGGTCCATAGATCCTAATATATGGTATCAATTTCAACCTGATACCTTTACCCGTTCGTGAGATAAAGGGTCTTGACAGACAGACAGACAGACAGACGGACAACAAAGTGATCCTATAAGGGTTCCGTTTTTTTCTTTTGAGGTACGGAACCCTAAAAAGCGTCAAAATTGTTCTAAAACCAAATTACAATACGGAAATTAATAGCACCATTACATTATTCTTAAAGTCCACTAGATAATAAGAAATAGGGCAATTTTACAAAAATAAATGAAATGTAACGTACGTTACCAAGACTACTGTTAAAAATTCCTGATCTCTACAAAGCCTATCTCTAAAAACCCTTCGTCTTAGTCAAAAACTATTGCTTTATCAGTGTTCATGGAAGTGTCTGTGCAACGGCAGCGAAACGGTTTATACTTTTCGACCACGAAGTTCGAGGCTTGGTTTAATTTGATAACTTTTTACAACAAAAGCTTTATAGCTTGTGAGTCTGGCACCTTATATTAATACAGCGTGTAACGGAAATGTATTATAATACTGAAGGGTGTGAATCAGCTCAAAAAACTGAATAACTTTTTCCATGGAACAAGGGTCATAGAACAAAATCAATTTTTACATCCCATAGAAACTGCATCAGCTGATAGCGTATTTTGTATGGGAGGTCAAACTTGGTTATTCGTATTTCGACCTATGTTCTTTGGGAAAAGTTGTTCAGTTTCATGGGTAGATTCACACCCTTCAGTATTATCACGCCTTTCCGTTATACGTTGTATAGTTATAGTAGGAGTATGTCGATCTCTGAACATTTTTGTTGTCCCTCACGTTATTAATCGCTTAGTGCAAGTTATATAATACTATGTGTGTGTGATGTCTATATCTCTTGGGGAATTAATATGTCGCCATTACCAGCAATTATACTGCTAAGGACATAATATCTCGTTGCGATGACGAAGTAATATCGCTAGTAGCGGACTGAAATAATATATAATTATAATAATAGTAATAATCTATTTTTCAACATACTTGCTCATAAAGTGGCTCTATGGTCACCGCAATTAGGCACAGAATAACACCCATAATCAATATCAAACTGTGAATTTTTCATTTTTATAACTCCCTAGTGAGTAAAAGATTTTTTTAAAATTTTATTGGTTTAAATTTTATTGTTATTTTATTCACAAGTGTGTTGAAAAACGTCGTATGATACACGTGTGTATTGATGATTACCGTCCTCGGCTCTTTTAAGACCCTCGCCTAGGGCTCGGGTCTCAATGGCGCCTCGGCGGTAATCACCAATGTTACACACTAGTACCATAATGTACTATTATACTACTGCTGACAATATTCATATTTTTCATTCTCTACCTACAGCCGGCTAGGATACGCACCAAGATAAGCGAAGTTGCGCATTATGTTTTAAGGGCTTATGATGTATTGTTTCTTTTTATTAAACACTGGTGGAGTAAAGCAACTTAACTGTAATTTAATATAAGTCTTGGAAGAGCGGTGCCTCCTAACACTAGTCCAGTCGCGGTGCGCATTTTAAGATATAATATTATGCGTGCTGAAAACATTGAAAAACACAATTTACGAACATTTTTTTAATATTTGGCAATCGTCAACCCATTTGGGACCATTTCTGCCAGTGTCGTTTTCTAGAATATTCTTCAGTTTTTAGAGTTTCTCAATTTTTTATAAGTTAAAAATATTTCGAACCGCCAGTGTCGAGTGGGGAAATTCTTCATTGCTCCCCCCGTAAAGCGATAGTGGACTTTACGAAGGAAAATATCCGTGACTTTTTGAGGCAACACAAACGGGGTTCAAACACGAGATCACTTGAAATCTTCATTAGCTTTACACTCCGTAGTAAATTCATTGCATAACTACTATCATACTATCATTATTATCCACTAAATCACTACATATAAAAAAGACATATAATACACAAAAAACAATAATTTCAACCGAGCAAGCGAGAGCCTACGCCGAGTTTATTTATTTATTTTATTTATTAGGTCACCAACAGAATGTACATCAACAAATTCTTAAAAATGAACATTAAAGTTAACAATTTAAATGTCATTCTAATTATAGGTGACGACGGCATTCACAAACTTAAGTAACTAACTGAAAATAAATTAAGAATAATAAGTTAATATCTAAACATATTTTAAACTACCTACTCATAATATAAAGAAATATGAAGTAAAAACATTTATGTGAGATTTATAAAATTTTACATTTGAAGGAATACTGGTCACATTAGGTTATGCATGGTTTGAATAACTTCCTTTTTGTACGTTAAAAGAGAATTAAAAATATCAAGACTATTAGTTGAGTTCCTGCCAAAAAGTCTAGAAACATAAATGCGTTCTGAAAACAAATATCAGTGTGTTAAATAGTGTATTATCTCCCTAAAAAGTTCATTAATTACCACGCCTCACAGAAAAAATTACACTTCTGAATTGTTGTTTGTAATTCAAACCAGAAATCGTGATTTACCAAGCCATAATTTTGACTAATACAAGACTCAGGTGCCACCATCATTCCATAGTTACCCCATTCCCAGTCCAATCACGCATCGTTGACCGCTTTGCACGATTTTATTTATTGGTACACACAAATACACATCAAGACACTAAAATATTTTGCCTCTACATAGAGCTATTTAAATAATAGTATACTAAAGTTCGATAGGGACTACAGCTTGGCGAGCTTTTCGGTACTATAGCTAGTGAGCTAAGCTCAATAAGAGGATAGGATAAGTACAGTTTCTCAAAATTCACTACGATTAAATAAACCTAACTGGACTACCATCTCAAAGGAACATACATTGGGAACATATTATGTAATCGGCAAGACGTGGTGACAGACGGCGCGTGGCGGTCCGTGAAACAGCTGACCTCCCTGAAGAAGATCCTCGTATAGGATCAAAACGTGTCGGTCCCATGCCGTCAACATAAAACGTGAGGTTATCCGTCGAAGTACATAATTATAATGAAAAACAATAACGTTTGAAATTCTTATTTAGTGGCCATGTGATGAACTCATGTGGAAAATCCAAACCAAACTTAATTTTTGCTTTATGGCCGAAGCTTATTTTTTGGGAAATCCTGTACAGCCTGATAGAGCCACTCCCGCACAGCGAATTTTATTCGCGCGATATTTATTCGCTATTGCAAGCACGGAATATAATTCGCTGAAACGGGGAAAATTCGCTGTGCGGACAGGCCCTTACAGCTATGGCTGAACACAACATCTATCTAGGCAGTTTACCAAATAAGAGGCTACGTGCTGAGGCGGGGAGAATTTAAAGAGGATTTGTGGAAATAGAAACCTGCATTAATTAAGGCAGCTTAAAGTGTATATTATTCTGGGTACTTTAGCAAGTGTAACAGATTTTACAAATTCGTGTAATTATTTTTAAATATTTATTCTGAAGCTGTTCTGTAGTTCTTTGAAATTTTAAAAGTAACTCGAGTTCTCGTACAAGTTAAATTGACTGAGTTAAAGTAATCATCTTTTTTTAAGAAAAGTGAAAGTGGGCTTATTGACCTGAAAACGAAATTAATCTTGGTTACAAACGCGAGAGACTTAAACAACAAAAATTTAATTAGTACAAGTTGTGACTGGCGAGCACGGTAGTTGACAGCCGCAGAATCATTGAAGTAAGAGCTATATTTCACTGGGACACCATGGCGCCGGCGCAACCAGTCGCCGCTACCAACAAAATGTATACAGCTCTATAGAGAGTTACTCACCTGGTGTCCGTTTGGTTGCGCAACCAAATTGGCGGCGCGACCAGCTCGGACTGTGGCCGCAGGGTGTGGCGACTCTGGTGTCTGATTGGTGTCTAGTTTGGTAGCTTACGGGCACCACGGTGGCGCGACTGGTTGCGCTGCCATGGTGTCCCAGTGAAATACAGCCGTAAGGCCATCATAATAGGTACATTTTGACCGCTGTTAAACGAATTACGACATGAAAAGAAAAATGAACCTTGTGTGTTGGTGATAAGAAAACGTCAAAACGGACTTCTTACGTTGGCCCTAATATTAACCGAAGCATAGTACCGAATACGATTGACTAAAGAAATTATAGTAAACTGAAAATTCCCATTATGTGATTTGGGTACCCGTAGTTGCTTGTTATGATACCCACCGGAATAAGATGATATGGTTTAAAGCAAATACTACAAAGATAAAACCAACTTTTCTGACAATCCATAAGAAGGTTACTTTTGCCCTCAGGAATACGACCTCAGAACGTTTCAAGCGGATTCGTTGTTCCCCGAGCAAGTTTGTCGAAGAGACATAAAAACAAAGAGCGAAGCAAGGAGGTCAAATTTCTTTGAATAAAATACACACACCTATTCATTCGAAACAAATGTGTACCTTTTCTGTACAAAACACACTTATTCCGGAGATACCTACAATCACAAATATAGGGTGACTTTTAATTAGTTCTTGATAGCAAAAGATAGGCATGTACTCATGATACTGAACAACTTTTCCCAAGGAACATAGGTCGAAATACGAAAAACCAAATTTGACCTCCCATACAAAATGCGCTATCAGCTGATGCAGTTTCTATGGGAGGTCAAAACTTGATTTTCGTATTTCGACCTATGTTCCTTGGGGAAAGTTGTTTAGTATCAAGAGTACAATCATACCTTTTTTCATCAAGAACTAATTAAAAGTCACCCTATATACAACGTGTTAACGGAATAAGCGAAACTGAGAAAATAGTTTGTTCAGAATCGAGAGTAGAACCAATTTCACGGGTTTTGAAGAGGGGTAATTTTTTTAATTTTTATTATTTAAATTTTAGCCGCTTCTATTCTAAATCGGTGCCGCGCGGATCATGAGCGGTGAGGAGGGGCCCTCCCCTAAGCGGACGCTTCCCTAAGCGTACACGGAGTGCGCGGACTAGAACAACGATGAAACTAGAGTTATGATGATACTTTAAAATAACAGTATCTAGAAAAAGGAATGGATTTATATTAATAAAAATCAGTTGGAGTGTATGAGGGTTTCGCTTATTCCATTTACACGTTGTATAAAGGAGAGCCTCCTACAATACAATACAATGAAGAAGACGTCACAGACGGACTCCATACAAAGTTGATAGATATTCATACAAGATTCTCGGTTTCCTGCAATGCTATCCTTTTGTCTGCTAATACACATTGTATTGTGTGGACTTCCTTTTGTTCGCTCGCGACAGTATTTGTTAAATTATTTAGTATTGAGAAAGCCATACCTACACACAAGATGCTGGAAAATGTAAGGATAAAAAAGTGAGACCTTTCAGGAAAATAAATTCTATTACGCATGGTATTATTAAAATTTTACATTTCTCATATTCGGTAAGTAGGTCCTTATTACCCCCAAATGGAGCTTGTAGGTGACCAATTAGCGCTCTAGGGTAATAATGTAGCTAGAAAAGCCCTAGGGCGGTAAGTTTATAAATTTTGAAAGAGTGAAGTGTTTTTTTTTATTACTTACCGCCCTAGGGCTTTTCTAGCTACATTATTACCCTAGAGCGCTAATTGGTCACCTACAATTTGGTGGTAATAAGGACCTACTTACCTCACAAGCGAGATGTAAAGCAGAGTAGTTAGCTCGGGTGTAAGCAACAATTGCACCCTCGAACTATAGGCGCCCTCGCTGCGCTCGTGGGCCTAAATATCTCGGGCTGCAATTGATGCCTTACAGCCCTTGGCTACTAATCTACTTTTACTTTCTACTTTTCTTCAAGATTTTTTGAAACCCGTTAAACAGAATTTTTCCTAGTGGTTTATGCTGGCGCTGCTGGTAACCTTAATTAACAGCTGTTTTTTTGCAAAAACGTTGTTGTACGAAAGAAGTTAAGTTTATCCTACAGAATAAGCTCACCCCCTCCCTCACATGTCAAAATAAATAACTTAAAAAGGGTTCCATGTTGAAAGGAAGAAAATCTTATAACATGGAACCCTGAAACAGTAAAAAAATGGGCACATGTGCCCGGTTCCCGAGCGAGGGAGTTAAAACATTTTACTCATAGAATCTTGTATAAATTGAACCGATAAGAAGAAATTTCCAAATAAAATATTTTAAAATTGTCATTGAGCAGCGTTTACGGCCCAAAAATGGAGTCAGTATAATTTATTAGAAACCTTAAGAGATTCCAAGTTATCTATAAGTGATTCACGAGGGAGTTTCCAGTAGCATTCAGTTTAGGGAAGGCCCAAACAAGGCCTATACAGAGAACCAATCTAAGTTTTGCGCAGGAGCCTCTGTCATTGTAAGCGCGCATTGGTATTCCGTGCGCGTTATACTGCGTAAGGCAGCCCATTGTGTAATGTTTGTGCGTTCATATTGATGTACTTACAAAGCCATATTTTGGAAGTGAATTGTTGGAAACTCTGAGTTTGTTTTATTAAGATTGAGACTGGAATGGTAACAAAAATCGCAAGCTCCCTGAACAGAGGGCCAGGATCGTAACGAGCTCTCACAGGACCGTGATAGATAAGTGGCGAAAATAATACCAACATAAGTATAATTAAAGTACGGGTGCAGTTAATACACATTTCAGCCCTATTAGTAAACTAACGAATAGCCACAGATTAAATTTATCTTATCATAAAGCCGAATCAAGTATATTTGTTTATTGAAGTAAGTAAAACAGCAATTTATACTTTGTCATTAAATCTAATGTGATGTAAGTTTATTGCTAACGATAATTACTATAGATACTAAATGTAAATAAGCTTGGTGTATCATACACACGCGTATTTGAAAATACTTCAGTACCTAATAATTTTAATGAAGCTGTTATAATGAGATACGTTCCAGAAGATACACAAGTGATATCCGACATTCAGCTCGGGTCGCTATTCAGCTATAGTCGTCACCGCAGAGGGAATTGATACCGCAAACCGATGGATGGAGGTCATATCGATTCAATGGTAATTGTTTTGGTACAGTGTGATCTGCAAATGATATGCAGAACACTTTACTGTTTCATATACAATCATACTAACTGTATCGTCATGGTATTTAAAAAAGTATTTTGTGGTTATTAAAAAGTTTTTTTTATTTCAACGCCGGTTTAATTTTCAGAAAGTCTTTTTGATATCATGGTGCAAACAGTCAGTTTTTTTTTGCTGGACATTTCACACAAGGTCATCTGATCCCAAACTAGGCAAAGCCTGTACTATGGGTACCAGAGACTGATATACATACATACATAGATATAACACCCAGACACAGAACAAACACTCATGTTCATCACACAAATGTTTGCCCTGGTCGGGGATCGAACCCGCGGCCCACGGCGTGAGAGGCAGGCTCACAACTAACCACACCAACGGGCTTGTCAGTGACATTTCAGACACAGTAATGAAAAGCTACGTTATAAATTGCTATTTGAGGATAACTAGCAAACTGGCACACGTGTTTTGTATTTTACTGAGCTGTTCTATAACAATATTTCTTACAATTTCCTGGCCGCTCTATTCTATAAGATCTGAATTTTGTAGCTCTTCCGACTTTTGCAGAAAACCAGTTGGCTCAGCATTTCGACTTTGTTAGTTTATCTCTTATCTAGTCCCTGGTTTATCTAGATAATCCATAGATAACCCATAGATTATAGAAACAGTGTTGCCAATTTACTTACTTTTAAGCGTAGTCACGTTGCTTTGACAGCTAAGCTGTGCAATGCATTTCATAGACAAGGACGAATACAGGTACATGTATTCGTGTATAAAGCTAGCTCTGTCTAAAACATCGAAAATGTAATTTGTGGGTTAACTAAATTTAATTTTTTTTTATTTGACATATTATTATTTTTATATTGCAATCCATTTTTGACGATCATATTATACTCTGACATATGACAATCTACGTTAATCTGATTTGATAATGTGAAATAAAGAAATCTAATCCAATATATTTTCTTCCACTG
This sequence comes from Athrips mouffetella, assembly GCA_947532105.1. Classification (NCBI taxonomy): domain Eukaryota; kingdom Metazoa; phylum Arthropoda; class Insecta; order Lepidoptera; family Gelechiidae; genus Athrips; species Athrips mouffetella. The sequence continues at coordinate 34,123,322 of OX383957.1, read as the reverse complement.
ATATTTCTTTGCATTTAGAGGTGATAGATTAGATGACATCTTTCCTCAAATAAAGTGACATTTATACGAGATATATTTTCTCTCCGGCAACGTGCTGAGCCCGCAGATATTACAAGTACGGAATCAAAACATGTTAAAACAATACCATTATTGAAGCGACGGTGACGATGAGTAGATGCAAATACGGTGTATGGTATTAAGAGCAAGGGCGCAAAATGGGCTATAAGAAAACAATGAGGCTCGCCTTGACACCTTCATGCTTGGTACTTTCCAACTTATTTACACCACTTAATAGCTCTTGTTTTGTATGTAGGGAAAATATCTCGCGCCCTGCCTCCGCTTGTTGGAGCAATTTTAACGCATGACGAGCTTATTAAAAATAGTCTACAATAATAAATTCGCGTTAAACCTTTTGACGGTATACTTTGGCTTTTCGAGGCGAAATTCAAAATGTTTTGCTTGACAATTTTTTTCATTCGTAAAGAAAAAATTTTCAAAAGTCTGAGCAACATTTGTTGTGTTAACGACTATGGAACTTTACTGTAGTTCCATTCCATGGTCTTCGGTTGCATTAAACCTCCTACAAGATTTTTTTTAAGTGTCATAGAACACAAGCTGGATTCCGATTTGATTTTTTGTTCTTGTTCTTCTTCTTCTTCGCGTGTCGATCAATCACGTATATTTAAATTTTTGTAGGCCATTGGGTTGGCCCTATGGCGGACCGTTGGGTAGAATTTTGCTTTCCATTGATCGTGGTGAAAGGATCGACCAGTCTGCATTTAGTATGCTGGATGAAAATTATTTCTTTTGTTCTTTCAATCTACACCTAACTAATTAATTCGAAGAGATTAATAATCTGGCATGAGTAGTCTTTGAGCAACACGTCAAATCCGTGCAAAGTCAAGAAAATTCCTCAAGTGTTGCTTGAAGGGAGGAGATAAAAGTAGTTGTGCAAATTATTGTGTCAACGATTTTCCTACGACTAAAGATTGAATTTTGAAGACTTTGAAGACTATCTTGAAGGGTGCGAAAAAAGCCTTCCTGGAGACTTCACATAATAAACTATACTAAGGAAAAGAGTACAAAAATAAATAAAATTGTGAAATCATGCTTCTATCATACCGACTAATGAGGACACACAGATGTAGGCAAGTTGTTAGGTAGTAACAAGGGCGGAAAGCGAGGCAGTTTTATAGCGAGCCTTGACCACGGCGAAACGAAACTGCTGCTGATACTGGGATATTTGAGCTATGTGAGTAAACAGGAAAATGGACCTATCACGGCCATTTCTTACGAGATCTCAAACGATAGCGCTGTTTGTTATTTAGCTAGTACACCAAGGTTTGTAGGCCCTTAGAGCAGAATTAAGCCAAGATCACACCTAATTGAATTCAAGGACTAATTCGGCATACATTGCTGGGAGGCTTGGTTATGTTAGATAGATAGATAGATGAATGCTTTATTGCGCACATAACAAAAATATAACTAATTTGCAAATTTGCTTATTGTTAATTGCAATATCCTTACTTCAACGAGCAAAGTAAGCCGAATTAGTTTCTGAATTAGGGAAGGTGTGATCGTGGCTTTAACAGCATTAATAAATTGTCTTGTAAAGCCACGATCACACCTAGCTGAATTCAAAGACTAATTCGGCATACATTGCTGGTTTAAAAAAGGATATTGCAATTTACATAACCAAGCCTCCCCGCAATGTATGCTGAATTAGTCTTTGAATTCAGCTAGGTGTGATCGTGGCTTAAACGAAGCAAAGGTTCCATCAAACACTGGAAGCTACGCAAGAAAGTAGAATCCCACCAAAAATATTTCATGCATAATTGGTTGCCTAGTGGCTTTATAAAGTTGTCAAATCTTATGTAGAGACCATTCCTTAACTCTGCAAGGCCTAAATCTAAAAGCCTTCACTCTACAAAACCAAAATTTTAGTTACGAGTATTAGTATGACTTGGTCGTTTCATGGAAATAATGCTTGATGTATTTTAATCGCCAGTTGCACAAAGGATCTTTAGATGTATTGCTGACTTTTTGTTATGTTAAAAAAGAACGTGCCAGTAATAGATTGAAACTTAGCCTGCTTTTTAATAGCCAGTAGCTCAAAACAGTCTTAAAGATAAAGCTCCTTTTAGTTTTATTGGCAAGATAGTATCAGCAATAGATTTAAACTTCCAGGCTGATCTATTGAATGTCTTATGTACCTAGGTCTGAAATAAGACCAAACGCTCTAACTGGGGGGTTAAAGTCACAGATATTTTATTTTTTCCGTTGTTTGTGTGCTAAGCCTAGTTTGCATATTAAATTTCAGGTTTCTAGGACTTTAGTATATATCCAAAAGGTTTTGATGATGATAAGTGAGTGAGTTACAAAAGTAACGATTTTTAGGTAAGTATTAATAAAATTTTAAGTATTAAAGCTAAACTTATGTTCTAGTGAGAGTAAAATTGAGCTTAGTCTGTCAAAGGTAGGTAATTACGTTAATTCAGAGCCAAAGAGATCAGAGCCTAGTTCCATTTGCATAATGTTGGATTTCTGAAAGTGTCAAACGTATATCCACGTGACAAGCCACGTTTTCGTATTTGTTCAGTGAACAATGGAGGTCACGCATTTCCTTGGCCGGACCCGAAGCGCTGACTCTACAACCTACAGACACAGATTACAGTTATTAGGCTAACTTGAATGGAACGATCTGTATTGATGCATTATTTTAATTGTTTTTAGGGTTCCGTACCTCAAATGAAAAAAACGGAACCCTTATAGGATCACTTTGTTGTCCGTCTGTCTGTCTGTCTGTCTGTCAAGACCCTTTATCTCACGAACGGGTAAAGGTATCAGGTTGAAATTAATACCATATATTAGGATCCATGAACCACACAAGATCTGAAAATTTAAATTTTTTACAACGACGCAATCAAAAGATATGGCATTTTATGTCCTCATCTCCATACATTTATTCAAAAATGAAAAACCTACAGGGTACTTGCCGTTGACCTAAAATTATGAAATTTGGCAAGAAGCTAGGTCTCACAGTACAAATAATGGGAAAAGTCTGAAATCATTAAATATTACAACTTTTCTCACAACTAATGGTAACCAATTGTGGTGAGCTCCCGTTTCAAGAACATTCATATAAGAGAGGGGTCAAGTTGGATGGTTGCTGAGGTGATTTTTGTTTTAGTTCTATTTAAAAACGGGAACACTTACAAACTTGAAAATTGGTATGTTTTTAGGGAATAGGCTATAAAATAACAACAAATAATAAAATTTGGTCAAGCGCGTGTCGGACTCAAAAAATCTAGCACATTAACTTACTGAAATTTCAACTAATACAATTATGTTTATGTGGTGGTACGGAACCCTCAGTGCGCGAGTCCGACTCGCACTTGGCCGGTTTTTTTTTTCTCTATATTATTTACATAGAAAATTATAAAGTGAATCCAGTACTTTGAAATTAAAAGTTATCTAATTCGCCAGTACTTTGATTTAATCAGTACTTTGATTTTTCGTAAATTAAGCCTTATCAGCCTTATCAGATAAGGTCTAGTGGTTAGAGGCATAGGTTATAGGCATAGAATATATGAATGGTTAGAGGGCTCGGCTCTCGATCCGGAGGTTCTGTGTTCGATTCCCAGTGGGGGACATTGTCAAACAAAAATCCCTTTGTGCGACCGCCTCAGTTTGTTTAGGACATTGCAGGTTGAATCCCCTGATTGGCTGAAAAGTTAGATGATCCCGTGCTTCGGAAGGCACTTTAAGCCGTTGGTCCCAAATACTATGTACTCATGTAACGATTAAGTTATTAATGAGCCAAGTCAAAGGCCTTTGGCGGCTCAACAACTCTGACAGCAGGGTTAGTGAGGTCGGTCATTGACCTTGCAACCCACACGATATGATGATGATGATTAGTGATAAGGATGAAGTGAAGGCACAACACTTCTTTAGTATAAAGTCAAGAATGCTTTTGTTTCTATTTACTTTTCCAAGATTTTGATAGTTTCAAACAAGCATCTTGACTCCATTTGAACTTGCAAAGACCTTATTGGATTGTATCAATATGATTATTGAATTAAAGATCATAAATTTAAATTGACTAAGACGCTTTATTGAATCTTTCAATATCTTTTTCGATTTAATAACAAAATGCCAAACAAGAGAAAATTGATCTTGGTTGGCTTATCGTTTTTTTCAGTGTTTGTCTTTACTTAATCTTAACTATTGTCACTATAAGCGCGATATAGATTTAACTGCAGCGCGTGCGTCTCGTAATGTCAAAGTATCAATATTGTTTTTACAATTTTATACTACGCTTTCAGTGAGCACCTTTATAACCGCACGCAAATTTTATAATTTCGTTTTACACTATGCCTTGGCATTTAAAAAAATGCCTAGAAATTTTTAAATCGTCATTTTACATAATGCCGCGGCATTTCATAAAATGGTGCGTACTTAATTCGTTTCGTTGTGGTCGTAAGATGACCTGACCTAAAATGCACCTGTGATCCAAACCCGTTTACAATCTGCCGGTGCCGTTTTACAATTTGCCGACCGTTTAGAGTTTGCCCGCTGTTTGTAAACAGCGAACTATACGATTTGCCTGCAACATATCGACCACACGTGCTAAAGACACGATCTCATCGGGAAAATCAGAGCAAACAATATATGTATCTATCTGGCTGGTCGTTGGTAGACCATAAAACGCTAAATAAACTTTACAGCCAAGTTTACGTCCTACTGTATTATAGCTGGTGTATTTGCGATGCAAGAACATATACTTAGACAATATCTTAGGACAATATTTTGTACTTTTTAGGGTTCCGTACCTCAAAAGAAAAAAACGGAACCCTTATAGGATCACTTTGTTGTCCGTCTGTCTGTCTGTCTGACTGTCTGTCTGTCTGTCTGTCTGTCTGTCTGTCTGTCAAGACCCTTTATCTCACAAACAGGTAAAGGTATCAGGTTGAATTTAATACCATATATTAGGATCCATGAACCACACAAGATCTGAAAATTTAAATTTTTTACAACGACGCAATCAAAAGATATGGCATTTTATGTCCTCATCTCCATACATTTATTCAAAAATGAAAAACCTACAGGGTACTTCCCGTTGACCTAAAATTATGAAATTTGGCAAGAAGCTAGGTCTCACAGCACAAATAATGGGAAAAGTCTGAAATCATTAAATATTACAACTTTTCTCACAACTAATGGTAACCAATTGTGGTGAGCTCCCGTTTCAAGAACATTCATATAAGAGAGGGGTCAAGTTGGATGGTTGCTGAGGCGATTTTTGTTTTAGTTCTATTTAAAAACGGGAACACTTACAAACTTGAAAATTGGTATGTTTATAGTGCATAGGCTATGAAATAACAACAAATAATAAAATTTGGTCAAGCGCGTGTCGGACTCAAAAAATCTAGCACATTAACTTACTGAAATTTCAACTAATACAATTATGTTTGTGTGGTGGTACGGAACCCTCAGTGCGCGAGTCCGACTCGCACTTGGCCGGTTTTTTTTGGTTGTGTGTTGGTAGGTAGGTACACAATGCTGCTTGTTGGTAACAACCCTTTAACCTTGAGCGGGCCGTTGAAATTTTCACAGATGTATTTTTGTTGCCGCTACAACAACAAACAATAAAAATTAAATAAGAAAAATTTAACCAAATACGTGCTTTTCAGGCGATTTGCTTGATTTTTCTTTTAGCTCTATCGTAAAAACGGGAAAGCGCACAAGATTGAAAATTGGCATACTTATAGTACATAAGTTACAGAATAACAACAAGTAATAAAATTGGTCAAGTGCGTGTCGGACTCGTGCAAATTAATATACTTCTGCGTGACTGCGCGTCCATAATAAGACGGTATTTTTACCTCGGTGCGCGACTCCGACTCCGACTCGTACTTGGCCGGTTTTTCCTATTAACTGAATTTCATCCTGAGATGTCAGTATTCGAGTATCGCAACATTCGCAACATTTGCAATTTTACGACCAGTGTTATTCTGTAGTCTATTGTTTGATGTTTTGCCAACAATGTACTATAGCAAGCAACAATATAACTTTGACAATGTTATTTACGTTGAATTGGGCGCGATAGTTGTAATTGACGTTTCTATTGATATATCATGTGATGGGTTCTAAAATGACAATAGTGATTGAATAATTATAGTAGTAGTAAATATGATATGTGTTAGTTGTTTTTATAAATGTTTCATGAGTTGCCATTTAAAAGCCTTTTGGCTTTATTCGTTAAACAATTCTTGCTTCAACTTGATCAATGTTTGTTATTATAATGAATATCTTTAAGGTACAAAATTTTTGTGCAGTGCTATGAACAAAGAATTACCTAAATCAGATTACTTCATCAAAATTACGCTATAATAGTTCTGATAAATGTATAAAAAAAATCAATACAATAGAAAAAAACAATATATCCAGATTATATTAAGGAAAGTGATAAATAAAGCGTGTGATTTAGTTGTAATGAATGACTAACATTATAGGTACTGTAACGATGAACATTATATTGTCATTTAAACAAAATAACCATTCACTGGAAGAGATCATGAGCTAGAGTGAGTACTTCTCAAAGAATAAAATTTATTTGTTCCAGTGAGAATAACAAAGACTATAAAAAAATTACAGAATAGAATTGTTGTCGCGATGACCTTTTTATAAAAGTTACCCGTGGTTACCAGCCACCATCATTACGAAGCTCTCGAAAAATATTTTCAAAACAAAACATTTAAACAAATATATAATGTAACAAAGAAGACGCAGAACTTGTGGCCTAACCTTGAGGAAGCCGTTTAATTAATAAAACTAATTGATTTAGCAAGTTTGACAGGTTTTGTTCAAAACACGACCGCTTGAGGAAAACATGGACGAAACCATACCTATACGCAACAATCCAAACATCTAACATTATTGTAACAGCCTCTGTAGTCTAGTGGTTGGAGGACTCGGCTCTCGATCCGGAGGTTCTGGGTTCGATTCCCGGTGAGGACATTGTCAAACAAAAATCCCTTGTGTGACCTCCCCAGTTTGGTTAGGACATTGTAGGATGAATCACCTGATTGTCCGAAAAGTTGTGATTCCGTACTTCGGAAAGAATAGTACTATAGCGAACACGAGGACCGGGGTTAATTTAAACGCAGTGGGTTCGCATTTATGTTTTATATTCTTTTTTTTATATAGAAAGCTAATAGCAACGTCCGTACCCAGCCGTGGGCAGGAGTTGACTGGCGACTGTTTTCAGAACGTGACGTCATTATTCGAAATCAAATTCAATTTTAGAAATACTCGCCAGCCAGCTCTGCTAAAAGAAGGCTTTCGAGGAGGATCACTACATTATCCTCCCCCCGGGCAAAGAAATTTCCGAGTGAAGCTTGGAAATTTCTTGTACAAAAAATTCCCTAATCTACCTGCCTATGGTGGAAAATATTACAAATGCAAGCATAACATAACCCTGCAAAATATTGCTAATATCTAGCTCATGTGACAAAACATTGTTGCTTTCAGTTTCGGTAATCTCATGAACTACGGTGCACAAAACCACCGAAAATTACACCACAACAGGTGTTACGCTTTACTACTTGCTAAACCAAAAAATACAATGGTAAAAATTTTGAAAAAAGAACTATCTTAGATCAAATCTAAAATTATTTTACTAGTTACGTCTCTAAGAAAATAAGTGATACTATGCTCTTTGACAAATAAAGTTTTGACATCCAATAATATAAAACATTCTCTTTCGTAATTCATGGAACCTTTACATAAATTAAAAAAGAAAACTTCCTACACTATGCTCATCCTAAAAAAATAAAATGTTCCCATGACATAGAAAAAACGCTCTGATTTTGTCTAGCAGCCTGCGGCTGATGAAAGTCAATTTGACATAAGGAAAGCGCTTGAAAAACGCTACGCGTCAAATTATGCAGCCTGCGGCTGGATAATGTCAGTGACATTACTGATATACCTTTCTCTTTCATATAAAATAAAGGCGTTGCCAAATTGAGACAAAAGCTACCCTAAGATGCTCCCAAGATACTGTGACCCAACAAAAGCCACCCACTAACCCTATGGGCATAAAAGTGGTTGTACAAGATAACAACTAGTGGCAACAATATATCCCATCAAGCTAACCTATATTTTTAATCCCAAAAACTAATGTTTAACCCCAAAAAGTGATGTTTTTCCAAAAGCATCTTGATTTGAAATCTATTTAACATCATATGGCCTGCGGCCGATGTAAAGCGGAAGCAAAGCTAGAAAAATACACGTAGTCATATCAGCTACAAACACGATACTTGAGCCTGATCCAGACCCACTATCTAAATACATATGATTTAATAATAGTTGTACCTATGTTCTTCCCCGATAATGAAAACTGTGACATTTATCCCAACTGAACCCACTCTTTATTGAAATTATGAGAAAAATCTTTAGAAAGTTATGTCTGTAGTATAGACTTTAAAGAAAATACCAATACTTACTTGTTTACCGTCATCATAACACGTTACCTGTAGATTACCTTTACCAATAAATCACTATACCTTTTTAACACTTTACCATTGAAGAATCTTTTATTACCAGGTAGTAGAATAAAATAAACAAACCAAGGAATGATTGTAATTAAATCATAATTACAAACATCCAAAATACACCCCGTTTTTCTTTCCCAGATGATCAATAAAGTTGCAATCGTTCGCAATTACAACCCTAATGAACATACCCAAAAAATAAATTTATTAACACATGGATAGTAAAATTAAAACAATCTTCTTTTTTGAGATGGCTGAAGAGCTGCTTGCAGCCTAGCTCTGCTGGCGATGCGATGGTCGGAAGTAGCACGTCCGCCATCAGTCGTCAGTCAGGATAGCCATCTTAGTGGTGTCGCTCATGGTTAGCGATCACCGATGTGGACACGCTGAAGCGCATCCAAGGATATCGACACTCGATATCACAACTCATTGAGCATAGTATAACATGAAAAAGAGAATTAGTGTTAAGTACAAAATAAAGTTAGGACACCATGAATACGTTTTTGGACGTCTTTCATCTATACATACATCGTCAAGTAAAACATTTATAACTCACGCTTTTAACTATATGAGAGGTTCTTTGACTAGAAAAGTGAAAAACTATAGAGAAAACCTGCTAACAAAGATTTTAGTACAAAAACATACATATATCTTTTTTACATTTACAATATTGCGTACAAAGCATTTATAATCATAATGAGCTTATCTATATTTTTTTTATAGGACAATATTTCGTGATTATAGAAATAATATTGTACACGTAATATTATCTACGCAATATGAACAAATACTATAAACAAACAAAATATGAAATGACATCTTTGTCAGATTGTCATCCAAAAGACATGCGCAGTTTCTCTGTCGCCATCCGTCGCCTTGGAGACTTGCAAACACAAATTATTACGAAATTGGTACGTTTGTAAGCAATTCAAGCATGACAAACAATATGAAAAAACTTTGATGAGGGTGATTCTCTGCTTTAGACAAAACAAAAATAGCTTACAGTTGTACGGCACGTGTTATGCGTGCCGTGTCCTTTCAAAATGGCACTCATAAAGTATGACGCGTCGTGGTCATCATATGGCATCAGCTTCTTCACATACAGGGCATCATCTTCTTCATTATGATCCTCTTCCCCCACTCAGGACTGGTTTGTCGAGACGCGAAACTGTAAAACTTTACATAAAATGGCATAAGGGGCACGACGGCGCCTCCACCATTATAGCGAACACGAGGACCGGGGTTAATTTAAACGCAGTGGGTTCGCATTTATGTTTTATATTCTTTTTTTTATATAGAAAGCTAATAGCAACGTCCGTACCCAGCCGTGGGCAGGAGTTGACTGGCGACTGTTTTCAGAACGTGACGTCATTATTCGAAATCAAATTCAATTTTAGAAATACTCGCCAGCCAGCTCTGCTAAAAGAAGGCTTTCGAGGAGGATCACTACAGTACCAACCCATACATACCCGTGGGTGTCGTAAGAGGCGACTAAGGGTTTACTGGAGGATGGGCAGCAGCATCCTCCTTTATATATTACATCTTACTTACTGCGGTCACCTACAACCGCGGTCCATGGTGCCAGCCGTAACGCTAACAAGCGAGGTGACTATGGTACTTCCCCTCCACATTTTTCCAGCAAAAGCTAGAATTCTGGAGGGAGCTCCCTGTCCTGTAGTGGGCATTTCATGGGATGTTATGATGACTTCGGAAAGCCCGTCAAGCCGCTGATCTCAACTACTATTTATGGATGAGGTAGACGTTAATGAGCCATGTCGGCTCAACGACTCTAAAACAAGGGTTTGTGAGGTCGGATCGACCTTGCAACCCTCATGATATGATGATGATTGAAACTAAGCTTTTTGAATCCCATTTATTGCAAAATTGTAATCGTCGGTAACATTCAAACTCTCGTTACAGTATTGTTGATGTCACAAAATTGAACTTTAATGTCTTCGATGTCAGCGACTCTACCTACCATTATAATTCAAACCTGGGTCGCTATTCTCCTAAATTTCTTAACATTGAGTTAATGTTAAGAGTCCGGTATTTGCTATCGGCGAAAGCGCGTGTACATTGCATGCTTTCTAAAAGAACTAGAAATTTATTCTATACACAACGAGCAGCGTAAAAATTAGAAAAGAAAATATCTGTCAACTCAACTCGAGGATAAATTTTATACTTAAGAAAGGAGAGAAAGATATGCAAGATAAACGACGCTATGAAACTGAAAGAGATGGATACATTTATCTAAAATACGTCACGCACTCTCACGCATCCACAATGGCGGCCATTATTTACCTAGTTACAAAAATTATTTAGAAATTATAAAAAAGGAGACGCTCTCCTTTTTAAATCTGTGATATATTATACTTAAACAAAACCTTTTAACAGTAAGTAACTAACCTACGGATAAAATAAAACTGAATGTTTACTTTAACCCAATCAAAATTTTGGTAAAACATTGTTGTTTTCTTTTACAGGGTGAAAATCTTTCAGGGCTATAAATAAACCTACCTAATATGGGCACAAAGGTATTGTTATACCTAATGTATGAGTAGTCTCTCTTACCACCTATAAGTGAACAGAAGTGAAGATTGGAATAGAATTAGTGCAACTGACTGGACCATTCAAATCACACAATACTAGTGAAGTGAATGATAGTGAATGCATACAAAGCTAATCAAACTACCACACTACACATATTATATTGCACGAGCAAAATCTCTGAAGCTTAGTTGCACAAAGCTGCTCGTCGGTGAAATCATTTTAACCTTGAGCGGGTGTCTGGATGAGTTCAAAAAATGTACTACCCAATGATCTGATTCCAAACTGTGGCTTAGCGTCCACCAGGGAAAAATCACAGGATCTAAGATCTTCAGATCAATGTCTTCGACAGTCAAACCGCTGATGGTTCACTGGTCGAATAAATATTAATTATTATTATTATAACAAATATGAAACAAAAGCAATGAAAAGAGTAAATATTCTCGAGAAATCTGTAATTCTTCTTCTTCCGTGCCTTGTCCCTTTATTCGGGGTCGGCCCTCCTCGTTTTGCGGCGCCAAGCAAGTCTGTCTTGGGTTGTCTTTTCATCCACCTGTGCCCGTTCTGCATCCTTAGCAACTTTGCAACGCCCCAGTACCAAAAGCCCATTAAAAAACTACTTGGATGCTAATGTAAGTAATAAAGTAAAAATTGTAGGGTATATTTGGGAACTGAATAAGCTAACAAATTATTAGATAAGGTATAGCACGTTCAGGATAAGTCGGGCTATGATGGTTACTTTCTGAGCATTGGTGAGAGGCGGAGAGCCGATGAATGATTCGTTAGCCTTCCCCCACATGCAGCGCTCACCCCCGCGACTCATTTTTCAACTTCTGCACATTAATGGTCACAGCCCGAGTTATTTTGTAAGCTGTAAAGAGCTTTTTTGAAAAACAAATATCTATACAAAAATATTACAAAGAGTCTTAAGATTTTTTATGACTACTGGTCAGATTTACCAAATATGCCACTTCTAATTTCTTACTTATTGGGGAGAAATGAAAATATCTTATTATCTTAAACTAATAAATATTTTAAAAGCATATTCTGTACTTTTTGTCATTCCCAGCATATACCAGAGATCAGGAAATAGGTGTATTGTAAACAAAATAAAAACATCAAGTTCATGTGTTAAAAATGTAGATATTTCTGACTTTCTGTATGTAAAACGATAGACTAAGTGTTCCTCTGTGTATTGTGGTTACAAACGTGTGCCTCGTATAATTGGAAATAAATCTATTTTTATAAGAAAAAAGTTTCTTTACAAAACACTGACTCTTTTGTGAACTCTATAATAGGTATTTATAAATTAATATTTTAGGTATTAACAGATATTTTATCTGTCAGCTTCAGTCAGATGGGCTAGCTTTGCGTATTAATAGGTAAAGTCAAGTGCAGGTCAAGCTTAACACTCGCAAAGCAATTCTAGCCTTAGTAATCAAATTAAGAACGGTACAAAGCTCAAAACAATCAATTTATTGATAAAGTTAAGATTTTACAAGTCACAGTAATTTGATTAAATTATATTATACATTGTGTCTAGCTTGACCTGCTCTTGACTGTTCAAATGCAGTAAATATATAATAATTAGCGCCATTTAGCGCAAATTGACTAAATTAAGTACTATGTTAGAAACGAACCTGTAGGGCTAATGAATCATCCAAATTTATGAATAAATACCCAGTTGATGGTGATAAAATGTAAATTATCTGCATCAGAGCAGATGAAGATAAAATTACATTTACCTACATCTCTCATATTCGGTAAGTAGGTCCTTATTACCACCTTAATGGGGCTTGTAGGTGACCAATTAGCGCTCTAGGGTAATAATGTAGCTAGAAAAGCCCTAGGGCGGTAAGTAAGAAAGTACTTACCTAAAAGCCCTAGGGCGGTAAGTAAGTAAGTACCTACTTACCTCACAATCGAGATGTAAAGCAGAGTAGTTAGCTCGGGTGTAAGCATCAATTGCACCCTCGAACTATAGGCGCCCTCGCTGCGCTCGTGCGCCTAAATATATCGGGCTGCAATTGATGCCTTACTGCCCTTGGCTACTAATCTACTATTATCAGCATCAACTGGAACTGCAGAATAAAATGTGGATAAAATAGTAATTAAAACACGAGCCTTATTTTTCATACGTTTATTTCTTTTTCTTATAATGGGTGTAAGAGACAGCCCTCCGAATACTGAAAATACCGAATACTGAAAGGGCATGCATGATCAGTCAACGTAATTGAACAACCTTCAGTGAACAAAACTTTCAGGAAAGGAAAAAAAATATCGGCTTCTCAATACAAACTGTCCAATCAAGTTTGCAATTTTGTATGGAGAGGCCGATTTTTTCTTTCTTTTCCTGAAAGTTTTATTCGCTAAAATATGTTCAGTTACGTTGACTGCTCATGCTCTTTCAGTATTCGGAGGGCTGTACCTTACACCCTGAATAATTAAGAGCAAGCATTTTCATTTCATCATCATTATCAGATCGGCAGCGTGTCATTAAAATATTATTTATATCTTTACACCAGTTAAAAATAAAAAAATCTACACGCTAAATCGAATATAAATCAACATTTTTTTCTTTATGCTCAATGCAGTTAATAAAGTTAGTATTTACCTCAATACTTAAAATAGTTTTTGCGTACAATTTTATATTTTCTGATTTGGTGTGGGTTTTAGTTACCCAAACTAATACATCCTGAATGGTCGAAAATATTTCCTGTGAATCTTTGTTAAGGTAAAACAACTTTTCATTTTTTTTATTGTATTCTCTACTTTTCAAAAACTCACTGTTTTTATTTTTATCATAAAAGTTGTTTTTGCATGTAACACAGTCTTTGAAGATGTGAGTTTTTGTTTTTTTAAATAAATAACCAGTTACATACTGCTTGTGTGCCTTTCTTTTTGGGTTATCGCACTTAACTTCATAAGGTATAAATATATCTTTTTCTAAATAGCTTAAATCTATCTCAAGAGATGTATTATTTGCTTCATTTTGCTTGAAAAGTTCTTTCATAGATTTAAACATATTTTTACATGTATCTTTTTCACAATTAGACACCCGGGTCTAATTGTGAATGCGCCCCTGTCTAATTGTTTAATAACAGGGTAAGAAAACGCGATCTCAAAAGCTTGTGGAGATAGGTTTGTGTTCCTAAAACCGTGGCTTCTTATGGCTCCAAAAAAGTTTTCGAACGGGTCTTGGTTAAAATGTCGCATTAATATTGATTTAATATTGTAATTTTCAAAAAGTACATCCCTTAAATACTCGATATTGTTAACAGTATGTAAAAAGTTTTTTATTGTTGGTACTGTTGTTTCTTTTTTATTCACTAGGAATGTCATGGAATTTAGTACTACTTTTGCTTTCGACCATACCGTACTATGCTGAGATCTTGGCGTTAATGCGGCTAGAAGAGGTTTTCCGCTTCGTTTTTTTGAATTTTCAAAACTCCCATTAAGGGAGTCAAACAATAGGTCAAAAAATAAAATTACGTCTGCTGTTTCCTGACACTTTAGGTAAAATATCTTTTTCTTCTTTCTTTCTCCTGGCTTTTATCCCAATTTATTTGGGGTCAGCCCTCCTAGTATTTCTGCGCCACACCGTGCGGTTGCGGGTTGTCTCTTCGCTAGTGTTTGTGCTTCTCAGGTCATTTTTTATAGTTTGTAGCCAGGTCATTGGTGGTCGTCCACGGCCTCTTCTTTTCTCCTCTATATTCATAACACTTTTGGTTATATGGTCATCATCTCGTCTCATCACGTGTCCGTACCAGCGCAGTCGGTTTTCTCTGAGTTTTTCTTGTATTTGGGCAACTTTGAAAGTACCACGGATATATTCGTTTCTAATTTTATCCTTTCTAGAGACTCCTCCTGACCAACGGAGCATATTCATTTCAGTGACGTGAATTTTTTGTTCATCTGACTTTTTCATCGGCCAGCATTCGGACCCATATAGTAGAGCTGGTCTTACTGCCCTTTTGTATACATTGCCTTTGATTTTAATAGGCATGCGCGGATCACACAGGACGCCCGACAGAGATCTTCACTTCAACCATGCTGTCTGGATTCTGTTCCTTATGTCTTTTTCTGTACACACCCTAGGTGCTACGATGGATCCGAGATATTTAAATTCTTCGACTCTTTTGAGAGGTTGGTCTTCGATAGATGGACAGGAAATAGTGCCTGTACTGGCTTCTGAAAAGTCGCAGAGCATATACTCGGTCTTCTGTCTACTGACCCTCAAACCTCTCCTCTCCAAGGACTCCTGCCATAATGTCAAGTCTGCTTGTACTTCTACCAAAGATTCGGCTATAAGAACAACATCGTCGGCATACAGTAGTGACCACGGTGCTGGTTTCTGTATGTCTGCAGTAATATAGTCCATTACCAGGTTGAACAGAAGAGGGCTAAGGGTAGAGCCCTGGTGAACACCTACTTTGACCTCGAAAGATTCACTTGTTCCGGCTGGGCTGACCACTTTTGTGATTATATTGTTGTACAAATCTTTGACAAGTTCAATATACTGTTGCGGCACTAGCTGCGCTCTCAATGCTTGCCATATCAGCTGTCGCGGGATACGGTCAAAAGCCTTTTCGAGGTCAATGAAAACCAGGTGAAGATCTTGTTTACGGGTCTTGTATTTTTCCATGAGTATTTTCACTGAGTGAATGGCATCAGTGGTGCCTACGCCGCTGGTAAATCCGCACTGGTTAGGTGTAATTTTTGTTAACCTTTTTACGAGGACACACTCCCATATCTTAAGGCTGTGAGAAGTTAGTTTGATTCCTCTGTAGTTACCACAGTCCGCAACATCTCCTTTATTCTTGTAGAATGGTATCAGATTACTGGATCTCCACATGTCCGGTACTATGGTGGTTATAAGGATTTCGTTGAACAGTTTAGTCAACCATGCCACACCGGTGTCTCCTAGGTTTTTCCACAGCTCGGCTGGAATTTCATCCGGTCCGGCAGCCTTCCTATTTTTCATTTTTTGGATAGCTATTTTGACTTCCTGCGGTGAAATTTAAAATATCTTTTTCTGAAACAAAAAAAAAATAAATGTTAGAAAAATCACAAACAACTAACCGATACAAACTGTGTAAGAGACGGTGTATCGAAAACTGTAAGGGCGTACTCAGTCAACATAACTGAATAAATTTTCCACAGATACATTTTTCGGATATAAAAAAACTTTCGACTTCTACATTCAAACTTTAAGGTCAAAATATTTTATCATTTGCCAAAAATGTTTCTTTTGAAAAGTTGTTTGTCTAGAAAGAATATTCTAAATTACCTAAAAATTGTGACAGGCATAACTTATAAGAGAAATAAGTACTTATTAACTTGATCAACCACATAGTAAATGAACAAAAGTCAAAACATCTTTATTAGTCTTTTTGTACAATTTACAACAAAATAACGGAAAATGTAGCTCAATTCCCTGAGAAAAAATTAAAGAATTTATAAAGCAAATGTTATGTAAATAAATGGTACAGCAGCACTGCACTTACTTTCTCGCAATACTCAAGGAAAAACTATCAACCGCAAACTTAAATTTGTAATACCATGCACATAGTATGGAATTACTAACTTTTATTTATGTTTTTCAAAAACAAATGTTTGAATGAAATATACAGATCAATTCAGAATTCAAATTGTCAAACATTAAAACAAACAAACCTCAAACGATTTCAAGTAAATCACATGTTTAACTTTTGGTAGTACTGGAACACCCTTTATATGAATTTCTACAGATCCATGGATACTACCGTAGGATTCTTGTATGGAGATTTTTTAAATTTCCCAACACCTGTTCCTTATGGATAATTGTTCAGTTTAGTCTACTGGGCAAGCCCTTCCAGTTTTTGGTACACCCTGTGTACTAAATTTTATTCAAAAAAATCATAAAGAATATCCAGTCAGGTAGACAAACAATCCAGGATTAATATTATACAAAATTTTAATAAATCAATCAAACCAATTTTGGGTAAATCACATATTTAGTATTTGGTCGTACAGGAACACCCTTATATGAAATTAAACAGATCAATTGATACTGGCGCAAGATATCTTATATGGAGATGCTTGGTCATGCAAAGTTTCATCAAGATTCTATGAGCCGTTTATGAGAAAAATTCAATTTTTCATTTTCGTTGCATGACAACTACCCTCAAAATGAGAGCCAGCAAGAAACCACTTCGAACCCTTCGATGGATTTGCATACAACTCCTAAATTCAAAATATGGTGTCAATCGGAACTGTCGTTTAGCCGCTAGGCCAAAGCGTGACGGACAGACCGACCGACGGACGGACATTTTTGGGAGACTTGTTTTTTATGATGTATAAAAGATATAGAACACATTTTTGAGAAAATTAGAAAAACTTTTTTTCACAAATACAATCTCTCGCTCCGCTCGAAAGTAAAAAGTATATTATAGACAAGATGACTACATCAAGAATGTTGCCGTATGATTCAGACTGATATTCTACACACATCATACAAAAGTAGACCATGATGTTCTGCAGAGGATTGATTGACACAGCTCCACCCCATCTTGTCTCATAGGTTTTGTAAAAGGTGGCTGAGAATGGGCGGACTGGGCATTCTGTACTACCATCGTACTACCATACTGTACAGATCTGAAGTCCCTTCATATAGGATCCTCAAATCAGATACGTGAAAGTTTTGGCCAAGGTTGATCGTCTAGAATAATATCCTTTAAGAATATTATATTTTTCCTGAATCCTACGTCATTCCGTTTTATATCCTTATAATAATTTGTAATTTACAGATTCTGCTCGGTGGAGAGTGGCAATAGAAGAATGAAAAAGAAACACACTTGTTATTTTAATACTTATATTTGAATATAAACCTAATCTTTACATGTCTAATTTATGTTATTTATTTTATTTTATATCACTATTTATTTAAATTTAGTTTCATATTGACAGGAGTAGTTCATCTGAATTCATGTAGTTTCATCAATTTAGGAAAGGTTTCATCTCATTTACAATGCAATATTAGAGCCGATAAGTTTCTGAAAAGAAACCTATGTTAATATAAACGAAGTAAAAAAAATAATGTGGGGACAATCCCCAGGTTTGGGGCACCGCCATCGCCCCAAGCAGCTCGTCCTAGGCCTCCTCTACCCTAAGTCCTAGGTCCGAGGCATATCATCACCCAGCTCACGATGACATGACGCTAAACTACCCTAACAATCCAACTGGGTCGTCAGGATTCTGATCATCCTCGCGGAGCTGGAAATCCCACCGAAAACTTAAACTACAGTAAAGACTAGGGTTAATGTATGTGGAGAGCGGAACTAACTAACCACAGTACAACCCAGACGGTGATGATGTCTCCCCCCGGTATGTTCATGCCCCGCGTCAAACCCGACTTCCACGTGGCCCACCTTTAAGGGACGATCACTGACTCATCCAGGGTTCACAGGGTATTGACTATTTCTTTTAGTCACCCATACCAGAGCTGGTCACCGAGCCCGCCAGGCACACGAAGCATACGGTCTTCCTTTAGGAAAACAGGGCACTCTCCATCATGAGCTATAAGAGCTCTTCCTGTAATCCCTCCGGGCAGACAATGACCGACATCATCGAATCCCTTAGTTTGTTTTGAAATAAGTTAAACTGAAAATAATTAGCCAGCTCCACACGTCCAAGTGTGAAGTCTGTACTAGATACGGGTATAGTATTATTGCTTGCATGGCCAGCCTAGATCAATAACGGTTTTATAACGAGAGACATAAAGAGTTTGAAGGGCAATCTCCCTCCCCCCAGTCACTGAGTGACTTTATTGCACCAACAAGGTCTCCGTATATCCTTCATAGCTCTCACTTGTGATGCGTAGCTAAATCTCTTTTCCGTTACCAACCCACGCAGGACAAGGATTATGTAGAGTAACCCCAGTCTAAACACTCATTTAAATAAAATGAATTGCATCTAAACTATAAAGGGATTTCCCAGCATATTTCGAAGAAGAACATATAAGAAGTAAATATAACAAAAGATTACTGAAGGTAATCCTTAATTAAAAGTGAAGTATGATGACCAGAACCGAGAAGATACGGGATAGTAGTATCTAAGCTAGGTTGGGCCAAACATTTATGATTTAAGATCTTAAAGGAAAATCAAAAGCATCGAGTATTCAAAACCAAGAACACTGGGAGAATTTAGCGTAAACAACACTAGCTAAAACTCGATGTTCTTTAAAAGAGGACTCAAAAGAAGTATAAAAATGGGGTTATTGTATATACTTAAATATTCGGAACTTATCTACAATGAAAAGAAACTAAACATTATAATTTCTATTCCATTATTGTTTTCAAGAATCTATTTAGTAAAGTTAAGGTGGTTTCACACTGAGTCAAAGTATAATTTTAAGTATGATAATTTGTGACAAGTTTTATTAAGGGAAAATAAAACTTAGAATCTTATAAAGTTTAGATTCCTGTATGATTCAATGAAGATTAAATAAATTATTTAACTACTTTAGGACGACACACATAAAGTTCAGAGGTCCCCCAAGGTCAGAGTGTCGTACAGCCGTCGCAACCTTATGGGCGAACGTCGACAACACACTTTACAAGAAGCAACCCACGAACGAACGTAATGTCTCCATCAAGAATATTCTTCCTATTGATACAGGACAATTCTAATTTATTCCTTATAAACAATTTAATGTCATTAGACTAAACTAGAATGTCCCTTCACATAAGAAGAAAGTTTTATGTTGTCTAACTACTCTACATTTGGTAATCTAACGCTAAGATCAGGAGGTCCTCCCGCGGTATATGCCACTCAAACGACGCATCCAATAATGGGCGAGCGTTGTCAGCACATAACACAAGAAACACTATTTCCAAAATCCAACGTTAAAACACCTTGCTAATATCCTTCCATTTGTATTGGAGTAACTCCAATTCATCCCACACATACAGAAGAGGGAATTCAGGATGAATCAGCGAAACCTCACACAAATAGAAAGAGAAGAACTTTAGTATCAGACCCTTTTAGGCTTGAGGGCTCCGACCCAAGAATGATTAAAATAAATAAATCCGAAGGTTGATATTATCAGAAAGACTTAGACAGATACTCCAGTGACACGCGACATACATTAGCCACAACCAATATAGTGGACATCGGGGACACATGTCACGAGGGCATCCATCCATGCTTGGTTGAACTAAATAAACCTGAGAGCAGGCATTTCTTAATCTCAAAATCTGGGACTCCTATAGTATGAAAGTAAAAGGAAAGATAAGCACCTCCTATGAGCTTGAGTACTGAGATGTAATAATGCTCTCAGCATGTTCCAATTTTGGGAAATTGAGGCAAAAGATCCAAAATCACTATCAAAGCAATTTAATATTACTTGAAATATTATTATTTATAATATTCACTCTACTTAAACTTACCCTTTATTTCACAATAAAATATCACAATCTATATCCAAGTTTTAGTTTTCAGATATATTATTTCAAGATTTTTGAATTGACGTTCTAATTCTTTTGATCTGACGGAATATTTTTCTTAAATTTTATCATATGAAAACATTAGTATATTAAAAACTGGAATTTTGATTTAGGGCCAAAGATTTTATATTATTTTCTAAAAAAAAAGGTAATTATTTAATGTATTAATATTTTCTTCCATTTTGATTTTGGGTTTTGATTTATTTTTTGTTAAAGAGATAAAAAATTTATAAAGATTTCAAAATAGCGTCTAGCTTTGAGTAAAACTAAATCAAAAATGATTTATTTGTTGACTATTTGACAATAATGTCAAATAGACAATTCTACCTAAAAAAAGTATAAAAATATACATCGTTTAAAGTCTCCTTGAATTGATGATAATAATATACATCGTCCAAAGTCTCTTTGAAATGTTGACAAAATATACAACATCTAAAGCCACCCCTAATCGATGACAATATATATACATCAGAGTCCAGTTTCCATGATTTCACCAAGGACTATTTTAATCAATTTCTCTGTAAAGGAAAGAATTAAACACAATGAAATTTACATTACCTTTACAATCCAAGCTATACCTTTTTTAGCCTTCACGTTTTATCATTTGTGGTTTGCTTTTCCATGTCTATAATGTTCCTTGTAATTCCTGTACCTGTTTAGAAATAGAACATTATCCTGCCTAGCTATACGCGAACAAAGACACTTGTAGAACTAGTTTATACTTAATTATGGGAAAAGAAAATCTTTATTACTATCTACAAATAACGACTCAGATTAAAAAACACAGTATGTTATAATTTCCGCAGAGTTATTAATGTTTACAAAAGAAAATCATTAAGAGGGAATAACAATTTACTTAAAGTATCACACAGTACAAGCCTCTTATGACCTCGCAAGTAGATCTGTAAAGCTGCAAATATTCTCCAATCAACTCTTCCTCTTTTGACATTGAAATTTGATTTTCTCAACGTTATTTAGCTCACATAACCTGGAAGAAACTATAAATTTCATTAAGTCACTTTTCACCTTAACTCAAATACACACAACAACTTTGAACCGAAAATAAATAAAAGATGGAAAACCACAAAATTGAATACTTACATAACATTAGTTTCACTCCACTTATTCTTTACACTTTGGAATCAAACCCTGAATGTTAGCAACTTGAAATTATGCGCAAATAAACCTTCCTATACTATATCCTACACGAAGCAATCCCTATCTTTATCTCAATTGAAGGAATCCACAATCCAGGATCATAGCCTCCTTCAAAAGATTCGTCTCATCAGCTGTATGAATTCTATTTTCCGCGAGCTACAAAAATAAAAAAAAATATAACTCACATAAATCCAGCTTACTATCGACTTTTCTTTCACAGACGTCTCAAAGTAACAACAAGGATATTTGGAACGTTTACCGATTCCATTCTTCCATTTTTCTCCGTTTTTTCCAAATTTTCCTTGCTCGACGGCCCAAAATCTCTCTCACCTGAAACCTTTAAACATGTTAAAATTCTATTTCAGCTTCATTGCCCTCACTATTCAACAAAACCTGATTCATAGTTTTCTTCTGTTGCTTTCGTTTATCAAAATTTTAGCAACTATTCCTTTTATTCGGTTAAAAAGCTTTTTTCTTTCATTTCCTTTTCGACTCTTTCCCGACCCTGTCACCACTGTCACTCCTTGTCATATTTTTCTACTCCCCGTTTATCGTTACACTTCTTGACACTTCCTCTAAATAGTATTTTATGCATTTAAAATTTATTTAGGGTTCCGCAAGTGCACAATACCTACTGCAGTCAACATCCACTGCAGTTCATTGTGTCAGCCATAATGCAAAAAAGTGGTGTCTTGTGCAACCCCCAAATATTCCAAACAAACACAGAAATATCTTAGCATAATTTGTTTACCTTTTAAAGATTTTTCTGCACTGACAAATTCTGACTTGAAGTTTTTTGGAGGAGGAGCAGATGATGTAGAGGCCACACCAGATGTACCGCATGCATTCTTTCTATCACAATATTTGTTGCATCTCTCAAAATTTTGAAGCCTGAAAAGTAGATAATCACTAATGTTAAAACAGTTTTAGTTCAGAAATATTGAAAACTGAAAGAATAACAAAAGTTTAAGTCATTTAAAAATTACCAGGCATGCTAGCTAGATGCTAGGAACAGCTCCATAAGATAATCTTGTTGTCCAAGTTGAATACTTTTTTTCAAGGTGATTATGCCATATTTTTTGCAACAGCATTTACCCAAGTAATGAATCGCTCCTTTTCTGTCGTTGGATCAAGAAATGCATGGAGAATAACAATGTCTGCACCTGGAAAAATTAAAATGTACATTGTTGAATTTGCCTGGGTGACCTAGTGATGTTATGTTATATCCTTATATAGGGGGGATGGATGATGAAAGCAATGAGCAGCTCGCCACCTAGACTGGCCGTCTCATGGCTGAAGATCAAAGCAAAGACTGCCATGCCGTCCGTTTTCCTGGGTTAATGGGTGATACCAATCTAAGAGATCCGATCACTCGTCTGCGTGCAACGCGGCGTTCCCAACAGAAATAAAGATAATGGTAAACAAGAGCTAAAGGGTAGGTACAATTGAATGTCAATTCAATCTTTGATGAGTGGCTTTTGTGTGTTCACAATTCCGCCAATGTCACGTAGTGATCAGCATATGAGTGATACCTACAATGCTTAGTTACCATACTGATGTCAGCTTGCTTTAGGAGTGTCAAATTAAATTTCAATTCAATTATAATTTTAGATTACTCACGGCTTTTTCCACATTTCGGGACACAACAACTTGTGACTACAACTCCTTACAGAGCCAGCCATGTTCCAAATCGTCAGGTAAAACAAGGTCCGGTAGGATGAACAGGGGTCAAACATTAGAAGAGCAGTTGTTGGTGTCCAGGGGCGAGCAGTTTAGAGTTAGGTACCACGAAAACAACATTCAACAACGGAATTTTTTTTTGTTCGATTGATTTGACATTAACAGTGTTGCCATAAGCTCATTTCAGTTTGTTTCGTTATGTAACGTGAAAAGTTCCGGAATAGAAAAAAATTATGAAAAAATTAAAATTGTTGCACAAATCTGTTAGCATCTGTGTATTTCCAAAAAGTGCGTAATTGTATTTGGGTAGGTTTTCTAAACAACACCAATCACGGAAAGGAGCGTCCAAGGTCCTTTTTAGAGTACCGTAACTAAAAATGAAAATAAAATAACCCTTATACAGCGTAATTTTTTATTCGTTTTAATCCCGAAGCCCAGTGATTCTATTCATGATAACAAGCAAGTTCACCGAAGAAAAAAATTTTTAGTTGAAAAGAATTTTTCACCTTCCCATACAAAATGAGTCGATCACGTGACCACTTTAGTATCTCTTCTTCCTCGGTCCCTCACTGATGAAGATCGTGACCACATATATTTTCCTTCCATAGACTGCGATAATATGATGTGTGAACCGACCGCTGCATGTTGCCGCCCACTGCCTTCTTTATTGTTTCTGACCATCTCGTAGGTGCCCTACCTTAAGCACGTCTGTTTCAACGTCTGTCACAACAGGCAATAAAGATTATTTGTTTACAGGACCACAAAAAGCAAAAATCCTTCCGCTGTTCCATGCCTCCACGGGATGTGATACCGTTTCCAATTTCAATGGGAAAGGTAAAAAAAGTGCGACGGAAACATGGATCACTTTCCCCAATGCCACAGAAGGTTTTTTGGCAGCCTATGAAGGCAGAGAAACAGCGATGCATTTTTCATAATTGAAAAGTTTGTGTTAATTTTATATGACAGTCAGATATTATAAACTTCATGAAACTAGGTAATCAAACAACTAATATTATAACCGTAAATATTTATTTTAGATCCTGTTCATTTTCTACGGTAAACGAAGCCCGAAAGTATATACTTTAATTAGAGACCTTTAAGTGACTCGAAACTGTCACTATGTTTAGCTCAGCTATAAGTTTAAATATGTCAGTATAACTTTAGGTGCACAGGGTTCATACAAGGGTGTTCAAGGTTCTTTTTATATAAAAAAATTGGAATTGCCCTCTATTATTTAAAAACAAAATTCTATTCTTACTAGATACTGGTCTTTACCAACATATAAATTCGTTTTTGTTGTCCTGTATTTTTCTAAGAATTTGTACGTCACTGCTGCTTTGAGTTAAATATTTTTTTTTTACATTTTCTTTTACAAAAGTTTTCTACAAAGCTTATATTTTTGAGATCTGTATGAATGCGGGATTTCAAAAATATATATTTTTAAACGGATACCGATACACGTTAAAACTTTATGGCCATTAACAAAAACATATTGTACTTATTTTTTTATATTTTTAACTGTAATTATATTTTTTTGTATGGAAATGCTTCTTTTTTGTTTCAGAAAACAATCTACCATCTTTTATTTAGCTAAAAACGATATTAAACTTGCCCTAGTAGCTATAAATTTGCAGTTATGACAAGCCACAGTCTCGGGGATAAGGAAAACTTTACCCCCTCCCCCCAGCGGCGGCCCTAGGGCGGTGCGAGCGGTGCGACCGCACCGGGCGCCGAAATAGGGGGGGCGCAGAATTGAGTAAAAAAAAATATAGGTGACCTAGGGCGTACGCGACGGGGAAGAGTGGCCTTGTAATTTTTAATGTTAATCAGGTTAACCATCACTTCATTTTTAACAGGCGTACCCACCCATAATATGTTGTTCTCATCGTTAAGTTATTCAGTCTACTCTAGGGCGCTTGGCACTTTTTAAGATGGGTAAAAAATGTTAAACTCGCGTCAGATCTCGCGTCAGATCCGTAGCCTGATCGAAAATGCGTCAACTTTCAACCGTATTGTTATTACAATACAGGTTTTTATTTAGTGACATCAAAGGAGTACGCGAGCAATGGCGCGATTGACCCTTACAAAAAGCATAATATTAAAAAATGCAAGTTTTCACTTCTGCCGGCACTCCCGGAGTGCAACCCGTCCTTTTTTATTTACTTAGTATCTTGTCGTGATTTTCAGGGATGTTTTTTGACCATTCAAGAAACAAGTGACCATATCACTAAGACCAAAACACGATAAGTGAAAATCGGCTCGACAAAATAAAAATCCAAAGTTGTTTCTTCAATTTTCATTATTTCCGCTTTTTGTGGAATATGAGGTGTTTTAAGTAGTGAAATTAAGTATACAGAAAGGTATTCGTAGTTGCTATCATATGACTCACCTAAAATTTTATTTTATAGTTTTTACAAAAAGTCGGGCGCTTACGTCATTTAGTTTTGGTAACACGCACAGTATATCTGTTGCAATCTAATGCGTTGCGGATTGCGCACTTTATCCCTTTCTTTCAAGCGACAAGACTGCGCCCCCTGTCTAATATCTATCTTTTTTTGCATATCCTTTTAACTAATGTATTCATTCATTCATTCATTCATATGGATCTACCAAACGAATAATGATTGCTAAAAATTTCTCAGAATTTTCAAATATCCGCCTTAAACAAAGTTGCAAAAGAAAAAAAGCAGAAGAACGAAGATGAAGTTGAACTTGTTGTTGCCTTGGTTTGCAAATCAGTTGAGTAACGAAAGTGGAAAAATGAGACGTGTAATTTTCAGTCAGCAGAGCCTATAAAAGTTAATTGACTCGACTTAAACTCAAAATAATTTGCAGGCATCTGCCCAAATTTGTGGGCAACGCCCTTCGTATCTTGCTAGATGTATGTCTAATGATCGTTTTGGAAAAATCTGGTATGATTTCGGAATTTCATTTTTTGAAAATAGTTGAAATTAGATTATCCCGCCCAAACATAAATGAGTAAGAGCGAAAATCCAAATTCTTTGATTCCGACTTACGAAAACTATATGTAGGCGCATAAGCTGGGAAGTTGGTCATCTAGGTCGGAATAATCCAATTGCTGGCCGATAACATAATCGTCACATCAGCCGAAAGACGTCCACTGCACGGCAGGACCATAGTCCATGACGACTAGTTCCTTTTTCGCAGAGTACCTACACTGCCCACTGCCGCTTTAGTTTAACTATATTCTCAGAGCTAAATATGTCAGTTACCTTAGTTCTTCTGCGGATATCCTTTAATCTGACTCGATCTCACAGAGGCCTCGAGCATTGCTCTTTCTATAGCCCGTTGGGTTACCTCGTGTTTTCTAGTAAGACTTTATGGACATCGTGAACTACCACGTTTCGGTCCTATGTCATCACTAGCAACATTTACTGTACAGAGACTGTCGTCTTGAGACACTGCAGTATTTTGGACAAGAAGGTATCGCGAAACTTCCCGAGTTACTACTACTATACTATAATATTGTCGGCAAATCGAAGATAATGGCGATAGGTACTGACTTCTTCCCCGTCAATTAGCTTAAAAACATTTACTTAAAAACGTCTTCCAATCCAATGAAACGGTTCAGGAGAGATGAATTTTCTCTGTCTCACTCCTCGCTGCATTGCTGGCCCATACTGCTCAGTTAGAACTTGTAATCAACTATTAGGTATCCAGGGCGTAATCAATCACAGGTAGGTAAGCAAGCAACAAGCGTCAGTAGAAAGAGCACCAATTTTTTTTTCTAGGGGGCGCCATTATGAGATCTCGCCCCACCTAAAAATTTTTCTAGGGCCGCCACTGCCTCCCCCTACCCCATACCTTGCTTTTAGCCACATACTCCCGGGCGTTATTAACACTAGTCTACCTAACTAACAAGTGTGCCAAGGCTCAACCTTTAATCCGGAAAATATTGGTGTTGGCGTATAACAAACGGACTAATGCGAAGTAATCTCCGCCAACACCACACACACACATACCCTCACACACGCACACCCATACACACACATCCATACACACATATACTCAACAACCCACACACATATAGAAACACGCTCACAGTCTGTAGCTCCCATTCACAATTGCTTACAATTGAATTGTGTTTCTTAGTCATAACCTAAATTTATACTTAGTATAGTATATAGATAGATAATCTTTCTTTTCTTACGGGCTGTTGCACAAGGCTTCTTTACAGTCATTTTCCCATAAATTAATAACAGCCCCTCGCTATTTTTGTTTTGCTGAGAGATTAATGACAAAATAATTTGAATTTTCAGGTGCTATGGCTGGACGCTTTGTGAAACTGACTGACAGACAAAATAGTACTTACTCTCGCTATGTTACTCTGTTTTGTACAGTGACTACACTCACTGAATAAGACAATTTTATTGGCGTTGTATTCAAACCGTGATGCTTTATTACCCGGAAAAGTGGCTGGCATCTACATATAACACAGGTTTATGACCTAGCATGGATGTCAGCTGTTTTTAGCTGATACCAGCCTTTAGTAATACAACATAAGCCTTAGGTGATAATGTAAAAGTCAATAACATACTGATGTTGCACTTACTTAAAACTTAATAAAGATATTATTATTATATTATTATCTCAAACGCGTCGATCTTACTGCTATCGCGGCTTTTAACGCATCAAGTTTCGGCATCGTACAAAAATGTGGAGAATACCAGAGCTCAAACCAAGCTAACTTTAAGCCAGGTACTCATTAGCGAGCCGTAACCGTAACATGCGTGATACAGTAACGAGGTTCTAGTGCGTACGCGTGTTACAGTTTAGGCTCACGACGTCGCCGGAACGCTTTCACCGAGCGTACTCATTTTGAGAGCTGTAACTGTAATACTGTAACGAGGTTCTAGTGAGTACGAGAGGCCACTGATAAGCCGGATCTATCCGCAGTTTTGGTTTGTATAGAATGTATCGGGAAAGAAGTGATCTACTTTTAATGTTAAAAAATCATGAAATTAGTGGTCATTACATCACGAGAATGAATGTAACTGATTTTGAATATCTAATGATTTTTTTGTAATAATCTTTGTCCTTAGGGTTCAATAGTACACACGGCCGCACTTCGGTAGAAACACTTTTGGACCTTATGGCGTGGTAATAGAGTTGAAAAAGTTTCTACCCACAAGCGGTTGACCGTACACTATTAACCCTGTTGGCATCTATCAGCAAAAGACATTTATCCTCTGACCATTCACTTATGATGAAGAAAAACTCGAATATACAGGGTGCAAACAAAAGTATCGATTTCCTTTTAACCACATGTTGTGTAACTAGAATAAAGTACATAGAACATATTAATTATAAAAAAATAACATAAAAATAAAATACTTCCTATGAAAAAAAAAGTTCAAGTTGCCAACCCTGTTCTAAGAATCACAACACGCTCCTCCCACCCGGCGGTGCGCACCAATTGTAAACAAGAAAAATAGGTACCTTCATGCGCGCTGTGCCCTCGCGAGGGTTGACACAAATTAAAAAAAATACAAATACAAATTTTTTATTTCTGTTTTTTTTATTCTTTTTTTGTTGTTTAAACATGATTATTGTTCTATATTCTACTTATAGAACATGTGGTTAAAAGGAAATCGGTACTTTTATTTACACCGTGTATAGCTGGTTCGCAGCGGCTAGGAACAACCTCTATTATGACATCCACGAACGCACTGCGAGCGCCCTTTGATTCGCACCAAAAACCGACAATCGTCGGCTCGCTGCGAGCCGCTCGTGTAGTGTTCGTTGCAGGCTCGCGAACCACGTACACACTATGTTTTAGGTTACAGTAACGGTTACAGTTACGTGCAACGTTACGGGTTCAGAAATGAGTACCTATGTTGTAAGCGTCGGCTCGCTGTGAGCCGCAAGCGTACCGCTTGCAGCAGGTTTGCGAACAACGTACACACTATTTTTTTTGGTTACAATACATGCAACGGTTACGGTTACGGCTCGCTAATGAGTACCCAGCTTTAGTCGTACGTCGAATAACTCTGTTCTTCCAAATCATTTTTGGCCATACCAGCTCTACGACGAATTTCAGCGGTGCAGCTCCCATCACAGGTTATCATCGATCAAAGATACATAAATTCACCGACTTTTTCATAACCATCGAGTGCGGCGGTGCTTGGATCGGCACAATTGAAAATGAAGCTGTGCTGTTGGGTACTGCTGTTGGGCCCAATCCGCCTTCTCCATCAGGTGCTCAAAGAGCCTGGTCGTCTGCTGGTCACCGCTGTGCGACCGGTAAACACCGACGTGGAGAGATTTCTCAATGCCGGTGTCCACCAGAATCCACAACGTTGACAACCCTGAATCCTTAAAGCAACGGAGATTCCGATAGCAAATGTCATCGCGGATTTACATACAGACCCCTGCCCATTTTCTTAACTTGTGTGCCAACGAGTAACCCGGGTAGTTGAGGTACGCCACGTCTGACGGTGTTGCTATCTGCTTCTCTGTTACAAAGAATAGGTGCGGCTTCTCGGTCTCGAGGTGATGATGGACCGGATCGAGATTGGAGTGCAACCCGCGGATGTTAATGAGGTGCACTTTTAGCTAGAGGAAGTGCCGCCGTTTGAAAACCTTTTTCTTTTTTAGCTTTGCCATGAGGAGTTTTTTGTTGTGGGGAACGGAAAGTGGTCGAGACGCGGCGCGGTTATCAAATGGAACCTTTCGACTTACCAATAGACCAATACATCAAAAGCATGAATTTGCTAGATGGGGATAATCATAAAGAAAACTTATCTAATTTATGTAATAGGTACTTTTAAAAATTTTTCCTTTTATGATTACCTTTTCACGTAACAGTGATAGCTATTATTTTTCTGCTAAAGTTCCCCATCAAAGACTCAAAAGTTCCCAAATTAAAACTAAAGTTTCGAACCGACGTCACATCACATCCATGTTATTTTTTTATTCTGTACGTAGTGTTACCACCTATGAACATGCTTATGCTACTACTTGCTTTTTGTAATTGTAATTTTTTAAATGCATTTCAGTAGAGTATGAGTATTTTTTTATTGTATGAAGCATATTTTTAATTTTAAAGTTTTAAACTTAGAATGGATAATTATACTGTGAACTTTTTTGCATCAGATTGCAGTTATTTAACTTACCAATTACGAATCGTTTTCAGAAAGTGAACACCTGGCGAACTACGTTTCGTTCTGAGCCAGTTGCGCCGACTGGTATTTTCTTTGATTGTAGCCGATTTTGCAAAACACCAATTTTACCAACTTCAGACCTCCAATACACAAAGTTTTAATGTAGTATATAGTATTTCTTGACTGCTTGTGTTTATTTGTTTCATATTGCGATGTTTCGAAGCAATTGTATTTTTTTAGAAAGATAAGAAGATAAATTAAGAAACTAAGTGAAAAGAACCATAGCCTTCTTACCTTCTTACTGACGTGTTACTGGTGTGTGTGTGAGTTTTGTGTCTGTGTGCGTGAACCCTTTTAATAACTCTATACATCGATTCTTCTGCAATATACAACAACGTGTTTTCTAATAAATCAGTCAATGTATCACGATAAAATGTCGTAATTTTTAATAATTTCGCCGGATAGTCGACAGGAACTCTTAACTTGCTTAAGATTTAGGAGAATTGCAACCCTGTAATTGAGATTTAGGAAAAAATCTAACAAAAACGGTCATCAACAAGTTAGTTCAAAAAATTATATACTATTATCCATCGTTTAAAGTTTTTGCATCGCTATTTGACAAATTGTTGAGTTTACAAAAAGCTAAGTGTTTTTAATACTACCAGTCGCTTTGTTCGTTGTCATAATGGCTTTGGAAGCGTTCTTGCGACCGGTGTTGATAAAAAGTGTAAATCTTTCACACGTTGCCACTTACCATAACATCACTTGAAAAAAATGTCCACTGAAGGACATGGAGCTCCCTCTAGACTTCCAGCTTTTGAACAATGTGGAGGTGAAGCACCATAGTCACCACGCTTGTAAGCATTGCGATTGCCACACTATAACACAAACCGCCGATTTTCTTTTGTGTCACCACCAGCAGGTGGGCCACCTGATGGTAAGTGGTCACCACCGCCCATGACACCCACTGTCTTGTTAGTGAATTATTAGCAAAGCAAGTTACCCACCCTGAGAACTAAGATGGTATGTCTCATGTGCCAGTAATTAACGTTATTCTCATCTTCCAAGCTTCTATAAGCAGCACAATAGCAGTCCTCGTTGTCAAGAATTTCACCCATTTATAAACTAAATCTTTAACCTTAAAGAGATCACTTCGACACATTATTTTGACGTTAAGAAATGTCGGTGATATATGAGGTAAAGCTTCTGACGTTATTAACTCTATCATAAAATTATCTCTCCCTGATGTCATATGCTGTCATGTCATGTCCCGTGCTCTATCGGTCCTAATGGCGCATGTTTGTTGCAGGTGGTTTGGACGCGCCGACGCATTAGACCTGTATGATTATACCTATGCTACAAGTTGGATTATTAGAATCAAGGAATCGAGTGACCGGCTGCGCCCGCGCGTCGCGCCTCTTGCCGCGCGCCACTCCGCCGCCGCCCACAGTGAGGGACGCACGTCGCGATCACGCTACCGGCTCTCATTTCGAAACAGTGTATCCAAGTGACTTACGTCGCATTCTTTTCAATAACATTTGGAATTTTAATCATCTCAACATTAAGCGAACACCAGAAAAATTTAATTAACTACCATTTAGTGAACGTTTTCTCCTCCGGACAAGTGCATTGAGTAAGTGTAGAGAAGGCTACATTCCAAACCGGTGTCGTTCTTTAATGGACGAGGTGTGTACTACTCTGTATGTGTTTTGTAGTTAGCGAAGGAAGTGACTGGTTCTAGTGCAGCTTCCGTGACACAAAAACCAAGAAACGCCGTAAACTGAAATCGTGTGAATTTGTTGCCGCTGAGCTTTCCAGCCAGAATGTAATAGTGTGACAGAAAAAAGGGGAGCCCATTCATGAAAAAAATGGCTCGTGGAGCTTTGAGTGAAAATGAGCGCCACTGCCTCGACGCAGGCGCAAAAAGCCAAGCGGACCGACT
This sequence comes from Athrips mouffetella, assembly GCA_947532105.1. Lineage (NCBI taxonomy): Eukaryota > Metazoa > Arthropoda > Insecta > Lepidoptera > Gelechiidae > Athrips > Athrips mouffetella. Next base: position 34,090,831 of record OX383957.1, on the reverse strand, counting down.
CCAAGAACCAGAAAAAACTTTGAATGGAGACGGAAAATCTAACGGATTGCGAGTTCGCTTCCTCGATGAGGAAGGCAAGACCGAACGAATGGTCAGTGCCGATGAGGTTGACTATGCCGTCTCGAAGGTGAAAAAAATACATATACTGAAGAACAGGAGCTCGAGCGAGACGAGCATCATGCTGAGGAACCCATCTCTGATGAAAAGGCGGTCAAGCGTCGAACGCCGATTTAGTGACGGTCAGAACGATAACCTTAACAACAACTCGCTGAGCGAAAACCTGAATGGCAAGATATCGATTCTAAAGATCAGTGAATTTGATAAGCAGGAAAAGACTGATACAGAGCAAACCAAAGACGCGAACGGACAGAGTTTTAAGAAGAACTGTAATGTGTACAGTGTCAATCAGGCGAAAACTTTGACCTCTGAAAGGAGGAAATCTCTCCCTTTGACGATACCAAGATTAATTGGGCATAAAGTGCATGAAAATGGTCAAACAAAATCGATCTTGCCCAACGAGGTGTGCCTAGCCGATGGGGCTGGAGGCAAGGATTTTACGACACGTACTATTGGACGGCTGTCACGAGGACTTGGGCGTTTGCTCCGGCGCACTAATAGTGTGCGCATCAGCGAGCCAGATCCCGTTTACAAGGTGGCCTATCTCGGAAATGTCCTCACCGGCTGGGCTAGAGGTAAGTTAAGATACTCGTATTACTACTTATATATTTTATAGAATAAAACAATTTTTTTTTATTGGACGCACTATAACCAATAGTTGTTATAGTACGCAACTGTAGGCATTGCAAAAATTGCATAAACCATTTATGTCGCATAACCATGCTGTTACTCCATCGCATCGGTTACATTATAAATGCTATTAGCGATTCTGATTGGTTACATTATTTAAGTCAAACTGAAATTTTATTGAAAGCATTATTGGTCCAAAGACTATTCCTTGCAGCACCTTTGTTATTGCGTTACTATTAGTAAACAATAGAGTCCGTATATTTCGTCATAAATTCACGTTCTTTAATATTCTAGTAACACTAAATACCTGCTGAATGCACTAGCACGATTAACCTGCTTCAATGATAACAATATTGTTGATTCAAGCTATCAAACGCTCAGTCCTAATCTAGCAAACAAAATAGTGATTCATAATTATGCATATTTAAATAGAATAAAGCGGTTTTAATGTGAAGAAGATTCACTTTGTAAATACGAAGATTAAACTATTACAATGTAACACATAAATATTACAACTACACAAGGCAATAAAAGTAGTTCAAGGCGTCTTCGTATCGAAATTCTTATAATTCCATGTAAGGCTGAATGATCATTGTATTCTATTCATATACATGTAGAGAACTCTCGTGATGGAATTTATTAATCAGTTATTATTAGTAGGTATTGGTCGGCATCAAACGTAAATTAAGTAGAATATTTGCTTGTCAACAATTTGCATGATAATATTATTATGATCTAACAAGCTGGTGTTCTAAATTATTACGTTGAAGAGGTTTGCTTCTATTGCTACTGAAGTTACTGATATGACGACTGTGTTATTTTACCCAATAATTTTGAGGAGGATAAAATAAAATTAGCGAGATAAGAATGATGCTCTGATTGTCATCATTATCAACAAGGACAAGGATTTCCCTCCAGTACACCAGCAAAAACGCGTGGTACTTTGAAGGGGATTTACCATAGTCACCACGCTTTTAAGCGTTGCGGCTGGCAACCGCTGTTGTTGTTATTGCTTCGAGATAGTCTCTGATTGTAATTGACTGCAACTAAATCATTTACAAAATATCTAAATATTTCGATCCATCAATGTGGAATGCCCATCTCTCGGCTTTATATTGTTATACGACAGGTATTCAAAACTTTCGTTATTGTTACATCTGATATGTCAAGCCTCGTCTCGCATAATGGCCACATTGAATCCATCTCGGTGAAAACGAAGTATAAGTAGGTATATTACAAACGCACTAATGCATGTGAGTGTACGTACTATGTACATGACTCAGCAAGTGACTTCAAAAATACATTTGATAATGGAAAAGCCGGTATGGACGGCGGCACGTTCGCTTCATATTACGTGGAGAAAGCTAGAAAGATAGATAATTGGATTATGGATAGAAATTCCTCAGCGTTTGCTTTGGGGCTCGGCTGATGAAGGGGATAGGGTTTTTTGTTCTCGGTTTCACTTTTTATTTTTATTACTATCAGGTCTCTTCATTTTTATTGTTCACAATTATTTTGATCTACTCTCAGTTTAATATCCATAGTTTATTTGAATGAAAAATTGTTTCTATAAAGTTTCAAGTTGGAAATGACATAATTAATAAATATTTTTTATGCTATAAGTAAGCAAACGAGCCAATGGCCCTCCTGATGGTAGTGGTCACCATCGCCCTAAGCAGCTCTTAATTTTATTTGTGGCATACTTTGATTGGCCCAGCCTGAAATCTAAAATAGAATGTCTCATGTATCGGTAATTCCACTGACTACTTTACCCTTCGAACCAAAACTCAACAGTGCAAGCACTACTGATTTACCGCGGAAAAGCATGGGGGTGGTACTTCCCAGGACTTTGCACAAAGGCCCTGCCACCTTCTTTACACACCGATAGCTAAGTTAATGCTAATCACTTTGCTCACAATTACGACGTCCGTGTTTTTTGTTTGCTCTTTTTTGATCTGCAGTAATTTCATTGTTTTTTTCCCTTTCAAATTGACCCCTTATTTTGCACTAACAGCTCGTTAATGGAACTTGGCAAGTTATCTACTTAATTGGCGCAATTTGCAATCACCTTTATCTAAGTTCAAGTCGAGGCGTCGTTAATATCGCACTTATCTCTGTAATAATTTAGTTACCTCCATTGTTTTTGTAGCGATATGAGAACTTGTCATGTAACTTATTAACTTAATAGTCTTGAGTAGTCGTCCAATTTACAAAACTGAGCTTCAAATTACCAAAAGTTGTGGAGGAAGAAATTATTACTACAGACATGCAAGGCAAATACTTCGGGCCAATTGAATACTTACTGTTGTATTTGTCAAATCGTCCGGTTTTACCTACCTAACAGACCCTGGACTGTTGCATTAAAGTCAAAGATTATGGATCATTTAGAAAACCAATCAAATAATATTGTTGCTATCTGCTAAGTTATCATTACATAATGATTATTTGTGTATGTTTCTGTAACATAGATAAACACTTTTTGTTATCGGCCGACCAAGGAAGACTTGTAAGGCGAGGTGCAATCGGTCATCAGTGATAATGGTGATAATAACGAAGTCTGAATCGGAGTCAAGCTGGGTCAAGCATGTCTCGTCTCGGCGGACAGTGAAAGTCTGTATTTCTCCTTATATTATCGCTGCTTATCTGTTTTATTTTACTCTTTGTTACAAGAGTCGTTGCTGTACGACAATACTTATTCATCGGATATCGATGATAAATTTTCATCGGAAATCGCTAAACTTCAACAGACAAACGCTTAACACTTGTAGTAATATTTCGTCCATTTCATCGTAAAAATTTGTTATATTTTAATCAAATTATCAAAATTTCTGTAAAATATCACGTAACAAAGATTGATGCTTATGTTTTCAAAACATCATATCTTAGCCGCAGTTTTAAACTATAATCGTTAAGTAATTATCATACTTACTATCATGATTTATGGCATATTGTATAAACTATGTAAACGTGAGTGAGGCACGGTGAAGATCAAGGCCTTAAGAGACAATGTGGCTAATCGCACACGATTAACTCAGTGACGTAAAAGATCTAGCATTAATACTATCTGTTAATGCAGATTCACTTAGATTAGTCAAACAAGATAAAAGCTTTGTCTACGCACTGTTGCACCTATTGGTATAGGAAATGAAAGTTTCTAGAGAGTACAATAAAGAGACGCATGTACGTGACTGAGTATTAAATCAATAAAGAGAGGAAGTTACTTTCACATCTTGTCAGATATAATTTTATTAATGTCAATATATTTTAGACAAACCAATGCAAGTTTTTGACGCTTTCATAAAATAATATACCTATTATGTGAATACCTTTTCTGTGAAGAAACCTTTCTTTAAGCTCCATGAAAGGTGTCTTTACTTTCACCGGCAGCAAGTACTTGTATGGGCTCCCTCAAGCCACAAGCTACAGGAAGCTCAACAGGATTCTCTATCTCCGTCTTGCTCACAAGTTTTTGTCTCACATTCCACGCGGCATTGTCTGTTCGCTCCCACAGACCGCGTCGTTCGTTCCTCGTTCCGCACCTGTGATATCAACTTTATCATCACTGATAAAAGTTTAAAGTTCTTTCTCGTGCTTGAACAGAAGTATGGCTTTTACTGCATCACTTACTTTGCCAGTGAACTCGCTCTTATTGTCATTTAGACTAAGTTCAAAATCAAAATTATAACTATATGGGAATTCTCTGTTCTACTATTTTTGCTTGTTTTGTAGTATTTGTCAGCGTTTCGAACTCTGTACCTTACACACCTTTATTTTGTAAGTTTGAATTGTATATATCCGTTCTTATACCTACTTATGAGTTTGCGAAATGAAATATGGCTTGGTAATTAAATTATCTTACAACCTATAATAACGTGCTGATGATGGTTAACTAAGTGATGCTGTTGACATTTTATCACCTTTCAACTTAATTGACATTAAAGGACAACAAGAAATGTCCCAATGCCAAAAGTCAGCGGAAAGGGAAGCGGGTTCTCACTTAGCAACTTCAACGTTCTTTAAATTATTATTCTTCTTCTGACAATTAATTTTATCACCTTTGCTGACGTCACGCGGTGAACTATTAATTGAATAAATTAAGAAGATCACGAGTTGTATATATGAGCATGCTGCATGGATACTCCTTGTTTCAACCGGTTATGTTTCTCGACACGCAGTTTCGCCGGCGCTAGCTCCATCTATATTGTAATTATTATAAATTAATTATTCTCGTCATATCTCTCGTAATTATTGGCTCGAGTTGTTTATGAATCGTTTGCTGTTTTGCGTCTCGATTAATGTGGGTTTCAACTAGAGTCAATGTTTCGGATGCATGCCTTATTACTTTACGTAACCGCTGTGATATTTCTTAAAGAGTTTTATAGCTCTTTATTTGCCTCAGCAGTTATAAGTTGGTTTCATTTATCAACCGTTCCAATTGAATTTTATTGTAACAGAATCGAATCAGAGTTACGACGTAAATATGAATGGAATGTAGCGTAACGTTCTTCGATAAAACCACTCGAGTTACATATTTCGGTTGCAATAAGCGTGACATTTCATTTCGAAACTAATTAATTTTCATTTGTAAAAAACACAGTTATCTAGATACTAGCATTTACGAGACTAACTAGGAGATACAATCAAGAGCAATTTAATTTTAACACGTTGAATGGTTTATTTCATTAACATTAGCAGCTGTCGACCTATGAGTGTCAAGCTAAACCTGCTCTTGAATGTACGCACGGCAGCAAGCACGTGGAAACAAAACCATTATAAGCTGAACCAGCGCTACTCTACGAACCCCCTACGAATGGGAAACAGCAATAATTTCTAAGTTATAGTGGGCATCAACCAACATGAGTCAACTAACGGATGGTTTACACATTTCCGTACAAGCATTTTACCCTACTAACGGCAAACAAAGCAGGAGGCTACGAATAAATAATAGTCCAAACAAGAAGTGGGCCTACGTGAAACCAAAAGGACGTATATTCAAAATACGAATCAATTGGTTCAAATTCAGAACGAGAGCAGGGATTGGTTCGCGCGCGTGCTGCAATGTCAGCAAGTAGTTGAGCCCAGGGACTAGATAAGTACTATACGTACAACGTTGAGCCATTGACGCGGTGGAATGACTTCTGAAATACACGACTTTCGTTGGGTAATTTTTTGAGCGCAGTTACAATTCCTCACTCATTATTTATTCGTACGCAGGTGGGTATTGAAATTGACTCAGTTAGTAAGAAAAACACAGGGTTTTTATTGAATTCATTCGATTTGAATAAAAATTTAAATGGCCTATTTTAGAAGAACGCATTCCACCTTCGTTCTAGCTGCAAGTGCTGCAACTGATTTACGGTATGAGATATCAGTAAATAAAATCTAGTTATTCAAATGGTTCTACGCGATTAATTTGCAGATAGGCTACAAGTTTTGATAGTTTTGTACACTAAATTATACTAATTATCTTATCATGCAAAATAGTTTGAAAAGTAGAACCCCCAGCCAGCATGCGATACAAACCACGGAATGGTAGCATTATCGGCGCAGGCGCAGGCTGATAGCCTAGCGGTTATCGAGGCTGTTAACCCACATTCCCAGGTGACACAGTGCAGCAAGACACTTGTCGTAGTGACAGCGACAAGTCGCATCGACAACAGGTAGATAGATAGGGAAACAATGGGGGAGAGATATTGCTATCTATATCTATACCTGGGTAAAATTTGTATAATTACACCTTACAGAATTTCAGAGTTTCATTGACATTTTCCCCATTGTAATAACTTTTTGACGAGTAACCAAATATGTCACTAAAAACCCTTCAAATTGCAATAACAATTAATGTTGAATCTGAAACTTCTTCTTATTGTGCTTGCTATCGAAGATCAACTCAGCTAGACCTGGTTTTTGTACCGTATGCCGCCTCTGATATTATTTTATTCATTAATAGTAATGAATTATTAAATAGTAGGCAACCGCTCACTTTCGGTAACCACATATAAATCTGAAAACCATTTCGAGATTTTGTTCCACGTTTCCGGATATTTTTTTATTTCAACGTTTTACTCCGTAATTTTAGTGAAAATGTAATATTCCTGCGACGACGTCACAACTAAGGCTCCATATACTTTTGATATAAAATTCTTAAGGAGCCTCAGCTGTGATGTGACGTCGTTTCCAGAATAAAATTACCTACGACTTTTTTAAATTTTTATAAAGGATGAAAAAAAAAGATTCGTGCCTTCTATTATTAAATCTTGCAGAAAATCCAATAAAATGAGCTGCAAGTCATAATGAATGGTTGTCAATCACAGACATATGTCTGTGATGTCAATTGGCTATTGGCTATTATATTTGTATTCCCAGCCTTATCCTTGGTATTACGACCAAAAGTGTGTAACGAAATACTTACTGGCCTTTAAATAGTAAATATGTACTCAATTTTAGTTTTGTTTTCAATGTTTCATAATTTTCCTGTATCGACCAACTATTGCTAGATCGACAAACTTAAACAGTAAATATTTTAGTAGCTCCTACGAAAGTCAAACCCGACTTTTCTCGAAAAATATTATTAGGTATGAAATATTGCAAGATTGTTTCAAATTTAATGTTTGCCATTTTTCAACTTTCTGCTATTACGATTTCACTCTCGGACGCAGTTGCCAAATTACTTCAGCCTCTAAATTACAACTTCTGTTCAATAGGTTTGGCTTCAATTTCGGATCGTTTATTTCAGACGTATATTGTTCTTTCACTTTCAAACTTATGGCAGTTTCACTTTTAATTAGGTTTTAAGATATTATAATTGTTCATTGTTATTGTTGTGGTTTTAGTTTCCATTTTAATAAAATATTCATTTGGGGTTGATGCTCTTTCTGAGCAAGCGTTCCTAAATAGAAAATGTGGAAAATTATTTTGTTATAGCTCAAATTGGTTAGTAAACCTATGTTTCTACAGCTTTAAGAAGAACAAAACTTTTTTTTCTTTTACAGAATTTAAGTTTGTTGTTCCATATTATTACTTCTGTATATATATACATATATATATCCTATTTGTAATAAAAAAAAAAACACTTATCTTACGCAAATAAGTTTAAATATATTATTTTAGTCGTTTATACTTGATTATCCTTATAATAATCCCTTAAAAGAGTAGCTGCGGCAGACAATTAAATTGTCACTTTACTACAAATGATGACAACGAACAAAATTTTATCAGTTCGTTCCACTCGGTCTGCATTAAAGTAAATTAAATTAACTGTTTGCAAACACACTCGTATAAAACTCACTTTATGGGCACAAAGTTAGCTTAACAAAAGCTATATAGAATAATGCTTAAGTACTTCAAAGCTGGTAAATGCTTCACATGCTCAATTTATATTGTTTACAGTTACTTTTACGAGTGTAGATAAATCAGTGTAAAGTTAACTTCAGCTTTTGTAATGTTTTGAGTGTAGAGTACCTGCTTTGTAATTAAATCTCAATAGGTACACTCAACAGCAAGTCAGTAGAATCACTTTTGGACCTTATGGCGTGGTAATAGAGTTGAAAAAGTTTCTACCGACGTGCGGTTGGCCGCACTCAAAATCTGTGTGATACTGCTCGTGTTACTTGGAGCTCCTTGGAAATCTAACAATATTAAAAGAATGCAAAATCGATGTTAAGAGAAGAAAAGAGAGAGGTTATTAAAATTATCTCGATCTTTTTCTTTATATTTTTATAATTAGGTCCTAATGCTGGGTTCACAGACATAACATTAAATAATAAAATATTTGACATTTTATATTTATTTTGACATTGAATATTTTTATTATGACTTATAACATGATTTTGTATTTGCCGCCTTTTGACATGTTTGTATTTCTGTTTTGATTATTTAGTTTCTTTGTTTTTATATTATTTGACTGTGATAATATGAGATAAAGAAATATAATCTAATCATATTAAATTTTTAACAGAACTGCAACAGCTAACAGAACAGAACAGAACAGTAACATAAATACTGAAACATATGAAAAAAAAATTGCTATTTTGTGATTTATGAAATTAGCAAATAACTAGTAACATAAAGACTGAAATATATTTATGTCATCTTCATATACATGAGTAATGACATGATAGTTTATGTAGTTGACGGATAGACTTGACGTGTTACTACAATCGAACATTAATTATTAATTTAACAAGACTAGAAACTACAATGCCATATTATAACGAAAATTATTCTTCACCTCATACAAAAGCGCAATAAAACACGTGCTCTTAGTCATTATGGAAATAACACAAGTATTATAACTACGTGTTCATAAATAGGTATTATGGTACTACATTTATGCAAATTTACAGATGCAGTTAAAGTACATGATTTAGTATAAATTGTTATTTTAAGAAGACACTTTACGTGAAATGTGTTTTCTGGATGATTCTGTGTACAATAAAGTTTTTTCGTGCGCCTGTATCTTTATAGATTACTATTTAAATTTTATTTCTATTAAGAATTTTGGTTTCTTTATTTGCCTATCGTATTTTAAGAGCAGTAAGTACGCTATTAGAATTTCATTCAGCAAGTGTTTGTATGGGTTGTACAAAATTATCAGAAATTGCTAAAACATGAAGTCTTTCATAGTTTATATGAATTATATTAGCTAATTAAAACACAAATGTATACCAAGAAATTCTTCGGGGTTTGAAAGGCGAATTATGTCTGACAACTAATTCCGAGCAAGACTTTTGTGAAGCACATCTATTTGGGTCAACTTGTTCAATATTAGCGTTTTTCACGTCAAAATAATCTACACCTCTAGTTTTTTGCTCTTTAATACTCATCTTGATATATATTAAAATAGTATTTGATATCATAGCGAACGTTTTATTTAAAAGCAAACACAATTTTATATATTTTTATTTTGTTAATAATCACTCTTAGACACAAAACTGTCATGCCACAGATCAGAAATAAGTCTAGATGACTCAAGTGTACCTACTTTGCGTGCCCAAACCCGTGGCCCAAACTAAGCTCAAAACGCTTAGTTTGCTTGTCATGGGCTTGTCATATCACCGAGAACTGTGACACGCTTCGTTTTCATACAAACGGCGGAGTTGTTATCTAGACTTATTTCTGATCTGTGGTCATGACATTTGAAGTAAGCCTTCATCATCATCATCATCATCATATCAGTCGAAAGACGTCCACTGCTGGACATAGGCCTCCCCTAAAGATCCCCATCCCTATTTTAAGCCATCATTAAAATATAATTTAATGAGTAAAAGTAAATGAGTAAAATGTTCTTTGTAATTGGACTTTGCATCGTTCTGTCCCCATATAGTACCAACCCAACTCTACCCATGGGTGTCGTAAGAGGCGACTAAGGGTATAATGAACCAGATGATGGGCAACAGCATCCTTACAATCTTGCAGTCTGCGGTCATCAACAACCACGGCCCATGGTGCCAGCCGTAACGCTAACAAGCGTGGTGACTATGGTTCTTCCCCTCCAATATATTGTTTCAGCAAAAGCTGGAATTCTGGAGGGAGCTCCCTGTCCTTTAGTGAATGTTTCATTGGATGTTATGATTATTATGATCGTTCTTATTTCAATCATCATTTGGGATAGAGTCGCACTGAAAGTGTCAAGGTCGACCTGCTCTAGGCTGTACGTAAATTCGGTAAAAGAAACGTCAGTTTACTAATTTCTAATAAATACATAACATCACGCCTATTTCCCGTCGGGGTAGACAGAGAGTCCTCCACCTGCTACGATCTTGACATACTTCCCTTGCTTCCTGTGCTTTCATCAGTCCATTCATACATGCTCGTCGGTTTAGGGTACTTTTATCTGTCGTAAAAGTTTAGCTAGCGTCAGTTCCAGTAGTTCCAGTCACCTGTCTGCTTCTTATCTCGAATCTTAGTTTTTTCCCTCAAAATCCTGACAGTGTAGTGACGACGGTTGCGTCTACGCATCGACCTTCACGCCGCCCCCTTTCCCGCGCCCAACCGTGCGCGTCGCCGCTGCCCGGCGCAGGCGCACCACTCGCATTGCACACTCTACTGCTCATCTTACAGCTTGCTTTCAATCTTCAGTAAACGAAGGAACTTTATACGGGATATGTGCAAGAGATGTGTCCCGACAACAATCTGCCGTCAGAGATTCGTTTCGATTTGTTATAATTTACTTTGTATTTATCTTTGTGCGGATGAGGATAGCGTCGAGACAAACCTACATATTATCCTTTCCTATGGTTCAAGCTATTTTAAACAAATTTTATCAAAATCGGTTCAAACGTGAAAGTGCTACAAAATATAAAACACTAGTAGTATTAATAGAGTAGGTAATTTTTATTCAGACTTGCTCTAATTTCTATAAATATTATTTATATATTTTTTTTATTTATTGAGCTTTATTACACTAACTTATAACTAGCACCGGTCCGAATAAAAATTACCTACTCTATTAATACTACTAGTGTATTATATTTTGTAGCACTTTCACGTTTGAACCGATTTTGATGAAATTTGCTTGAACCATAGGAAACGATATAGGCTAATTATGTATTGAGTTCCACATGTACGAATTTGCGGGCAATTTGCTAGAATAATTTAAAAGGAAACTAATTACATAATTATTATTTTGAATCTATGGCATGTTATTGCGGCCGCTTAGTATTTCTACGTGGACACGCCTTATAAATGCACCAATTTTTTTCCAGTTACTAGTTAGGTGCATAACTCTTAATTTCTGATAGGAACCAACTCCATTGAAAATCCAAGAATTGGCTCCTATCCAAAATTGAGAGTTATGTACCTAACTAGAAACTGGGAAAAAATTGGTGCATTTATAAGGCGTGTCCACGTAAAGGCGATATAAGACGTTAAGCGACTGGAATAAGTCTCAAACTAAGTATTATGATTATGATATCATAAGCAAGAACAAAAAACCATTTTAGGATTCAGCACCCAAAGGATGAAAAAACGGGACCCTATAAATATGCCTCCAACGTCGGTCTGTCTGTCAGTCAGCGGGCTGTATCTCATGAAATGTAATAGGTAGACAGTTGGAATTTTCACAGATTATGCATTTCTGTTGCCGCTATAACAAGAAATACTAAAAATAAATAAAAAGGGGCTCCCCTAATAAAAATGTATCTTTCTAGTCAATCTTTGCTCAATTTTAGTTTTAGCTCTATTGTAAAAACGGGAACATTTACAAGCGTGAAAACTGGTTTGTTTATGGTAACAACAAATAAAAAAAACTGGTAAAGTGCGTGTCGGACCCGCGCGCATTAATTACACTTCTACGTGACTGCGCGAACTAATACGGTATTTTTACCTTAGTGGTACGGAACCCTTGGTGCGCGAATCCAACTCGCACTTAGCCGGTTTTTGTTGTTTTTCATCATTCAAATCTTTTAATTGAGTTTTGTCAGTTGCTAATGCTTTAACTTAACCAAGACTTTAACCAAGTTTTATGTACAAACCCTAACCGTGTTGAAAATCCCACAGTAACACAAAAGGCGTGATGCCATGAAAGTCTCAACGAGACGCAACTCAGGTTCGTTTATATTTCTCTGGGAACAATAATGTTAGTTTTCGCACGTTTCAAATAATGATTCAATACTGCCCCCTTCTCCACGCACCATTGTCCGATGAAAACCTCTGCGATTGTGCGAGGCACCGAATAAGAAATTCTCACAATATAATTAAGTAACATAATTGAGACATAATCTTTGGTTCCGTCCGACAGTTATTTTAATTAGGAGTTCCGTATCTTCTCGCCATTCAACTTGAAGTAAGTAGGGATTTCTCATGACAGCGTCTTTGCAAAAAAGTGGTCTTTGTACGGTCAACAGCTCGTCAGTGGAAATATTTGCAACTCTATTACAATATCATAAGGTCCAAAGTGTTTCTACTGACGTGCAGTTGGATGTACTAGAAGATTCTTATCATTTGAGCCAGATAGGTGTTATTAAATGTTGTTTAAAGAAATATTCCCTATCTAAATGTACGGCGGAAGAAAACCTCTAAAGAGCTTCGTCATTTAAAAACCTGTAGAAGTAAATTCTATTTGTTATGGGTTAGTTTCTAGGAAGATCATAATAAATCATCTACATAAGCTCCTGAAGCAGCGTTAGCACGATCCCCTAGATAAAATTTATCTCTAAGATCATTCTCAAATCAAAAGTAATTTTATTCTTTTCAACTTCACCCAATCATTTAATGAAAAAGAAAATTCCATGAAGTTTTTATTTTAAGAATGCTTATTCATTGAGAATAACTAATAAAGAGGAAGGTGACTTTCCATCGGTAGTGTTATTGTACCATGTGATACTGCGAGAAGCAAAAAGAACTGATACTTAGTTCTGACCGTAGTTACAAGTTAAGATAGTGATTTCTAAGTCAAAAGTATAAATCCAGTAGCTTAAAGTTCAAGTAACTGTCCGCCATTTTGAAGAACACCGAACATTTTCTGCTTAGAAAGGAAAAAGCACTGATATTTAGTTCTGATTTCAAATTCAATAGATAATATTTCACAGTCACAAGTATAAATCCAGAACTTTAAAGCTGTAAATGTCCGCCATTTTAAAGAACACCGAACATTTTCTGCTTCATTTGAACTCGGGTGTCCAAGATTTATTGCACGAAGTGAGAGAGTCTGGATGAATTTTTCATGTAGTCAGAACTTCTTGGGAAAGTTGTTTCATTTGATTCAGTCGAGTCAGGAGTTCTACTCAAGAAGAATTTTCGTCTGTAACTTGATGAAGCAAACAGTTCTACTTATTCATCATTATGAAATTGTAAAAATATTTTCTTTTTAACTTCTTATAGAAACTGCGACACGCGATGCTTTTTTAATGGGAATAGATAGACAATTCTTTGGAGAAAGTTGTTCAGTTTCATGAAATAGGGCATGCTGCTCACACCCTGTCTATAAAAATAAGTCCTTGACAAGATTGTAATGTAGGTATATTTAGTGCCTAAATATTTACGTAAGCTTTGACATCAAACAATACAACGCACTTTTATATACACTCACCGGCAGAAATAACCGGCCGGTCTGTTTTCTTTCATATATTTTATACAAATATGGGGGCAAACGAAGCGTCAATATCTTACCTAAATTGAATAAAAATACAAATCTGATTGATGAGGTCTTTAGATAAGAACCTTATTATATGTATAGACAACTAGCTGGTGCCCGCGACTTCGTTCGCGTTGAAGTATTGAATAATACACTTTTAAAAATCAAAGAATGTCTCTATAAACTACATTAGTAGTTTTTCCCGTAGGGGCTAAAACAAACAACTGTTCAGCACTACTCACTCGTGAACATGCCACGTACAGCTGTCCATGAGAAAAGCAATTGGATCTTAGATCCACCCCAGCAGCCTTGAGAGTTTGACCTTGGGATTTATTGATGGTCATTGCGAAGCACAGACTGATGGGAAACTGAGTGCGCTTAAATTCGAAAGGGAAGTTGTTGGGAATGAGTGGAATCCTTGGTATGAAAACAGTTTCGCCCGCGCCACATCCAGTGAGAATCTCAGCATGGATTAAATTTCTCTGCAAAGCACTTACTTTAAGTCGGGTGCCATTACATAATTTGGGCGGAGTTAGATTTCTCAAAAGCATTATGGGCACTCCGACTTTCAGTGTGATTTTATGTGCAGGAAGACCACTCGCTGTTAGAGAGCTCAAAAACTCTATTGGGTAGTTCGTAGCATCGTCCTCATGTACAACGCTGTTATAGGACGTGTACACCACTTCATCTCCACCAATTTCTGCCAAAAATTTTGCATTTAATGCAGCAGCTTGTTCGTTTTTGGGTGTCAGTATGGCGCGTTCACATAACCAAGAATTATCATGTTAAATAATACTTGAAACGTCTCCAAACACTGAATTTATTAGTTCATCTTCAGACGACACAACTCTACCTAAAATGTCAGGAATGACAACTTGTCCTTCATCTTCAGGAAGAGTACCTTCTCCAATTTCTAAAAGAATATTCTAAAATGTTTGTGCCTGGGAATTTCCGCCTAGTTGTGCTCGCATGTTGATTGTTAGACGCATTCGTATTATTTGAGGCCATAGATATGAACGCTTCAAGGATGCATTAATTTCATCGGCTCTGGTTCCCCGAGTAACAACCGGAAGAGTTTGCCGGAAATCGCCAGAGAAAAGAACTGTCACGTTCCCCATTGGAATATCGTTTCGGCGAATGTCCCGCAGTGTTCTATCCACGGCTTCAACAGCTTTTTTATTTGCCATTGTGCATTCATCCCAAACGATAAGACAGCAATCCTGAAACACCTTTGCTTTATCGCAATTTCTTGTAACTGCACATGTTGGTGTTTCAGTGCTATCTAAATCGATTGGGATTTTGAACATTGTGTGGGCAGTTTTACCACCGGGAAGAAGTGTAGCTGCGATTCCGGAAGATGCTACGGCCAGTGCTATCTTACCTTGTCGCCTGAATTCAGCAAGAATCGCTTTTGTTAGGTAGGTCTTTCCAGTACCACCTGGAGCATCTAGGAAGAATATCTTCCCTTCATTATTAAGTACGCTTTGGACGACGATGTCAAATATTTCCCTTTGTTCTGGTGTAAAATTTTGTAAATTGTCATTTACTATAGCGGTTAGATCAGTGGAGCTATAGTTTATCTCCGAGGCATACTCAAGAATTTGAGGAGAGGGAAGACTGAAGTCACTCAAAGATTTGCCACCAATTGATAAAAGGATCTCCTGAATAGAACAAAGGCATCTTTACATCACAATAATAATGGGAGTTTTAGCCAGTAATTTAACTGTTACCGCCTTCACCGCGTGGAGGTACTCCCAGCCTATGCTACTGTTTAACATGACCCAAATGCAGGCATACCTGCGACTCTATAACAGGTACACACAATGAGTTCCCTTAGTTAGGTAGGGTGATTAATTCATCCCAAGTTTAGGCCAGTTAACACTTAGTCACTTGGCGTGAGTTATTATATATGGCGTGAGTTATTATATATTTCACTGTCTAGGTAAAACTCAATCAAATGAAAAAAGTCCCATCAAATTCAGTCTTGTAGTTTCTGATATTCAATTTCCTGCCTACCCTCTTAGTCTATTGGCGTGATTATTTATATCCTAGTTTACTTTGCAAGTGATGCTGAGTCAAATAAAAAAAGTCCCATTAAAATCGGCCCAGTAGTTTCCGAGATTCAATTTTCTGCCTACCCCCTTAGTCTATTGGCGTGATTATTTCTATCCTTCTTTACCTTCCAAGTAATGTTGAGTCAAATAAAAAAAGTCCCATTAAAATCGGTTTAGTAGATTCTGAGATTCAATTTCCTGCCTGCCCCCTAAGTTCATTGGCGTGATTATTTATATCCCAGTTTACTCTCCAGGTGATACTGAGTCAAATAAAAAAAGTCCCGTCAAAATCGGTCCAGTAGATTCTGAGATTAGCCCGGACAAACAGACAGACAGACAGACAAAAATTTTAAAAATTGTTGTTTTGGCTTCTATTACGGTAATTAAGACCCCCTGTAACAATTTTTCATAAAAATCTTCAATGTACAGAAATCGATCTTTTACAGTCTTATTATATGTATAGATATTGTCAAAGATTAGGTACATCTAAAATATTGAAGAAAACCCGTGCGACTCTTAAAAGATTTTAATTCGCTAAATGTAAGAGATTTCAGACAAAATGACGTATATTTTTTTCTGAACGATGCACGGAATTTCCTGGATACCGTCCACAAGTCTAATCTTCAAGAATAAGTGGTCAGACACCTTATTTAATGATCTCACTGTTTATTCACGGATATTTATTTCGTTTAGGAAATATATTGACGCTTCATTTGATCCTTTACTTGTATGAAAATGTACGACAGAAAATTGACCGGCCGGTTATTTCTGCCGGTGAGTGTACATTCAAAAAGCTTGCTGCCTGTTCCATATTAAATGCTTGACTCAGATACCTACGTTCCTATAATTTCGGTTAGGTACAATTCATACATAAAATGTCAAATTTAAAATGAAACTACATTTTTATGTTCTAGAAATTTAAGATGAACAAGGCGCCCTTAGGTTTATTAATATTCATTAATAATATTTTAAACTAGCGACTTAGCGATAAGTTGATGACCTTCGCAAATTAATTCGAATATTCGTCGCGATAAAGAGTTTTATTTCTCAATAAAATAGCTGGTTGCTAACCTATCTAGTCGTTTTTTATACAATAACTTTTAACAGGATCTTGATGCTACCTAAGATCATTGACCTACACTACAGAGGGAGCGAAATTTATGAGAATTCCTGTAAGCCAGCGGCGCGGCGGCGTTACGAATTTCAGTTCGCAGCGTCCATTCTGTTACATTCCTCTCTAAAAGCAAATGTTTAAAGGAATTTGTTAACGCTGTAATTAAAAATATACATAGGAAATACATTAACTCATGGCTCTAAATCTCCACAAAGATTAAAATTATATATAATTATATTTTATATTATATAGGTAATAATATAATAATAATTAAATTTGGTAATAATAAATTTGCGTTATTTCAAAAGAGATTCGTTCTTCGTTATGCACATTGCGCTCCCCTCACGAAGTTCAAAACTCCTTGGACTCCCCTACCTCGCAAATAGTTGTCTGGTATTTTAAAGAACAATACAACGTGCTTTTGAACAAAGGTAGCTAGGTTAAAATCTCTTTGCTTTTGAATTCGACGTCAATCTAGTTTTGATAACGATTGTTTTGAGACAAACTTGCAAACGGTTATTTGCTGCGCATGGATACCGACCGGGGAGCCAAGGACTAGTTATAATAGATAAGCTTCATCGAGGGCGAAAGTAACTGAGAACGGGGGAATATGAGAACGGGGGCTTATGAGAAAGGGATCTTATGAGAACGGGGTCTTATGAGAACGGGTGCTTACGAGAACGGGGCATATGAAAATGGAAGCTTATGAGAACAGGGGCTTATGAGAACGGGACCTTATGAAAAAGGGGCTTATAAAAACAGGAGCTTATGAGAACGGGGGCTTATGAAAACAGGGGCTTACGAAAACAGGGGCTCATGAGAACGGGTTCTTATGAGAACAGAGGCTTATGAGAACAGGGGCTTGTGAGAACGAGCGCTTGTAAGAACGGGGGCTTATGAGAACTGAGGCTTATGAGAACGGGGGCTTACGAGAACAATACGTTTATTGAATTTTGTTTTTAACCGTCGCTACCAGAGTTATGTGCATCCTCCTTAATCTCATAGACTGCTCTTAGGGGTAAGTCTTTGCCGATCTGTGGAAATCTCTGTCGTATAATAATCACTAAGTACTTATTCATCACTAAGTATTAAATTATTTAAAAACAAAGTCAGCTACTCGTGAAATTTCCGCCTGACTCATACAAACACGCGGAAAGCTACGCCATGCGCCATGGCAATGTTATTTAACTATTAACTCCACCCTTGACAATACTACTAAAATATTTACTACAACTGTTTACAATAATTTTATCTTATAGAAGGAAGTTAACCAAAACACGATGAAGATTTTAATTATAAAAGTTAATCAGAGATGCAAATAAATATTTACATAATTTTAATTAAGTTTTCAAATGCGAGTATTGGCCGCCTTTGTCTTTACGAAAAGCAATTTTATTCATTCACTTCATTTCTTCGTAGAGAAATTACTAATTAGTATAAAATGATGGCAATTTCGTATATGAATTCAAATAAAACAAAAACACACAAAATAAATAAAAAAAAAACAACATCATAAATCAAAATAACAACAACAAAACAAGACGAACAAGACACGGAACATAAAGACCGAGCGCAGCAAGGAGGTCCGAAATCTTTGCTAAAACAACATTCTTTTTTTTTATTAAATAAAATAAATTCGGAAGTAAATAATCACTAGTATATTTTTTAAGTCAATAGATACCAGCACTCCTTTGTAAAAAATCTTTTCTTAATTTTGTGTCACTGAAATCTCGTCTTTAAAATGTTTTACGCCTGTTTTGTGGTGTTCAGATTTTAAGGCTGTTTCAAAAATTATTGAATGAATAAATAAAAATCCATAAATAGGCAGCATTTTTATTAGTGGTCAATCCGTCAAGGTATGTATGTGCAGGTAGGTATGTACCACTAATAATTGATGGTCACATACATTGTGATCATCAAAATAAACAACTTTTTCCAAGAAACTCCCATACAAATTGCACTTCTACGGTAACTTCAATTTTTTTTTTGATTTTCTGTCTATGTTTCTTTGGTAAAGTTGTCTAGTTTGACGGTCCAGGTTGTACTCTGATGGACTGACCACTAATGAAATTGCACCCTATGTAAGTCATACATAATCATATCACTTGGCTAATGATGTCAACAAAACTATTCGGCCCCAAAAGATAATTATTTTACGAAATCTAATATTTTTGCAATATCTAGTGATAAATTTTATTTCCTCAATTAGTTTTAGCAGATATGTTTCCTTGTTAATTTGTATGTGTTTTTTTATGATGTAAGCAAGCAGGTTTATGTCGCTTTGAACAAAAATTCGCGGCTCTCATGCACCACCTGACCTTCAGGGAACAGTTTTTTTATTAGCCATCCAACGATGAGTACACACACAAACACATAAATGTATGTACAATTTACATGTGTGACGGGTGCCTCATCAATTACTGGAAAGCCCAGTTTGTACGGCTTATTCACTTAAATAGAAAAAGAAGTAGTAACCCACTGAATAGAGGGGGGCTACCTTACAAACGGTGCAACGACTCCAAATTTTTGATATGTTGTCTAGGATGGTTAGTAAGTGTTTAAAATGCAAAATGCACAAATCTCCCCCCTTCGCGCCCCCCACCATATTTTTAGCTTATATCTTCGGTTACATGAATTTTAGCTAGAAATGTGTTTTACACAGTGTTGTAGAGAATTAAATTTCCTATAATTTACGTTTTTAATTTTGTTTCTAGAACTGATATTTAGAGCGTATATTATAGGAAATTTAATTGTCTACAACACTGTGCAAAACACTTTTGAATTGCAGCGATCCAAAGTTAAAATTTTCACAAATATACGGAAAATGAGATTTTTTCCTCTTTTTAAAAGCGCATATCTCCAAAAATATCAGTTCTAGTCAAAATTAGCTTTTCGTATTTCGACTCATGTTCCTTAAGGAAAGTTTTACAGTTTCATAAGCAGAATCGCATCCCTCAGGGTTGATATACGGTTTCTGTTACACCTTAGAATTATAAAATCAATAAAATCTGATCAAGTACTTGTAGAATATAAAAAGGGGCATACTTATTAATATTTTTCAAAAAATCTCTTTAATTTAATGTTACTGATAGACCTCAACAAACCAAACTTTATAACTTCCAGATATACTTAATACTTAAAAATACCGCGTTTTAGACAGAAACCTACAGCGCCATCTGTTGGCGGGGAGCGTAGCTTGTTCACCAGAAGATATTTCAATGTTGAGGCGGCTATCATAGAGCAAAGCTCGGTCGCCCAGGTACTATCAATAATTCGGTAGGCGAGATTTATAAATTTGTCAAATGTGTAAAAATCTGCTAATGTTCTTTGTTTGATAGTTACCTGTCAAAGTAGGATTCAGGACTATTGCTTAGTTTGTCTGTGTAACAAAAAGTCCTTTGCCTCAATAATGATTTATAATATTATTTTGATTATGTGACGAGCAGTGTAGCTTTTTGCCGAATACTAAAGGGTCAGATTTGCCTGATAAAAATCAAGCAACAGTTGATACTCAAACATTTCAATAAGTTTTTTGGCCTTTGCCCTTCAGCTCGGGCAATATTTATATTCTAAAGCAGTGCTAATTAATAGTTTTAATTAATGAATGTGCCCAAAATCTCAGTTATTAGGTACTGTACATAATAAGCACTTGCATCTCATGAATTATGCATCACATTACACAAGTATTCCAATTGTGTTTTGGCAACTTAACGTAGTGCATTTTAAAATGTGCCTTATAGTTCTCAAGCCCATGTCCATCATTTTACTCTTTCGACTATCAGCAAATTACCTATCTAGATCGCTTGGGGCTCTTCTGCTGACGCCGAGACTATTGGTCATTTTGACCAAATCGGTCCGGTATAAGTTCTATGGATGCTCAAAGTCGGGATTTTTGAAGTTCGATTTACTCTTTTTACTATCAGCAAATTTTATATCTTAATCGCTTGGGGCTCTCCTACTGACGGATAGTCTATACTGCATTTTGCTCAAATCGGTCCGGATAAGGTTCTATGGACGCTCAAAGTCGGGACTTTTGAAAAACTATTTACTCTTTTTACTATCAGCAAATTTCATGTCTATATCGATGAGCGGTCTTACACTGATGACTTAACTGAAATTCATTTGGAACGAATCGGTCCGGATAAAATTTTATGACCACTTTAATAATGAAAAATTAAACTGCTAAAATAGAAATCGTCGCGTTCTTACCGCAATATTTGACAAATCAAAGAAATAATAGGTTGCAAAACTATTTTGTTTTTTTTCTTTGCGCATATGAATTTGACATGGACTTTGAGCAAAATTTGTTAGAGCAGCACACTCATGGCTCTTACCGTTTATGCGGGCAGTACGTCTCCATCATCAGAAGTTAAGATCTGAGAATGGTTTTTATTAAAAAATCGTTTAAATATTAGTTTTGTAACCTATTATTTCTTTGATTTGTCAAATATTGCGGTAAGAACGCGACGATTTCTATTTTAGCAGTTTAATTTTTCATTATTAAAGTGGTCATAAAATTTTATCCGGACCGATTCGATCCAAATGGTTTTCAGTTTAGTCATCAGTGTAAGACCGCTCATCGATGTAGACATGAAATTTGCTGATAGTAAAAAGAGTAAATCGTTTTTCAAAAGTCCAGACTTTGAGCGTCCATAGAACCTTATCCGGATCGATTTGAGCAAAATGCAATATAGACTATCCGTCAGTAGGAGAGCCCCAAGCGATTAAAATATAAAATTTGCTGATAGTAAAAAGAGTAAATCGAACTACAAAAATCCCGACTTTGAGCATCCATAGAATGACCAATAGTCTCGGCGTCAGCAGAAGAGCCCCAAGCGATCTAGATAGGTAATTTTCTGATAGTCGAAAGAGTAAAATGATGGACATGGGCTTGAGAACTATTACTAAGTTTACTCTGCTTCTCTTGCAGCATTTTCTTTTCAAAAAATCAAAGAAAAATGTTCTACTTTCTAAAGACTTACCAGAATCATCCAGAATGTAAAAAGAATATGACCTTTACATGCTTACTTAGTACAGAAAATATAACATATTGCTGTATAAACCAATTAAATTATGTCAAGGCGATATACGTCGACAAAATAAATGAAATTACTGACTTTTTATCCAAGTACATTATAGATATGTCTATTATGTATGAGGGTGTTTATTCAATTCTCTTTACCATTGCATTTCCTCTGGGAGGTGTTCGTTTTTCTTGTGTACTGCATAATATTTATGAAACTTTATTTTTAGCCTGTAGCTTACGGAGTATGCATGCATCCTTTGTGCAACCAGAAGCTGCAAAAGTGGAACGAACAGACATCACAAGTGAAGCTCTCTGTACATGTACTAGGTAGAAATAGATGTTCTGAATTTACGATGCACTCGGGACCTGTTTCTCTCGGGTCGAAAGTACCGCTGCAGCTAGTATTCCCATTCTATTACGCGTATTTATTAGCTATCGGGGCGTGCAGAATTATGAATGAACTGGATCGTTCCACCTGATACCCGTTAGATTGCTCGTTTACAATCTAATGCCTTGGCGTTTGGCTTGGACTCGCGTGTAGATAATTGTGCTCGCGAGGTATACTGCTAATATAGCGCGCGCTAGTAATTACTAGCACAAACTGTACAGTACATCGTAAACTACGTGTAAAGTGGTGTACGTGAAATTATTTTTGCGGTTCACTGTCAACTCTGCGGTTTTACAATGTATGTACGTAAAGTTAAAATTTAGTACACGTGTCAACATTTACTTGAACTTAATTGTACACAAATTGGGTCATTCACTATTGATAGTTGCAGAAAGAAATATTATGTAGAATAAGTCATTAAAATTAAATTTGATAAAAACTTGCTACCTTGTTTTCTAATTGTCGTTTAGGTATAATCTTATATTTTTTTTTTTGAAAAATATTCATAGTCCAAAAATATCTTTAAACAAACATTTAAGTTCCGAATTAGCACCAAAACTTGTTAATTCGCGAACTTATGTTGGTAAAGTCAAGACAATCATCGTGTCATTGTGATATTCGCGCAAATCAAATTTCCTGAACCTGACAATATTTATACCTGAGGTTTATAATAGTCTATTGTATTTTAGTCGCGCGTAACGAAGCCATTATACAGCCTTAACATCTGACAATGAACTTTACTTTAAAACAGCAATACTGACTTTGACGATGTAAAGTAGTAAGACATAAAAATTTTGTACACAAGTATTTCTATGAATTCCGGCAAAGAATAGTACCAACCCATCGCTACCTGTAGGTGTCGTATGAGGCGACTAAGGGATTATGAACCGGAGGCTGGAAAGCAGCGTCCTTCTATGTATCATACCATCATATATACTGCGGTCACCAACAACCACGGTCCATGTTTCCAGCCGCAACGCTTACAATCGTGGTGACACTTCGCCTTCAAATCATTTCATCGAAATCTGTATATCTGGAAAATGCTTCCTGTCCTGCAGTGGACATTTCGGGGCATGTTATGATGATGCTGATGATGAAGTATTTCTCCCTGTTTACTTATTTGTACGCATTTTGAATTTGATTATGTCCACCACAACGTCTCATTTTTAAGCCAACTGCCGGACAGGAATCTTCCCTCCAAAATGTCAAATAAAAATGAGAGCTATGGTATACGAATATTTAGAAGGGGAAATACGATAGTTAGTAGGTACGTTTGTTTGCAAAGCGGCTCGTACTATGGTCTAGTTTCTTTTTTTAATGTCACAAGTGGGCAAGCGAGCTGCTGGGCCACCTGGTGGTAAGTGTCACAATGACACCCACTGGCTTATTAGTGAAATAATTTGACACTAATAAGACAGCAAAGCACGTTACCCACCCAGAGAACTAAGATGGTATGTCTCAAGTGCCGGTAATTTCACTGGCTCCCATACCCTTCAAACCAAAACACAGCAGTGCGAACACTGCTGCTTTACGGCAGAAAAGGCAAGGGGGTGGTACTTCCCCAGACGGACTTTGCACAAAAGCTTTACTGCCATCAAAACGGTATACGGGTACTTTATGTATTTGCTAGCTAGTCAAGTAAGATGGAACAATACGAAGAAACACTGCTGTAACGCATACTCGGGTTCAAAACCCTCTAAATAATCCGTACTAACTAGGTCTCCTATGGTGAGTTGAGAGGGTAATTTTATAAGTATTACTATGAGAGGAATGTACGTCCAATTCGAATTAAGTATTGAATATTACAAACACATCAAGGATTCGACTGATGTCATCATGAACAAAAATAAATATTGCGAAAACAATCGTCTTTTCTTACTTTAATTAATATAAATTACTGTTATTTAACATTCCCCCGAGAAAAATGTTATTCTTTTATCTCCATTGAAGTCATAATTGGCAGTTAAAACTTTTGTACATTGATAAAGGTAAGATATTTGTCAATCTCGCTAAGTTAATTTACACCGTCGCGAGAAAAAATAACATACACAAAAAATTATAAAAGTTTTGAATGGAACAATATTTATTTTGTTGCCATTATATCTCTAATAGATAGCACAAAAAAACTATTGATTACATATGAATACTTTGTAACATAAGCGTTTTTTAACAAAGGATTTGACACAACACTTGAGACCAGTCACAAAAAAGTACCTATGATAACATTGCATTAACAAAATTGTAGTCAATACTGTCATTATTTATCGCCTTCATGATAATTTAAAAAAGGTTGATAAAGCGATATACTTTTTACAAATTACCAATATTTTGCTTTGTATATTATTATGTCATGTCAAGACATGAACGATCACATCATGTAGAGAGAGGCCCTGCGAGGCCGACCAGCCACTGATTGACCCTATAGGGACGTCTATAAAGGCCAAGGATGTGCATGCGTACTGGGATAGTATGGATGCCTACAGTATAGGCATTCTTAACCACATTTGCAATCTGACTGATTCATATACTATATAAACTACCTAAATAGGCAGTAGCTACGTGACTTATGTTTTGGTTGTGTAAAGTTCTAAAATTATGATAAAACTTTTTAAATGTTCTTGTCGTTATCACGTTACCACGCTATCTTTTAAAAAATGGCGTAGGTCTCCGGACACCACTGTGGATAAAAAGTTCATTTTACTCTTTGTAAGGTTCCGTACCCAAAGGGTTATTAAACGGGACCCTATTAATATGCGTCCGGGGCTAATTAAGGGGGGCTTCCCTACTAAAAACCAGTTTTTTTGGTGATTTTTGTTAGATTTTTTTAAGCTATATCGTAAAACCGGGAACACTTAGAAGCGTCGATATAAGCAATAGAATAACAACAAATAAAACTGGTCAAGTGCGTGTCGGACTCACACGCATTTAATACACATCTGCGTGACTGCGCAGGTATTTTTACCTTAGTGTTACCGACTTGCACTTGGCCGGTTTTTTAGTCTCAACCTATTTTGGTTGCCAAATTTCAAACAGTCAATCATTTTGTGAGTCAGTTAGTTATTTTGTTTTTTATTTTATCTTCTAAACTAATATGTTTATTTTATACAATAGGGCTGTAACAACTTTGTTAAAATATGAACTGAAACATATTATAATTGACCAATTATTTGTGAGCGGTTGATACGACAGGTCAGCCTTGATAAAGGACGGCGCGGCACTTGGTCATCTTGATTGAGCCAATCTTGGAGACCTCTTTTGATTGTATAAAAGCTTTATGCCGCCGCTGCGCTGTCAAAATGTCGAGTTTTTTAAGATCTTTTAATTGAGAAAAGTGCCTTAATAATTTTGACCATGCTATTTTTGCGTAGTTTGGCAGGAAATCCGAGAAATCCCTATCCAATAAGCAAATAGATTGTTTATTTGTTTTTTTCTCCTATTTTTCAATGCAAACGAGATTCATGATTTGTAGTAGAATGTTCATGTTGAGTCTATCATAAGTGTTAAGAGATACTTTCGGTGAAGTAAAATATCACATATCCTCGAATCCACGTGGAGGTGGTCGTGTTTGTTCCCAAAATAAACTGATAACAATACTAAGATGAACTATAAATAGCTTGTTTATTGAGAATTATCTTATCTTTAGCTTATTACTGCAGTTGTTTGTAAATATTTCGTAATTGTGTGTATCTGTAAATGAGATAATCCACAGATACTAAAATAGTTTTTGTAAAGAACTGAGTATCGGTGTAAGTATTTTTTATTGATAGTTTTGTTTAAATATGTATTTGTTTTTAAAATTAAAATAAGTTACAGAAACCCATCGTGCAAAACAAATGTAGAGACGTTTCAAAGTGAAAAATTCTGTCTTTTGCGTTTCAAAATACGGGTCAGACAAAATTTGAATGAGTTTTTGAAACGAAAAATGTAATGTTTTACTCTTGTCATTAATTATCTCAAAACTTAAAACCTTTTTATCAAAAAAAACTACAACCAAAAATCGCTTTATATTTGGTGTCTTAAAAACCCGAAAGCAGCTTGTTTTTGCGATCTTTAAACATTTAGGAACCGGTCGTATCATTCCTGTTTAGACTCATTAGATCCAAAAAATGTTATCAAAGAATTTGCAACTCTAATATTTAAGGGCAATAGTACGTTTTACCTTGTGGCTTTACAGAATATATGATTTGTATTATATGTAAAGCGTTCGTTGGAAACCTGCTTGCGGGCTGCGCGGGCGCTGCATACCGACTCGACTTCTAAACATAATATACGTTACCTGCGGACCTGTTTGATCGTGTTTAGGTATTGATAAAAACAGGTAAACATGGCAATAAATTGAAACTAAGTTCTCTTGAATGAAAAATTTTGTCGATAATGACAGACAGATAAAAAAATTTAAAACAATAAAAAAGTTTTCAGTCACATGCTTACTAAAATTACGTCGCGAATTTTTTTTTCGTTTGATAATTTATTTCACAGTTGAAATCTTCTAAGACATTCTCGAGCATCTTAAAATATTCAGAAAAAACCCCGTGCATTCTCTAATATTTCAAAATATTCTGGGAAGAAAATTCTGAAATTCAGAAATATTTTGGCCCGTCTTGATTCCCATTGAAATTAGTATGTACCTACGAGTATTCTACCTATAAATCATACGCTTGCAGCCTCAAAGAACCTTTTTAGGGTTCCGATACCAAAATGGTAAAAAAAAGGAACCCTTATGGTGCCGCTCTGTCTGTCTGTCTGTCTGTCTGTCCGTCTGTCTGTCACACCTCTATATCTCAGCAACCACTTACGCTATCGAGCTGAAATTTGGAATAGTTTTAGAATATAGTTGCCCAACTTAATTGCACATGAAAATTTTTTGAAAAAAGTATGATTATTAATGTAAAGGGGGCCAAAATAGGGGGGGCCAAATTTCAAATTGTCGCTACTAGGTCGAGTGGGGTATCATATGAAAGGGCTTTACTTGTACATTTTAACATATATTTTTGTATTTTTTTAAGTTTCTTAGTTTTCAAGTTATGATGAAAAATGTCAAAAAAAATACCATTCCCCCCCCCTTATCTCCGAAGTTTGAGTAAGGGAAAATCTGAATTAATTACAGTTGACAGAGGTTTATGTAAACTTTACAGCAAAAATAAAACGATCTTTCAAAGTTGCACAGTTTTTCAGAAATCTGCAAAAAACCTTTACAAACAAATTTAGTTTTGCGGTCCTGAAAATGGACTTTATTGCTTCCAAAAATACTATAGGTATATCGGAACCCTCGGCGCGCGAGTCCGACTCGCACTTGACCGGTTTTTTTTTTCTTAGCCCACTAGATCCCACTGCTGGGCAAAGGCCTCCCCCGCGGCTTTCCATTGGTCACGATCTTTTGTAACCTCTTCCCAATTCTTAAAGAAAGAACCTAATGAAAAATAATAATTTTAACACGCAAGTATTTTTATTTCTGCTCGGCCAGCTATTATAGGTAAGTGGTCACCACCGCCCATGACACCTAACTGTTTTATTAGTAAAATAATTTGACTCTTACAAGACAGCAAAGTGCGTTACCCACCCTGAGAACTAAGATGGTATGTCTCATGTGAAATGAAAATGTATGGTACTTAGGACATGAAAGAAACTGAACAACTTTCCTACTGAACAAAGGCCGAAAAATGAGAAATTTCTTTAATCGTCTTTAAAATTCAAGTGTTGACGGGCGCCAGGTTTGTATGGGAAAGAAAAAACAATTTTTTTTTTCACCCCATGTTTCTTGGGGAAAGTTGTTCAGTTTCATGTACTAAGTACCATACTCAAGTATAGTCAGATGTTGTATTATCACGCTGTAGTAGGTTAAGTAGTTGAAGCGATGCAAGATATCGGTGTAATGTAAGCTTGCAGCGCCGGCGCAAGCGGGTGTCCTTGCGACGGTCGTCGGCACACATACCGACCGATACCGATTGCTGATCGCTGCTACTCACCAAAGAATACTAGATATTTATTAACTATACAAACGCTAGCATGAAAATATACTACCTAGCTATCAGTAAACAGCAATTTATTACAAGAGAAATCATATAAAGTGGTGTAAAAGGAATTGTTTCCCATTCTATTTTAGTACTTCTTAAACTGGAACTACATTTACTAGTACATACTCGTAGATACTTTACATAATTTTTACGTACGTAAATTATTTAATACATTCTTTGCTACAATAATATTTATAGTGCAAAATATAAAATGAGACGATAAAAGTGAAGTTTAGTATAAGCAGCTCAGTAAACAAAAATATTACTCGTGTTTTAACAGAAAAAAAAAATTAATAATACCCATTCTAAACTTCTTCAGTGTGGTGCTGGCAAGGAATACTACCAACCCGTCTCTTCCCGTAGGTGTCGTAAGAGGCGACTAAGGATTTATGAACCGGAGGATGGGCAGCAGCATATTTCTGTGTATCGTACCATCTTACAACGCTTTCAAGCGTGGTGACTATGGAAAAACTCCTCCAAAGTAGCATGCGTTTTTGATAGAATTCTGGAGGGTGCTCCCTATGTCCTGCACTGGAAATTTTATGAGATTATGTTATGATATATATCTTCCTACACAAAACAAATATCATACAAAATAAACCTATTATAATTTATTTCTTTGACTGTTTATGGTTCACATAAAAATAGAGGAAAAGGAAACAACAAATAATTGCTTATTTCAACTAGGAAATTTCTTCCAGCAGACCTACAATCTTGGCTGTTTTGTTCTGATATTATACAAAGCTGTGCATTATGCACTATAAGGACAACTTACGTAGTAACTATAATCTGTGCTATAAGACAATATGTAATGTCAACTTATAGGATATTGCCTTTTTAGGGTTTCGATACCAAAATGGTAAAAAAAAGGAACCCTTATGGTGCCGCTCTGTCTGTCTGTCTGTCTGTCTGTCCGTCTGTCTGTCACACCTCTATATCTCAGCAACCACTTACGCTATCGAGCTGAAACTTGGAATAGTTTTAGAATATAGTTGCCCAACTTAATTGCACATGAAAATTTTTTGAAAAAAGTATGATTATTAATGTAAAGGGGGCCAAAATAGGGGGGGCCAAATTTCAAATTGTCGCTACTAGGTCGAGTGGGGTATCATATGAAAGGGCTTTACTTGTACATTTTAAAATATATTTTTGTATTTTTTTAAGTTTCTTACTTTTCAAGTTATGATGAAAAATTTAAAAAAAAATACCATTCCCCCCCCCTTATCTCCGAAGTTTGAGTAAGGGAAAATCTGAATTAATTACAGTTGACAGAGGTTTATGTAAACTTTACAGCAAAAATAAAACGATCTTTCTAAGTTGCACAGTTTTTCAGAAATCTGCAAAAACCCTTTACAAACAAATTTAGTTTTGCGGTCCTGAAAATGGACTTTATTGCTTCCAAAAATACTATAGGTATATCGGAACCCTCGGCGCGCGAGTCCGACTCGCACTTGACCGTTTTTTAGGGTTCCGATACCAAAATGGTAAAAAAAAGGAACCCTTATGGTGCCGCTCTGTCTGTCTGTCTGTCTGTCACACCTCTATATCTCAGCAACCACTTACGCTATCGAGCTGAAATTTGGAATAGTTTTAGAATATAGTTGCCCAACTTAATTGCACATGAAATTTTTTTGAAAAAAGTATGATTATTAATGTAAAGGGGGCCAAAATAGGGGGGGCCAAATTTCAAATTGTCGCTACTAGGTCGAGTGGGGTATCATATGAAAGGGCTTTACTTGTACATTTTAAAATATATTTTTGTATTTTTTTAAGTTTCTTAGTTTTCAAGTTATGATGAAAAATGTCAAAAAAAATACCATTCCCCCCCCCTTATCTCCGAAGTTTGAGTAAGGGAAAATCTGAATTAATTACAGTTGACAGAGGTTTATGTAAACTTTACAGCAAAAATAAAACGATCTTTCTAAGTTGCACAGTTTTTCAGAAATCTGCAAAAAACCTTTACAAACAAATTTAGTTTTATGGTCCTGAAAATGGACTTTATTGCTTCCAAAAATACTATAGGTATATCGGAACCCTCGGCGCGCGAGTCCGACTCGCACTTGACCGGTTTTTTTTTTCTTAGCCCACTAGATCCCACTGCTGGGCAAAGGCCTCCCCCGCGGCTTTCCATTGGTCACGATCTTTTGTAACCTCTTCCCAATTCTTAAAGAAAGAACCTAATGAAAAATAATAATTTTAACACGCAAGTATTTTTATTTCTGCTCGGCCAGCTATTATAGGTAAGTGGTCACCACCGCCCATGACACCTAACTGTTTTATTAGTAAAATAATTTGACTCTTACAAGACAGCAAAGTGCGTTACCCACCCTGAGAACTAAGATGGTATGTCTCATGTGAAATGAAAATGTATGGTACTTAGGACATGAAAGAAACTGAACAACTTTCCTCATGAACAAAGGCCGAAAAATGAGAAATTTCTTTAATCGTCTTTAAAATTCAAGTGTTGACGGGCGCCAGGTTTGTATGGGAAAGAAAAAACAATTTTTTTTTTCACCCCATGTTTCTTGGGGAAAGTTGTTCAGTTTCATGTACTAAGTACCATACTCAAGTATAGTCAGATGTTGTATTATCACGCTGTAGTAGGTTAAGTAGTTGAAGCGATGCAAGATATCGGTGTAATGTAAGCATGCAGCGCCGGCGCAAGCGGGTGTCCTTGCGACGGTCGTCGGCACACATACCGACCGATACCGATTGCTGATCGCTGCTACTCACCAAAGAATACTAGATATTTATTAACTATACAAACGCTAGCATGAAAATATACTACCTAGCTATCAGTAAACAGCAATTTATTACAAGAGAAATCATATAAAGTGGTGTAAAAGGAATTGTTTCCCATTCTATTTTAATACTTCTTAAACTGGAACTACATTTACTAGTACATACTCGTAGATACTTTACATAATTTTTACGTACGTAAATTATTTAATACATTCTTTGCTACAATAATATTTATAGTGCAAAATATAAAATGAGACGATAAAAGTGAAGTTTAGTATAAGCAGCTCAGTAAACAAAAATATTACTCGTGTTTTAACAGAAAAAAAAAATTTATAATACCCATTCTAAACTTCTTCAGTGTGGTGCTGGCAAGGAATACTACCAACCCGTCTCTTCCCGTAGGTGTCGTAAGAGGCGACTAAGGATTTATGAACCGGAGGATGGGCAGCAGCATATTTCTGTGTATCGTACCATCTTACAACGCTTTCAAGCGTGGTGACTATGGAAAAACTCCTCCAAAGTAGCATGCGTTTTTGATAGAATTCTGGAGGGTGCTCCCTATGTCCTGCACTGGAAATTTTATGAGATGATGTTATGATATATATCTTCCTACACAAAACAAATATCATACAAAATAAACCTATTATAATTTATTTCTTTGACTGTTTATGGTTCACATAAAAATAGAGGAAAAGGAAACAACAAATAATTGCTTATTTCAACTAGGAAATTTCTTCCAGCAGACCTACAATCTTGGCTGTTTTGTTCTGATATTATACAAAGCTGTGCATTATGCACTATAAGGACAACTTACGTAGTAACTATAATCTGTGCTATAAGACAATATGTAATGTCAACTTATAGGATATTGCCTTTTTTAGGGTTTCGATACCAAAATGGTAAAAAAAAGGAACCCTTA
Organism: Athrips mouffetella; assembly: GCA_947532105.1. Lineage (NCBI taxonomy): Eukaryota > Metazoa > Arthropoda > Insecta > Lepidoptera > Gelechiidae > Athrips > Athrips mouffetella. The sequence continues at coordinate 34,058,752 of OX383957.1, read as the reverse complement.
TGGTGCCGCTCTGTCTGTCTGTCTGTCTGTCTGTCCGTCTGTCTGTCACACCTCTATATCTCAGCAACCACTTACGCTATCGAGCTGAAACTTGGAATAGTTTTAGAATATAGTTGCCCAACTTAATTGCACATGAAAATTTTTTGAAAAAAGTATGATTATTAATGTAAAGGGGGCCAAAATAGGGGGGGCCAAATTTCAAATTGTCGCTACTAGGTCGAGTGGGGTATCATATGAAAGGGCTTTACTTGTACATTTTAAAATATATTTTTGTATTTTTTTAAGTTTCTTAGTTTTCAAGTTATGATGAAAAATGTCAAAAAAAATACCATTCCCCCCCCCTTATCTCCGAAGTTTGAGTAAGGGAAAATCTGAATTAATTACAGTTGACAGAGGTTTATGTAAACTTTACAGCAAAAATAAAACGATCTTTCTAAGTTGCACAGTTTTTCAGAAATCTGCAAAAAACCTTTACAAACAAATTTAGTTTTGCGGTCCTGAAAATGGACTTTATTGCTTCCAAAAATACTATAGGTATATCGGAACCCTCGGCGCGCGAGTCCGACTCGCACTTGACCGGTTTTTTTATTTACAAATCATGCGTAAGCACAGATGCGTAAGTGCAAATTGAAAATCTTTATAGCCCGGCCAGACACTCGTCGAGTGGCGTGGAAGTAGCGAGGGAAGGAGGCAGAGACGTAGTGTGGCCGCGTTACTTGTCATGCCGCACGTATTGCTCCTCGTCATGCTCATTGATTGTCGGTTTTTTGGGCGCGAGTCAAAGGACCGGCAATATGAGCGCGAGTAGCCAGCCACATACTCGCGCGTCTCTCGCGAGGACGATTTACAAAAATTAATAATTTATAGTTATTGCGATAAATAAATGTCATACACCAACTCTTTAAGCAGGGCGTGTATTTCTATTTAAGAAATTCATATAATTAGTTTTACTAAAAAGAAATAGCGCGCATCCTGCCACAGTTTAGACGTCCATCGTGTAGCAATGGCAAGTGACCTAGTGCGGAGCGTCGCGATTAATCGCGCGAGTAGAGCAGTGTGTGGCTAGAAAGGGAATAATCGCGGCAACGCGAGGGGCAGAGCGAGGAGCAGCGCGAGGAGCATAGTGTGGCGGCCCTATTACGTAAGAGGTTCTAAAGGATCAGACAGGGAAAGGGCCAGCTTTTTCTGATGAAACCTTCTTCGAAAAGATTATGAACAAATATACGTTTTTGTAACTTTTGATCTGGAGAACTTTTCTTGTTTCTGCAAAGTAACTTTTGGTAAAAACTAGTTTTAAAGATAAAATATAAATAACAAATCAATTTGTAAGTCTATTGGTGTTTCATCTCTGGGATTTTAAAGAATTCTGTTTTCTTGATAAAATTAATATAATTTTGATACTGAATAAACACACTACTCTATCACACTCTAGTTAACGTAATTGTATATTATCTTCATATAAACGTATAAAGAGAACATTTTATTATATTAGGTATCGGAAGTAAATTGCGTTATATGATCTAACTTTTTGAATTATATTTATTTCCGCCTTTCTGCTCTAATGCGCTAGAAATGATGGTTAACGCATTAGAAGTTTTCTGACACCTTATATTTAGAAATAAATAAATAATATTATCAATAAGTACCTGGCGGCGTCCAAACTTTGCTGTGGAGAATCTTAACCAAAATCCACTAACAGATGGCACTGTATGGTTGCTGAAACGCGCTATTTTCAATAAATGCTCAAAAAAGAGGAGAAAATTAATTTTCTCAGACGTGAGACCTAGCTAGATCGATATCTCGCCCCCGAAAACCTCCATATAGTACATGTCATCGAAATTGATAGAGCTGTTTTCAGATTCAGATTCAGATAATTTTATTCAATGTAGATTCTTTACAGAATACTTATTGAATGTCATGCAGAATACAATGCAAATAGAGCGAGTCTACGCCGTTTCGGATCGTGCTATGGCAGCGTAAAAGAAACGGCAAGAAACCACTGCAGCACGGCCTACTTTAAGAGTTGGCTTTTTACAATGTGTTTCTTGTGTTTCGCTGGAATATCAGAGCACCATACCTCTTTGTCATTCATATAGTCATCCAATCTATAGTAAGCTTTTTTACATAACGTTTGCTTTACACATTCTTTAAACTTTCTCTCAGGTAATTGCACTATATTGTCAGGTATTTTGTTGTAGTATCGTATACACAGACCAACGAAAGATGTATTGACTTTAGTTAATCTAGTATATGGTTGATCAATTTTATGCTTATTTCTAGTATTAAAATTATGCCTGTCACAAATTTTTGGTAATTGATGAATGTTCTTTCTAGCATACGTTATATTTTCATAGATATACTGGCATGGCACTGTCATAATGTTGATTTCCTTGAACAGTTCTCTCAGGGAATCACGAGTCTTCAGGCAATAAATTGCTCTTTCGAGAAACCGATTACAAATATTATTGCTCGTTTAATAATATAGAATTACAAATTTTTATTTTCATTAACCACCAAATTATAATAGACAAATAGTACTAAGTACATGAATCATCATCTTCTTCATAACATCCCATTAAACGTCTACTGCAGGACAAAGAACTCCCTCCAAAATTCAAGCTTTTGCTGAAACAATGTGGAGGGGAAGTATCATACCTAGTCATCACGCTTGTTGGCACTGCAGCTGGAACCATTGACCGCGGTTGTTGATGACCGCAAGATGGTATGATACGCAGAAGGACGCTGCTTGCTTACCCGTACTGCGTTTTGGTGATGAAAAGGGGAATGAACGGTAGATTTTTTTAGTCTTCCTTCAGGCAAGTTCATCTGTTTAGAGACACATGATCTGGATTTTAATCAAAACATGTTGATGTTGAACCTATCAGACCGGCTGAGCGGGGTCACCAACCTTTTCCTACAAGGTTCTCTCGCATTTCTAAGCATAAAAATTTTCTTGAGGTCTATTCATGAAATATTGACACATAACATGACACGTGACATCCTATGAAACGTCCACTACAGGACAGGGAACTCCCTCCAAAATTCCAGCTTTTGCTAAAACAATGTGAAGGGGAAGTGCTATAGTCACCAGTGTCACCACGCTTGTTAGCGTTTCGGCTGGCACCATGGACCGTAGTTGGTGGTGACCGCAGATATTAAGATGATACGATACATAGAAGGATGCTACTGCCAATTCTCTGATTCATTAACTCTTTGTTGCCTCTTACGACACCGTTGGTACTATTCTTTGCCGGCACCAAACGGGGCGAGGACTACTACCAACTAATAAAAATGAAATTAGACAAAATTTTCAAATTTCGAAATAGTTTCAAGTTTCCTCCATATCAGATGAGACGCGACTCTTGAAGGAATATAAAGTACCCACCCGAAATGTTTCTAATGCCATAAAATTCCTTGAATTCTTAGTTTGGACCAACTAAGAACTGGTTTACCGGCTCGTTTGCTGATTGCCTGCCGACAAGGCCTTGCCTGTTCCGCTTCGATACCGATATTAAACAGTTTTTGCTCTGCGTTTAGTAGCCTGTCAGCAATTGGAACGAGATTTTAAAGCGCTCTTGTTATCTTGACATTGCTTTCCTAATAAGATAAATTATTATTTACGACGGTTTAAATTCAGAAAGAATTTTAAGTATCTTCATTCGGACCAGGTACTAACTTGTCCAAGTCTTTTTCCTGATTACCTGATTCAGCTTGTCTTGATACAAAGTCACTGATCACGACAAATAGATATTGGACAGTATGCTGAGCCATCATTGAGACATTAGTAGTTTGAAAACATTCAGGTTGAATGTATGTTTTTTCATTTCACAAATACAACATAAATGAAAACTATCAACACGTGATAATTTGTATAAGGCCTGAAATTCCTAAAAGAAATACGAAACTAAAATTGTAGAGTATCAATGAAACTACATAACTCTTCTTACGGAGGTTTAAATCAAAATTTATATCTAACTAGCTGTTACCCGCGACTTCGTCCGCGTAGATTTTATAAAAAAACAGAACTCGAACTTAATTGAAACATATTTTACGGAGCGCTCATCCTTCTTGATCCCTACGTAAAAGATGCATTTGTACTTATCCAAGTTGAATAAATGCATCTTACTACAAACTTAATTATCTTTTGATTTTATTTAAATGGTAGGTAGTGCGGAATTTTCATTGTCAACCGTTACAGGCGAACTTAAAAAAGAAGGCAATAAAGGGAGTGAAGTGAATGGGTAGCGAGGAGGTATTCATAAAAGTAAAAAAGGTCCCTATTCCTCCCTATCTATCCTTTTGTATCCCCCCCCCTACATTCCCACTCCCCCTCCCTCACCCTCTCCCACTCTCTCTTCCTCTCCCTCGCCCCTCCCTCTTCCCCCCCTCACCCTTCCTTCCCCCTCCATTTCCCCCCTACCCCTCTCCCCATCACCCTCCCTTTCCCCCCTCGCCCTCCTCCCATTCCCCTCCCTTTCCTCCTTCCCCTCACTCATCCTCCCCTTCCCCCTCTCCCTCCCTCTACCCCCCCCTCCCTCTACCCCCTCCCACGCCCTCTACCCCTCCCTCCCCCTTTCTCTCCCCTCATTTTCCCCTCCCTTACACTCTCTCCCTATCCCTCCCCCTCTCCCTCTCCCTATCCCTGCTTCTACCCCTAACGCCATCTTAACCGCTATCCCTATCCATACTAATATTTAGACATTTCAAACCTATCGAATCCCAACCCCATCCCAGGGGTGGTGGTATTTCACGTCCACCACGTTGGATTTCAAAATCATTGTAGTTTTCGTAATCAGCGACCCGATAAACCATACGAACGACACCCTAATTGATTTTTAGACATATCAACTCTATCGCACCCCAACCTCATCCCCAAGGGATGATAGCATTTCACGTCCACCATGTTGGATTTCAAAATTGTTGTAGTTTTTGTAATCAGCGGCTCGATAAACCTTACAAACGACACCCATATTGATTTTTAGACATTTCAACCCTATCGCACCTCAACCTTATCCCCAGGGGATAATGGTAGTTTACGTCTACCACATTGGATTTCAAAATTGTAGTAGTTTTCGTAATCAGCGATACTTAGTTGAATAAAAAAAGTCCCATCAAAATCGGTTAAGTAGTTTCGGTGTGCTGTAGCAGATACAACCCCGCTAGAGTATTATTGTATGTGTAGATTCCCACGGGAATGAGATATTTTCCCGGGGTAAAAAGTAGCCTATGTCCGTCTCCAAGTTACCATCTATCACCATACCAAATTTCATCAAAATCCGTTCAGCCGTTTAGGCGTGAAAGAGCAACAAACAAACAAACAAACAAACAAACAGACAGACAGACAGAGTTACTTTCGCATTTATAATATTAGGGAGTCAGGGAGTATGGATAATATACATGAATAATAATATTTATATAAATACTTATAATTATTATATTAACTTTATTCCATAGTTTATTAAATTTTCATTTGTTATCTGACCTTTATTTTATTAGGTATATTTTATTTTTTGAACTTTGTTCTCTATAAGTATCTATTATTGTCACGTCCCTCTTCCTGAGATCCAGCTGACGAAAAGGTGCGGCTGAAAATCAGCGTCTGTCTATTCTGAGGCAGGCATGTTGCTGAGTCCGTGGCCTTTTTCTTATTGTGCCACGTTGCACACTAAAGTGTTGATTTTATTTGCTGTTTGTATTTTTTTATAGATTGTTTGTGTAGCATTTTAATGTGTAGTGTGTCACAATTTTGAATAAATATATTTCTTTCTTTAATAACTTTGTATTATTTAAAAATACGATATTTTTTATGTTGCTCAGTAATTTTTGCAGGAAATTGTTAGTCTTATTCATAAATTTGTATGCTTCATATTATTATAATCTCTTGTTTACACTGAATAGAAGTCTGAACGGTGGCATCCCTTTTGATCCCTCCAGTAATGGTGTCTTGTTCAAACCGACCATTATACAAGGTCCTAATGAATTATCATGTTACTCATCATGAAACTGAACTTTCTCCAAGTAACATAGGCCGAAATAAGAAAAGAAAATGTAGAAACTGCATTATAGCTGATAGCGCATTGTGTATGGGAAGGGCAGTCTTTGTTTTTTTCATATTTCGACCTATGTTCCTTTGAGAAAGTTGTTCAGTTTCATGGTCTAAGTAACATGCTAAAATTATGTTCATATAATTTGATTAGGACCCTATATACTTACGTACTTAGATTCGCCCGTAGCGAGTGCAATCCACGCGATTGCCAATATCCGTTTCGACTCCAACAAATGGCTGCTCCACTTCTGATCTGACTAGACTGTAGGTACTGAGTTGTAGTGAAGGGGCTACAAAATATGGGGAATCACAAAACAAAACATAAGAACACTTTGATCGATCAATCATTGTATCACAATCATCTTAACAATCATAACACATCCAATGCTGGATAAGGAACGTCCATTATATTTTTTTTATAATTATTTTATCTCCTTTGGGTGGTTTCGCTCAACCAATAGCCTCAATGGATAGCCTTGTGGTTAGACAGCGCAAGGCTCTCGAACCGTCAGTTGTAAGTGTGAGGGTTAGGACGTCGCAGTGTGAATCAGCTGATCGTCCGAAAAGTAACATGACTCTGTGCTTCGGAAAGCACGTTAAGCCGTTAGGCCGTACTATCTAATCTAGGGAAATAATCGCTAATGATAATGTATGAGCCGTGTCAAAGGTCTTTGGCCAAAAACTCTGACACTAGTTTTTGTGCTTCGATCTTTCTACGATATGATGCTGATGAGCATGTGTTTTTAGAACGGTGTAAGATCAAAGACCGAGCTAACGAGTCGAAACCCAAAAAAATAAAATCTGTTTGTCCGTCCATCGCCTTGGATCTTTAAGGTTTAAAGAATAAACGGTCATAAGGATACCTATGTAAAAACACTTTATTTTCAGCTGTTATCATTAGTAGTGAAATAATAATCTATTTCTGTACAAGTATCATTAAGAGTTCAGAATAAATAGTAACGTGATTGAGAAGTAGGAAATTACAAAGCCAAGATTACCTTTTTCGGATTTTATACAACGTGTTAATGGAATAAGCGAAACCCCCATACACCCCAACTGATTTTTATTAAAATAGCTCTCCATTCCCGTAAAAATCTTCAAAAAAAATTTTTCTTCTAGATTTTGTTATTTTAAAGTTTTATCGTTGTTCTAGTAGATTTTTAAGCTTCATGGCGCGTTCGCCTCGCGTTCGCGCACGCCACGCCTACTTCCACCCCGCGTCCGTATCTACAAAAATATACAGAAGCGGCAAAAATTTAAAAAAAAATTACCCGTATCAAAAACTCGTGAAATTGATTCTACTCTCCATTCTGAACAATAATTTTTCTCAGTTTCGCTTATTCCGTTAACACGTTGTGTATCTACAAAGACATGATTCTATTTAAATTGATCAGTAAGACGTCACAAATAATATAATTTGTCTTAGTTACAAATCATAGAGTAACACGATTTTCGCGCGCAAAGCCCGGAAAGCGCGGTTTGACGCGTTGCTCTAAGTTACAAATAAATCGTTTTCAATACAACCGACAGATTTATTGCCCTATACAAGGAAAACGATTTTATTTGTCCCAAATTCATACCAAATTAGTACCTACTTACAATATCAAGCCGTAAACAACGGGAACAAAACAACCAATTTGTATTCGTTACTTGTTGAAATATAAAGAATTTCCATATAGACATAATTCTACGACTTTTTGAAATAGGTAACAACTTAAAGAAACTGGACTTTGTTTGACTCTAAAATTGACAAAAAATTAAGCTCATTTTTTTTTGGTCATCAAATAATGAGTACACATAAATATACAAGTAACATGCACTTAACACAGCACACAAAATGAGAAAGTAAAACAATAATATAAAATAAAAGAAATATGTAATTAAAAATAAAATGTTTATAATATAAAATTTGTATCTTTCTTTAAAATTTTGTGTGCAATGAAAAATATTGTATTGTAAAACAATTTTTTTGTGAATTTTAAAAAGTTCATAAACCAAATTTATCATAAGCCATTTTAAATTTATACAGGTAGTTTTTTTAGTATAGTCAATGCACTTTTGGGGTCGAACGCAGTCATTAGTGCGGGTAGAATGTCAAAGATGTCATACGACTCACAAACAAAGTTCAGAGGATGTGTGATGTGAGGGCACTGACTCCCGACAAAGGGACAAAGCCAGTTAGCAAAACGACCACTTCCTAAGCTAGCTGTTAGAGTTCACTGCTAGTGCCATTGTATTCTTAATTGCGTTAAGAGCTTACACTTCTACACTTATACTATAGAGAGAGCATGCATTCGGTTGCAGGTGGTGGAGCTTTAGAGCACAGTCCGTCTAGGGAAGTACTACCTCCTTGCCTATTTTTGCCTTGCCTATTCGTACGAAGGGTAATAGAAATATTGGGTCTTTAACTGGAAATTGCCGTTTTGTATGGCAAATTTTTGGTAAACTCAATTTTCAGTACTAACATTTATTCATTTTTTTAGGAATTAAAAATCCAAATTTTTAATATTTTTTAAGCTTGATTGGGAAGACATTAAGCTTACAGAATCTTTTCGAAAAATATATTCTGTAAAAAAGACGAACAATTTTCGAACCTTTAATTTAATTTATCAAACTAAAAATAAAAACTTTATTTTATGTGTAAATTGATAATCTTGAAGTTAACTTTCAAATATAAGACAAATAAAAAAAATAGTTTTAGAATTATAGGAATTATAATCCCATTTATAGTAAGAAAATTTCGGCAATAGTGAAGTGATCTATCTGTCTTTTACCCGAAGTTACTTAAATTAATATTTCGGGCTACTATTTTATACTCAAAATCTCTTTTGAAGTGCTTTTCTCTCTTTGAGTAAATTCATGTATCGATAAGAATGATATTGGCTTTAAGAATTTGTCCTTTTCAGCCGTGTTACTGTCTTTCTTTCCAGAACTATAAAACAGATTTAGGTTCAGTTTATCCATCAAAGTTTGCCTGTGTTCGCACAAAATTAACTTTTTCGCTTCTCTAGTCTCTTATTTTTTTATCGAAATATCTTTTACATTAAAAGTTCTAAAAGCTAGTTAATTGTCGCGTAGCCATATAGTAAGGGCAGTCTGAGATTGCTTAGCGGTCATGTTTCTTAGCAAAATGCTTAGTGTTTTTTGAAGTATGAATATCAAGCTTGACACAATGGACTTTGTACTGTTCTTATTTTAATAGATGTACGGGCTAGAGTCACACTGCGAGTGTCAAGCTTGACCTGACGTAGACTGTACTACTGTCCGGTTCCCAGCCAGGACAGTCGTTGCTGAACTTTCGTGATCGGAAAGCAACAGCATTAACATGGCCTTGACTGTACCCTTCTAATCAATTTTCGTGACCATAATGATGGAAGTCCTAAGGTATTTAATTTTCATACAAATTGCGACCGGAAGCAATGTTTACTGGCCTCAACAAGTTTGTTGAAGTGGAAGGAATTACACTAAACATTTTAGTAGCCAAGGCTTTTTGACCTTCAAGTAAGATAATATATAAAATAAATTGGTCAAGTTACTGACCCTAAATAACATCACGGAAATAATATTTTTATTACTTAATAGCTTTTATAGGAACATGTTTTGAATGTTGATTAAGTAATATAAATATCCTATAATATTTCAGAAAACTTTAACGACCAAAAACGTGCCATTTCGCTAAGTTAGAGAAATAGATGTTACTGCAAGCAATCTTAAACATATTCTGAAAAAGCAACGTTATTATAAATTCAAATTCACCTTCAGAATTTTCGCTCTCACTTAATGGAATTTTATGATACCATACTCGTACAAGTAAAACTCTATTTAATTTCTATAGGCATGGACGAATAATCTATAGCTCACGGATGTGATTCTGCCCATGAAACTGAACAATTTACCCAAAGAACATAGGTCGAAATACAAAAAAAAAATTTCACCTCCCGTACAAAATGCGCTATCAGCTGATTCAGTTTCTATAGGAGATCAATATTTTTTTCCATATTTGTTCCCTATGTTTTTTAGGGAAATTTGTTTAGTTTCATAGGCAAATTTACATCCTGCAGGGATTTTGTACCCTTTTTGTTATATCCTGTATAAAACCTCGTAGTTTGGTAATCTCAATCATCTGATTACTCCCCGTCGTCCCCGCGGCGGCGGCAACACTTCTCTTTCGCCTATAACCAACCGGTTTGACTTCTCCAGTTTCCTGCCCTCCTGGTATTTCGTCTCTGGTGTTTAAACCTATTATTATCTTGTAATTTTCGGGTTAGATTTAATTTCTGATCGAGCATTGATTACACCAGATAGTACTACATTACAATATGCCTTAAGGTGTTCTTACGTATTGGGTTAATTTTCGTAATTTAAATAAAACTAAACGGGTAGGTCAGGCTACAGTAGATATGATTTCATTTAGTGACCAAACTGTTTAGTACTAAAATTACGTGACTGAACTAAACTCATGTGTTTTAGTTTTTACTAAAGCAAAAACGTATTCTGTACTATTTCTTACACTACTTTTCGATAAGATTATTCCAATTTATATCACAGATTCAAAATCATTTTGATAAAAGTCGTATATCTATCTGTTCTTCTTTAAAATTAAGAGTGATGTTGATACTGTTAGTACAACGAAACATCAAAATAAAATAACTGCAAAATCGATTAATATTTTAACCACTGAATCTTTCTTTTTTGAAATAACGACTACGAAACTAATATTTTTTCTCTCGTTTCAGGTAAGGGAAAGTTATATCGCCTACTCACTCAATTTGAAACATTTTGATAAGTGTTACTACTTAGGTAAGTGTTGTATATCAAATTCTTCGCATAACTCAAAACTTGTGGTCTAGGAGTTGTTTTTGAACTAATTCCTTATGGCTCTCTACTTTGCTTGTCACCATGAAATCCCAAGAAACAAGTACATACTTACTCCGCAATAGACTTCTCAAATCCTACAGATATTGAATTACCAGCGGTCCCTTGCGGGTGACGTGTAGTAGGCATTAGACTTGAGCTGGGAGCTAATAGTCCCTATAAATAGCGAGCGGAATGCGATCCCGTTAGCTAGCCTTGCCTTGCCTAGCGGTGCCTACAGAGCGGCGAGGGGTGCCGCCCCTAAATCCTGAGCAATTCGATAGCCCTGTCGATTTATGAGAGCCTGGTACTTTCATGTTGGCTAGCTGAGGTTACCCGTTGTTCTCGTGGGTAAAAACTGCACGTTTGAAGCTAGGAGAATAACCTTAACTGCCTTTTAATGGAACGTTATGATAATGATGAACATTCACACTCTGTCAAAAATTTTGTAAAACCAGTTACTCGTGATTAGCCACCGGTTGCACAAATCGTCTTTGAAGTAAAATTTATTTTAAGTCTGTTGGTGACTCTTCCTGTTTTGTTGACAGAGACAGTTACAGAAATATATTAAAAGTAGCTTTAACTCTAAAGACGCTTTGTGCAACTGGCTATTAGTCTGCAAAGTGTTAAAAACCTTTCAGGTGCTGTGCCCTTTGTAACAAATTCTTACACAATCCTATGAGTAGGTATGTGAACTACAATAAATATTAAAATACTAATCATCATCATAACATCCCATGAAACGTTCAATGCAGGACAGGGAGCTGGAGGAGTGGATTTACCATAGTCACCACGCTTGTAAGTGTTGCGGCTGGCGACTGCTGTTGTTGATGACCGCAGTAAGTACGATGGTACGATACACAGAACGATGCTGCTGCCCAGCCTCTGATTTATAAGTCCTTAGTCGCCTCGTACGACTTCCACGGGTAGAGATGGATACGGGTACTGTTCAGCAATAATTTGTTAATGTATGTACGAGTATAACAATCTTTCGCTCATTATTATATTACTTTTATTTAATCGGCCTTTACAATCATAAAGCTCTGTCTGGTTTTCTTATACCTATTAATCCATAAACTCTTTACTCCGGTGGTGGTCGCTTCAATTGTCTTCAATCATCATATTAAATTCGCAATTGCATAGTAATTTGATCCTTGATGGGCGGCTTAAGGGTCTATTATTGTTTGTAAAGTGGTTGATTTGAAGTCGTTTGTATGCAGTTGTAGCATTTCTATAACCATGACCTGTGACTGTGAATGATGTTTTGGAAGCCCTGTCCCGAAATAGAATTACAAATTTGGTCATGTACTGATTTATTTTAAAATTATGTTAAAATTTTATACAATACCAGTTTTATGAAGATGTTTTTTAGGGTTCCGTACCTCAAAAGAAAAAACGGAACCCTTATAGGATCACTTTGTTGTCCGTCTGTCTTTCTGTCTGTCTGTCTGTCTGTCAAGACCCTTTATCTCATGAACGGCTAAAGGTATCAGGTTGAAATTAATACCATATATTAGGATACCATGAACCACACAAGATCTGAAAATTTAAATTTTTTACAATGACGCAATCAAAAGATATGGCATTTTATGTCCTCATCTCCATACATTTATTCCAAAATGCAAAACCTACAGGGTACTTCCCGTTGACCTAAAATTATGAAATTTGGCAAGAAGCTAGGTCTCACAGTACAAATAATTGGAAAAGTCTGAAATCATTAAATATTACAACTTTTCTCACAACTAATGATAACCAATTGTGGTGAGCTCCCGTTTCAAGAACATTCATATAAGAGAGGGGTCAAGTTGGATGGTCGCTGCGGCGATTTTTGTTTTAGTTCTATTTTAAAAACGGGAACACTTACAAACTTGAAAAGTGGTATGTTTATAGTGCATAAGCTATAAGGCGCAGGCCAGACAGAAGAGGTGCGCCGCACGGCACGCCTTCAGCGCACCTCTTCTGTCTGGCTTGCACCGCGTCGTTCTCCTACATTTTGTATGCATGTGATTTGAACAGGCGACGAGACGGCATGCCTAAGGCGCACTGTCGGTGCACCACCGGCGCACCGCCGCCGGCGTGACCGCCGGCACGCCGCCGCACAGCACAGTCCGCTGCCATCGATTGCGTCGTCCAGCCGAAAAGTGTACCACGGGGGCGCTCGAAGCGCGCCGCACCCGTTCTGTCTGGCTTGCACCTAAAATAACAACAAATAATAAAATTTGGTCAAGCGCGTGTCGGACTCAAAAAATCTAGCGCATTAACTTACTGAAATTTCAACTAATACAATTATGATTATGTGGTGGTACGGAACCCTCGGTGCGCGAGTCCGACTCGCACTTGGCCGATTTTTTTTTGTCAAACTTTACATATATGTATTATGATTAGTGTTTATTCCCCAATGTTATATGGATATCCGGATATCCCTCCACCAGGAGTTCCATCTATGCTTGTAAATTCAGGAGTTCCATCTATGCTTGTAAACTTCATTACATCAAATTTTTTTAACGTTATTTTTTTTAAACAACGAAATTTTATAACCATATTTATAAAAATAAAATTGGTTTTGTTACCCATTAAAAAACATAAGACCAAAAGTTTAAACATTTAATATTTTTGATTCTTTAGTGTGTCGCAATCAAAAAAGCAAAAGGAAATAAAATTTAAAATTTGTTTCGTAATATACTTACGTACAACTACATTAATTGTGGATAGTTGTGCAAAATCCGGTTTTACTGAAACCTACCTTTTAATTAAATCAGCGGCTAAATAGTTCATGTAGGTGATCAAGTTTCGGTCAGGAACGTTATTAACTCGTTCATTAATTAATATCCGATTATTTTGAATATTCATTAGAGAGTTAATTAAACTTGCCATTTAATTCTTCCTTCATTTGCTAAATTATGCATCTATATTACTTAATAATCGTGTAATCATATGAGGGACGAGATATAAAAGGCAGAAAAGTGTAGATATGGGAAAGCCTATAATAACTTTGTTGTCCACAGAAAGTTAATAACCTTGAGGAAAATAAAAATATATATTTTTTTAACTGGGTATTGATAACATTGCATTATTTTGGAATTTTATTTATGTTTATGTTAGAAAAAGAAATCCATAATCACAATCCGCTAGTTATTAACAAGACCAATTACAATGATACGAAGTTATTACTAATGTAAGATCACCAAAATAATTCTTTAAGTAGAGAAATCATTGCAATATTATAAAGTCTTAAAAAAAATTAACCACCAAATATTGTATTCAATTTAAATGATGTTTTGGTAAAAAAAAATTAAGTTACTTTTATTGCAAGGTTTTGGGAGGAAAGCATTTGAAAGCAACCGGTATTTGTACATTGACGCGAAGGAGAAGAAGAAGATTGAACTTACTTAGTTACTTTTTACATTGCGTCAGGTTAGTACAGATTAAATGAAAAGTACTCGCAAATCAAAGGAAACAAGACGAATTTAAAGTAATTGGTATAGGTGTAGATGGTAGGGCTTTTGTGCAAAGTCTGTCTGGGAAAGTACCACCCCCTTGCTTTTTTCTGCCGTAAAGCCGAAGTATTTGCAATACTGTGTTTCGGTTAGAAGCCAGTGAAATTACCGGCACATGATACATACCGTCTTTGTTCTCATGGATAACGAACGCGCCTAAGCTTGCTGTCTTATTTATTGTGTTAAATTATTTCACTAATAAGACAGTGGTGTCATGGGCGGTGGTGACCACTTACCATCAGGTGGCCCACCTGCTCGTTTGCCCACTTGTGATATAAAAAAAGAAGAAAAAAAAACTACTGCAAACTGCAACGATTTTACAGTGTGTTTGATTTATATTGAAAGTTTGTAAACACTGACATTGACTTGTGAAAATGAACTTCCTGTAATAAATCATCCTTCATAATGGAGTTCGTAAATCGTGCGCATCTCGTTGGTTCTCTCATCGCTAAACTAATATTTAGATTTACAAACTATTTTAGAAGATATATGTAAACTGTTTAGCCCCAACCGAAACATGTAAACTAATATAGGGTGATTTGAATTATTTTAAAATATTTCAATGTACGTATATTTTTTCAGCCATAGATTCCTTTTTCGTTTGAGGAAAGCCTTCGTATTAGAGCCTAACATAGTGAAAAAATTTCAGTAGGTAACTTAGCCAGAGTTTTTAAACTATAAATATATCTTTGAATGTTTTATAAACTACTACTAAACTACAACGTAAAAATAAACTTGCAAGACTTGTTACAGATTTTAAACGTATTTTTACAGTTTTGTTTTTCAAATCTAGTTTGTCGGTTTAAAAGGCAGACATTAGAGCTTATGGGATGGATAAAAACAGTTTTACTAGGTAATTTTTAAACATCCTACTCTTATAGATAAACAGAGAAACGTGGGAAGATCCATCACATCAAACAACGTTTATAATTTTGTGCTAGATTGACGTTTGTAAATAAGTAATAATGTTTAAAGTAACACATCTGTTTAAATCTAGTCTGTGTTGATAGACGCGTGAGAAAGTTCAGGGTGAACGTTCCCTTGACAATGACTTTAATCCATAACATACCTATACACCGATAATTTAGAAGTTATCTAATGAAGCAGGTGGGATATAATAGTTAATTATGTACCTAGGTCGGAAAAGTAAAAAAGCCTCCAAGCCGAGGACGATCTGAAACTCCTTTTCTTCTGATCGTGATTGAATACAATTTTACGTGCCGTGTCTGTGGGCAGGGAGCCGTAGAAAGTACACGTTTTTCGGTTACTTTTCCGGATTTTGTTTTCGTTTTCGAATTTTTATGAAGAACTATTCCCTTTATATCCCTTTCTATCAAAACGAAGAGAGATAAGATAAAATCAAAAACTCAATTTAGTTACGCATTAAAAGTACATAGAGACGTGAATTCTTAATTCAAATTTATCTTATTTATAGAGAGATCTTTGCTCTAATTGCTTGCAGGAACAATCAAATTCAGATTAACATACTTTCTGCCATCTAATTGCCTAACTCAAACGTGCACGATGTAATCAGTAGCTCACTCAGCCATAGATTTATTGGAGCTGAACGTTTTATTCTTTGCCCTTTTTAAATATAAATTTTTAAATGATAGATAATTGAGAAATTGAACTACTTAGCTACATTTTCAACGCAAAGCACTGTTGAAGGCAAACGGAAATCAAAGATAATTTCGACAACTTTTAAAAAGATTTTACGGTAGGTTACTTTTCCGGATTTTGTTTTCGTTTTCGAATTTTTATGAAGAACTATTCCCTTTATATCCCTTTCTGTCTTTGATAAGATAAAATCAAAACTCAATTTAGTTACGCATTAAAAGTACATAGAGACCTGAATTCTTGAGAAATTGAACTACTTAGCTACATTTTCAACGCAAAGCACTGTTGAAGGCAAACGGAAATCAAAGATAATTTCGACAACTTTTAAAAAGATTTTACTACCACAAACGCAAAAAAAAATGTTACTTACTATACAAATTAAACTGATTGATTGATAAGTATATGGAAAGCTAAAAATATAGAACAAGAGCATAAAACCCAATTATCTCTCAGTAATTGTAGGTGTATAACGATTCCAAATTATGCTACTCAAGTTTCAAATCTTAACTTTTTGTTTTTTTAGGGTTTCGTGCCCAAAGGGTAAAAAAAGGTTTGATAGGTTGTCGATGTCCGTCTGTATCTCAGCGGGCTGCATCTCAAGAAACTTACCAAAGAGACAGTTGAAATTTTTACAGATTATGTACCAGGTACCTAATCCGCAAGTTTCTAATCTAGCCAACTGACCTTCTCTTTATTGAACGTCAGAACAGAAATCTTCCATAGGTTTTGTATGTAGTTTTTGAACAATGACGGAATAATTCTTGCCATCGTTTAGTTACTTTTTAACACTAAATTAATTATTAAAAATTTCAAACTACGTATGAAATTTAAAATTACTTAGTTTTCATAAATTTTAATAAATTTTCTTAGACACAAACAGGATATTATTTTATTTTTGACTCAGGAAACTTGCGGATTCTGTTGCCGATATAACTACAAACCTAAAAAAATAAAGGGGGCTACCTCAAAAGTGTTTTTTGCTGGATTTTTTGTTTTAGCTCTAACAACACATTATAACTGGTCAAGTGCGAATCAGACTTGCGCACTATAAATACACTTCTGAGTGACTGCGCGTCCCTTACTACGACGGTATTTTCACCTTAGTAGTACGGAACCCTCAGTGTGCGAGTCCGACTCGCACTTGGCCAGTTTTTTTTTATCATTATAACAAAATCGTGAATATTGATGCAGGCCTATTAAGTATTGATTAATTTGTTTATACTGAATGATTAATAATAGACAATTTATATGGAAATTACCATCATTGTATAAGTCGCGAATATTCTATAAAGAATGCATAAGTTGGTCAATTTATTAGCGAATTCTTCAAGTTCACGTACTACAAGGCCAAAGTCAATATTTTTTAAATTTATTGCGATTCTTATTTCCAATGTTTTCGTAAAATTACGCAATACCTAGAATAAGTAAATGGTCAAGATTAACATGACTATGAAGGAAATTTTTAAAAGATAAATTTAAGTGGAAAATTCTGTACAAAACATCGTAAGTGTATATTTTTGTTAGTGAATTTATAATCAAAACGAAACGAATCTCAATAAATATCTCAACGCATCGAGAGTTGTGAGGCCAAATACAAGTTCGCGCGTTTATGTTCTCGGGTTGGATTATGTTTGCTTTCCTTGGGTTGGTTGGTTGTAAGCAATCTCATTTAGAGATAATGTATAAAATAGATATTTTTGTAAATTGTTGCTATTTATTAACAGTTTTTTCAATTATAATGGCTGCTTTTGTTTTCATCTCGACACCTACTTCAATAAAATATCATCATTCATAATTACAAACCATGTAAAGTCCACTGCAGGACAAATAGCTCCCTCCAGAACTTTAACAAAAACGCGTGGTAATTTGGAAAGGATTTACCATAGTCACCACGCTTGCAAGCGTTGCGGCTGGCAACCGCTGTTGTTGATGACCGCAGTTATAAGATGGTACACAGAAAGATGCTGCTGCCTATCCTCCTTTAAAAAAGCCCTTAGTCGCCGCTTCTTACGACAAAATATGAAAAATAAAAATGGGTAGAAATGGGTTGGTACTATTCTTTGCCGGCACCACATGGGCAAAAAATTGTGATAAACATTAAATCTTCTTCAACCTTCTTATACGTGTCTTAATGATTATTAAAATATGAAAAATAGGCTTTAAGTAGCTTGTTTTTTAAAAAAATTATTATGATTTAGCAAGCACTTATACTATGCTTAATGCTTTGCGCTGTAGGGTACTGACTTGAAGAGGCCTGTAAAGTAAATCATGTCAAGCTTGCCACAGTGAACTTTATTACAATGTTTGTAGAGTCTAGATTACTAGCACTAAAAGTGTCAAGCTTGACGTGCCGTTGACTGTACTTATAAAATAAGAAGAGTTTCAGTTTATTCTCGTACACATAAAGGCATACTTTACCGTGTGGTCGACAGTAACGGTGCATTACTTTGCCGCATTAAAGAGTTATCGGCTCCATTTGAACATCTGCCAAACTGCGCTCACCTACCTTTGCTACATCTGACTACCTAAATGTATGTGGTTACCAAATCTGCCTATACAGGGAATATATTACTGTAAATTTTTGGAGTTTTTATACAAAAAATACTACATTTTTTTAGTGCTCAGTTGATTATACATCCAGAATGATGTTTTTTAAAAACATCGGGTTACTTCTTGACCTAATGAACATGACCTAAAATAGACCCATACTCACATTAAAACTATTTATATTTATTTAGTTGAAATTAGCCTTCCTTCCAGTTTCAAAAATGTTGTGGAAAATCCTTTTAATGACATGATAATGTACAGCCAACTGAGTATTCCATAAATTATCTTACATATTGATGTACGTACAATGTATCAAAATAACATACATAATATCACGCCTTATTCCCGTCGGGGAAGGCAGAGACCACAGTTGTCCACCTGCTACAATCTTGACATACTTCCCTTGCTTCCTGTACTTTCATCAATCCTTTCATACATGCTCGTCGGTTTAGGGTACTTTTAACCTAGCCTTTATTCAGAACGTCCTGAATTTGGCATCAGTAGTTGATTTTGCATGTAAAGCCAAATCTTCCCTTTATTGCAATGGACGTTTATTGGAATGTCATGATGATGAGGAAGGCTTTTCAGATGTGCATTACTCCAAGGTGCATTAGGGTATTTACATCTCCGATTTCTTTTCAATAAACTTATGTTATATGGAACTTGACCAACAATAACACCTTCTATCGGCAATTAAAAAACCTTTTGTTGGATGATGAATTTTACACTGTAAATGAATTTATCTTAAAATATAAATGAATAAGCTACTGTCGTAGACCTATATTTAAATTCTTTAATAAAATAAATATTTAATGTTAAAATCTAAATAATTAATTGACATTTATTATCTTGACATTTCATTTTTATTTAATTATACAATACTTTTCAGTATCGTTTCTTTTATTAGTTAATTTGACATTTTATATTTATTTTGACATTGAATATTTTTATTATGACTATAAGATGATTTTGTATTTGCCGCCTTTTGACATGTTTGTATTTCTTTATTGATTATTTTTTGTTTTTATATTATTTGACGATCATATTATTCATTGACATCTGAACAATTTATGTAATTTTGAATTTGATGGTATGAAATAAATAAATCTTATCTAATCTATAAAATTAAAAGCACAATATACAGCTGCTCATTTTTCGTAATCTAATTGTAAAAGTTGTTATGTGCTTAGACGCATAAACTCACGTGTTATATTGACGGGATAGGACCGACAGGTTTCGATCCTATACGTGAAAAAATTTAATTGCTGACTACCCAGAAGAAGATCCGCGTATAGGATCGAAACATGTCGGCTCTTTGCCGTCAGTATAAAATGTGAGTTTATCCGTTACAAAAATAATTATGTGTATCACTCACGAGTCGTTTAGTGATAATATAAATAAATAAAAAATTTTGACTAAAACACGTGATTTCAATATAAAATGTGAATTTTCATTTGTTTTGCTCCCGAAGCCCAGTGATTCTACTCATTAAAACAAACAACTTTCTCGAAGAAAATAATTGTTTACTTCGAGAACGTGGAGTGAAACCAAAGAAAATTCTCGGTGTATTTAGCAGTTCCTCAAGACCTTATAATAGGTCTTTACCTATGAAATTGCCGAAATTTTCTGACATATTAATGAGGTCATAATTCCTATAATTCTAATGCAATTTTTTTCATTTGTCTTATATTTGAAAGTTGACTTCAAGGTTATCAATTTAAACATAAAATAAAGTTTTTATTTTTAGTTTGATATATAAAATTAAAGGTTCGAAAGTTGTTCGTCTTAAAGGTCGTCCGATTTCATCATTAGATTTGTTATATTTTTTTACAGATAATATTTTTCGAAAATTAAATTTAGGCTTCTGTTAGCTTAATGTCTTCCCAATAATGCTTAAAAAATGAAAAAAATTGGATTTCTAATTCCTAAGAAAAATGCAAAAATGTTAGTACTGAAAATTGAGTTTACCTAAAATTCGCCATACAAAACGGCAATTTCATAGGTAAAGACCTAATATAACGCTGTGTTTACACAAGAGCTTTTAGAATTCACGTGTGTTAACGAATTTTACTGTATTGCTGAGGTCGAATTTAATTATAACACAAATTGGATATTTACTGAAAATCTGAAGGACAACGTAATCACTGTCTGAATACTTCTAAATTTAGTCTAACTTTCGTCAGACAAATAGTTAATTTCATTACGGTTTTCAATACATTTGCAATAAATAACATGAATAGCCTGTCCAATATCTATGAGAATTTCTTACAATAAATTGTGTCTTGATGCCTATGTTACTAAAATATCACAACTGACAGTGTTTTTTTTGTAACATATGTACATTCCGGGATTTTCCGGTAATTCTTAGTATGAATATACATAGAACCTGCAGTCTGAGGATTAAACATTATTTTGGCTTCCTAAACATTATTTTGTTCTGTTACCATTGAAAAAGATTTGATATTAGATAGATCGCGCGTCGTACAGCACTGACAGCATTTTAGCTTTCAATTTGAATGAAGCAGTTTATTGCTAAAGCGTGTTACAGAGATTTTTTTATATACACCATAGGTGGCCTATTTCTTTGTTTTAGAAAATCATCAATAGATAACTATTTAATTTTCCACATTTAAAAATAATGTGATTTATTTATATAACAAACAAATTGAGAGTGGGAAATAAAACGCGCTCCCATTACATCTTTACTTTCTAAAGTCAACCTTTATTTACCGACCTGACCAAAAAGAGGGTAATGTGTTTTAAAAGCAATTAGTATGCACTCGCTTGTTTAACCTCAAATTAAAACAAACATATTTCAAAATCTACGTATTATGTTGTTAATGGATCTTTAATAATTAATATAACTTTGATGAGTCTAGATGCATGACGCAAGTGAAGATCATTAAAGTCATTGCTTCATGATTTTATAATTGATCGTAGTAAACAGTCAGGTGATTTTTCTAAGAATTCACTTAAAATTCTATTATGCGCACGAGTTCGATATTGGTTGCACATTGTATCTAGAATGTGCGTTTTATAAAAAATGCAGTCTAAGAAGTAGAATAATGTCATCCAAATGTTTTACTTAAAGAAAATGCTTATGCAAATGCTCAACTTAAATTGAAAGTTTCGTAAATTTACACTATTTTTGGTTTGTATTTTATCAGCTGTTATGGTTGTAACTAAGTATAATGTTAATTTAATCAAGTTAAATGAATACAGTAATCTTCCGTTGGGTTAAAATAATATAGCGTGTTCTTTTGTCCATGTTTGCTTTTGAGTTTAAGCTGCTGAGCTTACAAGTTTCCCGGAAAAGTTGGAAATATATATTTTTTTGTTACACGTGAGCAAAAGAACCAAAAATATAGCAATGATGAAAAAAATGGGTAGAGATTTAAAGAGGTTTTTGACCTGTAAATTTAGCCACATGATCGCTCAATCGATGGACCAACTCATCTCTTGCAACACTGGCGATACCCTTGACCCGGGCACTGTACTTAAGTCCTTTACAGTTCAATAAATAATGATGTCAAACTTCAACAAAGTAATATGATTTATGATTAATTATAAATATGGATATATCACATGCCTTTTAATAAAATCTGTATTTTCCGATTTTTAATGTAATTTATAATTTTCATAATAAATATATGAAATATTTTAAATGAGATGTAAACAGCAAAAATAAGTAAGTATAATGCAATCGTGAGTGGCACTCACGCTTTGCTCCGGAAGTATTCGGCGCCATCTTGTCAACACGTGACTTCCGTCAGCCTTTCTATTGACTCTATTCTACTTTTAAATCAAATGTTCCAGTAAATTCGACAATTTATCGCACGATACTCGTATACCACTCAGTACACTTGGGTTCCACAAGATATTACTAACAAAATGTCAAGATTAATGTAACTCAATAGTTCATCCCCATACAATAAAGTTCCCTGAAGGGAGCATATCGGGAGCGCTGTGCTTTAATATATACAGAAGTTGCTTAGTTTTTAATTAAAGAAATAATATAACTTGCATTTCAAGAACAAACCTGAAGTAGCACTAAGCATGTTTTACCTAAATTAAATTCATAATTATACAAATCAGATAACATTACGATAATAGAATTAAAATCAAACCTAACCGTAGCTGTTCGTAGACGAAAGCAACAAATCGATATGATTGGCCCTGTCAGTACCGTCGGCCAAGTACCCACTTGCCTTCACGGTATGCAAACAGATGTTTGAGATTGTTACTGCTACTGCAAACACGCGGGAGGTCGGGTCGGGTGATGAAAACCAAACATTAGTACGACGGATAGGTAACTCGGTAATTTTGTTATGTCATGTGAATTAAAAATATGACCTGCTGGAGCTTCAAATAGTCATTTTATTGTAACAAGCTGCACATAACAGCGAAGAATGGCAACTCTTACAAAGATCCTCTTTGCTGGGCAGGTATAAGTAAATAAGTAACCTAGGCACTAAAACTAAATAAGAAAGGTTGAGGTACATTTTTATCAGAATACATACATGACAAACTTGTTGTTATTAATAGGTACTTAAATGCTAAAAATCTTTACTAGTACCATATAAATGATTAAGGAGCAAAGTTATCTGAAAGCGAAGAAAAGCTTTAATACTTGTAAGATAAACAAATGTTTAATTCCTAGAATTTTCGGTGAAATACACACCCACGGCGATACAGAGCCGCGGGCAGAATCTAGAAATTCATTAACAAAAAGAAAATCATTCTCATAGCGCAGTAGACTGGACACTCTCTAAATACGAATAAAAACAAACCTGAGACACAACAACGAAAAAAACAGAGCAACAATTGAAGAGAGCGCCTTATAAGGCAAGTTATACAACACTCAAGAGCAACGAGAGCCAAGTCGAAGAGCAATGGCGTAATAGATCGAATCGCCAGTAGAAAGCCGCGATTGAGGTCGCGCGCCAACCTGCGGCTCAATTTTTAAATCGCTCGTTATCTTGTCGCATACACTAAGCGAAATAACGTGCATATATTTTATGGAAATTCACTAGTTAACATCATAATACTTGGGTTGAATTATCTCCAGCAAGTTAATTAGTTGACTGATTGGTGGCTGTGCTGTTGTTTATGTTATTGAATTTAAAAATAAAAAAATATTTTTTATCGCGATTCTGTTAACAAGCGAGCAACAAAACGAATGGTTTAAAAACTGACCTGTTGCTAAGCCGCGTTGTTACACATGCTGTGATAATAGCGACACAGTTGTTAGCCGAGTTTTTTATGAGAAGGCGGAATGGACACCTGGTTTTAGATAGCTTGGGGCAGAGCAGTGGACACTTGAGATGATGAGAATTGTTATTGCTGTCGTATTAGATTACAGATAAAAAATGGTGAGAGTGAACCCTGTACACACACGTGATAATGTAGTGATAATGATAGTGTATAAGTAATGAAGAGCGCTGATGTATAAGCATACATATTAGATTATAGCCCAAAAAAGTACTAACTTAATAAAATTGTATTCGGTTTCATTCATAAAGAACTTTTGCTCAAGGACAAAAAAGAAACTGATCAAATAACATTACCATAAAAAACTAAGAGGAAGATAAAATAGGAAGTCCTAATTACTACAGATACAGTTAATTATTTGCACGAAGATGGCAACCACTGAGCAGCTAACCGTAAACTTCACGTAGCTAGCTTGCGATAAAAAGACATAGTATCACGAATCGCTAAGTCATTGAACCACATTCAATGTTTGGTAACGTCAAGTTAAATCATCATAAATCTTCAAGGCAACTGCTAAATTTTAACTGTTAACATAGTCGCGCGGTTATGATAGTCTAGCCTGCTGCGTAGGAGTAATAAATTCAATTCAAAATCGGTAATAATAATACAATGACCATAAAAGGTTATTTCTATTCAAAGATGGTCAAAGTATAAAGACAAGAAGACGACGGGAAATATAGACAAAATCGATGATGATAATACAGAAAATGTCATAACTTATCGAAACAAATTAAGACAAGAAGAATATTGGTCTTGCACGAAAGAAGAGATTCTTGACTTCATTTATAAAAACCATAGACAAATCCTTGGTAAAACACAATACTCTTCAATGTTCTTTGATCCTGCAGGGCTTGATCAAGTTACCAGTAAACAGACCTTGTTTACTATTTTCCTCTTCAGTGACTATTATTAGTGTACAAGCGATCAGTCCTACAGAGTCCCTATTGTTTCCATTGCATAACCAATGTTATTTATTTTGTATTGATACTCACACCTTCGTTTGTATTTTCCATTGACAATTCAATGTAAAGTAAAAATTATACAACAATGACTTGTTTGATAACCGTTTGTGTAAAGGTTCTAATAAGTATGGGAAAAATGTTCTATTATTATTATCTACGTATTGATAGAATTGCTTATAAGTTATGCTATGTCATTTTGTTGTGATGTAAGTTTTGATCAGAAATTTTACGGTTTGTTGCCTACTTTATGCACATCCCTGCATCATTCGTTGTTTCATCTTTCTTAAATTCTCAGTCTAATTTGTAGAGATTTTTGTATACGAGTACTATCGTGACTTCGTTTTTAAATGAATAAATTTTCGAAAAGTGTATGTGTATTATGAGAATTTGTCCTTGGATTTGTTACAGTCATCAAACTTTACAGTGTTTCAGTTGAAAATTGACACATAGATGGCCTGTTGGCGTCTGTGTATGGTAGTGACTTTTCCTTTTGCGCGGTAGTAGGTGGCAGGTTTGATGCCCACTCAGAGCGAATATTTTTGTCTTCAAGACAATAGTTTATTCTGAATGGGGGTGTCATTAATTAATTTATGTATGCCTAGAACCGATAGTAAGTTTTGCATAGTTAAGGACAAGATAACTTTGTGTGAAATGTTAACCCACAGAGTTACTCACTAATTTGAATTTGTGATAAACTTCGTTAAATTACGTAATAAACAGGCTGTTAAATAGGCTGTTAAACAGGCTGTTAAAATTTTCCTTTCAACTTTTCATAACACTGACCGTTCAAGGTTACAAATTACTTGTATTGTATAAAAACCACTTCCTTACATTCATTGTAAATACAAACGTCGCTCAAAGGAACGAATTGATTAGATTCTTGTATTACAATGAATTAAATAGGAAACCAACATGTAGTACTAAAGTTAGCGTGACAGAAAGTCTAGGAAATATAAACAATGGTTTGTACTTTCCGAAAACAATATGGTTTTTCCTTTTTGCGGAAAGTTTTAAATAGTACACAATTTGTTTTGTAGTTATTTTAGAATTATGCTCGAACAATGATGTTTCATGTCCTTTTGAGTCTAATAATTTAGGCTAATTTTTTTTTTTTTTTATAATTTAAAATGGAGCTGCTACTGATGCGGCCAAAAAAAAAACTTTAAACTAAATGCCAATCACAATAAAGACAATTATTTGAGCTTTAGGCAACAAACATTCTATCTTTACATCTCACTTGTCATAGAGAAAACTTACATTTCGCTTCGATGCCAATACCTTTATTCTCGCAAACAATATTGTCCACACATATCAAGACGCTAAAACTACGCAGTAATAGTGTGGATAACTCATTCGGACACGCTATATCATTATTTTCCATTACCTTTCAGTTCACAATACCTTCGCAATTTTCAGTCACGTTGAACACAATTTGCGAGAACAACGTTGAGATAATAATATACGCATTTAGTAGGATGGTAATATAGTACAAAGATGCACGAAAAAGGTATGACAATAATGAAAACTACAGGGTGCAAGGGACATAGCCATGATCAGTCAAAGTAACTGAACAAATTTCAGCGAATAAAACTTTCAGGAAATGACTAAAAATGGGCCTCTCCATACAAATTTGCAAACTTGATTGGACAGTTAGTGTGGATTTTTTATTTCGTTTCCTGAAAAATTCATTCGCTGAAAGTTGTTCAGTTACGTTGACTATGTCCATTCAGTATTCGGAAGGCTGAGACCCTGTACAAAGCGTATATTAAAATAAAAATAAATATTGGGGGACATTTGACACAAACCAAACTAGGCACTATGGGTACCAGAAACTGTTATACATACATAAATAGATAAACAACACCCAGACTCAGAACAAACACTTGCGTTCATCAAACAAATGTTTGTCCTGGGCGGGGATCGAACCCGCGGCCCACGGCGTGAGAGGCAGGCTCACTACCAACCACACCAACAGGCTTGTCAATAGTATATTATCAAATTATTACAACAAAATAAATACAATTTGTCGAATATTGAAATTTCCTATTATCTTACTTAGCCTATAGCGTCCCACAGCTGGGAAAAGGCCTCTCTCTCGTCCCTGCATTGGGCCCTATCCGAAGCCTTCTGTTGCCAAGTCTTGCAAAAGACATCAAGTTCATCGAGCCATTGGTGCTTAGGTCGGCCTCGACGTTTTCTGTCACTTACAGAAATTATATCAGATGATGCATTTTCTATGAAATGTCTTTAAGGTTAGATGGGGTAGGTGAAACGACGAGGGAAGAGAAACACTTAATCTTAAACAATATGCTATGGGAGTCTGACTATGAAGTTTCGTGTCGATAAAACATTTCACAACTTGTTCCAACACTTAGATCGCTACAATTATTCAACATGCCAATAAATAAAAAAATAGGATGACTTTGTTTCACTTCTCCCACATACTAGTATGTTTCATTTACCCCACATAATATTTTTTTTTCATTTGTCTTCGTCTCGTAATAAGTTCTTCTAAATTTATATTCCATGATGGCGTTACTACTTTTTTGCTTTAAATTTATGAAAAATCACCTGCAAAGTGTACTCTTATAAATAAAACAACTCACTGAGGATATAAACACTAGATCCACGCAGTTTAACAATACGGCTTTTCAAACTGTAAAGCAAACAGTAGATTTAATTAAGTACCACTAAACTGAGTCTTGTTGCCCATAGTTGCAAAGGTTAGTACAGGGTGTCTACTCTAAAAGTCCGATATATCGAAACGATACTACTCGAAGCATGCAAATGCAAAACTTCGTCACTTGACAATAGAGTAGAATATTGGTTATTTGAATTTTCAAACTACATCCAACCAATATTCTACTCTATTGTCAAGGGACGAAGTTTTGCATTTGCATGTTTCGAGTAGTATTGTTTCGATATATCGGACTTTGAGAGTAGACACCCTGGTTTTATAAGACAGTGCTAGTGTCGACTCTAGAATTCAAGTACATTAGAAATTTGCCTGAACAAAGAGACAGTAATCTTGGGTCAAACTAAATTATAGATGGCATATTCGCTACAATTATATTTCAGACACTTTTCGTAATTAAAATCCTGTTTTTTTTATTTAAGGCTGGGACCAATTATTTTGGTTGTTGAATGGCTATCTGTTTCTTAATGTGCATCCGCCATTGCATCAATAATTCAGATTTTTTCTTATGTGGGAATTTCATGTGATCGTTTTTGTATCTTTTTGTTTTTCAAAGTCATGTTATGTCATTTTCCTTTAATATAAAAAAAGTAATGATTGCTAACGTATGCAATTACCGAGTTTTTTTATTATCAAGTGGAAATGACGAGGGTTTATTTGAAGGTTTAATTTACTTATGATGGGTCATTTTCAAAAATGAAGATGGGATATTAAAGGATCGCAAAAAGCGATAATTTGATCATTTTTCATCCTGTTTACTCAACGGAAGAGAGACGTTAGGGTGATTGTTATCTCTTTTTGATTTGTAATGGTGTTGCCAGTAGTTAACCTTTGCAACCGGTGTTTTGATTTAACTGCCAAGAAAATATCTTTTGAATAAAAGACCATCTATGCCCATTTGATTATTTGGAATGTAAGTACTATTCGTTATTGTCATATTACGATGGAAATGACTTGTATGCGAAGTTAACATGCCGTATTATTGATGCGTAAATTATTCAGTTTCACAAAATTGCATATTGTCATGTTCAACAAATATTTATGTTAAAAAATTTCGGTAAAGAGACAATCTTTGGACTATATACATACATCTATAGACTTTACGAACCACGCACTTTAACAAAAAAGTTCTATACCCACAAATACAGATAATTGAAGTTCCAGTAATAATAAATATCGTTAAAAACAAACAATATGAATAATGAACAGTTACAAAACACTACTCCAGATTACTATTGCGCAACTTGAGGAAGATGCTCTCGAATTGAACCAAAGCCTTACTAATTAGATGGCAGAACAATTTGGTTGCATAATACGACTGCAATGAACTTGGAGAAACTTTTCATAATCTAGATTTGTTGCTCTATCGAATATTGCTAGTGAAAATATTTAGTAATTTCCAACTATTATAGACGAGCAGAAAATTAAAAAAAAACAATCAATGTCACATAAGTTAAAAAGGCTTCGGATACTTACTTACTTAGAAAAGTAAGGATTGACTCTTTAGGTGTGCATTAAAATCATGTTGCTCCTAAAATTATCCCATACTATTAAACGAGCAATATTTGTATATATATATATAATGTAATCGGTTTCTCGAAAACGGCTCTAACGATTTCGTTTTGCGTTTTAATTTTGCGTTTTAGTGCGTTCAAGAAACTTACAGCGCCATCTGTTATTGAGTAGCATAGCTTGGTCACTCGATGATATTTTAGTCATACAGAGCATAGCTCGGTCGCCCAGGTACTATTACTTAAAGAATGAAACCAAAATTACAAACATAAATTCATACATCATACAAATTCTGCAAGTTTCTTAATGAAATATGTCTGACAGAGTGAGAAATTAAAAGTAAAACTATCTTCGCCCCATATTATTTGCATTGCTGCGAGTACCCAGTCGAAAAAAATTCCATTTCCCTAACATGTTTCTGAAAATTGTTTAGGATCTATAACTAAACTTGTAGTTTTGTCTATTTTTAAATTTTTGTTGATTGTATTCCTTACCTTCACATAAAGTGGACTGAATTGTGCAAATGTTTTGTAAATAAAGATATTTCTATTCTATTTTTACGATATTTTTAGCTGAGACAGCAATGGTTACGGAAAACTTTGAGATTTATTGTGTAGGTAAGTGATTGATTAGTCTCAGTGATTTCAATCACGACTCACTTGTTCAATTGCCTCTGTTGTCGCCTATAATTTATTACTTCTTCAGTCAGTCTAATTGCTCCTATTCTTACTTGATTGTTTGTAGATTGTATGGCATTAAGATTTTATTTTTAATTCTATAATTAATCATGTCTGCTCTGACTTGTGCTATTTTTGTATAAGAATATTCTGTTACTGCTTCTATAAATTTGCAGATTTTCTATTGATTGATTTATTTATTTAAAATTGCTTTTTGCTGTTTTACAAATAGGTCTTAGATTTAGCATACTATACCCTATCTTTAATATATTTCTTCATCATAATCAAACTCAGCTTATCACAGAATTTTTCAAATTCTATGATTCGTCCAAATTTTTGTTTCACAAGACATTTTTACAATGTAGATAATAGTTTACGCAGTATGTTGAATTTAGCTAAAAAATATTAATTTCATAAATACGAAAGCAACTCCGTCTGTCTTAAATTTTTGATGACGGCGTTTGGCCAAAGGTTTCGAGGACGTTTGAAAATAAATGGTACAGCAGCACTGCACTTACTTTCTCGCAATACTCAAGGAAAAACTATCAACCGCAAACTTAAATTTGTAATGCCATACACATAGTATGGAAATACAAACTTTTATTTACGTTTTTCCAATAAAAATGTTCGAATGAAATATACAGATCAATTCAGAATTCAAATTGTCAAACATTAAAACAAACAAACATCAAACGATTTCGAGTAAATCACATGTTTAACTTTTGGTAGTACTGGAACACCCTTTATATGAATTTTCAAAGATCAATAGATACTACCGTAGGATACTTGCATGGTGATTTTTTTTATTTCCCAACACATGTTCCTTATGGATTATTGTTCAGTTTAGTCTACTGAGCAAGCCCTTTCAGTTTTTGGTACACCCTGTGTACTAAATTTTATTCAAAAAATCATAAAGAATATCCAGTCAGGTAGACAACCAATCCAGGAGTAATATTATAGAAAATTTTAATAAACTCAATGGAACCAATTTTGGGTAAATCACATATTTACGATTTGGTGGTACAGGAACACCCCTTATATGAAATTACACAGATCATTTGATACTGGCGCAAGATATCGTACATGGAGATGCTTGGTCATGCAAAGTTTCATCAAGATTCTATGAGCCGTTTTTGAGAAAATTACAATTTATCATTTTCGTTGTATGACAGCTACCCTCAAAATGAGAGCCAACCAGAAACCACTTAGAACCCTTCGATGGATTTGCATAGAACTCCTTAATTCCAAATATGGCCAAAGCGTGACGGACAGACCGACCGACGGATCGACCGACCGACCGACGGACGGACATTTTTGGGAGACTTGTTTTTAGGGTTCCGTACCTCAAAAGAAAAAAACGGAACCCTTATAGGATCACTTTGTTGTCCGTCTGTCTGTCTGTCAAGACCCTTTATCTCACGAACGGGTAAATCATACCATATATTAGGATCCACAAACCACACAAGATCTGAAAATTTAAATTTTTTACAACGACGCAATCAAAAGATATGGCATTATATGTCCTCATCTCCATACATTTATTCAAAAATGCAAAACCTACAGGCTACTTCCCGTTGACCTAAAATTATGAAATTTGGCAAGAAGCTAGGTCTCACAGTACAAATAATGGGAAAAGTCTGAAATCATTAAATATTACAACTTTTCTCACAACTAATGGTAACCAATTGCGGTGAGCTCCCATTTCAAGAACATTCATATAAGAGAGGGGTCAAGTTGGATGGTCGCTGAGGCGATTTTTGTTTTAGTTCTTTTTAAAAACGGGAACACTTATAAACTTGAAAATTGGTATGTTTATAGTGCATAAGCTATAAAATAACAACAAATAATAAAATTTGGTCAAGCGCGTGTCGGACTCAAAAAATCCAGCACATTAACTTACTGAAATTTCAACTAATACAATTATGTTTATGTGGTGGTACGGAACCCTCAGTGCGCGAGTCCGACTCGCACTTGGCCGGTTTTTTTATGATGTATAAGTGATATAGAAAACATTTTTGAGAAAATTATAAAAACTTTTTTTTTCACGTATCTCTCGCTCCGCTTGAAAGTAAAAAAAAAGATGAAACACGTTTAGCCGTCCAGATCTGTCTGTCTACGAGAGCGAACGCAGCAAGTATTTTAACAATCTTCTTCGCAACCTCATAAATACAATCGTTCTTATAATTACCATACCACTCAGAGCATCCTTGCTACAGTTCGCCGTTAACTAATTCCATTGACCTTTTAATTCGGTCAAGCTGATTATCTTTACGGTAGGTAATTAGATCAAGCCATGATTTAGGTGATTCATATTCATACGTTACGGTTTGTAAACATTCTCACGGATCATACAAACGTTTTTATATAATTTAAAAACATAATTTGATAAACATAAGATAAATGAATTGGTGTTAATTGTTTGTCTTATTCTGACTGAATCTGTTGTTTTAGAAAATAATAGCTAAATGCGTTGAAATTATAAAAATGCAAGTAACATGACCACAACATGCAGATAAAAGAAGCTAAAGAAAGAAAGAGGAACTGTGACGTGACTCTTCTTGTTTCTTGACAAATACTGCGATAAATATGATGGACAACTTGTTGTTATATTGAAACTTTGCCAATATCAGATCTTAGGAAGATATGAAAGTTATGACCGCATTTTTATAGCTTGACCTTTAACAAAACAATGCATTTTCAATTACAAAAAGTCATGTTTGAATTTCAAAAAATATAAAACACCATCATAAATTAATGTACTTTCTTGTCCAAGACTGAATTCATCGAAGGTTATTGCAACCCCAAACTTCGTAAAAAGGGTAAAGCTAAAATACTTACCTGCCCTATTTCAAATACGAGTATAATGAATGTATGTACGCGATGATTCATTTTCTGCTTTACCTACAGTACCCACACAGGAGTTAAGTGGAGTATGTGTCATGGTCCCGTGGCCTGCTTCAATCATAATATTCACATGGTGTACCTGATAACATCTTTGCTTCTGTTGGGAATCTAGGTTTTTTTTGTTTGTCTGTTGCAAAAATGGTCATTGTCTGATGTTTTTTCAAAATTTAATTAATTATTTTAATATAATAGACGGATGTCCTTCATGTGCCATAAGTTTTTTTTCATTATGCACTAATACTAATAATTTTACCATTGAAACCATTGAATCCTTTTTAACAGGTTTATTGTTAGCTTTAGTATGAAATACATTCATGTTGTTTTAGCTAGGAATCAAGTTAGAATTAATCATCTCAATTTCGCCTTCAAGTTGCATTCTTCACTTGCTTAGCTAATCCTGCTAATGTACTTTCAAATCATCTTGAAAGTGGTAAGAATGTGTGACCTTGCTCACAGCACACAACTTCTTTCATTAGTCTAAAACGTTCTTATTTGTAATACAATAAGATCTTGAATTGCAAGGCTTTGCATTTCCATTGCTAATATAGCTAGTGTCATGTTTGCAGTCTACCCACGATTGGAACTGTTAAGGTTGATTTCATTTGATCTAATATTCAATTCAATGTTCATGATATTTAGTTTAAGCTTGTAAAATGACCTCTTAGTTTTTTCATACACGTTTGTTTGTCAAAGATGCAAGAACCTCCAAAATTACCTACATAATGATATGCATCTGCTTTTTTGGTATGTTTTTGTAAAGCAGTGATATTCGATCTGATTATTAATATGCCCTTCTTAATTTGAATTGCATGACCGTTATTATGTAAAATAGCGAGACCGGTTTGCTTATCACAGTTGCGAACCCGAGTACATCATCCTGAGTCACATTCGTTATTAAATTAACTTCTGTGGTCAAGGTGCCACGCGCCTCATGCGTGAGTCAGACAAAAAGTACCACTTTAGGGTTACATTAAACTCCAGTCAACACAACACGCAACGAACAATATGTTACAAAAACTCATAAGTTAATATTTTTTTCAGGGATTAAACAACAATCAATTTTTTCTCCGCTTCCTATTGTCCGCAATAATAACTTACTTACTGGGCGGAAAAATACCTTTTTACGGGATACAAAAAACTCACAAAAGACATGTTTGTATAGCATTTTTTAAAGCTCAACTCAAACAAAAGGACAACTCACATTTGATAGGCATATTATAATCAAAAATTATTCTGCAAAGAATATAAATTTAATGAATGAAAATTAATTCTGAATTATATAATTTGGCAAGGTGACTATTATAACCCTTAGACTGCCAAAGTTTGGTCAAGAAAAATACAAATGAAAGCTCACAAAATCAAATTTTGCAAAGTAAATCCGCAAGTGGGTTAAAAAAGTATTACGTTAACATTATTTACCCAACCTATATCAAATAAAACCGCAAAGAACAATGATTTCGACACTCAGTTATGTAATATTCCCTGTCTGTTTGTAAATATTGCTCTAATTATGTAATACTTAATCGATATCAATGTTTTATGCGGTTTGAATGAATTCTGTTAGCCTTTCAAGAAACGACATGAATCATTTGCGGTTTTTTGGTCACCTATTACAATCAACATTCTATCGATTGCGGATAGATAAAAATCATAACAATGTCAAAATTGGATAAGAGAAAATTTGTTTAAATCTAAATTCGTCTGCGTAAAGTAGTTTTTGTTTACTGTATTGCCTCGTTAGTATTTAAAAAAAATGCGTAGGCATATAAATAAAATGTATTATTTCTTGAAACAAAAAGTTTTAGTTTGTGACTGTTATTTCTATATAGTTCAATATAGTTTCACATTAGTCATACTTGACTAATCTTTAACTTAGGAGAACCATGCCATTTCAAAATAATTCCTGCATTCATCAGTTTTTATCGGTACGTTAGGCTGTTGAGCTTAAACAACTAAAGGATGCTCTTAAGAATTTAGTAACTGGACGTAATATTCTCATTAGATTTCCGTTTCACATATCCCATCTACTATACGTACATTCACACATGGGTCAGTACCAATTGCGTGGCGATACAGCCGTAAAAACGCTCCGAGATGCGAGAAGACTACAGTCTGTTGAGCACAGGCTCGCAAAATCAGAAAAACTCACCCATGTTGCGGGGCCAACTGTATATAATAGTTTGCCGAGTAGTATAGTGGACGCTCCATCCCTAAATACTTTTAAAATCAGGCTTTAAAGCTGGCTCCTCGAGCATACTTTTTACAGCTTCAAGGAATTTGCCGATACAAATAAAATAGGTTGTAAATTGACACTTTAAGTACTCAAGTACCTATCTTTTAATTTGATGACTGATTGATTTAGTGTTAGGAAATTATTATTTTGTATAAATTTTGACATTACTATTTAAATAATTTTGACATAGTTACTTTGTATTTTTTATTTTGATGTGATTTATTATTATTTTAATTTTTTTTTTTTTTTTTTTTGACGTAATATATATTATTACCAAATAAAAGAATATGAATACTTATTAAAATTAATATATATAATTTTGTGGAAAATTCCATTCCATCCACTCCATTACATTTATGCAGGAATTCGTGTAGGCAGGAAAACACAAATAAATAGCAAAATTGTCAAGGCGAAATTCTCTTGGAAATACCGTTGGAACAATTCGTTGACCTTTCGATATCTTTCGACTTTCCTTATCCGTAATGACCAGGATTGTCTCCAACAAAATAATGTTATGTACTTTCAAAAGGTTGTTTCGCTCGAGTTCAACTGCAAATGATGCGTATTGTTTTGCCAGCATTTTTGTACACGTTCCACAAAACGATTTTTATTTTCATTTTGTTTCGTCTGTTTTTTTGTCTCGCTACTATCTAATTAAATCTTTCTCTCTGTTTGTAAAATAAATAAGGATATATTATTTTTTCTCGAAATAATATTGTCGTGTGGGATATTTAATATTATAGATAATTTGTCCTAGATTAGTTCTATAGAAACATATTTAATTCAAAATTAGTTCCGTTTTTGTTTTCGTAAAAATCGATTTGTACTCGTACTAGGTAAATATCATATTGGTGTATTGTAGTCATTGCTTATGCATTTGCATTTACTGTTTCAACATTATCGGGTACTCTTTTATTTGTGCGTTTGATGACGTCAGGAGACTTTATATTATTTACAACCCAGAAAAGAATATATTAGAATATACGGCAAGAAAATGTGTGTTTTCGGTATGCAATTAAATGTTTGATTATTACATCCTGTTGAAAATCTGCTACTGGCTGAACAAGGAGCTTTCCCCAAGATTTTACAGCAAACGTCGTGCATATAAAGTAGGTTGGTGACTATACAATAGTAAATTGAAGCTGCTCATCTGACTGACGTTCCCTTAGTCGCTTTTTATGACATTCAAGGAAACAATTTTTTTTTGCTGTGGGCTCTTTCTTGACCTTGATTTAGCCCTAAGGACAGAGATGAGGTCGTCAATGGAACAAGGTTGCCCAGAAGAAGTCTTCCACTCGTGACTTAAATAGATGCGGGTTATATTGACTCGGGAACACAGTTACAGGAAGAGAGTTTCATTCCTTAGCCGTGCACATTATTAAAGATGTTGCGAAGAGCTATTTGCGAATGTACGGAAAATCATTTAAGTGTGGGCGGTGCGTCTGGATTCCCGTTGGTAGATGAGTAACCGGTACCGCGCACGGAATTAAGAATTTATTAAGAGTAAGGGGCGTATTGATATCCCACTCAAGTCGGAGATTGCACTCAAGATGTCAAATTTGTATGTGTTAAGGATATCTTGAGGCAATCTCATATTTGAGAGGGATTTATTATTACCACCACTAATTACCAAACACTCAGACTTGGCATCAGGTTGTTGAACGCTAAGCACTACCTAATCGAATCGTGTCAGTGACTTGGTTCAAATCTTCCACCCACTTGGTGCCATATAACTTTATTAGAATTTGGTAGCACCTATACAGGTCAATGTTCACATAACATGGCTAAAAAGGTCACTTGGATCTAGCTACAAAAGTCCGGAGCCTTGATTTTCCAATTTAAGGACTAGTCTTAAATTACTTCTCAAACAAACTTTATTCTTAAGGGAGAT
The DNA here is from genome assembly GCA_947532105.1 of Athrips mouffetella. Lineage (NCBI taxonomy): Eukaryota > Metazoa > Arthropoda > Insecta > Lepidoptera > Gelechiidae > Athrips > Athrips mouffetella. Next base: position 34,022,046 of record OX383957.1, on the reverse strand, counting down.
TATTAACACGTCAAAAGGTCAAAGTTAATGAAACATGGCTCAAATTTGTTAAGTCTTAATTGGATGATTACTTTATTAGAATTTCACCTTAAGTTTTCCTAATTTAACCATATTTTAATTAAAATTGATCCCTCGTAATTTTTTCTTCGTCAAAGACCTTTAATTTCTGAGTTTATTACTAATGAAGAAATTTTTAGACCTTGTTTAAAATAAATTTATCTTTTTAGGGTTCCGTACCTCAAAAGAAAAAAACGGAACCCTTATAGGATCACTTTGTTGTCCGTCTGTCTGTCTGTCTGTCAAGACCCTTTATTTCACGAACGGGTAGAGGTATCAGGTTGAAATTAATACCATATATTAGGATCCATGAACCACACAAGATCTGAAAATTTTAATTTTTTGCAACGACGCAATCAAAAGATATGGCATTTTATGTCCTCATCTCCATACATTTATGCAAAAAAGCAAAACCTACAGGGTACTTCCCGTTGACCTAAAATTATGAAATTTGGCAAGAAGCTAGGTCTCACAGTACAAATAATGGGAAAAGTCTGAAATCATTAAATATCACAACTTTTCTCACAGCTAATGGTAACCAATTGTGATGAGCTCCCGTTTCAAGAACATTGATATAAGAGAGGGGTCAAGTTGGATGGTCGCTGAGGCGATTTTTGTTCTAGTTCTATTTTAAAAACGGGAACACTTACAAACTTGAAAATTGGTATGTTTATAGTACATAAGCTATAAAATAACAACAAATAATAAAATTTCGTCAAGCGCGTGTCGGACTCAAAAAATCTAACACATTAACTTACTGAAATTTCAACTAATACAATTATGATTATGTGGTGGTACGGAACCCTCGGTGCGTGAGTCCAACTCGCACTTGGCCGGTTTTTTAGGGTTCCGTACCTCAAAAGAAAAAAACGGAACCCTTATAGGATCACATTGTTGTCCGTCTGTCTGTCTGTCTGTCTGTCAAGACCCTTTATCTCACGAACGGGTAAAGGTATCAGGTTGAAATTAAAACCATATATTAGGCTCCATGAACCACACAAGATCTGAAAATTTCAATTTTTACAACAACGCAATCAAAAGATATGGCATTTTATGTCCTTATCTCCACACATTTATGCAAAAAAGCAAAACCTACAGGGTAGTTCCCGTTGACCTAAAATTATGAAATTTGGCAAGAAGCTAGGTCTCACAGTACAAACAATGGGAAAAGTCTGAAATCATTAAATATTACAACTTTTCTCACTACTAAGGGTAACCAATTTTGGTGAGCTCCCGTTTCAAGAACATTCATATAAGAGAGGGGTCAAGTTGGATGGTCGCGGAGGCGATTTTTGTTTTAGTTCTATTTTAATAAAAACGGGAACACTTACAAACTTGAAAATTGGTATGTTGATAGTGCATAAGCTATAAAATACAAATAATTTAATAATTTATTTATTAATAATATACATTACAAGTCAAATTAAATTATACATTATAGCATAATGTAATACATTATAGTATAATAGGAACGCTATTTTAATTATTATTAAATAAACATTAATTTAAAACAAAAAAAAGGGGTTTAAGTCAATCTTACTAATAACAATGAAATTACAGCATCTTCTAGGAAATAATTTTAAGGAAGTCGTACGTGTAGTACGCTTGCTCGACAAGCCAGCTTTTATGTTTACGTTTGTAAATCGAGATGGAGTTGACTTCGACAACATGCTTTGGTAGTCGGTTGTACACATAAGGTGCCAACACGTGTGACACCCTGTCGGACTTGGCCAGCCTGTGAGGGACAGACTTAAGTTTACTAGCTCCACGTAAATTATAGGTGTTGTTCTCTCCACACTGTTCATAAGCTTGTAGATTTTCCCTAGCGTACATAGCTATCGCAAATATGTATAAGCTTGGAAGTGTTAGTATGCCTAGTTTCCTAAAGTGTGCCTGAGCTGGCTCGTCACTGGGGACCCGAGCGACGATTCTGACCGCGCGCTTTTGTAGTACAAATGCGCGCTGCCAGTCCGCCGCCCGGCCCCACAGCTCGATGCCATACTGTAACAACGATTGAACTGTAGCGAAATAACAATTGCGAACTACATCCCTTGGTAAAATTGACATATTGAAATAACAACAAATAATAAAATTTGGTCAAGCGCGTGTCGGACTCAAAAAATCTAGCATATTAACTTATTGAAATTTCAACTAATACAATTATGACTATGTGGTGGTACGGAACCCTCGGTGCGCGAGTCCGACTCGCACTTGGCCGGTTTTTTTTTGTAGCGTATCACTTGAAATGTGATTGGGCATTTACCATTTAAACTCTGAAGCACGATGTCAAAATTTGAATGAGTTAAAAAGAAAATGTAGTTGTTTACGCAATAAGGTATATTTTTGAATAAACATTAAAACAATTTTAATAAATTTTCCATTTTCGGGAATCCTATGGAAAATTGATGTAGAGATCAACTGTCAAAATTTTCATTTATCTTTTTAAGGTTCCGTACCTCAAAATAAAAAAACGGAACCCTTATAGGATCACTTTGTTGTCAGTCTGTCTGTCTGTCAAGACCCTTTTTCTCACGAATGAGAAGAGGTATCAGGTTGAAATTGATAACGAATATTAAAGTCTATGAACCACACAAGATCTGAAAATTTCAATTTTTTACAACGACCCAATCAAAAGATATGGCATTTTATGTTCTCATCTCCATACATTTATGCACTAAAGCAAAACCTACAGGGTACTTCCCGTTGACCTAAAATTATGAAATTTGGCAAGAAGCTAGGTCTCACAGTACAAATAAAGGGAAAAGTCTGAAATCATTAAATATTACGATAGTAAGCTATTTTATGTTATACTGTAGATAGGTTAATATGTTATCGATTTGGGTAATGCCTGTAATGATATCATGAATTGTATGTTAAATTAATAAATGAAATGAAATTACAACTTTTCTCACAACTAATGGTAACCAATTGTGGTGAGCTCCCGTTTCAAGAACATTCATATAAAAGAGGGGTCAAGTTGGATGGTCACGGAGGCGATTTTTGTTTTAGTTCTAATTTAAAAACGAGAACAGTTAAAAACTTGAAAATTGGTATGTTTATAGTGCATAAGCTATAAAATAACAACAAATAATAAAATTTGGTCAAGCGCGTGTCGGACTCAAAAAATCTAGCACATTAACTTACTGAAATTTGAACTAATACAATTATGATTATGTGGTGGTACGGAACCCTCAGTGCGCGAGTCCGACTTGCACTTGGCCGGCTTTTTTTTAAATTGATTTCAACTGAGGTAAGCATACATTTTACATAATAAGTTTTTCTCGCCAAACTACTCGCAAATCTATCACATTATACTGAAAGGCAAAGAATAGTACCGACCCATCTCTACTCGTGGGTGTCGTAAGAGGCGACTAAGGGCTTATGAATTATAAAATGGGCAGCAGCATCTTTCTGTGTATCATACCACCTTACACACTGCAGTCACCAACAACAGCGGTCGCCAGCCGCAACGCAACGCTTACAAGTATGGTGACTGCGGTAAATCCCCTTCAAAGTACCTTGTATTTTTGCTGGAGTTCTGGAGGGAGCTCCCTGTCCTGCAGTGGACATTTTAGTGGATGTTAAGATGATGATGACTGAAAGTACCAAAGGCAATTTCAGGAGACTTTTAGTTTGTTAAATTTGCAAATACAAATTATTCTTTCGTATAAATATTAGAAACGTGTAGAAAAAGCGTATATTTAAAACGAGAGGGCAAGATTCCGGAACTGACCTTGGCTGCGACTCCGCGACTAGACAATGCTCGCAGTACACTCAACAGCACATCAGTAGAAACACTTTTGGACCTTATGGCGTGGTAATACATTTGAAAAGGTTTCTACCGACCTGCGGTTGACCGTACGTTGCGTCAAACAACACATTCGCTGAAGAGTGTGCCAATACGACACGCTTATTTACTCCATTCTGTTACTAAACAGCTAGAATTACAAAGATAAATTGTTGTGTTCAATTTTAAAACTTCACGTTTGTTTCATCGTCATTGTCTTTATAAAGTTCCATTCCAATACTGAACATCCTCTCAGAATTTCGAAGCAAAAAAAATTTACGTATAATTCGGAAGGGATCTACCATATTCACCATTTTTGTTAGGGTCACAGCTGGCAGAATAGACTGCGGTAGTTGGTGACCGCACTATGATGATACGATACGTAGAAGGATGCTGCTATCTTAAATTAAAGATCCCTTTTCTTCTTTTTTGACACCCACGGAAAGGGATGGTGTGGTCTTACGAGTATTCTAAGCCGGTACTACACTTACACAGTACACTTTTGTTTTCGCGCAGTAGTTTACCTAATATATTTTTTTGTATTTTATTTACAGGCTAGTATGGTTGAGTTAAGAAACGATCACCTTGAACTATTATTTTTATCTACGAAAATCTACAATAATTTCTACAAATTACAAGATTAACCTCGCTGATTAAGCTATGTGGAACGAAATCTTTAAAAATAATCTAAATCTTATTAGCAATCGAAAATACCATTCTTATCATTATGAAAATTGAATACGCAGTTTTGCTGATAACATGAAACACTATATCATAATTTGCTATCGTTCAATAATTTTACCTGATTACTATTTTATTGTATTTCACTAATACTAACAGCGTAAAAGTGTACTCTACTATTGCTGCAATTTATACCTGGCCTTGTAAATGCCAAAGCAAGTATCCTTACAAGGGTGTGCTCAGACCACGAAACAAATTCTCTATAGAAACATGGATCCAATCGCATAATTTTTTTTGGCTTCTCCATACAAACCTTCATTAGTCGACAGTGCAATTTGTATGAAACACCCACAAAACAAATCCGATTTTGACCCATGTTTCTTTGGAAAAGTTTTTCAGTTTGTGGTCTGAGCATTCCCTTAAAAGGAAACTCGCTTTTGCATTTACACCCTGTATACAGGTTAGCAAACGCATGAGGTGATAACATCAAACAAAGGGGTGATAACTTTGATCAAGACCCCAGAAAAAAATACAAATACATAATTTAATTAAAATATTTTTCAATATTTTTATTTAAATAAGTTTTTGCCTCATGAGGTTTAGTTCAAAGCTAACCTTTAGTTAACGGGACATCCTGTTTTCAACCGCCACTTTACTAAAAATTTTTGGTGACGATTCGTTCAAAAATCATGTATTGTATGCTTTTATCTCCAGCTTATTTTAAACCCAACGGAAAACACAGTATGAATAATTGCAAATTTCTACATTCCTAACTGTATTTCTATGACAATAGTGTGACAATCAAATTAGCATATGGCATTATTAAATGTCATAAACCGTTACGATTTGCAGATTACTTTCATAACACTTCTTGCATCCTAGTCTAGGCATGAATAGAACAATTATAGTGCAACAATAAAATGAACCTGTACAAAACCATTATCCTTGTAGCCCATCAAGAAGACAGTTACCTTACTTACCTACTAAAATGAGGGCACTGGTTTTTGCAGAGGGCAACACCCGTCTCAAGGCTTATCCCGACAGCGAAATCACTTAGAAATAAAATTGGTATTCATAAAAACAAGTGCAGAAAAAAGGTTTTTGGACATCTAGCATACTATAAATGTTTTGAGGTAAAGTGATATTTCTGTTTCTTGGCTTTCACAATTACATCGATCTGTTACTTCGTTGCAATTTTAAATGAGAAAATTACATTTAATAAATAAAACTTTCGCATCGATGTAAAACAATATACAACGTGTTAACGGAATGATCGAAACTGAGAAAGTAGTTTGTTCAGAATTGAGAGTAGAATCATTTCACGGGTTTTTGATAGGGGTAATATTTTTTTAATTTTTAGTATTAAAATTTTTGCCGCTTCTATTCTAAATATTTCTGTGGATGCGCACGCTGGTTCATGGGAAGTGGGCGTGGCGTGCGCGGACTAGAACAACGATGTAACTAGAACAATGATGAAACTAAAAATAACAATATCTAGATAAAAAAAAACCTTTTTTAATATTTTTTTTACGGTAATGGATTTATTTTAATAAAAATCAGTTAGGGTGTATGAGGGTTTCGCTTATTCCATTAACACGTATATTATCGTATATTTATACATACAGCCCCTCCCTATCCTACCGGCTAGGCAAGGCCGCCCTCTTCTTTCTCCAGCTAATTCTCTTGAAAAGCGTCCAGCTCATCTCACCATCTCCGTCTAAGTTTACCACTTTAACCAGTCTGCCCCGTCGCTTTTGTTCTTTATAAAAAAGGGGTAAATTTAATAAATGGTATACGGTGAGGGCAAGGTTCGGGCGAGGCGGAGGCACCGCACAGGCGTGGAACGGATACGGTACGGACACCACGGATGGACGCGACACCAAACAGCATTTTTTTTTTCATCACCCCGGATATTTTACGAGGTGGTCCTGCCCAAGAAACTGAACAACTTTTCCTCAGGAACATAAAAGCTTTTACAAAATGTGCTACTTGTATGGGAAGTCGTTTTTCTTTCGTATTTCGACCTATGTTCCTTGCGAAAAGTTGTTCAATTTCATGAGCAGAACCACCTCTTAAAATATTCGAGGTGATTAAAAATGAGGGTGTTTAGAAAATACATAAGGCAGGCAGCGAGGCAGCATGCCTGCAACACGTCACTAATGTTTAGGATGCGACGCTTTCACAATTTTTTTAGGAACTATTTTTGAAGTGGCTTCCTGCTCTCTCTTTGCCTGTTCCTTGCTTTTGCTGTATGACTTATAAGTATAAATCAGGCCACAGTGCATCGTTTCAGACGACCCAGTATGGAGGTCATTACCCTCTAGTTAAGGCTATCAGCGAGTCAATGAACCGACACGTAATTTCACAAAGCCTAATCGTGCCCTGACCCAACTCCCTGCGTCCATTTGTCTTACTAGCACAATGGCAACCGTTAAAATTTATACATTATTTTGTTGCATTTAGCTACCAGAATAGACCCCTAAAAGGTTTTACCCTATTTATGGAAATCCTGTTTTGTACTGATTATCAAAATCAAAAGGACGTTTTGTGTTATTTTATCGCTCACCTGCAACGGATAGGTCTCCTAATGCGGTAAGCGGATCAAAATAGAGCTCTAGGATGTATAAAGCCTTTTGAAAATTTTCGATTAATGATGATTCCTATAGGTTTTCAGTAGGTAAAAAGTGAGGTAGATCATGCGAGTAACTCTCACATTTCTCTTTCCGATGTGTCACTCACTCCACCGATAAACGTCTATAATTTGCTAGAAACTTCTTAGGAAGCCATTATGCAATTCAAGCCAGTTACAAATACTTACGAAGCAGTAATTAGTGGATAATTAAGATATGCTAAACTTAAACCGCCGTCGGTAAAGGAAAACCGTGTATCCGATTTAACTACCAAATGCCTCTTGAACTAAAATATTTAATATTCCAGTTAAAAATAAATAAAGGGGAGTTTTAAGAAAACATGATTTTTATTTTAAAAAAAGGGTTTGATTTCAGTAGAATATAAGATTCGAAGAACTTATTAAAGGCTCGAAAAACTCGAACTTTTAATTGTTATTTCTAAGAAATATAAGCTAAAGATATTAATTTTCGTGTAAGAAAAATAAAATAACATCTAAGCTAAAATTTGATGAGATGAGATGTTTAATGTGTAGTTAAGGGCTAAGAAGTTCATTATATAGGGTCCTACAGAAAAAGTTAACATAATTTTAGCATGCTACTTAAACTATGAAACTGAAAAGCTTTTCCCATGAAACATAAGTTGAAATACGAAAGCAATTTTAATCAGATGCAGTTTCTATGGGAGGTCAAAAATTTATTTTCGTATTTCGACCTATGTTCCTTGGGGAATGTTGTTCAGTTTCACTGTCTGAGTAACATTACTTAAATTATGTACACTACTTCACGAGGACCTTATGTTAATACTAGCTGGTGCCCGCAACTTCGTCTGCGCAGAATCTGCGGTCTCACCCGCATTAAATGCGTTTTCCCGTGGGAATGAAGTGTTTTCCCGCGGTAAAAAGTAGCCTATGTGTTATTCCAGGACCCAACCTATATGTGTGCTGAGTTTCATTAAAATCCATTCTGTAGTTTTTACGTGAAAGAGTAACAAACATACGTATGCATACTTACAAACTTTCGCGTTTATACGAGTAATATAAGTAGGAAGGATAGAAGGATACGAGTAATACAAACTCTGCGAAAGATTTTTGAGTAGATTAGAAAATTTTTCGAAATCTTAGATTAAAAAATCTTTAATATGATTTATACAGCTTGTAGCTATTTTTTAAATAAAAGTGTACATAGCTTTAACAAATTACTTCAACAAACATCTTATTCTGGAGTGCAACCAACTGTGGTTTACAACTTTTTGAAATGCGCATATATTTTTGACTTCCCATTATTATTATTATGTACGGTGTAAAGGACAGGTTTCCGAAAACTGAAAAGTTATGATCAGTCAACATAACTGAACAACTTTAAGCGAATAAAACTTTCAGGAAATGAAAAAAAAAATCAGCACCTCCATACAAACATTTTTCGTTTCATTTCCTCAAAGTTTTATTCACTAAAATATGTTCAGTTTAGTTGACTTATAAATATCATGTGTTTTCAGTTTTCGGAAACCCACCCCTTACACCTTTTATAGTAAGACTGATCAGCTGATTTTTTTGTATGAAGAGTCCAATTTTACAACCCTAGAATCGAATAATTGACATTTAGTAGTTACCCATCTCTTCCACCCCATGTGGTGCCGGCAAAGAATAGTACCAACCCATCTCTTCCCGTGGGTATCCTAAGGGTTAGTGAACCAGAGGAGAGGATGGGCAGCATCCTTCTGTGTATCGTATCATCTTACACACTGCAGTCATCAACAACCGCGGTCTATGGTGCCAGCCGTAACGCTAACAAGCGTGGTGACTATGGTACTTCCCCTCCACATTGTTTCAGCAAAACCTGGAATTTTGGAGGGAGTTCTCTGTCCTGTAGTGGACGTTTCGTGGGACGTTATGATGAGGTTCATTTTCGCCAATCTAACATAATAAAATTTTCTTACCTATTTTGTTTGTTTCCTAACGTAAACTTATAATTGTGTTTCTTTGTTCCAGGTAAATACATTATCAACTTCTACCATTCAACTAGAATATTCAGAATCAGAAAATGGCGACCAAGTGTGAGTGAAAACTTTTTCTAGGACTTTCAAACCTTATCTAAAAATAAAACCTAAGCCGGTAGAGTCTAAATCGTTGAAAGATGCGGGAATTAGATATCTCCCGTTTTATTTATACCAGAAAGATAGTATAAAAGCTGATTTGCTTGTAAAAAAAGACCGATACTGATATTTTTTACCCTTCATTTGTTCAGCTTTATTATACAAAGGGGCACCGCGTGTCTAAGGTTTAGATTTATATGTCTGTCCTTTTCATGACTCGCTCTGGCAAAGTCTATACCATAATCTAAGCTGTGTCTAAGCTTTAAATATTTGAAAAGTCAGTAATATATACAATCAAATAAAAATAACAACTTTTTTTATTAACATCTAATAACGGAGTTGCGCGAATTCCACCTTGATACACATTGCCGCGCGTAGGCGTACATTACGCGATCTGAGTGACTAAACAAGGCACGATCCCATATCAAGCGAGCGTGCAGCTATGTAAATGAGCTGAGAATTATTCAGACACCATTATTGGGACTCAATAATACTTGGTCTTTTTGATGCTATTAAGGTTCTTTAAATATTTTCGAACAAAAATTTTTATTATTTAACTAATTATTTGTTGTGGTTCTGTTTGCTCCAAAATAATTTATATTTCTAAAATGTAAGCACTTTAAACATCATACAAATATTTCTATGAAAAAGGTAGGTACAATTTTGGATTGAGTATAAGCTCAGTATTAATAAGCTTTACGTTGGAATATGCTACAGCTTGTCCATGGAAGCAACGTGAAAATCATATAGGTATGTGTACAGGGTGTAAGGGGCGGTGTACTGAAAACTGAAAGGGTGTGCTCAGTCAACAAAACTAAACAAATTTCCCAAAGAAACATTTCTGGTAAATGAAAAAAAAATTTACCTCTCTATACTATGATCGAACAGTTTGTATAGAGAGGTATTTGTTTTTCATTTCCTAAAAAATGTTATCTGGGAAAGTTGTTCAGTTTCGTTGACAGAGCACGCTCTTTCAGTTTTCGGTACACCGTCCCTTACACCTTTTAAAAGACCCTATGTTAATCGACAGGGCTTAATAAATTAGTGAAAACGCGGCCGTGGGGCTTAATTTGGCTGAAGATTTAGGAGCAAGGCTATTGCATATTAAATAACGTCTTTTTAGGAAAGATTGCGCCTAATACATAACTTTATTAATTTTCATTTATGGAAAGGCATTTGTGTAATGCCAAATTGGCAATGAGACTTAATTATATGACTATTTTTTAGCGAATTGTTTATTGTTAGTTTAGAATCACAGGATAGACTATTTCCGAGTGTAATAGCGAAAACAGGAGCCCAGTATGTTAGACGATAGTCTCAAACTTGATGTTTTGACTTAGTAGTAAGAAGTTGTCAACGTAAATAGCATCCTACTGCATGTACACTCAACCGCTCATCAGTAGAAACACTTTTGGACCTTATGGCTTTGTAATAGAGTTGAAAAGGTTTCTACCGACGAGCAGTTGACCGTACGAAGAAATAAACACCAAACCTGAATGTGTCAAATAAGCAAAGCTCTTACAAAGATTCTTAGCCAATTCTCTACATGGTCCTTTTACTACAAAAACATCTGTGTTTGTATTGTTTTAACTAAATGAGGTAAGAAACAAGAAAGATAACAAACAACCTTTTCTTGCTCTCACCGCTCGGAGAACAAAGTTCCCTCAATTTTATTACCAGGGGCTTAGGAGACTCGAGGAGTTCTCTGCTGGAGTTTTATAAGCCTGAGTTTGTGCTGAAGTAATGAGCTGAGTTTAAGAGAAGTAAATAAGCGTCAAATGTAACGATTTCAGTATTGTTTATTAAGTGGAAGCTTATGAGCTTGATATTGTTACCTTGTATCTCCATCTCTTAAGAGCTAGTAATGCTTATGTAAGCAGAACGTTGTCTGTTTCTATTTTCGTTTTTTTACAATTCTTTGTTCATCATATTTTTCTTTGAAATTTGTAATTTTATTTTACCCTAGAATATCGATAGTATTATCGTTCTAGTGTAGTTTTTCCTGTTCAAATTTCCTAGTATTTAAACTTAATACACCACCACTTATGATGAGCACTCGACAACAATCTTGCACGTCAAGACACAGTCTATAAATTAAGCAACGACAACGTATGAAGATGTCATAACGATTAAAGCATAATGATAACAGTTTCTGAGGAGGGAAGCAAACAGTCTGGTTGCAGATATTGTAAAAAGATCATACTGGCTTTAGTTCTGCGGGTTTCCGCATGCCGGATTATATACATTTTTGTTTGCTCTTATAATTATTGTGATAATAGAGAGAGCTTGTTGTTGTTAGGCCTTTTACAGGCGCATTGCAGTATCTAATTTGGTGTCTCGTATTTTTTGTTATTTCAATGGGCCTGCTCTTGACGCTGATCTAGCACTGAGAACAAAGATGAGATCGGCGATGGAACGAGCTAACTCAGTAAAATCCTATGCACTATCCTGTGAAGGTTGTCTAGAAGAGATCACACTTAGTGATAAGACCGCCTTTTGCCCACATTTGTAACTCGCTATTGTAAATGTTACTTTATTATAGTGCAACAAAGTGATATTCATTCATTCATACACTAGCACCTTGCATAGAATCGGGTTATATGAACTCGGGAACACAGACGCAGGTAGATAATGCCACCTGTTACCTAGCTGTGCGCATTATAAAAATCGTTCAAAGCGCTGTCTTGGAATGTATAGAATATCAAACAAGTGTGGGTGATATCTTGTAGTGCAACTGGACTGATGGGAAAAGAGGGAAAGCGGTAAGCTCAAGGAGCTTATGGGCACACTATCCAAAGTACAATTTGAAAAAATACTGACAGACATGCAACAGTGGACCAGACTGAAACTTATTTTTTTAACGTTATCATCATTCATTTGAGCCAAAAGTAGCCAATGATAACATATTGAACTCAAAATTAGAAACCTGTAGCGGGCACCTCCCGGAGCGTGAAATCAATATATTTGGAAACCAGACAAAAGTCGTTGACACTAACACGTAGAATGTTAAAAAACGTGTCGTGGGCACTAAAACGAAAAGAAATATGTCTTATAACTTTGAAATAGTAAACATGTTTATCCATCATGGCTGACAATAGGAGCTAGATCGCAGGTAATTTGTTATTGCATTACGAACCGCTACTAAAATCGATGCCCTGCGTGTTTTGAAATCACTAACAAATAAAACCTTGCAGTTTTCGTGACGCCAAGTTAAAGCGGTTTAACTCAAAGTAATAAATTTATAAGTATCGAAATATATTTCGAATGTGCAATTTAAAAAATTTGCGTTACGAAAGCAAGATCGGCATGTTTTTTAGTATTGTCATTTAACCTCGAAATAGTGATGATCGGATATTACGTAATGATACTAATGGTAGACTCTATCACAACATACTTCCTTCAATGTGTTGGAAATATTGTTTAAAAGTTAACAAACTTCTTAATTATCTACCCCGATGGGGAAGAGGCGTCATGTAGTGTGTATATGCAAGTATGTATGTCCGACTTTTAACAGAATGGCCCTAACTTACATGTAGACGAAAGAAACAGGACTGAAACTACTTTTTGTAGGCTTTGAAAAATTGCTATCTAAATGAGCAGAGAAAATTGCTATACATCTGTTATAAAAACAGCTTTTGTAAAAACTGCGTATGGATGGATACAAAAAAATTTAAAGGAAGGTTTTTTTAATGATACAAGTGAGCAAACGAGCAAGTGGACCACCTGATGGTAAGTGGTCCCAACCGCCCATTGCACCCACTGTCTTATTAAGGACATACTTTGACACTAATAAGACAGCAAATGATGTTGCCCTCTCTGAGAACCAAGATGGTCATGTCTCATGTGCCGGTAATTTCACTGGATCCCTTATCCTATAGACCGAAACACAGCAGTGCAAAACTGCTGCTTTACGGCAGAAATAGGCAAGGGGATAGTATTTCTCCAGACGGACTTTGCACAAAAGCCTTACCACCTACTGTGATAAATAAAATGGAGTATAATTTATATTCAATGGCGCCCAACGTAAAGCTAACCATTCCAACTAGGAATGCCAGGATTGCCTCTCGGGCCAGTTTCCCACGCGGTCAGCGCAGGCGCAAGTGATTGCGACAGTGGCAGTCGGTGGTCCGCGAATAGGCGAGCAAAATTCGCTCCGTTCCGGACGCCATTACGCTTACCGCATTCCACTACGCTATGTGATTGGTACATAGTGTACCTGCTGGGATTTTTGCACTATGGGAAAAGGGAGGTTTGCGAAATTAAAATGTCGTAGCCTAACGCAAGAATTTACACTAAAAACGACGGCCAATAAAATTCAACAAGCCGCTGTATCAATAAGCCGGTCTATTAATCTTATGCTCCATTATGTATTTTATTGCTTTACAATAAAATTAAATTTACATTGTCTTGGATCGTATCACACAAAGTGTAACATTAAAGACATTCTAGTATGTTTAACTACTTAGCAAGGCACGTGTTCGGTTAAAGGCTTCAAAGGTCCGGGGTCAAGCGGTTGTTTGGGTTAAGCTGGATTACAAACTTAGTTCGAAGGACTCGGGCGGCTTAAGTGGAGTATAAAAGATATCTCCCAAGACCTCTATATTCATAAAATGAACAGCTTCCTCAAAAAACATCAGTTGAAATGTGGAAAAAACTATCTGATCAAGTTCGGATTAACTGAATAACGCAGAATACTGAATAGCTTTTATTTTGTCCTCACCAGGATTAGAACCCAGAACCATCTATAATATCTCCAACTCACTGAAAAAAAGGGAAAAAACTCTGCTGGACAGTCCGAGTCAAATCAAGGTCAGGCCGTTTCATCGACTCAAATAAGTACACGACGCCGTACGTCAGTAGTAACACTAGCAGGTCTCTGGTTTCGGGCGTTTTTAGCATGGCGCTGGTTCAGTTTATACTGGTTTCGTTACCACTTACTTACTGTCGTGTTATTCGACGTTTTTAGGGTTCCGATACCAAAATGGTAAAAAAAGGAACCCTTATTGTGCGACTTTGTCTGTCTGTCACACCTCTATATCTCAGCAACCACTCATGCTATCGACTTGAAATTTGGAATAGTTGTAGAATTCGGTTGCCCAACTTAACAAATAAAATAATAAAAAAAATTATGATTACTACTGTAAAGGGGGCCCAAATAGGGGTGGAAAATTTTCAAATTGTCGTTACTAGGTCGAGTGGGATAATATCATATGAAAAAGCTTTATTTGTAAATTCTATAATATATTTTTGTATTTTTTTACAACTCTTAGTTTTCAAGTTATGATGAAAAATTACAAAAAATGTACCGTACCCCCCTTATCTCCGAAGTTTGTGAATGGATAAATCTTAATTAATTAAAGTTGATAGATGTTCATGTAAATATTACAGCAAAAATAGAACGATCTTCCTATGCACAGTTTTTTAGAAATCTGCAAAAAACCTTAACAAACAAATTTAGTTTTGCGGTCCTAAAAATGGACTTTATTGCTTCCATAAATACTAAAGGTATATCGGAACCCTCAGCGCACGAGTCCAACTCGCACTTGACCGGTTTTTGAAGTGGCTTGGAAGGTACGTTAACCCGATACCCTCGTTGAATTCCCTACGTACGCAAATAAGATACGAAAACAACATCTACTTCAAAAACATTAAATATTTAGATCGTCTAAAAGGATTGAAGAAATTGCTTAGAAAATTACACATATTTTTACTCTTTTATAAAATTATCGGAAGCTGAATTATTTATTAGTCTTGAGAACTCTTTCAAAGAGACTTTACGTAAATAGAAGTACAGTCGCCATAGTATTTCAGGTGTTCATATAATGTAGAAACACACATTCAAAGTGAACATAATAATGTATACAACAAAAGTTTTCTATTATGGTCACTTTTAATATTTGGATCTATGTGGACACCTGAAATACTTCTTTAATGATAACTGTACCAAGACAAGAAATATCTTTAAAAGAAAGCAATAAACCATCAAAGCATTAAGGGGCTGATAAGAGCTGAATTACCTCCCTTTCTAACAAAGGGCAGAATGCGCGTGCTAGAACGGAGCGGATTCGCGCTGTTTTACGTTTTTCGCTCATTAAAAAAATAAAAAAACTGTACGCATTATATTAATTATAAAATAGCTGTATTATTATGCATAATATATTGAATAATGTATATAAGTTTTGGCATCATAGATTAATAAAAATACTTAAGAAAAACGGTTTAAAAGAAAAAAGCAGAGGTAACTTTGGTTTTTTTTTATGGCGTACAAAATATATGTAATCCTGTTTCGGAGTCGACCATATTCTTGGAAAGATGCCTAATTATCATAGATTTTTTTTTCACGGCCATATATTCATCACTTTTCGTTAAAAACCTGCTCAAGTGAAGCGTAGTTAGCTCTTATCAGCCCCTTAATTCAAGGTATCGACTGACCTTTTGGAACTGTACGGAGGTAAAAAGGACATAACTATTGTCGCTTTTTCTAATATTTTTTTTATCGTCAATGGGCTTACTCTTGACCTCGATCTAGTCTTGAAGACAGAGATGAGGTCGACGATGGAACGAGCTTGCCCAGAAGAAGCCTATTCACTCGCAACTTGAATAGATTCGGGTTATATGAACTCGGGAACACAGACGCAGGCAGTTTTACTCTTTAGCTGTGCGCTTTATAAAAGCGTTTTGTGCGAATGTGCGGAATATCAACCAAGTAAGGGTGATATCCTGCGGTGCGTCTGGACTCCCGATGGTGGAAGGGAGATGGTGGAATAAGCTCGTAGAGCTCTCGGATCTCTTGATTTTTGTTACGTAATACCACAATGTCACTAGTTTGCCACTATTTTTATGATGACATCTATTTAAGATGTTTGGTCTGAGATATACGATCACTATTATACTACCCAACATCTTATAAGGCATAAAAATTATATAGGAACATTGAACTCCCGTACGAGAGCCTATAATAACCGTTTCGACACACTCGAAGAATAGGTTTATGACTATTTAATTTAATGGCATTAAGTTAACCCTATAATCATGAAGATAGACTATCTCCTATACAAAGTGTAAGAGACGGTGTACTGAAAACTGAAAGGGCGTGCTCAGTCAACGAAACTGAACAACTTTCCCAAAGAAACATATGTTGGGAAATGTAAAAAAAAATTGACCTCTCCATACTAACTGTTCGACCAGAGTGGGCAATTTGTATGGAGAGGTAATTTTTTTTTCAGTTCCCAGCATATGTTTCTTCGGGAAAGTTGTTCAGTTTCGTTGACTGAGCACGCCCTTTCAGTTTTCGGTACACCGTCTCTTACACCCTCTATAAAGTCTTACTTAATTCTTTAAATTTTTAAAGGCTGTTAACTAATTCATTCTACTGTTACTTCATTGACAACCGTATAAAATACGAGTAAGTACTTACTTAGTACCGAAAAAAATTTAGATAGTGATTCGAGTATGATATTTTTTTTTTATTCTGGGAGAAGTTTCTTGTCAAATCGTGGTATGTAATAATGATAATATCATTGATAGGGATCTTTATGGGCAAACAAAATCGCCGCTCCTATAGTTCCCAAGAAAAGTTGTTTGGTCTTAACAACTAGATTCATATTGAAAAGCTGGAAATAAACTTTTGGAGTAATTTCCAAACAGATTTTTTTTTCTTTTTGGCTCTTTCTTGCATGCTTTATGCATTAGATAGGTCTAACGGGCATTTTGATTTTATTTTAAAATTAATTTAGCAATTCATTATACAAAATCTATTATGTGGACTCACGTGTGCCTCTCGTAGTCTATGGGCCTAATAAAATTACCCATCAGAAAAATGAGGGCTGACTACACAACACACTTCCTCATACATTTACATAATGGGAAATAGATACTCGCAAAGGTTTGTCCTTGGATTGAAACTACCTACACTCAAGCGTTTCTGTCAACTTCTCCATAGGATAGGTTAAGGATCCTCTACATAATGCGTCATTAGAATGAACCGGTTTTACAAAAAGAAAAACTAGTTTTAATTTTCTTGATAGATAGCGTTGTTGTAGGAAAATTTAACTGTCAACTTATTTTTTCCTATCTGTTGTCTGTCAAGTAAGTGTTGCCTAAGGACGTTTATTTACTTCACGCTTCATCTATGACAGATTTATTTTAAGTTCTTTAGCAACTCTCTTCAACGCCATCTATCGACACCTTTGAATACTCAGTTGACGCTTAGCTGCGAAACCGGCTCATTACCTATTTGTAGCTTTTCAAATTTAGTTTCGTATAATTGTGAATTATCTTTTTCTTGGTCGGATCATAATACTGAAAACCAAGCAAAATACCGATACAAATAAATAATAATAATAAAAAAAATAAACACAAAATGCGTTGAATACGAAAAAGAAATCAACTTTTCATATAATTTTCAGCATGTAACAGCGCATTTTGTATGGGAGGTAAACTTCTCGTATTTCATGTACATACTCGTACATACATCCTTCAGGGTTGATACTCGTATGCTCTCCTGTTACATCAAGGTTACAATTACTTGTCCAATACAATATTTGCTAAACATTAAACCTACAAACTAAACGTAGGGTAAAATAAATAACAAACTAACCAATAAACCAAAGTAAGTGCTTAAAAACTATAACCTACCTACATATAATTTCATTATTTATTTTTTAATTGTTATTACATTTTTGACGATCATCATATTATACACTGACATTCAAACAATCTACATTATTCTGAATTTGATACCTAATATGAAATAAATAAATCTAATCTAATATAATCTATTCCATAAACACAATAATTTTCTATGCACTTGTTTATGAGTAAGAAATATAGTTACACAAATTGGGTACGAAAAATTTGATAATTTTTAAATTTTAATTAAGAATTTAAGAGCCGACACTATACTGCGTGTAAGGGGTTGGCAAATACTGAAAGGGCATGATCAGTCAACGTAACTGAACAACTTTCAGTAAATAGAACTTTCCGAAAATTAGTCTAGGCAACGAAGCGGATCGTTGTATTAAGACCCCCGCATTAAATCCTCAGTTGATGAAACTTTGCTGCGGTATTACACTACTAGGGACCAAACTTTAAAAAATCCAAAAAAAATCGGTACTTTTAATTTTTCCATACAAAAATTACAAAAATACATGAAAAAAATTTTTTGTAATTTTTTTTTGGATATTTTGAATTTACATTTAATTAATGATTCTTAATCATCCTGTCAAATAAAATCAGCCTGAAAAATTTATGTTGGGGTCAACTGCTTCGTTGCCTACACTAAAGCTCAAGTCACACAGAGGCGGTATGATTGCGAAAGCGGTCCGGGGGCGGTTTGGCGGGAACAAAATACCGCGCCGCGACCGCTTTTCAATGTGACAGGGTGCCTACGAACTCATACTTTACAAAAAATACCGGCCCCGGAACGCTTCCGCTACCGCCTCTGAGTGACGCGGGCTTAAATGAAAACAAAAATTGGCTGCTCCATACAAAATTGCAATTGGACAATTTCAGAGCTTGAAATATCTAGAAATATTCTCTCGTAGTTAATGCAGCAAATCCTGCACTTAAAACCTACAAAGTAGAAAAATCCGAACACAAGAAGTGTTAAGAAAAAATCATTTTCAATCCTCCAGTTACTTTTCTGTACAGTAGAATCAATATAGCGAATTAATAAACAAATCATCTGCGCATAATGCTATCAACGCATACATATATACAACTTGTTTGTTTGAGCGCAAACACATTACGGAAAATTGGCGCGGCTGGATAGGTTCTGCGTACACAACTATGCAGAAGATACATACATAACATATTGATTTCAAGATTTGAATATGGGGTTGAGTATGTAAATATTTTTAATATAAAATACACCTTTATATTTTTATAACCGGAGGTGGTTCTGCCCATGAAACTGAACAACTTTTGCCAAGGAACGTAGGCCAAAATACGAAAAACTTGTTTAGACTTCCCATAAAAACTGCATCAGCTGACAGCGCATTTTGTATGGGAGGCCAAATTTTCTTTTTGTACTTATTTAGACCTATGTTCCATAACGTTGTATAGAGTTACTCCCTAACTAATATATGAGTATTATACTTGGATTATAATAATAAATAAACAACTTTCCCTCAGTAACATACTCGTAGGCTGAAAAACGAGAAAATGTTCTGACTTTCCCATATAAATCTCGCTCTGCTAAGAGATGGTTTTTAGGGTTCCGATACCAAACTGGTAAAAAAAAGGAACCCTTATGGTGCGACTTGGTCTGTCTGTCTGTCCGTCTGTCTGTCACACCTCTATATCTTAGCAACCGCTCATGCTATCGACCTGAAATTTGGAATAGTTTTAGAGTATAGTTGCCCAACTTTATTGCACATGAAATAATTTTGAAAAAATTATGATTATTAATGTAAAGGGGGCCAAAATAGGGGGGGGGGGGGGCAAAATTTCAAATTATCGATACTAGGTTGAATGGGGTATCATATGAAAGGGCTTTACTTGTACATTCTAAAATATATTTTTGTATATTTTTACTCTTAGATTTCAAGTTATGATGAAAAATTTCAAAAGAAATACCATTCCCCCCCCTTATCTCCGAAGTTTGTTAAAAGAAAAATCTGAATTAATTACAGTTGACAGATGTTTATGTAAACATTACAGCAAAAATAAAAGGATCTTTCTAAATTGCACAGTTTTTTAGAAATCAGCAAATAACCTTAACAAACAAATTTAGTTATGCGGTCCTAAAAATGAACTTTATTTCTTTCAAAAATACAAAAAGTATATCGGAACCCTCGGCGCGCGAGTCCGACTCGCACTTGACCGGTTTTTTTTATGTGACGACGTATGGAAAGGTCAAAATCTTTTATCATTTGCCAACACATGTTTCTTTGGAAAAGTTGTTCAGTTTTGCCTACCAGTAAGTTCTGTAAATATTCAGTACACCGTCCCTTACACCCTATATAAAAGAATTTGAGATAGAAAGTATAGTGGCTACTAAACAACTAGAATGTCGATAAAAATACCCTTTTCACTTGAACCCAACTTACGTAGATTTTCTACATATTTATTAGCTGTAAATAGCTTGTAGAACTTTTTAATAAAGTTGAATAACACGAATTGAAATCCAAATTGAAACCAAAAAAGTAACTCCGACAAAACATTGCGAAGCCTGAACAAATTTTATGTAACTTCAAAAATAAACAGACTTCAAAAACTTTGTAAAAATGACGCAGTCGACCCGCTGGCACACTCAACAACACATCAGGAAAAACACTTTAGGACCTTATGGCGTGGTAATAGAGTTGAAAAAGTTTCTACCGACGAGCGGTTGACTGTACCTACCCACTGGTTTTAAAACAATGTTTTACCTGTAACCTTTGCTAAGGTTATATTTAGGGCACGATTTGGGTTCAAAGGCAACACAACACGTTTTTTTTTTTGTTGTTTTTCTTCCTAATTGCTGTTATAAATATAAGTGACTCCCCGATAGAAGAAATATTACGTAATTTTTCTGATAAATATTATCTTCGTATAAATTGGTTTTAATTGCGTCTATTTCTACTAATGAACTTTGATAACAATCCAACAACAATATAACATCCCATAAAATGTCCACTGCTAAACAGGCAGCTCCCTCCAGAACTCCAGCAAAAAACTTGTGCTATTTAGGAAGGGATTTACCACAGTCACCACGCTTGTAACCGTTGCGGCTGGCGACCGCTGTTGTTGGTGACCGCATTATGTAAGATGGTACGACACACAGAAAGATGCTGCTGCCCATCCTCCGGTTCATAAGCCCTTAGTCGCCTCTTACGACACCCACGGGTAGATATGGGTTGGTACTATTTTTTGCGGACAATCCAACAGTACCGATACTAAAGTTCGTTCGAAATCAAGACATTTTTAATATGAAATGTAGATTATATATTTATATTGAAACTACACATATTTAAAACTGACAGCCTAATTGTGACATTTGAAACAGACCAAATTTTTGCGCAGTGGCTTAATAACAGGTAAACCTAGTTTATTTTATCTTACCCAAACAAGTTCCGATTTTTTACGAGTTCAATGCTTTAATATTCTAATAAGGTACTTGCTTAGCAAGGAAACTTTAAAAACTGCAATTTAAATTATGAATTAAAACAGACAAGCTGTGCCCAAGATTTTGTTCGCGTGGAGTTTGGTCTTTTGCAGTAGGTATAAATAACTGTATCGATTCAAACGGGGGAATTCTCTAAGCTAAATAAATAATAGAAATGTTTTTTCTTTTATATTTTTTACTGAAACTTTAGACTATTTTAGGAAATTTGTTTTTTTTTTCGCCTAAACTATTATTATTAATTTTGTATTATTTTTTTAAGTTTTAAAGTTGATGACGTCATTTCACAATAGACTATGAAAGAACGTTACATAGTGCCACAGTAGTGTGGTCACAGTGAAACGAACGTACTTCGACACAGGGCGTCTACTCTTAAAGTTCGACATCGAACAATCGGATCGATACGATACTATTTCGATTTATCGATAAAATGGTACTCTATTGTACTGTCGAAAGACGAACGCATTATCGAAGCATAGACAATAACAGTTTTATTTTTCTCGTAACCATTGACAATTCCAGATAGGGATGTCCGTGATTGAGGGTTGATTGAATGAAAAGGTTGTTTTCAAGGCATTTTACCGGTTTTTAATAAATTACTTAAAATAATTATTTTAAACAGTTATTTTATTGTATTTTTGTACTTTAAGTGTAGTTTTAATTTAAAAGAATAAATACGACTGCCAACTTGTGTGTAAAGCATATGTATATTACTTAAAATATAATTAAACCGCAGATATAAAAGCGGCACTTTAAAAAACCTACAAATGTCATTTCACCACGCGCCTCGACTTGACGTTGACATATGCTGCTAAAATTCTTCCGACTGCTAATATAAGTTGAAGTTGGAATTTTCAAGTTAAAATGGAAGGGCCAAGGCCAAAAAGTTGTAGGATCAACTCACCCAAGAGCTCAATTCATTAGGAGGCAGTGAAAATTTGTCCAAGAGTGGCAAAAAGTAAGTAAATATATTTTCATTATTAACAATCAGATAACCTATTTATCTTGCGGCGAATTTTTGCTGTGAGGCTCTTTAGAGCCGTACAGCAGCCAAGTCCGTCTGGGGAAGTACCACCCCCTTGTTTTTTTCTGCCGTGAAGCAGCTGTTTGCACTGCTGTGTCTCAGTTTGAGGGGCAAGGGAGCAAGTGAAATTCCGGGCACATGAGACATACCAGCTTAGTTCTCAAAGTGAGCAACGCGCTTTGCTGTCTTATTAGTGTCAAAATATGCCATTAATAAGTCAGTGGGTGCTATGGGCGGTGACCACTTACCATCAGGTGGCCCACCTGCTCATTTGCTCTCTTGTAACATAAAAAAAATATATAGTTAATAAAGATTAGGTATTAACGAAGGAAACAGTCAGAAATAAAATCTATAAATAAGAAATTAAGAAGTTAAATATCATCATGAAATCCCATGAAACAAGAAAACTCCCTCCAAAATTCCAGCTTGTGCAGAAACAATGAGTAGGGGATGTACCATAGTCACCACGCTTGTTAACATAACGGCTGGCACCATGGACCGTTGTTGGTAACTGCAGAATGAAAGATGATATGATACACAGAAGAATGCTGCTGTCCATTGTCTGGTTCATTAACCCTTAGTCGCCTCTTACGACATCCATAGGTAGAGATGGGTTGGTATTATTCTTTGCCAGCACGACACGGAGCAAGTTACTTATTAATTTCAAAATGTTATTTATTATTTACAGCCAGATGAAGACTCCGATGAAGATGCTATATCCACTGGCAGGCATTGCTCCCCCAGCCGTTGGCAGAGAGGTAGCTTGTGCCATTGAAAAACTAAAACAGGAGACCGAGGTTGAAAAGCCGCTCTAGTTTCTTGGACTCAGTGACCACCTGCATGGATGAGGCCTCAAAATCCAGGGTAGACTTATGGAGTAACAAGTTCTCCCTGCCCAACTTTGTCCCACCTGCAGAATAACTACCACCTGACATAAACTTCCCTGGCCAACCTGGAAGGCCCTAAATAGACTGCGCAGCGAGGTTGGGAGATGCAGAGACAACCTGAGCTGATGGGGCTACATAGAAGCTAGCAAAAACATCTGCAACTGCGGTGTGATGCCACAAACTACTCGTATGTCTCACCTCACAGCATGCGCATCAAGCCCCACAATATTCTCGCTAAAGGATCTGTACAAGGCCAGACCAAATGCCATCTGCGTTGCCGAATACTGGTCTAAATAAGTGTGAGTGTTGCCATCGACACGATAGAAGAAGAAGCCAGACGAAGGCCTTGCCTTCAAGAAAGTCTTTACCGTCTCGAACAGAACAGACTTACTAATGAACCAGAAGAATTAGCCGAGCTGAGACGTATATGAGAAGAAACAGAACTTGTGGACCTTGCTAAATAACATTTCCAGTGAGAGGGAATCATAGGGTGAATGTTATCGATCCCAATCATCAAAATTTTGTTGATATATATTGTTAATTTTTAATATATTTGATAAAAAAATAAACATCTTTTATTGATACTTTTATGCTTTTTAGGGTTCAGATACCAAAATGGTAAAAAAAAGGAACCCTTATGGTGCCGCTTTGTCTGTCTGTCACACCTGTATATCTCAGCAACCACTCATGCTATTGACTTGTAATTTGGAATATGGTTGTCCAACTTAATTGCATGTAAAAGAATTAAGAAAAAATTATCATTATTGATGTAAAGGTGGCCCTAAATTTCAAATTGTCGGTACTAGTTTGAGTGGGGTATCACATGCAAGGACTTTACTTGTACATTCTAAACTATATTTTTGTATTTTTTTAGAACTCTTAGTTTTTAAGTTATGATAAAAAAAAAAAACTGTTCCCCCCCCTCTTATCTCCGAAGTTTGTGAATGGAAAAATTAAGTTTAATTTTTCCTTATTAAGTTAATGGAAGAATTAATTACAGTCGATAGAAGTTTATATAAATATTACAGCAAAAATATAATGATCTTTCTAAATTAAACAGTTTTTTAGAAATATGCAAAAACCCTTTACAAACAAATTTAGTTTTGCGGTCCTAAAAATGGACTTTATTGCTTCCAGAAATACTAAAGGTATATCGGAACCCTCGGCGCGCGAGTCCAACTCGCACTAGACCTTTTGTTTTTTAAGTTAAAAATGAAAATAATTACATAGGTGCATTGTTTATATTTAGATTATAGAATATTTCAATGCCTACATTAACTAAAATTAAAAACTTTCAATCTGAAACAGATACAGTCGGTAAGTAATATTCTTATTTCTTTTTTAATAATCTTAATTATCTAAAAGGTTTAAGGGATGGTGTACCGAAAACTGAAAGGGCGTGCTCAGCCAACGAAACTGAACAACTTTCCCAAAGAAACATGTTTGGGAAATGTAAAAATTTTTTGACCTCTCTGTACAAATTTCTCACTCTGCTCGAACAGTTTGTATGGAGAGGTCAATTTTTTTTTCATTTCCCAGAAAAGTTTCTTTGGGAAAGTTGTTCAGTTTCGTTGACTGAGCACCTTCTTTCAGTTTTCGGTACACCGTCCCTTACACCCTGTATATTCAGTATCATTTATTTAGTCATAACATGCAGAATACAATTCAAATAGAGCGAGTCTATATTATTAATATATTTATTCACCTCAACCAAATTTTACTTTATTTCCAATCAAACGACTGACATGAAAATTAAGTAAGATTACTATTACATTTGATACACTAGCAGCACATGGTGCTGATGCGTGTATATCACTGCACTTGTGTCAAATGTTTATCTAATCTGTTTTTAAATGCATCTGAGGCGTTCTTGACTACACGGTTTGGTAGGAAATGGTACCGAGGTTTGCTTGCACTCGAGGAGTGTGAACGTTTCTTTGTTTTTAATCATGACAAAGATTTTTCCATCTTTGGCTCATTGTAGCAACTAGTGAGTATCTTATATGTTTCTTCTTCTCTCTTCTAATGTGGTAAGGCCTAGTGATGCTAAGCGTTGCTCGTAGTCCAGGTTTTAAAGGCAGGTTACCATTTTCTCTTTGCTGTACTGTTTCTGGAAGGTCGATGTCCTTTTGAAAATATGGACTCCATATTTGATATCCGTACTCTAGCAAGGGACGAACATAGATTTTGTATATCTTTAGGAAAAGTTCTTTGTCAATGTGGAAAAATGCCTTCCTTATAATGTATAGTAGAGAATTTGCTCTTTTTGTGATACTAATACTCGTAATGTGTTCTTCCCACTTCAAGTTTTGAGTAACAGTAATGCCTAGATCCTTCTGACAGGACGCGCTAGTCACTACTTTGCCCTCGATGGTATAAAGATTCTCGGGGTTTTTATTGCCAATGTGTAAGATAACAGTAAAAAATACCTAAAATAAATGTTTTGTTTGCTCTCCAGCATTCTCACTAAGTTTTCTTTCAGCCTTTGCCCTCTTCGCAGATGTTGGTGGCTGTCTCCGCCTCTCTAAGTTCTAAATTAAGTGTGTGGTTTCCGCACTTCGTCATATATGGACCATTGTGCGTGGGCTTATTTAGCCATCAATTTAGCCACCCTAACTGTTGCCAGAACTCAGTTAGTTTGTCCAGTTTGTTTGGTAGTTGATCCAAAGATATGTCTGCTCCAAGCGTGTTTTCTCTGATAGTGTTGATTACTTCGCACTCCAGAATAATGTGTTCGATGGTTTCGTCCCTTTCCATACAGGCCCTGCATAGAGGGCTGTCTGTTATGCCTAAAGTGTAGTAATGTTTATTGAGAGCAATGTGTCCTGTTATTGTGCCTACTGCATGCATTACGGAGCTTTGTCCTATTCATCTGTAGTAGGCGACTTGGCAAATGGCTGTTGGTTGATGTTATTTCTTTTCCGCCTCTCTTGGCGCAGCTGCTCTAACGTCAGATATAGCCCTTCAACTCCAGCACAAACACACATGTTGTGCTATACGTAGCATGCTACTTCTACAATTTTTCCTGTTTTTTCTGGCAAGAAATCCAGCTTGTGTGTGGACAAGAGGCAGCTGTTTCAACATTCCAAATGTGCGTTCAATAGTAGAACAGGCACATTTCTGCACTTTATTAAAACATTCGTTCTGAGGTTCATTTCAATTGTTCTAAGTTGGTACCGGAGTCCCCTGAAAATTAAATAGAAAAAATATCATGTGCTAATTTATTTGCCTTGAAGTAGTTATTTAAATCTGTGGCTTTGGTCGCTCAGAGAATGCATACACAATAAAATTGATACATGCATGGAAAACTGGGCCCTATCACTATGAGTTCAGAAAATTTCAGTAGATAATGCAATTCTCTCAGCGACCAGACTAAAGACACAATAAAATTCATAACATGCTTACTCAGAATATATGCAGTTTCATTTTGAGAAATGCTTTCAAAATGGCTTTTTATCATTGAATTGTTCCAAATAAAAACATAGTGAGTTGCCCCTCCTGAGTTTGAGAATGACCTCCATACTGTGCATCCACATTTAAAATATAATTTTCTGCATCACTAATCTGAAAAGGAAATGGCTGTTTTAGTGGAATTATATGATTTAGAAGGAAAAATGTATAAAATAGAAGAGAAAAATTTACCAAAATATTTTACAAAAGTACAGCTATTTCTTACTCATTTTTCTCAATAAAAACATTCAAAACAACTTGCGCTTACCTCTTAAACTTGCTCTTTTACTATAAACACAATAAAAATTTAATTATACAGGGAAAAAGCCGCAAATTATCCAATTTCGAAACTTTGAACGATACCTTTAGAGCTGTCGTAACAATTGTCGTTTTCCACAAGTGTCAAATTCAAATGTTCGAAGATTGACATTTGTGTTAGAGTAGCATTTTGCACGATGGAAATCTATCGATTATCGGTCGGATGAATTGTCGAATCGATAGTGTTTAGAGTTGGCAACGATACGATAACGACACGAATACATCGATATCGAACTTTAAGAGTAGACCCCCAGATGTGTCAATCAAACTCGAAACGTAAAATCGAATCGTTTTGACAGAAAGAGCACAGAGAAAAAAACTTTTTTTTTTCTATTCTTATTTTTTTTACTTGTGGAATGACGTCACTCAGTGGTCAAATGAATATCACAACTGCCGCAGCATTATTAAATATATTACTGCAATCAAATTACTTTTTTAGCCGAAAATAAAAAAAAATGGTATGATATAAAAATATCTCGAAATGGTTTTTGTATTTTAGTGTGTTATATAATATCATATTTAGCTAGGCCAATTCCGTTTCCTTCTGTGCAAGAATATAAGCTTCGTTTCATTGCAAGCTTTTTTTAAGTTATGTATGAGTTTTGTAAATTTATCGCGCACAGACAAACAGACAACTAGATATTAATGGAAAGGGTAAGACAATCCTAAAAGATGTGAATCTTCCCATGAAACTGAACAACTTTTTCTAAGAAACAAAGGTTGACCTATGTGTATATTTTATGTTAAAAAAATATCTTCCATACAAAATGCGCTTTCAGCTAATCCTTTTTCTATGGGGTTAATTCTTTTTTCGTTAAGACCTATGTTCCTCGGGAAAAGTTGTTCAGTTTTAATAAGCATATTCATATTCATCAATGATATACTTACTGTTTTTTTTACATTATGTATAGGTAGTATTTGCGGACATTGAAATAAGCTATGTGGATATCAGATTTAAAAGGAAATATCCTCATTTTATTCAAATTGAGGTTGTTTGTTTGTTTATATTGTGTTGCATTTAGCACCTCATCACACACACTTGGCAATTGACTTTATGGTGCCTAGCTGTAATTGTGAACATTGTGTGGAATTTCTCACCCGTATTAATTCAGTTGAAACCTTGTAAGCAACATTTTATTGGAAAAAAGACACCTAAAATTATTATTACTATAATTTCAGTGCATTGTTGGTAGGGCTTTTGTGCAAAGTCCGTCTGGGGAAGTACCACCATTACATTTTCTGCCGTAAAGCAGCAGTGTGTGCATTGCTGTGTTTCGGTTTGAAGGGTAAGGGAGCCAGTGAAATTACCGGCACACGAGACATACCATCTTAGTTCTCAGGGTGGGTATCGCGCTTTGCTGTCTTATTAGTGCCAATTATTTCACTAATAAGACAGTGGGTGTCATGGGCGGTGGTAACCACTTACCACCAGGTGGCCCACCTGCTCGTTTGCCCAATTGGGACAGAAAAAAGAAGTCTAGAGTACATAGTGCGGTCAGTTAGCTGTTTCACGTAGACACGATTTACAATTTCACCAAATTTTTTCCAGGTACTAGTTAGGTGCATAGCTCTCAATTTTTGATAGGAGCCAATTCTTGAATTTCAAAAAAATTCCATAGAAAATTCAAGAATTGGCTCCTATCAAAAATTGAGAGCTATGTACCTAACTAGTACCTTAAAAAATTTTGAGTTATTTGGTGCAATTTGGTGAATTTGGCGATATAAGACTATAAGGGACCGGACTAACATCAAACTTGACACATTGGACTTTACACCGCTCTTGTTTCTTGTTTCAAGTTTGAGCTGCTCCTGACTATACTTACAGTCTTATTTTTTATATTTGTATAATCTGTGGCCATTTGAAGAAACTAACATGAAAACACAAAACTAGAACCCCAACATCATACCCACAGGAAAAGGGAGTTCTGAAGGGATGATAGTAGAGAGAAGTTCCTTTCAGAATGTCACAATAAATATATGTGGTATATTTTGGAGGTGAAGTACCTTAGTCACCATGCTCTTAAGTGTTGCGCTGCACCAAAATGGTCCAAGTCTGTTGGTGACCACAAAAAGGACTCTGTTACCTCCGGTTTACAACTTCGAACGACACTACTCCTACGAAACCCGTTCACATCCGTTCTGAACTCCTATGACATCCACAGGTAGAGACGTTTTGGTACTATTTTTAGGCGGCCTAGACCTCATGGTAAAACTAAAACCTTTAAAACCTTTAAAAATTATTAAGTGTTGCATTGTGCTAAACGTAAAACAATCGTATGAACTGAAAGTAGGTTACATCTTTATGTAACCTACAGGTTTAAGTTTTACCATGAGGTCCAGGCCGCTTAAAATATTACCAAAACATCTCTACCTGTGGATGTCGTGGGTGTCGAGTCGTTTTGGTAAAGACCAACGATTTATCTATTTTTAAGCTCCACTACTTGATTTTCTTACACAAAAATAGTACGTTCTCAAACTCAACCAGTATTGAAAGTATTTAACCTGAATTGTAGGCTCTTTTGTTCGTGATAATCTAGTTTATAATTCTTATTCATCACAACACCATTGTTCTGCCTAACTGTTGTTGTAAAATACAGTAATTTTGGATTATTTATCGCAATGGAAGTATGAATTAATTAAGACAAATTTTGGATAATTTACAATATCTTTTGATTGTAAGCAACGTTTTCTAAGAGTAACGTCAAAATAAATTTAAATAGTAATGAATATTCAGTAGACTTATTCTCGACAGAAAAGCGATGCGAAACGATGTTCAGACTACTTCTCCGAATAAAAATTATCGGGGGCGATTGAGTCTGGGGATCAGTGCCACGGCTGCCCTTGGCTGGCTGACTTATGGAACTTACCCAGAATTTCATATAAATTCTACAAAAAAATAAATAGCTTTATCCAAAATACAAGCATATCGCAGACGGTGGATTGCCCCCGGCGATGGACGACCCAACTAACCCCAAGCCAATGTTTTCATTTGGAAAGAAGAAGAGTACTACACGTACAAAACTTTATAACTCAATGCAATATCCATAAATACCACTCCCAATACCCCCCAGTTCATACCGTCAGTTTACTTCAGCTCGGCAATGCAGAATGCGGTGAAAGCGGCGCAGACGCAGCCCACTTACCAATATTCGGACTGGCGAAGGCCCTTTGCACATGAAAAACATTCACACATGACCATACAATACGTTAATCCGAACAGACTCAGATATTAAATGTTCGCTACAATCATAAAATAATATTGCTCTGAGTCAAATAAAAAAACATCAACACTTAATTTTTTTTATTTTATTTTTTTTATAAATTCATATCTTGGTCACAGCTACAAACAACTACATAAGACGTTCTTTGCAGTATGTGTAATCTCTTAAATCTCTTAAATCAAGAATTAAGAGACGTATTTATTTATAAGTTCTTCTCAATTGTGAGATTGTACCCACTCAAGAACCTCTATTTCTTCTCTCAGTATAACTATTGAGAGTGATTTCACACTCGAGAGGACTTCATCTATACGATCCTTGGCTCTCTGTGGTTTGTATTTCATATCTGAGGCAGAACTCCAAATTCTTTGGAGTTCATAAACTTGAATTTATACAAGTCTTGAATCAGTTGGTTATTTCTGGATGAGCTTGTTCCATTGTTGACCTCATGATATCCTAAAGCTAAACTCAAAAGCAAGCCCATCTCCTACAAATTAGAAAATCGCAAAATTACACAACCACAGGCAGGATTCGAACCGTTGTTGGAGATCCATTAACCAACTAGTATAGCAAATGATTACCTACTAGGTGGCAGCTCAAACGCAACGTTAATGCGTATAGGAGTTTCAAACATAACATCGTGCGCAGGTTCGAATCCTGCATCTAGTAGTTGTGAAATTTTGCAATTTTCTACTTTGTAGAATCAACCAAACACAAAGTGTCAAAATAAAATCAATTTTCAAGCCCATCTTTAATTAATAAAAGGAAAAAGAAAACAGTTTTTTGGAAAGCAATATATAGCATATCAGCTCTTTAGTACTTAATAATTATTTAGTTTAAACAACAACATAGCAATAAAAACATGATAAGGAAATCAAATGTCAAAGACAATCTCAAGAGCATTAGAGAGTATGTACAAATCTATTCTAGTACAAGTAAATGTATTGGTGCTACTTCCTTGATCCGCCGGGATTGAGATGCGCCGGAGCAGACTACCGAGAGACGACGCACGGGCGCTGAATGCTCAAATGATCCGGAAGTTTGACGCCGCCGACATAGCTTGAAATGTCACTGTCGATTTTGACGACGATAAATAAAAGTATGAAGTTGTCTGACCCCACACTAGTGAAGGAAGATAATTAGGTATCAGAGACTGATATGCCTCATAGATGTATCGATAGGTTCATCGACTTTCTGCCCATTGAAATAAAAAAAAAGATCAAGTATGAGTCTGACCATGTACTAATAATAATAAGACTGACAATCCCCACACTAGAAAACGCAACCCGGAAAGGCATAAAACTCATGGAAACCAGATGGCAGTTTCAAATAATCTGGAAATTAATTATAGTCTACCGAGTGTTCTGATGAAAGTTCAGGAAGCAAGGGAAGTATGTCAAGATCGTAGCAGGTGGAGAACTGTAGTCTCTGCCTACCCCGACGGGAACAAGGCGTGATGTTATGTATGTATGTATGAGTGTTCTGCCAAAATATCATTCAAAATTTTAACATAGTTTCAATGTTAAGAAATGCTAACATTGAAATTCGGTTTATTTTTTAGCAGAATACTCGATAAATCATAATAACTTCCCAGACTATTTATTAGCGCCATCTAGTTTTACACTTCGTTCGTCCATGGTCTGACTTTGCGTGAGTTATTGCTGAGATACTAGTAAACAGGTGTGACAGACTGACAGACAGACAGACAGACGAAGTCGCACCATAAGGGTTCCGTTTTTACCGTTTTGTTTCGAACCCTAAAAAATACTTAAATAAATGAATCAGACAAACAAGTGGGTGTTTGTTATTTGTCAACCATAGAACATAGATCCTGCCGGGCTTAGATTGAACCCGCGACCTACTATGCAGAAGCGACCTACTATGCAGTTGGCGCGGTCGGTAGTGACCCTGGTCACTACCGACCGCGCCAACTGTTAAGTCAATTGAAAATATTCTAGACTAGCTCTTCGGTTACGACTAATCGTAAAGTTGCAGTTTAAATGTGAAATAGAAAATAAAGGTAGTTCAAGTCTCTGGTCATCTTTTAAAGAACAAAGTTATACTGGTCAATATACAAACTATTTTAAGAGCTGACCAATCGCCAGGAAGTCACTGAGTGTCAAGGAAGAAACTCGCTACAGGAAACCTATCGTAGTTTTGATAAAACTGGTTGTTTATTTATTGTTGAACTGTATTGCACTAAGTATCTACTTCCCTCCAAAGTATACACTTAGTGCCACTACTTATTCAAGGATAAGTTAAATATCAAATCGTGCATCTCGAAAAAGGTGTTGACTAATATCTCATCATAAGTCCAACGATAACTTCACTTATCCTATACCTACTATTAAAGAAACATTTCTGGGAAATGAAAAAAAATTTCGACCTCTCCATACAAACTGTTCGACCAGAGTGAGCAATTTGTATGGGAAGGTCAAAATTTTTTTTCATTTCCCAGAAATGTTTCTTTGGGAAAGTTGTTCAGTTTCATCGACTGAACACGTCCTTTCAGTTTTTGGTACACCGTCCCTTACACCCTGTATATTAAAATTTGTAATCGGTTTCTCGAAAACGGCTCTAACGATTTCGATGAAATTTTACGGGGGTTTTCGGGGGCGAAAAATCTAGGTCCCATGTCTGGGAAAATTCGTATTGATAAGCATTTAATAAAAATACCGCGTTTTAGACAGAAACCTACAGCGCTTTCTGTTGACGGGTAGCATAGCTTGCTCACCCGATTATATTTTAATGTTGAGATAGCTATTATAGAGCGAAGCTCGGTCGACCGGGTACTCTACAAAAAGTCGGTAACTTCTAAAATGTTTCAAAAATGGATGGGATGTAAAACTAAAGGTGAGATCGGGGTAAAATCATAACCTATTTAACATAAAAAACCGGTCAAGTGCGAGTCGGACTCGCTCACTGAGGGTTCCATACCCTTCCACCATTATGACATACTGTAAGCTTTTGCCCTTTGAGTTTAAAAACTAGATTCAGAATAACTAAAAAGATAAACAAATAAAACATAGAACCTCCTCCTTTTTTGAAGTCGGTTAAACAATAAAGCCAATGAATTCAATAAATGAATAAATTCAATTTTAGATTATTGACACAATACTTTGATCAGTTTTAATACACCCTTTCAGTATTTTCATAATACCCCATATATTTGTTCTCTATCCTATTGCCAAGGATTTATTAGAGTAATTGGAATTCCTTATTAAATATTAATAAAATGCCTGGAATCTTTGTTTCTTATGGAAAACGTTAGGCAATATGATATGAATCTTTATTAAACTGAATATTAATGGCGGATTATTTCGACCGTGTTATATTGGATTCCAAGCCGATACCGATAAAACAAAAGTAAGTAATATAATAACTGTTTTTGCTCCTAACTTAGTCGGCGCTTTTATTTTGTTATCGGTCATCATAACATCCCATGAAATGTCCACTACAGGACAGGGAGCTCCTTCCAGAATTCCAGCTTTTGCTGAAACAATGTGAAGGGAAAGTACTGCCGTGAAGTGCTGCCTAAAAAACTAAACAACTTTGAAACGGGTCGAAATACGAAATAAAATTCCTTTGCCCCATTGAAATTTCATCAACTGATAAGGTATTTTGTATCGGGGGGGCGTTTTATGTGGACAAAGTAGAGATAGATGGAGTTATTATTTTATGAGTTAGGTGGATATTGGATGAAGCTATTTGGTCTCTTATACTAAGAGTGTCATTATTCTCTATTGTGAGCAGCTTATTAAAGCTATAACAAGTCTTTCTGGACTAGTCCAACCAGCGACTGCTAGTACGTTCGACGGGCCGTTTGTCGGTTGGTTACCCAAGACATGCTCTTTCGATCGCACGATCACATAATTTTTTTTAAATATTTTATTCACAAGTTTTATTTACAAAGTGAACATTTTAGCCTAACATTGAAATTAAAGCCAATGTGTAGGTATATGTAATATGTATAAAATAACACTATCATGATTACATTCCTTCTTAACGTGTGCTCAATAAGCATATTAGATGTTAGTTTGAGGGTTTAATGGTGAACAAATCTTAGTTACTTATCAAAACAAATAACTTATTAAACGCTTTACTTGAAGAGTAATACTAGCGTACATTTCAAAGCTTTTGGTATAATTGATCATTATTATTCATTCAGGAACTTCTTGTTAGTTCTTCAATAACTAGCTTGGCTCCTGTTCAAATGTTATTTCACTAATGAGACAATCTAAAGGTGCCAAATTGCGCTTGAGTTTACTCGTAACATGGCTCGTAGTGAGTTCTTTTTAAGTGTTGTAAATTGATGTTTTCGTCCACACATACAAAGTGTAATTAAAAAGGTTTAGCAAGAGTGAATCTGTCCATAAAACTGATCAACTTTTCCTCTATAACAAAGAGCGAAATATAGAAAATATGCAACTTCTCAGACTGAATGATATGCATTTTGTATGAAAAGCCAAAAAAAATTCGTGTTTTGACGTAGGTACGTTCCTTAAAAATAGTTGTTTTTACCCCTTACTGTTACACCCATCTAAGTAAGATAAGAAACCGTAATATCACTAGTACAAAGTTCATTTTAAATTTAAAAGTCTGGCTCTAGTTAATGGAGCACAACTATGAAAATGTTGTCTTTATTTCCTCTCTTTCTCTGTAACTCCATCGCAACATCGATGTTTTTGAAAATTTTGTTCAAAGATAGTTTTAACCCTAAGAAAGGACATGGGCCTCTTTTGAAAACCCCTTAACGGTTGTTGTCATGACAGATATTCTGATCTCCAATATTATAATATTTAAGTCACCAGTGTTTACTAACTTTTCATAGCTTTACGATATTGTTCATAAATGGTTGTTGTATTGACTCCTTTGTATGAACTGTCAGAGCGCGGCGGCTTTTCGACCAATCCCAGCGTTTTATGGAAAGGGTAATATTGTGGTGGGAGAGGTCTCTTGAACGTTCGAGCCAGCCTCGCTCAGGCAGTCGTATTTTGTTCTTCAAACTGGGAGATGCTACCTTTAAAGGAGTAATCACGTATTGTGTAAAATTATGAAGACTCTTCTTCATATGTATGGTATTGTGTTAATGTACCCATTTTAACACTGTGTAAAGTGAATAACTTATTACAAAACGTAAGTAGACTTCGAGTGTTTTATTTAACATATTTCTCAACTCCCTCTCATTTGTTAACATGTCGGAAGCGGGATACGAGCCCTCACTTCCCACAAAGTGGACTGATAAAGTTCAAAAATACATCTGCTGTATCTCAAAAACTGACTTGTTTGAAATGAGTGGAAAAACTGGAAAATCAACTACTTGTTTTTTTTTTCTCATGTGGTATTTTTTTCACCTTTTTTTTAACGTTGTGTTAAGGACGAGTGATTATTAAAAAGTAAATAGTTATGATTGTATACTACCTACATGCTACCTACATTTAAAATAATTTTTGCACAAAATCGTTAGACGTTGGTAAGGAATAAGTGTACACAGTTCACTTTAACCATTTATTATCAAGCCTGAGTTTAAAACAAACAACATTTCGTGCTTTCATTCAGACAAATTAATCTTTTAGTTGTGTTTTACATATGGTTGTAATAATTTTTGGTGTAGGTACGTATTCAAAATAATAGTCTGAAGGTCTATTGGTTCGTATTCCCATGCATAGTTCACTGTTTCAATTAATTATGTTCTTTATATTGTTTGAAATTTACTGCTGCAAAAAACACGTAATATCTAACTACGAGTAAAAGCTACTTAAAAGTGTCCACTATTACGTTTATAGATTTCATTCAAACATTGATCGCTTCTATACAATAGATACTCGCGCTGGAATTTTTACATTTCAGGACGTCATAATGGACTAAATCCGTAACCGTGGCAAGAGTCTAGCTTCGATTCGAGCGTTGCCTAGCTGTGCAGCGCAGCAGACTGCGCCGGGCGAGCAGCAGGCCGAACAGCAGCCAGCCCACAGCAGTCGGGGCCTCGTGGACAGCAGGCCATGCAGCCAGACCACAGCAGTCGGTGCTTGGTGGACAGCAGGCCATGCTGTCAACCCACAGCAGTCGGTGCCTGGTGGACAGCAGGCCATGCAGCCAGCCCACAGCAGTCGGGGCCTCGTGGACAGCAGGCCATGCAGTCAACCCACAGCAGTCGGAGCCTGGTAGACAGCAGGCCATGCAGCCAGCCCACAGCAGTCAGGGCCTCGTGGACAGCAGGCCATGCAGCCAGCCCTCAAAAGTCGGTGCCTGGTGGACAGCAGCCTATGCAGCCAGCCCACAGCAGTCGTCACCTGGTGGACAGCAGCCCATGCAGCCAGAACCACAGCTGGCAGTCGGCGCCTGGTGGACAACAGGCCATGCAATCAGCACCACGGTCATCCGCGCCTGCAGCCCGTGCAGGCCGTGCAGCCAGCGCCACAACACAAGGCGACTGGTAAGCGGCAGGCTGTGCGTGCAACCAGCTGCCACTCGCACAATCAGCCCAGTGAGTAGTCAACTCCGGGCATATGGAGGTAACACCAATGACTTGGTTTTTGGTTCTTTTTATAGAGTCTCAGTAGTTAGGCTTTGTAGTTAACCTTCCTTGACCCTGATGCGGCAGACACCCATAACAATGCGGTGACTGATTTCGACAGTACAAAAATAAAAATTGTAAACGATGTCGTTAAGTTTAAACAAATTTTAACAATCTTCTGTTGGACTAGGAAACAATGTCCTAAAATAGCATGAAGGATATACCCATGGTACTATTTTGTTAGAATGTTTCAAGCCAATTTAGTCCTATACTATTAAACGAGCCATAATATATTTGTAAAATGTTTGTCGATAACGGCTCTAACGATTTCAATGAAAGTTACCATACGGGGGTTTCCGGGGGCAAAATCGATCTAGCTAGGTCTCATGTCTGTTTTTCCCCGTGTTTCTAAGCATTTTTTTAAAACATCGCGTTTTAGACAGAAACCTAGAGCGCCAACTGTTGGCGGGTACCACAGCTTGCTCACCTGAGGCGGCTAAGAGCGAAGCTCGGTCGACTAGGTACTAAATCTTAAAGAAATAAAACTACATTTCTATTCCAAATCAAACAAACTGTCCAAATTAAAATATTAAAAACGAAGAAAAAAAGAACTGCTAAAGCAAATAAAATAAGTTTCATAATAAATGTCTGAACTAAGCTGCACTTCTCTTCAGAATAGGGTAGAAGAATTTATTAATCAGTAGCTTTACAATTTAATATTTAAAGGTTTATATAACAGTGACTAATACCGTTAAATTAGTTCAAGGCACATATGAGACTAGTCACAATTTAAAACTGAAAACCTACTCATCTCAAAACATACCAATTTCTATAAAAAAAAAAATCGTAGCTTATGTTAGGGATAGTGTTGTATTTTTTTGAAATATGAACAGTTAAATCTGTTCTGTAGTAATTGATTAACCCAGTGACATTTTATCTGTAATATTATTGTAGCGTAGATTAGTGAACAATCTTGTTTCCAGCGAGGGACACTCTAACCACTCAAATCTTTTTAGTTATTACGCTGAATTTTACATAGTTTCAATTCGTTTGAAAGTTTTGACAGCTTGTAACTCGGTCGAATAGTTCCTTGCTTTGGTTTTAAATATTTTTACGAGTGGATTTCCGGTCGTTTCTCTATTCTGATTGTTGAGAATAGATTCGCGAATTCCATTCGCCCAACCGTTTTGCCGAATCAATCAAATAAGCAGCTTTGCCTGACGTCTGTCACTGCGTCTTTTCGGTGTCGATGGGTGGTATCTGTATCAATTGGTAGTTAATCTTTATAATCATAGTAAAATATATAAAATTTTAATTAATTTCATACCGATTACACGGTGGCAATATTTTTTTCCTCGTGCTGATTTGCAGCGCCATCCAGTGAACATTTCAAAATGTGGTCGAAAACACTCTATTCAAGTGTGCTTTCTTGTATCTCTGGGTGGATGCTCGCAATAAATTTACACTCGATTCTATATACATAAAAATAATACGAACTAAGTGGTTTTTCTATGCCGCATAGATCTGTGTTTTATTTAGTTTTATTGGTATCTTTTGTTAGGTAGTTTTATGGCAAAGTCCCCTTTTTATGGTGTGACAAAATGACATTATAAGTAGTTGGGTAAAACAAAAAAAAAACAAAAATTATACGTGGGACACTCAGAAATATTTGCGACACTAAAAAAAATTGTTCTACAGGTACATATATTTTTATTAAATCTTTTCAAAGTACTCTCCACCAGCCTCTATACAAAGATTCATGCGTCTGAACCAGTTTTCAAAACACTTTTTCCAGTCCGCCGTAGACACCTCGTTTACAGCCTGCTCGAACGCAGCCAGCGCATCTTCCGGCGACGAAAATTGTATCCCCTTGAGCTGATTTTTTATTTTTGGAAATAAAAAGAAGTCACACGGTGCTAGATCAGGGCTGTAAGGAGGGTGACCCAGGAGTTTGACTGGTGTGCTGTCCAGGAACTCCCTCGTTTTGAGCGCGGTGTGTGCAGGCGCATTGTCGTGGTGGAGCAGTAGTCCGCGGAGCCCTGTGTTTGGTCGCTTGTTGCTCACAACAGAAAAAACTTCTGGTAAACATTTGGTAGTATACCATTCGGCGTTGATGCTTCTTTGATCTCGTAAGGGAATTGAGGCCAAGTGGCCAGTCAAATTAAAAAAGCTGGCGATCAAAATCTTCCCCCCGCTTCGAGATCGCTTCACTTTGGTAGGCGTTGGTTCATTTTGAAACACCCAAACTGTCGACTGGCGCTTGGTTTCTGGATCGTATTGATAAATCCAGGACTCATCACCTGTTACGATGTCGTAAACACGCCGAGACGAGCCTGCTTCAAATTTGTTCAGCATATCACGGCACCATTCCACCCGGGCCTGCTTCTGAGCGTCGGTGAGGTAGTGCGGCACCCAGCGCGATACTATCCTCCTCACGCGAAGATGCCCGTGTAGAATCTCGTGAACGCTTCCCGATCCAATCTTTAATATGTGCTGAATCTCCTGATATGTAATTCGCCTATTATCTTGGATTAAATTTTTCACTGCTAGCACGTTTTCTTCCGTAATAGCCGTCAAAGGGCGACCGCTTCTTTCTTCATCCCCCAAGGTTGGTCGACCGCGCCTAAATTCGTTATACCAACGATACACGGTTGCCTTGGAGGGGCCTTCATCCATAAATGCCATTTGAAGTCTATCGAACGATTCATCCGGTTTCAGGCGACACTTGAAATCGTAAAAAATCATAGCTCTAAAATGTTCCCGGCGCAGATCCATTTTTCAGTAAGACACGATACTTTGAATTGGCTCGCAAAAAATGTGGAGGGAAATTTTGAAAATGGAACACACATATTTTTACTTACAAGTAATCATATTTTCGAAAAAGATTCTGACCGGCCAGTCTCCCATATATAAAAACTATTTTTCGCAATACTTTCTGAGTGGCCTGGTATATATATTGGAAGTTCTCTTTAACCTTTCTTCAACATGCTTATTGAATTACAAAAAAAAAAAAAAACATATACTCATCATCATATCGTGTGGGTTGCAAGGTCGATGACCGACCTCACAAAATACATATACTAAACTTAGATCAATTATATCAATAGTTTAGACTTGACACTTTTGAAAATAGACCGAAATGACAGCCTGGTCGATAGGAATCACAATTTTATTTATTGTTAATTTAAGCCCTTAAGCAGAATAATCACGAACACTAAATATCGTTAGTAACAAAACATCGTCATATCAGCCGAAAGACGTCCGCTGTTGGACATAGGTCTTCCCTAGAGATCTTCTTGATGCCCGGTCCAGCGCTGCTTGCATCCAGCGGCTTCCCGCGACCTTGACCGGACCGTCGGTCCACCTTCTGAGAGGCCCGCCTATGCTTCATCTACTGGTACGGGAGTCGCCACTCTAGTGCCTTTACGCCTCTTCGGCGATCGGTTCGTCTTGCGATATGCCCTGCCCATATGGTGAGCCCTGCCAGTAAAACATAATTAATTAAAATCTTCAATAAAACAATATTCGTCAGAATGTGATTTTGGCCGACTTAAAGTATGTGAGATGATCGGCGGCATAAGCATAATCGACGAAGTATTGTTGCACTTACAAAAGAGACTGCTGATATATACCGTGGTAAACTGACGATTGAAGTATATTTATTTTGGCTAGTCGGTGAACACTGCACTACACTATTTTTCGTTGCTGTTGGTCACAATTCACACTAATTGTATTCCTTACTTAACTAACTCTTTTAGTAAGCGAGGTTTAAATTACTTTAAAATCAAAATTCGTTGATTAACCAATCACGTTATACAATCGCTCGTCTCTTGAAATATTATCAAAACAACGAAGACGGTCACTTTTATCGATTAATTATAATTATAATATCACTTTTATCGACCGAAGTGATGTACACAGAAGAGAGAAAATGAAAATTGTTCGGTTGATAAAATTAATAGTTAAGACTTGATAAAGCCCAACTCATTACATTAGATCAACTTTCTGATACTTTTATATATTACCATACCTATAATGTAGTTAAACTTTCCCAAATTACACGTAACTTGACTATAAATAAAAAAAAATATATATATTGGCGTATAGATAAACATGTATCACGATTTCACGTCACCAATTTTGATTTGACAATGTGTGCGTTAATTTGAGTCAAACCAAAAAAAAAAAAAATAAAAAAAAATTTGGTTTAGAAAAATACTGTATTTAAAATACATATGATTATTCCATACATTGAACGATAAATATCAGTTATATTAAGCAGAAATAAAAGCGAGAATATCTTTAACTACCTATTACCCGCGACTTCGTCTGCGATGATCTAGCGATAGAGTAAAGAAAACACATTTTCCAAAGGAAATACTAAAACTTTTCCCTATGTTTATCTGAATCTTTTCAAAGCTAGAGTGAACAAGCATTAGCGAGGCTTACCTCCTTTCATGCTTGCATGCTACATCAAAATAATAATAAAACAAAAAGATGGTGTAGTTATTGTAATTAATTAATAAGAAAGAAAGGAAAGAATCATAAGAAATATGACACTTCAAACGAGTGTGAACATCCTCTAGAGTTCTTAATACTCGATTGGACACGGGAAAATATTGATTATAATCCCTAAGTACTAATTATAATCCCTTTGTAAATTTTTCATAGAGTTCCCTGAGAATTTATGGAAAATGTATTGCACTTTATGTAGAATTGCCTTAAGGCGTAAATAGCTACATTTGCTTCATCTATTGTCTTATCTTCAGAGGTTTTGTGATTTTGTAGGGTGGCTCTTTATTGCACTTCAATTTATTGAGATGTATTACTTAAGATCCATTACTACACATGAAAATGCGGACTTACCTCGAAATGGAACTTCTTCCAGTCAATTATTGAGGCTAAAGGTGATATACATTGCAAAATAGGTGTGCAAGTTACCTAGCACTGTGCAAATCCCTAACTAACAATACAGTTAAAGAAGCTTAATAAATTTGGCTAACTAAATATTACTTTAGTTTAAGTGTCAACATTTTAATACCTCTACTGTTCCCAAATTGTAATTTTGAAACTCTATTACCATGCCATAAAGTCCAGAGTGTTCCTACTGACGTGCAGTTGGGTGTACCTATGCACATAACACCTTTCATTAAGGAAAAGGCACTTATTTACATATTATGAGTATGCATGTTTTGTATAAACAATGATACTACGTTTGAATAAATTTTTCGCATCTATCTTCGGCCACTGAGATTAAAATTTGAATGAATAAATCTTAAATATGCGACTATTATTAATAATTTGCTTATTATTTATAATCACACCTAAACTCTTTACTTTGTAGTATTTTTACTACACTGGGCATAACCTTAAGGCCTTTGGTGACGATAAATAAAGCTTTCATGAAAATTGGAACCTTTAACCTTGCACTTAGGAACTTACCTATTGCCTTGTTGCGTAACTTATGCGGCCTTGTAGCCGAACTCATTGATATACGGCCGTGTAGCCCAATTCATTGACATATTATGGTCTTATAGCCCAACTCATTTACATATAAATAACAATCTTTTATTTCATATTTCAACTCATTGTCATATAAATAATAATCTTTTATTTCAGATTAGAAATAATGGCCTTGATGCCAAACCATGGCCTTGATGCCAAACCCTGGTCTTGATGCCAAACCATGGCCTTGATGCCGAACCATGGCCTTGATGCCAAACCATGGCCTTGATGCCGAACCATGGCCTTGATGCCAAACCAAACCATGTAACAATCTTTTATTTCATATTTCAACTCATTGTCATATAAATAACAATCTTTTATTTCAGATTAGAAATAATGGCCTTGATGCCAAACCATGGCCTTGATGCCAAACCCTGGTCTTGATGCCAAACCATGGCCTTGATGCCGAACCATGGCCTTGATGCCAAACCATGGCCTTGATGCCGAACCATGGCCTTGATGCCAAACCAACATAACATACATACATACATAACATCACGCCTCTTTCCCGTTGGGGTAGGCAGAGACCACAGTCCTCCACCTGCTACGATCTTGACATACTTCCCTTGCTTCCTGTACTTTCATCAATCCTTTCATACATGCTCGTCGGTTTAGGGTACTTTTAACCTGGCCTTTATTCAGAACGTCCTGAATCGCCAAACCAAACCATGTAAAAATCTTTTATTTCATATTTCAACTCATTGTCATATCAATAATAATCTTTTATTTCAGATTAGAAATAATGGCCTTGATGCCAAACCATGTCTTTGTTGCCAAATCCTGGCCTTGTTGCCAAATCCTGGCCTTGTTGCCAAACCGTGTCCTAGTGCCAAATTTTGGTTTTTTTATCTACAGTTCTACATAATTTTTATTACTATCATTGTTTGTTTGTTGCCATGTTGCCTTGTATTAAACTTAATATTATCATAATTTTATTGTAAGTAGTAATGTTATGTAGGCATTGTTGCCCTATGTAATAACTAAAATCTTTTTGAATCTATTGTACTTAATTTGTACTTTACGTGATAACAACTGATGTAAACAAACTATATTTCAAAGAACTACGAG
Organism: Athrips mouffetella; assembly: GCA_947532105.1. Lineage (NCBI taxonomy): Eukaryota > Metazoa > Arthropoda > Insecta > Lepidoptera > Gelechiidae > Athrips > Athrips mouffetella. The sequence continues at coordinate 33,978,706 of OX383957.1, read as the reverse complement.
TTCCCAACCTTTTTGTTATTTAGATTTTGTATGAGACGTCTTGTAATATTCAACGTCAATATTTCTTGACAATCTTTATTAATTCTGTCAGATTACTTCATAATCAAAATTAAATCTTGTGTTTGATCAATTTCACATAATGTAAAAGCACTGTTAAATAATATTGTGCCATATTATAGCAAACATTCGGATCTCTATAACTTATAAAGAAAAGTGTTGTACATGTATTCGTTTTTGAGAGACGGTACGAGGACGTACCTATCACAATCGGATGGCCGACTGTTGTCATGACAGATATTCTGATCTCCAATATTATAATATTTAAGTCACCAGTGTTTACTAACTTTTCATAGCTTTACGATATTGTTCATAAATGGTTGTTGTATTGACTCCTTTGTATGAACTGTCAGAGCGCGGCGGCTTTTCGACCAATCCCAGCGTTTTATGGAAAGGGTAATATTGTGGTGGGAGAGGTCTCTTGAACGTTCGAGCCAGCCTCGCTCAGGCAGTCGTATTTTGTTCTTCAAACTGGGAGATGCTACCTTTAAAGGAGTAATCACGTATTGTGTAAAATTATGAAGACTCTTCTTCATATGTATGGTATTGTGTTAATGTACCCATTTTAACACTGTGTAAAGTGAATAACTTATTACAAAACGTAAGTAGACTTCGAGTGTTTTATTTAACATATTTCTCAACTCCCTCTCATTTGTTAACACGGTTGAAACAGCGCTGCCGGGATAAGTACAGGCATCTTTTTATCGCGAATGAAATGAAAACAGCAATTCATTTTGTACACACTGTATTGTAATACGTCTCTCAATAAAAAAAAGATCCATAAAAAATGTAATACGAATCCATTGGAAATATCTGACACCAATAGATCTTACTCAGAGGTGTCTCCGAGTGCAGAAACACTTTCACTTCCAGCGGCGCCGCCGGCGCAGTTTGACCGATCGCCGCTCAAGCGCTCCGCTGACGGGCCAACGACCCCCGCTTGTAATTGTATCTTGTACATTATAAAGCCTTGCTTATAGACAAGCAGAGCGTTAAGCGTGTTCCTACGTATCGTTCAATAAAAGCGTTATAATTTCTGTGCTAGTTTTTTCTGAACATTTCGTGGTAAATGGCGTTGCTCATATCTGGTGTCAAAAATCCTGAAAGCTTTTTTGTCATTTTGTGTAATATGCTGAGAAAACATAAATTAAGATAATCATAGGTAATAGGTGAATATGTTTCAATTTAGTTGTATACTAAGCAAAAAAAACTATGCGCTTCTTGACGTCTTCAGATAGTGCTTGATACTGTAGGTTCCGTGCTAAGACTACTCTTACAAGTGAGCACGTTTTATCGTTCACCTCATCTGTTATTTGGGCGAGATTTAATTCAAGCGCAAGACCATTTATAATTAAGAGAAGAACGCTAACTGCCCCGCTTATCGCTCCGCGTTTCAACAACCGAAGCCTATCAGCACTTGTAAGTTTGTAATTCGGTTACGCCAAGTGCAAATCGAATGCGGAATCGTGTAATTGTGTAACGTGACCTCCTTGAGATGGACGGTGTAATGTGATGGGTTAAGTTGGGTTGGGTAATAGGAAAACAAAGACTTAAGTGAAGGTATTGACTGGCAAATATTTTTTGCCTAAATTCAGTTGGAACTGCAGGTTATTGAAGTAAGAACGGTACAAAATCCAGAGTGCTCGTGTTTATTATAAAAAAATAAGCGGATAATATTTTATCAGCTTTATTTTACACTTTACTTTTATGAGGTTTAGTTCACTATAGTTATTAGTCTATGGGTTCTCTGCAATTATTATCTCTTGTGTGACCTGAAATAAAAATCTATTATTATATTATTATACCAGGCCACTCAGAAAGTATTGCGAAAAATAGTTTTTATATATGGGAGACTGGCCGGTCAGAATCTTTTTCGAAAATATGATTACTTGTAAGTAAAAATATGTGTGTTCCATTTTCAAAATTTCCCTCCACATTTTTTGCGAGCCAATTCAAAGTATCGTGTCTTACTGAAAAATGGATCTGCGCCGGGAACATTTTAGAGCTATGATTTTTTACGATTTCAAGTGTCGCCTGAAACCGGATGAATCGTTCGATAGACTTCAAATGGCATTTATGGATGAAGGCCCCTCCAAGGCAACCGTGTATCGTTGGTATAACGAATTTAGGCGCGGTCGACCAACCTTGGGGGATGAAGAAAGAAGCGGTCGCCCTTTGACGGCTATTACGGAAGAAAACGTGCTAGCAGTGAAAAATTTAATCCAAGATAATAGGCGAATTACATATCAGGAGATTCAGCACATATTAAAGATTGGATCGGGAAGCGTTCACGAGATTCTACACGGGCATCTTCGCGTGAGGAGGATAGTATCGCGCTGGGTGCCGCACTACCTCACCGACGCTCAGAAGCAGGCCCGGGTGGAATGGTGCCGTGATATGCTGAACAAATTTGAAGCAGGCTCGTCTCGGCGTGTTTACGACATCGTAACAGGTGATGAGTCCTGGATTTATCAATACGATCCAGAAACCAAGCGCCAGTCGACAGTTTGGGTGTTTCAAAATGAACCAACGCCTACCAAAGTGAAGCGATCTCGAAGCGGGGGGAAGATTTTGATCGCCAGCTTTTTTAATTTGACTGGCCACTTGGCCTCAATTCCCTTACGAGATCAAAGAAGCATCAACGCCGAATGGTATACTACCAAATGTTTACCAGAAGTTTTTTCTGTTGTGAGCAACAAGCGACCAAACACAGGGCTCCGCGGACTACTGCTCCACCACGACAATGCGCCTGCACACACCGCGCTCAAAACGAGGGACTTCCTGGACAGCACACCAGTCAAACTCCTGGGTCACCCTCCTTACAGCCCTGATCTAGCACCGTGTGACTTCTTTTTATTTCCAAAAATAAAAAATCAGCTCAAGGGGATACAATTTTCGTCGCCGGAAGATGCGCTGGCTGCGTTCGAGCAGACTGTAAACGAGGTGTCTACGGCGGACTGGAAAAAGTGTTTTGAAAACTGGTTCAGACGCATGAATCTTTGTATAGAGGCTGGTGGAGAGTACTTTGAAAAGATTTAATAAAAATATATGTACCTGTAGAACAATTTTTTTTAGTGTCGCAAATATTTCTGAGTGTCCCACGTACTTCACATGTTGCAGACGGTCCTTGTCTTGTTTTTATGAAAAGTATACGATTTTCTGTGAATGAAAAGCTAATGAAACAAACTTACTATAAATTTCGTTTGTTTAACGGTAAAATCTCAAAATTTCTTTCCTCCAGACTATTTAAATATTTCCAATAATTTTAAGTTGATACGATAAAAGCTGCAATTCCTCTCACATTTCGATCGCAGCATCACGTAACTGCATTGCCCAACTGAACTGCGGTCTGTCTCTCTCTGGGACACCATGTGCCTTACTACATCTATGGCGTAATTTGTTGACCAATCAGAAAACGTTTGATGAGCTAAATACCTTCATTTGAAAGGACAGTTCAGATAGCTCTACAATAAGTATTTATTCAAAGTAGGCTCTTAACAAAATAATTACTTGGGTTCCTACCATTTCAGATCCCTCGTGTTGGATAAAAAAAGTTCCAAAATTTCATACTATGTCGAAACGTATTAGATATTTTTGTTCTATATTTATTGAATCTGGAAGTATATGAAAGAATCCAGCCCACATCCAGCGCATACCAAAATTTGAAACTTGAAGGTCGAGAAGAAATACCTTAGAATCGGGTTGATTTGTGAGTGAGTGTGTGAAAATTTTATAGCATTTATTTCCGTAACATCATTGTGAAGAAACTGTATAGTTTTGAGTGTAACTCATGATAAGTTTCTCATAGTTTAATAAGTTTTTCTTAGGTGGTAGGGCTTTTGTGCAAAGTTCGTCTGGGGAAGTACCACCCCCTAGCCTTTTTCTGCCGTAAAGCAGCAGTGTTAGCACTGCTGTATTTCGGTTCGAAGGGAGCCAGTGAAATTACTGGCACATGATACATATCATCTTAGTTCTCAGGGTGGGCAACGCTCTTTGCTGTCTTATTAGTGTCAAATGTATTTCACTAATAAGACAGTGGGTTTCATGGGTGGTGGTAACCACGTACCACCAGGTGGCCCATCTGCTCGTTTTCCCACTTGTGACATAAAAAAAGCAGTTTACAAATGTTTCTTCATACAAGAAGACCCAGCAGAAAACTAATATATGTCAGTACGCTAGGCTTGGTACTCATGCCTTTAAAATGCTCGAGTCAATAAATTGTATACATACTTATTGTGATAAATGTCTATAATAAAATTTAGATAATTTTCTGGCTAAAAAATAGAAGATAAAAGCTACAAATTATTAAATAACATTTTGATAGAGCCTTTGAAACAATATTTTGATAAAGAAGCGAAGATTAAAATAATATTGGAACGAGTTATCGTTCGTGCGTCACAAGCAAGTTTTGTAATGTAATTAATACTATACTTGATTGTATGTACCGTGATTTTTGGCATTAATTTCGTGAAACTGGTATCCTTGGACAATTTCTAGGAAGCAGTTTCTTGGAATGACATCATTTTTATAATATTTTGGATGATATTTTATGTTTTACTAAAAAAAAATTACTTCCGCTTGTTTGGCTCTACTACTCAATAGGTTGTTATTGAGTTGGCTGTAAGAAATTTCCATTTAAAAAATTTGTAGCTCTTATAACGTGTAATTTTACGACATGAAGCAAACTACTCTCGGGTGGAAGTTATAACGTAACAACTTTAGTTCTTCAACTTAAAATTAAAACGTTTGCCTCTTGCTTTATCTAGAGTTTTGAGACGCTGAAATTTTTATATACTTAGAAGTTTATTTTATTTATGAGGCATGTTTTAAATTAATGTAAAATTCAATTAGATTACATTTAATATTCTCATTACCAAATTCAATTCAATTATTTTAATTTATTTAATGTAATTTTATTCTCATCATCATCATCATAACATCCCATAAAACGTCCACTACAGGACAGGGAGCTCCCTCTAGAATTCTAGCTTTTGCTGGAAAAATGTAGAGGGGAAGTACTATACGAGTAGTCAGTAGTAGTCGCTTGTTAGCGTTACGGCTGGCACCATATGGACCGCGGTTGTAGGTGACCGCAGTACGTAAGATGTTAGATACAAAGTAGGATGCTGCTGCCCATCCTCCAGTTTATAACCCTTAGTCGCCTCTTACGACACCCACGGGTATGTAAGGGTTGGTACTATTCTTTGCCGGCACCACACGGGGCACACAGGGATTTCCCCTAATCATGAATTATTCTTGTTATTATGTTACTAACACTTAGTTTTAACGACAAACAAAATATGGAATGTAAATTATTTTGATTTGATTTTATCAAACAATTATATTGATCATCGTCATTAAACTTAGTGGGCCCAACGTATTAACGTGCATTTCAAAGCACGGAATCCAATCAGGTGATTCACCCTGCAATGTCCCAACGAAACTGCGGACAGACAGTCTGACAAAGTGATATTTGTTTGACGTTGTCTCCACCCGGATTTAAACCCATACCTTCCAGATCGAGAACCGAATTTTCTAACCAGCATAGTTTTCGCTACAATAAAAGGATAGTTGATATAAATAAAAACTTGATTAGCCTTAAAAGGACGCTTCAACCATAATTTTATTATGTTAATTTCAACATGTGTAAGCTAGAAATGAATGACAAGAAAACAACATATAGAAAAGAAAAAATCAATATTTGTGCACCTTTTAGTGCTGAGTACCACAAATTATTCACAGATGATGATAATATTTGCAATACCGTCATCATCATCTATGTATGGACTTTAAATAACTTTGTGGTTTCTGCGCAATTCAAAGGTAAATAAGTAAGTCATTATAGAATGTGAAGATTTTTTCTATTTGCGATTTTTTCGCACCTTTGGGCCTCTTAAAAATTTTCCTCTGTTCCAATATTCCTATAAATAAACAACCGGTCAAGTGTGAGTCGGACTTGCGCACCGAGGGTTTCGAGGGTATTGTAGTTTTTTATGAGAAGTAATAATATCAATATTTTAAGTAATTTTTTTGCCGATTTTTAAAAAACTGCGCTATATCGTTTTATTTTTCCTGTTACATTTAAATAAACATCTACTGACCTATTGATCATAACAAAAAATTTAGTCGTAAAAAAACACAAAAACCAATTTTGCAGTGTGCACATAAATTCTTTCACATGATATAACTTAATTGACCTAGTAACGAAAATTAAAAGATTTGACCCCGCTATTTACTTTTTATTAAGTGATCAAAATTTTAAATAAATAACCTAAGCAGTTGCTGAGATAAACATGTGTGACCCCGTTATTCATAATCTAAGGTGTGACCACATAGCAGAAACAGGTGTGACAGACAGACGAAGTAGCACCATAAGGGTTCCGTTTTTACCAGTTTAGCTCGGAACCCTAAAAATTACATATACGACCACAGACACAACTAGGTCACAGAATATATAATATTTAACACAACTAGGTTGGTTAACGCGTCTCCGGTAGAGATCAACTACGGTAACATGGTCCAAAGCTATATGGAAGGGGGGAGGGGGTCATGTTACCTAGTTTAAGATGACGTAGATTTGAATCCTGAATGTGACAGTAAATTTTGCAGTTTTATAATAGATATAAAGTACAAATGCCTAATCATAAACACATTAAATAGTTCACATTTATTATTTTAGGTCTGTAAACAATTTTCATTTCAAATTAGTTCATCTTTTGACATTACTTTATTTTATTGTTGAATGAATTATTGTTTGTGGAAATTTAGTCTAGGCAACGAAGCGGATCCATCGCATTAAATCCTCAGTCGATGAAACTTTGCTGGGGTATTACCCTACATGAGACAAACCTTCTATAAAAAAATTAAAAAAAAATCGGTATGTTTAATTATTCAATACAAAAATAACAAAAAATGTATGAAATTTTTTTTTGTAAAATTTTTTTTTGGATACATTGAATTTACATTTAATTCATGATTCTTTATCATCCTGTCAAATAAAATCTGCCTGAGAGAATTATGTTGGGGTCAACTGCTTCGTTGCTTACACTACTTTGTGTGTAAAAGGGTCACTTTAATTTAATTTTAATATTTGGAGCCCATGACAGGGTTCCCATACATACAAACTCATTTGTATTCAACATAATTACCTAATATTTATTGAAAAAAAAATCAGTTTCATAGAAAAGTTTAAGGGAAATTTAAAACATGAAGATTAAATATTAAAACATGGACTTGAAATATTTAAAACAATTTAGGCTGTACGTACATTAATTTTAAAATTTCAGACTTTGCAACAATGTGGCTCATATGAAAATAAGTAATTAAATGTTTTCGAAAACTCTCTCCTTTGTCCATTTAAAACAATAAAGTTCAAAAAGCTCCGAATATAAAATGAGCTACAAACTTCCAGACAGGGCCGCACGGGTCGTTAGACAGGAGTGAGGCGACCGAGTCTTCCTGTAGAGCCTGGCTTACTGTCCGGGCTCAGCAGCCGTGACCACCAAACGGAACTGGCCATTGTTATCGTAGACACCCCTTTGGAAATCGTGTTGCTTTTATTAAACTTAGGTTGAATTGAACTTGAGCTTTGTTTCAGCCAATAATTTCCCAATATTCACCTATCTTTGGAAATGCAATTTGTAGGACGGACACAGATTGCACACATGACTGCTTTCAGCAAAGTTTTGTTTGGCGTCTATACTAAGCGTGTCGAAAATATCAAATTGTTGGTAAATGTAGTCGCAGGAAGACTAAGTTATTTACTTATGAAGGAGCTGAAATCTGCATTGTATGACTTACTTTCAATTCAACACACGTATTTATTAAACTTCAAAGTTGAATGATATAAGTCACATTTACGGAACAAAATCAAATTAATTACCTAGTATCTCGGGAATGCATTTCCTCTGTAAGTGTAGTATACTATACTTAGCATTATTATTATTGCGGGCACACCGCACTGCCTCGGCGCATAGCGTTATGAATTTAATGAGGATATTGTCCACGTGAGGTGGTTTACCTCCACTATTAGCACACTTGTTCGCCATATTTATAGCGGTTATGTAACATGCCAGGCCTTGCTACAAAAGATTTATCTTTTATCGTTAAATTGGCCGTATCTTTTGAAACTTACTTTCTGTAATCTCTTAAATTGAAATTGAAAATACACCTAAATGTATCTCCAAGTTTTCGGCCATTCGTTGAAATCCTTTGATCAAAAATCTAACCACATCTTTCTCGTTGTTTCCAGGTGAAAGCTGCATCGAGAAGCCACTGGCTACCCTCTGGCGCAACTATCAGCAGTCGACGAAGCCCGATGTGGTGATGAAGCTCTCCGTCACCAACTCCGGCCTGAAGGGATTCACCAAGGAGCACGGCCTCACCGAGTACTGGTCCCACCGCATCACTTTCTGCGCCAGTCCCCCACACTATCCAAAGCTCTTCTGCTGGGTTTACCGCCACGAGGGTAAGAAGCTCAAACATGAACTCCGATGCCACGCCGTCCTCTGCACCAAAGAAACTATGTCAAAAAAGATCACAGAAGAACTACAGGTCAAATTGAAACAAGCTCTGGTTGAGTTCAAGAAGGATAGGATCTCGAAACAGAATGCAAGACTCAGTCTAGCAAACAGCGTATACGAAAACCCGAGCATGCCTCGTCGCAAGATACTACTCAGCGTTGGTGCTATGAACTACAGACCTCCACTTGAGAGGTCAAAATCAGCACCAAAACTCGGGGCAATTGAGGAAATGTGCTCGGAAGAAGATGAAGAAGAGGCTGAGTCGACAACAAATAAAAATGTCAGCGAATCCTGGACAGACGGTGATTACACAACACAAACTTTAGACAGGCGACGACCAGAATACAAATCCCCACGAAAAATGTCCTGTCCAGAAGGAGTGATTGCAATGAGAAGGATAAGAACGGACTCGGACAGTTCAGAGGGTGCAGCAGACGATCTGATCAACATTCTTGTGAAAGAAAGCAAGAAAAACGAAACTAGTCAAGATGAGAAGGAAAGGCTAACGTTAGAATCGATCGCGGAATCAAACGAAATGGCTGACAACGAGGGCGGGAAGCACATACAGAGCAACTTCCTCGTCACAGACAGCGACGACGGATCAGTTTCCTCCGGCTGCGAGACCGCCAGCACCGTCACCTCGTCCGACGCCGAGCCCACCTCCCTCCCCTCGCACTTTCCCCTCGAGGAAATACTAAAGGAAGAAGACGAGGATCGAGTCTCCGTGCACGACAGAATACAAAGCTACGAACTAAGGGACAACATAAACTATACAAATTCTATTCACAGCTCGAATGATAGATCTGAATGCTCTAATGAAGAAGTGAATCATGTACCGATCGGCGAGAAAAACGGCTTTCGTCGTCGGTCAACTTATCCACCGCTACGGGCTGACGCTATGTTGGCGAACTTCGAAAGCAAATTCGAATCTCTGATCGACAACCTAACGGACGTGGATAGTTTAAACTCGAGCACTGAGACTGAAGTATTTAAGAGCGCTGGAGACAACGACAGTGCTTGCAGTGACGAGTCTGGATACTCTGAACTCGTTGACGGCAAGGAGAGCGTCATCGGCAACACTATCATGGTATAAACTTCACATGCATTATGTAGTTCTCATCATACCTTCGGGCTGGTCACATCAATGCACATCGTAGCTAAATATATGTGAATAGACTATATGTAATATAAATTTAATTTTGTAAATAACAGGGTAACGTATTATTTGATCCAGTTGATGTATTATTTCTTTTAGTTCTGTGTACATAGTGTAATTTAAGTTTGTAAAACTATCTATCTAGATGGAATTCTATGAGATTTTTATTTGTACTGTGGTTATACTATTTACTTGAATGACCAAACGTATTGTTGTATCTACATATTGTATTACATTTTGTAATAGTTGGTATACTTGAGTAGCGTCACCTTGGAAAGGTTTGTAGGTACTTACACATTCCGCATGTATCGTCTCATCGTCAGGTCATTCGTAAACGTCTGTAGTGAGGAACATTTTCGATGAAAATAAATCATAAAATGATTCAAAATAAATGTGCTTTTATTGCCTTAACCCTAATGAAACGACAAAGATTATTCTTATTTGTCCAAATAAAAGAAGTTTGACAAAAAACCTTGAAAGAAAGACCATAAAAAATTTTCAGAGACAATTTATTTTATGATATTGTCTGTAGATCTTATGAAATCTAATAGAAGACCAATCAAAGAGTAACAAGATTTATTTTAAAGCAAACAACAATTTAAAATACGATTCAAACCTTAATTCGCATCTAAGACAAGAATTTGGCCACAAGCACAAATATTTGTTGAAACTGGTTTTGTTTTGGTTTCGATATTTATTATTACTTATGAGGTGTATTCGAGAAACGCCGGAGCATCGAATATTTATAACTGTGACTTACTGATTGGACATTTAACAGGTTAACCTGTCCTTAGTGATTTATGCGCATTAGTGATTATGATCACTATAAGCAGAATTAGATCAAATATTAAAGAAAAACACATCAAAAAAACATCGCTGCATGTAGGCAAGAAATTGGTTGCAGTTTATAAACGTACCGATTTTAACAGATACATGTCCAGCAGTGGACGTATTTCGGCTGATATGATGTACAGTCTAGAGCACGCCAAGCGGACACGTAAAGTACATGGTAGTGTTCCATTTCAGTCAATGTTTGTAAAGAAATTACATTCCCACTTGTCTAGAAAGACTGGAGGTATTTATTTTTAATTTTAGAATACTGGTTAACTAATATACTTATGTTGAGGAACAAGGGCTAAAGCTTGATTTGGTCTTGACTGTACTCACCTATTATTTTGTTTCATCATCAAAGAGCACGAAATTGATGATAAAAAACAATATATCCAATTACCTGCTTCTACAGGGTCTTTGGTAAATGTCTGCAAACCTCTCAGGTGGTAGCTCTACCCTTGAAACTGAACAACTTTCCATAAGAAACATAGGTTTAAATACGAAAAAATAATGTCAAGGCCATGCGCCACATAGAAACTGCATCAGCTGGTATCGCATTTAGTATGGGAGGTCTATTTTTTTTTTATTTGTCAACATACGTTCCTTAGGGATACTTGTTCTCAGTTTCATGGGTAGAGCTTCAACCTGAGAGGTTTTTAGACATTTACGAAAGACCCTGTAGAAGCTGATAAATACCAATCTTCAAAAAAAGATTTAAAAAAAAAACGATATTTTTGAGCTCCACGAGCTTATTCCACCATCTCCCTTCTACCATCGGGAGTCCAGACGCACCGCAGGATATCACCCATACTTGGTTGATATTCCCCACATTTGCACAAAGTACTTTGAAACATCTTTTATAATGCGCACGGCTAAAGAGTGGAATTCTCTGCCTGCGTCTGTGTTCCCGTCCCGAGTTCATATAACCCGAATCTATTCAAGTCGCGAGTGAATAGGCTTCTTCTGAGCAAGCTCGCTCCTTCATAAACCTCATCTCTGTCTTCAAGACTAGATCGAGGTCAAGAGTAAGCCCATTTTCAATAAAAAAAAAAACAAGATAATAACGGTAATTAGTCGCCTCTGTGGTGTATTGGTTAGAGTTCGGCTCTTCATCCAGGAGGTACCCAGTGGAAATCCTGGTGGGGCATCATCAAGCAACAATCACTTCTTGTCCCAATTTGGTTAGGAGCATCCGAGAATACGATGATTCCGTGTTTCGGAAGCTTTTGGTCCCACCCCGTGATCCCATTAACTCTCTATCAATGAAAGTAGACGTAAAATGAGCCTTGTCAGTGGCCTTTGGCGGCTCAACCAATAACCAAAGAGGTTAAGTAAAAAGTCAACAACTACAGGGTGAAATTGGAAACATTCGACAAATATTGAGATTAAATACAGATCGCGAAACTGAACAATTTTCGCAAAGGAACATATAGGTCATCGGACGAAAATCATTTTTTCCCTTTCATAGTAAAGTCAGTCAGCTGACCATACATTTTGTATGGGAGATCGATTTTTTTTTACGTCTAACGACCTGTGTTCCTTGAGGAAAGTTGTTCAGTTTCAAAGTCGAATGTTTTCAACTTCACCATGTAGAAAACTAAGGTTTCTGAGGTCGATTATTGTCCTTACAGCTACGATATAATCAATTAAATAAACATCATAAACGTAATTTGTATCTCAAAATACTAAGAACAACAATCAGACAAATTCATAAACGGATTATTGAAAAGAATCTCACAAAATTCGGAATCTATTTTTATTTGATAACGCTCCTAACATCTTCAAAAGATAGCTTTCTTAGTTTCTTCCAAGAAAAAGGTAAACTAGTAAATATTTCGTCTCTGGGTAAGTGCTTCGTAAATAATATAGCAATTTTCAGAAATATAGGTAAAGAACAAGACAACTCGGGAGTGCGGATGAAATGTATGGCGAGCCATACTTTATGTCCGCACTCCCGAGTTGTCGCGTACTGTACTAATGATATCATGCAATTCTCGATGTGTAATTGCATCGAGAATTTTAATCTGAGAATCTTTACAGCTTTCAGGGAAAATAACACTTTAAAAGTTTTATAAAAGGTTCCATTAAAATTTTGTGGAAGTAATATTTAGTAAAGGCAACAAATTAAATGATTCCCAAAATATTTTTTTATACCCCCAATACACTTCAGACAAAATGGATGAATGTACACCAAATTGGCTGAACGTACACCAAATTTGGGTAACCGGCTCGGTTAGGTTGTGTTAGGTTATCTCGCGACCACAACGCACGAGCCGAGCGAGCGGAGCGAGCGTGCCGCGGCAGCGGCCGGCGAAGTGCCAGAAGCAAGTTTGGTGTACATTCATCCATTTTGGTAGACAAAATTTGGTGAATATTATTTGGTAAAAATTTACTCAAATTTGGTGGCAATACACAGCGTTTAGTAAAACCAGTAACACCCTATTATTTAGTGAATCTTACATCGTCCATTAAAGTCACCAAATGAATTCGGAAAATTTTGAAAACTTTGTGTCCTTCATATGTGCGGTGCCTGTAATTTGACCTTAAAATTAAGGGTTGTAGGTATATCACTGCAAATAAAAAAATCTGAATCAGCAAATCAAAGAAAATCCCAATCTTAATAAAAAATACTGATTGCATAGCAAAATTATTTCACCAACAACTTGAGTGCGTAACGCATCTCTATTAATATGTCGCTGCCGTATCGTATGACACGTAGTATTACAAACGACCGGCAAATCTACAAAATGCCGAGAAATTTTTAATTCGCTGTTTTATATAATACCTACTCGGGATCGGTTAGGTTGGGTTCAGCTAACGAACCTAAAGTTTTTTGATGCACAGTCATTATTTTTGATGCGCATTTAAGTATTTCCCTATACAAGTAGCAATTTGGTATTTTTGATGTGCGATCAGTATTTATGATGTGCAATTAAATATTTCAAATGCGCTATCTAACTCTAAAAACAACAAAATACGCTCGTATCACTCTAACGAATGGTAGATGGTTAGTAGAAAGCAACACGCGTATATTCAGTTATGGTTAAATTCGATGGTGCAAACCACCCTAAATTAAGAGCACTAAGGGCCGTTTGCACTAAACTTAAGAATCGCCTAAGTTCTTGCTTAAGGGCCGTCAAAGTATTGCTAGGAGTGTCCTAAAGAAGTTAGGGGCGATTCTTAAGTTTAGTGCAAACGGCCCTAAACCTTTAAAAGCAGGTATATGACCGATAACACTTCTCAAAACAGATTATAATGATAATGCAAATGTGTAGTGGATGTAACCGAAATTGGGGCTGTTACGCACAGTGTGCACACGGCGTGACCAATGACCACCTGCGGAACTGTTTATGAAGGGGATGTGTCAGTTAATGACGAGAAGGTAAGAGGTTTTAAAATTATGTACAAAGTTATATGGAAACCGAAACATTCGAAAAGTTTTGAAAAAGATTTGCAGTATATTAAAAATTTTTACCAATAGAACAAGGTAATTATTACCTATGGTATGGATAATTTTAAGAAAACGTTATTTGTAATACAAACAAATTTAAGCAACCTATAGGGTCATCATCATATCAGCCGAAAGACGTCCACTGCTGGACATAGGCCTCCCCTAAAGAACTCCATGACGACCGGTCCTGCGCTGCTCGCATCCAGCGGCTTGAAGAATCAACATGAATCACAACCCATAGGGTAAACCAGAAATATTACTGACAAACTAACTATGACTCGAAATAACGACCGATTTTCAGTAAACATAGTAAATAATGTTTTTTTTTTTGTAAACCACGTAGCATCAAGAGCAGGACAAACGTGACACTCGACAACGATGATTGAGATAACAACAGTCCTAAGTTCAACATATCAAGCTTGACGTGCTCTTGATGGTACATGCATAACGTAACGTAAAAAAGTTTTTCCATGTTTAAAGTTTTGCATAGGGTTTATCAGGTAGCCAACTGAATATAATACCCGGGCAAAACAGAGAAACTCAGCAAAGCAAAGCCATATTACTGCAAAATTAAATGTTAAATAAAAATGTTGGTTTAAGCATTAAATTAAAATTAAAATCATTTTATTTCGAGATTCTTGGTCCCATAAAAAAGTACATTATTATAAAAATAAAATAAAAAGTAAATATAATAAGTATTTAAATGCTACTGCATACCACATACATGGGCAGACGATATAATGAGGCGGCCGGACAGAAACTGTATGAGATTGGTTTGCACACCCTGAGGAGTGGCTTTTACCTCCTGGGGCCCAGATTTTTTTTTGTTAGATATTCAAATAAAAAGTATACAAATCGACTGAAAAGTCAATCAATTGATCCCTAAAAATAGTGAAAAAAACATTTGCTGGAAAATTTAGTTTTTCTCAATGTTTTATATGAATGACATCAGGTCTCTGTGCCAACTGTAGTTACTGTAATATATATAAGACAGAAAATGTGCACTATATTTTACCTGTGAAAAGCAAATAACTAAACTTATATTATCATTGTCAGTCATAATGTAGCCCTAAGTTAATCAGTCAGCAGTCAGTTCTAAAATGACATCATTAATGTACTGCTTAAAAAAATCTTCATCTACACATATCAGTTATCAGGCTTTTCTTCAATCCCACTAAATGTGAAGTAATCAGTTTTACTCGCTCACACTCTCCAAGAGAGCGTACTTACACTCTTGGTGGAGAACTGGTATCGAGAGCAACGCAGGTACGGGATCTGGGAATATTGTTCGTACAGAAATTTAACTTTCATGCCCATGTGGAACACCTAACTGTTTCTGCTTACCGCCGGCTTGGGTTTGTGTTGCGTAACAGCGCCCCTCTTACAGATCAAGCGGTTCGTATGCTGTATGTGGCTCTCGTTCGCAGTATTTTGGAAACCAACTCAGTAGTTTGGAGCCTATATGAGAAAAAATATAACCTTATGTTGGAGAAAGTCCAAAAAAGGTTCCTGAGGCATACATACAAAAAACAGTATGGATATTATCCATTCATGTATCCCACTCTTTTTCTACAAGGACATTTGAGCTTCGACTCACTACAATTACGTAGATACTTAGCACTAGCAAAATTTGTTATAAATATTATTAGGAATAATATCAATAGTGTCTACTTATTGCAGCGTTTTCTGTGTCTGTCTGTGCATAACTCGTATCGGAGGGGAAGGCGTCAGGATCTACTAGCTCTTCCAAGTTCCAGCACAGATGCGCATAAAAATACACCAGTTTTGCGTGCCATCACGCTTCTTAATTCTGCAATCAATTATGAACCACAATGTGATTTATTCCATAGTAACATAAATTATTTGATGAATGCATGTACAAAATGTTTTGAAATATTGATGCCTGTGAGCACAATTAGTAATTGATTTATAATGTACTTAAGAGTTTATTGTAACGCTTTGGATTTTCTGTTATGTTACAATTGTATATAAAATAAATAAAATAAAATCATCATCATATCAGCCAAAGACGTCCACTGCTGGACATAGGCCTCCCCTAAAGATCTCTATGACGACTGGTCCTGCCGCTGCTCGCATCCAGCGGCTTCCCGCGACCGCCACCAGATCGTCGGTCCACCTTTTGGGGGGCCTGCCAACGCTTCGTCTTCCGGTACGTGGTCGCCACTCTAGAACCCTTACGCCCCATCGGCTATCGTTTCTTTTACGATGTGCCCTGCCCACTGCCACTTTAGTAGCGATTCTCAGGGCTATGACAGTTCCTTTAGTTTTTCTGCGGATCTCCTCATTTCTGATTCGATCGCGCAGAGAGACTCCGAGCATAGCCCTTTCCATAGCCCTTTGTGTGACTTTGAGCTTCCTGAATCCATGAATCAGTATCATGTATCAAATATATTGGCTAAATAATTGGTTTTTCTAATGGTGCAAAACTACCACTCTAATTATTGTCTGCAGGCACTGGTAGTAAAGTAGTACTCGTACTTGAACGCTGACCTTGCCCACCCCTCGTTCTAACACGGCCTCTTGATCGTCCGCCACGCGTTCTGGGTCCACCCCTGGTTCTAGCACGATCTCTTCTAGAAACAGTGATTGATGATCTGAACATACAGATATCTCAGATTCTGGACGGTTTTCTATTTCTGTGTCTGAAGAATTTAGAGAACCGGGATCAGAGTCAGTTTGAGACAGTGGAACATACTCTGCTGGGTCATCTTCGTCGAATTAACCAATTCCCGAGTTATTTAATATTTCTGTGATCTCGTAATCTCGTCCTAACCTAACCTAAACGTCGTAACCTATCGAAATAAAGAAATAAAACGATATAACTGCAAGTCAAACCTTTATAAATACTCAATGGCTTTCAGGTATTACAGTGGGACTTATACATTCACACATGTAATTGGAACCCGATGTATTACTAGTAAGACATAAAGTTAAAGAGAATTTATTTGCTAAACATGAGTAAACAATTATACAGGTGACATGTTGAAAGAAGATCTCCATGTTTTGCCTTGCGGCGTACAAATTAGATATACAAATATTATATTCAATATCAAGTGACATGCATCATCTTATGTCAAACTAAACTCATATTCAAGTCATGCATTAATTAAATGTCAAATTTCTATATCAAAAGCTTATTTTACCCCAAATGTCACATCAAAAATAATACATCAAAGTCATACTTAATACTACATCAACTACATCGTGTTATTTAAAAATTCGTCAACACTATAATAACATTTATTTTTTAAAAGTCCATGCAATTTTCGTTTAAATTGGCTTTCCTTACAATCTCGAATGTCTTTTGGTACTGCATTATATATTTTTGGTGCCATGCCAAACATACTTTTTGCCATAAGTGCGGTATTTGACAAATTGCTGCTGACAAATTTTTGTTTTATCACGTGGGCGAAGGTTGAACTGTTCTGTAAATTTTACTGTCTCGAATAAATCAGGATTTCGCTTCACAAACAGTGCTACTTCAAGTATATACAGCGATGGAAATGACAATATACCATATTTAATAAAGAAAGGCTTGCAGCTATCTGTAGGTGTATCCGGGCAATGTTTGGTACATTGCCCGGATACACCTCTTTTTACTTTTAAAAATAGTTTCTCTGTCTGTAGAGTTACCCCAAAATATTTACCCATACCTAAGATTTGAGGCAACCAAAGCATGGTAGGCTGTAAGAACAGTGTTCACATCTACTATTTTAGAAAGTTTATACAGAGCATAAGAGGACCCGGACAACTTGGAACTCAATATTTCTATATGTGGTTTCCATGTCAGAGACCTATCAATATTTACTCCTAAAAATTTTACTGTCTCAACTTCATAATTTTTTATGCCATTGTAATTTACGTCTAAACAAAGAGCCGGTACACGCTGGCGGAAATGCATTATTTTAGTTTTTATTAAGTTTACTAGCAAATTATTGCACTTCATCCAATAAATTATCCCATCTAATGTTTTATTTATTTCATATTCATAAGAATTCCTATCTTTGCATTCAATCACCACAGTGCTGTCATCGGCAAATAGTGTCATAGGATAATCTATATTTCGAGGTAACTCGTTAATATTAATTATAAACAACAGCGGACCTAAAACGCTACCCTGTGGGACACCGTAATTGACAGCTTTTTTACTTGAATGGTATATTTCTTCCCGTTTTGAATCAATATTAATTTTGGTTATTTCTAGGTATTGCTCCCGCTTTTGTAAGTATGATTCTAATAATTTATGAACGTTGCCCCTAATACCATATGAATGAAGTTTACCTAAAAGAATTTTGTGGCCAACATAATCAAGCGCTTGGGTCATATCCATAAATAAAGCCCAAATAGGTATTTTTATGTCAATATTAGCAGTTATTATTTTGACTTTTAACTTTACCAGTTTTTTTTTAGTTGTAACAAGATAACAGACAATTGTTTATACATCATTCAGTCTATTTCATTAAAATAAACAAAAAGAACACTAAATCTTTTTGAAAACGCTATAAATTTACTAAAAAAACCTAAATCACTTACCATGCGGTACCGGTCGTGACGCCATTGTTTACTTATAATGAATATAGAAACAAAAGCAAGTCATTTCTGCAACCAATCACAGCTTAAAAATGCGAAAAGATACCTTGTCTATTGAATTTTAATAAAAGTTCCGACGAATTTCACTAGATGACGGTGCAAGAATTTTTTATTTCTATGTCTTAAATACATGACGCTTGGACCCAGGAGGTAAAAGCCCCTCTTTTACCTCCTGGGTCCAAGCGTCATGTATTTAAGACATAGAAATAAAAAAAACAGTACGAGGCTTGCTCATCGAAGTCTTGTGGGATAAGGATTGGTTTCAAGGGAAGGGGCCTGACAAAAACTGAGGCTTGCACAGGACCGTGAGGTGTGGGGTAAGAAAGAGGAGGCCTTCACTCAGCAATGGGGAGATGTGGACTTAATAAGATGATGATGAATCCTATACAGAAAGACGACACGTTGATAAAAATCTGGATGAGGCTTGCATAGGAGCATGAGGTGTGGGGTAAGAGAGAGGAGGCCTTCACTCAGCAGTGGGTGGATATGGATTTAATAAAATGATGATGAATCCTACACAGATAGACGACAAGTTGTCAAAAACTGGATGAGGCTATGCTTAGGACCAAAGAATTCGGACTCCTTGCCGCTCGTAATAGCTCGTATGGGATGATATCTGCCATTGTGTCCCAAGTTGAATTGTCAAGTCATCAAATGTGATTTGCCATCCTTATACAAAATTTACAGAACGACGCCTATGCCGTTTTTACAATGACTGAATAAATGTCAGAATAACTTGTGACATATATTTTCATTAATCTTCCTTCTATTACCCATATATTTCTATGCATAGGACCATGAGATATCGGGTAAAAGAGAGGAGAACTCAGTGGATGCACGTGGGTGGACTTAATATGATGATGATGAATTCTACATATCTACTTGGACTATGGATGATCTCATAACTTTCCGTGCACTCAAAGCGAAACACAAAAGCGCAGATTGAAATAAAAATAATAATTTACGTTGATGAAATTTTTACGACTCACCTAGTCGTATAACGTGTCATTTCAGCTTTTTTACGAAATGGAAGTCAGACATAAAAAATACTACAAAGACCATCTAAAACCCATTTTTATGAGTATATTTTTGAAGACAATGCTTATTCTAGAATGAAGTCTGAACTGAGTTCAAAACAATTTTCAATTAGCGTAACAAAAAGTCGTTAGTATGGTTTAATTTGTACCTGACACTCTCCAATTCATGATTTTTAAACATGTTTTTGACAAAAAGAAAACTTTTTTTAATAAAACAGAACTAAGTAAAAAAAAAACAGTCAAGTGCGAGTCGGACTCACGCGCCGAGGGTTCCGATATACTTTTTGTATTTTTGGAAGCAATGAAGTCCATTTTAGGACAGCAAAAATAAATTTGTTTGTAAAGGTTATTTGCAGATTCATAAAAAACTGTGCAATTTAGAAAGATCGTTTTATTTTTAACGTAATTTTTACATAAACTTTTGTCAACTGTAGTTAATTCAGATTTTTCCTTACACAAACTTTGGAGATAAGGGGGGGGAATGGTATTTTTATTTGAGATTTTTCATCATAACTTGGAAAATAAGAGACGTAAAAAAATACAAAAATATATTTTAGAATGTACAAATGAAATTGAAATTGTATGTGAAATTTGGCCCCCTTTACAATAATAATCATATTTTTTTAAAATTCTTTAATGTGTTATTAAATTGGGCAACTATATTCTATAACTATTCCAAATTTCAGGTCGATAGCATGATTGGTTGCTGAGATATAGAGGTGTGACAGACAGACAGACGGACAGACAGACAGACAGACAAAGTCGCACCATAAGGTTCCTTTTTTAACCATTTTGGTATCGGAACCCTAAAAAGAAATGTTAAAATCGATCAGTGTCAATGACACTGTGAAGTAAATAAATCAGTTTTTCTTTTATCTTGAGTTTTCTGTCTGACTTATTGTTAACTAGTACAAAAATAGTTACGTCAAAATGTAATTTTTCCAGTGAAATCAGTTTAATCCAACGTTCACCAACACATTTTGCGGCTATGTCAAATTAATCAACTACAGCTGTCAGAAAAAAAACAAGTTTTGAAATAAACGCAAAAAATATGATTTAAGGTAAGTGTGTACAGTCAGCGTCAAATTAATATGAGCGTCTATCTTAGTCAAAATGATCTGTTGTATACAAGTTCAATTTCATATCCGCGACTAAGCCCGCGTCACACAGAGGCGGTAGCGGAAGCGTTCCGGGCCGGTATTTTTTGTAAAGTATGAGTTCTTATGCACCCTGTCACATTGAAAAGCGGTCGCGGCGGCGCGGTATTTTGTTCCCGCCAAACCGCCCCGGACCGCTTTCGCAATCATACCGCCTCTGTGTGACTTGAGCTTTAGAATTGTCATATAGTTGTAAGCACCCAAAGTGTTCAAAATATCTTGGCAACAAGGTTTCCAATATTATGTACGCGGCTATCACCGTCAAATTGATGTGAACGACTATAGTAGTCAAAATGATCTGAAGTCAGCTAGATCTTGTTAACTTCAGATCATTTTGACTACTATAGACAGTCACATCAATTTGACGCTGACGACCGCGAACATAATATGGGGAAACCTTGTTGCCAAGATATTTTGAACACTTTGGGTGCTTACAACTATATGACAATTCTAATGGCGTATATAAAATTGAACTTGATTACTACAGATCATTTTGACTACGATAGATGCTCATATCAATTTGACGCTGACTGTACAAAACTAGTTCTGCCGGAAAGTTTATCAAGCAAGCTTTACACATTCAGTAGATCTCCAGCATATTAGATCGCTCTGGTCGACTACAAACCGGAGTTTATCAGTTTTATCACTAAAATAACAACGGCATGGCATTAAATGTGTTTAGCTCGAGGCGCTCTTCACTAAACTTTACTAAACACAATATATAAGGTCCTAATGAAATAGTGAACATAATTTAAATAGGTGACTCAGACCATGAAACTGAACAACTTTCCCCCAAGAAACATAGGTCGAAATACGAAAAACCAAATTTGACCTGCCATACAAAATGCGCTATCAGCTGATGCAGTTTCTATGGGAGGTCAAAACTTGTTTTTCGTATTTCGACCTAGGTTCCTTGGGGAAAGTTGTTCAGTTTCATGGTCTGAATAACATACTAAAATTATGTTCACTATTTCATGAGGACCTTATATACTGCCTTAGATTGGCTGGAAGAAATCTCTTTTAGAGAAAGGCCCGCCCTTGTATAAGTCCTTTAATTTTGTTGTTTTTAGGGTTCCGTACCTCAAAATAAAAAAATTAACCCTTATAGGATCACTTTGTTGTCCGTCTGTCTGTCTGTCAAGACCCTTTTTCTCACGAACGAAAAGAGGTATCAGGATGAAATTAATAACGAATATTAAAGTCCATAAACCACACAAGATCTGAAAATTTTAATTTTTTTACAACGACGCAATCAAAAGATATGTGTTGGCTACACCAACACGAGTTCGGGGTTCACCGGGTGCTTTGTGACTTAAACACGAGATCAAGTTTACAAATCGTCTTTATTAAACACAGAGGTTCAAACAACGATAACAACAGGTAATAACAAGAGTCAACAAGAGTCAAACAGAAAACTTAACAAGTGACGAGCACGCAGGCTCAGACGAGTTCGCGGGCACTGGCACTGACTAGTCACTAACTAGTTTTCACTGTCTTGTCAACTCCTTGAGTGGACTGTATAACGTTCACTTGTTCACTGCACTGTACAACTGACTGTTTCCAACTGTGTTCGGATCGTAGACAGAACTGGAACTGTATCTTCGACTGTACTGTGCACTTGTATTATTGAGCTGTAGACTGTAACACTTCTTCAAGTGGACTGTATAGGGTTCGTTCACTACAGGAGAGTTCTCGACTGTAGACTGGAAGTTCACAGTAGACTGGACGATTCACTCAGTTGACTGGAACGGTTGACAGTTGATTACTGGACGATCACTCAGCTTCGAACTGTGTTGAATGGTGGATTTGGCCGCGCTTATATCCAGCTAGCGCCGGCCGGAACTAGCGTACGACACGCCGAGCGCACGCTGTCTATCTCGCTCGCACGCGCTGGCCGTCTCGCTCGCTTTGTGCTCTCGCGGCGTCGGTGCGGGGCGCGGGGGCGGGTGATGTTCGTGCGTAGCTTGCTCTGGTACTTGAGAGTTGCGTTCCGTGTCGCCGTCCGCAACAATATGGCTGTTTTTGTCCTCATCTCCATACATTTATGCAAAAAAGCAAAACCTACAGGGTACTTCCCATTGACGTTAAATTATGAAATTTGGCAAGAAGCTAGGTCTCACAGTACAAATAAAGGGAAAAGTCTAAAATCATTAAATATTTAAATTTTTCTCTAAACTAATAGTAACCAATTAAGGTGAGCTCCCGTTTCAAGAACTTTTTTATAAAAGAGGGGTCAAGTTGGACGGTCGCGGAGTTTTTAAAATAAAAGAGCAAAAGCTTTTAGTACATCATATGGTAGATAGGTACGGAACCCATACGGCGCGAGTCCGACTCGCACTTGGCCGGTTTTTATTTTACCTAAGTATATCGATAATAAATGATATGTAGAGTTAGAGTTACAAAACTGTACCAAAACAGGGTGTAAGCACATATTATAACAGTAAACAAGTTTGTGTAAGGGACGGTGTACCGAAAAAAAAAAAGGGTGTGCGCAGTCAAGGAAACTGAACAAACCCAAAGAAACATTCTTGGGAACTGAAAAAAAAATTGATCTTTCCATACAATCTGTTCGACCAGAAGAAGCAATTTGTATGGGAAGGTATTTTTTTTCCATTTCCTATAAATAATTAGTTCTTTGGAAAAGTTGTTCAGTTTCGTGGAAAGAATACGCCCTTTCAGTTTTCGGTACACCGTCCCTTAGACAAACTTGTTTACTGTTATATTTATATTTTGTGCTTACACCCTGTTTAAGTATTGTGTTAAAACTCTGTATATATTCAAAATCAACCAATAGGTACAAAAAATACAAGAAGTAGTGCTTACTTAGAAACGTGAAATTTGCACAACACTTAAATGAAAAAGGATGTGATTTATAGGGTTCCGTACCTCAGAAAAAAAACCGGTCAAGTGCGAGTCGGACTCGCGCGCCGAGGGTTCCGATATACCTATAGTATTTTTGGAAGCAATAAAGTCCATTTTCAGGACCGCAAAACTAAATTTGTTTGTAAAGGTTTTTTGCAGATTTCTGAAAAACTGTGCAACTTAGAAAGATCGTTTTATTTTTGCTGTAAAGTTTACATAAACCTCTGTCAACTGTAATTAATTCAGATTTTCCCTTACTCAAACTTGGGAGATAAGGGGGGGGGAATGGTATTTTTTTTGACATTTTTCATCATAACTTGAAAACTAAGAAACTTAAAAAAATACAAAAATATATTTTAAAATGTACAAGTAAAGCCCTTTCATATGATACCCCACTCGACCTAGTAGCGACAATTTGAAATTTGGCCCCCCCTATTTTGGCCCCCTTTACATTAATAATCATACTTTTTTCAAAAAATTTTCATGTGCAATTAAGTTGGGCAACTATATTCTAAAACTATTCCAAATTTCAGCTCGATAGCGTAAGTGGTTGCTGAGATATAGAGGTGTGACAGACAGACGGACAGACAGACAGAGCGGCACCATAAGGGTTCCTTTTTTTACCATTTTGGTATCGGAACCCTAAAAAAGTAGGCTTTAGGCATAGATACAGTATAATTTGTATGTGGATCTGTCTTTCTGCTCGCGTCTGTTACCTCCCTTTCTAACAAAGGACAGAATGCGCGTGTTAGAACAGAGCGGATTCGCGCTGTTTTACGTTTTTCGCTCATTTTTGCATTTATCTCAAAATGAATGAATGACTGAATGAACGAAGACTGACGAAAGAGATCTACCAGGTGAGAGTGAATGGAAACGTTGGAAGGGGAAGGCCTAGGCGAACGTACCAGGACCAAATTCAGGACGTTCTGAATAAAGGCCAGGTTAAAAGTACCCTAAACCGACGAGCATGTATGAAAGGATTGATGAAAGTACAGGAAGCAAGGGAAGTATGTCAAGATCGTAGCAGGTGGAGGACTGTGGTCTCTGCCTACCCCGACGGGAAAGAGGCGTGATGTATGTATGTATCTCAAAATCTGTACTCATAATATTAATTATAAAACAGCTATATTACTAAGCATAATGTTTTGAATAATGTGTAAAAACTCAGTTTCGTTGACTGCGCACACCCTTTCAGTTTTCGGTACACCGTCCCTTAGACAAACTTGTTTACTGTTATATTTATATTCTGTGCTTACACCCTGTTTAAGTACTGTGTTAAAACTCTGTATATATTCAAAATCAACCAATAGGTACAAAAAATACAAGAAGTAGTGCTTACTTAGAAACGTGAAATTTGCACAACACTTAAATGAAAAAGGATGTGACAAATTATTATTGTTAAAAAGCCATTCTCAGATTTTTTGTTGAGTTCGTTAGCCTGACGACGTACACACTCAGCAATACTGAGTCTGTATTAAAATTTTTTGGTCATCATAAATCCTATCTACTGCAAATACTGAATATAAACTAACGAACTGCAGAAACGGCTACACTTTCCATCAGGTGTCCCACCAGCTCATTTGCACACTTATCACATAAAAAAATATATGTATACATACAACTATTTAAACAGAGGGAGTGAGGAGGGAGGGAGGGATCGTGTATGAAAGGGTTGATGGAAGTAGAGGAAGCGAGGGAGGGAAGTAGGTATGTCAAGATCGTAGCAGGTGGGGGTGGGGGGGGTGTGGTATCTGCTAACCCCGACGGGAAAGAGGCGTGATGATGATACATGTATTTAAACAAAACAGGTGTTTCAAATATTTTAGTAGAGTAAAAGTTGCTGTTTCGAAGTTCCTGGGTTTGTTTTCCAGTCGAGGCAGATACCGGATGATGAGTTAGGGTATTTTTTTTCGGGTTTGGATGATTTTGTGTATGTGCCTGGATGGAACCCACGATGTAGGATTTTCCATGTGTGCAGCTGTGAGTGTGGTAGTGTGTGTGTACGCGCTCGTGTCGTGTAATCGTGTGTGTAATCGAAAAGCCGCCCTACTATCTTCTGCAATTTTATTACCTCTATTTTGTGATTCTGATATTTTATTTTACTTTATACATAGTCACTTCTAAACCATCCTTTACCTGTTTCTCTAAATCTTCAATATTCATGGCATTTATTTAAAGTCGCTTCCTACAAATATTACCCGCCAGTCAACAAGAATGTAGACAGCTCTTACATAAATATAAAAAAGCTGAAAAATAACACTAACTACCGTTTACACAAAAAATGTATTTCCTTTTATACGTAAATATGTCATTATAATGTTCCACGATCATCAAGTAGTTTAAAGTTTAAAACACAAAGCGTCAAATAATCGTCGTGCAAAAAAGGAAAAAAACACGTAACCTGTACTAACCCTGCAAAATTGCTTTGAAAATATAAAAAACTCGCATTACTGGTTTCTTGATTCGAAAAAATTTTGGACTAATGAATGCCAAAAATTATTGTTTAGAATATCAATTAGCATGTAGCAGGAAAAATTTTGCCAAGTGCGAGTCTAGTCCCCGCGCAATGGGTTCTGTATCATCCCACAATTTGTCGTGTTTTTTGCATTGGTTTTGGTTTAAGATATGACAAGAATTAAACATTTATTTTTGATTATTGAAGTGAAAACTTCTTTAGCTGCGCTTGGCACTTTTTTGGATGGGTAAAAATGTTAAACTCGCGTCAGATGTCGCGTCAGATCTGTGGCCTGATCGAAAAAGCGTCAACTGACAACCGTATTATTATTACAATACGGGTTTTTATTCAGTGACATAAAAGAAGTACGCGAGCAATGGCACGATTGACCCTTACAAAAAGCATAATATTCAAAAATGCAAGTTTTCACTTCTGCCAGCACTTGTTAACCTTTTTTTTAGCTAAAGCGTCATGATTTTTTTACAAATAATGTTATAACAAATACATTATAACCGAGACTATTACTTTAAAAACTTGAACTTGGTATTTGTCGCACACCCGACACCCTTATTATTTTATATTCTCAACTGGATACCGCCCACTCATCATAAAAGAGGTCTTAACAAACGTGAGCAGAAAGACAGACCCACATAAAAAATTTACTGTAACTTTACTAAAACCTTCTGAGGTACGGAACCCTATAAATTAAGTGCGTCGTTCCTTTTTCTCACGGCGGCGTAGTTACAAATACACCTACTGGGTATAATTTGCAAACTAAAAACACAATTAAAAGATCTCAGATAGTTGAGTAGGTACCTAAGCAAAAGCAAAGAGCTATCAAACACGAAGAGCCACCACTTTTTTCACTCTACCTTAAGCTCATTTTGCAGCCATGACATGACATGAAAACCACAGTATATTTGACGAAAAGAATAACATTGTTTTACAAATTAGTAGCTTTAGCCGATTGCTTTTGACAAAGCCGCAAAATGTGTTGGTAAGCGTTGTAATAATCGAAAAACAAAACTGATCAAAGTTGAATAATATGTTCCTCGCAACGTAATCAGAAAGTGTCAGCACGGTATTTGATTTTTGTTTAATCCTGTATAGCCCCATGTCAAAATTCGCAGGAATTGAAAGAAAATGTAGTTGTTTACGTAATAAGGTATATTTTTGAATAAATTTCAAAACAATTTTCATAAAGTTTCCATTTTCCGGGAACTCTATGGGAAATTGACATAGGGGTCATACTCGTACATAATCAAAATTTTCTGGGTTCACAAGTGAACCCGCGGGGCAACTGAGGTCTTCCAAAGCCCCGGTGTATCCTTTGGGTTACAGTAACTGCAACCCGGGTGAATCTCGAGATTATGCCTTATTGCGCAAATACTACGGCTTATTTTGGTTTGGCATGTAAAGTGACTTTCGACCTTTTAAAATTACCTTTCGAATGACGTATAAAGCATAGACAAAAGTTGGCGGGAATCTCGAACCCGACCAATTTCACAAACCCGAGTCACGTGGTATTACCCTATCGATTTGAGTAGGCCAATGGCTGTTAGTGTTAAAGGCCATATTATGCGACTTTGTAATTTCATAGATTTTTTGTATGGCAGTAGGAAATTTGAATTTTAAAACACGTTTTGCAAATTACTAACTGCTGCTCGGAAAAGCAATATGTTGAACCATTTGCGTTAATTATAGTAGAAAATCTAAAACCCAAAACTGAACATTACAATTTTTTTTGGCCATAAAACTGCCAAATAACCTTCGGCTTTAGGTAGAATAAGCAAAACCGGTCGAACGACTACAATGAGATATAAATTTATAATTCGTACCGTCATATTAAAATTATCGATGTTTTTGTCTCAAAAAAATGTAGAGGTTACTTATTACTTAATTTGATTTTTGATTAGACCAATAACTGCACATTTGAGCAGAGTACAAAGAAATTATCTCAAATATTTAATGATAAAGCAAGTGGATAACCACTGAAACTATATTATAGTAGTACTGTCAACACCAAAAGTCCAAAATCATTATGTACATCATAATACTAATAATAATTATGGTGCAGCGTGATTTCGGAAATCAGAATTAGTTTAGCAAGAGCAACGTTTGATGCTGAACATAAAAAAAAATCAAAATTTAAACACGATTTTATTTAATTTTTTAGACATTTTTCATTATAACTTGAAAACTAAGAGTCTTACAAAAATACAAAAAGTCCTTTCATATCCTAAAGTAAGGCCGTCGTAATATCGTCGTAATAGGTGTAACGTATGAAAAATTACGACCTGCAAAGAAAAATTAACCCTGTGTGTTGGTGATAAGCTGATAAGGAAACGTTAAAACGGACTTCTTACGTTGGCACTACTTTAATACCGCACCTGACCTAGTAACGTAAAATTAAAATTTTGCCCCCCTTAATACTAAAAATATTTTTTTAATTCTTTTGTTTGCAATAATGTTGTGTAAGCAAGAATGTTGTAAAACTATTCCATGAGTAGTTGTTGAGATAAACAGGTGTGACGAGCATACTATTTTGGTTTAGAACCCTAAAAACACATATCAATATGCAGGCAGGCATGCGGATTTCTAACAAAACAGGATTGCGTCAATCATTAATAGTTTAAATGATTAAACCTTTATTTGTTTTGTTAATAGCCAACAAATTAATTAATTTGAGGAACCGCCTAGTCTTTTTAATGTTTTTCCATTAATTGCGTGCGCATGCACTACTCTCGAGTCAAGAGCAAGTCAAGCTAGACAGTCGTAATTCGGCTTTTGATCCAACGGCGATTCAAATTAGATCGGCGTAAAGTCACAAGCTTCTAGCTGGACGTGCTCTTGACTGTACAAGTGTACATGCAAAATACCTACTTACATAACATCATGCCTCTTTCCAATAGGGGTAGGCAGATAACAAAACCCTTAACGGCTCTTTGTTTTTTTTGTAACTAAAAGTATCAAATTGTTATTTTGCAGTATTTTCAGGGTTCAAAATTGTTATTTTAAATTTTTCGCGGTTTTGAATGGACAGCTTTCGTTGGCCAGACTCTATTTTAGATATTTTCCATCATAAGTTGAAAACTAAAAGTAACAAAATACAAAAACCAATTTTGAAATCTAAAAGTAAAGCCCTTTCATATTCGTATCCCCATTTGACTTAGTAACAAAAATTTTAAAATTTCCTCCTCCTAATTGGGCCTCCAATAATAACGATTTTTTTTTCTTTCTTTTGCAATTAAAGTTAGAATATTTAAAGGTATTCCTAATTTCAAGTCCATAGCGTGAGTGTTCGCTGAGAATGTGCCATATCAGTCAATATAAAATTCCAATTAAAGCAATAAATTGTTTTTAGAACCTTTAACGGCCTTTTCCGAAGCGAACGAACCTTGATCAAACATTTACCTGCACATTTGTCCCCATCGCGGAAGTGGGTCACAACTGGGTTAACTTCACTACAAATCGATCGCATTAATTATGAAAATTTTGGTTTATTTTTGTTTCACGTGTCTATATAATAAAGGTTTAAATGTTATGGCCTCGGCTGTAAGTCAATTAGACGTAAATGGATGTTTCTTCAATGAAGTTATTCGTCTTCATATCATGTGTATTTTTAAGATCTATGACCGAATGAAGGTGATAGGGCTTTTAGTGCAAGGGCAAAGAAGCCAGGGAAATTACTGGCACATGAGACACACCATCTTAGTTCTCAGGGTGGGCAACGTGCTTTGCCGTCTTGTTAGTGTCAATTATGCTACTAATAAGATAGTGGTCATTGTGGGCGTTGGCCCACAAGCTCGCTTACTTACTTGTTACGTGAAAAAAAACCTCATGAACCCTAGTGTCAGATTTTTGAGTCGCCCAAGGCGTCCAACATGGCTTAGGTACTAATGACGACTTTCTGGGAGCAACAGCTTTTAACGTGCCTTCCGAAGCACGTAATCATGAGACAATAGATGCTTCCTGCAATGTCCTGACCAAAGTAGGGAAGTCCCACAAAGTGACTTTTGTTTGACAGTGTCCCCACCGGGAATGGAACCCATAACCTATGGATTGAGAGCCGAGCGATCTAACCAGTGGACCAAGGAAGTTGTGAAGACAATGTTGTGACTTGTTTTTTATTTAATTTACATTTCACAATAATCCATTAATTTCGAACTGCAGAAAGTTTAATTTTTATTTTTTTTTATTTATTATTCGCATTAAACAACATGTATGTCTAGAAAGATAATTTTCTCCCAAACTTCGCAGATGTTTATCGGGAGATTAGCTGCTGTGCATATATATATTTAGCAGTTGTAGTATATTTAAGTGTTCTTGTAAATAGCTCGAAGAATCGACAAAAATTGGTAGAGAATGTAGCACTTCGCTTGAAAAATTGACGTCCGATGGGGAGGACCTTTAGAGTGGCGACTATGAACGTTGGCCGAGTAGTGCTGGCTAAGAATACCCTATCTCTTCTTCCCTATCTCTTTCTGTGCGAGTGTCGTGAAAGGCGACTAAAGAAATACGTACTGGAGGAAGGATAGCACCAGTAATCTGCGTAACGTTCTACCGTACTACGATCAACAGCTATATGCCATCCATTTTGAAATATCACAATGAAACGTACACCTGGCAGACTATGACTATCCGATTAAACACAGTGTATAGGACCGCAGAAAAACGGTCTGCTATCATAATAGCCCTGCGTTGTAAAGTTACAGCGATTCAAAATGCAAAAAACCACTACTTCGTCTTGTGATAATGCAGAGCCCTGCATGTCTGCCTCTTCGATTTTCTACATCTTCAGAAGTATTTTAAACAGCGGCCACAAAGGCAGACAAAAAAAACATTATTTAGTAATGTTATTTTAATTTTTTTTGCTATAACTCAAAAACGTAGCGACGCACAGAAAAACTTGTAAGGACCAAATCGATTCGTATTGAGCTGATATATCATCACTATTAATAAGAATCTTGAGCAAATCATATGCCCAAATGGCAGCCAGCACCCTAACTATACAGACAGGACCACGGCAGCCTGGTTGATAAAGGCGTCTCCGGTACTGACGAAGAAGGTGCAGGTTCGAATCCTGCCTTTGCTTATGAATTTTCACTATTTTCTACTTTGTTGCATTTATACTGTTTCGATAAAAGTTCCCTGCTAGATAGGACCTAACGACTGGAAGTTTTATAGGATTAAATGATGACCCAAAGTATAACAACCGGGAAAAAATAATTTGTCATCTGTCTATCTATCTATCCGTCTGTTCGACCTCCGGTTCAAAATCCCTCTGTCATCTTCCAGGACACCCATGGGTAGAAATGGGGCTGCAATTTTTTGCCGGCGCGCGCTATCAAGGAACCCTAAAACAAAATGCCTTTAGGCTGAAAAAAACAACGAATTCCTGAAACTTACTTATACATTCTACGGGTGCCTCCTACTTGGACTTCCTTCCTCAGAGTAATCGGTGTTGTGTGGCGGTTGCTATGGCGACGACCTGGTTCGACTCCCGGCCAAGGGAAGCCCGACTATTGACCGAACCATCATACTCCTCGCCACTGACTTACAAGAAAATACACCAAAGAGAGATTTTCTGTTTAACTCAAGTCTTTGACTTCATCATCATCTACATGACTTAATGTCCGAATGTCTATTCTATTCTTGGCGAAATTCTATAACAGCCCGCGATGCGAAAACTTTGTATGCAGTGTCTTTTTAGGGTTCCGTACCTCAAAATAAAAAAACGGAACCCTTATAGGATCACTTTGTTGTCCGTCTGTTTGTCTGTCTGTCTGTCAAGACCCTTTTTCTCACGAACGACAAGAGGTATCAGGTTGAAATTGATAACGAATATTAAGGTCCATAAACCACATAAGATCTGAAAATTTCAATTTTTTACACCGACGCAATCAAAAGATACGGCATTTTATGTCGTCATCTCCATACATTTATGCAAAAAAGCAAAACCTACAGGGTACTTCCCGTTGACCTAAAATTATGAAATTAGGTAAGAAGCTAGGTCCCACAGTGCGAATAAAGGGAAAACTCTAAAATCATTAAATATTTCAATTTTTCTCACAACTAATAGCAACCAATTAAGGTGAGCTCCCTATAAAAGAGGGCTCAAGTTGGATGGTCGCGGAGTTTTTAAAATCAAAGAGCAAAAGCTTTTAGTATATCATATGGTAGATAGGTACGGAACCCTTAGGGCGCGAGTCAGACTAGCACTTGGCCGGTTTTTTTTAGTATATTACTACTTTTATCTACACTCATGTCGTAATGTTTTAAATATTATTCAAAAAGTTGATACATAACGCTGAACCTTATGCAGAGTAAACAATAAAAAATTAAAAGTTACCATTACGTAACTGATTTTGTATGAAAATTCTCCAGTGGTGTTAGGTAATTTAATTTTTTTATCATTACATCACACTTGGATAAAATTCTCCTTGAACTAAATTGTAAGAAGAAATCACAAACAAAATATTCATACAACAAAACTAAAAGACACAAAATAAAGACTCAATGAACTTTTAGGGTTCCGTACTCAAAGGGTGAAAAACGGGACTCAATTAATATGCTTTCGATGTCTGTCTGTCCATCAGTCTGTCAGCATAAATCGTAACAGGTTGTAAGTTAAAAAATTTATAGATAATGTATTTCTGTTGCAGGTATAACAAAAAATAATGAAAACCAAATAAAAAATTAAGGGGGGGCTTCCTTACTGAAAACGTGTTTTTAGGCGATTTTTCTCGATTTTTTTAGCTCTACCGTTAAAACCGGAACCGGATGTTTAAAGTACATAAGCTAAAGAAAAACAACAAATGATAAAAAATTGTCAAGGATGTGTCGGGCTCGCGTGCATTTACTATACTTTCTGCGTGACTACGCGTCCATAAATAACTAAGACGGTATTTTTACCTTAGTGGTACTAAACCCTCGGTGCGTGAGTCCGACTCGCAATTGGCCGGTTTTTATTTACTAAGACTATTTTTGAGTTAGTACGAGTACGTACTTAATTCAAATTTAGATTATTTCTGTACTTCCTAATTCCTTCCTTCAAATTTAGATTATTTTTTAATAATTGAGGCGTAAATATTGTAAATATTTACGTGACTAACCAAACTAGTTCCGGCACTCTAAGCATTTAAATAAAAAACGTACATATACTTAATTGGTCGTGTTTTTTATTAAGCGACTATTTCAAAGAAGTCAAGTATTTCAAATTAAATCAAATCAAAGAAAATGGTATTATGAGACCATTATTTTATTTAATATTACGGTCTTAAGTACGTTACAGTATTTTTATGTTCTACCTGGAGTGTCCACAAAAATATTTCAAGTAGAAAAAGAGTAAAATTTTAGGGTTCCGTAGTCAACAAGGAACCCTTATAGTTTTGTAATGTCCATCTGTCTGTCTGTCCGCGGCTTAGCTCGGCGACCCTTAGTACTTAGAAAGCTGTAATTTGGTATGGATACAGTAATACACATATTATTGTATTTATTAATATCAGACAACATGGTCCATGTATTGTTAGTACCCTTAGTACTTCGAAAGCTGTAATTTGGTATGGATATACATATTATTATATTTATTAATATCAGACAACATGGTCCATGTATTGTTAGTAGGTAAGAACTTAAAAACTATGTCAGTTAAAATTCCAGTATTATTACAAATGTCAAGTTAAGTAAAATACAACAGACAATAAGTCAATCCATAATTTAAACAATGTCAATTCATAGATTAGAGTTATTAAATGTCAAATCATACATAAAGTAAACAATGAAATTCAATTAAATACCATGTCAAAAAAAAAACAATAGTTTTACTTCAATACTCAATACATTTATTGCCTTTATATGGTACATAATAAGATGGTATTATAAATAAGGTATCTCATATGAGCCCATTTTCAGAGGCATTGCAATAATTGAGATAGACCGAGATTTTAAATAGTTTTCAACAATATTTAATACTTACTTATTTAATACTTTTTTTACTTATTAGGTTTAAGCAACATGCGCACCAAAAACTTTAACATTGCACAGTCCATTTTGTCAGCTATTGTCCTTAGGATACTGCGGGCTAGTATTAATACTAGCCCGCATTCTGATCAACAAAGAAGCTATCCGTTTGCGCCTAATCGCAAAGAAATCATCAGTGCGTTCCTCAGCAAACATCGTTAAAGCGCTACAGAAGCATTACATATTATATTGGATACGGAGAGCATTATAAATATGCTTAGTCACGCTGACAAAATGGTGTCCTGTACACTTAACGTGTATAAATAAAAATAAAATAAAAAATGTTGTGAGTTTGCCAAGACTACTTTTCGATTTATGGACCCGTTTGTGAAATATTTAGCTCAGAAGCACAAGTTTTTTATAGTCAAGTGTCCCCCCTCTGCCACCTTTACGGTGGGTATAATTGTAGGCAAATTACTTGAACAATGACGTTGGCTGCGCAAAGTAGATTTTACATACAAATTGACGTGCGTAAAGCTTCCCTCACCAAGCGATTATTATTCAAGTGGTTTGCCCCGCACTAAACAAGAAATGAGAAAAAATCATAGTACTAGCGTATAAAACAAAATTAAAAGGAAAACTATCACAGCTATCGTAGGCTTTACAGGTTAAGGAAAAATAGTCAAAAAACTAAAAATAATAAACATATAATATGTATTTTTCATGTGTACAATAAACTTTAAATAAATAATATTTTTTAAATAAATAGCAATCAGGCGCTGGGCGGGATTCACTGGTCGTTAAGACGGAAAACATTATGAAAAAATCGAAACTTGCTTAACAATAATAATTCCTAAAGCACTTTACTACGGAACCCTACATTGCACGTAGCCCGACAAACACTTGGCCGGTTTTACTTATTGTTTTGATTTTACTTTTCTGAATATAACTTACAGAGAAATCACAAACAAACATTACGTCCATTTTATGTAGTCATTTTAAGAGTAAATAAAGATTATAAAAGTCTGAATTTTGTTTTATTATTTCAGCAATTACGCCACTATAACTCACGTAAAAAAAAGAGAATAAATGGCTAATCTGAATGCTTACGCAGAGTTGCAAAGAATCTCGTTAAAAATAGCTACATTAGCTAGTTAATCAAACATTATCTTTATGATGTTAGTTATTTCATCATTGGCCATTAACACAAAGGAATGTTGGCAGAACGCTGAACTGTGTGAGCTACAAAGGGATATTTCGGACTCCCGGAACTATGGTTTAGGCTTACAGACTGATTTGCCAGATAGGATTATGTATTTGATATCTACTGCCAAAATTCTATTATAGTTTTATCACACACAAGCTTGCGAAATGTTAAAGCCACGATCACACCTAGCTGAATTCAAAGACTAATTCTGCATACATTGCTTGTTGAATTAAGGATATTGCAATTAACATAACCAAGCCTCCCAGCAATGTATGCCGAATTAGTATTTGAATTCAGCTAGGTGAGATCCTAGCTTAAAGCCCGCCAACACTAATTAGATAATCATCATCATAATTATTGTCGTGTAGGTTGCAAAATGGATGATCGACCTCACAAATCGTGGTCTTACTATAAATCGTATTTTATGGTAATCTAAAATCATAGTTAGTGGTTGAAAAATCAATTAAGGCTGCACTCTGCGCACACTAGCGCCCTCATCAGAATTTAATTAATTTCTTTGAATTGGAGACAAAAATGAAAAATTTAAGCCCGATAAAGTGTTCTTTGTCAGGACAGCGTTATTTTAAACTATTACAATTAGCTTTATGTTATCTTGTTTATTCAAAATCCTTAAAACGGAAATTGGTGGCCACCGCGTTCCGTTCAAAGGATTTTGAATAAACAAGATAACATAAAGCTAATTGTAATACTTTAAAATAACGCTGTCCTGACAAAGAACACTTTATCGGGCTTAAATTTTTCATTTATGTCTCCAATTCAAAGAAATTAATTAAATTCTGATGAGGGCGCTAGTGTGCGCAGAGTGCAGTCTTAAATAAACCGGCCAAGTGCGTATCAGGCTACGCGTAGGTGTTAGGGACAGCTTTCCGAATACTGAAGGGGCATGATCTGATCAGTCAACGACACTAAACAACTTTCAGTGAACAAAACTTACCGGAAACGAAAAAAAATCCACGTCTCCATACAAAATTGTAAACTTGATCGGGCAGTTTGTATGGAGAAGCCGATATTGTTTTTCGTTTTCTGAAAGTTTTGTTCACTGAAAGTTGTTCAGTGTCGTTGACTGATCATGCCCCTTCAGTATTCGGAAGGCTGTCCCTTACATCCAGTATAGGGTTCCGTAGTTTTTTTAGGCTTTTTACTTAAAAAAAAAAGTTTTCCATAACGTTAATGCTCCTAATGCTCAGCGAGGTCCTAGCGCCTTATTGCTATTTTATTTTATCCAGTTTTTCGGTTGTAGCTCCCTGTGAGTTCTAC
Source organism: Athrips mouffetella (assembly GCA_947532105.1). NCBI lineage: Eukaryota > Metazoa > Arthropoda > Insecta > Lepidoptera > Gelechiidae > Athrips > Athrips mouffetella. Next base: position 33,942,120 of record OX383957.1, on the reverse strand, counting down.
TTAGCTGTGATAGTTTCCCTTTTAATTTCATCATCATGTATACTACTACTGTGAATTTTCTCACATTTCCAATCACAACCATTTAGCTGGCTGTAGGGGGGGACACTCGACTAAAAAAAAATGGCGCTTTCTAGCTTAATATTTCGCAAACGGATCTTAAATCGAAAAATGATTAGTGCAGACTCACATTATTTTTCCAACGACACCCCACACCATAGGGTAGACAAGAAAAAAAAATCATCCCAATTTACTTGTTGGGGAGGTAGCGTAAAAAATATTTTTTCCAAGATTTTATTTTACCACTTTGTCAGCGTGGATGAAATGTATATCTGTACTAAATTACAGCTTTCCACCACTAAGGGTAGGTATCTGTGCTAAGCCGCGGACAGCCAGACTGACTAGACAGACGGATATGACGAAACTATAAGGGCTCTTTTTTGACTACGGAACCCTAAAAATTTAATATTACTCAAATAATACAAAATTGCAAGTTTTTCATTTCAAAGGAAAAAAATTATATACCTAGTGTTTGATTTAAAATTTCAATGAATTATGATTTATCTTTGAACAGTTTATCAGTGTACGAGTATATTTTAATTTTTAAGGTCTCAAAAGTGATATCTTATCACCCTGAGATATTCAAGAATTGGATCCCTTTCCAAGTTCAATGCATCTATAAGTATATAGAGAAATTGGATTTTATGGACACTCTTTTTTATTTATATTAATGAATGTTTCCTGAATGTTTCTGGTTCATTTATAATCTTGAAAAATTTATATTTATCAATTTTATCACCCAAAAATATTAAAAAGTACGTGCTTGGCAAATAGATGATCAAACGAACTCCAGGAGTGAAGTTCGATCGTTATTATATGAGTCGCTTCATTCGAAGATATAATTTGTTTACAAGTAGTAGTCCTTAATTCGCCAGGCAGTCGATGCACGCATTTAAGAGTAATTCATTTGATTCTCTTATTTAAAACGATTTCCGTCCGTGTTCACTTCACCACTGTAGCTGACATTCGCTTCATTTTTTAGAGTCTGTACCTATGAACCTTTAAACAAAACTTTGCATTTGGGTGGAAACCACAACTTGTGTCACAGTGTTTGGTTTTTTGGGAGGGAGGGTTGTTATATTATTATATCTTCGAATGAAGCGACTCATATAATAACGATCGAACTTCACTCCTGGAGTTCGTTTGATCATCTATTATATTTCGTCGCTTCATTCTTCAGATATAATTTGTTTACAAGTAGATGTTTAGAGAACAAAGTTTTGTTTGGTTACTGTGAAACAACTGTATATACAAGATGTTCTAGTTTAACTATGTAAGCCAACGAATTACAAATAGTAATTCGTTGAAAAAATCTGTAATTTGCTGATCCAAGCAGATAATAAATAACCTTTGATTTATACCAAAAGCAAGTATGCAACAAAAATCAACTTATATAATAAGTTACTCATTCGATACAACTGATATTACAAAATCATCTACCTACTGGTCTAATATATCAAACTATTAAAGTGCTAGACGTGCTGGTCCAGCCAGCTGTTTTCACGAGTCGAGGCTGAGAGAGTTGCAATTTTGCAAAGCGGGGAAGATGCATGTGTCGACAAGTCTTCTCTCAGATAGTGTTTCTGGAAAATCAACCAGCTTATAAATCACAGCTGCTTAAGCTAATTAACGTGGATGTTAATTGATATTTACAATTTTCCTACATTGGCAGTTCTTGATTTTATTTTTTGAACAAAAATATGGACAGAACACGAGTGCATAATATATTCAGTTAAATAATATTAGAACAATATCGGCTAATCTTAGCCCGCAGTGGAAGTTTGATTAAATACGTTATGGCTATCTCAACTCCATTATTTGCAAAATAATATAAGTATTCACTTTTTATTATTGAAAATTTTTGTGCCCCATGAGCATATAGTGAAATCGCTGATCTGTTCATTTTATTTTATATCATTAACTCTAAATTAAGGGACTATTTAGATACACACTTATTTACTTATTAGTTGTGTGTCCCAAGTAACTATTACGAGTACTAGGCCGATTAGGCTTGTGATTGTAAGTAGAAGAAGGTTTTAAACCAATTATTGGTTCCAATTCTATCACCTAATAAGTAAGTAGCAAAGATTACGGCAAACGATGATTGTCAAGAGAGCCGTTGTACAGCTGTTCATACGAACCAAACATCTCGTCACTTTGTTTTGTTAAAAATAACAGTAGTTGTTGGTTGTAGGACTATCAAACACGTTTGCGTTTTTTCTGGGGACAAGCTGTTACCCAAGGCGTATTTTGACATATATTGTTAAATAGGAGCCTCAGACAGCGAAGCTCAAGAGAACATCAGTGCAAGCGAGAGGATCAATACCCGCAGGACCTGTAAGATTAGTTAAAAAGGAACAGTATACTCTGATATGGATTATAAAAGTTTCAAGTGTTGAAGGACACTTATTTTGTATGATATAAATAATTAAGATGGGCTAAAAGGCAGAGAAGGCCTTGTGAAAACACAAAATACGGTGCCTTCGTCATCAGTAATTTTTCCCAAATATAAAAGGAACCGGAACCGCGTAAAATGTCCAGGTCAAAGGATAAAATATCCATAGCTACAGCGTCTGGATCTAGTTTTCATAAAAAAAAACATAAATCGCTAAGGATTGTCGCTAAGAGCAAAACTAAGATTACAGCGAACTTTAAAGCTGCGTCTTAAAAGTTTGCACACAGAGCCCGGGAGTGACTTTCATTGACTCAGCTGGCACCTGCGGCGATTTGTGTTTCGTAAAATTTAAATAAATAAATATTGTGCCAATCGTACCATTGCCAATTTTGACAAGTTATTTGTACAATATGGTATGGTACCTACATACTCTTTTTTTTTTTTTTGTAACCTTAAAACAAATATTTTACTTCTTCGGCCTTCTTCGTAGCCTTTGGTTTTATTTACTGCTCCACACTAGGTACTAGTTAGGGAGTTGTCTGTATTTAATATCTTTCTGTAAGAAAAGTATCTTGTGATGGCCAGGAATTTGTAGAAACATTACCATACCATCAGATAAGATCTTCTAAAATATCATAATATTCATAAGGCACGGTTGTAAAATCGTAAAGAATTATATAGCGAGACTTCTTTCATATATTATGTTGAAAATTTAAATGTAGAAATTTTCGGTCATCTTAAAAACATAAATTAAGAGATGGGCTTTTCGTAGCAAGGAAGCCGTTTTTCAAAACATAATTTTTGAGGCGGTTGAATGACACGTTGCAATAGGTACATTTATTTCTTGGATTTAGAATAAATCGGTTACAGCTATTGCGTTTTGGTGCTTTAAAATTAGGTACCCAATATAAATTCCGATGGAATGTAACTCGTAACGGTTGTAACGCTGGAAATAGGAACTTATTCTCCAGTTAAAATCAATATAAACTTTGTATATTGGCTTTTCTTGAGGGTAAATTTTAAACGTGGATTTCACGTTACATTAGCACTACACGGAATATTATTTCCTCGTTTTTCCCAGGTAACACTAGGATACTGTGGTGTTTAGGGTTCATGCTTATGCATGTATTATAACAACATTGTGGTTATGAAATATTGCGATTTTCTACTTCGTAGAATTATCCGGACACAGAAAGTGTTGAAAAAAAAAAACATTGTATTATACCAGCATGTACTTGTGTTACGGTTCTGTGCTGGAGCATGAGTTTTGGATGGATTGTAACTTTTAGTCGATGCTGCTTGAGCTTGGGGATAAGGCCAGAGCCTGCCTGTAACCTCGCTCCCCCCCCCCATTTGACGGGTAATGAGGACCCGACCAAGGCTTCTTCTGCTGGGTTAAACGAGCTCCCGACGTTTGAAAAGATGCATCTTTATCTCTCAATAGTTTTATTTGCTTTAACTTTTTTATAAAAACAAGTTTTGTCTTTTACAGATACTTGTACATGCAAGCGGAGATATTTTTATCTAAGCCTGGAATTCAATTAGCAATTTAGTATCGGTGTTTGTAATAATTTACAATAAACCGGTATTAGGTGATATTTGAGAAGTATGTGCTTGTCTATAGGCATGCCTTTTTTCAATATACTTAGGCGTACAAAAGTTCGACAGTGTGTCATGAATATGATAGAGAACAAGTTTGGCGTATCAAACGTAGACGCCTAAGGTGTCTCGAAGACTCCTCAGGTGTCCAGACCTTAGGTGTCGGTTGGTCCAGGGCTGGCATGATCTTTTGCCTCGTGGACGGTTTTGTTCTCTTTACTATTACTGGCACCCAAAAATAAAATTTTAGTAGGTGGGTATTTTACAATAAAAATATTCTGGTTATGGTTAACAAACAAAAAGGCTTGTTGTGAAAACTAAAGACAATGTATCGCAGACGACACACATAGATGAACTTGATATTATTGTTTTCATTGACGATAAATTTTGACGTTAAGTCACAGTTACCGCCGTCGCAATTGACTCTCGGTCAATGCCGACCTTAACAATAAAAAGTTGACTCTCAGTCAATAGCAATTTTAATATCGCATATTGTAATAATTATTTGGCGTTTACTTGTAGTTAACGCCGTTACGATTGACTCACAGTCGAGTCCGACGTGAAAATAGATAACTTGTATTTTTATGCATGATTTATGTTGATATAGTTTGACATAACTCGCAGTTAAGCCGTCGTTATTGACTCGCAGTCAATCCCAACAACTAACAGATAGTTTGGCGTTAACTCGCAGTTAACACCGTCGTTATTGGCTCGCAGCCAATCCCGACAGACAATAGATAGTTGAATCGCAGTAAAAATATATTCAGATGTCGATTTTTGTCTATATTATTTGGCCATAACTCGCAGTTAAGGCCGTCGCAATTGACTCGCAGTCAATCCCGACATAATAATAGATAGGCAACATTATGCATCACGTATTTTCAATACTATGTGGCGTTAACTCGCAGTTAACACCGTCGCAATTGACTCGCAGTCAATCGCGACAAGCAATAGATACTTGGTAACCCACAGTTCATATCTATGTAGATATCGCGTATTGTCAATATTATTTGGCCTTAACTCGCAGTTAACGCCGTCGCAATTGACTCGCAGTCAATCCCGACATAATAATAGATAGACAATCGCATTCCATCATATCCATTCGCGTAACACATCGTAAATAATATTAGGCGGTAACTCGAAGTTACTGCCGTCGCAATTGACTCGCAGTCCATTCCGACGTAAGTTGTTCTATGATTCACTTGGTAATAAATGTTTAAAACACAAAAAAAAAGAAAATATATTTCATTTTTTACTTACCCTCGTAACTTTCGCCCTTAGACGAAAAAACATCTAACACACATCATACACACGTATACTTAATACGTCGGTAACGTTTAATTTTGTTACTTTCCTTTATTTTTACTTTGTTTGTCGGAAGGTAAGAAAAGATAAAATTGTATGACGTAAACGAAGGCTAAAATTTTTAAGCCTGTGTAGGTGGTAATGAAATTTTGTAGTAATTAACTACAAAAAAAAAAAAAAAAATATTGAAAATGTTTCAAAATCTCTCGATTAGACAATGTTCTAACATTTGTCGGAATTATCATAAACAAAATGGCATTATATGGTTTACGTCTATCTTATTAAATTTTCCATCATTTTCGTAAAAGTTCTGGGTGCGACCGATAGGTCATAATCATGGTTGTTACGTTGTCATGTTACGTTTTTGTATACAAAACAAGTAACTGGAGGTATCGGGCCGCAAGATACTCGTAGGCCGTAATAAACACTTCAATTTGTTTAGCAAATTTAAGAATAGAACATGTGGGTAATCTTGAAAATTTTTCTCTCTTAGAAAGAATTAATAATCAAAACAACACTTACTGAAAAGTTTTGAATCCAGTACAATTACACTAACACACGGAGCAAAAACTTATTTTATCGAAAATAATTTTAAATATTTGTAATTTAACTTAAATATTACAACTTCAGGTATAATCTATCTACTTCTTATTGAACATTGCGCTTCGGCATGGGACGCGTGCGTTCACTGCCCCGCACGAAAAAGGAATGAAGCGAATGTCAGCTACAGTGGTGAAGTGAACACGGACGGAAATCGTTTTAAATAAGAGAATCAAATGAATTACTCTTAAATGCGTGCATCGACTGCCTGGCGAATTAAGGACTACTACTTGTAAACAAATTATATCTGAAGAATGAAGCGACGAAATATAATGGTAGTTATATTATACTTGGACGTCTTGACAATTTATGTTAATTTGAAATTGATAATGTGTGATACTAAAATCTAATCTAATCTATGTACCTATATCACGAAGTAAACCGAGTATCTAAAAGTAATTTGTTGTTGTTATGAAAATATTTCTGTGTGGCCGATGTCCAGTAGTGATAAAATTTTATCAAAACAATAAATCTCATTAATTTTATTGTTCTCGGATGTTTTGTATCACATTGCTCTGTGGTATCACAGGATTTACAGGGTGATTAGATTAGATTTGTTTATTTCACCTCATCAATTTCATAAATTACATTAATTAGTACATTAAAATATAACATGTTAGAGGATGTGATTGTCAGTAGGATAATTAATGTCCAACAAGTATACAAAATAAATGACAAAATTAAATAAAATTTATGCTATGTATTACAGCGTAACATAGCTGCCATTATTCATAATTTAAGCGTTGTCTCAACGTTGTCTTCGCTAGTTAGCGCCATCTTTGGAATTTCAGTAAAACTCTTCACTCTCTTGGCAGGTTGTAGACGTTGTGAAGTAAGATAGTTTGTTAGTTCCAATTCGAATTGCTAGATGGCGCTACCTTACCCAATATTGCTTCAATGGGAATTTAACGATGTACGTATTTTCTCTTGACAAAAGAGGGTAAAGTTGTTACCTACATTTAGCAACTTATTATTTATTCGTAGCATTTAGCCTACAAAAATTCCGGTCTTGTGCAAGTCTGCTAGTCCTTCTAGCCCGGCTAGAAATCCTCGGCAGCTAGAGCCGCTAGGAATACTCAGTGCGCGAGTCCGACTCTCACTTGACCGGTTTTTTATTGCAAATGAATGGTATTTTTTAGACATTTTTTATCATAACTTAAAAATTAATAGTTGTAAAAATAATATAAAAAAAAACCTATTTTGGAATGTACAAGTACCTAAAGTCCTTTTATAAATACCCCATTTGACCAAGTAACAACAATTTGTAATTTTGCTCACCCTTTTCGGGCCCTATTTACAATAACAACAAAAAAATATTATTTCATTCGCAAGTTAATAGTTTCATAACAGGTGTGACAGGCAGACAGAGCAAGTCGCACTATAAGGGTTCCATTTTTACCATTTTGATTCAGAACCCTAAAAATAATAAAAGCTTAACAAGAATTCTGAGAATTTAGTAAAAATACCCTAGGTCGCCCGTGTTGTGCCGGCAAAGAATAGTACCAACCCATCTCTACCCGTGAGTGTCGTAAGAGGCGACTACGGTATTTTGAACTGGAGGATCGGCAGCAGTGTCCTTCTTTTTATATTGCCATCTTTATTACTGCGGTCACCAACAACCGCGGTCCATTACGGTGTTTGTGTGATTACGTTTGACTTTGCGTACGTATATCTCTCATCAGTATTTTTTTCCAGAAGGTAACTGAAGATAGTTTTTTCTGAGAATATAAACTCAACCAAGTAGAGATACTAAGAAACAAAAGACCACACAGGTACCAATCGTTTATTCTTCCATTTTAAAATCATGTCCAGTAAACAATTCAACGAATGAACCCTTAACGCCAATTTAGTCTCGATATAAATCTTTATACAAATCAGACGTCCTTGAAGCACCCCACAGACTTATTATATGAGAATACAAACGCAGACCAAAATATTTACCTCATTTAGCTACCGGCTCACCTTACCCTCACTTTTGTCGCCTTTTGTTCTATTATACTTACCACCTTTGTATCATTCAGTCAGCTTTTTTGTAAATACACTTGTTCCGATGCCTTATTTATTGCTATTTTGTCTGCGATTGACGTATTTGTACAATTTCTTAGTGAATAGCAAAGAGAACAATACATTCAGTAGCTCTTTGGAAGGAAGGTAAAGGTGGATCTTGCGTCACCATGAAATGAGATTGTTACTTTTAAAGGTGCTTCTGGAATTCGTTCAAATTGTCACAAACTGATTTAAAATAAACAACAAAAGAGCCGGCCCGCCCATGGCCACGGTTGAAACAAGAAGTTTTTAGATAATATAATAGAAATAAAGAATAAATATTTCGCATTTGTAATGGGAAATTATCTCAACTTCGCGTGATACGCATTTGGCCTGTAAACAAGTATCGAAAACCAGTCGATATGAAATAACTTTAATACATTATTATTTATTTGTGCATTCTTCTCCTCGTATTTATCAAACTAGCATTATTCTGAACTGATTCTTGATCCTCAGCATGACTTTGATTCTTTACATCCTGATGCTGAATATGATCTTTCGCTAAATCTTGATTCACTGCTTGCGGGTCCTGAATCGTTTGTTTTCCTTGATTTGTATCCTTTACTGAAGCATGATCCAAGGGTGTAACTTCAATATTATCCGGAGCTTTATTTACACCTTGATTTTCACTCTGATCCTGAATAGATTTTTTCTTGCATATACCAGGATGTTTTACTTCTATTTCTTCGGAGCCATATAAATCATTTTTGCAGTTGATTTGTTTAATAGCATCCGCATTGACATAAGTAATATTATTAGACCCACAGACAGGTGAGTATATGAAATCGACGTCTCCACAATCTTTTTTACAGATCCCTTTATATTTTACCAAAATGTCTTGATTCCCTTTTTTGCAATTTATTCGTCTGATAGCATCTTGGTTCAGGTATGTGTTTCCATCTGAGCCACACACTGGGGCATTTGTCAGGTCAACATGACTGAAAGCGCAGTTGACGGGAGCAGGCCATGACGAAGGAGACCATTGACCATTCATGTTGTTGAAATTGCTTTGAGATGGACCCCTCCAGAATGGATGTAGCAAATCGCTGAGGCCCGTAGCCAATATTGTGATGAGTACTGCATCAAACATATACATTGAACAAAGTCTTAAAAGCGAAACAAAACGAATGTGAAATATTGTTTCTTTTCATTAATGAAATAATCCTATAGAAATAGGTGTAATCTATCAACCTGTGTCTCTAATATTATTAGGGCTCCTCTATGAATAGTCATTATATAGAAACCTTATTTCCTTCAGATTCAGTAAGTTTAACAGCTCTGTGATGGTTGCTAGTATTTTACAAATTCAGAATATTGGCGGCGAAGGTCGAAAGGCCGCAGGCATGAAAAGACGCAGTGAAAAGATTAAATTATTCAATGTAGATTCTTTACAGAATACTTACTGAATGTCAACATGCAAAATAAAATGCAAAAAGAGTGAGTTTATCGGCAATTATTTATACATGCCCTATTCGATCAGATCGTGCCATAGCAGCACAGAAAGACCTTCCCTAGATAATTCTTCATCAATACAAACAAATTTTTTTTAACAAAATTAAAAAGAAGACCGTATTTAACGGGAAAATAATTAGTATTTATTTACTTACCAATAGTTTCCACTGTCAAAACATTCATGACTAAAAGCCGGAGATATCATAAACTCAGTATAGTAATAAGCATTTTGTAATCAAACTCATTTGTTAGGTAAAACGTTTGTTGTTTCTCCAGCTAATGCAATTTTTACCTCATTTAGAAACTATAATTTACCACATGCCTCGTGCAAATAAAAAAAGATTAGTGAGATTTGACCGTCATGGTGTAGTTGGCAGTGAGTGACCCTATAATAATAAAATCAAAAGTTTTTATAATAACCTACGACTTTTGGAAATACGCAAATAAATCAGCTTTTTATGCAAATAAGACCGACCAGCTGATAATTTTGTCAGATTTCACTTTATAATATTTCAAAAATCTATTCCACGCAAGCGGCCAAAAATGACTTTTGCACACAGATTTTGATGGATGAAGCAAAGTTTCTCGAGCTAATGAGGTGAAAATATTTGAGGTGAAAATATTTGAAGTCTTAAAAATTACCATATTAATCCCATAACTTGTCACGTGATTGACACGTTTTTTATGGAAAGTAAATTTTTTTTCTTTACCATTGTTGCTTGGTTTCATTAGAAAAATCACTGGATAACGGGAGCATGCAATAATATTTCACGTTTTATAAATAATTCATTTTATTCAATGATCTTATATATTTTTATTACAGTACTTCTTATTTATTCAGAATGTTCGCACAACGACGAAAATTTTTTCACAGTTTCCCATAACTTCTAAACTACGTCTCATATTTTGACAAATGAGGTGTCGTTAGAAGCGTCTTAATTATCCGCTGGTTATAAGATACAAGAAATTTCGTATCTTATAACCAGCGGATGGTCATGTTATGCCACCTATCCGAAAAAAGCGATCATAAACTTCAGGGCAAAGAGGCATAACAATATGACCACGGCTATTATGTGAACATCGCTATGAATATTTATTTAATACCATTGTTTGTACATAACAATTTCCGATGACAATATTTTCTTGTTACATACTTTTTAGAGCAAGATTTGCCAGTAGTCGGGTTCTAGTTTTTGAACTGATTTTTTATACCATCATTAACAAGTTTACGAAATTACTATTCAAAATTTAAATTCATTCACATCTATTGGAACCTACCGAAATAGTGAACATAATTTAAACATGTTACTTAGACTGTGAAACTGAACAATTTTCCCGAAGGAACATAGGTCGAAATATATAGAACCAAAATTGACCTTCCATACAAAATGATGTTGCAGTTTCTATGGGAGGTCAAAAATTGATTGTCGTATTTCAACCTATGTTCCTTGGGGAAAGTTGTTCAGCGTCATGGTGTGAATACTATACTAAACTTATATTCACTATTTCATTAGGACCTTATATGTAATAGTAGATTAGTAGCCAAGGGCTGTAAGGCATCAATTGCAGCCCGAGATATTTAGGCGCACGAGCGCAGCGAGGGCGCCAATAGTTCGAGGGTGCAATTGATGCTTACACCCGAGCTAACTATTATGCTTTACATCTCGATTGTGAGGTAAGTAGGTCCTTATTACCACCAAATTGTAGGTGACCAATTAGCGCTCTAGGGTAATAATGTAGCTAGAAAAGCCCTAGGGCGGTAAGTAATAAAAAAAACACTTCACTCTTTCAAAATTTAATCACTTACCGCCCTGGGGCTTTTCTAGCTACATTATTACCCTAGAGCGCTAATTGGTCACCTACAAGCCCCATTTGGGGGTAATAAGGACCTACTTACCGAATATGAGAGATGTAAATGGAAGTTAATCCTTCTCAGCACACAAACTTGGGTCCACTACTTTAATCTGATCTTCTGCTTGAAATTCTTTGATACAGTTCATGTAACGTATTGCGTCCTCGTTTAGGTATAAATTCCCATCAGAACCACACACAGGAGATAACTCCAGCGCAGCATCAGGACAGATTTTTATACGTGGAGTCGTGGAAGTAGGGTAAGGGTAAAGAGATGGAGGGGACATTATATTTGAATTGGTTTTTGGCGGTATGACTGATTTTCTGCTGTTTCCAAAAGCTGCCCATCCTCTAGAAATTGTCACACAAAAACAGGTCGTAATAAGTAATTTGATCAAACCTGTAAAAAAATAACAAAACCACCTTCAACCATTATAAAAAAAAAAAATTAAAATAATAATAAATAAATAATAATAAATTAATTATGATTATCACTAAAGAATTCGGACTCCTTGATTATCACAATCACATCACTTCACACCATCACAATTCAGATAAAATCTCATCATCATAACATCCTATGAAACGTCCACTACAGGACAGGGAGCTCCCTCCAGAATTCTAGCTTTTGCTGATAAAGATAAAATCTAATCTAATCCATTACTTATAAAGAGAAAACCCGTTTTTCATATACTGAAGAGGATTTGTAAATAACAAAAATAAAACTTAATGATCCTTCTTACTAGTAATAGTATTTGCCATTGCAACCAGTATAACAATAAAAACTAAAATCCAAGTAATAAATTGATACTCAGCTATACAGGCTAGTAATTACAAAACTAATAGTCTAAAAGCCATGGAAAAAATTACATAGTTTTCCATAATTGGTAAAGTCAATTACAATCCTTGTAAGGTACGAGAAGCATACGAATAAAACAGTATTTTATTTCTATTATGTACTCGTTGCTTAGATTTTTTCCAAAGATGTGGTAAGAACTCTTACATTAGATCGTTTGTTCTTGTGAGCGGTGAAAACGTGCAAGAAGCCTCTCCTCAGGACTCCTTAACTACCGCAGTTTTTAGCAAGGCTTTTATAGTACAGCTATATACTTGAATGTGGCAAATGGGTGTTAAATACTTGAAAGCCTTTTGGAAAAAGAATGGTTCTAGAAATGTTATATACGAGTAATTAGTAAAACGGTATTAAATTACTTTGAATACTGTCATTGTTACTGCACCTGTATATTAAATCCAAACGAATCCCTTTTCATTTAGATCTGGACAGTATCCTTCATGAACAATCCAGATTTTAGTTTCTTCATTATATCCATTGAGACAGTTCCTCTTTTCCATGGCTGCGAAGTTATTGTAGGTTTCACCATCAGACCCGCAAACAGGTGCACTCGGTACATAATAGGTATTTGCACACTTCTGTGGGCACTCGCCTTCGTGAAGTACGTACACCTCCGCAAACCCTCTCTCTTCACCTAAACCACTATAGAATCTCAAATACTCTTTATTAAAGTAAGTTTTCCTATCTGATCCGCACACAGGTCGATAAACACCGTTCTTAGTATGCTCGAGTATGCTACGACACCTTGTGTCAAGCATCATATTACTTGGGAGTTGCGAATCTGTTTCTTCGTACGAATCATAGAAGAATTTTTTAGCAGTGTTGGGTTTGATAACCGAAATCATAAACACTGAAAAAATAAAAAGTAACATAAAACGACCACGCCTTCTAAGAGATCCTGCAATACCCATGGACCTGCTGACCCGCAGGCTCAGCAAATTGCATAAGAAAAGAACCTTGTTACTGTTATAATAAAATCATGGCTTGAGCTTTAATTATTGTGACCCGGGTAAATAATTTATTATGTTATTAATTATTGTAGTACCTTGATCTTGTCAAGGTTATTCTATAATTTATAAATATTTGTGTTAATAACTATTGTTAAATATATGTAATACTACTTTTAAATGACATATTGTTGTAAAATTACTCATAACTTAATAAATTTATGAAAACCATTGGAACACAAATGGAAATTTAAGATCTTACCTACTAAGAATACAGTCTTTGTTAAACACATTTTGTAAATCAAAGATGATAATAAGATCTATCGAGCATCACTGTTATAAAAAAAACTTTCATTCGTTTCATTTTATTATGCACAAGAGTCATTTTCTGGCAAATTGATTTTACTAACGGAAAACTATTTGAAGTATTCAATTATGTACTTGATTTGTACGCGATATGGACTGAAGACTTTAATGACGTTTCGCCAGTGCGATGTTTATATTTTTTCAACACCTTTTCAATTTGCATCTTTCTTTCGTTGTAGATTAAAAGATAATATATTGCTTTACAATGGGCGTTGGCATATTTATTTCGTGGACATAATTTTGTTACTTGTTTTTTGATGGAAATGTAATTTTTCATTCTCTATAAATAAAACGAACATTCACGATGATATGCATAGCAAAAGTCGTATTAAAGAAAGACTTACATATTTAAACATTATGGCCGTGTTTTAAAAAAACATGATAATTTGTCATTTATCTTGTATAAATGGTATGTAGGCGGACTTGACGCTTAAAAGAATTATCTAACAGTCTACTTTAGGATGATGCAGCTATCTGTCTGTGTTGTGTGCAGTAAATTATTTATGCATTTTTCAAAAACATATGACTATATTGCGGTATCAGTGTAATCAGTGCGTCTATCAGTGTGCCTGCCCATATGCATTATACTACAGAGTGAACACTCAAAGGTCATGTGAAAAAAAATACCACTGATTTGTTGTAATCATCATAATACCCAAATGACACCTTCATCAACCATTCCAGGGCAATACCCGGAATGCACGAATTTAACTTTAGAGTCTTCTGTTAACCCTTCGCGGCAATTAAACACTTTTATCGAGTTCCTGTTGAGGTAGGTGTGCCCATCGGAGCCACACACTGGGGAGTTCTTCAGGCTTACAATAGGACATTTGTCTTTACAGCTACCTTCATGTTTGATCTTCACCTGTTCACCATCCCTGTTCATACAGTTGGTGAACTTGAGAAAGGCCTTATTGGCGTAGGTTTTACCGTTTGATCCGCATACCGGCTCCTGTCCGTCAGCTTCTTTTTCGAGAATCATACTACAATCTCTTACGGGCTTCAATTCATTTTGAACATCTGGTATAGCTTTTTTTATTACCTCGTTTTTATCGGCCGATTGATCTTGTGAATACTCATTTGAATCTTTATAAATATTGTTTTTGGAGGGAATAGGACGATGCGATGTAATAGGAGGCATTGGAGTCGGAATCGGATACATCTGTGTTGGATGCGTTGGTATTGGATGCGAAATAGGACGTTGAGTCATGTTTCTGTAGTCAGGGTGGACAGCACCCATGCTCGGTTGTATCAAACAGGAGGCGATGGCAGAATCTGTGTAAAAAATATAATTATTGTTAATTCGGTGTTATAGGGATGGCTCACGTCACGAACTAAAGAGAATAATTTTAACTAAGTTCAGTTGGCGAACGTTTCGTTTTTGGGCTGTTCCTGATACTTATTGTAATAGGGCTTACGAACAGCCTTAAATAAAGGATCTAACGAATAACGCTTTATCTAAGATTGGGTTTGGTTTGCCCTCTGGGTTTCTGAGGTCAGCATGGTAATCGTTCTGTGTAAAAACTAGTGTCCTCGTTAAATCTCCCCTAGGTTAGGTAGCCGACTCCGTAATAACAATTAGGAATAATCCCATTTCTAACCGTGGGTATCTTAAGAGGTGACTAAGGGCTTATGAACCGGAGGATGGGCAGCAGCATCTTTCTGTGTGTCATCCCATCTTACATACCTCCTGCGTTCACCAACAACAGCGGTCACCAGCCGCAATGCTTACAAGCGTGATGACTATGGTAAATCCCCTCTAAAGTACCGCAGCGTTTTTGCTGGATTTTTGAAGGGAGCTCCCTGTCCTGCAGTGAACGTTTCATGGGATGTTATGATGAATGACGGAATAAAGCCAAGGCAATGATGACGATGATGAATAAGAACACAAATTGAAAAATTAAGTCTTACAAAAAACATACTGCATAGTTATTGCTGCTATTCCACATATCTTCTAATTTAACTAGCATTATTGTTACTTATTGTTGGCACGTTTGAGCGTGGTACGTACCTCATGCACATTACCTAATGCGTTAAATTACTACAAGAGTTTACTTGCTTCTTGTTACGTTGTATGTTTCGTTTATCTGCACCGATACCGTCAATTCTCTATACATAGGCATTCAACACGCTATGATCGTGATATTGATAGTTTATAATATAACACGAAAAATAGAGAACTGAACTGTTTATTAAATTTGCAACATTATGCATTTGAGACTACCAGTCTCCATTAACCAATTTACGTTCAAACAACACAACTGCATGATTTACTTATGATTATGGTACACTGGAGAGCGTGTTATGTTACTATTAAAAATTGTTTATTCTTGTTACTTTCCTTAAGTGCACTTATCACTCCGAATTTTATTGATATAATATGAATTGCGTTCGTAAATAGTTATTAAGATAAACCCAGTAACAAACAGTTGGTAAGCTTTGATACTTCTGTCAGTGTATTATGCAATCTATGCTTGTCACAATTGTATTACCTTGGTAAACAGCTTCTAATGTGAGAATAAAAATATTTAATTGTTTTCGTGAATATTAATAATGTGACACATTTTTGAATTAGTTCCAGACATCTAATTACATTTTTCTTAAAAAAAGTTTTTTTTTGGTAACGTTATTAAGATATTAGAAGTTGGATTGAACAGTCGTTTTTTCTCGGTATAAAATTATTTATTTAGGTGCCTACTAATGAGAATTTTGAGTTGCGTATCTTCTAAAGCCCTTTGATTTATCCAATGTGAATAAGCAATTTTTTGGAAAAATATTTCAAAAACATAGTTTTTTATTTCCAGTACTAAAGTGGTTACATAACCGAAACATTTTAAATTATTTTGTAATTTATTTACTAAAATTGTTTGTTTTATTGGGCTTAAGAAGAAAACGACTTAAATTATTCTACATATATTATTAAAGGCGTGTGTAAAGCGAATCAAACAACAAAACATTTTTGTGCGTCAAAATAATTTGATAACGCTCCCTTATTGTTGTTTAACCTTTCATCATGAAACACTTATTTGGTAAGTTTAACATGTATCTGCGACCAAAAAGCGCAAATTTCCGAACCGAAGCAACAACTTTCAACCGCATTAGAAAATAGTTTTCATCGGTTCGTCGTTCTAGTAGGAGATCCAGTAAGCAAACATAGCGCAAAATCTGCTGGGATGAAACTTAGCACGATTCAAGTACTAACATACCTATTATATATGTTACCTATATAAGAAGTGGTGCTCCCCAGCAGGACGCAACAGAAGCGCACAGTGGGGCATAAATATGTCGTGTTTTTAGGGTTCCGATACCAAAATGGTAAAAAAAAGGAACCCTTATGGTGCCGCTCTGTCTGTCTGTCCGTCTGTCTGTCACACCTCTATATCTCAGCAACCACTTATGCTATCGACCTGAAATTTGGAATAGTTTTCGAATATAGTTGCCCAACTTAATTGCTCATGAAAAATTTTTGAAAAAGTATGATTATTAAGGTAAAGGGGGCCAAAATAGGGGGGGGGAGCAAATTTCAAATTGTCGCTACTAGGTCCAGTGGGGTATCATATGAAAGAGCTTTACTTGTACATTTGAAAATATATTTTTGTGTCTTATTAAGTTTCTTAGTTTTCAAGTTATGATGAAAAATCTTATCTCCGAAGTTTGAGTAAGGAAAAATCTGAATTAATTATAGTTGACAGAAGTTTATGTAAACTTTACAGCAAAAATAAAACGATCTTTCTAAGTGTCACAGTTTTTCAGAAATCTGCAAAAAACCTTTACAAACAAATTTAGTTTTGCTGTCCTGAAAATGGACTTTGTTGCTTCCAAAAATACTATAGGTACTCGTATATCGGAACCCTCGGCGCACGAGTCCGACTCGCACTTGAACGGTTTTTTTTTATTGATAGCTGCATTTTTTTAACCTATACAGGTAGCTGGCTGAAACTTTCACAGGATATGTGTTTTTCAGACAAATAAGTATATCACCTAATAATAAAAACTAAAAAAATATAAAAACAAGGAGAGTCACCATACAAGAAACGTATTTTGTTTGTTTTTGCTCTGTCGTCAAAACGGTTATTAATTCGAGCGTCAAACTTGGTATGAAATATACGAGTGAAGCAAGGAAGTCTTTAGTTTGAGGAAATATAGTTCACTAAATTTACAATAAAATGACATGTCCTGACTGACTGACGCCGACCCGTAACCGCTTTAGCTACACGTTTGAAATTTAACGCATAGCACAAACACCATATCAGAAAGGATTTTCCAAAAGTCGTCTTTCAAGGGAATGTATCTTCATGTCCCTTATATTGCCGGCAAATAATAGTACCAACCCATCTCTACCCGTGGATGTCGTAAGAGGCGACTAATGGTTAATGAAACAGAGGATGGGCAGCAGCATCCTCCTGTGTATCGTACATTCTGCGGTCACCAACAACTAAGGTCCACGGTGCCAGCCGTAACGCTAACAAGCGTGGTGACTATGATACTTCCCCCGCACATTGTTTCAGCAAAAGCTGGAAGTTTGGAGGGAGTTTCCCTGTCCTTTACTGGACGTTTCATGGGATGTCATAACGACTCGTCATGTGAGCAATTCACAGAGATACGAGTATATAAAACAACCTGTATATTTAAATATAAGTTATTCAAATTTTGCTCATTCAAAATATAAGAAATAATCTTTAACCAAAATGATTATTTTCAGTACATATCCTGTTCCTGACCGCTTCCACAAGTCTGGGTCAGAGGCCAGCGGTACCCCCTTCCTACAGGCGTCCCTGCCCACAATTATCACCTTATTTGTATGCCCCAGTGTGTGGTTCTGATGGCAGGTCGTACGTCAACAGATTCTCACTAGAAATTCACAACTGCGTTATGGGAATCGAGCACTCACCGTATGAAGTGAAGATTGTGAAGTACGGTAAATGCCATGAGGGAGATCATGTCCCCTAACCCATACATTCGCCCATTAGTTCCTTATTCCTGTCCATTATTAATGTCGTCTTGGACATGTCCAAAAATAATGTCGTGTAAGTCATGCTTTAATTGGACTTATTTAAGTGATGTGGCAGTAAATTATTCCTGCTGCTAGTATCATCAATGTTATGAAAAAATAATTCAATAAGCTTTTATATCCTCAAGATAAACGAGTGGACAGTGAGTGCCGAAAAAAGTGCAAATACTGCAGATATTATTACGTCATTGTTGGAAAAAGAGATATAAACAGCGGCCGCAGCAGATAGATAAATATGTAAATTATAAAGAGAATGATTGGTAAAGAAACACACAACGTAGTGTTTGTTCAAACCACGTTCAAACACTAAAAATAATATTTTTTACACTCGTATTTACGAGGATGGTTAGTAATGAGCTGATTCCTAATGGCTTTTTTAATAAATCCGATATCAGCTATTAGTCGATTTTGAGGAATAAATATGAATCCCCCTCATTAATGAATTTAAAGGTTGCGTTTCTACATTTTATATTTTATTTTTGTAAAAATTTCAAACACTATGTATATTGTAAATGAATAAACGTAATAGACAAATACAACAAGCCCAAAACCGGCTACACACACCGCTAAAAGGACCAAGAAATTTTTTTTGAGGAATTAGAAGAGGATGAATTGCTACCACATCCAGCGTTTAATCCTGAACTTCAGATTATTATCTTTTCCAATCAGTTGCACAGTTTTTTTGCGGAAGAAACTTTCAAATTATGGAGGAAGTCGAAACCAATGTGACTGAATTTTCGCATAAAAAATAAGGATGGGTTCTTTCAAGTGTTTCGATGACTAGCCGACAGATCGAATAAGCGGACTTAAAAAATCAGGGATTATATTTTGAATAACGAAAGACCTGTTCCTTATTTGATTTTAAAAGAATTTTTGATTTATTACCTACCCGACATTATTTATAGGACAACATGTAATAAAGTTATCCTGTACTAAGAAATGAAGTTTTATTATGTAATCGTTATGTCTCGAAAGTGGAATTTCGTGGGCATGCGGCTCTAGTTTTTAAAAAGAAAATTACATATTTATTGATACTAGAGCAACCGTAGCGTTGCCGTTCACACCTTTTCCTTCTTTAGTACTCTTTCCTTTTCCTTTATCCTCGGTAAATTGACTGTCTGTTTGTTTATACTGACAGCGATTTAAAAATTTAAGGCTTTCGTATTTTCTTTCCTGCCAAAAATTTTTATTTATTACATGATCTGAAAGCATGATTTTGTTTGCAATATATTTTAAACATTTGACATACATACATACATACATAACATCACGCCTAGTTCCCGTCGGGGTAGGCAGAGACCACAGTTCTCCACCTGCTACGATCTTGAGCAAATAAATAATAGTAAATCGTAATAAAGTGACCTATTCGATTCGGCTGGGAAATCCCAATTTTAACCAAATTTTTTTATGGCAAGCACCTTTTTCTAACCTTTTTATTCCAAGCCTTTGGCGTATTCCATTCCGATTGCCCTCTTCTTTCTGCAGCTTATGATGCCCGTTATTTACCACAGGCAGTAGGAATACTCCACAAATTCGAAGCTAATCCAGTAGCACAGCCCGCGCTAGCGTCTGGCATACCAACTGCCTGCGGCAGCTTTTCTGTGCGCCGGCGCCGACACATTGCAACCTATTGGCGACCACGTCGTCCACCGTTGCAGCCGGTGCTGAGCATCTTGCGGCGAAGATCTACGGCCGGCACCTACGCGGACATACACTCATTGGAAATTCCAGATATTTATTTATTAGTTCTAAATACATTTTATATACTTCTCCTATTTTCAAAATTCTAAAAGCGCCTTAGTCGTGCTTTGTTGTTTTACAGCTTTTTCTTTGGCTAAAATTTTACCATTTTTGACCAAAGGATCCGTATTTCGCGCGGAAACAACAAAGTTCTTCTTTTACATATAGGTCTGCCTCGTAGTTGTATCCTGTTCGTGGCGTCAAAGGTCTTTTGAGCATGACTTTCAAGACGGCACGTTGTGCTCTCTCTAAGCCTATCAAGTACGATTTAGCAGCACAACCCCATACTCCATTACAGTAGATTAGGAGAGACTGACTAATTACGATATATACAGTTTTTAGGACGGGGAGGCTAACTACATTGCGTAATTTTTTCATGATTCCTATAGTTTTTCGAAGTCTGGCTGAGAGTGCACTGATTTGAGACCGGAAGTTAAGCTTCTGATCAATAATGACTCCAAGGTATTTTATTTCTTTAGTTTGGACAATGATATCACAGGAACAGCTATGAGGAGGAGATGAGTCTTTAGTATACTGACATGAATGAAATTTAATTCCAGAAGCCATAAGGGGACTAGATGACTTTGAAATATGAAAATATATGAATTTAGTTTTTTCCGTGTTAAGCGTCACAAGGTTACTCTGAAGCCAATGAGAGATCACGGACATGCCTCCTTAAACGGAATCCCAGCTATCACCACGGAACAAAACCGCAGTATCATCAGCATAGCAGATCACCTCGGCTGAGTTAAGGTGTAGGTTGTGGATGTCATTCATGTATGCTAAGAATAGCGTAGGCCCGAGTATGCTGCCCTGAGGCACTCCGAAATTTACTAACTGAACGTCGCTACTGACCGAGTTAACTCTGACCAATTGTCCTCTGCCAGTCAGGTAGCTCCGGAACCAGGCCACAAATTCCAAAGGAACAGCCAGGCTGTTCTTTGTTGAGTTTACAATTTGGACAAAGAAAAGAATAATTTGAATTGCGAAGCTGCCTTTGCATGGATAATTCGAGACAAGATAGATGGAATTTGTTGCGGCAGGAAGAACACTCCGTGTTAGCCGTCACTTTGATTTTTCCATCGCCTCTTGCCTCCGTATTACAGATTCCACATACACTGCTCATTATGATTGAAATCTAATAAAAAATTGATAAAAAGTCCTCTATTGGAGAACCGGCCAAGTCACACAACATTAACTATAATAATAAAGAAATCGCAGTAAGGAACCTTAGACTTGGTACGACTTTGTCTAGATTTCATTATTAGGGTTCCGTACCTCAAAATAAAAAAACGGAACCCTTATAGGATCACTTTGTTGTCCGTCTGTCTGTCTGTCAAGACCCTTTTTCTCACAAACGAGAAGAGGCATCAGGTTGAAATTGATAATGAATGTTAAGGTTCGTGGACCACACAAGATCTGAAAATTTATTTTTTTTACAACGACGCAATCAAAAGATATTATGGATTTTTATGTCCTCATCTCCATACATTTATGCAAAAAAGCAAAACCTACAGGGTACTTCCCGTTGACCTAAAACTATGAAATTTGGCAAGAAGCTAGGTCTCACAGTACAAATAAAGGAAAGTCTAAAATCATTAAATATCTCAATTTTTCTTACAACTAATAGTAACCAATTAAGGTGAGCACCCGTTTCAAGAACTTTTCTATAAAAGAGGGGTCAAGTTGGATGGTCGCGGAGTTTTTAAAATCAAAGAGCAAAAGCTTTTAGTATATCATATGGTAGATAGGTACGGAACCCTTAGGGCGCGAGTCCGACTCGCACTTGACCGATTTTAGGGTTCCGATACCAAAAAGGTAAAAAAAAGGAACCCTTATGGTGCGACTTTGTCTGTCTGTCTGTCCGTCTGTCTGTCACACCTCTATATCTCAGCAACCACTCATGCTATCCACTTGAAATTTGGAATAGTTGTAGAATTTGGTTGTCCAACTTAATTGCATATGGAAAAATAAAAAAAAATTATTATTACTGTAAAGGGGGCCCAAATAGGGGGGGCAAAATTTCAAATTGTCGTTACTAGGTCGAGTGGGGTATCATATGAAAGGGCTTTACTTGTACATTCTAAAACATATTTATGTTTTTTTTACATCTCTAATTTTTCAAGTTGTGATGACAAATGTCAAAAAAAATACCATTCCCCCCCCATTATCTCCGAAGTTTGAGAAAGGAAAAATCTGAATTAATTACAGTCAATAGAAGTTTATGTAAATATTACAGCAAAAATAAAACGATCTTTCTAAGTTGCACAGTTTTATAGAAATCTGCAAAAAAACCTTTACAAACAAATTTAGTTTTGCGGTTTTGGGCCTGAAATATAACTATAAGGCATACAGCAAGGGCAAAGAACAGGCAAGGGGAAGGTAAGTCGCCTCTTCAAAACTTGTTCATACAAAATATATGAAAGCGACGTGTCGTAAATTATACATGCCATTAAAAACATAACTTGTAAAAAAACAAGTCTCGCAACTCAGTTCTTCTACCGTAAAAAGTTGTGAGATCCATGTAATACCAAGTCGGTTAATTTATTTTGTTTTAAGTTATTACGTAATTAGCTAACCTAACAACATCTTATAGTGACCATATCAATATTAAAAATCTTTGTTTTAAATAAATAGATTGACTTGGCAATCGCACTAAACTATACTACTAACCAATTTAATATTATATGTATTACTTGTGAGATATATTATATTTTCATGCAATATGGTTAAGTCGATCTATTTATTTGAAACAAAAGATTTTTAATATTGATATGGTCACTATAGGATTTTGTTAGGTGAGCTAATCTATATATATAAAAGAAGAAGGTGACTGACTGACTGACTGACTGACTGACTGACTGACTGACATATCAACGCACAGCCCAAACCACTGGGTCTAGAGATTCCAAATTTGTCATGTAGGTTCCTTATGAGGCCTAGGGGTGCACTAAGAAAGGGTTTTACAAAATTCCACCCCTAAGGGGGTAAAATAGGGGATGAAAGTTTGTATGAAAGTCCGTCAGTTTTGAAGTTAGGATCTTCAAAATTTGTATTTAGGCTTACGACTAAAAATTAATAATTACGTGTCTCAGGGTTTTTGAAAATTCGACACCCTTAAGGGTGAAAAGGGGGATGAAGTTGAAAATTCTTTATTTTTAAAGTAAAATCCACATAATTTATTATTTAGGCATTAATGATGTAATTCTATGCAACGTTCATCACTGTTATTGAAATTCCACCCCAAATTCAACCCCTAAAAAAGGGAAATGGGGTGAAAAGGTCTAAAAACCAATATGGGTATCGTTTGTATGGTTTATCGGGTCGCTGATTACGAAAACTACAACAATTTTGAAATCAAACGTGGTGGACATGAAATACCATCATCCCCTGGGGATGGAGTTGGGATGCGATAGGTTTGAAATGTCTAAAAATCAATATGGTTGTCGTTTGTATGGTTTAGTCGCTGATTACGAAAACTACAACAATTTTGAAATCAAACGTGGTGGACTTGAAATACCATCATCCCCCTGGGAATGGAGTTGGGGTGCGATAGGTTTGAAATGTCTAAAAATCAATATGGGTGTCGTTTGTATGGTTTATCGGGTCGCTGATTACGAAAACTACAACAATTTTGAAATCCAACGTGGTGGACGTGAAATACAATCATCCCCCTGGGGGTGGAGTTGGGGTGCGATAGGTTTGAAATGTCTAAAAATCAATATGGGTGTCGTTTGTATGGTTTATCGGATCGCTGATTACGAAAACTACAACAATTTTGAAATCCAACGT
Organism: Athrips mouffetella; assembly: GCA_947532105.1. Taxonomy (NCBI): domain Eukaryota; kingdom Metazoa; phylum Arthropoda; class Insecta; order Lepidoptera; family Gelechiidae; genus Athrips; species Athrips mouffetella. Next base: position 33,918,106 of record OX383957.1, on the reverse strand, counting down.
GGTGGACGTGAAATACCATCATCCCCCTGGGGATGGAGTTGGGGTGCGATAGGTTTGAAATGTCTAAAAATCAATATGGGTGTCGTTTGTATGGTTTATCGGGTCGCTGATTACGAAAACTACAACAACTTTGAAACCCAACGTGGTGGACGTGAAATACCATCGTCCCCTGGGGATGGGGTTGGGGTGCGATAGGTTTGAAATGTCTAAAAATAAATATGGGTGTCATTTCTATGTTAGGGATAGCGGTTAAATTGGCGTAAGGGGTAGGGATAGGGGCAGGGATAGGGACAGGTAGAGGTAGAGAGGTAGAGACGTAGAGACGTAGAGACGTAGAGACGTAGAGACGTAGAGACGTAGAGACGTAGAGACGTAGAGAGGTAGAGAGGTAGAGGGGTACAGGTAGAGGTAGAGGGAGAGGGAGAAGGAGGGGAAGTGGGGGAGTGAGGGAGGGGGAGGGGTTGATGAAAAGGGAAAGGGAGGGGGAGAGGGAGGGGGAGAGGGGGGGGGGGAGAGGGAGGAGGGGGAGGGGGAGAGACAGAGGAAGGGGGGAGAGGGAGAGGGTTTTAGTTTTTTTCAATTACTTCTGCGAATTGGCTCTGTTTTGAAATATTACATAAAGGTGTCTCTCATCTCTCTCTTTACATTTGTTAGGATACTGCTGCTAAGTTCCTTTGTTCTGAGTAATTTATGAGTAACGTCTGTATATTATATAAAATTCAGCTGGATCTTGAATTATACTCATTGAATTGGGCAGGGTTAGCCCTGTTTTTCCATAGTTTAAAATTACCCCGAAATGACGGGAAAATATCTCATTGCTTCGGAACAACATAAATACGAAATCCACGCGAGCGAAGCCGCGGGCAACAGCTAGTTACATAATAACTTAAGAAAGAAGGACCCTTAAGTAGGGACTAAATAAATTAACTTTTTACGGTAGAAGAACTGAGTTGCGAGACTTGTTTTTTTTACAAGTTATGTTTTTGATGGCATCTCATTTCTTATTGTAGATAATACCGATTCACCTTTTATTCCATTATATTATACAAATACAGGCACACAGATTTATTCACTACAAATGTAACTTTATAATCCTATATATTTGTATGGGATTACAAAGTTATTTAAGTAGTTGGTGTATCTAGAAAACTGGACCGAAATTGCAAAATATTTTAGTTTTTCCTTGAGTTATACAGTAAACACTAATACTATTCAAAATGTGAAGCTTATATATTTGCTAGAAGTGCCTTAGAGTTTTGATGATCAGTAAGTCAGTCAATAAGTGACAAAACTAAGAAACTTTGGCTAGCTATTATTCTTAAACTACTGGTTCAAATTGTATGGAATTTGAAATATACCGTGTTTATACAATGCCTGCTTAGTCACTAAAAAACAGGATTCTAGTTTTATCCACAACGAAGTTATAGGGGGGTTGAAAATGGCCTAAACTGCTTCGAGGAAAGGATGGTACGGCCGTCCCGTTGTTTTGTGATCGACTTGCGGGGGCACGGTCGCGTCGTCAGTGCCGTCACTAGATATGAGCGCCGCGCCGGCGCGCCGCCGCCGCTGAACAAGTTTCCTGCGCCGCCGCCGCCGTGGATGGCCACGGCGCGCCGAGCGAGGAAAGAGTTATTAAATCCATACTTTTTAAGCACTGATTCAAATTCTCTTCTCTTGCTTCTCTTACTCTTTTTAGTTAAGATATTGATCCTACCTGCTGGATACCTAATTTGTAGCATGATTCTTAGAGAGCCCCGATTACTAAATGGTTTCAGCAATATTTTTGAAGATTACCTACGTGCAATTTTTTGTGAAATGAAGATAAGCTAACAAAAACTTGTGTTTGAAAACCGGACTAAAATTAAACATTTGTTTATTTTTCCTTAAAAGTGTTAGAATATTAGTACAGTCTGTTGTCCGTACAGTTAGTAATGTTAATAGTTAAAATAATTTTATCAGATTTGTTTTCATATGCAACTCTTGTTTTCATTATCACATGTAACTCATAGACATGAAAGGGCTATGTCTAACTAGCACATTTCTTAAAAAAATATAGCAAAATTCGATTAATTTGACCTCTATCTAGCCCTGAAGACAAGAGATGAAGTAAACGATGGAATGGACTTTACCAGGAAAAGACACGCTTTTTTATTTTGTCAATGGGCTTATTCTTGACCTCGATCTAGTCCTGAAGACAGAGATGAGGTCAACGATGGAACGAGCTTGCCCAGAAGAAGCCTATTCACTCGCGACTTGAAGAGATTCGGGTTATATAAACTGGGGGACGCTAACGCAGGTAGAAAATTCCACTCTTTAGCCGTGCGCATTATAAAAGATGTTTTAAAGCGCTTTGTGCGAATGTGCGGAATATCAACCAATATTCATAGGGGAATTTTCTGCAGTGAGTCCCTCCAACCCTCAGACTCCCGACGGTAGAAGGTAGTGGTGGAATAAGCCCGTGGACCTCTTGACCACACTCTCCGAAGTAATATCTGAAAAAAGACCGACAGACATGCAACTTTGCGACCACCAGACTGTGAAACTTGATTTTTACCTCTAATGAACTTCTAGGCTCTGCGATCTATCGAATCAAGTGCGTCTGTTGGTATGTAGCTGAGCCATCCCAAAGGAAATCTTCATGCAGGATCGGACTTGGACTTTATATAAAACTGTAAGTTGTCGGAAAGAAGTAACGCTTAACCTTATTGAGAACGCCCCACTTTTTTTCCGCAGTTCGGGCTTTTGACTCAATGTTAGCGCCGAAGTTCAGGTTTGCACATAGCTTTATGCCAAGTAGTTCGTGGCTGTCGGTAATTGGTACAGTTGTACCTCGAAAAGTAGGAACCAGATTGAATGGTGGTATATTGACAATATAAGGGTGGAACCCCAATCCTCGTCTAGCCGCACGTAGGAGGAAGGGGAATGGTGGTATAAGGTCGTACGGTCAACCGCACATCGGTAGAAACTTTTCATCTCTATTACAGCGCCATAAGGTCCAAAAGTGTTTTTACTGACGAGCTGTTGAGTGTACATTTCAGACGCACTCAATGACATGTATTCTATAGAATACTGATACGTACATAAGGCACTATGTGTCGGTGTTCAAGGCTCTACAGTTTCTCTGTTTCGACAAGAGTCTCATCACCAATGAGCTTCCTAGTACGTTTGTCGATTGCAGTAAGATTGGCCAGCTGGTATTCTGCAGACTCATCAGTACTCCATACCGGACTTCTGTTTGAAGCACAAGCACAAGTCTGATAGGGTATAAATGGCTGTAGAAGCTGTCACAGTGTGATGTACCGCCTGGCGTTGGAGAGTATGCCAAGTTTCTTAGCTGCAAATTTGGCCAAGGACTCAATAAAATGCCAAAAGAACAGATTGGACGATAAGTGCATCATACCAAGGAGCTCGAGGTGGTATGATATCGGTACGAATACATTTCGGAACTCTGGAGTCAGATTGAAGGGACTTCGTTTGACTGTAAAGAAACACGCCTATGTTTTGGCCCCCACAGTCGGACACTGAGTGAAGGGCCAGAAACAAACGTTCAACCATGGTCTATCGACCGACAAGATGGTATTTGTGCCACACTGGCTTTTGCATTGGGTATGTATCTATCCGTAACTGTGCTGTCGTCTGCATACTCAAAGATTCCAGGCACCAGTTTATGTGCATCAGGAATAGAGTTGCGGACAGAACGGATCCTTGAGGAACTCCGTCATAGATAGCCCTCTGATCAGACTAGCAATCTTCCAAGACCACTTGATTCAATCGTACACTCAATAAGTTTAATATCCAATTGCAAAGGCCAGGTATTTCATACGATGGAAGATTGTTTGTTTGTGTGATTTCTGTCGTAAAGTAACAGTGTTTACACCGTTGTGTTTCGGTTTGTAGGGTAAACGAGCTACTGAAATTACCGATACATGAGATGTACCGCCTTAGTTTTCAATATGGGCAACGCGTTTTGCTGTTTTATTAGTGTCAATTATGCCACTCATAAGACAGTGTATGCTGTGGGTGGTGGTGATCATTCACCATCAGTTGGCCCACCTGCTCGTTTTCCCTCTTGTGACATAAAAATAAAGTCATTAGCTTCAAGTTATGCCACTACTTCGTTATTAACTCGCTCCATAGTCTTGCAGAGTATGGAGATTTCCACCGGCCTGTTCCATCACTATCAGGACATTTTTTAACCATTTAAACCATTTATTTTTGCCACAACACATATTAGGTTAAAAATATACAAAATTTTCAAATGACAATATTCAGTATTTTTGAGAACCATTTTAATTTCTTTTAGTACGTACTCGTATTTCCAAATTTTAAAAGAAAGTAAGGAATTAAGTATTTTTGTGCCAACCCTATATGGTTTCTACGATTTCCGGTCATTTCTTACAAAAAAATGCTTTGGAGGTCACGCCGCCGATTTCGCCGCCGCCGCCGACCCTAAAAAGTCGGCGCGCCGCCGCCGACCTTATAGCCATCGGCGCTCGTGCCGTGTCCGTTCTACGGCCGTGCCGTGCCTTCACCTCGCCCGAACCTTACCCTCGTCGTATGCCTTTTATGTATATTTTACCTCTTAGATGATTCCTTGCTTGGAAAGACACTTAAAGTCGTTTTTCCTGACTACTACCTAAGGAAGCTGACATTAAATGAAACATACAACGTGTTATCAGAATAAGCGAAACAGAGAAAATAGTTATTTCAGAATCGAGGGTAGAATCAATTTCACAGATTTTTGATAGGGGTAATTTATCTTATTTTTATTATTAAAATTTTTGCCTCTTCTGTTCTAAATATTTCTGTGAATACGCGCGCTGGCGGCTGGCGCCGCGCGGTCCATCAGCGGTGAGGAGGAGAGGGAAGTGGGCGTGGCGTGCGTGGAGTGCGCGGACTAGAACAACTAGAAACTAGAACAATCATGAAACTTTAAAGTAGCAATATCTAGAAAAATAATATTTTTTTATAAAAATCAGTTGGGGTGTATGAGGGTTTCGCTTATTCCATTAACACATTTTATATGTGGCTTTTAGTTGCATAATAACCCTGAACCCAGGGTGTGTTAGGTGGGTCTCACAGCCCACGCAGTATTAAGAAAAAAAGAAACACCGTTGTAAATCGTGTTAAAGATGTGATAGTTCTGTTTTTGTATTACTTATCTGGTACTTTTGTTGTGCAATCAAGTAAACAACGGAAAACGAATCAGTATGAAGTACGTAAGTGCACCTTATTAACAAGCCAAAATATTTAATTTCCAGTTTTTACCCTCTTCCTGGTCGCTTCCTTGTGCCTGGGCGCGCCACAGGAGTCCTCAAATGAAGCAATTGTTAGATGTGGTCCTTTGCCTCAAATAGTACAACCAGTATGCGGTTCTAACGGTCTGAGCTACAGAAGCGAATACACGCTCATGCACTACAACTGCCGCGAAAGAATCGAGGAGATATCCAACGAAGTGGACATTGTAAAGTATGAAAAATGCAACGCCGGAGATATTTTACATTAAATAGTAAAATGTTTTAACTATAAACTCCTATTACTTCAAAAAAGTTTTATTATTTTGACTCATGATTCATCATCATGATAACATCCCATGAAACGTCTACTGCCTGCAAGACAGGGAGCTCCCTCCAGAATTGCAGCAACAATAAGGGATAGAGTTTGGAGAAGTATCGTAGCTTGATAGCATTGCGGCTGGCAGCATGGACCGTGGTTGTTCGTGACCGCAGTAGATACGTGGTAACATACAGGGTGTAAAGGACAGCCTTCCGAATACTTAAAGGGCATGTTTAGTCGACGTAACTGAACAACATTCAACGAATAATACTTTCAGTCGACTCTCCATACAAACTGTCCAATCAAGTTTGTAATTTTGTATGGAGAGGCCGATTTTTTTTATTTCCTGAAAGTTTTATTCGCTGAAAGTTGTTCAGTTACTTTGACTGAATATGCCTATTCAGTATTCGGAAGGCTGTCCCTTATATCATTGGCAGTATGTAAGATGCTACGATACAAAGAAGGAGGCTGCTGCCCATCCTAATGTTCATAATCCCTTAGTCGCCTCTTATAATACCCACGGGTACAGATAGGTTGGACCTATTATTTGCTGGAACCACACGGGCAGCCGACTCACGAAATGGAATAGAACCGTACAAACCGTACTCTCCATATATTTTCTCGGTCCTTCAGCGTACTACAATACTTATTAAGGTCACAAATAACCTCGATCAGCCCCTATCCTACTAGTGATATCGGTGACTAGGTACATGACAATGTCGTCTACGCCAGACTCCTTGCTGTGAATACTATGGGCATGGGTTCAGCACAGAAATATTATATGGGCTTTAAAGAAGATTGACGAACTGCAATGATGCATAAACTTTTGGAATATAACTTATTAAGTGTAGATTGAAAAGTCTAGACTATGCAAAGGAGATATTTTTTTTTAACTATAAACCCTTGTTACTTAAAAAAAAGTTTTATTGGGTAGAAATATGATTCACAAAGTGCCTGTTATTTTGTGATTGACTAAAGTTGAAATAAAGTTTATTGGATTACATCGGCATAAGGCGCTTGAAGATCTATTTGTTCCTAATTTGTGCTGAGTGCCACAGCAAGACAATACATCAAAGATGATTTTCTCTAAAAAATATACAATGTATTATAGAGACAAATAATTTAAACTATATTCAGGGATTGTTAAACGAAAGCCATTTAAGCCATCCCCGTGTAAAACAACCCACAGATCTGATGACCCCATGACCTTCCAGCGCATTGAAAATGACTACTGGGTGGCTAAATGGGCGTTGCTGACCACTTTCCATCAGGTTGCCCACCTGCTCGTTTGCTCACTTGTCGAATAAAAAAAAAATAGATTTATCTTTAAATTTTCCTGACCTTTTGTTAAATACAGAAGATCCTATTTATCAAATATCTAGTTTATTCACAATACTTAATCTTTATTATCATCTCCATTTTCATTATCACCCTTTCATATTCGCGTGTTCCTATTCCAAATTACTAGGTTATCCCTTTAGTTCGTTGGATTTCCGCGACAACTACTAGATTCTTATTTTATAGATTAAAATAACCCCTTAGCTTAACTTTATTCAAAATAATGTGAATCAAGGCTGTGATAAAACATAAAAGATTATTGTGTTCTATCTTTGTAAAGTATGAATAATTTTATGATTTCTTCTAATGATTTCACTTTTAATTGAAACATTTTCTATAATATTGGTCGAACTCTACTGAGTGAGGAAGGCAGATATTATTTACACTTCTTGACTATTATTCTTCTTGGGTATTGATGACCCAGAGCCTTACCAAGTCGACACAGGGTTTTTGTTATGAGCGAGAGATAGAGACAGTATAACTAGTCACAAGGTGACAGGGGGGAGGAAAGGCTTTTCCTTGCAGGCTTGCAAAAACAATTTCAGAGCTCAACGTTAATTTAAATGATGTACTATCAGAATTTTATAATTGGTTTACAATTAATAAACTAAAGTTAAACACAAGTAAGACAAATGTAATGCTTTTTAAAACTACAGCGGGATCAAAAGAAACGCTCAAAGTGAACCTTGAAGGGGACAGCGTTACGTTAGTTGATGTGGTTAAGTTTCTCGGGGTTCGCATAGATGCACTTTTGAATTGGAAAAATGAAGTGAACTCTGTGGTTAATAACATGAGTTCGGCTAGTTACGCTCTAAGAAGCTTACGAAATGATGCGACCAAGAAGCAGTTAGTACAAGTTTACTATGCTTTGATTGAATCTCGTTGATTGAATCAGACTATGGGGATGTAGTTATCTATATAATATTTCAAAAGCATTTATAGGACAGAAGAGAGCATTGCGAACAATAGCTAGAATACCTCAGTGGGAGTCATTTAGAGAGATTTTTGTTGAGCTGAAGATTCTTACTGCTCCTTCGCTTTACATATTCTTAGTGTTAACTGATGTGGTTAAATATCATTACATCAGCGTGAAACAGCCGAGGAAAATGTTGTGCGGATAAGTACCCGCAGAAGGGATCTTCAGCGGCCAGATGCTCCTAAGTTAAATGTGGTGAGACATAGCGCACGAGTTTAGGCAACTAAATTATACCGGGTGTTAGTGTAAACACTGTAATCCTTGAAACTGTGCATTGAGACCATGAAACTGAAAAACTTTTCCTAAGGAACATAAGTCGAAATACGAAAAAAAAATGTTGACTTCCCATAGAAAATGCACCAGCTGATTATGCATTTTGTATGGGAGATGAATTTTTTTTTTTGTATTTCGACCCATGTTCCTTAGGAAAAGTTGTTCATTTTCATGATCTCAATCATAGAATACATGAAACTCATGTATTCTATGGTCTCAATGCACAGTTTCAAGGATCACAGTGTTTACACTAACATCCTGTATAATTGCCTACCCGGATCTCTTAAAAGTATACAAAATCAAACAAACTAAGGCGCTTTTTGGTGAAAAACTGTTTTTATAATGTTGACGAATATATGAATTTGAATAAACCGTAATTAAAGCTGAAAATTTATATTAAAAATTGTAATGTACTATTATTGAATTTACTAAACCAATTTAATTTGAATAACTTAATTATTGCAATCTAATATTTGTATTTTGTAAACTTAGTGTTAATGTTATTTTTGATATAATTTGTATTTTTTTAAATTAAATTTCCAACACAGTGTCAATTGTTATGGAATAAATAAATAAATAAAACCAATTTCAAAGAATATTTTATTTCCACTCTCAACTCACACCTGTAAATAAAAAGAACCATAATATAATCTCTAATCGTGAATTACTACTTCGGTCACAACGTCGATTCCAACACTCTTACGATCTCAGCCTTAATTAAATATTCCTACAAATATTATTTCTATACAATAAAAGTGCGGAAATGTACAGTACCCTAAAAAGAACTTATTTCAAAATTTTATTTAACCACTTTATCGCCTTGGATAAAATGTATGTCCTTACTAAATGACAACTTTCTATTAATAAGGGTCTGAGCTAAGTCGCAGTAAGACAGACAGACGGACATAACGAAACTATAAGCATAGCTATCTCTAACGTAATTGATTTGTCAAAGTTCACAATTCAACTGTTAATGTTAAATATGATGAGTGTCATTAACTAATAGCCTTTTCATCATCATTATCACCTAACCTATATAAAGCCACTCAAACAAGTAAGTGCAGAAAAAATATTGAGAATCTCCAACTTGACGCTCTCTAATTGTTAACACATCAGCATGAAATACTTCTTTGGTAAGTTTTCTTACAAATTCTAATTGCTAATCTATGATTTTTATTACACAAGGTACCTATAACAAAACAATATCATAAATCTGAAAGTATGTCCATTAAACTGAACAACTTTTTTCAAGAAACAGTGAAAATACGACCTCTTACACAAACCAGACCAGCCTCTTGTTGCATGTTATTTTCTACAATGTTCAATGTTGTAAAGAATCACCTGGGAAGGCGTGTACTTTGCTGGTGGTTCGTAGGACTGTTCGCAGGAACTGCGCTGGAGTACGTCCCACTCAGTGAAGCCAAGACGCTCCAGCAGAGTACACGGTTTCACCGGTAGGTCTATGTCGTCACATCGTCCCCTATAGTTTTAAATACGTTTTTCTTAACATTAATGTGTTTTTCGGTGTATTTTTGTTAGGATAAACAGACACTGTTTACGTTCGTCGACTGACAGTTACCATAGACAAGTGCCACAGAATGTGGAGACGAGTGCGTTTTCCACGCCATCATTCCGATACCGGTCTTTCTCTTAAATAATATTTCCAAATTAGAAAAGCAGAAGTAAATAGAAATTATTAGATAAACCCCTTCGTAGAAATTATTCCAACTGGATTGTAAAGTTCTTATTGAATTTGGTGCTTTGTTATTTTTTTTATCCGGTCCTCGCATTTTGTCGATTGACAAAGAGAACTAACTAACCTGTCATTCATTTTCCGTGTAACTGAGCACACACATCTCGGACCCATTCCAAGAAAATCGACAAATATCCAGGGTAATCCTGTGGATCACCCATTAGTACAATGTCAGATTGACAAACAGAACCAGGAGGCGACAGGTCGGTGGTTTATTTTTGTATTCCCGTTAGGTAGAATTCGTAAAATGTGGATGACATTCTGTTGACGTAATTCCTTTGTTACAGGATGTCGCCTTCTTCTTTTATCTGGTAGCTTAGGCTTCTTTCACATATCGTGAGTCTCGTCATAAGCCCACGCGTGATGCCGCGGCGCTGACTCGCATTTTTTATAATAAAAGAGAGAATCTTTTTTATAACAAAAGAGAGAATCGTCATGTCATCGGTACATGGTCATGGGAGGTAACGCAATGCGCAGACCAAGTGAGTCATCACACGTTTTATTCTGAACCTCGACACAACCATTCTGTGAAGATCTGTACGGGAACTTCTCTCCGTTGTTTGCAATGCCAGGTCACCCGTTGTGAGTGAACGCTACCCCCACACCGGTGTGCCGTATTCGGGTTGGTGTATTACTTGTTTGGCTTCGAACCAACTCGTACCCCAACATGTATTAGAATTAAGGATATATGTTCTCGTCACGTCACTCATTTACATGGAGAGGCCTATCCATGTAAATGTCGTTGTATGTAAAATAGTAAGTAAGTTTATCGTCATAAGTTTCACATCCCTTTAGGGACTATCTTTAGAAAGGAATATTTTTAAGAAAGAATTGTTTTTTAAGAATAACTCCTAGAAGAAGTAGTTTGTTCGAGAATTGCTTTTGAGGATAAGCCTATTGTTCCTCGTCAATTGTAACACTAATGTATTTGAAAGGTACGAAATAAGATGCTCTCTCATTTATTATAATTAAGTTGTTTAATTTAACACCTTTATTTGTAACACATTTCCAGTTTTGTGACTGGTGGCGCCCTGAAAGTAAGTGATGTATAGACACCGCTTCCAACCTTCATTCACCGACGAGTAAGATACCTATCGGACTACGGTCTTAGCACCACAGGAACCCACGCGCTCTCCACTAGCCGGTAAACCAGCACAGTTGTTGGTTTAATGCAACAAAATGGCGCCCAACGTGGGTGCTTCTCACAGTTCTCATACAGCTTATCGTACCATGGGTCATTCGACGGGAATGTAATCCTTTCTACGACATCACTCCGGCACTGTGAAGTGAAATGAGGTAGTGAAAACACAAAGAGGCGAATAAGACGACGGCGAACGTTGACAAAACAACAGGTTGTTTTGTATCACTGGTTTTCTGCCGGTATACTACAGATTCTATGTGACGAGACGCAAGTGGAGCTCTGCTATTCTGTCCCTAGTCCACCTAGAATGCCGCAAACCTATTCCACGTAAGTCCTACACAATAGATCAACCTTGCCAAAGGCAATAGACCTACCGGTGAAACCGTGTACTCTGCTGGAGCGTCTTGGCTTCACTGAGTGGGACGTACTCCAGCGCAGTTCCTGCGAACAGTCCTACGAACCACCAGCAAAGTACACGCCTTCCCAGGTGATTCTTTACAACATTGAACATTGTAGAAAATAACATGCAACAACACTCCCCTCCTAAGAGCGAAAATAGTTTCGAGTACCGCGAGGTAGAATTTTCGCGATACACGGAGAAACTAAAGGTAAATATTTCTTATAAACAAGTTACGTGTAAGCAACGAAGAACCACTGACCCTTGCTTTTACAACGCACCATTTCTTCTAAGCTACTTTTGGTTAAGTAACCGAACGCGTTCTATTCTTTTTATAAATCCTGTTCTATTTGTAAGTTTATAACACCTAGGAAACATACGAATCCTTTAGCTTAAGATTAAGTCTTTGTAAATAGTCCTATACTAACTAATACTTAAGTCTTAACCAACTCAGGTTTTGCAAATATTTAACTTTACGGCTATTGTTACTATTGTATACTATTTTACCCTACTCTTAAGTAAATTACTACTCTGTTACGATTATATGTTAATTCCTTATCCTAATGCGCGCGCGACTATACTAAAATATTTGGTTGGGGATCCCCTTTGGATACCTAAACTACACTTAAATGTTAACGATTTGTTGACCTACTCATGCAAAAATATTTACTCGCTAAGGATAATTCTACTCTTCTACATGTATAATATCTTTAATATGGGTAAGTCCCACTTTCTTTCCGTTTAGTGCGCGTAAGCGATACACTAACGGGCTAATCCTTTCTTCTACTACACACTTTATATTACGGGGTGCTAGTTTACTTGCGAAGTTCTCGCTAGCTTTCGACTGTATATAGTCTTTCTTCCAGACTATTTGACCTACTCTCAAATTGACGTCTCTCTTTCTCCTATCATAGATTCGCTTTCCTCTTTCATATGCTGCGGCCAGCTTTTCTCTAACTTTTGAATAAATCGTCCGAAGTTCTTTCAAGCTGACACCGTACTAATGGGTGATCCACAGGATTACCCTGGATATTTGTCGATTTTCTTGGAATGGGTCCGAGATGTGTGTGCTCAGTTACACGGAAAATGAATGACAGGTTAGTTAGTTCTCTTTGTCAATCGACAAAATGCGAGGACCGGATAAAAAAAATAACAAAGCACCAAATTCAATAAGAACTTTACAATCCAGTTGGAATAATTTCTACGAAGGGGTTTATCTAATAATTTCTATTTACTTCTGCTTTTCTAATTTGGAAATATTATTTAAGAGAAAGACCGGTATCGGAATGATGGCGTGGAAAACGCACTCGTCTCCACATTCTGTGGCACTTGTCTATGGTAACTGTCAGTCGACGAACGTAAACAGTGTCTGTTTATCCTAACAAAAATACACCGAAAAACACATTAATGTTAAGAAAAACGTATTTAAAACTATAGGGGACGATGTGACGACATCACTCCGGCACTGTGAAGTGAAATGAGGTAGTGAAAACACAAAGAGGCGAATAAGACGACGGCGAACGTTGACAAAACAACAGGTTGTTTTGTATCACTGGTTTTCTGCCGGTATACTACAGATTCTATGTGACGAGACGCAAGTGGAGCTCTGCTATTCTGTCCCTAGTCCACCTAGAATGCCGCAAACCTATTCCACGTAAGTCCTACACAATAGATCAACCTTGCCAAAGGCAATAGACCTACCGGTGAAACCGTGTACTCTGCTGGAGCGTCTTGGCTTCACTGAGTGGGACGTACTCCAGCGCAGTTCCTGCGAACAGTCCTACGAACCACCAGCAAAGTACACGCCTTCCCAGGTGATTCTTTACAACATTGAACATTGTAGAAAATAACATGCAACACTCTATCGACTTTTTTTTCATATGTCCATAATTTCCTGCAGGAAAAGTATAATGTTGGGATAACTGTCTTCGAGCTTTATTTTTTTAGTACCTATTTGAAAATAACAAATATCACTTTGTCAGACTTCAGGCGAGGGAAAGGTACGGTGCCACTTATTAACTTGTTCATACAAAATGTATGAACGTGACGTGTCGTAAATTACATAAGCGACGGTGCAGGCATGCCGCTTCGCCTCCTGCTCTTTGCCTTTTCGCCCACGCCCGTGCCGTTCCGTGCCTGCGCCCCGCCCGAACCTTACCCTCGAAGTATGCCCTTTATGTATATTTTACCTCTTAGACGATTCGTTGCTTCGGAAGACGCTTAAAGTCGTTTGTCCTGCTACTACCTAAGGAAGTTGTCATTAAATGAAACATAAAAGTGGCTTTTAGTTGCACAATAACCCTAAACCCGCAGGGTGTGTGAGGTGGTGGGTCTCAAAGCCCACGGAGTATAATGGAACAAAGAAATACCGTTGTAAATGGTGTTGAAGGTTTGATAGTTCTGTTTTTGTAGTACTTATCTGGTACTTTTCGTGTGAGATCAAGTAAACAACAGAAAGCGAATCAGTAGGAAGTACATAAGTGCACCTTATTAACAAGCCAAAATATTTTATTTCCAGTTTTTACCCTCTGCCTGGTTGCTTCCTTGTGCCTGGGCGCGCCACTGGATTCTTCAGATGAAACAGTTGATCTTATTATTAAATGTGGCCCTGTGCCACTAATATTACACCCTGTGTGCGGTTCTGACGGTCTGACGTACAGCAGCGAATACACGCTCAGACAACACAACTGCCTTGAAGGACTCGAGGGCACACCCATCGAAGTGAAGATTGAAAAGTTAGAAATATGCAAAGAGGGAGATATTTTTCATTAACTAGTAAAATGATTTACCTATCAACCCTTCTTACTTAAAATAAAGTTTTATTATTCTGACACATGTATCATAATCATAATTATTATAACATCCGTTAGCTTATATATAGTTCTGTGTAAAATCCCATGAAACGTCCACTGCAGGACAGCGAGGAAGTATCGCAGCTTGTTAGTATTGCGGCTGGCTACATGGACCGCGGCTATTGGTGACACGCAGTATTTAGTAACTAATTGGCAGTATGTAAGATGCTACGATACAAATATCTCATGTTCATAATCCCTTAGTCGCCTCTTACGATACTCACGGGTACAGATGGGTTGCTTGGTACTGGGCAGCCGACTCATGAAATAGAACCGTACCCTCCATTTTCTCAGTCCTTCAGCGTACTACAATACTTATTAAAGTCATCAATAATCTCGATTAGCCCCAATCCTACCAACCTGGTGACATGATAATGTCGTCAACGCCAGACCCTTTGCTGTGAATATTAAGGGGATAGGTGTCAATATTATGGGGATGGGTTCAGCACAGAAGTATTTTACGGTCTGTTAAGAAGATTGACGAACTGCAATCAATCTTGCATAAACTACTGGAATATTACTTATTTTGGCTATAAAAATGCTTCACAAAGTGCCTGTAATTTTGTGATTGACTAAAGTTTAAATAAAGTTTATTGGATTGCCATATACATCGGTATAAGGCAATTGAAGCTCTATCTGTTCCTGATTTGTGCTGAGTGCCACAACAAGACAATATCAAAGATAATTTTCTCAAAAATAAAAATGTTTAAAACATTTGTAGAGACGAATGTTTGAAACAATATTCAGGGATTATTTTTGGGTCAATCAACTTTTTCTTGTATGAAATGTTCAATTTTTTTTTTATCATAAATGAATGCAAAATTTAAAAAAAAAATTGATGATATAATGTGCAGTTAAGTAATCCTTGAATAAATATTGTTTTAACTCAAAATTTAAAGATGATCATCTAATTTTGTCTATTGGCTAACCAGTTATAAAGCAACTGGTTTCTCCTGTTCTAATGGAGATTTGTTAGATATTTTGTATTTAGTGCATTACTAAACCTTTAAAAATGGTTATACAAAAACAAAATGCTCAGAGAATTGTGAAAATTTTAAGGAAAATACAAATGTTGTGTCTCT
This sequence comes from Athrips mouffetella, assembly GCA_947532105.1. Lineage (NCBI taxonomy): Eukaryota > Metazoa > Arthropoda > Insecta > Lepidoptera > Gelechiidae > Athrips > Athrips mouffetella. The sequence goes on along the minus strand of OX383957.1, from coordinate 33,902,738 downwards.
TGAGCAACCAATGCCAAAAACGTATAACTTTTTTTTCTGTTATTTGCGGTACTGCTGTTGAATCGAATTGCTTTTTTTTTGACTCATATTAATATAAGTCTCAGTATAAATAATAACTCTCCATTAAAAAAATAGGATACTATTGTCAAACAAAAAATATCTTAAGAAAACGTTTTGGAAATTGAGGGACACAGTGACCTAAGAGACCAAATTGAGTTACCCAAGAGACAATATTAGACAGAATTTTAAACTTTCATACATAGGTTACAGATAATGATGCAGTAGACGTGATAAATTAAACAACAGATCTAAGAAATGCTTGTTTTATTAAATTATTAAGCATAAGAAGTCTGTGGGGTAACAAAAAAAGTCTCTTGGGTCACCGAAAAAGTGACTCTATGGACGGGTTACTCAGGAGACATTTGGCAATGGTAATTAAATATGGGGAGCAATTGATAAACTTAGCGAAAAAAATGCCTCTTGCTATTATTTCAGAACAAAGTACCTTATAATAAAGTATAATTAACCATAAAATTCAAAATACTTTTCGTGTTTGGTGGATCTCCCAGCGGACATAAAATAAATACACGTTCACTCCAATGCAGATGCAGGCAAAATGGCCGGGCGAAAACAAACGAACAGCGAACTTAAACCCGATTGTATGATACTCAGACTCTTTTCTGATTTGTCAAGCCTACTAAAATGGCGGTTTCATTTACTTTCGCTAACACTTTAGGTAGTTTGCTTGGGAAAAACCAATATTTAAAACGTTTGGGGACACATTCATGCGTTAAAATATTTGGAAATTGGACAATTTGGAATCCAAATAATAAATACATAATTAGGTATCAGTTACTCAGTTATATTCTTGTTCTGTATCTAATATCAATTTAGATGTTTTCATAGATTTTTTTAAAGAGCAGTGCGTAGAAAATTTGATTTTACGAAAGGGGACACTTCCAATTTGTATGGAAAGCATATTATCCTGGGATTTATTAATACTAGTAAGTCATGCCAATTTATCAGACTAACAGTATAAATAGATAAAACTGTAAATATAATATTTGGTCTTAAGTCAACACTTGCATAATCGTGGGGACACCCCTTGAACAAGAAAAATAGCAAATTTAAGTTTGTTTTCAGTATTTATTTATTTATTTATTGATCCAGTTGCAAATTACATGTCATCTTATAAAACTAGTAAATGTCAATGGCATGCAACGCCTTGTTCAGGCACAGCAACATATCTTAATCTAATTACATTATTTTAACGGCACAATTATTTATATAATCTATACGAAAATTAAATAAATAAATCATCTAATTTCTACAATTCTTTATCAGTAAGGAACTCTTTCACAGAATAATAACATTTCGCAATTAATATGTTTTTGAGTTCGTTTTTGAATTTGTCATCACTTTCTACCGACCGAATGCTCCCTGGAATCTTATTGTAGATTTTCACAAATCTATTCAAAGGGCTATTACAAAACATAGTCATACAACTTGTGATTTTTTTTTAATGTATCCTTAGGTCTCAAATTCCGGGTTTGCGTTTCTCTTGTTTGTTCAAACATGTAGCGGTATTTCCTGACAAATTGGCACACTTCCAAAATATATATTGAGGGAAAGGTTAGTATTTTATACTTTTCGAAGTACGGTCTACAACTTGTTCTACTGCGTATGTTAAAAAGGATGCGGATGCATTTTTTCTGCATAATAAAAACATCATGCGAATCGGTACTTTCTCCCCATAGGACAACCCCGTATCTCAGCCATGCGTAAGCCTGTCCGTAGTATGTCGATAATGCTGTCTCAAAGTTTGTGTTCCTCTTTACTATGCTCAGCGCGTAAACAAAAGTTGATAGTTTTGTTTTTACTGTTTGAACGTGTTGCTTCCAATTAATGTTTGTATCTAATATTATGCCTAAAAGTTTGCAATTTTTTACCTCTTCTATTTGTGTATTCTGTATTTGTAAATTTATTTGGAGTGGTTTTTTTTTGTGGTGGATAGAATTGGATTATTTTTGTTTTGTTTAAGTTTATTTGCAGATTGTGTTCCGCTATCCAATTGTTTACGGTGTCTAGGTGGCGCTTTAGTAATTCGTTGCAATCTTTGTCATTTTTACAAGTGACGAGTAACGAGATATCGTCTGCAAACATTGTACAGTGCGTGTCGAGACAATTTGGTAGGTCATTCACGTATGTCAGAAACAAAATGCATCCTAGGACGCTTTCTTGGGGGATTGAGCAATTTGTGGTCGCTATATTCGAGGTAACGACTTCTATTTCCCCTGTTGTTTCGTTGTAATAATTTAATTTAACAAACTGTTTTCTACCCTTCAGATATGATTTTAACCAATAATAAGCATTCCCGCGTATGCCTAGGTCGTACAACTTGTTTAGCAATATTTCATGCGAAACTCTATCATATGCCTTTGTAAGGTCTAATAAAATTCCTACTGAATAGTTTTTATCATTGATGTCGCTTAAAGCCTTTTGAATAAATGTAGTTACTGCTAAAGAGGTTGAAGATTCTTTCCTGTAACCGTATTGATTTTTGTTTAAAATGTTTAAAGACTCGAAAAATTTTTGCATGCGGTTGAACATAATTTTCTCGAACACCTTCGATACGGATGGTAAGAGCGCAATGGGTCTATATTGGCCTGGATCGTGAGGACTTCCTCCTTTCTTTAGTATTGGTATAATTTTGGAAATTTTTAACCTGTCTGGGAATTGGCATTCATCGAAAGATTGATTAATGAGCTTTGCTAGAGGCATTGCTAACTCTTTAATGCACATTTTTAATAATTTTGCGGGTATCTCATCAGCGCCACAGCTCGATTTGTTTTGTATTGCGTGCATTGCCACGGTAACTTCGTGCGCGGTCGTTGGGTACAAGTATATTGAGTTGAGTACCGGGCTTTGTATGCGACGGCCTCTTGCGCTACTAGAGGATTCACCGACGGTGGCAAAGAAGTTATTAAAAGTATTAGCGACTTTTACGGGTGACGTTATACATTTGTTTTGAACTCTTAGGTTAATGTTACTTTTGGGATATTTGTGTTTCTTTTTGTTTGTTATTTCGTTTATTACATTCCACATTGTTTTATTCTTATTATTTGAATTTTTCATTCGTTTTGAATATGTTCTTTTTTTAAATGATGTCACACATTTTTTAAGTATTTTACTGTATTTTCTAAAATATTTTTTTAGTATTTTATTGTTTGATTGATTAACTATTACTTTTAGTAGTCTCTTGTGCGTGCATGATTTTTTTATCCCCGTAGTCAGATAAGCTTTGCTTTTTATTGTCCGCGATTTTATCCGTTTTTTAGGTATAGTTATATTTAATATATTTTGTAGTGTATCGTGAAAAATATTGTAGTTTGTATTCACATTATTTTTATTCGTTACAATATCTTCCCAATTTATTTGTTGTAGAGCGGATTTAAAATTAAGCATGTTATCTGTATTATATATTCTTTTCGTAGTAAACCAAAAATGCCTGCCTTTTGAGTTTTTATTGCAGTTAATAGTCAATATCGGTCCACTGTGGTCCGAGATACCGTTGCTATCGACACATACATTTCCATCTTTCATGTTTGAAAAGATTAGATCCACGCACGTCGATGACGTTTTGGTGGTACGGGTTGGGCATTTATGTAAAGAGTACAAATTTGCAGAAAGCATTAGGTCGGTGAGTGTTTTGGAATCTTTAGAGTTAGTTAGTAAGTTTATATTGAAGTCACCACCCACTATAACTCGTCTTTTAGAATATTTAGTCCTGATAATATCTAACAATCTTTCCAAAAAATCATAGAAGATGTCTATAGCTCTGTCGGGTCTATAAATACATATCAGAAGTATATTTTGATTTGGGAGTTCGGCCCCGCAACACTCTATAAAGTATTCCGTCGACAAGTCCACTAGTTCCGGTAAATCTTTGGAATTTATATCTTCCCGTACAAAGATAGCTGTTCCTCCTCCAACGCGAGTCTTGCGATAGAATGCTGAAGCGATTCTATATCCTTGTATATTTACTAACCCCTCTTGACTCTTCTTGATCCACGTCTCGCTAAAGCAGATCGCCTGGAATTCATTTTCTTTTGTATATGCTTCTATTGCATATAACTTATTTTTCAAACTTTGTGCATTTTGGAATAATATTTTGAAGCTCGATTTCTTTTCACTTCTGTTTTGTTGCTGATCATTATCGAAAGGAATGATTAAGTGTTTTTGGAGATGATTGAATTATTTCGGTGTTCCTTTGCTGGTTAATATTTTGTTTGTTATCCGGACTTGCATCTTTATCAGTATTTGGTTTCTGTTGCAACACTCTTTTATATTCTTCGCCTTCTATGTATAGATTATTTTGTCGTAGTTCTGCGCGTTTTCCTGCCTTTCTGTTTTCTAAAAGAATGCGAATAAGGTCCTTCCTTGTTGCAAGTGATTTTTCATCCAAATATTCCGAAATAGTTATTCCTGTGTTTTTGAAGTAATCTTTATTTTGCAGAATATGCTTCACCATTCGTTTACTTTGAAGTTCCACGACTACAGTACAAAATGTTTGCAAGACAAACTTAACCTTTATGTATATCCACTCGTCATTCCAAGTAAATACAAATGGCCATATTATTTTATGTGTTCAGGAGAAAGGGCTGGTTGAAAAGACGGCCGCTAGACCAAAACATCTAGAGATTGGTGGCGGAAGGCGCGTAAAGTCAACAGCACGTCAAGCCTGATATTCCAGGGAAACACAAGAAACACATTGTAAAAAGCCGACTTTTAAAGTAGGCCGTGCTGCAGTGGTTTCTTGCCGTTTCTTTTACGCTGCCATAGCACGATCTGAAACGGCGTAGACTCACTCTATTTGCATTATATTCTGCATGACATTCAATAAGTATTCTGTAAAGAATCTACAGTGAATAAAATTATCTGAATCTGAACCTGATACATTGGACTTTATACCGCTCTTATCATAGTCAGTGTAGAGGCGGTAATCGCACTGCGAGTGTCAAGCTTGACTTGCTCTTGACTGTAGGTAGGTACCTACTGAGCTGTTGATAACAGGCAGATACCCTATTTTTATAGGAAGGTAATTTCGTTGAGACCTAACACATAATATCTTGAACGCAGCATTTGAGTAGAAAATACTATACTTTTTCATGTACCTGTTCATAGTGTAAAATAACGAATTTAATTATTTCTCAGCATTTCGCAAAATTTTTAGGCATTATGTGAAGTGCCAAATTATACTATTTGCCTGTGACATAAATACAGACAAACAAATACAACCGCGCAACTGCGCTACTTAGCAAACTGCCTGATGTTTTATATTTGACCAAGATTGAAAAAAAGTTTATAAGATTGCCCTGTACTTTATGAAAGGCGCTTCATGTCTTAAAGTATGTTACATTGCAACTTATCTAAACCGCCACAGGTCAAATAAATAATTTGTTACGCATTTTGCTGAAGAAAGCCTCTCTCAGCATGGGTTTAAAACATAAACTTCAAATTATTTTAACAAACAAACGAACAAGACCAGACAAGTCAAGTATTTATAAGGACATTTCTCCAAAATTTCACGCACATGTGTTTTTGCTTTTACTGTAACACCATTAAGGATAAATATTTTGAACAATATGTAGCTTTTTAAACCGATAATTATTGTCTCAAATTGTTAAACAAGGGTCTAAATAATGACAGGATTGTTTAAACAAAAGGCCTTCTGGCCTATTGACTATTGAGGGTGTGATTTTTTGTAGACATGTGGCATAAGCACTCGTGGCCGTGTTTTAAGGGTGGCCCTGCCCTTATAGGATCACTTTGTTGTCCGTCTGTCTATCCGTCAAGACCCTTTTATTCTCGAATGGGTAAAGGTATTAAAGGTATCATGGTAAAGGTACCAGTTTGAAATCAACATCAAATTTATATTCCGAAGACCTTTGAAGGTGTAGTTTCAAGCTTCTACGACAACACAATCAAAATACTACGGCCCTATATATCCCCATCTACATACATTTATGAACCAAACTCGCTGGTGCCCGCGACTTCGTCTGCGCAGAATCTGCGGTTTCACCCGCATTAAATGCGTTTTCTCGTGGGAATCAAGTGTTTTTCCGCGGTAAAAAGTACCCTATGTATTATTCCAGGACCTAACCTATATGTGTGCCAAGTTACATTAAAATCCATTCAGTAGTTTTTACGTGAAAGAACTTTTACTTACAAACTTTCACGTTTATAATATTAGTAGGAGTAGGATCAGTTGACCTAGAATCATGAAAGGTAAGAAGTTAGGTCTTACAGCACAGTAAAGGAAAGTTTTGAATCATTATATATTATCTTCTCTCACAACCAATTAAGGTGAGCTTACGTTTTAAGTACATTCATATTAAAGAGGGGTCAGGTTTGATTGGAAAGGAGTTTTTAAAATCAAAGGGCGAAAGCTTGAGTATGTCACTTCATAGTAGTCGTTAGAACTCAAAAATCAAAGGCGGCTTGAATCAGGCATGGTTTTGGCCATTAACTGACAAAGCCTGGGAAGCTTTCCATCATTGCAGGGCCGTGCGACGTATCTTAGCCGTGAGCTGTAAAAGTTCCTTGCTCCATTGTCCGAGCTACCTAGCAAACCTAGCTGAATTCAAAGACCAATTCGACATACATTGCTCGTTGAAGTAAGGATATTGCAATTAACATAATCAAGCCTCCCAGCAATGTATGCCGAATTAGTCTTTGAATTCAGCTAGGTGTGATCACTCCTTTATTCACCACGCTTGTTAGCGTTGCGTTGGTGGGCACAAAGTAAAAATTGTATAGAGTTAGAGTCCGTCATATGCATAATCTGTATGAGGTAGTGAAATGTAAAGCGTCGACTATGAACAGTCGGTCAAAAAACTCGATTAAGTTTTACAAATATCAGAAAAATCTTTGAAAAATCTAATATTTTATCTAAACTTTATTTGTGAAAATTAAAATATATCCTCTTCACCTGTGTGATGATAATAGTAAGATAGGAAACGTAAATGATTAATAGGTAATAGCCATTTTATGTTTATGTTTAATATATTTTTTTTATTAAATCGTTTGTACTTGCACTTGAAAAACTGTTGTAATAACATTTATTTAACGTTTTGGGATTTAACAAAAATTCTTAATATGGAGGTTTGTAAATTCTTAGAAAAAAAATTGTATGGCGCTGGCGGTCCCTCGCAAGAAATGGATACGCTTATAAGTAGCTCCCTCCTTAGCAGAAGGTGCTGCTACCTAAACCTCCTTGTTGGTGGGTGACCACAGTATGATTGTACGATACGCAGAAAGGCGCTGCTGCCCATCCCCCAGTTCACAATCCTTTAGTCGCCTTTTACGATACCCCCGGGAAGAACTGTGTTGGAACTATTCTAAGCCAGCAACACACGGTCCAAAGCGATTCCCAAGCACTAATTCCTGTAAGTATGTCACCGAACACGACAAGATTAGACGACTCGCCATACGTCGCGCGCGGCCGAGCACGAAGCTGCGCATGCGCGTGCCACGACCAGCGATCACCGCGCGCGTGCATTGCGCGACCATCTAGCATCAATCGGAGATAGAGGTAATTGCTGGGCAAAGTTGCTGCTCTTCGTACGTTCGGGGTTGTATGTATTAGGTTACTCCGTCACGTGGTTTGAACACGGATTGTACGAAACTTTTCTCTATAATCCGCGTTCTTGTCCGCTTCATAATTCGCTAAAAAGAGTATAAATGGTTATTTATTTAGCGTGCCTTACAGCCAAGTGAATATTAGCAGTAATTAGTAGCAGGATGCGCAGGAGCAGCCAATCGACCTGCACTGTACGCTACTGACCGGGAAACCCATCCGCATAGAGTAATTACATGTGCCTACTAGCCGACTAAAACAAATGGACACTTGGTTTGTATGTGCGCGCATAAGAAACGTGGGTGTAATGAAATTAGTCGTCTTGAAGCGTATACTACTTGTCTCTACTTAGAGACCTCTATAATAGAATCATTATTTATGAATGATTAAATTCGCGTGGATGGATTTTACTTCATCATAACATCCCATAATACGTCCACTAGAGGACAGGAGCTCCCACCAGAATTCCAGCTGTTGCTGGAACAATATGAAGGGGAAGTACCTTAGTCACCACGCTTGTCAGCGTTACGACTGGCACCATGGACCGCGGTTGTTGGTGACTGCAGTATGTAAGATGGTACGATACGCGGAAGGACGCTGCTGCCCATCCTCCGGTTTATAAACCCTTGGTCGCCTCTTACGACACCCACGGGTAGAGATGGGTTGGCACTATTCTTTGCCGGCACCAGACGGGACTTTTCTTACTTTACTAATACTCGAGTCATAACGGGTAATTTTTGACCTCTTACAAAATTTGTTACCCATGTTTCTTTCAGGAAGCTGAGCTTTTGAATGGAACAAATTAAAAGTATCAGGCATAGGTTTAAAGATGCTATGAATCTAACAAGTTTTCTACAAACTGACCATAAAATCAAACAGGGTGTAAGGGACAGTTGGGCAAAAACTGAAAGAAAGTGATCAGTCGATTAAACTGAACAACTTTTACATTATGTAAAAAAAATCAGCCTCTCTATACAAACTGTACAACAAAGTTTGTAATTTTGTATAAAGCGTCTGATTTGTATTGTAGGACTCCGTACCCAAGGGTAAAAAACGGGATGTCTGTCTGTCTGTCAGCGAGCTGTATCTCATTCGCCAAAAAGGTAGAAAGTTGAAATTTTCGTAGGTTGATATGCAGAAGGTTGTTCAGTTTCATCCATATAAATCATATAGGGTGTACAATAAATAAAAAAATCTAATCTAATCATCGACTGTGCCCTTTCAGTTTTTACCATCCTGCCCCTCACATCCTGCATAAATTAATAATAGTTTATATTGTACCTTGACAATTATTTTGTGAAAGTTAATTAATAATTTCTTCTATAGCATGTTTGCATACCGATAACTTTTTTTAATCCCACTATATTAAGCTTACAGTTATCTTACTAAAGATTCGCCCAAATCACGTAGATGTAAAAAAAACTAAACAGCTTGCAAACCTACTGACATGATTTACTCACAGCTTTTTTTTCACTTTAATTTGGTTCGGAATGAACTTGTCTGTAGTCGGTCTACTGTAATTTGACAGCTACATTTCATTACGCTTGTTTGAACAGTTGTTGATTAATATTTATTATGTGGGTTATTATATTAAGCAGATGAATGAGACTTTACTAACAATTCGGCATGTCATAGAAGAAGCCTATTCACTCGCGACTTAAATGCTTTCCGATTATGTAGATACCTCCCAAGCCAAAGTATACTAAAGTCTACAGAAAAGTTTCGGATGCATTTTTTTCGACTGTTTTGAAATCATGAGACCTATTACCACTTTGTAGCTCTCCTAAAGACATGTGGTTCGATTCATGCCAAGGGTGCGTAGAGAGACTTTACATATAAGTAACTAAAGATCATCATCATAAAATCCCACTACAGGACAGACAGCTCCCTTCAAAATTCCAGCTTTTGCTCAAATAACGTGGTAAGTATCATAGTCGACACGCTTGTTATCGTTGCGGCTGGCACCATGCATGTACCGCGGTTGTAAGTGAGAGCAGAATGTAAAATGGTACGATACACAGAAGGAGGCTGCTTCCCATCCTCCAGTACACAAACTATTAGTCGCCTCTTACGACAGAGACGGATAGAGATGGAATGGTATTATCTTTGCCGGCCGGCAAAGGACAAACGAAGCTCTAACAAAAACATGCTTCAACCTGTGATCTAACGTAAAATGTATGTTTTAAATAGTAAGACATGTAAAACAAATAGCACCACATCCGCACTGACTCCTCACTCTTTACCTAAAACTGGAATTCCAGAGCGCAAAAAAGACTATAAGTTTATTGCCCAAATAAAGACACCGTAACTAATAAAATGAGCCACAGAACAAAAAAGTTACAACCTTTCGCCGATGTACAGTCAAGTACACAACAAGCTTGGCATATTGCACTTAGCACAATTCAAAGAATTTATATGGACCTCCTTCGGCACAATTTAATTGCCATAGAAGCTAAAATCGCATCTTATGTGTCAGGCTTGATATGTTGCCTACTGTTTAAGGTGTTCTCTGTTTGAATAGTATTTTTATTGGAGCCCTATTCTAATATAACCTTTTTTTGGTTGTGCTCTACACGATTTTGGTCAAATAAAGCTTACAATTGAGCCGATTCCTACTAAGCCTAAACTTTGACCGGTCTTAAGGTTTCGTTGACTCTTTCTCGACTAAAAAAGAATATCTAAGACAGCACCTCTTTTGGACATGTCGAATTTCAGGCTTTTTATTAGCAACGTCTAATTTCTAGACTAGATAACAAATAATGTTGACGAACCTAGCTTCTCTTTGTTTGGCTTAGGTATTTTTTAATGATTCTTGTAAGAAACAAAAAATAATTAAAGCATATATTATTACACTAGCTGGTACCCGCGACTTCGTCTGCGCAGGATTATAAATTGTAGCCTATGTGTTATTCTAATGAATAAGCTATATTATTATAAAGTTTCATTAAAATCCATCCAGTAGTTTTTACGTGAAAGAGTAACAAACATACATCCATCTATACATACATGTTTACAAACTTTCGCGTTTATAATATTAGTAGGTTTCTAAAAATCACATGAGTTTCTACTGAAATATTAATACACATTTTTAACAATCGTGAAAATAATATGATCGCTGTCTCTTTCCTTCTAGAAACCCAACTCGAAAACACAACTTCAGCTTAATGCAATCCCATCACCAGGTAAGCAAGTTTGTTTATTTGTTTATAGCAGGTGCTATAAAGAAGTGCCGCCGTCGCCGTGGCCGTGTCGGATGGGTGACCGATGAATAACGGTGATATTTGGGTTGCGGTAGGCCTGGGAAGGATCCGACGACAGCCTTTCACGGTCAAACAATGCGGCGAAATGTAGAGGTGCTTCTTGTTTGTTTATTGTTTATAATTGTAAGTGTAGTCTTCATTAGAAAGAGAACAAAGAGTACATAAATAATAAATAAATAAATAAAATTTTCTTCATTTCTTTTAACAATGCGTACTAAGAATCTATTAACGCAGGTGTCTCCAAGTAAGCTTAGCGCCTGTGTTTGGAGGCACCGCTCTTCTATCGCTAAGAATTATAATCTACTTTTTTTTTAAATAAGTTTAAAGGCATATAAAGACCACGCAGCGACGTAAGCATGTCAATCTAACCATCAGCATGCGTGTAATAGAAAATGTACATTAGTACTTTATATTATTGTGCTGTAAGTGTGTGTGTGTGAGCGTGTATACGTGTGTGCAGGTGCGTGTGTGTAAGTGTATTTGTGTGATAGAGAGAGAGAGAGAGAGTGTATGTGCTTGTGTACTATGGCGAACGGGTATTTAGAAGTAAGTGTAAGAGAGTGAATTGATAAAAACATAGTTTAATTGTTAGTTTATCTGTAAATAAGACATTATGTAATTTAAATAATAAGAACGTTGTATAAAAAATATATAGATCAGGTATTATATAATATAAATAACATATTATTATATAACAAAGATTTTATGCAAGTTTGTTTTAGAAAATAAGCCATAGGTAGTTTAATTTTTCCTTACGGAAGACATTGTTTCATTACATAACGATAGTAGGTAGGTAGATATTTGAAATGGTGAGCAGCTAGCCCTACGACAGTGTCTTGGAATCAGTAACATGAATATAAGTACAAGTTCCACTAGCTACTCAGCCATCAGTTTCTCCACCACATCATAGGGTTTTGCCTGAAGCCATTTGGGTATGATTTTTTTACAGTCATACAATGTTTTAGGATATATATTTAGCTCTTTATTCAGTGTATTGTATAGTTTAGAAGAACGCTTGTGAAATTGTCTGCTAGCGAAAGTTGTGTTGGTCTTAGGCACTTGTGCTACTATATCCTTTCTCCTTTTGGTTAAGACACTGGAGTCATACGAGAGGGTTATGTGTTTTCTTAAGACGGTATGAGAGATATATAGTTTTCTAATAGAAAGCAATTTTTGTTGATATAACTTCTCCGTTGAGAACCTTCTTTTTTTGAAGTACATGATTTTGATCAGAATACGCTGTGCACGTTCTATTTCGAGAAATTTAGTTTTTGTAGCTCCTCCCCAGATTGAGATACAATATACTAAAACAGACTGAACCAATGCTATATAAATCTCTTTAAGGAGATCTTTGGCTTCGTTATCAACATCACTTGGGCCAGCATCTACCCTTGGCACCACATGTCTAAGTGTTTTGAAGATCCAAGACAGTTTCCTAATTCTCTTGATAACATATTCAAGATGCTGATGCCAAGACAGTCGCTAGTCCAAGACGACACCAAGATATTTAGTTTTTCCGACTTTCTTGATTAATGGGCAGTCGCAGAGTTCATCACCCGTTTTATTTGTGCACCTATGAATTTTTATATTAATATCCTCCCTAGGTTGAGTATTGTTATTGATACTAAAGCAAATATAATTAGTCTTTTCAGCGTTTAATGTAAGTATATTGTTGGTTAACCAGCATTGTATTTGCTTTAGTCCCAGTTCCGTACTTTGCCTAACGCTATCCCAGGAATCCCCAGTGAAAACGACGGCGGTGTCATCGGCGTACGAGAAAATCTTAGCATTTCTGATCTGCATATCACAAAGATCATTAATATAAATTAAAAATAATGTTGGTCCAAGTACACAGCCTTGCGGCACACCGAATGACACCTCCTTGAATTCACTGGTACTATTTTCAAGCTTTACTTTCTGCTTTCTGTTAGAAAGATAGTCTTTAAAAAGGAGAAGTGGGGTTCCCCTTATACCTATTGATTCAAGTTTGTGTATAAGAATAGGGAGAGAGACGGTGTCAAATGCTTTTTTTAGATCGAGAAATACAGAAATACATTTTTTGCTTTTATCAAGTTGTTCGACTACTACTGAGCTAAGTGCAGTCACAGCATCCTCAGTTGATCTGCCTTTCCGAAAGCCAAATTGGCAGTTTGAAAGTATATTAAAAGTATCTAAAAAGTTATGCAGTCTTTTATTTAAAAGTTGTTCTAATATTTTTGAAAACGCGGGGAGCACCGAGATAGGTCTATAATTATTGACCACGACCCTCTTCCCACTCTTATACACAGGTGTAACGACTGAGAGTTTAAGAGAAGTAGGGAAAACACCTTTTTCAAAGCATAAGTTAGCAGCATGTGTGATAATTGGAACTAATTCTGTTTTTGCAAGTTTTATAAAAGCGGTTGGAATATTATCCCATCCGGGTGCACTGTCCGACTTTAAATTCATGATAATACTGCCAACTTCATCCGTGTTTGTTGGAAGGAGGACAAAAGAGTGAAATTGTGTTGCTGACCGAAAATCGTAGTTTAAATTATTTGCTTTAGATTGAATTTTTTGTGCCAGCTCCTTACCAATGTTTACAAAATATTTGTTAACAACTTCAGCTGATTCCGTCGGTGAGGTTTTTAAGTTAGTTAATTCTGTATTTGTGCTATTTGATTTATTTGTGTATGTTATGTTCTTGATGTTCTTCCAGAGTAATTTATTATTTTTAATAGTTTTAGCCAAGATTTCTCGTTAATATTTTCTTTTGATTTTTTTAATAAGTTTATTACAATAATTCCTATATCTAGTGCATGTTATTTTATTAATTTCATTAAATGGATCTTTCCTTACTTTTTCCTGTAATTTATTACGATTTCTGATGCAACGTAGAATTCCGGGTGAAATCCACGGTTTAATTATTCGAAGCCTAGACGGAATGTTCGTGACAACTGTATTATCTTTAAATTTTTGAGTCAGAATATATATTAGTCTATCTATCACTTCATTGGGGTCATCACTGTATAATAGTTCAGCAAGGTTCTCTGTTTTTAGTTGCTCAAGTGCTCGTTCAAAGTTGATGCTAACTTTTATTTTAGTAGCCGAAAGTATATTCTTAATTTTGGATAAAGATAACAAAGTGGAGAAATGGTCTGTCGTAGTTGAGTTCAAGACAGCAATATGTGCTGCTAGTTTTTTAGTGTTAATCTTCAGCATAATATGGTCCAGGCAGTTCATTTCTCTAGTCGGTATAGTATGTCCAGCAAGTATACCGAACATTGCGAGAGCATTTAAATAGTTAGTCCTATTCTTTAGTTCATAGTGTTTTTCATCAGACTTAAGTATAATATTGATGTTTATGTCACCCGCAATTATTATATTCTTATTGGTCGCGTTCATCGTTTCAAGGTGCTCAGATAACGAATTGATAAAGCTGTCTGCATATTTATTTGAGGGTGACCTATATACAGGGTGTTAATTTAATTGCGTGCCATAGCTTAAGGGGTGCTTCAGTTACGATAAAGGAACACAAAAAAAATATTTAAAAAATCCTACTGAAAAAAAAACTATAACTCCATTGAAACTTAACTAACGCGGAGCACCGCGCTATCACCGAGCCAGCGCGTGTGAATCAGTGGATAAGGTAGGCACATACATAACTGAAATTCTCTCGGGTGCTTTTGATAGCGCGGTGCTCCGGGTCATTGCCAGTTTCAATGGAGTTTAAATTTTTGTAGGATTTTTTTTAATAATTTTTTTGAGTTTCTTTATCGTTACTGAACCACCCCCTAAGCTATGGCACGCAATCAAATTAACACCCTGTATACATAGTATAGTATTATTAAGTACGTCAAGAGTTCCGGTGTTTCGTTCGATCCAGGGACAACCATTTGACGAAGGCACACGTCATAAAATTTATAGGATGTCATTTGACATATTATGTCATTCCATACATTTTATTTCAATCACTTGCGTCATCTCGAAATTTAATGGCACTGTCCAGTCGTGACCCCCAGTATGCAATAGTTCTTGCTCTAATATGATCCATCCAGCGGTGGATCGTAGTTACTAGAATGGATTGAAATAAATGTGTTTAATATTACTAAAATAATTGGGGTCTAATGTGCCATTTGACGAGAGAAAACGTCATGAAATGTATGGGATGACATTTGACATATTATGTCATCCTATACATTTCAAGATGTTCGCTTTTGACAGACCCTCAGTTTCCTACGTTGCCGCTTGATTCCTACTCTTTATACTTTCCTACGCTGCTGCTTGCATCAAGCTGCTCCTCACGACGACTCAATCAGTGTTCCTCACAAAACCTCTTTCGCTAAACATCAGTACTACAACCTAAGTTCCTATATATACACTAAAATACATAAGTCACTCAACATAACACAATTGAATAAATATGAATTAAAATAAAACTAACAAATTGGCTTCTCACACAAGATTACATAAAAACATAGCATCTACTTACGTTCATTACCTAACATAAGATGAACAATCAATATCATGTACACAGCTCTAACACTCCTTTACTCTCAAACACTTACATGCATCAACACACACTACACACACACATACACACAGACACACACACAAACACTCAATCACACACGCAAAAAAACACACACAATAGTAAACTGATAACATAACTAACTAACCAATTACAATTTACATCACTAACTCTATAATATAAGTCAAAACCGTGCTGAAACCTACTGTAGAAACTCTGTAATTCTTTTTATGGTATGTATTGTTATCTTTACTTTTATGTTAGTTTTCTTATAGTTTATTCTTTTAGTTATGTACAAGGTGGAATGTACTGTCTCCCAAGACACAGATTCTTCTAGTTTGGGAGACAGGGTTCTGTACTTTGTCTAATAAAGAATTTTTTTTTAGAACCTTCGCGAGGTTCACCTAAAACAGAAAATACCTACGCTCCAAAACCATTTAACCAGCAATTACACTCAAAACCATCAATCAGGGACCGTATCGAATAGCGAATCGTCGTGGATTGTTCGTCGCCACTTCGCGCGCACTTTACAGTTATACGAGGCTATACGCGAATCGACAACGTTGAAACAAGGTGCCAATTTGAGAGCCACGCTTTCGGCTTTTTAATTGACTTCCGAAAAAAAAGTGGAGTTATGAGTTTGTTATTTATTTTATTTATTGTTGAACTGTGGATTGAAATAAATAAACCTGAAATTAAAGGTAATTAATAGTATTATTTGCATGGATAAAACTAGAGTTTCAAATATAAAATTAATATCTTCTTTTAATAGTCAAAATCCAATTTTGTACTGAGCCGTAGTAATTTTTTGAAGTTTGTTTCCTGATATGTACACACGGCCGCATATCGGTGGAAACACTTTAACCTTGAACGGGTCCCTGGTTTAAGGCGTTTGTAGCGTAGTGCTATTTCAGCTTATACTGGTTTTGTTTCCACTTGCTTGCTGCCGTGCGTACAACGTGGTCTTCGCTGATTGGATCGCAACAGAGCGTCTGCTTTTATAACCTCAACCTAGACATTCTATCATACCAAATACAATTCAGGAAGGTAAGACAACAGCCCAGACTGTTACAGTTCTGAATCTGCTAACTACCTACAGAATGCAGCCTATCACAGCTTCAAAAGCTCGAAAAATATTAGAATAATAATATCGGGGGTTGTTTTATTTCAATTCTGCACAAACGAGTTCGGTCACGATTGGGCTGAAAGTGACAAATACTTTGGAAACTGTGTTCCGAAAAATGCTTGGTCATTGTGAATCACGTCTTATTGGTTTTTAAAAATGTGAGTAGCTAAAGTAAAGACCTTGTTGGTTTTAATTGTACCTCTTATAGATTGATGGGCACTTCAATTCTGTCTGAAAAACTCTTTAAAAAAAGATACTGCTATTTTGTAAGATAAAACATCTGTAAATATCGTAGCTTGTGTGCATGAAAAGTAAGTAAATAAGTACTGTATGATCAAAATCTAAATGTTCTTTATTCATTCATCATAACATCCTGTGAAATGTCCAGTACAGGACAGGGAGCTCCTTGCAGAATTCTCGCTTTTGCTGGAAAAATGTGGACGGGAAGTACGATAACATCTCGCTTGTCAGCGTTACGGCTGGCACCATGGACCGCGGTTGTAGGTGACCGCAGTATGTAAGATGGTATGATACACAGGAGGATGCTGCTGCCCATCCTCCTGTTTGTAACCCTTATTCGCCTCTTACGACACCCACGGGTATGTATGGGATGGTACTATTATTTGCCGGCACCACACGGGATATTATTCATTGTTGGATATTATAAATCTCTTAATTATGTCAGTTACATTTACGTCGCTTCACAAACAAATTGGCGCCATGTGGAAAAAAAAAGCGACATAAAAGAAAAAACAATTAAAATGAAAATGTCGGCCCCCCCCCCCCCCCAATTGTTTTTCTACGAGTAAATAAATAAATCAATGAAAAGATCAATGCGGTGCGGTGGTGATAATGGTGTGTGTCTACTCTGAACATACACTGATTTTTTTCAGCTAAAAACTTTTATATGAACTGCGCTCTCAATGACCTTATAGGGTATCATTCAGACACATTACGATAATAATTTATGGTCAATGCCACGTCTTGGTCTATGATTTTTGAAACCCACGTTCTTACGTCAATGGAAAAATTACATTTAGAGTGACAGGTTTTTGCTAGTAGTCACATGCGCGGCATTTTTAAAACATCAATGAGTAGTCATCATGGGCTGTAGATAGGGTTCGACCAGAGTTCTGCTTGCGCGGTTTTCACTCCGTGGTAGCGTAACGTTTCTGAATGACACCTAGTTTCTTGTACGTGCTTTATTGGGACAAACAGGACAGAAGGTGAGGTGTCCTGTCCCAAAGTTTGTTGAGAGTGTCCGTATTAAATACGGAGCCTGGAACACACAAACGGTTAAACCACAGAGCTCTGAAGTCCATGCGTCTTGTTCTGCATCTAGAGACGAATTCTTTACTTCATTAAATACAAATCAGTGTCACCATTTACTAAAACTAACACGCTTTCCGCACCCACACTACTAGCGTCATTTAAGTGCGATAAACATAGTACCATTCATGGAGGTTTTAACCCACGCTACGCTACTAAAGGGAAGCGTAGTAAAACCTCCTTGGTACCATTATTGCGAGAGATTAAGATGCAAAAAACCAGTGACAGCGTCTCTATGGCAACGAATGTGATTATGATGTGCATTCAAAATAAGCGCTTACATAAATTGGATAGTATACCTAGTCAATAAGGAACCAAATTTTTTTACTCTCTTCGCTTCTATGGGTGGGCGCGCAGGCGGAGTGGCCCTATCGTTGTTCTGTGGTTGGAACACAAATGTTGAACTTTTCAAGCTATCTACAGTGTTGTTTTTGGACCCCTGCTCAAACTTTATTATGTTACTCAGAACACGAATCTGAACAACTTTCCCAAAGGAACATATGTCGAAAAACGAAAAAAAATTTTGGTCCTGCCATACAAATCTTGTGCCGGCGATAGTGGGATCTGTATGGGATGAGCAAAATTTCTTTTTGTTTTTCGACCAATGTTCCTTTAAGAAAGTTGTTCAGATTCGTGTTCTGAGTAAAATACTAAAATTTGGCTAGGGGTCTAAAAATAACCCTCTATAATAACAATTTAGTCATCATCATATCGTGTAAGTTGTAAGATCACAAACCTTGGTGTCACAGTTGTAGAGCCGCCTGAAGCCTCTGACACAGCTCTGTTTAGTAATGTGTGCAGTTCAAAAGTAGTTGGAACTTAATCAGCAAAGCAGGTGCTCCAAATACAGGTAATAGCTAAATAATTACACTGTAGAGTAGAATCAGTGCAGATCAATCAAACTGCCGGTGACCAGTCACCACAAGTATTGGCTAGGTAGTTGATTGATGATTTTGCATACTATAAAGTATGGGCCACTGTCAGACTTATGTTATTGGGATGTCAATTTTGCAAATAGGTCTATATTTTGATATCTCAATTTAGTCCTAAAATCGATTGACTGTGTTTCTTGCGCCTAAAGAATGCAAATAAATATGAACTATGTGATTAAAACCAAGATAATGTATTATGGGCTATTTGGCTGTGTTGCCTCTAATCTGGATTCTACCAAAAGGTTACTTAGTGATTACATGTATAAAATTCTACAGGCTTACAAGTGAAATAAGAAATCAGATTGTAGATCTAAGTTGAATTTAAAATGATTCGGAATATTCAACTGAACTACTATTCCGGAAAAAATATTAATAGGTTCAAAAACGACGAAAATTATTATTTTTATACAAAGCCTTCGCAGCCATATTTTTGTCGTTCTTCGGTGTAAGTTAGGTTCTTGTTCTGAGTCACCACTTATGGATTTTTTTTACACCCTGAATACTGAAAATTTTACAAAACAATTTTAAAACAATGTGCAGCATAAGTTTGGTGAGACAAAATGTTTTCAGAAACTAATCCTCAACAATTTAACTCCCTGTTGCAAAAAAACTAACAGTAAGACGGAAATGTATGATCCGTGAGAATACCGCCTCCTCATTTAGATGTTACCCTCGATTGCACAACGCGGCGTCACCAGTCGGGTCGCGAGTGGCGAGGCCCTAGGGCTCGATTGTCGGCCGCTCGGTGGCCGGTGGCCTACATCCCAATAACGGTGCGTGTTTTTGCGGCGGTGCCGAATTTGCGAGCCGGTGGTCTGGGTGCGTGGCTGACGGAATGCAACCTTCCTACGATGGGCGATTCACGTACACAGTCCAATGTTATTTTTGTCGAATTCTTAACCTCTTGAGACTAAACTACATAACGCTGAGACGAATAGTGGATTTTCGTTTCAGAGGTACATAAAGATGAACTATGAGTCGTTGCGCCAGAGGACTAAGTAGTACTTATTGATATCATTTTATAATATCAGCTAAAAGACGTCCACTGCAGGACAACGTTTTTTTCTAATTTCGACCAAACTTTCTTGAAAAAAGCTGTTATGATTTTAAGTCTGCTTGCTTGCACGCTTTAAGCATGTTTAGCCTAGCAAGCAGATTTTTTTATATTTGTCGGGATTAGACAGTGGCGATAGTCCTAAATGGCTGTAGTCAGACTTGCGTATGTCTTCTGATAGCTCATATCAGACCCACACTATAATCTGTCGCAAATAGACTGCCCGAAAATGAAAGCAAGGGAGAAGCACGCACTCACAGTCACTACTCTGAAGTCAGTTGCTATTCAAATAATTGCTCGTCATTACAAGAACTGTACTCATGATAATCATAGCTTATGTAAATCGTAAATAGGTTGTGTTATAAGTGGCCGTTTTTGGAACATTTAGTTCCTAATTTAATTTAGAGAAACGAAGTTATTGTTAGAAATAATAATATAAGTAATAAAATTATAGTAAAATAATTCTGGCATGAAGATAGATAAATAGATTGATTCTTTATTGCACACATAATACAGAGAAAAACAATCTTAATCTAATGAGGGCAGACGCAAATATGAACACTGTGTATTATTACTATTATATTATGTAGAATTTACAGCTATAGTTGTATAAATCCAGTCCAAAAATACTCCAACTGGCGTGTACGCCATTTCAAAAGGACGAGCTATCTTTTTTGTAGGTGGACTAAAAGCTGTCACGTCGACATCACCCGTAGAACAGACACCTACAATTCTATTTTTGTACATAACTGGGCCTCCAGAATCTCCAAACATAGAAGATTGGTCTCTTTGACTACACTTACTCCCTAAACAAATTGCTGGACTCAGTGAGCCAGCATTGCACTTAATGACTACAGCTTCTGCAGACTGAAGGGGTCTTCGTTGATCTTTCTCTTCCATAGCTATGATTATTTTTATGTTTATTTTATACATATCCGTCATAGAATAGGTTCTACCAGTTCCAAAATATTGTACGGGATAACCTATCAAAGATCCGTAATCCAATGCTGACAGTTTTGCTATACGTGGTAAAAACAAAGATTCAATCATACCAAGTGCAATGTCGTTTTTTAAGTTAAGTATGTCACTTGAGATTTCTTTGAAATCAAAATTAGGATGAATTACAATTTTTAAAAGTTTTCTACAGTTTTTAGAATTTATAGGTTTGGTTAAGTCACCGTGTACAACTTTGTAAATAATGGGATCAGGATTTCCATGGACACAATGACCCGCGGTCAATATCCAGTCAGTATTCAATAAACTACATGTGCAATATCTTTCCATTACTAATTCGTCGTTTACTATCGCCCGTATTGCAAGCACCATAATATAAGGATACTCTGAATATGTCACGTTTTTTCCGTCATGAATTCTTAGTTTCGTGTTTTGATGCTTAAAGCACGTAGTAAACATCATCTGTAGTATGATCACGAATATTACTTCAAGCACTGAAAACAAGAAATTCTTAAAAAATGTGTTTATTTTAACCGTTTTTGTGTTAGTATTATTGTAGTAGGTAGAAAATCGCAAAATTCACAACGCCTTAATCAACTAGGCTACCGTGGTCCTGCCTCCCTGATATTATATTTGCGACCTCTATTACAGGTTGTAAAAAAATATGATGATCCTTATCTAAGCGCACGGCAGTGCGCAGGCCAAGTTCCCGCAACAGGCCACTCGCATGCCGTGCACTATTTACACGAACCGTTTCGACCCACTTTTGAACCCCCTGTAGCCCCGTGCCTATTGCAAGTACAGAGATAAAACTGTACCTACATAATCATATACTAATACTGAAGCAATTTGCCAAATTTTATAGATATAGCTACAGTAGATCCTGACATATGACCCCCTGAAAATAGCTAATTTTGGCACTTAATGACTGACTGACTGACTGACTCACTCACTGACCGGTAATCAAAACCCCCAGGCCACTTCCAATTGTCCTAGCGTTATGAAATTTGGCATTTAGGTAGTCGTTAGGATAAAAGTAATGGAAAAATTCAAAAATTAGAAATAGGTCAAGTGCGAGTCGGGTTTTAGTCAAAATTATGTATAAAATGTTGGTAATACTTCTCTAAGACCTGAAAATCTGAAATTTGGCATGGGGACAGTCGTTAGCATTGAAAAAAGTATAGCAAAAATTTGAAAATTGGAAATTGGTCAAGTGCGAGTCAGGATATAGTCATTACTATGCATAAAATTGTTGGTCATACTTCTGTGAGACCTACAAATCTGAAATTTGGCATTGGGCATTAAAGTAAAGGAAAAATTTGGAAAATGGTCAAGTGCGAGTCAGATTAAAATTAATGTACCAACTATTAAAAAGGTAGTATTTCTAGAAGGTCAGACTTAGTCATGCATGAAAACAAGTACCTATGTTTTAACGGAACTATGAAAATACAAACAACGTTGCGATAGTTACTATAAATATAATATAGCAAACTGAACAAAAATAAATGAAATCCCACCAAAAACATAACTGTTAAAAAGGGGGCCAAGTTCCTATCGGCTAATTGTTTGCCTAAAAAAGGGTTGAAATCCGATCCAATGCCAAGTTTAGATGCACTTTAATATCGATCATTATCGTCTTCAACAGCAGCCTGATCCACTAGTAAACATTTGCCATTCCCAAGACTCGCCAACACATCCAGTCCTCCGCCTTCCGCATCCAGCCACTATCCGCCACCTTATTCACGTCAACGGTTCATCTGGCCGAAATTCACTTTACCATACACCCAACTTAAAATATGGTATAGCTGTGAAAATACGCAGGTACGTTGAAAATAATGTCTAAAATGAAATACTTTTGAATTTGAACTTGGCAGGTTCATTTAATTATATAAATAATAAATCTAATTACACAATTAATCAAGTGTACAGCACATAAACCTGCCAAGTTCAAATTTAGAAGTATTTCATTTTAGATATTATTTTCAACGTACCTGCGTATTTTCACAGCTATACCATATTTTAAGTTGGGTGTATGGTAAAGTGAATTTCTGCCAGATGAACCGTTGACGTGAATAAGGTGGCGGATAGTGGATGCGGAAGGCGAAAGACTGGATGTGTTGGCGAGTCTTGGGAATGGCAAATGTTTACTAGTGGATCAGGCTGCTGATGAAGACGATTATGATCGATATTAAAGTGCATCTAAACTTGGCATTGGATCGGATTTCAATCCTTTTTTAGGCAAACAATTAGCCAATAGGAACTTGGCCCCCTTTTTAACAGTTATATTTTTGGTGGGATAAGATTCTATATCACTAGTTCACTACTAAAGTACGGCCAACGTAAGAAGTCCGTTTTGACGTTTCCCTGTCATTTTTCTTTGCAGGTCGTAATTTGTTCATACGTTTGACAGCTGTCAGAAAAGACCTATTACGATGGCCTTACTTTAGGTTGAAAACAAAATATTTATACAATCTGTTAGTGATGTAGTGTCACCCCTTAGAAAGATCATCGCACCTTTTTTTCACACTCTGTATAGCTCGACTTGCTGCCGATTACTTTTTGGGCATGGGAGACACGCAAATTTTTTTTACGATACAAGTGGGCAAACGAACAGTGGTAAAATTATGGGTAAAATCAATGAACGATTCGCACTCCTCCCCTCACCTGCCCTGCGCACCCCCGCGACTCATTTTTGAGTTAAGCCTTACACGCCGCGGGCCGCGGGTTCGATCCCCGCCCAGGGCAAACATTTGCGTGATGAACACAAGTGTTTGTTTTGTGTCTAGGTGTTATTTATCTATTTATGTATGTATATAAGTCTCTGATACCCCTAGTACATGCTTTGTCTAGTTTGGAATCAGATAACCTTGTGTGCAATGTCCTCCCAAAAAAAAAGAAAAATTTAAGTTGAAAATATGGTAACATCACTTTTTTGTATGAAATTCTTGTATATTTTAATACATTTATTTTTTTACTCACTATTGGTTAGTAGTTACTTACTGATCGAAGCTGCACAAGTGAGAATAACTATAAAATAATGTTTATCTCTTCAATTACGTACGTAAATATATTTTTCTTAAATTTTAATCGTATATTTTAAACCACTACAAGTTTGCTACATAAATGTTTTGCATAATTTTATTATTATGGGTTATTTTGATAAGAAAACAGTCAAATAAATTCAAACTACATTTTGAAATTGTTACACGCAACTTTATACCTACATTCAAAATAGATGTTAGCATACTTTATTCATATAAAAACACGTCACTTGATACCCCACTCGATGGGGTAGGTAATTATTTTTTGCACCCTCCTTTAGGTTATCTATCATTCATATATTCATGTGTCAGTCATACTGTGTGCGAATTTATACGACTTATTTAAAGAAAAATAACACACTCAACAAAAATGTGAAGCAAAATAGATTAAGAATATTTAAGTTAAATTAAAATGTCAAATAAAATTTAAAACGTAAAAGTCCAAAGTATTTCTACTAACGTGCTGGTGGTCGTACGAGGAGTGTTCAATAAGTAGTGAGAATAGTAGAGTAGTCTTTAATTATTGTTATTCATTCATTCGTCCATAATAAAGACATCAACGAGATCGTCTATTCTTTGGTCATGCTCCGAATAAGCGTACGCAATTTCAATCAAGTTAAATGGGTATTTACAGGCACAAACAGCAGCACTCCTAACTGACCGTTGAAGAAATCAAAGAGAAATTAGAATCACCTAAAAGTAATATTTGAGTAGCAGGAATGTTATAAAATCAAGAATGTGATAAAATGGAACCTCGGCCTCGGTTTCATAATTTACCAAATTTTATCATAATCCTACGAACATAGAACGTTACTGTGAACCGCACGTCATTGGAAACATTTGCAACTCTATTACCATGCCATAAAGCTTAAGTGGCGCTGCGACAAGCTGAACCTGCTCTAACCGGGGTGATCAAAACCTAGTTACTCTCCGAAAAGCATAGCCCTCCTTATATATAACTCACTAATACCTGCATAAGGGATGAATTAATAGACACTCTCCGCCCCCCTTGCGATCCACCCCGCATCCCCGCGCGTACCCACCGCTCGATTCTCGTGGTCCTCCTGAGGGTTTTGTACTGAATATTCAGGCCTACGCGACCTTCCAATTTCAAATTCGCTCTTGTTGTATGTAGTGTCTGGGTTGTGATATTGGGCAACTTATATGTCGACGCGACAAAAAAATAATTGAAAATTATCCAGAAAATAAACAATAGCTATTGAAAAATTTATAATGCACTTTTGTTTGCAGCTTCAAAATCTCTACAGACCTTGAATTTCTAAGTTTTCCGAAAGCTTAAATCCCTTTGAAAAACAAAGCTTTCTTTACTCATACGAACTCTGTGTATGGGTCCCAAAACTTTGATATATCTTTTGTGTACGATTCTCCATCGATATTTTTTCGATTGTGGGGACTCATAGAAGGCACAATGACTATAAAGGACTGTTAGTACAATCTGGTGTATATGGAGAGTGGTAGCTTTTTAAGTGGCATCCGCCACAACATTCGGTTTTGTCAATAATAACCTGGATGGTGTTGAACTTTACCTTATTATTTTTATGTTTCTTAGTATTATGGCCCAAGTTTTTATTCGATACTCATAAGCATCAAAAGACTTTACATTCTAAATATTGTTCAATCCCACTACTTTTTGCTTACCCCTAGCTTAGTGCAACTCCTTGAAACCAGACCCCCGCTCAAAGTATGTACTACAGGCACTAACAAGAAAGCTTAATCTAAAGCAATCTTGTGTAACGAAAACGGCATCATAAAATCGGGTTACCTTATTTTTTTTAAACAATTAAGTTTTTTTTCAATAACTAGGACACTATACATCTTCCCACTATCGCAAATGTAACACTAAGTCTGACATTAATCAAGATTAGTACCAATTACGGGTGTCCAATTTATTTGAATCACACGTTGCTATTAAGCATGTCATTCGCAATAACCGATAGAGTTAAATTTCGCCTCAGGCTATCCCATACCTCAACACAAATGACCATAATTGCTATTGTACCTAAAATGTTTTAAAAAACAAAGGAGTTAGAAAGAGAAGGAAGATATGTTTAGGTAAAAAGAAAGGGATGGGTAAGTTAAGTGTGTTAGTAGGTCCAAGTTATTAGTCGGGTGCCGAATTCATTGAAACTGAGTCGAGAAGAACGGTGAGGGTACAGAAAGAGGCGATAGCGGATAGATGTACTTACTGTTTTAGGACTCATAAACTTTAAAATATTTAATATAATATCTTAATGCTCTGATACGGGAACAACACACATTGACACACACACGCATACACTGTTGACACATGCATACACACACCAACACACACATCCACATACAAGTACTTCCCATATTGTACAAACAATTTGTTTACTTTACTTTACGTTAACGTTTATTAATTTTAAATATTTTTTTAGTAACCTGTAATTGCTTTTATTCTTTTGGTAATTCAAAGCATTGTAATTTTAGTGCATAAAATAAAAATAATAGAAAACAATAAGGACAAAATATTCCAAACATAAACCTCAGATGGCGATCCGCTCTGAAGCCGTTTGTCGCTAACTATTTACTATCTTGTGTATTATGGGAACATGAATCAACAAACGAATTTATTTTAGGTCAAATCTACCTAAAATGGCCGAAAAAATATGGTGCTAACAAAACTTTTCAAATCACAGAACATGAATTGAGAAAAAAATGAGCTGTTTTACAAAACCGCTATTAATCAGTTTTATGCGCACTCCCATAGAAATAGCTATACAAGTATTTTGCGACTCATCCATCAAGATTTGACCGAATTATAAATGTAAGTATGATTGTATGGATGGATGAATGGCCCCACAACGGTGATGTTAATTAAGTGTATGACTGTATTTTGTGCGTACTTTGTATACCTTGCCTATTTGCATTATTTGTAGACACGTACAAAGTGATATACATGAATGAATGAGTTAAAATTAGACGATTGTTTTTTTTTACATTTTTCAGCAGTAGTACAGGATCGAACGCTCGAGCTCTGCAGATTTGAGAGTCAGAAAGAGAACGAAACTACATACAATATACATACATAACATCAAGCCTCTTTTGCGTCGGGGTAGGCAGAGACCACAGTCCTCCACCTGCTACGATCTTGACAAACTTCCTTCGCTTCCTGCCCTTCATCAATTCTTTCATATACGCTCTTTGGTTTAGAATACTTTTAACCTGACCCTTATTCAGAACGTCCTGAATTTTGTCCTGGAACGTTCGCCGAGGCCATCCCCTTCCAACGTATCCATTCACTCCTGCCGGAAAGATCTCTTTCGTCAATCTTCATTAATTCATCCTCTCTACATGACCAAACCATCTGAGCATACCTTTCTCAGTTATAGTCATTAAGTCTTCTTTTACGCCACAACGTTCTCTTATCACACTATTTCTAATCCTGTCACTCAATTTCTCACCAATCATACTCCTCGACGCTTTCATTTCTATTGTGTTAATTCTACTTTAATGCTTCTTCTGCAATACCCAGGTTGCACTGCCGTACTTTCGTGAACGCCCCTATGAACAGCTAGACGAGCCTTGTGAGACAACTGACTCCTCATAAAAGCGTGCAGAGCAGCATTCACCATATTTCCAGCATATACTCTTCTTTCTATGTCACTTTCCATCTTTCGTATACTTCTTCTTTTCTTTTGAACTCAAACACACAAAGTCTTACACTTGATCAACTTGTTCACCACCTATTAATTTAATACACTATGTCTTACATTCTTCTCTTTCAAGTACACACGGCCGCACATCAATAGAAACACTTTTGGACCTTATGGCGTGGTAATAGATTTGAAAATGTTTCTACCGACAAGCGGTTGACCGTACCATTTTTCGTCTTGCTCACATTTACTCTTTCCTTTTCGAAGCCACATTCGTCATAGTAACAATCTCCTGTAACTCGTCAGCAGATGACGCAAACATTTCTTGTTCATCAGCGTAGAGAAGACATTTGGTGAATAACTCATTCATTCTCAATCCACACACATTACTCGTATCTTTCAGATCCGTTAAACAACTACCCATGAATACTCACCCGATACTTGGCCGTTCGTCCAACACAGGTTGAAATTCGTTGATTATTTTCCTAACCCAAAAAATTTAATTAAAATTAAAGTATAATGTATCTGACCATGCATCTGAACATCTTTTTCTGAGAAAGTTAGGTCGAAAATGGGAAAAATATTGTTGATGATGCAATTTCGGGAGTAAGTATATTCTCAATTTTCGACATATTTTTCCTATTTCATTGTCTGAGTTAATTTTATCTGTGGAAAAAAAAACTTCCTTATTAAATGAAGCCCACTTTTAGTTCCATTTGATGACTGATTACAATTATTTATCGAATTTGTCCAGTTTCGATGCCTTTAGGAATGTTCTTGACAAATATAAATTTCCTTGATATTTATTGCTGATATATTCAGTTTAAGAGGACAGCGAGTCAATGTATCACGGAACCAATACAGCTCTACCAAGTTACGGTTGCCGTTCACACTATCGTCTGTCCTTGAACTTTCTTCCTATTGCCGTGTTTTGTTGAGTGTTCGTGTAAGTTGGTCGTGTTATAATTTGATTAGTACTGTCGATAGCCGCGAGCAACAAGAGACTTCGTTATTTATGGACTTACGAAGAAAATAGGTACAGTCAAAAGCATATCAAGGTTGAGACTTTCTACGATAAGTCCTTATGTGTCACTTGCAGTTTGGTAGCAAGTGTACAGATTATTATGCCCTTAGACGTATATGCGGATTGTTTCTTTTAGGATGATGAGGTATCATTTGGGTGAACTAGAGAATTTTGTAGGTATGACATGCAAAACGTATGTCTGTAAATGTAATTACTTCAGAGAAATTACATCCTCATTTGAGCTCAACAAAGCGGTTGACTCACTGATGAATGTTCTGTTCGGCCATCGTTCATATTTCAACGGCTACAGTTACCTTTACTGGTTTATGTTAATCTGGTACATTAAATTTGAATCACTTCAATATGTGTATGTTGCTATTAGTGTCGCTATTTATTAAATTTGGATGGTTGATGACGTTAATTAGATGACCTTTGTGTTTAGATATATTGAGGACTATAGATTTGCTGTGTTTGAATCATAATTTTTGCGTAGCTTTATGTACGGTGTTGTCCTACCGACAATTTATAGAGCAACAAAACAATCCTAGTAAATAGGCCATCCAGATCCAGTTGCCTGCCAGCTGTACGTTGGAGGGGGTGGAAGTGGTGGGCGCAGCAAATGTGTCGAAAAATCAATTCAAATTGAGCCATTTATAGAGATCTTTGTTTGGTATGGTATTATAGCTAATAATTCACTGAATTCGCATATAACATTGGCAGGCGTTATAGTTGATGTAAAAGTAGTGGCAGGCGCTGAAAAGCCAGTTTCTCCTTTATAATCTTTATCAAAGCCCACTAATAAATTGTGCTAGAACTTATTAAGGTGATCCGTTTTCCATACAAAAATTCAAATGACTTGCATTCTTACGCGGGACATAAAATTATGTTGAAAAACGAATGAATACTGCTATTTTTAGTTAAATTTTTCGCTAATTAATACGAAAATACAGTTAATGTACTGAAAGTACTATTTTTGGTAGCAATTTTTGGTTCAATTACGATTGTGGGCGTGCGGTCAAAACTGTACGGTTGTGCTTTGTGTGCATGTGTGAGTGATCGTACTCATGTCAACACGGACTGACAAAAGTAATCGACTTTAGTGGACATATGGAGATATTTTTCTTATCGAAATTGTTGTTAGGCGTTGAAGTTGCACGATGAAATTTACGCGAATCAACTTTTTGCAAATATATAGTTGGTACTTATTACATTTAAAAATAAAACCTTATAATTGCAGCAGTGGCTCCATCTAGTTGCGTTCGGGGTAAGCTGGCCGTCACAGATCACCTTAACCTCCTGACGACCACCGTACTTCATGTAGTACATAGAGATTAAAAAACTCCACCAGAAATGTTTGAAATGGTAACCCTTTTTCGACGTTGCAACGCCATCTGTTAGTTCTTATTGAGTAACTTTAATCCATAGTGCAATCAGTCACATCAGTTATTTAATTAAAAATGGCGTCCAAAGCAATTGGAGTAGGAGCGCGCTCACGCAGACGTAAGTTTATCCATGTTAATCTTTATTGTGTATTTGATATTATGCACTGTTTTTGTATAATTTACCTAAAGTTACATTATTTGTTTGATTTGCACCGATATTTATTGGAAACTTGCAAAATTCAAAACACTATAACCTTAAACAGTTTTATGTCCTCTGCAAAATACAAGGGTCGCTTATTAAAGTTTTGCATTACTAACTTTTGCATTACGTACTTTGTAACTACCCACGTACTGTACAAAGTACGTTGCTTAACTTTTGGGAATATTGATGGTTATTCACTTCTATTTCAGTCATGAATGATGAAGATATCGCTGACGCACTAAATGAATCTGATTCCGACTATGCGGGCGATGATTCAGACTGTGATCTGACCTTCAAACCTCCAGAACTTGAGTGTCGTGCAATTGGTGCTAATGATACCGTTACGGACAGTACAGACATGGATGATTCAGATAGTACTACTGAATTAGATTACCCTGAACCCTTACCTACGTTATCTACTGACTCCAGGGCTCCAATGTCACGAGGAAGAGCATAAAGCAGACGACCAAGCAGAGGTCGTGGGTCACGTTGTCGAGGCATGCAACGTTCACTTCAAAATATGGGAGACCCTTCCACTCCACCTAGACTTCGTCGATCGTATGCTGTCTGTGTGCCCCTCACAAAACAGGACCATCAATTGGAATATAAGAGTGATATCACATCTCTTTGATTTGGCGGTTGTCAATTCGTTGTTTCAATATCGAGCTACAAAGTTAGAAAAAAACACAAACAGGGTCCCATATATGTAAACTTCGAGATTCTAAGCTTAACAGGGGTACCAAGCTGATTGAAGACAATGACACGGAGAGTGATGCTAGAGTGATCCAGACCAAGTAGAAGAGTTGGAACCAAAACATAAAAAGCGAAAAAGTTATGATCAAACCAGTTCCAGCCAAGCAAAGACGCCGCCTTCAGAAAGCATTCCATATTATTACAGATTATGGACCAAAGCAATCAAGATGCAGAAATAAATCTTGCGACATAAAGACCACAGTCTTCTGCAAAAGGTGTGAAGTGTACCTATGTTTCGTGCCTAACAGAAACTGCTTTGCAAATTTTATGAGATGGTTGAGCAATGATTTCTTATTTTGTTTAATTTTATTCTAGTTGATTTTTAGAAGTTTCGTTTTTTTTTTCAGTTGATTAAGATCTCTTATTATCAAAGAGCTTACAATAGGTCTGTGCTTATTATGAGGCTGATTATTTAATCATTAAAATAAGTAAAACTTTTAAGTTGTTAACATTGAGCTCTCAAAATACTTAGTTTACGTGAAAAAATATAAGAATATCATTTTGTAATGTCTTTTTTTTGTTTAAGAGAGTAGATGAACAAGACGTTGAGTTTTTGAACGATTTATGAAACATTTGTACTTTAACAAAAGAAATACGTTTTATTTTATTCATTTAAGACGCAACATTACGAAAGTCTAGCTGGTTTAAGTCAGATGTAACGCTTATGTCCTACGAGAAGTACATCTAAATTGGCTGCAACTGTACTTTATAAAGAACATAAGGAAAAGCTGGATTTTCCGGACCAGGATTTTTTTCACTATTTTTCCCAAAATACTTATGCCTTAAATAATAACCTACAAAAGTTTCACGAAAATAGTTAAACTTTAGGCTTCCTGGTCGTCAGGAGGTTAAGAAAAGCTCGTTTCAGGAATCCTACAGCGCCATCTATTAGTGGGTTTTGTAAAGATTCATCATCATCGTAACATCCCATGAAACGTCCAAGTCTGTTATGGTAAAAATGATACAGGAGAAACTGGCTTATCAATACCTGGCAATGTTATATTTCAATTAATTAAATGACTGACTGTAATACCACACCAAACACAGAACTCTATAAATGGTTCAATTTCAATTGATTTTCAACACTTTTGCTACCCCACTACTCGAACCCCCACTAACGCAAATCTAGCAAGCGCCTGGATCTATAAATAATGGTAGTATGGCTTACTAATTTGGCTGGTTTCTAGCTAGCTCTCATTCAATAAGCACTCAGTAAGTAGGTCGATAAGTTGTAACGTATTTAGCAGTAGGCTGCTAATGCCTTGACTGTGGCCTTTCAACCTAGACCCCGACTGCGTGGTTACATGCGGATCTGTACTGAACCTAGATCTTCCGAGTTATTAATAGCATGTCTACAACTGTAGTGCAGATATCGTTCTGGCTCGGGAAATATTCAAATGAACCGGTTCTTTATAAGGGAATGAGTAATAGAATTTATTCAAGATTAAAGCAAAGAGTAGAGGTATTTATCATAAAAGACGGATCCAGATGGCAACGAGCAAACATTTTCGATTCCTAATATTTTGTATGGAAGAGAAACTAATATCTAAAACACAGGCTAGGTCTAGTTTAGATTATAGCTCCCAACATTTGAATCCTTCGTAGAGAGGTAAGTATAGCTAGATTTATTATGCGCATGGCTATAGAGTATAATTCTCTGCCTGCGTCTGTGTTCCCGAGTTCATATAACTCGAATCTATTCAAGACGCGAGTGAATAGGCTGCTTCTAGGCAAGCTCGTTCCATCGTCAACCTCAACTCTGTCTTCAAGACTAGATTGAAGTCATGAGTAATGTTGACGATAAACAAAAAAAAAGACAGTAATTGTCCTACTCACATTTTTATAGAATTATATAGTAATTATTTTAACAAAAGTGTTAAATATAACTAATTAATTACGTAATAAAAAAATCCTTTACACAGTAAAACTGTGATAGCGCTAACCATTTTTTTATTCTGATTTTAAACGACATGATGGTAGCTGCATCTCTGACGTTTTGTGGTAACTTATTGTACACCGACGGCCCAAACACAAACACAGACTGCTCTGATCTGTGGAGCTTATGGAACGGTGTCACGAGCTGGTCCCCGTCGGCGTTACTACGCAGGTTGTGTGTGGAGTTCACACCTTTGCGATCAAAATTGTTTAAATTAATATAAACGAAAAGAGCTACTAGGTAGATATATTCGCAAGGCATGGGTAAAATATTAAACTCTGTGAAAAACGGCCTGCATGATTCGTCAGATGGTATCCCTGCCATGGCACGTATAGCCCGTTTTTGTAGTACAAACGCCCGCTGGATGTCGGCCGCTCCACCCCATAACTCCAGTCCATAGGTCAAAGTCGAGTGTACGGTAGCGTAATAGCACGTTCTGACTGTCTCTTTGTGCGCCGTGCTAGCGAGGCGTCGCAAGGCGAAGCAGGTGCGACCGAGTTTTAAGCAAACCTGGTCAATATGGGTCTCCCAAGACAGTGCGCCATCCAAATGAAAACCTAGTAGCTTGGTCGAGCACACTTGTTGGAGTCGGGTGCCGCCAATACTGACCGCGAACGGACTTGGCGTTTTGCCGTTCAGGTTAAATGTCATGAAGCATGTCTTTTCGCGGTTTAGGGCCAAGCCGTTAGACTTGAACCACCCATCGAGGCGTTGGACAGTTTCATTTAGTTTCGTTTCCAGGTTCTGCACACTGTTGCCTGTTACTACCGCGGCCACGTCGTCAGCGTACACATATATTTCAGTGCCATCTACTGAGCGTGGCAGATCATTAAGCAATATGCTAAACAAGGTGTTTGATAGGCATGAGCCTTGCGGCACTCCTATATTGTTGGTCATTTCAGCAGATGTGGTTTTACTTCGCTCTGCAACAACTGCTTGCTTCCTCTCGGACATAAAGGAAACAAGCAGTCGCAGGGGTGGGCCCCGTATCCCATAGTGGGAAAGTTTGTTTGCGATGAGTGAGTGGTTGGCGGTGTCGAACGCGCGCGAGAGGTCACAGCATACCAGAGCGACATGCTGACCCGCCTCGCGCGCGCTCAGCACGCGCCACACCACCTCGCGCACCAGGTCCGTCGTGGAGCGGCCGCGTCGGTAGGCGTATTGCCTCTCGGACATCGTATCCCTCTCGGACATAACAGATAGGAGCCTTTTGTTAAGTCCAATCTCAAAGATTTTACTGATGACAGGGACTAGTGATATGGGGCGGTAAGATTTGAGCTCAGACTTCTTACCTTTTCCTTTATAAATTGGGCATATTTTCACCCTTTTAAGTGGCGCAGGGTACACTCCGATACGGATGCATAAGTTAAACCTGTGACCTGTGACCTGTAACCATTTCGTTACCAATAAAGTTATTGTATTGTATTGTATTGTACTGTTGTTTATACTTTATTATTAATAATATCTAGAGTGATATTAGAGTTCATAATAGAGATTACAGCTAGATCATGTCTAGATTTCCAGTGTAAGACCTGGAATGTAGACGTGTGAATGGAAAAAGAGTACGGCCGTAATTAATGTGTGGTAATTAAAGGAAAATTATCATAACACGACTCGTCTATGCATACAACATATATACTAATAAGGGAAAGCTCTTATTGCAAAAATATTTATTTAAGTAAATATGTAGTCGTATTGAGACGTAATTTGGACCGTCAAATGATTTTAATCAGAAGATAGACACGACTAACATTTTATTTGGTAAACTTATATTGCAGTTTTGTTGTGACCAAGTATTTTAGAAGCTTTTTCCAGTAGCCCCATTTTTCCATCGTGTGTCCTGTCCAGACCAAACGCACCGCAAGCTGACACCCTTTGATATTCCTCATATTCGCAAGAAGTGCTTTGTAACATTTTCGAGCGAAATTTTCTGCCTATGCGGTGCGAGCGTCTGTGTTCTCGAGTTCATATAATCAACCAATCAACCATACATCGCCTGTGTATTTATAAGCATCTTCCGGATGGGCTTGATTTATTGTCAGTCAAATTGAACCTATTTCATATAAAAAGTAAACTAAGTAACACATCATATAAAACAATGATAATTATGGAAGGAAAGCTCCTAAGAACAAATTAAACACAAATAAAATACTGCTGATAAGTAAACTTTATTCGATCATCATCTTAAGTGTGGCTATCTCCATATGCCACGCAGCCCGCAATGGAACGGTCCTCATGACGTAGTACTCGTAGATGTACTGTTTAACTTTATTGATATGGACCCGAGTCGAGCGGACCGGTAGCTAATTATAATACCATACCAATAAAGCTATTCGCAAAGCTGTTCAAATAACTAGGTATTTCGCTAAGTTATATAGAATTGACCCCTTTTAAGAAAGCAATATGTATTAACAAACTAAGTTTAGCCACCACAACTTATGGGTAAAATCTATACATATAATAAAAGAGTAGAAACCGCGTGTCTGTAATTTTGATAAATTTATAAAAAAAATAGTGTGGGCGATAAGAAACGACTAATAGAACTCAAAAATATGTTTTCTGAACTTTTTGTCTGTCTGTATGTTTTCGATAAACTCCGAAACTACTCAACGGATTTTCTCGCGATTTTCGCAGATAGATTAAACTAAGCTCTGAGCAACATATAGGCTATGTTTCATTCAAATCGGTTCACTCAATCAGAAGCTACACTAATGTAAAGTATCAAATTGCCTGTACGATAAAAACTCACAAACCGATTCAAACTGAGTTTTCAATTACGAGTTTGGCTCGCTTTTGTGCAACATAAAAGTTTAGTTTCATTGCAAACGGTTCACTCAGACAGTAGGTACGCTAAGTTTCATGCGGCGGCGCAAATAACTCACAAACTATTGAACGGATTCAAACGGGGTTCTTAATAAACTGTCAAGCTTACTTCTTTGCAACATATTAGCTTACTTTAATTGAAAACGGCTCACTCAGACAGGTGCGCGAAATTTCCAGCGGAGGCGCCAATATCTCACAAACAACTGAACCGTTTAAAACGAGGTTTTCAGTAACGTATTTGGCTTACTCCATGCAATATGTATGCTTAGTTTCATTGTAAACGGTTCACTCAGACATAAAATACACTAAGTTTCAAGCGGCGGCACCAATAACTCACAAACTACTAAACGGATTTAAACGGGGTTTTCAATAACGTGTTTAGCTTAATTATTTGCAATGTATTAGCTTACTTTCATTGAAAACGTGTCACCGAAAGCTTCTCAGCGGAAGGGAGAAGGTTGAGACTCTACAGGGTGTAGGTAGGGGATCCAAAACGCCAGCATAAAGTTACGAGTTTATTATTACCAAGAAGGTACAAAATACAAGGCGGTGGTCGTGCTGCGCGCGGGCACGTCCGAGCACGACCAGAATCAAGGGTAAACTGACTATTTTTGACACGAATGACATCGAAAGAACAAAGATAGAAGACATTTGAAATAGGAATTTGGAATTTTGGGCCAGGACAATAGAGCCAGGATCACGAAAGGAGGCAGCATGCGAGGCATGCAGCCCCGCTCCGTGACAGTACCCCGGGGCTCCGGTGAAAAATTCGAGGAGTACCTACTGGAATATCCGAAGAATTTTACAAAGACAACTAAAGCTAAGTAAGGACTTAAAAAAAAATAAAACTAATAGTTACTAGGTATAACGGAACTGCCCAAACACGAACAAAGAATAACAAACTTAACCTAACAAAATCAACAGACACACGTCGTCTAGCAAAGCAATATTATGAATCCAAACATACATCATCAACCAGTCAAGTCTTAGCAGTTCGAACCTACATAAGACACAGGTCTATACAGTAAAAGTAGCCCTAATAACTAAAACAATAGGGAACTCAAAGGGCAGTCCGTAAAGAACGCATTATAAATAACAAACATAATAAACTTGAATAAGTTAATGCAATAAACATTACACATGCAAATGTCTAAAACCTTAGAGGTACATAAAAGTTCAATGAGCATACCTAAACTAAAGTAGATATGGACAGGTATAGCATAAATATCGCGATATCGCGCAAAAAAGCAATGTAAAACAAAACAATATTCACACAAGTAAGTGAATGAAAAGAACATATTAAAAGTAAGAAAAACAAATTGTAACATAAGCTAATATTACAAATTCAATTATTGATTAAAGTGATATGAAGGATCAATAAATTATTTAATTAATTAAAACAATAAATCAATTAAAGCTAGCTTTAGGCTTAATATCCTTGACGTGCCATCGTCCAAGAGGATGACCCGTCATATCCGCTAACTCGTATACTAATGGAGATATTTTATTTGTCACCTTGCATTTTATAAATTTAGGTGCAAGTTTTGAAGAATAATATTTGCCAGCAGCACTTAATGTGTAATTACGTTTCCAAACCACGTCATCTATGTTGAATTCCAACCTTTGACGATGCTGATCATAACGGGAAGCATTAGCTTGATGAGACAACCAAAGTCTCGTTTGAACCTCAGAAAATAGTGGTGAAAGTAGACCTACATTGTCCGCAAATATACTACGTGGAGCAAAAATTAAGTCGTCACATAATTCTGTGTTCTGATAAATAGAGCCGCATGGTACCAGTTCACGCCCAAAAACTAGAAAGGCGGGTGTGAACTTAGTTACCTCATTAACCGAAGAGTTAATCGCGAATTGAATTTTGTATAAATTCAAGTCCCAAGACCTATGATCTTGATTAACAAAGGAAGCAATAGCGGTTATAATTGTTTTGTTATAGCGTTCTACAGGATTAACTTGGGGACAGTAAAGAGGGGAATAGTGAATTTCTGGAATGTTGTATTGCCTAAAAAGATCGAAAAGTTCATTGCTAGCAAATTGAGGTCCGTTATCCAGTAAAACCGTTTGTGGAATTCCGTAAGTCATAAATACCAGATTTCCCATTATGTGGCATATTATAGAAGCTGTAGCACGTTTTATTGGAAAAAGAAGACAATACTTGCTAAAGCAACAAGTAACCACGAAAATATATCTATTTAATTTTCTAGTCATAGGTAAAGGGCCAACAAGGACTATCGAAATCGTCTGAAAAGGTCTACAGACTGTTCTGGGATGGCCCATAAGGCCTATAGTTCGCTGAGTTTGGTGTTTATAAGCAGCACAAGTGTCACACTTAGCAATAAATTTTGCAACGTCTCTATACATGCCTTTCCAAAAATACCTACGCTTGACTTTCATGTATGTCTTAAAAACGCCAAAGTGAGCATTAGTAGGGGTAGAATGATTATCAACAATAACCATTTCGGTAATTTCGGAAGGTATAACCTCTTTCCAGTCATATTCCGATGTAAGTAAATTGGTAGAACGCGCTTTGCGATAAAGTTTATTATTTCTTATAAGGTAGTCAGGACAAGAGGTAGGATTATCAGAGCACTTTGCCAGCATACTATTATACCATTCATCTGAAGACTGAGCCGGGTTGTAGTCAATTAGAGCTATAGGAACTGAGCGAGACAAAGTGTCTGGGACTAAATGATCCTTACCTTTCTTATGTTTTATTTCAAAATTAAAAGCCGATAATCGTATACTCCATCGGGCTAAACGGCCTGTGGGGTTATTCAAATTAAGAAACCATTGTAACGCAGAATGGTCTGTATAAATAGTAAACTTTAGCCCATTATCTAAATAACAACGCCAATGTTCCAAGGCGGTAATGACGCTGAGTAACTCTCTTTCAGTAATAGAGTAGTTCTTTTGAGCACCTGAGAGGGATTTGCTCATGTACGCAATAGGTTTTTCAACGTTAACGAACTCTTGAGTGAGCATAGCGCCAATTCCAAAACTAGAAGCGTCACAGTGCACTGAAAAGGGTTTGGTGAAGTCTGGACGAGCTAAAACGGGTGTAGAGGTAAGAGCTGTTTTAAGTTTGTTAAAAGCGGCATTAGCGTCAGCATCCCAAAGGAAAGGTTTAGGTTTACTGCCCTTTTTACCGGATGAAGTTAGTTTATTTAAATGAGAAACTACTGTACTGAAATCAGGAATGAATCTCCGATACCAGCTAGCAGTGCCTAAAAATTTTCTGAGTTCTCGACGTGAAGTAGGCACAGGTATATCAAGAATAGCCTGAACTTTATCTGGATCAGTGCGAAGACCACGTTCGTCTACAATATAGCCTAAGTATTTTAATTCTTTTCTAAAGAAAACACATTTCTTGAAATTAACGGTAATATTGGCACTATCGAGTTTAGAAAGAACCTTAGTTAGTAAAGATATATGTTCATCAAAAGTTTCCGTAGCTATGACTAT
The DNA here is from genome assembly GCA_947532105.1 of Athrips mouffetella. Classification (NCBI taxonomy): domain Eukaryota; kingdom Metazoa; phylum Arthropoda; class Insecta; order Lepidoptera; family Gelechiidae; genus Athrips; species Athrips mouffetella. The sequence goes on along the minus strand of OX383957.1, from coordinate 33,863,655 downwards.
GTCATCTAAATAACAAAAAACCTTGTTATCTAAATCAGCAGAAAGTAAATTATCAATAAATCTTTGTTGGGTAGCCGGGGCATTAGTAAGGCCAAAAGGCATCACTTTGAAACAAAACATTCCCCGACCGGGTACATGAAAAGCGGTCTTGGGTCGATCTTCTTTTTGAAGCGGTATTTCCCAAAACGCTTTAGCGATATCAATGGAAGAAAGATAACGCGCATCACGAAGGTTATCCAAAATTTCGTTAATTAAAGGAAGTTTATAAGCGTCCTTCTTGGTAATAGCATTAAGCTTCCTACTATCAACACAAAAACGCCAGTCACCATCTTTCTTAGGTGTGATGACCACCGGGTTGAGCCAAGGGCTTTCACAAGGCTCTATTACATCGAGTTCAAGCATTTTATCTACTTCAGCTGACAGTGCCTTAATCTTCTCAGGCGAGAGACGGTATGTACGTTGCCTTAGAGGGGAATGGTCCCCTGTATCAATACAATGTTCCGCTAAATGAGTTCTGCCTAAGGGTCGAACTTCCGTGCTTATACAACGAAATTGATTAATCATGCTATCTGCTGCCAACCTTTGAGCAGGAGTAAGCGTGTCATAATGAGAGACCTGGTTTTGCTCACAATGAATAGATAAAATGTTAGGTAAAGGTGGTGTACGAAATTGTACATTTCTCAAAATATCTGGAGCAACAGAAAAAGTTTTCCAAAAGTCCATGCCTAAAATAAGTGGTTGCTTAATAGCAGGGATAACATGAGCAGTAATAATAGCCGCAAGCTTATTACAAGAGACTGGTAGATTAATGATACCCATGGAAGAAATAGGGTATCCGTTAGCAACAGAACCAGTAATCTTGTAGTTTGTGTCTACTGTAAAGCCGTATTTTTCTAATTGTTTAAACGCATCACAGCCTAAAATAGTAATGGGGCTGCCACTATCTAATAGACCAGAGGGGGTAAGTTCATTAACTTTGATATTTAAATAGGGTCTTTCAAAGTCATTTTCATTTTTAAAGAGGATTGTAGAGATGGTTCTATATGACGACATAAAAGTTTTAATCTTAATTAACCAATCATCCCATTCTTCTTGAGAAAAGTTTTTATTAGGGGATTTCTTCTCTCTACAATCCTGCGCTACTAGTTTTTTTGATTATTATTGGTTGGACTTAGTTTACATTGAGGACAATCTGTAACTTTAAAGCCTTTATTGCCACATTTAAAACAAACCAGATCACGGCTCTGGCATTCTCGTAAATAATGAGAATTGTTGCGACATCGCGGACAATATTTAATATTAGAATTATTTATAACGTAAACTGGTTGACGATATGAAGGGCCTGGTAGAGGATTTTGGTAAAAAGGTTGGTGAGTTTCGGGTGAAGTAGTAGGTGTAGAAAGGGATTCATAAAATTTACATGCTTTAAATAAATTGTCAACTGACGTAATGTTTTGTGGCTGTAACCTGCCTTTTAGTTCAGGAAGAAGGTTTCTTTTAATTATATTAATTTTGTGGGTCTCTGAAAGAGGATCTTGTAATTTGGAAAACAAAGATTCCAAATCTGTAAAATAAAGGACCACTCTTTCATTTGGTTTTTGAAAACGGTTTTCAATTTTCTTAAGGAGTAAGAAATCGGAGTCAACTATTCCAAAAGCGGAAGCCAATTCCGATTTAAAGGTCTCCCACGTAGAAAGAGAACTGGCCCTGCCCTAGAATCTGACTATTTTTGACACGAATGACATCGAAAGAACAAAGATAGAAGACATTTGAAATAGGAATTTGGAATTTTGGGCCAGGACAATAGAGCCAGGATCACGAAAGGAGGCAGCATGCGAGGCATGCAGCCCCGCTCCGTGACAAACGGTTCACTCAGACAGAAAATGCCCGAAGTTTCAATAGGCGGCACAAATAGCAAACAGACTGTACCGACTCCAACTGGCATTTAAATTAATTTATTAAACACTAATTATATGAATTTTAACAATAATAGAATAAGACATTTACAATTTATTCATAATGGCAAAGTCATAGACGAGGTTGAAAATACTAAATTCCTAGGTTTAAAAATTGACAACCAGCTTAACTGGAAACCTCATATTGCATACGTTAGTGAAAGACTCAACAAATTTGCTTATGCTTTAAAATGCCTTAGAAATTTAACTAACATATCCACAGTTTTGTCTGCTTACCACGCCTATGTAGGATCGATAATACGTTATGGTCTTATCTTGTGGGGGAATGGTGTCGACGTGAGGAGGGCTCTCATAGCTCAGAAGAAGTGTGTTAGAGCAATTACTGGTGAATCATCACGAACTTCATGTAAACCGTTTTTTAAGAAGCATGGTTTGTTGCCACTACCTGCACTTTACATTTTTGAACTTTGTGTTTTCGTGAGACAAAATCCGGATGTTTATACAAAAGCTGGAGAAATTAGCATGAGAGGTTGTAGGGATCCAGAGAGATTGATTCATGTAGAAACACCACTTACTGAAAAATATAATACTAGTTGTTTATGTATGAGTATAAGAATATTTAATAAAATTCCTAACGAATTTAAGAGCCTTGACATAAAGCAATTCAAGACAAAATTATATAAATGGCTAAGTGACAAAAACTATTATAGTGTTAAGGAATTTCTTTCTGACCAAAATTGAATTATTTATTATTTTTATTGTAATTTTGATGTGTCCTGTGTGGTGCCGGCAAAGAATAGTACCAACCCATACATACCCGTGGGTGTCGTAAGAGGCGACTAAGGGTTAACTGGAGGATGGGCAGCAGCGTCCTCCTTTGTCTTACATCTTACTCACTGCGGCCACCTACAACCGCGGTCCATGGTGCCAGCCGTAACGCTAACAAGCGAGGTGACTATGGTACTTCCCCTCCACATTTTTCCAGCAAAAGCTAGAATTCTGGAGGGAGCTCCCTGTCCTGTAGTGGACGTTTCATGGGATGTTATGATGAATTTTGATGTAATTTGAATGTAATGATTTTAATGTTATTAATTATTAATGAAATTTATTGACATAATTTTGTAACATCATCTAAAAATATTTGCATGCCTTTTGTGGGCAAAACATGACTGTTCTGTAATATCTATTGTAACATCCTACTACCATGTTTTAAGCGAATAAATGTTTCTATTCTATTCTATTCTATTCTATTCTATTCTATTCTATTCTATTCTATTCTATTCTATTCTATTTCCATGACGTGCTTGGATTAGGTACTTTCGTGCAACAAATAAGCTTAGGTTAGTTGAAAACGGTTCACTCAGATAGAAGTAACGCAAAGTTTCAATCGAAGGCGCGAATAAGTAAAAAAGTTTTGAGCAGATCCAAACGTGGCTTTCAATAACGCGTTTGGCTTACTCCTGTGCAATAAATAAGCTTAGTCTCATTGCGATAGGTAGAATAACTCTGACAGAAGATACCCAAAGTTTCAAGCTGCAGAACCAAGAACTCACCTACGGAACTGGTTCAAAGACAAACGAGGTTTTCAATGACGCGTCGGGCTTCTTTCTGTGAAACATAAAAGCTTTATTTCATTGCAAACGGTTCACTCAGTCAGAAGGTACGCGAAATCTTAAGCGGCCGCACCAATACCTCACAAACTACTTGAACGACTTAAACGGGGTTTTCAATAACGTATTTGGGTTGCTTTCGTGCAATATTTGAACTTTTTTTATTGCTATCGGTTAATAGGCAGATAATAGGCGAGTTCAAAGTTTCAAGCTGTGACACCGAGCTAAAATCAAACAAAGCTTATAATTTTGTACAAAAGCCAAAAACGTTGTTGAAAATTCCGTTTGATCCGGTGCAGTTGTTTGTGTAAAAGTTGTGGGTACAGCTAAAGATTGGTAAAATCTAGATTTAGTTTTATTGTAAAAATAATAATAAAAAATTCCTGTTTCATCATGGCGGTGCAACAAATGTAAAAAAAAATATGAAAGTTCTAAAGTTTTGAAAACTTAGGAAGTAGGTTTATAAACGAAATACTTCAAAAAATAAAGAGAGAGTGAATCATTGTTTTTTTAGGAATTGTCTTTTAAGGGCAGAGATAAGTTACAAAGATTGTACGGAAGTGAAGTCCAACAGTTTTGTATGTAGGTACATGTACCTAGAGTTAAAAGCGTGTGAAGCTAGACACGTTGGACTTTGTACCGCTCTTTTTTTTAGTAGCCACAGAAGCTAAAGTGACTGAGCCTCAGATTTAGTTAGGCTTTTGTAAAAGAAATAACAAAACCCGTATCATATTTACTCCGCGTGGAATTCGACTATGATTTTACACTTACGAGGATAGTGGGCGACCTAACAGTCCACACGTAAACAAGAGGTGTTTAATTTACAAAAATCCGTATTATCGGTACTCTGATTACCTAATAATATAAAGGCGAGAACTGCACTGTCTGTCTGTCTGTCTGTTACGCTTTTATGACTTATCCGATAAACCGATTGTGATAAAAACTTGGTACGAAGATAGTTGGAACCATGGGAAAAGTCATTAGCTACTTATTCTGAACCCCACGCGGACGAAGTCGCGGGCAACAGCTAGTTAAATAATAAATTTCGAGCTGCAGTGGTTTCTTGCCGTTTCTTTTACGCTGCCATAGCACGATCCGAAACGGCGTAGACTCGCTCTTTTTGCATTGTATTCTGCATGACATTCAATAAGTGTTCTGTAAAGAATCTACATTGAATAAAATCATCTGAATCTAGTAATGTTTAGTTCTTTAAAAAAAAACGTTTTAGTTCTTTTTCTACATCTAATAAAACAATCTTTTATTGCGGTATTTTCTCACGTTTCTGTGGCCACTTCCCGGCTCCATCATCAGATCAGATCCAAATTATAATAAAATTGCATTGTCATCCGATATACATACGAATGCAAAATTCCATCTCAATCGGAAACCGGAAAGTGGGTCAAATTTAACTTGAAAGATTTGGTACCAGACAGACAGACAGACACCGCTACAGGTTAAACTAAGTTAAATTAAACTAAATAAAAGCTTTTAATAACTAAATTCTCCATGCACAAAAAAAATCTAATCCCATGAATTTTGAATAAAAAATAAAATATTTTCGAAAGCTGTAGAACAACAGTTTTTCAGTTGCATGGGTGGAAGGAACTGTGACGTTCCGTGTGGTAGGTGCCGGAAAAAAATAGTACCAAGCCATCTCTACCCGTGGGTGTCGTATGAAGCGACTAAAGCTTTATGAACCGAAAGATGGGCAGCAACATATTTCTGTGTATTGTACCGTTTTACATACTGCGGTCACCAACAACAGCGGTCGCTAGTCGCAACGCTTACAAGCCAGGTGACTATTTTAGAGGGAGCTCTTTAACTTAAAGCGGACAAAGGTGGTAGGGCTTTCATGGAAAGTCCGCCTGGGGAAGTACCTTGCTTTTTTCTGCCGTGAAGCAGCAGTGTTTGCACTGCTGTGTTTCGGTTTGAAGGGCAAGGGAGCCAGTGAAATTACCGGCACATGAGACATACCATCTTAGTTCTCAAAGTGAGCAACGCGCTTTGTTGTCTTATTAGTGTCATAATATGCCATTAATAAGACAGTGGGTGCTATGGGCCGTGGTGACCACTTACCATCAGGTGGCCCACCTGCTCGTTTGCTCACTTATAACATAAAAAAATATCACAGGATGTTATGGGTGGCACTACCTACCAACCGAGAAGTTTTGCGTTCTTGATTACATGTTGTATATCTATCCAGCCACAACGATTACCAGACAATGTTTTTATCAAAGATTCCTCTTAATTTCTTACGTAACTTGTAATGAAACAATCCGTTTTTGGTAGTATTTTGGAAGCAGACGACTGCTTATTGAACATATTGCCTGCAAGGTGTCGTACACGCAGGTGCTTCATAGCGCGACATACTTACTGACCGCAAGCTTGCTATGCCTGATTTACATCCAAAATTAATATCAAAATTTAAATTTCATGTTATAATAGGTGAAGCTTTTGAACGTTCATGTTAATATATAAAAAAAAATATTACAGCTATCTTATTCCGACATGGTCTCTGCCTACCCCAACGGGAAAGAGGCGTGATGTTATGTATGTTATGTATTCCGACATTGCAACTTGGTGGTAGGGCTTTTGTGCTAAGTCCGTCTGGGGAAGTACCAATCCCTTGCCTATTTCTGCCGTAAAATAGCAGTGTTTGCAGTGCTGTGTTTCGGTTTAAAGAATAAGGGAGCCATCAAAATTACCGGCACACGATCACACACCATCACACACACCATCTTAGTTCTCAGGGTGGGCAACGTGCTTTGCTGTCTTATTAGTGTCTGTCTAGTTACGCCATTAATAAGACAGCGGGCTCTATGGGCGGTGGTGACCACTTTTCAGCAGGTGGCTCACCTGCTCGTTTGCTCACTTGTCACATAAAAAAATATCTCCTCCACCATTGCGTTGCATAAAGGATATAGAGACGTTTGCGTTTAAGAAATCAGATAAGCTATACTGTTATAACTTAACCTCTAGTTAAAAGCTACAACTAAAAGATGCAGCTAAATTTTACAAATACATAGATACGACGTACCGTGGGCAGGCCGCCCACAAGGTGGACCGACGATCTAGTCAAGGTCACTGGATGCGAGCAGCGCAGGACCGGTCGTCATGGAGATAGTGGAGGCCTGTGTCCAGCAGTGGACATCTTTCGGCATACTAGGATGATGGTGATGATACATACATACATAACATCACGCGTCTTTCCCGTCGGGGTAGGCAGAGACCACAGCCCTCAACCTGCTTCTTTTATTTTTTCAACCCTTTCAAGGGTTGATTTAAAAAATGTTCTCTATAATTTACAAATACAAAAATACAGATAGAAATTCATTTATTTATTATAAATTCCATTTTAACATTACATATACAACAATAACAAAAATTACATTTTATATTTATTACAAGTAAAACACTATTGAAAATGGGCATGGGCACAGCAACAAGCTTTAAGCCCACCCCTGCTCACTGGAGGCTAGTTAAATAATAAGTTAAATAACTATTACCACAAAAGTTTATTTCCTTTATAATTCAGTTCAATTAATTTAGTTCAACAGTAAAGATTTTAAGCTTAATTTTGATCGAGCGTTATTCAAAAGAATATTTCACTTAAGTTCCTCGGTATGCGTTTCCTCAAAGTCTATTCTTTCGAATTCGGAAAACATCTTATATTTTATGTCATCCAGGGCCTTCAGAAACTATTAGTTGACTAACTACACCAACGCCTTTACCTTGACTTTAAACAAATGGATTTTCAAAAACAAATGGCTTTGGGTGCGTCCTAATTTGTGTTCAAAGAATTCTCTACAATTAAAAAAAGTACTTGTCTTGCATTTTTGTCAACGGTTGACAAAAAAAAGAAAAGTTTTTTTTTTTTACACAGTGACTGTGTTTGAATCGACATCAAATATAGGTAAATAATCTTTTTCTATTGAAAAATCATAACGAAGTTGTTCTTGTTGCCTAGAAAATTAAGCAGCTTTGATCGCGGTTATAATTCAGATGGGTGACCGCTGGTAGCAAAAAAAAAAACGGCCAAGTGCGAGTCGGACTCGCGCACCGAGGGTTCCGTACCACCACATAATCATAATTGTATTAGTTGAAATTTCAGTAAGTTAATGTGCTAGATTTTTTAAATACGACACGCGCTTGACCAAATTTTATTATTTGTTGTTATTTTATAGCTTATGCACTATAAACATACCAATTTTCAAGTTTTTAAGTGTTCCCGTTTTTAAATAGAACTAAATCAAAAATCGCCTCAGCGACCATCCACTTGACCCCTCTCTTATATGAATGTTCTTGAAACGGGAGCTCACCACAATTGGTTGCCATTAGTTGTGAGAAAAGTTGTAATATTTAATGATTTCAGACTTTTCCCATTATTTGTACTGTGAGACCTAGCTTCTTGCCAAATTTCATAATTTTAGGTCAACGGGAAGTACCCTGTAGGTTTTGCTTTTTTGCATAAATGTATGGAGATGAGGACATTAAAAGCCATATCTTTTGATTGCTTCGTTGTAAAAAATTTAAATTTTCAGATCTTGTGTGGTTTATAGACCTTAATATTCGGTATCAATTTCAACCTGATACCTCATGTCTTTCTTGAGAAAAAGTGTATTGACAGACAGACAGACGGACAACAAAGTGATCCTATAAGGGTTCCGTTTTTTATTTTGAGGTACGGAACCCTAAAAAACTAGACCATTTTCGTGTTTTCGGAAGACACAAAGACTGGTCCTGCCTACTATCTTGTATGGGTTTGGGTTTTGATCGTTAAGCATGTCAGAGGCCAAAGGCGGGTTGAATAGTTAGGTTACTGGCTTGTCGACATATACGTCAGTGTCCCATATTTGTGAGTTTCATCTTCTAAAGGCATTCTCACTACACCCGATACCATAGAGGAAAATCCGTCGTAACCTCAGTTTCCCATACACGAAACGTTCATTAATCAGCTTTGACAGTGACCTTACCGTGGGCCTTGCGACTAGCGAGGCACCACGACCAGAAGGAAAACGACCCACTAAACGAACCAGACCACAGCGACGTCACACCAAAGTCACCTTTACGGCGTTTGATGAAAGAAGAAAGTGCTTTGAATGCCGTTAGTAGGTCTGTAGGCCTCCGCTATGCCTTTGTGTGAGAGAGTTTCATTGTGTGCGTGCGTGCGTACACGCATGGAGACAGCAGTGCCAGGACGGATCAACTTCAAAAGAAATGCGTCGCTTTTTTTAAATGTTGAGGTAAAAATTTCAGCTTGTGCGTTGATAATTAATTGGTAATACAACTGTGCAAGCAAGTTTTGCAGAAGGTGCCGTTATTTGCAGAAAGCATTTCTAACTAAAGTCTAACCTACGGTAAATCTATTGGTGGTTTTTCTTTGTTAACAGCATAAACCAAGTCCATGGTTAACGGTAAATGACAGTACATGGCATAATATGATATTAACGTTAATAAGCTTTTATGGAGTCCAGACGCACCGCAGGATATCACCCATACTTGGTTGTTATTCCGCACATTCTCACAAAGCGCTTTGAAACATCTTTTTTAATGCGCACGGCTAAAGAGTGAAATTATCTGCCTGCGTCTGCGTTCCAGAGTTCATATAAACCGAATCTATTAGAATAGGCTTCTTGTCAGACGTACAGTCAACTCAAGCTCTTAATTCATAATTTTATTTCTTTATTTACATCGCAAGAAGAACTGATGGCCGATGGGGCGTAAGGGTTCTAGAGTGACGACCTCGTACCGGAAGACAAAGCGTTGGCAGGCCTCCCACAAGGTGGACCGACGATCTGGTCAAGGTCGCGGGAAGCCGCTGGATGCGAGCAGCGCAGGACCGGTCGTCATGGAGATCTTTAGGGGAGGCCTATGTCCAGCAGTGGACGTTTTTCGGCTGATATGATGATGATGATGATTTGTAATTAAGAAGAAGTGTGAAAGAAATCAATAAGTGTACTTACATTGACCGCATTAATTTATGAGTCACTCAGCTACAAAACAGCTATGCATCTACTATCTTTTTTTTCAGTCATCATCATCATAACATCCCATAAAACGTCCACTACAGGACAAGGAGCTCCCTCCATAATTCTAGCTTTTGCTGGAAAAATGTGGAGGGGAAGTACCATAGTCACCTCGCTTGTTAGCGTTATAGCTGGCACCATGGACCGCGGTTGTAGGTGACCGCAGTAAGATGTAAGATACAAAGAAGGATGCTGCTGCCCATCCTCCAGTAACCCTTAGTCGCCTCTTAGGACACCCACGGGTATGTATAGGTTGGTACTATTCTTTGCCGGCACCACACGGGGCAGTTTTGTTCAGTACCTACTGGAAATGTTACGATCCAAGTCAAATTAATAGTAATTGGGATAGGTGAATAAACTACCAAAAGGTTAATTTTGACGTTTACGAAGAACCGATTACTGTAAATAGTAATTCGTTTACCTAATTATAATTTGTAATTGAGGAATCACATCAATGGAAATGATTTATTTTGATTGCGTGATCAAGTATCTGTTTTAAATAGTTTACTTGCAGTTCCTCCGGTCTTCATTATATATTAACTACGTATCAAAATTTAAAATTTAAAATATTTATATAGTAATGTCGTGTTAATGTCGCTGTTTTTTATATATTTTGTATGATTTGCATACTGGCATAAATATTGGTTAAAATTTGAAAAAAATAAATTTAACTACAAAGGTAAGTTTTAATTTGAATTATACAAAAACTTTCCAATAAAGCATCACAAAACGTGACGTTTCAAAAATACTATTGCTCTCTATTTTTTTAATAAACATTGGTTACTTTAAGCAACGAACGAGTTGTGAACTACGAGTATTACTACAAATACTCGTAGTTATTCAAAACTTAATATTACATTACACCTTACCTTACTCTACCTAATACCGTACTACCCGTAACTGGGTCAGTAAGTCTATCAGTCTGTCTGTCTGTCGGAGCACGTCGTGACGTCACGGCACCGCTACGCCGCCGCGCGACCGCGGGCCTCGGTTCGCCCGCCCTGGCAGCCGGTGGTGGAAGAAAATTTTGGTGGGAAGTGAGTGGGGTGCGCTGCGCCGGCGCCGCAGTCAGTTCCAAGCTCGCGCGGCCCGCGCCCGGTAACCACAAGGCGTGCGCGGCCATACAGTGCTTCCTTCAGTGACCCCAACGTACAATCTTTATACCGTGCCACAAACAGTGTACGTCAAACAGGAAAATTGTAATTGGCATTTTAAAAAGTGACGTGACAGTGAACCTTCCAGTGGAATCAGTGAATGGATGCCAGTTCATTTTTCCATAATTTACTATTTTGTATTTTTAGTTTTTTTTTCTATCCTCTATGTAAATTAGATTTTTTTTGTTTCGTTATTTTTTATTTATGCCAATGACATCTTTCCTTTATCTTTTCTTTTTGACTAACTTTATTTCTGTTAGACTTTTACTAATTGCATGATTTCTTCCTTCGTTTTCAAGGTTTTGAAATCGTCGGTTTTTTTATAGGTTGGTATTTTGACCTAGATCACAGATCCTAGTTTTGAATAGTGGTTGTTTATTGTTGACAAGCGGAGCGGATGGCGAGTTTGGCGGAAGGTCGCGCTGGACGGACAGGTTTTTTTTTACAGTTTTAACGGCGCCGCGCCGTTCGGGCCCGCCCCATACACGAGCGTGCCCCTTATTATTGAACTCTTTGTTTTGTTGAAGAAAATCGTTTTTTTTTAACTTAATGATTAAAACATCCATAAAGAGTCCATTTCTGGACACGATTAGATAGATCAGAATTAAAAAAAAGATACCTTTTCAATTAATTACTTTTTTTATAAGGTCAACATAGATACTTAATATTAACTAGTCCCACTATTTTTTTTAAACAACTTCATCAAACAGTATGGAAATAACAACCGCCTTATGTTAATTAAAAATTCTTCAGCGCCATAAAATTCAATTTGAGGTGATCAGTTAAATGACCTAGTTAAAAAAACAGGTGCTCGAGTAATGGCGGCACAATTGGGATGTCATTCACCCGAACTGATAATTACTACATTATCATTCATTCATTAACATTTACATACCATCAACGGGCATATCGACCATTTCATTTGGAAGGATTCGAGTCAAATTAGATACTTGGTAGCATAATCCGAGATTAAGTTTTTAAATTATTTTCGACTAGCTGTTCCCGCAATTTCATTCTCTTTAAATGTCTCTGTGGTTGAATAAGGACAAATGTAATTTTTTTGTAGAGAAAATTTGTATATATACTCGGCTCAGCAGTTCCAGAGAGGTAAATGTTATTCTTATGAAATATTGAAATGAAATATTTTTGAAGTTAGGGGATGATGTACACAAATAAAAAAAACCACATGCTGCCGTTTTGTTTGTGAAACGAAGTAATGTCGGTGACGTCATAAATAGATACATTGTGTCCTGACATTATGTATATAAAAAATAAACTTTAATTTAGATATTTTTATTCTATCGAAATGTTGATAATGCCTATATAAGCGCATAGCTACTTTAAAACAAGTACGATTAAATTTTCAAACAAAGCAAAAATGTGGCTGAATTTAAAATAAGTAGGAAGGTAACGGTTAAAAAATATTACCCGCATATTGCACAACAACACGCTTGAAACTTTAAACAACCATAAAAATAGTAACAGTGTTATAGTCTTCTCCTGTAGGTCTTCTCCTAACACTATCATTCTATTGTTCTAGTCTCCCCCCTTTCCCCGACCCCGGACTCTCCCTGTACGCTGTTGAAGGCCCCTGGCAGCTGTCAAGTGGCACCTGTCATCTGTCAAAGTGACGTCTGTCAAGTGGTGCGTGACACAGTGGGACTATTGACAAAAGTGGACACAGTGAATAATGGTACGGATTTGACATCGCGAGTTCGGCGTTTATCTTGCTCCAGCTATACCCAGGTATGTTTAAAAATGTATAAACTTAGTGACTTTTTTAAACATTTTGTAATTTTTATAATGATATTGTAAAAGCCATTGCGATGTGTTTCATCTCTTTCTAAAGTGTATGAAAGATTACAGGATCATATCTATTTACAAAGCTTTTCTTACAATGGAAAAGTAAGTGTATTCTAAATTTAAAGGAACTTTATATTGAGCAAAAGCACTCCAATCTATAAAAGCAAGGGCCGAGAGAAAATGACACTGAAACGTAGTCTTCGGGGACTTCAATAAAGAAGCAGCTCTAAAGGAGTGACACTCTTGCCATCTTTCACAGACAGTTTTTCAGAGGCTACACCGTTTTTTCTATTCGATTATATTCGATTTATTTAGACTCTTCATTCCCACTTGCTCTGACTCTACAAAGGTTCTGAAATAATATTTGTCTCTCTTACAAGAAAACAAAAACTTCTAATAAGCACAACAGAACTCATGCAAATTTTACCTATTCACAAGCGATGGTCACTTTCTTTCGATGACGAGCCAACCAAAATTTTAATCACGTCGACTGACCTAGTGACATCCTTTTACTAACATAACCTAGAAACTAAAGATCAAGTTTAAAGTTTAGCCACAGAATAAAGTAATAGAATAGTACTATCATACAGAACGGACACTCTCCGCCCCCCTTGCAATCTACCCCGTACCCCCGCGCCGCGCTCACCCGTTAGCGAGATTCTCGTGATCCTTCTGAGGGTCTTTTGTACTGAATATGCGGCCTACGCGACCTTCCAATTTCAAATTCGCGCTCGATGTATGTAGTGTCCGGATTGTGTTGCCAATTTAAATATAGAACAGTGTTGCCAATCCAATTAAAACTAAGCAAAGATAAAATATTACTTGTTGTGTTATCGGTTCTTTAACTTGTGCCCTAGAAACAAAGGTGTACAATTTGTATCAGTGAAGTTATTTAATGTTTAAACTAGGTAACACATTATCTTTATGGTTTGCCAAGATATCTTGTAAGTAAAAGAAAATATTATGTCAAGAAAAAGCGAAAATACAATGTGTTTGCCAAACACAGTTAGAAATAATGGTTTTAACTATGATCCATTTTTTTCGTGTATTCCAACGCTTACCAACACATTTTGTAGCTATTTCAAAGGCAATCGTCTAAAGCTGTCAGAAAAAACAAGTTTGTAGAACAATGTCCTTTCCGTTGTTTTGGTTGATACTAGCAAGGCTGCAAAATGTGTTGGTAAGCATTGGAATAAATGAAAAAAAAACCGGTCAAGTGCGAGTCGGACTCGCGCGCCGAGGGTTCCGATATACCTATAGTATTTTTGGAAGCAATAAAGTCCATTTTCAGGACCGCAAAACTAAATTTGTTTGTAAAGGTTTTTTGCAGATTTCTGAAAAACTGTGCAACTTAGAAAGATCGTTTTATTTTTGCTGTAAAGTTTATATAAACTTCTGTCAACTGTAATTAATTCAGATTTTTCCTTACTCAAACTTCGGAGATAAGGGGGGGGGGAATGGTATTTTTCTTGACATTTTTCATCATAACTTTAAAACTAAGAAATTTAAAAAAATACAAAAATATATTTTAAAATTTACAAGTAAAGCCCTTTCATATGATACCCCACTCGACCTAGTAGCGACAATTTGAAATTTGGCCCCCCCTATTTTGGCCCCCTTTATATTAATAATCATACTTTTTTCAAAATTTTTTCTTGTGCAATTAAGTTGGGCAACTATATTCTAAAACTATTCCAAATTTCAGGTTGATAGCATAAGTGGTTGCTGAGATATAGAGGTGTGACAGACAGACGGACAGACAGACAGACAGACAGAGCGGCACCATAAGGGTTCCTTTTTTTTACCATTTTGGTATCGGAACCCTAAAAAATGAATTATTTATACCTACCACCGATTTGGTATCTTCTTATTTAACTCATCTATTAATTGAACCATCTTTTTTCTCTTCTGGAGGTTTAAGTTGAGCGTAAGCTAAGGTATAGATGCCGCAGCGCAGGGCGAAACGCGTCTTATTTGTCGCTATATTACGAAGTAAACTGCTAAAATAATTTTCTGTGCTGCCCTGCGCCATCTGTGTCTTAGTTTACGCCTTTCCTTATTCTTGCAAGATTGACATTTTAATACGGAATTTTCCATGACGTTTGTCAACTAAGTTTTTTTAATTGTCGTTTGAAGGTACGATGATCAGATCACTGTCTGGAATTTCTTGGCTTTGAAAAATTTATGAAATCTTTTTAGAAGAAAATATGTCACAGACATTTTACAGTAGCATTAAACTGACTAACTCACTTCTATAGTGGGTGACCGGTCAGTATCAGTGTTGCTATTTTTCTTATGCTGATCAGCAGTGCCATCCCGTTGAACTTTCGACAGCTGGTGGAAATCTCCTCATCTCTACGAGACATTTTGTTTATCATAAATTAGGTCAACGTTCCTTTTTTCCTTGTCTTCACATAGCTTTTGTCAAATCTCTGTTAGAGATTTTGTCAAAGGGCGCGAGTACCTATAGCCTTCCTGGTGAACTTCCTTCCTACTTTATAAGCCTCCTGTTTCAGTCTTGCTGATTTGACAGCGACTCGATAGTAAAACACGACTTTTTTGTGGTTTGGTGAATGTAGGTCGTGTTTGTTCTGATTGTATTTTCCTTACTTAGGTTATTTTTAGGGTTCCGTACCTCAAAAGAAAAAACGGAACCCTTATAGGATCACTTTGTTGTCCGTCTGTCTGTCTGTCAAGACCCTTTATCTCACGAACGGGTAAAGGTATCAGGTTAAAATTAATACCATTATTACTGATTTGCGCTGGTTGGCTGCGAAATTAGAAGACGGCTCCTTTGGTTAATAAAATATAATTTAAAAACGGTAAAAACACAGTATTTTTAAGTAAATCAAGTAGAGACCGAGAGACTGCCAAAACTAATCAATGTCGTAATTTGGAATTTGCTTATGTCTAAGTTTAAATATACATATTTACAGAAGCCTGCCAGCATCAGGCTAGCAGGCAACCTCCGTCGTCGACAACCATGTATTAGGATCTATGAACCACACAAGATCTGAAAATTTCAATTTTTTACAACGACGCAATCAAAAGATATGGCATTTTATGTCCTCTTCTCCATACATTTATGCAAAAAAGCAAAACCTACAGGGTACTTCCCGTTGACCTAAAATTATGAAATTTGACAAGAAGCTAGGTCTCACAGTACAAATAATGGGAAAAGTCTGAAATCATTGAATATTACAACTTTTCTCACAACTAATGGTAACCAATTGTGGTGAGCTCCCGTTTCAAGAATATTCATATAAGAGAGGGGTCAAGTTGGATGGTCGTGGAGGCGATTTTTGTTTTAGTTATATTTTAAAAACGGGAACACTTTCAAACTTGAAAATTAGTATGTTTATAGTGCATAAGCTATAAAATAACAACAAATAATATAATTTGGTCAAGCGCGTGTCGGACTCAAAAAATCTAGCACATTAACTTACTGAAATTTCAACTAATACAATTATGATTATGTGGTGGTACGGAACCCTCGGTGCGCGAGTCCGACTCGCACTTGGCCGGTTTTTTCGTTCTACATTTACTCAGATGTTCTTGTTTAAATCCGTCCTTATCTCGTACAATGTCATATATTTTATATTTGGGTTGTTTGTAGAATACTTATTGATGGCGTACAATGCCAAATATAACTCTTCCACCGTTTTAAGGTTCAACAGTATATAGGGTCCTACTGTACAGAAATGGTAAACATAATTTTAGCATGTTACTTAGACCATGAAACTGAACAACCTTTCCCAAGAAACATATGTCAAAACCGAAAAGAAATTTTTGATGTTCCATACAAAATGCACTCTTAGCTGAAGCAGAAAAAAATCGCATTTCGACCTAAGTTTCGCAGGAACAGTTATTCAAATTTATGTTCAAAGCAAGATGGTAAAATTATGTTCACTCTTTCATTAGGACCCTATATTATGTTGCTGCTTGGTTTCAAGAAGGAACAACAGTACCTTGCCACGCTACATGACATCAGAGCAGCCCCCACATACATTACTCACTACGAACAACGGTTCCGTTCTGTCTACCTCTTGTATTTTCGGACGACGGTCAATTGTTTAAGAATTTTGGTCACCCTCGTTTCACCCGATAATGACTACCCACGTTTCCTTGAAATTACCGATATTTAGGTAGTTTGAAATTATATTAACTTCTACTTCTCCTGATTCAATACATAATAAAGATTCTTCTGTGTACAGTTGGTTCGGAGATGTGGCATTTCTACTTTATTGTCCTAGTTTACCTTTGCCTTGGAAAGATCTAGCTATATTTTTATTATTTTTTAATACACTAGCAGCCTATGGTGCTGATGCTTGTATATCACTGCACTTGTGTCAAATATTTGTCCAGTCCGTTTTTGAACACTGATCTGGGGTAGTTCATTCCACAAACTCAATACACGGTTCGGTAGAAAATTGTGTCGAGGGTTGCTTGCACTCGAGAGGTAGATTTGTGTTTACGTTCATGACAAAGATGTTATCAGGTTAGGCACATTGTTCATTATTAGGGTAACAGATCTGCAAGTAAGCCATGCGCATTTAGAGTGAAGAAGATCAAAGCTATTCCTAGATTTTCTGGCAATACTTTTGCCCACCTGCCTTTCAACCAAGTACCTCTTACTACGCGTAAATATTTTCATGCCGAAGCTTGCTTTCATCCACATTTTCACCTTGTCAAAAATTAAACAAAATTAATTGCTATCTCCTTATTAAAACAACCTTTATACTTAGCATACCTCACAGGCGGCGGCTTTATGAAACAAATATTCTTAACTGTAAATAATTATACAAATTATATTAACATGCTCTCATAACAGCATACCAAACATTGTACCTCAACCGCATCTCAACAAAACCTTCACAGAAACCACAGAGCAGTTATATGAAGCCTCGTGTAATGTTTTTTTTTTCTATTTATTTTTTTTTACGTCATAAGTGGGCAAACGAGCAGGTGGGCCACCTGATGGTGTGTGGTCACCACACCGCCCATAGCACCCACTGTCTTATCAGTTGAAATATTTGACATTGTCCACCCTGCAAAGCGCATTGTCCACCCTGACAACTAAGATGATATGTCTCTTGTGCCGGTAATTTCACGGATTCCTTATCCTTCGATCCGAAACACAGCAGTGCAAACACTGTTGCTGTAAGAGATGGTATTTTTATTTTCTAAAAAGTATCTTGATACAAATAGATCGTTTTGTTAATAAATGGTACAGCAGCACTGCACTTACTTTCTCGCAATACTCAAGGAAAAACTATCAACCGCAAACTTAAATTTGTAATGCCATACACATAGTATGGAAATACAAATTTTTATTTACGTTTTCCCAAAAAAATGTTCAAACGAAATATACAGATCAATTCAGAATTCAAATTGTCAAACATTAAAACAAACAAACTTCAAACAATTTCGAGTAAATCACATGTTTAACTTTTGGTAGTACTGGAACACCCTTTATATGAAATTTCACAGATCCATGGATACTACCGTAGGATACTTGCATGCACATTTTTTATTATTTCCCTACACATGTTCCTTATGGATAATTGTTCAGTTTGGTCTACTGAGAAAGCCCTTTCAGTTTTTGGTACACCCTGTGTACTAAACTGTTTACGTTTTGGTGGTACAGGAACACCCCTTATATGAAATTACACAGATCAATTGATACTGGTG
Organism: Athrips mouffetella; assembly: GCA_947532105.1. NCBI lineage: Eukaryota > Metazoa > Arthropoda > Insecta > Lepidoptera > Gelechiidae > Athrips > Athrips mouffetella. The sequence continues at coordinate 33,845,455 of OX383957.1, read as the reverse complement.
CATGATATCTTACATGGAGATGCTTGGTCATGCAAAGTTTCATCAAGATTCTTTGAGTCATTTTTGAGAAAATCAATTTTTCATTTTCGTTGTATGACAGCTACCCTCAAAATGAGAGCCAGAAGGAATCCACTCAGAACCCTTCGATGGATTTGCATAAAACTCCTAAATTCAAAATATGGTGTCAATCGGACCATTCGTTTAGCCGCTAGGCCAAAGCGTGACGGACAGACCGACCGACGGACCGACCGACGGACCGACCGACCGACCGACCGACGGACGGACATTTTTGGGAGACTTGTTTTTAGGGTTCCGATACCAAAATGGTAAAAAAAAGGAACCCTTATGGTGCCGCTCTGTCTGTCTGTCTGTCTGTCCGTCTGTCTGTCACACCTCTATATCTCAGCAACCACTTACGCTATCGAGCTGAAATTTGGAATAGTTTTAGAATATAGTTGCCCAACTTAATTGCACATGAAAATTTTTTGAAAAAAGTATGATTATTAATGTAAAGGGGGCCAAAATAGGGGGGGCCAAATTTCAAATTGTCGCTACTAGGTCGAGTGGGGTATCATATGAAAGGGCTTTACTTGTACATTTTAAAATATATTTTTGTATTTTTTTAAGTTTCTTAGTTTTCAAGTTATGATGAAAAATGTCAAAAAAAATACCATTCCCCCCCCCTTATCTCCGAAGTTTGAGTAAGGGAAAATCTGAATTAATTACAGTTGACAGAGGTTTATGTAAACTTTACAGCAAAAATAAAACGATCTTTCTAAGTTGCACAGTTTTTCAGAAATCTGCAAAAAACCTTTACAAACAAATTTAGTTTTGCGGTCCTGAAAATGGACTTTATTGCTTCCAAAAATACTATAGGTATATCGGAACCCTCGGCGCGCGAGTCCGACTCGCACTTGACCGGTTTTTTTATGATGTATAAGTGATATAGAACACATTTTTGAGAAAATTAGAAACACTTTTTTTTTCACGAATACAATACCTTTCTCGCTCCGCTCGAAAGTAAAAAGGCTGACGTAATTTCTTACACGTGCATGGTAAAGAGACTATCAAATCGCTTTTGTCCTTAACATCCATCATTGCCCGGTATAAGTACCGTTTTTACCAATGGTTTTGACGGAGTTGGCTACCTAACATAGAGGATTTGACGGGGCACTGATTTTTACACATAGCGGTTGCCATATGACACACAGAGCCGCAACACAGAGAGCAAACCAGGATATCAAAGGTAAAAGATAGTGTACAGTCAACGACTGATCAAGCTTGACACTTGCAGTGCAATTTTAGCCCAAACGTTAATTGAAATAAGAACGGTACAAAGTCCAATGTGTCAAGCTTGATGTGCTCTTGCCTGTACTAACTAATCTTCGCCGGAACTATAATTATGAACGATTCATTTTGTGGTGCACAAAACATGCATTATTTCTATAAAATGTGAACTTGGGGAAAGGGTTGTAATGTAAGAAGGTGACCTAGATCGACATCGCATTGTATGCATCGAATAAGAACTTGGGTTCCGTACTCCGCCTCCGTAGGTGGTGAAGCAACAAGCCTACTCTCTGACTCATAAGGACGTAGGATTGGTTTAGAACAGATATGCCTGCTTTTGAGAACCGCATATTCACCAAAATCAGATGTTGTTGTTGTAGTACTGTGGCAAATCAGCCAGTTAATTATTTTAGAAATTAAAGATATTTTGTACAATCAAGAGCGCGACGAGCTTTAACACAATAGATTTTGAAGTATCCTTATTCCAATCAAGCTAAAGTTGCATTGTTAGTGTCTACCTAAACCTGCTCTTGACTGTACCCTTCAGCAAATTTTTCAGCGCTCAAAAGAACTTCTCTTCTTATTAGCACCTAAATCTTTGGAGGAGTAGGTAACATAAAAATCTTATGCAGTGAGATTTTTTCTGTAAATGCGGAGGGCATACTACCATTGCGGGTTTTTTCAACAACAAACTTTTAAAATGCTCCCAATACACGCGTTCGATAAAAAAATCTAGCTAGCTTTTTATCAATGTGTCCTAAGCCTAAATCCACTCTACTTACATTGTGTTAAGGTTGAATGTATCATCAGCGACCTCTCATAGCTAATTAGGCTTTCGAATGTATTTGACATGACGTGTCATTATGGATTTGACATTGTGCTTTATTCTTTAAATTATGTTTACTAATAGCAAAAAAACATGTGTTAGAATAGAAAATGTATTCTCAAAAGCATAAAATGTGTATTTTAAGGTAGAATTAAGCTTTCTATGTTTTTGTGTCGCATAAAAGAAATCACTAAAGCCAAGCAAAAATCAAACCGAAAACTTTTGGAAAATAATGAAAAAGTCATCCACGTAAGCCCGTTAGTTATAAGTCTCGGAATAAATTGGATTTTGTTTATTTTTTTCGAATGAGACCTAGACAAACAGCTACCAGTCAACCATAAAAAGTAAGTTTTTTTTTTATAAAAGAGGGAGGCAGACGAGCAGACAAAAAAAATACTGTATCAAGTGCAAAGCTCGTACATAAGAGTCTATCGCCTGGACAGAATTTGCCATGGCTGACCTGGAAGTCTCTAAATAGACTTCGGACTCAGGTTGGCTGCAGTAAAGACAACATGTGGGTGGGGTTTCTCAAAGGATCCTAATCTGATCTGCACGTGTGGTGCGATACAAACTATGGCCCACCTAACATCGTGTTCTGCGTCCCCTTCCACCTGCACACAGCAAGAGTTAATGGACGCCACACAAAATGCAGTGCATGTTGCCGAATTTTGAGCTAAACAAATATAAAATTAAAATGACGATGCCATCGACACGCAAAGAAGAAGAAGAATTATAATACCTACTTTGAGTTTCTATCCCAGCTTTACTATTTCAAACGTCTATAATTACAGCAACAAACCATTAGGAATACTATTCAGCTAGCAAAATACGTATAAAATGGTTGCCGCTAGCTGCCCGACCGTTTGTTCAACCGCGAGAAAGCGGCGCGCGCGCATTTCCACGAACCAATGACGTTGTCAAATCGTCATCAATAACATAGGGGCTCTTATAGCACCTGTTTTATTTGTTGTCGTTGTAATAAACAAATAATAAATGTAAAATTAAATTAAAAATATATCAGCGAAGACTTTTATGAAAATGATAGTTCTTAAGCCTTCTTCTCCATTCGGTCAAAATGATCAAAATACGTCATTTATCAAAACTTGAAAAATGGTAAAAGCAACAAAGTGACGCTGTGTGGGAAAAGGGTGAGGGAATTCTAGCTGCTGAAAGCTCTTTGACCCAAAATTTCTATTTTAAGATGCCTCCTAGACCTAGAACTACATACCAAACTAAGTTACGCAATACAGCAAAATCTTCAAAATAAACTCAGACATGGGCTATCATTTAGTAAAATAACATTGCCAATACCAAACGGACCTTGTGTGGCCTTTACATAACTTTAAGGAAAACTCTATGACTCAGCTCAGCTAGTTCGCTAGTCGGTCTACTGGACTGATGTTGCAAGAGTGGTGATGCGAGGAGGTCCTTGACTTCAACTAGTCAATTAGTTTGGTTTGGGAAGTCCAACAACTGATCATAGTCATGCCATCTCCTTTTTAGGAGCTATATCCTCAGAGGATTTCAGACTGAAATGATAATGATGTGATATGTGATATTTCTCACTATGGTCAATATTATCTTGCTTAACTGCATCTAGCCATCAAATTCTTGGTCTTGTTCTATTTACATTTTTCTTTTTCTCCTTTTAGGTAAAATAGTCTCTACTTGATATAATATAACTACTTGTCTAATATAACTTGCCTTTACTGACTAATGTTGTTTATTTACAATTTCTTGAGCAAGTTTTGTTTTAAACTTTCCCACTACTCATACATGTTCATTTTATTCCGGTTTTTTAGCGCGATACTTGTAATTAGGATAATCTTCATAAGACTAGATCTTGGACAAAAGCAAGCCCACTGACGATAACAAAACGTTCAGAACTTAATTATAAAGAACATCGGTTTGATGAATTTTTAACAATTTTGCTTTACGAAGGTCAATAAGTAAGAAAGAAAGACAGAAAAATAAAAAATATTTATTTGGCAACTCAAAATTTGGTACAAGCTAAAGTATCCAAAATTTTAGTAATCTTTATAATAATTTGACATTCAGAATATTTTTGAGTGACATTTTTTTATTGTAAATATTATAATTTTGCATGCCCTCGCTTTGCACACCTGAATACAGGTTGAATATATCTACTGTACTAAATTTAAGATCTTTAACAATGTATATTCACGCAAATAAGTAAATGAATGATTATGATTATGAAATACGCTAAAGGTAAGTACAAAGTTACCAATTTGTCCCGAGTTTTTAAGCCTGAGACGCTGATCTTACGCGTCCACCATGAAAAGGAGAGAAGCGCGACAGAGCGCAAACTCTTGTTTATTAAAAAAAAATTTGCTAAGCGTAAATTATGTACATTTATTTGAAGTTGTCTATTTGTGTCATTGTTAAATCTAGCTACTTCGGTGTTCATCATATTATTTTCAATAAAGATAGACCAATCTTTTCTCACGAAACTGCACCAAAATAAGCGCTCGCTAGCCTACTTAGTACACTCAATTAAACTTTTCCCCCATTTTCCGTGCACTTGACACGTTGCCACTCCGCAGCATGGTCATTGCCGCGATCTGCGCATCTCCGCCGCGCAGTGAAAGTTGCTGCCCTCCCCTCGCGTCCCTCTGCCCCTCTCTCGCCCGCCAATATGTGTCACTGGCGTCGCTGCATTCTAGATTATGATTGGCTGGCTTAGAGGGGAGGAGGAAAATTTGCGTTTGCATTTTCTTTGACGTTTATGATGTGGTATAAATAGGTACCTAACTTATTTGATGACGGTTTCTAACTATAATGACACTGAATCACTAAAATAAAATGTCTATCCTTTTAAAAAAATCCAAACTGATTCTAGCATTTGTTAGGAACGTATGTATGTAGTTACTCTTTCAGTTAAATACAAGCTCTCTCTCATTTCTGTTTATAATTTATCTTTCCTTTATTTTAGAAGACATGAATATTTTTGCTAAATGCCACACACCTAATGGTCACTGTCATTTTCGTCCGCTGTCATCTTTGTTCGAATTTACTCCCGAACACCGCACTGGTGATATAGTTTTATAGCAGTTATTATTGGGAGAATACTGTGCAATTTTAAGTCGTATACAGCATTGGAAACCTTTTATTTAAACAGCAAGTGGCTATCAAACATGAATTCAAAAATGGAAGATGTCTTTGGCTTTTAAAGAACCGAAATTTCGTCTTTATTTGTTTTTGATGTTATGAAACCGTTTTTGGTAGTTGTTTGTAATTTGAATTCAAACTTACGCATCGACTTAAAGTTTATCTTGATTCTCAAATATTAATAATATATTTTTTAATGTCATGCCCTGTACCCTGTTCTATGCGTTGCCATGGTTACCCATTTATCTACTACTGAAGCTAGACCTCCATTGGCCTCGTCAGCTGATCCTGCTTTCTCCGACGGCCAATGTCCGCGCACTATTGATTCTGCAAGCCCCCCCGCCCGCACTTCCCCCGCCCCTCTTGCCACACCCCGATAGCACGTCGCGTGCGCATGTACGACTTTTGTTGACATTGTCAGTTTGTTTTATAATAATTAATTGAGGATGATAGGCATGCCTGAAATTGTCTGACTAAAAGAATGACTATTATTTTCTTTAATTTTAAGATTTCTTAAAGATACTTGGCACCTTTCTTCACTTAATCCTATTTAGTTATTAATGAATTTTTATTCAATTCTTTAGAGAATTTTATACACGACACACAAACTTTTGCAACTTATCTTTAACTTTTAACCTCTTCAATTGATGAATTTTCAAAATCGTCGCCAGATGCTACTTTTCGTTCCATTACCGTACTCCAGTGCAACATTTCGTAAATTCCGTGCTTTCAGGTCCAGTAAACCACCGGCTAAGGTTGTAGGTATAAGGTTTTGTTAATCGAAATATCACACTCACAACAATTATTATCAATTCAATACATTCTTTATTGCACACGAAATGACAACCAACAACAAAGGCAACAATGGCTTGTTTCATTACTAGTTAGTCCTTTCTCGTCTTACTTGTTGATAGCAATCTCAAAAAATTCACAAACACACATACATAAAATCACGCCTATTTTCTGTCGAGGTAAGCAGAGCAAATTTCTGCGATCTTGTTACACTTCCATCGCTTCCTGTACTTTCAGCAACTCTTTCATACAAGCCAAATAAACATTTTTGTCCCAAAATATGAACTCATTTCGAAATAAACTTAACCAACCTTTCCTCTTAAAGCTGATCAGTAAATTGGTAATGTTCAAGCAATCTCATCAAATCTTAGAGATTAGTAATTGCATTTTGTAGGTCAGTGAGCCTAGGTGTAGGTAGAGCCTAGCCTAGGTCCGTATGTCTATGTACATAGTTGTGCATAGCCGCTCGGTAGCTTTCTCTTGGAGTGATGGAGGGTGACGCTTTCTGATGGCGAGACTGCCCATTGGTCAGCCATTGGAACTGTCAGCTAATGGTGACAGTCATGCTAATACCTAGTTTGTTGTAAGAAAGAGGGGCTGAAGTAAGATTATAGTCGAATAGAACGTTGTAAAACATTACAGAGAAAAACATAGTTTTTTAAACTGGTAGTTATTTTCAGTAAGTTCAATTAGAAAAGTTCAAACCCTCATAACTATTATTTTGTAAATGATAAACCTAAAATATTTAAAGCGATATAATTTTCTTTACCTTGTCAACTTAACTTTGGGTGTAAAATTTCAGAATTCCATTATCATCATCCGACTGTTTTCGGCCATGGCGACTGTAATCGACTCCTTAAAAAGGGTTACGGCGCTCATAACTAGGTATAACAGATTATAACTTATATGAGTAGGTAGGTGTAAAATGTTTTTATTCTGACACTTCTGGAGTTTTTGAATAATTCTACCAAGAAGAAAATCACGAAATTCACAGTCACAGACAGAATTAAACCTGAATTCGGTTTTATATGAACTAAAATAGGATTCTAGAAAATTACAATTACTGTCCAAATAAAACATCCTGCATTTTATTTTTTCATACTAATATTTCTTATTAATAGATTATTCGTTTTTTAATATTTCGAAACATTAAACCGAATAAGAACTGCGACTAATAGACTGTAGTCTGAAGCATGAACTAAATATTAAATCTATGCATATTAGGTATGTACATTCAAAATAAGTTTCTCGTAAATCGATAACAATCAATAAACAAGTCATATGACACCATACTTTCAACTATTGTACTACCCTTTAGGCCACCTGCACTACTGTTCCCACACCACCCATATGTTAATTTTTTTAACAATTTTTTTACTCTACCTGGCCGAATTCAAATATTGACTGATTGAAGGGTTTGCATCTGGTGTCGGAGAAAGTTCAAAAAAAAGCTTTCTTACAAACTACAAGCTTCCTCACGCGATGTGAATGCCTTAACAAAACCTTATTATTTCATACGTAATATTTTGGGCAACATGTGTGTCAAACTCCTTTGTGTTAAACGTCATGTGTTCCATTGAAACTTCAAATTTTGTTTTTAAAAAGGTTTACGTATTTTACGATGAATGTGTTAATTTGTTGGTGCCAGTTTGCTTACATAATTTAAGGATCTTATTAACGTGTTTTAACTATATTTAAGGAATAATCGGTAGTATTTTATTTTGTGAACAATCTTCATTATTATTTTATCTGTCGTACATAAGACATCAACGCGCGTAAACTAGGTTTAGGCTAAAATTTTATTTTTCTATTTGAAAAATATTTTCTTTGCACTTATTTACTTATGTTCCTAAGCTTTATTGAAAAATTTGATGTATTATTGCTATGAATTCCTTAAAATTTCATTTCTCCTGTGTGGTGCCGGCAAAGAATAGTATCAACCCATCTCATAAGAGGTGACTAAGGGCTCATGAACCGGAGGATGGGCAGCAGTATACTTCTGTGTATCATACCATCATACATACTGCGGTCACCAAAAACTGTAAACAGTGACTATGGTAACTCCCCTCCAAAGTACCACGCGGTTTTGCTGGAAATCTGGAGGGAGCTTCCTGTCCTGTAGTGGACGTTTTATGGGATGTTATAATGAGATGTAAGAATGGTGATTACATAATATCAGGTGGTCTATGTTTTTTTTTTTTTGCTGTCAATGGGCTTACTCTTGACCTCGATCCAGTCTTAAAGACAGAGATGAGGTCGACGATGGAACGAGCATGCCCAGAAGAAGCCAGAAGCAGCTATGTTGCTCACTTGTGGTCGTGACATAAAAAAACCGAACCCTTTTCACCCACTAACCTATTAAAAGGATGTGACGTGTCATCTTACAATCTTTGTTCCTCCATGATCCAACATCCGGTTTTTATTAAATCGATATCCGGTTCGTTCCGGATTTACCCACGATCAAAATAAAAGAGGGTTACGTGTTTGCACTCTGTTAAGAGGCGTAATGATGGGGTCTTGAGGACCCTTAAGGTTGTCGGGACTATTAATTTTTTTGTTAAATTGTTTTGGGTGAATAGAACCTGTGTTTAGGGGTGTTGCGATTAGATAAGGAGGCTTTTTATGAAGAGAAGGTTCTTTTTAGGGTTCCGATACCAAAATGGTAAAAAAAGGAACCCTTATGGTGCCGCTCTGTCTGTCTGTCTGTCTGTCCGTCTGTCTGTCACACCTCTATATCTCAGCAACCACTTATGCTATCAACCTGAAATTTGGAATAGTTTTAGAATATAGTTGCCCAACTTAATTGCACAAGAAAAATTTTTGAAAAAAGTATGATTATTAATATAAAGGGGGCCAAAATAGGGGGGGCCAAATTTCAAATTGTCGCTACTAGGTCGAGTGGGGTATCATATGAAAGGGCTTTACTTGTACATTTTAAAATATATTTTTGTATTTTTTTAAATTTCTTAGTTTTAAAGTTATGATGAAAAATGTCAAGAAAAATACCATTCCCCCCCCCTTATCTCCGAAGTTTGAGTAAGGAAAAATCTGAATTAATTACAGTTGACAGAAGTTTATATAAACTTTACAGCAAAAATAAAACGATCTTTCTAAGTTGCACAGTTTTTCAGAAATCTGCAAAAAACCTTTACAAACAAATTTAGTTTTGCGGTCCTGAAAATGGACTTTATTGCTTCCAAAAATACTATAGGTATATCGGAACCCTCGGCGCGCAAGTCCGACTCGCACTTGACCGGTTTTTTTTTAAACAGTTGAACTAGATGATCACAAATAGATGACGCTTCTATTCTTTACGTGTTCAGTGGAGCTATAGTTGTAAGAATTAAATTCAAGCTTAGCGAATAATAATATGTTGTGCTTAGATAGTATTATCCGAATAGTGATGAATGCAAGCTTGTAAAAAAGTTAAGAGCAAAACCTCAAAGGTTGTCGCCTTCTATGACACCCATTGGAGACGTGGATCTATTTTAAGCCAGTCACCACACGGCAGTGGCCTTTTTTAGGGTTCCGTACCTCAAAAGAAAAAAACGGAACCCTTATAGGATCACTTTGTTGTCCGTCTGTCTGTCTGTCTGTCTGTCTGTCTGTCTGTCTGTCTGTCTGTCTGTCTGTCAAGACCCTTTATCTCACGAACGGGTAAAGGTATCAGGTTGAAATTAATACCATATATTAGGATCCATGAACCACACAAGATCTGAAAATTTCAATTTTTCACAACGACGCAATCAAAAGATATGGCATTTTATGTCCTCATCTCCATACATTTATTCAAAAATGAAAAACCTACAGGGTACTTCCCGTTGACCTAAAATTATGAAATTTGGCAAGAAGCTAGGTCTCACAGTACAAATAATGAGAAAAGTCTGAAATCATTAAATATTACAACTTTTCTCACAACTAATGGTAACCAATTGTGGTGAGCTCCCGTTTCAAGAACATTCATATAAGAGAGGGGTCAAGTTGGATGGTCGCTGAGGCGATTTTTGTTTTAGTTCTATTTAAAAACGGGAACACTTACAAACTTGAAAATTGGTATGTTTATAGGACATAGGCTATAAAATAACAACAAATAATAAATTTTGGTCAAGCGCGTGTCGGACTCAAAAAATCTAGCACATTAACTTACTGAAATTTCAACTAATACAATTATGTTTATGTGGTGTTACGGAACCCTCAGTGCGCGAGTCCGACTCGCACTTGGCCGGTTTTTTATTGCAGGGCACGGAAGCTTCTAGTAGTCGCCTATTTTGACACCCACATGAATGAAATAGGCCCTATTCTTCTTCTGGAAATCACACAGCATTCAAACAAAATCATGACAAAAATTTGGTATAACTTAAGTTTATAAAATTAAACTCTTGAAAGCATTTCTTGTAAATTTCGAGTAAAACAAACTAAATAAGTTGTCAGTTTATTCCTGTTTTCGTAGTGTGAAATATGAATAAATACTATGCCTATTTATATAAAAAGCCCCAATATATTTTCCTAATCGTTTAATTTGTACCTTTTTACAAATTGGACAGCTATTTAAATGACCACTCACCACCTGACATACCAAAAAAACAATCGACAAAAAAACTAATTTATTCTTCATCCTCCAAAGAACATCTCCCATATTCAAAAAACCTGGTTCTACAAGTGCAAAGAAGACGGCGTGATATGATTCAATGTACGTTAGAGTAAGATAGAGCGAGTGCAACGTCCTGATTCGTCAACAAACTTGACCCACATTTCATTGAGACCGAGCGCTGCAGGAATCTATGGTAAAGGTGCATGCATAGTACGAGTAAAGGAATTTTTATTTTCTACCTGAATAAAATTGTAGGTATCTGAAAAACATGTTAAGCTGAGACACGTCATACATCGAGCGCGAATTTGAAATTGGAAGGTCGTGTAGGGCCGCATTTTCAGTAGGTACAAAAGACCTTCAGAAGGATCATGCGAATCGGGTGCGCGCGGGGGTGCGGGGTAGATTGCGGGTGGGGGGCGGAGAGTGTCCGTTCTGTATGATAGTAATTTTACTTTATTCTGTGGCTGAGACTCACGCCATGAAACTTTAACGGAACAACTTTTCTTAAGAAACACAGGACAAAAAACGAGAAGATATGCTTTTTAATATAAACTCATTTTGAAAGATTTGTAAGAATCTGAATCTGTGACAATTTCGCCTGTTTCGTATAACGGTTGACTATTTTTAGCAATTCTGCAAACCAGTCACAATAAACAAATTAATGGCATTAGCAGTTTAAACAAGTTTGCTATTTTATTGGAGGAAAAAAGAAAGAAGAGATAACAGTACTACCACTACGCTACTTATAAACATACACATACATCACAAGAAACACATTGTAAAAAGCCGACTCTTAAAGTAGGCCGTGCTGCAGTGGTTTCTTGCCGTTTCTTTTACGCTGCCATAGCACGATCCGAAACAGCGTAGACTCACTCTATTTGCATTGTATTCTGCATGACATTCAATAAGTATTCTGTAAAGAATCTACATTGAATAAAATTATCTGAATCTGAATCATAGTAGGTAAACTTAAACGATGTATTACTTGCCATTTAAGACTCAACCTGAAGATACATCATACGATGACACGGACAAATTGTTGCTTACTATTACCTAATTTTGGATATGCATTTTTCAATGTGGTGCCTCAGTTTCTAAAGTATTCAGTTTTACATTAATTTAATATTAACATTCCCATTTTAATAAGGTATCACAATACGCAGGCATCATTTTAATGTTGTACCTCAACTAGTTATAGGAGGAATAGCAAATTCCAAAAACACACAGATTTCACTTAGTTTAAGGATATTGTTTTCCCATCAACATAATGTCACTTGTACAATTGTTTACTTGTACTATACAATATATTGAGCTCTTTATTTTTTTACTTAGTTTATTATTATTATTCAAGTTATTTTAAACTAATTAAATAATAAGAAGTGAAATAATATTGACTCATCTGCCATAAAACATCATAATTTTAAACTGGGATTTAGACAGGACATTGTTCCTATTGAAAAAATGATTTTATTCGGATAACTCTACAGAGTTGAGAATCGCGAAATTGCACAATATTGCACATGTGTTCTGTGTTCTCCGTATAATGTAAGAGATGCCTGGTCTTGCCTGCGTAAAATTGTGTGATGTTTCTACTTTATAGAATTCTCCCATTTGGTTTCAGTGTCATTTTTAGAGGACCGCATATTTCACACTCTTCAACCGCGTTGTACTAATAAAAATTGAATAATTTATGCATTTTCTCATTTTCCCATAGAAATCGTCAAATTTCCCCCGATGAAAGTATTTTTTTTTTTGTTATTCTGGATCACAATCTACCGCATTGTAAAATTTTAGTAAATTCTGTTCAGCGGTTAGGGCGTGAAAGAGTAACAAACATCCAAACATCTAAACATACAAACTTGCATCATTATAATATTATGTAATAAGTGATATTAGGATTTGATCTATCTCTATTAAGATTCATAACAAGATATGAATTTGTCGAGAGCAAAAAGAGCGAATCTACCATCGCACCACGAACTAGGAAAAGCTACTTTTTTGTCCTGTATGCATACACCCTTACTTCGGAGGTCCTTGTCCGTATGTAACGGTGCAGGGAATTTTGGGCATCCCCCTCCTCTCCTCGGACTCGTAACCCCTCTCGGACCCTCTGGACCCCGGAGGGCACGGCTCGTGGACACGGTAACTAGCGGTTACATAAAAGACCTCTGTGGGAGATTCTTTGCCGTAAATTATTTTAGTAATTTGTTTTATTAGTGTCTTGAACTTATAAAGGTGGTATGGTTTTAGGTATGTCTTGAGAAGTAAGATACCCTTGCCTGTTTCTGCTGCAAAGTAGTTGCACTGCAGTGTTTTGATTTGCAAGATAAAGAGAGTGAGTGGGTAGTGTGCGCTTTTAATGTCTTATTAAGCTACAATTTTTGGCAGAAGTTTAGGTAAGGACATTATACTTACTTATCGGTGTCATATGAGACAGCAAAGGCGCGTTGCCCATTTTCTTCATAACAGAACACAGTAGTAGCACAAAAAGTGTAATGGCACCATAGAAAGTGTATAAGAATACAATAAAACTAGCTCGTCAAAAGTAACACTGTAAATGCTGTAAGCCTGCACGACCACTTGGGGACCACTTACTATCAAAAAATTGTAAATCAATTATCATTAAACAATATTATTTGGTCATGGCACATAATAGCTAATTTACAGCTTTCTAGTACTAAGGGTGTCAAAGCTAAACCACGGTAAAACAGACAGACAGACGGACGGACACGGCGAAACTAAAAGATTCTTTGTTGATTACAGAAGCAAAAAAAATAAAAGATACAACGAAACAAACTTTATACATTCTAAACACTTATTAAAAAATCTTTAGATTGAGTTAACGTGTAGTAATCAGCCGTTTGATTGTCAGTAATGTATCCACGTTTACTCCCCGGGTGGTCAAATAATAAACCTGCTTCGAAGTGGTACTTTACCACTCTGTAGGATTTTTTTTTAACTGTCAGTGGACTTCCTCTTGACCCCAATCTAACACTGAGGATTGAGATGAGGTCAACGATAAAACCACAGACTTGAATAGAACCTGGGGATACAGATGCAAGCAGAGAATTCAACTGATTGGTTGATAACTTTGCGCATGATTAAAACGTTGCAAAGCATTTCTTGCGAATTCGTGTGGTATTGGCCCAGTGGGGGTACACACGGCCGTTTGTCGGTGGAAACATTTTGACCTTGGGTGGGTCTCTGGTTTCAGGCGTTCGTAGCGTAGTGCAGGTTCAGCTTATACTAGTTTTTATTGTACGTACTTGCTGCCGTGCGTACATTTGAACTCCCGATAGGAGAATGGAGTGCCGGAATGGTAAAGATGAAATCTATGGTAAAGATTGGTTACTGTTCTCAAGTGTTTGATTCAGGACTTGTAAATATCGCCCCGGATATTTTAAGAGGTGGTTCTGTCCATGAAACTGGACCACTTTTCCAAAAGAACATAGGTCGAAATACAAAAAAAAATTCGACCTCCCATAAAAACTGCATCAGCTAACAGCACATTTTTGAGTGGGAAAAATTGATCTATTTCATGGGCAGAATGGGGTGATAAAAAACTACGCTTATTTTTTTTATTTATTGAAACTGATACTTCATCGTAATAATTCCAAAATAAAATAGATTTTCACATACCATCTTTTATTACAGAATTTTAAAGATACTCTTGCAATAAAAAAATTACGGAAATAAAAATAATGTTTAATAAGACAAAACATATACAGACACATCTATCAAGAAAATTATTTTGTAAGTCTTCGCATACCTTAGTACTGCTTTGTTAATTAAAAACCTGGGTTAACTATAACTGGTCAAACTAACTGTATGGTTATAAAACATGCTTCTATCCACACTATAACTCAGAAGATTAATTAAATTAATTAGATAGGCGTCTTATCCAATCAGTTAGTTCAGAGATGGTATTTATGTTTATATTTGTTTATTTTTATTTGCTTTTATTTTCGGTATAAAGATTGGTTTAACAAACAAGGCGAAATTATTAAAAATTTTGGATCACGTATATTTTATCATAAGTATTTCAACGCAATGAGAGAGACATTCAAAGTTTAAAAGTACACTTTAGACCTTCATTTTCCAAACTCGATGCCAGGCTCTACATAGTTATGTCCGAAGCCTTTTTACCTTTTAACTCAAAATAAATTTTATGCACATCTTATAATTACCAGCGAAATGGATTTTATAGATAGAAATCACCAAGTACCACAACTTTGGTAGTAAAACAACTCCGCGTACCATTTGTTTCTCAAACATTAAATATTATTACACAAATTCTAGACTGCACAGTTCAATCAGATTTAAACCACCTTGAAGTTTTTAGGAACAGTACCTGGTCGACCGAGCTTCGCTCTATAACAGCCGCCTTACATTAAAATATCATAAAGTGAGAAAGCTATGGTACCCGCCATCAGATGGCGCTGTAGGTTTCTGTCTAAATCATGGCATTTTTTTAAAATGTTAAAAAACACAGGGAAAACGAATTTTCCGAGACATGAGACCTAGCTAGACGCCGCGCCCCCGAAAACCCGCGCCTGGTAAATTTTATCAAAATCGTTAGAGATGTTTTGGAGAAACCGATTACAAATATATAAATATACAAATATACATATTTACAAATATATATACAAATATTGCTCGTTTATTAGTTTAGGCTCTATATCTTTAAAAATCAAACACGCTTACCTAGTACTTGCACTGTTTGTCCCATTATACAGCCAATAAATATACATGATTCGCATCGCAAGCGCATCCCACAATATACCCATGGCTACGATCCCCTGACCACGTGTCAGTACTGTTATTCGACGTCACGGATGCGTTTGCGCCGAGTCGCGGCCCACTTCATTTGCTTTTATGATGTGGACGGAATTTTTATTCAAATTTAAGTGGCTTATATTCACCAGATTTTTATTTATGAAAGAGTATTGATGTTTTTGTATCTAGATATTTACTGGATGATTCTGGAATTTTATTTAACACTTTTTTCTCAATACTCACCTCTATGGTTTTTGACATTTTGTAATAAAATTGTAAGTGTCACGTTATCAATGTATTTGCTGTCGTGCCCTACTTCTCTCCACACTATAACACTTGCTGTCGTGCCCTACTTCTCTCCACACTATAACACTTGCTGTCGTGCCCTACTTCTCTCCACACTATAACACTTGCTGTCGTGCCCTACTTCTCCAGTTTCCTGCACTCGGAGGGACCTTTTTGAAGGCAACCAAAAGGCTATTGATGTGGCTACTTTTTGGGTTTAGTTTTGCCATTGACTCGAAAAGAAGAAGAAGAATGTATTTTGGCTTAAAAAGTAAATTGTGTATAGATGATTCTTTTTTTTTAAATAAAAGATACAATTTAATAAAGTTTACTTTCTAATTACCTGTTAAATAAAAACAAAGCCACACCACGCAAAATCAATACACAGCGAAAACGATTATAACCTAATATAAAGTTACACCACTTTTTCGCGCAAGCCCGGAAACCGCACAAACCGGGCTTGCGTAGACTTAACACGCGTTGCTAAAACTGTTCTTAAGTTTTTTGGACCGATATACCTACCAAATGGGAAAACGTATCGTGGGACTAGTGAGAAGTGGGAAGCCTCCCTTCCCATAAGGTGGACCGACGATCTAGTCAACGTCACGGGAAGCCGGTGGATGCGAACAGCGCATGACTGGTCTTCGTTGAGATTTTAAGAGGAGGCTCATGTCTTGTGAAATGATAAGGATGCAAATTGGCTGAGCAGTCCGAGGTTTAACGAAAGAGATAGGTATGACGATTGCGCTGGTTAGCTACGAAATATGAAGACGGGCTCCTTAGATGTACAGGTAGGTAGTCAAGTACATTTAAAAATAAAACAAAACACTTTACAAATCGAGTATAAACTAATTAATGCTTACGGCTTAGCAACATCATGGCGGCTGGTTGCTAATAGGGTGGGATTTTGCGTAATGTAGAAGGATTTGTTAATTTCAAATGGGCTTATTCCCCATATCCCAGCCGGTGGGCAGTGGCGAGTAGGCACGTGCAGTACTGTACAGTTATCCACGTCACGTCACGGCGCGGGCGGCCAGCGGGTACCGTGCGCTTGCGTCGCTTCGCTGCGCAAGGCCGTTCGGACCACGTGCTATGTACGGCGTTTGTCTACTGTATGGAGATTAGCTCCAAGTACGGGAATGTGTTTGTATGGGAGATGGGATAAGTTGTTTTGATTCAAAATTCTGCTGTTTTGAAAAAAAAAAACTTGTACAAAAATAAAGAATTGCAACTTTTTCAAGTCGTAGACATATATTTTTTTCTTTAGATTATTTAGATTGAAGACTTATTTAATATTTTTAGTGCTTTGACAAGCAAAACTCGTTAAAAAATTCACTAACAAAAAGCTAAATGTATAAATTAGTTTTGGTTATCTCTCTTTAAAGTTTCTGCAATATTTACAATAAATACTATACTTCTTTCATTGAAATATCATACCGTCTAGGCAAATTTAGTAAAGCTACTATTTATCTATCAATATATCCAAGCTCAAAGTCACCCAAAGGGCTATGGAAAGGGCTTTGTTCGGAATTTGATCGAATCAGAAATTAGGAGATTCGCAGGAGAACTAACGTAGCCCTGAGAATCGCTAAACCAAAGTGCAAAGTGCGGCAGTGGGCAGGGCACATCGCCATAAGAACCGATGGCCGATGAGACGTAAAGGTTCTAAAGTGGTGACCACGTACAGGAAGACGTTGTATGGGCTGGCACCTCACAAGGTGGACAGACAATCTAGTCAAAGTCGCGGGAAGCTCGCTGGATGCGAACAGTGGAGGACCGGTCGCCATGGAGATCTTTAGGGGCAGCCTACGTCCAGCAGTGGAAGAGCTATGATGAAATACAAATACCGAAAATTATATATCACGCCTCTTTCCAGTCGGGGTAGGTAGAGCCCTTATCCTTCTGCGAGTACTTGCCTTGTTGCTTAATCAACCCTTTTACGCACACTGGTCGGATACAAACAAGTACTACAATACAATACGTTTATTGATAATACCAAATTACAAGTCAAAGATAAATTATATTACATTTAAAGAATGTAAAAACACAATCAATTCTGAAAAACATTTCATACAAAAAATATAAAATATTAATTAATTTTTTGTTCTAAAAACTCCGACAGACTATAAAACTGCATGGATGCTAAAAAAATTTAATTTTAATTTTGAATAAGTGGGTAGAGGCTGCATTTCGTACTTCGTCCGGTAGCCTATAGCAGGTCCCGATATATACACTGATTGTTCCGACCTTTTCAATTTATGAAACGGGGTGGCGAGCTCATGCCCGTTGGCGTTGCTGCGTAAGTTGTGAGTCGATATTTCTCCCTTGCGCTTGAATGAATCTATATTAGTGTGTACGAACAGGGCAAGCATTGCACTGCATTTCAAAAAACTTTAGGAACTTTTGCGCTATGATTTTCTGAACTGAAGTGATTAGTGTTTGAGATATATAACCAAAGCTTAAAGAAAACGTATATGGCTAATACTTTGGGTACTCTAACATTTAATATTATAGAAGGAATCATGGGCTTTTTACGCCATGAACCAATCTCTAGAACATAGTAAACGAAATATTTAAACAACGGCAGTTTTCCCGTTTCCAATAATCTTGAGCACACTTTTTGTATAGCACACTTTAATAGCAAACTCATTCGCTATAGCTAAAATAATTACACTGTTCCTTCTAAATTAACTTCGGCATTTTAATTAATAAAACAATTATTTTTTCAGGTAATGGCTCGCTCACATTATGATGTTTAATTTTTGCGGCAATAAAATGAGGGTAAGTTTTGAGCCCGTTACGATAACGTTAGTTTTACATCAGGTACGGTTAGCAAAGCAAACTTTTGGCGATTAAAAAATAAAAAGTTATGAGGGTGTAACGGTGACTTGCTTCTTTGGCTGGCCTTGATACCCACTGAGGCCAAAAGTACTCATCTCCTTTACAATTGAACTGATTATTAAATTGTGTGTATTTATTGCAGTATATCTGGGAATGTGATTTGTTATACGTAGTTTGGTAGGCAACGGTTCGGAACAGTTTTATGCGTCTATAATTTTTGCATATCATGTTAACTTGTTCTTGATGAGGTATTCAATTTTGCAAAATTATGAATTTAGGTTGGCTATTTTTTGATGATTTTCTGATGGGAATTTAAAACTAAATATTTTATCTGTGCGTTTTTGTACGCAAAATGATTGCTGGTTTTTTTATTATTATTACATAGGGTTTAAATAAGACGATGATCTTTCTAAGAGACCTAATTCTACATCACTAATAGATTCATTCAATTATAAATTAAATACTTAAAAAAATAGGTTTACCTCAAGAAGAAGTGCAGCGCCTCTATGATCAGTTTGTGATGCAAAGATGTTTTTTGTTATAATATTCGGTCACTAGCAAGTACCAATCCATTTCAATTAATTACTGTCATGTAATTTGAAGGATAATCAAATTTCATGATCACCCAAAATTAACCAAAAATTTAATATACTTAAAAACATTTTTTTTAATCTGTTAGTGCTGTCTGTATATTGAAAAAAGAAAGAATGCGTTTACTGACCGAATCACGACACATCTGTAGCCACCGACCTAGTTTTGGACCCTCGATCGCCAGATCAAAAGGCCAAAACTCTCACCACTAGACGGTCTAAAATATAATCTTAACGTGCATAGGAACAAAGCAGTCAATGACGACGTCGCAGCTAAAACCACACTCAAGTAACATTTCTGAATACGAGTCTAACTAAGCACCTCTTTTCTCACAACTACAGTCAAATGTACTCACATTTACGCCAACTCGGAACAAGTTTTCATTTCTTCTCGTTCTTGACTTTGAATCTGTGTTTCGCGGTCACCAAGACGACAAAGGGGAAAGCAAACCCGCGGGACAAGGAGGGGGGGACCGCGTCTCAAAAAGTGAAACGTATTCTAACTGTACTTCTGATTCACAACACAGCCTACAGCCGTAATTGCGATCTGTTTTGCACGGCTGCCAACCATGCGTCTATTTAGTATGGCATTACATTAATCTGTGGTGTTAGAATTTGACGTCTACTCATTAAGAGGATGTTCAAAGAAATATGAGATGTTGATTAGTTTTGATTGTAGTTTTTTTGCGGTATGTGACCTCTTTGTCTAATTAATGAGAGGTTGGTTGTAATGTAAAATACTTTGTAATTGTAATTTCTTTGTCATTCAATATAATTGATAGAGCTTTGTCTACATGTCTGAGACGTTTATTAATTGCATGTCTATCATGCCTAATATGTCGGTAAAATGATTGATATATCACGTTTGGTGTTGCAAAAAAGTTTTGTTAATTTTTTATGGTATGAAATAGTAGACTGTTTACCAAGGGAGCAAAGAACTATTTTAAGGGCGAGAGCGTTTTTTGAATCCAGTGCGGACTGAAGGATTCTCAATGAACGTCACTCGTTCTTTAAAACAGTATTGCTCCGGAGGTGGACACTCTACTTTTTATCACCCTCTATGAGAAAATAAGGAAATGTAATTATGAATATGTAAGAAAAGTACGTTTATTCATTTACATACAAACAATAAGACAAGACATAGAAATAATTAGAGGCTAATAACAATTTCCTCATTCCTAATTCAAATCACCTTTAGTTCGTGTTAACGTAGAACGAACTAATTCTTTTCGAAAATATGTGATAAAAAAAATATTTTTAATTAATCTAAGTCCACTCATTTGTTAATACTGACCCTACTTACTTTCACAAAAGTTCTAATTTTGAAATAAGACAAAAGGCGCCCATCCTCATTCTTGACCTAAATCCGGCCGGATTCAAGCTCCACCAAATATCCTGAATCCTTTTTTTTTTTGCAAGAGTAAAAAATAAAAAAAAAGTTGGCAGTCATCATCTCTCATCCGAATAAACGCATCAGTTGTCGTCACGGCATCCGCGAGAAACAGGATGCATTCGGATGCCCGAAAATTGGGTCGCATACCTGATGTTGAGATTCGCAGAAGCCGGTTAAGTATGTGCTGTTATTTTTAAGTTTTATCTCTTGCGTGCACTTGTATGGGTTAAATTTTTGAGATAAATGTCGAGTAATTTGATAGTGGAAGTAGGGTGCAAAATAATTTTTGCCTTGTTCAGCTCAATGAAAATGTTGGACGAGGGATGCTTTGGTGCACGTTCCAGGACAAAATTCAGGGTATTTAAAAAAAACGGTCAAGTGCGAGTCGGACTCGCGCGCCAAGGATTCCGATCGAATGTCGTTTTATTTTTGCTGTAAAGTTTACATAAACTTCTGTCAACTGTAATTAATTCAGATTTTTCCTTACACAAACTTCGGAGATAAGGGGGGGGGGGGGGGAATAGTATTTTTTTCGTTTATAGTTTAACTTTTTCGCACACAGTTTTGGATATGTGGCTTTCTCTTACCGCAAACGCTATAGAATATATAATAACTAGAATATAATAATGAAAATGTATGGGATTGACATTAGCTGTCACACAACATTTCGTTAGCTAATGCCAATCCCGTACATTTTTAGGGTTCCGTACCTCAAAAGAAAAAAACGGAACCCTTATAGGATCACTTTGTTGTCCGTCTGTCTGTCTGTCTGTCTGTCTGTCTGTCTGTCTGTCTGTCTGTCTGTCTGTCTGTCAAGACCCTTTATCTCACGAACGGGTAAAGGTATCAGGTTGAAATTAATACCATATATTAGGATCCATGAACCACACAAGATCTGAAAATATAAATTTTTTACAACGACGCAATCAAAAGATATAGCATTTTATGTCCTCATCTCCATACATTTATTCAAAAATGCAAAACCTACAGGGTACTTCCCGTTGACCTAAAATTATGAAATTTTGCAAGAAGCTAGGTCTCACAGTACAAATAATGGGAAAAGTCTGAAATCATTAAATATTACAACTTTTCTCACAACTAATGGTAACCAATTGTGGTGAGCTCCCGTTTCAAGAACATTCATATAAGAGAGGGGTCAAGTTGGATGGTCGCTGAGGCGATTTTTGTTTTAGTTCTATTTAAAAACGGGAACACTTACAAACTTGAAAATTGGTATGTTTATAGTGCATAAGCTATAAAATAACAACAAATAATAAAATTTGGTCAAGCGCGTGTCGGACTCAAAAAATCTAGCACATTAACTTACTGAAATTTCAACTAATACAATTATGTTTATGTGGTGGTACGGAACCCTCAGTGCGCGAGTCCGACTCGCACTTGGCCGGTTTTTTTATTCTATTCGTTTGTCTCTAGGCCCTGATAAGATTCCAAACTCAAAATCCGTCATCCTCTCAGTAGCTGTCGGTTGCGCCGACGCAGGTATTCTCTGGTAGGTAAGTATAGCAACAACAGTTGTGTCTCGGCTTCCAAAACGCCGTATTGGGGTCAGCCAGACCCAGTCCCGTTACCAACAGGTCCGCCCGCTTTTCGGCAGGACGAGAGGGCCGCGGTAGGTACGCACTGCGCAGGCGCGTCAGAAAGGTTATTATTGTGTTACGTAAAGGCCGTTTGGGAAGCAATTTTAATGGTAGAACGAACAGAGGAACAAGCTGATGTTTCTTGAAATGTTCCCAGAAAAGAATATGGTCAGCATGAAAAATATCTGGTACAAAAATTTTAAACTAAAATAATGGATTTAGGCCATAAAAATGAATTTAGCATTTTGTATGGAAAGTTAATATATTTTTCGCATTTAGTCCTATGTTTCTTGGGAAATGTTGTTCAGTTTCATAGTAGAAAGAAATCAATGTTTAATTTTTCGGTAATGTTCTTTTACAACCTGATTTTTACTAAAATATTCAGCTACCTACATACATGTGGAATTTTAACATATTTTGCAAAATTTTCTATTGTACCTGTCCTGATAGACAGTTTTGCAGGTGTATGGAGCTGTCCACCAAAATACGAAGACGTATGAACAATAGTCTGAAAAAAAATTGGATGGTTTTTTATATGACAAGTGACCAAACGAGGTGAGCCATCTGATGAAAAGTGGTCACCGCCGCCCGTAGAGCTCGTTGTCTTATTATTAGCATAACTTGACGCTAGTAAGACAGCAAAGATTGTTGCCCATCCTGAGAAATAAGATGGTGTGTCTCGTGTGCCGGTACTTTCGTTGGTTCCTTCACTCTTCAAACCGAAAAACAGCAGTGCAAGCACAGCTATTTTAAGGCAGAAATAGGCAAGGGGGTGGTACTGCCCCAGACGGACTTTACACAAAAGTACCAAATAAATATTTCAAAGGTATTGGCCATAAAGTAAGTTTAGTTTAGGTTAGTAAACTAAGCTACAGTTATAAAATTATCCATATTTTCTTGGCCATTGAGCGGATTCAATTTAACTACAGAGATTGGAGTTATAGAAAAAAAATTGCTTAACAATAGTACGGTCAATTCGGATCAAGGGTCATAAGATCACGTCAGAATGACACGCGGATCTAAGACGTACGCGCATCTAACAATGTGTGAATTATAGTTCATTATCAATTACACTATGCTCCGTAGGGGATATAACGGATCTTTATATCACTGAAGAGGAATAATGTACGGTTTTCTTGTTCTTCTGTGTCGGTATGCCATTCAATTGATGCTTTATGGGTGTGGTAAAAGGCAACTAAGGGATCGTCTCACAGAATAAAGACAGCAGCGTCCTTCCGCGTATCGTACCAACCAACATACTGCGGTCACCAACCACCGTGGTCCATCGTGCCAACCGCAAGGCTAATAATCGCACAAAAAAGTACAGTACACTGTACAGTGAAGTTGGCTAGAGGGCAGCACTTGCGCGTCATCATCATCATCATAACACCCCATGAAACCTCCACTGCAGGTCAGGGAACTCCCTCCAGAATTCCAGCAAAAATGCGTGGTACTTCGGAGGTGAATTACCATAGTCACCACGCTTTACAACGTTGCAGCTGGCGACTGCTATATTGTTGGTGACCGAAGTATGTAAGATGGTACAATACACTGAAAGATGCTGCTAATGCTGCTCCTCCGGTTCATAAACCTTGAGTTGCCTCTTACGACACCCACGGGTAGAGATCATCATAACATCCCATGAAACGTCCACTACAGGACAGGGAGCTCCCTCTAGAATTCTAGCTTTTGCTGGAAAAATTAAGAGGGGAAGTACCATAGCCGGGTAGAGATAGGTTGGTACTATTCTTTCTTTATTCTTTATTGTACACGAATACATTACAAAAACAAGCACAAGTGAGAACATATAACAATGGCGAGCTTAACTCAAAATTGAGTTATCTACCAGCTATCTTCTTTGCCGGCACCAACATTAACATTCCGTAATAGCCCACTGCCAAACAGGGAACTCCCCTAATATCATATACAGGATGTACTCTATGAGAGTCAAAGCCAACCCCCTCAAGGTTAGCCAGTTTCCATTAAGGTTGTCTAATTTGGCGGACATTCAAATGTAACTGGATTAAACCATCTGGTTAAAACATGTTTTCGCTTAACGGAAAAAGGAAATCGATACAGGTAGAACATAGAAAATCTTTTCAGCACGCTGATTAGCGCTGCGGCTGGAACAAAGGACTGCAATGGTTGGTGACTGCAGAAGGACGCTGCTGCACATCGTCCGGGGTACATACGATCCTTTAGTCACCTTTAACGACATCAAACTTAAAAGTTGGGACGAGTCTCTTCACCATTAATAAAGAGATAAATAATATGGAGAAGACACAAACGTAGCAGCTAAACGAGTCTAAATTAATATAGTTTTCAATTAACGGTAGCCACTCGGCTAGTTTACGTATCATATCATTATTTACAACATTGTGAACGTTAAAAACTGCACGTAACTGATGCGCAAATAAAATGTTTGACCGTTCCGCGAACATCCAATTACTACTACCGACTGCTCCTGCGCCCCGTTACCATCTACAAGATCATTATGTTCAATTTTCTGTACAAAAAAACAGCAAATTTGTGTTAAACTTTAAGAATAAGGTTCTGTACGTGTTTATCTTTTTTTATAACTTTTCGTCATGATAGGTTAGTTTAATTTTTTTTAAAGTAAAATTTATTTAAATCAATAGCCGATTCTTTCTGATAAACAAAACAAAAAGTGCCAATATTACATTTTTAGAATAGAATAGAAATTATTTATTTGCAAGAAAACATGTTATACATAATAAGTTCTATAGATTCCAGTACAGTATTCTGCTTGCGTCAAGCGTGCAAAATTTGTATAAAATATATCAATTACATCATCAATTAAAATCCAAGAGAACCAAATAAAACAAATAGAAATAAATTATAAAAGATATGTCAAAAGGTCAAAAATGTACAAAAAAAAAACAATGTCAGATAAAGTAAGTAAAAAGTAGACTATAGTCTTTCTCAGTAGTACAAAATATGTACAGTCAACCTTGACAATTAAAGTGCGACTCTAGCCCGTACGTCTATTGAAATAAAAACGGAAGAAAGTCCAATGTATCAAGCTTGATGTACTCTTGACTGCACATCACAACACTGTACTTGTGAAGTACCTATGTGCTATAAGCGGAAGCGACTCATTCACTAGTCAGCTCGTATAAGTCAAATAAATATAGAGATATATAAAAATTCTAGGACACAAGTATGCGCAAATTGTATCTTAAAATTCATTTTCCAGGTTATAAAATGAAAAATATTTTAAACAGATTTATTTTATGATTATTATGATTATTATTAAATTAATTTTTTTTAACAAACTGCAAACGGATCTCAAAACAGGTCGTCTGTGGGTCCATCATTCGGTAATTTAATAAAGATGCTGATACAAGCAGATAACGCTAAATAGCTGATAAACATCTTCCAAACATAAGCTTAGATAGCAAATAGAAGTTGATTTAAAATTTTAAACATAGATTTACCTATGTTCAGACATTTTAGAATAGACAGATTTTTACTATCACACATGTAACAACACGACAATAGTTAACACAAAAATAGTCTTATAGCTGGAAGCATTTTACTTGGTTCACGATGTGTTAAAAAAAACCGGCCAAGTGCCAGTCGAACTCGCGCACCGAGGGTTCCGCACCACTAAGGTAAAAATACCGTACGTGACCATCGGACCATATTAATAGGGTCCCGTTTTTCACCCTTTGGTTACGGAACCCTAATAAAGACAATATTTTGCTGACAGTAAAAAATATGCAGGTAACACCCAGGAAACCCTAATTTTCAGACTAATGTTTTTATTATGCACCGTTTTTGGTGTGCGATGAAGGAGGGTTGATGACGATCAGCTCTCCACCTACTAAAGTTATGTAATACAGCCTTGACTTGATACTGAGAGAGGTTAATTGATCTGTAACGATATGTGATCAAGTCCTAGTTTATGCTAACCTGCCTGACAAAGACAATATAGTTAAACCCGCATATTTTCAACTTTCACGCGGCACTGATATTATTTTCACAACATAAAAAGAAACTTTCGTTCAGTTATTTGTGTTTACAGAATAATTAAATAAAACATACCTTTACTTCTATGACTTCAAAAAGACAAAATTGCCATAAGTTTTGGTTCGGAGTAAATAAAAATGTTTGATCTGGTCAAGGGTCTACTGATAGAATTCAAGGTGTAAAGGACAGGTTGCCAAAATCTAAGTCGATAAAACTAAACAACTTTTACCAAGAAACATATCATAGAAAACGTGAAAATATCTGCCTCTCCATAAAAAGTTTACAATTTGTGATCATGCCGCTTCAGTTTTTGCTAACCGGTCCTTCGCACCCTGTATTACTAACACCATAGAGTAATATAATAACACTGAAGGTGTTACAAAATATCGCTAAGTGAATTTAATTCGATCTACTCATCATATCATCCCATAACACGTCCACTGTAGGACAGGGAACTCCCTCCTGAACTTCAGCAAAAATGCGTGGTACTTTGGAGGGGATTTACCATAGTCACCACGCCTGTAAGCGTTGCGACTGGCGACCGCTGTTGTTGGTGACCGCAGTATGTAGAATAAGATGGTAAGATACACAGAAAGATGCTGCTGCCCATCCTCCGGTTTTTTGCCCTTAGTCGCCTTTTACGACACCCACGGGCAGAGATGGGTTGGTACTATTCTTTGCCGGCACCTTTACTACGTTTCCTATTAAATGTGGTTCAGATTAAGTCTGAAACCGTAGTCAAAATTTTCAGTAGCAGTAACTTTATGCTTTGTTCATCAGCTAAAGAAATCACGTGCTGCGAACAGCATAACAAGACTAAATAGGTACGTTCTAACGGGGCAGGTGATGCGCGGGCGCCGAATTCCGCAGGACTTGTAGTCACGCGTGCTGCGTGCGACCTGGCTTAGAATAACAGAACACGGCGAATTTAGAGCCTATTGTGGTCATGAAGAAGGTCAATTCATACAAAACCACTTGTACTCCAATGGTTTTTTTCGCATTTTTTTTACATTGACATATCACGTCTATGTGGTGTCTGTCAAGTTCAAGGTGGTGAAAGGCTCGCTCAATCAAAAGTATATTTTGCATATAATAACGTTGATACATCTTATCGTGGAAGAAAAATGTGTGCTCATTAATGTCTACTACCGCATACAGCACACCCCCCCAATAATAGTACCGACCCATCTCTATCCGTGCGTGTCGTACCTAATCGTAAGAGGTGGCTAAGGGTAATGAACCAGAGGATGGGCAGCAGCATCCTTCTGTGTATCGTATTATCTTACATTCTACGGTAACCAAGAAACGCGGTCCATGGTGCCAGCCGTAACGCTAACGCTGACTATGGTACTTCCCCTCCAGGTTGTTTCAGCAAAAGCTGGAATTTTGGATGGAGTTCCCTGTCTTGTAGTAGACGTTTCATGGGATGTCATGATGACCGCATACAGTAGCCGGGCTGGACCAATAGCTTTAAGTTCTCTTTCCAAGCACGGAATCAACTTACTTCTCGGACAAGTGGTTCAGCGCTTCAATTACCACTTAAGGTAAACGTTAGACCCTTAACGATCAGAATGCTGATGGCTAAGAATCCAAATCAAAATGTTCTTTATTCATTGTAGGATATTAAAACAGTTACATTTACGTTGCTTCACAAACAAAGTGGTGCCATGTGGGAAAAGAAAAAGAAGCGACAATAAAAAACCCACTCTCTTCCCGTGGATGTTAGAAGGCGATTAAAAGATCATATCCGGAGAAAAAGCAGCAGTGTCATTGTGAATATCGTACCACCATAATGTCTAAACACTAACCACCGTGGTCCTCTGTCCCAGCCACAACACCACGAAAGTGTTGATTATGCTACATTCATTCATTAATAATATCCCATGAACGTCCACTACAGGACAGGGAGCTCCCTCCAAAATTCATTATACGATACACAGAAAGATGCTGCTGCCCAACCTCTGGTTCATTTACCCTTAGTCGCCTCTTACGACACCCACGGGTAGAGATGTGTTGGTTTGTTGGCACCACATGGGTAAAACTATGTCGTGGCCTCTAAAGACCACTCACGTTGTCACTTGGCAGACGCCGCCTAATTGGTTTTAAGTACTTGGCCGTTGCGGAGTTAGACCTTGTTCAAGCCATTTTAGACACTATTTGGTAGATTTGGTAGCTCTAAACTCTTTAAATCTAGTTTGCCGTCCCTAGTCCAAACAATATCACTAGAAATTCACTATTTTTCAAATAGTAATTTTCCTTCTCTTTATTGTAAAGGTTTATTTGCTCGTAAATCTCATGATTTCTATCTGAAATCATCCGCAGGTGTCTGCGGTATCTAAAACGAGATGACCTAGTCGATAAACAGTCGATACTTAGCCGGTGCCGCTGTTACTGACAAATTGACGATTAGTCCTAACAGTGTCGATTGCTTTACTGATAATATCTCTATGCCAAAACAGGGTTGTGATAGTTAGGTAATAAATATAGCAAGTGGAAAAAGTTACATTGAGACAGTTTAACATTACAGACGTAAGTATATTTTACTAGTTAATAAAATGGATACCTTAAAATTAACAACACTAGTTTAAAAACGAAAGAGATGAGAGTTTTCAACATCAAACAAATTCGAACTCAAAAAAAGCACTGTTGTAATTTGCGTCCAGGCAACCCTGTTTAGACTCACTACTTCATTGTGCAGCAGCCAAGATAAGTCGCTGTTTGGTATCCGATGAGCTAGGGTTGCCAAAAGCCTACTTTTTGTCTATATGGGATTATTTGGGACTACCTGATTTTCAAACTATGTAAATAGGTCATTTTGTACGAGGAAATGGAAAAGATTTTTTTCACATAAAAAATAGTATAAAGGCTCTGGGGCACATTTCTCTGAGCTTTACAAGTTGAGCCTTAAACCTTAAAAACATACACACTGATACAATTTTATTGTGAGAATTCACACGACAAGACTTTGACGATGAATTAAAAATTATTAGTAATTTTAACAGTTTTACTCTACAAAAGTTTCAGTGCTACTTTTGTGTCTGAATAAACTAACATAATTTAAACACTAAAAGAAATTTAAACACAATTTCAGCATGGTCAGACTGTGAAAATGAACAACTTTTCCCCAAGGAACATAGTTTGAAAACGAAAAAAAAATTTCAACATTCCATAAAAAGTGCACCAGCTGATTACACATTTTGTATGGGAGGTGAATTTCTTTTTTCGTTTTTCAACCTATGTTCCTCAGGAAAAGTTGTCTAGTTTCATAGCTAAGTAACAGGCTTAATTAGTGCCTACAATTTTTTTGCACCCAATATATCTGCAACAATTTTTTTACGGAACATTATTCCACTAGCCATTACATGTTGCTATACTACTAACCCAATCTGTACATCTTACAAGCATTCGCACCATACAGATATCCAACAAAGATATCTATCCGTCTCGCTCTAAGTGGAACAATCTCTCTGTTTTACGGCTCTGGCTTCTAGCAATCAAATGATATCTTAATGCAGATATCATGCCAGTTAATAAGTATCACATTTATACTTAACTGTACTTTAAATGGTTGTTAAAATAATCTGGTATTGTTGGTCTTGTATTTTGCGTTTCTAGGTTAAAATAGTTTCAGGGTTTTATCGTTTTGGACATGTCTACAAAATTTTGTAACTATTAAAGTATGTAGGTATAGAGTAAAAATCACTCATGTAACTATTAACTCCAGAATTCTGAAATTTTAATCATGAGTAGGTACTAAGTGTTTACTGAAAAAATAATTCTGTAAATCATAAGCATAACATAATGCACCCTAATCTTTTACTGCTTCAGTAAAAAAGTTTATAAGATCAAAAAATAATCTTGTTTTTTGACCCGTTTTTTTGAGAAAATCGTTCAGATTGGTGTTCGAAGGAGTATACTTTTTGGAATAGAAGTCCAAAAATGCAGTTATTTTGCTGATCCTTTTTACTGCTACGAGCTCTGTGCCCTAAATTTCACTATTCTTCAGTAAGAAACGAACTACACTAACATAGTACCTATTAACAATAACAAACAAACCGCATCTAATATTTCTCTAGCAATTCGCACATGTCCCACCACATCACGTTCGTGTGCGCTAGTGCGCATGCGCGAGAAAGTTTCTACGCGCACACTCGCGCGCAGATCTATGCGCATTGACAACATTGCTGTTTACTGGCTAGGCTGGCTTGATACTTGACTCATTAGTGCATTGAAATTTTTATGTCTTATTTTACACAGACTAAACATGCCAACAGTTCTTTTCTTATGTTTACATTTTATAACATCAAAGAATTCAAAGCTCAAAATAAACCTTTTATAATGTGATCAATCTGTTAGTTCTTATTTAGGTATCACACTGTTGCATTGTTTCCACGCTTGTGGTTGAATCACGCTCAGATATTCGAATATATCGAATACATTAAAATTTGAAATGGCTGACTTGATGATTTGATTATGAGTTGCAAATAAGGCCGACAATAATGTTGTAAGGCCGACATTCTTTGTAGAATACATGGAAATTCTAAAACTTCACAAGTCACGTGGAACAATTTAGCACGCATTTTTAACTTGTAAAAATTTTGAGTAACGTGCCACTGAATACTTAGGGAAAATAATTAATAACAAGTAATTCTCTGAAAAGTAATTTTTAAAGTCACGTAATAAGTATCATGATCAATTGATCACTCAATCCATCTGATTTTATGCTTAGTTACCATTTTCTTTAGCCGCCTAAAATTTTACCGCTCTATTAGTTATTAGATCCTGGTATATACCAGTATCCACTTTCCAGCTAAGCACTTTCCTTGATGCTTTACCACTTTGCCTTGCCCCTCGTATTATAGACATCTCTTTCAGGGCTCAACAAAATCTGGTCTTGTTATATTGCACTAGTGGTAGCTATAATGTTTATAGTAGCCTTTACCTTGACTTTCTAGGCGGGTTGACGCGAGTTGTTGGTTTGGTAGTGGGACACTTGAATGAACTGGTTTTTATGCACTTTTTGCAGTTCTAGTACTCCTAGTACAAGTGTAGGTAGATGGTACAACGAATAAATTTGTGGTACACTCAACAGCTCATCAGTAGAAACACTTTTGGACCTTATGGCGTGGTAATAGAGTTAAAAAAGTTTCTACCGACGTACGGTTGACCGTACCTTTAGTATGTACGAGTATTGCGAATGTTTAAAAAAAGTTGAAAAAGTTTAGATCAAGAAAAACTCTTGCTGTATAAAATCATGCAAGCGAAAACAGCGTGTAACGGAAAAATGTGATCTAAAGAGTGTGCGAATCTGCCCATGAAACTGAACAACTTTTCACCAAGAAGGTCACAGAACAAAATTTTTGACCTTCCATAGAAACTGCATAAGCGGATAGCGCATTTTGTAAAAGTTGTTCAGTTCCATGCGCAGATTCACATCCTTCAGTTACACGTTGTATAAACAAATAACACGGCATAATTTTTTATGTTTTTTGAAATATTTAATAAAATTTAAGAAAGTAAAGATAGCCTTTTCTTGTCTAAAGAAAATTATCCATTTTATTACTAAGTCAGATACAAACAAACCACATATTGCTTTAACCGCATAATTACAACTATTTAAACAAAGAATCACAACAATTACCAAACGCTGCAGCCATAGTGAATATCAATTATACGCACACACGTTAGTGACATTGCATTACTAAATCACACATTCACATGCACGCACACAAGTTTCACTCTAGTGTATGAACAGCACACATAAACAAACCACAGTAGGTTAGTGTACCGCGTTGATGTCTTTTCTATGGCAAGGTTTGCACAAGTTTAAAGCCACGATCACACCTAGCTGAATTCAAAGACTAATTCGGCATACATTGCTGGGAGGCTTGATTATGTTGATTGCAATACCCTTACTTCAACGAGCTATGTAAGCCGAATTAGTTTCTTAATAAAATTAGGAAAGGTGTTATGGTGGTCTAAGAGCGATCGCAAACGACGTTTATAGCTATTTACTCGTATATGGTAGTTTATGGTTTCATATTTGTTTTTAAGTCATGTTATGTTGTGTGTTTTATGTGAGGGTGCATAAATGTAAAATAAATTAATAACATTTAAAACTTTAGTTAGCTTTATAAATAATACCTAGGCGACCGAGCTATGCTCTCTATGATTAAAATATCATCGGGTGAGCAAGCTATGCTACTCAACAACAGATGGCGCTGTAAGTTTCTTGAACGCACTAAAACGCGCTAAGAAATATTAAAAGAGACGGTGAAAACGAATTTTCCCAGACATGACACCTAGCTAAATCAATTTTTTGCCCCCAATCCAAAAACCCCTGTATACTAAATTTCATCGAAATCGTTAGAGCCGTTTTCGAGAAACTGAATACAAATATATACATACAAATATTGCTCGTTTAATAGTATAGGATTTTTGGCATTCGTCATGTTTTCGGGTTTTGTGAAAATAAATTCTGCAAGTAATCTTCTTCTTCTTCTTTTTGAGTCAATGGCAAAACTGACTATAAAACGTTAGCCCAAAAAGTAGCCACATCAATAGCCTTTTGGTTGTCTTAAAAAACTGCTCCTCCTCCTGTCCTTCCGAGTGCAGGAAACTAGAGAAAAGGTTCTTAAAGGAGGGCCAACTTAAGATGTCCGTTTTGACGTTTTCTTATCACCAACACACAAGGTTCATTTTTCTTTGCAAGTAATAATTTTTCATACGTTTGACAGCTGTCAGAATGGACCTATTACGATGGCTTTACTTTAATGGTGCTTAAGTAATAATAATTATAAACTAATGACATGAACAATTTTAGGAATATGAATCTGTAAACATTTTATAATTAACAGTCTCGTCAAAATATTTCAAAGAATTTTAGATAAAAGCTTGGGCAGCGTTATATTCATTAAATTAACAAAAATTATCAAATACCTAAAGTTTTGTTAGTATTACAGCAGTTTTGGAGCATTCTATTGTTCTTTGGTAAAAAATACAGAATTATTAATATTGACGAGCTGCCAAATTTAATAATTCGACAATATCAAAATTAATCCTATATAGTTTCTATCTTAGTGGCCCTGAACTGTCCCCTTGCTAAGCAACTATGAACAAAGTAAGTGCTTATGTATATTTGTTGATTCTGTACGTCATAGTGACAAATTGTATTGACTTAAGTAAAGAGCTAAAACACTGACACTCAGAAACTTATAATTTTCAAAAAGAACACTTTCCTTTTTTTACAAAAAAAAAAAGAAAATTCTAAATATTTACAGAACCGATTTGTACAAAAATAGACATATTAGCGTCATCTTGCCAAATAAGTGATTTGTCAATCGCATTAACTCTATTTACAATAGAAAATCACGGCATTATAAACCTTACTGTTTCGCGATAAGAGCTGTGAGTAGGAATTTCTATTTGCTAAGTAAAAGTTTTGTTATATATCTGAGCATTTGCGGTCGTACGAGTTTGTATATATTTATTTTTGTATCTTTATCTCATTACGAGCGAAATGTGTAAGCCAAGCGTCCGCAAGAAAATTGACAAGAAGAAACTCAACCAAACCTACTGGAGGTTGCCAAATTGATAGACTTTTGATATCTACGCCATATTATTATGTAGGTCCTCCATGATACAAGAAAAAGGACAATCTGGACATAACACCAAATTCTGTGTGTCACAGAAGCTGTACTTATCTCAGAGAAGCCTATTTTTTCCGGTTATCCTTACATCTGCCTACACCTGCTACCATCGCCTGCTACAAATTCACGAACGTAACTATAGAAATACATAATTAATCGTACCACGTGTTTTTGTATGTTGTAGTTTGTAGAGTTTCAAGAAATATGCCGTTTTAGGTCACCTTCATCATCATTAATATCGATAACCATCCTAACAAAACCTTTGTTGAGACGCCCAAAGGCTCTGACATGGCCACAGATGTTAGCCGGGACCAACGGCTTAGCGTGCTTTCCGATGCACGTCATCTTTATTTTCAGACAATCAGGTAACTCATCCTGCATTGTCCTAACCAAACTGGGATAGTTACACACATTGATCTATGTTTGACAGCGTCCCCATCAGGAATCAAACCCAGAACCTTCGGATCGAGAGCTGAACACTCCAATCACAAAACCACGAAGGCTGTTGCCTTAATGTTGTAGTTCAAAAACTCCAGAATGGCATCCGCCTGATATGAATCACCTGATTGTCCAAAAAGTTGCATGAAAGGCACGTTAGTCTCGAGAGCTGTTGGTCTCGACTACTATCTACTGATGTAGTCGTTAATGAGCTATGTCAGAAGCCTTTGGAGGCTCAAAAACTCTGACACCACGGTTAGTGAGGTCAGTCATCGTCCTTGCAACCCCCACAGTATGATGATGAATGATTAAGATCTTCGTTTTTTGAACTATCTGTGTTTCTTTGGAAAATTTATTCGATTATATAAAAAACATGCAGTGATAATAAAATTAATCATGTACCATCAGTCACTCTGCTTGTAAGCGTTCTTTGACTGGTAAATAGTTACATTATGTACTTATTGTTTTGTAATCTTATAGGTCCTATACTATTAAATGAGCAATATTTGTAAATTTGTTTATTTGTATACATATTTGTATAGTACTCAATACTCATGTTTGGGAAAATTAGTATTGCCCTTGTTTTAAGCATTTTTTAAAATACCTCGTTTTAGACAGAAACCTATAGCGCCATCTGTTGGCGGGTCGCATAGCTTGCTCGCCTGATGATATTTTATGTTGAGGCGGCTTTTATACAGCGAAACTCGGTCGCCTAAGTACTAAACTAACTAAACGAAATAGAATACATGAATACTGTCAAAGAATTGACTGGTATTTATAGTGAGCACTTATTAGTACGGTAGCTTCGACTTAACACCCACACTGTCCTAAGAAACCGCTTATAGAGACCCACTACACGTTTAATGTACTTGAACAGCTAGAGTATAAATACGGAATTAAGTGTGCTTCAGTGACTGTTTATCTATCTGAGAAGTCTGTTTTACGAGTATGTACAGTAGAGGTTGAGGTTACATACAATTGATGTAGTGTGACGGTAACTCTTCAATGTTTATTTCTTTGAATATCAATTTATTGCGACTGTCACTGTCAATTTGACTGTCTAATGTTACTCTTAACATACATTTTACTATAATGTACTATTGCGGTCAAACCTTTTTGCTTGCAATTGCAAATTGTGAAAACTTAAAACTCTCTATGTAGCCCTTCTTTATTAGCAAAAGTACCTATAGTTTGTAATCTTTAGAATATAAAAGAGAAAAACACATTATTCCTAAAAGGTGAGAAATTAAGGGTTTAAGGAAGTTGGGCTCAGCGTCTACGCAGGATTAATATGAATAAAAATTTAAATGGGCTAGTGCTAACGTCCGCAATGTTACACTCAAAAACTCGTCAGTAGGAACACTATTGTACCTTATGGCATGGTAATAGAGTTGCAATGTGGTAAAATGCACTCGCAATCTTAAATCACTTTTGAATTGAAAGAGTTACACATCATCATCTTGCCTTAGCCTTCATCATCATCATCATATCAGCCGAAAGACGTCCACTGCTGGACATAGGCCTCCCCTAAGGAACTCCATGACGACCGGTCCTGCGCTGCTCGCATCCAGCGGCTTCCCGCACATAATCTTAAAAAATATCTTCTTCTTTCTGTGCCATATCCTAACGGATGTCCTCTATATTTTTCTCTGTCTATTGTGAGTCTTCTTAAATCAACCGCGGCATTCAGTCCAGACCACGTCATGAGGTTAACATACAATGATGTTCTCCTCCTCCCTCGTCCTCTTTTCCCCTCTATTTTCTCTTTTATTATTATTTGTAGTATGCTATATTTGTGATTCCTGTAGATATGCCCATAGTATGAGATTTTTCTCTTCTTAAGGGTTGTTACTATTTCTAGATTATTTTTCATACTTCTGAGCACCTCCACGTTTGTGATTCTGTCACGCCATGATATTTTTAACATGCGTCTATATAGCCACATCCCAAAGGCATTCAATTTGTCAAAAAATATACACACTTAAAAGGTTAAACTGTTAAATCAATTTCTGTAACTTTCTGTTTTATAGACAATTTAATTAATTTTTTTTTATTTTAAAGATGCTTTCTGCAGCTGGCAGATGACTTAAATATAACTCCTTTAGTAAATCATCTTTAGATTTAGGAGACACTAAACTTCCACATTTATTTGCTTATCATCCTTACTAAAGTTTATTTACTTACCCATCTTTTTCAATTTCTTTCTTTTCCCAGCATTCTTGCCTTGCTTTTCTTCAGTATATTCACCATAGATCTGTGCCCGTCTAACAAGTCGTATAAACTCGGTCATCGGATCTCCACCTAGTTAGTCCGGGTGTACAGTGAGCGGCACGGTGAGACATCTACATAAATACAATCAGTAGGCACTGACAGCGAACTACCGGCGCGTGTCTGCTCAAACAATGGGGATAACTGTACACCAACAACTGACCGTCTTGCCCTTTGAAGAGCAACGACAGGGTGTTGGGAATTTGACTAAATTAAGTAGGTGGAAAACGTAGTATAGAGTTCTAAAATTTTGCTGTCGAGTTTAATCGAGCCCTAAGAACTGAGGCCAACCAGAGGCTTACCAGAAAATATCTTCGCTCGCATGCAAAAAAAACTAAGAAAAGTCAAACAAAAATAAATACTGTTTTTGCTGTGTTTTTTTTTTTTTTTTTATTAGGCTTTCCAACAACGAGTGCACATTGATTACATAGGTTGCTTACAATTTACAAGAACAGGTGCCTCATCACTTACAGGAGAGCACAGCATTCACAAATATGTCCAACGAGTTTAGGAACAAGAGAAGAGCAAATTTAGGTAAAAGTAGGTATTTGATTGAGAGCACATAGAAAAGTTACTTTGTACTCTCAATCAAATAGCCACTGATTGATACTGCAATACAATTTAACGTTTAAAATTTGAAGTTATACCAAACATATTATTTAAAGGGATAGTTAACACTAACTGAACGAACCTTACAAAACCATTAGTATTTTCTTTTTAAAATATAAAATATTCTCATGAAAAATATCAACATTTGCAGTCCTAGGTAAGAAGTTGTAGAATTTAATCATCCTGGAAATAGGAGCATTTAAGCCTAGATTGCACTTATAAGCGTTATTCGTAAACAATTCAAAGAAACTGGAGCGAGGCATCTTCCTAGGGGTTGCAAAGTTGATATTACTAAGTAGCTCAGGACAACTCAAGTGATTGTTTAAGATCTTATAGAAGAAGGTTAAATCTAACACCTTTCGCCTGTCAGAGAGAGATGTGACCTTATAAAATTCTAGACGTTTACGATAAGAAGTCAAAGTGTTCTTCTAACTTAGACTATAATAAAGGCCTATTAGCTTAACTTGGAGGTTAAAGTACCGTGTTGTGTATTTAAAGTGCAACAATGCTAATTTTCAATGTATTTTCAGTGTGTTCTTTGATTGTTGTTGTAACTTAATTAATATTCTTTGTTAAAAAATTCAGTCTGCATTATAATGACACAAAAAAGTTGTACAATATACAAGTAAGTATCTTAAATAAGTTGAAAAAGTACTGAAAATTTTAAAATTATTTACAAGTACCTACAAAATAATAAATAAAAGTAATTATTTTCTACCCATGCTTAGGTATTCTGATACCTCCAATTTTTATGACATCATCAATGAGAAAAGAGATCTCAAAAATTTTCTGTACAGCTACGATTTTTTTTATCAGCCTGTAGCAATACTCTACGCACGGGAGTGGCGCTACGTCACACCGGTCTAGCGACGCAGCGCGTGCGTCACTTATCACACATACACACATAACGTAACCACATCAGTCACGGTGTCAGTGGCAGTCTTTTGTGCGTATATCAGACTGTGATAGACTTGGAAGCTACTAGACTGGGACAATCTCGTACTCATTGTATAGTATAATAATAGCCACAAAATACGAAGACGAAAAATAGTTTATTCTTTAATAATTTGTGATATGCAAATAAATGTTTATTCGTTCATTCATTCAATTTACAATAACAACAACATTTAAAATATTGTGCAGTTGTGTGAAGTAACTACATAGAAATAAAGCTAATATGATCAGTGAGGAAAGAAGAAAACCAATTTGATCTAAATAATTAGTGAGTTTTTATTTACTTCAACCGTTGGCGTTGGCGTAGGGTTTGATCCTACGGTTTTGATCCTGAACATGGCCTGATTTTCATCATCACCATATCATCCCATAACACGTCCACTGCAGGCCAGAGAACTCCCTCCAGAACTTCAGCAAAAATGAGTGGTACTTTGGAGGGGATTTATCATAGTCACCACGCTAGTAAGCGTTGCAGCTGGCGACAGCTGTTGTTGGTGACCGCAGTATGTAAGATGGTAAGATATACAGAAAGATGCTGTTGTCCTTCCTCCGGTTCTTGTGCCCTTAGTCGCCTCTTACGACATCCACGGGCAGAGATGGGTTGGTACTATTCTTTGCTAGCAACAAAAGGGGTTTCCATGACCATTAACAAAACAAACGTCATCATAGGTTAAAACATGCAAAATTCTTTACTGTGCTTTTGTTCGTAGTAATCTTGAGTACGCCTCCCAGGCATGGAATCCTAGGTACGCTACTTACATCAACCGAATAGAAGGTATACAGAAAAGATTCCTACGACACGTTTGTTACAGAATTAAAGATCGCTATAACTCAGATCTGTATATTGACCTGTGTAAAAAACACCATCTACTTCCTCTTTATAAACGTCGAGAGATTGCAGATGCAGTTTTCTTTTTTAAAATAGCTTCTGGAACTATAGATTGTCCAGACCTTCTAGCACAGATCTACCTAAGAGCTCCAAGTAGACCTCTCCGTTTCAATCCACCTGTCCACCTGCCTTCGGCTAACACTAATTATAGACGAAATTCCTTTATGTGGCGTGCGGGTAGCAACTTTAATGAATTATCCATAAAGTTTGAATTAGACCTATTCAACACGAGCATTGCTTCCGTCAAACATCTGTTGACAAAAGATTTTATGAGCAGTTAATTGTTAAATATTCACCTTGTTTACCTGCGTGTCGTGGGTGCAGTCTGCTGGTTCTCTGTACGTGCAGCGTTCAGTTGTCTTTTATAGTTATAAGTTGCTTTTTATTTGTGAAAACCTATAATTGGCTTTATGTTTTTAAACTCTGTGCTTAATTTAGATGTAACGCTGTTGGTTTTCCAATAAAAGTAAAATAAAATAAAAATAAAATAGCATCTCAACCCGTTTCACAAAATGAATGTCTAAGCATTTATCAGTCTATGGTCAATAGTCAGGTGCAACAATGACTTCTAATTCGAGAATAAATTGTGACCTTTGACAACAAACCTTAACATATCCTTCTTTTCAAAATTGATAAAATTAATGTTACAAAAATATACGTATTATCATTTTGAAGTAAAAAGTGGCTTATCGTTATTCCATTTTTAGGGTTCCTTACTCAAAGGGTGACAACGTTTTGTGGGAAAACTGAGTGGAGGTAGACAGACTATTAAGACTTCAAAAAAAGTGTATCAGAGCAATTTGCCAGGCAGACTATCTTGAAATGTGTAAACCACTTTTTAGAAGTCTAAATATCCTGCCCCTTCCCTGCTCATACATAAAATGTGCATGTTGTTTTGTAAAAGATCATCCTCATCACTTTAGTAAATATCATGATGTACATACTAGGCCAAAAAGAACTCAATATTTAAACTTTCGTTGTCATAAACCGGCAGGTAATAAATATATTTATAGGAAAAATATTTTCAAATGTGTATAGAGATACATTATAGTAGATATCTTAACAAATAATAAAATTCATGAAAAATTTTACTAAAGTGAGGTCTCCAAATAACAAACGCATTTTTACCATCTTTTTAGGGATCCGTACCTCAAAATAAAAAAACTGAACCCTTATAGGATCACTTTGTTGTCCGTCTGTCTGTCTGTCAAGACCCTTTTTCTCACGAACGGGTAATGTTAACAGGTTGAAATTGATAACGAATATTAAAGTTAATAAACCACACAAGATCTGAAAATTTCAATTTATTACAACGACGCAATCAAAAGATATGGCTTTTTATGTCCTCATCTCCATACATTTATGCAGTAAAGCAAAACCTACAGGGTGACCTAACATTATGAAATTCGGCAAGAAGCTAGGTCTCACAGTACAAATAAAGGGAAAAGTCTAAAATCATCAATTATTTCAATTTTTCTCACAACTAATAGTAACCAAATAAGGTGAGCTCCCGTTTCAAGAACTTGTCTATTTAAGAGGGGTCAAGTTGGATGGTCGCGGAGTTTTTAAAGTCAAAGAGCAAAAGCTTTTAATATATCTTATGGTAGATAGGTACGGAACCCTTAGGGTGCGAGTCCGACTTGCACTTGGCCGGTTTTTTGTTATAGCTCATCTCAAAAACGAGACCAAATACTAGCGTTAAACTTGTAAGGC
Source organism: Athrips mouffetella (assembly GCA_947532105.1). Taxonomy (NCBI): domain Eukaryota; kingdom Metazoa; phylum Arthropoda; class Insecta; order Lepidoptera; family Gelechiidae; genus Athrips; species Athrips mouffetella. Next base: position 33,804,834 of record OX383957.1, on the reverse strand, counting down.
CACAGAGAAGATGGATGGAACGTGTGAAAGATGATATGAAAAAAAAGAAGCAAATATTGAGAGGACGGCTGATCAGCGACGGTTGAATGAATGATGCGACTTCCGAAATATAGCGTCTAACACCTGATTGTCTGAAAAGTTAGATGATGAAGTTAGAGACAAACGCTAAGCTGTTGGTCCCGACTGCTATCTATGGATATAGTCGTTAATCAGCCATGTCAGAGGCCTTTGGCGGCTCAGCAACTCTGCCCAGGGTTTGTGAGGTCAGTCATCGACCTTGTTACCTACAAGATGTGTGACGTCTAATAATTTCTAAACTTATAATATGAATGTTTGTTGCAGGTAGTATCATCGATGAGACACAAGATAAGGGTGGCTTATCTACTGCACTGGTACTCACCGACGTTTATACGTAAGAATATTTTTTTTTATCCCAGATTTCTTGATATTATTTTAAGTACCTATATTTTTTATAACATGTGTAAAGAACTGGTTACCGTGGGCGTGATAAGTCAACATAACTGAACAAGTTTAATTGAATAAAGCGCACGCGCTTTGCTGTCTTATCAGTGTTTAATTATTTCACTCATAAGACAGTAGATATCATGGGCGGTGGTGACCACTTACCATCAGGTGGCCCACCTGCTCGTTTAGCTGCTTGTGACATAAAAAAAAAACTTTCAGAAACTGAAGAAAAGATAAGCCTCCCCAAATAAAATTGCTTTGATTGGACAGTTTGTATGAAGAGGAAGAGCTTATTTTCATTTCCTGAATCTTTTATTTACTGAAAGTTGTTTAGTTATGTTGACTGTTTAGTGCCCTTTCAGCCTGACAGTGTGTATAGGGTTTCAATGATTTTCTGTAAAACTTTTTGAAGGCCGATCAGCTGATCATTTTGTACGGAGCATTTTAATTTTTCTTTGATTTTCCTAAATTTATCATAGAATGTAAGTTGCGGCAGTTACGGTCCAAAATAATATCTTAAAAGTTTTAACACAAATTGAATAAAACCGAGAAAATCAATATCCAAACATCTACTGTAAATCGTGCCTCAAACTACAAAAATCAGCGCTAGCTACTGAGTAAAGTGAGTTTCACAAACGAATGTGACGTTTAGTAAACAAAATTACATCCATTATGAACGGAAAAGTATGAGACATATGGATATCTACCTATAATTTCTGACTTATTAGAAGCCAGTTGCACAAATCATCTTTAAAGATAAAACAGAAAGAGTCAGCAATATACTTAAAAGAACTTTAGCTTTAAAGACACTTTGTGAAACTAGCGTTAAACTATATACGTGAATTGTAGTTAACTTAGAACATACGAATCCACAAGATATTTCCATCGACTTTCAAAAATATGATTTATTCGGTTTATAATAGTAATTTGCCTAACATATGCACAAATAAAGTTTTTTTCATCCTGCATCTCACTACACACCTACCTATATTCGTACGTATACACGTATTCAGCGGAGTATCCTCAAGGTCGACGCGTGCGCAGCCGCGGTCGCTCCCCCGAGCGCAGAGCAACGACCCCGCTACCACGTGCTCGATAGTCGCCCGACGATTAACGTTAATAGGTCGATTATACCTGCTATAGTAGGGGGTATCACAATAATTAAAAACCTGTAGAGACAGACGGAAGAATTATTACTAGGAGGCTCCTGTTGGCAAAATTTGTTTGAGTAAGAAACTGTTTGAGTAAGAAAGTGCTAAGCGAATATCTAGCGATACCAAAATTTTTATACTTGTCACTTTTTTACAAGACGCTACTGACGCAATTCATGTGACAATGTCATTTTTAGCGTACTAATATGAATGAGAATATTTTAATTTAAAAAAAGCATACAAGTGCAATGCTACATATTTTTGTTAACCAATCAGCTGATTTTGCCGCTCTTACTGTGCGTTAGATACAATCACAAATATTTTGTTTATTACAATAAAATATTACATTTTAATAATATTGTCAACTACCTATATTTTCCCCTTTTTTATTATTTAGAAAATCCTAGAATCAAAACATGTGGCGCATACCATATACGTAATATATTTTACATCTCTTATATTCGGTAAGCAAGTCCTTATTACCACCAAATGGGGCTTGTAGGTGACCAATTAGCACTCTAGGGTAATAATGTAGCTAGAAAAGCCCTAGGGCGGTAAGTAATTAAATTTTGAAAGAATAGTGTTTTTTTTTTATTATTTACCGCCCTAGGGCTTTTCTAGCTCCATTATTACCAAATGGGGCTTGTAGGTGACCAAATAAGACAGCTAAGAGCCTCCGTGGTGTAGTGGTTAGAGCGCTCGGCTCTCGATCCGGAGGTTCTGGGTTCGATTCCCGGTGGGGACATGTCAAACATAAATCTCTTTGTGCGACCTCCCCAGTTTGGTTAGGACATTGCAGGATGAATCACCTGATTGTCCGAAAAGTTAGATGATTCCGTGCTTCGGAAGGCACGTAAAGCCGTTGGTCCTGACTACTATCTACGGATTTAGTCGTTAATGAGCCATGTCAGAGGCCTTTGGCGGCTCAACAACTCTGACACCAGGGTTTGTGAGGTCGGTCATCGACCTTGCAACCCACACGATATGATGATGATGATATGATTACCCTAGAGCGCTAATTGGTCACCTACAATTTGGTGGTAATAAGGACCTACTTACCTCACAATCGAGATGTAAAGCAAAGTGTTAGCTCGGGTGTAAGCATCAATTGCACCCTCGAACTATAGGCGCCCTCGCTGCGCTCGTGCGCCTAAATATCTCGGGCTGCAATTGATGCCTTACAGCCGTTGGCTACTAATCTACTATTTCATATTATTTTCCCGATAAATAGGTATTAACGTTTAAGACTATACCTTAAAAATATTAAGGCTAGGCTGGATCGAAACATGTCGGTCCTATGCCATCTATATAAAACGTGAGCTTAGCCGTGGAAGTACATAATTATGTGTAGGTAATACTCACGAGTCGTTTAGTGATAAAAAGTTTAAAGTTTATGAACTATTTTCATAAACTACAAACAGTTTTTTTTTTGCAAATGTTCGTATCGATCAAACTTCATTAAATTTTGTAAATTATGACATCCTCCTTACCTGCTTTTCATGACCTTTAAGAATGAAATACTATCCTTCCATACAGTGAACAACGTTTCAGTAACTCTATAGAATAAACTGTAGGTAAACATTTCTGTTTGCAAACATATAAATGTAACTATGTATGTATGTATATCATTTATTCATATTAAAACATAAAAAGTTTACAAAAAATTTACTCTGCCAAACTGCGCAGCAGTTTGTTGAGAAGCTCTCACTCTATAGTGACACTATGACCACAGGTATACCTACAGTTAACCGCACATCAATACGACCACTTAGGTGCAAGCCAGACAGAACGGGCGCGGCGCGCTTCGGGTGCGGCCGAGGCGCGCTTCGGTTGCGCCCGAGGCGCGCTTCGAGCGCCCCCGTGGTACACTTTTCGGCTGGACGACGCAATCGATGGCAGCGGACTGTGCTGTGCGGCGGCGTGCCGGCGGTCACGCCGGCGGTGCGCCGGTGGTGCACCGACAGTGCGCCTTAGGCACGCCGTCTCGTCGCCTGTTCAAATCACATGCATACAAAATGTAGGAGAACGACGCGGTGCAAGCCAGACAGAAGAGGTGCGCTGAAGCCGTGCCGTGCGGCGCACCTCTTCTGTCTGGCCTGCGCCTTAGACGGCTTAATAGTTAACATCAAAGATTTCGGACCTCCTTGCTTCGCTCGTAATAGATACCTTGCTAATTAATTTTACTATGGGATGACATCTGCCAACATGTCCCAAATTTTTATGTCAAATCATCAATGATCACTAGGAAATATTCAAAATGACCCGTCAAATCCATAGAACGACGCCTTCACTACCTTGTGACACATTATTTCTTTAATCCTCCTTCTAATTACTCTTATTTTTCTGTGGTTAATATACAAGAATATTTTTTAAGTTTCCGTACAAAAAGGGTGGAAAACGGGACCCTATTGATATGCCTCCGATGTCTATCTGTCTGTCTGTGAGCGGGCTGTATCTCACCAACCGTGATAGGTAAAAAGTTGAAATTTTCACAGATAATGTATTTCTGTTGCTGCTGTAATAACAAATACTAAAAATAAAAAATAAATTAAGGGGGGTTAAGAATATATGCTTTATATATTTTAGCTCAATTGTAAAAACGGGAACAGTAACAAACGTGAAAATTGGTATGTTTATGGTGCATAAGTTATAGAATAACAACAAACAATAAAAACTGGTCAAGTGATTGTCGGACTCGCGCGTTTCTAACACACTTTTGCGTGACTGCGCGTCCATTATTAAGACGATATTATTATTGTTAGTGGTACAGAACTCTCGGTGCGCGAGTGAGACTCGCACTTGGCCAGTATTTTTGACCTGATATGCGTATATGCCTACCTGAGGTCAAATGCATCAACTTTTGTTCTACGACTTTGCTAAAAACGACCAAAAAAAAAAATCTGCTCCCATACGAAATTTAATGGCAAGTCGAAATTTTTTGGTCATTGTAAGCAAAGTCGTCAAGTTATAGCTTTTGACCTCACTTTTATGATGGACACACGCATATCAGGTCATGGTTTTATTGTATGCAATTTTTAAAGTGTCGGGCCTATGCCACCCTATTTATGAGTCTGATAATTCGAATTATTCATAATTGAACATTATTCATAATGTCTAGTCATTATTAATAATGACTGATTTATCACTTCATCCATGACATGTATTTAAATCAACGCTTAAATCTCTACGATAAGACTAGACACAAAACATTTAAATATAGAATCGCGTCGTCAGTGACCAGTAGTAACCCGCAGGACCGTCCACATAACTGTAAACAGCCAGATTCCCGTGCTATCCCGAGAAAAAAGAAACAAAAAACCTTCGAGCGTTGACCCCCGTCGGACTGGTTTTACATTCGGCCAGTGACCAACTCGGAAGGATATTGGGAAGGAACCTTTAGTTATTTCGTTCTATTTTTAAAAGTGATTGAGGGTTCGTTTTTTGGAGATTTAATTAAGGAGTCGGGATTCAGGATGTTGTTTTGTTTTTTAATCCGTGTGAGTTACCGTTTTGAGAAGGGTAACGTTGAATAAATTTGGTTTAAATTAATCCTTTCGATTGTTTGAACATGTAACTTTATCGTAATTTTTGAACTATGAGATTTAAAATTGTGTCAGCTTTCATTGAAATCATTAATAGTTACGTTTTTCATTAAGTCTTTTACACTGATTGATGTGATGATAACTAATAAAGACCGCTCTGCGTGTGGATCCAACTAGAAGCACAAAGGTTGACAGTTCAGTTAAGGGAGTATTTTAATAAACTCATTCTGAAAAATCTAGTACAACAGTTTCTTTCCACGAAAAGGGATCTGGATAAGCTCCCGAAAAATCACGTATTTCTTAGTCACCGCGAAACTCAAACAATATTTTTTTCATGTAACAAGTGAGCAAACGAGCAGGTAGGCCACTTGATGGTAAGTGGTCACCACCGCCCATACGACAGCAAAGCGAGTTGCTCACTTTAAGAAATATGATGGTATGTCTCATTTGCTGGTAATTTCACTGGCTCCCTTGCCATTCAAACCGAAATACAGCAGTGCAAACACTGCTGCTTCACGGCAGAGAAAAGCTAAGGGGTGGTACTTCCCCAGACGGACTTTCCACGAAAGCCCTATCACCTCCACTATATCGTTGACTTTATTGAAATGCAGGGTTTTGATCCCTACAAATTGTTAAATATGTTTCAGATGGAACATCGCAACAGTCAACAAATTTCATACATATATTTAGACATCACCATACACGCACCGTGGGTCTGTGTGGTGCCGGTAAAGAAACCCGTGGATGTTGTAATAGGCGACTAATAATGAATTTCTGTGTATCGTACCATCCCACAAACTTCGGATACCAACAATAGCAGTCGCCAGTCGCAATGCTTACAACTCTTACAAGCGTGGTGACTATGGTAAATCCCCTCCAAAGTACCACGCGTTTTTGCTGGTGTTCTAGAGGGAGCTCCTTGTCCTGCAGTGGACGTTTAAAGGTGATCTGTCACGGCCAGCTTAGCCCCGAACGCAACTAGATGGAGCCACTGCTGCAAATATAAGGTTTTATTTTTTAATGCAATATGTACCAACTATATATGTGCAAAAAGTTGATTCGCGTAAATTTCATCGTGCAACTTCAACGCTTAACAACAATTTCGATAAGAAAAATATCTCCATATGTCCACTAAAATCAATTACTCTCGTCAGTCCGTGTTTACATGAGTACGATCACTCACACATCCACACAAAGCTGTTTTGACCGCACGCCCACAATCGTATAATTGAACCAAAAATTGCTAACAAAAATAGTACTTTTAGTACATTAACTATATTTTTGTATTAATTGGTGAAAAATTTAACTAAAAATAGCAGTATTCGTTCGTTTTTCAACAGAATTTAAGTCATTAAGAATGCAAGTCATTTGAATTTTTGTATGGAAAACGGATCGCCTTAATGGGATGTTATGATGATGATGTGCGCACAGATTGCCAATCGCTCCTTTCTGTTTATTGTCTTAGCAATAGCAATTCATACAAATACTTTTGACAAAAGAACCAAAAACACACACCATCATCCTTTTCAATTTCTTTACAAATCAATTATAAAACTAAAATTAACATTTTATTGCTCATAAACAAAAGTCAAGGGTAAATTCTGAACAAGAACGCACGATGCATTTGTAGCAACATGCTTTGACACAGTCTTTAGCATAAACATAATACTTGATATGAATTATGCAACAGACATTAAAGAAAGGGCGACAGAACGTAGACAACACTGTCTATATGGTTCCTTTGAAATAGTTTAGAATCCTTACTTAAGCAAAAAAAAAACATAAATAGGTCATTGTTTTTGTATCAATAAAACATTGTTTTGCGAAGTCCAGTGATTTTACTCATGAATACAAGCAACTTTACAAAAAAAACTTACTCGATAACATTTTTTCGACTTTCCATACAGAATGAATGAATTTTATGTAAGTATACAGGGTGTTAATTTAATTGCGTGCCATAGCTTAAGGGGTGTTTCAGTTACGATAAAGGAACACAAAAAAAATATAAAAAAAAAACCTACTGAAAAAAAAAAACTAAAACTGCATTGAAACTTAATAAACGTGGAGCAACTTCGCTAGCGCGCGAGTATCAGTGAATATAGTAGGCACATCATCATCATCATATCAGCTGAAAGACGTCCACTGCTGGACATAGGCCTCCCCTAAATATCTCCAAGACGACTACGTAACAGAAACTCTTTCGTGCGCTTTTGATAGCGCGCCGATTCGCGCGGTCATTGCCCTCCGCGTTAGTTTAGTTTCAATGGAGTTTTAATTTTTTTTGTAGGATTTTTTTAAATAATTTTTTTGAGTTTCTTTATCGTTACTGGACCACCCCTTAAGCTACGGCACGCAATCAAATTAACACCCTGTATATGTGTATTTATTTATTCTATGTCTTTGTCTTATTCTGTTCTTTGCAGCGCAACGCAAGCAGTAGACAAGGCAAGCAGGTGCCCACCTATAATATAATACAACCGACATTAGCACCTACATACAACAATTTGTTCCCCGAACCATACAATTTGCATCTTTTCAAGGCATTCTTGGGAAGGGATTTACCACGCTTTTGAGCGCTGTGGCTGGCGACCGCTGTTGTTGGTGACCGCAGTATGTAAAATGGTACAATACATAGAATGATGCTGCTGCCCATCCTCTGGTTCATAAGCCCTTAGTCACCTCTTACGACAACCACGGGTAGAGATGGGTTGGTACTATTCTTTGACGGCACCACACGGGACACCACGGGTTTTTCTGGAAGTCTGGAGGGAGTCCTGCAGTGGACGTTACATGGGATATGATGAGTAAGGCATTTTACGTCTTTGAGCTAATCGTCAATGGAGATAGAGTTTGAATGATAACCAAATGTTATAAAAGTACAGACAAAAATTTACCCTGTTACAAAATAATATCTTATCTATAACCATGAAATAAAAATTATGACCAGGGCCTAGAGCCAAGTGGCTTTCTTCCATTGCAAACGCCAGTACAATGAAATGAAAATGTATAGGATTGACATTAGCTAACGAAATGTTGCGTGACAGCTAATGTCAATCCCATATATTTTTTTTATATTCTATAGCGTTTGCGATAATAGAAAGCTACTTGTCTCGGGGCCCTGTCTCTTTACTTAAACATTTTATTATTAAAGTACTCATGTCTTTAAAATCTACTTCACCCAATTATTCATACACAAAATTGAAATGAATTCTTATGTGTTCTTAGCATCAATTTATTATTTACATGATACCTGTTATTTGATTTGTCGTCGCGATAACCGATTGTTTCTCACGGGCCACCCAAACGTGACCAAATCTCGGAGTGACCAAGGCAAGCTCACTCAACCTACATGGTTCACGAGCACGTATGCTTGTTGTTAGGGATGGGATGAACCTGGTAATGGAACTAGTATCAAGGTCATTGTTGTTGTAGTAACAGTTTGAGGTAATAGGTTCCTTCCATTCCATAATAGGAATGGTTCTCAAAACTGATAAATTTAGTTATTTGTTTTATTGATGTGGAAGTATATTTTTGTTGCATTCAGTAAATATATTTCTACTTTTATTATTACTAATTATTATAGTAAGAAATCGTAAATTACACAAATTTAATCACTCCCTCCACCACATTAGCCCGCAAAGAACTTATAGAATCGTATCTTCTTTTACATCATAAAATTTGAGTAAAGAAAAATCATTTTTACTCAAACAAAAAAAAAAATAATTACAGGTAATTTTCTTCGAGATAGTTATTATTAGTTTGTTATCCTAATTTCAATTTGTATTGAAAACATCAATTTTAATGTCAAGGCAAAACGAATACCAAATTATTATTTTTACAAACATTGACATAATCGCTCTTCTAGGTCTGCTTACTTTCTGTGTGGCTCTACTTCTTCTATTGTCATTGAAGTAAACAATTTGTTGCGTCTTTTGCTATCGCTTAACTTGTGAGGCGTCTAAAAAAATGTGAATATTTATGAGGAAGAGTAGAAGGAAGGGGAGGCCTTTGCAGTGTTACACAAAAAATCAGACATATTAATAACCATAATTTATTATTATATCGTTTTATTATTTTATATCTGTTTTTCTTTTCGTATTAAAACAATTTACGGACTTATTTTTAGGTACTTGACTGACGAGTCCTTAACAATAGATAACTTACTATTTATTTTAAATCCCCGACACATCACTAAAAGTCCCAAAAACCCGTTGCGTTAACGGTCGTACAGTCGGACAGACAAACACTTTATATTAGGCAATTAGGATGAACAGGACCTCAAACGGACCGACAGACGGACAAACAAAGCGCCATTTTTACTGCTTTATGATACTAATACTAGCCGTACTTGTTACTAGAGTATTTATTTAAAATAAAGTTATATTATGGTAATGTTCGGGTAACATAGAAATGTTTTCGGTAAGATCAAAGTTACGGCTTTGTACTACAAATCCCGCTGAGAAAACACGTGGTTTAACTAAATTAGTGTTTAATATTGAAGGTTTAAATTTTCATATTATATAAAACATTTAGTTCCTCTAAAAGAACCCTTACAATTCAACAGAAAAACTTTTAAATCTACTACCGCAAGGCAGCAGCTTTTGTTTAATTTTGCTCTCTATGTACACTCGCATGAACAGCGCGATATCAACTAGCCGCACTTGACTCGATAGATCGCAGAGCCAAGTAGCTCGTCGGTAATGAGATGCTGGTGAAAACTAGGTTTCACAGTCTAACCCATCACCGCAAGGGTGCATGTTTGTCGGTCTTTTACAGATTGTACTTCGAAGAATGTGCTCAAGAGCTCCATAAGCTTATTCCACTATCCTCCTTCTACAATCGGGAGTCCAGACGCACTGCAGGATATCACCCACACTTGGTTGATATTCCACACATTCGCACAAAGCGCTTTTAAACATCTTTTATTATGCGCACGGCTAAAGAGTAGAATTCTCTGCCTGCGTCTGTGTTCCCGAGTTATAACCCTAATCTATGGGCAAGCTCGTCCCATCGTTGACCTCAGAGTAAGCCCATTGCCAATAAATCACCTTAATTGGTTACTATTAGTTGTGAGAAAAATTGAAATAATTAATGATTTTAGACTTTTCCCTTTATTTGTACTGTGAGACCTAGCTTCTTGCCAAATTTCATAATTTTAGGTCAACGGGAAGTGTAGGTTTTGCTTTTTTGGAGATGAGGACATAAAAGCCATAGGTATCTTTTGATTGCGTTGTTGTAAAAAATTGAAATTTTCAGATCTTGTGTGGTTTATAGAATTTAATATTTGTTATCAATTTCAACCTGATACCTCTTCTAGTTCGTGAGAAAAAGGGTCTTGACAGACAGACAGACAGACGGACAACAAAGTGATCCTATAAGGGTTCCGTTTTTTATTTTGAGGTACGGAACCCTAAAAATGACTTTAGGCCCTGTAGCTATTGAAGTGAAAATATACCTAACAAACAAAGTCCAGTCCAAGGTAGGTTTTCTATTCCACCAGAGCTGTGCCAGATAGCTAAGCCGTGAGCTGGAAAATTCCGACCAATAGGATCGCGCCATTTTTTCTAGTTTAGAACTACGCTGCGCTTAACTAGGAAAATTATTATACAAAAACCCAGCACAGATCTGGCTGAAAGGTACTCTAAGGGTGAATTTCTACCAGCGCTGTGAGCTGGAAAATGGCTACCAATAAGATTGCTCCATTTGACAGTGCATCTGACAAGTTAGCAAAATGGCGCAATCCAATTGGTTAGAATTTTCCCAGCTCGCAGCACAACACTGGAGGAAAATCAGCCTTAGACTTGGACCTCTAATTTTGAAATGTTTTTTTTTTATGCTTTCAATATTTGAAACTAAGCATTTTTTGTTACTGTTGGAGGGTAAGAAAAATTTGTGCGAAATTTCGGATCTCAAATGATACACAAACATTTGGCTCGACGTGCGGCCAGCGAATCAAAAATTGAGTTCCAGATTGTGTATCATGTATGATACGACAAACTGGTTGACGCAATATACACGCAATCCTTAGTATATAAGAATTGCAATCACAAAAATAAACGGCATGAATTTCTAAGCAGATTTTTTATACAAACTTTCATTACACAACTTAAATTTTGAAAATAAACTCTCTTGTTTTACTCCTTCGAGAAACGATTTGTGGTACAGTAGAAAATCTATTAATTTTCACTTTTCTGACATGGGAATTGATGGACTCTCCGTTTATGCTTTGTTCCCTTATTTCACCCCTTTGCTTCATAGAGAATCAACTGTAAGTAAGAGTAAAAAGGCAACTAGTTATAAAGAGGCTTTTTTCAACAGCCTAATATTCAGGGATCATAAGGAACTACAAATAAGGCCAAATCTAAAATTAGGAACACCATAGCTCACTGACCCACTGACCAACATAAGCCCACCCCCGAAGCGGATTCACACAAAAAAGTCCTATCACGAAGTTAATTTTTAGGACAACCCACACGCTGCGCCCGCATCGAAAATTTGTCGCGCGCCGGTCGAAACAGCCTATACAACTCAAACGAGAGTGAAAGAGACGGCTATACTCGGAACAGTGTCACCTAACGGTACCCACGCGGAAGTGTGTCAGTAGCGTAAACAAAACCAGCAAGCCGTAAGATCGTAAGCGCCAGCATTAACCAGTTCTGAATAGCAACCTTGACCCGACCACTTACAATCGGAAGTCGTTTGAAAATAGATCGCGTTTTCGATTTTCACGCTGGTGATTCGCTACAATAGATGTCCGCTTCTGTTGTGTCTACTCTGCAAGTCCAGTTTGAAACCTACCTCAAGGCTAGACAATTGGAAATAACATGCTCCTAATAGCTCGGAACTTTTAACCCATTTCGCTGGAAATAATGATTGCGGTTTCCATTTCGTTTTATTATTTGGTCTCATGTTCACATGTCTGCACTAATGCGTCAGTGTATGCTTGTAATTAATAAAACAGCTGAGAGTGTGTGGCCTTGACAATGTATTTGATTGAACTTGAATGACGGTGTTTGGAAGAATATCAATGAGAGAATGACAGTGATTCTTCGACATATTTGACTAATTTCGTATTGTGTGCTACTTTGCTCTCGTTGTAATGAAACTATTTACTATTTTAAGAACAAATAATATTTTTAACGCACAATATCAATAAAAAAAATGCTAGAGAATCAAATAAAGTGACTTTATAGTTTGTTATTAAAAAGATAATTAGAAAATAAATAGCTAACTATTTTGATGATTCGGTTCCATACAAACCAAATAAAATAGTAAAATTAACAAAATAAATTAAAATATTAGATTATCTTTTTTTTATGTCACTTGTGGGCAAACGAGCAGGTGGGCCACCTGGTGGTAAGTGGACCGCCGTCCGCCCATGATACCCACCGTCTTATTAGTAAAATAATTTGATACTAATAAGAAAACAAAGCGCGTTACCCACCCTGAGAACTAAGATGGTATGTCTCATGTGCCGGTAATTTCACTGGCTCCCTTACCCTTCAAACCGAAACCCCACAGTGCAAACACTGCTGCTTTACGGCAGAAAAGGGCAAGAGGGTGGTACCTACTAACTTAGACGGACTTTTCACGAAAGCCCTACCACCATCTACCACCACAAAAATCTATCACCAAAATCATCAAAAAATATCTAAGAATAGCTCCGCCATTCTGATCCGAATCCAAATTCATATTTCGCCGTAACTTTCACTGCGCACAGTCATCGGAGCGAAAAATGTTTAGTGTCAACTTTTTCTTTCCCCAACATGCTAATTTACTAATTTACAACTCCGTCGAGTTGTAGAGCGAGACGAATGTCAATCGGCTAGAAATGAACCGTTCTTGTAATAAGTGTGTCCAAAAAGACACATGTATTTGGGAATACTTCGCATTTTTTAACTTCCGTGGCCCATTTTAGTTGCGCCCCGTATAGAGAGACTTAAATGGTATCAAAACAGCTTTCCCAGGATTGATAGATATGCGCAGACAAATCATATAATTCGCTATTTACAAATAGCGGGTAATTGTAAACAGTTGGAACATTGTAAAACAGCGTCAGCGACTAAATGGAATAGAGGTCAATGGGTTTAGATCACTGATGCATTTTAGGTTTGTGCCCAGGCAAAGTCATCCGGAAACCCTGCGAGCAGTAAAGTTGGGTTAGGTTATTTTGCAACCACAAAGCAAGAGCTGAGAGAGCACAGCAAGCGAAACGTAAGTCAAAGTTAGAGACTTTGACTCGTGTTTCAAACAACGAATTTTGATCCCTTTTTTGGCTTGAACCAAAGATTTAAGGAAAGGTTCAGAAAAAGACTGGATTTATACCATAATACTCAACAACTTTACCAAATATGCATTAGCTGGTTTAGACACATAAGAGTCACGGAGTAAGGAAGGGGAGAGGAGATGATTATATCAGTCGAGCCGTGATTCAATCAATTGAGCCATGACGTCACGAAAGGGGGCGGGGCATACGCCATTTCCTCTTTTTACTTACTCCGTGCATAAGAGTGGTTATAGTTTTTGGAGATATTTTATTTGGAAAATTTGTATTCTTCGAACTTTGAGCTTTTGTTGCTTAAGAAAGCAAAGCATCGTTGATCCTGACTGGGCACCATAATGATTCCCAGTCAGTGGGTTGCCAAAAGTAATTTCACGTTTTCCTATCTTCGAAAGGCATGTTCATTTCATCCCATCATTTACTATCGTAGAGAGTGCTGGTCGTTTAGCCAAGATGTGATATGATGTCAAATGACCTCTATTTGATAGCTAGATCAAATCAAATCAAATCTATCATTTGTTGGATATTAAAATATCTTAATGACGTCAGGTAAACTACATCGCTTCACAAACAATGTGGTACCATAGCGGGAAAAAAAGAAGCCACGATAAAAACCCACGCGCTCTTTTAAATGTTTTGATATACAACAAACATAAGTCAGTTTTAATTTTGAATTAGCCTGTTAGAACCGTAGCCTAATCCCATGGATTATTCTCTTCTAGATAATCTGATATTTTATAATAACCCTTCTTATACAATTTCTGCTTGATAACAGTTTTGAATTTATCTAACGGTAAACTTTTTCCTTATTATAGAAGCGTATACATTGACCTTTATATGTTTTATATTACTAATTTTGTGAACACGGCTGACATGAGGAGCAAGTTGATTCTTGTTTCTTATGTTGACACTGTGCCTGTCACAATTTTTCTCAAAAATATGTATATTCAGTTTAACATATATTAAACTCTCATAAATGTATTGCGACACAAAAGTCAAAACGTTGATTTCTTTAAATTTATTTCGAAGAGATTCTCTAGGCTTCATTTTATAAATTGCACGAACAGCTCGCTTTTGTAGTATAAAAATAATATTTGCATACGCAGCATGACCCTATAACAAAAGGCCATATGACATGAGACTATGGAAATAACTGAAGTAGACTAACCTTGCGGTGTCCACATCCGTCAGAGCTCGTATTTTTTTCACTGTGTACCTATGCTGCAGAACTGAGTCTGTTCGACAATTCATTAAAATCAGAGTTATTCAAGCTTTTACTAATTTTTTTTCTGACACACGCACGGCCGGCTTAGTGGGTGATTCGGACTCTCGCAATTGTCAACCCATATTTGGACTATAGGTAATAGTGTTTGAATTTATTTCCACACTGTATAAGACATCTAGACTAGCGTGAGACGTATTCTAATGATGGTGTCCTAGAAACGGTTGCCGCACTTGTATAGATTTCTGGAGCGCGACTAACTACTCCATTATTTTAAGTAAATTTATTTAACTCTATATTTTAAGATTCAAACTGTGGAATAACAGGGTTATTTTTAAGCCGCAATCATACCTTCCTACATTCAAAGACTAATTAGGCATACATTACTGGGAGGTTTGGTTTTGTTAATACAAATATCCTTACTTCAACGAGCAATGTATTCCGAATCGTTTTCTGAGTTAAGGAAGGTGTGGTGGTAGAGGATTTACACTTTAACCTAACTTTACTTGAGAGAATATACAACAAAAAAAAAAAATTTGTTTTCCCATACAAAATGCTCTGTCATTGGGTTTTGTATTGGACGATCAAATTGTTTTCATGTTTTTGACCTATTTTATTTGTTTCGAAAAGTTGTTCCGAAAAGTTGTTCAGTTTATGGTCAGAGTAACGTATCAAAATTTTTGTAGTGACAAAAAAGACCATGGCAAGTTTCTTAACTTTTAGGCTATTTAGGGTTCCATATTCGAGTACTTAGGACGAAAATAAAACTCAATTAGAGACTTTCCGGTGTATGTTCCTCAAAAATCTCATAGATGGCGCTGATAGTATGCTCCAGGTTCAACACCCTTTGCTTTTGGTCAGAATGATCCAAAAGAAGTTTTTACTATAATATTGGACAAAAGAGAATCTATACGGCGTTATTTTTTTTCCCCGGATAGTGGTTCTGCCCATAAAACTGAAACCAGTCAAAACTGTTTTTGGTTTATAAAAGCAAAGATTTTTCCCGCAAATTCGCTTCTGGCACTTTCCGCCGGGAAATCGTAATGTACAAAGCCGCCGAACTGAATGTATGAATCGCCAAATGAAACAATGATAATGATAGTGAGTGACTGTCATGCATGTCATATCAAAATGTCATAAGAAAAAGTATACACATTATGACCAGTTTTCTTCAAAGAGGTTCCAGCGCGCGCGATTGGTAAGTGTCCCCAACTCACCGACGCGACGGTATGAACTAATTCATGCGCCCGTGTGGTGCCGAAAAAGAATAGTACCAACTCATCCCAACCCGCGGTTGTCGTAAGAGGCGACTAAGGGTCTATGAACTGGAGGAAGGGCAGCAGCATCTTTCTGTGTATCGTATCTTACATACTGCGGTCACGAACCACAGCAATGGCTAGATAGATAGATAAATACTTTATTGTCACACACAAAACACATTAACAATAAAAGGAGACTCTTAAATCTAGGGTGACAAAGGCGATCTTATCGCTAGGAGCGATCTATTCCAGACAACCTTTGCATGCAGGAAAGTTTGAATGAAAACTGTAGTAGTGTGCCAATATACTTATAATATTAATATACTACTGCAATACAATAAATAGCTGCAACGCCTGCAACGCTTACAAACATTGGTGGTTCTTTTCATGATTAGATCAGTAAAATTGTGTCCGCAAATCATCTTTTTGTCGATGAATATCGAAGGAAGAACAAAAATTAATTCTTTTATTTAGCCAGAGTAAATAAGTAATAAAATACGATGATTTAAATACCTACGTAAACTTTCGTTAATTCGTAAATTTGATCTCACGGTAAGCATGTGTAAGGAAATTTAGTCTGAGTTATTTTTGTCTATAAAATTTATAAGTACATTCTCTTTTGTCCAATATTATAGTAAAAACTTCTTTCAGCTAATTGCAAAGAGTTTTAAACTTCGAGCTTACTGACATTGCCATCTATAAAATTTTTGAGGAACATTCACAGGAAAGTCTCTCATTACCTACCAAAGGTTGTTTTTTATCTGTGCATGCATTTTTTTGTAATGTTATGATGGATTAAAAAATACATACATAACATCACGCCTCTTTCCCGTTGGGGTAGGCAGAAACCACAGTCCTCCACCTGCTACGATCTTGACATACTTCCCTTGCTTCCTGTACTTTCATCAATCCTTTCATACATGCTAGTCGGTTTAGGGTACTTTTAACCTGGCCTTTATTCAGAACGTTCTGAATTTGGTCCTGGTACGTTCGCCTAGGCCTTCCCCTTCCAACGTTTCCATTCACTCTCGCCTGGTAGATCTCTTTCGTCAATCTTCGTTCATTCATCCTCTCTACATGACCAAACCATCTCAGCATCCCTTTCTCGATTTTGGTCGCGTAAAAGAAGGCGTAGTGACCAAAATCGAAAAAAATAAAACTCACAAATAGTAAAGTATGGGGACCCCCATACAAAAACCGTTCTTTTACCTTATTTATTTTAGTATCATAAAAACTGGTAGCTTGAACACTGAACAGCCCAATGCACGTCAACACTTTGACTATGAGCGGGTCTCAAGGGAGTTTCAAGAAATTGAAGCGTAGCCCTGGTTCAGCTTATATTGGTTTTGTTTAGACTCACTTGCTGTCATGCATACATAAAACAGGCCAAGTGCAAGTCAGACTTTCGCACCGAGGGTTCCGTACCACTAAGGTAAAAATAGCGTCTTAGTTAGGCGTAGTCACGCAGAAGGTGTATAAAATGTGTGGGAGTCCGACTCGTACTTGACCAGTTTTTAATACTATAGCTTATGCAATATAAACATACAAATTTTCACGCTTGTAAGTGTTCCCGTTTCAACAATAGAGCTTAAACAAAATCGAGCAGTGATCGCCTAAAACAACACGATTTTAGTGGGGAAGTGTAGCCCCCCTTATTTTATCATTTGAATTTTTCTCATAGTCATAAAACTTTATTGCTTACAACAGAATTTAATTTTTTATAGCGGCAACAGAAGTACATCTGTAAACATTTCAACTGTCTACCTATTACGGTTCATGAGATGCAGCCCGCTGACAGACAGACCGACAGACAGACAGGCCGACAGACATCGGAGGCATACTAATAGAGTCCCGTTTTTCACCCTTCGGGTATGGAACCCTAAAAAGAAATTTTAAAAAGAATCAGACAAAGTGTGAACAGGATAAAAGAAAAGTTACACAGTGGTTTTTAAACTACCACTGAAATGGGTAGTGTAACCGTCTGTGCGCCAGTCCGTCTCGCACATGGCCGACTCTTCGAACCTATAGTGACGCAGTTCTTGGTGATAGCGAAAAAAAAGCTATTATTATTTAATATTTAAGTGTAAAACTTAATAAAAATACTTTAACTTTTTTTTAATACTTTTATTAAGTTGTACAAGTACTAAGTTACATATTATTTGTACATATATTAACAGAAAACAAGTGTATATATTAAGCCGTTGTTATAAATATAAACTCTCAAATAAATAGCCAAAAACCAACAAAAACCCCCATTTTAAAATGTAATCAATCACGTAGAATGCAATCGCAAAGCATTTTTTTTATCAATTGCTCAATCGAGTTCAACGAACTACCAATCTATGACAATTTGCGAAAACCTCCAAGGTTGTGTTCTTGAAAGAGCGAGTCAAATCTATATTTTAATAGGTATTGGTTTTTTTCTCCAACATTGCAGCCAATTGCGTGCAAGCGTTGGCCAACGGTGCGTCGGCTTTGAGGTTTTTTTTTCTTCATAAATTTATTGTCACGCCATGTTGCGCATTCTTTTTCAGACAGTGATGAAAAACAGTCTGAAAAAATATTGTAATTTCAGAGATTGACAATCAGTTACTAATTGGTGCCGTTGATATTTAAAATACTAGCATACAGAAAGGATACTCTCTGCCCCCCTTGCAATCTACCCCGCACCCCGTGCGCACCCGCCCGCGAGATTCTCGTAGTACTTCTGACGGTCTTTTTCAAACTTTCAAATTTGGAATTCGCGCTCGATTTATGTAGTGTCCGGTTGTGTGATATTGTCTCACTTTGTTGACTCCGTCATGATTATATTGTTTTAATCGTTTTGTGTCCCGTGTGGTGCCGGCAAAGGATAGTACCAACCCATACATACCCGTGGGTGTCGTAAGAGGTGACTAAGGGTTATAAATTGGAGGATGGGCAGTAGCATCCTCCTTTGTATCTTACATCTTACTTACTGCGGTCACCTACAACCGCAGTCCATGGTGCCAGCCGTAACGCTAACAAGCGAGGTGACTATCGTTTCATGAACGATCATCACAATTAGAGCTCGTTCCCACTATGTCGGATATCGGATTCTGATCGGATTCTTTGACATTTTTTTCTTATTTTGACATTAAATATTATAATTACAATGAATTTGCTTTGTTTTACCTGTCTTTTGACATACTTTTATTTTGTTTTTTATTTTTATTTTTTATTTTTATTTTATTTCCAATATTATTGACGATCATATTATTCATTGACACCTGAACAATCTATGTAATTTTGAATTTGATAATATGAAATAAAGAAATCTAAATCTGATTTGAACAGCGCTATAGGTATGCGATCATATGCGAGCGTTGATCCGACACGACTTTTTTCCGGACGAGGGCTGACAAAACACACGATATTTTTTGTCGGATCCGACACAAAATCGTTGACGGACGAGTGTGAATAGCTTCATATAAAACTTTCTGCCACTGGAACGACCGATAAAAATCAGGACCGACATACGACATAGTAAAACAGCTCTTACGTAATTTAAAGAAAGTACTTATTTCTATATTTTGTCTTAACAATCTATTAATAATCACCCCGTGTCGATCATAATAATCTTACTTTTACACCCTGTATGAATCCAAACTATAAAGCAAATATCTTACTTCTACCACTATATAACTCACAATCTTCTCCACAATCAACCTGCATTCAATACACTACGAGTACAAGACCGCAATTACAAGAGCATTATAACTATGCATTTGCATCCTGATTTCGTCGGCCTGCGCCGGCGCAGTAATTGTGCGCAGCTCATTAACTATGCTGCTTATACTTAGATTATTTAGTAGGTCAGCTATCTGCCCATTCATCGTAGACTGAGCATTCTAGAGTTACCACCATTACAAACGTTTAAAAGACCACACAAAAATAAATCCAGACAGTTTAAATTACTCCGGAAATTTTAGTTTCAAATCATATTACTGTTATATTTTAGCTATAATTATCTGTGGTCATATTTCCTGCAGCCAACAAATATTTGCGACAGCATATTTTACGGTAGGTTTAGCATGCATTGCAAAAATCGACATATTCTAGATGTAACGCCGTTAATCCAATCATAGCAGCACAAATCCTGCAGCGCTAGCATGATGCCTTTGCACTTAGATAAATACTTTGTTTCTCGCATGACAATTCAGGTTATGATTAGTTATAACAAGAAACAGGAATCAACTTGCTTCTCTTGTCAGCCGTGTTCACAAAATTTGTAAAAAATATATAAAGGTCAATGTATACGCTTCTATAATAAGGTACCCACTGATATTGAAAGTTTACCGTTAGATAAATTCAAAACTGTTATCAAGCAGAAATTGTATAAGAAGGGTTATTATAAAATATCAGATTATCTAGAAGAGAATAATGCATGGGATTAGGCTACGGTTCTAACAGGCTAATTCAAAATTAAAACTGACTTATGTTTGTTGTATATCAAAACATATTTAAAAGAGCGCGTGGGTTTTTATTGTCGCTTCTTTTTTTCCCACTATGGCGCCACATTGTTTGTGAAGCGATGTAGTTTAGCTGACGTCATTAAGAGATTTTAATATCCAACAATGAATAAACGATTTTGACTTTTTGACTTTTATCTTATGTTGCAAGGGTGCAATCCTTGTTTATTTTTTCCAGTCCATTAGTTTGTATGTATTAGGATTAGTAGGTATTCAGTCTTACAATTTAAAAAAAAAATTACCACGAGCTGGACGACTGAGCTGGTCAGCCCTATACCGTCCATATAAAACGTCAGTTTATCCGTTTAAATACATAATAATGTCAAAATTAAAAATTTTCTTAATTTTATATTTATTATCTGCTAGCGCTCCTGATCGGTGGTCGGTGCTCACCAATATTGTTGAGTTCGAGCGAGTGTTAGAGACAACCCTCGTAATAAATATTTTCGAATAAAGTTCGTCTACGTAGATCTTATACCTCATGCTGAAACAAATTAAATGTCATATTTACTCGACATTAACTCACAGGCAAGAAAATATAAAAAATATCATAGTTTAAGAAAACGAAAAAACACGCTTTGATCACGCATTAAAAACTTAAAAACATCAGGTCCATAGCACCAAGCAAAATTAAAACTACTCATTGAGACAATTCTAATGATCCCGAACACGACTGATTTACTAGAAACCATTCCAGGGTTCCATGGTCCACCTTCCTGCTCCATCATGAGACCAGTTTCCATATTATTGCATTGTCATTGGAATTAGATACAACTGCAAAGTTTCAACATCCTACGACAACTAGAAGTGGGTGACATATGGCTTCCAAGATTTTTTTACATTGTTAGTTAGTTACAGGTGAAGCTAATAATAGCGTGTTAAAAAAGACAAACCCTAGCTGCTTTTCTATACACAATTTAGTCAATATAAATGCTTATGAAATAATATGTCTGCACGTTCAACTAATAAACAAATCCATGTCAAAATGTTGTCAACATCAAAGGACTCTATAGAGAACCGCCTGCCGTGTCCAATGCCGAAATAGTTCGCACCAACAAGTAGCGAGCGTGCGCAATCAACCAATCAGCTGCGCGTTTACGCGGCGTCCATTAGTCCCAATCTATTGTTGGCGACACTGCATTTTCTTAGCTTTGCATTACATTGATGACTGATGTCACTAAAGGAAAAATGAAAATCCGTGAATTATGGAAGTGACATGCGAATTCACCAGGTTTTTCAATTGGTTTGGTTTTTAAAGCCATAATTTGGTATCAGCGTTTTTTCTTCTGGGGCGACAGCTAAATCATTTTTACATCTCTGCAGCGACTGCAGCAGACTTAATAATAATTTCTTTTATATTTATTTGATAAACAAAAGGCCAACTGGCTACAAAATATGATAAGAAGCCTAATTATGAAAAAAAATAAGCGAATGGCAGGTTTTCATAAATAAAAAATTAGACAGAAATTAATCCAGTACGTAATTGATATGAAAACACATGCATTCTTGTTTTAGTAACTTACTTGCCAGTACAGTGTTTGCCATGGCATGAAGGTGTTCTGAGGATCAGCTTTTTATCAGATAGAGCGTAAGGAAAGCTGAGAAAAAGATGTATGGACTGTTCGAAAGATGATACCAAAAAGAAGGAAGCGAATGTTGAGATAACGGCTAATGGACAGAAATGAAGTTGCTGGACGTGTCGCGCTATCCCTTAAATATATTGGGATAAAGGCAAGCGAATGATGATTGCCCGTACAGTGTTTTCTTCCGATAACTTATATGTTTTGTGTTGTATTTATTTATGTTATTTTCACTAAGTGGAAACAGCCCCCCATAATTCCCTATTTTCCGTTTTCTAAACAGCCATGTACATCGTTTTCGCTCAGCCCGTGGCCATCTACAGGCCAGTTACGCTCCGAAGCACAACCGTGTTCCGACCGACAATGTTCTTATTTTTATTTACTGTTCGCATTGGCACTCAACCCCGTACTCTAATTTATTATTGCAATGTATCGTTTACAAAATTGTAATCGTCGCCCTAGAAATAGAATTTGGTGGTATGTTACTTTATCTTAAAGTAAATGAGTTAATGCCCGTACAGAATATCAGAATAATTGTGGATTCAAAACATAACTTTCCACTTAGGTCCATATACAAAAAATGCGCTGGTACGGAATGCAAATTCTATGGGAAATAGAATGTTACGGTTTAGACCTTGTTCCTTGAGAAAAGTTGCATGATGGAATTAATTCACATTTTTAGGAAATCACTTAATTCGCCCTGCCTTTAAAATGTGTGTCATGCCATGTCCCACTGGTATTCCACAGTAATAAGTTTGTCAAAATAAGCATAAATTTAACGGATACCCTGTCGTTGTTGCAGATAGCGCGGCAGGGTGGCGGCGTCCAAGTATGGCGGCGGCGGGGTGTCGCTGGGTGCGGGGGCGCGTGGGGGTCGCGGCGTGAAGTGCCCCGACGACCTGGTGCTCGGCTGCTGGCTCGACCCCAAGCAGGAGCCCTCGCCGCCACCCCCGCACGACCTGCTCGACTCCCTCCTCGCCCCGCCCCTCGCCGAGCTCAAACCTCTTCCACCCTTTACCGGCTACACAGGCCACCTCTCCATCAACGGCATCTCCGGCCATCACTACCACGCCATCGCCCAGCGCCTACCTGAAGAAAACAACAACTTCCCCACTCAGAGCGGCTACGGCGCTGACCATGACGTCGTTTCCTCATCAACTTGCGCTGCCGATGCTGAACCACCTGACTTGGAAGACGTAAAACCCTTCGCTCTTGATGACGCTAAACCCTTCGAAGCAACCCCTCCTGGACAACCCGATTCTTGCGCTGCGTCATGTTCTCCTCCCGCGAAAATATTCGAAGACAGTCAAAAGCAAGACATGTACGACTGTTCGATTGATGACATAGCTGCTATTATTGGATCTGCTATCGCTGACACGACGGTACCCTCTCAACCTGAAGACCCAGAAACGAATGACTCGCGAGATAGTTGGATGGACATTGATGCTTGGATAGCAGGCGCTTGTAATCAACATGGCGACAAAATCATTCCTCAAGACCTTGCTGCAGAATTTGGCCTCTCTAGCTCTCCCGTTTCAGGCCATCAAAATAACCACCACAACGGTCTAGATTTTTGTTCTAAAAACCAAGATTTTACAAAAAGTCAAGAATTGTTTCAGAAAAATCTTGGTCAGGCTAGTTCGACATTACAAACGTTGCTCACTCATGGATATATGCCACTTCTGCAAAACAGACTTCAGAATGGTCCTCCGGTAAAACAAGAGGCGCCAAGTTCGACAAGTTATGGGATGGATGTGATATCGACGTCATCGCCGCCGGGAAACGCGGTGTCGACGACAGATGGTGTGGGTGGGTTACTCAACGGCCGATACTCACACTACGGCCTTAGCCTTAAACAAGATGGTCTTTGCAGTCCAGAAAGATTGCTAGGCTACCCACACGCACACACAACAACAATAACACCTTCAAACAAAAGCAAAAGAAGTCGAGCGAAAGCAAAACAAAACAACGGCGCAAATTTACACGGGAGCTTAACATTTCCTTCGACAGCTGCAGAACTTAGCGGACTGTTAGGGAAGGAGAAACCGGTCCATAGATGTGGGATCTGCAACAGAGGGTTCCTCAACAAGTCAAATATTAAGGTGCATCTAAGAACACACACGGGCGAGAAACCGTTCAGGTGTGATGTGTGCGCGAAGGCATTCAGACAGAAGGCGCATCTGATCAAACACCAACAGATCCACAAGCGGATTGGACGAGATTGAAGCGGTAGTACGCGAGCTCAAAACAAAGCATTTCATAGATTAGGTTGTGTGCGTGCATGGACGATTGGTACCTCGATCTACGCTGAATCTCATTCTATAGCTATTGTACATGGTATATCATTGTCTTCTAACATAGTTAAAGCGATGTTCACGTATTTTAACCCTTTAGTTTAACTCCTCCTAAGGACAAGTGCAATGTTAACTAGTTTTAAGCGATCTTCTTTATTATGTAGATAATTGTTTATAATTTGTTGTGTAATTACGTTTGATCATACGAAATTCATTCCAATTTATTAATTAGTGTTATCCATCTCGTTAGATTAGTCTTGATACTTGTTTGAAATTATTTCGCTTATGTTTTGATACTTGTTAGCTGACATGCCACGGTGCACTCTGTTCTTTCAATTACAGTGCACTCTTTTTGTAGTTAACATACATGGACGAAATATTTGAAATAATATTTGGATGTATTTCATAGTCTATTCTTTTACTCCGATTACCTATTTATAGTCAACTTATAATGAAGTTAGTGTAAGTGTATGATATAGGTACTAATGTATTATATGAAACAAAGACAAAGCTTACGAGGCTAACACAAAGCTCTGATGTAGATTTTAATTAATTTATTTTAATGATTCAGTTTTTTATGACATCATTTTTATCTTGCTTTTTCATATTTCATTTACTTAATTTTAATTTAAGTATTTATTCAGTGATCATTTTAGTTATTAGTCATAAACTTTTATTTTAATTTTAATACGAAACACATCACATTTTTTTACGAAAGTCACAAATAACTCAATCCGCCTTTATTAAAATTACAGGAAGAAAAATCATTCCTTATACTTTCATGTACATACATTTTGAGTTATGAGTTGCTGCCAGAAATGTGTTCCCTCCACGTTAGACAAGCATCACAGTAACATCTAGTAATGAATCGACCATCATCGAATCAACATCCAAATTTATTTTAAAACATTGCTCTATTACTCTCTATCATGAGTCTACCTACATTGCTCATAAGAAGGTGCATTTCACATCAAACTCTTTCAGTTTCACATCACACATATACTTACCCTACCTACACATACAATAAAAATTGATACTTGCACCTCATCATCATCAATCACCATCACAATTCATCACTTATCGCAGTTTGATTCACCGCTTGTATAATACTTCTAACCTGCGCACTCGCACCTCGCACGCGATTGGCGGAACCGGCGTCCGGGAAGCGGCCGGGAGGAAATAATGTACTTCAATAAATAGTGCTAACCCGAGCCGGCGTTGCGTAACACCGACTGCATTTAGGGCAAGTCTGCGGCCTTTACATGTCAAAGAATTAGTTACTTGGCAGCTTAATTTGCACTGATAGGACAAAACAGGGCTATCAATTCAAAATATATGACTGAGTAATGATTATAAACAAATATGAGGGACATTTGACATTTACACACTCATATAAATCACACTCGTATCCTCTTCAAGTTCAAGAGAGCCTTAGTTGTAATAAAGCAGCACTTATCCCAACACTTTAGGGTTCAGATGGTATTCTCCGAATAGTGTAAGCTCGCAAATCCTTAAACAAGCGCTAATTTACACAAACATAATCATCTTATCCTAAACTAGGCAAGCCTGTACAACGGATAGGTGTCAGAAATAGTCACATAATACCGAGACACAGAACAAATAAAAAAATTTCTTGGACGGGAATCGAATGAGGAATCTGCGCCGAAGAAAACAGGGCCACTAACAATCGCGCTAAAACGCAGCGATTTAAAAATTTCTGTTAAATCAAAGACGACTCTTGATATACGACGTTTAAAAGGTTTTTTAATAAGCTGAAAATCGAGAGTGGCTGTTTAATCCTTACGGACATATGTTATTTGTTCCAAAATGGCAATCTCTTTGAAAATAACTGTGGATTTTGTTATTATCCAATCTAGTAGAACAAAATAGTGTTGGAAGGTCCACGAATTAGACCGATGAACTTGACCACTCGAGGTCCCTATGGAATACGAGATACGAGCAGCCTCTGGAGGCCTATGTCTAGCAGTCAATGTTTTTAGACTGATACAACGATTCTCGCCCGGTCAATTTCAAAAAATCCTGCAAAAATACTTCATAGCAACAGAATTAATATGCCTTTCGGTAACCACCGAAGTTCGCGTGTCGTCCTTTCGTAATGTATCCTTCGACGAACTAGGTAACTATGATATGAAGGTAACGATATGATGTAAACCACGTTTCCGTACCGAACATACCCCGGTTTATTCATCCACATCCTAAACTGCTCAATCATTATTGTTATTCAACCGCTAATTGAAATCCTGATATAGATAAGGTAATTCTCTTGATTGATGGAACAATAGCGTAATATTGACTAAACTAATAAGGTTAATAATGTTACCTTGTCCATATGTTTTAAAAGAAATCTACTTAGAGTTTTAATAACATCAATCATAGCAATACAATTTGGACTTAAGAGAAAGAAGGTTATTTGCCAGAATACATTTTGTATAGAGACTGGACGTTCGAAACCTCACAATCCCTACGGTACATATGATTTGGTACAAAGGGTCAGGGTTCCATACGAAGACAAGTCTGTCAACCACACGCATATTCAACAAACAGTTCGTGATTTCTCGAGCGCCAGTAAAGTAATCGAGGTATGCTCAAACTTAAACAAAAACAAATCAACAAAATTTCTTTCTGCATCTTTTTCGCCCGCTTCGAACAGTACTTTCTTTATATCTATTAACATTATTTTTATTACTTTACCAATGATTTTATTTACAACATAAATGTCACAAACTGCGCACATACACCATCACCGCTTTCACAGTCATGTTGACAACATTACTAACTTTAAAGTCGCACGTCGCAAACTCCATCGCTTTCCTAACATTTTCCATTGACCATTGAAATGAGATCACGCGTACGAACGCTTGAGTGGTCGGTTGCCTGCGCTCGCGACTAAGTACTACAAGACGTAGAAATCATCAAGGTTGTGCTGAAACCGATTGGGTTTTGTAACTTTGATCAGAAGAATTGAGACTACCCAAATGATTGCAATAGGAATTGCATGGTATGATGTCAATGTTGGGGATATATGTTCAAATTAGGGATAGATTTTAGGGACTTGCCATTTCAGCATTTGTAAATGCGACTTTTTGAGACCACATGTGGCTTTATAAGCGTGGTAGAACTTTGCAAAGGAACTAAATGATGGAACAATTTTTTCCTATGTGTTTTATCATAAGGATATCATTATTAGCATGCGGGCAGACTTGAACGACTATCATGATCACCTGTATTACTATATACAGGTCCAGGTCCTCAAATTATCGGAATGGGCTGTTCATTTGCCACATTTTCCTTCTTTTTCCCTTCATGATGTTTCTGATGATCTCGTATTATGAATATTATAATATCGTCAGGAACATCAGTTATGGAAAAATGGAGGAAACAAAATTAGTCTCTTGAGATTGTTATAGAAACAATCCAATGAAACGTCCATTACAGGACAGTGAGCTTCCCTCCAGAAATATAACTTTTGCTGAAACAGATTAACTTATCTCAAAACCCCGTCGATTTTAGTACATTTTATAGTGTAAGGTATACAATACACGGATGACTGTTTTGTGTAATTTCAATCGCGGCCGCGTTGGCACATCGACCTGTAACCTGTGGAATCGACGCGCGTTTGTGAAACGCTGCTACTACAAAAAGTATATTTGACACATATATTTTGACAACTAAGCTTCGTAAAATAGAAAAGAAAAATTGCGAAAACGTAAGCAACAAAATTAATCAGGAGAAATTTTAAAAAACTTTAATTTATATATTTTTGATCACAGGTACAGATTGTTTCATAGGGTTATAGTATAAGGCAGTGTTTCACACGCGGCGTTTTCCACAGCATGTTTGTAGATAGCCTTAATAAAGTACCTTTTCTAGTACTTAAGTTAGCATTAAGTATTTATTGTAATTATTACATTGTAATTATTTCGCTGTATAGGTAAATCCTTCCACTCGATTTGGGTGGACTTTTTTATTGTCAGTTTTAATATTGTGTACTTCATAGAAAATAAGAAGTGCCTATTTCAAAGCTTTCACATGCATACACATTTTAACTAAATAATTTCAAGAGGTTTTTGTCCAATAGGGAAATTTCATAGAAAATAAGTTGATGTTACAGATTGCATTTATAAAATCAAAGACATTGTAGAGAATAGACTATTGTTTGTTTTGTATCTTTGGTTAGAACAAAAATAGTTGGTATGAGTAGTTATACTTTCTTAGTTTTACTTTAATACTTACATAGATATATTTGCAGACTCGGTATTTCTCATATTTTATGAGGGTATTTCTCGAAGCTCTACAAGTTACAAGTTGAAAATCAAATGTCACGTGATACAATTTAGTAATGGTTTGCCATGGTGACACGATTGTATTTCAACTTGCAAAACTACGAGAAACATGCCTCAAATAAATTTCTCTAAGTAGGTAAGATAAGTGGTATTAAAATTGACAATTTTAAAGTCCACGGCCCAGAGATTTCATAATAAAATGTTGTATTTTTATAAGGAGAAATGTTATATTTTTCGAGAGGTTTTCCACTTAAAATAAAATGTAAATTAATGTAAAATAAATCGAGATTTTTTGTTAACGATACTTTTTGTCTTTTTGTTATACATCTTACATTTTTTTAAATATCATACGTCCAGTTTCAATAACAAATACTCGTAGGTAACGTTTTATAAGCAAATAGAAAACTATATTTTCTCTATCAAACATTGTTTATCTAACATTGTCTAATTGAGTTTTTATCGATTGTGTCACAAACTCATCACAACGATTCAACATCTAATTACATTCAACGGAAGCTTTCCAACCAAACAATACCTTCAATAACTCAATAAGAATACCCATTTGTGCAAGTTCCAGGCAATCTGGGGCAATGATACCTTCAACAAAGGAATGACAGAGAGAAAGAGAGCCTAATTCCCACGGGAGGGAAGAAGAAAGTCGGATGTTCATAGTGCACACAAAACGACAGCTTTTTGCAATCTTGTTCGCGTGAGATTCGAATTGTGGGGAAATGTTGTTGATGTTTTTAAGCTGTATTGTGTGGTGTGAAAATGTGAAGTTCTGTGGAAAGCCGGAACAATCGGTTTCCCGTCAAGGTTAAATAGCATACGAGAGCTGTATTGACAGATCTAGACTTGTAGAGTGAGAAGAGATTGGCAACTTATAACAAAAGGGAATTTTCTAAGACTAGATTGCACTGCGCGTTGGGAAAATGTTTGTATATATAACCGTATAATCGTGAACATCGTTATTTTATAATTTATTTCGGTAGATTGAAAACTAAAGAAAAATTTTAAACTGTACGGAGTGTGTTATTCAGGGTGCTTTTCAAAGGTTGGATAGGTAAGTCAAATACAACCTGTGCTAGGTTTTGTTGCGACTACAATTAGTTTGGTACAGTTTGAAATCTCGTGGAGATGGATTATAATGTAATCATATTTACTCATATACGGTAACATAATATGCTTTATTTTCCAAAAGACTAGAAAGCCTTTAGTTTGATGTCTAGCTTTGTAGCTGCAAATAAGTGATTGTTTCGTGTTTGCTTCATTTCTTACTGATAAACTCTACATCTACGCATTTTATAAAAGGACACGACTAAAATATTACTAATAAATAATGTTTTATTGTTAGTTCCCTCAGTTTCTTATGACAAATCATATAGAGCGTACGTAAAACACCACAAGTTAGTTTTATTGATGCTATCGTATGACGAATGCGCTTTATATACAGGTTGATGCTATCGTATGACGAATGCGCTTTATATACAGGTTGATGCTATCATATGACGAATGCGCTTTATATACAGGATGTAAGGGACAGTCAAAACTGAACAACTCTTCCATAACGACATATATCGGAAAATTATATTACATTTCGACTTCAAGCTTCTTAAACGAAGTGATAATTTTTTATGGAGAACGTGGATTTTTATTTTTCATTTTCCATTTAAGGAAAGTTGTTCACATTAATGTACTAAACAAGCCCTTTCAGTTTTTGGTCATCACCCCTTAAACCCTGTATTTCTTTATTATTTTACAAAACCTCTTTGAAAAATATCAAAATCGCAGTAGCGCCATCGATCGACCCTTTTTATGAACGTAGTTGACAAATGTCTTGGAAAATTAAAAATTAAATTCTGACAATTTTTTCTCTACTCTAATCGTTCTCCAAGTCTATGTAGGCTGCGACTGAAATTCTTTACATTGGTTTTTTATATTAAAGAGACAGGTGTCTGAGTATTCAACTCTACTAAAAGATGAGGACCACAATATAGTTAATGAATCAGGATTGAAACTACCTACTTGCATAATTACACCTAATCAAATCCTTTTATGCTTCACGTTAATATTTTTTTTACAACCATCTATATCCTATCCTCGAACCGACGCGTCCGTTCATCGAACTAAATACTACAGACGTTTAACTGAGGCAGCTAAAACACTATGTTGCAAGATCAGGCGATTAGCTTTAACTAATTGCAGCCTAATCACTGGTTAGAGACGGTTACGATTACAATTGATGGACTACGTTAGTTTCAAATTAAGGAACTGATTAGGTTGTAATTTTTGGAGTTATTTATTTTGTTTGATTAGTTAACGTTTGTCCCTCTGTTGGGCAAAGGTCTGTTTATGGTCTACCACAATTGTACTGCGAGGTTAGCTAGAAACAACAACATATATGTCTAAAGCTTACTGAATGGAAAAATATGAAAATCAGTCCATAAAACCAAACACTTTCTTAAACATACGGGAAAAAAGATGTTTCTCTTTTCATATAAAAGTCTTGCACTTGTGAAAAAAACTTGTGAATAGCTTAGTAAATAATCATTGTTTGTTTCTATATTTCTTGCAATCAATGGCTGTAAGTTTTCCGAACAAAATAGAATAAAAAATAAAATAAAGGGCAGTAGCATTTTTAAGTGATGATCTAAATTTTTCCTGTTTTACAACCAAGAAAAATTTATTAATTTTATACTTATACGAGTACATATAATTTTGACCAACTGCACAGAATAGCTAGAAAAAAAAATGTCGTTGATGAAAAATAAGCTATATTAGGGTCCTACTGATATAGTGAACATAATCTTAGCATGTTAATCAGACCATGAAACTGAACAACCTTCCCTATGGAATACAGGTCGAAAAAAAAATATATTTTGACCTGTCATACAAAATGCGCTATTAGCTGATGCAGTTTCTATGGGAGTTAATTTTTTTTTTCGTTAGGACCTAATACAAGGTGTAATAGAAAGGTTCCTGATGGATGTGATTCTGCCAATGAAACTGAACAAATTTCCTTGAGAAACATAGGTACAAAATGCGCTACCAGCGGATTCAGTTTCTATGGAAGGTCAAAATTTTTATTCGTATTTCGACCTATGTTCCTTAGCGAAAGTTGTTCAGTTTCATGGGCAGAATCAAATCTTTATGGTTTGGAATGCACTTTTTGTAACATCCTGTATAAGCCACACTACTTCGTTGCGTACGCGCTTCTACCGTCGCTGCCCCGCCGCCGCCGTGTCGCCGCCGGAGAGATTCTTTCACCAACCCACTTACGGCAGATTTCACCGCCAGTGACGCAGGCGCAGAGCGGCTTGAGCAGTGTGGGGGTAAGATCAGTAAGTATACGATAGTAATGTTATACAATTATTGATGGAAAATTATGTGCTGTTCTTATTAGATAACAAAAGCTGAAATTATGCATTACGTCTAAAAAATGGTTTGAGTTCATATTTCAATTTCTGATCACACGTTAGGCCCATTGGAGGTTTGAAAAGTAGTACCTATTTTCGTTGGTTTATTTGTATTAGTTTTTAATCAACGGCTTTATTATTTATGGAATTAATGGGTTCAATGTAGTTACCGCGGTCCATGGTACCAGCCGTAACGCTAATAAGCGTTGTGGGTGACTATGGTACTTTCCCTGCACACGAGTTCCCTGTCCTGTAGTGAACGTTTCATGGGATGTCATGATGATGATGATGATGATGATGATGATGTAGTTAGATAGCAGTCGCTCTGTGTAAAATAAGGCTAGGGCAGCAAGTAAGAAATGCCAACTAAAGTCAAATTCTAAACGAAACATTTAGGACCTCACGTACACTCAAGAACACGCCAAGCATGACAGAATCAACATTACACCCACAGAACTATATATACTGTGATTACACCGATCTTATTTTATTAGCCTTAAAAACTTTCATCATCTTACAAGTGGTCAGCTTGATCTGATCTAGACTGTACCAGAATCTGAAAACTATTTGAAATTGGAATCAAGAAGCCGGTTATTACGAACAATTTAATTCAATAACTGAAACGCAAATGTCAGTTCAAAGAGTACCGACACACCCACTTCAAGAGCGTAACTGCATTACACCCGACACTTGCTCGAATATGCTTGACGATGTTTCCGTGATTGGGTAGACTTGGGTGTGTCTGAGAATCTTCAGAGTGCAAGTGTCGCACGGTGGTGGGAGCTCAATGAAAGGTCGCGGTGACCTTTCGAAGGATCAAGTGAAACGGCGCCCTTCATACTTGAACTTCACCTTATGTTGCGGTGCGATGCAAATTAAAGATGGTTTCGTATCGAAATGAGACTCTGTAGGCACACCCAGGACAGTACATACATCGAGCGCGAATTTGAAATCGTGTAGGCCCGCATATTCAGTACAAAAGACCCTCAGAAGGACCACGAGAATCTAGCGGGCTGGTGCGCTCGGGGGCGGGGTAGATTGCAAGGGGGGCGGAGAGTGTCCGTTCTTTATGATAGTACTATTACTTTTTTCTGTGCTATAAGTTTGTAGGCAAACCGATGGAGCAGATTGTTGAGTTATTATTATCTTTCTTAAGGTTAATGCAAATAAATTGGAGATTTTGATTACTTAGGTACCTGTTCTAAACATTTTTTTTCCTTAGCCATATCTGTTAGCCTGTATCATTTGTACACACGGCTGCTCGTCAGTGGAAACAATGTGACCTTGGGCGGGTCTCTAGTTCCGGTAGCGCTAGTTCACCATATACTGGTTTTGTTTCTACGTGCTTGGTTTGCTGCCGTGCGTACCGTACCTACCAGGCACCAGCAGTTATACTTCTCATTAGTTCTTCTACCACGGAGTGGGAAAGGTGGTTCTTAAAAAAAGAAGTTCTTATTACTCCTAAGGTTCTACCATAATACCAACTGTATTCCTTTTGAAAATTCCAAGTTTCGTTTTCTACTCCCGTTCATTTAAAGTTTGTTTATAGTCTGGTTTTTACTTTCGAGCGGAGCGAGCAAGGTATTGTATTCGTAAATAAAAAAAGTTTTTCTAATTTTCTCAAAAATGTGTTCTATATCACTTATACATCATAAAAAACAAGTCTACTAAAAATGTCCGTCCGTCGGTCGGTCGGTCGGTCGGTCTGTCCGTCACGCTTTGGCCTAGCGGCTAAACGAGTGGTCCGGTTCACACCATATTTGGAATTTAAGAGTTTTATGCAAATCCATCGAAGAATACTGAGTAGTTTCTTGCTGGCTCTCATTTTGAGGGTAGCTGTCATACAACGAAAATGTAAAATTGTAATTTTCGCAAAAACGGCTCTTAAAATCTTGATAAAACTTTGCATGGCCAAGCATCTCCATTTAAGGTATTTGCGGCAGTATCAATTGGTCTCTAGAAATTCATATAAGGGGTGTTCCTTTCCCTTATTACTAAAATTTAAAAATGTGATTTACTCAAAATCGGTTTCGTTGAGCTTATTTTGATGTTCTACAATTTGGATTTCAAATTGGTTTTCTACCTGACTGCATATTTCATTAAATAATTTTTACATAAATCTAGTTGGTATAGGTAAGTTTGTAATTTCATATTATTTGTATGGAATTACAAACTTAAGTTTGCAGTTGGTAGTTATTTACTCATTACTATATCCGCAGCCTTTATAATATAGTAGTTAGAGCATTTGGCTCTTGATCCGGAGGTTCTGGGTATGACTCCCGGCGGGGATAATGTTGAATTATGACTCGCGTATATCGCGAGAAAGTAAGTGCAGTGCTGCTGTACCATTTATTTCATCTGAGTTGTTGGCTTGCTCTTACTTAGATCGTCTCTGGAGCAGTCAACTAAGTGGAAGCGAGACAGATATGCGTTTAATTTATGTCCCAACTATCCATATGGTAATGACCGTATCAGAGGATCATAAACGTCACCTTAAACAGCTCTGCAGCAGGACGGTCACACACGTCGGCCGCAAGCCAGTGGTATCGCTTTGAACTTGAGTAGGACTCTGGCTAAAGGTGGTTTTACACCAGAGTTGTGCGAGATAGTTAAATTGTGAGCTGTAAAATTCAATCCAATAAGATTATTCCATTTGATAGCGTATTTGACAAGCACGGAAAATAGAGCAATCATATTTAGTTTGGTATTCTCCCAGCTCACTGGTGGCAAAAACAACTTTAGATTTAATTTTATGGCTGTCAATTTG
Source organism: Athrips mouffetella (assembly GCA_947532105.1). Taxonomy (NCBI): domain Eukaryota; kingdom Metazoa; phylum Arthropoda; class Insecta; order Lepidoptera; family Gelechiidae; genus Athrips; species Athrips mouffetella. The sequence continues at coordinate 33,770,063 of OX383957.1, read as the reverse complement.
ACACTTCTCTTTTAAACTTCCGTTACTGCGCTACCACAATTGTCTTACTTGTCTCGAGTATCTAAAAATAAATTACACTCAGTGCACCTAAACTGCTTTTTTTATGTAACTGGTGAGCAAGCGAGCTTATGGACTATAGTAAGTAGTCACCATCGTCCGTTGCAGCCACTGTCTTAGAAGTAGTACAACCGACAATAACAAGACAGCAAAGCGCGTTGCCCAACCTGAGAACTAAGATGGTGTGTCTCATGTGCCAGTAATTTCACTGGCTCCCTTGCCCTTTAAACTGAAACACAACAGTGCAAACACTGCTCCTTTACGGCAGAAAAAGATAAGGGGTGGTACTTCCCGACACGGTCTTTGTACAAAAGCCCTACTGGCTTCAAAACCCCAACTCCACTCCAATTTAACTCCAAGGAGCCACAAAACCAGCGAATTCTACAGTCCACTCACGAAGGCGACTACACTCACAGCTTAGCTCCCTTGCACAGCACTGGTGGGAAACCACCCTTATATGCATTTGTAGCGTAACTCTGGTTCAGCTTATACTGGTTTTGATACTTACTGCTATCGTGCGTACTTGAAGTATAATTTATATCATAAGCTCTCGTCCGCTTTTCTCTCATACCTTACCCCAGTGACCTGTCATTTCAGCTTTAGGGTTACTGTGATTGATATTCGGACGTATGTGCTGCTGATACTCGCTCGCGGCTGCAGTGTGGCATCATCCTTAACTTTGACATTTTGATGATTTTAATCATCGCCTTAACCTTATTCCGTTTTATACTATTTCCAAGCATTTATTTTCTTTTTGACAGCTGTCAAGTCCATACATTTTGTTCAATCTATCTCTTTCCTACTCACTTTTATCGTATCTTTCTTACTCGCTGTCATCGAGAAAATAAATGATTGGAAAGGATATAAACAACGGTTGTTACGGAGTCGGCTACCTAACCTAGCTGATTTGACGAGGGCACTGGTTTTTACACAAAGCGACTGCCATGTGACTTCCGCAACCAAACCCGAGTGAATCCTAGATTAGGCTTTTACCAGATTAGTGGCCAACCTAACCGTAAGAGTTTTCAAGTCGACAAATGGCATCTGACTTGGCTTAAAGACTACTATTATTGATAGTAGCCGGGACCATTCGCTTAACGTGCCTTCCAAAGCACGGAAATGCTCTAGTTATTGTGCCACTGCCATTGCCATGTGCCATTAATGTTACTTACCTTTCGTGATCGGAAAGAAAGAGCAACTCGTACCACTCAGCCACGAGCGCTTCTGACAGTTTGAATCATTTAAAACTGTTCTTTCTTACGGCAAAAGTAAAACTATCATTAATAACTCGAAGGTCTTGAATAAAATCGAGAATCTCATCCATGGGTATTTCGTCCCATGCCTTTGTAAGTTGTTTAATATTCCGAGTAACGTACAAAAAATTGCCCAGTAGTCATTAGTAATGAAAATATTATGATAATTTTAGATAAAGATATTTATTTGCCATAGACATGTTGGTTGCACAGTTTTTACAGTGGTTATAGTTAGTTTCACATGTCTAGCCTATTTTTAAAGAGCATGCCAAATGTATCCTTACATACTAGTGTTAGATATTTATATTATTGCATTTTTTTACAAAATACAATTGACACAATTCTTATGTTCTAAAAATTCTTTAACAGTGTAAAAAATATGCTGCATTAGCCAAAATTTTAAAGCTTTTTTAAATCTATGTTTTAGTTGTACAACAATACATTGTTTTGATGTGATTCGGTAATATGTTCCATATTGTTTTACACATAGTATAGCAGTTTTTTGTGAACCTTTTACTCTTCGGGACAACATCATAACTAGTTCATTAGGATTTCTTAGATTACGTTAAATTCTTGTGAAAATACTTGGGTTTTGCATAACAAACACAGATGCTTCCAGGATATAGATGCATGGAAGTGGTAAAATATTTAGTCTATCTGTGTCTCTTTACATAATTCCCAGAAATTTTGAAAACGCCGAGATATTGTGAAAACGGCGCGTGATCCGTTGTGGTCGCAAGGTAACCCAACGAACCTTTGCCTTGACTAACAAATATATCTAAACCCATTTACAATCTGACGATGCCTTTTTACAATTTGCCGACTGTATACAATTTGCCGGTCGTTCGTTAACAGCAAGTTAGGTACACGATTTACCTGCCACATATCCAAAACAACCAAAATGAAGCTCTTTTTTTTTTCTTTTATGAGTTGTCTTCAGCCCAAGATTTATATATTTTTTTGCTCAGATACATCCAGTAGTGTCATAAAACACAGTTATTTGAATAACAAATAGCTTCTTTAAAGATAAAGCTCTGTTAAATCTATTGCTCTAGTTTTCTGTGTCGATGATTAAGAAAGTGACTGCAATAGTTATAAAGGAGCTTTAGCTTTAAAAATGCTTTATACAACTAGCAGTTAATTTTACAGCTAAGGTTAGTAGGCGAATGTCATAGAGAACTGCATTAAAGACGATTCGAATCAGGTTTTAACAAGTTGGTGTCATATCATAATAATAATGTGTAGGAAAAGCTCGTTCTGTGTGCCGTACCATCTGAAATGTTCCCGTCATGAACTGGGTCGGCCATGTTTGTTATTTACTCGTCGTATAACCAAAGCAGGAATATAAATCTAGCTCTAATCTTGAAATGAGAAATGCACATACCGTATGACTGTCATTTGTTTTGACTAAAGGTTAAGTAGTCTAACAAAAGGCTACAACGATGTGAGTCTGCCTGCGAAACTAATAGCTAGTCGCACAAAGCTATATTTTAAAGTTAAAGCTCCGTAGTTTGCACTTTGCATTCACAAAAAAGTCCGATCTACCGCCAAAACAAAACCAAAACACAAGCTCTACGTAAAAAAGCTGCACTTCTAACCTTGACACTGACTTCCGCGGAAGCGAGAGGGGAGAGGAAAGCAGCATGACGGAGAGAGGGGGAAGAGGGGAGGAAGAAAGTGTGTCGCCGGCCTAGTTCGCAGCGCCGCATCCGCCGCCGGCGCACTAACGTATGAGGATCATGCTGATGTATGGAGGATGCCGCTTGTTTATCTACTAAGAAATATTTCGCGTACGTACTTACCTGTGTAGAGATATGATGCTGTTCTGGTTGTGAATGCAGATATTCTGTTATAGAGGCAATGTAGGTTTAGGCCCTAAAGCTACGTTTAACATGACTTCAAATAAATATTCGGAGTAGTTCTGTTATAATTTTCATCATCATGTTTAGGTTGTAAGATCGTAAATCGATTTTCACGTTGTTTTTAGTGTGATGTTGAGCCGCCCATGGGCTCTGACATGGCTCATCAACAACTTCTCCCGTAGAGTGTAGCTGAGAACAAATGCCTAACGTGCCTTTCGAAGCAAGAACTCCGTTTAGTATTCGAATGATCAGGTGATTCATCCTGTATAAAATTGTCAGTTGATAAATGTGCTAATCCGATCTAATGTTGACACATAAATGTAAACAAAGCTGATAGAAGTACTATAATTCAATGAGAATTTATGGACAGAACAAAAGAAATAGCAACAAAACAAAGATAGTTTTAAAGAAGTAAAGGTATATAAGGCTAATTACTGCCTTTTTGCTTGAAATACGTTTGCCTATTAACATCATCGGGACATTAAAATTATGTCAGCACTAGTGAACTAATCTTAAACAGTTCCAAATTAATGTAAGTTACAGAAAACCTTATGAAAAGAATCGAATCCAAAATTAAAAGCTAAAATAAAGAAAAAGTACTCGTAAGATATGTACTTAGTTGTAGTATAATATAAAGTCGCACAGGTGTCGGAATAAAAGAAAGTTAAATGACAGCATAAATTTAAACGTAAAAATTTCGTAGTAGCACTCCGTAGCTGGCTACGACGTAGAAGGTCCTTAGAAGGACTTGTAGCTTTATCAAGATATCGCTCACAATATGATCTTGAAAACGGTTGTAAGTCACTAAAATATATACAGATATGAAAACCCAAACAAGGAATACATTAACTAAAGTAAACAATGTCCTAACAATAGATTTAAATCACAAATTTTTCTCTACGGAGTTCGTTTAAGTTCGGAACCGCTCGGGAATGTTCGCTGCGCCCGCGCCACTGGAGAAAGTAAAAGTCTCGAATAACGGTCCCCGCATTCGCTCTCAGTGGCACACTTACCAACAAGTAATGTACCGAAAAGCGTGAATTTAGGTCGAATGCGGAGTCATTTTTGCAAATTGATTCGGCGGTTCGACCTAGATTATTAATAGGTAGATGGTTGTTAGGGTTATGGAAATAGCTTTTAGGCTAGTTTTAATAAAAGAGGCTTTGTTTACAATTATGGCTGGTACTCATAATAGTTCCCCGCATCAATGTTAGCCTAATATCCTGCACCCGAAGGTTGCCTGGAAGAAATTGCTCTTTAGCAATAAGGCCGCCTCATTGTACACTTATTTCTAATATTGTACTTTTCACAAAATTTCGTGTGCAATAAAGAATATTGTATTGTATTGTAGTTAAATTTTATAATTTTTAATACACTATCCATTCTTTGTTGTAGTATATTCTGACGATCGGATTGGTGCGGTTATTGATTTAAAGGCCTAAGCAAAAGTATATACTCTTTATTATACACAACAACAGTGACACAAATATGAATAAAAGTAAACAATGGCGAGCTTATCTCTTAAAAGATCCATGTGGAAGTGAGAGAATAATTACAGTAGACGGGGACAAGAATGTGTACGTAATAAGGTCCGGATAAGGGAACATTTTTATTTATATTCCTTCCCCTAATGCTTGGGTCACCAGGCCTTAGAGAAATGTAATTTTTGCCATAACATATTCTTTTCATGGTCATTTATTAAAATTATTTTTCATTTCTACAACTTCTATAGCATTGTTAACATAAATCTGTAACCGCTACAGCTCTTTGAGAGGCCGCTTTTTCCACCACAAAGATAGCTTTGATAGATAGCTAGATAGATAGCTTTGACTTCAACATTACTTCAATTTTTTAAAATTATAATAAAACATAGAAGCAATCTTTTACATTGCTCTACATTAATCAAAACTAAACTTAAATAGTAACAACTACTTACTTAATTACATTTTAGCTACAGTATCCGTTATGATCTCATTCCAATTAAAGGCACTAATCAACTTTATCGATATCGATGTGAATCTATCGACTAGCCGACGACAGCCCAAGATGGCCGGCTAATTGAGATGTCGTTTAATTTACAGATATAGTTAATTATCGCGCAGGCATCTTTAAAACAGCGACAAATTTGTTTAATTGCCAGTAGTAGAAAGCTTCTTTAGAAACTCTCCTTTAAACTTACAGGGTGTAAAAAACATTTTAGCTCTATTTTAAAATGTTACTCAGACCGTGAAACTAAACAATTTGACCCAAGGAACATAGGTCGAAATGCAAAAAAAAAATTCATCTTCTCATAGAAACTGTTGTATGGAAGGTAAACATTTTATTTTTCGTATTTCGACCTATGCTTCTTATGAAAATTTGTTTAGATAAGAAACAGACTGAAATGGTGCTTCCAATTTTTTACGCTACTTTTCCGAAAATAAAAAATAGATGAAAGATACATGCAGAATGACTTCCAATACAAAATGCGCTGTAACACGAAGCAATACTATGGAAAATAAAAAAAATATTACTTACCTTTGCTTCATACAAAAAGTTGTTCAGTGTCATAGTCAGAATCAACAGTTTAAGATTTTGAGAGATTTCTATTTACACATCTGCGAAAATTCTTACATCAATTAAAAAAACATTGGTACTGCTAAGCCATGATTCACACCAAATTTTTTCATCCATACAAAATTTTTATCCTTGCCTCGACCTACCAAAATTGTGATTTTGGGAGATATGACATTGTAACACATACTTATACTTACTGAAGGCTGGCTAGGCTTGTTATTGTTAGCAAAAGGTTATATCATAAAAATTCCAAGTTCAGTGCTATCGGGCTTAGAATCTAGACAAGCACGTGTCTAGGAGTTCTGTAGTGAGCGTGTTGCGGTTAGATTGTTTAACTAAAATTTTCCTGAAATAGCAATAATTTTTTTTTTACTTTACAGTGAGAGTGTTTTACATAATTATTTGATCTTCAGTTCAATGTCGTGTTTTCACTACAAAGAATAAATTATATACGTAAATACGCATTTTATTAATGTCTTGAAAGTTTAAGTGATGCGTCGTTTTATATAATGTACTTACCTTTTTTATTAAAAACCATAAGATATTTTATATCGTTAAATCGATTTTATTTTATTTAGTCTACAACTTAAATAAATAAATCATAAATTTGTAGCCTATTGACACTCCTGATGATACAAAGCAACTATCTGGAAAAAAAAAACTCGAGTTACCATACTACAGAAACATTTTGTAAGAAAAGTCGAAAAATTATGTGGAGTATTTGGGATTTAAACAAACCATCATGTCATTGACAGATATTAGTAAATTAACGATAATTTTTTTGTAGGAAATTCATAAATAAACCAAATCACTAAAGTAACAGCAACAACGCACACAGAAATGCTCAGTTAAAATGCACATACGCAGTTAATGTTTCTATGAACTTGTCACATAAAATATGCTTGTGTGAGTGTGGAAAGCGGTGACGTAGATATGGCATATTGCAGGCCTAGCTAGATATAAATGATAGTCATGTTTAAGGGCTTAAAGTTCGACATCTCAGCATTAATAGCTGATATTGATGTACAGTCAAGAGCACATCAAGCTTGACACATTGGACTTTGTACCGTTCTTTTTACAATAAACGTACGAGCTAGAATCGCACTGCTAGTGTCAAGCTTAACCTGTCGTTGACTGTACTATAATTAAAATGAACACTAACTGAAACCTATTTATTTGCAATATTTTAATTATATGAGCAACGCGTCAAAACGTGCAAGTCCGGGCTTTGCGCGCGAAAATCGTGTTACTCTATGTATGAAAATAATTATTGTGGTTTTTATTTAATTGCATTGAAAACGTACAAATTAGGTAGTTACGCAACTAATCAGATTCAGATAATTTTATTCAATGTAGATTCTTTACAGAATACTTATTGAATGTCATGCAGAATACAAAGCAAATAGAGCGAGTCTACGCCGTTTCGGATCCTGCTATGGCAGCGTAAAAGAAACGGCAAGAAACCACTGCAGCACGGCCTACTTTAAGAGTCGGCTTTTTACAATGTGTTTCTTGTGTTTCGCTGGAATATCAGAGCACCATACCTCTTTGTCATTCATATAGTCATCCAATCTATAGTAAGCTTTTTTACATAACGTTTGCTTTACACATTCTTTAAACTTTCTCTCAGGTAACTGCACTATATTGTCAGGTATTTTGTTGTAGTATCGTATACACAGACCAATGAAAGATGTATTGACTTTAGTTAATCTAGTACATGGTTGATCAATTTTATGCTTATTTCTAGTATTAAAATTATGCCTGTCACAAATTTTAGGTGATTGATGAATGTTCTTTCTAGCATACATAATATTTTCATAGATATACTGGCATGGCACTGTCATAATGTTGATTTCCTTGAACAGTTCTCTCAGGGAATCATGAGTCTTCAGGCAATAAATTGCTTTTATAGCCCTCTTTTGTAAAACGAATATTGAATGTATATCAGCTGCTCGGCCCCAAAGCAGTATGCCATACGACATGATGCTATGGAAGTAGCTAAAGTAAACCAGCCTTGCAGTAGCTACATCAGTAAGTTGTCTGATTTTTCTAACAGCATATGCAGCCGAGCTCAATCGACCAGAAAGAGCCGTTATATGAGGGCCCATTGAAGTTTAGAGTCTAGTGTTAACCCTAAGAAAACTGTACTATTTACAAAATCTAATGGTTCATTATTCAGTACTATGTTATGTGAAGTAGACCTTATCATATCATATCTTTATTAATAAAATAATTTACACGTCAAAAATTTCAACATAAAATAACAATTGTTATTATAATATTACCATAAATAATTACATTAAAAAATAAAAATAACTGCTATTGCAAGAAGTCCGTACAGTTCTATTTTAAGTTTATAAATTCGTTAAAGCTGTAAAATGCCTTTTCCACTAGCCAAGTTTTTAACCTAGACTTAGAGGTGGTCAAGCTCGGGGCGTCCTGAATATTCTCGGGTAGTTTGTTATATACCGGTGGACCCATCGCGTGGATAGTGCGCTTTGCCTTTTCAAGCTTATGCGTGACTAAACACAACTTCTGAGCGTTTCGCAAATTATGAATTTTATCATCGCTTCGCCTCGAGTAACAGTGTATATTCTGTTTAGCGTATATGGCAACTTGACAAATAAGTAAGCTCGGGAGCGTCAATATCCCTAGTTCCACGAAGTACGGCCTAGCTGGTACATCTTGCGGCACCCGGACGATTGCCCGCACAGCACGCTTCTGCATCCTGAAGACACGTTCCCATTCGGCAGCGCGTCCCCAGAACTCCAAGCCATACTGCAGAAGCGACTGCACATACGCAAAGTAGCAAGATCGGACTACGTGTGTTGGTAGGGTAGAGGCAAGCCGGGATAGCGCGAAACAGGCTTTTGCTAATTTACCACACAATGTGTCAATATGAATTTCCCACGACAGCGTGTTATCCAATTGAAAGCCAAGAAAGGATGTCACATTGACTTGTTTTATACATTTGGTAGTGCAAATTTTATACATTTAGTATTTTGGCGTTTAGGACTAAATTGTTAACAGTAAACCATGCATGAGTCTGTTCAAGTGCATAATTGACTGCGTAATAATTTTGTGATTTCCTACTTACATTGAATATTAATGAAGTATCATCAGCAAATAACACAATCTTTGACAAAATCTTCACCACAGAAGGAAGGTCATTAATATAAATAAGGAATATAAATAAAGCCCTAATATGGACCCTTGAGGTACGCCAATTTTGACAACAGATCCCAGTGATTTCGTCCTGATTACTTGTACCTTTTGAATCGTGTTTTCCAAATATGACCTAAGTAGTTTAAGTGAATTATTCTTAACACCGTAATGTTCAAGTTTTAGCAACAATGTGCTATGATCTTCGCAATCAAATGCTTTGGATAGATCACAGAAGATACCAATAGCATCTTCAGTTTTTTCCCACGCGCAAAAGATGTATTTTAAAAGTGCAGTCCCGGCATCCGTTGTACTGCGCCCTTTCGTGAAACCAAATTGATGGTCATGTAGTAAGTTATTTCTATTGAAGTGTGAAAGCATTTGATTGAGTATGACCTTCTCAAAAACTTTACTAAGTACAGGTAAGACTGATATTGGTTTAAAATTACTGGGATCCTTTTTGTCACCAGCTTTGAATAATGCAAATACTTTACTTTCTTTCATTAAGTGAGGAAATGTACCATGATCGACACAATCATTGAATATAACAGCTAAATATGGAGATATAGTTTCAATGACGGCGCTACAGACTTTTACTGACATTCCCCATAGGTCCTCAGTAGTTTTAATTTTAATACTTTTAAAGGCTTTAACAATTTCGTTAGGGGGACATGATTGAACCCAAATTCAGTTTCGCAGGCGTCTACATTCTTTTGAAGTAAATCGCTAGCAAGTGAAGATGAAGAATTGAGTGACTCTGTTGTTTTCAAAGGAATATTAGTAAAAAAGGTTTCGAATTCTTGAGCCACTTCTACGTTTGAACTAATAGTTTCGCAACAATCATTATAATTATAATGAAAAGAAACGTTATCACAGATTTTTCGCGTAGTGGAGGTAATAGGATTTAAGATAAGGTCTTAACAAGTAGGTAAAGTTGATAGTTTAAATAAGAGAATTTATTTCAATCACATCAAATAAAAAAATCAATGCCGGATATCAATATCTCTGATGTGAGTTAAATTACACTGATTCAAAAATGAAATGGCGCTATACTTAGAAAAAGGAGATGCGTCAAGAAACAATCCACGCGCTCTTATAAAAATAACTAACCTTATGAAATAACAAGTTTATCAAAAGAACCTTACATTTTTCTATCAACAGTATCATTACTCCAACATGCTCTGACAATAGAAGTCCAATTATCGCTCCACCTGGCGGGAATGTTAACTGGTCGTGATGGTCATACGATAGCTTACACAAATACAATGCGTGGTGATAAGCCCGCTTTTATAGGGCAGCCGATTAAAGATAGCTAAGAGTTTAAATTGTAGAGACTGCTGGAGAGAATAAGGAGTATATTGAGCTAGCTCAAATTTTAAATTTGTAGGCCACGTGTTCGACAACCATTGTTAAGAACATGGGAAGGACACAGGTAGACAATCAGACAATCTTAGACCAACTATATTGGTGTTCATGGCGCCAGTCACAATTCTATTAGGCGACCACGCTTCGTCACCAGGCTAAACTTCCTATCCAAAATTTACGATGCGTTTTTGCCGGATTTCTGAAGGGAGCTCTCTGTCCTGCAGTGGACGTTTCGTGAGACGATGATGATGTATGACGATGATGGTAAAGGACAGCGTGTTTTAGTGCTTGACTTAGTCTTGTCGTTTGTTTTTATTGTCAATGGGCTTACTCTTGACCTCGATCTAGTCTTGAGGACAGAGATGAGGTCGACGATGGGACGAGCTTGCCCAGAAGAAGCCTACTCATTCGCGACTTGATTGATTGATAGATTCGGGCTATATGAACTCGGTGCCGGCAAAGAATAGTACCGACCCATCTCTACCCGTGGGTGTCGTAAGAGGCGACTAAGGGTAAATAAACCAGAGGTTGGGCAGCAGCATCCTTCTGTGTATCGTATCATCTTACATTCTGCGGTCACCAACAACCGCGGTTCATGGTGCCAGCCGTAACGTTAACAAGCGTGGTGACTATGGTACTTCGCCTCCACATTGTTTCAGCAAAAGCTGGTATTTTGGAGGGAGTTCCCTGTCCTGTAGTGGAAGTTTCATGAGATGTCATGATGAACTCGGAAACACAGACGCAAGCAGAGAATTCCACTCTTTGGCCGTTCGCATTATAAAGGATGTCTCAAAGCGCTTTGTGCGAACGTGAGGAATATTAACTAAATGTGGGTGATATTCTGCGGTGCTTCTGGAGTATCGATGGTAGAAGAGGGATGGTGGAATAAGCTCATGGAGCTCTTGAACACACTCTCCGAAGTACAATCTGTAAAAAGACCGACAGACATGCAACCTTGCGATAGTGGGCCAGACTGTGGTACTTGGTTTTCACCAGTATCTCATCACCAACGAGCCTAGAGAGACTGTCTAGTTTTATCATAATTTTTCATAAATCTCTTTTACGGGAGATCCCAAAAGAGCTTTCATATCAGGGCGCGACCAAAATACCTATGATTCTTATAATTTGATGATCGTGGATAATAAAACTGTAAAATTGATTCCAAAGTCTATTTACATTTACTTGTCAGTTCAATATATTTTGCTTATATCAACAAACGCTGCTCTAAACTAACCGACCTGTTTAACAACGACCTCACGACGGATGGCCGACTGCGATTAGATGCACTCGCGAAACCTAGCCGACTGCTTTGTCTCAGCTTCGGACTAGGGTTTTGTTTAAAGGGACAGCAGATTAATAATTAAAGCTGATGATAATAAGAATAGATACAGATAATAATAAAAACAAAAAAGTGCTTTAAAAAAATCATCCCATGAAACGTCCACTACAGGACAGGAGGAAAAATAAAGAGGGGAAGTACTATAGTCACCTCGCTTGTTAGCGTTACGGCTGGCACCATGGACCGCGGTTGTAGGTGACCTGACCGCAGTAAGTAAGATGTTAGATACAAAGAAGGATGCTGCTGCCCATCCTCCAGTTTATAACCCTTATTTGCCTCTTACGACACACAGGGGTATGTCAGGGTGCTTAATTTTACTTAAACACTTCCTGTGTTTTAATAAGAGCGGATTTTTCATTAAAATTCTAAACTTGTTTTGCTTAAATAAAATTATGTTTTCGGTTAGGTTAGGCTTAGTTAGGTTAGCAATAATTTTGTTTCGGTAATTTTTTTTGCCTGTGTCAAAACACAGACAGACAACATAACAGACAGATATTTCTACAAATTAATAAATCTCAAAATTAACTACCAGGATTCGAATATCCTTCTTCTGGAGATAGGTCCTAGCCAGGTTCCGATCGGTTGCCAATTTTGAAATTTTCTATTTTAGTCTTTTATAAAACTTTTGTTAAAAATATCTCATAAATATCTAACGCCCAATCCTCTATTCATAGTTTTTTATGACCAAAATATCGCAAAAAATTTATAGAAACAATAAATATGTAGAATGTGAAGAGAAAAAGTAAATTTTGCTAAATTTATCCGCAATGTACTGCTAATTTCTAATCCGCAGCAGTATAATTATATCATAAAATATCTTTAAATATTAACGACCATAGGTTTTGGCTTTAACGGAAGTTCCAATTTGTTTTAACACTCATAAATAACTAAAAAGTTGAACTAATTAAACTTAATATCTAGTCATTAATAAATCTTATTTTTTAATAATGAATGAAAGACTGAATCGGCAACATAAAAGTTATGATTAATGGAAGCCAGACGGTGAGATGACCAATATATTCGGATTCATGGAATGCAAAGGCGAGCGCGTCGATGTCTTTAATATGGACCGGCGCGGCGGCTGATATGCGACAAAATGGTGGACGCGACAAATGGAAAATGTTCTTGTATAATCCATTTTCTTGAAGTGAAAACTTCTATAGCGGCGCTTGACACTTTTTGAGATGGGTAAAAAATGTTAAACTTACGTCCGATGTCGCGTCAGATTTCGCGTCAGATGTTTAAGTTTTGAAGTGAAAACTTCTTTAGCGGCGCGTCAGATCTGACGAAGATTGTCTATGTGTAATATAAATTGTCATGTTTGTCTACGATAGCGCAATAAATGAATATTGTATGTACTTTTATACTGATAAATAAAACAATTCGTGCGAAAATATTCCCTAACCATTCCAAAATATTAAAAAATGCACAAAGTTGATGTTTAAGTTTTCACTTCTGCCGGCACTCCCGGAGTGCAACCCGTCCTTTTGTTTTTATTTGTTTATTCCAACATTTAAAATACATTATGCAGCCATGCCACTAAAACCAGAGTATATTTGATGGAAAGAATAACATTGTTTTACAAAATAGTTTTTTCTGACAGCGTTGGCCGATTGCTTTTGACATAAAATGTGTTGGTAAGCGTTGGAATAGACAAAAAAAATATCATAAGTTATGTTGGTATATTCACCTGTTTTATTTTTTAGCATTTGTTTGTTTAAGGCCGTATTCGCAACTGTGTTTAGTAACCAGTTGCCGTGGTAAAAATAATTTTCTTTAACTAGTACCTACAGTGATTTCTTAACCACACGGGAATCCAGATTATTGCAAAATAAAGAGTTATTGTTTAAAAAAAAGGACGGGTTGCACTCCGGGAGTGCAGGCAGAAGTGAAAACTAGAATTTTTGAATATTATGCTTTTTGTAAGGGTCAATCGCGCCATTGCTCGCGTACTTCTTTGATGTCACTGAATAAAAACCCGTATTGTAATAACAAAACGGTTGACAGTTGGCGCTTTTTCGATCAGGCTATGCGAGATCTGATGCGAAATCTGACGTGACATCTGACGTGAGTTTAACATTTTTTACCCATCAAAAAAAGTGCCAAGCACCGCTAAAGAAGTTTTCAGTTCAAAAATATTTATCCTTTCAGGAGATCTAGCTAACACTGTGTAATGCGGGCTTTATAAGACGTTAAATATGTTTTAAACTTTTATTTATCTAGCGTCTGTGTGTTCCAAGGCAAAGGCATGCAAAGGTGTCTTACTTAACTCTACTGATAATTAAAAATACTCCAATTATGATGTCTTTATCTGGCTTTGATCTTATTGAAAAATTACGTTCATTCATTCATTTTCTTTTTGGCTCAGTGAACCAAAGTGGTCCTTGGCCTCCGACATTAAAGTACGCCACGCTTCCCCGATCTGTGCCAATTCCATCCAGTCGGGCACTCCCAGCTCTTTAAGATCCTTGGCGACTGCATCCTTCCATCGGTATCTTGGCCTGCCAACAGGTCGGCGTCCCGATGGTTTGCCTTGATACGCCCTCTTTGAGGCTCGATCCCCTGCCTGATCCTTGAAAAATTACAGCATCCAAAAATCTGCTACCCTTTTAATGAGTCTACGGAGTCAGCTATTTTACCTAGAAGATTAGTCAGGATACCAATTCTTTTAAATACTGAACAACTGCTATGTGTTATTTTGATTTTTAACCCTCTAAAACATATGATAAAAAAAACTCAGCCCAGTCTGTAACTAATGAACAAAAAGCTTCCTCGATAAAGAAAGGCGTCTGCTTCAAACGATCAACATCAAAACAAACATAACCTCTAAAACAAAACTCTTGTCTACCAAGCAGTTCACTCCGGCTACAACCTCACCCACGCTTCTCCCTCCTTCCTTCCCCCCGCCGAAGAGAAATGGCGTGACCTTGTTCGTTGACCCACTGACGACGTCGCCGGCGAGTACGCACGCAAACATGCGCAAGAGTGCCGCATCGCTGTGTGCGTGCTCGAGACGAAGGGTCTACGCTAGGCTGATGGTTTGTCTAGGTCTGGGTATGGATGACGTTATAAGCTCGAGAATTGAGGAAAGGTTTAGAGGGAAACTAACATCATAAAGGCACAGGTAGCCACTTACTATCAGTGTCCTACGAGTATACTGCGGGGCAAACAACTTGAACAATAATCGCGTGGTGGGGGAAGCTTTGCGCACGTCAATTTGTATGACAAACCGGCTCTGCTCAGCCAAGGTCATTGTTCAAGTAGTTTGCCCACACCTATATCTGCCTTGCCTAGAGATCCGTACCCAAAGGACATAGGTAATTAAAAAACACCTTTTTTGTCACAAGTGGCTAAACGAGCAGGTGTGCCACCTGATGGTAAGCGGTCAACACCGTCTTATTATTGAAATAATTTGACACTAATAAGACAGCAAAGCGCGTTGTCCACCCTGAGAACTAAGATGGTGTGTCTCATGTACCGGTAATTTCACTGGCTCCCTTACCCTTCAAACCGAAACACAGTAGGTAACTGTAGTGCAAACACTGCTGCTTTACGGCAGAAAAAGGTAAGGGGGTGGTTTTTCCCCAGACGGACTTTGCACAAAAGCCCTACCACCTATAAAAAAACCTAGACAAAATCAAACATGACACAAAATATTTGTCTATTCAGGGATCGAAGTCACGACCTGCAATGCAGATGGCTGGGTCATTACCAACTAAGTCAATTGCCCATTTTCAGTTTGCTTACATATTGAAAATATAAGGTTCAGGGAGTCAATTCGTGAATATCCTTGTCATCCCATGAAACATCTATGCAGGACAGGAATCTCCCAGAGATCGATTTACAATAGTCACCACGCTTGTAAGCGTTGCAGTTGGCAACCTCTGTTGTTCGTGACCCCAGTTACGATACAAAGAAAGATGCTGCTGCTCATCCTTCGGTTCATAAGCCCTTAGTCGCCTCTTATTCATATAACGGAACCCACGTGTAGAAATCGGTGGGCACATCATCTTGAATATCGCCAAATGGTAAATTATCAGTCAGAAAATTTTAAATTACAATAAAAATATTATTTGATAGGGAAATTAAGTTTTAAGCTTAATTTTTTTAACTAACTTTCTAACAGTTTATCAGTGTGAACTTGAACTTTGCAAGTTTCTAAAGTTATTTTTTATCACTCGGTGATATTCAAAAACTTGTTCCCTGATCTCTTTAAGCAAATAACCTATGATCAAACAACACTGGTTGCAACACTACTAAGGATCTGCCAGTGTTGCGACCACGCAGTTTTTACGTACGTAATGTAATGCAAATGAATCACAAACAAACATACATACAAGACAGCATTGGTGTCATAGTTCTTTTACAATTTCCTATACATTGGGTTTTAGAAAAAATTCCCACGCGAAGTTCCGCGACCTAAAAATCTGTCATATATGACACCAGCGGAAATTCCGCCAGATATGTCAGAGGTAACCGTTTATTGGCTGAGGCGTGTCACCCCATCTTTATACAAAGTGAAAAGATTGGAAATGAGGTGTGGCGTTGAAGAGGGATGTAGGTAGACGATTAGCTGGACGGTATGTGGGCAAGATGGTAGGATCCCTGGCCCGACAATTTCCTGAGTCAACCTATTCTAGCCGTGAGTGAATAGGCGTATTCTGGGTGAGCTCGTACCATTGTTGACCTCATTTCTGTCATCAACGCTAGATTGAGGTCAAAAGCAAGTCCATCGATAATAGCAAAAAGAGAAATATCGAAAAGAAAAGAGGAAGGACGACCTAAATTAAGAAAATATCAATGTCGTGTACGAGTAGTATCAAGAAGCTAAGCATTTCGCGGAGTAAAGAGATTAATTGAAAACAAAGTCTCCACTGATACAAGTATTAGCACCGCTCAGAATTTGAAAATATTAAAATCAAGGGTTCTACATATACAAATTGTTATGATAAAATACCCGTATTTGCCTTTATTACTACAAACCGTGCTTATACCAAGAGGGTATAAGCTTTACAAGCTACAAATTTATAAGTCGCGTGGTACAATTTATTAAGAGTGAACCACAAGGTTACCATGGTGACTCTAGTAAAGCTTTAAGACATATGCCACATAATGTTTTATTATACTACACTAGGCGTCAAAAATAAGTAGTATACTTTTCAAATTGCAATTACTCCAAGACTATAGAAGTTAGAGCTTTGAAATAAAAATCATTTTATAGCACATTTAGGTAACTTTCCTAAAAATTTTATTTTTTTAGCAATAGTCAAGTTTTACATTCAAAATTAAGAAAAAACTAAAAAGTTATTCATTTTGAACGTACTGTCAAGAACTTCATTTTTATGTTTTGGACCTGGTTCACACTTTAGTAACTTGTGTTACCGCCCCGGGCTCTGATAACAGCTTGGAGCCGGTTTGGCATAGTGAACACTAAGTTTCGGAGGCGGTGTTGGGGAATATTTTCCCATTCTTCTATCAGGGCCTGTTTTAGAGCTCTGAGGGTGGCGGGGGGTGGTGTGCACCTTCTGACTAGCCTTACAAGCTCATCCCAGGCGTGTTCGATCGGGTTAAGATCTGGGCTTCTTGATGGCCAAGCCATCAAGCTGATACCAACCTCCTGAATGTACTCTTGTACGCGGCCAGCGGTGTGTGGCCGGGCGTTATCATGCATTAGTATCGCTCCTTCACCCATATTTCCTAAATATGGCCCTGCATACTCGTTAAGGATCTGTAAAGCATATCTTTCACCAGTCAGAGTGCCATTTTCTATGACTACTAGCTGTGCGACCCTCTGAAGAGATGCCAGCCCATACGTGTACAGAGACCCGACCGTATGGGACTCTTTCCGAGATGCAAGCTTGAAGGTATCGCTCACCAGGTCGCCTGTAGACTCTCCGCCTTCCATCGGAAGTGTATAAAGAGAAACGAGACTCTTCGCCCCATTGTACGTGTTGACGGGCGTAGCGTAGTTTCGGTACTCGATGCCCTGTCTCAAGTTTGGGGCCATTTGCTGGCCTATGGGACTTCAGGTTAGCTTCAGCAAGTCTTCTTCTCACTGTACTCTCACTAATGTAATCAGCTTGGGTCTGAAAAAGTTGTTGCTGGACCTCAACTGCATTAAGGTGACGATTTCTTAAAACAGTAGAAACAATAAAGCGGTCTTCTCGGGTACTAACTAGTGTGCCTGGGTCTGCCATTACCTGGTCTCCTTAGATGGTATCCAGTCTCTTCGTACCTTTGCTTTACTTGCTGAACCGTTCGTAGAGTTACACCTACCGTTCTTGCAGTACCACGCATACTGCTGCCTACTTCCAGAAAAGCTAAGATTCTTGCACATTCTTCAGGTGAAAGAGGCATGATTAGTAAAGTTTACTCGCTGTAGACGCCTTTGCTTTTGAATCGCAATTGATTTATCAGCAATAAATGTAAAAACAAAATAAAAACAAAAGTAAGACAACAGTTTAAAAAAGGAGTGTTTTTGTTTATTCATTTTTTTACATTCAATCTGTTACAGATGACATTATGCGTGAAGTTTTTAATATATGAAATTAAATTTTCTTTTCAACTTTTTTTATTTCAAAGTTTTAGCTTCTATAGTTTACGAGATATTCCTATTTTAAAACTGTACTACTTATTGTTGACGCCCAGTGTATTTTTAAATTGTAAATTGGTTTATTCTGTAAATTGAAGATAAGTATTTTTTTGAAAAATTATCACGTTATGCTATTTTGAACCGTGTGGTGCCGGCAGAGAATAGTACCAACCCTTACATACCCGTGGATGTCGTAAGAGGCGACTAAGGGTTATAAACAGGAGGATGGGCAGCAGCATCCTCCTTTGAATTTAACATCTTACTTACTGCGGTCACCTACAACCGCGGTCCATGGTGCCAGCCGTAACGCTAACAAGCGAGGTGACTATGGTACTTCCCCTCTACATTTTTCCAGTAAAGGCTAGAATTCTAGAGGGAGCTCCCTGTCCTATAGTGGACGTTTCATGGGATGTTATGATGATGCTATTTTGATGCCCCTGAAACAAAATCCTGAGTTTGTTTGTATAATTGTTCGAGAATCACACAAAAACTTCTGAGCCGTTTAATGAAACTTTTTTATTTGATAGCTAATGTTTAATTTAAGCCCTAGTATACTTTTTAGGATTCCGTACCTCAAAATAAAAAAACGGAACCATTATAGGATCACTTTGTTGTCCGTCTGTCTGTCTGTCTGTCAAGACCCTTTTTCTCACGAACGAGAAGAGGTATCAGGTTGAAATTGATAACGAATATTAAGGTCCATAAACCACACAAGATCTGAGAATTTAAATTTTTTACAACGACGCAATCAAAAGATATGGCTTTTTATGTCCTTATCTCCATACATTTATGCAAAATAGCAAAACCTACAGGGTACTTCCCGTTGACGTAAAATTATGAAACTTGGCAAGAAGCTAGGTCTCACAGTACAAATAAAGGAAAAAGTCAAAAATCATTAAATATTTAAATTTTTCTCACAACTAATTAAGGTGAGCTCCCGTTTCAAGAACTTTTCTATAAAAGAGGGGTCAAGTTGGATGGTCGCGGAGTTTTTAAAATCAAAGAGCAAAAGCTTTTAGTATGTCTTATGGTAGATAGGTACGGAACCCTTAGGGCGCGAGTCAGACTCGCACTTGGCCGGTTTTTTTTTAACATGCGGACGAAGTCGCGGGCAAATTTAGTTGTTTAATAAGATCTTATATTGTTTATTGGTATCGTTGCGATGGCCTATCGTGACTGGCAATTTTGATAGTAGTTTTAATTACATTGCCTAATAATTATAAGCATGAGGACTTTTAGGTGCGGGTTTAATTTAAAAATCAGAAGGAAATGGAAATTTTCTTCCTGAAAACTTTTGATGTGAGGTGGTAGCTGCCTGCTGCACTTAAGGTTCTGAGTTATATTTCCGGTCGGGACATTTACCCCAAAATAATGAAATTAAATACACCGTGAGTTTCCTTTGGTTTCGCTCCCGAAGCCCAGACATTAAAACAAGCAACTTTCGTAAAGAAAACAAATTTACTAGAAAATAATTTTTCGACTCTCCATATTAATATGTGATTCATTTTGTAAGGGAAATCAAACAATATTGGACAAAAATTTTTTTCTTTGGGAAAAAGCTTGTGTATATGAGTAGAATCAGGGCGCGGCCACGAAACCAATGAAAATTCACATTGTTTCTTTTGGTCTTTTGTGGTGCCGGCAAAGAATAGTACCAACCCATACATACCGGTGTGTGTCGTAAGAGGCGACTAAGGGTTAATTGGAGGATGGGCAGCAGCATCCTCCTTTGTATCTTACATCTTACTAACTGTGGTCACCTACAACCGCGGTCCATGGTGCCAGCAGCCGTAACGCTAACAAGCGAGGCGACTATGGTACTTCCCCTCCACATTTTTTCAGCAAAAGCTAGAATTCTGGAGGGAGCTCCTTGTCCTGTAGTGGACGTTTTCATGGGATTTTATGATGATTTTGGATCCAAGTGGATGTATCTAGCATATGATTCAGGATTTTGTTTGGTATGACCTGTAGGTGTATATTTCATAATTCGCAAAAGATATTTCATCCATACCACAGATTAAATAATATTATGTCCATACTATGAACAGGACCCACGTCCGTCACATCATATTACTCGTATTTCTGGAAGCACTTGCATTAGGAGACAAATTCGGGTGGTATATGATTATCTTCCACCGTACGTTTTACAAGAACATACCTTCACACACCTTCCTATATACATACATATCACACACTCTCACGCACATGTACACATACATACTGTAACTTCTTTTAATTTATTACTTTATCTTTATATTTTTCATTCCGTTTAATAGTAAATTGATGTTTGTTAGTAACAGACGTTTAGGAAGAGTGGGGTCTCCCAACTTAAAGGGAGTTCCCAAAACCAGAACTGTATATTAAGACATAGTTACAAATAAACATTTAATTTTTTTTTCTTACCACGTTCGTACGGTCGTCCGTACTGTGGAATCAGCTTCCGGCGCAGGTATTTCCGGACGGGTACAACAAGGCAGCCTTTAAGAAACGAGCCTACAAATATCTTGTCGGCCGGCAGCGCACTTGTGACCCCCCTGGTGTTGCGGGTGTCTATGGGCTTCGGTGATCAGGTGACCCGTCTGCTCATCTGCCTACCCCTTCTATAAAAAAAATATATAATGAAACAAAGCAATGAAAAGCAAATAAACAATAAAGATACCTGATCAAATCATCGTTGTATTAAAATTGTAATGAATGTAAATGCATGCAGTATTTTTGTAAGTGGGCGTCTATAATTAATGAAATGACCCGAATATTAGTGTCTCAATGATGACTGTTTATAGTAGGCGAATGTTATGTTTTGACTGATCAAACTCTTAGCTTGTCTAGTTGTTGTTAGGGTTCCGAACTAAAATGATAACCCTGAAAACCTGTTCATCTCAGCGACCACTTATGATATTGATATCTGGAATAGTTTTTGAATTTGATTTCCTAACTTTATTGCAAACAAAATAATTGTAAAATTATTATTATTGTAAAGGGGGCCCAAATGGAGGGGGGGGGGGCAAAATTTGAAATTTTTCTTACTAGGTCGAGTGGGGTATATTCGATCAGGGTGGGCAATTTGTATGGAGAGGTCAGAATTTTTTTTCATTACCCAACATATGTTTCTTTGGGAAAGTTGTTCAGTTTCGCACTGAGCACGCCCTTTCAGTTTTCGGTAAGTAAAAAGCGACTAAGGGTTATAAACTGGAGGATGAGCAGCAGCATCCTCCTGTGTATCATACCATCTTACTTAATGCGATCACCTACAACCGCGGTCCATGGTGCTAGCCGCAACGCCGATAAGCGAAGTGACTATGGTACTTCCTCTCCACATTTTTCCAACAAAAGCTAGAATTCTGGAGGGAACTGCCTGTCCTGTAGTGGAGCTTTTGATGAGATAGAGGATGAGGGGAGGGGTGTGAGGAGTGAGGGGGCGAGGGGAGGGGGTTTGAGGAGGGATAGGGGGAGGGGTGAGTGGTGGTGGAGTTTGACGTACTATATGTGTGTATGTCACTGTTTGACCTCTGACATGGGTCAGAGACTTTTTCCAGCTAGACACGGACTTAACATCTTTTTTTTTTTTTTTTGTCCATGATGTTTTTGGAGGTGCAGAACTCCGGATTTTCGTACGGGAGCCCTGCCAAAAACAGGTTAGTAATCTTGTTTAGTTCGAACTGCATACCATAATTACATTGGCATAAATTAATTCTACTGTACTGAAGCTTTGTTTTTTCATTTTTTTTTCATTTTACATTTTTTTTTGCATGCTTTTTTTTCTCGATTTTTTTTTTATCAACTTTTTTGTTTTTTTAACACGATATTAATATAGCACAATATATTAAGTCGTATTAGTTTCTTATTCTAGGTTTTGTTACTTTCTATTACTACTTTACATATCTTAACACAATAATCAAGAAAATGTATTCTAACATCTTTATTACCTATTATTTCAGCTATTTTGTTTTTGCTTAATTTAATATCAATTTTGTTTTCCAAGTCATGCCTGTCATTGCCGAACCTCGGGCATTCAACTATCATGTGGGGTACAGATTCCACTACATCCGGATCACAAATGCAAGCGGGGGACTCTTTCTTTTTAAACCTATGAAGGTACTGAGAAAACCCTCCGTGTCCTGTTAACAACTGTGTGTGCAGATAGGTGACTTTTATTTCTTTGTGGAACTTGTAGGCATCAACCACTGAGGGGAAGAACATCTTTGTGATACTGGCTTTGGTTGACGTTAAATATCTTGCATTCCATTCATCAATCGATTTACCTCTATTGATTCGCTTGATGAATGAAACGGGACATTTATCGTAATCTGGTCTTGTTTTCTTCTTTAGTGCTGCTTCTTTGGCCAGCTCATCAGCTCTTTCATTTCCCAGTATTCCAACGTGTGCCTTGACCCAGTACAGCTTTACACACTTCCTTGCCCTTTTGATCTCCTGCAGGTTTTCTAGGGTCTTCACGACAAGAGGGTGGTCAGAGTCACTATTTTTAAGAAGTTCCAGAGTCGACCTGGAGTCGCTGTAGATATTGAAGAGTTCTTCTTTCCTTCCAAGGATTAGCTCGGTGGCACGACAGATAGCGTACAGTTCGGCCTGAAAAACGGTACAGTAATCTTCTAATTTAAATTTTTGGCTCTTTGTTTCGGCGGCACCATTCCACCAGGATAGTGCCGCCCCAACCTTGCCCTCAATTTTGCTGCCATCTGTGAAGATGTGTACTGCACCGTTTCCCCCCACTGACTGCACTTTGCCCTCATTCTCTAAGCTGTCGAAAGTGATTTCTTCTTCTTTTGACGGGTGTACTTTCTGAGAAAAACAGGCTCTCTGCTCAACTGAGCGGTCCCCTAGTACTGCCTGTGGTTCACCCCTTTTCGCTTCATAGAGTGATGCTACCTCCTTGACTCTCAAATCAAGGGGCAGCAGTCCAGTAAGAGCGAGGGCAGAGTTCAGGGAGACCGTCCTGTAGGCCTTACTTATTCTCTGTGCAAATCCTCGTTGAACTGCATTTAGTTGTTTTTGTATGTACACTTTCTCCGCCGCTCTTGCCCACACACCTGCCGCGTAGAGGATGATTGGCTCGACAACAGCCGTATAGATGACTCGAATTACCTCTGAATTTAGGCCCCATGTCACTCGTGCTGCTCTTGATAGCTGCCAGAAGACATTTATAGCTTTTTTGCATATATATGTGACGTGGTTTCGGTAAGTCAGCTTGCGATCTATGATTAGGCCCAAGAGCTTGATCTCCTCTACCAATCCAATGCTGACTCCATTCATGTTCACCCGTGGGATGTCAAATTTTAGCTTTCTTGTTATAAGCATCGCGCAAGTTTTGTGCGGAGCGAACTTCAGCTTATTTTTGACCCCCCACCGGTGCACAAGGGCTAAGTTGACGTTTGCTTCTTTTTCTAGTTCTAGCGCCGTTTTGGCAGAGAAGACCAAGACAACATCATCCGCAAATGCCTGGCAGTAAGTTTCCCTATTCTCCAGTTCTTCCAATAATGGGTTTAAAAGCAGGTTCCACAAGGTAGGACCTGCTATGGATCCTTGTATACAGCCTTTCGTTGTTCCTTTGGTATGTTCAACTCCGGCGTACCTTACTGTTACCTTTCTGTCATCTAAATAACTGTTGACGAGCCTCCTCAAGTTGCTTGGACAACGCTTTGCTGCCAGTTGACACTTAACTGCCGGCCACCAAGCGCTGTCAAATGCGCCTTCTATATCCAATGAGACCATAAGTACCATATTCTTTTGATTTAGCTTTTGGTCAATATATCGAGTAAGGTCATAAAGGGCATCCTCAGTACTCTTTTGGGGTACGAAGCCATATTGCCTGGGATTCATTTTCGGTAACAGATGCCATCTCAGTCTGCGGACTACCATTTTTTCCAGAATTTTTCCAAGCACCGATAACAGTCCTATTGGTCGGTACGACTTTGGGTGTGTGTAGGTTTCCTTTCCCGGTTTTCGAAGGATAACCACTGCTGCTTCTTTCCATCGGTTTGGAAAGTGCGACAATTGGAGGCATTTATTAGTGATGGCAAGGAACAGATCTTCGTCCACGGCGATGGTTGCCTGACAGATGTCAGCCGTGAAGCCGTCTGGACCAGGGGCCTTCTTCGGGTTGAAACTTTTTGCTGCATACCTAAGTTCGGAGGCAGTAAACAGTGGATCCCATGTGTCCTCGGGCATATCTTCTTCTAATTTGACTGCCTCCTCTCTTGTTCTCTGGTGTTCTATACTATCGGATTCAGCCTCATCATCAGGGAAAAAAGTCTCGGCCAACATTTGAGCCGACTCTTCAGGTTCCAGAGCTCTACCATTCCTCACCATTGGTACGTCTTCATGCCTCTTAGTGGTCCTTACCAACACTCTATATATGCCATTCCAGACACTTTCCTTTCTTTGTTTGCCGCAGAAGTTTTTCCAACTTTCGGTCCGGGCACTTGCCACTACTGCCTCGTACTCTTCTTTCACTTTAAGGTATTCGGAAACAACAAATTCTCGGCGCCGTGGTGCAGCACAGCGGATCCTCCTCTTTTTCGTTGTAGTTTGACGTACTCTTGACTGTAAGTTTGACCTAAAATTTGTATTACTTATCCACGTTAAACTTATGGCCGTATCAAGGATACAGCCAACCAGGGAATTTTTTTTATTGTCAATGGGCTTACTCTTGACCTCGATGTAGCTCTGAGGACAGAGATAGGTCGACGATGGAGCGAGCTTGCCCAAAAGAAGCCTATTCACTCGCGACTTGTATAGTACCGTAGTCCTTTTGTAAAGCAACATCGACTGGTGAGTACTATAACGTGATTTTGTAATGTCTGACTATACTTGAGTATGGTACTTATAGGTTAGAAACTAAACAACTTTCCCCAAGAAACATAGGTTGAATTATTAAATAACAAAAAACCCAACTGCTTAGCACAAGAGAGGAAAACAAATACAAAGAGCGACGTCAAAAATTACAGACCGATATCACTTCTACCAATACTCTCCAAAATTTTTGAAAAAATTATTAAAAATCGCTTATCTAGACATTTTCAAATAAATAACATTATTAATAATAGACAATTTGGATACCGCACTGGGTTGGGTACTGCAGATGCTATTGACAAGTTACTTGATGACGTAATCATTAGTCTAAATAACAAACAAAGAGCAGCGGGTTTGTTTCTCGATTTGTCAGCTGCGTTCGATACCCTCAGCCATGACATTTTGTTTGTCAAATTAGAGCACTATGGTGTACGAGAGAAATTTTTGAATTTGTTGAAATCTTACCTGACAAATAGGCGTCAATTTGTTGCATTAACTTCTATTGAAAATGGACGGGAACAGGTGTATAGTAGCAGAATGAGTGTTACCACCAGAGGAGTGCCACAGGGCTCTGTTTTAGGTCCAATACTCTTTAATATAATGGTAAATGATCTTGCTAACTACATCCACAGTCGCTTGGCTAATGTGAAAATTGTGTGCTACGCGGACGACACAAATGCAATTATCACAGCTAACAGCTCTGGAGAGCTAGAGTCTAAAGTAAATGAAGCCCTTTCAGAGCTACAACTTTGGTTTAGGAATAACAGTCTTACTCTTAATCTCTCCAAAACATACTGCATGCAATTTCGTTCTACAGCAGGGAATAAAGAATTTTTGGATATTGTCTTGAATGGTGCAAAAATAGAACAACTAGAATCGGTTAAGTTCTTGGGCGTATATATAGACTCACAATTAAAATGGAAAAATGAGGTCTCTAAAATAGAAGCAAAAGTTAGCTCCGCGTGTTACGCCCTGAGAAGTCTGCGGGATGAATTAACGAAAAATCAGTTAAGGTCTGTCTATTTTGCAATAGTAGAATCACACTTTCGGTATAGCATTAAGTTCTGGGGAAACAGCTATGCGTATAATATAAATAAAGCTTTTGTGTTGCAGAAGAGAGCCATAAGGACAATAGTGCGTATCCCGCCATGGATTTCTTGTAGAGAGTCCTTTAGAAAGTTAAATATATTGACCATTCCCAGTTTATACATTCTGACGTTATTGACAGATATAGTAGAAAACCCCGAAAGATTTGAGAACCCGGAGGAAAGGAAACACAGACTTGCTACACGAAGAAAGGACTTAAATAGAGCAATAGCACCTAAACTAGAAGTGGTAAGACACAGTGTTAGATATCAAGCGGTCAAGTTGTTCAATTGTCTACCTGATGAGCTTAAATCAATTGTTTGTCCTATAAAATTTAAAACATCACTAAAGGCATTCTTGTTGGAAAAGTGTTTCTATAGCATTCAGGAGTTTGAAACCCATAAAATGTGTTCGTTCTGATTGTTTATTTAGAATACATGTATCCATGACTTGACTTTTATCTTGTAATTAGGAATTTTGGTGACATTTTAATATTGACATTTGAATATTGTTTTGTTGTGTCTAATGTCTTGATTGCTGGTTATTGTTTTCATTTGATTTTATGTTTATTATCAATTAGTGACATTTTATAATTATTTATAATTAAGAATTTATAATTTTTTTTGACATAGGTATATATAATTTTTGTGACATTTCTCTAATTATTACTGTTAATTTCTAACACAATTGTAAAAAATTGTTTATGAATAAATGAATGAATGAACAAACATAAATCCTATTGGATTTGGTAACTTGAATTGTATAAGATACTGCAGTCGGGGACGAAAAAACGTTTTGTGGATGTTTACGACTTAATTTTGTTCGCCCCGCCTGCAGTATCTTATACAATTCAAGTTACCAAATCCAATAGGATTTATGTTTGTTTTCCTCTCTTGTGCTAAGCAGTTGGGTTTTTTGTTATTTAATAATTTTTTATTTTTAACTTTTTAGTTTTCAGATTTGCTACGTCAAGTTATACTAAAACATTTGCTTAAACCTTAGAATCAGGTTTTTACCAGCTATTGTTTGATACCCATGTTGTAAAAGTAATGATTTTAAAAATGTTTATTCCCCCTTTTTTCTCTTCAAAGGTGCCGTACTAAAATATTATACCCTATGACACTCCTACAATAAATACAAATCTAAAGACGCCTCATATGTTGAAATCTATCAAGCCGTTTAGGCTGCAGAGCGCGACAAATAAATCGACATACATACATACATACATCATCATCATAGGCCTTAGCCGTCTATGTCAGACGATTTAAGCAATATTCTGTCGATTTCACCGTTTTTCGTGGCTGAATGAGCCTGTTCGGGAGCGGCAAAGTCCTGCCACACGCTCTGCAGGTGAAGCTTGTGTTATCCATAACTGATGTTATGTCGTTATTTTTCTTACGTTTCTCGCTTTTTCGGCAATGGCACAATATCAGGCTTCATCGTGTACCTTGCGTCCATCCAGTAATGATTTACGCCATTTGGTTCTGTCCTCAGCTGTCTGCTCCCAATCTAGGGGTTCAATACCAAAAGTGATCATGTCTCGCTTGGCGCAATCTTTAAAGCGCAGCATTGGCCTACCAACACTTCTTTTTGCGTGCGCTATAGCACCAAGCAATACACGCTGAGGTAGACGGGTTGGTTCCATGCGGCGCACCTGTCCCAACCATGAAGTTGTCGCTCTTGTTTTGCGTACGTCGTCCTTGCTGCTCCATACAACAGTATGCTTGAAATGTATGCTTGGTAAACGATCATCTTGGTGTTCGTCGTAAGATGTTTGTTTTGTCATACTCTTGTATTCAGCCGAACAAGGAACATGCCCGTGAAAACTTATCGACGATTTTTATTTATTTATTTATTTATTTAGGTGAACACAACAGGTAGCAATCAAGAATAAATCAAGTGTAGTACATAAAAAAGTAATGAACTAGATTACAACCCTTTAACGTGTCACACAGTAAAGCTTACGTAAACGAAAAATAATAATAAAAGTGCAAGTTCATACAAAACAGAACTTAAAATAGTACAAATAACAGCTAATTATGTGGATGTTAACCTATTTCAAAATGATCTTAACAGTTTTTTTAAAAACACTATGACGCGAATTGAAAATGTCCAATGAATTGTTGGAGTGCGATAGCTCATTGTATAGACGGCACGCTCTTACTATTGGGTTATAGTAAGAGGTGTTATTTGTGAATGTGTGAAGTAAAAATGTCTTTGGGTTACGCAAATTATGCGAAATATTAAAGTTAAGGCTAGACAGTAAGGGTGGCGAGTCGAGCAAGGAGTGAATGATTTTATGGAGGTAGATTAGGTCGTTATGTTTTCTTCTGATGTATAAAGGAGTCATATTGAATTTTTGGAGTCTGTCAGAGTAGCTATTGAGTATGCGACCATATCCAAATTTATAACACAGTACCTTGAGAAACTTTTTTTATTTTATTATTTATTATTTGTAAATCAATTGCAGTGTTGGCCACAAAGACTGCATCATCACCAAATAGAAGGCTGTCGATAAAAACGTCCTCGCGATGGC
The DNA here is from genome assembly GCA_947532105.1 of Athrips mouffetella. Taxonomy (NCBI): domain Eukaryota; kingdom Metazoa; phylum Arthropoda; class Insecta; order Lepidoptera; family Gelechiidae; genus Athrips; species Athrips mouffetella. The sequence continues at coordinate 33,741,445 of OX383957.1, read as the reverse complement.
GCTTGGACTTAAGAAGTGAAATTATATTGTACAGCTTCCCATCAGCTCTTTAATGTAGATGTATACCCTGCTGGTCATTGCCGAATGCTTCTCTTAATAGCAATGAGAAAAATATACCAAACAGGGTGGGTGCTAACACGCAACCTTGGCGCACACCTCTGCGCATTTTGAACGGCTCAGATGTAATGCCACCAGCAACGACAGCGCCATTCATATCTTTGTGGAAGCTCTTTATTAAACTAAGAAGGTTTGGTGGACACCCGATGCTGTTAAGAGCGATACGGTATATAGTCCCTCTCTGCTGACTGTATTTTTCTACATACACCCAACAGCATGTCAGTAGAAACACTTCGAACTTTGTGACTTAGTAATAGAGTTGCAAATCTTTCCATTCACGTGCGGTTGACCGTACGTAAGGTATGGTTGAATTTGGTAGTCACAAGGTTTTAGTCGCTGGTGGTTCGCTTTGGCGAAGCGTGGGCTAAAACCTCCTTGGGTAGTCGACATCAAAAAACAGCTCAGCTACAGTCTACCACAAAAGTAATTAATACTGCATCATGCACGGGAAATTTAGTCATTGCTTTATATGTTAAAACTTAGAAAATTATTTCCAAAAGGCCTAGCTAAACCCAAATATTTTATAAAGAAACCTCCCAGAGTTGTTTTATCAATAGAATATTACCAGATGAGCAAGCGACGCTACCCACCAACAGATGGCGTTGTAGGTTTCTGAAACGCGGTAATAAAAACAGCGCCTCTGGTATGGAGTAGAAACACTACAGTATATTACAGAAGTAATGAATCCCTTTTTTACTCCGTGTGAATGCGGCATCTTGCACGGGAAATTTAGTCATTGCTGTATGTTAAAACTAAGTGATTTTATTTCCAAAAGGCCTAGCTAAGCCCAAATATTTCATAAAGAAACCTCTGTTTTATCATTAAAGTATTACCAGGTGATCAAGCGACGCTACCCACCTACAGATGGCGCTGTAGGATTCTGAAACGCGGTAATATCTCCACTTTTTTATGGATATCTTCCGGCTCCATCATCAGATCAGCTCCAAGTTACAATAATATTGCATTGTCATCCGATTCACATACGCATGCAAAATTTCATCTCAATCGGAAACCGATTAAGATTCTCTTTCAGTCGGGTATTTTATTTTTTGAAATAGTTTTTTTATTTAGTACTTTTTTTTTTTATACCCTATGACACTCCTACAATGAATACGAACCTAACGACACCTCACATGTTGAAATCTACCAAGCCGTTTAGGCTGCAGAGCGCGACAAAGAAATCGACATACATACATACATACACTTGAAAAACATAACCCTCCTGTTTTGGGGCAGTCGGGTAAAAATGAGATTTTTTTTAGGTCGTCCCATACAAATTCCAGTATTGACGGCGCAAGGTTTGTATGAGAAGCCAAATTATTTTTTCATTTTCCAAGCTATGTTTCTTGGGAAAAGTTGTTCAGTTTCATGTACTAAGTGACATACTGAAGTATAGTCAGACATTACAAAATCACGTTGTATATCGACTGGCCCCTTGGCGTGGTTGGTAGTGAGATTGCCTTCTACCTCGTGGGTCGCGGGTTCGATTCACCCCAGGGCAGACATTTGAGTGAAGAACACGAGTGTTACTTTGATCTGTGTCTGGGTGTAACTGTTATTTACGTATCTCTGGGTAGGCTTTGTCTTGTTTAGGATCAGATGAAATGGTGTGAATTGTGCATGGAACTATCCCCAATGTTTATTCATTTTCCGTGCTCCAAAAAACACGTTTATATACATATGTAGACAAGCTATCCTACTCCTACTAATATTATAAACGCGAAAGTTTGTAAGTATGGATGGATGGATGTTTGTTACTCTTTCACGTAAAAACTACTGAATGGATTTTAATGAAACTTATCACACTTATAGGTTAGGTCCTGGAATAATACATAGGCTACTTTTTACCGCGGGAAAGCACTTCATTCCCACGGGAAAACGCATTTAATGTTAATGAAGAAGGTGACTGACTGACATATTAACGCACAGCCCAAACCGCTGGGTCTAGAAATTCCAAATATGGCATGTAGGTTTCTTATGAGGTCTTAGGGTGCATTAAGAAAGGGTTTTACTTTGTCAATGGGCTTACTCTTGACCTCGATCTAGTCTTGGAGACAGGGTGTCTACTCTTAAAGTCCGATATATCGAAACGATACTATTCGAAACATGCAAATGCAAAACTTCGTCCCTTGACAATAGAGTAGAATATTGGTTGGATGAATTTTCAAACTGCATCCAACCAATATTCTACTCTATTGTCAAGGCACGAAGTTTTGCATTTGCATGTTTCGACTAGTATCGTTTCGATATATCGGACTTTGAGAGTAGACACCCAGAGATGAGGTCGACGATGGAACGAGCTTGCCCAGAAGAAGCCTATTCACACATTTATGAAATATATATATTTTTTACTAGCATTTAAACTACATTTTAATATCAATGATCCTAATTCACTTTACCTCATTAATAAACATGAATCCTGAACTCTATAAAGTCTAATAGGTGCTAATAACATCTCAGACATAAGAATCTGCATATCCCCCCTCCCTTAATACAAGCCCCCTCACCCCCTCTCTCCTTAGTGTAACACTTCTGTACCCTAGATTCCCAAATCTACCGGATTGAGGCTTACATATTTTGGACTACTCTTGACTTTCCAATATGAACTCTAACACTGCGAAAGACTGTCTACTTTTCTTTGAATGTTTTAGCAGTTCTGCAGCAAAGGATTCTAGCTTTTAAACAGTGTACAAAAAGTTGATTATTGGTTGATTACAAGTCTTCATTAAACGTATTCCAAACGGTATGCGAACTCCGAAGTGTGGTTTAAAATTCGAACGATTTTAAAAAGGCTTCTACATATTCAAATCACGCCAATTTGAGCTTTAACGTGTTGTATTTAAAAGCGGTTATTTGGGTAGTAATTTGTAGGTCTTCCAGTAGGTATGTCACATGTGACTTTGCATATTGAAACACCTAATGGAAATAAATGCTTTTTAGTGTTCCGTCTTAAAGACGTAGGATATAAAAACCATTTAATTTTGTTGCAATATGAAATACTTATCAAATTCGAGACAGCTTGATACATGGTGTTGGGGCTTTCAAGCAGTCCTGTACACATTTTGTAAACTTGTTCTTCTTTAATTTCGACTTCCTTAATTCTGTACTAAAGCTGCAGAGCTTGCACTGTTTTGTTTGAGTTGTCTTGTAAGAGCAAGCGAGAGTAATTGAAGATGAAGTCTAAATATAAAATAAATAAAATATATATAAGGGGGGCATTTCACGCAAGTCATCTGATTCCAAACAAGGAAAAGCCTGTGCTTTGGGCGTTAGAGACTAATATACAAATAAAATAATATAATAATTTCATCACACAAATTTTTGCCCTGGGCAGGGATCGAACCCGCGTCCCACAATGTAAAAGGCAATTTTTTACGCATACTCGTATGGAACCCCATGTTTATTATTCAGGCTTGCACGTGTTGGACTTTTACTCTCTTTCAAATGCGCAGTATTCTTTTCTTGTAGGTAAAGTCAAGAACACTTCAAGTTGGAATTTGAACCAGTCTTCTCTCAGTAAGAATAGAGGCGGAATTCGCACTGCGAGTGCTAAGTTTCACCTTCTCTTGACTGAAGCTTATCGCCTCTTTGCGGTTGGTCGTGTTTGGTTTAAAAGGGGTAACCTTACATTGTCCCGTGTGGTGCCGGCAAAGAATAGTACCATCCCATACATACCCGTGGGTGTCGTAAGAGGCGACTTAGGGTTGTAAACTGGAGGATGGGCAGCAGCATCACCTACAGCCGCGTTCAATGGTGCCAGCCATGACGCTGACAAGCGAGGTGACAATGGTGCTTCCCCTCCACATTTTTCCAGCAAAAGCTAGAATTCCGGAGGGAGCTCCCTGTCCCGCAGTGGACATTTCATGGGATATTATGAACCTTACATGGCGGACGCAACATTGTTGTTGTAGGAAATTTGACAGGCCCGTTGTTGTGGTTGGTAGTGAGCTTGCCTTCTACGCCGTAGGCTGCGGGTTCGATCCCCGTCCAGGGCAAACATTTGTGACGCACACGAGTGTTTGTTCTGTGTCTGGGTGTTATTTATCTATTTATGTTTGTATATCAGTGTCTGGGGCCCATAGTACAGGCTTTAACCAGATTATGGATCAGATGACTGTGTGCTGTGAATATTGTCCCCATTGTTAAAAAAAAATTGTAATTGGTCAAAAAGCAAGACAGTTTTTGACCTTGCCAGGATATCTTAATTTATTCTAAGGGCCCGTCTCACCGCTTGCTGCTACAATAGTTCAAGCTGACAGATAAAATATCTGCAATTTTGTGCAATGATTTTTGCCTGTGTTAATCTGTCAGGCACTTGTGAAAATAAACATTTTCACTATCTGACACTGACAGAATAATGCTATCTGGAACTTAGCAGCTAGCAGGGAGACGGGCTCTAAATAGACAGAAGGGCGTTGAAAAAAAAATGTAATATTCAATCAACTTTTATATTTATTTTGTTTCCAAAATGTCACCGAAGAACCTATAAAAATCTTGATTGATAAATCACACAACACAACAAGTATAGAAAATCTCAAATAATCAACACATAATAAATCTATATTTAATGAACAGCTGCAGCAAGCTTAACTAAAGTTATAGCTCTGTTTAATCTATTTCTTAGATTTAGAGGAGCTTTAACTTTAAATGTGCCTTTTGCAACTGGCACTAAGTAAGTTATATGGAAAACATTCGATTGTCTTCTTTTGCAAAAAGACATCTTTGAAAATAAGCATCAATAAACAATACAAAACATTAACTTAAAAATTAGTGGGTAGGCAATGGCAAACACAGATATTAACAAAAATTTTACTTCTAATTTATAAACATAACAGTACCTATTCAATCCAAAACTATTATTGAAAATACTTTTACTAAAATAGGAGTTAATTCAAGTAGGTAAGAAGTTTATTGACTGTTTGAAAATTACACAAATTCAGCAGGGATAAGCACGAAAAGAGGCAAATTCTATAGTGACATGCGGATTTCATTTTATTTCACAAACTAAATTTTATCTTAATATGATAAAACGGAATGTCCTCGTGTATAAATAAACCGAATAATATTCACTATTATTAATAACACAATTTATTGTATACGTGAACATAATTATTTCTGCTCAGGTGGCACCATCTATTATATTTATGATGAACTGTTACAACAGTATTAAAAATTTACTATTCGATTTTTTCATTGATTTTGCAGATATGAACATTCTTGCTTTCAATGCACCAACATTGAAAACGAAAATGTAATGAAGTACAGAAAAATATATTTACTTTTTTAGAAAAATCTGCACAACGTCACTTCATATAAAAGACTAATTCTTTAGTATAACAAAATTTATTGTATACATGAAAATTTGAATTCCGCTCAAGTGGCGCCATCTATTAAATTTATGATGAACTGTTACCACAGTAGTAAAAAACTATTTGATTTTATAAGTACGAGTAAAAAGATGATTTGATTGATTTTGCAGATGCACATTTTTGATTTCAATGCACCAACATTGAAAACGAAAATGTAATGAAGTACAGAAAAATATACTTATTTCTTTGGAAAAATCCGCACAACGTCACTCCCATTTGACGAATTCTATAATATGAATTAATTGATTCAGGATGTAAAAATAATTAAGATATTTGATTACAAAACCTTCCTTAGTCAAAAGTCTTATGTGTAAAAATATATTCAACTAAATAACTTCTATTGAGCGGTCCTCAGACACGACGAGACATGATTTGGTATCTCTTTAAGTCAATATTAATATTAATATAATTATTTCAGTACATCTTTTAATAGACAGATAACACAAATGTATATTAAATTATTGCCTGATTTCAAGCAGCTTTGACTTAATTGATCAAAATACTTTTGATCTAGAAAATACTGATTGATTGAGGAGAAATATTGAGTATGGCCAAATGGCCATGGATGAACAATAAGAAGGACTGACCATCGCATTTTAGAAATCGTAACCCGGAAAATAATAAAACTAGATGGCGCTAATAAATAGTCCGGGAAGTTATTGTGATTTATCGAGTATTATGTTAAAAAAATAAACCGAATTTCAATGTTAGCGTTTCTTTAGATTGAAACTATGTTGAAATTTTGAACGATTTTTTGGTAGAATACTCGGTAGACCATAATTAATTTCCAGATTATTTGAAATCGCCATCTAGTTTCTATGTGTTTTATGCCATTCCGGGTTACGTTTTCTAGTATGGGGATTGTCAGTCTTATTATTATTAGTCCGTTGTATGGCTTAGATACCTTACACCAAATACTTATCACCTACGAGACATTAATTTATATGTCTTTTAGTCAATATTAATAATATAATTATTTCAGTCTATCTTCTAATAGAAAGACAACATAAATGTATAATAAATTCCTGCCTGATTTCAAGCAGCTAATGACTAAATTGATCAAAATAATTTTGATCTAGAAAATACTGATCAATTAGGTAGAAATTACAAATATTTAGATTCTTATGTTTCAGTTGATGGAGGCGTGATTTTTGGGAAATAATATTTCGTAACATTCGACTTCATAATCGAAATTAGTATATATATCTACAGTTAGAATCGTTCGTGATTTAAAGGTTTAGAAATAACTAGGGATTGAAAACCAGAACAAACGAAATAGTAGCTTTATTGCTTCGTCCTAATATGTCGCAAAAACGCGATCATCTCATACAATATTTTGTCGCGCGATCAAAATTTGTATGACATCGAGATCGTATTCAATTAGGGCGAAGCATAAACTATTCAATATGTTCGTATTGGATACCATTCAGTTTGTAATACGCTTCTGGGAATATAAATAGAGTCAACTTTGTAATTTGAGGTTTTAAAGTTATTGGTACTTTGAATCAAATCTTAAAATGCAGAGTGGCTCGTTTGATTTGTCCGGAAATACACACATTAGAACAAGTCTAGTCTGTGTAACGTAAATACTACATAAATTTATGCTAGATATCTAGAGTTCTTACACTCACTGTTAAATTGGTAATCATTGAGTGACACAAAAAGCAGTTTTTGAAAATAAAAGATAGCCCTCTATTATATCTTAAAAATTTAAGACTTGGGCATTTTTATTTTTCATAACCTTGTCAGTCACTTAATAATACCTATTAAAGAATCGACAGATATAAAACTCTAGTGGTATTTTGAGGTACCTAAAGCCACGATCACACCTTCTTGAATTCAGAAAGTGATTCGGCACACATTGCTGGTTGTAATAAGGATATTGCAATTAACAAAACCTAGCCTCCGAGCAGTCCCAGCAATGTATGCCGAATTAGTATTTGTATATAGGAAGGTGTGATTGTGCCTTTAGTAACTATTGGTCTCAAGCCCTAGACATTACAACAGTACTAAGTCAAATACATAAAAAAATACTTCAAAATTTCTCAAAAATCATTCCTCCGAATACACGAAATATTTTTAAGTAGGTAGATAATTTAAATTCAAAATTTTATATCATGAGTTTTCTTTCGAGCGCGGCCCACAGCGGGTCGAGTGGCGGCGGCATCAGTGCGGCCGCGGGGGCGGGGGCGGGGGCGGGGGGGAGGGGCGGGGCGGTACCGGGGGGGAGGGGCGGGGCGGGCGCGGGGGAGGGGGGGGCGAGCCGGCGGCGCACGCACCCCGCCGAGCCCATGCGCACGGAACGCATCATGGCCGCTGATCTGAAGCGTTCTGCATACAGATAACAATGTTATAATCCGCAACGTTTCCCAACACATTTTGCAGATATATTAAAAATGGACAAAATAAGAACCACTATTTTTTTGTGAAATGTTTGAGCAATACAATCTTCACGATTAACGACGCTGTCAAGTGAACAGATATTACAGTCAAACTGAAAAGGCCACTTATGAAACTTTATTTTCAAAATAAAAGTTTACAACCAAAGACGCACGCCTTTTAGTTACAGCTTGACCAACTTATCTGTAGAATTTTGGATGGCGCCATAATCGAAAAGGGTTGCCACCTAAACAACTTCAACCTTTTTAAGGCGAGGGAATCGTGATTGGCTCTGGCTCCTCACCTGGCACCCATTAGCAGGACTCAAGAAATAGCGGTCAGGAAATACGTTGTTCTTTAAGGAATTAAAATAGAAGCAGTATAGCTATATGGCTTGCCCTCGCTAGTGCTCAGAGGACAATATATAATCCTGTTCTTCCATGGTCCCCACGAGCGCTGCAGTCGTGTCGTCACAATGAGTCGCAGGGGAGAGCGCGGCTCCCCCCAGGGGGCGAGCGAGTCGTTCATTGGCTCTCCGCCTGTCACCCGCGCGCGGAAATAACCGTCATGGCGCGACTTGTGCTGCACGCGCTGTAGCTGTGTGGCTCACCTACCCTCGCCGGTGCTCAGCAGGCAGGAACTCCACTCGCGTCTGTCTTGAACGGTAGTACTGGTAGGAGCAGATATAGGTAGATATCCTATTGTGCATTGGACTCCCGATGGTAAAAGGGGGATGGTGGAATAAGCTCATGGAGCTCTTGAGTACTAATAGTATAAAATGTAACAGACCTGCAACCTTGCGTCGGTGGGCCAGACTGTGAAACTTGGTTTTCACCAGCATCTCATTACCAACGAGCTTGTGCGAACGGTAGTACGCCTCGTGTTCACTGTTGCTCTATGGGTGTATGGTAAGAGCTGATAGGTCACTATGTAGCTTACCCTCACTGGTGCTCAGAAGACAGTACTTGATCGTATGTGCAGTATCCCCGCGCAGCATGGAACACGTGAAACGTCCATTCGCTTCGTTTAGCATGAGCGAACGGTAGTACGACTCGTGTTCACTTTTGTTCTATGGAAGGAGCGGATATGGGGTAAAACTATGTAGCTTACCCTCGCTGGTGCTCAGTTTTGTGCGCAGTGTCCCCGCTAGCATTGCAGCGCTTGCAGATGAAAGCACGCAGCACGGAACACGTGAAGCGTCCACTCGTTTCTTTTAGCATGTGCGAACGGTAGTACGACTCGTGTTCACTGTTGTTCTATGGTAGGAGCAGATATAGGTAGTTATGTAGCTTACCCTCGCTGGTGCTCAGAAGACAGTACTTGATCGTATGAGCAGTATCCCCGCGAGATTGCAGCGTTTGCATCGGAAAGCGCGAAGCGTCCGCTAGCGTCAGGTAGTAAGTAGTAAGCCTCGTGTTCACTTTTGTTCTATGGTAGGAGCGGATGGCTTACCCTCGCTGGTGCTCAGCGGACAGTATTTGATGGTGTGCGCCGTGTCCCCGCGCGCGTGGCAGAGCTTGCAGCGGAAGGCGCGCAGCACGGGGCACTTGACGCGCCCGTCCTGGTCCTTCAGCACGTGCGAGCGGTAGTACGATTCCTGCTCCCCGTTGTTCTTGCAAAAACGACACTCCTGCAACCAACATAAGAGTTACGACCTTACCGCTACCGTCTAAGCAGCGTGTGATTCACAATACACTGCCTACAGATCGCTTATCATCATATCATGTGGGCTGTGAAATCGACGTCTGACCTCACAAATTCTGGTGTCAAGAGTTTTCGAGCCACCTAAGACATTCGACATGGCTCAGATAACGACTGCTACCGTAGACAGTAGCCGGAACCAACGCAACAACATGTCTTCCGAAGCACGGAATCATCTACTTTTCTGACAATCCAGTGATTCATCCTGCACTGTCCTAACCAAACTAGAGAAGTTACTCAAAGTGATTTTTGTTAGATAATGTCCCCCACCAAGGAATCGAACCCAGAACCTCCAGATCGCTGCATGCGCATAATAGTCAGTGTTTAGGCAGCATAAACAGGATATAAGGGACGGTGTACCGAAAACTGAAAGGGCGTGTTCAGTCAACGAAACTGATCAAATTTCCCAAAGAAACATTTCAGGGAATTAAAAAAATGTTTGACCTCTCCATACTCATTACTCACTCTGGTCGAACAGTTCTTGCGCTGTGTCTCTAGTAGTACAGTGATCATGATGACGACTTCGTCTGACAGCGAGTTGAGCACGCAGCGCTGCTCCTCAGTCAGGGTTTGTACAGGCAGCGGGCTGAGTGGCAGGATGTTCGTCTGCTATGGCACTGAAATGAAGAATTTAAATAAACTTACATCTGGTAGGCGTTTGTTCCTGCGCTGCATCGCCCGCAGAAGAGCGACGACGGCCTCATCCGATAGCGAGTTAAGCACTCGGCGCTGCTCCTCAGTCAGGGTTTGTACAGGCAGCTGGCTGGACCATGAGGGGTTGAATTGTTCTGGTACTGAAATGGACAATCACATAGAGTTAGTTAGCATGCCAGTGAGGCCAGCGACTACGCCTTGACAAAGAATTTGGGGGATTTGTGGAGTGGCCAGCGTTTTTAATACACTAGATTGGCCACGACCAATGACCATGCCACCTACAGTCTAAGCGGCAATTTCAATACACTGATCGTTCAGTCCCAAGTATTGGACTCGCAGGCAGCAGACTGAAGGCAGGTAGCGGAAAGATCGTAGTCAAAACTTGCTTAATGATTTAACTGAGAATGGGCACTTCGCTTGAAGAACCAACTGCCCATGAGACAAAGGGTTCTTGATGTACAACCAAAAATCGGAAGATGTAGTGGGCAGAGGTCCTTAAATTTAACTCAAAATTTGTTTAAAATCGCAGGAACCGTTGAACGCGGAACCTTTCTTTATGTAATTCTTTAGGTTTTAGTCCGGCTGTGTGTGGACGTCGTTTGACTAATACTTCTAATATGAACACAATGATCTGGACCTGACGTGTGCGGGTATCGTAAATGATAGGTAATCAAGGGATCTTGAACGGAGGATGCACAGCAGCATCCTTCTGGGTACTGCAATAGCATACTGCGTTTACAAAAGACAGCTGTAAAATTGCAGTAAAATTTTAGGGGGAATTTCATGTCCACCTGCCATCGGGATTTCAGACGCATCACTGGATATCATCCACACTTGGTTGATGTTCCACAAACTCAATCACAACATTATAAAGCGAACAGTTAAAACATAGAATCCTGTACCTGCGTGTGCTCCAGAGTTCATGATTTTAAGCTTAAGCCGCAATCACACCTTCCTAAATTCAGACACTAATTCGGTATACATTGCTGGGAGGCTTGTTTCTGTCAATATCCTTACTTCAACGAGCAATGTATGTAGAATTAAATTCTGTAATTGCGGCTTTAGGATTCTTCTAGTCAAACTCGTTCCATCGTCGACTTCATTGCTGGGAGGCTTGTTTCTGTCAATATCCTTACTTCAACGAGCAATGTATGTGGAATTAATTTCTGTAATTACGGCTTTAGGATTCTTCTAGACAAACTCGTTCCATCGTCGACTTCACATCTCTGTCCTCGGGCTAGATAGGTCGGGGTCAAAAGCGAGCCATTGAAAATTAAAAAGATAACTTTTCTTTTCATGTTGTACGTGTGGTGCCGGCAAAGAATAGCACCAACCCATCTCTACCCGTGGGTGTCGTAAGTGGCGACTAAAGGATTATGAACCGGAGGATGGATTGCAGTCTCTCTTTCTGTGTATCGTACCATTTTACATACTGCGATCACCAACAACAGCGGTAGCCAGCCGCAACGCTTACAGGCGTGGTGACTTTGGTAAATCGCATCGAAAGTACCATGTATTTTTGCTGGGGTTCTGGAGGGAGATGTCCAGCAGTGGACGTTTTATGGGATGTTATGATGAATGAACTGAACTTACTCTCTCCTAGGTAATACTGTGTAGGCTCGGTGTCAAAAGACATGGAGAGCGGGCGGCGAACGAGGCGCCGCGCGGGAGTGCGGTCGGGAGCCGGCCACGACGTCTGCCGCAAGTACGAGCACGAGCCGGCGGGCGCGGCTTCAACCACAATAGTTACATGCAATTTAAACAATAGTAACATACAATGCATTGGATTTTTTCACCAGTTGTATGGCTTTGGGTCAACAAGATGTGATGTTTAAACCATGCTTACTAATTTTCTTACAGTTTGTAAAATACTTTGCTCAAAATGTGGCTTCATGAATAGTACAGTCAACGCCAGGTCAAGCTTGACACTCGCAGTGCGGCTCTTGTCCTTACGTCTTTTGAAATATTATACAAAGTCCAATGTGTCAAGCTTGTGCTCTTGACTCTTCTCAAGTGCAAGAAACTGAAAAATTTGAGCCTATTATATATTATGTGGTTGAGCATGACAACAAGTGTGTTATACTCACGCTTAGGTACCTACTCCGTGGTTATACTTATGAATTGCAATGCAAAGCGCCGATCGCCGAGGTGTTCTGGTCACGTGCGAGTCGGACTCGAGCGCCGAGGGTTCCGATATACCTAAGTATAATATTTTAAGAAGAAATAAAACCTCTTTTTAGGACTGTAAAACTAAGTTCGTTTATAAAGGTTTTTTGCAGATTTCTGAAAAATGTACTAATTAGAGAGATCGTTATATTTTTCCAGTAATCAATAACCTCTATCTACGAGTATGAACAAATATTAGACTTTTCGGTTAGCAAACTTCGGAGAATGGTATTTCTAAGACAGACGGGGAAATGGTTTTTTTTAGACAGGCAGGGGAATGGTACCTATTGTTAAGATATTTTTCATCATAACATAAAATAAAATCGTAAAATATACAAAGACATGTTTTGGAATGTACAGTCAAGAGCAACGTTGACACGTCGGCCTTTGTATCGTCTTTATTTCAATAGACGTAAGAGCTATAGTCGCACTGCGAATGTCAAGCTTGACCTGTCATTGACTGTACAAGTGAATTACGAATTTCAAGACAGAAAGACAGACAGACGGAGAGACGAAGTCGCACCATAAGGGTTCCGTTTTTTACTATTTTTATTCGGTGCCCTAATAACCGTAAAGCCAAAAGGCTGTTAAAACAATCTTTTTCGAATTTCTCTTTCTTTTAAAATTTTTAATCTTTCTAAACTTATTCATTTGGGAAAAGTTTTTCAGTTTGTTGTATAGTATTATCACATCAAACAATTCCGTTATACACGTTTTATTTATATTTCTTGTAAAGACACCTCAACGAAGAGTTAAATCCATCGTATACAAGTTTAGTTACAGTGAAGTAATGGTACTGGCAAATGGTGGTGGCAGATTTTCTGTATTCAACACGGAGTATAATCGTGCCGCACTCACACTTGTCGTTATCAGAGAAGCCCCAACTCTTCTTGAGTGCCCCAACACCTGCCAGTTCGAATGTGACTCGGGCAGCCCATTTAAACCGAACAACTTCTTATTTCTAAAAAGAAAAAAAAAAACTAAAAAACTTTGCCTTGCAAGCAAGATGCGCTATTCTACTTTAAGAAGTTTTTTCGGTAGTTCTACCCCTTTAGACGCATAACACCACATGCCCAAAACACCACCTGTACGCAAAACACCAACCTCGCAAAATAAAACTTACGCCAAATACCAACATCGCGTAACACCAACTTTCATTTAATCAAAACACCAACTCAAATGGAAAAAAAGCTGTTCGGTTTCATGGATAATTTAATGGTTGTTATAGGGAGGTACAATAAACGAGAACGTCAAGTTCAACACATTGGAATTTATTATGTTCTTATTTCAAAAGCTTGACCTGCTTTAAACATTGAAGCCCACTTCAATGAACTAAACCTTGAAATAGCCCTGAGAATCGCTAAAGTAAGGTGGCAGCTGTGGGTGGCAGTGGGCAGGGCACATCGCAAGAAGAACCGATGGCCGATGGGGCGAAAGGGTTCTAGACAGGCGACCACGTACCGGAAGACGAAGCGTTGAGTTGGCAGGCTGGATGCGAGCAGCGCAGGACCGGTCGTCATGGAGATCTTTAGGGGAGGCCTATGTCCGGCAGTGGACGTCTTTTGGCTGATATGATGACCTGCTTTTGACTGGATCTGCCCTTTTTTGTCACATGATGTAAGTATTTTCGGGTGGGTCTACTCACCAGAAGACAGTCCCCAGAACTTGGAGTCCTCCTCCGGGTTGTAAGGAGTGTCGGTGCCGTTCTTTCGGAACTCCTGCATCACATCGTTGATGGTGCAGTGCCCATTCACCACTGGAATGGAAAACAGATTACTATTGAGACCAAAGAGGTAGGCAGGGAGGTAGGTAGGTAGATCGTGCTATAGCCACGATCACACCTAACTGGATTCAAAGACTAATTCGGCATACATTGCTGGGAGGCTTGGTTTTGTTAATTCCAATATCCTTATTACAACCAGCAATGTAGGTATGCCGAATTAGTTTCTCAATTAGTGAAGGTGTGATCATGGCTTATGCTAGGTAATAAGAATCGCCTCGGTGCGAGTCACATAATCATAAAACATGTTTAGTTTGAGTTGTGGTTTGACTAAGAGGCGGCACCTTTCAAGGTAATAAAAAGCCCGCACGCATTCGACACCCACCAAACAATGCAGGTTAACGATTTAAAGATTTATTTTATTACAAACACTTTTAAAACAATGTAGAGCTATACAGTCGGACGCGCGCCTAAGTGTTCCGAACCCTCTTAAATATGAATGTACCTACTTGAAACGAGAGCTCACCTTAATTGGTTATGATTAGGTACTTGTGAGAAAAGTTGTTATTTACCAATTTTAGACTTTTTCCTTTGTTTTTGCTTTCTTGCCTTTCATTATTCTAGATCAAAGGGAAGTAGTACGGAACCCTAAAAAAGTGGATTCAGACCAAAAAGTGGATTCAGGTCAAAACTATTAAAAAATATACTTCTCATATAAAAGTACAGTTTTAATTAAATTAAAACTGGTTAAGTGCGAGTCGGACTGTAGCGTCGAGGGTTCCAATATACCTAAATTATTTTTGTAAGCAATAAAGTCCACTTTAGGGCCGCAAAACTAAATTTGTTTGTAATGGATTTTTTCAGGTTTCAGAAAAACTGTGCTACCTACTTAGACAAATAATTTTATTTCTGCTGAGGTGACTTCACAGGTTTATAGCCGAAAAACTGGAAATAATAAAAATAGCTATAGCAATCAGGCGCTAGGACCTCGCTGAGCATTAGAAGGTGAAAATTTTATGTTAGGAACGTTATGAAATTCTTAATTTAAACGTGCTTTGCGATAAAAAGTCGTTAAAAAAACTAGGTACGGAATACTGCGCGTGGAACCCTAAAAAGTGACACATACAGAGATTTAAGGAAAGATTAACTTCAAGGGACGTCTCTGACAGTCAGTTGCACAACACGTCATTATAAAAAAGAAAGAGACAGCAATAGATTTACCCAAAGATTTCGGACCTCCTTGCTTCGCTCGGAATAGATACCTTGCTAATTTATTTTACTATGGGATGACATCTGCCAACATGTCCCAATTTTTTATGTCAAATTATCAATGATCGCTAGGAAATATTCAAAATAACCTGTCAAATCCATAGAACGACGCCTTCGCTACCTTGTGACGAATTATTTCTTTAATCCTCCTTCTAAGTACCCTTATTTTTCTGTGGATTTACCTAACAGAGCTTTCATTTTAAACAAACTTTGTGCACCTGCCTGTGAGTGCGACAGAAAGGGGCAGTTAAAAATTTAAAGGAACTAACATTAAAGCAGCCTTCTGAAATTGCAGGAAAACAAACCGGTATAAAAGGTAGTTAAAATAGGTAATTTGGACTTACAATCAGCATAGCTGGCTGCTTTGATCCTGGGTCTCAGAGGCTGGAGTGACGTCTGCCAATCCATCTCCTGGCTGCCCCATGTCGTCTGTAAGGAACAAAATATCCATAAGGGTTGGTGTTGACGACGGAGGTTGCCTGCTAGCCTGATGCTGGCAGGCTTCTGTAAATATGTATATTTAAACTTAGACGTAAGCAAATTCCAAATTACGACATTGATTAGTTTTGGCAGTCTCTCTCGTCTCTACTTGATTTACTTATATTTACTGTGTGTTTTACCGTTTTTAAATTATATTTTATTAACCAAAGGAGCCGTCTTCTAATTTCGCAGCCAACCAGCGCAAATCAGTAATAGTTGGGTTCACACAATAACAAACCTAAAATAGGATTAAGTGGCTATTACAATGAGTTTTTACAATCAAAAGGCATAAAACAAGTTTGTAGTTGAGGTAGGGTAGCTATATATTTTATGGTGGACAAGTTAGGAACCCTTAGTGCGCGGGTCTGACTCGCACTTTGCCAGTCTTGTTGTTTATGTCCAACTGGAGGCCGTTCCGAAACGAGTAATAATTACTATTGACAACAAGTACCTATATGTATGTCTCGACCACTCATAAGAACTTCAAATAAACTGTTTTAGAACGCGACTCTGGGCTTAGTGGGTGATTCGACCGCTCGGGTTTGTCCACCGCGTCCGAATCCGGAAAGTATTTTCGATATTTTGTGAGTAGGCGTTTCGAACCGTCGCTTTTTTTAGCATAACTTGTATAGACAGCATCGCAAATCTTCGGTAAGGTTAATATAATAATCATAATGAATCACTTTGTAAGATATACCGCTTAATTAATAAAGAATTACATTAATCAACAGATAACATAGAATAAAAGACCACAACAAGGTACAATACAATAAAGACGATGTAAAAAAAATACATCGAGGAAGAGTTAAAACCATCACATGATTTTTTTGTATTTAGGTATTAGGTACTTTAAATTCAACAAATGTAAAAACCGGCCAAGTGCGAGTCGGTAACGCGCACCGAGGGTTCCGTACCACCACGTAATCATAATTGTAGTAGTTGAAATTCCAGTAAGTAAGTTAATGTGCTAGATTTTTTGAGTCCGACACGCGCTTGACCAAATTTTATTATTTTTTGTTATTTTATAGCTTATGCACTATAAACATACCAATTTTCAAGTTTGTAAGTGTTCCCGTTTTTAAAATAGAACTAAAACAAAAATCACCTCAGCGACCATCCAACTTGACCCCTCTCTTATATGAATGTTCTTGAAACGGGAGCTCACCACAATTAGTTACTATTAGTTGTGAGAAAAGTTGTAATATTTAATGATTTCAGACTTTTCCCATTATTTGTACTGTGAGACCTAGCTTCTTGCCAAATTTCATAATTTTAGGTCAACGGGAAGTACCCTGTAGGTTTTGCTTTTTTGCATAAATGTATGGAGATAAAATGCCATATCTTTTGATTGCGTCGTTGTAAAAAATTTAAATTTTCAGATCAGATTTTCAGATTCAGATAATTTTATTCAATGTAGATTCTTTACAGAATACTTATTGAATGTCATGCAGAATACAATGCAAATAGAGCGAGTCTACGCCGATCTTGTGTGGTTCATGGATCCTAATACGTGGGACACTCAGAAATATTTGCGACACTAAAAAAAATTGTTCTACAGGTACATATATTTTTATTAAATCTTTTCAAAGTACTCTCCACCAGCCTCTATACAAAGATTCATGCGTCTGAACCAGTTTTCAAAACACTTTTTCCAGTCCGCCGTAGACACCTCGTTTACAGCCTGCTCGAACGCAGCCAGCGCATCTTCCGGCGACGAAAATTGTATCCCCTTGAGCTGATTTTTTATTTTTGGAAATAAAAAGAAGTCACACGGTGCTAGATCAGGGCTGTAAGGAGGGTGACCCAGGAGTTTGACTGGTGTGCTGTCCAGGAAGTCCCTCGTTTTGAGCGCGGTGTGTGCAGGCGCATTGTCGTGGTGGAGCAGTAGTCCGCGGAGCCCTGTGTTTGGTCGCTTGTTGCTCACAACAGAAAAAACTTCTGGTAAACATTTGGTAGTATACCATTCGGCGTTGATGCTTCTTTGATCTCGTAAGGGAATTGAGGCCAAGTGGCCAGTCAAATTAAAAAAGCTGGCGATCAAAATCTTCCCCCCGCTTCGAGATCGCTTCACTTTGGTAGGCGTTGGTTCATTTTGAAACACCCAAACTGTCGACTGGCGCTTGGTTTCTGGATCGTATTGATAAATCCAGGACTCATCACCTGTTACGATGTCGTAAACACGCCGAGACGAGCCTGCTTCAAATTTGTTCAGCATATCACGGCACCATTCCACCCGGGCCTGCTTCTGAGCGTCGGTGAGGTAGTGCGGCACCCAGCGCGATACTATCCTCCTCACGCGAAGATGCCCGTGTAGAATCTCGTGAACGCTTCCCGATCCAATCTTTAATATGTGCTGAATCTCCTGATATGTAATTCGCCTATTATCTTGGATTAAATTTTTCACTGCTAGCACGTTTTCTTCCGTAATAGCCGTCAAAGGGCGACCGCTTCTTTCTTCATCCCCCAAGGTTGGTCGACCGCGCCTAAATTCGTTATACCAACGATACACGGTTACCTTGGAGGGGCCTTCATCCATAAATGCCATTTGAAGTCTATCGAACGATTCATCCGGTTTCAGGCGACACTTGAAATCGTAAAAAATTATAGCTCTAAAATGTTCCCGGCGCAGATCCATTTTTCAGTAAGACACGATACTTTGAATTGGCTCGCAAAAAATGTGGAGGGAAATTTTGAAAATGGAACACACATATTTTTACTTACAAGTAATCATATTTTCGAAAAAGATTCTGACCGGCCAGTCTCCCATATATAAAAACTATTTTTCGCAATACTTTCTGAGTGGCCTGGTATATGGTATTAATTTCAACCTGATACCTCTACCCGTTCGTGAGATAAAGGGTCTTGACAGACAGACAGACGGACAACAAAGTGATCCTATAAGGGTTCCGTTTTTTTCTTTTGAGGTACGGAACCCTAAAAATGACCACAGAACCGATATTTTAAACAGTTTTATGAATCAATTTTCAAAATTCAGTTTCATTGATTCCTAATGTTTCTAAACCATTGACGTAAGAAAAACGCTGCCCTGGCGTAGTTTCCAAAATCTTTGTTCTAAACCCAACACAAATATAATAGAGAAAAAGTCACTATAAACATTCATCATAACATCCCATGAAACGTCCACTACAGGACAGGGAGCTCCCTCCAGAATTCTAGCTTTTGCTGGAAAAATGTGGAGGGGAAGTACCGTAGTCACCTCGCTTGTTAGCGTTACGGCTGGCACCATGGACCGCGGTTTTAGGTGACCGCAGTAAGTAAGATGTAAGATACAAAGGAGGATGCTGCTGCCCATCCTCCAGTTAACCCTTAGTCGCCTCTTACGACACCCACGGGTATGTATGGGTTGGTACTATTCTTTGCCGGCACCACACGGGACATTACGTCTAAAACATTACGTCTATAAACATTACGTCTACAATATTATACTATGCTTAATAAAATGCTATATTCAGAATTCAACATCAATAATTTAATGCCATCAGTCCTAATAATTAACCAAAAACTTTAATTGAAACTTATTTACACGCATGCTATGCTAAATTATATTATTTGATTTTGTTGCTCATTTTACAGCTACATTTCAAAAAAAGCCATAAAAAAGCAATTGACCGAAACACCCACTCCAAAAAATTTTTTGTACCTATATTGGTACTTATGTTTCGGACGCAGCGGCACAGATTAAATAATAGTAAACTAACGTTGCAGCGGGCTAAACTGAGCGGTCGAATCACAATGCCGTCGCTCGAGTATTTTTTCTAACATGATGCTAATAATAGGTCTTTACCTATGAAATTGCCGAAATTTTCTTACAGATTAATGAGATCTTATTTCCTATAATTCTAATGCTACTTTTTTCATTTGTCTTATATTTGAAAGTTGACTTCAAGGTTATCAATTAACGCATAAAATAAAGTTTTTATTTTTAGTTTGATATATAAAATTAAAGGTTCGAAAATTGTTCGTCTTAAATGTCGTCCGATTTCATCATTAGATTTGTTATGTTTTTTATCTTCACTCATGTCGTAATCTTTGAATTATGATTCAAAAAGTTGGTACATAAGGCTGAATATTACGCAGAGTATGCATAAAAAATTAAAAAGTTACCATTACGTAACGATTTTTGTATGAAAATTTTGCAAAGGTGTTACGTAATTTAACTTTTTAATCATAACATAACACTTGGATAAAATTATTTTTGAACCTAAACCTTTTTAAAGAAGACTGAATATAAGGTCTTTTAGAGAGACGGTTATAAATGTAACAGTTTTTCTTAGTAGCTGTCAAATATTAGTAGCATATTTACAAAGTGTGCCTTATAAACAACCTATTATTTTGGAGCAGTTACAGTAGCAGTTACTATAGTTACAATTATTTTATCTGTAGTGGAAAATATGCGCGCGCAGCCTGAAACTAGAAGGAAATAGATATTAGATTTGCCGCCATTTTCAAATATTTACCTTTTTCAAGTTTTTTGTGCCCGTGAAAGTAATGTGAAAGTTTTTTGAAAAAGAAGATAAAGTGGTGCAGTCAGGATACTGCAGTTACACCAGAAGATACTTAATAACTTATGATCTTCTCCCATATTAGTCTAGGACATTTTATGACATAACCTACAATGAATTGGGAAAGAATGAAAATCGAAAAGAAAACCATGTCTTGTTAAGAAAATGTTCTGCTTGTATATTTCAAAGAAGACCTAGCGGATATATTAAGGCGGCTTCTTCAGACTCATATCAGGACTGTAATATACATAATATAAGTTACCATTGTTGTTTACTTACTTTTGTTTGATTTTTATCATTTTTATAAGTAAAGAAACCTATTGCATGAGTGAAGATAAAGTACGGCTACGCCTCATGTGATAAACCCAAACTCGTGTTTTAATAACCTGTTTTATATGACAGTTGCATAAACTACTATTTACAGATAATATTTTTCGAAAATTAAATTTAAGCTTCTGTTAGCTTAATGTCTTCCCAATAATGCCTAAAAAAAATAAAAAAATTGAGAAAGATTATAAATTAATTAATTCCTGAGAAATATGCAAAAATGTTGGTACTGAATATTGAGTTTACCTAAAATTCGCCATACAAAACGGCAATTTCATAGGTAAAGACTTGTTATATAAGACACTTAAGATTCGGAATTCGAATTTTGAAAACTCAAAAATCGCATTACAGAACATTTTATATTTTTAAACTACACTGAAACATTTACATCGGTTCGTTTTTCAACATTTGAAGATGGCGGTCGTGTTTATATTTCAATTTTAGTTTTATTTGTTTATTGAAGAGTTTAATGAATAATTTGATTGGGTGTTATGCAGTAAACGTCTTAGAAAATGAACATCTATTAGAAGATTGGAATACATGCATTTATCAAGATTTTTGGATGGAGAGAAGCGGCCCATCGACACTTCAATAATTTTCCCCATCAACTTATCGGAGTCATCATAGTACACAGGCCCTCGTCTTCGTGATGTGGATTCCTATGTAAATCTTTCACTTGACATTGGCGAACTCGCCATAATTTTATAATAATTTGTTAACTTGACATTGTGCAAAATACATCTGAGATGTGACGCCATTAAATAAATATCTATCTAACATTTACAATACATCCAGCCACAAGTGAAAAATTAGGGTGGTAGATTTTAAATAACAAGCATTTTTGTGAAAGTAGGTAGAACTACAAAACGTTAGGGATTTGACGAAAACATTTCAAGTAAGATTTAAGAATAGATAATTTAGTAGGTTTTGAAAAGCTCACCGAAATGGAACATAAGCTGCCGTAGCCGTAGTCATGGAGGTCTTGCGTCATTTTTTTTTTAATTTAGTCGTTCCTGCGCTGCGCGGGCGATGATCACTGACATGACCAAGGACCTGACTGACTGAAATTATTATTGTGCCGGCCGGTCGGAGCGGGCAGCGGGAATGCGAGATTCTGATTGGCCGTTAGGGTTGGCTTCCCGGTTTTCAAGGACGCACGAGTGTTTTGTTTATGCGTGCGCGTTTTGTTGCCGATTGCCGAGGAGGCGGCGATTTGCAAACAAAGCAATAATGTAATTTTTTGTATTTGAAAGCCGAAGTAGGTATGTACGTACGGCAGCAAGTAAGTGGTAACAAAACCAGTAGGTACAGCGCCGTCAGAACAAGTTTGTCCATGACGGTGACAGGCGGAGAGCCAATGAACGATTTGCTCGCCTCCTGGGGGGAGCCGCGCTCACCCCCGCGACTCATTTTTTGACTTCTGCGCATTAACGGTCACGGACAAAGTTATTTTGTACGCTGTATACCTATAAGCAGAGCGCTACGCTACATACGCATGAAGCCATACCTGCTCATGGTGAAAGTGTTTCCACTGACGTACGGCCTTGTGTACCTACTTATGCCTAAAATTACGCTAGCACACGAAATGAAGAATATTTTTTGCCTACCTACCTACGAGGTTCTACCAAACTCTTGTAACTACTTATCACACCTAGCTGAATTCAAAGACTGATTCGGCATACATTGCTGGGAGGCTTGGTTTTGTTAATTCCAATATCCTTATTACAACCAGCAATGTATGCCGAATTAGTTTCTAAATTAGTGAAGGTGTGATCACGGCTTAATTCGGCATACATTGCTGGTTGTAATAAGGATATTGCAATTAACAAAACCAAGCCTCCCAGCAATGTATGCCGAATTACTCTTTGTATTAAGGAAGGTGTGATTGTGCCTTTAATCAGTGCCCCGTGGACTAATTTTGTGCTCGGCAATGATAAAGATAACCTAGATGCTTAGATGTATCATCAACAGCATCACCACATTGGACTTTCTACCCTCTAGAATCGCGCTGCAAGTGTAAAGCTTGACCTGCTAAGTATGCATTTAAACCATAGGTAGAGCGTTTCCGTGCTTCGGAAAGCACGTCAATCAAGCCATGTCAGAATCCGCTTTGCTGCTTGAAAACTGAATAATTTCTTCAAGTAGGTACATTCAAGAATACTTAACACTCGTAGGCGTATAGGATAGGGTGACAAGGTAATTCAGTACCAAGTCCAATGTGCAAACGCCATACGAGACGAGATAGGTATATCCAAAACATTTACTCGAAAGCAAGAGTAATATACCTTTTTATCTGATTCTAATGTGTTCGTCCGTGTGGAGCCGGCAAAGAATAGTACCACGCAGAATATATAATAGTAAACAAATAGTACACTCAACAGCACGTCAGTAGAAACGCTTTTGGAACTTATGGCTTGGTAATAGAGTTGAAAAAGTTTCTACCGACGTGCGGTTGACCGTACCAACCTATCTCTACCCATGGCTGTCGTAAGAGGCGACTTATGAACCGGAGTATGGGCCAGCATCTTTCGGGGTATAGTCCTATCTTACATACTGGGGTTACCAACAACAGCGTTCAGCCGCAACGCTAACAAGCGTGGTGACTATGATACATCCCCTCCAAAGTACGAGTACCATGCGCGTTTTATATTTAGGGCTCCCGCACATGACCGAGAATCGGTGGCCGATTATCGCCCAGGACAAGGACGGAAGATTCAGGTGATAACACGTCAGAGCGGGATGCCGACAAAAAATCGGTCACCGATTCTCGGTCGTGGGCGGGGAGCCTAAAGAGGATTCACTACAACAAACGTACTTTCTTATCTTACAGTCAAGTACAGATAAAGTTTGACATTTCCAGCGCGATTATAGCTTCTATAACTATTGTGATACGAACGGTGCGAAGTCCAATGTGTCAAGCTTGATGTCCTTTTGATTGTACAGTCTGCTGTAGCTGCATGAATGAGAGCAAGACGGAGCGATACGGAAGATGTTGGAGCGACAGAGACACAGCTATTATTAGGTAGGTAGCCACATAGCTCTGCTGAGAGTAGTATACTGCGTGCAAAATAACTCTCTCTGTGACCGTTAATGCGCAGAAGTCATAAAATTAGTCGCAGGGTTGAGCGCGGCAGGGGGGGGGGGGGGAGGCGAGCGAATCGTTCATTGGCTCTCCGCCTGTCACCCATGCGCGGAAAATAACCGTCATAGACAGACTTGTCTTGAATGCGCTGTACGTACGCACGCCAACAAGTGTTAGGTAACAAACCAGTATTACCCTTACTCGGTCAATCTTGATCGCGATCCAATCCAGATGGACTGTGTGTGACTTAGATTGACGGATTGATACATCGGTCAAAGATTTTGGAAACTACGCGCAGGGCGTTCGTTTTTCTTTCGTCGATGCAAAGCCTGCACACAATCTGTATCGTGGCTTCCTCTCTTTCTGGTCCAGATTGACCGTGTAAGGGCACCTAATAAAATAAGCCATAGAACGCTCAAGGTGTTATCATTATACAGGGGATGTAACGAAAACTGAACGGGGAACTTTCCCAAAGAAACATTTTTGGGAAAAGGAAAAAAAATCCTTTCCATACCAACTGTTCGATCAGAGTGAGCAATTTTTATAGAGGTCAACAAATTTTTTCATTTCCCAAAAACGTTTCTTTGAAAAAGATGATCAGTTTTATTGACTGAGCACGCCCAATTAGTTTTCGGTACACCGTCCCTTACACCTTATAAGTTCTGACTACTGCTATTGTTTTTCCCGAGTTCGGTTTTTACCACAGGATAAGAGATTTGTACCTTCTTCTTAAGCCACGATCACACCTAGCTGAATTCAAAGACTAATTAGGCATACAAGGCTCGTAAAATACAATGCTCGTTGAATAAGGATATTGCAACTAACATAATCAAGCCTCCGTCGAATTAGTCTTTGAATTCAGCTAGGTGTGAGCGTGGCTTTATCAGGAATTAAAAGGAAACAAAATGTAACATGTTAGGTGTTTATTACAGCCTCGTTTGTTTACATAGGATCTCTGTAAAATACTGATAGTACGGTAGAGGTAAGTATAACACCGCAAACAGAGCTAATACCCTTCCACTATTATTGTCCAGACTGCACTCAAGCCACGATCAAAGACTAATTCGGCATACATTGCTCGTTGAAGTAAGGATATTGCAATTAACATAACCAAGTCTCCCAGCAATGTATGCCGAATTAGTCCTTGAATTCAGTTAGGTGTGACCGTGGCTTAATACAAACCGATGTCTCATACTGTATGCTCTGTGAGATTCACGCACAAGCGGCGATTGTTTAAATGCTTACTTTAGATTTTAAAATTATGTAAAATGTAAAAAAGAAACAGAAAATCACTGCACTTGTAGAACGTGAAAACAAGGACTGAAACTACTATAGTACGTAAAACGTATCGCATATAAATACACAATTTTCATATATCATAAAAATTATTGTATTGTATATTTATTTAATGGCATCACATCTCATTACAAAACGTATTTCGCCAGTGTTAAAGTAAAGGAATTGTTACAAAATTATGGCGACACGCCAATGTCCAGTGAAAGACTGATTTACACAGGAATCCACATCTCGAAGATCGACGACGAGGAAAGCCTGTAGAAATTCTGCCCAACAACAAATAGCTATTTATTTAATGGCATCACATCTCATTACAAGTCGTATTTCGCCAATGTCAAAGTAAAGAAATAAGGAGGTATATTGGCGTAGTGATGAATAAAGAAATTATGATTTTTTTTGTTGAGTAACATTATTCACGAAATAAAAAAATCAATATTTTTCTTGTGAATAATGTTAAATCGAAATGAATAACAATATTGACACGTTCACAAGTGCAGTTTGTTTGCCGACAGGTGCTCCTAATAAGCCACGATCACACCTTCTCTAATTCAGAAACTAATTCGGCTTACATTGCTCGTTGAAGTATGGATATTGCAATTAACATAACCAAGCCTCCCAGCAATGTATGCCAAATGTGTCCTTGAATTCATTTAGGTGTTATCGTGGCTATATAACTAAGTTCATTGGACGTTGGTTTCCCATTCATCAAGACATTCTTTCCACTTTTTTAAACATATAAAGGACCTGCTTTATTTACTTTTAACTAACTACCTAAGTGTTGAAACGCTGTGACCTGTTTCTGGAATATTACAGTCCATCACAAATTAAGCATAAATTGCATTTTGGAAACTGCTACTATACTATGAAGAAGAAAAGTCCAAAGTGTTTATGCTTGATGTGGTTTCGGCACAAAAATTCTGGTTTAATGATATCACCAGACATTAGAAGCTTTGGAAACAAGAATACATAATTTATTGAGTTCAATTGCAAACAAAAAACTGTACAACATTTTTTAAAATCCTGTGTCATATTTTACATATTATTAGGATTTTCAATTTGTTGTACAACTTTTTTTAAAGTAGCAGAAAGCACTTTTAAAGATTAAATCCCTTTAAATCTATTGCTAAAATGTGTTTTGTTGACAACATTCTAGCAATATATTTGAACAAGCTTAGTAACAGTTGCACAAAGGTCCTTCATAATTAAACCTCTTTTAAAACTATTGCTGTCACTTTCTGTCAACAAAATAGAAAGAGTCAGCAATAGACTTGAATGAGCTTTAACTTTAAAGATGCATTGTTGCTAGCTATTACTGCATGTTGCAGGAACCATCTCAGAAATGAATCCTATCAAAATCACAGACGTATTAACACTTTCCATGCACCATTCAGTTGTAAACCAACGTCCTTGAAAACTGTGAAGATATTAGTTGTTCTCGACGAAGTACTCCTGCGCAGCCTTGGTGTCCGGCTTGATGGTCTTCGCTCCGGGGTGCCAGTTGGCCGGGCACACCTCTCCATACTTGTCCGTGTACTGGAACGCTTGCACCAAGCGGAGAGTCTCTTCCACTGACCTGTGGACAAACAAAAAAGGTTATAAATTTGTCATCTGACTAATGGCTGAATTTGGCTATCTTAATAAGAAAGGCCAAATTTTGATACTGAATTTGATATTTTTGAACATAATTGATATTTTAAAATATCAAATTTACAATTGGATTGTTTATTTTCCTATAAGTATACAGGGTATAAGGGGCGGTGTACCGAAAACTGAAAGGGCGTGCTCAGTCAACGAAACTGAACAACTTTCCCCTTGGCCTCTTTATACAAATTGCCCACTCTAGTCAAACAGTTTGTATGAAGAGGGCAATTTTTTTTTTCATTTCCCAACATATGTTTCTTTGGGAAAGTTGATTCAGATTCAGATAATTTTATTCAATGTAGATTCTTTACAGAATACTTATTGAATGTCATGCAGAATACAATGCAAATAGAGCGAGTCTACGCCGTTTCGGATCGTGCTATGGCAGCGTAAAAGAAACGGCAAGAAACCACTGCAGCACGGCCTACTTTAAGAGTCGGCTTTTTACAATGTGTTTCTTGTGTTTCGCTGGAATATCAGAGCACCATACCTCTTTGTCATTCATATAGTCATCCAATCTATAGCAAGCTTTTTTACATAACGTTTGCTTTACACATTCTTTAAACTTTCTCTCAGGTAATTGCACTATATTGTCAGGTATTTTGTTGTAGTATCGTATACACAGACCAACGAAAGATGTATTGACTTTAGTTAATCTAGTATATGGTTGATCAATTTTATGCTTATTTCTAGTATTAAAATTATGCCTGTCACAAATTTTAGGTAATTGATGAATGTTCTTTCTAGCATACATAATATTTTCATAGATATACTGGCATGGCACTGTCATAATGTTGATTTCCTTGAACAGTTCTCTCAGGGAATCACGAGTCTTGAGAGTTGTTCAGTTTCGTTGATTGAGCACGCCCATTCAGTTTTCGGTACACCGTCTCGTACACCCTTTATACCTTATACTTTATAACTGTATATTTCCGTAATCTATCTCTACCCGTGGGTGTCATAAGAGGCGACTAAGGGTTTATAAAGCAGAGGATGGGCAGCAGCATCTTTTTGCAAATAATACCATCGTTCATTCTGCGGTCACCAACAACAGCGGTCGCCAGCCGCGACGCTTACAAGCGTGGTGACTATGGTAAATCCCCTCCTAAATACCACGCGGTTTGGCTGGAATTCTGGAGGGAGCTTCGTCCTGCAGTGGACGTTGCTTGCGATGTTATGATGATGATAATATAAACATTTTCGTCTATTTTTAGGGTTCCGTACCTCAAAAGAAAAAAACGGAACCCTTATAGGATCACTTTGTTGTCCGTCCGTCTGTCTGTCTGTCAAGACCCTTTATCTCACGAACGGGTAAAGGTATCAGGTTGAAATTAATACCATATATTAGGATCCATGAACCACACAAGATCTGAAAATTTCAATTTTTTACAACAACGCAATCAAAAGATATGGCATCTTATGTCCTCATCTCCATACATTTATTCAAAAATGAAAAACCTACAGGGTACTTCCCGTTTACCTAAAATTATGAAATTTGGCAAGAAGCTAGGTCTCACAGTACAAATAATGGGAAAAGTCTGAAATCATTAAATATTACAACTTTTCTCACAACTAATGGTAACCAATTGTGGTGAGCTCCCGTTTCAAGAACATTCATATAAGAGAGGGGTCAAGTTGGATGGTTGCTGAGGCGATTTTTGTTTTAGTTCTATTTAAAAACGGGAACATTTACAAACTTGAAAATTGGTATGTTTATAGGGCATAGGCTATAAAATAACAACAAATAATAAAATTTGGTCAAGCGCGTGTCGGACTCAAAAAATCTAGCACATTAACTTACTGAAATTTCAACTAATACAATTATGTTTATGTGGTGGTACGGAACCCTCAGTGCGCGAGTCCGACTCGCACTTGGCCGGTTTTTTTTTATGTGTAAGATATCCAAAATCAATCCACCAGTTATTTTCTTTTGCCGTCAATTTAATCTCGGCCAGACAGTTAAAACCGCTAATCTATATTTATTAATCACGCTCGAGCACGCCAATTTCGCGACACGTGGCGACTGATAACAAATAAAATTACCTCATTAAAGATAACACTTCTTTATCAGTCAGTAGGTAAGTAGGTTATGTTCCTGAGTAGATATGGATGGAAATACAATGCAACTTGCAAAGGGTGTGTAATAGATGATATAACAACTTTTAATATAACATTTAATTGATATAACAACGTTTCATATAATTTTGTTTCATATAATAATTATTTCGTATAATCGACATTTCACATATTTTCATTTCATATAATTACAAAACGTATAATAAACATTTCCTATAAAAATATTTTACATAATCATCATGTCGTATAATATCCATTTCATATAATATGAGTTCGTTATTTTCATTGGTTAGTTATAATATCCACATTAAATATTAAGTAAATGAACAAGCAAGCATGCATTATACAAAAAAAAGCAAGCAAAGGCAAGCAGACATGCGCATACATTCATGTCAACCTAACCTGAAGGGTATGAACCTAACCAACTGTGTCGGGGTGCCCCGAACTCTTTTGCTCGCTTCGCTCGCCTATTATCCACTCTACTAAGCCCTTGCCATTAACAGACAAGTAAGCAAGCATTCAAGCAAGCATGCATACAAGCAAGCATGCAGGCAAGCAGGCATACGCATGCATTCATGTCAACCTAACCTGAAGGGTATGGCGGAATGGAGCGGAGCTCGCTCCGCTCGCCTCCGCTCAATTCCGCCATACCCTTCGAACCTAACCAACTGTGTCGGGGTGCCCCGAACTCTTGCTCGCTTCGCTCGCCTATGATCAATTTAATTGAGCCTTATCGTTTCGCTTTTAAACATTTTTTATTAAATAAGTATATAACTATACAAAATTATTATAAACTAATTGATTATTGTTTTGTTTTTGTTTTATTATTATAAATTAAATAAATAATAAGTAAATTAATAAAAAAATTTGTATAAAATGAATTTTATATGAAATAAATTGTATATGAAAGATATTTAGGTGAAATGATAGTTATGCCAAATGTTAGTATAGAAAACGTTAATTATAGTAAAGGTACGTTATGTCAAACAAAATTATCCTAATATAGTTGTTATATGAAACGTTTATTATATCAATTGAATGTTATTGAAACGTTGATATACGAAAAATATTTATACGAAATGATTTTTTTTTTTTTTTTATTTATTGTTCAAAACAATTTACAAAAAACATAGGTAGTTTTTAATCACACCTCTAAAAAAACCTGTAAGGGTTTATCTAAGAGATGAGTGGTTGCTTACTCACTCACTAACATAAATTATAAAAGATACTGTGACCAATCATTCACGCAGGAAGTGATCTCTTAAACATTTTTTACATTCTTTTGCATTCACAAGCATTTCGTCATGTAAATCACATGAGATATTATTTAAAATTTCAGGTAGTAGGTATTTCCACGTTCTCATACCGTAGACATTATTACACCTCGGTAAGTTGTATGTAGGTAGATAGTCTATGTTACGCAATTGGCTGGATCTTCTAGCTTTGGTCAACGTTTTTACATTCTCAAAATTGTCTAGGATAATAGACATACGTGATTTATTAAAAACTGATATTACCTTACAGTGCTTAAACAATCCAGGCTCATTATCTCTAAATTTATTTTTAATATTTTTAGATACAATAGTTTTAAGCATAGTTACTTGTAGTTTGTAAATATTATTCAGGTATGACTTATAGGAGCGTCCATAGCTGCTAATACCGTAACTAATTAAAGAGTCTGCTAATGATAAATACAACATTCTCAATATTTCAAATGGCAACTTATATTTTAATATAGCTAATTTCGCATTGAATGACCTAAGTTTATTACACAAATTGTCTATGTGAGGTCCCCAGTGAAAGTTCTTGTCTATAATTAGACCTAAGTAGGTATGTTGATCTACTAACTGAAGTGCCTCACACTGACACGAGGCGGGCTGATCATGAATGCGCACCCACTTGCAAATACGTTCTTAATATATGCGCTTCTTAAAAAAATTGTGCTTCCCCGTTATTTCGCACAAAACGGAGTGGAATAAGACTATTTTATTTTGTTTTATTATGACAACAGACGGTCTTAAGTAAAGTACTTATATTCTAAACCTGTATAACTCACGGACCTGGAGTGTCCACAAAAGATCTAAGTAGAAAAACAATAATCGGACGAATAGTTAACTATACAGTATTATATTATGTGTGAATAAATCTACAACCACACATGACTTAAGAAATTTTAGTTTTTAAAAATTCAATCAACAACCTTTTAAATTCGTGTGGTTTACTAGAAAATAGATCAATATGAGAAAAAACATTGTTATAGCTAGCCAAGCAGCGACGAAAATAAGAGTTAGCAGTATAATTAGTCGAGAAACCTGGATACGCAAATAAAATATTTGTATATGTACTACGTACAGGTCTAGTAGAGACTTTTAAACTTATAAGTTCCAGAAAGTGAGGGGAATCTACGAGGCCATTAATGATTTCATAGAGGAACATGCAATCAAACTGTTGAAGTCTGAGAGCAAGAGGAAGCATGTTGTTTCGTATAAGAGAATCGTTGTTCGTGTACCTGTCTCCTACCCTGTAGTCAAGAGCCTTAAGAAACTTGCGTTGAATTCTTTCCAATCGGTCTGTATGACAAGCATAGTAAGTAAGGGCTCCAAACCACAGAGCAGAAATCAAGTACAGAACATACCAAACTGAAATATAAAATTTTGTAAGTGATTCTCAGACTAAAAGGATTACAAATTCTAAGTATAAAGCCGAGTTGCTTAAAAGCTTTTTTAACTATATGTTCATAGTGAAATCTAAATGTTAGCTTATTATCTAAGATAACACCTAGATCCCTAATTTTCGTAACTCGTGTGACAGGATGGTTTTGTAAAGACTAATTAATACTCCTTGAATTACCTTGAGACTGAATAACTTGGTAACCACTTTTTATCTTAACGGAAAAAAGAACTTAGTAATAAACAAGATATAAGAAGTAATGTGGTCGAGATAGAATTTTAATTTAATAAGTATAACTGAAGAAAGAAAAAATCTGAAATGATCCTTATTTTGTAAAATTTATCCGATTTGTAACCATTTTACTGCAAAATTTTATATCAAAAATATATGAAAATTTATAATATTTTAGAAAAAACAATATTTAATAATGTGATCGTTTTACATTTTTTGTTATTCTAAAATAAAAGTGCTTTCCTCTCTTTTTTTGAAATTTCGGGATCAGCGTTGGTCGTAAAAGCCACGTTGCAAGACACGCTTATGTGAACGTTATCTACGTGTAAATGAGGCCGAAATTAACATTGACGAGCGTGTAGCTGCTAATTTTAAGTTTAGTTAATTTTTTATTGGTCCCAAAATCGTTCGCATGATTTTCCGGTCGGCAACTAATCGTTTCTTTTTTTTTCCTTTAACGTCAGCGTCCAAGCCTCACACCCACACTTAAAATCACCCACACTTAAGATCACCGATTCATAGACACGGATTTTTATATCTCTATTTAGAAATTTCGACACATCTTAGTGCATTTACGGTGTGGATGTTTATTTTGTCCTCTCTATGTTCATATGTGTCCCGTTTGGTGCCGGCAAAGAATAGTGCCAACCCGTCTCTACCCGTGGGTGTCGTAAGAGGCGACTAAGGGTTAATGAACCAGAGGATGGGCAGCAGCATCCTTCTGTGCATCGTATCATCTTACAATATGCGGTGACCAACAACCGCGGTCCATGGTGCCAGCCGTAACGCTAACAAGCGAGGTGACTATGGTACTTCCCCTCCACATTTTCCAAGTAAAAGCTGGTATTCTGGAGGGAGCTCCCTGTCCTGTAGTGGACGTTTCATGGGATGTTATGATGTTCATATACAAGTCGCAAGTGAGAATAGGCTACTTCGATCATCGACCTCATCTCTGTCCTCAGAAAAATATTCAAGCACGCGCAAGTTTCTCCGTTCCAATCTGAACGGAGTCTTATGCTCATAACAACAAAGTCGTTTTATCAATATTATCAAAATATGCTCCTCCGTTCTCAGTCTGAAATGACCGAAGACATTGCACAGAGTATGTACTTTTTATTTTATCACTTATACACCCGTAAAACGATTCCAAATATCGTGATACTAAGAAACAAGGCCAAGCAGTTATCACCTGTGTTATGTCTGCCTGATAACCGATGACAAATTTTTATTGAATTCTGATCTTTTAATTTTTATTTTGTAAAATACAAATTGTGGCATGAGTAACTTGTGATAACCTGCAAATTGTTTCGCCCCTACCGTTAAAAAACAAAAAGGTATAGCGTCAGACCCAGAGTAACTTTTTCTTTTCATTTCTCAAAAATGTCTCTAGTAAAGTTGTTCAGTTTCATTGACTGAACACGCCCTTTTAGTTTCCGGTACACTGTCCCTTACATCCTATACAATCTACTTTTTTAAAATATGAAAAGTAAGAGTAGCCAGGCCTGTGACACTCCGCACTCTAGGCATGCGCTAGAAGTAGACTGGGTGAGGCAGTCGATTTTACTTTTCTTTATGTCATCTTAGGCTTATGGCGGCAAAATAGGTAAGTAAGTATTTGCATGTTTGATTGAACAATATCGCATACCTACTTGCATCTCGCTCAGTATCTCATAAAGTGAGAAAAATCATCGCTTTAGCCCACCTGTCCGCGATCACTCGCGATTTAAAAACATGTCCTTCGCGGTGCACTGCAAGTATCGACTTTATGCTTAGTTTAAGGTTGAAATTTGTCGGCACCCAACCTGGAAGTGTCGGATCTGTAAACGTTAGTTTACTATTATTTCGTCTGTGGAGTAGTGAAATAGAAGAAGCTTAAACGAAATGTACTCGTAGCACGAGTGGAAAAATTTTAGGTCAATACATATAATGAGAACTAATATTACAACGATTTCGTAAGTATTTAACTTATTCGCAATACTAATACTCGTAATCTGTAAAATTGATAACAATTGTATGTAATGTTATTATGACATCCTCATCTATCTAATCGCAAGTACGTTGCCTTTAATTGTAGTTTCGACCAAGCAACTGGCTTGTCTTTTGCCTAAAAAAATAGCTGGTATAGATTATTTTGTTGTTACGTGGTCTATGCACATAAATAGTAATTTATAATAATAGCCGCCTCAACATTAAAATATTATCGGGTGAGCAAGCTATGCTACCCGCCAACAGATGGCGCTGTAGGTTTCTGTTTAAAAGCGCGTATTTTAAAAAAATGCATAAAGAGCACGATCACCCCAGTTACTCACCGTCCAACAGGCAGGTCGTTGACGGTGATCTATTACGTTCGTCACTCACCGTCCAACAGGCAGGTCGTTGACGGTGATCTATTACGTTCGTCACTCACCATCCAACAGGCAGGTCGTTGACGGTGATCTATTACGTTCGTCACTCACCGTCCAACAGGCAGGTCGTTGACGGTGATCTATTACGTTCGTCACTCACCATCCAACAGGCAGGTCGTTGACGGTGATCTATTACGTTCGTCACTCACCGTCCAACAGGCAGGTCGTTGACGGTGATCTATAACGTTCGTCACTCACCGTCCAACAGGCAGGTCATTGACGGTGATCTATTACGTTCGTCACTCACTGTCCAACAGGCAGGTCGTTGACGGTGATCTATAACGTTCGTCACTCACCGTCCAACAGGCAGGTCATTGACGGTGATCTATTACGTTCGTCACTCACCGTCTAACAGGCAGATCGTTGACGGTGATCTATTACGTTCGTCACTCACTGTCCAACAGGCAGGTCGTTGACGGTGATCTATTACGTTCGTCACTCACCGTCCAACAGGCAGGTCGTTGACGGTGATCTGGCGTAGGTTCTGCTTGTCATCGATGATGAAGAGCCCGCGGTAGGGGATGCCGGTCTCCTCGTTGAGGATGCCGTAGTCGCGCGCGATGCGGTGCGACTTGTCGCTGATGATGGGGATGTTCATGGGCCCCAGACCGCCTGGAAACGAACGGGAATACTATTACGCTCTAGAGCATGGTCAAGGGATACATTAATGATTAGAGAACGATAAGGGGATCTTTTCCCCGAACAATATAATCTGGATCTTTTCAAGGTTAAAGTGAACAAGCATTATCCAGGTATAGCGTCTGCAGGATAAGTTTGACTCTGACGGTTATTTTATACATCGGTGACAGGCGGAAAGTTAATGGACGATTCGCACGCCTCTTCCCACCTGCCGCGCTCACCCCCGCGATTCATTCTGACTTCTGCGCATTAACGGTCACAGTTAGAGTTATTTTGCCCTTTGTATAAGCATACTACATCTTCGACCCCATCTTCACTTGCCACAACGTGAGATCGGGGTCAAATAACGCTCACCTGATTCACATAAAAAAACAGTGACATAAGTCGAGCACTGCCGGGCTAAGATGCGCACCACGACTTGGTCGAGTCGCGCGCTACAATCACGCGAGAAACATAACCGGTTTAGTCTGGTTTACTCAACGAAATCTCGCTAAGTCGCGGTGCGCATGCTCGACCTACAGGGCGCATACAATGTCTCTGTCATGTTTTTTTCATAGAAAATGTACAGAACGAACGAATGCAATTAATACATAAAGGAATGCATTCTTAAGACCAAAACATACTCTATCTTGATAATAATAAGTGATTATGTTATGAGTAACCTTTTCGTCATAATAGGTCACACTTTACCACAATAATGCTTAGCGTCACAAATACCACAGCATAAACAACTGATTATATTACATCACGCCATAGTCATAAAACCACAAGCTTTCATACCTTCAGAGTGGTCTTTTGCAATAAGCAAATTACAGTAACGGCACAGGATAAAGTAATAATACTATCATTCAGATCGGACACTCTCCGCCCCCCGCCCGCAATGTGCCCCGCACCTCCGCGCGCACCCGCCAAGAGATTTTCGTGCTCCTTCTGAGGGTATTTTGTCAACCATCCAATTTCGAATTCGCGTTACAGTACGCGTACAGGGTGCGTACAGTGGTAAGGGCTAAACAATGCGACGTTCTGTATAAAACCGTTAAATCCTCATACGGCAGACGTTTAGGTACAGAATTCCCCTTCCCCAAATTGTCTCCTGGTTCCACAAAATAACTTTCCCTAATTGTATTAGACATCAGTACGGATTTTCAAGTAGTGCCCCATGCCTATTTCTACTGCAAGGCAGCAGTTTTTCAATTTATTGTTCAAAACAATTTAACAAAAGACACAAAAATAAGTTAAGTTGACACCTCTAAAAACCTGTCAGGGTTTATGTAAGTGATGAGTGGTTGCCTACTCACTCACTAACATAATTTATGATAGGTACTGTGCTCTGATCACTAATGCAGGAAGTGATCTTTTATACACTTTTACATTCATTTTCATTTACAAAACATATCGTCATGTAAATCACACGGAATGTTATTTAAAATTTCAGATAGTAGGTATTTCCGCGTTCTCTAAATGAAGAGAGCTAAACAAAATAGACCAAGGTGACCCAAGAAAGAACGTTAACAAAACAGATGTGCATTTTCTCACGAATTTTTCCATAATGGCATAAAAGAAAAATTGCCAGCCTGCCAGTCAATGAGCCAGCATAAGGTCGTCCGCTGCACTAAGTGAAACTACGCGTTGAGGTGGCATACATTGAATGCTTAGTAAGAATGTGATCTAAACGCTGTGCAGCATGAAACGCAGTGGATTCCAAGCGAAGCAATGCAATCGGATGCCTTATTTCGCAGCTTTCTTTTTTGCTTCTACCATCTTCAATATGCCTTTTCAACGTCCAGACCGTAGCTTATAACATGGACGAACAACAAGAAGGACTGACTATCCCCTTTTAGAAATTGTAACCCGAAAAAGTATTAAACTAGATGGCGCTAATAAATAGTCCGGGAAGTTATTATGATTTATCAAGTATTCTGCAAAAAAATACACCGAGTTTCAATGTTAGCGTTTCTTTAAATTGAAACTATGTTGAAATTTTGAATGATTTTTTGGCAGAATACTCGGTTGACCATAATTAATTTCCAGATTATTTGAAAGCGCCATCTAGTTTCCATGAGTTTTATGCCTTTCTGGGTTACGTTTAGTATGGGTATTGTCAGTCTTATTATTATTCGTTCATGCTTATAAGAAGCACCATCTTACCCTGTTTGCGGGGAGTGTTGATCCAGGCGAGGTGAGTGAAGTGCGAGTCGGTGGACGCGGCGATAACTTCACACCCGATCTTGCGGAAGTCGTCCGCTCGCTCCGAGAACGCGATGATCTCCGTCGGACATACGAACGTGCTGCGAGAGGAAGCGAGATGGTTATATTTCTTTCAGTTTCTAAACAACTTCAAAGTAATATAAATGCAGCTACATTCGAAATAATATAGATTGATTAGAATGACTGCAGGAAAAACTATGCAGATATCAGGTCGGATCGATACTTGTCTCTGACGCTCCAATGCATAGCACATCACTCCGACCTACTTTCACCCTTCTGTCATTCTACTCGTAATCAAGCTTTCGACTGTAGCTATAATTGCCTCAACCAATTACCAAATGACAGAAGCTGTGGCATGGAAGGAAAAAACATGGTTCACAGAATATTCTTTGTATGTAAATATGTAAGGGACAGGTTTAAGAAAACTGAAAGGGGCATGATCAGTCAATGGAACTGAACAACTTTCAGTAAATAAAACCTTCAAGAAATTAAGAAAAATATATCGGCCTCTTTATACAAACTGTATAATCAAGTTCCTGGAAGTTTTATTTACTATAAGTTGTTCCTTCCCTTTTCACATTGTGGAAACCTGTGAATTACAACCTTAATAGAATCTAGGAATAAAAGATCTAAATCTATGTAAAGTTCGGTTCAAAGTTTTATTAGGAATACATTTGTGGCTGAACAAAATGCCATCATAGTTATCCTCATACATATTTA
Source organism: Athrips mouffetella (assembly GCA_947532105.1). Taxonomy (NCBI): domain Eukaryota; kingdom Metazoa; phylum Arthropoda; class Insecta; order Lepidoptera; family Gelechiidae; genus Athrips; species Athrips mouffetella. Next base: position 33,703,772 of record OX383957.1, on the reverse strand, counting down.
TTGAACGAAATAAAATTCTTTAATTGTATTTGAATCATATTAAGGATGATTTTATTCGAAAGGTATGTGTGGGTGACTCAAATTGAATTACGTATATCAAACTGTTTTAGGTAGGTAACTTTATTTATTCTAATATTTTCCCTACTGATTAGAAGAATCTAACTAAGGCTAAAGCCACGATCACACCTAACTGAATGCAAGGACTAATTTGGCATACATTGCTGGGAGGCTTGGTTATGTTAACTGCAATATCCTTACTTCAACGAGCAATGTAAGCCGAATTATTTTCTGAATTAGAGAAGGTGTGATCGTGGCTTAAAGCATGACGCAATATGTAATATTATTATTTGTAGTAAGTAATATTATGAATGAGGTGAAGTGTCAAAAAATTACTACATATTGCATGCGTATTTCACAATAATAAAGTACATTACATAGTCAAACAAAGAGGCGCAAATCCTTATTATACTTTGAAACTAATTCAAATGTGATGTATGGATTAGTTGACTAATGAATGGAAACCGGTTCGTACTAGTTTAATAGTAATGGATCAAAGTTCAAGTTATTTTGAATAACATATAAAAACGGTGTCTTTTTATAGGCATAGTTCAGCGAGCATAGTTAGAATATTTCGACCGTTTGGAGCAGTTTGCCAAATCAAGTTTAATCATGCGCCATTGGCCCTGTGGTTAGCACTGGGATCAACTGTGGTATTAGTGGTTTAGTAACTAGAGAGTTTGTGTGCTTTGGAAGGCACGTCAAGCCAGATAGGCCATAGGGGAGCTAGAAAACTGTGGCAACAGGAGAATTGTCTTAACGCAAAACCTAAAGAGTTAATTGTAATCTTATCGTTCGGCTTTGAAGTATGTATCTAATATAATAAGATATGATTATGTTACCTTGAACTCTCATGACATGCCAGTTAGGTTGCACGACCAAAGGAGACGTTGCCGTTATGTGCAGTTATTATACTTACAAGTTAAAACGGTAAAAGAACAATGTGTATAATGAGAGAACTTAACAGTAAGTGAACAGATATGCCGAGTATTACGCTACCAACTGGATGCCTAGTTAATAGTGTCTTTCTAATAAGGTGAAGTGATATTTTAACACCTGAACTTTACTGAAAGTAAATCAAGATGAAAAAGACAGAGCTATACGTGAGAGCAGGACGGTGTGTACGTGTCTCTGTCGCTCTAATATCTATCACTTCATCCTGCTGCAGTCAATCTTGATGGCGATCCAGATTGGCGGATCGCAACTGAACTATCTCTTTCTTTTCTATAGCTGCATCCCGATCGGATCCAGGGCTAAAGCCGCAATCAAAGACTAATTCGGCATACATTGCTGACAGATTTGCTTTTGTTATTTCCAATATCCTTACTTCAACGAGCAATGTATGCTTAATTAATTTCTGAATTAAGGATGGTGTGATTGCGGCTTATTAAGTGCGCGCACCCATTCATATCAAGCTGTACGACTATTGAGGAGGAGTTAGTAAGGAGTACTCACAAGTCAAGAGGATAGAAGAAGAGCACGACGTATTTACTCTTGTAGTCCGAGAGAGCGATGTCCTTGAACTCTCCGTTGATGACGGCGGTGGCCTTCCACTGGGGAGCGGGCTTGGTCAGTTGCAGCGGCATCTTGTTGAAACTGGAAATAAACGGATTCCAGTTAGCCTGTTGGGGTTGATCAGAGTGGGAGAAGCGAGGAAAGCACGTGGAAGAACGTGGTCTGTGCATGTTTAGATTCCCAGTTACGGCGATCCATTTTCCATACTAAATTCAAATGACTCACATTCTTATGCGGGTCATAAAATGCTGTCGAAAAACGAGTGTATAGTGCTATTTTAAGTTAAAATTTTCGCTGATTATTACAAAGATACAGCTAATGCACCGAAAGCTGTATTAGTTTTTGTTAGAAATTTTTGGTTTAATATTATCATTGTAGGTGTGCGATCTATACTGTAATACTTTCGGTGCATTAGCTGTATCTTTGTATTAATCAGTGAAATATTTAACTTAAAATAGCAGTATGCACTCGTTTTTCAAAAGCATTTTATGTCGCGCATACGAATGCGAGTCATTTGAATTTAATATGGAAAACGGATAGCCTGAAGCCACTGCCAATAAGCCCACCAGGCTTGTGTAGTCTTTAGTTTAAAATAAATCATAAACTCGGCCCTATTAAACAGCTTCAAATAAAAAAGAACAAATTTAAAATAAGCTGTACCTACGATCTAAGATTATTTCACACTAGGCATACTAGGTAAATCCTACTTATATTATACCTATGATAAAAAATATAACAATAGGCAATTTTAATGACGTTAGTCAACTACGTTGTTTTAAGGTGGCACACTCTTTACTGTTGGTAATTTATTTTTTATGGATTTGTAAAAGAAATAAACATTTTAGAAGAAAATATATTGCAGGCATTTGAAAGTAGCAATCAAACTGACTTAGTGATTGTCATACTGGGTGACCGTTTAGTATCTGTGTTTCCATTTTCCTTATGATGATCAGCAGCGCCATCCAGTACAACTTTCAAAAGGAGCTGAAAAACACCATATTTCAGTAGAGAAAAGCACAGAAAAGTTGCACCAAAAGCGTTTCTTTCTGATCGTCAGAAGAAATTACTGAAATAAAAACAATTTCAGTACAAAGCAAATATTAATTTAAAAATACCGGTATAACAGCACTGATTTAAAATACCTATCAAACTCATCAATTTAAATTAAAACCTGCAGCTTATCAATTTGTAAACTCATAATTTAATTGCATCTGACCTTAGACTTGTCGATTTTATTGCAATATCTTCTGGCAGTCTGCTATCAATGACGTTCAATACACAAATACTGGATAACTCTTTTACAGCGCAAATCAAAGGAAATACCGCCATTCCATATGAGTGTGACTTATTGCACTAAACAGTATTGTTGGATAGGTATGAAGTCGAGATATTTTAGAACAATGAATGTTTTGAATTCTTCACTTATTGTGAGAAGAAAGATGGGACATCCTTTCAAAAACTGAAAGGGTATCAATAAGGGTACGAAGCCGAGAAATGTTGAAGCCGAGCAATGTTGAAGCCGAGGTAAGATGTTCAGTTTTATGCTCTAATCTTCTAAATATCTAAACTATCTTTATCTCTATATATAAAAGAGCTTGTCCTGACTGACTGACTGATTCATCAACGCCGAGCCGTAACCGCTATAGATACAGATCTGAAATTTTGTACACGGGTTCTATACACGTGAAAACTACTCACTAAGGAAGGATTTTGAAAAATTCATCTCCCAAGGGGGTGAAATAAGGGATGAAAGTTTGTATGAAAGTCCTTTGTTTCTTGAGCTAGATTCACACACATTTGAAATTAAGCTTCTGGTAAAAAACAAAGAAACACGTGTTTAAGCATTTCTTAAAAATCACCCTTCAAGGGGGTGAAAAAGGGGATGATTTTTTTTCCGTATGTTGGTCTATAAGTCTTTCATTTTTAAAGGTAGGATTATAGAAATTTGGTTCTGGGCTCTTGGTAAAAAAATAACACGTACGTGTTTTAGAATTTTACTAAATTCATACTTACCCTAAAGGGGTGAAATAAGGGATGAAAATTTGTGTGAAAATCCTACAGTTTTGACATGCGGTACTTGAAAATTTGGGTTTTAGTTATTAATAAGAAACAAAGAAACATATGTTTTAGCAAATTTGAGCAATCATCACTCAAGGGGGTGAAATAAGGGATGCAAGTTCGTATGAAAATCCTACAGTTTTGACATGAGGTGTTTGAAATTTGGATTTTAGCTAATAATAAGAAGTAAATAAACATGCGTTTCAGAAATTTTGAGATAACATCCCCCAAGGGGGTGAAATAAGGAATGAAAGTTTGTATGAAAATCCTACAAAAAAATAGGATTTAGGCTAATAAAAAGAAAGAAATAAACATGTGTTTCAGCGTGTTTGCAAAATCATCCCCCAAGAGAGGAAGATCCCTCCCGAGGGAGAGACTGCACATTGTCTGAATTCCACGCGAGCGAAGCCGCGGGCACAGCTAGTGAATGAATAAAAAAGTAAAATATCCCGGTATTAATAATACTTGATTTTTGCCTTGAACTGACTCAGTAGGTACCGTTTCTTTTTGAATGTCATTGATGTGAAATTAAACGTGTAGAAACCTATACTTACAAAATTGTATCAAACGCAGCATCAAATGAGTTATGTAAAGTTTTATCCCTTATCACAAGGTCAGGTCAGATTTGTATGTAATAAACTGGTGTTTTGATTCTTCTGTTATCAGAACCGACATAATTATAAAAGTCTAATAATATTTATGCTTTTCACTACAACGACTTAGGTTAGTTAAGATCTGACCCTAGTTAAATTAGGTAATTGAATGGTGTCTTGTAATTCACCTATTGATTTTGATGTGTTTGAAACTGAAATTGAAACCATGGCTTGCCCTTTGATAGATATTTAAAATTTGTTTTGACAGAACTATTTATTCGCGACTCTAGCGTGTAACGGATAGGTGTGATAATACTAAAGGGTGTGAATCTGCCCATAAAACTGAACAACTTTTCCCAACAAAATAAATTTTTGATCTCTCATAGAAACTGCATCAGCTGATAACGCATTTTGTATAGGAAGTCAATTTTGGTTTTTCGTATTTCGACCTATGTTCCTTGGGAAAAGTTGTTTTTGTTGTATACATACACCCTTACTTTAATATAGGGTTATCGGATCGGGACTACAGACGAAGGCAAGAATCTCACGCCTTGCGCGCATTACAAAAGATCTAGCAAAGCGCCGCGAGCGATTTCAAAGAATAACAACCCGTTGGTGATACCCTGGACTCCCGATTGAAGTAAAATAACACCAGAAACAATAACACCAACGAACCTTTCACCATCATCATCATAATACTCATCAAGGGAACACTCAATGACCATGCGATCGAACTCGTGAAGATTATCGGGATAGTGCTTCATATCTATCACGCCCACTGGCGGTGGGAGAAGGTACTCGGATAGACGCCACAGGTTGACTAGCAGGCGACCGTTGCCGCGGTAAATGTACTGGGTAAGGAGTCCCGTGGACAGCATGTTAGTTAGGATGGCGTCAAGGTTTTCCAACCTGAAGAAGAGGATAATAGGTTAGGGATAGGAAGGAAAGGATGTAGGGTAGGCAGGGAAGAGAAAGGATTAAAAAATAATGAGTCAGAAGAAGCCTAGCCGTTTACTAGCGACTAGAATAGATTTGGGTAAATTTTGTACTCGGTAAAACAACAGGCAAGGAATTCCACTTCTTGGCTTTATTTACCTTAAGTTTCGCTAAGAGAAGAAAGTGAAGAGTATATGAATGTGGCTGGATGGATTAAGAGCGAAAAGAAGACCGACTTTGGGTAAGATAATATAAGAAAGAAATAAGTTAATAAAGAAAGCTGAAATTGTTTTCATTTCGACCATTTCTTCTGATGATCAGAAATAAATAAGTTAATATTGAGATCACGGCAATACAGCACGATAGAAGGAATTGACTATACCTATACAAGCGAATGAAGTATTGCGTCGCCCCCAAATAAACTGGGATAGTTAATTAGGAAAGTCAAATGATGATGTCTATGTCGCCTAGGGCAGGTTTGGGATAGAGATAGGTTTAGACTTGGGGAGTTACACGTGGATTTGCGTTTTCTCTTGGGGAGAAAGTTGCAAAGCAAGTCTTATGTACCCATAGAAACAAAAAGATCATTAAACGAATGCCCCGAGAAAACATTAAACCGAAAAAACCAAAACAACAATGGTGGGAATTTGTTAAGCTCAAAATCTTTCTTTTTAACAAAAGAACTAAAACTAACAAAGGTTTAAGAATTGTTATACGAGTATTGAGGACATTTCTAGCAAAACCTGCTTACAAGGTTCGCTCCTGCAATAACTAAAATTATAACAGCCGCTGGTATGATACCAATGATTCAAATTCAGGTTATTTAGAAATTTCTTATCGAAAATCATACTCGTAACACGCAGAATAGGGCGACTCTACTACCGTTTCCATGGTGGTCCATGGTGCCAGCCGAAACGCTAACAAGCGATGTGACTTTTTTACTTCCCCCTCTAGATTTTTCCAGCAAAAGCTAGAATTCTGAAGGGAGCTCCCTGTCATGTAGTGGACGTTTCATGGGATGCTATGATGACTACCGTTTCAGATCGTGCTATGGTAGCGTAAAAGAAACAGCAAGAAACCACTGCATCACCTTTGAACAATGGTTTAACTGCCTTCAAAAACACGAAGAAATACGTGGCCAATGTGGCATTAAGATGAAAAATGTGGACGCATATGCGAAACGAGAGCTTCTGTAAAGAGGTCACCGACTATTAACGGCACTTACAAACACAATGCATGGAAATTTGAGAGTCCACAATAGGGAGTAAATGGTAAAAAATTTAATACGTGTGAAATACTAAATACAAATGAAAAGAAAAAGGAAGTTGCAAATAAAATAAAATTATTTGAGCGCACGATCTTAAATTCTTAAATAAAATTAATCTTTTGGAATGGGATAAAATTATTTGATCAAAAAGGTGCCTATCCCGACGCAAGAGACGTGATATTTCTGTATGAATGTATGAGTATTAAAAACTAATTCAAAGCAAATACGTACGTGTGTAAGGAATTTCTAATGAAAATTGTAAGGAACCAACCGCACGTCCGCTCACCGCGTTATAACCGAGACAACTGATCGTACACGCATTATGCAATGGATTTTATCAGTTTCCTGAACGGTATAGATGTTTCATATCAATATGTGTCACACACTAGTCAGCCACCGCTATTGGAATTTCAGCGTTTCATGAGTTGTTAAATGCCTAAAATCTATATTTAAATGTAAGTAAATTTTTACAAGTCTATCAGTTTCCAAGATTATTTTCTGTGCAGAAGTAATTTGATGTCCCAGAGACTGTTTTCTTTTTTATCATGTTTTGGACATTGAAAGATATTAACGAAGGTTAAGGTCATAGTCAATTTCAAAAACCAAATGGACCATGTATCAGGCAATTTTTTTTGTGTTTCAAAACTGCAAAGTAATCGCAGTTTAAAGTTAACTGTTCATCTATTATATCAGCAATTTATCACAATATTGTATGCCTGTTTTGAATGGAAGGAAGATGATTTTACTAAGTTTCAGAGGAAACATAATATTTCTCATAAAGTAAGTAGGAACTATTTTAATAAAAATAATCCTAAGGCGAAGTTCTCACTGTACAGAATATCAATTTCTTTTTCGTCTGTAAAATACATCGTTGACTTTTTGTAAGCACAACACAAGAGCACAGGTGCCACCGAATCTCATACTGACCAATCTAGCGTTTAAATATTTCACCAATCTAGCGTTTAAATATTTCACCAATCTAGCGTTTAAATATGCACTGAACAGATTAAAGGGGTATTTGCACTATCAACCAACAGATTATACTGCACGTAGGTAATTACTCGAATATACCCGATAGACAAATAACACCTTTCAGCTTGCAAGCAAGTGTAAAGTATACTGGATCTACGACGGGAAGTAATTTTTTTATGTACAGTTGTTTTTCCCATAACTCTTTAAGTCACAAAGTTGAATTTTATGCAAAAAATAATAAAAAAAATACTGCTGGTCCTAACCTATAACTTCGAAAGAAACTGAAATAGCAAAAACTCGAACAAAATTATGAAAAAGCTGATAAAGTGGCTCGTAATCTTGAGTGGTTTAAATATTCCTTATATGAAGTATGGGGCCCAGTATGACGCCTTGCGTCAATGTCGCGAGGTGCGAATTGGTCTCAAAGGATTATATGGGTCTCACTAATATTAATGAGAAAATATGTATGTATATTTGTAATTTATTTACCCCTTTTTATTAGAAAATAATAATAAATAATGCTTATGAGCTCTTTCAACATGACGAAACCCTACACACTAAGTGGTACGAGTAACAAAACCAGTATAAGAAGAACCAGCGCTACCTAACCAAACCCTAGAAACTAGGGACCCGTTAAGGTCATGGTGTTACAACTGACTTGCGGCCGACTGTACCTACTTACAAGTTTAATAACATAAATGCAAATAAATAAAGTTAAATTATTCTTTAGGTAAATACTTGGGGGAAAGAACGGTAATGACGAGTTTAGGTTATAATGACGAATCGATCATGCTATGAGTAATAAAGAGGTTATTTACTGGGCGAGGATATTGCAAGGTAGCGACTAAACTTTGAGGATCGCAGAACAAACCAATATTTTTTCCTGCTACATATACACGCTATTTGTAAAAAGATAAGTTTATGTCAAATGAAGTCTTAGCTTTAGAAAATAAATGGTACAGCAACACTGTACTTATTTTCTAACGATAGGCAAGTAAAAAGTATCAACTGCAAACCTAAATTTATAATGCTATAAGGACATATACCTATATAAAGAGTGTAAGGGACGGTGTACCGAAAACTGATAGGGCGTGCTCAGTCAACGAAACTGAACAACTTTCCCAAACAAACATATGCTGGGAAATTAAAAAAAAAAAACCTCTCCATACAAACTGTTCGACCAGAGTGGGCAATTTGCATGGAAAGGTCAAATTTTTTTTTCATTTAAACTAAAATAAATAAATTATTTTCCAAAAAATGTTCTCGTGAAATATGCAAATCAATTCAGAATTCAAATTATTTGCGACAGTATTAAAGTTATTCTCTAGTGTAAGAAAATAACCCTTTAAAATAACCCCTCTTTTGGGCTTAGCCGCGCAGCCGCTATAATACGATCCTTACTTAAAATTACATAACTAATAAATAGGTCGAATCACAGAAAAACTCTGCGAATAATGAGAATAAATAAACTCATTAATAGCCCATAAAACACACTAATCAATACCCATCCAAGCCTGACCAATTTACAGTACGGCAAAATTGCATATTGACCATCAAGGAGAATATAATTTTATAAACGTCTGATAACGTCACAAGTTTCGAGGCTAAGAAAAAAAGCACCTGTGCATAAAATTGATGTTCAATACTTCAGGGACTAATAAAATAACTATGTACGCTGCACTGTTGTCTAGTCTAGAAATATATAGAATTATAGATAGATACACAACTGCATGAAAAACATGAAATATGTATAAGGTCTCATTTACACTGCGACTTTTTGCATCGATACAGTCGCGATGCAGCATCGATACAGACGCGTGTAGCGATGCAAATGCGAAGCTGCATCGATACAGCGTTGCCAATACGTTACTTTTGTAAGCTGAGTCGAGTAAATGTTGATGATATTCAACAACAACAACTCGCCGCTATGATGATGACTCGACTTACAAACGTAACGTACAGGCAACACTGTATCGGTGCACCATCGCGAGACTGTATAGATAGATGGAAACACGCAGACTGTATAGATGCAAACACGCAGACTATATCGATGCAAAAAGTCGCGGTGTAAATGAGGCCTAATATTATGGGGGACGAAAGGTACACAATATTGTCAGGTAGGTCAAGGTGACTCAAGGAAGGCCCAAGAAGCTGTGGAGGGATAATCTGAACGCTTTTGAAGAGGAAAGAAACAGAAAGGGAACCCTTCGCACAGAAGTGAAATAAAATATCAAAGTGGGTCAAAATGAGCAAAAATGGGACTATGTGGGCCAGCAGCACGCAATATAGACCTACTTGGGCCAATGTCGGCTAATATGAGAATTGTATTGTAAGGGTCTTTACGTATTACGTCCGATCCGAATCCGTGAAAACAAGAATCAATAGTAAAATCGGATGACGGAAGCCGGATCTAGTACGTAAACTACCATAGAAATAGTTCTACGACTACTTCGGACCGAGTTCGGACCGGGTTCGGATCCGATACGGATCGGACGTAGTTCGTAAACTAAACTGACCCTAAGTAGTAAAAAATTTTAAGAAATCGATAAAATAAGGACAAAATTTTATGACCTGACTTTCCCCCACCATGCAGTTTTTCAACTTAAATTGAGAAATTCGCTTCTTTACATAATGCCTAGGCATTTTACAAAACGCCGCGTTGCGTTAAAATGATCGCTGCGTTGTGGTCCCACGATAGCCTTGAACTTCTAAATCCTATTACAACCTGCCAACGTCGTTTTACAATTTGCCGGCCGTTTTTTAAAGCAGCGCATATATATAATTTGTCGGCGACACACACATTGGTAAACAGTTTTGTAGTGGAATATCATAGTAAATCCTTAAGATTGTGACAAGGAGTTAAAGGCAGATGTTCGTAAGAGTGTATTTGTGGCATCAAGCAGCGGTACACTTTTAAATAGACAAGTGGATTGTTCAAAGATAACAATGTAAGATAGATAACTGTCTATTATCATGTAAAATTAACTTCCTAGATAGATAGGTATTTGTTATATCTTTTATGAAATTTTAAATCAATATAAATCAATCACATTACTATTGAAAAAAAAAAAAAAACTTGTACTAAGTTGATGTTAAATATTACAATGGCTGATTCTAGCTTGAGGCTTACTTCGCTAATGGCTAATTTTGGAATTTAAACTTATAAAATTTTGTCATTTTGTAAAAATTTCAAAACATGTTAAAAATTTATACTGCCCTATACCTATACGAAACCAAATTATTAATTACTTACTTATGGGCTATGGCCTATGCCTAATTTTTCTATGGTCAAGCCGCAATCACACCTTTCTTAATTCAGAAACTAATTCGGCATACATATTTCGTTGAAGTAAGGATATGTGAATTAACAGAACCAAGCTTCCCAGCAATGGTTGCCGAATTAGTGTTTGAATTTAGGAACGTGTGATTGCAGCTCAACTTACTACAATATTCCTATGAAGTTGGCGTTTTGTATGGAGAATTTTAGGTTAACTCAATTTTAAGTGCTAAGACTTATCTTCGCATTTTTTTGGAATCCCAAATCCAAATTACATAATTATTTTTACTTAAAACAAATAATTTTAAGAATTTCAGATAATTTTTTTTTACTAAAAATAAAAACAATATATTTTAATTCATAGATTGATAGATAACTTTAAAATAGAAAATATTGTGAGCAAATGATTTAAAGCAGACTTTAAAAAACATGCCATGATCAAGGCTGCTGCCCTCATATGAAAGAAGGCAGCTAAGTCACTTAATCCGCCTTCATATGACAAACTACTAAGAGCCTGTCTCACCGCTTGCTGCTAAAGTTCCCGATAGTAAGTTGACAGATAAAATATCTGACAGCTGTCGGTTAGAGCAATCAGGCACCTGTGAAACATAACATATTCACTATCTGCCAGAAATAACTAGCAGTTTGGCTATCTGGAACTTTGCAGCAAGCGGTGAGACGGGCCCTAAGTGACTTAAGAGGAAAGATAAAATGAAAGTTTGTAATTTTAACTACTTTCATTCCACTAGAATAACTAATACTACTACTACAAAAAAAATAATGGTTTCATGGGCATGAGGTATGGGTTTTTGATGGTTCAGGCTGCCATTCAAAATGCACATTTAACTACTTTGATTTCATTATTATGTGCCAGTCACGTCCCACAGCAGGTCAAAGACCTCTCTCCTATCTTTTCATGAGACTGTTTTGAGCCAAGTTTTTCTTTCCAATGTGTGTCCAGCTCTTTAGAGGCTGACCACAACATCTGCTAGTGCTAAAAGGGACCCAATTGGTAGTTCTAACTTAGCTACAAAGACACGGGATTTAGGACAAGAAACCTCATAGAGAACAGCTGAATAGACTGCCATTCAAAATGTACTTTTAACTACTTTCAACTAGCTACAAGAAAGGATTTAAGACAAGTAACCTCATGGAGAATGGTCTCATCATGGGCATGAGATGTTCAGGTTTGTGAAGGTCGAGGCTGGTCACCTCATCTCCTCGACAGTAGCACTTATGTTCCATCATCTTGATGCACTGCACTTGTAATTTTAATCAACTATGTGGGGGTAAAAAAGGGGTTGGTTAGTCATACAAGAAAAGTTGGTTATTTATGAAAATAAAGAAGGTATGATCCTTTCAGACACACGATCAAAGTGATTACAGTGAGTAGGGGCTGTCCCATATCGCTCAGTAATTACAGACAGAAGTCTGCTTTTATTATGTATGTCGCAGATGAATTGTCAGAGCCGAAATTTACTTAGTTTAATAATAATTTAACCAGTAAATTGTAAACGGTAAATTATAAAGCAATCTAATGTTCAAAAACCTAACCTGACCTACCTAACAGAACCTAACTAAATATAACCTTACCAAGCCCAATGGCCCGTGAAATTATAAAATAATACCGCATTACATTAAAATTTACCTGGTTAAATTGTAAAAAATGGAGCCCATTGACAATTTACTGTTAATTTATAATTTAACTAGGTGAATTATAATGGCTCTGACAATTTACCCGCAACATGCATACAAATGTTATATGAAGCTACCCTGTTATTAGGGTGCTATTTCACTGATATAGAAAGGGCCCTAGATAGTAAAACAATATCTACATCAACATGGAATGAATTTCAATGTCAGACCAGTCAAGCATTCACATTATTAGTTACACAGCTGAAAAAATAACTGTTTATCTCTAAGTACATACTCATTTATTTCTTAATGATGAAAAACTTCATTAAATCATTCATTAGCCATGCATAGCAGCATCACAGAATACCTAGGAGTAGCAGCATTTTAAATTGAAGAATTATTATAATCATGCTTTTAAACATACAAACAAACACAAAAATGTGGTTATAGCCTACCTTAGAATATGTAAGATTTTTATGAAATATCAAGAGAATTTTGCCTAAAATAATTAAATGGTAGATATTTTTTTTAAACATAATGGTTGCTGCCGCATGCAGACCCTGAGCCCATCAACACTTTGTGCAATCCTACCTCTCGGATAGCAATTTTTTGGGTACATTTCCCGTGACTTCAGTCTCAGACTCACTACGGAGCCTCTTTCTACCATTCATCTCAGCCATGTCTTGAAACCTTGGCAAAATTCACTTTATTTACTCAAAGAAATAAATAAATTTCATGTAAAATGGATAAACAATGGTCCTCTGAAGACAATGAAGTATCACGTGCTAGGAATTATACCGTAATTTATGGAAATTCGAACTAGTTTCATCATAGTTGTACAAGCATGCATCAACCAACCTCAACCTCTGACACGTCACAAAGGAAACTTACAGGCAGTGTTTCGTCAAGTATTTATGAACATGTTGGGCCTATAGCGTGCCAAGGTTGCGAGGAAACGGTGCTTAGATAGAACCAATTTCTAGATGAATCTGCGATACAAGTCGGCATCGCATTGTGAGAATCCAATTGTTATTGGCAATAGCCACATTTCTAAAGCTTCTATCACCGATTGAATGCTTGCCTTTCAAATATTGTAATCGAGATAATAAAACAACACTTACAAGAAATAAAGTAACGTCGGAGAAAATGTGCACAAAAATGTGGACAGGGACTTGACGGCACGAACAAACTGCACGGTGCACGGATGTGTATGAAAATGACAGCCGGAAAAATATGGCGGTCGGCCGGCCGGCCGGCGCGCAGACAGGGCTGCCAGATCGGATACCAAATTAATTGATAAGGTTGCGACCCAACACATTATTGTGCGACTTCGTCTGTCTGTCAGATCTGTTTATCTCAGCAACTTCTCACGCTATCGACTTGAAATTTGGATCAGTTTTAACATATGCTTGACCAACTCTATTGCAAACGAAAGAAATAAAAAAATATTTTTATTGTAAATGGGTCCCAAAAACGAGGAGCAAAATTTTAAATTGTCTTTCAAAATAGATTTTTGTACATTTAAAACTCAAAACCAATCATGATTTTGGGTTTGGTTTCTGAATTTTACTTGACAATTCTACGTGGATTGGCAACTGTGCGCCACTCACTGCCACTGTCACTGCGCGACAAAAGTGATCTTTACTTTTTAAGCACTGATTCGGTCGATGTCGGGAACTCTGAGGTGAATCACGTGTTTTGTCTTACTTCCCTGTTTTCGGCGTTAAAACCTGCTATTACTGAGTTTTTCTTGAACGTTTTGCTTATGTGATAACGAATTGTTAAGGTGGTGGTAAGTTTTGTGCCGTTTTGCTTATTATTTGGGTTTTTGGGCCTTTTGTTTTTTGGGTTATCCGTTGCCGGACAGCCTGAAGAATGAACGGCTATAAACCGCCTGAACCTAAACCCCCCGATCCCTATAGTGATGGGGCGGACCTTTTTGCAAGTCCTGAGAGTCCCTTATCAGTATTAGCCCTGGCTTCCCAAGTACTGAATGAGGAAAATGTGAATCAGACCTTTGGTGAAACACGGATGGAGGTTGATGCATCAACTGTAAAACGTCCCTCAGATGATTTAGTGGACAGTAGTCCTGCCAAAAAAACTGCTACCCCCTCGTCTTCACCCGCAGATCGGCCCGCGGAAGTTTCAGCTACCTCTTAGGCTACTACACATCATCAAAGCCAGTCAACTCAGCAGTCTACTCAAGACACTCAAGGCACCCAAGCCAAACGCATTGGTAGGGAACACTACAGACTTAGTGATAAGGGCCCTTACATTGTTCATGCTGTCCGTGAAGGTGAGTCTGACCGCCCAGTCCACCCAATAATGTTTGGGAAGTTTCTCTTCCCAAAAAACATTAAAAACATAAAAACTGATGGTATTAAAAAGATTGGCCGGAATCGCCTTTCAGTTGAATTTGAGTCAGCTGAGGGTGCTAATGCTTTCCTCAATAACTCGATTGGTGATAAATTCAAAACATTTATCCCAACATATAACATCACCCGTTTGGGTGTAATCAGGGGGGTTCCCACTGAACTATCAGTTGAAGAATTCTTAGAAGGGGTTGATTTTCCGTTCCACTACGTAGGAAAGATCATCAAAGCAAGGCGCCTAAAATACCGAAAATTCGATATCGAAAGCAGAACTACTTCCCGAGCAGACTCTGAAACCATAGTTCTGACGTTTGATGGCCAAACGACCCCTGAGCGCATTTTCTACATGAACAATTCCTTAAAAGTCGAGCCATACAATCTCCCGGTCATTCAATGTTTTAAATGCTGCCGATTTGGCCACACCAGAGACCAGTGCAGGTCTCGTCCCCGCTGCTTCAAATGTAGTGGCGATGACCACTCGGGCGGCGAATGCACGGTAGGGGTTATTAAATGTATATTCTGCTCGGAAAACCATGAAGCTATCAGCAAAGTCTGTCCCGAACATGCTCGGCAAAGAAATATCAAAACCACCATGACAGATGAAGGCATTTCATTTGTTGAAGCTGCGAAAAAACATGTTCCTTTCAGAAAATCATATGCCTCCATTGCAAAGAGTGCAGCACCTGAGAACCCACTATACCTCAATAGTCAATCTAGTCAACCAGTACTTAACATGTCGTCACCAAACAAGTCTTACCGGAAGACAGTATTTCAACAAAGACGCCCCCATGCTCCCCTACAGCCTGGTTATGACCGTCAAAGTCACCAAGCTATTCTAAATGAATTCACTCCCCCCCCTCTGCGCAATGGCTGTGGTTACCCATCACAGCCCACCGAACCTATTGATATTGACCCATCCGTAGTATGTGACCAACTCAATAAAATTATGTCCTACTTCTTAAATAGTACTCCTTCCCCATCCTCTGTGCCTGTTAACGTGGTCTACAAATTGCAAGAAATGTCAACATTATTAACTGCTTTAATTTCCCTTTTCAACAATGGCTCTAGTGCTTCAATGGAACACTAAGAGTATCCGCCGTCGCAAAAGCGATCTTATTTACCTTATAAATAAACACAAACCAGCCATCCTAGCCATATCAGAAACCCTACTCAAACCAGGAAATAAATTTTCTTTACCTGGTTTCTCATGTCTCCGTCATGACGGAGACAATGGCTGGGATGGAACTGCGTTAATAATTCGTAATAATTTTAAATTTGTCAAAATTAATCTGCCTGTTTTTAGTGGTATATATGCCGTTGCTGTTAAGACTACGACATTCTCAATTGCGAGTATTTATATCCCCCACCCTTCTATTCCTATTTTAGATAACCTGAAGATCATTATGAACTACCTCACCGGCCCAGTTATTATTGTAGGTGATTTTAACTGTCACCATCGACTTTGGGATCGAGATGGTAGTTCGTACGGTAGTCATTTAGTTGATATACTGGACGAACTCAATTTGTGCATCCTAAATGATGGCCGCCCGACGTTCAGAACCTCCCCCAACCAAAACCCTTCAGCTGTAGACCTGTCAATTTGTTCAGCTTCCCTAGCTTCATCTATTTTATGGAATGTCTTACCGTTAACATACGGTAGCGATCATGCTCCCATTCTTTTGACGATGCCAAGCTTCACCCATCCTCCCTCTATCCCTTTCAATCCCCTTCAAAAGTTCTGTTTAAATAAGGCCGATTGGGATCAATATTCCCGCCTACTGGACGACAAGGTTAGGAACTTACCTGGTACAGTCACTACCCAGAATTGCCTAGAGGTTTATAATCTGTATGTCGAGTGCATTTTATCAGTCGCTTCAGTCGCGATCCCCCTAAAGAAACCGCTCCTAAACATTCCTTCCCCCCCATGGTGGAATAACCAATGCACCCGGGCTGTCAAGGATCGTAATGAGGCTGAATTGGAATACAATGGGAATATGAGCGCCATGGATGTTTTCTTGGAATTCAGACGTATTCAAGCCAAATGCAAACGCTTATTATCATCTACCAAATTCAACGGTTGGACAAACTTTTGCACTTCTATTTCCCCGACTACACATCCTAAAGTGGTTTGGCGCAATATCAGGAGATATAGATCTGGTGTTGCAGATCCCCCCTCTCCGACTTCTAACCTTACACTATGGGTTGATGATTTCCTAGATAAGCTTGCCCCCCCCCATACACCTATACCTACAGAATTTCCAATGTTCTATTCTTATTCAGTCTCAGAAGATCCTATGTCTCGCCCGTTTATATTATCCGAATTAACCGCGGTTATCTCTAACCTACCTAACACAGCTCCAGGTTTGGATGGTGTATCATATGCATTCCTTCGAAATGCTTCCGAGGACGTTCATACTTATTTCTTATCTATCATCAATATTTTTTTCTCCTCGGGTATTGTCCCCGACGCTTGGAAAGAGCAACTGGTTATTCCACTATTAAAGCCTGGAAAGGAGGCTAGTCTAGCAGCATCATACAGGCCAATTGCCCTATCTTCTGCCTTATGCAAAATTGTTGAACATCTCCTTAAAAATAGATTGGATTGGTTCGTTGAACATAATAAACTGCTCCCTGATCACCAGATGGGTTTTAGAAAGGGTAAAGGGACAACAGACAGCCATTGCACACTGTACACAGACATCCGTTTAGCTTTTTCATTAAATAAATCTGTTGTTGGCGCATTCTTAGATATCTCCGCTGCATATGATAATGTTCTACTACCAACTCTCCGTAATAAACTATTTAACTTGGGGTTACCTCATAAATTAGTTCAATTCATTTGCAATCTGCTAGTCTGCCGAAAAATCAAATTAAGACTTGATGGAGAAGTGGTTGCTTCGCGTAGCATTTGGAAGGGACTCCCACAAGGTTCGGTTCTGAGCCCATTGTTATTCAATATCTACTCGTCTGACATTGGGTCCGTTATAGATGTAGACTGTAAAATATTGCAATATGCGGATGACATTTGTATTTATTCGGAGAATAAAGACACGAACGTAGCAGCTGACTGTTTGAATATATCCCTGAACAGACTTGGGAAGTGGCTGGATGATCATGGTCTCCAACTATCCCCATCAAAAAGCGTCTGCACTGTTTTTAGACGCTCGTACCGCACACCTAATGTCGTAATTGAATACAAAGGTCAAATCATCCCACAACAGAATAAAGTCCGATTCCTTGGCTTATTTTTGGACTCACGCTTGACAGGCATTGCTCATTTGGAATATACCGCGAATAAATGTGAAAAGATGATTAATATTCTGCGTGCCCTGTCAGGATCCTGGTGGGGGGCGCACCCATATTCTCAAAAATTGCTATACAATGCTTTAATCAGGAGTAATCTGGACTTTGCGTCTTTCATCTTAGAACCGTGTAACAGGACAGGCTTGTCCATCTTAGATAAAATTCAAGCCAAAGCATTGAGAATAGTAACAGGGGCTATGAAGTCGTCCCCTATAGCTGGTCTGCAGGTAGAGTGCGCTGATCCACCATTACTACTTCGCCGTCAATATCTAGCGGATCGGTACATCTTCATATCAATCCAATTAAGTACGCACCCCCTCTTTCCAAGATTAAATATGCTAGCCCACCTTATTGAATCAGAAACATACTGGAGCCACAAATCCCCTCCACTCATAGTCAACAGCTGGAACCGACTTAAAGATTTAGAAGCTCCTATATTTAAATCGGATAAATTACCAATTTATAACACAACATTCGATGCTCTTGTTTCAGTGCCCAAAATTTTAGAATCCGTAGGTATCCACAAAAATACTACAAATGCTAATCAGTCTTTCCTTCAAATTGTAAACACTAGGTGGCCGGGCTGGTCTTACATATACACTGATGCCTCAAAACTATCAGATGATAGCTGTGTTGGATGTGCTGTTTTTTGCCCCTCATTGAATCACATCTCCCAGCACAAGTTACCCCCGGAGTCTTCAGTTTACTCCGGAGAATGCCTCGCTATCCTTAGCGCTCTTATGTTTGTAGCCAATCAGTCCCTCAAACAGTCTATAATATTCACCGACTCTCTCAGTGCCTTACAAACAATACACCAAAATCCTTTTAAAAATTGCGCTCGAAATGTTTTGATATGCAAAATTAAAGAGTTGCTGTTCCTCTGTAAAATCTCAAATCTAGATGTTATTTTGGCTTGGGTGCCTAGCCACGTCGGTATTAATGGAAACGAAACTGTTGATAGCCTGGCGAAAGAGGCTGTTACTGGTGGTGATCGTTTATTTTATCAAAACTTTTCACATGATTTGATCTCTTTGCCAATCAAATATTTGAACTCCGATTGGAAAAGTAAATGGTCTTCCTCCACGTATCAATACTCATCTATTCAGCCTTGTATAACTCCTCGCCCTTGGTTCTTTAACCCAGCCCTTCGCAGGTTCTGTAAAAGAGTCACAAGTGTCTTGGTTAGACTGAGACTGGGTCACACTTGCTCTCCAGTTCAACTATATAGATTCCGCTTAAAAGATAATCCATCTTGCCCCTGTGGTGAAGACGAGGGTACAATTGATCACATCTTCTTCCAATGCCCCTTAAATAATAAATGTCCCCCTTTGTATGTGTTGTTGCTTAAATGTGATGATGTTTTGTTCCCCCTTAATACTAAATATTTATTAACAATCCCCACTGTTAAGTCCTTCTCTATCCTGGCAAAATTTATTAATAATAACAATATTAAACTATAATCTATGTAAGTAATCTATTTGTGTTGTGATGTCCATAACATTGTCTTTTTCGTTTTTATTTCAGAAAACATCAGGTTCTTTCTTTCTTAAATAATAATAATCTTTCCTTTTTATTTTCATTGTGATAAACGTGATAAGCTGATTTACCTGACATTGGCTGAATTGCAAATCAGCAGCAGCCACAAACTACAAAACGAAAAGCACTGATTCAAAATCTCTTGTTCGCGTCATGAGGATAAGACAACAAATATAATTACTACACTAATACTTGTGTTTGCAATCCTCTTGATTGAAATAAAAAGAGTTGTTTTTTTTTTATTAAAAAACATTAGAATGTTACTGCAGTCAGTAATCTTAATTTCTATTACCAATTTTTTTATTGTTACGTGATTCATAGACAATGTAAAGGCAATTTCTAACTCGCACATTTCTTGGATTTACCCGTAATGATAAAAATAATAGTAAATAGGATTTCTCTTGACCTCGATCTAGCCCTGAAGACAATGACGATGAAATGAGCTTTCCCAGAAAAAGGCAACTGCGACTAGATTCGGGTTTTATAAACTTGGCAACACAGACGCATTCAGAGGATTCCATTCCTTAGTTGTGCGCATTATATTATAAACTAGCGACCCGCCCCGGCTTCGCACGGGTGCAATGCTGATACTAAATACACTACAGAAAAACTGTGAACGTTGTATATAAAAACATAGCGGCCCGCTCCGGCTTCGCACGGGTATAAAATATATAGCCTATGTGATTAAAATCGATCCAGTAGTTTTGATTTATTCATTACTGCCCGTGGCCCGCACGCGTTAAATTTGGAGTAAAACAATCCCAAAGTGCTATAGGCAAAACCGCGGCCTCAGACGCGCTATTTATAGGCATGCTCTTGCCGCACCGGGCGGCCGGCCGGTACCGCCGCAAACGCTACGTCCCGCAATTTTTAAATCTGTAATATCTTCGAAAATATTCACTTAAATCATACGGTGTAAAGGGCCATATAGATTGATATTAAATGAACAATGTATTCAAGGTATTTAATTGGTTAAGGATTAATGCTGTATTGGTTAAAATCGCTTCGAAAATTAGCCATTATTTGTCGTAAAAAGTAAATGACAAAAAAAAGTTATTGTGGGTTATCCATAAGAGATAGACATATACCATCACGGACTTTTCTGTAGACCTTTTCAATGTGTACAATACTTAGTACATTATTTTGATAAAACTCGTAGGGTTCAACCTGCGTTTGCAATGTAAGCGGAAAAAATGTAATTATTTACGACATCACATTAGAAACCTCAAAAATAACAGTACTTTTCCACTATTAAATGGATGTTATTATACATATAAACCTTCCTCTTGAATCACTCTATCTATTAAAAAAAACCGCATCAAAATCCGTTGCGTAGTTTCAAAGATTTAAGCATACAAAGGGACATAGGGACAGAGAAAACGAATTTGTTTTATACTATGTAGTGATGAAGACGTTGCAAAGCCCTTTGTTCGAACGGGGCCATTTTGCGCATTCTCATCACGTCACACTTCCAGTTGAAGTGAAACATTTCTTTACGACTTTATCAAATTTCAGTGTATTTGTATGTTATACAGGGTGTTAGGAAAAGTACCGATTTCCTTTAAACCACATGTTCTATAAGTTGAATAAAGAACAATAAGCATGTTTGAACAATAAAAAAAATATTACTTATATAAAGATTTAATTGTGTTAACCCTAGCCAGACTCGCGGCGTGTATGTAGGTCTCATTTAATCTGTTTACAATTGGTGCGCCGGGAGCGCGTTGTTATTCTTACAATAGAGTTGGCAAATTAAACTTTTTTTTATATAGGAAGTATTTTATTTTCATGTTATTTTTTCGTATCAATATGTTTAATTAATGTACTTTGTTACGGCGCATATTAAAAATATTCTGGTTTTCTTATTTTTCAATGGTGTATCAATCACTTGCGTGGACAACATTTTTGTGCTTTGTATTTTACCAATTGAAATCAAAATTAGTTTATCGAAACCCCAAAATATACGAGATAGTTATGTAGTATTTGATTATAAACTTTATACCTAAACTTTGCAGGAATTAATATACCTAAAAATAATATTTTTGTCACCTTCGTGAGCTTCGTGGCATCACCTTCATGGCGTTTTATACACGAAGGTGATTTTATGGCACAATAGTAACTTTTTTATCTTCGAAGGTGATTTTATGCAATAATACTATTTTTTGCATTGTTCAAATTGGAAATATACGACGTGTTAATGGAATAAGCAATACTGAGAAAATAGTTTGTTCAGAATCGAGAGTGGAATCAATTTCACGGGTTTTTGATGGGGGTAATTTTTTTTATTATTATTTAAATTTTTGCTGCTTCTAAATATTCCTGTGAAGTGGGCGTGGCGTGCGCGGACGTGAAACGGACGCACCATGATAGCTTTAAAATTTATAGAACGACAATGAAACTTAAAAATAATAATATCTAGTAGAAAAAATCTTATAATAAGTTTTTTTACGGGAATGGATTTATTTTAATAAAAATCATTTGGGGTGTATGAGGGTTTTGCTTATTCCATTAACACGTTGTAGAGCAACTGGTGTGTATGTTGTATTAACAAAATTATTTAGTTTCATTTGATTGTTTAACTAAGGACCGAACTTGTAATTGTCTCTTTTGTTTACTCATATATATCATTTATTAGCCTCTTCCATTATAAAAATACGATTAACATTTTTATTTCATGAACATTTAGTCTCATAAATAGAAGTAAATTTTGAGAAAAGAATGACTTAAAAGTCACTGAGTCACTTTTGAGGATCATCGCGTTACGTTCGTGGAATCAAAACCTAAAAAAAAAATTTTTTCCAAATGAGACTCACGATTTGATTGATTTTCTTATAAAACTCACTCGATTTATGAAGAGCTTTTTTTGTTTTTTATTTTATATATATTATTTTTAGCTATAAGTTTTGTATAAAAACAAAAGGATGAAAAGCAGAGAATAAAATTTGCTATGAAGGTACTGTCACCTTCGTGAATCGTGGCGATAAATATAAGCCAAAAAAATTAAACGAGAATGCAATGAGAATGCAAAATCACCTAAATTTAGGAGAAATCTCGTGCGTCTGGCAGCCCTACATCGGAACCTGTGGAACCGGTATTTAAAAAAATATTGCCAGTTTCTATGACCAGCTAAATAGTAAAAAAAAAATAAGTAAGGTTTTCAATAATTTTTTAACTCAATTTCTAATATAAAGTTATTGATTATTTTAGTGATGGTGTGTGGGGATCTTAGTGGGGACTATGAGTGGGGATGAAAAAAAATATGCCAACAATGTTGATAGCCAGCTGAAGCTACTGCCATCTTTCGATGTTATGATGTTTTCCTTTCTTTGTTGTCACAAGCACCCTGACGCGACGTTGTACTTTGTGCTTCATGTGTTCAAAGAGGATATAAACACTACTGGTTCATGTGCTCAACGAACTATACTGTGATACCGATGGAAAAGTAAAGATGGCGTTATTTTCAAACGAATTGATGATTGTGTGGTTGATTGATTATGAATTTGTTTGTGTGATTGGAAAGAAACCTCTTCTTGTCGGAAACCTTTTGTGAGTAAGTATAGAAACGCGGGAATTTCAAGTAAGTTCGCAGTATTTATACCTACCTATCATCTATTCACAAAAAGCCTTCTTCATATACATTTGATCTGAGCATGTGTATTTTATTCGACACTTATTAAATGTTTTGTTGTAAATGGTTGTAATGCAAAACATTTAGGTATATTTTAAGCTTGTGTGATTTGAAAGAAACCTCTTCTTGTCGGAAACCTGTTTGTTACGCCGAATTTTCTAGCATTGTTATTCTAAATTGATTAAGGTTCTAGCAGCTAGAATCTAGCTAGACCATTTTAGGATGGTAGGAAGAACTTGCCTGCTCGGTATGGAAGTATTTGGACCTTTTTATGTGGCAGCTCATCTGACCTGGGTTTCCACTCTGCCAGTTCTATGGCACTTGCACAAGTAATCACTACGTTTATCTTGATCGCGATCCGGTAGAGGAAGAAACGGAAAACTATAGGCTCAGTCAGACGGAGGTCCAATTTCCTTGAGGTTTACGTACCTATACAGTTATTTCTTTGGTACATTCAAGAGCAGGCCAAGCTTGACACTTGCAGCGCGACTCTAGCTCCTACAGCGATTGAAATAAGAACGGCACAAAGTCCAATGTGTCAAGCTTGACGTGCTCTTGACGGTACCTACAGCCTGCTGCATCTCTACCGGATCGTGTGCGGGCACCCTCGTTAAACTCTGTTAAAATATCTTTTAACACAACATATAACGAAAAGGTGTGATAAAAGTAAAGGGTGTGAATCTACCCATCAAACTGAACATCTTTTCCCAAAGAACATAATAGGTCGAACTATCTTTGTCAGCAATTGAGAACAATTTTATTCTACTGGTGGCACACTGGTGGTTTACGAGTATACCGTCTCTGTAAAGACATCTCTCTAAGAGCTATCCTATATTTTGGGGAAAAAATTCATATCAGGCCAAATTTTTGTAAATGGCCTTTAAATGTAATTTTAAGAGACTATATTTTTGAATCCTCCTAAATTTCAAACTGGAAGGTACCAAAAAAAAGTTATACCCCGAAGATGGCGCAATTTTACAGCAAAAAAGCTAGCACCTATATTATCGTGAAAATGTGTCTATGTTCACTATATTTAAGCACCAAAATCGAGATCCACCAAAGATATAAACGGGAAACTAATTCTATGAGAAGAAGTTGTTTGTTTCACTAACTGTGCCTTAAACTCTAGGAAAAAAATAATAGCAGATTTGTTTTGGTAATTATCAACATCAAATAACGTTTTAATATACTTTCTTTCAAAATCCAACATTGTTTTTATTTGGGTAGTAGATAATTCTTTATCAGCTTTTTACATAGGCAGCAAAAAAGTAGCAGTTATAAATTTAGGTAGACTTTTAATATTAAGCCTAGATAGCATAACGAAACATGAAATCCACCAAAAAAATTAAGATCTTCATAAATTTCTAAAAGTACATAAACTAATAAGGACTTAAGTTCTCCGTAATAAGTATCATTTTCGAACGCTTAGTAAGAATACTAATGCAGCCGCGGGCACTCAACTCGGAGCGCGCCAAAAAAAAGCCCGCTCAAACGACCACACCTAAAAATACAGGGTGTTAATTTGATTGCGTGTCATAGCTGATCGGATCAGTATCAGCAACTGAACAACTTTTCCTAAGCAACATAGGTTGAAATATGAAAATCAATCTTTGACCTCCCATAGAAACTGCGTCAGCTGATAGCGCATTTTGTATTGCAGGTCAAATTTGTTTTTTCATATTTCGACTTATGTTCCTTGGGAAAAGTTGTTCAGTTACTGATACTGATCCCGCCCCTGAACTATGGCACGCAATCAAATTAATCAATATTTTTTAAATAGTTTTCATGTTGTTTTATACAGGGTGTCCCATAATTAGGCCGTCACGCTGACACCGGACGTAGATGGAGTTAAGGCGCATCAAATAAAAAAAAAATATTTATAATTTTTAAAAATCAATGATACTGGTCATACTCAATACTCATTACACTTTTCTATGGGCATGTTAAGCTTATTTGATGCGCCTTAAGTCCATCTACCTCCGGTGTCAGCGTGACGGCCTAATTATGGGACACCCTGTATGACGATATTAGGAGTCTTTAGCCGCAAGTTTTGCAAAAAAAAAATCAACTATTTCTTATCTGAACGAGCCTAAACTTAGTATGTTTCAAAATCCTTTTTTGATTTAAAGATAACAAGAAGTTCAAAATAAATGATAATAAGCGTATTTTTAGAATGAGTACTTTTTCAAAGCCCTTACATTCAATATACCAAACCCTAGGTTTAACATTTTATTTAGGTGTTCGTGCCTTCGCTTGAACCATATTTGAGATTACACTCCCGTATCTCAGCCGTTTCACTCAGATTTCATATCGTGCAGCGCCCTCTGTCGACTATTTTGGTTACTAAGGTTCCCCCCACGCCCGTCACAAGCGCCCGGCTGTTTTTTGGTCAGTACGCTTTTGTATCTCAGCCGAGTAACACGTGCCTAGTGAAATAAAAAAATATATTTTTCTCGTTCTGTTGTGAATTCCGCTCGGACTTTTAGCCCAGCGATGAGACGCAGCTGCCTCTATTAGGCACCGTCATTACCGAAGTCATTGTAAAATGATTTTTCGTGCAACTATAAATTCCGCTCGGACTTTTGGGTCCAGTGACGAGACGCAGCTGCCTCTCTGGGCACCGTCATAACCGTCGTCTCATTGACCGACGTATGTTGCCACATACGGCTGCCTCGCTTAAGCACCGTTATTGTAAATGCCATCACTTTCGTGAGACGACGAGTGTCGCTTCACGAGACGACGTGTCGCTTCACGAGATGACGTGTCGCCTCACGAGACGACGTGTCGCTTCACGAGACGACGTGTCGCCTCACGAGACGTCGTATGTCACCTCACTCATCGCCGTCGTTTCACGAGACGACGCGTAACGCTTCATTGGCCTGCGTCGTCTCACGAGACGACGCGTGTCGGCGCATGACACGACAAAGAACAGTGGCCAGTTTTAAAACTAATCTTACAAGCCGATCATCATCATTGCCCTAGCTTTGTTCTAGGCGACCTATCCTAGGGGATTTTACATGAGCACTGGTATTCTCAAAGAGCGACTGCTATTAGACCTCTGCAACCCAATGGGAAGGTAAACCAAATCCAAACCTAGATGGTTTTATAAGGCTAGTGGCCAGCCTGGATGTCAGAGCCCCAAGCCGTCAAATGGCCTCTGACTTGGCTTAATTACTATCACTGACAGGCCGGGACCAACGGCTTAACGCGCCATCCCAAGCACGGAAACGCTCTAGTTGTTGTGCCACTATAGTCTAGCTATAGCGATCCCCCATCCGGGTTCTGACCAAGGCCCACATTGCTTAACTTTCTTGATCATTCAGCTTCGGCAGAAAGAAAGAGTAACTACCACTCGACCACGAGCACTTCTCTTACACGTTAATTACAGAACATGGCAAGTACTTCAACAGTAGTTATGGATGGTCTGCAGTCTAAGTGGGCTACGCATGTTGCCTCTATCAATGATCTTTGTCGCCTTACATAAATACTTGTTGTCAGATAATGGTCATCCTTTTATTTTGAGATTTATAATCAAAACAGACCAGGGCAAGTTAGCCTATCTACGCTAAGCTATTATCTCTTCAAACAAAATCATTTGTTTTGATGACTTGGACTTGTGAGAGGTCAGATTACCTGGTGTTCTTAAAATTGTGAGAACTTTATGTAGTTAATAGCATCAGACGTTACCTTGCGAAATTCCATTATTACAATTTATGGAAAATATGTAGCAACCTCCAAAATAGATGCCATGCACTCACTTTTTACCGCTTGCTTGTCCGCAAATAAATGTGTAGGCAACAAACAGTAACACGACAAGGGTGGTAATCAAAATTATTAAAAAGTCACTTTGTAACCTCAAAATTAAGAAGATACTTTGTTGCCTTAAAGGACGTTGTATCCAGAGTAGCACAGTGTGGCGTATCAAAGCCAAACGGTTCATACTTAAAATTACCAGACACTCTTTAATTAATAGGGATGAATTATACCAGATTGTATCCGTATGAGGGACGTAAGACAAAATATTCTTAGCCACTTGCGCCGAAGTAATTGTAACGTATCCTCCCGTCATTCCTTTGTTCTTACAGACACTGATGAAGCGAAAATTGAAAGTCTTGTACGTTGCTTACAGAACGATTCCTTGACATGGTCATAAAGATTGATGCTAATAGTTTGTGAATAATAACACAGCACACCTACCTTGGGAAGTACGTTCCCACTTTCTTCTGGTAGACAAAATGAGAGGGGGGGGGGGGCAATAAAAACTACCAGTCCAACAAGGACAGCCTCACTTTCAGCGAGGTGAAGAAACGGTTTCACCTATCTGCTCCCCGTCTAAGTGAGTTTCTGTAAAGTGAAACTTACAATTTTATTCACAGCTGCAGCCTGATGACAATAGCTACACAAAATGCTTATTCATTATTCACGACTAATTTATTTTAAAAATAAACGTTTCTTTCTTTATTGTCCACAAACTCTTACATACAAACACACAGTAAGAGGTTATTACAGCGCGTTTAAGAAAAGTCTGTTTATAACGGTTATTTTCGCGCATGGGTGACAGGCGGAGAGCCAATGAACGACCCGCTCGCCCCCTGGGGGGAGCCGCGCTCACCCCCGCGACTCTTGACTTCTGCGCATTAACGGTCACAGACGGAGTTATTTTGCACGCAGCATACAAAGACGAGTTTACCTAATAAATCTCAGTTCCTGCCAGCTTTCCTAAGCTTGCTTGTTGCGTGATAGCCAGTAAGCGTATCAACACTTTCTAGCCAGAGCAGGACAACCCTGACATCAAAAGATTTTGGCCTCTGAGATGATTAAGTCTCCACTAACTAAGAAGACAACTGCGACCTTCCGAAGCACAAAAACCGCTCTAGCCGCCGCAGTTTACCATACCCTTATAGCTAGAACTTATATTGCGTAACCTTCTTTATTTGTGAGGAAAATTCATCTAAGCTATAACCGTTTCTGTGAATATGATGCTATTATTCACGAGTCGCAAGATTAAATAATATTGCACTTAAAAACTAAGACAAGTACACGCAACTTTAAATCAGCTTCTCTTGTCAAAAAGCTTCTTAACCATCGTTTTGTTCTTACAGAAACAGTTTAAATTATCGGATGCCAGGATCTATCAAATTTTGGGTATATGACGAAGGCTTTTTCCAGCAAGTAAATAATGAAGATACAACTAAAATGTGTGGTTCTTTCGAGCCGATTCTGGTGTAATACGTTTAGGCATACTTTATTGAGCAAACAAAATACTCCATCACACATGAAAGACAGCCAGCACATCGGTGGTATTGTAAAGGTCTTCATGTAAGAAAAAGTAGGTAGATTTCTTTATGTAACTTAACATTGCTCAAATTTTGGGATCTCAAAAACAATCCATCGAGTCTTATTTTACTTGATTCGTATACTACCTAGTCTTTGCAGGCCTTTTTCGCCTACAAGCACGATATCAAAACACAATGAATAATTGCATATTCCGCATTTTTCACAACTTATATTTTCTTCCATTATTTTATCACCTTAAAGTTTTTATAACACTTTGTTGGCAAAGGTAATATTTTTCGCAAATAATGGTGACAATTCTGAATGCGCTCACAACTCTGCAATTAAAACAAATCTAGGTACACATCGTTACGCGTTAGCGTAATATTAAATATTCTTTGACATCGTCCTGTGACGTGACCTTGCTTGCCCTCGCACGCCCGCCGCCGCCGCCGCCGCGCTCCGCGTATACCCCTCGCAACCCTTTGTTTCTTTGATTCGTGATTATAATTATTACTTTATGTTTTTAAGGTGGATTTTAATTTAGGATGATATTATTTGACCTTAAAGAAAAGTCTACTTAGTTAATTTAACTGCTATATTTTTTTCACTAGTTTTTTATTACCACTAAAATCGTTTTCAATTTCCATATAGTTTTTTGGGTGGATTTATTACACTTCATGTTAAGGGACGTTAATGAAACAAAAGCATAGAAGAACTGATCTTATAGTATTTTTATCATAGGTGTAATGCAACTTTAAGATTTACGTAAACATTTTTTTTAGATTTAATTGTGTCTCTTTTACAAATATAGGAGGATTATATACTTAAAAAAAAGATATTAATAAAGGTAATCAAATGTAAAGTAAATAATATTTATAGCATTTTTGCCCTTTTTTTGTGGAATTTATAATACCTTTATTATAATTTTTTTAAATCCTGCGGTCGTAAATTTGGGTGGATTACTAATGAATTATTTTATAGACCAGCTAATCTAATTTTTGACGAAAAAAAAATGCTGATATGAATATTTGTTGAATCTTCATACAGCGAAATAGTTTGGCTCTCAGGGTAATCCACAAACTTAAATTATGAGATTGGGTTCAGAGACGCAGATCTTTTTTTCCTCAGTCGAAATCAATTTATAACTACTGTATTGAATAGCTTGCCCCATTTTTTTTTTTGGCAACAAACAGTTGTGTACATAAATATTTATACAATTTCTTATGAGTTAAAGAAAAACCTTGAGTGCCCAAAAGTGCGTTCTTAACATATTATAAGGATATCAAAACAGAGAGAGTGTTTAATAAAACAGACCAATAACTAAAACAGCAGACACACACACACACACCCACCCACAATATACACATAGCCTTATCACATGATCTCATCCTAACACGCATATATACATATTATTTATTTTATCTATTATTTATCTTTTACATTCCTACTTTCTTTAATTACTTTCAATACTTTCAATTTGCCATTTTTTTTAAACATAACTAAATAATCTACATTTTTCTTTTTTTAAGTTAAATTTTTGTTTCCTGATGTATCATATTGCATAAAATTGTTTTAATAACGTTATAATATAATTTGTAATAAGTATTATTTAGTATTCAAATACCTTAACGTAGTATGCCCATTAATTTAAATTTTAATGTGACAAACTTTGTTATAGGCTGTATAAATATTTAAGGCAAGAATTGTAATAATGAATTATATGCTGTTAAGTTTGCTTAACAAAAAAAAAAACCCAAAATGTCTCCAAAATGTCTCCAGCCGACGAACGACGACGGCGACGCCATGATAAGTCCAATTTTGTTTATGTCACGTTCCACAAGCCACGTGCCGCGTGCGTGAGAGATTTTTTTCTGATTTATTCAATGACTTTATTTTTTAACTTTTTTAAGGCATTTTTCAAAGCATATTTTTTCTAAACGTATCATTGTAGGGCGGCAAAAAGATTTGAGTAGGTAGGTACCTAGTCAAGAGCAGAGGAAGCAGGTCAAGCTTGAAACTGGTTAAAATACAAACAGTACCTACACCAAACAGCTTATTATTGTGATTCATGTTTATTTTTAGGGGGTTTTACCATACTCGCCACGCTTGGCAGACGGGTTGACGCCCGCAGTGAGATGAAATAAAGGACGCTGCTGCCCATCCTCTGGATTTTATTCCCTTAGTCGCCTTTTAGGACACCCACGGGAAGAGATGGGTCGGTACTTTTCTCTTTTAGGCCGGCACCGCACAGCGCAGGACCGGTCGTCATGGAGATCTAGGGGAGGCCTATGTCCAGCAGTGGACGTCTTTCGGCTGATATGATGATGATGACACCAAACGGCACGTCAGTAGACTCTTTGAACTTTATGCCACTGATGTGCGGTTGATCGTACAAAGTCCAAATTGTTAGACTCATTGTGCTTTTGATTGTTAAGTATAGATTTTTTGCCGGCTCCAGACTCTCACGAGGCGCCTCGCACGAGGCTCTCGCACGAGTCTTGGCGAGTGGAGGCTGCAGGAGTGCTAGCCATCCACACTCTCGATTTATTCAGTTGCCCGCTACGTCTACTAAAAGATGGACGTAGCGTAGGTATTTGAAGTTACTGCGTTAGCCACCCTAAGTCGCCATTAATATTTTTTTTTTAGTTTATGGCTCCTGGGGTAAGTATATATTTAATGCTTTGCTTATCCGATCCCACGCCTCGTTCACTTTATTTTTATCATTGTGATATGTTTTTGTAACAACAAAATGAGCGAGCACGAGAGTGTGGGAATCAACCACACTCTCGTGCTCGCTCATTTTGTTCGCCTCACCCTCTCGTGTCCTTTGACTCGCGTCCGAAAAACCGACACAAAACGGAGCGCCAGCGAGGCGAGGCGAGGGAAGACGAGGGGACACGAGCGCGCCGTCCTCACTCTCACGCTCGCGTTCCCTCCTGTTGCCTCCTGGAGAGTCTGGATGGGGCATTTGAGAATGAGGGTTTTAAAAAAGGATATTCGTCATACAAAATAACTCTAGCTATAACTGTTATTGCGCAGAAGCACAGATTAGATAAATAGTAAACTGACGTTTAGCAGAAGTCAAAAATTTATCGCGGGGGTGAGCGCGGCAGGTGGGGGAGACGTACGAATCGTTCATTCATTGGCTCTCATAGTTCTGTGGGCTCTCCGCCTGTCACCCATGCGCAGAAAATAACTGTCAGAGCCAAACATATTCTGTCTGATCCTTTGCAGCCAAGTAATGCTGGATAAGGGACAGCTTGGGGGCAGTACGGAAGCAGTCGCCGTGAAGATGTTTTAGGGGGAGGCTCTTAGCATTATAAACTGGCAATTTGATTTATGTACCAATGTCGCAAGCAAATCGTAAACGGTGGGCAGATTTTAAAACGGCATCGGCATATTGTAAATGGGTTTAGGTCACTGGTGAATTTTAGGTTCATTAGCCATACGATTATACAGTGCGTAAGGGACGGTGTACCGAAAACTGAAAGGGCGTGCTCAGTCAACGAAACTGAACAACTTTCCCAAAGAATCATATGTTGGGAAATGAAAAAATAGTTTGACCTCTCCATGCAAACTGTTCGACCAGAGTGGGCAATTTGTATGGAGAGGTCAATTTTTTTTTATTTCCCTATACAGGGTGATCATTTAATTGCGTGCCATGGCTTAGGGGGTGTTTCAGTAACGATGAAGGAACACCAAAAAAAAATCCTACTTATTTTTTTTTATCATCAATGATATTTTTTTATAATTTATCAGGTATTACATTTTGACGGTCCTAAGCCCGTTAAAGTATGAAGGGAAAATTGGAGTAACACACAAAAAAAAGAAAGAATTTCTTGATACATACGCGCTGGCTCGGTGGCCCTCCGCGTTAGTTTAGTTTCAATGGAGTTTAAAAAATTTTAAGTAGGATTTTTTTAATATTTTTTTTGTGTTCCTGTATCGTTTCTGAAACACCCCCTAAGCTATGGCACGCAATTAAATTATAATGTATATGTTTCTTTGGGAAAGTAGAGTGCCAGAAACGAATTACTTACGCGCCGTTTTGTAAAATGCTGAGGCCGGAGGCATGATGTAAAATGACAAGTGAAAATTTTTTCGGCATTTTGCAAAACGGTGACTTATACAAATTGCCTGCGACACATACATTCTCTGTTTTCATTTTAAAATTAAGACTATTCCTGCAAAAAGTATCGGAGCAAAGTGACCCGGCCCACGAAACTATTACAAGAACTTAACTAGGCGCTTACAGTAAGAACTGTAAAAGCTAAGTAGGGGTAAGAAATTAGAAGAATCCCGGCATGGTAGTAGGACGGCGACCACTCGGGAAACTTCCGAGACCCGCAAACTTTCTTCATATGCCGCCTGCAGCCGCTTCCTTTGCGGTGTGGGACAAGCAACAGGAGTTTTAC
Source organism: Athrips mouffetella (assembly GCA_947532105.1). Lineage (NCBI taxonomy): Eukaryota > Metazoa > Arthropoda > Insecta > Lepidoptera > Gelechiidae > Athrips > Athrips mouffetella. The sequence goes on along the minus strand of OX383957.1, from coordinate 33,670,931 downwards.
AGACCGCATTTGATAGAAGAATTGAAACATGTCTGTCTTTGAAGCTTGTCTGTGTTCAATTTTCACGCGATGCCTTTATTATCAAATGTATGGAATTAAAAATTTCGATAGATTCTTGTTAGCTTAGTTCGCTGAATAAGATACAAAATTACAAAGGCGCACAGGCGCTGAATACTTATGATTATGACTATAAATACGAAGAACCGAATTCCCTATTGATCGGCGTCTGATCTGAGTTCATATACCTAACCCGAATATATTCAGCATCTTCTGGGCGATCTCGTATCGTCGTTGACCTCATCTGTCTATGCTTAGGTCTAGATTGAGCCAGCCTATTATTAAAAAACGATTCAGATTGAGAATGTAGATTCTTGAAAGAATACCTACCTACTCATTGAAAGTCATAACATGCGGAGCAGAGACCAATGCGAAATATGTTCCATTTTCGCAGAAAGTTATTACTTGCACCAGACTCTCTTTAGGTATGTTTTTCTTTTGCGGCGCGGCGAGTGCGCGAGGGCATAATTTGCGCTTATTTGACATGTCTTCGCCTTCGTCGACACCTTGTGGTGTGTTGGGCCACACTTGTGCGAGATATTTTTAGCTTACCACTTACTTTCGGACTTTATATGTTGGACTTGTTTGACAGAATTAAGTGTTGATATTGGCATGGGTCCATCTCTATGTTACCTACTCTATGTTGTTGCATGTGCTTAGATGGTATGTTCTGAATAGGGACATGTTACAAGCCCATCGCCTATAAAACAGTGCCAAAAAAAAACCTTTTCATAATCTAAAGAGTAAGTCAAGCTTGACACAGAGGACTTTATACCGTTCTTAATTCAATAGCAAGTGTTAAGCTTGACATGCTCTTGGGTGTCGCATGCTCTTGGCGATGTCGGCCCACGCCACGATAGATGTTGTGCGGCGCGGCATGGTGCTGCGAGAACGGGCGGGCACTCGGGCTGCTGCGTACGCGCGTGACTCCGAGCCGCATAGGTACTAACTAGCAGCAGGTACGAAATCACGTCACCACTATGTTGAGAGCAGAAAAGCAAGCTTCTTTTACACTTCATATTAATAAGCACATTAAGGATCCTAAGTTGATGTGGAGAGGCGTAGAGAAATGCATCAGTACCAAAGAAGCGAGGAATGAAATTCCTTAGGAAATTAACGACCCTTAATAAAATAAATGAGCACTTTCTAAAGTTGCCTGACACATCTGAGGACCCCGGGTCTCTCTTGGACTTCTACAACTCGCATGAGCATTCCTCGGTCACGTCAAAGTTTTCTTTTAGTACCATTGATAAGATATGAGATTGAGCTATTAAGATTACTTAATCAAAAAAATTACTCCTAACGCTGAAGGAATCGATGGAATTTTAACGCGGATGATAAAATTTACCTTGCCAAGAACTGTACCTGTTCTGCTTCACATAATCAATACATCCTGCTACATAGAGTGACTTTTAATTAGTTCTTGATAGCAAAATATATGCATGTAGTCATGATACTGAACTACTTTTCCCAAGGAACCGATGTAGTACGAACGGTACTAAATATTGCCATTCCACTTTGCACGAAATGATCCCCCAAACGAAAGCATAGACGTATCCATATTAAAAATATTCTAACTAAAAGGACACCCTGTGATTACACCCTTGCTGGTTGAAAGGATATTGCAAATTGCAATAACCCGAACCAAGCCTTCCAGCAATGTATGCCGATTTAGGCTCTAATTAAGGAAAGGTGTACCTACGTAATAGATACTTAGCTTGGCAAAAACTGCATCAGCAACAGCGAATCAAATTTTTAATTCCCTGTTTCGGCCTATATTCAGTTTCATAGACAAATTCACATCATTCAAGTGTAGATAAATAAAAAAACTTTTTTTGCGAATTGGGTAGCTATGTTTCTGAAGTCTTTTCTCCACCAGAAAGAACGCACAAACGGTTCCGCTCCAAATCAGTTGGCGGGCCAGCGGTCACATCGCTTACTGATTTACTGCCCACCTACGACCCGCATGGGTTTACTGCCCACTTCCCTAACTCGTAGATATTAGGAATTTATCGTTAACGTTGTGCAGGTACAGCCAAGAACAGGTCAAGGTTGAAACGATTCTTAAAAGTCAAAGCTCCTTTAAAACTCTTTACGAGCTGGTTTTTAAAAAAGAAAAACTAGTTTTAATTTTCTTGATAGATAGCGTTGTTGTAGGAAAATTTAACTGTCAACTTATTTTTTCTATGTGTTGTTACGAGTAGTTTTGCCTAAGGAGGTTTATTTACTTCACGCTTCTACTTGCATCTCGCTCAGTAGGTATCTCATAAAGTGACAAAATCAAGTGATTTAAAATCGTGTCCTAAGTGGTGCACTTCAAGTATCCCCTTACGCTTAGACCGTAAGGTTGAAATTTGTCGGCACCCCGCCTGGGAGTGACGGATCTGTAAACTTTAGTTTACTATTATTTAATCTGTGGCCTGGTTAAAGTCTAAACAACAGGGTAAGTGACTCTGACGTACGGGGAACGGACGAGCGGTGCAAAATTGAGTAAGACTTGACATTAGCTTGACGAGGCTTACACACGATAAGGCTAATGTCGTACCTTCGTAGGGATTTTTTGACTCGGCTTGACCCTTCACTTAGATAATCCTGTACCGAAAAAGGTAGTACTCTCAGAGAAAAACAGATTATTGGCGCCTTCCGAAATTCCGATCGGAAGTGGAAATCGGGGTTTCTTTATTTAAGACATTCAAGCATTAGGGATCCCGCACACGACCGAGAATCAGTGACCGATTTTTGTCGGCATCCCGCTCAGACGTGCTATCACCTGAATCTTCCGTCCTTGTCCTGGCCGATAATCGCCCACCGATTCTCGGTCGTGTGCGGGAGCCCTTAAGCTCTATTACTTCAAGTCAGTCCACAGTCCACACCGAAGCTAAATGAAAATTGACCCTTGGCTCAGGCATATAGATTTTAAAAACAACTATAACAAATTGTTTTGGATTGGATCTGGTTTGTCCTTTAGGTTACGGAGGTCAGATGGTAGTCTCTCTATATAACAAAAAATTGAACCGCCAAAAAAACTGAAAACCAAGAAATAATTAAACTTTTTTATTTAACCTTAATAACAAAGTTCTTAAACTAATGTAAGAATACCCGAGTAATTTTGAGTCGGCGCCACCGCCGTGCATCACGCTTTACGTAATTAATTAATTTGCTTGTTTGGCGCCGCCTCAAGTTACTCGGGTATTCTTACATTAGGTTTAAGAACTTTGTTATTAAGGTTAAATAAAAAAGTTTAATTATTTCTTGCTTTTCAGATTTTTCGGCGGTAAATTTTTTGTTAAAAAGTTTTTATTTTACAATTTTTTGTGACTATAAATTTTATTTTCCCACCCTTAGGGTAAATCGGACTATTCTGTAAAAAGTTATGCGTGGTCATACATTACAATCAGTCAGTGAAGTTCAGTGAACAATCAATCATCCCCCGTTTTCCTACCCTTAGGGTTAGAATTTTTTTTCCAAATTTATATAGGACCAACTTCGGGGTATACCCTTTCCAATAAAAAAAGAATTATCAAAATCGGACTACTCTGTAAAAAGTTATGTGTGGTCACAAAAAAACCGGCCAAGTGCGAGTCGGACTCGCGCACTGAGGGTTCCGTACCACCACATAAACGTAATTGTATAAGTTGAAATTTCAGTAAGTTAATGTGCTAGATTTTTTGAGTCCGACACGCGCTTGACCAAATTTTATTATTTGTTGTTATTTTATAGCTTATGCACTATAAACATACCAATTTTCAAGTTTGTAAGTGTTCCCGTTTTTAAATAGAACTAAAACAAAAATCGCCTCAGCGACCATCCAACTTGACCCCTCTCTTATATTAATGTTCTTGAAACGGGAGCTCACCACAATTGTTTACCATTAGTTGTGAGAAAAGTTGTAATATTTAATGATTTCAGACTTTTCCCATTATTTGTACTGTGAGACATAGCGTCTTGCCAAATTTCATAATTTTAGGTCAACGGGAAGTACCCTGTAGGTTTTGCATTTTTGAATAAATGTATGGAGATGAGGACATAAAAGCCATATCTTTTGATTGCGTCGTTGTAAAAAATTAAATTTTTTAGATCTTGTGTGGTTCATGGATCCTAATATATGGTATTAACTTCAACCTGATACCTTTACCCGTTCGTGAGATAAAGGGTCTTGACAGACAGACAGACGGACAACAAAGTGATCCTATAAGGGTTCCGTTTTTTTCTTTTGAGGTACGGAACCCTAAAAATATATGTATACGCGTCGACTTGAGAACCTCCTCCGTTTTTTTTTTGCCGGTTACAAATATACATCATCATCATCATAACATCCCATTAAATGTCCTCTACAGGAAAGGATGCATCAGCTCCTTCCAGAATTCTAGTTTTTGCTGAAAAAATGTGAAGGAGAAATACCATAGTCACCTCGCTTGTCAGCGTTACGGCTGGCACCGTGAACCGCGGTTGTAGGTGACCGCAGTACGTAAGATGGTATGATACACAGGAGGATGCTGCTGCAGTTTATAACCCTTAGTCGCCTCTCACGGCACCCACTGGTATGTATTGCCGGCACCACATGGGACAAAAAAAACATGCCTAGTCATAATTTTTAGACTAGATAGCCGACCTAGTGCGGTCAGTTAGCTGTTTCACGTAGACACGATTTACAATTTCACCAATTTTTTCCAGGTACTACTTAGTTAAGTACATAGCTCTCAATTTTTGACAGGAGCCAATTCTTTAATTTCAAAAAATTTCCATAGAAAATTCAATTAAAAAATTGAGAGCTATGTACCTAACTAGTACCTGGAAAAAATTTGGTGCAATTTGGTGAATTTAAGCGATATAAGACTAAAGGACCGGACTAACCGTGTCTTGCCGTTTCTTTCACGCTGCCATAGCAAGATCCCAAATGGTAGTAGACTCGTACTATTTGCATTGTATTGAACATGACATTCAACAAGTATTCTGTAAAGAATCTACATTGAATAAATGAATCAGAAATACGAAACTCCATACAAATATAAATTTGTTACGATTTTTATTTATAGCAATTCTGATAAATATATAAACCGCTGAAAGGCCAGGCAACTCAAGAAACCAGTAATTGGAGTCGACGCATCTATCGCTGCACCACAATGCTCACAATTCCTGCACAATGGAACTCCACTGCGCTCGTTGCATGCAAATAGAGGCTCCATTGTTTGATTGCGATACCAACATTTTATTTTTGCATTTACAAGTCAAGTGAAGCATGCGTTTTGTTTCCGATTACATGGATATCAATAGCCATGTGGATGCCTCAACAATAGAAAAGATACATCAACCCTGAAGGAAGTGAACCTGCCTTTGAAACTGAACAACTTACCTTAAGGGGTGATTTATAAATTAAGGGCATACGGCGAGGTGCAGGCGAGGCGTAGGCACAGCACGGGGGCGTGGAACGGATACGCCACTGAAGCGACTTTACATAGAAAAGGCGTAATACTCCAGTCGCTTAACGTCATATACGAGTATAACCAAATTGCACCAATTTTTTTGGCTTCTATCAAAAATTGAGAGCTACCAGGCCACTCAGAAAGTATTGCGAAAAATAGTTTTTATATATGGGAGACTGGCCGGTCAGAATCTTTTTCGAAAATATGATTACTTGTAAGTAAAAATATGTGTGTTCCATTTTCAAAATTTCCCTCCACATTTTTTGCGAGCCAATTCAAAGTATCGTGTCTTACTGAAAAATGGATCTGCGCCGGGAACATTTTAGAGCTATGATTTTTTACGATTTCAAGTGTCGCCTGAAACCGGATGAATCGTTCGATAGACTTCAAATGGCATTTATGGATGAAGGCCCCTCCAAGGCAACCGTGTATCGTTGGTATAACGAATTTAGGCGCGGTCGACCAACCTTGGGGGATGAAGAAAGAAGCGGTCGCCCTTTGACGGCTATTACGTAAGAAAACGTGCTAGCAGTGAAAATTTTAATCCAAGATAATAGGCGAATTACATATCAGGAGATTCAGCACATATTAAAGATTGGATCGGGAAGCGTTCACGAGATTCTACACGGGCATCTTCGCGTGAGGAGGATAGTATCGCGCTGGGTGCCGCACTACCTCACCGACGCTCAGAAGCAGGCCCGGGTCGAATGGTGCCGTGATATGCTGAACAAATTTGAAGCAGGCTCGTCTCGGCGTGTTTACGACATCGTAACAGGTGATGAGTCCTGGATTTATCAATACGATCCAGAAACCAAGCGCCAGTCGACAGTTTGGGTGTTTCAAAATGAACCAACGCCTACCAAAGTGAAGCGATCTCGAAGCGGGGGGAAGATTTTGATCGCCAGCTTTTTTAATTTGACTGGCCACTTGGCCTCAATTCCCTTACGAGATCAAAGAAGCATCAACGCCGAATGGTATACTACCAAATGTTTACCAGAAGTTTTTTCTGTTGTGAGCAACAAGCGACCAAACACAGGGCTCCGCGGACTACTGCTCCACCACGACAATGCGCCTGCACACACCGCGCTCAAAACGAGGGACTTCCTGGACAGCACACCAGTCAAACTCCTGGGTCACCCTCCTTACAGCCCTGATCTAGCACCGTGTGACTTCTTTTTATTTCCAAAAATAAAAAATCAGCTCAAGGGGATACAATTTTCGTCGCCGGAAGATGCGCTGGCTGCGTTCGAGCAGGCTGTAAACGAGGTGTCTACGGCGGACTGGAAAAAGTGTTTTGAAAACTGGTTCAGACGCATGAATCTTTGTATAGAGGCTGGTGGAGAGTACTTTGAAAAGATTTAATAAAAATATATGTACCTGTAGAACAATTTTTTTTAGTGTCGCAAATATTTCTGAGTGTCCCACGTATGTATCTAACTAGCACCTGGAAAAAATTTGGTGAAATTGTAAGGCGTGTCTCCGAGAAAAAGCTAATCGACCGCACTATAAGGCAAGGAGCAGGCAAAAAAGCGGCATCCCTGCACCACGTCGCTCGTGTATAATTTACGACGCGTCGGTTTCATACATTTTGTGTGAAAAAGTTTTGAAGTGGCACCGTGGCTTCTTCTCACCTGTTCCTTCATCCTTGCCTTCGCCGTATGCCTTGTAAGTGTAATTCATATTTATGAAACAAAGGTTGAAATAGCACCAACTGATAGTTACTATTATACAGGGTGTAAGGGTGTAACTGTAAAGGCGTGTCCAGTCAACGAAACTGAACAACTTTTCCAAAGAAACATTTCTGGGAAATGAAAAAAAAATTGACCTCTTCATACAAAATTGGTTACTCTGGTCGAACAGTCTATATGAAGAGGTCAAAATTGTTTTTTCATTTCCCAAAAATGTATTTTGGGAAAGTTGTTTAGTTACGTTGACTGAGCACGCCCTTTCTGTTTTCGGTACACCGTGCCTTACAGCCTGTATATTCTGTGCTGATAGCTTGATTTCGACCAATGTCCCTTAGGAAAAGTTATTAAGTTCCACATTAACATAATTACAAAAAAAATACAAAAATTTTTTTCATTCATCTTTCAGATTTGTATTTCTGTTACACTTTGTAGAAGGACGTGATTCAAAAAGCATGTTACTCTATGCGTTTCATTATATCTAAAGAAGAACTGACTTGATTTGATTCACTTACTGAGATATACAATTTTTAAGATATACAATCTAAGTATGTATATGCATTTCTACAGCAGCCATAGTGGAAATTCTAGTTTGGTATGGTTTGGACCTGGGGCCGTAGTAGACAAGCAACTTTCTAATATCGTAAACGATAGTAGAATAGCATATAGGGTGACTTTTAATTAGTTCTTGATCCATTTTTCCCAACACAACTTTTCCCAATTAACATAGGTCGAATTACGAAACACCAAATAACAAATTTGACCTCCCATACAAAATGCGCAATTAGCTGATGCAGTTTCTATGTGAGGTCAAAACTGGATATTCGTATTTCGACCCATGTTCCTTGGAGAAACTTGTTCAGTATCATGAGTACATTCATACCTTTTTTTTTATCAAAAACTAATTAAAAGTCACCCTATACAGGGTGTGAATTTAATTGCGTGCCATAGCTTAGGGGATGTTTCAGTAACTATAAAGGAATACAAAATTTTTTTAAAAAAAATCCTATTTGAAAAAAAACTAAACCTTCATTGAAACTAACCTAACGCGGAGGGCAATGACCCGGACGGAGCACTGCGCTATCACCGAGCCAGCGCGCGAGTATCAACATAACATAACTGAAACTCTTTCGCGCGCTTTTGATAGCGCGGTGCGCCGGATCATTGCCCTCCGCGTTAGTTTAGTTTCAATGAAGTTTTTTTTTTTTTAAGCAGGATTTTTTTAAATATTTTTTTTTGTGTTCCTTTATCGTTACTGAAACACCCCCTAAGCTATGGCACCTAATTAAATTAACACCCTTTATAAATGTACGCAAACGAAATGTTACGTGACACGTAATGTCAACCCCATAAATTTTTATTCTATTCTACTTATATTAACGTCAACCAAAGAATTTATTATACTTAATTGTCGATGACGTCAACGATTACAAAAAAGCCACTTGTCTCCAGGCCACACCCCGGACCAAAGAGATTTGAACCTCGCTGCGTGCGTGAGCCCCAGACACTACATAAAATTAGCGCGAATTTGAAATTGGAAGCGCGCGTAGACCCGCATATTCGTACAACTAAACTTCAGGAGCACCACGCGAATCGCGTGGGCGGGTGCGCGCGGGGGTGCGGGGTGGATTGCAAGGGGGGCGGAGAGTGTCCGTTCTCTATGATAGTACGGTCAAACGCTTGTCGGTAAAAACTTTTTCAACTCTATTACCACGCCATAAGGTCCAAAAGTGTTTCTACCGATGTGCGGCCGTGTGTTCTATTACTTTATTCTGTGGACAGGTGGATGATTGACCGCAGCCGCGCCACAAAGCTTGGCTTTCCGTTCCAGCTACATTGGAAAAACGTCATTTTCGTATCTATCGGTAAATATAATCAAGTTGGGATCCCACTTAGCGCACGAAATCACTGATGTAGTTAGGAAGGGCAAATCGAGTTCCACTAATTGCGTGAGAGAGTCGCCTCCGGCTTCGGCCTATATAAGCTGGAATAATTGTTATAGGAAGGTTTTGGTATTTTAGTCAAGAAAATTCTCTCGTTTTACCTTCAGGCCACACAGTTGGTATCTTGTTTGCTCTTTTTAACCCCTGACGCAAAAAACAGAGGGGTGTTATAAGTTTAACGTGTGTATCTGTCTGTCTGTGTATCTATCTGTCCGCGCCATCGTAGCTTCTAAACGGATGGACGGATTTCAATGCGTTTTATTTTATTTTAAAGGTAATGGAGGTGGATCTTAGCTATATTTGATGAAAATCGGTCGAGCTGTTTAAAAGTTATGAGCTCTTTTCGTGATCAAGTTGTCAAAAAATAAAGATTTGATAATAAAAATAATAGGTTTTAATTAAAAGTATTTATTGCATTTAAACAATACAACGAAACAAAACAAGTATCATAAAGTGCGCAAGTGTGTGTAAATAATTTGAACTATTATCTTTTACTTTTTAAAGAATAGTTTTTTGTCGGGGGTTTTTTTAAATGTTTAATTTAAATTTTTATTATAGCTACCGTGGAAAATTCTTTTTAGAAAATCAGTGCTGCAAACATGGAACTACTCGTACTAATACAACGTGTAATTCTAATTCGAAAAATCTCTTGGGTGGTAGACGGGAGTTCCACCCATGTACCTAAACAACTTTTGTTCTACAACTTAAAAAAAAAATCTTCATACAAAATGAAAATCTGGTACGGAAGCCTAGGTGCGCGAGTCCAACTCGCACTTGGCCGGTTTTTAAACAGTCTTTTGCTTGCTAATTAATTAAATACGCTCACGCAGCGAGGTTCTGGAGACAAGTGGCTTTTTGTAATCGTTGACGTCATCGACAATTAAATACGCAATTTGGAGCAACACATTTTTATTAAACCAAATATTTGGCTTCATATTCGTTTCACGGAACATTTTACTCATATCACGCAGATTATTAATATGCAAATACAATACCACGAAAATCATTATCACAGTGCAAAATACTTGCCTGATTTTAAATCACAGAAGTCCTAGTATGCCAAAAAAATATACGAAACAAATTTACGCTGCGGTTTAAATAGGAGCCCCACGTTTAACAGCTATTAAAAGATTGATTTTAATGAGATATTTACATGAAACTGCATTTAAAGTGACAGTATAAGAAAAATTCATGTAATTTTAAAAGGGGCGTATTGTTCATTAAAATTTTCAACCAACTGGCGGTAAAACTTGTAAGCATTTTTCATTGTATTATGAATGAATGAATGAATAAATTCTTTATTGCACACACAAACATAACATAAAACGCACAAAGGAAAACACTTAAGATTACAGTGGGCAAAGGCGGTCTTATCGCTGAGAGCGACCTCTACCAGACACCTTTGCTTAGAGGAAAAACCATTTAAATAATAGGTATTTCATATCAAAGTATTGCAAGTTGAAAAAATATACAATTATATTATTTGTCCATACAACTGATTCTCTAAATAAAGTACCTGCATAGGTCGTAATAAGCAAAAAAAATTTGACCCCGCATACCAATGCATCGTCGCATACAAAATGCGCTGTTAGCATGTGCAGTTTCTATGAGAAGTAATATTTTTTCTTAAATGAGAATCACAATTGTTTGTAGCTAACTTCATAGTGGTTCCCTGAGGTTGTGCAAAACTAAATCGAAACAGACACTACGGTTTAAAACCTGCTCATGAGCTTTGTGTGCGGTTTTAGCGCGCTAATAGTCGGTTCAAAACTTGCTCGTATTCACTCGTTTAAGCGACGTGACGTCATCAGTGACGTCACTATAGCGCGCTATCATTGCATACGAAAATGAGGTAGTGCAGCGTGTGCGAAACGTCAAATTTATAAGACATTTGTCTTCAATCTCGTTTTCGAGAGATTTTTTTCATTTTTTTTTGGGATTTTTAGATTTAATTATCTTATCGAATAATTATTATCTCTCAATAATTTCTTAAAACGCAAAACAAAATCAAAATTTTAATTTTTCTCAGTGACATAGACATAAGCGCGCTCTAGTCTGGTTTAAAACTGTATTCGATCGTATTCGACGAATGCACGCATATAGAAATAAACCGACTATATTCAGTGAATGTGATGTGTGCGTTGAATTCAAGAAACAAACCGTAGTGAGAATGAAGTTAGTTTGACAGCTAATCTATTAGACTCAGTCCCATTTTCATTTGAAACGCATAGTATGTTCCACGGGAAAAGTTGTTCAGTTTCATGGACAGACTCACATCCTTCAGGATTGTATCTCCTTCTTGTTATACGTTTTATATATCTTATACTGAGTTAAACCTATAAATAGGATCAAACATAACAGACAAAATAAAATATGTATATCAGCGTGATATACAGGTTGTAAATGCAAAACTGAGCGCCAGCTCAAGGGTGTACTCAAACGACGAAACTGAACAACTTTTCCAAAGAAACATGGGTCGAAATCGGAGATATTTTTATGGCTTCTCCATATAAAATACACAGTCCACTGTTGAAGGTTTGTATGGAGAAGCCAAAAAAATATCTCCACTTTTGACCCATGATTCTTTGGAAAAGTGGTTGAGTTTCGTGGTCTGAGCACACACTTGAGCTGCCGCTCGGTTTTGCATTTACACCCTGTATAGGTATAATATTACTTATATCCAGGGAATAGATAAGTACTATACAGGGTGTCAGGGACAGCCTTCCGAATACTGAAGGGGCATGATCAGTCAACGACACGTTCAGTGTATTTTTTGTAGTTCATTGAACAAAACTTTCAGGAAACGAAAAAAAAAAGAAACGGCTTCTCCATACAAACTGCCCGACCGACAATTTTTTATGGAGACGCGGATTTGTTTTCGTTTCCTGAAAGTTTTGTTCACTGAAAGTTGTTCAGTGTCGTTGACTGATCATGCCCCTTCAGTATTCGGAAGGCTGTCCCTAACATCCTACTTCCTACTAATATATAAACGTGAAAGTTTGTAAGTATGGATGGATGGATGGATGTTTATTACTCATTCACGTAAAAATAAATTGATTTTAATGAAACTTTACAACAATATGGGGTGACTTTTAATTAATTCTTGGTAGCAAAAGATATGCATGTACTCATGATACTGAACAACTTTTCCCAAGGATCATATGTCGAAATACGAAAAACCAAATTTGACCTCCCATACAAAATGCGCTATCAGCTGATGCAGTTTCTATGGGAGGTCAAAACTTGATTTTCGTATTTCGACCGATGTTCCTTGGGGAAAGTTGTTCAGTATCATGAGAACATTCATACCTTTTTCTATCAAGAACTAATTAAAATTCACCCTATATAGCTTATACATCAGAATAGCAATTTAAAAACTTGCGCAGACGAAGTCGCGGGCACCAGCTAGTCCTCTATATCTTAACATTATAGTTGAGAGAGCAGAGTTTTCAGTGTAGGAGTTCACACATGCGCGTCGATCCGCTGTCAGAGAGAATAAATGGAAATTAATGGTACCCTCATCCGATTCGTAGGGTTGTTATAAAAAAACTGAGACAAATATATAAAAGAAGAACGTGACATTCTGAGAACGTGACATTTTGCGATTGTGACATTCTGCGAACGTGACATTTTGCGAACGTGACCGTCTGCGAAAGTGACAAATTGCGAAGGTGACATTTTGAGAACGTGACATTATGCGCCGGTAGGATCTAGTTATCTTATCCCATTGGGCGTGGCCGAGAGTTATGCATTTTCGATATACCTGGCATCCCTCTCTAAGGGTAACGGCACTGACCAAATTATAGTTTGTACTCAAAGATGGACCGACGATCTGGTCAAGGTCGTGGGAAGCCGCTGGATGCGAGCAGCGCAGGACCGGTCGTCATGGAGATCTTTAGGGGAGGCTTATGTCCAGCAGTGGACGTCTTTCGGCTGATATGACAATGATTCAATACAACTAAACTACTTTTTCAAGGATTTTAATTGGGTGCTGTTTAAAATCTTGTAAGTTTCGTTTTGTGTTCTAAGTAACATATTACGATTTGGCTTGAGGCCTGTATAAATTATTACACTGTTTTAACGTTATCAAGAGATTCCAATAAAAGATATATATTTAATCGATACACATTTTAATACTGGATCGTAGGATAACACATACAAACTAATTAAGAAAGTATCCAGCTTTTTTTCAAAATATTAGATGACTCGAATGGTTCCGATACCACCGTCGAGAGGAGAATGTCCTCGTGTTGCCACCACTCGGAACGAACTTTGTACGAATAATTTTGGATAAAATCGGGTAAAAGTTATTGAAAAGAGCCAAAATGTTTTAAATATGTTTGCCATCGCTAACAGACGGCCGTCCTGTTAACGGAATGTCCTCATTCCGTTTCGGCCATTCGAGTCTTTTGTATGGCTCTATACAATATCAAATAATTTTTAAAATCTTTCCAAATAATACAAAATTTAACAGTAAGGAAATAGGGCAATGTTTAAACATCACACATAGTGAAAATCACACAACTTATATAGGTACTTATTCTGACTCAATGAAAATCACACAATTTAATCTAACTAAAATTATAGTCGTCCAAAAAAATGTCTTCTTTTCCTTCCCTCTTAATTTTTGGATCAACGAAAAATCAAACTTGGGCGTAGAGCTTCGTATCGCAAAATATATTCCATGTTGTTATGTGGGGCTCCTGTGAAAACAAAAGAATGACTTTAGGAAATTTAATTCGATATTTCAAAAAGCGACTTACCAAAATTTGCAATTTTAATTCAGTTAGAATAACAAATTATAATTATTTTGTGATTATTCACTGTCATTAAAATAATGTAATACTTTGTATTTCTAGCTACAATAAAATTATTTAATTCAAAGTTAGGTAGCATACATTACATAATTAATGGATTTGTGATCACTGCATTATAAGCAGTATATTTCACTTTAATAATTAATTAGTGATCACTGCATTATCCGCAGTATATTTCACTGTAATAACTATATAGTGATCACTGCATTATAAGCAGTATATTTCACTTTAATATGTAATTAGTGATCACTGCATTATAAGCAGTATATTTCACTTTAATAAGTAATTAGTGATCACTGCATTATAAGCAGTATATTTCACTTTAATAAATAAGTTAGCGATCACTGCATTCAGCAGAATATTTCACTCTACAAGGAAATACTATAATACAACAATATTAGGTACTTACAATTTTTATTCCCTTCTAAGGCCTCAACATCAATAAGTTTTACGGCAGTTGGCTATTCATCAATTCGTTATTTCTATCTGCAACATTGGCTATAGGAAAAGGGGTTAGGAGGGTTAAGGAAAAGGAAAGGATTGAATAATTAATATTTTTGTGCAATGTTTAAGCAGTCTTTGCATCTAGTCACTATTGATCGGTACAACTAATGTCACTTGAGTCTTCAGTATTTAAATTATCGTCATGGTCACTAATATCAGATGTAGCAAAAGTAATCCACCGTTTTAATGCATCAGCAGGATAGATGCTTTTATATTTACGTTTAGAATGACCCTCAATGGTAGATATCTCATATCGGTCATTTTTAAGTACTGCGGTTATTTTGAAAGGGCCCTTGAATTTGGGGCACAGTTTTTTACTTTTACCGTCCGCAGGAAGGTGATGGTTTGGTATCATGACAAGATCTCCTAACGCAAAGAACTTAGTAGGCGCTTTCTTTTGGTCGTAGTAATCTTTCATATTTTTTTGTTTTTTTGTGGTTCTTTCCTCAACTAAACTCCGTATTGTGTCTCTAGTATTATTCAGTTCTTCAATAGAAGTTTTGTCAAGTGTGCTTGCGGCGGGTGGCTCTTCATCAGAAACGGGAGATTTTTGAACGGAATTTAGCAAATGACCTTCGATAGGATTAATTGTTCGTCTCCCAAATACGATTTCTGACGGAGAGGTTCCCGTAGTCTTATTTTGGGTATTATTCAAACTCCATTGTACTTTGTTTAAATGTTTGTCCCAGTTGCGTTCATCTAAACCGTGATTAGATGCTGCTAACGATTCCAGAATAGTTCGGTTAAAGCGTTCAATCTGGCCGTTAGCGCGTGGTGTTGCAACTGCATTTAGAACGTGTCGCGCCCCAATAGACTCAACAAACTTCTTGAAAATTGACGATGTGAAACATGTCCCTCTGTCTGATACTATAACCTTCGGACTACCTATAATACTAAATATTTCAGTCAAGATCTTTATAGTTGATTTACTTTTCAGGTTCTTAATAGCTCTGATAAAAATGAATTTACTAAAGCCATCAATAACACCTAATATATATGAATTACCACCCCTACTTTTAACAAACGGGCCTAGGTGGTCCATATGCAGAATATGGAATGGAATGTTTCCTTTAGGTATTGGGTGTAGAAACCCGCTAGTTTTAGCCGTCGATGCCTTATTGTACGCGCAATTTAAACATCCAGCAACATACTTACGGATAAACCTGTTCATTTTGGGAAACCAATAGTCCTGCTTAATTTTATCGAAGGTTTTGTCGAATGAAAAATGACCAGCTTCATCGTGGCCTAGCTGGCACACGCGCCATCTTGCATTGTTAGGTACCACCCACTTTAAATCTTCACCGACTTTCCGATATATTTTATTATCTTTAATGACATAATTATCTATTACATCTTTTATATCTTTGCTGTTACTGTTTAAAACATCTCTCACTAACTTAAGTTTTGGATCTGTCATTTGAACTGTTTCTAACCATTCTGTGATGGTAATGTTCATTATTTCAAACTCTCGTGCATCATTTAAGTCATCGGAGTCATCACTACTTCGAATTGGGTTCCTGCTCAAAGCGTCCACATGGCGCATGCTTTCTCCAGGTCTATAATCTATACAAAAATTGTATTCTTGTAATAACAGCCACCAACGGGCAATGCGAGGCACAAGGTCTCTTTTAGTTAACGTAGTTCTTAGCGCATTGCAGTCAGTATACACCTTGAACGGGATCCCAATTAAATACGTGCGAAATTTCTTTAATGATAAAACCACAGCTAGGGTTTCTAACTCAAAGGAATGAAAGTGTTCTTCTTCTCTAGTTGTCTGCTTACTAAAATATGCTACTGGCTTTAGAGGGGATTTTTCGTCAGGTTTTTGTAATAATATTCCGCCTAAGCCTAACTTGCTTGCATCACAATGTACTTCTGTCAAATACTTCGGATTGTATAGTGCAAGGATTGGTTTTTCTATAAGTTTGGATTTAATATTTTGAAAAGCCACTTCCTGATCTTGTCCCCACTGCCAGGGCATGTTAGATTTGGTTAGAATCGTCAGTGGTTTGGCTATAGCTGCAAAGCTAGGAATAAACCTACGGAAAAAGCTGGCTAGCCCCACGAATTGCCTTACTTGATGCACATTAGTGGGAGTCGGAAACGAAGCCACAGCTTCAATTTTCTTATTTCCTGGTCGCAAACCTTCATTTGACACCTCGTACCCTAAATAATCTAGCTTCTTCTTAAAAAAGTTGCATTTTGTTATGTTCAGTGTCAATCCGGAACTTCGTAAAGAAACAAAAATCTTACGTAATTTGAGTAAGCCTTCTTCGATTGATGATGCAGGTGACAAAATGTCATCCATATAAGGGATGGCTAATTCATGCCTATCTTTTCCAAGTGTTTTATTAATCATGTGTTGAAATACCGCTGGGGCATTCACTAAGCCAAAAGGCATGCGCGTATATTCGTAGTGCCCATCGGGCGTTACGAAAGCTGTAAGATGTTTAGAACCCTCCGCCATGGGTATTTGATAATATCCCGACTTAAGATCGAGGCTAGTGAAATACACCTGTCCGCTAAGGCGATCCAATAAGTCGTCTATTAAGGGCATCGGGTATAGATCCTTAACAGTTTTTTTATTTAACGTCCGATAGTCCACGCATAAGCGATATTCGCCATTTTTCTTCCTAACTAAAACTATGGGACTTGCGTAAGATGAGTTGGACTCCCGAATAATATTTGTGTCAAGAAGTTCGTTTATCAGATCGCGTACTATAATTCTTTCACTCTGTGGTAGCCGATAAGGTTTGTAGGATACCGGTACATTGTCATGTAGTTGGATATGCATTTCAGTTATGTCAGTTGTCCCTAATTCGCTTAAATCCAATGCAAAACAGTCTCTGAATTCATTTACTAAGTCCAGTAGTCCTTGTTTTTGTTTTTGTGTCATGGCACTGTCAGTATTTAACATATCTAACGTTATATTTTTGTCACTTTTAAACTTTGTCGTATAGTCATCATTATTAGTAAGGGTCATTCTTTTTACCTCGAATTCTGCTGGAGGTTTCGTAGGTAAAGAGTCATTTTGAATGGGTAATAACCGTCCTCGAGCTATAAGCTTGTCTCTCTTCAGCAGAACTTCTTTATCAGAAAAGCTTATAATGGGCACAAATCCTTGGCCATCGGTGATAGAGTATATACCCGGTAAAGTTATGAGTTCTTCGCTCTCCTTGAATGATGTATTTCCTGGTAAGTAAATGTGTCCTGTATAGCCAGCATCGCAGCGTACTTTTATAGCTTGCATATTTTTTATTGTTACATCTTCAAAGTTAAATATTTGGATTTTGTTAAGCTCAGCATCGTTCGAATACATTATCAAGCTTGAACTGGTTTTGTAGACTATAATTTCTGGCATTTCAGTGATATTTTGGCCTAAGAGCAAATCTGTGCTTAAATAGTCATCGGGTACCACAAATGCTTCAATATTCGTATAGATTCACAAAGTCAAAAGATATATCAAATTGTACTCTTCCCATTGGCTGCATGGAACCGAAGGCAAATCCTTTAAAAATTGGTAAATCTGCGCAATTTATTTGAAGGTTCAGCTCATCAACTGTACTTTTCTTTATTAGGCTGCACTGACTTCCAAAATCTACAAAAGCAGTCCTTTTAACCTCGTTAATTTCCACGCACTTATTGTATATATGACCTGTCCCATTTTCTGCTGTTATCTTTTGAACTCTATTAGTGTTGCTAGTGTTAGCAGTGTTGTTTGTAGTTGCAGTAGATGAGTTATTCTCAGCGTTTCGGTCGATTCTACAGTATTCTACTTTATGTCCCATGCGGCCGCATCTTGTGCATTTTTGAATTTCCTTTTTGCATTTAGGTGAAGTGTGGCCAGGTTCTGAACAATTGTAGCATATACGAACTGATCTGCTAAGAGTTTTATTATTTTTGCCGTCCTGATTGGTAGAGGATGTATTGGGTATTTTCGATGTTGGATTCGGCTTTCTAGCATCCTTATTTGGATTTTGTATCGTTATGTTGCGTAGATATTTTAATAATTTAGTCGTCTTCTTGAAATTAGCACCTTGGGCATTTAACTTTATGTTACTGTCGTAAATTCCGTGTATAATGCAATCAACTGCATCTTTGCCTTTTATATTACAGTGACTCACAAGCCTTGCTTTATTGTAAAAATATTCTTCAAGGGTTTCCTCTTTACGGCTCCGTCTCGATAGCATTTCAGAGAGCCTATCTGCATAGTTTCGGTCATCCGGGAAAGTTTGTAATAATTTTCTTTGCCATTCCTTCCAGTTTAAATTAACTGATGACAATCCCTCATACCACTGGCGAGCTAAGCCAGACAACTTGGGTAGCGCATGAAAAATAGTTTGTGTGTCGGTCCATTTGTAAATTGCCGCAGTCTCGTTTACCTTTCTAAGCCAAGTTTTCACAGATTGTGTTCTTTGACAAGGATCAAAATTAGGTATTACGTCATGTGCGCCTACATATGTGTTGCGTCCATGGTTGCTGATTGCATCTATAAATCTTTCCACGACATTTTTTTCTTTCGTCCGTCTACGGTATCCATGGCGCTTCGAACGCCTTGACTTTGAATGTGAAGTATCACTTGGCGAAGAATCATTGCTTGTGGTGCTATCGCTCGAACCACTGCTATGACTACGAGTTGTGCTCCTATTTCTCTTACTCTTACTACGTGTCTTCCGAGAATGATTTTGTCGTTCTGAGCGGGATCGACTTCTCCCCATACGTCTACTTCTGCGATGGTCTGTTCGCGATCGTCTCCGTCTATTTTTATGTTTATTATTCTGATCCTTTGGCGAACCCCTTTCTCGGGATCGACCACGTGACAGATACCGGCGCTTGTTATTTGTAGCTAATACTGGAGATCCACTCCTTGCCCTCTTTCTGTTCCTGATTTCATTGTTCATTTCAGGGGTAATAACACTTCGATCTGACTCTGACATTTTTTGGTAGTTTTAGTATCTCGCCTTCTTATAATAATTTTTTTTTTATTTAAGTAAGTCATTTATTATAAAGGATAAAGGAATGAACGGAAGGGAGAAGAACCACAATTAAAAATAAGTGAAAATATAACCAACGCACTTAACAAAATACAATAAAATATGTATACATATGTCGATATAAAACATCATAGCAGAAAATAAATTGACTTGTCTCATTAAATAAGTATCTTTACCGAATACTTTTAACTTACACATTTACTTCATCATTACATATTGTACAATATGCAAATAAATTACATTTTAAGTAGGAAAGACATACAGTCAAGGGTCGCCGACCACTACGCCTTAGGAGCATATAAATGAAGACCACTAGTGCATAATCTTATATGTGTCTGACCGTACGTGGTTGTTTATTCTGTGGTATCCCCACGCCTACACCAAGATTTACTGCGAGAACACGGCCACGTAGCTGAGCACCCGGAACGAGACGGGTAGGAATCTACTCTAGCAGTCTCGCGTGTGCTTCTCGCCCATGTGTGTGGACATCCCTTTATGACCACAGAACTAGAGTAGGTACAACAGGGCTATCATGTCAGGTGGGTAATATCGGAACTAAAACATACTACCTTTTCTACTTTGTACTTTGTAAAACCGCTGCATTGAGAATTCTACATGTTACGTGCAAAATATACGACAGCAGCGTCCCCGGCAATGTCATCCAACGACCGAGAGTACACTCAACAGCACATCAGCAGAAACACTTTTGGACCTTATGGCATGGTAATAGAGTTAAAAAAGTTTCTACCGACGTGCGGTTGACCGTACCTGTGTGGCACTAACTATATATTTTTTTTGGTGGGTAGTTCTATACCAATATTGTTTCGAAATACGTATTTCAAGACAGAATTATTTATATTATTTATTTATCTTATTAAATGAGACAGAAAACACAACGTGGAAAGTAAAAGACAGTAAGTATTTAAGTTTATAGGTACACCAAGATAAACAGAGTGGGTAGGTAGGGTATAAAATCATGCAATACATACCAGTGAGCAGATTCTTTTTTTCACTTCTGAACTTTTAACGTTATCAAGAGATTCCAATAAAAGATATATATTTAATCGATACACATTTTAATACTGGATCGTAGGATAACACATACAAACTAATTAAGAAAGTATCCAGCTTTTTTTCAAAATATTAGATGACTCGAATGGTTCCGATACCACCGTCGAGAGGAGAATGTCCTCGTGTTGCCACCACTCGGAACGAACTTTGTACGAATAATTTTGGATAAAATCGGGTAAAAGTTATTGAAAAGAGCCAAAATGTTTTAAATATGTTTGCCATCGCTAACACTGTATAAATTTAACACTTTAAAAGCTTGGTTCAGGTCCAGCGTAAAATTGTTAAACAAATTAGTTCCTACAAAAGAGTAAATTAAGGTTTGATTTTCGAGATATTCGCTGCTTAACTTCTTCACCATACACTCGTCACGTTCGCACAATGTCACGATTAAGTGTGACATTATGCGAACGTGACATTTTGCGAACGTGACATTCTGCGAACGTGACATTCTGCTATGGTAAACCCTAGTGTGACATTTTGCGAACGTGACATTATGCGCCGGGAGGGTTTTTAATGCAGCAGTTCAAAAAAGTCGTTACCCCAATAAGTAATCATAACGATATCACTTATCATTCTAAGAGGCTTTTTGTTTATTTTGATTTTTTTACACAGTTTATATCCAATCAAAATTAACGTACGATAAGTTGATTAAACTTTCTAATAAGTTTATTATTTCACAACTCATGCTGAAGTTGGCAGCCCTAACCATCGCTCCACAACGTTTTTACCCTCGTCATCCCTGCCTGATTTCTAACAGTTGTTTGTAATAAAACATTTTATAAACAGCTCTATTTATTTTGTGCCTATCATGTGTATTTTGTAAACTATAACTTTTTAATTAGATCTCATGTCAGGACAGCCCTAACTATCACCCGGTCCATTTGTTTGCGATACAATATTCTGAAATTCTATGTCTATCCTATGATCTAGACTTGGTATATGAAAGGTCCAGGTACATCTGGCTAAAAATAAGATAGTATATAAATACGGCTAAAAATAGCTGAGTAAACGTAGGGGTGGTTGTACGAAAACTTAACAGTTATCATGAAAAATATAGATGGATAGTAACATGAAGCATTTGGAGCTTGGCTTTGCAGACTTGATATAAATGTAAGAATTTCAACACAAAATGTACTTTGTTATGAAATAAATGAACTTGAACTTGAACTTGATGCTGCCTTCACGGAATTTAGGTTCGTTAAATGTAGAAACAAGTGAATAATTTATCTTAGGAAAACTCATTGGAGATAATCACTTAACGTAACGTCTACCAAGTTATAGTTTTTATTGCTATCCATAATGGTGATGAACATTCTGCCTTATCTCCATTCCTCGCAAGCTTAACTATCAGATTCGTCCTAAATAATTGCAAAGCTCTTCTAGAAGCTTTCTATATACTAATACACAATTTAATAATTACCCTCATTGGGTATAAATTATTTAATCATTCATTCATTCAATCATTCATTATATATAGTCCTTAGGCCAGAAAATTATCGGTATAATTTGGGGGTACCCATTTTCCTTTTTACTACAGTTAGATAGGTTTATAAGGATGTCAATAAACTATGATTGCTGTCTTAAAGTGGTAGCTGACCAAAATAGCAGCCAATCCAAGTGTTCAGATCCTGCCCATGTTTGGTATAATTTGGGGGAAACAATTTCCTTTTTTACAGTAATTAGACAGGCTTATAAGGAGGTCAAGAAACCACGATTGCGATCTCTAAGTGGTACCCGGATGAAGTAACAGCCAATTAAAGATGAAAAATGAGAATTTTACAAAGTCAACTGTACCTCGAGAACCAATCATCCAATTTCCTTGTTTTTTAGGGTTGCGTACCTCAAAATAAAAAAACGGAACCCTTCTAGGATCACTTTGTTGTCCGTCTGTCTGTCTGTCTGTCTGTCAAGACCCTTTTTGTTTAGACTGAAGGTCTGCATGTGTTCTTTCAAATGATGTCATAGGCACTGTTACATTAGATTCAACCGTTACAAATAATTAAAGAAAAAATGTTTTTTTATGATATTCTTTTTTTTTAAATCGAGTAATCATTAACTATCTTGTGAATTTGAAAAAAATAATATATCTTAGATAAAGTACAATAAACTATATTTAATTTGAGGCATACCATGTTTGGGTTTGATGGTTCAAAACACATGTAAACATAAGTTTAAATTAATTTCTATAGAGCGAGCCAGCTTGTTTTTAGTACGCACACTTATTTAGCAAACAGTAGAAATTGGCAAACTCATGTTTTTTAGCATACATCATGTTAAAGATACTTTTTTACACTACAACTTTAATATGAAGATCTTCTCGAATGACTTAAGTATTTTGTAAAAACTTGATTTAAAAAAGTAGAATATCAGAAAATTATCAGTATTTCTTTAATAACTTAATAGCGGTTGATTTAACTGAAACAGTATTATGACATTATTTATGGAACACATTTAGACCTTTAGTTTAAAAGAAAAATAAATGAAATCAGACGATTATTTCCTGAGATACAGTAAAATTTGTGAAATTTAGCATTTTCCATTTGTGATTGGCTGTCATTTTGTCCAGGTACCACTTTGAAATCACAATCATGGTCATTTGACATATTTATAAGCCTATCTAACTACTGTGAAAAAGAAAACGGTGTCCCCAAACCATACCAAATATTAGCAGCATCTGAACTCTTGGATTGGCTGCTATTTTGGTCAGCTACCACTTTAAGACAGCACTCATGGTTTAATGACATCCTTATAAACCTATCTAACTGTGGTAAAAAGGAAAATGGGTACCCCCAAATTATACCATTTCCTCATTTTTGGCCATCTGGCCCACAGAGCAGAAACAAATGGCCCATGGACTATATAGTACTGGAACGCTGCTGATTAAAAATAGCTAAAGTGCCCGACGAAGAAACATGTTAGAAATGCCAAAAGAAAAAATGCACATTAGAAGAGAAGGTCCATATTACAAAGCCACAAAAATTTACAACAAAATTCCGGACAGTTTTAAATCTGAAACCAACGAAAAATTTTTTTACAATCAATTAAAATCATTCCTTCAAAACAAAGCTTATTATTCAGTGAAAGAATTTTTCGATGCCCAAAAAAGGTTTATATACTGTAATATAATTTTTAAGATCTTTAACATGTACATAAATGCAAGTAAATAAATGAAATGAAATGATTCCAACCATTTATCAGGTATTTTTTATCCAAATTGGACTAGGAATCCGAAGTTATTGACACGAATATTATTTATTTCGGTTTGTTCAAAGATTTTTCAACTAATAGGTGGAACTCAAAGTTGTCTGTTGTTGGATGCCGTAACCCTAACTTCAAGAAGCACCTGCGTTCTTCGATTCCCAATTCTTTATTCAGATAGTTCCCAGTTTTAACCCTCAAGGGCCTATTTTAGTCTGTTGCGAACTACGCTTATCTAGTGAGTTATGAGCCGATTTATATGGGAAATTCAAGCTGAAACTAAGACAAAACTTTAATATATTGCTGTTCACACATGGATATTATGTTTGAGAAGTTTGACTTACCAGAACATTTACTAGACATTTTCTATAGGTACATAATACTAAGGCCTCGGCGAACGTACCAAATTCAGGACGTTCTGAATAAAGGCCAGGTTAAAAGTACCCTAAACCGACGAGCATAGAAAGGATTGATGAAATGGATGTATAAAAGGATTGATGAAAGTTCAGGAAGCAAGGGAAGTATGTTAAGATCGTAGCAGGTGGAGAACTGTGGTCTCTGCCTACCCCGACGGGAACAAGGCGTGATGTTATGTATGTATGTACGTACATAATACTAAAATTATAACTATGCAAAGAAGTTAGAATGCTCATCTCAAGATATTTAGATCATTATCATCATATCGTGTGGGTTGCAAGGTCGATGACCGACCTCACAAACCCTGGTGTCAGAGTTGTTGAGCCGCCACAGGCCTCTGACATGGCTCATTAACGACTACATCCGTAGATGGGAGAAGCACTGAACTTTCTAACTTTTTGGGCAATCAGGTGATTCATCCTGCAATATCCCAATCAAACTGACAAGGTCGCACAAAAGGATTTTTGTTTGACAGTGTCCCCACCGGGAATCGAACCCAGAACCTCCGGATCGAGAGCCGAGCCCTCTAACCACTAGACCACGGAGTCTGTTTAGATAATCGCATTTGATAACATCCATATAAAACAAAAATTATAATAATCTATTCCTATGGGTACCGTAGAAATTTTGAATCGGTGCGTAGGCAGCATTGCATGCAAATAGGGTGACTTTTAATTAGTTCTTGATAGCAAAAGATATGCATGTACTCATGATACT
The DNA here is from genome assembly GCA_947532105.1 of Athrips mouffetella. Classification (NCBI taxonomy): domain Eukaryota; kingdom Metazoa; phylum Arthropoda; class Insecta; order Lepidoptera; family Gelechiidae; genus Athrips; species Athrips mouffetella. Next base: position 33,646,105 of record OX383957.1, on the reverse strand, counting down.
GAACAAATTTTCCCAAGGAACATAGGTCGAAATAAGAAAAACCAAATTTGACCTCCCATACAAAATGCGCTATCAGCTGATGCAGTTTCTATGGGAGGTCAAAACATGATTTTCGTATTTCGACCTATGTTCCTTGGGGAATGTTGTTCAGTATCATGAGTACATTCAAACCTTTTTCTATCAAGAACTAATTAAAAGTCACCCTATATAGTACACTTAACAGCATGTCAGTAGAATAGAAACACTTTGGGTTTTATGTCATAGTAAGAATTGATAATGTTTCCACTGACGTGCGGTTGACCCAATTACAGACGCAATACGAACCAACACTAAGAAACGTGGTGTCTATGACACATTCCTCAAATTATTACACTGGGTGTTTTGCTGTGACTATTTTGTGTCGCCCGTGTGGTGCCGGCAAAGAGTAGTACCAACCCATCTCTATCCTTGGGTGTCGTAAAAGGCGACTACAGGTTAATGAATCCTGAGGATGGGCAGTATCAGTAGTGGACTAGAGTGGTCCTTCTGTTTATGTATCGTATCATCTTACATTCTGCGGTCACCAACAACCGCGTTCCATGGTGCCAGCCGATGAAAAGATGGAATTTCGGAGGGAACTCCCTGTCCTGTAGTGGACGTTTCAAGGGATGTTATTATGATGATGATGATTTTGTGAGCCGAGGACGATTTTAAGAAAATTGAGTTGGTATAAAAAATGCGAAAGCGGTAAATATGAAAGGTACGAGTATCATTAACATACCAGTGTTTCTCAGTTTTCTCTTGATGTAAATAATCTTGGTTTTCTCGACACTCCAGCGGCACCTTGCTAAGATGGTTCTTTTGCTTCACTCTATAACTAGAAGAGCAAAAGGGTGGATTATAGACGATCGTTTTCTGCCCAACGACACGGTCGCAATCATACGCCGACTGCATCGCAACCATGTTAGACGGGCACCGTCATTCGATTCTAGGCGCAAATTGCATAAAACGACGACGCGCAATATTCTTAAGATATCATTAATATAACCTTGATAGACCCAGCGAGTTTGATCGCACTCGGACATGTAGTGGAGATGCCGCTTTTACGATAAACGTAAAATGACGTGTCCCGTTGGACCGAAGATTCCTCCACCGACAACTAGTATCATTGTGTTCAGCATGATCACCCAAAGAATTATGGACTGGTTGTCGCACTATAAAGTGGTGGATGGGGGAGGAAGGGGAGGGGGAAGATGCGAAAACTGGGTATCAATTTTAGTTATTATCTCATTAACCACTCATCCGATTTAAACAGTTATAGTGTCATACGGTAGGTGATAAAATGCTTAATATAACATGCTTTACAATGGTTTTGATAAATACCATAGTTCATTAAATATTTAGAAAAAGGCTGATTTTAAACAATAGACGTAATTGGTTTTGTTAAATTCAGGCAGTAAATGAAATCTTACAAAAGAGTAATATGACAAACAAAGAATTGGGCTTTACCCAGCTGTATTAATCTTTTTATTTTTTTTTCATTTGGTTGAGAAACAGCAAAACTGTAACTGATTTTAGGGTAACATAATAAGTTCTGCACAATGGGTGCCCGCCACGGAGCACATTTTGCTCCGTGGTGCCCGCAGACAGTCAATTTTGATCGCGAAGATGTATTTTTAGATAAGGATGCAGCTATAAGAAAGAAAGAGAAAGCTATAGGACCATAGACTAGGTGTATATGACTATTTCTTTCTTTCCTATGGCTGCATCCTTATCTAAAAATATCTTATATCTTAAATATATTTTATAAGAGTGGGGAGAGAGACGCTGTAAGCAACTACAGACCAATTTCTGTGCTCCCTGCTATCTCGAATATTTTTGAAAAACTCATAAATAAAAGACTCACCAGCTTTTTAGAAAAATTTAATCTACTTTCGAATAGCCAATTCGGGTTCCGAAAAGGGAGATCGACTGATGATGCAGTGGTAGCGCTGAGTTCCTTTGTAGTTGAACAGCTTGATAACAGAAACAAATGTATAACTGTGTTCTTAGATTTAAAAAAAGCGTTTGACACCGTCTCTCTCCCTATCCTTATTAACAAACTGGAATCTATTGGAATTAGGGGTTCCCCACTGTTACTTTTCAAAGACTACCTATCTAATAGGATGCAAAAAGTGAAGCTAGATAAATGCACAAGTGATTTTGAGGAGGTGTCATACGGTGTACCACAGGGTAGCGTTCTTGACAACAGTGTGTAGAGATCACGAATATTAATAAAATTGGTAATAGGCATATGAAGCTGACACACAGGTCTTCTTTTCGACTAAATGCTTGCGGAGTACCCCAAGGTAGTGTCCTGGGCCCGTTGCTTTTTCTGCTCTACATAAATGATCTCCCTAGTGCAACTAACCATAATTGCATTCTTTTTGCAGACGACACAACTCTTGTTGTTAAAGGTAGAAGCAAGTCCATCCTTGAGACTGAGGCAAACAAAACTCTGACCAATATCATGGATTGGTTAGGTAAAAATAATCTAAATATTAATATTTCAAAGACAAAAATTATCGAGTTCCAAACATACAATAGTAAATCTTATAATCTGGACATAAAATGTAATAATTCAAATATTGACATAGTGAATGAAGCGACATTTTTGGGTTTAACAATTGATAAACATTGCAACTGGAAAGCACACATTAATTGTCTGTGTACAAAGCTCGACAGATATGTGTATGTCTTAAACAGGCTAAGGCTTATAGCTTCGGAGGCTGCTTCACTTACAGCCTACCATGGCTTGGTCTCATCTAGACTAAGGTATGGAATAATTTTATGGGGAAATTCGGTTGAGGCTATTCGGGCTTTTAGAGTGCAAAAAAAATGTCTGCGAGCAGTGTATGGAATGGGGTCTTTAGACAGCTGTAAACCTGTTTTTAAGAAAACAAATATTCTCCCTCTTCCAAGCCTTTATATGTTTGAGGTGTGCGTATTTGTGCACAAACATTTATATTTATTCCAGAAATTTAAAGATGGGAATAATGTAAGATCGCAATACAAATATACTCTTTGCGTGCAAAAGCAAAAGCTAACGGTCTTTACACGAAATGTTTATTGTATGGCCGTAAAAATTTACAACCATCTGCCAGACATTTTCAAGCAACTGACTACTTTACTTTTTAAAAAAAAGGTACGGAATTTCTTTAGGGACAAATGTTATTATGACATCAATGAATATTTGAATGAGTCGATTATTGTGCTGTAAATTATTTTATTATTATCCTGAAATTCATTTTTATTGACATTATTCTAATATTATGACATGCATGTAATTATTATTCCATAATCCTAATCTAGTCTTGTTTTTAAATTAGTATATTAATCTAGTTATTGTAATTTAGTCCTAAATGTACCATATTTGCACGCCTTAGTCTATAGGTAGAGCATGCTGGAAACTATGTAATAAGACCCTCTTACCATGTTTCACGCAAATAAAGATATTTGATTTGATTTGATTTGGGCCTACTCTGTTCCTAATCTATATTAACGATCTTTGTGAGATGAAACTCAAGAATGCAAAAATCCTTTCGTATGCTGATGACACCGCCATTGTGTTCACAGGAGACTCTTGGGATAGTGTAAGGTTTAACACTGAAGCTGGTCTAAAGCAAATATATTCGTGGCTTAATTTTAACATACTTACGCTTAATGCAGAAAAGACCAATTATATTTGCTTTAGCATTCAAAACGACGGACAACCTAACAATGATTTTCACATACAAATTCATAGTTGCTCAAATTCATCTAATTTAGGTAACTGCACCTGTCCTTTTATACAGAAAGTTACCCACACTAAATACCTCGGAGTCTTCTTGGATCAGCGACTCTCTGGGTACCAACATCTCGAATATGTCATACTTCGATTAAACAAGCTTTCATGGATTTTTAAAACATTAAGACATGTGATGCCAGGAGGGTACGCTGACCCACGCTGTGAAACGAGGGACCTTCTACGAGACATTTACATAGCCTTGGTTCAATCTGTTTTAGTCTACTGCATTTCAATCTGGGGTGGAGCTAGTAAAACTAAATTTCTAGAACTAGAACGTGCCCAACGTAGTCTGATCAAGATTATGTATTTTAAAAAAAGGAGGTTTCCTACTGTAGAACTTTATCAGATTTGTGCATTACTATCGGTTAGAAAATTATATATAACTAATGTTTTATTGAAAAAGCATAAGACACTCCAATATGATCCCAGGACATTGAGTAAAAAAAGAAGGAAAGACATAGTTTGCACGGTGCCTAATGTGAAAACTACATTTGCTAGCAGACAATTTAACAAGCGCTCCAATAAATTATATAATTTAATAAATAAAGAGCTTTCAATTTACCCTAAAACGCTATACGAATGCAAGAAATGCATTCATAATTGGATAATGGATAAGACTTATGACTATATTGAGGAGCTGCTGAGCAGCTAGTGGAACTTGTACTCATGTTGTCGATCCCAAGACTATTGTCGTAGTAGTAGTTACTAGATGTGCGCTCGACAGAGCATCAGTATAAGGCTATTGGACCTTATGACATGGTAATAGAGATGAAGAAGTTTTTGCTGACGTGCGGTTGACCGTACGTCTAATATAATAATATAATATATAATTAAAGGCTTGAACCCTGTATTTGTAATCATTTATATTATGTATGATCATACTACTAGTAACACTAACTTCACATACGCTCACACATACGCACATACACACACACCCATACACAAACTCACACAAACACACGCACATATACACACATACACTCTACTTGTACTCATATACTTCCTCTTCAAAAATTGTCTAAATAAGTGACTCTAGGTAATCTTCCTCTTTTTCACTTATGATGTATTGTTTCTTTTTATTAAACACTGGTGGAGTAAAGCAACTTAACTGTAATTTAATATAAGTCTTGGAAGAGCGGTGCCTCCTAACACAGGCGATAAGCTTAGCAGGAGACACCTGCCCCTATTTTCAAAATACTTTGTTAAATGCAAAATAAACATATTTTATTTATTTATTTTATTTTATTATACATCATCGCGATCAAGAATGCCTGTGTGCGGGCATCCATTTACTGTTCTATAGTGCGGGGTTTCTAAAATATTACATTATCTACCTACAAATTCTACCTAGAACAAATGAAGCATCAATGGGTGCCCGCACACGTTCAATCTGATCGCGATCCGGTAGAGATGCAGCTATAGAGAAGAAAGAAATAGTCGTATCCACCTAGTCTGTGGTGTTATAACTTTCTCTTTCTTTCTTATAGCTGCATCTCTACCCGATCGCGATCAAGATTCACTGTTTGCGGGCGGGCACCCATTGTGTGCCCACACACAGTTTATCTTGATCGCAATTGGGTAGACATGCATGCAGCTATAGGAAAAAATGAGAAAGCTATAGGACCCATAGACTAGTTTTAAACTTTTTTAAACTTTATGTTTATTATTTTAATTAAACAAAACCAAAACTTGAATTTTATGTGAAATGGCATATTTTCCTAAATATTTTATAAACTACACTTGCGAGTAATAAACTGGAATCACTTTATCACGGGTTGCTCAAGACAAAGTTGTGCCATTTCTAAGCAATTAAGCTTGTGTTATATCATTTTAAAGGTAATTTTGTAAGCTTTTTTTTAAAAATAAATAAATATTGGGGGACATTTCACACAAGGTCATCTGATCCCAAACTAGGCAAAGCCTGTACTATAGGAACCAGAGACTGATCATCATCATAATATCAGCCGAAAGACGTCCACTGATGGACATAAGCCTCCCTTAAAGTTCTCCATGACGACCGGTCCCGCGCTGCTCGCACCTAGCGGCTTCCCGCGACATTGACCAGATCGTCGGTCCACCTTGTGGAGCCTGCCAACGCTTCGTCTTCCGGTACGTGGTCGCCACTCTAGAACCCTTACGTCCCATCGGCCATCGGTTCTTCTTGCGATGTGGCCTGCCCATTGCCACTTTAGTTTAGCGATTCTCAGGGCTATGTCAGTTACTTTAGTTCTTCTGCGGATCTCCTCATTTCTGATTCGATCACGCACAGAGACTCCGAGCATAGCCCTTTCCATAGCCCTTTGGGTGACTTTGAGCTGCTTGATAAGGCCCATCGTAAGCGGCCACGTCTCGGTGCCATATGTCATCACTGGCAACACACACTTGTCAAAGACTTTCGTCTTGAGACACTGCGGTATTTTGGACGTGAAGATATTGCGGAGTCGGAGTCGGATTCGACGAGTTACCTCTTTCTCAAAGCTGGATTTACCCAGCTGGACCGTTTGTCCCAGGTATACGTATTCATCGACAACTTCGAGCGTAGAGTCTCGTGGAATGGGTACAACAAGAGCGTTAGACATAATTTTCGTCTTATCCATGTTCATTTTAAGACCCACTTGTTGTGAAACTCTACTGAGGTTATTGAGCATCGTGCCGAGATCTTCCAGGGTCTCAGCCATTACGACAATATCGTCGGCAAATCGAAGGTGGGTGGGAAGTCTTCCGACTGATATACATACATAAATAGATAAATAACACCCAGACACAGAACAAACACTTGCGTTCATCACACAAATGTTTACCCTGGGTGGGGATCGAATTTACAACGGGCCTTGTCCAAGGACGAGAAGGGCTAACCGAAGAAAGATAAATCAACGACATTCTGCTAAGCCATGTGCTCAAAATTTAATTTTACATTTCACTAGACAGTACATGGAACAAGTTGGGATTGCCACAATATACTAGCCAGCTTTCCAATTATATTAAAAGATTTAAAACTGATTTCAGTTTCCTATCAAAAATAAAAAAATTATTGCAATAAGTCGAAATGTTAACGTCTAAGTAAAACAAAAATTATAAGAAAAAATGTCCTAAAGCCCTATAAAAAGCGAACTTTTACTAAATAGGTCTTCAGTCCTAAGATTCACGTCACTGGAAATACTGAACCCTTAAGAAAGTGGAACTGCAGAAGCCGCTCAAATAGTTACCCTTATTTGGCAAGGCTTGTCGCAGCGTGACATCGCTCCACAACTTCATTTGAGCCAGTCTTGTGTCTCCAAGGTGTACAAAAGGTTCAGGGAGACTCAGACTGGTAACTTAGTCCAAAGACCAGGATCAGGACGACAACGATGCACTTCGGTGCAAGAAGGCCGATTTATTGTCACCACCTCTCTACGTAATCGACACCTGACTGGCGTGGATGTCCAGAAACAGCTCATAGAAGTTCGCTGGGCTGTTAGCGAGTGGACAGTGAGACGAAGACTAAAAGAAGCAAAGTTACCCCAAAAAGGCCAGCTACTGGACCCCAATTGTCCCCAGCTCACCGACGAGGCCGATTACAGTTTGCTCGCGACCACTTAAATTGGAATTTGGAGCAATGGAGCCGAATTCTGTTCTCGGACGAAAGCAGGATAGGCCTGTATGGTAGCGACCGTCAACAAGGTGTCTATAGGAGACCGGAAGAGCGTTTTGCACAATGCTGTATTACAGAAAGAGTGGCATACGTGGTTGGATCCTGTATGATGTGGGCGGGCATTTCTGTTGCAGCAAAAAGTGAACTGATATTCATACCTGGCGGAGGTCGAGAAGGAGGGACATTCTGCTAAGCCATGTGCTCAAAATTTCATTTTACATTTCACTAGACAGTACATGGAACAAGTTGGGATTGCCACAATAGACTAGCCAGCTCATAGTCCCAACTTGAATCCTATAGAACATTTGTGGGACGAGCTGAAAAGGCGGGTACGAAGAAGGTGTCCAGCTCCGGCATCGATAAAAGAACTGAAAAGTGCTATAATCGAAGAGTGGCAAGAAATCCCACATGATTCCATCAGGAATCTCATTCGGTCAATGAAAAACCGTTTACAAGCACTAATTAGGAGAGCCCGAGGGGGTAACACAAAATACTGAGGGGAAATAACAGATATTCTATAATATTTTTACTTTTTTCTTACGATTTTCGTTTTATTTAGACGTTAACATTTCAACCTGTTACAGTAAATTCTTGAATTATGATAGGAATTTGACATGAATTTTAAATCGTTTAATATCATTGGAAAGCTAACAAAATTACCTTTCAAATGATATAACACAAGCTATAGTTTATTGCATATAAATGGTAAAACTTTGTCTTGAGCCACCCGCGATGAAGTGATTCCAGTTTATTGCTCGCAAGTGTATTTACCAAAACTTTTGTAAAGCATGTTATATTAAGCATTTTATTACCTATCATGTGACATTATATATCTCTTTAAATAGAATAAGTGGTTGTTGAGATATTAGGTAAACTTGATACCTACTCGGTTTTCGCATCTTTCCCCTCCCCTTCCTCCCCCCTCCACCACTTTATAGTGCGACAACCAGTCCATAATTCTTTGGGTGATCATGCTGAACACAATGATACTAGTTGTCGGTGGAGGAATCTTCGGTCCAACGGGACATGTAATTTCTCAGCCTGGCATCTCCACTAATGCATGTTTCCGTCAATCATAGCTTTCCGCTTAGCTAAAACAACACTCGCCTTGTTAACATTTTGATGTGGTGTGAATTTTTATCATTGATGTATTAAAATCCGGCCAAGTGCGTGTCGGGCATCGCGTATTATAGGGTTCCGTAGTTTTTTTTAATCGCTAATCGGGTTTTGAGTAAGTATTTCATAACCTATAAAACATAAACTTTTTACCTCCTAATGCTCAGCGAGGTCCTAGGCGTCCTAGCGCCTGATTGCTATGCAATTTTTATTATTTTTAGTTGTTCGGCTATAGCTCATTAACCTGTGAAGCCTACTTAACGGTGGTAGTTTTCCTTTTAATTTCATCATGTATGCTAAAATTCATAGCAGAATTTTTTAACTTTTACAGTAACAACCGTTTAGCTCGTAGAGGGGGAGGGGGACGACACTTGACTCCAATAAAAAATTGCGCTTTCAAGCTTAATATTTCGCAAACGGATCCCTTAATTGAAAAATGATCTGAGCAGACTTACATTATTTTTACTAGACCTATCCAACGACACTTCACCATATGGGGTATACAAGAAAAAAAAATTATCCCCACTTTACTTGTAGGGGAGGTACCCTAAAAAAAATATTTTTCAAAATTTTATTCTATTACTTTGTCGACGTGAATAAAATGTATATCTGCAAAATTTTAGCTTTCTAGTACCAAGAGTCTCTGAGATAAGCCACGGATAGACAGACAGACGGACATGACGAAACTATAAGGGTTCCTTTTAGACTACGGAACCCTAAAAAGCACCGCTTCGCTAGTACTGAGAATGCCAAATATTAGTAGTACTATTTTTTACAAATCTGACCTAAGTTAGTTTCTTCAATTTCCTTTATAATGTCAACTAGCTTAAGTCAGATTATTAAGTCAGGTGTATAATAATAATTTTTACTTTCGAGCGGAGCGAGAAAGGTATTGTATTCGTGAAAAAAAAAGTTTTTCTAATTTTCTCAAAAATGTGTTCTATATCACTTATACATCATAAAAAACAAGTCTCCCAAAAATGTCGTCGGTCGGTCGGTCCGTCGTCGGTCCGTCGGTCGGTCTGCCCGTCACGCTTTGGCCTAGCGGCTAAACGAATGGTCCGATTGACACCATATTTTGAATTTAGGAGTTTTATGGAAATCCATCGAAAGGTTTCAAGTGATTTCTTGCTGGCTCTCATTTTAAGGGTAGCTGTCATACAACGAAAATTAAAAATTAAAATTTTCTCAAAAACGGCTTATAGAATCTTGATGATACTTTGCATGACCAAGCATCTCCATGTAAGATATCTTGCGCCAGTATCAATTGATCCGTGTAATTTCTTATAAGGGTTGTTCCTGTACCACCAAATCGTAAATATGTGATTTTCCCAAAATTGGTTCCACTGAGTTTATTAAAATTTTCTATAATATTAATCCTGGATTGGTTGTCTAACTGACTGGATATTGTTTATGATTTTTTGGAATAAAATTTAGTACACAGGATGTACCAAAAACTGAAAGGCTTGCTCAGTTGACTAAACTGAACAATTATCCATAAGGAACATTTGTTGGGAAATTAACAAAATCTCCATGCAAGTATCCTACGGTAGTATCCATTGATCAGTGAAAATTTAAACAAAGGTGCTCCAGTACTACCAAAAGTTAAAATTGTGATTTCCTCGAAATCGTTTGAGGTTAGTTTGTTTTAATGTTTGACAATTTGAATTCTGAATTGTTCTGTATATTTCATTCGAACATTTTTTTGGAAAAACGTAAATAAAAGTTTGTATTTCCATACTATGTGTATGGCATTACAAATTTATTTCATTTCATTTCATTTATTCATGCTTACATTGTACAGCTTAAAGTTCTTAAATAATTGTAGCAGTTAGTACATGAACCCTATATTAGGGCATCGCATATTGTGAGGCATGCAGTAAGAGACATTAAAAAAATAAATAAATTAAATTACATCGAATTGTCAATTAAATTGTCAAATTGTCAGAAGAAATTAAATTGTCAATAATAATATAGAATTAAAAGAAAATTAAATTAAATTGTCAACATAATAAATCATCAAAATTGAAATTAAATAGGTAACATTGTAAATATCATTGTGTAAATAATAAAATTGATAATAAGGAATTCATAAATTAGATTAATGATTAGTTTTCGATTACGAATGACTAGATTGGATCATGGAGGAACTCATTTACTGTGTAATAACACTTATTCAACAAAAGGTTTTTTACTTTATTGTAGAAGGGTTTGTCTTTAGGTTCTGCTTTAATTATTTCGGGCATTTTATTATACATTGTTGCAGCTTTATAGTGCGGACCAGTTTTTCCCATATGCATAGTTATATGTGGCAGAACCAGTGTGTTACTTCTTCTGGCACTCGTACAAAATTTGAATTCATTTATGTTTTTCCGGACAAATAAGGTGGCTTCCAATATAAATATACAGGGCAAAGGCAGTAGTAATTTATGTTGTATAAAAAATGGTTTACAGCTTTCCCTTGGCTTTATGTTAAAGAGGATTCTGATACATTTCTTCTGTAAAACGAAAATTTCATGCGAGTGTACACTGTCTCCCCACAACAAAACCCCGTACTTCATCCATGCGTAGGCATACGCGTAGTATGCAGCTCGTGACGCTTCAAGGTGTTCGTTTTAAGGGTCGACAGCGCATACGTAAATTTAGAGAGTTTTGATTTTATTTTTTGAACATGTTGCTCCCAAGTTACATGAGTATCTATTGTAATGCCTAATAAATTGAACTCGCTTACTTCTTCTATAATTAGCTTGTTTATAACAGTACTAACATCTAATTTTGATTTTTGTCTAGGTCTAAGTTGAATAAGTTTAGTTTTTTTCAAATTAATTTCTAAATTGTGATTTACTAACCAATTTTTGACATCCATAAAGCTTTTTACAACGTTTTCCCTACTATCGTGGTCATCCCTACATCCAAATAATAATGATACATCATCTGCAAACATAATACACGGTGAATTTTGTATGTTTGGTAATTCATTTATGTAAATAATAAATAAAATACATCCAACTACACTTCCTTGGGGTATCGACCAGTTTGTACATTTTATTTCAGATTGTACTGCTTTTATCATGTTCTTACCTGGATCGAAATATTCGAGTTCTACATACTGTTTACGGTTTTTTAAGTAAGACCTAAACCACCCGTGTGCCCTACCTCGAATCCCGATGTTGTATAGTTTCGATAATAGGATTTGGTGAGAAACTTTATCGTACGCTTTAGTCATGTCAAGCAATATACTAACGACATAGTATTTATTTTGTATATAGTTTAATGCCTCTTGAATATATTTAGTGATTGCTTGCGTAGTAGACCGCTGTTTACGAAAACCAAACTGATTTTTATTTAATAATCTATATTTTTCAATAAAGTTGTAAATACGTTTAAGTTTAAGTTTGGCGTTTAAGTTTGCGGTTGATAGTTTGTCTTTGAGTATTGCGAGAAAGTAAGTGCAGTGCTGCTGTACCATTTATTTTGAAATGAACTTTGTGCAAAACAAAGCAAGTCATCACGCAAAGCAAAGCTCTGTAATTATTCTTCACCACAGGTGGCGAGTCCCATATTTTTTGCCCTTTTCTGCTCACTCACTCGTATACAGGGTGTCTTTTTGCTAGCATGCACCAGAAAACGAGTTCATTACTTACTTTTTATACAATACTGAGCCGTGTAGTGCCGGCAAAGAATATTACCAACCCATCTCTACCCGTGGGTGTCGTAAAAGACGACTAAGGGCTTATGAGCCGGAATATGGGCAGCAGCATCTTTCTGGGTATTGTACCATCTTACATACTGCGGTCACCAACAACAGCGGTCGCCAGCCGCAACGTTTACAAGCGTGATGATTATGGTAAACCCTATCCAAAGTACCAGGCTTTTTTGTTGGAGTTCTGGAGGGAGCTCCTGTCCTGCAGTGGACGTTCCATGGGAAATATGATGAGCCCAAAAACGTTATAAATATCCATTCCTACTTTTATTTTGCTTATGCTTACAGTCTTCGACCAATATGAAGAGCTATGGACGGGCCATAAGGAACATCGTTTGAAAGCCGATCAAGTGAGTGCGCGCACTCACCTTGATTTAGTCGGTCTTCGGATGCTCAACGAGTAACACGTTCCCGCCTTTCTAATAAAAGAAAGCCGTCCTGTGCTTTTCCAAAGTATTCAAATAACTCAAGAAATACGAATTAATATTTAGGCGTATTAATTAATTTCACTCGTTAGTAATTATTTTTTTAGTAAAATCTAATAATTTGATAATTTTCTAGATTCAAAATATTCGCCGAAAAAATACCGACGTATGATTGAAACGGCGGCATAACCCGACCGCTCCCGACACACATTCGCTATCTCGCTCGCGCTACGGTGCGAGCGTGTGTTTCTATCTCTGTTAGGCACTGTGTGTGCATGTGATTAGGAAAACTGTAACTGTGGGTGTGCGTTTACATGTAGTTGTAGCGCGGCGTATTTTTTATTAGAGTTTTGTACGGATAAGGCCCGTCCATTCTCTTTCTATTGGTCGAAGCTTACAGTAGGCATATATACATTCCAACGTTTCTTAATTTTAGTTTGCTGATCTGGACGTTCACCGCATAGGTGACCCGAGGTTGTATTAGAAGTACACACGGCAGCAAACACGAAGAAACAAAACCAGTATAAGCTGAACCAGCGCTGCGTTATAAACGCCTGAAACCAGAGGCCCGCTCAAGGTCTTCACCGACGAGCGGCCGTGTGTACCACACAGTTTATCATAACATTCCATGAAACGCCCAGTGCAGGACAGGGAGCTCCCTTCAGACATCAAGGTTTTGCTGGAACAATGTAGAGGGTTAACATAGTCACCACACTTGTTACGTTGCGGCTGGCACCATGGACCGCGGTTGTTGGTGTCCGCAGTATGTAAGAAGGACCTTGCTGCCCATCATCCAGTTCGTAATCCCTTAGTCGCTTCTTGCGACACCTACGGGTAAGGATGGGTATCTACTATTCTGTGCTGGCACCACACGGACATTTACCAACCTACACGATATAATCATAATTTAGTACTGGTCCTAATCAGATTTTTTATGCACCCAGATTAATACCCTGTATTTTCAGTTAGAAGAATTAAGGTTTTTCACCGTAGCGTAGTGGAGTGGAATATTTCACCGAGTGTTACTGTCGAGGAAATGAGAATCAGGCCCAGGTTTACGAGTAGAAGCCAATTACAACACACGAGTTACGGATATAACCTAAGTTGCTTGTTGGTAGGGCTGCCGACTTTGCGAAACTGCATAAAAAGGTGGTTTATTTTCAATAACACTTAACTTTTTGTTTATGTTACAAGTGATCAAAGGAGCAGGTGAGCCTGGTGGTAAGTGGTCAAACCACCCGTAGCAACCATTGTCTATTAGTGACAGATAATAACATTGGTCAAGCTGAGAACTATGATGGACTGTCTCAAGTGTAGATATGTATTTTCACAGGACCCCTTTCTCTTCGAACTAAAACTGTTGCTTTAAGACAGAATAGGCAAGGCGGTGGTACTTCCCCATATAGATTTTGCACAAAAGCCCAACCACCTTCAATTTATATGTGTTGGGGATAGATATGAGCGCCGCGCCGGCGCGCCGCCGCCCCCGAACAAATTTCTTGCGCCGCCGCCGCCGCGGATTGCCACGGCGCGCCGAGCGAGGAATGAGTTATTAAATCCATACTCTTTCTTCTCTTACGCGCTATAGTTAAGATATTGATCCTACCTGCTAGATACCTAATTTGTAGCATGATTCTTAGAGAGCCCCGATTACTGAATGGTTTCAGCAATATTTTTGAAGATTACCTACGTGCAATTTTTTGTGAAATGAGGATAAGCTAACAAAACTTGTGTTTGAAAACCTGACTAAAATTAAACATTTGTTTATTTTTCCTTAAAAGTATTAGAATATTAGTACAGTCTGTTGTCCGTACAGTCAGTAATGTTAATAGTTAAAATAATTTTATCAGATTTGTTTTCATATGCCACTTTTTTTTTCATTATCACATGTAACTCATAGACATGAAAAGGCTATGTCTAACTCACACATTTCTTAAAAAAATATAGCAAAATTCGATTACTTTGACCTCTATCTAGCCCTGAAGACAAGAGATGAAGTAAACGATGGAATGGACTTTACCAAAAAAAGACACGCTTTTTTATTTTGTCAATGGGCTTACTCTTGACCTCGATCTAGTCCTGAAGACAGAGATGAGGTCAACGATGGAACGAGCTTGCCCAGAAGAAGCCTATTCACTCACGACTTGAAGAGATTCGGGTTATATAAACTGGGGAACGCTAACGCAGGAAGAAAATTCTAAAGATGTTTCAAAGCGCTTTGTGCGAATGTGCGGAATATCAACCAATATTCATAGGGGAATTTTATGCGGTGCGTCCCTCCGACCCTCAGACTCCCGATGCTAGAAGGTAGTGGTGGAATAAGCCCGTGGAGCTCTTGACCACACTCTCCAAAGTAATATCTGAAAAAAGACCGACAGACATGCAACTATGCGACGACCAGACTGTGAAACTTGATTTTTACCTCTAATGAGCTTCATCGCTAATGAGCTTCTAGGCTCTGCGATCTATCGAATCAAATGCGTCTGTTGGTATGTAGCTGAGCCATCCCAAAGGAAATCTTCATGCAGGATCGGACTTGGACTTTATATAAAACTGTAAGTTGTCGGAAAGAAGTAACGCTTAACCTTATTGAGAACGCCCCACTTTTTTGCCGCAGTTCGGGCTTTTGACTCAATGTTAGCGCCGAAGTTCAGGTTTGCACATAACTTCATGCCAAGTAGTTTGTGGCTGTCGGTAATTGGTACAGTTGTACCTCGAAAAGTAGGAACCAGATTGAATGGTGGTATGTTGACGATATAAGGGTGGAACCCTAATCCTCGTCTAGCCGCACGTAGGAGGAAGGGGAATGGTGGTATAAGGTCGTACGGTCAATCGCACGTCGGTAGAAACTTTTTCATCTCTATTAGAGCGCCATAAGGTCCAAAAGTGTTTCTACTGACGAGCTGTTGAGTGTACATTTCAGACGCACTCAACGAGATGTATTCTATAGAATACTGATAAGTACATAAGGCACTATGTGTCGGTGTTCAAGGCTCTACAGTTTCTCTGTTTCGACAAGAGTCTCATCACCAATGAGCTTCCTAGTACATTTGTCGATTGCAGTAAGATTGGCCAGCTGGTATTCTGCAGACTCATCAGTACTCCATACCGGACTTCTGTTTGAAGCACAAGCACAAGTCTGATAAGGTAGAAATGGCTGTAGAAGCTGACCCAGTGTGATGTACCACCTGGCGTTGGAGAGTATGCCAAGTTTCTTAGCTGCAGATTTGGCCAAGGACTCAATAAAATGCCAAAAGTACAGATTGGACGATAAGTGCATCATACCAAGGAGCTCGAGGTGGTCTGATATCGGTACGAATACATTTCGGAACTCTGGAGTCAGATTGAAGGGACTTCGTTTGACTGTAAAGAAACACGCCTATGTTTTGGCCGCCACAGTCAGACACTGAGTGAAGGGCCAGAAATAAACGTTCAACCATGGTCTATCGACCGACAAGATGGTATTTGTGCCACACTGGCTTTTGCATTAGGTATGTATCTATCCGTAACTGTGCTGTCGTCTGCATACCCAAAGATTTCAGGCACCAGTTTATGTGCATCAGGAATAGAGTTGCGGACAGAACGGATCCTTGAGGAACTCCGTCATCGATAGCCCTCTGATCAGACTAGCAATCTTCCAAGACCACTTGATTCAATCGTACACTCAATAAGTTTAATATCCAATTGCAAAGGCCAGGTATTTCATACGATGGAAGATTGTTTGCTTGTGTGATTTCTGTCGTAAAGTAACAGTGTTTAAACCGTTGTGTTTCGGTTTGTAGGTTAAACGAGCTACTGAAATTACCGACACATGAGATGTACCGCCTTAGTTCTCAATATGGGCAAAGCGTTTTGCTGTTTTATTAGTGTCAATTATGTCATTCATAAGACAGTGTATGCTGTGGGTGGTGGTGACCATTCACCATCAGTTGGCCCACCTGCTCGTTTACCCTCTTGTGACATAAAAATAAAGTCATTAGCTTCAAGTTATGTCACGACTTCGTTATTAAATACTCGCTCCATAGTTTTGCAGAGTATGGAGATTTCCACCGGCCTGTTCCATCACTATCAGGACATTTTTTAATCATTTAAACCATTTATTTTTGCCACAACACATATTAGGTTAAAAATATTCAAAATTGTCAAATTACAATATTCAGTATTTTTGAGAACCATTTTAATTTATTTTGGTACATATTTCCAAATTTTAAAAGAAAGTAAGGAATTAAGTATTTTTGTGCCAACCCTATATGGTTTTTACGATTTCCGGTCATTTCTTACAAAAAAATGCTTTGGAGGTTACGCCGCCGATTTCGCCGCCGCCGCCGACCCTAAAAAGTCGGCGCGCCGCCGCCGACCTTATAGCCATCGGCGCTCATATCTAGTTGGGGACTTCGTAATATATGGTCAGATCGAAAAATTGCAACCGCAGGCTGAATTCAAAACTACGTGTTAATTGCTTATACCCAAGACGCAACCAACTACGGTCGAAATAATGTAGTTTGATTAGAATGACAGTAGTTTGAGAGCAGAACAGAGTAATACGTAAAATATTGGAGCGACAGAGACACGTACTGTTTCGTCCTGCTCTCACGCATAGCTCAAGCTATATTATTTCAAGTGTAAGCGACTTTGGCTGTGTCTGGTTTTCAGCGGTGATTATAGAGATTTGGATAGAGGTCATTAAGGGGCTGATAAGAGCTGAATTACCTCCCTTTCTAACAAAGGTCAGAATGCGCGTGCTAGAACGGAGCGGATTCGCGCTGTTTTACGTTTTTCGCTCATTTTTGCATTTTTCTCAAAATCTGTACCCATAATATTAATTATCAAATAGCTTTATTATTATGCATAATGTATTGAATAATGTGTAAAAGTTTTGGCATCATACATTCATGGGTACTTAAGAAAAACGGTTTAAAACCAAAAAAAAGAGGTAATTTTGGATTTTTTTATGGCGTACAAAATGTATTAAACCGTGTTTCGGAGTCGAACATATTCTTGGAAAAATGCTTAATTATTACATAATTTTTTTTCACGGCCACTTTTCGTTAAACACCTGCTCAAGTGAAGCGTATTTAGCTCCTATCAGCCCCTTAAACTTTCTCCTAAATCACTTCTTTGGCGATATGTAAGTTTTTTTGGGCATTTTGAAGACAAATATCTTTTTATTTACTCAGTATCTTGCCGTGATTTTGAGGTACATGTGTTTCTTGACCATTCAAGTGAGGGAATCACCAAGACCAAAACATGATTAGTGAAAATCGACTCGATAAAATAAAAATCCATAGTTGCCTCTTCAATTTTAATTTATTCCTCTTTTTGTGGAATCTGAGGTGTTTCAAGTAGTGAAATTAAGTATTCAGAAAGGTATTTGTAGTTGCTAGGGTTTGCCCAACCTAAAATTTTATTTTATTACTTAGTGTTTAATTTTTAAAAATAATATATTCAATAGCTGACAATTATATTTAAAATGACTATACATCATAATATGTTGTTAATATTAATAATTTTTGTATGCATTTCTGTTACTTCCTATCCTTACTTTTGTTTTAAATTTGTATGTAAAATCATTGTATTATCTAATGCTTCTTTCTAAATTTCTATTATTATTTACTATTATTATATAGGTCCCTCTCTTCTTGACTCTGGGTGGGCTTAAAATCAGCCACTAGCTGTGCCCATGCCATTTTCTCAAATGTTTTGTTTTCTTGACATACTGATGTTATTTGGAATTGAGAAATAAATGATTTTGTATTTGTATTTTTGTAAAAGTCGATATTTTATATCAGGCGCTTACGTCATTTAGTTTTGGTAGCACGCACAGTATATCTGTCGCAATCTAATGCGTTGCGCATTGCGCACTTTATCCCTTTCTTTCAAGCGAAAAGACTGGGCCCGCTGTGAAATATCTATCTTTTCCCATATCCTCTTAAATCGAAACTACTTTTATTTAAAAAAGTATATTTTAAATTTTTTCTCACCCCTAAGCATCATCGTAGGTACTTTACTTTACACCCTTTATACTTGATTGCTCAGTTTGCATGGACAAGCTGTTATATAAGTGTTTTTTATATATTATTATTCAGTTATATGTTTGTAAGGATTTGTTTAATTTTATTCTTTATTCAATCGATCATGCCCTCTTTGTGCCAGCCTCTGTATACGATAATCTCGTTTCTATGCCCATCAAAACACGAAATCTCTTTCAATACCACATTTTACGAGTAAATGATTGACTTAGCATTGTAGTCGACAATCAAAACCTCATTTATTCGACCAGCAAGTAATAAAACAATGAATTAGTGCCGTAACCCGCTGCTTGGTCCCATAATAGCGTAATAGTGGTTCGAAATATTACATCTGATCACGCATAGTCAGGGTTGCAACATCTATCATTATTTCCTCCGATTTTTTTTTTCTCCAGAATAAGTGGGGTGATTCTTCACATGAAACTGGACAGCTGTACCTAAAAAAACATAAATCGAAACACGTAAAAAATAATAATTTTGACCTCCCATTCAATGTTCGCCACGCTAATTCAAATTCTATGGAAATCGTTTAAGAAATATCTGAATAACCTCTACCTCTGTAGAGTAGTTGCTACCTACGCCGCCGTAGCATATTATGTAGCTAACGTAGCATGTAGCCAACGCGTAGCCGCGCGTAGCTCTTTTCGTTATACGCAAGCTAATAAAACCAAAGTAGCTTACTTATCTACGTTTATCTCCAAGCTCTAGAGAAATGGTTGAAATTTTGTCAAATAATAAAATAAATAAATAAAATAAATCTTTACAAAATTGTTTGCGATTAAACTATTTTGCCTAACATTTGTAGTAGCGAATGGCAAAGCTTTTTTATGCTTGGTAGGCTAGCATTTGACTCCAATCTCACCAGGTGGTATGTGACGATGGGGTCAAAGATAGCATGCTAACCTATACATATATAGGGTGACTTTTAATTAGTTCTTGATAGCAAAAGATATGCATGTACTCATGATACTAAACAACTTTGACCTCCCTTACAAAATGCGCTATCAGCTGATGCAGTTTCTATGGGAGGTCAAAACTTGATTTTCGTATTTCGACCTATGGTCCTTGGGGAAAGGTGTTCAGTATCATGAGTAATTAAAAGTTACCCTATAATGCCTGCTCACTCTCGCCTTTAGAAGATCCAGATTACTCGTATATTGTTCGGGGAACAAAGGGACTCTACCCTAAAAAAAGGGCGAGTTGCACTCCGGGAGTGCCGGCAGAAGTGAAAACTTGCATTTTTAAATAATATGCTTTTTGAATAAAGGCCAGGTTAAAAGTACCCTAAACCGACGAGCATGTATGAAAGGATTGATGAAAGAACAGGAAGCAAGGAAAGTATGTCAAGATCGTAGCAGGTGGAGAACTGTGGTCTCTGCCTACCCCGACGAGAACAAGGCGTGATATTATGTTATGTATGTATGTATGCTTTTTATAAGGGTCAATCGCGCCATTGCTCGCGTACTTCATTGATGTCACTAAAACCCGTATTGTAATAACAATACGGTTAACAGTTGACGCTTTTTCGATCAGGCTACGGATCTGACGCGACATCTGACGCGAGTTTAAAATTTTTTACCCATCTAAAAAAGTGCCAAGCGCCGCTAAAGAAGTTTTCACTTCAAAACTCTACCATGCTCTAACATTCTCTTTCTTTTTCCTTCAAAAAGCAACTAAAAAAATCGTCATCATCAGCGCGCAACGACTTCCCAATAAACTCCGATCTTTACACTTTCGCTACAAACCCGATGGTCCATTAAATTTGCATCCGAACATTTTACACACTTTTTGTGGGCGTCGTGTAAAAATACACGGCCGGCGCGCTGTTAAACCAGTGTAAAAGTGCCGTAAAGAGAACCGAATCTGCTCGTTGATTAAGGGAGATGGAGGTTCATGTTATTTACGGCTATCACGAACTTGGTTTTAAAGTCATTTTAAGGTTTTAAGTCGTACAGACTATCGACTAGTGTTGTCCAATAATCGATGGAGAATCGATTAATAATCGATACATATTTTATTTTTTTATAATCTTAATATCGATTTCCTAATCGATACTATTGATATGATCTGAGCAATCGATATCAATATCTCGGTCAATATAATCGATTAAAATTGACCAATTAACCAATATAATCCATTAAATCGATACTTCAATTTGTGACTGCTACTATAGTATCGATATAATCGATTACATTGCAGTAATCGATACAATTGGTCTATCGGTTTCGATATAAATATTGCTTAGTCTGTGTCTTTTGATACTGATAGGTCGATACTACGGATAGTTCCGATATAATCATATTTAAAAGAGCGCGTGGGTTTTTATTGTCGCTTCTATTTTCCCACTACGGCGCCACATTGTTTGTGAAGCGATGTAGTTTAGCTGACGTCATTAAGAGATTTTAATATCCAACAATGAGTAAACGATTTTGACTTTGACTTAATCGATTATATCGATATTATTACACATATGTACCACATCCATACATCGATTTTTTCGATTATTTTATGAAATTATTCGATTATAAACGATTAATCGATTATAATCGATTAAATTGTTCGTGCTATTAATATCGATTCTTTCTATTGTATCGATAGTATCGATCGATAATCGATAACATGAATTATGTTTGGTCAAGGGTATCGATTAATTGTTAATCGATTATTGGGCAACACTACTATCGACTGTTTCGCACTAAACTTCTGTAGCTACATTACAGCTTGCTAACATGATTGCACAGTCATCATATAATGTCCTGTAAAAAGGCCACCACTGGACTCCTCTA
The DNA here is from genome assembly GCA_947532105.1 of Athrips mouffetella. Classification (NCBI taxonomy): domain Eukaryota; kingdom Metazoa; phylum Arthropoda; class Insecta; order Lepidoptera; family Gelechiidae; genus Athrips; species Athrips mouffetella. Next base: position 33,624,610 of record OX383957.1, on the reverse strand, counting down.
TTCCTGTCCAACTTCCCTCAAAGGATGAAAAATTCGTGATACATCGGTTGTTCTTTGGTGTGTTTGGTAGTGAGCCTGACTTTCACGCCGGGGCCGCGGGTTCGATCCCCGCCCAGGGTAAACATTTGTGTGATGAAGGCAAGTGTTTTGTTCTATGTCTGGGAGTTATATATCTCTTAGACGCCGACACAATATGTGGGAAGAGATTGCGTGGTGACGGGCGTACAATGGACAAGGGCCTACAGTGAATGTATGCATTGGCTACTTCAGCGCCGTTATCTCATTTTAAATACGCATTCTGCAACCGACGGTTCATCAGTCGTAAAACATTATACTCTTGTAACTACTAACACAATACAAAAGAGAACAGTAAACCAAGGCACTCTATCCTCATAGTTCTATCAAAGAATATTGTTTGGATCTTCTTCATACAAAGCGATACGAGATAGTCTAAGATCCTACCGAAAAATTCTGCAGCTCTCTCTTATTTTATACAATAAATGGAAGTATTTTCACTAGGGTTTACATAATATTGTCGTAGGGTAGGGCTGCCTAGCAAAATATTTCCGAAAGTACCTTTACTATGACAATTTTTTACAATATTGTGCACCCACTTGTTATTCTAGTAAGTAAACGAAAAATAAATAAATGGTACAGCAGCACTGCACTTACTTTCTCGCAATACTCAAGGAAAAACTATCAACCGCTAACTTAAATTTATAATGCCATACACATAGTATAGAAATACAAACTTTTATTTACGTTTTTCCAAAAAAATGTTCGAATGAAATATACAGATCAATTCAGAATCAAATTGTCAAACATTAAAACAAACAAACCTCAAACGATTTCGAGTAAATCACATGTTGAACTTTTGGTAGTACTGGGACACCCTTTATATGAATTTTCACAGATCAATGGATACTACCGTAGGATACTTGCATGGAGATTTTTTAAATTTCCCAACACATGTTCCTTATGGATAATTGTTCAGTTTAGTCTACTGAGCAAGCCCTTTTAGTTTTTGGTACACCCTGTGTACTAAATATTATTCAAAAAAACCATCAATAATATCCAGTCAGGTAGACAACCAATCCAGGATTAATATTATAGAAAATTTTAATAAACTCAATGGAACCAATTTTGGGTAAATCACATATTTACGATTTGGTGGTACAGGAACACCCCTTATATGAAATTACACAGATCAATTGATACTGACGCAAGATATCTTACATGGAGATGCTTGGTCATGCAAAGTATTATCAAGATTCTATGAGCCGTTTTTGAGAAAATTTCAATTTTTCATTTTCGTTGTATGACAGCTACCCTCAAAATGAGAGCCAGCAAGAAACCACTTAGAACCCTTCGATGGATTTTCATAAAACTCCTAAATTCAAAATATGGTGTGAATCGGACCATTCGTTTAGCCGCTAGGTCAAAGCGTGACGGACAGACCGACCGACGGACCGACCGACCGACCGACCGACCGACGGACGGACATTTTTGGAAGACTTGTTTTTTATGATGTATAAGTGATATAGAACACATTTTTGAGAAAATTAGAAAAACTTTTTTTTCACGAATACAATACCTTTCTCGCTCCACTCGAAAGTAACAACCGGTCAAGTGCGTGGCGGGCCACGTTTTGCTAATGTTCAGCGAGGTCCTAGCGCCTGATTGCTATTGCTATTTTTATTATTCCCAGTTTTTTTTTTTTATTTCAAGATTTTATTTTACCACTTTGTACATATTTCTAGTACTAAGGGTCTTAACGTTATGGGCTAAAAAAAATTAAATTTTGTAATTGATCGACGCGCTAAGAAGAAGAAGAAGGGTCTTTAAGCTAAGCCGCGGACAGACAGAAAGACATAATGCAACTATAAGGATCCCTGTTGACTACGGAACCCTAAAATTTACTCACGATTTCACTCGCGCGTAAAACGCCTCATCCGGACGCAATATATGTAGCTCTAGTATCTCGGCAACGCGCAAGTGCCTACGCGCGAGTAATAAAGGTTAATGGAATGCCATGATGTACAGATAGATGCAGATTTTGATGGTGGGATCTTATGCTAAGATATCGTGGTAAACCGCACATAAAGACACTTTTATACGACTGCTAATATAAAGTGAGATCGTAAAAATATGATGGTTGCTATTGTGTACTTATTTTGTACTTTGTTGATACTAAAAATGTGATTGCCTAGGACATAGACGAAATGCTGCAACTAAGAAGAAACCGTTTTAACAAATAAAACCCGTTCAAGAACCTAGTTTTAGACAACAAATGGCTAAAGAGTGGATTAGTTACTCTGCCTGCATCTGTGTTTCCGAGTTCATATCACCCGAATCTTATTCATCTCGCGAATGAAGAGGCTTCTTCTAGGCAAACTCGTCCCATCGTCGACCTCATCTCAGTTCTCAAGACTAGATCGAGGTCAAGAGTAAGCCAGTAAATGGACAATAAAAAAATTCCTTTCAAAAATTCTAAACAGTTCCTTAAGAATAGCAGCCTTCGCGAACGTTTCTACACCAAAAGGTTTGTTATGTAGAAAGAAATATAATTCTAAAATGTAGAGGAATAAGAGACAATTAAACTTTCATCAGATTTTACACGAACTTCTTAAGACCCTGTAGATATAAAGATGTTATTGGCTTTTGCATACTTTCGTAAACCCACAAAAAACACCATAAAATACCATTCATACGTAAAGTCGAAGGCTCTCCATCATAGTACACCCATTAAAGGTTACAGGGCTAATATTTGGCAGCTGAAAGGGTCATAAAAGTAAGTTATGTGACGCGTACGTCTTTGCTCTTTGTCCTCAGATTTATTCCTTGCATTATCTTTTTACTGACCCGCGAGTGTACTTAGACTTGATTTAACCTTACGTACACTAAACAGCACGTCAGTAGAAACACTTTTGAACCTTTAGACGTGGTAATAGAATCGAAAAGTTTCTACTGACGTGCGATTTTACCGTACAGTTTGTGAGGTATTTGGCGCAGTCAGTATATAGGATTTAAATTTTATAGTTTCTGGTCGTACTGTGTAATTATATAGCGTTTGAGTGATAGTTGCTCTTTCTATCAAATCTCGAAAGCAAAGCAACGTTGACAGTGGTCATAAAGTCATACCCAGGATGGATGACAGCTAGAGGTAAAACCACTCAAATATATTTTTTGTGTTTCGGAAGGCAAGTTAAGAATTGGTCCCGGCTGTTATCACTACTTATCACTGATACTAGTCGTCAAGCCAAGAGGCTATTTAGCAAAATCTGGCACAGCCTAACCTAGAATATGGTCTGGTTTACCCACTGGGTTGCGGAGGTCAACTATGCATCTTTAAAACAATCTGTTCTTAAAAGAATTTGGTACAGCGAAGCGGTTTGAAACAGCATGGTAGCATATTTAAAGCTGTTCTAAATCTCCGTAAATGTGATATTTGCCGTGCTACTTGAATTATTTAAATAGGTACAACAGATCCTAAATATTTGAAAGTTTCATTATTATTTTCTTAATCAGTTCAAGGAATCATGTTTTCAGAGTCTTATTACGTGAAAAGCAATTATTTAATTAATTTTGGTCTACTGGTTCTTTTAAAAGACTTTATATTATGAGGTCATGACAAAATTTGAAACGATCTCCAAATTGGATGAATCTTGGTTTAATGGATAGAGTATGACTCTATTAAGATAAATATTTTGGTCTGCCTGCACACAGTGTTGCAGTTGCAAAAATATGACGCCTGAAAAACGTTTTATAGTTTCCAAACCAAGAAAGTACTACTTGTAGTCAAGAGAACTGCGTAAAAACTGTTTAAATATTCAATTGCGTTAGGGGGCACTACCCGTTCAAAGATGGTTTATAGTATCGAAAATAATACGATGAGCTAAAAGGCTGAAAATTATATCCAAGAAAGAACTAGTTATGCTCATAAGAACTTTGTAAAAACTGACCAAAAATTTGGATCCGATGAGGAGTAATGTCTATTTAAAGTTATACAGCGTAAAATGCAAGGTGTCACAATCTCAAATTAATAAACTCCATGACCTTTAGAAAATTGCGCTTTTTAAAGCTTTTCTATTTACTTAGGAATTAATGAAAATAAAACAATAATGGACAGGCTTCGTTTCCATTAGCTTCTCTTACCAACGAGCTTCAAGACTCTACGTGATACCAAATCCAGAGGTTGAAGTTAGGATTTGACTAAAACATCACAAAATTTTGCTGAATCGTTTCGCTATCGTCCGTGCCTCACTCAGCAGGGCTCACTGAAAACCAGCGTCGCAGCCTGCGGCTTTTGCTGAGTGAGTCCCTTTTTAGTACTGTAGCCCGTGGACATATTCATATTATTTTATTTGGTAATAATATATATTACATGTCAAAAAAAAACACATTAAAACATTTAAATTACGAAAAAGGTTACCGTTTGTCTTTGTGAAATTGTTATAGATTTCGCCATTTCACATACTAAAAGCGAAGTCTTAAAGATCGTAACCCGCCGTAACCATACATAGTGACCAAACTATAATTCCATATATGTTAGTTATACATTGTTTCGTTATTGTCATGTTGTACAGCTTTGTTGAATTACCATACGTAATAATAAGATTATGGAAATTTGCCAAAACAAATTTAAGACCAAATGAGTCTTAAAATTTGAACCGGCCACAGAAATAGTCTTAAAATAGGTATATATACCTATTGTAAGACTATTTCTTATATGCTTTGTTCAGAGGGTCTATTAACAGATGTATAAATTTGAAACGGTAACTCATAAATGTAAATTATTGTCAATATGGCCGGACTACATCACTCGTCACTATATCTTTAAGACCTCGCTATTAGTATGTGAAATGGTGAAAACTATAACAATTTCACAAAGACAAACGGTAACCTTTTTCTTAATTTAAATGTCCGAGGACTACAGTACTACTTATCACTGCCGATGTCACAGCACTGTATTTTTTTTCATCTTTTGTATTTTACCCACAAGATAATATTTCCTTGATGTTGCTACGCATTTATTGTATTTTTATAGTTGTGTTGTGATGTCCTAGTGTTAATAAAAATTTCTGATGTCTGAATCGGATCTGTGTTGTACACTGTACTCAAAGTTAGACAGGCGTGAAGTATCACTGAACCCTATTGAAGATACCCCACTTTTTTGCCGAAGTTTGGGCTTTCGATTCGTTGTTGGTACCAAAACAGTTCATATTTGTCAAGACGCTTGAAGCATAGGGCTTAATAATAAATATTTCTTTTATTGTGAACGTAATGTACTTTGTTAAAAGCAATGAAAAGTTGAAATGTCAGACAGGGTACTTAGGGTATACAGGTTCGTGGCCAATTAAAATATTTCAGTTAAATCTTGAGCTAAGTGACCTGAGCTTGACTTTGCACACATCAAAGTTTAAATTAGTCGCTAGCTAAGTACCTGTACTGTACCTGTTCAAAAACACATCTCTATCAAATTAATTACTCTATTGTTATAAGCAATATAAATGTTTTTTTAAATGAGCTACTATTATGATAAATTTTAGCTCTATTTTAATCAAAACGAAATTCTGGGGCAGTATGTAAGAAAATTCGCCAGTTATAAAATTAAATATGAAAATTGGTGTTATATTCATACAGGCTAGTTATGAAAATCCATCAACTAAACCATAAAATCATGAGTTTGCAGATAGATTTATACACGTGCGCAAATTGATGGTTGGGCTGCTGTTTATCCTATACTATTAAACGAGCAATATTTATATATTTGTAATTGGTTTTTCGAAAACGGCTCTAACGATTTCGATGAAATTTACCATATGGGGGTTTTGGGGGCAAAAAATCGATCTAGCTATGTCTCATGTCTGGAAAAATTCGTTTTCCCCGTGTTTTTGAGCATTTTGTAAATTTGGCGTTTTAGACAGAAACTGACAGCGTCATCTGTTGGTGATTAGCATAGCTTGCCCACCCGATGATATTTTCAGGTTGTGGCGGCTTTTATAGAGCGAAACTCGGTCGACCAGGTATCAGTTTTACTCCGCAGTGTTTGTATAAAGTCTTCTCCGAATAGAATGAAATAGACGATAATCGTTTTTATTTGGTTTACAACATCACATTATATTTTGTACTTTTCGTATTCGAATATATATTTTTTTAAAAAAACATCATCAAGATGGTATAGGTAGTTAGGAGATACGAACCATTCCCCGCCAGACTACACTAGTAGAAGGAGACGTTTTGGAGCCACTGTTTCTGCCATTTGGACGCAATCCAATGTACATACAAATGATATTCATTCTGCGGTAAAAGTCCACATAAAACTGTTTGTTTTTTATAAACAGACTCCTTAAAAACCGCTTAATGGTCTCTTCGTGGTGCTTTTATTTTTCAGTGCTACTTTTAGTGTCATTTTCTGGTCTAGAACGCTTTGTGGAAGTGCCGCAGCAAGGTATTGAATTTTAAACATAGCACTGCGTAAATTTTTAATATTCAACATCTGTGACTCTGTGCTATTGTTTTTCATCTTTCTGCTACTTTTTACCTTTATGTCCCTAAGAAAAACCTTAAATAATTATACCGCTCTCCAAAATTTCCCATTCTTATTTACCAAGAATTTTTTTTAAATTTCCACTAGTTTTCAATCACTAGTTATCAGCAACTAAAAGCTACCATATTTTATCAAAAACATTACTTAGTATTGGTATTGACTCTTAAAACTCTTAAAAAAATAAATGTTTGTTTCTGTTAGCCTTTGGAGCACTTCGGCAATATCTTTCGCAACCTCAGTTGGCAACTTACAACTTACAACAATTTTTGCTAGCGCTACAGAAATTCCTCATTATCATCCGATCGTTTTCGGTCATGGCGACCGCTGTCAACTCTTACATAGGTTTGTGGTGTTGATGTGTCCTTATTTGACTTATGTTCCAACTTCTTTGCAGTATACTCACGTGCACATTGAGGGCACGACCCAGCATGAACCCCGGGTCTAATGCCCGGGGAGAAGACGCCCAGGTAAGAGGGATTCCTTCACATCTGTACTCGCGACCCACGTAGAAGATCGTATGAACTTGAGGGCACGTCAAAGTTTGCAAAGTTGTAAGATATGGTCGCTGGTGGTCGCGCCTTAAGTTCGTCGCGCTTAGTGACGAGGTCTAATAAGCGCTGCTGTTGAAATCATCGGTCTTAGTTTTGACCAAATACCTCCATTATGGTCTGTGCACCACCAAATCCTCCTATTGCGATGGCTCAATTACACATATTTTTAAATGTCGTTTAAGAATGTCCTTGTTTATCTGGAGAAAATACACAAAGACCAAAGTTACCTGTGGTCACAGGCAACGCCATTTTTGTATTTACTTGCTCTTTAAAAATTTTTTTCTTATAACTTTGTCTTTGTATGTATAGCCACTTACAGTCAGAGAAAAAAAAAGAAAATAAAATTTTAATGTTGGTGTTGAGACAAGACAATGTATAAGGGTGTGTGCTCCTACATAAGTAAAAGGAAAATGCTCACAGGTGCGATCGTTTGAGGAAAATTATTGTATTTAATTAAAACCCGTGTAGCCCTTGAGCGATTTCTCTTCTCGTAAAAGGATTATTGTAACAGATGAGGATATACAGGGTGTTAATTTAATTGCGTGCCATAGCTTAAGGGGTGTTTCAGTTACGATAAAGGAACACAAAAAAAATATTTAAAAAAATCCTACTGAAAAAAAATTAAAACTGCATTGAAACTTAACTAACGCGGAGCAACGTCGCTAGCGCGCGAGTATCAGTGAATAAGGTAGGCACATCATCATATCAGCCGAAAGACGTCCACTGCTGGACATAGGCCTCCCCTAAAGATCTCCATGACGACTACATAACTGAAACTCTTTCGCGCGCTTTTGATAGCGCGCCCATTCGCGCGGTCTTTGCCCTCCGCGTTAGTTTAGTTTCAATGGAGTTTGAATTTTTTTTTAGTAGGATTTTTTTAAATAATTTTTTTGAGTTTCTTTATCGTAACTGAACAACCCCTTAAGCTATGGCACGCAATCAAATTAACACCCTGTATACCTGTATTTATTTTGGAAAAGGTTCCGTTTGAGGCAAGGGCGGAGTCTAAAGCATGGTTAACTAATTGACGTACGAAACTCAAAACAGTACAAAAAAAAATTTTAAGCAACCCCCGATGCAAAAACGACCCATGCTATAGTAGTTTATGCCGCTGTCAAGTAAAAATAGTCATTGCAACATGAGTGCTTGTTTGTGACATGAGGCGCAGCCGAATGTCACAATAGACAGCACAAATGTTATAACGACTAGTTTGTAATCAGTGGCATACATTACTTTTTCTACGACTATAAAAATCATTAAGAAAATAACGTACCTAATTTATATATATTATATAGATATATACCTGTATTTATTTTGGAAAAGGTTCCGTTTGAGGCAAGGCGGTGTCTAACTAATTTGACGTATGAAAGTAAAAACAAAACAAAATTAAAAGCAAACCCCGCAAAAACAACCCCTGCAAAGAGTTTAAAATAATATTTTCAAATTATGGTTAACCTTTAAGTGCGTTCGGGGACCGCCAAATAAACCCGACGACTAAATCCATATTGATGTTTATTTTGTTTTTGCTTCAAGTTTACTATTTTTTTACTTCGCAATTCCCCGACGCACTTAAAGGTCTATAATTTGAAAATATTATCTTAAACTATTTGCAGCAGTTGTTTTTGCGTCGGGGGAAACTTACTTTTGGACTTTATGTCAAGGTAATAGAGTTGAAAAAGTTTCTACTGACGTGCGGTTGACCGTATTAAGGGAAGGGGTAAATACAACGTGAATTTTCATTGGTTTTGCTTCCGAAGCCCAATTATTCTTTTTAGGGTTCCGATACCAAAATGGTAAAAAAAAGGAACCCTTATGGTGCCGCTCTGTCTGTCCGTCTGTCTGTCACACCTCTATATCTCAGCAACCACTTACGCTATCGAGCTGAAATTTGGAATAGTTTTAGAATATAGTTGCCCAACTTAATTGCACATGAAATTTTTTTGAAAAAAGTATGATTATTAATGTAAAGGGGGCCAAAATAGGGGGGGCCAAATTTCAAATTGTCGCTACTAGGTCGAGTGGGGTATCATATGAAAGGGCTTTACTTGTACATTTTAAAATATATTTTTGTATTTTTTTAAGTTTCTTAGTTTTCAAGTTATGATGAAAAATGTCAAAAAAAATACCATTCCCCCCCCCTTATCTCCGAAGTTTGAGTAAGGGAAAATCTGAATTAATTACAGTTGACAGAGGTTTATGTAAACTTTACAGCAAAAATAAAACGATCTTTCTAAGTTGCACAGTTTTTCAGAAATCTGCAAAAAACCTTTACAAACAAATTTAGTTTTGCGGTCCTGAAAATGGACTTTATTGCTTCCAAAAATACTATAGGTATATCGGAACCCTCGGCGCGCGAGTCCGACTCGCACTTGACCGGTTTTTTTGTTTTTTATTGTCAATGTTCTTTGATCTTGATCTAGTTTTGAAGACAGATGTGAGGTCGACGATGGAACAAGATTGCCTAGAAGAAGCCTATTCACTCGCGACTTAAAATTGCTTCGGGTTATATGAACTCGGGAACACATATGCAGGCAGAGAATTCTACTCTTTAGCCGTGCGCATTATAAACGATATTTCGAAGTGCTCATGCGAATGTGTGGAATATCAACCAATTATAGGTGATATTCTGCGTTGCGTCTGGACTCCCGATGGTAGAAGGGAGATGGTAGAGTAGGCTCGTGGAGCTTTTGAGCACACTCTCCGAATTACAATATGTAAATACCCACAGACATGCAACTTTGCGACGGTGGGCCAGACTGTGAAACTGGGTTTTCACCAGCATATCATCACCAACGATATTCTTGGCACTGCGATCTATCGAGTCTTCTAATGAAATCTAGAAACTTTCCCGATGAAATAAATGTTTACATGAAAAAATAATATCTTCTCTCCATACTAAAGTGGTTACGTGATCGCGTGCCAGGCCTGTCTCTGGCCCTACAAAATAAACGTGGGCACATAGCCTATTATCCTAGAAAGTATGTAAACAAAATGCTTTTTTAAAGACAAAATAAGAATTGTTTGGTAATCCAAAGGGGTGAAAGCACCTCGTGGGAAAGACCCGTCGTAATATAAGTAATCATGGCTCGAATACCTAATGCCCGGGATTTTTGAGGAAATTTTTGGGACACTTACCCTACGGTGAATATCATGAATATCATCAACAAAGGGTATATTTTATCCTCGCTGTGTGTCGTGTGAAATGATGAGTGAATTAAAATTTAATTAGTGTGCGTAAGCTCGCACCTGTGGTAGTTAACCTAGTTGGGAGACTTGTTTCAAAATTCAGGGTAGAGCAGTACGTAAGGCCACAATCACTCCTTCCTAAATTCAGAAACTATTTCGGTATACATAGCTTGTTGAAGTAATGATATTGAAATTAACATAACCAAGCCTCCCAGCAATGTATGCCGCATTTGTGTTTGAATTTAGGAACAGCGGCTTTAGGACGACAATCAAGAACAGATAGGTGGCGGGTGGCGGTAAATCTTTACTTATATAGTTTTTAGGGTTCCTTAGTCAACAAGGAACTCATATAGTTTCGTCATGTCCGTCCGTCTGTCTGTCCGCGGCTTAGCTCAGAGACCCTTCGTACAAGAAAGCTGAAATTTAGTATGGATATGTATTTCATTCACGTCGAAAAATGGTAAAATAAAATATAAGAAAATATTTTTTTAGGGTACCTCCCCTACAAGTAAAGTGGGGGTGGTGCATAGTTTATCTTTGCCTATTGAGATTGTTGGTGTTGTTTACTTTATTTGTTTATTTTGGATATATTAGTTGTACTACATTGAGGACATTACATGTTTTTTTTGTAGCCGTCGAATAGAAGGACCTGGTTACCCATAGGACAGCGTATCCTGGTTTAGGAACCAGGAACGACTATACCTGTATACGAGTACACACAGCCGGCTAGAAACATGGTCTACCACCTCGGTTGGAGGTATTTGATGACTGACAGTGCTGCTTCACGGCAGAAATAAGCAAAGTCCCCAAGAAGACTTTTGACAAAATCCTTACCACTACTAGGTGATTCAAAAGTCGTATTATTATTATATTAGTGTTACTGTGTAGTCGACACGAAAAGAAAAAAAGTTCCAAAGATTCAAAAATCACTGATATTGTCGCTATTAGTAGTAGTAATCGCTAGTTCCGTACCTCAAAAAGAAGAAAAAATGGAATCCTTATAGGATCACTTTGTTGTCCGTCTGCCTACCTGCCTGTCTATCAACACCCTTTTTCTCACGAATGGGTAAAGGTATCTAGTTGAAATTAATATCATAATTAATACCAGTCAATTAATATCTGTGCGATCGAATCAGAAATGAGGAGATCCGCAGAAGAATTAAAGTAACTGACATGGCCTTGAGAAAAGCTAAACTAAAGTGGCAGTGGGCAGGGCACTTTGCAAGAAGAACTGATGGCCGATGGGGCGTAAGGGTCCTAGAGTGGCGACCACGTACCGGAAGACGAAGCGTTGGCAGCCCCCCACAAGGTGGACCGACGATCTGATCAAGTTCGCGGGAAGCCGCTGGATGTGAGCAGCGCAGGACCGGTCGTCATGGAGATCTTTAGGCATATGTCCGGCACGTCGTCTTGGACGTCTTTCGGCTGATATGATGATGATGAATGGGTTTATGGCCCTAGAAGGTATGAAAATTTCAAGCTTCTAAGAAAACACAACCAAAAGATAGTGCCAATTATGTACCCATCTTCATACATTAATGAACTAATCCAAAACCTATAGGGTACTTTCCGTTGATTTGAAGCTAGGTCTTATAGCACAAGCGAAAGAAAGAGTCTAAAATCATTAAATATTACAACTTTTTTCATTCAAGTACATTTACATTAAAGAGGGGTCAAGTTTGGGTGGACGTGGAGTTTTTAAACTGAAAGGGAAAAAGCTTGTGGTATACCCATAGATATCGTTTCTGTAATCTGTGGGTATACCATATTGTAGACTAGTGTATTTACCTGTAAACAGCTTCCGATTCTTTGTATCATTTTCCTGTTATTATTTTGAACTTATTAAGAGTTCGATAAAGCGTTTAAAGGTCAGGTTGATAATATAAGGAAAACACCTTTAAAAATAAAGATAAGACATTCCTAGTATTACTAACGAGGAAAGAAAGATGTTTTTTTCTCTAATTGACCTTTAACGATATCATTATTACACAGGGTTTTAAAAAATTGTGTAAAAGCTGCAGAGCCTTGAACACCGTCTCAAAGTGACTTGACTGTCAATTTTTTTTAAAATGAATGATCTATTGTATCCTCTGACATGATGATCAGAGACGTTGTCATTCGAACACATACTTCAAAGCATGCATTCTATTTTTAGTTTCATGGTCCATAATAGGTTAATAGGTTATCCGGGTTGCCGGACTCCGGATTTTCGTACAGGATTTGCTTGTCGGTTAGTACACATTTCGGTGAGTGTGTTTCTGATATGCACGACCTGGTACCACTACCCCCCTCCCTCTTGCGTGGGACTAGAGGAGGGTTGGGGTTCCATCCCTTTGTCGTCGACATACCACCTATTCTTACAAAGCGCTTTGATGATTTTTAGGGTTCCGTAGCCAAATGGCAAAAAACGGAACCCTTATAGATTCGTCATGTCTGTCTGTCTGTCCGTCCGTATGTCACAGCCACTTTTCTCCGAAACTATACGAGCTATACTGTTGTAACTTGGTAAGTAGATGTATTCTGTAAACCGCATTAAGATTTTTACAAAAAAATATAAAAAAAAACAATAAATTTTAGGGTTCCCCATACTTGAAACTGAAACTCAAAAATTTTTTCATCAAACCCATACGTGTGGGGTATTGATGGATAGGTCTTCAAAAATGATATTGAGGTTTCTAATATCATTTTTTTCTAAACTGAATAGTTTGCGCGAGAGACACTTCCAAATTGGTAAAATGTGTCCCCCCCCCCCGTAACTTCTAAAATAAGAGAATGATAAAAATAAAAATAAATATATGATTTACATTACCATGCAAACTTCCAACGAAAATTGGTTTGAACGAGATCTAGTAAGTAGTTTTTTTTAATACGTCATAAATCGTAAACCGCAATTTACCTTTCATTCTATCAACTCAAATATAAATTTTAGTTACTTACATCACATACGAGTAATAAAGTTTTTTAGCAATAAAAATATCATAACTTTTACTTTTATACGTACAGGTTTATACGGAGCCCTCAGTGCGCGAGTCCGACTCGCACTTGGCCGGTTTTTTCATTCTTAATGCAAACAACTAAGGAGTAAACTCCCTGCTGATCTTTTCCCCGAACAATATAATTTGGATCTTTTCAAGGCTAGAGTGAATAGGCATTATACAGGGTCTTAATTTGATTGCGTGCCATAGCTCAGGGGAGGGATCAGTATCAGTAACTGAACAATTTTTCCAAAGTAACATAGGTCGAAATACGAATATCAATGTTTGACCTCCCATAGAAACTGCATCAGCTGATAGCGCATTTTGTATGGAAGGTCAAATTTAGTTATTCGTATTTCGACCGATGTTCCTTGGGAAAAGTTGTTCAGTTACTGATAGTGATCTCGCCTCTGAGCTATGGCACGCAATCAAATTAACACCCTGTATAGGTAAAGCAAGCTACATCTTTGACCCTATCGAAACTTACCACCAGGTGATATTGGGGCCAAGTGCTCACCTACTACAAATAAAAAAATTATCATAAAACAAATTGAGTTTTTTTACAAATTATTTGTAATATTGTTGTTTTGGGTATCGCAATTTCTTATAACTTTGACCACATAGCCCGTTGTATCGTTACGTTACGTTAGACAACTAAACGGGCCTACAAATTGGAGTGACGGGCGTTTCCCGCTTACAACTGTAGTTTACTTCCAAATTCAACATACGTTACTCTCATACGGTTATTTTTGAACCCCTGGCCAAATTTAAGTATGTTGTTCAGCAAATGTATCTGAACAACTTTCCCAAAGGAACCTGGGTCGAAAAACGAGAAAAATTTTTGGTCGTCCCATACAAATCTTGTGCTGGCAATAGTGGGATTTGTTTGAGGCGACCAAAAATTTTTCTCGTTTTTCGACCCATGTTCCTTTGGGAAAGTTGTTCAGATACGTGTTCTGAACAACATACTTAAATTTGGCCAGGTGTCCAAAAATAACCCTGTATAATACTACATAATACTACTACCTACGTCATGTAAATGATTAGTACCTGGGCGACCGAGCTTTGCTCTGTTTAATCTTTACCACAGCCCAGTAACAGATGGCGCTGTAGGGTTTCTGAAACGCGCTATTTTCAAGAAATGCTCAAAAAACGGAGAAAATGAATTTTACCCGACATGAAACCCAGCTAGACAGATTTTTCACCCACAAAAACCCCCATATACATAAACTTAAAGATTAATAAAGATTATAAATATAAATATTTATATAAACATAAATATATAAAGGAAAATCAATTTTTTACCTCCCATAGAAACTGCAACAGCTGATAGCGCATTTTGTATGGGAGGTCAAATTAGGTTTTTCGTATTTCGACCTATGTTCCTTGGGGAAAGTTGTTCAGTTTCATGGTCTGAGTAACATACTAAAATTATGTTCACTATTTCAGTAGGACCTTATATATAAACACATAAATATTTATATAGAAATATTATTGTATAGAATATCTGGATCCCTTAGATGGTGGATCGAAGTGGCATGTACCCTCATTCCATTTGTATCCAGCAAAGTAAATCATGTTTATATTTGGATACTTCAGCTGGTAGATTCAAGAGGAAAAATTTGGATCCACCAGTGGAGCGTGGCGGTGGATCCAAGTGGAATGAGGGAAACATAAATAGTACAGGTCCCATCATAACATCCCATGAAACGTCCACTACAGGACAGGGAGCTCCCACCAGAATTCTAGCTTTTGCTGGAAAATGTGAAGGGGAAGAACCATAGTCACCTGGCTTGTTAGCGTTACGGCTGGCACCATGGACCGCGGTTGTAGGTGACCGCAGTAAGTTAGATGTAAGATATAAAGGAGGATGCTGCTGCCCATCCTCCAGTTAACCCTTAGTCGCCTCTTACAACACCCACGGGTATGTATGTATGGGTTGGTAATATTCTTTGCCGGCACCACACGATTTCAGGATACGTGATGTAAAGTCCCAACAAATTGCAGAATCCTATCACCTTTGTATATGCAATGAAGGCGTCGTTCCACGTTGCCACATTTGGCTACTTGAAACGTTTGAAAGTAACCTAACCTGACAAAAATTTACTGGTCTGCAGTCGCTCTGTGTAAAAACCAGTGCCCTTGACAAATACCCTAAGCCTGGTAGTAGACTTTGTAGAACCGGAATAAGTTGAGGAAAACAATGACCCCGAAAGACTTGTTATTATACTGAAAAGACACTGTATTTTTGAGAATGAAATTGGTACGCGCCAAACCACAAACACACAAGAACTACCCGTTGAGATAACACAAGAACTCGAAAAGTAATCAAAAAGTCCTTCCCCAAATAATAGAGAAAGAACGACAATCAGAACGACGACAATACGTCAAAGCGAAAATCTCAGTGCGTTATAAGGAAGTAGGGTAAAGTGGCCAAATTTGGCCACCCGCCGGCAAACTTATTTACTAGGGTAAACCAGTAAATTGCGGGCCGCGCGCATTCCTACCCACAATAGGGATATAACGAGAACGTAACACTTGGAGGAATATTTTTTTCCCTCTTACAAGGTTTTTGTTGTTCGTTTTATTGGTAAAACGGTGTAACTTAAGTAGTGAAATTGCTGCTTTATTTGAGATTATAATCTTGTAACATTTTTGTGAACTGATTTAAATTCCATCCCAAAGAACCACCAAGAACCAAACTCCATCCATAGATCGTTAGTTCGTGTAATCCTTTTACGGGCTTGCTCTGGAGACTAAATATCTCAACGTTTAATTAATGACTCAGAAATTCGCAAAAAAATACTACCTACTGTCTTATAAATTGATCCAATTAGGTGATCACTTTATGTAAAAAAAATCTTCCTTTTTCAATATGTCTGAATGTAAATATATATATCTGATTTCAAATTATTAAAGCATCTGTCTCAAGCTAGTCTGATTCAAGCGATTTGTCTCATTAAAAGATGTCAAATGGCCTCTGATATAGGATAATCTTATAGTAGCTATACAGGGCGTATAAAAAGTTATACAAATACAGAAAACTGAAACTTTAGTTTCAGGCTATGAAGCTAAAAATATAGTACGAGTAATGTCTACTCAAATTCTTCCGATTTCTTTCGAAGAATGGAAAACTTGTCCGCATTGGTTAAATAATTTTGAAGTTATACCACTTTTCTACCCAACCTCGTATTGTTGACAATCTTTTGTTATATATCTGAATGTTTATAGTTGACCACAAAATGGAAGCTTCACAATTTCACCAAAAAGAATGAGATAATTTTGTTAAATCAAATTCTTCGCTATCTTCAAATAGATCTTAAGGGTAGTTTTCCACCCAGTGCTGTGCGAGGGAGCTAAGCTGTGAGCTGGGAAAATTACAACCAATAGGATTGCGCCATTTTCCTTGCTTATTAAATGCGCTGTCAAATGGAGCAATCTTATTGGTTTGAATTTCCAGCTCATAGCTTAGGTAATTACTTCGCATACCTGTGGTTGAAAACCAACCTTAGAGTGGTAGTGCAGCTATCTGGAAGTGGTCTAGAAATAGGGTCTAAAGGTCAGTGAGTCAGTGATAAAAATGACGATTTTTAGATGTTCATATCTCAATAACCGTATGAGCTGTATTCATGAAATTCGGGGTGCTAATTTATCTAAGGGGTATTATTAGGGCCGGAGCACTTATTTGAAGCAGTTTATAAAACTGATGTGTGACCTATAAACACACGCATTAGCGAATAGGTTTGGTTACGGAATTTTCGGAAAAACCAGTCGTCAAAGTTCAAAGCCACCAAAGTTGCAAAGTTTACTACCAAAACACTCAGGGCCTACGAACTAAACTAAAAGAATTTTATTCAAACATTGCTACTTCAGCTTCGGAGAATGATGGAGAATCGGTACCACCCGGTTACACAGTGCTGCGATGTGATCGAGCTGATGGGTGTAAGCAAGGAGGCGTTCTTCTTGCTGCAGCACCGCGTAAAAATCTGTAAATAGAAAAATTTCCACTACCTGATGATTTCAAAATAGATGCAGCAGTATTTGAACTGCTATGTATAAGGGTACATTATAAAAATATAAGTTCTTGTGTTACGTTGTATATATACCTCCACATAGCAGAAACAATGATTATTTGCAACTTTTCCATTTATTGGAATCTGTCTGTGTAAAGTTTAAAAATTGTAGTCATAGGTGACTTTAATATGCATCCTGCCTCTTCGGAGATTAAATCATATTGTGAATACTTGTTAATTTTTGTGAATTCTGTCAAAGAAATTGTATTAATAATATAAAAGACCGCACACTAGACCTAGTTTTGACGAATCTATCAGAGGATAGCTTAACAGTGACGTTGAAACGTTAGTAGAAGAAGACCGGCACCATCCATCTTTGAAAATATTAATGACTCTAAGCCGCAACAAAATAATCAATCATCGTCTAATAATTGTCCTAAATGGAATTTTCGCAAATGTGACTTCAAAACCTTATATTCTGCACTGTCCACAATGGACTGGAGCCCACTGTTTATAATTCAAAATGCAGATGAGGCAACTCAATATCCATATAATGTCAACAATAATGCTAGGACAAATACACCAGTCAAAAACGATCGTTCAACCATGTCGTCCAAGTATGTTTACCCAGAATGGTTTACATCTGAACTGATTAATTACATAAAAACCAAAGCACAATGGCATAAAAAATATAAAATCTCGGGAGATAAATCAGATTACGACAAGTTTTCGTTCTTTAGAAATCGGGTAAAAGAACAGGCCTCGGTTGAATATGAAGCATATAAGGAAAGGTTGCAAGCTAAATTTATCTTTGATCCACTATCTTTTTGGAATTATATGCGGTCCAAACGGTCAATGCGTAGTCCCACTATAATAACGAAATATGGGAAAGAAGTTCAAATAGATGAGCGAGCCCAAGAGTTTGCCAAATACTTTTACTCAGTTTATGCAAGCACGCCACCTAAACTCAACGTAAAAGAAGCTCTCGAGAGTGCGGGCTGCACGTCTGGTGACGAAACTGAAATACGTGTTCGAATACCACTCCTACAAATCAGTTAAATCCAAGCTGCACTTAAACGCTTGCCTAACAAGCATTCGGTAGGACCAGATAGGACCAAATAGTATTCCGTCGTTTCTGATAAAAGATGCACGATATATCGTAGAACAACCATTAGTTTACATTTTCAACCTGTGCTTAAATACTAGTACTTTTCTAGAGTGTTGGAAGACTTCTAAGGTAACACCGGTGCCTAAAGGATCAGGAAATGATGTCAACCTACCTACTATTGTTATCGCTAAAATATTTGAATTAGTCATACATTCACAAATATATTCCCTGGTGGATGACCTACTTAATGAGAGCCAACATGGCTTCCGTAAAGGGCGGAGCACGGATAGTAATTTATTATCGTCCATGAACAATACAATACCGGTAATAGATGACACAGTAGGAGGACAAGTAGATACAGCCTATTTTGACTTTCGCAAGGCATTTGACCTAGTTGATCATGACGTTTTGCTCTCGAAATTTGCAAAGATAGGATTGTCTGCAAATTTACTTTACTTCTTGTCCGTATACTTACGAAATCGTAAACAATATGTGGAATACGCAGTGTATGTGTCTGAGCCGTATCACACGTACTCTGGAGTTAGCCAAGTAAGTAATCTGGGGCCACTTAATTTCAACATCATGATAAATTATCTAGACGAAGTAGTCAAGGAAGCAAAATGTCAACTATTCGCCAATGACTTAAAATTATTTTTTGAAATTAAACACGAAGAGGACTGTAATAGGCTACAACAAGACACACGTAGAGTGGTGGAATGGAGTAGCAAAAATTTGTTATTTTTTAATAATGATAAATGCACCATTATGTCACTGACGCGTGCGATAAGCCACTAAAATGCAATTATTATGTATTCGGAGAGAAAATGAAACGTTTAGAATCAGTAAGAGATCTAGGAGTCAAGGTAAGATGTGACCTGAAGTTTGCTGAGCATTTAACTGATATCTGCAAAAAAGCGTTCAGAAACTTGGGTTTCATAATCCGCCAGACTAAACACTTTAATAATACTGCGGCTGTTAAAGCACTATATAATGCTTTGGTGAGAATCAGGTTGGAGAGCGCCGGAATGGTGTGGAGTCCGCATGAGGCCAAATACACCTCAATGCTGGAAAAAAATCACAACAAGTTTCTGCGTTACGTATACTTGCGACAATATGGCGTCTATCCATTCTACCCACTCATGTGTCCAACTCTTATAATGGGAATGGTTGGATACCACGGCTTGGAAGCAAGAAGGGACCTTGCGCTGGCTAAGTGCTTCTTTAAGCTACTTAGGGGCAAGATATGTAATAGTGAGGTGTTGAAATCACTCAGTTTAGAAATCCTGAAACCCCGGTTAAGACAGGTGCCTAGACAGCGATTGTTTGTGGTGCCAATATTTCGGACAAATTTGGCCAAGTATGCCCCGTTAGCAAAGGCTATAAGAATCCTCAACGATGTGGCATAACAGATTGACTTGACTTGAGATTGATTGAGTGTTCATTGACGGAATTCACAAAAACAGTTTTAAATATTTTTACTGGTGTTAGTATTTATTCACTGTGACAGATAATAATTTATTTGCTTGCCGATTTGGTTTACACTGCAATTGGCTTGCATTTTATTGTATTGTAAAAGAAAAAAATATCTTTCTAAGTTACACAGTTTTTTTGAAAACTGCAAAAAACGTTTTAAAACAAATTTAGTTTTGCGGTTCTTAAAACGGACTTTTTTGCTTCCAAAAATACTAAAGGTATATCGGAACTTGACCGGTTCATGGAAGTAGTAACGGTAATAGCGGCAACAGAAATAATCTGTGAAAAATTGAACTTATAGCCTGCTGACAGACAGACATCGGAGGCATATTCATAGGGTCTCGTTTTTTACCCTTTGGATAAGAAACCCTATGAATGATCAGATCGAAAAATTGCCACCGCAGCAGGTGGGACTCAAATCCACTTATTCTTTGTTTATACCCTGACCTACAGTCGAAATAATGATTGACTGAGACACGTATCGCTTAAGTGTTAGATAAAGCGTGTAAAGGTTAAGTTGATAATATAAGGAACAATAAAAAAAAAAAATTATATAAGGTATTTCGTAGTATCGTAGTTACTAACGAGGAGAGAAAGATGTTTTTTCTGTAATTGACCTTTAACGATAACAATGTTACACAGGGTTTTAATAAATCATGTAAAAGCTGCAGAGCCTTCAACACCGGCTCAAAGTGGATTGCCAGTCGATTTTTTTAATGTATGTTCCATTGTATCCTTTTTTATTCCATTCGTCCCTGTTAGGGACAGGCGAAGGTATTGTACAAATCTGAAGTCCCTTCCAATAGGATCCTCAGTCAGATACGTGAAAGTTTTGGCCAAGGTTGATCGTCTAGAATAATATTCTTTAAGAATATTATAATTTTTCCTGAATCCTACGTCATTCCGTTTTATATATTTATTATATTTTGTAATTTACAGATTCTGCTCGGTGGAGAGTGGCAATAGAAGAATGAAAAAGAAACACACTTGTTATTTTTAATACTTATATTTGAAAATAAACCTAATCTTTACATGTCTAATTTGTGTTATTTATTTTATTTTATATCACTATTTATTTAAATTTAGTTTCATATCGTTTGGTGTAGTTCATCTGAATTCATGTAGATTCATCAGTTTAGGAGAGGTTTCATCTCTTTTTACAAAGCAATATTATTATAGCCGTTAAGTTTCTGAAAAGAAACCTATGTTAATATAAACGAAGTAATAAAAAATAATGTGGGGACAATCCCCAAGTTTGGGGCACCACCTTCGCCCCAAACAGCTCGTCCTAGGCTTCCTCTACCCTAAGTCCTAGGTCCGAGGCATATCATCACCCAGCTCACGATGACATGACGCTAAACTACCCTAACAATCCAACTGGATCGTCAGGATTCTGATCATCCTCGCGAAGCTGGAAATCCCATCGAAAACTTAAACTACAGTAAAGACTAGGGTTAATGTATGTGGAGAGCGGAACTAACTAACCACAGTACAACCCAGACGGTGATGATGTCTCCCCCCGGTATGTTCATGCCCCGCGTTTAAACCCGACTTCCACGTGGCCCACCTTTAAGGGACGATCACTGACTCATCCAGGGTTCACAGGGTATTGACTATTTCTTTTAGTCACCCATACCAGAGCTGGTCACCGAGCCCGCCAGGCACACGAAGCATACAGTCTTCCTTTAGGAAAACAAGGCACTCTCCATCATGAGCTATATGAGCTCTTCCTGTAATCCCTCCGGGCAGACAATGATCGACATCATCGGATCCCTTAGTTTGTTTTGAAATAAGTTAAACTGAAAATAATTAGCCAGCTCCACACGTCCAAGTGTGAAGTCTTTACTAGATACGGGTATAGTATTATTGCTTGCATGGCCAGCCTAGATCAATAACGGTTTTATAACGAGAGACATAAAGAGTTTGAAGGGCAACTTCCCTCCCCCCAGTCACTGAGTGACTATATTGCACCAACAAGGTCTCCGTATATCCTTTATAGCTCTCACTTGTGATGCGTAGCTAAATCTCTTTTCCGTTACCAACCCACGCAGGACAAGGATTATGTAGAGTAACCCCAGTCTAAACACTCATTTAATTAAAATGAAAAGCATCTAAACTATAATGGGATTACCCAGCATATTTCGAAGAAGAACATATAAGAAGTAAGTATGACAAAAGATTACTGAAGGTAATCCTAAAATAAAAGTGAAGTATGATGACCAGAACCAAGAAGATACGGGATAGTAGTATCTAAGCTAGGTTGGGCCAAACATTTATGATTTAAGATCTTAAGGGAAAATCAAAAGCATCGAGTATTCAAAACCAAGAACACTGGGAGAATTTAGCGTAAACAACACTAGCTAAAACTCGATGTTCTTTTAAAAGAGGACTCAAAAGAAGTATAAAAATGGGATTATTGTATATACTTAAATATTCGGAATTTATCTACAATGAAAGAAACTAAACATTATAATTTCCGTTCCATTATTGTTTTCAAGAATCTATTTAGTAATGTTAAAGGTGGTTTCACACCGAGTCAAAGTATAATTTTAAGTATGTTAAATTATGACAAATTTTATTAAGCAAAATAAAACATAGAATCTTATAAGGTTTAGATTCCTGTATGATTCAATGAAGATTAAATAGATTATTTAACTACTTTAGGATGACACACATAAAGTTCAGAGGTCCCCCAAGGTCAGAGTGTCGTACAGCCGTCGCAGCCTTACGGGCGAACGTCGTCAACACACTTTACAAGAAGCAACCCACGAACGAACGTAATGTCTCCATCAAGAATATTCTTCCTTTTGATTCAAGACAATTCTAATTTATTCCTTATAAACAATTTAATGTCATTAGACTAAACTAGAATGTCCCTACACAAAAGAAGAAGGTTTTAGACTATCTAACTACTCTACATTTGGTAAACCAACGTTAAGATCAGGAGGTCCTCCCGTGGTATATGCCACTCAAACGACGCAACCAATAATGGGCCAGCGTTATCAGCACATAACACAAGAAACCAATTCCAAAATCCAACGTTAAAACACCTTGCTAATATCCTTCCATTTGTACTGGAATAACACCAATTCATCCCACACACACAGAAGAGGGAAATCAGGATGAATCAGCGAAACCTCACACAAATAGAACGAGAAGAACTTTAGTATCAGACCCTTTTAGGCTTGAGGGCTCCAGCCCAAGAATGATTAAAATAAATAAATCCGAAGGTTGATATTATCAGATAGACTTAGACAGATACTCCAGCGACACGCGACATACATTTGCCACATCCAATATAGTGGACATCGGGGACACATGTCACGTGGGCATCCATCCACGCTTGGTTGAACTAAATAAACCTGAGAGCAGGTATTTCTTAATCTCAAAATGGGACTCCTATAGAATGAAAGTAAAAGGAAAGATAAGCACTTCCTATGAACATGAGTACTGAAATGTAGTAATGTTCTCAGCATGTTCCAATTTTGGGAAATTGAGGCAAAAGATTCAAAATCACAATCAAAACAATTTATTATTATTTGAAATAATATTATTTATAATATTCACTCTACTTAAACTTACCCCTTATTTCACAATAAAATGTCACAAACTATATCCAAGTTTTAGTTTTCAGATATATTATTTTTAGATTTTGAATTGACGTTCTAATTCTTTTGATCTGACGGAATATTTTTAAATTTTATCATATGATGACACTAGTATATCAAAAACTGGAATTTTGATTTAGGGCCAAAAATTTTATATTATTTTCTAAAAAAAGGTAATTATTTAATGTATTAATATTTTCTTCCATTTTGATTTTGGGTTTTGATTTATTTTTAGTTAAAGAGATAAAAAAAATTATAAAGATTTCAAAATAGCGTCTAGCTTTGAGTAAAACTAAATCAAAAATGATTTATTTGTTGACTATTTGACAATAACGTCAAATAGACAATTCTACCTAAAAAGTATAAAAATATACATCGTCTAAAGTCTCTTTGTAATGATGATAAAATATACATCGTCTAAAGTCACTTTGAAATGTTGATAAAATATACAACATCTAAAGCCACCCTGAACCGATGACAATATATATACATCAGAGTCCAGTTTCTATGATTTCACCAAGGACTATTTTAATCAATTTCTCTGTAAAAGAAAGAAATTAAACACAATGAAATTTACATTACCTTTACAATCCAAGCAATACCTTTTTTAGCCTTCACGTTTTATCATTTGTGGTTTGCTTTTCCATGTCTATAATGTTCCTTGTAATTCCTGTACCTGTTTAGAAAGAAAACATTATCCTGCCTAGCTATACGCGAACAAAGACATTTGCAGAACTAGTTTATACTTAATTATGGGAAAATGAAATCTTTATTACTATCTACAAATAACGACTCAGATTAGAAACACAGTATGTTTTAATTCTCGCAGAGTTATTAATGTTTACAAAAGAAAATCATTAAGAGGGAATAACAATTTACTTAAAGTATCACACAGTACAAGCTTCTTATGATCCCGCAGGTAGATCTGTAAAGCTGCAAATATTCTCCATTCAACTCTTCCTCCTTTGACATTGAAATCTGATTTTCTCAACGTTATTTAGCTCACACAACCTGGAAGAAACTATAAATTTCTTTAAGTCACATTTCACCTTATCTCAAATACACACAACAACTTTGAACCGAAAATAAATAAAAGATGGAAAACCACAAAATTGAATACTTACATAACGTTAGTTTCACTCCACTTATTCTATACACTTTGGAATAAAACCCTGAATGTTAGCATCTTGAAATTATACGCAAATAAACCTTCCTATACTATATCCTACACGGAGCAATGCCTATCTATGTCTCAATTGAAGGGATCCGAAATCAAGGATCTCGGTCTCCTTCAAAGATTCATCACATCAGCTATTTGATAGCTTCCTCCACGAGCTACAAAAAATATATAAAAATGACTTACTGATGTCTGGAATTAAACCTTCCTTATTTTTACCAAGACTATTAGATGGTCCTAAGATCCTTCCAAAATTTACACAGCAGCAGAACAATTCGTTTCACGATTTTGCTTGTTAGGCTTTTGCCCAGCAGTGGACCTTTGTCTTTCGGGATTTCCTGAAACTAAGTATTCACGTTAAAATTCTATTTTCAGCTCCATTGCCCTCACTATTCAACAAAACCTGATTCTTAGTTTTCTTCTGTTGCTTTTGTCCATAACATTTGCAAAAATGCCTTTTTTCTTTATTCCCTTTTTTCGACCCCGTCCCGACTCTGTTCCCCTGTCACGCCTTGTCACACCTTGTCATATTTTTCTACTCCCCGTTTTTCCGTACACTTCTTGACAGTTCCTCTAAATAGTATTTTATGCATTTAAAAATTTTTTAGGGTTCCGCATGTGCACAGCCTCCCCCAAAATTTTATTATTTCGAAAAATCTAAGAAAACATTTTTTTTTTTTCGAGAATTCTAAAATTTTCAATTTTAAATTAATTTTTTTTTTTTTATTATTATTATTATTATTTTATTATTATATTATTATTTTTTTATTATTATTATTATTACTATTTTTTAAATAAAAACACCTATATTGGCCCTTTTTTTTTTATTCACAAATACAATAAACAAAACAAGTAACTAAACTACTAATATTATAAATCATTAAACTAAACTAATTTTTATTCAAAATTATTAAAATTATTTAACATGTTTATCTAAATTTAGATTTATTTCAGTTCAACCCTGATTATATAATCAAATTAAATTTGTATTAAATTATAAATTATTATAGTTCATAATTTTTTTTTAAAACGAATTCAATTTAATAATGCCAGTCAATTCACTAACAAATTGGCTCACTATATACTACAATCAAAATAGTCTTCTAATATTAATTATTAAATTAAAACTATTAAAATTATATTAATTAGGTTGTGACCAGGAATATCTCAATTCCTCTAAAGTTAAAATTTATGAAACAGTCCCGTGAAAATCTCAGTATCTAACATCCTAAGTATAATATTTAGCCAAATGGACTGCATTATAAACTCCTTTGACACTTTGAGTTTCAGGGTCAACAAGAATATACACATTAGCATATTTTATTCCTCCAATTCGATATGGTCCATCATATAATAAATCAAATTTCTTAGTTTTATTTCGACTAGAATCCGATTTATTAAGCCTCCTTAATTTTACCAAATCACCAACTTGAAAATCTATCAACTTATGAGTTCTATTGAATCTATCCTGCCGCTTCTGACTCGAAAGTCTAAGGTTTTCTCTAACTTCCTCTCTAATTTGATCTAATGTTTTATTCGTGAGTGCCCGTGGTAGAAAACGGTCTACTTTAAGTTTCTCTGAATTTCCAAATAATATTTCATTAGGAGAAAATTTCGTACTCTCGTGGAACGTATTATTATACAATTCCTCAATCTCCAACAAGTAATGATCCCATCTAGTATGGTCATCATGACAATAAATTCTAAAGAATTTGTTTAATTCTTTATTCACTCGTTCTGTAATGTTAGGTCGAGGATTACGAATAGTAGTATACAAAGTCTTAATTCTCAAAGCTCTGAGTCCATTTTTCCACTTGTGACTAATAAATTGTTTTCCGTTATCTGTCATAACAGCCTTAGGTTGTATTATTTCAGTGAACACTCTCATACAATAAAGCACTGAGTCTGCTGAAGCTCCACGAAGTCCGAAAAGTTTAATAAATTTACTAAAAGAATCCTGTATTACAAAAATGTAAATATAACCAGCCTCAGTTTTAGGTAGTGGTCCGAAAATATCAGCCATTACTAATTCACCCGGGTTTTCAGTTAAAATCGATTTACATTTCCCTACCCCTTTTATATAGTCAGGTCTAGAAAGCTGACAAACATGACACTTCTGAATACAAGACTTCACTGTCTTACCCATATTTATCCAATAACACCTTAATTGTAAATATTTCAAAGTTTTATATGCGCCAAGATGACCCATCTCTATATGTACCTGTTTACAAATCTCTTCTTGTAGAACCTTGGGCATAAACAAAACGTAATCTCCACGTACAGTTTTAAAATAAAGTAGATCATTATTGACAATACAGCGCAAAGTTATACGTGTAAATCTATTTGTTCTTTCGGGTACTCTAGAACCATTTATTCTCTCCTTAATCCCACATATGACGTTGTCAAGCCGTTGATATTCCATCATACGTTGTAATTTATTTTTCAAGTCACGGTCAGTAGAAACACCTACATACATAACAGTTGGATACCACACCTTCTCTTCTTGCAAAACTCCCCCTGGCGGATATCTAGATAAAATATCTACCCCAATATTTTCTACACCTTTTACATGTTCGACTTCGAAGTCAAATTGTTCAAGAAATAAAATCCAACGTGTGACTCTACTATTGTATAATTTCA
The DNA here is from genome assembly GCA_947532105.1 of Athrips mouffetella. Lineage (NCBI taxonomy): Eukaryota > Metazoa > Arthropoda > Insecta > Lepidoptera > Gelechiidae > Athrips > Athrips mouffetella. The sequence continues at coordinate 33,597,329 of OX383957.1, read as the reverse complement.
TTTGTTTCATGAAAGTTAATGCCTTATGGTCTGTACGGATAACAAATTTCGCCCCTCTTAAATAAGTCTCAAACTTTTTCACAGAATAAATAATAGCCCACAACTCTTGTTCAGTTACAGTCCATCGTAATTCAGAACCCCGTAGCGCACGACTACAGAACCCCAAAATTTTAACCTCACCATTATTTCCAATCTGAAACAATGATCCGGCTATTCCGATCCCTGAACTGTCGGTCTGTTAATAATATAATTTATCCTGATCAGGATGGCTCAATAGAATCGTTGTAATAAATTCTTCCTTTATATTATTGAAAGCTCGATCTAATTCTTCATCCCAAAACCATGTTTGGTTTTTCTTTAATAACCTAGTTAACGGAACAGTCAAAATACTATAGTTCTTAATGAAACGTCTATAATAATTACAAAGCCCCAAAAATCCTCTTAACTGTTTTTGTTTCTTTGGAATAGGGAATTCCTTTATAGCTTTTATTTTATCTGGGTTAGGTTTAATTCCCGAAGTTGTAACTATATGCCCTAACATTTTTACTTCACTGCAGAAAAAGTTGCACTTTGCAAAATTACAAGTCATTCCAGCTGATTCTAAACGATCCAAAACTATATCAATATGATCCAAATGGTCTTGCCAAGGCCCACTCGTTAGGATTGCAAGATCATCCAAATAATTGACACAAAACTCTCTAACACCAGGACCCAATATAATATCCATTGCGCGACAAAAGGACCCTACTGACGTCTTAAGTCCTTGCGGAAGCACGTTGTATACGTAAGACTTTCCATTAACTGTAAATCCAGTATATTTTTTTACTATCCTCAGTCAACGGTATTTGAAAATAAGCATTATTTAAATCAATCAATGTTATAAATTTTACACCAAGGAAAGCATTAAGTATGTCAATCTGTAAAGGCGGTGCTTCTACTTCTGGAACCATATATTTATTGATTTCCCTAGCATCAAGTAATATTCTAACAGATCCATCGGGTTTTCCAGTGAAAGTTAGAGGACTACAAAAATTTGTAGTTTTTCTCGATATAATCCCTAATTCTTCCATCTCCCTCAACTTTTCTTCTACTTTTGCCCTATGTGCATATGGTATAGGATAGGTTCGTTGTATCCTTGGAGTACCCTCAATCATTTTAATGTCATGAGTATAACAGTTTGCCCTTCCAAGTTTCTTTGTAAAAACTTGTATATGGGATCTCAAAACATTAAAAATTTGTTCCTTCTCTACATCAGACAATTCCATTCCCAACCGAATACTTTTAAACAAATCTAATAATTGCTTTTCTTCACCGCCTTCTTTTTCGTTTTGTTCCTCTACTCCAGATATTAGATTTATTCGATTCTCTACTAAAGACTCACTAGAAAGATTTCGAAACGGAATAGTAATTTCTCCTTGCCCAACGATACCCAATTCTAATGTTTGTGGTTCTTTTAAATGCAAAACAGCGTTGTGCGCAACTAACCAATCTACCCCAAGGATAGCAGAACAAGTTAATTTAGCAATCACTAAAAATCCCGTATCAATATCAAATGAACCACACGTCAAAGGTACAGAGACTAGTTTTTTTATTTGGAGACTCTTTTGTCCAACGGCTCCCCTCACACATATTGGTCTAACTGGTAACGCAGGGAATTCTAACTTTAATTCTCCTTGTAAACTCTCTAAGAATTCTTCCGAAATACAAGTTACTTCACTTCCAGTGTCTACCAAGAGAACTATAGATTGTCCCAAAATTTGTAACTCTATTTCTGATTTAAATTTGGGCCCCTCATTTTCAAAGCAAACCTCTTCATCATATAAAGAGTTACCTTCATATTCTTTAATGAACTGGTTATATATTGGTTGATTTTGTTTAATCACGGAAACGTCAAAACTTTAATTAAATCTAAGACTGTTTGTTTATTATTATATTCTTCTGAAGAATATCCTAAACCTTCTCTATTACATTTCGTTCTAGTATTATTCGGGGAAACAGGATATAAGATCCCTTCTTGGTCACAACCCAATCCTACCCCTGGCTTCCAACCTTGTTTTATTAAATATTTTACAGGAAAAAGATAATTTTGTTTTTTGTTAATTGCAGCCACCTCCTGTTTATTGGAGATGGCCCCAACTAGTTTAAATCTTCTTCTTGAATTATTTCATCAGTGATCCTTCCCCTTGAAGTCTCCCCCTCGATGTGAGCCACCACTTTTGGTTTTTTATAAAATGGCTTGTCTTTATTCGAAACGAGTGGACTTTGACGCTTTGTTCCCCTATCAGCTCCAGTAGAAGAGTCAAAGGAAGAAGATCCACATTGTTTATTCACGTCATCCAATTCACGAAGAAACTCTGTTGCCTCAATCAAAGTATTTCCTTTCTTCATCCGCCAAGCATATTGTACATCCTTCGGAAAGTGTCTCATCAAATCTTCCACTATTTGCCATTCAGGAATTGGTCTAGACATCATCTTTGCTTGCCCTGCTAAACTAACGAAATGTTCTAGCATTGTTCCATTTTCTTTAGACCAAGTGCCATTCACAATCATTCTTCTCAAGGTGTTTTGTTCAGCTTCTCCCCAATAAGCATCCAAAAAATCTCTTTTGAAATCCGACTGTGTAAACCATCTCTGTCTATAAATTCTGGCCCATTTTCGAACATCACCTTCTAAACAACTGATTATAGTTTCAATTGTAGCATCTTCATTAGGCATTCTCCGTAAATAATTCTGAAGATCCTCCAAAAACGACACTGGATGTACCCCAAATCTTCCAGGAAAACGTGGTTTTTCGACTCTTGTATCAATCACCGGGCAAATATTAATCGGTGCTTCATGCCTTTCAGACGAAGTTGATGCAGCGTTAGTTTCCCGTGCTTGCGACAGCTGATTCTCTAAGTTTGACACCTTCTGTGTCAGAATTCCCATGTTTCTTCGAAGTTGGCGAAACAAAATGGAGTTGCGTAAAGAAGGTCGTGGACGTTCTTCTTGCTGACCTGTCCTTTCTAATTCATCTTGCCCCTGAGATGTTCTAAGATTATAACGAGGAGGCATTTTTCTTTTCTTTGGATACTGAAAGTTTATTACAAATTATAGGTTGGAATTTTGTTTAAATTAAAGAATAGAAAGCTTATCTAATATTCTTTCCTCAATTTCCCAAAACTGTTGCTTTATGGAGCTAATATTTTGATCTCCATCGATAATCTCTATCCTCTCAAAATCTTCCTTTATATTAGGGTTTAATAACCATTCCTCATGAATGTTGTGAATCCTCTCTATATAATCTAACGTTATCCCTGTCTCTTCAGGTCGACCACGACTTAGGGCTCTCTGATAAGAAACCATAGGGGAAGTCCTAAGATAAACTACTAAATTAATTCGAGTAACAAACTGTTCCTTGAAATAAGAATAGGTTTCATCTAAAACTGCAAACTCAGCCGGGTGCAACAACTCACTCTCTTGCAATTCCCTAATAAAACAGTTTTTGGCTGAATAGATGGAACGTTCCATAACTTTAATCTTAGCGCTAGATTCTTTCGTATGATTCTCTAACATTGTTAGAAGAACATAATTTTGAAAACAGAAACCCCACTTCTTAGGGTTTTCCTTAAATAACTGGAAGAGATTAACGCCAGATAAATTAGTCCATTTATCAATTGGTTCTGGTATTATCTCAAAATCAGAGTTGCCTCCCAAAGCTGCCAATAAAGTAGACTTCCCTGACCCTATGTTTCCTTCTATTGAGACTGTAAAATTTCCCATCTTTATTCTGAAACAAGGAATGCATCATATTTTCTATGGTTTCCAAAACAAATAACCCTAAGCTAAAACCAATTCTAACGTCCCGCTTAACAACTTTAACTTAGATAGACTTTACTCTCAAGTTTCTTCAGTTCAAAAACTCGAAATTAGTGTATTTTTCATTTTGTTTCTTTTTTTTCACCCTTCAATACCTCTCTCGCTTGAAACCAGCATATCCTGGTCACGGCACCAGCTGTACAAATCTGAAGTCCCTTCCAATAGGATCCTCAGTCAGATACGTGAAAGTTTTGGCCAAGGTTGATCGTCTAGAATAATATTCTTTAAGAATATTATAATTTTTCCTGAATCCTACGTCATTCCGTTTTATATATTTATTATATTTTGTAATTTACAGATTCTGCTCGGTGGAGAGTGGCAATAGAAGAATGAAAAAGAAACACACTTGTTATTTTTAATACTTATATTTGAAAATAAACCTAATCTTTACATGTCTAATTTGTGTTATTTATTTTATTTTATATCACTATTTATTTAAATTTAGTTTCATATCGTTTGGTGTAGTTCATCTGAATTCATGTAGATTCATCAGTTTAGGAGAGGTTTCATCTCTTTTTACAAAGCAATATTATTATAGCCGTTAAGTTTCTGAAAAGAAACCTATGTTAATATAAACGAAGTAATAAAAAATAATGTGGGGACAATCCCCAAGTTTGGGGCACCACCTTCGCCCCAAACAGCTCGTCCTAGGCTTCCTCTACCCTAAGTCCTAGGTCCGAGGCATATCATCACCCAGCTCACGATGACATGACGCTAAACTACCCTAACAATCCAACTGGATCGTCAGGATTCTGATCATCCTCGCGAAGCTGGAAATCCCATCGAAAACTTAAACTACAGTAAAGACTAGGGTTAATGTATGTGGAGAGCGGAACTAACTAACCACAGTACAACCCAGACGGTGATGATGTCTCCCCCCGGTATGTTCATGCCCCGCGTTTAAACCCGACTTCCACGTGGCCCACCTTTAAGGGACGATCACTGACTCATCCAGGGTTCACAGGGTATTGACTATTTCTTTTAGTCACCCATACCAGAGCTGGTCACCGAGCCCGCCAGGCACACGAAGCATACAGTCTTCCTTTAGGAAAACAAGGCACTCTCCATCATGAGCTATATGAGCTCTTCCTGTAATCCCTCCGGGCAGACAATGATCGACATCATCGGATCCCTTAGTTTGTTTTGAAATAAGTTAAACTGAAAATAATTAGCCAGCTCCACACGTCCAAGTGTGAAGTCTGTACTAGATACGGGTATAGTATTATTGCTTGCATGGCCAGCCTAGATCAATAACGGTTTTATAACGAGAGACATAAAGAGTTTGAAGGGCAACTTCCCTCCCCCCAGTCACTGAGTGACTATATTGCACCAACAAGGTCTCCGTATATCCTTTATAGCTCTCACTTGTGATGCGTAGCTAAATCTCTTTTCCGTTACCAACCCACGCAGGACAAGGATTATGTAGAGTAACCCCAGTCTAAACACTCATTTAATTAAAATGAAAAGCATCTAAACTATAATGGGATTACCCAGCATATTTCGAAGAAGAACATATAAGAAGTAAGTATGACAAAAGATTACTGAAGGTAATCCTAAAATAAAAGTGAAGTATGATGACCAGAACCAAGAAGATACGGGATAGTAGTATCTAAGCTAGGTTGGGCCAAACATTTATGATTTAAGATCTTAAGGGAAAATCAAAAGCATCGAGTATTCAAAACCAAGAACACTGGGAGAATTTAGCGTAAACAACACTAGCTAAAACTCGATGTTCTTTTAAAAGAGGACTCAAAAGAAGTATAAAAATGGGATTATTGTATATACTTAAATATTCGGAATTTATCTACAATGAAAGAAACTAAACATTATAATTTCCGTTCCATTATTGTTTTCAAGAATCTATTTAGTAATGTTAAAGGTGGTTTCACACCGAGTCAAAGTATAATTTTAAGTATGTTAAATTATGACAAATTTTATTAAGCAAAATAAAACATAGAATCTTATAAGGTTTAGATTCCTGTATGATTCAATGAAGATTAAATAGATTATTTAACTACTTTAGGATGACACACATAAAGTTCAGAGGTCCCCCAAGGTCAGAGTGTCGTACAGCCGTCGCAGCCTTACGGGCGAACGTCGTCAACACACTTTACAAGAAGCAACCCACGAACGAACGTAATGTCTCCATCAAGAATATTCTTCCTTTTGATTCAAGACAATTCTAATTTATTCCTTATAAACAATTTAATGTCATTAGACTAAACTAGAATGTCCCTACACAAAAGAAGAAGGTTTTAGACTATCTAACTACTCTACATTTGGTAAACCAACGTTAAGATCAGGAGGTCCTCCCGTGGTATATGCCACTCAAACGACGCAACCAATAATGGGCCAGCGTTATCAGCACATAACACAAGAAACCAATTCCAAAATCCAACGTTAAAACACCTTGCTAATATCCTTCCATTTGTACTGGAATAACACCAATTCATCCCACACACACAGAAGAGGGAAATCAGGATGAATCAGCGAAACCTCACACAAATAGAACGAGAAGAACTTTAGTATCAGACCCTTTTAGGCTTGAGGGCTCCAGCCCAAGAATGATTAAAATAAATAAATCCGAAGGTTGATATTATCAGATAGACTTAGACAGATACTCCAGCGACACGCGACATACATTTGCCACATCCAATATAGTGGACATCGGGGACACATGTCACGTGGGCATCCATCCACGCTTGGTTGAACTAAATAAACCTGAGAGCAGGTATTTCTTAATCTCAAAATGGGACTCCTATAGAATGAAAGTAAAAGGAAAGATAAGCACCTCCTATGAACATGAGTACTGAAATGTAGTAATGTTCTCAGCATGTTCCAATTTTGGGAAATTGAGGCAAAAGATTCAAAATCACAATCAAAACAATTTATTATTATTTGAAATAATATTATTTATAATATTCACTCTACTTAAACTTACCCCTTATTTCACAATAAAATGTCACAAACTATATCCAAGTTTTAGTTTTCAGATATATTATTTTTAGATTTTGAATTGACGTTCTAATTCTTTTGATCTGACGGAATATTTTTAAATTTTATCATATGATGACACTAGTATATCAAAAACTGGAATTTTGATTTAGGGCCAAAGATTTTATATTATTTTCTAAAAAAAGGTAATTATTTAATGTATTAATATTTTCTTCCATTTTGATTTTGGGTTTTGATTTATTTTTAGTTAAAGAGATAAAAAAAATTATAAAGATTTCAAAATAGCGTCTAGCTTTGAGTAAAACTAAATCAAAAATGATTTATTTGTTGACTATTTGACAATAACGTCAAATAGACAATTCTACCTAAAAAGTATAAAAATATACATCGTCTAAAGTCTCTTTGTAATGATGATAAAATATACATCGTCTAAAGTCACTTTGAAATGTTGATAAAATATACAACATCTAAAGCCACCCTGAACCGATGACAATATATATACATCAGAGTCCAGTTTCTATGATTTCACCAAGGACTATTTTAATCAATTTCTCTGTAAAAGAAAGAAATTAAACACAATGAAATTTACATTACCTTTACAATCCAAGCAATACCTTTTTTAGCCTTCACGTTTTATCATTTGTGGTTTGCTTTTCCATGTCTATAATGTTCCTTGTAATTCCTGTACCTGTTTAGAAAGAAAACATTATCCTGCCTAGCTATACGCGAACAAAGACATTTGCAGAACTAGTTTATACTTAATTATGGGAAAAGGAAATCTTTATTACTATCTACAAATAACGACTCAGATTAGAAACACAGTATGTTTTAATTCTCGCAGAGTTATTAATGTTTACAAAAGAAAATCATTAAGAGGGAATAACAATTTACTTAAAGTATCACACAGTACAAGCTTCTTATGATCCCGCAGGTAGATCTGTAAAGCTGCAAATATTCTCCATTCAACTCTTCCTCCTTTGACATTGAAATCTGATTTTCTCAACGTTATTTAGCTCACACAACCTGGAAGAAACTATAAATTTCTTTAAGTCACATTTCACCTTATCTCAAATACACACAACAACTTTGAACCGAAAATAAATAAAAGATGGAAAACCACAAAATTGAATACTTACATAACGTTAGTTTCACTCCACTTATTCTATACACTTTGGAATAAAACCCTGAATGTTAGCATCTTGAAATTATACGCAAATAAACCTTCCTATACTATATCCTACACGGAGCAATGCCTATCTATGTCTCAATTGAAGGGATCCGAAATCAAGGATCTCGGTCTCCTTCAAAGATTCATCACATCAGCTATTTGATAGCTTCCTCCACGAGCTACAAAAAATATATAAAAATGACTTACTGATGTCTGGAATTAAACCTTCCTTATTTTTACCAAGACTATTAGATGGTCCTAAGATCCTTCCAAAATTTACACAGCAGCAGAACAATTCGTTTCACGATTTTGCTTGTTAGGCTTTTGCCCAGCAGTGGACCTTTGTCTTTCGGGATTTCCTGAAACTAAGTATTCACGTTAAAATTCTATTTTCAGCTCCATTGCCCTCACTATTCAACAAAACCTGATTCTTAGTTTTCTTCTGTTGCTTTTGTCCATAACATTTGCAAAAATGCCTTTTTTCTTTATTCCCTTTTTTCGACCCCGTCCCGACTCTGTTCCCCTGTCACGCCTTGTCACACCTTGTCATATTTTTCTACTCCCCGTTTTTCCGTACACTTCTTGACAGTTCCTCTAAATAGTATTTTATGCATTTAAAAATTTTTTAGGGTTCCGCATGTGCACAGTATCAAGACCATACTGCCTCGTCTTAAGTTTCTTCTTCATCAGTAGGTTTTCTCAATAAAACTTCTTCAATTATTTTTTTTCTCCACTTAAATTTCTGTCTTCGTTAGTAGGTTTTCACCTATCATCTTCAGTTATTCATCTTTTCCTGTAAGATTCTGTCTTCAGTCCCCCTTTCTCATCATTAGTTTGTTAAGTTGAAAATCTTTAGTTGTAGCACTCCAAGTTCTTCATTATCAGAAGTAATTTTGTTTCATCAGTATGTTTGTGAAGTAACTAACGTCTTCTGTCTTCAGTTGTTTTGTTTGACGAAGCGGTCATCCTCCGGCACTCAGCGCTAATATGGATTAATGAGTGCACCGTCAGTTACGTCCGTTGTTTTTATTCTTCATCTTGTATCCCGCGGTTTCGCTGTCAATTTGACCATCTATCTTCAGATTTACTTCTTTATGTCTTGAAGGTCTTTAGTCCCCCATGTTCATCTGTAGGTTTTCTCGAATTATGTCCCTCTTCATCTGTATGGTTTTCTTTGTATCCTTGTGCTCCCCTCGTAAAACGATAGCAAACTTTACGAGGGAAAATGGCAATGACTTTTTCAGACAACTCAAACGGGGAATATATACTGAATCACTTGAAATTTCCATAAGCTTCGCACTCCTGAGTTAGTTTACTGTATAGAATACTATCTTTATTATCCATTCATCATCATAATCATCATATCAGCCGAAAGACGTTTACTGCTGGACATAGGCCTCCCCTAAAGATCTCCATGACGACCGGTCCTGCGCTGCTCGCATCCAGCAGCTTCCCGCGACCTTGACCAGATCGTCGGTCCCCCTTGTGGGGGGCCTGCCAACGCTTCGTCTTCTGGTACGTGGTCGCCACTCCAGAACCCTCACGCCCCATCGGCCATCGGTTCTTCTTGCGATGTGCCCTGCCCACTGCCACTTCAGTTTAGCGATTCTCAGGGCTATGTCAGTTACTTTAGTTATTTTGCGGATCTCCTCATTTCTGATTCGATCGCGCAGATATTATCCATTAAACCACTTTAAACACAAAAGACGAAAAATCAATATAAATAAAAACGCTGCCGTCAAGTTTCCGCCAAAAAAAATCCTCTATTGTATCCTCTGACATGGTGATCAGAGACGTTGTCATTCGAACACGGCATTCTATTTTTAGTTTCATGGTCTACAATAGGTTATCGGGCTTGCAGGACTCCGGATTTTCGTACGGGATTTGCTTGTCGGTTAGAACACATTTCGGTGAGTGTGTTTCGGATATGCACGACCTGGTACCACTACCCCCCCTTTCTTCTGCGTGGGACTAGACGAAGGTTGTGGACCCACCCCTATGTCGCCAACATACCACCTCTACGCAAAAGGCGCTGTACTTCTTCTAAATATTAGAACTCCCTCCCTTCTGATCTTTTCCCCGAACAATATAATCTGGATCTTTTCAAGAAAAAAAAAATTAAAATTTTGTTCAAATTCCTATGCTCTAATGTTCAAATTTTCCAATTTCTTTCAAAGAACGGAAAACTTGTCCGCATTGGTTAAATGATTTTGAAGTTAAACCACTTTTCAACCCAACCTCGTATTGTTGACAATCTTTTGTTATATATCTAAATGTTTACAGTTGACCACGAAATGGAAGCTTCACAATTTTACCAGACAAAATGAGAGAATTTGCTCAATAAAATTCGTCGCTATCTTCAAATAGAGATTAAGGGTAGTTTTCCACCCAGTGCTGTGCGAGGGAGCTAAGTTGTGAGCTGGGAAAATTACAACCAATAGAATTTCTCCTTTTTCCTCGCTTGTCAAAAACGCTGTCAAATGAAGCAATCATATTGGTTTGAATTTCCCAGCTCACAGCTTAGTTACCTCGCATAGCTCTGTTAGATACGATAGACACTATAAGGGTGGCTACCCTTATAGTGGTAGTGCAGCTAGACGGCAGCTGTACTTAAGGTACGTCAATGTGATGGATGACTTACCCCCACGTATTTATCTATCCTGTGCTGACGTCAGTCATAAATTTGGCACAGTGTTATTTTTGGATACCAGCCATGTTTTTCCATGCTTATCTGAATGACTTTCCCGAAGAAACTCAGACAAAAAATTTTTTTTTTTGCTTTCCCAACCCATACGAGTATAAACCTCGCACTATCAATAGATAAATTTAATTAGAATGGGACGACCATAATAACTATGGTTTAATTATTGATTTGTGGTGCCGGCAAAGAATAGTAGCAACCCATACATACCCGTGGGTGTCGTAAGAGGCAACTAAGAGTTAACTGGAGGATGGGCAGCAGCATCCTCCGTTTATATTTTACATCTTACTTACTGCGGTCACCTACAACCGCGATCCATGGTGCCAGCCGTAACGCTAACAAGCGAGGTGACTGGTATTTCCCCTACACTTTTTTCCAGCAAAAGCTAGAATTCTGAAGGGAGCTCCCTGTCCTGTAGTGGACGTTTTCCTATATTGATTTTAGTTTTTCGACTCATATCTCTTTCTAGAAGCTCAGTTTTATGCTCTGGTTAACACTCTAAATGAAAGGTCAGGAGTATAAAGATAATCTTGAATTTATTTATTTTTGCTTCTCAGTATTATGACTCTCTTATCTTATATTTGTTATGATTGAAGCATATAAAAAGCTACGGTATCATTGCAACGACATTCTTCTGAGTGAATACTTTCGAAGCAGACAGTTTCTAACGATGGCTTTAGCAGCTTTCTCAGTTTTCTTTTTACTGCTTTTCATCAACGTCACCACTAATGCATTCGACTCAAGTTGCCTTTACAACCCCTTGATGTGTCTTGCCGAGTGTCGCACCTATCGCCTTTATTTCCAAGTCAAAGAAGATATGCCAAGCGGATACAATTACTGCCCAGATTATGGAGCTCTGGTTGAATTTGAATTACCCAAAGGCTTACTTGAAGTGTTTAAAAATATATTAAACCCGCCAAACATTACCTGCAAAATTGACGTATGTGGAAACGGATGGAAACCTACTGGTGACAGGACCTATTGTGGTCAGTTTGGAGGTTGTGACATGTTTGGTAACAATTGTAAAGGTGGTTGCATTCATGGTCACAAAGAAGACGCCCAAGAAAGGTTTAAAGCTCGTTTTCCTACTAAAACTATAACATTTTACTGAGATGTTTTGTTAAATAAATAAATAAGGGCGTGCTCAGTCCACGAAACTTAGCAACTTTCTCAAAGAAACATTTTTATATAAAAAAACATTTGACCTCTCCATACAAACTGTTCTACCAGAGTGAGCCATTTGTATGGAGAGCTCAAAAATTTTTTTACTCATTTCCCAGAAATATTTATTTAGGAAACTTGTTCAGTTTCGTTGTCTGGACACGCCCTTAGTATACACAGATTGTCTTTTACACTGCCAACAAACTATTATACTAGGTTATTTTTTTGGACCTGATTTGCGTATGCCCATGTTATTACAGAGGTCAAAAGCAACAACTTATGTTCTACGACTTTTCTAACAACGCACAAAAAATTTTCGACTCCCCATACTAAAGTGGTCACGTGACCGACCCATTTTGTATGGGAAGTTGAAAATTTTTCGTGCGTTGTTAGAAAAGTGGTAGAACAAAAGTTGTTGCTTTTGACGTCTGTAATAACGTGGGCAGACGGAAATCAGGTCCAAAAAAATAACCCTGTATAGTATGGCGGATCACAGTGTAAAACATGACTGTATCTACTGTTTTTGAAAACAATAATTTTATTATTATTATTACTCAATGAAGCAAATCTAAACACCCATACACACAGGCGCAAATTTAGCTTATCTTAGGTAGTAATTATTTTTACCTTGATAATTATTTTTTTTCTTGATTTTATCTGGAATTTTTTTATATTGAATAACTGGAGGAATAAGGTGCTCCTGACAAACATATTTTTTTGTAAGTTACTAAGTTGTAAGAAACTGGTTTTCCACTTTGGATTGCATGCATTTTAATATTATAAATACAATAAGACAACCTAGCTTTATACTGTTTTAACCAATGGAAATGTTGAATTTAAATATTGTATTCAAATATTATGTATATTGTATTTAAATTTCTTTTAAATTAATAACGTGACTTTTTTAATAATGTGATTTTGTAATTTTTTTAAGAATCTATTTTGTGTTTTTTTTTAATTGTATAATTTTGACAAAAATAAATTTACAGTTTGCGTAAGCCTATCCTACTAATATTATAAATCCTACTCCTACTAATATTACAAATGTGAAAGTTTGTAAGTATGGATGTTTGTTACTCTTTCACGTAATTACTACTGAATGGATTTTAATGAAACTTTACAATAATATAGCTTATACATCAGAATAACACATAGGATACAATTAATAAACCTGCGCAGACGAAGTCGCGGGCATCAGCTAGTATAAAATAAAATTCTTTCTTTTTTAATGTATTAAATGACTTTCGTGGAACACCCGCAAAGGTATTAAATGTGAGACTATTTACATGTAAGACCATTTGAATGCAAATAAATGAAATATGAATATGAAATATTTTGACTCAAAAACATGTTACCTCTCTCTCTCTCTACAAAATTTTATCCTATCCCATCGAGAGGGGTATCGTTGTTTAGAGCTCATTCAGTAGATAAATATACTTACTGTATTTTTTTATTAAAAAATATTTACAAACAAAAATATTTAAGAAGTAAGTCGCCACCAAAGTCAGCTTTTTAGGGTTTCGTAGCCAAATGGCAAAATACGGAACCCTTATGGATTAGTCATGTCTGTCTGTCCCTCTGTATGTCACAGCCACTTTTTTCCGAAACTATAAAAACTATACTGTTGAACTTGGTAAGTAGATGTATTCTGTGAACCGCATTAAGATTTTCAAACAAAAATAGAAAAAAAAATTTTTGCTTAGAACTGAAACTCAATTTTTTTTTCCATCTATCCCATACGTGTGGGGTATCTATGGATAGGTCTTCAAAAATGATATTATTTTTATTCTAAACTGAATAGTTTGCGCGTAGGGCGTGCTCAGTCAACGAAACTGAACAACTTTTCCAAAGAAACATATGTTGCGAAATGAAAAGAAATTTGACCTCTCCATACAAATTGCCCACTCTGGTCGAACAGATTGTATGGAGAGGTCAAATTTTTTTTCATTTCCTAAGATATGTTCCTTTAGGAAAGTTGTTCGGTTTCGTTGACTGAGCACGCCCTTTCAGTTTTCGGTACACCGTCCCTTACACCCTGTATACCTACAGGTTTGTCGGAACCCTCTGTGTGCGAGTCCGACTCGCACTTGGCCGGTCTTTTAACAAAATTTTGTTTGGGCTAGATAGTTGAAATTTTCATAGAATATGTATTTCTGTTGTTGCTATAACATAAAATACTAAAAATAAAAAAATAAGGAAGGCTTCCCTACTAGAAACGTGTTTTTGGCGACGTACGAGCTCAATCGTAAAAACGGGAACATTTACAAGCGTGAATATTTGTATATTTATAGTGCATAAGCTATAAAATAACAAGAAAATACCGGCCAAGTGCGAGTCGGACTTGCGCCCTAAGGGTTCCGTACCTATCTACCATATGATATACTATAAGCTTTTGCTCTTTGATTTTAAAAACTCACTGACCATCCAACTTGACCCCTCTTTAATAGAAAAGTTCTTGAAACGGGAGCTCACCTTAATTGGTTACTATTAGTTGTGAGAAAAATTGAAATATTTAATTATTTTAGACTTTTCCCTTTATTTGTACTATGAGACCTAGCTTTTTGCCAAATTTCATAATTTTCGGTCAACGGGAGGTACCCTGTAGGTTTTGGTTTTTTGCATAAATGTATGGAGATGAGGACATAAAAAGCCATATCTTTTGATTGCGTCGTTGTAAAAAAATTAAATTTTCAGATCTTGTGTGGTTTATAGACCCTAATATTCGCTATCAATTTCAACCTGATAACTCTTCTCGTTCGTGAGAAAAAGGGTCTTGACAGACAGACAGACGGACAATAAAGTGATCCTATTAGGGTTCCGATTTTTATTTTGAGGTACGGAACCCTAAAAATAATAAAAACTGGTAAAAAGCGAGTCGGACACAAAAATCAAGCACAGTAATTTACTGAAATTACAACGAATTCGATTAATATTATGTGGTTGTGGGAGTCTGACTCGCACTTGGCCGGTTTTTTTATACGCCTCTCTCCCGTCGGGGTAGGCAGGCCCTCCACTTGCTACGATCTTGTCATCGTTTCTTCTACTTCATTAACCCTTTGTTATACGCTTGTCCGTTTATCATACTTAACACACTAGACCTAAGAGGCATTTCTTGAATATCACTCAAGTAAGAATAAAATATCACGCAAGAAATTCAAATTCTAAGATTTTTCTTTTTCATAGTGCAGATTGATATTCGTTATTAACAATAAATTTTGATATTTCCGATACCAAAATGGTAAAATAAAGGAACCCTTATGGTGCGACTTTGTCTGTCTGTCACACCTCTATATCTCAGCAACCACTCATGCTATCGACTTAAAATTTGGAACAGTTTTAGAATATGGTTGCCCAACTTAATTGCACGTGAAAAAATGTTGAAAATATTATGATTATTAATGTAAAGGGGCCCGAAATAGGGGGGGCCAAATTTCAAATTGTCGCTACTAGGTCGAGTGGGGTATCATATGAAAGGGCTTTACTTGTTCATTCTAAAATATAGTTTTGTATATCTTTACGTCTCTTAGTTTTCAAGTTATGATTTAAAATGTAAAAAAAAAATACCATTCCCCCCCTTATCTCCGAAGTTTGTGAAAGGAAAAATCTGAATGAATTACAGTTGACAGAAATTTATGTAAACATTACAGCAAAAATAAAACGATCTTTCTAAATGGCATAGTTTTTTAGAAATCTGCAAATAACCTTTACAAACAAACTTAGTTTTGCGGTCCTAAAAATGGACTTTATTGCTTCCAAAAATACAAAAAGTATATCGGAACGCTCGGCGCGTGAGTCCGACTCGCACTTGACCGGTTTTTTTATTTATTTTTAAACAGTTTATCAGGGTGAATTTGCATTTTGAAAGTCTCAAAGGTGCTCGTAGGTCTTTACCTATGAAATTGCCGAAATTTTCTTACAGATTAATGAGATCATAATCCCTATAATTTTAACGCAATTTTTTTCATTTGTCTGACAATTGAAAGTTGCTTTCAAGGTTATCAATTTACGCATAAAATAAAATTAAAATTTTTAGGTTGATATATAAAATTAAAGGTTCGAAAATTGTTCGTCTTAAATGTCGTCCGATTTCATCATTAGATTTGTTATATTTTTGTACAGATAATATTTTTCGAAAATTAAATCTAAGCTTCTGTTAGCTTAATGTCTTCCCAATCATGTTTAAAAAAACATAAACAATTTGGATTTTTAGTTCCTATAACATATATACATACAAAACGGCAAATTCATAGGTACAAACCTATTATTTTATCACCCGATGATATTCAAGAATTGGCTCCATAGACCTCCTATTTATACAATGTGAATTTTCATTGCCTTCCCGAAGAAATAATTTTCCACTTCCCATACAAAATTGGTCGATCACGTGACCACTTTAGTGTAGAGCCGAAAAATTTTTTTTTAAGTAAAAATGTTTTTCTTCGATGAAATTGCTCAAAGATTCTCAAAATTGCTCAAAAAGTTCAGTTTTGCAATATAGATAATAATAAGCTGTACTGAGGTAAATAAAGCTATTGACGAAATGAAATGGAATGTTTCTTTCAGAAGAGTCGGTGCAAATTGTGTGTGTTTTATGTGGCTGTAAAAAAGCGAACTGCTTGTGTGTACGATTCGTTGATTTTCTCGTAAAAGAAAATACTGGTGTCTTAGCGTTAAAGTTTAAGAAGATTCTGTTTCATTTTATACTGTTTTTATGCCCATTCGTAGGTAAATAATTTAAGAGCAATACGGTTTCTCTTATACAAACTTATTCCTCGGTTTACTTTGCAAATTTTACTGAAGTACAAAATAAAGGTACAGAAAAAATATTTGCTTTTTAGTGGTGGATTTGCGGTTTTAGCAGCCCTAGGCCATATACATACAGGTGTCCCAAAAATGGGCCGTCACGCTGACACCGGAGTTAGATGGACTTAGGGCGCATCAGATAAGCTTAACTAAATAAGCTTATTTTTTTGTCGTGGTAGGTGCTCAAAGTCGAGCTATTGTTTTTAGAGAGAATAAAAGTGAAATGAAACTGATCATACTCAATACTCATTACACTTTTCTATGGGCATGTTAAGCTTATTTCAGATTCAGATAATTTTATTCAATGTAGATTCTTAACAGAATACTTATTGAATGTCATGCAGAATACAATGCAAATAGAGCGAGTCTACGCCGTTGCGGATCGTGCTATGGCAGCGTAAAAGAAACGGCAAGAAACCACTGCAGCACGGCCTACTCAGTCAACTTTTTACAATGTGTCTCTTGTGTTTCGCTGGAATATCAGAGCACCATACACATTCTTTAAACTTTCTCTCAGTTAATTGCACTATATTGTCAGGTATTTTGTTGTAGTATCGTATACACAGACCAACGAAAGATGTATTGACTTTAGTTAATCTAGTATATGGTTGATCAATTTTGTGCTTATTTCTAGTATTAAAATTATGCCTGTCACAAATTTTAGGTAATTGATGAATGTTCTTCCTAGCATACATAATATTTTCATAGATATACTGGCATGGCACTGTCATAATGTTGATTTCCTTGAACAGTTCTCTCAGGGAATCGCGAGTCTTCAGGCAATAAATTGATCTTATAGCCCTCTTTTGTAAAACGAATATTGAATGTATATCAGCTGATGTATATCATTTGATGCGCCTTAAGTCCATCTACCTCCGGTGTCAGCGCGACGGCCTATTTTAGTAAAACCGGCCCTCTTTTCCGCTCCTATCATTTGATACCGGTAATACAAGGTATAAAATAAAACAGTTAGCAAAAAAGCATGAATAAAAATGCCTGAATAAAGAAAATTTCATTATGTATTATTCATAAAGATTTATTGGTGGGATTCATACAGACATACGAAATGCAATATCTTCGTTTTAATAAATGGTTTGAAGTTGTTTTGAATATAAAATTCGTTAGTCCTCACGGCTGAGGTGACGTCAATGACGTCAGAGCTCTCCAGGCCGCTCGTTTCGGTGCCCTGTGTGTGGCAGTCTGGGGGTTGCAGCCAATCGCCTCCAGGATTGTGCGCGTCCATCAAGTCGGCGTCCTGAACCTGCTCCTCTTTCCGTTCACCCTGTTCCTCTTGACGGTCTTTAGACTCTCAGCTCCTTACCTAAACGCTTACCCTACCAAAGAAGGATTTCTATAGTTGGAGACATCCATTCCATCCGCTTATCCAAGTTTCAAGATGCCGCCAATATTCCTGGTACCAAATTGTATGACACAATTACATTTAATCATAGACAAGCGACAACCCCATTCGTCGCTTTAAAATGTGTTATGAAAACCAGCCAAGTGCGAATCGAACTCGCGCACCGAGTGTTCCGTACCACAACGTTAAAAATACCGTCTTAGTTATGGACGCACAGTCACGCAGAAGTGTACTAAAAATGCGTGAGTCCGACACTCACTTGACCAGTTTTTATTATTTGTTGATATTTTATAGCTTATGCACTATAAACGTACCAGTTTTTCTCCCTTAATTTTTTTAAAAATATTTAGTATTTGTTGTTTTAGCGGCAACAAAAATACATGATCTGTGAAAATTTCAACTGTCTAGCTATTACGGTTCATGAGATACAGCCCGCTGACAGACAGACAGACATCGGAGGCATATTAATAGGGTCCCCTTATTTTCCCTTTGGGTACGGAACTCTAAAATGACTAACTGAATGACGAATCGCGCAGCTGAATGCGCGCGGCGGTGCGGGGATGGATTGCAAGGGGGGGGGCAGGAGTGTCCGCTTCCCTCGGATCATTAATTCCCAGATGCAAATGAATCTCTTTGGTGTTTTGTGAACAAAAGCCGTCGGTCATTGGAGGTGATTTTCCGTTCGGACACACAGAGCTTTCGCCGGGCGGCGGACGTTATTAGGCGATCGATCATTGCCGCCGCCCGCCCGCCTATCAATCCATTCTCTCCCGGGGGTCGCGGTCACAGGCACTAGGAAAGATTTCATTGGTTCATTTGTCTTATTATTCGGTTTCAGCTATCGATCACACATTGGTAGATGCATGATATGATAACTGCTCAAAAAACGGCACCATAGAAAAGAGGCTCAAGCTTCTTTTGTTTCTCAGTCGCTTTAAGGAAACTTTTAGTTAAAATTTCAATTTTTGAATACACGAAAATGGAGGAAAATGGGGTCTTTCGAATCTTGAATATTTGTGTGTCTATAAAAATAATGATCGTTGGATTCAGCAAATTAAATGTTGTGCATTAGCTTTCAGGGTCTTACAAAGAGTGCCTACATTGTCTGTCTGTCCGTCCTTTAACTTCAACTTTGTACAGCCAGACACTGATACTTAAATCAAGCCACCAAAAGAAATTATCCACCAGCTAAAATAACACACACGAATCAACACGTTAAAAAACTCTTTCCTTAATCATTGACGAATGCAAAACCAATGAAGATGATATACCTAGTATATGATCGTAATAAAATAAAATATCCCTATAACTATACCACTTCTAAACTGCATACTATTTGCAAACAATCGCAGCAAACTTGGTCATAAAACGTGCAAGAAAGCACGTGTGAATCTGTTATTTGGTCGTGGATACCTAGACGCAAATACGGCGCACTCGCTTACAGTGCAGATTTTATTGCGCAATTCACTGCGCGTCTGCAAACGGTATGACTATGAAATTTTAACAGAAAAACAGCGTTAACATTTACACCACTATGAAAATTCTGTAGCAAGTGTGATATCAAGGATACATGCAATCGAGCTTCAAAAAGTTTCCTAAAGTTTTTATTCAAATTCGTGGTCGGGAATCAGAAGTATACGCACGGAAGCAGTAATGCCACGATCACACCTAGCTGTATTCAAAGACTAATTTGGCATACATTGCTGGGAGGCTTAGGTATGATAATTACAATATCCTTATTTCAACGAGCAATGGCAACAAAAACTGAACAAGCGCTACGCTACAAACGCCCGAAACTAGAGACAGGCTCAAGGTCGAAGTGTTGGCACTGAGCTGCTGACAACTGCTCCTTTATATGAAAAACATGCGAGGAATATCTGTTTAAACACTTTCACTAGTTGCACTGCACAAATGGCTCGGTTCGCAAAGTCAGGGAGCCAGTGAAATTACTGATGGCACACGGCACATTCCATCATAAATCTCAGACTGGGCAACTTGCTTTCGCTTTGTCAATTAATGTCATCCCATGAGACTTTTTTAAATGTTGCAAGTGGGCAAGCGAGCAGGTGGGCCACCTGGTGGTAAATGGTCAGCATCGCCCATTACACCCACTGTCTTATTAGTGAAATAACTTAACACTAATTTCTTAACCAAACTATAGAAATTCCACTGTTCTCTTTGACAGTGTCCCCATCAGGAATCGAACCCAGAACCCCCGAAACCGATCGCCATAACTACTAGACAATGAAAGCAATAAACGTCTTATGTATGCAGTGGAAGATACACGTGTCAAATATACCTAACCTCGTGCTACAGGTAGACAGACAGCTAGGGCACTCACATGTCGGTCATCAGTTTAATTAAAAACCTGCCGATTCCGGATCCCTTTGTGGCGACAAACGGCCCGACTAATCGCTCCCTTTGTTACTCCTCGCATTCATGTCATACGGTGATTTGTTAACTGCTGGAATAAAGACGAAGTTTCTCTCTTTATCTCTTCTATTATTAAATTGTAAAACCAGTGAGTCTATATTTACAAAGCGCTTCGCAACATCTTTAACAATGTGTACAGCAAAGTGGAAATCTCTACCTGGGTCTGTGTTCCAAGTTCATATACATCTGATTATTTGAAGTCGCAAGTAAATAGGCTTCTTCTGGGAAAACTCGTTCTACCGTCGACCTCATCTCTGTCCTCCAGACTAGATCGAGGTGAAGAGTAATCAAATTATCAATAAAGAAAATACGGTCAAGTGCGTGTCGGACTCACGCACCGATAGTTCCGATATACTAATAGCACTAAGGATGTTATAAAATCCACAATATAGGATGGCATACCTATTACCTAACAAGGAAGGTCCCCAACTGTTAGAGAGTAGCCTATCAAAACATTAATAACAGACACGTATTTTTTTAAACTAAAAGAACACCCTTTAGAATTTTCCAGATAAAAGATGTGTTTTCTGCAAGTTTCCAACTACTCTTTATTGAAAGTCAAAACAGATATCTTCCATAGTATAGCTTTTGTACGAAGTTTTTGAACGATGACCTCATAATTTCTGCCATCGTTTAGTAACTTTCTAACACTAAATTTATAATTAAAAATGTAAAACTACGTGTGACATTTAAAATTACTTAGTATTCATAAATTTTAAATGATTCTTACATATAAACAGGATTCCATTTTATTTTTGACCCAGGAAACTCGCGGAATTAAACTAAATAGTAACTTTTTAGTAAGTACTTTGGACGTAAATTTGTCCAAATAATTTGAACTGTGCAGTTAAAAAAATAGAAGTCTGTTAGTTTAGGCTACTCTCTTACATATATAAAATAAATCAAACCGGAGCAGTTGGTACCTTTAATTGGAAGTTTACGGAAAGCACCAAAAATTATGTAAGTAAATTCCCTTAAAACGGCGCAAGTCAGATTCAGATTCAGATAATTTTATTCAATGTAGATTCTTTACAGAATACTTATTGAATGTCATGCAGAATACAATGCAAATAGAGCGAGTCTACGCCGTTTCGGATCGTTCTATGGCAGCGTAAAAGAAACGGCAAGAAACCACTGCAGCACGGCCTACTTTAAGAGCAGCACGGCCTACTTTAAGTGACCTTGGAATCAAACCAGTTCCCTTATTATTGCAAGAAGCCTTCATCTCAGTAGCTTTCCAGGAACATTTTCCTATCCCTTTGAAAACTAGATCACAAGCGAGGAAAACAAAGCTTTGCAAATAGATACAAATTTCTTTTGTCATCGTAAATTGTTTTGTTTGCAATTTGCTAATTATATTCTCTTAACAATATGACAAAGTCCCTCCAACCACCCAAATCATCCACTTACATTGAATTCATAGCTAGATTCAAAATTTGAGTTTATTCCTAATCCGACTCGAAAATTTAACCCGATGCGACAGCGCAATGCGACGGATAGAATGGGGTTTTACTAACCACATTTATTGTAATTTTATGTTCAAATCAGGGTTATTTTTGGACCCCTGGCCAAATTTTAGTATGATGCTCAGAACACGAATCTGAATAACTTTCGCAAAGGAACGTGGGTCAAAAAGGGAGAAAAAATGTTGGTCATCCCATACAATCGAAATTTTATGCCGGCAACAGTGAAATTTTTATGGGATGACCTAAATTTTTTTAGTTTTTTGACCCATGTTCCTTTAGACACGGATAGAATGGGTTTTTACTAACCACGTTATTTTATGTTCAAATATACAGGGTTAGTTTTGGACCCCTGGCCAAATTTTAGTATGTTGCTCAGAACACGAATCTGAATAGCTTTCGTAAAGGAACGTGGGTCAAAAAGGGAGAAAAAATTTTGGTCATCCCATACAATCGAAATCTTATGCCGGCAATAGTGAAATTTGTATGGGATGACCAAAATTTTTCTCGTTTTTCGACCCAAGTTCCTTTGGGAAACTTGTTCAGATTAGTGTTTTGAGCACCATACTAAAATTTGGTCAGGGGTCCAAAAATAACCCTGTATAGAGAGCAGACAGGCATAATCTTAATACAAAAAGTAAGTACTAAATTGATCAAGCATACTATACAGTACATTAGCAAATGTAAAAACATTTTTCGTCCGTCTGTGTGTACGACGACATGAAATGCCTGTCAATGTACTCGTACTTATTTAAATTACATGAGAGAAAATTTAAAGAATGTGTGAAGTAATCCCTATGTAAAAGAAAAATCAAATTTTAATGTTTAAAGTTTATTATAGATTAGATATATCAATGACAAAGGAATAGAGATGTGATATTCCAGCGAAATTCCAGCGTAAAAACAGAGAACAAGCTATCAGCTTACGGAAACCCAGCCAACAAGACTTCCGAAATTCAGTGCAGCGAGATAAAGGGTCTATTTTTTATCCGACTGCGGCAAAAAGGAGGGTTATGATTTTGACCGGTATGTATGTATGTTTATCTGTTATATAAGAAGTAGAAGGCTGTTTAAAAAAAATTAGTTACGACCCGATTGTTCTTCCGCCGTTTGGTTTTTTATTTATGAATTTTTGTGACATTTAATTTTGATTTATCCTATCTTGTAAAACAGCAAGAGTGTCGAGTAGGAATGACACTGCGGTGACTGTTTAAAAAAAATTAGTTACGACCCGATTGTTCTTCCGCCGTTTGGTTTTTTATTTATGAATTTTTGTGACATTTAATTTTGATTTATCCTATCTTGTAAAACAGCAAGAGTGTTTAAGAGTAGGAATGACACTGCGGTGACTGTGGGTCAGCCTAGTAGGACGTATCCCAAGTTGGGAACAAATCTTAATAAATTGTGGCTTTCCCTAGCCAAACCGTTGCAGGGTAAAGTTTGTGGGTTAGGTTAGGAATAAACGAAAATTTGGGTCTAATTACCGAGTGACGGTGACGCAGATTAATGTTCAGTCGTAATGTATTTATCGCGTGAAGCTTTGTAACGTGCCGCCTAGATGTGGGATTCTAGGGCCTGGTTTGGCTTCGGAATTGGAGGAGCAAAAGCTAATTTCATCGGGCAGGGATGACTGTAGTTGTATAAGAAAGAAAGAAAAGGTTATCTAGGGTGACTTTTAATTAGTTCTTGATAGCAAATGAATGTACTCATGATACTGAACAACATTTCCCAAGGAACATAGGTCGAAATACGAAAAACCAAATTTGTCCTCCCATACAAAATGCGCTATCAGCTGATGCAGTTTCTATGGGAGGTCAAATTTTGATTTTCGTATTTCGACCTATGTTCCTTAGGGAAAGTTGTTCAGTATCATGAGTACATTCATACCTTTTTCTATCAAGAACTAATTAAAAAGGTTATTATAGAATATTAGATTACCTTCAAAAGAAAAATCCATGGGATTAGGCTAGGGTTCTAAGTGATCTAACAGACTAATTCAAAATTCCAATTGACTTATGTTTATTGTATCAATTCTGTATTTTCAAACATATTTAAAAGAGCGCGTGGGTTTTTATTGTCACTTTCTTGGCGCCACTTTGTTTGTGAAGCAATGTAGTATAGCTGACGTCATTAAGAGATTTTAATATCCAACAATGAAGAAAATATTTTGAGTTTGAGTCTACAAAGTAGAATATCGCAAAACTGAACTCGGCAAGTTTTAAAAGAAAGCCATTTTCAGGGATGACTCGTTGACAACATTATACTCACTAAGCAGATGCTCTTTATATTGGTAAAATACAATTCTCATATTTATATGATATTTCGTTTAGATTCTTGTTGGTTTTGTGTTGTTATTTTGAGGACATCTTGGTCAATGAGCGTCAAAACGAAAATCTTCCATTTATAAAGTATTGGGGTAATTTCGCACATGGGGTAAATCCGAAAATAACGAATGATTACCAAACCAGCTGACGTTAAAGACACTTGATACTGAATCGGGAGAGAATAATAGAGTGGCATCAAAAATATTGTAACCAGATCAAGAATATCGACTGGTTTGGCAGTAAAATGTGATTTTTTAAATTATCCCTTCATCGAAATTACCCCAATTTACCTATACAAGGGTAAGGGGGAGAATGGCAATAACATCTAGTCAGCCCCAAATATCAACCTCACCTGCACGACCCGGACGAATCCAGGTACGACGGCTGCCCAGCAGCTGTCGTGGTGCCCCCTGCTGGATAACAGACGAGGCAATGGCGACCGAGCTGTGGCGGTATAACCACTCACCTGTTTGGGCAACTGAACAGAAGAGGCTACAGCGGCCTTGGGATCTAAATTATCTCTAAAATCTCTGGCACAGAAGGCAAGGGGAAACCACTGCGGCTACATTTCCACGAAAGTCACATGAGAGCCCAAATGAATGAGACACGATCGCCCTGCGAACCGATTAGCGACCGGCGCCGCGCTGCGTCCGGGGCGTGCGGTGTGAAGTTGGCTACCGGCCATGGCGGGGTAGGAGACCAGGCCCTCCATGGAAATTCTGCCACTGGAAACTCCATCAAGCTACGGCGCCTCCAGAAGATAGGAACATGGAATGTGCGCGGCTTAAACCAACCTGGGAAACTTACCGTATTGGAAAAAGAAATAGTTAGAGTCGGTGTGAACATCTGTGGTCTAAGCGAAACACACTGGAAAGGCAGCGGACATCTATTGACAGACCGCCACTTCGTTTACTTTTCTGGCAACGACATCAGCAGCAGCAATGGTGTGGCCTTTTTAATACCTGAACATCAGAAAAATTGCGTAATATGTTACGAGCCGGTAAGCGATCGGATTATCAGCATCAAGTTTAAAGCTTCACCGATAAATCTCAACATCGTTCAAGTATATGCTCCCACCTCTACCGCAAGCGACAAGGAAATCGAGATATTTTACTCCGAATTAGAATCGACAATAGCGAAGGTGCCCAATAGAGAGTTATTGGTCGTCCTAGGAGACTTGAACGCTAAGATCGGAGCAAACGCTCATCAAATTAGCAAATGCGCGGGAAGATTTGGGCTCGGGAAACGGAACGAACGAGGTGAGCGCTTAATACAATTCGCTTCAGAAAACGACCTGCTGATTCTGAATAGCCTTTTCCAACATCACCCTCGAAGGTTGTACACCTGGACATCGCCTGATGGAAAAACCCGCAACCAAATAGACTACATCATGATTCGGTCGCGATGGAGATTATCTATAACAAATGCCCATACGTTACCTGGAGCTGATTGCGGGTCTGACCACCAACTTTTGATCTGTAAAGTAAAGCTTAAGCTTACAGCAGCCAGAACCATTAAATAGCCGAGAAAGCTGGAGAGGTTAAAGATGCTCCGAGATTACTACTACTGTCTCGCAAGCCACACCACTAACTACAACCCACAAAAGACAGCACTGAATGACTGATGAAACCTTACAACTCGTCGAAAAACGCCGGAATATGAAAGCAGTGGCAGTCGATATAAAAGATCTCAATAAAATGTCGGCTCAGATATAACTTAAATGCAGGCAAGATCATAATGCCCACCTCCGCAATATTTGCAAAGAAATTGAGGTACACGCTGATAGATATGAGTCAAGAGACTTGTATCACAAGATCCGCCTCATGACGAAATCGCTGCCGTCCAAAACCTGGGCCATTGAAGATCAAAATGGCCAAGTAGTCACTGAACTGGACAAAATTTCAGCGGTTTGGAGGAATTATTATCAGTCCTTATTTCAAGAGTCGCAAAATTTCGCACCCACTAAGCCTGCGAGTGACATGCTCGAGCCGGATATTCTTGAGTCAGAAGTAAGAGCCGCTATTCAACATTTTAAGATGGAAAAGCCAAAGGGAAAGATGAAATCCCAATTGAAACTATACGAGCAATGGGAGAGCGTGGTGTTCAAATCTTCCACATCATCTGCAACAAGATATGGCTCACAGGCAAATGGCCCTCTGAATGGGCTCAAACAGTATTCACTCCTCTTCATAAAAAGGGTTCCACGAAGAAGTGTAGCAACTTTCGCTTATTGCACTGATAACACACGCTAGCAAAATAATGCTACACATCATAAATGAGCGACTGAAAGCATATTTGTCCAGAGAAATTGCACCAGAACAAGCCGGATTTGTGAAAGGAAAAGGAACCCGTGAACAGATTCTCATCGTTCGTCAAATCATTGAGAAGGCTAGAGAGTTCAATAAGCCGACATACATATGCTTTGTTGATTTCTCCAAAGCGTTCGACTCGGTGAAATGGCCAACGTTGTGGAAAACACTACTACACATGGGCACACCACAACACTTCGTGCACCTGCTCCGAGAACTCTATGAAGGGGGAACAGCTCAGTGCGGACAGATGACCTCCTCTCAGACAGTTTCCATCCCAGCCCAGGTGTGCGACAGGGATGTATAATATCACCTCTGCTGTTTAACATCTACACCGAGCTTGTAATGCGAATCACTCTTGAAGACTGGACCGACGGTGTTGTGATTGGTGGATACAAGATTGCGAACTTGCGGTATGCAGATGACATCACTTTATTTGCAACCAGCGCTGACCTTATGGAGGAATTACTTCTCAAAATGGAGCGCGTGAACCTTGCGTTTGGGTTAAAGATCAATCGAACCAAAACCAAGATGATGATCGTCCAACTCGCCCGAAGTGACACAGATTGCGAACTGCGACGTGGTTCAGACTTACGTTTACCTTGGGGCTTTAATCTCAAACAACGGTGGCTGCGTAGATGAAGTAAAGAGACGTATGGCCATAATCAGAACTGCGATGGAGAACTTAAAGAAAGTATGGAAGAATCGCAACATAACCAAAGCCACCAAAATCAGGCTCGTGCGAACACTCGTATTTCCTATCTTTCTTTACGCGGCAGAGACGTGGACAGTGCGCGAGTTGGAAAGAGGGAAGATAGATGCTCTGGAAATGTGGTGCTGGAGGAAGATGCTAGGGATATCGTGGATGGAGTTCCGCACCAACAAAATTCATACTCCATGAGCTCGGCATCACGCAGCGTCTTTCAGCCGTAGTACAGTCGCGCATACTGCAGTATTTTGGACATATCTCTAGGCGAAATAACGACTCCATAGAGCGGCTGGTCGTGCAGGGAAAAGTGGAGGGAACCAGATCGCGCGGAAGGTCACCTATGCGCTGGACTGACCAAGTAAAATCCGCAGTAGGAAGCCGCGTATCTGACTGCACCAGACAGTCTGCAAACAGGGAGAGATGGCGGGAGATCGTGCGGAGAGCTGTATCCGCCTCTACCACCGATGCCTCGACGTGACCACGACCGTTCTGCCAAGAGCGATACGACAAAGAAGAATCTATACAATATTTTGCATAAAATCACATAGCTATCACGTCACAGCTCATTTCCTTCTTTTACGATTTTTTTATACAAAATTAAGTTAATAAAAAACTGCACACTGAATTTAAAATGGTTAGTATTATATTGATTTTTTAGGTCTCTTATTTAGATACACGAACACAGTATTGTATTTAGTTGTCAACTCAGGCATCATCCGTATTCCAATATCTAAGTTTAATTGTGTTTAAATTTTTGTTGGTTTTTTTAGGTAAACTTTTGGTTTCAATTATGTTTTAACCACTGGTTTGTCTTGATTAGACGAACCCACATGATTTCGGGTATCTACCTCCGTTAAGGCCATTTTAAACTTCGTAACTCATGCATCTTTGGGAAGTTATTTAGTTTAACTGACTCTGATTTTTTATTTTTTTTCTATATTGTAGAAATGAACAAAAACCGACAGTCGTTCCTTCTTTGTATTATTTCTTCTTTTATTAGCTTTTTTCTGTACTTTGTCTATGCCTTATCCTCTTGTTTCTTTTTATGTTCCTTTCTTTTTTCCTGCTAATAGTCTTTCAGGAAATTATCGTATCGTATTAGCTTGTCTCATCATCCTTCTGGGAGCTGTTTTCGAAGCTTTTACCCAAAAATATTCCCGAAGAATTTTTTTTTAGAAAGCCTAAAATTATACTTAATCGTTCCAAGCACAGACGCCTCCCAAGAAGGTTGTCGGGCGTTTCCTTCCTCCTGATAGTGGGAGTTTAATTTGAATTCTTATCATTTCGTAATCCAATCCTATTATCGCTCATCCGTTTGAAATCCCCGAGAAAAAGGCCCTGGGTGGTTGGATCACGAAATTACCATGAGATGTGTGATCAATCCAGTAGATGTTGTTGTTACAGTTTCGTCATGTCCTTCTGTCTGTCCGCGGCTTAGCTCAGGGACCCTTAGTACTAGAAAATTGTAATTTACGAAGGACATGACGACACTATAAGGAACCTTTATTGACGCTTCTTATTTTTCCAACATGGCGCCACCCTGTGTGTCAAGTTTCGTCATGTCCGTCTGTCTGTCTTTCTGCGAATTAGCTCAGGGACCCTTAGTACTTACTATTAAGTTATAATTTTGTATGGACATACATTTCATCCACGCCGACAGTGTTAAATAAAATCTTGAAAAAAAAATTGTTTTTAGGGTACATTTCCTAGAAGTGAAGAGGGGGTGATATTTTTTCTCTCGTGTGGGGAGTCGTTGGATAGGTTTTTAGGAGTCCGCAAAAGAATTTTTAGATTTAAGGAACTGTTGGCAAAATTCCTTTTTATTGTGTCCAGCTCGCATTGCTCTTTAAGTTTGACTTCTATGCATTTTAGTTTGAAGATAGAGTTTAAATAAACAATAAATAAACTACAGTAACAAATATTTTGTGAAAATCTCAATTAAATGACTATAACAGTTCATAAGAAGGTGGTAGGGCTTTTGTGGAAAGTCTGTCTGGGGAAATACCACCCCCTTGCTTTATTCTGCCGTGAAGCAGCAGTGGTTGCACTTCTGTGTTTCGGTTTGAAGGGCAAGGCAGCCAGCGATATTACCGGCACATGAGACATATCATCTCACGTAGTACTGAAAGTGAGCAACGCGTTTAGCTGTCTTATTAGTGTCAAAATATGCCATTAATAAGACAGTAGGTGTTATGGGCGGTGGTGACCACTTACCATCAGGTGGCCCACCTGCTCGTTTTCTCACTTGCAACATTAAAAAAAAGATGATAACAAAGGCTTATAGCAGGTACTTAAAAACCTGTTACAACCCTTTGGTTGGAAAGGGTGAAAAATCTTAAAACGTTACTTTATTAGTTAAGCACTCCTACCACTTAGAGGCACAGCAGACGGCAGACTTTTTATTCTGACAGTCCGCCAGTGTGGCCGGTACTGTAATTATTTTCGTATTATTATTGGCATTGACATGAGAAGAACGCTCCGTTCCTATGCGCGTATTTTCCAAAATCTTTGGTTTGGAAGGAAAACAGCTTGAAGAGTTGTTCAGTTCAAAGAGTTATTCAGTCGAAAAGGTAGTTCAGATTGATTGTTATTTACTAAGAAACGTAGAACAATTTTGAAACATGTTATGTTTGAATTTTATTCTGATATAAACTTTAATTTTCGCAATACTGGCCACACTGACGGACAATGTCCGTGACTCCGTGACTCCGTGACTCCGTGACTCCGTCCGTGACTCCGTGCCCCTTCATCTGCTGAGCGAAATTAAACTGTTCACTTGTCTCTTATTTTCTTAATCAAGTTGTTAGAACGTGAAAAAGATTAAAATTCCCGCAATGAGTGTCCCAAAGCGCGAGATCAAAGCGACGTGTACGCCAAATTACACCATTTTATTGTCGTTTAATGAGATACTCGCACTTACAAAATCATACAATACTCAAAGAAAAATCGGCCAAGAGCGAGTCGGACTCGCGCGCCGAGGGTTCCGACCCCAAAGGTAAAAATACCGTCTAAGTTATGGAGGGGCAGTCACGCAGTGAATGCGCGCTAGTCCCACATGCACTTGACCAGTTTTTATTATTTGTTGTTATTTTATAGCTTATGCACTATACGAGTAAACGTACCAATACTGAAAAATCTTGCTCTAAGAAGTATAAAACAAGAAAATATAGTCATCTGAAACAAACTACTGTATTTAATACATATTCATATTGATGTTCAGATAATAGCCATGGGTCGCAATGTGTTGAAAAACGTCGTAAGAAGCACGTGCGCACTCTCGACTACATTACCCTTTCGCCTGCGGCACTGACTGCAAAATTTTGAGCCTCGGTATAGACACTACAACTTGTTTACTATTATATATTCTGTTCTGTGACACTACCAGAACACCGCTGTTGCAATCTTTATGAATCGTACTCATAGATTTATATAGTCAAGATAGGGTCTTGGGAACAAGCGGTTAAAAATTTCCCCATACAAGAAAAAATAGCGCCATCTGTGAAAAATCGCGTGAACTACGTTGTGTAGTACTTCGGTCGGTACTAAATGCACGGAACGGAAATAATATGGCGGGAAAAAACAAAACAAACTTTTTACTGTTTATATGTAGGTAATTTAGGCACGGTTTTTCAATTTCATTAATTGGATTATAGTCAAAAACAATAATAAGAAATAACAATAATAATAATAAGAGTGTATTGTTTCTTCAACGAAGAACAACATTT
This sequence comes from Athrips mouffetella, assembly GCA_947532105.1. Lineage (NCBI taxonomy): Eukaryota > Metazoa > Arthropoda > Insecta > Lepidoptera > Gelechiidae > Athrips > Athrips mouffetella. The sequence goes on along the minus strand of OX383957.1, from coordinate 33,566,360 downwards.
TGTTGGTAAGTTTATTTGCATCCAATGTTGACAATATGACTGACAACGACTGACATTTGTTGGTCCTAAACGTCAGATTTCGGACCAACGAATTGGGGACATTGTAACGTGCCGATGGGCTAGTACTTATATATAAGTAAATGATCGTACTAATATTATAAACGCGAATGTTTGTAAGTACGAGTATGGATGTTTGTTACTCTTTCACGTAAAAACTACTGAATGAATTTTAATGAAACTTTACAATAATATAGCTTACACATCAGAATAACACATAGGCTACATCATACCAAGTTTGGCGCTTGTAATTATTTCACGTTTAACTATTGAGCAAAGTAAAAGGTAATAAAGTCCTATAATTTTTGTTATAGTTTTCATTGTTTTTGTATTCTTATAAATCCGCCACTGTAACCCATTTTCTTTGAAAATTTCAACTCGCTACCTATTACGGTTTAAAAGCTCTGAAGAGGCACGTCTTTCAGACTTGATCAATATTCAGTCAAGTTTCTAAAATATTTATATATGACCTTCCTCATAAATCAGTCTATCTCCGTATTAAAATCTATACAGTAGTTTTTGAGATAAGCGTGCTCAGACTAATCGTAGTGATCCAGCATTGGCCGCTTTCGGGCTGATAGAATGAATTTTTAAAAACATTTAATTAACATAAATAATTGTCTCTCTTCAAAATAATTGTTAAATGAAAATGCTCGTCACAAAATAATTTGATAGCAAAATTCATTACACCAAAGTACGTTCAACATCAAAATGTTAATTTGCGATTCAAAATGGACCTTTATCAAAATTACAGTCAATTTGTAGTGGGATGGTGAAGGCCGTTTCATTTGAAGGCGACTGGCTGCTATTCATCGGAATAATTAAGTTCTAGGAATATTAGAAACAATTCACGTTTGATGAAATTACAGAATATCTGAAGTTTAATCAAAATTGAATAAAAATTGGGTTTCCGCCGTCCGATTTTAAACAAACAGAGACCATCAATATGTAAATAGCTTGATCTTGATTAGTTTAACACTAGTATAGCAAGTGCTAGGCGCCTGTTGAGTGACAGGTTCTTTAATAGGTAATTGTTATTTGTATGTTTTTAGCTAAACGTTGCGTTGCATTGTGATTTATGTGAGCGTTTGATTGTATTTTTGTCTTTTGCTTGTCAAATTTTGTGATTAGTTGTGAAAGCCTTTAATTGGCTGTTTGTAGCTATAAGTATTATTAGTATGTTTATTATTAGCTGTTGGTTCTCCAAAAAATTTATAAATGAATAAATAAAACAATAGTGTTATTATTAGATGAGATCCTTGGTTACAAAATTGCCAAAGGTTACACCACTTTAAAAAAAAGGATAAGCTGAGCAAAAAATCAGACAGCTTACTGATGTAGGTTGGTTTACTTTAGCTACTTCCATAGCATTACGTCTCATGGCATACTGCTTTGGGGCCGTGCAGCTGATATCCATTCAATATTCGTTTAACAAAAGAGGGCTATTAGAGCAATTTATTGCATGAAGACTCGTAATTCCCTAAGAGAGCTGTTTAAGGAGATCAACATTATGATAGTGCCATACAAATATATGTTTGAAAGGCTAGAAAAAACATTCATCAATTACATAAAAACTGCGACAGGCATAATTTTAATGCTAGAAATAAGTACAACCTTGATTAACTATAATACTAGATTAGCAAAAGTTTATACATCTTTCGTTGGTTTGTGTGTACGATACTACAACAAAATACCTGATAATGTAGGTAGTGCAATCACCAGAGAGAAAGTTAAAAGAATGTTTAAAGCAAACGATATGTAAAAAAGCTTACTGTAGATTAGATGACTATATAAATGACAAAGAGGTATGGCGCTCTGATATTCTATCGAAACACAAGAAACACATTGTAAAAAGCCGACTATTAAAGTAGGCCGTGCTGCAGTGGTTACTTGCCGTTTCTTTTACGTGCCTTAGCACGATCTGAAACGGTGTAGACTCGCTTTATTTGCATTGTATTCTACATGACATACAATAAGTATTCTGTTAAGAATCTATATTGAATAATTAATTATCTGAATTCAAGCATAACGTGAAAAATGAAAGAAAATTAGCGTGCTTTTTTAAATATTGCATTTACTTTTTTGATGTCGCAGATATGAAAATGATGAAAATGAAATTTATTATACTCAAGAGGGTTATTTACAGTTTATCTAGTCCTTACACTAGGATTCCCTGTATCGCAAGGACTAGGTATTTCTACCTGGAGTAACAATTAGACTTAAAACTAAACCAATAGTATAAGAACTAAAAAATAATAATAAATATACACTATAAGAGATAGGACGTACAGACTTTGAAAAATCTCTCCTCAGGGACCTCAACTAACGATAGTTAAATACAGTAACAAATGAATATAATCTAATACAAATATAATACAGTAACGAATAAATCTCATCTAAATGTGGGCAGAGGCGGCCTTATCGCTGAAACGATCTCTTCCAGGCAACCTTTGGGAGAGGAATCTTTAATAATACTATGACTAGTGCAGTGTAGTAAAAACAATAAGAATAAATAATGTATGTATGTATATATTCTTTATTGCATCACAAATAAAAGAAGAGACTATAAACGAGAATAGTATGCAAAGGCGGACTTATCCCTAAATGGAATTTCTAATTTTATAATGTAATTTTTTTAATAATATTAACTTAAAACAGATAACCATGTGATAACGATGTCACTGATCTGCTTTCTTTAACACCTCCATAGCATATGAATGTCTACTCTAAGCCCCGCCACGTCTTTGCAGCCTGTCTATTTGCTTGTAGAATATTTTAAAATTCTTACAAGGACTTAACTTCTAGACTTTAAGCACGAAGCACGTATTAATAAAATAAACATGTATGAGAAGTGCGAAAGTTTAAAACAAACCTATAAGTACGAAGAAGTAAAAAATAAAGATGTATAGATATAATCATAATTACATTTCGGATAGGTGGGCTAGAGTAGCTACAGAATGGGTGCCAGAGGATGGTCACCGCCGTCGAGGCCGACCTCGGAGACGATATGGCGCGACGATTTAAACAACTTTTTAGAAAACTTGCCATCAGGCTCAGAACAGAGACGAATGGCGAAATAGAGCGGAGGCCTTTTCCCTGCAGTGGGACACCATACAGGCTACATAAAAAAAAAAAATAAATATATATTTTTATATAACTGAAAATATTTTAGTTTGTAACTCAGACTAATACTAAACGTGTACTAAACTGTCCTTTTACGGCACGGCACACGGTTTGTTTTGAAAAGTAAATTTCTTTCCTAAATATCGATTTTTTTTTCTATTCCTATTGTTTTTATAGTGATAAAAAATTACCTAATAGAATTTTAATCTTAAAAAAAAGAACTGGCACGAAATGTCAAATTTAAAACGATGCAGTATACGAAGTTTTTAAAACTGTATCGGCAAAGAATAGGAAAACAGTGCAGCCGTGCAGGCAGGTGTGTAATTTGTTTGATTCTGTAACTTCTGCAGTACGAGTAAACTGCTTGAGTTCGAACTGCGGGAGTCCAACTGGGAACTTTGGCTTTGAACGAATTGGGCTATTGGCCGAGCGAAGATTGGAAGAGTTTTTGTTGGATTTAAAGAATACTTAAAGTTTCAGGCTTTCTTCGCATTCGAATTGAAAACTTTTTAGTCCACAGGGTATGGCATTTTGTGTCCGTCAAATCTAGTAAGTGCTGGCAAAGATAGTAATAACCTATCTCCACCCGTAGTTGTCGTAAGAGGCGCAGATGGGCAGCAGCATCCTTCCGAGTATCGTACCATCATACATACAGCGCAGCCCATGGTGCCAGCCGTAACGCTAACAAGCGTGGTGACTAAGGTATTTCCCCTCCACATTGTTCGAGCAAGAGTTGTAATTCTAGAGGGAGCTCCATGTCCTGTAGTGGACGTATTATGGGATGTTATGATGATATTGAAATATAGTGGATGATAAAGTATAACGTAGTTCCACCGGGTAGGACAGGTTCTGCTAATCCGTCTGTTGAAGTACCTACCACTAACGCGGCAAATTAGACATGAGACATTCAATTTTAGTTGTTGACTCGCTTAAGGCCATAATTCTATCCAGCATCTGTTAAGCAGCAAATGGTGCATAAATTGTAGGTGTTTCAAATGTATAAAATAAAGCCCACTAAATCGAAGTGGGTACTAAAAACGTAAGTAATTAAGCAAGTAGCACACAAGTAGTAATAGTCTAAGAGCTAGCTACGGACATAGGTATGCAATTTATAGAGCAACGAAATCCCTCTCTCTAGTTAGTGTGTCATACCATCATTATTAATTAGTCCGGGCACCTGGCAGCTGTTCAGTGGTGGGTGCGAGAGTGGAAGGGCAACAAAGGGGTTTAAAAAATATATTGAATGCGTGAAATTTATAGAGGTCTGCGTTTGGTGTTATATAACAGCTAATTATGTATTAAATTTGAATATAACATTGCCAGTCTATTTGATTGGGGGAAAAGTAGTGCCAGGATATATCCAAGATGCGCGAAAAAGTGCCATAGTCATCTCATTTTATGAGTCAAATTGGTCAAAATGGCAATGTTATATTCGAATTAAATGCATATTCAGCTATAATACCACACCAAACTCGGAGCTCTATAAATTGCATACCTTCAATTGAATTTACAACCCCTTTGTTGCCCAACCACTGCCACACCCACCGCTGAACAGCTGCCAGGCGCCCGGATCAATTAAAAATGATACTATGGCTCACTTACTAGAGGGATTTCGTTGCTATATAAATTGCATACCTATTTCCGTAGCTAGCTCTCCAGCTATAAGTACTACAGCGTAGAGACACTTAATTTAGGCAATTAATTAAGCAACTAGTGAGTATTATAATGTTAAGACGCTTAATTCAAGAAACATTTAGTGTGCAAGAAAGTATACTTGATTTAACTTAAGATAATATCCAAAAGAAACAAAACATTATCCGCAATCAAATTTGTAATATTTTGAAAAACATTGTAAAATTGACTCTACAATTACATTTTTTGCTGTAAATATTCGCAGTGAAAATAAGCTTCTAACTTACAAAATGGAGAACATAAGCGTGAAAATCTGTACACAAACATACTCTATCAAAGTTCTTGTATAGGTAATACCTTTAAGTTGTCGACCTACCCGCAATGTCACTCAAGCGGCACTAGAGCGCTAAGTACCAAACTTGCCAACTTGCTAACCGCCACTCCATTTATTAGTTTGGCGGTTGCTGAGTGTGTGGCGACCTTTATAACAACACATAGCTTTGACTTTGTAGAGAGTAGCCCATTTGTGGTGGTCCAAACAAAAAAATCGAGAGAATTGCTAAACTAAAGTGGCAGTGGGCAGGGCACATCGCAAGAAGAACCGATAGCCGATGGGGCGTAAGGGTTCTAGAGTAGCGACCACGTACCGGAAGACGAAGCGTTGGCAGGCCCCCCACAAGGTGGACCGACGGGAAGCCGCTGGATACGAGTAGCGCAGGACCGTTCGTCATGGAGATCTTTAGGGGAGGCCTATGACCAGCAGTGGACGTCTTTCGGCTGATATGATGATGATGATGAAACAAAATAATACATATGTCACTGCATATACGAGGGAGCAGGCACACATGCACTTTAAACGAGACTAAGGTATTTTTTTATTGTCAGTGTCTCTTGACCTCGATCTAGTCTTGAAGACAGAGATCAGGTCGAAAATGGAATGAACTTGCTCAGAAGAAGCCCATTCACAGGCGACTTGAATAGATTCGGGTTATATGAACTCGGGAACACAGACGCAGGCAGAGAATTCCACTCTTTAGCCGTGCGCATTATAAAAGATGTTTCAAAGCGCTTTGTGCGAATGTGCGGAATATCAACCATGTATGGGTGATATCCTGCGGTGCGTTTGGACTCCCGGTATAATCATCATTGCCAAGATTTGGCTACCTAACCTAAAGGATTTGATAAGGGCAATTACATAGAGCAAGTGACGCACTGCAGCAAGTGGAAAAAACCCGGTTAAGTGCGAGTCGGACTCGCTCGTCGAAGGTTCCGACATCCCTTGGGTATTTTAAGAATCAATTAGTTACATTTTTGGGACCGCGTATCTAAGTTTTTTTGTAAAGGTTTTTTGCAGATTTCTAAAAAAGTATGCTATTTAGACAGATCTTTGTATATTTGCTGTGATACTTACATAAACCTCTATTGACTGAAATTGATTCAGATTTTGAAATTTATGAAGATAAGGTATTTTTTTTTGGTAATATTTTGATTTTGGTATTTTTTAGACATTTTTCGTCATAACATGGAAACTAAAAATCGTAAAAAACGAAAAATCTATTTTAAAATGTACAAGTAAAGGCTTTTTATATGACCTAGTAGCGACACAAAAAAAATTGACCCACATTTATGGGCCCCCTTTACAAATAATAATATTTTTTTTATAATTTGATGGAGCCCTCCAATTTTTTGTGTGAAATTCCTTTTCCAGCTGCTAAGTTTTCAGGGATTTGGTTACGAGTGTTTCTGAAAAAAGATGAATATGGCATTATTTTTGATTTGATATAAAAAATAGTCTTCATAGTTTGTGATTTTAACATCTGTATCGCTGGCTTTCTTACATCGGTAGAGGTCGCTCGCATGCAGTGCAGCCAGCATCTGGCAATGAGCCAGCAGATTCTTGCAGCTCACTAAATCACCCCCCGCCACCTTCCCCTTCACCCCCTCAGGCACCGCACCGCTCATATCCTGACAACCGATTTTATTAAATGCCTCAGCCATTAGTTGCTGGTCACGCCATTTTGTCGTACTGCAGACGATTTCACCATTTAGGGTTTGAGTTATTGCGGATTACGATTTGTAGAAAAGTTTTTGAGTTATCGTTGATATATAGTCAAGTGCATATCACAGTAGCATCTTGACTCTATCATAAAGTAAAGATCAATGTAGTATTCCAAGTTCTGGGAATGTTAGTTGCCTATCCAGCAGAAAATCTATTTTCGCTGTGTTGATTGATGATTCTGAGCTTTTACCTTACTCTGGAAAAAGAAAGAATTTAGGAAAAAAACCGGCCAAGTGCGAGTCGGACTCGCACCCTAAGGGTTCCGTACCTATCTACTATATGATATACTAAAAGCTTTTGCTCTTTGATTTTAAAAACTCCGCGACCATCCAACTTGACCCCTCTTTTATAGAAAAAGTTCTTGATACGGGAGCTCACCTTAATTGGTATTATTAGTTGTGAGAAAAATTGAAATATTTAATGATTTTAGACTTTTCCCTTTATTTGTACTGTGAGACCTAGCTTCTTGCCAAATTTCATAATTTTAGGTCAACGGGAAGTACCCTGTAGGTTTTGCTTTTTTGCATAAATGCATGGAGATGAGGACATGCGTCGTTGTAAAAAATTAAATTTTCATATCTTGTGTGGTTTACGGACCTTAATATTCGTTGTCAATTTCAACCTGATACCTCTTCTCTTTCGTGAGAAAAAGGGTCTTGACAGACAGACAGACAGACAGACGGACAACAAAGTGGTCCTATAAGGGTTCCGTTTTTTTATTTTGAGGTACGGAACCCTAAAAAACAGTTATCTGTTGTCCCTAAAGTGATTGAAACTAGAAAGTTACAAAGTCCATTTTCTACTATTTACAAACTATGCATGGTTTAACACTTACTTCATGTTAATGACTGAGGAAGTGGAAACCCATAGTGAAATATTTTTTAATGAAGTTTAACTTCATAAAAAAAAACCGGCCAAGTGCGAGTCGGACTCGCGCACTGAGGGTTCCGCACTACCACATAAACATAATTGTATTAGTTAAAATTTCAGTAAGTTAATGTGCTAGATTTTTTAAGTCCGACACGCGCTTGATCAAATTTTATTGTTTGTTTTTATTTTATAGCTTATGCACTATAAACATACCAATTTTCAAGTTTGTAAGAGTTCCCGTTTTTAAAATAGAACTAAAACAAAATCGCCTCAACGACCATCAAACTTGACCCCTCTCTTATATGAAAGTTCTTGAAACGGGAGCTCACCACAATTGGTTACCATTAGTTGGGAGAAAAGTTGAAATAATTAATGATTTCAGACTTTTCCCATTATTTGTATTGTGAGACCTAGCTTCTTGCCAAATTTCATAATTTTAGGTCAACGGGAAGTACCCTGTAGGTTTTGCATTTTTGAATAAATGTATGGAGATGAGGACATAAAATGCCATATCTTTTGATTGCGTCGTTGTAAAAAATTGAAATTTTCAGATCTTGTGTGATTCATGGATCCTAATATATGGTATTAGTTTCAACCTGATACATTTACCCGTTCGTGAGATAAAGGGTCTTGACAGACAGACAGACAGACAGACAGACGGACAACAAAGTGATCCTATAAGGGTTCCGTTTTTTTATTTTGAGGTACGGAACCCTAAAAACATTTTAACACTTCATCAACCTGCTAAAAATTCAAACTGTACACGCTAACAGTCACTAACAGCTAACTTTACTCTGCATACCAGAATGTATGTAACCAGGGGCCTCAGTAAACTGGTCGTAATGTACAATAGAACATAGGACACTCCATCCACCCGTCCAGTGACATTAGGCAACAAACGGCAGGATTACACAGCGCATTAAGCTGACAGCATTGTGGAGGGCCAGAATGCACTCGCGGCTTAGCGCGGACGACTTCGTTACTCGGTCGCATAATGCTGTTGGCTGTTGCAAATAACTGAAACTGCTGCGTTGCAATTTGCGACATGATTTTGTGAGCTTGAAGTTGAACAAAGTCAGTTTCTGGTGAATAAGTTAAATATGAAGTTTGTAAACTACATCGCTGCATTGTTTAGGGTGATTTTCCACCAGAGCTGTGTCTGTTAGCTAAGCTGTGAACTGGAAAATTCCAACCAATAAGATTGCTTCATTTTACAGCGCATTTGACAAGTTAAGGGGCTGATAAGAGCTGAATTACCTCCCTTTTTAGCAAAGGGCAGAATGCGCGTGCTAGAACGGAGCGGATTCGCGCTGTTTTAAGTTTTTCGCTTATTTTTGCATTTTTCTCATAATCTGTACTCATTATATTAATTATCAAATAGCTATATTATTATGCATAATGTATTGAATAATGTGTAAAAGTTTTGGCAACATAGATTGGTGGGTACTTAAGAAAAACGGTTTAAAAGCAAAAAGTAGAGATGACTTTGTTTTTTTTATGGCGCACAAAATATATTTAATCTTGTTTCGGAGTCGGCCATATTCTTGGAAAGATGCTTAATTATCACATAATTTTTTTTCACGGCCATATATTAATCACTTTTCTTTAAAAACCTGCTCAAGTGACACGTATTTAGCTCTTATCAGCCCCTTAAGAAAATGGAGCAATCCTATTGGTTAGAATTTCATCAGCTCACAGCATACAGCGCTTTCAGAACAAGTCGGAACATGACCATTATTTTCCACGCATGGGTGACAGGCGGAGGGCCAATGAACGATTCGCTCGCCCCCTGGGGGGAGCCGCGCTCACTCCCGCGACAATTTTTTTGACTTCTACGCATTAACTGTCACAGACAGAGTTATTTTGTACGCAGTATAGCTCCCTCGCAAAGCTACACAAACGGTGGTAAGGCTCAAGACGGTCTCTTGAAATGCAACGCTTTTGAACTTGCACCGCTACTTTAAAATAATGTATAATGTAAACAGGAATCTGAACATAAATTTAACATGTTAAGACCATGACCATGAAACTGTAATTTTTCCCGAGAAACAAGTTAGATACGAAAAAAAATTTGACCTCCAATACAAAATGATATCCACTGACGCAATCTCTAAGGAGTTAAAAATTTTATTGTATTACTGAGGGAAAGTTGTTCAGTTTCATAGTCTGAGTAACATGTTTATTTTGTTTTTCCAATTCGACCAACCAAACAAAATTTTGTTCACTATTGAATTAAGACCTGAACCAATATTTTGGCTATTTGTATTTTGCAATTGTCAAACTACAAGACAAAAAATTAAAAACGTTGACGAGGCCCTTAATAACTGCATGTTTTATCTTTTACGACACCAAGTTCTTAGAGTCAATATAAGGTTATTAATAAAAACAAAATCTCCTAACTATAGTAGTTTAAGATACAAATTCCGTCGGTAAACCCTCGACTTCTACAAAGGTTTTTTTTTTCGATTTTTATCGTAAAGCAGGTTTTAATTAAATATTTGAAAACGTTCATAACATAAACTTTTTAACTCCTAAGTGGATGATCGTGGTAATTTTAACGATATTACCAAAACAAAAGCGTTTCCCTAAAACATTACGTCACTCTTAACTAAGCGTTTTATCAAATGTTTTTGTTTTGGTAATATCGTTAAAATTACCACCACCACCCCCTAATTGTTTGCTACTAATATGTATATCCATACCAAATTACAGCTTTCTAGTACTAAGTTCCGCTGAGCTAAGCCTCGGACAGACAGACAGACCGAAAGACAAACCGACTGACATGACGAAACTATAAGGGTTCCTTGTTGATTACGGAACCTTAAAAACCGAACGTAGGTAAGAAGTCTATTTTGACGTTTGCACCAACACACAGGCAAAAAATATATAATATTACGCTAAACACAGGGTTAATTTTTCTTTGCAAATCCTGGTTTAGATTTTTCATACGTTTGACAGCTGTCACAATGGTGTAAACTTTGTTTCTGTAAATGAGCCAAATAAACCACGTTTATATGTTTACGTTCTTGTAAGTACATTTTTCGAGCTTTATGGATAAATAAAAAACCTAGCAGAATATTTTAATATTTCTTCCAGCAAAATACAAAATGCAAGTAAAAAATTCACAAATAACATTTACAAAGCAACCGTAAAACATATGAGGGCACTAAACCATTCAACCTGCTGAAATGAGTGGTAAAGTGAAAAATATGCTCACATCATGTTTGAATGTTCACGGAATTTACTACTTTTTTCAGCTTCATGATTTGTTTAAATATTTAGGAGATATTTTCATATCTGTATTTTAAAATAGGCTAAGAGCTAAACTTATAAAGTTTAATTTAACATTGCCACAGAATATACACCAAGATTTTTCATGCCTTTTAAACCTGAAGCTTAGTGATTCGCGTCATGAAAGCAAGCAACTCATTGGTAGGTAAACGTCGTACAAAATAACTCTGGCTATGTCATTAATGCGCAGAAGTCAAAAATGACTTATTTTCATATGACTTGACTTCTGCGCATCAACTGACATAGCCAGAGTTATTTTGTGCAATGTTTACAACAAAAAAAAACAAGTTTTTTACTCGAACTTTTTTTTCTCCTTTGCATACTAATCTGTTCCTGTGATTGATTCATTTTAAATGGAAAGCCGAAAATATTTTTGTCGGACCAAAATTTTTTTCTTCAGGAAAGTTGCTTGCTATCATTGGAAGCCTGGCCTTTACGTTTAAACGCATGAAATTTTACTGATAATTGATGATTTACTCATAACTGATGATTTACAGATAATTGATGATTTACTAATAACTGATGTTTAACAGTGTAGTTCAAGAAACAATAGTTTCTGCTAGATATTTACTGCTGTGCGAAAAATAAATCCTATACTATTAAACGAGCAATATTTGTGGGGTATGTTCAGTCAATGAAACTGAACAACGTTCCCAAAGAAACATTTCTAGGATATGAAAAAAAAAATTGACTTCTCCATACAATCTGTTCGACCAGAGTGGGCAATTTGTATGGAGAGGTCAAAAAATTATTTCATTTCCCAACATTGTTCCTTTGGGAAAGTTGTTCAGTTTCATTGACTGAGCACGCCCTTTCAGTTTTCGGTTCACCGTCCCTTACACCCTGTATATTTGTAAACGGTTTCTCGAAAACGGCTCTAACGATTACGATAAAATTTAGTATACAGGGGTTTTTGGGGGCAAAAAATCGATCTACGTGTCTGGGAAAATTCGTTTTCACCGTCTTTTTTAATATTTCTTTGCGCGTTTTAGTGCGTTCAAGAAACTTACAGCGCCATCTGTTCTTGAGTAGCAAATCTTGCTCACCCGATGATATTTTAATCAAAAAGAGCATAGCTCGGTCGCCCAGGTACTACCATGTAATACGAGCGAATCAGAAGTAGAGCTCTGATATTATAAATTTTATGACGTTTAAGAACCGGAGATGGGTTAAAATGTCCCTCTCTTGGGATTTCGTCGTCTATTTCCCGGCAAATGAGGCGACTAACGAGAATCCAGACTCTAGCCAGCAAATTTTATATGAAGCTGCAATCAAATTTGTGATACTTTTAGTTAAATAATAATTTGTGATTAATGAATCGACCGTTTTTGTGCTTGAAAAGAATAATACAGTCAACTACAGGTTAAGCTTGACAATCGCAGTACGACTCTAACCCTATCTATTGAAATAAGAACGGTAAATAGTCCAATGTGTCTATTGATATGCTCTTGACTGTACCATCCAATTTTTTCTCGGGAATGCCTTAAAAGGCGTCAGAGATTCTTGAACGAGAAGATGGGCAGCGGCGTCGTACAACCGCACGTCAATGGAAATATTTGCAACTCTATTACTATGCCATAAATCCAGAGTATTTCTACTGACGTGCTGGTGGTGTACCACAATACTGAGGTCACCAAAACAGGGGTCCATTTGTGTCGAACTAACAATAGCAAGCATGGAAACTACGGTCTTTCTGTATCCTTTTTATGCCAAGTTATGTCAACCAATGAATTAATTAATCCTTGAAAATTTAGATCAGATATTGTCACGGTTCAGGTTTAGTCAAACTTGAGTTTATTGTGACTGAGGTAAGATGAGATTTCAGGTTTGTTGAAGAAATGTAATGTGTATGTTTCTACTTTAATAATATTTTACTTCGTCTTTATCCTTAAGTACAGTCAACGACAGGTCAAGCTTGAAACTCGAAGTGCGACTCTAGCCCGTACGTCTTTTGAAATAAGAACAGTACTAAGTCTATAATTTGTCAAGCTTGATGTGATCTTGACTGTACTCTATTTTATGCTACTGACTTTTTTCGGACCACTTAATGAAGAAAACCATTTTCTTATGGCTAATTTAAAGAGTGTGGAACCCAGTGAAAATGTACAATTACCAATTAAATGTTTCCACATTTCTTCTTACACGATATTAAAACACGTATTGCTAGGCGACAATTGAAGGTCCCATGTGTGTAAAATTTTACTACCCCATAATATTTCTTGTCAAGATTTTATGGGACCCGCGCTATTAAACTCAATATTGCCAGACAGGCTGCTAAAATTTTGGTAGAATGCACCTGATTTGATTAAAGCTTGGTTACTATGACACATGAGTGTTACGCTTCATTGCTTACACATAAATTTACACACAGAAAATTTAAGCTTTATCGCTCACCAGACATTCCGCCAGTTGCACAAACCCTCTTAAAAGTTAAAACTGCTTTGAGTCTATTGCTGACTCTTTCTGTTTTATTGACAAAGCATGTTGCAGCAATAGATTAAAAAAAGCTTTAACTTTATCGACACTTTGTGCAACTGGCTGATTATCAATCAGACAAGAAGAAATTCATTCAAAACTATATAGGGTAGGAGAACGTAGTCTAGTTATTTTATTGTGACATGAATTTCTTCTTATGTGACGATATTTCAATATGCTCTTTAGTAATTGACTGCTCGTAATAAAGCTGGAGGAGGCATAAAATATTTTTTTTTCTGTAGCATTACGCAGTGATCTATAAAGAGTAGTCGTAAAAATCAAACGAAATTACTTTGCAGACAGAATACGCTCTGATTCAGTTCGTCGTAAACGGCAGAATATTTTCTTTACAAATGCGAAAAACGGCAAGATGTGAGGTAATAATTATTATACATATGAAAAGTTTGACAAAAACATTGCTGCTGCCTTTTTAACTTTTTTAGAAGAGTGTCTTTGGTAATTGAGGCAGGAAAGAAAAAGGGATGGATTTTCCACGATTTTTCGAAAAATTATCCCGAGAAAGAAGTTTGTGAATGTTGAGATGACGGCTGCAAAGAAAAATAGAACCGACCAACGTGTTTCGCCTATAATCAATTTTTCCATTGCAGCCATGACACTAAGGCTGGTATTTCACTGGGACGCCATGGTGGCGCGACTGGTGGCGCGACTGGTGGCGCGACTGGTTGCGCTACTGGTGTCCGTAAATAGACACCAGAATCGCTACACCCTGCGGCCACAGTATTAAGGGCTATATTTCACCAATTTGGCGGCGCAACCAGTTCAGCTGTTGGTCGCGCTACCACTCCCCGTGAAATATAGCCCTTAATACTGTGGCCGCAGGGTGTGGCTTTACTGGTGTCTAGTTACGGACACCAGTGGCGCAACCAGTGTCGCAACCAGTGGCGCAACCAGTCCGGCTGTTGGTCGCGCTACCACTCCCAATGAAATACAGTCCTTAATACTGTGGCCGCAGGGTGTGTCTTTACTGGTGTCTAGTTACGGACACCAATGGCGCAACCAGTCGCGCTACCAGTCGCTCTACCAGTGTCCCAGTGAAAGACCGGCCTAAAACCAGAGTATATTTGACGGAAAGAATAACATCATTTTACATACTTGTTAGGGTTCCGTAGCCAAATGGCAAAAAACGGAACCCTTATGGATTCGTCATGTCTGTCTGTCTGTCTGTCCGTCCGTATGTCACAGCCACTTTTTTCCGAAACCATAAGAGCTCTACTGTTAAAACGTGGTAAGTAGATGTATTCTGTGAACCGCATTAATATTTTGACAAAAAAATTTAAAAAAAAAACATAAAATTTTAGGGTTCCCCATACTTTGAACTGAACGCCAAACATTTTTTTTTAAACAAAAATGTTTTTCATCCAACCCATACGTGTATCTTTGGATAGGTCTTCAAAAATGATATTGAGGTTTCTAATATCATATTTTTCTAAACTGAATAGTTTGCGCGAGAGACACTTCCAAAGTGGTAAAATGTGTCCCCCCCCCCTGTAACTTCTAACATAAGAGAATGATAAAAATAAAAAAAATATTATGATGTACATTACCATGCAAACTTCCAACGAAAATTGGTTTGAACGAGATCTAGTAAGTAGTTTTTTTTTATACGTCATAAATCGTAAACCGCAATTTACCTTTCATTCAATCAACTCAAATATAAATTTTAGTTACTCACATCACTTAATAAAGTTTTTTAGCAATAAAAATACCATAACTTTTACTCATATACGTATGTACAGGTTTGTACAGAACCCTCAGTGCGCGAGCCCGACTCGCACTTGGCCGGTTTTTCTGACAGCTTTAGCCGATTGCTTTTGATAACTGGCAATCTTCCACCGTACGTTTTACAAGAAACTTCTTACCACGTACGACCGCACTGTGGAATCAGGGTGTCTACTCTCAAAGTCCGATATATCGAAACGATACTACTCGAAACATGCAAATGCAAAACTTTGTCTCTTGACAATAGAGTGGAATATTGGTTGGATGAATTTTTAAACTGCATCCAACCAAAATTCTACTCAATTGTCAAGGGACGAAGTTTTGCATTTGCATGTTTCGAGTAGTATCGTTTCGATATATCGGACTTTGAGAGTAGACACCCAGCTTCCTGCGCAGGTATTTCCGGACGGGTACAACAAGGCAGCCTTCAAGAAACGAGCCTACAAATATCTTAAAGGCCGGCAGCGCACCTGTGATCGTGGTGTTGCAGGTGTCTATGGGCGTCGGTGATCACTTACCCCGCCTGCTCGTCTACCACCCTCTTCTATAAAAAAAAAACATAGTTGCAAAATAAGAGTTGGAATAAATGAGAAAAAAACCGGCCAAGTGCGAGTTGGACTCACGCACCGAGGGTTCCGTACCAGCACCACATAATAATAACAATTGTATTAGTTGAAATTTCAGTAAGTTGATGTGCTAGATTTTTTGAGTCCGACACGCGCTTGACCAAATTTTATTATTAGTTGTTATTTTATAGCTTATGCACTATAAACATACCAATTTTCAAGTTTGTAAGTGTCCCCTTTTTAAAATAGAACTAAAACAAAAATTGCCTCCGCGACCATCCAACTTGACCCCTCTCTTATATGTTTTCTTTTTGTTCTTTATTATATGTTCTTGAAACGGGAGCTCACCACAATTGGTTACCATTAGTTGTGAGAAAAGTTGTAATATTTAATGATTTCAGACTTTTCCCATTATTTGTACTGTGAGACCTAGCTTCTTGCCAAATTTCATAATTTTAGGTCAACGGGAAGTACCCTGTAGGTTTTGCTTTTTTGCATAAATGTATGGAGATGAGGACATAAAATGCCATATATTTTGATTGCGTCGTTGTAAAAAATTTAAATTTTCAGATCTTGTGTGGTTCATGGATCCTAATATATGGTATTAATTTCAACCTGATACCTTTACCCGTTCGTGAGATAAAGTGTCTTGACAGACAGACAGACGGACAACAAAGTGATCCTATAAGGGTTCCGTTTTTTTCTTTTGAGGTACGGAACCCTAAAAATGAATCATACCTTAAATTAGTTAAGATAAGGGCAGGCCAATTGATAATTTTGAACAAAAGTCTATCTTTATTCTACGAGGCATCGCACCCGGCCAATTAACTGTTATGTCTTATTAGATTTTTATAGATTCTCTGTCACTTGAGTTTCCATGTTTTGGACTTGTAACTTCAGCATTTGAGGTTTCCGTGGTATCTAGGCTGAGATCTTACCGACATAATATTCATACAGTTTTTTATGTTGAGACCGCATAAAAAAAAATCTCATCACATATCTTTTCATTTGGTTGTTTTCTTACAACCATCTTTTATTTTTTATGTTTGACTGATTTCCTTTTTGAATATGCGAGATTAAAACCTAAGCCGTGTCCCTCCTTCTTAGCGGTTCATTGCATTTATTGTTGCCGAACTTTTTGTTTGTTTCAAACTAGGCACATTATTGTTGGATGTAGATCGATGACTGACCTAAGAAACTTTGGTGTCAGGGGGTTTTAAAATTAATGAATGTTCATATGTTTTAGATACTCTAGACAAATCCCCAAGGTTTCGTAACTTACTCCCTAGAAATGAAAAACCAGACAATTGTGAGTCGGACTCGCGCCACGAAGGTTCCGTACCACTAAGGTAAAAATACCGTGTTAGTTATGGACGCGCAGTCACGCAGAAGTGTTTAAAACGCGCGAGTCCGACACGTACTAGACCAGCTTTTATTATTTTTTGTTCTTCTATAAACATACTATTTTGACGTTTGTAAGTGTTCCCGTTTTTACGATAGAGCTAAAACAAAAATCGAGCAGAAATCGCTTATAAACACGTTTTTAGTAGGGGAGCTGCCTCTATTTTTAGTATTTGATGTTATAGCGGCAAGAGAAATACATAATCAGTGAACATTTCAAGTGTCTATCTATTATGTTTCATGTGATACAGCCCGCTGACAGACATCGAAGGCATATTAATAGGGTCCCGTTTTTCACTCTTTGGGTACGAAACCCTGTGACGAAACCCTAGAAAAGGCCTTTAACATGGATGAATGTACACTCAACAACAGCTCGTCAGTATAAACACATTTAGACCTTATGGCTTGTTAATAGAGTTGAAAACGTTTCTACCGACGTGCGTTTGACCGTACCTTTTATACAACGTATTTTTTGATCAACCCGGATATTTTAAAAGGCATTTCTGCCCACGAAACTGAAAAACTTTTCCAAAGGAACATAAGTCGACCTCCCATACAATGTGTGCTGTCAGCTGATGCAGTTTGTAAGGGCAGTCAAAAATTTATTTTCCGTATTTTTTTTTCGACCTATATGCCTTAGGAAAACTTTTTCAGTTTCATGGACAGAACGAACCTCTTAAAATATCTGGGGTGATAATAAAAAAATTGCCCAAACACAAATAGAAAACAACAAATAATAATAATAAATTCATTTAATTCAGGCACATGATCCATATTGCACACAAAATTAAAGAACGTTTACAAGAGCATATCTCTAAAAGATATTTATACTGAAAATTGCTTTGTAATGTTTACGGTGTTTCTTAAACAAACTTGGTTTTCTTCAAATTATTCAGCTCGTTCAAACTACAAGGCAAAAGTCTAGGAATTAGATTTTCTTATGTGAAAGTTCGATAAACAATTTTCTTACTACATCGGTCGACTAGTTCGGAAGCAGAGGCGAAGTTTTTACATCGCACAACTTTGAATACGGAAGTCGAGCGTTGAATTTTAATATGGAGGACCGAAGTGTCATCGCCAGCATTCTGGGTTTGAAGTTGGGAAAGAATTTAGTGAACGGGATATTTAATTTTAAAGGCGGCTAGTTTGAAATCGTTCTTACTCCTTTCGCTAGCACGGTTATAAGTTAGCTTTACATATATTCTTGGTCTATGCCCGTGATAAGAAAAATGAAAGATAATTATGACCGGTAACAGAGCTAGACCAAGGTTAGACCTGAGTTTTGCTGACCCCGTGGAAGCGAAACGTCTCTCAATGATACCCTAGTATGTTTAATTCTATCTATTTCATTCTATATTGATAAACAAGAAAGTATATATTTGTAGGTACGAGTATCTGTCTACAACGTGTTAATGAAATAAGCGAAACCCTCATACACTCCAATTTTTTTATTGTATAAAATCCATTCCAGTAAAAAAAAATCTAAGAATCTTTTTTTTTCTCTACATATTGTTATTTTAAAGTTTCATCGTTGTTCTTTAGTGCTTCAGGCTGCGTGTGCGCACGCCACGCCACTTCCCTCCCCTCCTCACCGCCCATGCACCGCGTGAACTCCACAGCTACATATCGTCGTGTCGTAATGACTGTATTCTATGTACCGCGTAGCCACAGAAATATTTAGAAGCTGCAATTTTTTAAATAAAAGATAAAAAAAATTACCCGTATCAAAAACTCGCAAATCAGAGTTCTAATTCTAGTGGAGAAGTAGTCATTAAATGAGCCACGTCAGAGACTTTTGGCAGCACCAGGATTTGTCAGGTCGGACATTGAGAATAATAATTAGTACAAAAGGCGGGTCTAAGACACCACAGTATTTTCTTCTAGCCAACTAAAAGGAGAAACAAAGAAAATAATATTATTTTCTCTACAAAATAATCTCCTAGCTTTACCTTTAGCCCTAAGTTAATCTTGAAACTTGTTACAAGTAAGAAACACCTATTTCTGAGCTCGCTCAATAATCCCTAGATTATTACAGTAATAGGTTTGCACAGATTTATCCACTTGTTAACTAAAGCAGAACAATTGTAATTTTAGCAATGGTTTTTTAAAAGGAGGGTTATTTCTACACGGCGCTGCTTTGTTTATAAAACAATTTTTTTTGTACTGAATATACAATATTTAACTTTTCATCTCATCTATTCGAAAATCGCTGAACGGTTCGTCAATAAAGGCGAACAGTTCTAATGTCAATAACATTTTCAGTTGTGCAAATAATACTTAATATGATTTTTTGTATTGTTTCATCAAGTAATAATATTGTAATGGTATTTTATATTTAAAATTAATGACGAGTGTGTGTCTCAATGAGCCTCTTATTCTTTTCTCCTAGAGGGAGATGAAAAGTAGAGTGTATTACGCGCTGCAAAAATATTTTTACTTTGGGCGACCTATTGAATCCCTCGCTACGTTCAGGATTCTACTCTAGAATAGGGGCGAGGGCGCCGTGCTCGGGATTCTACTCAAGAATCCTTCACTTCGCTCTGGATTCAAAATAGCGCCCTCGCCTTAAAAATATTATTTTACAGCCTTGTGATACAATCTACTATTTTAATATGCTGCACAGTATTTACAAATGAATAACCTTTCGAAAGAAAGTCAAGAAAAAAACCAGCCAAGTGCGAGTTGGATTCGCGCACCGTGGGTTCCGTACCACTAAGATAAAAATACCGTCTCAGTTATGGACGCGCAATCACGCAGAAGTGTATTAATGCGCGTGAGTCCGACACGCACTTGACCAATTAATATTAGTTGTTATTTTATAGCAAAAGCACTATAATCATTCCAATTTTCAAGCTTGGAAGTCTTTCCGTCTTTACGATAGAGCTAAAACAAAAATCGAGTCATTATTGCATTAAAAAACATGTTACTAAGAGGGCAGCCCCCCATAATATTTTGTTTTTTTATTTTTAATATATTTTGTTATAGCGGATATATACTACATATTTGAAAATTTCAACAGTCGTCAGACATCGGAGGCATATTAACATGGTCCCGTATTTTACCCTATGGCTACGGAACCCTAAAATAAACATCTTTTGCCGTATGGAATAGATGTATGCTTAAAGTATACATTATGTATACTCTAAGGCTGTATGAAATTATTCAGTTCTGAGCTCTGACATACTTCAATCGGCTGCTGCTTTAGTAGATTGGTTCAGTACCTTTAATAGTAAGAGTTGTACAGTGAAAGCTATTCAGAAAAGATGATCGGTATTAAACTCCTATAAAAAGTACGTATAATATTATCAACGGCCTGAAATTCCGCCTTCATAGTGAGGTGACTAACCAAGTGACGTCATCACGCCCCAGTGATATTCACAAGCTTCAAGAGGTTCTAACGCTCGACTTGCTGTCACACGTGTGACTTACACCTTCAGGGGAACATTCAAAGCATCTATTACTGTACAGAAAGGAATTTCTGGGATATTAAAGAAGACTTGTTTATATGGAAGGATTTGCACTGTAATTTCGAATTAATAGAAGTTAATTAGGACATGAAACTGAACAACTTTCCCCTAGAAACATAGGTTGGAAAATGAGATTTTTTTGGTCGTCCCATAACAATTCCAGTATTGACGGCGCAAGGTTATTTCCTTTTTCATTTTCCAAGCTATGTTTCTTGGGAAAAGTTGTTCAGTTTCATGTACTAAGTAACATACTCAAGTATAGTCAGACATTACAAAATCACGTTGTATAATTGTATGTATATTTGTACATATATTTGTAATCGGTTTCTAGAATACGGTTTTAACGATTTTGATGAAATCTTCCATACGGGTGTTTTTGGGAGAGAAAAATCGATCTAGCTAGGTCTTGATGTAGTGTCTCATTTTTTTGAAAAACCGTGTTTTAGACAAAAACATACAGCGCCATCTGTTGGCGGGTTGGATAGCTTGCTCACCCGATGATATATTAATGTTGAAGAGGCTATTATAGAGTGAAGCTTGGTTGCCCAGGTACGATGTATTAAGTAATATTAGGTCGTCCGCGTGATGCCGGCAAAGAATAGTGCCAACCCATATCTGCCCGTGGGTATCGTAAGAGGCGACTAAGGGCTTATGAACCGCAGGATAGGCAGCACCTTTCTGTGTATCGTACTATCTTAAATACTGCGGTCACCAACAATAGCGGTCTTCCTATTAAGCTTAAAAAAATATTTATGGAAAAATAATAGTACTGAAATAAAATAAAATGCAAAAATATTAGTACTGAAAATTTAGTTTACCTAAAATTCGCCATACAAAACGGCAATTTCATAGTAAAATACCCAATATCCCATGTGTATTTGTGGGTAATCCCAGCAATGAAAATCTTGATGGCACAGTTAAGCACGCAGCTTGGAATAGGTACTGGCCCAAACATGCACTTTGACTTTTCGAGCAGGTTTGTGGCACCTCTAACTTCCAGATTTCTTTAAAATACGAGAGGCAGCAATACTTTGTGTACGGTACATTAGAGTCGTAGCAGAGCAAAATTATTAAGCGCATTTCAGTCGTGCAGTTATTGCTTACTTGCGGCAAGTGAGTGTTGAGCTCTGAGTGTTGAGCTCTTAGTGTTGAGCTCTGAGTGTTGGGAAGTTTATGTAGGGGACTATGGTAAAGAGTAGATGGATAGGTTTTTGAGATGAGAATTCATCCAGGTACCCGAAGGGTTATAAGTTCAAGTAAAAACAGCCTATGTCTTAGGTATCATAATATTCATAAATAGCTCCAATTTTCAATAACAATTTAAGGAGCACAGATTTTATTCGAGATGTCATTAAACATCCTGTTTGGTCCATTTTTAGGGTTCCGTACCTCAAAAGAAAAAAACGGAACCCTTATAGGATCACTTTGTTGTCCGTCTGTCTGTCTGTCTGTCTGTCTGTCTGTCTGTCAAGACCCTTTATCTCACGAACGGATAAAGGTATCAGGTTGAAATTAATACCACATATTAGGATCCATGAACCACACAAGATTTGAAAATTTCAATTTTTTACAACAACGCAATTAAAAGATATGGCATTTTATGTCCTCATCTCCATACATTTATTCAAAAATGCAAAACCTACAGGGTACTTCCTGTTGACCAAAAATTATGAAATTTGGCAAGAAGCTAGGTCTCACAGTACAAATAATGGGAAAAGTCTAAAATCATTAAATTTTACAACTTTTCTCACAACTAATGGTAACCAATTGTGGTGAGCTCCCGTTTCAAGAACATTCATATAAGAGAGGGGTCAAGTTGGATGGTCGTTGAGGCGATTTTTGTTTTAGTTCTATTTAAAAACGGGAACACTTACAAACTTGAAAATTGGTATGTTTATAGTGCATAAGCTGTAAAATAACAACAAATAATAAAATTTGGTCAAGCGCGTGTCGGACTCAAAAAGTCTAGCACATTAACTTACTGAAATTTCAACTAATACAATTATATTTATGTGGTGGTACCGTGGTACGGAACCCTCAGTGCGCGAGTCCGACTCGCACTTGGCCGGTTTTTTTAATGACAAAAGATGTATCTACAGTTGTCGCTAATTATTTCTCATTTTAAACACGACTCAACCACTCAAATTCAATAATTTTATTTGCGAGAAAACTGTTAAAATATGGGCCTTATAATACTTAGATAGTTGGGTACTGTACATTTTGTACAATAATGACAATTTAAGATTAATTTATTGTCAATAAATATCAAAGCTAAATGTCAATGAGAAAGTAAAATAACAATAAAATATTATGATTGGTTAAAAAAATAGGGAATATTCATAAATTTTTTTAGTCACAAAATATGAAAATGCCGTAATAGAGATGACAAAGAGTGAAATTAAAATTTTAATCGACTAAGAAATACGGCTGATATAAGCATTTAGAACTATTAATTCCGCGCCGAATTAGACACAGATATTCGACATGGACATGGACAGTGACGTCACTAGGCCATATAAACCACGTGCTCTGCTAGAAAGAGACAGAAACAAATCTTCGATGGCTTATATCTTTTTTTATTTCATAGTTATTCGAAAAATTGTTTTTTTTCATTGTCAATTGGCTTACTAAAGTCAGTTTTACTACACTGTTTAATACGTGGATGATGATTTCTTGATACTATAAAAAAATCAGTTCAAAAACTAGAACCCGACTACTGGCAAATCTTGCTCTAAAAAGTATGTAACAAGAAAATATTGTCATCGGAAATTGTTATGAACAAACTATGGTATTAAATAAATATTCATAGCGATGTTCAGATAATAGCCGTGGTCATATTGTTATGCCTCTTTGCCCTGAAGTTTATGATCGCTTTTTTCGGATAGGTGGCATAACATGACCACGGCTATTATCTGAACATCGCTATGAATATTTATTTAATACCATAGTTTGTACATAACAATTTCCGATGACAATATTTTCTTGTTACATACTTTTTAGAGCAAGATTTGCCAGTAGTCGGGTTCTAGTTTTTGAACTGATTTTTTATTTCAATTATTTTGGGGTTGTAAATACATAAAAAAGCTAACAACATATATATTTTTGAAATGTGCTTGTTAAGCCCTTTCATTTGATACCCAACGCGGTACGGTAAAAATTTTTTTTTTATTAGTCCTTGACTTAATCTGCTCTAGAGGGCACCACATACAATTAAACGAAATTTTTTGTATCCTATAACCAGCGGATAATTAAGACGCTTCTAACGACACCTCATTTGTCAAAATATGAGAAGTAGTTTAGAAGTTATGATGGAACAGATGAACATACATACATACATAGCCTGTCAAAATCATAACCCTCCTTTTGCTTTGCCGTAGTCGGGTAAAAACAATGCTCTAGAGGCCACTTTGTTACATTTAATTTGAGTAAGCATTATTTATTATTTTAAAATTGTCTCATACCTAGTGTCTTGGCCTATACATTCATCCGCCTTCAGTTCAAAGACGTCGATCGTCTAGATTTCAACTCGATTGATCCCAATTCTACATCGGAGCGGTGAACTCATGGATGCGTTCTGTAATTGCAAGCGAGGAAGCAATGCGCCGGAAAATGCCACGACGGGAATCAAGTCGGTCGAAGGATGTGTTTGATTTGGACCAAACCAATGGGGTGTGAACGAGTCAAAAACGACATCTTTATTTGAAGCTAGGGGATCCAGATTAAGGCTGAAACTTTAAGCTATTAGTTTGTAGTCATTCTAAATCGTATCATCACAAGAAAATTATTACATAAATAATTTAATAGTTAACCTAAAAATTAAGTTAGATAATAAAGAACAAGGCCTATCCAATTTGACCAACTGTCAAAAAAGTTTAAACTGTGGTTAATAATGCGTATTCTAAATTAATTATTTTACGGGATTAGGTTTTTTAATTTCAAGGTTTAATTAACTACGCAATGGGGATTTTCTTATTTCATTACTACTCATATTGACAATTGATTTAGCAACAATAGTTAAATGTGTTGGGAAACAAATTTATTACCCTTGGTACGGTCAACCGCACGTCGGTAGAAATTTTTTCAACTCTATTAGCACGCCATAAGGTCCAAAAGTGTTTCTACTGACTTGCTGTTGAGTGTACTACCGTGGTCCTATAACTGGTAATATCACGGGCAATTTTTTTACCCATACATCTAGGTATGTGATGTAAATCAGGTATAAATCACAAGCGGCAACAATAAGAATAAAAGGGAGTCTTGGATTTTCACCCCTTTGACCTGACACCGCCGCAATTTTTCCAATAACCTGGTTATTTTCGTAGAGCCACGAGACGCTATGCAATTTTCGAGACAGCCATTTTTTTGTCAACCACGCTTTGTGGAGGGAGGCTACCTTTAAGAGTTATTTGTATTTAAAAAAACCGGCCAAGTGCGAGTCGGACTCGCGCACTGAGGGTTCCGTACCACCACATAAACAATTGTATTAGTTGAAATTTCAGTAAGTTAATGTGCTAGATTTTTTGAGTCCGACACGCGCTTGACCAAATTTTATTATTTGTTGTTATTTCATAGCCTATGCACTATAAACATACCAATTTTCAAGTTTGTAAGTGTTCCCGTTTTTAAATAGAACTAAAACAAAAATCGCCTCAGCAACCATCCAACTTGACCCCTCTCTTATATGAATGTTCTTGAAACGGGAGCTCACCACAATTGGTTACCATTAGTTTTGAGAAAAGTTGTAATATTTAATGATTTCAGACTTTTCCCATTATTTGTACTATGAGACCTAGCTTCTTGCCAAATTTCATAATTTTAGGTCAACGGGAAGTACCCTGTAGGTTTTTCATTTTTGAATAAATGTATGGAGATGAGGACATAAAATGCCATATCTTTTGATTGCGTCGTTGTAAAAAATTGAAATTTTCAGATCTTGTGTGGTTCATGGATCCTAATATATGGTATTAATTTCAACCTGATACCGTTACCCGTTCGTGAGATAAAGGGTCTTGACAGACAGACAGACAGACAGACAGACAGACGGACAACAAAGTGATCCTATAAGGGTTCCGTTTTTTTCTTTTGAGGTACGGAACCCTAAAAAGGTCAGGGTCGACGCTAAAGATAATATGATTTTCAAAAGATTCTTAAAACACTAAGCACCACTACTGGGTGTTTCAAATGAAAATTACGGCTAAGTATCTGCTTGTTAATTTTCGATAGGGATGAGCCAAATATTCGTATAATGTTCGGTGTTTGCATTGGCATATTCGGCAGATTTACCGAATCCTATTTGGACGAATATTCGGCTAAAATATTGTTAGCTTTAGGTTCTTGGGGCGGTAATTAAATATTTTGAAAATCTGCTCTTACCTGAACAGGTCTTTTAAAACGTGAAAATTCTTCAGTATATTTTAATTTCAAACGTGGCAAGGACTATGGAGTTGAAGTTTATCTATGACCTTAAATGGTATTCAACTTTATGGTCCTAGCGTTTAAGCTTCAAGACGATTAAAACCAAAAGTAATTGAGTGTCGCCGGTCGAGCAGCCATTCAGTTTTGGTACGCACGGCAGCAAGCTCGTAGAAACAAAACCAGTATAAGCTAAAGCAAGTACGCCTGAAACCAGAGACTCGCCCAAGGTCAAAGTGTTTCCACTGACGTGTGGCCGTGTATACGCCGGGAGTTACGGAATATACTGCCGAATTTTAGGCACGATAAAATCTTTACCGAATAATTCGTACTCGGTGAAACCAATGTTCGGCCCATCACTAATTTTTGATATCCCTTTTCCCCAGATAGTGAAAATCTTTTTGGACAGCTAAGACAAGCAGTAAGTAGATTTGGTTTATCTTCACTGGACCATGAATTCCTTTGGTGTTTCCTTTGGGTGTTTCCCGGTTAGGGTAGCACGCTTAAATTCAAGTGTTTGTTGCTTTCCAATTAAGCTCTCGTAAGGATCAGGTTGTCTTGTCAGGTCCTTGTGGAGCTTATTCAGTTTCAAATGAATTTCAACTTGTAGTAAGAAAATGAAGCTTTTGAAATGGGATAAATTTCTCGTAATAAGTACCTACCCCATGCTAATATTCTACGGCCCTTGACACTCTTAAAAAAACCGGCTAAGTGTGAGTCGGACATGCACACCGAGGGTTTTGTACCACTGCTCGAATGTTTGCTAGGTTTGCTAGGTTCAAAACTACTGGGTTAAATTTTGTTTAGTTGTAGGTACAGTCAAGAGCACATCAATTTTGACACATTGGACTTTGAACCGTTCTTATTCCAATAGACGTAAGGGCTAGAGTCGCGCTCCTAGTGTCAAGCTTGACCTGTCGTTGACTTTACTTGCATTTGACTAGATTTTATGTCTTTTTAAAGGTTCCGCACCTCAAAATTAAAAACAGAACCCTTACGAGTATAGGATCACTTTGTTGTCCGTCTGTCTGTCTGTCTGTCAAGACCCTTTTTATCAAGAACGAGAAGAGGTATCAGGTTGAAATTGATAACGAATATTAAGGTCTATAAAACACACAAGATCTGAAAATTTAAATTTTTTACAACGACGCAATCAAAAGATATGGCTTTTTATTTCCTCATCTCCATACATTTATGCAAAAATGCAAAACCTACAGGGTACTTCCAGTTGACCTAAAATTATGAAATTTGGCAAGAAGCTAGGTCTCACAGTACAAATAAAGGGAAAAGTCTAAAATCATTAAATATTTAAATTTTTCTCACAACTAATTTAGGAGCAGCAGCAACAAATACTGCAATTGAAAATTAAATGGGCGTCTCTATAAAAATTGTTCAATCATTTCAATATATCTTGAGAAAATTTTCTGTAGTGAAATTATGCTCTGAAGTGTGAGGTTGCTATCAAGATGTACTTTACACATACAAATTATTATATATATAAAAAAACTTAATTTAATTTTTGTATAACCGCAACTGTTGCCACATTTTTTTTTATTATTTTTTATATAGATTTTGACCTATTAAAGTCTCTTGAAATTAATGATGCATTTAAATTATTCATAAACTTTATTCAGAATATAGTACTTAAAAACACAATCACCTTAAAATTACCTAGGTCAAAAACTGCAAAAAAGCCCTGGATTACTGTTGGTCTGTTAAGATGTATTAAAAATAGAGACAAAATGCATTCTAAGCTGAAGAAAAAACCTGAGGATGCTGTTCTGGCTGCAACATATAAAAGATATCGCAATTTTTGCAATAACATACTTAAAAAATGCAAAAGGCAGTATGAAAAACAGGAGCTATATGCTGCAAAAAATAACAAAAAACAACTATGGTTAACAATCAAAGATATTACAAACTTACGTCAAATGCCTGATGATTCTAGTGCACTTTTATCTATAGGGCCGACTAAGACATTATCTGTTGAGTCAGTGAACGTCTTTTTTGCTAGCATAGGAGCTGAACTTGCTTGTCGTATATCTGCTCCCTCTCCTGTACCACCCACGTATATTGCCACACATTTCCTTAATTCATTTGTATTGTTAGAAACCACATGTGAAGAGGTTGAAAGAATAATTTTAAATCTCAAGGAAAAGTCCGCTAGATGCGACGGAATTTCAGCAAAAGTTATAAAAACTTTAAAAAGTTGCATTGTTTCTCCTTTAACTGATTTATTTAACCGCTGTTTATCTGAGGGCTGTTTCCCGGATGTATTGAAAAAAGCTATCGTCATTCCTGTGCACAAGGGTGGGAGAAAGGATCTTGTGAATAATTACCGACCTATTTCTCTGCTCCCTACGGTATCGAAAATCCTTGAAAAAATTATTAACTATAGGTTGAATAAATATTTGCAGTCAAAAGGTATTTTATCGGATGCACAGTATGGTTTTCGGAGCGGCAGGTCCACTGACGATGCAGTACATTCTTTTACTAGTTTCATAATAGATACTCTTGGAAATGGTCTGAAATGTCTAACTATATTTTTAGATATGGCTAAGGCCTTCGATACTGTCTCTTCTCCAATACTCTTACAGAAGTTACAAAATATCGGTATCCGAGGCACTCAACTCAAACTTTTCAGCGAATATCTTACTGGACGGACTCAGAGCGTTAGAATAGATAGTATCGTTAGCAGTGAACTTGAAATTAAATTCGGTGTACCTCAGGGCAGTATACTTGGTCCTACCCTCTTTTTGTGTTACATAAACGAACTATGCAATATGAAGCTAGAAAACTGTAAAATTATAACCTACGCTGATGATACATCTCTCACGTTCTACGGCGAATCCTGGAATGAAGTCTTCCTAAATGCACAACGTGGTTTTGATAGAGTATGTGAGTGGCTAGCTTCAAACTCGTTAACCCTGAATACATTTAAAACGAAATTCATCACTTTTTCAATCAGAAATCCGCCATACTCTCAGAATCCTAATTTCAAAATTATCCATCACATCTGCAATGATACTATGAGACTTTGCTGTAGCTGTCAATCTATCGAGAAAACGAATTCAATTAAATATTTAGGTGTTACGATTGATAATAACTTGAATTTTGCCGAACATATAAATAACATGACATTAAAGATTCGCAAGCTCACCTATGTATTTAAACAGCTACGTCACTCGGCTGACGCAAATCTCATAAAATCGGTATACTATGCACTATGCCAATCGGTTTTAACATATTGCATATCTTCCTGGGGTTGTGCAGCAAAGTCTCACTTAATAAAATTGGAGAGAGCCCAAAGACTCATACTAAAAATTTCCCTTTTCAAGCCGCGCCTTTACCCAACTTGTAGTCTTTATGCTGAGGCCGAAGTATTATCGGTCAGACAACTATTTATTTTGCAATTATTACTCAGGAAGCATTCTGAAATAGGTTTTGAAGCTGACCACCCTAACGCCGAGAAACGACGCAACTACGTCGTATGTGAGACAACTACTATCACTGCATCCTTAACTCAAAGGTCTTATAAATATCTAAGTGGTCAATTATACAATAAAGTAAATAAGCTCCTAAAAATTTATCCATTGACAAAACAAGAATGTAAAAAACGTTTAACTGCTTGGCTATTGTCACTAGACTATGAGAACACGGAGGCTCTTCTCCGTTTTTCGAGTTAATCTTCTCGATGTTAAAGCATTTTTACCATTTACTGATGCACATGCACTTATTTACATTCACACATACCCTTTCTCTCTCTCACACACACATACCCTATCTCTTTCACACACACACACACACATACACATTTACAGATCTACTAAACATGATTTTAAATGATTGTATATTTTTTATGTTTGCATGAATGTTTTACTAAATTGACTATGTTTTAGTGTGCTCTCAAATTTTAAGTCCAGTTTTTCTGTAATACTCGTATTTTCCGATTAAAATATCATCTACTGTATTTTCTGTTTCCCGAGGGTGGGATCCAGGAGACCTATGACACAGGTCAAACCTAGTTTAGGCTCCTGTCTCCCAAATAGAGGTTTTATTAATGTTATAATAATATTGCGCCTACAAAAGTTGTAAATTACGTTTTTGGGAGAAAATAAACACAATTTTTATTATTATTTATTATTTATATTACTAAATCTTAATTTCTTAAATTTTTAATATTAATCACCTTGAGTGCAAACTCAGACTTGAGAGAGATTTCACAATACCAACTTAAAATTGTATATTAAGATTTGCAAAACGAAAACTACACAGTAGTTCTATAACCTACTCACGTTCAACAATTTTATTGTTCTCCATTTTAGTCCTAGTTTACGACAACTTTTTTTTAAATAAAACCAGTTGAGTGCAGTTTTCATACAAACCCAAGCGGGCAGTACTTCACAAGGAGTATTGTTCACCCGCCTACTTTATTTGCGAAAGTAATTTCTTTAAGAATTTAAAGTGTGAGTTCTGTAGACGTATAAGAGTGTTCTTGAATGTAAAACACATAAAATTAACCATTTCTGACTAACTAAAGAAAAATCTCTTCTATTCTACGAAACTGCTTTTTTAAGTGACATCTTGTTTCAAAACTTAAGAGCTTTTAATTGGAAAAGTATGGCCACCCCTGTCAAGCTGCCGTTATTCATAATCTAAGGGCCACTCCCCTACTTGCTTTTATTTGTGTAGATAGTAGTTTTGTTTGGTGTTTTGGGCTATGTTAACGTAGCTCATCTCTACACATCCGTGTGGTGCCGGCAAAGAATGTACCAACGATTACATTACTATACCTGTGGGTGTCAAACAAAAAAAAACTTACCATAGAAACCTTTTTTTCGTATTTCAACTTATTAGTTTAATGCTCCAACTAACCACCTTCTAACGAAAGAAACATGAAATTAACTTAGCTTGAAGGAAAAAATCGTTACAATATGCACTTTTCTAATAAAGCAAAGCATAATATTTATTTATCCAAGGTAACTCCAAAACATAAAAACACGATTAACCTGGAGCGGTGTAATCAAAAACAAAAGCGGGCGCAATCGAGGGATCTCTTAATCCAACCCTTTGTTCCGGGGTTTTTAAAGCTCACTTAATAAATACCCGGTCGCGAAGTTGCAGCAGGATAAGAAGTGAGAGAAGAGCGGGTTACAATTGATAAGCTTGTGGCGGTTTATAGGACAAGAAGCCGGCAAATCAGGCATTGATGGACGAGAGATGTTACGCGTTGGATATTTTTTTACTCAGTAATGTGTGAATAATGAGTGTAGTACTTTCAATTACGAAGGTACATTCATGAAGTTAAAAGTTAGAGAGAGTGCATTTTTATAGGCTTCGAACGCGCGTTCGTGTCCATATAGTCTCTATATCGATACGAATTTCGTTTTAATTCTACACGAAACTTGTTTGCAAGTCGGCGTGTCTCGCTGATAACTTTTACCTATTATGTATCTACACGCAGGGCTTGCTAAGAGGAGCGCCACTATTCCAAAAGCACTATGCACTATCAGGCAGTTTGTCAATTTAGCGCTACTTCATCGGAAAAAATTGGGTTGATTAGAGTATTACAAACAATAATTCTATAGATAGATAGCGGTCTGGATTGGAACGTCAATGTCAACATCATTACAGTGCTGCTAGATTGGAAAAGTAGCGCTTGATGTCTTCTAAGCCAGCGCTGAATTAGGATGCTGGACTCGTTTGAAATATAGATATCAGCATCACTAGATTGCAGCACTACGGAATTGAAAAAAAATTGCGGTTACTAGTTTCTTATATCTATTCAAGCCCTTTCACATGTCAAGAAGTGCTAAGCAGAGATATTGGAAAAGTTAGCAAAGGATTGGCTTTTCTGTTTATTTGTTCTAGTCTATGGATGATTTAATTTTGTAGTGTTCTTTTACAAAATTGTGCTTTCGTAGGCTTTTGCGCTGTTGCCAAATCGTGCACAATCCAACAAGCTCTGTTTAGTAAAACTAATCTGCTAGTCTAAAGCAAAACTACCAAGTACTTACTAGTTTCGTACTATGCCAACTTTCTAACAAACTAATGGCTTTTATAGACGGGCTGTGTAATGTGGGTAATTTTATAGTCCAAGTACTAATTTGTATAGTATAGTCCAAGTACTAATTTGTATTGTATAGTACAGCGTGAATTTTCATCGGTTTTGCTGAAAGAAACAGTTGTTTTACTCAAAAAAGTATTTTTTGCCTTCCCATAAAAAATGAGTCGATCACGTGAACTATGGAGACGAAAACATTTGATTTCGAGTAATACATTTTGTCTCTGAGAAATTTGCTTGTTATCATGAGTAAATTAGACAGTGGAATCTATTTTTAAATTTAAACAGGTTAGCACACAAGTCATTTAAGTATCCACTTGAAAGTTAATAGCAATTCGTTGAAAAAGACAAAAAATAATAATTTACAAAATTTAAATAAAATTAAACATGAACACCAAACAACCAGAGTTAAGGTAACCAACATATTAAAACATATAAAACTCATTTAATTTTTTTATCGAAAATATCAATGTGGCTGTAGGTTTTGCTATAAGTATCACAGGACTTGACAATGATGAACTACAGCATTTGTTTTTCCCATCACAAATCAATTTCCTTTCAATCTTACTGTCAATCAAGTTATTTCTTTTTTCAAAATGTGCCCTTTGTAGTCTAAATCTTAATTGTAATGGATTTATCCATTTTATCGTCAGTCGTTCCAGATAAGCTCCTTGGGCCCTGAGTCAAGTGGCTTTCTACAATCGCAAACGCTAGTAGAATAGTATAAAAATGTTTGGTATTGACATTAGCTAACGAAAAGTTGCGTGACAGCTCAATCCCATACATTTTTATTATATTCTATAGTCTCTGGGCCCTGGACTGCACGATCTTCCTCCATCTTTTCTACGTGGCCGAGCCAGTGAAGTCTCTTACATGACAAAAAACTGATTTTATACGACCTTATAATAGTAGGTTACAATACACATTGTCATAATGATAAGAGCTGGTATACGTCAATAGAAAGTGTCGGGTAAGTTGTATTCTTTAAGGTAAATATTTTTCATGCCGTTTTACGAATGCAAAGTGCAGTTATAATGCGGTCCGTCTGTCTAAACTGACCGTTTAGCGCAAGTCGGTGAATCGTTGCGGTGAGGTGACCCCACTCCCTACAATGTTGCCAACTCGTGCGGCCAAACACAAACCCGTGCAAGATTCTATTTTATTTGCCTTCTGTAAAGTCGAAATGCTCATGGCCAAGTAGAGATTGCTCTTTCTTTGCAATAGCAAATGTTAAGCAATGTTGGGCATAGTCAAAACCTTGATGGGTGACCACTTATCTTATCAGCTGAAAGACGTCCACTGCTCCTGAACATAGACCTCCCCTAAAGATTTCTATAACGACCGGTCCTGCGCTGCTCGCATCCAGCGGCTTCCCCCGACCTCACTAGATCGTCGGTCTACCTTGTGGGGGGCCTTCCCACGCCACGTCTTCGGCCATCAGCGGTTCGTCTACTGACCAGTATATGGCAACTAAACTTTGAACGGGTTCCAGTGCTAAGGACAAGCTGCTTGCAATCTTTAACATTTTAAGAATTTGTGCCACGTTAGAAATGAGATACAGAGGGCAAATCAGACTCTTTCATAATCAGATTTATATATTGTTTCTCCTTTTTTATATTATTGCATATATCTACCTATTAAGACGTAAATATAAGAAATTAAATATTTAGGTACGTTTTACGAGTCCGAACCCGGCTACATTGCGCAATCTTCAATGAATCACAGTGTCTTCCAAATAATGATCGCCTGATCCTGGAATCTGCTGACTTTGCAAGTGACGTGTTACTGTGCGGTGTTTCGCGAGTGACCGCCTGATCGCCTTTGACCGTTTTTTTTCGTATTTCTTAACTAATTAAAATAAAACCTGAGGTAGAGTTTAACTCGATCATGACACTGACATGCTACTACTTCTGCCACAACAATACATCACTTTACTTCTCTTCACTTCATCATCATCATCATCATCATATCAGCCGAAAGACGTCCACTGCTGGACATAGGCCTCCCCTAAAGATCTCCATGACGACCGGTCCTGCGCTGCTCACATCCAGCGGCTTCCCGCGACCTTGGCCAGATCGTCGGTCCACCTTGTGGGGGCCCTGCCAACGCTTAGACTTCCGGTATGTGGTCGCCACTCTAGAACCCTTACGCCCCATACGCCCTGTTCGTTGACATTAGCCGGGACCAATGGCTTAACGTGCCTTCCAAAGCACGGAAACATTCCAGTTGTTGTGCCACGGCCAACGTTGCTGTACTTTCGTAATCGGAAAGAAAGAGTAACTACCACCGGCACTACAATTTATGGTAAGCTCATTTTATTACGCATTATTGTGAATTTTCTTTACTTCCAATTTTTCCATAAATAGACTCAAGCTGGCTAACTATTTTAAAGAATTCAAAAACATTTTTCTTCGTTTCCCGCTCTTCCGGGGCACTAATGAAGCGACTATTTTTCATGTTAGTACCACTCTCAGCTCACTCCAATTTACTGTCTGTTCGAGAGATAAGTTTGTGAAAAATATCCTCAGAAGCTGACGCTACGACGACACTACGCTTCATTGAATTTAGAATTGAATTTGCAATATTGAGATTTTGTTTGTTCAGTCTGACTGTTTCTATACAGGGTGTTAGTAAAAGTACCGATTTCCTTTAAACCACATGTTGTATAAGTAGAGTAAAGTACATTAAACATATTGATAATATAAAATAACATACAAATAAAATACTACTTGTAAAAAAAAGTTCTAGTTGCCAACCCTATTCTAAGAATCACAAGTAAAATAGGTACCTACATGCGCGCCGCGAGTCTGGGTAGGGTTGACACAATTAAATTTTAATATTAAGTTTTTATTTCTGTTATTTTTTTGTTTTTTTCTTATTGTTTAAACATGCTTATTGTTCTTTATTCTACTTATAGAACATGTGGTTTAAAGGAAATCGGTACTTTTCCAAACACCCTGTATACAAGGTGTTTAAGTTAATTATTTTTGAGTTGAAGAATAAATGTAACTACCCCAGAAACTGAACAATTTTTCTCAAGAAACAGGTAGGAAGTGTATGTAGGTCACTTACGTTACTTCAGTAAGGAAGATCAATATTTTTTCTCGTAGTTCAACCTATGTTCTTTCAGTAGAGTTGTTCAGTTTCATGGGCAGATTCACATCAGTATAGTTTATTAATGATTTGTAGTTAAATAAAAGTAATTTTAAGTGAAGAAAAGTGAAGTAAATTGAAGTAGTGAATTAAAATGAAGTGAAGTGAAAAAGTGGGCCGTGCTACGATCTCTCCAGAGGTGCCAAGTCGACTATCGGTACATTGAAGTGTTGAAGGATCTGTACAAAAACGCCACTATGTCAGTTCGTCTTCAGGACCAGGACTCGAAACCTATCCAATTGCAGCGAGGAGTGAGACAGGGAGACGTCATATCTCCTAAACTGTTCACCGCTGCATTGGAAGACGTCTTCAAACTCCTGGACTGGAAAGGACTTGGCATCAACATCAATGGCGAGTACATGACCCACCTTCGATTTGCCGACGATATTGTCGTAATGGCTGAGACCCTGGAAGATCTCGGCACGATGCTCAATAACCTCAGTAGAGTTTCACAACAAGTGGGTCTTAAAATGAACATGGATAAGACGAAAATTATGTCTAACGCCCTTGTTGTACCCACTCCACTCAAAGTTGGAGACTCTACGCTCGAAGTTGTAGATGAGTAGGTACGTATACCTGGGACAAACAGTCCAGCTGGATAAATCCAACTTAGAGAAAGAGGTTACTCGTCGAATCCGACTC
The DNA here is from genome assembly GCA_947532105.1 of Athrips mouffetella. Taxonomy (NCBI): domain Eukaryota; kingdom Metazoa; phylum Arthropoda; class Insecta; order Lepidoptera; family Gelechiidae; genus Athrips; species Athrips mouffetella. The sequence goes on along the minus strand of OX383957.1, from coordinate 33,530,408 downwards.
GGATGGACAGCGTTCGGGAAGCTCCGCAATATCTTCACGTCCAAAATACCGCAGTGTCTCAAGAAGAAAGTCTTTGACCAGTGTGTGTTGCCAGTAATGACATATGGCACCGAGACGTGGCCGCTTACGATGGGCCTAATCAGAAAGCTCAAAGTCACCCAAAGGGCTATCCAGCTATATGAGATCCGCAAAAGAACTAAAGTAACTGACATAGCTCTGAAAATCGCTAAACTGAAGTGGCAGTGGGCAGGGCACATCGCAAGAAGAACCGATGGCCGATGGGGCGTGAGGGTTCTGGAGTGGCGACCACGTACCGGAAGACGAAGCGTTGGCAGGCCCCCCACAAGGTGGACTGACGATCTGGTCAAGGTTGCGGGAAGCCGCTGGATACGAGCAGAGCAGGACGGGTCGTCATGGAGATCTTTAGGGGAGGCCTATGTCCAGCAGTGGACGTCTTTCGGCTAATATGATGATGATGATGAAGTGAAGAGAAGTAAAGTGATGTATAGTTGTGGCAGAAGTAGTAGCATGTCAGTGTCATGATCGAGTTAAACTCTACCTCAGGTTTTGCTTTAATTAGTTAACAAATACGAAAAAAATAAATGGTACAGCAGCACTGCACTTACTTTCTCGCAATACTCAAGGAAAAACTATCAACCGCAAACTTAAATTTGTAATGCCATACACATAGTATGGAAATACAAAGTTTTATTTACGTTTTTCCAAAAAAATGTTCGAATGAAATAATAGGTCTTTACCTATGAAATTGCCGAAATTTTCTTACAGATTAATGAGATCATAATTCCTATAATACTAATGAAATTTTTTTCATTTGTCTTATATTTGAAAGTTGACTTCAAGGTCATTAATTTACGCATAAAATAAAGTTTTTATTTTTAGTTTGAAATTGTTCGTCTTAATTGTCGTCCGATTTCATCATTAGATTTGTTATATATTTTTACAGATAATATTTTTCGAAAATCTAATTTGAGTTTCTGTTAGCTTAATGTCTTCCCAATAATGCTTAAAAAAATAAAAAAGATTGGATTTATAATTCCTAAGAAAAATGCAAAAATGTTAGTACTGAAAATTGAGTTTACCTAAAATTCGCCATACAAAACGGCAATTTCATAGGTAAAGACCTAATATACAGATCAATTCAGAATTCAAATTGACAAACATTAAAACAAACAAACATCAAACGATTTCGAGTAAATCACATGTTTAACTTTTGGTAGTACTGGAACACCCTTTATATGAATTTTCAAAGATCAATAGATACTACAGTAGGATACTTGCATGGAGATTTTTTAAATTTCCCAACACATGTTCCTTATGGATTATTGTTCAGTTAAGTCTACTGAGCAAGCCCTTTCAGTTTTTGCTACACCCTGTGTACTAAATTTTATTAAAAAAATAATAAAGAATATCCAGTCAGGTAGACAACCAATCCAGGAGTAATATTATAGAAAATTTTAATAAACTCAATGTAACCAATTTTGGGTAAATCACATATTTACGATTTGGTGGTACAGGAACACCCCTTATATGAAATTACACAGATCATTTGATACTGGCGCAAGATATCTTACATTGAGATGCTTGGTCATGCAAAGTTTCATCAAGATTCTATGAGCCGTTTTTGAGAAAATTACAATTTATCATTTTCGTTGTATGACAGCTACCCTCAAAATGAGAGCCAGCCAGAAATCACTTTGAACCCTTCGATGGATTTGCATAAAACTACTAAATTCCATATATGGTGTCAATCGGACCATTCGTTTAGCCGCTAGGCCAAAGCGTGACCGACAGACCGACGCGACCGACGGACGGACATTTTTGGGAGACTTGTTTTTTATGATGTATAAGTGATATAGAACACATTTTTGAGAAAATTAGAAAAACTTTTTTTTTCACGAATTCAATACCTTTCTCGCTCCGCTCGAAAGTAAAAACGGTCAAAGGCGAGTCGAACTCGCGCACCGAGCGATGGTATTTTTGGAAGCAATAAAGTCCATTTTTAGGATCGCAAAAATAATTTATTTGTAAAGGCCTTCTGCAGATTTCCAAAAAACTATGCAACTTAGAAATATTTTTTTATTATTGCTGTAATATTTACATAAACTTCTGTCGACTATAATTAATTCAGATTTTTGCTTTCGCAAACTTCGGAGAAAAGGGTATTTTTAATGGTATTTTTTTTGTTGTGGTCATCTTAACTTGAATACTAAGAGTGGTAAATAATACAAAAATCCATTTTGGAATGCACAAGTAAAGCCCTTTCATATGATACCCCACTTGACTTATTAATGACAATTAAAAATTTTGCCCCCACAATAATAATTAATTATATTTTTTTTTTATTTTCTCATTTGCAATTAAGTTGGGTTATTATTCAAAAACTATTACAAATTTCAGGTCGATAACAAGTGTTAGCTGAGATATACAGGCATGACAGACAGACAGACAAGGTCGCACCATAAGGTTTCCGTTTTTACCGTTTCGGTTCTGAACCCTAAAAAGGTGAGAAATTAGGAACCTTTATAACATTACCTACCAGTTCGATTAGATCTTGTATGTGGTTTTCATGAAAAAGGAAAATAACCTTTTATCATATTATTATACAGCTTTAACATCAGTCTAGCAAGTGGGTAGAGCATTCGACTCTCAACCCGGATTCACTATCGAACGACTTTCCCAGTTTGGTTAGGACATGGTTAGGACCAAAGATTTCTGACCTCCTTGCTTCGCTTGGAATAGATACCTAGCTAATTTATTTTAGGAGGGGACCTGTAGGGGATGACATATCTGCCAACATGTAACAACCCCATCATCGATGATCCATAGAAAATATTTAAAATCTCTTTGTGCGACCTCCCCAGTTTGGTCAGGGCATTGCAGGATGAATCACCTGATTGCCCGAAAAGTTAGATGATTCCGTGCTTCGGAAGGCACGTAAAGCCGTTGGTCCCGACTACTATCTACGGATGTAGTCGTTAATGAGCCATGTCAGAGGCCTTTGGCGGCTCAACAACTCTGACACCAGGGTTTGTGAGGTCGGTCATCGACCTTGCAACCCACACGATATGATGATGATTTAAAATAACCTGTCGAATCCATAGAAAAACGCCTACACCACCTAGTGACGAATTATTTCTTTAATCCTCCTTCTAAGTATGTACCTTTATTTTTCTGTGGGTAGGACATTGCACAATGAGTCACTGACCACAATGGCCGGAATGAAAGATGATGTCGTTCCTTTTTCCCGTTTCAGTTCCCGGCTAGTATCTACAGACAAAGTCGTTCGGGCGGCTCTATAACACTGATAAACGGGTTTGAGAGGTCGGTCATCGACCTTAGAGCCCAAAGACGCGTTTAAAAACTCCCCAAAAACAGAATTCTACTACAGCATAGTTCACCGTTCTGATAATGAATTTTTTTAAAGGTAAGCTATTTAGGTATGCAAGACGAACAAAGACCAAAAATGTTTTTGAGGAGCTTGTCAGAAATTCAAGGCAGCCCTTTTAAAAGTGATAGCAATTTTGTCGAAAACACGTACCAAGGTAATGTTGTTTGAGCGACTAAAATCTTAGCTTCACTTACAAATTACAGCTCCAGCCCGTTTCTTTGTAAAAGCAAAGGAAAATTACATGAAATTTCAAATTTAAGCTCTGTAAATGAATGTAATCCAGGCATTTAAACTAAGTTAAATTTGTTTCGCTTAAAATCTAGTATAGGGGTTGTTTGGCATTGTAATCAGCTTTTTATTGAAGTTTTTATTAGTTTATAAAAGGGTTCGCAGTCTTGCGGTTTTAAAGCGTTTATCTTTCATGAATTATGTTTTTGCTAGCCTGAGGCCCTACCGCCGAACTCAATCGTTATCGATTCTCTCTTTTTTGGGGTTCTGTACCTCAAAATAAAAAAAAACGGAACCCTCATAGGATCACTTTGTTGTCCGTCTGTCTGTCAGTCTGTCAAGACCCTTTTTCTCACAAACGAGAGGAGGTATCAGGTTGAAATTGATAACGAATATTAAAGTCCATAAACCACACAAGATCTGAAAATTTAAATTTTTTAAAACGACGCAATCAAAACATATGGCTTTTTATGTCCTCATCTCCATACATTTATGCAAAAAAGCAAAACCTACAGGGTGCTTCCCGTTGACCTGAAATTATGAAATTTGGCAAAAAGCTAGGTCTCACAGTACAAATAAAGGGAAAAGTCTAAACTAATTTAAAAAATAATTTTTTATCACAACTAATAGTAACCAGTTAAGGTGAGCTCCCGTTTCAAGAACTTTTCTATAAAAAAGGGGTCAAGTTGGATGCCGGATGGTCACGGGGTTTTTAAAATCAAAGAGCAAAAGCTTTTAGTATATCATATGGTAGATAGGTACGGAACCCTTAGGGCGCGAGTCCGACTCGCACTTGGCCGGTTTTTTTTCTTTACAAGAAGAAAAGAGAGATTCGAATCTAACGATTGAGTTTGGCGGTAGGGCCTCTGCTGCTTTCTTCCACTGTTTTAACCTCTCAAGCACAGTCTCAAAATTTGAAGGAATGAAACGTAGTCATTAACGCAATAAGGCATAATTTTGCATAAATTGCAATAAGTTTTTTATTCATTTTCCATAATTTTTCTGTTTTTCGAAAACTCTATGGGAAATCGCTATAGGGATCAAATATCAAAATTTTCCGAGTTCACATGTTACGAGATTCTATGTAGAGGCTAACTAAATAGGCTTCTCTTTCCTTCATCTTGATCGCTTACGTTGAGTTGATATCACCTCTGCATCGCTGCAGGGCTAAAGGGGAAACGTGACTCCTAGTTTGGTTGGTAATCAACTGAATCGCTTCATTTCGACTAAACTGAGGATTCAAGTAAATTTTTCAGTGGTCTCAGACAGACACTAGCTTACTATTATTTTGTCTGTCTTAGACTTGTGCTATCCTTATTAAGTAAGCCTACAATGTCCTTATAATTTATTTAGTATAAAATTGTATAACCTGTGGAAAAGTTTTGCAATTCATATTCCAAAAAAAGAAATACTTGAAATGAGAATTGTTGTTGAGATTTTTTTTTGTTATGTAATTGTAATGTAATTGTATTTATTATGTACCATTAATATGGTACATAATAAATACAATTGATTTAATAATTATAAAATCATTATAACTCTTCTAATCATTATAACCATTTAAAAAACCATTCACATATAATATTTTGTATAATAGTTATGTCCGCAGCCACCTAGATTTTGCGTCTACCGCTTGGCGACCGTTTTATATGAAACATATCGATAGGTTAGAAAGAGTACAGAAGAAATTTCTCAAGGCTTTAGATTACAGGTTAGGCAATCATTATTCTGGATATGAAACTGCGTTACAACGGTACAAATATATCAAATTGTCTGATCGTCGAAATCATGCTGACCTTCTCTTCCTTTACAAACTTATTCATAATCATGTGGACGCCCCCGACTTGTTACATCAAATTAACTTTAGGGTTCCTCGCAGGAAAGAACGCAGCTGTGTTAAGAAACCTTTGTTTCATGTTAAGAAGAGCAATACTTGTTATGTGGCGAATAGTTTTATAAGGCGTAGTTGTAAGGTGTATAATGAAGAATATAATGATATAGACATATTTATTCCGTATATAAGTCGTTTTAGAAAAGATTTGATCAGAAAATAGTAGTATTGTATGAATTATTTTGATATTTATATATATATATATTTGGCTCACATGGTATAAAAATTCTAAATTAATTAAGAGAACTATAGGTCTATTTATTGCAATATTGTAATTTTTTTAAATATATTTAGAGAAGACTGCTTGTTCTTCAATAAACTAAAATAAAAATAAATAAATATAAGGTAAGTTTATGCTCAGGAGAGCGTCGTCGCTTAGGGTTAGATTAGTTGTGCTGTGGTATTAAATTTATTTGTGAATTTTTCCATAAAATGTTTTTTTAATATTTGCTTATGTATTTTAGGTTTGGGCTGTCGTGTTAGCAAGTTGTAGGCAGCTATTGAAAGAATTCCGGTGGTGGCATAATAGGTCTTTAACTATGAAATTGCCGTTTTGTATGGCGAATTATAGGTAAACTCAATTTTCAGTACTAACATTTTTGCATTTTTATTAGGAATTATAAATCCAATTTTTTTAAGCGTAATTGGGACGACATTAAGGTAACGGAAGCTTAAATTTAATTTTCGAAAAATATTATCTGTATAAAAATATAACAAATCTTATGATGAAATCGGACGATACTTAAGACGAACAGGTTTCGAACCGTTAAATTTATATATCAAACTACAAATAAAAACTTTATTTTATGCGTAAATTGATAACCTTGAAGTCAACTTTCAAATATAACACAAATGAAAAAAAATAATAGCATTAGAATTATAGGAATTATAATCTCATTAATCTGTAAGAAAATTTCGGCAATTTCATAGGTAAAGTCCTATGAATTATATTCATGTATTGTTATACTTCGGCAGCGAGTAAGTAGGTAAGTATGGTTACCTGGTCGAGCGTGCTTGGTCATGCATGAGTGATATCTTATCGAGTCAACCCTGTTAAAAACAGTATGCACTTTAGATAAATGAAAACCCTCTATTGATGACGCGGCGCAAGTTTTGTTTGGAAAAGCCAAAAAAATATTCTCGACTTTTGATCCACATTTCCTAAAGAAATTTTTACAACATTAAGTATTCAGTATTTTTTCAGTTTTCAAAACATTACTGATTTACTAACGCAAATTTACATGTAATTAACCTCTTAGGGCAGTCAACTCGGCGTGAATGCGAACGACGGTAAATTTTTTATGTCCCTTGAAAGGGTTAATTTTATATTCTTATAAACCCTTTTAAAGGTTGACGAGCACAGAGTGTATTAATTACCAGTTTTTCCCTTAAGGGTCGTCGTGTTCCAGTGGTGATGTTGCCACGTGCGGTGAAGAGGAAAAGCAAACTTAGTCGTGTAACGTGGGTACACTCAACAGCACGTCAGCAGAAACACTTTTGGACTTTATGCCGTGGTAATAGAGTTAAAAAAGTTTCTACCGACGAGCGGTTGACCGTACATACTAAAAGCCTGATTTTTGAAGTAGGTAGTCAGTTACCTTCTGAATATATGTCGGAAAACGTTAATTTGTTATAAGTAGGTGCTTACATCCTAATATCATATCATGTATGACTTGACTCCTGCATTATACTGCACACTTGTGAATTATACTGCACGCTTGTGTCCAGCTATAAGTGAACATTTTCTGTCACGACCTTATGTTGGCTGGAAGACATCTCTTGTAGAGATAAGCCCACCTTTGAAAATGTCCTCTTGTTTGTAATTCTCTATATTTTAATTGTGCATTAAATAATATTATAGGGTTTCTTTTCTTACTATTTTAGTCCCTAATAATACCAGTTAAATGTGGCAGGGTGAAAAGTCCATCTGGAGAGAGAATGAAGTACCTAAATGCTTATTATTAAGAACTTTTTACCATGAGCCTGCTCATTAATATTTATTTGTTATGCAAGGCTGCAAAGTTGTTATTTGGCGCGAGTGCCTTGTATTAAAACTTGAGCAAGTGAAGTTTCCTACGATTGGTTTTACAAGAATTCTAAGCGTAGTGAGGGTTTCAAGTCACGAGATGCGAAATAACTTTGCTGCCGAGCGAAACACACAATTTTTCTCCTTACTAAGAGGGCCAGTACCTGAAGCCATAATTCATCAGCACCTTATAGTTTCAAAGCCTTTACCACGCTAGCGGCCAAAAATTACTTTTGCACGTCGATTTCTACCGACAATCCGAATTTTCCGAGCTTATGAGGTAAAAATATTTTTCTGTTATATTGTCTTATTGAAAAAATCTTTCAGTTTTGTAAAGAGGACGTTATATGACTTTATGAAGCTTTAGAACTCGCCAGTTTCCGTGAAGATAGAAGCCGAGGAAACGTTTTCACAGAAAAAGTTTTAATTAGTTCCAAAACGGCTGCAACTAACTTTCGTTAAGGCTTTGACGTCATTAATTTGACTATATAAGAATAGTGACAAGACAAGCAAGACAAGATATTGCAAGATATACATTTTGTATTTTAATATAAGCTCTACACAATAGTACCTGAAATAAAATATTGAGTGACTTTTATTAACCCTTTATAGGCCAGTGGTCGCATATGAGACCACTAAAAAGTTTGTAAAATTGACTTAATTGTTAATTTTACAATGTACTGACTCACCACTACTGAGCTTTTCAATTCAATTCAATTTCAATTTACAAACTCTTTACCTAGGTGTCTGCCCCCTCGTGATTAAATACAAATTTTCCCAAGGCAAATCATGCCATACAATTTATATCACAACATCCCGAACACGTATACTTCAAGACAGGGAGCTCCCTCCAGAACTCCAGCAAAAACGCGTGGTTTCTTTGGAAGGGATTTAGCAATGTCACCACGCTTGTAACCGTTGCGGCTGGCGACCGCTGTTGTTGGTGACCGCAGTACAAAAGATGGTAAAAAACGCAGAAAGTTGCTGTTGCCCATCATCCGGTTTATAAGTCCTTAGTCACCTCTTACGACACCCACGGGTAGAGACGGGTTGGTACACACGGCCGCACATCAGTAGAAACACTTTTGGACCTTATGGCGTGGTAATAGAGTTGAAAAAGTTTTTACCGACAAGCGGTTGACAGTACTATTCTTTTCCGGCACCACACGGAGGATTCATTGGAACCAGAAAAATATCCTACTTTGTCCATGATATTGTAGATTTTTAGGGTTCCGTACCTCAAAATAAAAAAACTGAACCCTTATACAAATCAAATCAAATCAATTTATTTAAGTTTACAAATAATTTGTTGACAAATTCATATGTTAGAGGCACCATAAGTTACACAATCTAGATTAAGTAAGTATGTTTTGCGATGCCCACACTAGGTATTCCTGAGTCGTGGGCATCGTGTGTGAGTATGCGTGATATAAATCATTTTTGTATGTATGTGTTGTAGGTGCGTGGAGTTTGTAAGTATATGATACTAATGTAATGTATGTGCGAATGTTTGATTGGTTAGATATATATAATAATATGTAGTAGGTATAGTTTCCATGCATAGTTATATAATCATATCGTGTCTATCTTTATTTATAACAAATCTTGTTATAAGGAGGTAGGTATTTAAAATTATTTCATTTCGTTGACACGTTTCCGATTCTGTTCAGATAACCGTAGGTTTCAATGCCTTTAAACAATTACTTTTTACAATTCTTCTGTGGCCAAATAGGGTAAATCTAGGAGCCACGTCTTAATTTTTTTTTTTTTATATACGATCACTTTGTTGTCCGTCTGTCTGTCTGTCAAGACCCTTTTTCTCACGAACGAGAACAGGTATCAGGTTGAAATTGATAAAGAGTATTAAGGTCCATAAACCACACAAGATCTGAAAGTTTAAATTTATTAAAACTACGCAATCAAAAGATATGGCTTTTTATGTCCTCATCGCCATACATTTATCCAAAAAAGAAAAACCTACAGGGTACTTCCCGTTGACTTAAAATTTTGAAATTTGGGAAGAAGCTAGGTCTCACAGTACAAATAAAGGGAAAAGTCTAAAATCATTAAATATTTAAATTTTTCTCACAACTAATAGTAACCAATAAAGGTGAGCTCCCGTTTCAAGAACTTTTCTATAAAAGAGGGGCCAAGTTGGATGGTCAGGAAGTTTTTAAAATCAAAGAGCAAAAGCTTTTAGTATATCATGTGGTAGATAGGTACGGAACCCTTAGGGCACGAGTCCGACTCGCACTTGGCCGGTTTTTTTATTCTTGCTGATGTTTTGATATGCATGGAAAATCCTCAATCATAAATTTTGCAATTTAAATGAAACACGTGTGACAGGAAATCAGTATGAATGATAAAGTTACTAAGCTCATTAAATTTTTGATGAGTTTGAGTTTGTTGCTTTTTGTATTATAAAGGGCTTTGTAATGAATCATCATCATCATCATCATATCAGCCGAAAGACGTCCACTGCTGGACATAGGCCTCCCCTAAAGATCCCCATGACGACCGGTCCTGCGCTGCTCGCATCCAGCGGCTTCCCGCGACCTTGACAAGATCGTCGGTCCACCTTGTGGGGGGCCTGCCAACGCTTCGTCTTCCGGTACGTGGTCGCCACTCTAGAACCCTTACGCCCCATCGGCCATCGGTTCTTCTTGCGATGTGCCCTGCCCACTGCCACTTTAGTTTAGCGACTCTCAGAGCTATGTCAGTTACTTTTGTTCTTCTGCGGATCTCCTCATTTCTGATTCGATCTCGCAGAGAGACTCCAAGCATAGCCCTTTCCATAGCTCTTTGGGTGACCTTGAGCTTCCTGATAAGGCCCATCGTGAGCGGCCACGTCTCGGTTTCATATGTCATCACTGGCAACACACACTGGTCAAAGACTTTCGTCTTGAGACACTGCGGTATTTTGGACGTGAAGATGTTGCGGAGCTTCCCGAACGCTGCCCATCCGAGTCGGATTCGACGAGTAACCTCTTTCTCTAAGTTGTATTTACCCAGCTGGACTGTTTGTCCCAGGTATACGTATTCATCGACAACTTCAAGCGTAGAGTCTCCAACTTTGAGTGGAGTGGGTACAACAAGGGCGTTAGACATAATTTTCGTCTTATCCATGTTCATTTTAAGACCCACTTGTTGTGAAACTCTACTGAGGTTATTGAGCATCGTGCCGAGATCTTCCAGGGTCTCAGCCATTACGACAATATCGTCGGCAAATCGAAGGTGGGTCATGTACTCGCCATTGATGTTGATGCCAAGTCCTTTCCAGTCCAGGAGTTTGAAGACGTCTTCCAATGCAGCGGTGAACAGTTTAGGAGATATGACGTCTCCCTGTCTCACTCCACGATGCAATTGGATAGGTTTCGAGTCCTGGTCCTGAAGACGGACTGACATAGTGGCGTTTTTGTACAGATCCTTTAACACTTCAATGTACCGATAGTCGACTTGGCACCTCTGGAGAGATCGTAGCACAGCCCACGTCTCGATCGAATCGAAGGCCTTCTCATAGTCCACAAACGCTAGGCAAAGTGGCTGGTTATACTCTTCGGTCTTCTGTACAACTTGCCGTAGCGTATGTATGTGGTCTATGGTACTGAAGCCTTTACGGAAACCGGCTTGTTCGGGAGGCTGGAAGTCGTCGAGCCTGCGTGCGAGACGATTTGTAATGACTCTCGAGAACAGCTTATAGACATGACTCAGAAGTGAGATGGGTCTGTAATTCTTCAGCAGGGTCTTATCACCCTTTTTAAAGAAGAGCACCACCACACTTCTGTGCCATGCCTGTGGCGTTTTCCCTTCGAGTATGACAGAATTAAATAGCTTCTGAAGAGCTTTTAGCACTGGCCTTCCGCCTGCTTTCAGAAGCTCAGCTGTAATTCCATCGTGCCCGGGTGCCTTGTTGTTTCTAAGCTGTCTGAGAGCCATTCTAATCTCGTACAAGCTGACGTCCGGGATATCTTCGGTATGGTGTCGGGTAAGTCTAGCTCTTGGATCGTTGGCCAGACTGCTAACGGGTGGGCCGGTTGACGTGTATAACTGTCCATAGAACTTCTCGACCTCCCTCAGTAGCTCAGGCTTGGACGATACGGTTCTGCCATCCTCGGTCTTCAGCTTCGTCAACTGGCTCTGCCCAATAGACAGATCTCTTGCGAACACTTTGGAGCCCTTGTTCCGCTCAATCGCTTCTTGTAATGAATACTGACGTTCAATAACACTGAGTAACTTTGATATGAAGTTGGTTTGTGTATCCTTTTTTCAATCGCCTTTTTAAAGGTTCCGTACCTAAAGGGCGTGTAGCAGAGACTGATGAATATATCAGACATACATAAATAGATAAATAACACCCAGACGCAGAACAAACACTTATGTTTATCACACAAATATTTGTCTTGGGCGGGGACCGAACCCGCGGCCCACGGTGTGAAAGGCAGGCTCAGTAAATGGGCTTGTCAAGTAATTTTCTAAAACCTCACATGAACATAAAAAACTTTTGTTGTACGACTTTTGTAAATTCGTAATGAAAATATTTGCTTTTTCATACAAACTGGCTCGGTCAGCTGATCGATTTTTACGAGTATGAAGAAGCATATTTGTTTATTTGCGATTTTTCAAAAGTCGTAGAACGAAAGTTGTCCAGTTTCATGTCTAGAGCTTCACCCTAGAGGTTTGCGCAATTTACTTAACACGTATATTTGTCCCATAAGTTTGTGGAAAACTGTATTATAGTCTAATGAAAACCCTTAAAAATATATTACTAAAATATATTAATGTTTGAAATCAAAACCTCGCTACAAACTTCTTTAATTCCATACCAAAAGAAAAGTCCATCTCCCGACCTAATATAGCCTTTCAAAAATTTGTCAACAGCCATAAAGAAAAAGACAAAATTTTATTAATTCTACCGGTTTTTATCTATCCAATCCGCAGGGCGGATAAAATGGGTTTAAGAACCCAGTTATAAACTCTACTTTTCACTTTAATATGAAAACAAAACATAAACATTGCTATCGATAAGGGGAATCCACTTTACATTCATGAACAACAACACGCCTCTTTCCCATCAGGGTAGGCACAGACCACAGACCATCAGGGTAGACCACAGACCATCAGAGTAGGCACAGACCACATGCTAGGATCTTGACATACATTCCTCGCTTTCTCTACATTCATCAACACTTTCATACACGCGCGTCGGTTTAGAGTACTTTTGACCTGGCCTTTATTCAGAATATCCTGAATTTGGTCTTCGAACTTTCGCCGAGGTCTTACCCTTCCAACGTTTCCATTCACTCTCGCATAGTATACCGGGTGTTAGTGTAAACACTGTGATCCTTGAAACTGTGCATTGAGACCATGAAACTGAACAACTTTCCCTAAGGAACATAAGTCGCAATAAGAAAAAAAAAATTTACTTCCCATAGAAACTGCACCAGCTGATTGCGCATTTTGTATGGGAGAAGAAAAACATTTTTTCGTATTTCGACCTAAATTCCTTAGGGAAAGTTGTTTAGTTTCATGATCTCAATGCACAGTTTCAAGGATCACAGTGTTTACACTAACACCCTGTATTGCCTGCCTTTCTTATCATAAAACTTTACTACTTATGTGACGGTTATGTTTCCTTGATAAACAAAACCAAGGAAAATTTTAAGGTTCCTAAATCAACTTCGCCTGATTAAAATTCAAATCCGAACTTCCTAAATCGGTAATGAATTGTAATCGATACTTATCTAAATAGCTTCAGCTTTCCCTTCCCGAAGCAGCGCGCCTCATTTGATCGAATTCTTCAAGTAAACTCACTTAAAGCACTCTCTACACCACATTGCATTCAGGGCCTGGTTTGTTACGAAACTTTTCTTTAAGCACATTTTATGAACAGATAATGACTTGACTGATTCACATTATTCAGTGACTGCTTGTAGGTAGAGGAATTCTATTATTAGGCAAAAACGGATTACGGCTGGGGTGGAATTTTCTGCCTGCGTCTGTGTTCTCGAGAGAGAAAGACATGAATAGATATCTTTTGGACAAGCTCGTTCCAATAGTTGACCTTATCTCTGTTCTCAGGATAGATAAGGGTCAAGAGTAAGCCCATAGAACAGTAAAAAAAAACCTTCCATATGATTCGCAAGCGATCTCTGCCAACCTCTTAAAGACACTTTGAAGACATCTTATAATCGTCTTCGAATCCTGAAAATGAAACCACTACTCGTAATGTAAATGTTGGTTCAGCGCAGGCCCTGAATTCAGGATAGTGTGTTTAAAGCCTTATAACTTCGCCACCGCTAACCAATGCTGATGAAACTTTGATTGGAAATTAACTCATTTATCAGAATTGAGATCTTTTAAGTACCAGAAGAATAATATATTTTCCGAACAAATTTTGATTTGAAATGTTAGAAGAAAAAGTGAATTTATACAAAAACTAATATAAAATGCATCTTTGCAAACTCACAATATTTTTAAAAGATCTATCTAATAAAAGTGACTGGGGTTACTTTGAAACGCAGGGGAAAATTTGATAACGCCTGTATCATCTACATGAGTAATCAAACATCGTCAATAAATGAATTTGGCCAATAGTACATAGTCAGCTTGTCCCTGCCAGGATTACTTACCTTATAAACCTGCAGATAGAGGCTCCATAGGCCTATCAAAGTGAAACTTAAAATATCAAAGTAACTCCGGTCCACGGTACCCCACACTATGGGGTCGACGAGAAAAAAGTTTTTTATCCCCACCTAACCTTTTTTTTTTATAAAGTTTTATTATACTACTTTGTCGGCGTAACTAAACAAATACAAAATTACAAATTTACAGCTTTTTGTACTAAGAGTCTTTGAGCTAAGCCGCGGACAGACAGACAGACGGACATGACGAAACTATAAGGATTCCTTGTTGACTACGGAACCCTAATAAAAAAGAAAATGTTAAAGAGTCTATGGGACCAGAGACACATGAATCCCCAACATGTATGTACAGCGACTTCAGATCGTCGTGTCGGTCCACCTAGTGGAATGCCTGCCCACACTACGTCCTGCGCAGTTCGCGGTCGCCACTCTAGGACCCTTCTACCATATCACCCATCGGTGACATAATACTATGGATAGATATCTATAGGCTAATATTCCGCCGCTAAGAGGGTTAGGATATCAAGATTGTAATCTTCAAGACGAAGGTTGACTGCCAATTAGAGCCAGCATGTTAGAGCACCAGTTATATCTGTTTTACTGCCGATAAAGTACAGGATAAGCGTTTTGGAATACATCACTTGTTCGGAATAGATGTTATTATTAAAGGTACGTACAATGAGGCACTTGAAGAACTCAGTTGGAAAAGCGTCGACACGGTTAAAGATAGTAGGGCTATTGTGCAAAGTCCGTCTGGGGAAGTACCACCCTCTTGCTTTTTTCTGCATCGAAGCAGCAGTTTTTGCACTGCTGTGTTTCGGTTTGAAGGGCAAGGGAGCCAGGGAAATTACTGGCACATAAGACACACCATCTTAGTTCTCAGGGTGGGCAACGCGCTTTGCTTTCTTGTTAGTATCAATTATGCTACTAATAAGACAATGGGCGTTATGGGCGGTGGTAACCACTTACCATCAGGTGGCCCACAAGCGCGCTTGCTTATCTGTTACATAAAAAAAAAACCGGCCAAGTGCGAGTCGGACTCGCGCACTGAGGGTTCCGTACCACCACATAATCATAATTGTATTAGTTCAAATTTCAGTAAGTTAATGTGCTAGATTTTTTGAGTCCGACACGCGCTTGACCAAGTCTTATTATTTGTTGTTATTTTATAGCTTATGCACTATAAATATACCAATTTTCAAGTTTATAAGTTTTCCCGTTTTTAAAATAGAACTAAAACAAAAATCGCCTCCGCGACCATCCAACTTGACCCCTCTCTCATATGAATGTTCTTGAAACGGGAGCTCATCACAATTGGTTCCTATTAGTTGTGAGAAAAGTTGTAATATTTAATGATTTCAGACTTTTCCCATTATTTGTACTGTAAGACCTAGCTTCTTGCCAAATTTCATAATTTTAGGTCAACGGGAAGTACCCTGTAGGTTTTGCATTTTTGAATAAATGTATGGAGATGATTACATAAAATGCCATATCTTTTGATTGCGTCATTGTAAAAAATTGAAATTTTCAGATCTTGTGTGGTTCATGGATCCTAATATATGATATTAATTTCAACCTGATACCTTTACCCGTTCGTGAGATAAAGGGTCTTGACAGACAGACAGACAGACAGACAGACGGACAACAAAGTGATCCTATAAGGGTTCCGTTTTTTTCTTTTGAGGTACGGAACCCTAAAAACGGTGCGTCGGAGGATGCAGGTTCAAAATATGGCTTACATTTATCTATAAAAATATTAACAGTGACACCTGTAACGTTTAAATGTCATAAAATATATATACCTCTAATTTACAAAAGCAATTATTTATTGTCCCAATAGTACTACCGAAAAAGAATAGTACCAACCCATGTCCTCACGTGAGAGCCGTAAAAGGCGACTAAGAGATTATGAACAGGAGGAAGGGCAGCTGTATCTTTCTGTGTCTCATACCATCTTATATTCTGCGGTCACTAACAACCGCGGTCTATGGTGCTAGCCGCAAAATAAAAGCTGGAATTCTGGAGGGAGCTCCCTGTCCTTTAGTGGACGTTTCATGGCAAGTACGTTGGTGTGGTTGGTAGTGAGCCTGCCTCTCACGCCGTGGGTCGCGGGTTCGATCCCCGCCCAGGGAAAACATTCCTGTGATGAACACAAGTGTTTGTTCTGTGTCTGGGTGTTATTTATCTATTTATGTATGTATATCAGTGTCAGTCCCTGGTACCTATAGTACAGGCTTTGCCTAGTTTGGGATCAGATAACCAAGTGTGAAATGTCCCCCCAATTTTTATTTATTTTATTTATTTATTGGATGTTATGTTGTTTATTTATTTACCATAATAATTGCACATTTACTATGTAATAGTCATAGAAAATTATCTCGATACGAACTGAAGCGATTACATAAAGGAAAATTCTTAGATAAATTATTAAAATGTCTTTATAGCAGAACAATTCTTCAAGATTACTCTATACTAGGGGTAAAATAGCATAACTATAAGGAAAAAAATCGCACATTCTTGAAACTTTGGTCAAAAGTCACCTGTAGCATGAGGTTTACGAAATCGATGAGTCTACAAAAAGTGTAGTGGGAAT
Source organism: Athrips mouffetella (assembly GCA_947532105.1). Taxonomy (NCBI): domain Eukaryota; kingdom Metazoa; phylum Arthropoda; class Insecta; order Lepidoptera; family Gelechiidae; genus Athrips; species Athrips mouffetella. Next base: position 33,513,620 of record OX383957.1, on the reverse strand, counting down.
GCATGGTTTTTTTAGGGTTCCGTAGTAACTGTCTTTCTGTCAAGAGCTAGAAACATGCTAGAAAGCTCAAATTTGGTATGAGTGTACACTTTGATCACGTCAACAAATTTGAGGTAAAAAAAAAAAAAAGAACGGGATCCATTTGTCGTTTGATCCCTAAGTAAATCTAAAAATAATCTGGGCACACTTGCAATATTTTTAGAAGAGCTATCCAACGATACCCCACACTATGGGGTACACGAGAAAAAAAAAATCATCTCTTTTCGTGTATGGGTGGTACCCTTTTTTTTTCTTTTTTTTTACCACAAATTTGTTGACGTGATCAATGTGTATACTCATATCAAATTTAGCTTTCTAGCATGTTTCTAGCTCTTGATAGAAAGACAGTTACTATGGAACCCTATAAAAAATAGCCTCTTATGTTTTGTATGTTTCTTCATTGGCAATAAGATTTTTTTTACTTTTCAATTTAATTAATTAATTATGAAATAAATCAGAGGTACTTATTGTATGTATCTATCTTATGTATTGCATGTGTATTTATTGGCAATAAAGAATTTTTTAATTTAATTTAATTTAATTTAAAAAACATGTATTCCCACTACACTTTTTGTAGACTCATAGATTTCGTAAACCTCATGCTACAGGTGACTTTTGACCAAAGTTTCAAGAATGTACCATTTTTTTCCTTATTGTGGTAGTATTTGGTTCTACTTTGCTCGTACCACTAACCAATATCGGGATTGGTTAGGCTGCATTTGCCTTACCTACCGGACCTATGGACCTTCGAGTTCGTAATAGGGAATATGCATGATTCTTTTTATTTCAAAAAAACATCATGTAATAAACAGTTTTTCGAAAAATAACTATGAAATTAAAGAAGATTGTTTTTGTTTGTGTTCTAGAAAGCAAAACGAACACGGAGTTTATATGGCCGTAGTGACATATGACGTCACTGTGCATTTCGGATCTCTCTTTCTGTCTAATCGGCGCGTAATTAATATTTTTATTAGCTGATTTAAATTTTAATCAAAATTTTTGTCATCTCTACCACGGTATTTTCATATTTTGTTAATAATTATGCGACTAAAATTTTTTTTGCATATTCCCTATTTTTTACAACCTCGCGAAATAGATTATAAACTGACGATTTTCAGGATCTTAGGGTGACATTTCCTCGATAACGTATTTTGCATAAGCATGTACATTATACATCAAGTAGACTAAGCATCTTAGACTACGCAAGCTTGCATCTCTAGACCGTAGACAAACCTTTGTAATGTATACCTAGTCTTACGTGATAAGCACTCTCCATATTAACAAAGAGGTATAGTGATGGGTGAAGCGAGTAGCGGAAACGACTTTGTATTTTTGTGGTTGGGGGCTGACGACGGCGCAACTAGTCCAACCTAAAGAAACTTTAGGCCGAACGAAATTCAGCAGTGTTCAGGGAGGATATATCAGAATTTTTGCTCTTAGCTGCAGGGTCAAACTACTTAGATAAAAAAGTATGAACTTTTCTTAAAAATTTGACTTTTCTTACCAACTGGACAAATAGTTGATTATTTTGTATGGAGAGTCTAAAACTGTCTTTGCATTATAAATTTTAAGGCAAAAGTTATTGCATTTAGGTAGCCTCCAAATTCAACCCTGTTTTAAGTCCTTACCTAATATGAACAACAATCTTGTTGATCACTTATACCTACCGTAACATCCCATGAAAAGTCCACTGCAGGATAAGGAGCTTCCTCTAAAATTCCAGCAAAAACGCGCGTTACTTTGGACGAGAATTACCGTAGTCACCACGCTTGTAGGCGTTGCGGCTGGCGATTGCTGTTGTTGGTGACCGCAGTATGTAAGGTGGTACGATACACAGGAAGATCTGCTGCCCATCCTACGTCACATAAACCCTTAGTTACCTCTTACGACACCCACGGGTAGAAAAAAAATAAAAATAAATAAAATGTTTATTCAATTTAGGGCTTGTAGGTACACTAAACTAACACTAACTGCCAAACTACAGAGTAGTTTGTTGGCAGTACATGACTCCTTACTGTTACATGATGGTTACACATAGAAGTAGGTTGGTACTATTCTTTGCCGATACCACACTCATGCCTATATGTCACCAGTGTCACCGCATAAATTTACAAATAAGTGAGGAGACCGTGAGGAGACCGTGATCCGTGTCTTCCGACGCCTGCGAAAAAAGTTTTGCCGCTGTGTCACTTTCGAGTTTAGTTCTTAACGCCGCTTGCGAGGTCGAATTCACCAAGAGTCCTCGTTCGGTCGGGAAGGCCCGTGTGAAACGAATACAAAACCGCTACCCGCTCCGCTTATAAAACTCTCCTCCTTTAGACTTAACACGCTTCGCTAATGGGCTATAACAGTGTATATCGAGCACCTATATACAGCCAGTTTTATATGTCGCCCTGTTTGCCTGGGACACTCTGTATACAAAGGGCGGATTCGGGAGGTGCGCCTAAGACGGAAAGCCTTTGAGTAAAGGACCATGGGCTATTGGGTTTTAGTTATCAACTTCTGAATAGACTTCACAAGACCATTGTGTTCTGGACTTAGCTGGAATTTATTTTGTTGGGATTTGTACCCCGATGATATATTGATATTTTCTGAAGGAGGCTTAATGTATATTTGTTATAAATTACCGCAGTAGAAATTTTGTAGAAACGAATGTGTCATTTACAATTTATTTGTCACCTCACTAGCTCGGAAAACTTTGCTTTATCTGTAGAAAGTAATTTTTAGCTGTTAGCGTGGAAAGAGTTATATAAAAATTTATCTGTCGAAATCTGCGTGTAAAATTTACTTTTGGCCACTAGATCGAGGTCAAGAGTAAGCCCATTGACGATAAAAAAAAAAAATACGAACGTGATGATGAACTTTGGAATATGGTATGGCGCTATTGGTAAGCATTTTCCTAGTAGTTAGTCATGTGAGAGAAATTTTCGTCCGACAGCAACGTTATTTTGCATCTCGTGTCTTGAAACCCTTGCTATGGTCAGGATTTTATGTTTGAATCAGTGGCTTCGCTTGTGGCTCAATACTAGAATCTTTCGCTTGCTCGAGTTCTAAAACAAGACTCTCGCGCCAAAGAACAGTTTTGCTGCCTTGCTTAAGAAATAACTATTTCATGTTATATCCCATATAAAGTAAGCTGTTGGACAGGGAGCTGCTCCTAGAATTTTTACGAGTTATATTTAAATTGGGCTCTCTTTAGTCACCACGCTATTCGCGTTGCGGCTGGTACAGTTAAGAGCACGTCAAGCCTGACACACCGGACTTTGTACCGGTCTTATTTCAATAGCCGTTGGAGATTATGTCGCACACTATTGTCAAGCTTGATTTGCCCTTGACTGTTCAATGGACAGCTAGGGTTGGTGTCTGCATGCACTATTGTTTGAACATTCAAGAGCACTTCAAGCTTGACACGTTGAACTTTGTACCGCTCTTATTTCAACCGCCGTTAGGTCGTTCAGAGTCGTGCCGCAAATGTCAAGCTTGACCTGCTCTTGACTGTACGATACTCAAAAAGACACTGCTGTCGGTGTAATGGTTCTATTGCTTAGTCGCCTTTTACTACATCCACGGGAAGAGACAGGTGTGGTACTGTTTTTAGCCGACTTTTTAACCATTTCGAACCAAAATAAGCAAATAATTTTAAAAAAGATACCAAACATCTTAACTATTAAGCCAGATTATAAAAACATGTCGTAAAAACAGATCCTGATCAAAACAAATACTCTTCTTATACAGACACAGAAGCACAAGAAGTCCTTAACTCTAAAGAATACGGACGAAAATAGATTAGCAAACCCATAACTGAAAGCAAATATAAATTGGTAAAGAAGGGATTGTTCATGCATTACAAACGATAGAATACAGCTCTTGTAAGCTAGAATATAAAGATGAAACTAGCAAATAAGTGAAGAAATGGCAGTAAGTATAAGTTGGTAAAGGGTTGGAAGCTTATGCGTCGAAGTAATGGAGCATGCATAAAGTTTTCGCGAATATAACCTTTAAATTTAGACGTCGTTTGCTTGATAAGGAAACGCGTGTTAAATGTACAGAACACACTTCACTGCGGAGATAATATGTAAAGCGTTTAAGTAAAGTATGTTTGTTTCATCATAATAATAAAAACCTTCGTGGTGTAGTGCAGGGCTGTCAAACAGATTTTTCTAAAGGGCCATTTAGAAGGTTTATAGTGTGATAGCGGGCCAGAATTAAAAGTTATATTCTTACATAATCTTTATTTACTTAGTTTAAATCAATAGATCAAAAGCAATAAATAAAAGGGTAAATTATTTTGAAATTGTGGATCGAGACACCTGAGGTCTACTGTGTTTGATAAGCTCATTGATGTCATTTGAGGTAGTTATGTTCAAAATAGATTGGAAATGTTAATAAACCTTGTACGATGTTTGTTCTTATTTGTTTTCATAAAAGAAAACATAATGTTATTTATTTTAATAAAACATAATGTATACTTGTAAAATACGTAGTAACATCGAATGCCGTCTTAAATCAATCATTTCTTTCTTTTAATTCCTCACTGGATAGATTCTTGTCGCGTATTGAGATGGCTAGAGGGCCGGATGCGGCCCGCGGGCCGTATCTTTGACATGACTGGTCTAGTGGTTGGAGCGCACGGCTCTCGATCCGGAGGTTCTGGGTTCCATTCCCGGCGGGGACACTGTCAAACAAAAATCCCTTTGTGCGACCTCCCCAGTTTGGTAAGGACATTGCAGAATGAATCACCTGATTTAATTGTCCGAAATGTAAGATGATTCCGTGCTTCGGAAGGCACGTAAAGACGGTCTCGTTATATCTACGGATGTAGTCGTTAATGAGCCATGTCAGTAACAACTGTGACACCAGGATTTGTGAGGTCGGTCATCGACCTTGCAACCTACACGATATGATGATGAGCATAATAGTACCTACGCAATTTTCAAAATGATTTCAAATAAAATTTTGTACAATTTTATGATCTAACTCGCTAAAGTATCTACTAAAATGTTAGTAATGAAGTACCTAAATCAAATCAAATCAAATCAAAATCGTTTATTCATTGTTGGATATTAAAATCTCTTAATGACGTCAGCTAAACTACATCGCTTCACAAACAATGTGGCGCCAAATAGGCTCAAAACAAGATGTTGAGTCTAAAATTAAGCAGGTTAGGCGTGATGAATGGCTATAATATTCGTGGTTGAGTTTCATGATGGCCAGAAAAATCATATACAGGGTGTATAAAAAAGTACGATAATCCTTCTAAGGGGTTATTCTACATCACTAATAGATTGTATTAAAAAATCCTTTTTTTTTGGGTGATCAGGAAATTTGATTTTCCTTCGATAAATATGACAGTAATTTATATAAATTGATAGGTACTTGCTAGTGACTGGATATCATAACAAAAAACATCTTTGTCTGCATCACCAGCTGATCATAGTGCTCATTGAACCCTCCAGGCGCTGCACTTCTTCTTGAGTTAAAATCACAGGTTAAAACTACATTTTTAAAGTAAAAGTATTTTTTTAATATATTTTTTATACAATCTATTAGTGGAATAGGATAAGGATAATCGTATTTTTTTTGCACCCTGCATATCCGTGGTTCAGAAGGCACGTGAAGAACTACCCATGAAAATCATTTGAGGGCCGGAAGTGAACTAAGTTTGATGTAATATACAGGTTGTTAATTTGATTGTGTGCCATAGTTCAGGGGCAGGATCAGTATCAGTAACTGAACAACTTTTCCCAAGGAACATAGGTCGAAATACGAAAAAAAATTTTTGACCTCCCATAGAAACTGCATCAGCTGATAAGCGCATTTTGTATGGGAGGTCAAATTTGGTTTTTATAGTTCAACCTATATTCCTAGGGAAAAGTTGTTCTGTTACTGATACTGATCCCGCCCCTGAGCTATGGCACGCAATCAAATTATCACCCTGTATATATCCTATAAAATATAGAAACAAGACACAATAATATATATATATATTAACCACAGGAAAAAAACTAGACACAGGCCCGAAGACACATTAGGACGTAAATATTCAGGCCACATAGAGCACTTTTTTACGACGAGCTAAATTGCTGGCCATTTCCGAAAGTACACTTCTTTATGAGAGAGGTGATGAAGGTCTCATGACCTCATTGTATCTCTATTTGGACGCTCTCGTGGTTACAAAAACTGAGGTATCTTATTTTTAAAAAAGCCTGATAAATTCTAATTTTCAATATCCTAATCTTTTTTCATTTTTGCCAATGGTTTTTACTGAGTTGGCTACATAAAGTAGGGCCAACGTAAGAAGTCCGTTTTGACGTTTCCATATCACCAACGCACAGGGTTCATTTTTCTTTGCATATCATAGTTTTTCATACGTTTGACAGCTGCCACAACGGACCTATTACGATGGCCTAACTTTAACCTAGGGGATTTGACAAGAGCACTGGTTTTTACACAGAGCGACTGCCATCTATCATCCGCAACCTAGAGGGCAAATCAGACCCAATCCTAGATCTGCGTTAGTGGCCAACCTGGCTTGTCAGCGTTTTCAAGCCGCCAAATGACCTCTGACTTGGCTTAACGACTACTATCATTGACAGTAGCCGGAAACGACGGTAACGTGCCTTCCGAAGAACAGAAACGCTCGAGTTCTTGTGACACTAGCGGTCACCCATCCAGGTTCGCAACCACGTCCTACGTTGCTTAACTTTTGTGATCGGAAAGGAATAGCAATTACAATGTTTCAATACGTAGAAGGACGCTACTGCCATTCTGCGGCTCATGGCCTCTTAGTCGCATTTTGCGACAGCCACGGGCTTCATCATCATCATCATCATAACATCCCATGAAACGTCCACTACAGGACAGGGAGCTCCCTCTAGAATTCTATCTTTTGCTGGAAAAATGTAGAGGGGAAGTACCATAGTCACCTCGCTTGTTAGTGTTACGGCTGGAACCATGGACCGCGGTTGTAGAGGACCGCAGTAAGTAAGATGTTAGATACAAAGGAGGATGCTGCTGCCCATCCCCCAGTTTATAACCGTTAGTCGCCTCTTACGACTATTGGTGGGTACTATTCTTTGCCGGCACCACACGGGGCCACGGGCTTAAATTGGGCTTAAGGACAAGGAAATACAGAAGGTCTTAGGACAAGAAGGCTTTATTTATGTCATATCCATCATACTAAATTTGAACATGCAACCTTCCAATAATCACTCAACACATAATTTGCTTTAGTAATTCGAGGGACCGTTCCAAATACGACCATGAATGTACACGATTAATCACTCCGTACTCTAAAACTATCAACCACAGGCTTAAATTTGATTAGTGATTACAGAACTTCGGTTGTAAATTACAGGGTCAGGTCGAAATTAATACAGTTCGATACGGAGGCTGTTTGGTGGTCGAATGACTTTCGAAATGGTGTTGTAACTCAATCAGTTAAAGAAAGACTTAAGCTCAAGTCAGACAGAGGCGGTATGATTGCGAAAGCGGTCCGGGGCGGTTTGGCGGGAACAAAATACCGCGCCGCGACCGCTTTTCAATGTGACAGGATGCATAAGAACTCATACTTTACAAAAAATACCGGCCCCGGAACGCTTCCGTTACCGCCTCTGTGTGACGCGGGCTTTAATGCTGGTGATTAGGCTATTTTGCATTAAGTACAATAAAATTATGGCGTTAAAAAGTTAAAGCATTTTTGGGATATTTCCGGTAGCTCTACTTTCTATTTGCGCTCCATGGCCAAGTGTTGCAAAAAAGCTGGCAGATAACATACATAATTGAATTGAATTTTAGTCGGTTTGCTTCCAAAAACCATTGTTCTTTAGAAATCAAGCTACATTCTCGAGAATTTTTGTCATTCTGTACAAAATGTGTCGATTGTTTGATCACATGAGGAGTTGAATATACAAGTTGTTAATCTGATTGCGTGCCATAGCTTAGGGGCGGAATCGGTATTAGTAACTAAATAACTTTTTCCAAGGAACATAGGTCGAAATACGAAAATCAATTTTTGACCTCCCATAGAAACTGCATCAGCTGATAGCGCATTTTGTATGGAAGGACTAATTTGGTTTTTCGCATTTCGACCTATGTTCCTTGGGAAAAGTTGTTCAGTTACTGATACTGATCCCGCCCCTGAGCTATGGTACGCAATCAAATTAACACCCTGTATTTATTTCAAGTTTTAAAAAGATCTTTTAAAAGTGGCAGGTTTTCATTTAGTGTAATCGTATTATTAGTGCGTTGAGAGCAAAATATTCGTATTCCACGTTTGTACATCTTGTTTAGATTCAACCACTAGATGAGAGAGAGCTAGCCTATTTCGTTAGAAAAAAAAAACTGGCCAAGTGCGAGTCGGACTCGCGCACCGAGGGTTCCGTACAAATTTAAAAGTAAAAATTATGGTATTTTCTCGTCTGCACTCACGTGTCTGCCCGCTCGGGTAAGCGCAGTCGGGAACCTGCCCCCCGCGCGCTCCGCACCCGCTACCGATCAAGCCACGCCCCGCGCGAATTATAATTATTATTTACTTAGGCACCTATTACAGTTTTTTTTTATAACAAAATTATGGTTTACGGTTTATGCATAAGGTTTATGGTCATGCAATTAAATGTTTTTTTTTTTATTATTTATATTTGAGTTAAAAATTGCGGTTTACGATTTATGACGTATTAAAAAAAACTACTGACTAGATCTCGTTCAAACAAATTTTCGATGAAAGTTCGCATGGTAATGTACATCATATATTTTTTTTAGTTTTATTGTTCTCTTATTTTAGAAGTTACGGGGGGGGAGGGGGGACACATTTTACCACTTTGGAATTGTATCTCGCGCAAACTATTCAGTTAAAAAATAATAATAATAATTATTCGAAGTATGGGGAACCCCAAAATTTATTGTTTTTTTTTTCTATTTTTGTGTAAAAATCTTAGAAGTGGCTGTGACATACGGACGGACAGACAAACAGACATGACGAATCCATAATGGTTATGTTTTGCTACGTAACCCTAAAAATATGATTTTTCGATTCACGGAGTCTTCTAAATGTGACACGTGGACACGTGGATATTATTAATAATGAAGCTAAGACGATATTATTGATAACGAAGATAAGCTTCGACGCGCGACTTCAAAAGGTAATTAATAGTGAACACCTTCGTCATTGAAGATATTACGTAATTAACAAAGGATTCTAATATGAACATTTTGCTGTAATATGCTGTGGGTTCAGCTTTGCTAGTTACTAAGTCAAATTTAGTAATTTATTGAACTTCAAAACTGGAATATTCCATATCATTTTAGTAGTGTGACTCCGTAGTTCATTGTTGTGGTTTTATTTTGAACTTTGAAAATAAACTGTTTAATGGTTTTTTCCAGTGCTTGGATAACTTTTAAGAATGTTGACCTAGGTATAACAAACGCTGTATAAATCTAGAATAAAAATCCAAAATGTTTATGATTCCTTTTTTTTGTAAGATAGGTATTAAAAATTTCAAATGTAGAAATGGCCTCACATCGGTGAAAAAATTTTGATCCTGAGCGGGTCTCTGGTTTCAGGCGTTTGTTTTAGGCGTTTGGAAGCAGTCTGGATTTTTTTGCGTAAAATGAGGGGTGATAGAAGATTTTTTTTTGTCAAAATTAACAGTTATAATAAAAATAATGTACTTAAAATTTATTCTTTATCATATTCGTTATATTATGTTTTTTTTTTGTAACGATTGGACCATCAGTTTAGAAGTAGTCTTCCTTCAAAGTTAGCTCTTTTTTGCAGTTTGAGATATCCTATCGCCTTAACACGCTGCAGTTGTCAGTTTATCTAGGCCCATAGATTAAAGACTTTAAGCATGGTCACGTTTCTTTGACATCCGAGCAGTGCGACATATTTTGAAAGACAAGGACGGCTTCATGTATTAGTGTATAAAAAAAAAAAAAAAATATCAAAAACGTAATTTGTGGATTCGCTAAACATTTTCCTCCACTGATATTTCTTCGCGCTTGAAGGTGATAGATTAGATGACATAAGTCCTCAAATAAAGTTCTAAGCCGGCTGGTTCAGCTTATACCGGTTTTGTTTCTACAAGCTTGCTGCCGTAGTACGTACACGTTCGATAATGTACTTTGGCACTTAGATTATTTTTTTCAATTTAAAGAGCGTTTGAGGGGGAGTCCTTTGCCCAGCAGTGAGACAGTACAGGCTAGACAAAAAAAAGAGCATTCTCATTCTAAGCACTTTATTTCTTGGTTCTATGTGAAGTGTGACGAAGAAAAAGTGTCACTTGCTTGGTATGTAAATTGACTTATTTTGAAAACGAATTCAGGCTGAACAATATTTCAAATTGCGCGTTGTTTAAAATCGTGACGGATTTGTTGAAATCGCTACCTACTCGTATTCGTGCGTCAGAATCATTTAAAACTGAACTTCAGACTGCATAATCAGCGCTCTGAAACAGTCCAGTATTCCAACACATCCAATTAAAAATGACACATGACTATCAAAAGCAAGCAGAAATCCAGCAATCAATTAGCAAGTTGAATTAACTGTTGAATTTGGTCGGGTTATCACGCAAACTAGCCTAATTGTGTGGAATGTAGGCAAACGCTGTGGCGATTAGCAGGAGGGAATAAGCTGTGAAATCTTGAACAGCCAATCAGACCAAAGTGAATTTGTTCAGGGAATTCGCCAATAGGGGTTCCCAGCGTTTAGAATGTTTTACTCAGAGCTTTTATCTTTGCGAGTAACCTCAGTACTCGTAACATGAAAGTTCAAGCTAACTTCGCCAAGATGTAACTGTTTCTTTTTCGAGATCACTTTGAATTTAATAAATTCATTGAAGTCATTATAATCACTACACTATTCAATTTTTTTTCTTTCTTTTCTCTCTGTTGTTTTTTTGTCGTTCTCGCTTCATTATTTAATTGTTTTGTTAACTCACAACCATATTGTCGTAAAATATGGCGAACAAAAATACAAACGCCAAACTCAAGTCTTTTATTACACTCGTTGAACGTAACCTAAATCAACTTGAATTAATTCGAATCGACCCCTTATGCTTTTCCAATGGCGGAACGGTAACCAGTGTTTTAAAATACAAGCACAGTAAAAATTAACAGCCAGAACATTTCAACTGGATTACCCTATGGGACAAATTTCAAAATGGCCGCCATAAAACTGTCCGGCTCGACCATCTCATGATTGAAATGGATATTTATTGCTTTTGTGATGTTGATTTATTGACAGTTTGTGATTTTAGTGCTAGTGATCTGGAAATATTGGGACAAATTGAACCATCGGTTACAATAAGCTTACATTTTAGCTGTAATGTTTTGTGTAACTTAGGATTGAATACCGGGTTAAAACTCTGTGAATCTTAAAACTGTGCATTCAGATCATGAAACTGAACAAATTTCCCTAAAGAACATAAGTGAAATTAAGAAAAAAAACATTTTCCACATTCAATACAAAATGTGCAATTAGCTGATTTATCATATTTTTACCTATGTTCCACAGGGAAAGTTCAGTTTCATGCTCTGAATGCACACTTTCAAAGATCACAGTGGTTACCTCCGTACCACTCTTCTGTAGTATCAGGTGGAACCATACATACTTTTAAATTTTGAATCCGGCTTGTTTATGCATACCTTAAATGTTTTCCTATTGACGAATAATTTTAAAAATAGGATAAGCCTAGATATATATAGGGTGACTTTTAATTAGTTCTTGATAGAAAAAGGTATGCATGTATTCATGATACTGAACAACTTTCCCCAAGGAACATAGGTCGAAATACGAAAATCAAGTTTTGACCTACCATAGAAACTGCATCAGCTGATAGCGCATTTTGTATGGGAGGTCAAATTTGGTTTTTGGTATTTCGACCTATGTTCCTTGGGAAAAGTTGTTCAGTATCATCAGTACATGCATATCTTTTGTTGTCAAGAACTAAATAAAAGTCACCCTATATTAGTTACGATCTGGCGACAAAATTATTTGAAATTATTTAATATTTTTTGAAATTATATGAAAATTCAGAAGAAGAAAGAGAGTATGACACACAAACTATAGAATCAGGTCATGGAACTGTAAAATTAAATAATAATGAAATAATCTTACAACTAAAGACTACACAAGCCTGATGGGCTTATTGGCAGTCAGTCAGCCTAGGCATATCTACGATTCAAATAATTGTTCATTCTGTGTGTTTTGAGTGTTTTGACTAGCAAATTTGTTGGGTCAACTAAAATATCAGTTACTCTATGTAACAGCTCCCAATGCGGGTCAGAAGTTAACCGGGTTTGTTCGTAATCCTATACGATGTGTAAATATTATAGTATGCTTCAGTTTTGGGATACAAGGTAATATAATAACCCTGGCCTTCTTCAATGTGTATCTTCTTTAAGGATGATGCTAGTGTAGGGATGTTGGATATTTGAGATAACGATTTTGTTTACTTAGTAGCTATTGTCTCTGGCATCGTACAGGGAGATACTGAAGAAAAACAATCGTTTAGAGTTTATAACATATCTTATGTAGGTTAATGTAGGTTATAATACAATCAACCAAAAAATACATCTGAATTAATTTAACCTTATATAAATGTCATTGTACGTAAATAGGTAATCAGTTTTCAATAACGTCATATAAGAAATAACGATAACAATGTTGAACAAGAATGTCAAAGAATTTGCAGCAAGAAGGCGATTCTTAGGCCGTTTTCCTTCTCTTACTCAAAGGGTAGGTCTGTCAGGAGAACGTCAAGCTTGACATTGAAATTTAGACTCAAGAGTTGAAATGTAAAATTAAAGACTGAAAAAAAAAGTACTTTAATTTTACAGTCTTTTTTATATCACCTGGTGGTAAGTGGTCACCACCGCCCACGACTCCCACTCTCTTATTAGCGAAATAATTTGTAAACTAATAGGACACTAAAGCGCGTTACCCACACTGAGAAGTATGTCACATGTGCCAGTAATGTCACTGGCTCCTTACCTTTCAAACCGAAACACAGCAATGCTGCTTTACGGAAGAAAAAGGCAAGGGGGTGATACTTCCCCAGACGGACTTTGCACAAAAGCCCTACCACTATCAAGTTAAGAGCATGTCAGTCTTTAGTTAATACGTTAAAGACCAAGTTACTGTCGCTGTTTCTGACTGTACACAGATACCCCGAAATTTGAAGTATAGGTAGCAACGTATCTATTCAAGCCGTGTTCAAGCCTTGATAATGCAATACTGGTACAATATTGCTCCCCTTTGTCATGTTAGTGTAGGTTATTAGGTATGTTGTAAACGTTCCAAATTGTGTTAGTCCAATTTAGGTAACCAATTTAGGTAAACAATTTACATTTCCACTCATACAACCCTAGTCGCAATACGAGCTGTGGTACAGTCGATATAATATATGTTTTTGATGGCCTTAATTTTAGCAGCGGCAGGTTCAAAACTTTAGTAAATTTAAAAAAAAAACCGGCCAAGTGCGAGTCGGACTCGCGCACTGAGGGTTCCGTACCACCACATAATCATAATTGTATTAGTTGAAATTTCAGTAAGTTAATGTGCTACATTTTTTGAGTCCGACACGCGCTTGACCAAATTTTATTATTTGTTGTTATTTTATAGCTTATGCACTATAAACATACCAATTTTCAAGTTTGTAAGTGTTCCCGTTTTTAAAATAGAACTAAAACAAAAATCGCCTCAGCGACCACCCAACTTGACCCCTAATGTTTTTGAAACGGGAGCTCACCACAATTGGTTACCATTAGTTGTGAGAAAAATTGTAATATTTACTGATTTCAGACTTTTCCCATTATTTGTACTGTGATACCTAGCTTCTTGCCAAATTTCATAATTTCTATGTCAACGGGAAGTACCCTGTAGGTTTTGTTTTTTTGCATAAATGTATGGAGATGAGGACGTAAAATGCGATATCTTTTGATTGCGTCGTTGTAAAAAATTGAAATTTTCAGATCTTGTGTGGTTCATGGACCCTAATATATGGTATTAATTTCAACCTGATACCTCTACCCTTTCGTGAGATAAACGGTCTTGACAGACAGACAGACAGACGGACAACAAAGTGATGCTATAAGGGTTCCGTTTTTCCGAAGAAAAAAACGGAACCCTTATAGCATCACTTTGTTGTCCGTCTGTCTGTCTGTCTGTCAAGACCCTTTATCTCACGAAAGGGTAGAGGTATCAGGTTGAAATTAATACCATATATTAGGGTCCATGAACCACACAAGATCTGAAAATTCCATTTTTTTACAACGACGCAATCAAAAGATATGGCATTTTATGTCCTCATCTCCATACATTTATTCAAAAATGCAAAACCTACAGGGTACTTCCCGTTGACCTAAAATTATGAAATTTGGCAAGAAGCTAGGTCTCATATTACAAATTATGGGAAAAGTCTGAAATCATTAAATATTACAACTTTTCTCACAACTAATGGTAACCAATTGTGGTGAGCTCCCGTTTCAAGAACATTCATATAAGAGAGGGGTCAAGTTGGATGGTCGCTGAGGCGATTTTTGTTTTAGTTCTATTTTAAAAACGGGAACACTTACAAACTTGAAAATTGGTATGTTCATAGTGCATAAGCTATAAAATAACAACAAATAATAAAATTTGGTCAAGCGCGTGTCGGACTCAAAACATCTAGCACATTAACTTACTGAAATTTCAACTAATACAATTATGATTGAGATTGAATTGGATTGAGTTTTTTACCCCTGAAGACTAAAATTTCCCTTGCCCATTCTCTCCTATTACCAATCCTTGACTACGCCGACTCATGCTATTTGGACGTCACTGAGGAGCGATTAAATAAGCTTGAGCGCCTCCAAAACCTGTGCATTCGATTTATTTTCGGATTGCGCAAGTACGACCACGTGTCTCACTTTCGTTCACAGCTCAAGTGGCTCCCAATTCGTTTTCGCAGGAATACACATATCCTTTCTCTCCTCTATACCATTCTGTACAATCCCTCGTGCCCGTCTTATTTACGTGAGCGTTTTTGTTTCTCTCGGTCACAAGTTGAGCCTTGCCGCCCCAGCGTCAGGACTAACTTGTGTATCGCCTCCCACCACTCCGATTTCTATTCCTACTCCTTCACTGTTCATGCGGCTAGGCTGTGGAACTCCCTCCCACACACTGTTCGCGATAGTCCCTCTATCGCTATCTTTAAAAAACGAGTCAAAGAGCACTATCTTTCCCTGTCTTAGTTAGCCATATATTTATTTATTAGTTAGGTATTATTTATGTATAATATCATAACATAATATGTATTTTATACATACAAATATATACAAATATATATCATATATTTATTATTATTTTTTTTTTATTTGTGTAGAAGGTTTATATATTTTAATTAGATACCTATGTGTAATTTATTATTGTTACTTTTATGTATAATTTTTGAGTTTGCGCATGATCTATCTGCCTTCTCCAATACTATTCACGCTCGCCTAGGTCTGCTGGAAGACATTTCTTTAGTGAAATAAGTAGTACCTGTTGTGTCGTCTTTTTATATGTATTGTCCATTGTGTTTTCTTGTGTGCAATAAATTATAAATAAATAAATAAATAAATAAATGATTATGTGGTTGCACGGAACCCTTGGTGCGCGAGTCCGACTCGCACTTGGCCGTTTTTTTTTAATTTTACAGCTTATGCGCTGTAATTATACCAAGTTTTTTGATAGAGCTGAAACAAGAAACGCTAAAATAAGTACAATCATCCGGCGCAACATAATTCTGTGAAAATTATTAAATTTTGATATAACATTTAAAAATATTTTGATGGTTGGGCAGACAGACGAGACAAACCCCACTTAGTAATAGGATCCATTGGCACCCATTGAGTGAGGAACCCTAAAATAACTTCTATACAAAAATGCGATTTTAAGTGATGTAGTTTATAAAGAAAGTCTTGTATTAATTTTCTTATTTTGACCCATATTCCACAACATTAACATTAGATTTCTCAGTTTCATGTTGTTATACACAGCCACATATCAGTGGAAACAATTAGAAATTGAGCAGGTCTCAGGTTTCAGGCGTTTGTAGCGCAGCGCTAGCTCAGCTTATACTGGTTTTGTTTCCTAGTAATAGGATCCCACGGAGTAAACTCCGTGTAGGATCCATTGGCACCCTTTGAATGAGGAACCCTAAAATAACTTATATACAAAAATGCGATTTCAAGTGATGCAGTTTATAAAGAAAGTCTCGTATTAATTTTCTAATTTTGACCCATACTACACAACATTAACATTAGATTTCTCAGTTTCATATTGATATACTCAGCCACATATCAGTGAAAACAATAAGATCTTGAACAGGTGTCAGGTTTCAGGCGTTTGTAGCGCAGCGCTAGCTCAGCTTATTCTGTTTTGTTTCCACTTCCTTGCAGCCGTGCGTACCTAATTATGATGGGACTATACAACAAGCTAAGTTCCAAGCAGCACCTGACTTGCAGTTACATTAAGTACACTGTGATGAGGTAATTGCTCAGTCGAGCTACCGAGCGAGTAGATTAAGGTGGACTTGGTCATTAGAGGTCATCACTCATGTACCGTACTGTTCCTAATGAGATGCAGAAATGATCACGTCAATTAGTGAACTGCACTTGCTACATCTAGTGAACTGCACCAGTACCATCCCATAGTCCCGTGTGATGCTGGCAAAGAATAGTACCATCCCATACTTCCCGTGGGTGTCGTAAGAGGCCAAGGATAGGCAGCAGCATTCTCCGGTGTATCATACTATCTTACTTACTGCCGTCACCTACAAACGTGGTCCATGGTGCCAGTAGTAACGCTGACAAGCGAGGTAACTATAGTAATTCCTCCATATTTTTTCAGCAAAAGCTAGAATTCTGGAGGGAGTTCCCTGCCTTGTAGAGGACATTTCTTGGGATGTTATGATGACTGCCACTTGTCTCCAGGCCCTGGCTTCACTCAGTTTTCAACTAGAATAAATTGCTTTGCTAGAATTTGTTGCTAATTACTTATCGATTTCGTTTCTTTTTAGTCATCATAATATCCCATGAAATGTCCACAACAGAACAGGGAGCTCCCTCCAGAATTCTAGCTTTGGATGGAAAAATGTGGAGGGGAAGTACCATAGTCACTTCGCTTGTGACCGCAGTAAGTAAGATGGTATATGATACACAGGAGGATGCTGCTGCCCGTCCTCCAGCTTATAACCCTTAGTCGCCTCTTACGACGCCCACAGGTATTTTTTTAATAGGTCTTTACCTATGAAATTGCCGAAAATTTCTTACAGATTAATGAGATCATAATTCCTACAATTCTAATGCTATTTTTTCGTTTGTCTTATACGAGTATTTGAAAGTTGACTTCAAGTTTATCAATTTACACATAAAATAAAGTTTTTATTTTTAGTTTGATTTATAAAATTAAAGATTCGAAAATTGTTCGTCTTAAATGTCGTCCGATTTCATCATTAGATTTGTTAGATTTTTTTACAGATAATATTTTTCGAAAATTAAATTTAAACTTCTGTTAGCTTAATCCAATAAAGCTCAAAAAAATTTAAAAATTTGATTAACAATTCCTAAGAAAAATGCAAAAATTTTAGTACTGAAAATTGAGTTTCCCTAAAATTCGCCATACAAAACGGCAATTTTATAGGTAAATACCTATTATTTTTATGGGATGTACGGGATGATACTATTCTTTGTCGGCAACTGACGGTTTCTTTTTAGTAAGATCGTAGAAAATAAAATTCATACCTATCTAAAAGGAGTAGGTAGTTAGGTAGGTTCGGTACTTTTGTAATTTTTACAACGTAAACATCTCTAAGAAAACACGCACAACAAAAGCACCTAAAGGCAAACCAACCCTTTGTACAAAGCAGTATTTGCCAAATTTGTCCCTACACCGCCACCGGTAAACAGGAGTTTTGCCCGAGGTAAACGTGGTTGACAAAAGAAATAAATTACTTACATAAGCGAGGATTGTTGTTCATTTTATTTTGTTAAAGGTTCTGCAGGAAATTGTATGAAGGAATTTGTAACGGATGAATTTAGGGAAATGCAAATTGCCGAATAAATCTTCTTTTTGTGTACAGTTATGAAAATTTATGTGGTCTGTGATTGTTCGAATTCTGAAATTTGCGTAGTTAGAATATTTGATCTCAATAATCTAAAATCAGGAGTATAAAAAGATGGTCCCTCACAAGGTTATCTGTAACGGATCCTAAGCTAAGAAAAAAAAATCAAATAATAAAACATGTACTATGGGTTGTAGAGGAAAAATAGATAAATAACACCCAGATAAGTATCATACAAAATGATCTGAAAATCCTTCAGTCACCGAGTGATTTTTGAGATTTTAAAATATTATATTGTTCGGGGAAAAGATCAACAGGGAGGGAATTCTACTCCTTATCTGTTTGCATGTCGACGACATAGGGATGGAACCCCAACCCTCCTCTAGTCCCACGCAGGAGGGAGGGGGGTAGTGGTACCAGGTCGTGCATATCAGAAACACAATCACCGAAATGTGTTCTAACCGACAAGCAAATCCTGTACGAAAATCCGGAGTCCTGCAACCCCGATAATCATCATATCAGAGGATGTATCCTAGAACATACATTAAAAAAAACCGACAGGCAAGCCACTTTGAGATGGTGTTTAAGGCTCTGCAGCTTTTACACAATTTATTAAAACCCTTTGTTGTTGTATAATCTTTTATATGCAAAGGCGGACTTATCCCTTTGTATTAATGTTATCGTTATAGGTCAGTAAGAGAAAAAACATGCTTTTTTCCTCGTAAGTAAATACGATACTACGAAATATGTTATCTCAATTTTTAAAGAAATTTTCCTTATATTATCAACTTAACTTTTACGCGCTTTATCGAACTCTTAAGTTCTAAATAATAACAGGAAAATGATACAAAGAATCGAAAGCTGTTTACCGGTAAATATTGATGAATAACACCTATTCTTTGCGAGTTTAATTAAATCACTATATTTTGCTCGCGACAGTGTTTAAATTAATAGCTACCAAACAAAGCAAACAGACAAAAAGTAAAAAAATCAGTGCTTTGGATTTATGGGCATCAAAATAGCATAACTTGCATTTTTTTTTATCAAAATCTTCAATGCAGTGGAAATGAGAGCGCTAAGGAGTATGATTGGTGTTAAATTGAGTGACAGGATAAGAAATAGTGTGATAAGAGAACGGTGTGGCGTAAAAGAAGACGTAGTGACCAAAATCGAGAAAGGGATGCTGAGATGGTTTGGTCATGTAGAGAGGATGATAGAACGAAGATTGACGAAAGAGATCTACCAGGCGAGAGTGAATGGAAACGTTGGAAGGGGAAGGCCTAGGCGAACGTACCAGGACCAAATTCAGGACGTTCTGAATAAAGGCCAGGTTAAAAGTACTCTAAACCGACGAGCATGTATGAAAGGATTGATGAAAGTACAGGAAGCAAGGGAAGTATGTCAAGATCGTAGCAGGTGGAGGACTGTGGTCTCTGCCTACCCCAACGGGAAAGAGGCGTGATGTTATGTATGTATGTATGTAAAATCTTCAATGTACCTACAGACAAAATTAAATAATTTATAAAAATAAAATGAGAATAATCTAATTTAATCAAGGCCTAATCAAATTTCAAATTAGCGATATAATTATGAGTTCTAAAGTTCTCGATAAGGGCTTCCGTACGGTCAACCGCTCGTCGGTAGTAACTTTTTCAACTCTATTACCACGCCATAAGGTCCAAAAGTGTTTCTACTGACGTGCTGTCGAGTGTACCAGTGCTGTGTGAGCTAAGCTGCGTGCTGGGAAAATTCAAACCAATAGGATTGCACCATTTACCTGTGATTTTTTTGTTCTTTGGATTTTTTTGGCGATCGAACCCGCGACTTACAGCACAGAATGCAATTCCAACCGCGCCATCAGTCGATTCAATCCAAATCGAAACGTTCGGATCATGTGTTGTGCCTGCGGATCCTTCTTGGATTGTATTCGACTGAGAATACACGGACCATCTCATAGTTCGTTTTGTATCGTACCTAAATTAAGAGATGAAATTGGTATTCAGGAAAACGAAATTGTGCTACCGCTCGTGCGCTTATGCCCCCGGTAGAGAGAGCGATAGAGAGCATTGCAGCTCGCGACTGACAATAGGTACTTTTTTTGATGAAATTTCTTTTTAGGAGAAAATTGTTTTCACTAGCTAAATTTTAACGAACCATTTTGATTTTGACGCAGATCGTTTCAGCATAATATATTCTAGGTTTATAGGTATCGCTTTAAAAAAATATATTGTTTTTATAAACTAAACGGCTCAATTCGACAAAGTTTTAATCACAAGAATTTTGTTATTTGAGGTGCCTATAAGTTTGAATCTATTGTAAATTTTGGCAAAAGGAAAACCTATAAACCTAGTCTTTCATTGTGTCAATAACATACCAAAAATCATGGAGATCGGAAAATATTAAGAGTGGAAAAACATTTTCTCTTTTTGTGTGGACGAGTACCTACGTACTATTCTTTTCTCTCCGTTTTTTTTAAAGACACAAAACCTCAATCCATTCACAACAACGTACGCTTGAATTTACTACGCGTAAAACCCAAAGGAGAGTTTACACCCTGCTGGGACCACAAAACGGAATCTTTTCCCAGCTCACAAGAGCCAGTTTACGGGGATCAATATATCATTAATGCGGGCAAGGTCACGAGGTAATCAAGTTTTATGGCACACGGATTTATGACTCGAACAGGCACACACGCTGTGAATGGACTCCTTAATTCCGTGCGTCTTGGGAACGCACAATAGGATGGAGAACCCAATATAAAACAAATAGATGTTGTTGGAGATATGGGTCTTAAGCGCTAATATTCTAGAAATTGCTCTCTCTTTCTTTCCATTTTTGTTCATTTCAAACGTTTTAATCATCACAATACTTATATAGGGTACTTTTGAAATAGTGAACTTAATTTTTGTATATTACTCAGATCATGAAACTGAACACCTTTCCCTAAGAGACATAGGTCGAAACACAAAAAAAAAATTACTTCCCATAGAGACTGCGTCAGTTGATAGCGCATTTTGGCGCAGTATGGAACATCAAAAATGTGTTTTCGTAGGAAAATCGTTCAGTTTCATGGTCCAATGAACATACTCAAATTATTTTCAATATTCCATCAGGATCCTATGATTATAAATGATTATAAAAATAGACAAAAGGTTACAACCTTCAGCTGACCGAGTATACTGCTCTTATTGAGCTAGGTAATTTGAATTAAGCAATTGCAAATAAAATTAATGAATTATAGACAGATTAATCAAACACGTACAAAACTTTTTGAATAAAAGACCTAAGAAATAGCTTTCAGTGAAATCACTTAATCCAGATTAATTAACAATGGAATTTTAAAACTTTAAACTCAAAGACGCAATTTAAGATTCCAATTATTCTGATTCCCTTTGTGATCGTTTTCAAAGCCAAATTAAATTGGTCTAGCTAGACTTAATTATGTTTAGCGCGTTTAAAATATTGCAAAGATTAGTATTACTAGTATATATAGCATAAGGGGCTACCCACAGTCCACTAGCGCCCTCAACTATAAAAAAAAATGGTACTCACTAAATACAAAACGTATCTAAAATCTGAAAAGACAGATTGAAGTAAAGTTACTCTTATTTATTTAGAACTTATTACATACATACATAACATCACGCCTCTTTCCCGTTGGGGTAGGCAGAGACCACAGTCCTCCACCTGCTACGATCTTGACATACTTCCCTTGCTTCCTGTACTTTCATCAATCCTTTCATACATGCTCGTCGGTTTAGGGTACTTTTAACCTGGCCTTTATTCAGAACGTCCTGAATTTGGTCCTGGTACGTTCGCCTAGGCCTTCCCCTTCCAACGTTTCCATTCACTTTCGCCTGGTAGATCTCTTTCGTCAATCTTCGTTCTTTCATCCTCTCTACATGACCAAACCATCTCAGCATCCCTTTCTCGATTTTGGTCACTACGTCTTCCTTTACGCCACACCGTTCTCTTATCACACTATTTCTAATCCTGTCACTCAATTTAATACCAATCATACTCCTTAGCGCTCTTATTTCCACTGCATTAATTCTACTTTCATGCTTCTTCTGCCATACCCAGCTTTCACTGCCATACATCAGCGTTGGTACCAAAACACCCCTATGAACAGCCAAACGAGCCTTGTGAGACACCTTCTTATTAACTCTGTAAAATTAAGTTCCCTGTAGTTAAAACTGCTAAAAGTGGCCGTTTTTCGCAGTTTTTGTATATGTTACTACAGTCAACTATATTTATAAGAATTAATTTTATTTTCTTTGGGAAGCTAACAGCTAAAATAATCTAGGTTACAAAATATTGTTGCAAGTGCAACAATAATCTTCCACAAGTAAAAAAATAATACAATTTAAAAACTTATGTCTATGACAAAACACTACTATACTTTTTAATAACTGATGGGGGCGCTAGTGGACTGCGGGTAGCCCCAAACGTCCTCTGCAAGACAGGGAGCTCCCTCCAAAACTCCAGCTTTTGATGGAAAAATGTGGAGGGGAAGTACCATAGTCACCACGCTTGCTAGCGTTGCGGCTGTCACCATGAATCGCGGTTGTTGGTGAACGCAGTATGTAGAATGGTACGATACACAGAAGGTCGCTGCTGCCGATCCACTCGTTCATATTCCCTTTGAGGATTTCTTTCGGAAAATGTGTTTTATCTATGTTTTTCCATAGATCCACGCGGTCCCAAAGAAAATTCTTTTATATTGTACCGTGTGGTGCCGGCAAATGTACGCGTGGTGCCGACAAAGAATAGTACCAAACCATTTCTTCTCGTGGGTGTCGTAAGAGGTAGCTAAGGGTTTATAAAACGGAGGATGGGCAGCTGCATCCTTCCGTATAGTACCATCTTACATACTGCGGCCACGAACAACCGCGGTCCATGGTGCCAGCCGTAACGCTGACAAGTGGTGAAAGATACTTCCCCTCTGTATTGTTCCAGCAACAGCTGGAAGTCTGGTGGGAGCTCCCTGTCCTGTAGGGGACGTATTATGGGATGTAATGATGATGATGATTTCTTCTCGTGGGTGTCGTAAAAGGCAACTAAGTGACCTTGAACCGGAAGATAGGCAGCGACGTCCTTAGTATTGTAACAATATATTGTGGGAACAAATAACAGTTGTAAAGTCAAGAGCACGCCAATCTTGGCACTTTGGACTTTTTACCGTTCTAATTTGAATCGTCATAGGTCCTAGAATCGCTGTTTGAGTGTCAAGCTTGACCTGCTTTTGACTGTACCAGCCGTACAAAAACGCCTACAAAAGTGGCTTCAGTTCTTAAAATAGGTATCCTTTTTCAGTATAATTCAAAAATATGTCGAAGCTTGAATAAAAACTTCTTCATCATGCTTATTATGAGTATATAATTGAAGTTATTAAAACCGTAAAGGATACATCCCACCAAAAACATTCCGTAAAAAACTAGCCAAGTCTCGATGGAGCTGCTTGTTTGTCTCTAAAAAAAAACCGGCCAAGTGCGAGTCGGACTCGCGCACTGAGGGTTCCGTACCACCACATAAACATAATTGTATTAGTTGAAATTTCAGTAAGTTAATGTGCTAGATTTTTTGAGTCCGACACGCGCTTGACCAAATTTTATTATTTGTTGTTATTTTATAGCTTATGCACAAACAATAAACAAAAAACAAACATTTTTATAAACATACCAATTTTCAAGTTTGTAAGTGTTCCCGTTTTTAAATAGAACTAAAACAAAAATCGCCTCAGCGACCATCCAACTTGACCCCTGTCTTATATGAATGTTCTTGAAACGGGAGCTCACCACAATTGGGTACCATCAGTTGTGAGAAAAGTTGTAATATTTAATGATTTCAGACTTTTACCATTATTTGTACTGTGAGACCTAGCTTCTTGCCAAATTTCATAATTTTAGGTCAACGGGAAGTACCCTGTAGGTTTTGCATTTTTGAATAAATGTATGGAGATAAGGACATAAAATGCCATATCTTTTGATTGCGTCGTTGTAAAAAATTTATATTTTCAGATCTTGTGTGGTTCATGGATCCTAATATGTGGTATTAATTTCAACCTGATACCTTTGCCCGTTCATGAGATAAAGGGTCTTGACAGACAGACAGATGGACAACAAAGTGATCCTATGAGGGTTCCGTTTTTTTCTTTTGAGGTACGGAACCCTAAAAGTAATGAAATCTAGATAAAGTCGTGCCAAGTCTAAGGTTCCTTACTGCGATTTCTTTGACTTGGCCGTTGAACATTCTTTATATGTTAGTTGGTATCTACAAGTCAATTTTGTTTTCACGTTATGTTATATCTGTTGTAATTACCTATGATTGTTAAGCGAGATAATAGCCCATACTGGTATTGGTAATTGGACGCTAGTGTCTCATTTTAGGCTGTTGTTGATTGTGCAACACATGCATTCAGCATTGACAATGCTGACTTCTGCTCTCTTCTTTTTGGAGCGTCAAATCGACCACCGACCTTACATAAAATAGACGTACAGACGGACTTCTATCAATGATTAGAAGTCCGTCTGTACTGGCTTTTTTTTATATTGTTTGTTTCAGGCTCGCCTATACATATGTATTATTGAAATACGCAGCTTTATCAAGCCTATGATTGACTGGTTATTGAATCAACGTTTTCCACATTGATTGGTGCAATGGTGTCATGGAGTAGCTGGTTTTGTACCCTGGTGTACCCTTCAACGGCCAAGTCACACAACATTTACTATAATAATAAAGAAATCGCAGTAAGGAACCTTAGACTTGGCACGACTTTGTCTAGATTTAATTACTTTTAGGGTTCCGTACCTAAAAAGAAAAAAACGGAAATCTTATAGGATCACTTTGTTGTCCGTCTGTCTGTCTGTCTGTCTGTCTGTCTGTCTGTCTGTCAAGACCCTTTATCTCACGAACGGGTAAAGGTATCAGGTTGAAATTAATACTATATATTAGGTTCCATGAACCACACAAGATCTAAAAATTTGAATTTTTTACAACGACGCAATCAAAAGATATGGCATTTTATGTCCTCATCTCCATACATTTATTCAAAAATGCAAAACCTACAGGGTACTTCCCGTTGACCTAAAATTATGAAATTTGGCAAAAAGCTAGGTCTCACAGTACAAATAATGGGAAAAGTCTTAAATCATTAAATATTACAACTTTTCTCACAACTAATGGTAACCAATTGTGGTGAGCTCCCGTTTCAAGAACATCCATATAAGATAGGGGTCAAGTTGGATGGTCGCTGAGGCGATTTTTGTTTTAGTTCTATTTAAAAACGGGAACACTTACAAACTTGAAAATTGGTATGTTTATAGTGCATAAGCTATAAAATAACAACAAATAATAAAATTTGGTCAAGCGCATGTCGGCCTCAAAAAATCTGGCACATTAACTTACTGAAATTTCAACTAATACAATTATGTTTATGTGGTGGTACGGAACCCTCAGTGCGCGAGTCCGACTCGCACTTGGCCGGTTTTTTAGAGATAAACAAGCAGCTCCATCGAGACTTGGCTAGTTTTTTACAGAATGTTTGTGGTGGGATTTCACTTCTTTTTGTAAAAACAAATTAGACCTAGAAAACCAAGAGTACTAAATAACTAACAATTGAATAAAGTATTCAATTAAAGCTTCTTTTAAATCTAATAATTAAGTAATAATTAGTAATCCGTCACTAATCAATTGGCCGGTTGCCACTTCGTCATATAAGGTTATCGGAAAAACAAACGTAAGCGCGTTTTAAAATACAGTCAGCGCTATCTAGCGACGTGTGCGGGTATCACCGCCACTCTTAGTCCAATGCATTATATTTTGACCAAATTTTGAGCGAAATTAATATTTTAGTGTAATTTGTTTATTTAATTTGTGTAATGTTCGAGTAGAAGAAAGTTAATCGTTCGACTATTTCTTCTTGTAAACTTGTAAGTATTAGTATAAAAGCTGGTCTAGTCTTATCCAGAGTTTTCCTTTAATTTTATTTATGCGCGTATTAAAAGCAGAAGAGGAGGCATTCGCCCAGCAGTGGGACGCTATAGGCTAGATTAAATTAGATTAGAAGATGTGTCCCACTAAGCTGGATTTTTGGAATGACAGTCGATTTTTATGTACCAATAGTAAGAGGGGGCATTATCATATCTCCAATACAGCTGAGACCAGCTGAGGGTTTTTCATCAGATATTTCAGACCTTCGATTTTTGACATCAAGTGAAGCGGCCCACCAAGTTGAATATTTTTTGTAAAGGCGGTATGTCGATCTCTAATAGTTTGGTTGGGATCTTGTGTTTTCTAATCAGGGTCACCAGGTACTCCAGATCGTCGATTAACCTAGCTTTTATAGTTTTCCCTTTATGTGGCCATTAAGCCCTAACTCTGTAAGAAATTTCAGCTCTCTGAGTTTATTGGAAGTACTAGTTGTATTTTGATGATCATGAGTGAGTGTCATAAATGCGAAACTTTGCTTTCGCTTAACTTCGGAAGTAAATGACCTACAGACTTGAAATTTTGGATTTTAAGTGTGTGATTATAGTTTACTGGATGACGAAAATTTCTGCGTTCTGGTTTTATCCAGAGGTTCTCAAATAGGGGCCTGAAAATGCGGCGAAATAGTTCCAGTAAAGGATGGTACGGCAGTGTTTGCTTCGCGGTCGACTTGGCGGGGGCACTGCCGTGCCCCCTGATATTAAAACTTGTTATGATGAACCCATTAATACAATAAATAAAGTGATTATGGACATTATTACAGGTTGTCCCAGGAAACTTGTGCCAGCTAAGGTCTGAAGTTATGGGACCTCAATACCGAAAATTCATAGTTTAGGAGTTATGTTATGACCCTTTTAAAGTAGATGTTCAAATTAATCAAATTTTTACCTCTTATAGTATTAGTGGGTTAGTAACCATGTTCTCGTAAAATGAGATTGAAATGTTTCAGACAGGAAGACATAAAATTAAAAAAGTTTCGAAGATTAACATAAAAATAACGAGATTTTTCAGTTTAAGTTAAATCAGTTTATTAATCATAATTAAAATCTGTGGTTAAATATTCTTAATTATCCTTTGTTCAAATGCTAGATTGTAATAACTAATAACTTATGGTGCACCTTAATTAGACTTGTAATAAGGAAAAAAGATAAACTGGGCCATGTTGATGGCCTAGTTTAACGTTACCACTCCCTGGGCACTACATAAATCGAGCGCGAATTTGTAATTGTGAGGTGACGTAGGCTCGCATATTCAATACAAAAGACCCTCAGAAGGACCAAGAGAATCTCGCGGGCGGGTAGATGATTGTAAGGGGGGCGGAGAGTGTCCATTCTGTATGAGAGTACTTTATTCCCAGTTTCGAGGAGTACAAGTGGCTATGGCTTTGTACAATGCCTATGTCCGTAGTAAACTCGAATACGGAGCGTTAATTTGGGATCCGTATGAAAGTAAATATTCACTTCTGATAGAGAAAGTGCAGCGGAAATATGCTAGATGGCTCTATAAGCGTATGTACGGTTATTACCCATATATGTACCCATCTATTTTTGTTTCGGGAATGGTTGGGTGCGACACACTTTTTCTAAGGCGGAAGCTTTTGTTAGCTTTGCACTACTACTCTTTGCTGCACAATAGAGTTGACAATCCGAATGCTCTCGGTAGGATCAGCCTGATTATTCCGAAGCTAGGCCCTAGATGCGAAGGGGTAACGCTCCCCCCGCGACTGCGCGCGCGCCTATTCTCGCACTCTACTCGTACCGCCCGCACTAACCGCTCGCGCAACGCGCCCACAGCGAGAGCGCTGATGCTTCTTGGTGACTTGCTCATGCAACACGTTGATGCTGATATTTTTTATGACTCCTTTGTTACTTTTACTAAAGTAGTATATTTGTATTTAAATAATGTACCTATGTGCCTATAGGTATTTGATGTTTGAACCTACATGTGCTTTGGGTTTATCCTGTAAACTTGTAAGGTATTTTTTTCTATAATAAATAAATAAATTCCGTGACGTAACACAAGGACTTAGAACTTTTTAATATACGAGTCGGTTGGAACTAATTGCTGCCTTGTATTGCCCAATGTCAACGATTACAGACAGACAGACATTATCAGCCGAACCCAAGACAGAGCCCTTCCAAAACCTAACAAAGCAAATCCAAAACTTCTACAAAGGAAATTAACACTTATCGTTTAATTTATCAGTTCCGTTTGAATTTGATATTAAACCTGAACCGCAATAATCCGGTCCCAGTCGCTAATTAACAGTTAATATTTGAACAAAACTGTGAATTAATTGCAGTTTTGTCTCGTTAAATACAATCCCATTGTCTCCTTTCCAGAGTCGTTAAATATAATTTATTATTTCAGAAATCATTTTCAGGTAATACGGGCGATTACGGACCCTTTCACGTCAAAAGAGGTAAAAATTTAATGTGATTTCGCTATCCATTGCTCTGTTACAGCTGTATCATAACTAGAACTGTTTATGTGCCACAGCAATGTAAATATATTTCAGGCAGCATGACAAAGTGGCTATTCAGGTTATAAATGTGACAATGAACACTTCATTGCACAGGGTTGAGATTTTTATTTATAGTGGGTCTGAAATATGTTCCCGTAGATAAAATATTATTTGCACACAATATGATGTTATCATTAAAATTTTATTTAATGTTACATCTGTTTTGAAGAATAATATAAAAAAGCAAGGCAAATGGATAAAAAAGCCGGTACGGGTTCGAACTCAATCTTATGATAAAAAAGTCTGATTGTATGCTCTGCAAACACTGATCTGAAATAACGAAGGGCACTGAGTTTAAAACCGAGATATACATGATTATAATTTTACCATAGTTATCATGTTGTTAGTATTACATTGGGTTATGTATGAAGTAAAAAAATTATGTATGAAACGCAAAAAAAATTCTACGATTGGGCCCCACAGAGTTAGTAAAACTCACATTTCCAATACTTCAGATTCAGATAATTTATTTCAATGTAGATTCTTTACAGAATACTTATTGAATGTCATGCAGAATACAATGCAAATAGAGCGAGTCCAGTACCTTCAAAAACACCTTACTTCGGAGTATCGAAACCGCAATACAATTTTATTCTCCTACCTACTAATAAGTAATAGTTTGTCAACAATTTATTCAATCAAATCTCTAGTGACTAAAGATTTGTTTCCTGATTGAATAAGAGTCTAGAGGCTGAAACCATACTACGCGGGTTGATGTTTAATTTGAGTCAAAATACGCCACAAGTACTAGGTTCTGTGAGCGATGGTGACTACTTAGGTCAAGTAGTTCATGTGCTTATTTTCTCACGACATACAAAAAATCAAATTATAAGGTCGTTCAAGACATAAATATCTTTCTTCTTCAATTCCGGAACAAATACAACCCTTCCTGCGGAAATGAGAATCCAAGTAAGATACTCTCAAAGAACAAAGAACGTCAAGTAGAACTTCGAGCACAATTCTTTCAACAATCATTGAATAGATATCGAGTGTCACGGCCGAGGAGAAATCAGAGACTCCAGTGATTTTCTCAAAGCAATCCTTTCCAGTCACGAAGGAACTAATTTCCTCCGACAAAAGAGCCGGTAATTTAGTGTAACAACTGGGTTGGTAAAAATAAGCTTGTCGGCGTAAGGGGGCTGATAAACGGAGGACTCTGATTACGTGGGACAGTTGGGATATGGTGCAATCAAGGAAGTTTCTCGCTTACGGTAAAAGGTCCTTGTTACGATCACGTTACGAGTATGCTCGGACTTAAAGACAATTTTTGTAAATTTGAAATTGATTATTCTACGATTTTTCTAAAAATTCGTAAATAATCCTAGAGGGAAAATGCAACAATTTAGTTAATACACTTTTAAAATGAAAATAGAAACATGTGCCTATTATGACTTTTTTAGGGTTCCGATACCAAACTGGTAAAAAAAAGGAACCCTTATGGTGCCGCTCTGTCTGTCTGTCTGTCTGTCTGTCCGTCTGTCTGTCACACCTCTAGGTATATCTCAGCAACCACTTATGCTATCGACCTGAAATTTGGAATGGTTTTAGAATATAGTTGCCCAACTTCATTGCACATGAAATTTTTTTGAAAAAGTATGATTACTAATGTAAAGGGGGCCAAAATAGGGGGGGCCAAATTTCAAATTGTCGCTACTAGGTCGAGTGGGGTATCATAAGAAAGGGCTTTACTTGTACATTCTAAAATATATTTTTGTATTTTTTTAAGTTTCTTAGTTTTCAAGTTATGATGAAAAATGTCAAAAAAAATACCATTCCCCCCCCTTATCTCCGAAGTTTGAGTAAGGAAAAATCTGAATTAATTACAGTTGACAGAAATGTATATAAACTTTACAGCAAAAATAAAACAATCTTTCTAAGTAGCACAGTTTTTCAGAAATCTGCAAAAAACCTTTACAAACAAATTTAGTTTTGCGGTCCTGAAAATGGACTTTATTGCTTCCAAAAATACTATAGGTATATCGGAACCCTCGGCGCGCGAGTCCGACTCGCACTTGACCGGTTTTTTTACAAATTAAACTGAACAGTATCACTTTATTTACGATGAATCTTTTTATGGGAAAATAAAGAGCGGTTGGTTGCTCCATACCGCGTTAGTTGGAGCAATTGTTGTTGGAGTAACGAAGGGAAGGCCTTTACCCATCAGTGGGAAAATAAAGGCTATACAAAAAAAACAATATTGAAAGAGTCGTAGAAAATTAACAATTTTTTTACAACTTAAGAGATCTGACCACTGAACCGCACATGCTCTTTTAATAAAGCATATGCAACATTTTACGTCAGTTAATTTTTGAGACGAGTTGGACGAACACGCTCGGCAATGGCAGACGCTAGCTTAAAACTGGGATGTGAAGGATGGAAGGGAGGTCTTTGCCCTGCAGTGGAACATGACCGACTCCTAAATCATACTCGTAATAATATCAATTGTTACGAGTTGTTCAGGTGTCAGCTGCTTAGAGCATGATTTGTGCCAGCTGACCACAGCGCTACACGACTTTGCGCGGATTTGACACCTACGCGTACATACATAACATCACGTCTTGTTCCCGTCGGGGTAGGCAGAGACCACAGTTCTCCACCTGCTATGATCTTGACATACTTCCCTTGCTTCCTGAACTTTCATCAATCCTTTCATACATGCTCGTCGGTTTAGGGAGGCCTTCCCCTTCCAACGTTTCCATTCACTGTTAATGAAGATGTTATTTTGGTTCATTTCCGCTCTACCTTCTTTGCAATAGGAGTAAAAATGTATTTATTAAATAATAACGTAGTTTACCCAGTCCCTTATCCTGAATCTAATTCTGTGTTGTTTGCTTACTCATTGTACTGCTGACAGTCTTTCTTCCGACGACAACTTCGCAGGTTTCCACCGGCCATTCTTTTTTGGCTTTTGTCAGTTTCTTTATTTTCTCTTCAAAGTTACTTTTCAGAGTAGTCGATCGTTGCTTAATTTAGAGAAATGTTTTGTACTTGACTATATTTACTACAATTGTCATCTTATTTTCTTATATTTTTTTTAAATTGTTCATCCATTCAGCTCAGATTACTTGTTGATAGACTGTTTAAATATGTCAACATTATGACAATGCATGCGTAGCATGTACTAGCAATAAATATGGTTGACTCACAAGTAACTCTCGAATAGAACATTGTTTAGAATAAATTTTGAATTTAGTTAGTAGCTTGGCATTTCAATACCCAATCCAACTTGAGCATTTTGATACACATTTTCAACAATGGAGCCTATTGGTTCTCTCAAAAATTGAACAACCTTATTGGTTGGAATTTTTCCAGCTGATAGGTTAGTATAGCTACTCAGCACAGCTGAAGTGATCAATATTAAGGCGAGTGGTGATTATTTCTCCAGGCAAGCAAAACTGTTTACACCTTGCTTGTTGTCTTACCAAGAGTTTTGGCGTCAATTTTGTTTTTTTGACATTAAAAAAAAAATAGCCATGGCACGCCAAAATTTTTTTACATCATGCCTGTTTGTCGTGCCTAAACTCAATTTTTTTTTGCTTATTCCAACGCTTACCAATAAATTTTGCAGTCATAGCACTAAAAATAGAGAATATTTGACAAGAAGAATCCCTTCGGCCGTCTACGAAACCAACGCTACGTAACCAGTTTCGTGTAAAGATTTTTTTTCTCCCTACGAAACTAGTTACCTACAAAGAAATTTATTTCTTTCAACAAAACTAGTTTCGTAGCAAGTTGTTTATCGTTGTTTTATAAACTTCTTTTTTTTACAGCTTTAACCAATTGCTTTTGATATAACTAAGTGCTAAGCTGTGGTAAGAGAGTTTATTTTCAAAAAAGTGTGCTGTACTGTCTGACAATATTGCAAACAGTCTAGAGGTCACGAAATAATTTCACAAAATCGAAACTTATTTCGTAATAGGATTACAACGTAAATAGTGTCCCTGTCAACATGAGTCCAATCAAAAATTTAATTAAGCCAACAAAATGTATTGGCGCCGAGATTGTGCCCAAAACATTTTATTTTTAATCTGGATTGGAACGATGCCAATGCAACAGTCGCGAGTGGCTTAATGTAAGCCAGTGTTATTGCTGCCACCCAATACTACACTGTTCTCAACTATTGACAACTTTTATTTGACTCTGCGTTTACGAGTGATAACATTTCGATTCAGATTGATGGATAGTAATTTTACTGCAGCTGTATGTGAACATGTTTTATTGTCAATATTTTCATCTTCCCGTGTGGTGCCGGCAAAGAATAATACCAACCCAATGAATAGTACCACCCGTGGGTGTCGTAAAAGGCGACTAAGGGATTATGAAGCAAAAGACGGGCAGCAGCATGTTTTTGTGTATCGAACCATCTTACAAACTGCAGTCACCAACAACCGCGGTCCGTGGTGCCAACCGCAACGCTAAAAAGCTTAGTGACTAAGGTACTTCCCCCTACATTGTTTCAGCAATAGCCGGAATTCTGGAGGGAGCTCCTGTCCTGCAGTAGACGTTTTATGGGATGTTATGATGATGATATGATTGTCATTTTATTGTGTGTATTGTAAAATCGTAGGTGGTGGTTGTCAGTGGTAGGGCTTTTGTGCAAAGTCCGTCTGTAAAGCAGCCGTGTTTGCACTGCTGTGTTTCGGTTTGAAGGGTAAGGGAGCCAGTGAAATTACCGGCACATGAGACATACCATCTTAGTTCTCAGGGTGAGTAACGTGCTTTGTTGTCTGATTAGTGTCAAATTATTTCACTAATAAGACAGTGGGTGTCATAGGCGGTGGTGACCACTTACCACCAGGTGGCCCACTTGCTTGTTTGCCCACTTGTGACATAAAAAAAAATCTTTGACCGAACTCAAACATCCTGGTGTCAGAGTTATTGAACCACCAAAAGCTTCCAACATGGCTCAAATAATGACTACCTCTCACAGAGCAGCAACAATCTGTGCTACCTCTGCAGATATTAGCCCGCTCTAACAGCTTTACCTGCCTTATGAATTACAGATATTCTTACTTGTATTAGAGGTACAATCAGGTGATTCATCATGCGAGATCCTAATCAAATTACGTAAAGTGATTTCTAATTTGATTCGAATATATACAAAAGTAAAGTTCCAAAAGACTAAACGGATCATTTTATCTTGAAGCTTTTATGATGCAATCATGTCATGTATAATTTTCTTGCTTACATAAATGCGTTCTTTTGAATGGCCATCATTTAGATTAGTCAAGTCTGAATTAGTTAAGATCTACTTTTTTTTAAGAATAGCGATTTTTTAAAGCTTTGGTTTTATCATACAGTTACAAATAAAATAAACAGTATGTAATGTCATAGAGTCATAATAACATTCCATGCAACGCCCACTGCAGGACAGGGAGCTCCCTCCAAAACTCCAGCAAAATCGCGTGGTACTTTGGAGAAGATTTACTATAGTCACCACGCTTGTAAGTATTGCGGCTGGCGACCGTTGTTGCTGGTGACCGTAGTGTGTGAGATACACAGAAAGATGCTGCTGCCCATCTTCCGATTCATAGGCCTTTAGTCGCCTCTTACGACACCCACGGGTAGAGATGGGTTGGTACTATTCTTTGACGGCACCACACAGAAATCGTATCATAGAGTAATATAGTAATATTTTGCAGGCGGTAAAAATAGTTGGCTGAACTTTTGCTCGTCCACTTGGATGCTCCATCGATTCTGTTCAGTGTATTGGACTTTGGCGATCGCAGCTCAACTGTTCACGATTCATTTGCGAAACAGGTCAGACCCAAGTTCATACACTGATTAATAATTGATTATTAAGGGGTCAAAACATTCGTAAGGTTAAAGGGCTGTTAAAAAATCAATTTTCGTTTTAGGGTTAAAAATCGTTACATGCCTGCACCTAATAAGCGATTACTTCTTGAGAACTCTCTTCTACAGAGGTTACAATTGTCCATTTATCTGCCTAGGCTTTTCTTTACTTTCAGCCTTACTAGGTAATATGTTATCAAGCGCATATTTTTTAGTGCTAAATAAACTAGCCTCTTACGTCACCCACGGGTAGAAATGGGTTCTGTGGGATGTTATGACAAATAAATCAACAAAAACGCACGGAGCTTTCAATAGTATTGTAAAAACAAATTTATTTATTCTAGTAACCTCGTATTCAAATAGAGCCAAATTCTAAAACCATGAAAATCAATTTTTCTGCACTGTAAATAACCCCATTTGACAATGCAGAAGCAGTGAAAACAAAACACCGCATACGAAATACTAATAAATCATCCACATAGCCAACTAGAACTATACGGAATCTATTGTCAGTACCTCCATAGCAAGTATAACCAAATGCATTACAGTATTTGCATTTGCTTCGACACGACAGCTGAATATTAATACCGCACAATGTGCCCTGGGACGTGATTGAGACGTTCATAATACGAGCTCCTCGACAGCTTGATAATATTGCTTTGTATTTGTGACGTCATCATCGGGGTAACATACGTCACCTTGGTAACGTGTGTCACGATCAAGACGCAGATAATACATATTGACAAATCTTGAACGGTGAAAAAACGGATCACATACTTACCCGAATATCAAACTCTTAAAAGTTACTCAGAATGTAACACTAAACTAAATCTATAACTTTACTCTAGAAACATTACACCTACACATATTGGATGACCTTTAATTAGGTTCTCTATAGCAAAAGATATGCACTCGCGATTACGAACAAGTTTTCCAAAAGGAACAAAAAACAAACCCGTCAAGTGCGAGTCGGACTCTCGCAGTGAGGGTTCCGACGTTCTTATTTTTGGAAGCAATAAAGTATATTTTTAGGCACGCAAAACTATTTTTTTTTTGTAAATAAAGGTTTTTTGCAGATTTCTGAAAACTATGTAATTTAGAGAGACCGCTTTATTTTTGATGCAATTTTTATATAAGTCTCTATTGACTGTAATTAATTTAGATTTTTTGCATAGCAAACATCGGAGATAAATGTGGAAAATGTTTTTTTTTTGTTATTTTTCATCATAACTTGAATACTAGGAGTCTTAAATCAGTCTTAATCTATAATAATAATTAATGATACCTCATTCGACTTACTAAAAACAATTTGAAATTATTTAATATTAGTCCCCCCCTCCCCCTATTTCGGCCCAATTTCCTATACATAATAATATTAAAAATATGTATTTTTTAAATATTTTTCAATCCTGTATTTGCTCTATAATTCGGTAAGTATATTCTAAAAACTATTGACGTAAACAGCTATGGCAGACAGACAGAAGCACAGGTAGACGGACATAAGGATAAACAGACAAAGTTGCATCTTAAGGGTTCCGTTTTTACCATCTTGGTACCCTGAAAATAAAAGGAACCAACAAGGGATGAAAAACGAGAGAAAATTTTAAGTGTTTCTTGACATACTAGATTTGTCCAGGGTGCAAAAAGAATATTTTTTTAACAATTAGATAAAATGAATTGATAGGTATGCTTTTTGCTAAAGTTCGCGTATAGCTATGAATAAACTAACATCTTTACCTACCTTACAATTTCACATGCAGAAAACTACATGAGAACAAGCAAGCGTAATTTCGCACTTTTACTGCTTGCTGCAGGTAGGTGAAATCTCTAAAAATATTGGTAACAAAGACCTCTAAAACAGAAAGTATCTACAATGTTGATATTTTCCATAATAGTTTCACAAAATTTAAAAACTTCGTAAGAAAACTATAATTTGAGTATGTTGAATTATGATTTCCGACTATTTCTTGCTGTTTGTTTTTTTTTTTTTGTTTTTTTTTTTTTTTATATAAAATTCTTTAAGTGTGTTACTTTAATCTTATAGCGTTTACTCAATGGCATAGAACTTTTTTCTCTTAGTATGTACTAAATTAAAGCTGTTTGTTTCCCAAAATAAATAAATAAAAATAAAATAAAAATAAAATCTGTGTGCAATTGACGGTAATATCAACGAATCACAAATCACACTCTAAAAGCAGGTTTCTAGTTTAAATGGAGCATGTAGGTAAACAAACTTTACCAAAAGCTATAAAAGCCGGCGTAAAACGAAACACGGAAACTCTTCATCCTTTCGAAACTTTGGGAAACGCGGATTGCACTAAACAATGAAATTTATTAAGTGCAGCGAAAGTGGTGAGCTCAAACCGTTATTGAGTTTCGGGAATTAGCAATAAACCTGAGTTGGCTTGTGCGGTTGGTGCAAAGAATGACTTTCAGGTAGGTGTAGTTATTAACGGAACTTTTACCAACATGTGTTCAAAAGCATTGTTTTCCATTTGGAGTATTATTTACCACAGTTACCGCGCTTGATAACTTAGCGGCTGGGGTCTGATAGTGGTTGATAACTAAATTATAGTGGTACACCGCGGATACTCCATTGAACATGCGAAAAATTACAGCGGTTTATAAATGGCATATTATATGACGTTATGCCGAACAGAATGGAACTTTCAGGCCTTTCAGACTGTGTGGAGGTTAAGGGTGAGGTGAGGGCAAATCTAGAAAGGGGCCTTTTCCCGTCGGGACATGCAAAGCCCCCCACCTGCTACGATCTTGACATATATTTCCCTCGCTTCCTCTAATTTCATCAACCCTTTCATAAACGCTCGTCGGTTTGGGGTACTTTTAACCTGGCCTTTATTAACCGCAGAATATGTAGCTGTTACTCTTGTGACTGCTCGAAAAGGAGAACCAAAAATCACTCTCAATGAAGTGGTTTCACAAGTACAGAAAAGAGTTAATAAGTAACAATACAGAACAATAACTTAAAGTTGCCTTAAGCTTGTACTTTAAAGCCGGTACAAGAAGCAACATGAGCATCGAAGCGGAAAGGTGCTCGTCGCAGTTTCAATTAGTCGCCGCGTCCCTTCGGTGGTGGAAATATGGCTCGTTATCCGCCCGTGGAAACACCAGTCCCGATAGCCAACGGGTTATTTATTAAGATATTACAGGTTTACGGTTTATTGAGAATCTTAGTAAATGCTTGGTCGGTTATTTTGGTAATCTGATGAATTTGATAGTTCCAAGCACCTGATTGCTCTTGCTTTGGTGGTACGGAACCCTCGGTGCGCGAGTCCGACTCGCACTTGGCCGGATTTTAAATCATTTCCAGTTTTTCGCCTATAGTTCATTAACCTGTGAAGCTTACTCCTTTTAATTTCATTATAAACAACAACTGTGATTTTTTTCACTTTTTTAATAATTAACGTTTAGCTGGGGACGACGACGACGACACTTGACTTCAGAAAAAAATTGCGCTTTCAAGCTTAATATTTCGCAAACGGATCTGTAAATCGGAAAATTATCTGTGCTGACTCACATCACCCCTCACGATGGGGTTGACAAGAAAAAAATCACCCCCACTTTACTTGTAAGAGAGGCATGCACATCTTGGATATCCGGCCATGACAACCGGCCTACTGCTGCCCGCATATCTGCCAACTATTGTGTGCTGCTTTCCCACATTACATCTTAGGTAACCTATCTTATCTAGTACCCTAAATACTAGATCTATTTTATTTTTAGTACTGTATTAGGAAACAATATCTGACACAACACAGGTTCTGTGTAGGTATTCGTGCCAGGGATATAATTTGTATAGCGTTGTCATGTAGCTGAACTACGACAACGCCACATTGCCTATACGCGGCTGTACTGTACATACCAGATCTGCATTTAATTAACGGCTGGATTTCAATTTCCTCGCTCGTCTCCTGGGAACGAGTTAACCTGCAGGTGATTGGATATTCCCTTATAGATATGCACCTGCTTCACAGATGATTTCATAAGTTGTTTTTCAAAAGTTTTGAAGGTGAGGCATTTTGTGGAAAGTCCGTCTGGGGAATTACTGTTTGCACTGCTGTGTTTCGGTTTGAAGGGCAAGGGAGCCAGTGAAATTACCGGCACATGAGACATACCATCTTAATTCTCAAAGTGAGCAACGCGCTTTGTTGTGCGATTTTTCTTACTGTCAATGTAAGGAGCTTGAGGTTGTGCAAAATTACAAGTATCTAGGTCTGACGGTTGATTCGAGTTTCACATGGAACAAGCATGTGGACTTAGTGTGCGATAAGTTAAGGGCAGTGCTTGTAAAGTTTCATCACCTCAAGTTCTTTACAGACCGGGCGACTTTGTATACAGTCTATTATGCGCTAACTGATTCGATACTCTCCTATGGGCTCAGCACCTACGGGCGAACATTCAAAACCTACCTTGATAAAATAAAAAATATACAGATCAGGTTTATGAAAGTCTTGGTAGATGAAAAAACAAAACAACTGTGTAGTCAAGATTATAATGCACTGTTTTTGAAGTGTAAAATATTGCCAGTCCATGAGAGGGTATCGTTTCAGATAACGTTGGAGGAATTTGGATGTACTGATTATAAAAACCCTGTAACGTGTTCACGTCTAGCTAGGAAGGTGAATAATGAGGCACTAATTGTTCCTAGTACTGTTAACTATTATGGTGAGCGAACCAGATTGTATCTTGTTCCCAAAATCTATAACAATATACCGCTGGAGATTAGAAAAAGCACCACAAAATATATTTTCAAAAATAAATTAAAAAGGCATGTTTTAAAAATGTTTGAGGATAAACTTGAATCTGTCTGTATTACTTAGTTACTTATAATTGTAGTTATCTTGTAGCTAATATAAGCGTGCAGTTAAACATGTATAAACAGTTTTGTTAAAATAAGGGGAGCCTTGTCTGCCAACAAACTATTTTATAGTTTGGCGGAACTTGTATGTAAAATTTAAACTGTTTTTTATGTGCAATAAACGATTTATTTATTTATTTATTTTATTTTGTATTAATGTCAAAATTTGCTATTAATAAGACAGTGGGCGCAATGGGCGGTGGTTTCCATTTACCATCAGGGGGCCTACCTGTTCGTTTGCTCACTTGTGACATAAAAAAGTAATTTGATACTTGAGGAGTACCATTCAAGTACTTACAAAGTAATTATCGTGGATGGAATATCTTGGAAGTAGGTTTTTAGGTAGCCCTATTGTTGTCAATCACATGTCCGTCTCTCGTCTGTCACACTGCTAAACGGTTGGAACTACAGTCTTCAATCTTGTTGACCCAAAGCCATACAAATTATAAAAAAATATTTTTAGAAGAGGCCCGCAATACAGCTAAAGAGGGGTGGGGGCGCAAAAAAAATTGCTTTACCATATTGAAAGAGGTAACGTCGATTATTGCTCGTTGATTAGATAAATAACGTATTTTTTGAAAACAAAGGAATGAACCAAAATTTAGCTTCTTTTTAAAAAATCCTTAAATTTTTTCAGTGATAAAACGTACGTTTTAGTTTTAATGTCATCAAGTCTACTACTGGACCGGGAACTCTCCTAGAATTTTACAGTACACCAGGACTGGACAGCAGCGTTGTGACCGCAGTAGGGTGGTACACACGGCCGCACGTCAGT
Source organism: Athrips mouffetella (assembly GCA_947532105.1). Classification (NCBI taxonomy): domain Eukaryota; kingdom Metazoa; phylum Arthropoda; class Insecta; order Lepidoptera; family Gelechiidae; genus Athrips; species Athrips mouffetella. The sequence goes on along the minus strand of OX383957.1, from coordinate 33,473,538 downwards.
AGAAACACTTTTGGACCTTATGGCGTAGTAATAGGGTTGCAAAATTTTCTACCGACGTGCAGTTGACCGTACAATACGCAGGAGGATGCTGCTGCCCATCCTACAGTTCACGTTCCTTCAGTCGCCTGTGAAATGCACTGAACCTAGCGAAGATAATATTTCACTGTTATGTTTTGTAAACCACTGTGATGAGTGAGTTTCCCACCCTTGCGGCTGTATCCCTCGGCAACCCTGCGTCGCTTTCGGAGCTGAGAAGCTGACAAAACCGTAGCGCGGCGGCGGCTGGCCCAGTAGACCTAATACACAGACGGACGTTTGACATTCATGGAAATAAATTATGTACCTAATAAATACTACTCTATGCCGGTACGACAGTCATTATGATATACTCGTATCATACCAATCGGTCTATGTTTTACGCGGCCTCATATTCATATGATTGGTACTTAATGAATTTGTCAAGACATGTATAAAATATTAATTACAATCACAATTATTAATTAACAATAATAGAAAATTAATAAATTAAACAATGTCAATAATATACATTAAAACAGTAATAAAGAAGTCATCAAAAACTTTAGGATTTGTCATAAGGAACACGAAACTTTTTAGCAATAATACCAAAATTTTGCTCTATAACACTCTGGTTAGAAATTGGTTAGAATATTACTATAATAGTGTGGTCTGGAGACCACATTATGCCGTACATTCACTACGATTAAACGTGTACAAAAGCGTTTCCTTTGGCAACTCTCGTTTTCAATTGGAAGGGCTAAAAAAAAGAAGTCTTATCGATCTAGACTCCATTATTTCAAGATGGAAACGTTGGAATAACGAAGGAATATGTTAGACGGATTACTTATGTACAAGATTTTAAGGAACCAAATTGATTGTCCTACATTATTGAACAATATTAGTTTTCGAGTCCCACGACGCATACCTCGATGTCCTATAACCCCTCTCTGTCCCCCCTTTAGTAAAACTGTGTTAGGTAGTAACTCTTCCATATCAAGAATGTGTAAGATTATTAATGACTGCAGCGATCTTCTTGACCTTTATAATGACTCTAAACCAAGGTTCTATAAGTCATTACGTAAGGGTTGTATTAAGTAGAACCTCTCAATGTTAAATAAATAATAAATATCTTACTACTGCTACGGTAGTAATTTTTATTTTTTATTTTAACTTAGTATAGTATTACTTTTAGTTTACTTCCTGTAACTTTTAACTTGCATGCTTAGTGTTGTAACGGATTATGTTTTTCATAAGTTTTGCCTAATTTTGTTGTATTTAAAATTTAGTCTTAAAGCCGCGATTACACCTGCTTGAATTTGACGACTGAATAAGAAATCTACCTAGGAGGCTACGTTGAAAAAGACGTTTGTGAATTCAGAGTTCTAGCTAGGAAGCTAAGGGCTCCCGCACACGACCGAGAATCGGTGACCGATTTTTTGTAGGTCAAAAATGGAACGTACTGGTTGCCATACTTCAACGCACACGACCGACAAAAACTCGGTGAGAAATAAAATCGGCCGTCACGGCCGATCCGTTTGTCGGTGAGAAATAGAACATACGTAAATCTATACTTCAACGCACACGACTCACCGTCGCCGGCCGTCGCGGTCTCGTCAGTCAGCTCCGTACACTCGCTAGGGAGAGGTGCGTGTCGAATCACGCACGATGGATATTGACATCGAGATTTTGATTCCTGTGTTACGTGTAGGTAATAAACAACGTATGAAGACAAGTCTCAGACAAAAATAAAAACCGAACGTTTTTCTGTTTTCCGCCGGACGAATGAACAACGATAAATAAGTAAAATTATATACCTATTTTATTCTAGATTTGCTTCACGTTTAGTTTTCTAGGTAGGTTTACATAAGTACCTCTTGGTAAGTATCTACCTCATAGAAATTGGAAATCCTTGTCCTACCTACAGAAATTGTCGTGCCACTACGATCAACATTGCCAGCCGTGGACGAATGTGAATACAGGATGTAAAAAAAAAGTAGGATGATCCTTCTAAGGGGTGATTGTACGGTCAACCGCTTGTGGGTAGAAACTTTTTCAACTGTATTACCACGCCATAAGGTCCAAAAGTGTTTCTACCGAAGTGCGGCCGTGTGTACATTACTAACAGATTGTAAAATAAAAATACTTTAATTAATATTTAATTTCTAATTTGTTTGATCATTAAATTAGTTTTTCCTCCGAATTACATTCCAGTAATTTATTGAAATGTGCTAGTGAGTGGATATTAAATAACAGTAAACATCCTTGTCTGCGTCGTTTAACCCTTGTGCTTCACTTCTTCTTGAGCTAAAACAACTTTTTATAGAGCAAAATATTTTTTTATATTTTATACGATGTAGAATCACTCCTTAGAAGTATAGTCGAACTTTTTTTACACCCTGTAGATTAAACAGTTCCGTGACGATATACAATGTATGCAAAAGCTCTCGAGTGGTACTTTTGTTCAACAAAAATAAAATACAAAATTCCGATTCTCAATTTTTTTATTCTAATTTCCAATAAAGTTGTTCAGTTTCATGAGTAGAACGAGTAAAACTACCACCCGAGAGGTTTTGCGTATTGGTAATTACAAGTTGTATAATAATATACCTTCTTGGTAACCTAAACCTACCTAGTCATCATCAGAGTGATTGTGTATGTTTGACCAACAACCGCGGGCCGTAGTGGGTAGGTACAGTCAGCCGCACGTTAGGTAGTAACACTTTGACCTTGAGCGGGTCTTTGGTTTCGGGGGTTTGTAGTTTAGCGCTGGTTCTAGTTATAGGTACCTACTGGCTTTGTTAACACTTACTTGCTACTGTGCTCACCTTGTAGGTAGTTGTAATTATACTGTTTTTACATCTTTTGTGGTACAAAGGTACTTAGGTAGGTGCCTAGGCTAGGTTCTAGAAACTTTAGTAAAACAATATGAAACGCTCGCACTGCCGGATTTTTTATGTTTGTATGCTTGGAGATAATAACAAATAGTTCAATCATTATGACATTTATGACCCGTGAATAATCAGTTCTTGGTCTTTTTTTCGTAGGCCCTCGGGGTCACTGGGAGTGTAAATTCAAAAAGTAGACTGAATCAGGCTCCTGTGTTTATTCGAAAAATGTTTTGTTTTTAAATGGGTTTTCTCGAATAACTCGACCATTTTTACCCACGACGGAACCACAGTAAATATATAAGCTAAAGCAGTATGGAAACTCCTAACAAACGTCCAAAACAGGCACACTCACACATGCGCACACCGCTACAGGAAAATAAGCAGCTTTCGCGCTGAAGTAAGTCCTGGGTGCTAAAACCATAATACAAACAAATAGGTACATAGAGGCTGACTTTTATTTAGTTCTTGATAGCAAAAGATATGCTTTTACTCATGATACTGAACAACTTTTCCCAACGAACATAGGTTGAAATACGAAAACACAAATTTGACCTCCTATACAAAATGCGCTATCAGCTGATGCAGTTTTATATGGGAGGTCAAAACTTGATTTTCGTATTTCGACTTATGTTCCTTGGGGAAAGTTGTTCAGTATCATGAGTAGAGTACATTCATACTTTTTTCTATCAAGAACTAATTAAAGATCACCCTATATAGAGTCCCTATAAGTATGTCCCTGTCCTTGTGCGATAAAAGGCGACTAAGTATCTTAACCTGCCCTTGCGTGATAAAAGGCGACTAAGTGTCCTCATCTGCCCTTGTGTCATAAAAGGCGACTAAGTTACTTTATCTGCCCTTGTGTCATAAAAGGCGACTAAGTGACTTAACCTTCCCGTGTGTCGTAAAAGGCGACTAAGTGACTTCTTAACCTTTCCTTGTGTCGTAAAAGATGACTAAGTGTTTCGATATGCCCTTAGGTGCTAAAAGGCGACTAAGTGTCTTAATATTTCCTTGAGTCGTAAAAGGCGACTAAGGGTTCCGGAAAAAATTGTTTGGTTTTACGGTCCGAAAACATGCTGAAAGGAACTAATTTGATAGAAGCACCCCAATATTTGAGTTCATCATACTATTCTTATTTCAAATTTCTGGGTTACAACCCTGACGCTCTGACGCAGAATAGTTCTTTTTTCAAAAAAAGGTCCGAGTTTCCATACTGCTTTAGCTTATATATTTACTGTGACGGAACGGAGAAGGTGTATGCGTTTAGGGTGAGAGGTTGTGTGTTTGTTCGTTTGTGTGTGCAAAGTTATGTTCCCTTTTGTCTTAAAAACGGCTTAGCCGATTTAGATACGGTTTTCAGTAATGGATTTATAATTTATCAATGATGGTTTGTAGATTAGAGTTGTGACGCCAACTCACCAGGGGGCGCTGTAATGATAATTTTTATTTAAGCAAATGTTCCCATTTATCTCCAAAACTAATTGACCGATTTAGAAGCGGTTTTAAGTGAAAGATTTATGATTTATCAGTGACGGTTCTTAGACTAGAGTTGTGGTGTCAACTCACCAGGGGGTGCTGTAATAATCACTTTTATTTACACAAATGTTCTCATTTATCTCTAAAACGATTTGATCGATTTAGATGCGGTTTTCAGTAAAGAATTTATGATTTATTTGTGATTATTTTTAGACTAGAGTTGTGGCGTCAACTCACCAGGGGGCGCTGTAATAATCAGTAAAGTGGGAACTCTCTTAAAAGTTAAAAATAAAAAACAAAATTAAAATTTTGAAAAAACCCACGACGGTTGTTATTGAAAAAATATTAAATAAGACTTTTGAAATACCCCCGACTTAAAAGGAAAAAGGTAACGAAATAGTACGAAGAAAGTACCCATGAAAATCCGTCGGGGTTGCCATTGCCATGTTTTCATAATTTATACATAACTGTAGCCAACTAAAGCTATTTAATAACTAGCTCGTATAGACTTTATATTGATTAAATTCTATATTAATTTTCGTAGGACACGGAATGGCAGCCCGACGGATTTTCATGGGTACTTTCTTCGTAATATTTCGTTACCTTCTTCCTTTTAAGTCGGGGGTATTTCAAAAGTCTAATTTAATATTTTTTCAATAACAACGTCGTGGGTTTTTTCAAAATTTTTTATTTTGTTTTTTTGAATTTATAGTAAAACCATAAAGACAAAAATTGTAGAAAATTTGATTCTCCACAAAATTGTATATTAAAATTTTTCTTCCAGGATCGATATTTTGGAAATTAAACCTGAAAAACGCGACAAATTCAAAATAATATCATTATCTCTTATGTTCCACGTTTTACGGCATGAATGAAAAGAAACAAAGTTTTAGAGTCAAATTTGGAACAATTTTGGTTTCTACCTTTTTTCCCCAAAATAGATATTTTGTAAATTAAACCTGAAAAAACCGGCCAAGTGCGAGTCGGACTCGCGCACCGAGGGTTCCGTACCACCACATAATCATAATTGTATTAGTTGAAATTTCAGTAAGTTAATGTGCTACATTTTTGAGTCCGACACGCGCTTGACCAAATTTTATTATTTGTTGTTATTTTAAAGCTTATGCACTAAACTTAACACTACTAAACATACCATTTTTCAAGTTTGTAAGTGTTCCCGTTTTTAAAATAGAACTAAAACAAAAATCACCTCAGCGACCATCCAACTTGACCCCTCTCTTATATGAATGTTCTTGAAACGGGAGCTCACCACAATTGGTTACTATTAGTTGTGAGAAAAGTTGTAATATTTAATGATTTCAGACTTTTCCCATTATTTGTACTGTGAGACCTAGCTTGTTGCCAAATTTCATAATTTTAGGTCAACGGGAAGTACCCTGTAGGTTTTGCATTTTTGAATAAATGTATGGAGATGAGGACATAAAATGCCATATCTTTTGATTGCGTCATTGTAAAAAATTGAAATTTTCAGATCTTGTGTGGTTCATGGATCCTAATATATACTATTAATTTCAACCTGATACCTTTACCCGTTCGTGAGATAAAGGGTCTTGACAGACAGACAGACAAACAGACAGACAGACAGACGGACAACAAAGTGATCCTATAAGGGTTCCGTTTTTTTCTTTTGAGGTACGGAACCCTAAAAACGCGACAAATTCAAAATATTATCATTATCTCCTATGTTCCACGTTTTACGGCATGAATGAAAAGAAACAAAGTTGTAGAGAATCAAATTCTGAACAATTTTGGTACCTACCTTTTTCCCCCCAAAATTGATATTTTGGGAAAGAAACCTGAAAAACGCGACCAATTCAAAATATTATCATTATCTCCTATATTCCACGTTTTACAGCATGAAAGAAGAGAAACAAAGTTGTAGAGAATCAGATTCTGAACAATTTAAGTTGTCATTAATTAATGGGTAATTAATTAATCAATTAAGTTTAATTTCCAAAATATCGATTTTGGGGGCAATAAGGTGGGAACCAAAATTGTTCAGAATTTTATTATCTACAACTTTGTTTATCTTCATTAATGCCATACAACGTGGAACATAGGAGATAATGATAATATTTAGAATTTGTGTCGCGTTTTTCAGGTTTAATTTACAAAATATCGATTTTTGGGGAAAAAAGGTAGTTACCAAAATTGTTCAAAATTTGATTCTCTACAACTTTGTTTCTCTTCATTCTTGCCGTAAAACGTAGAACATAGGAGATAATGATAATATTTAGAATTTTTGTCGCGTTCTTCAGGTTTAATTTCCAAAATATCGATTTTGGGGGAAAAAAGGTAAGAACCAAAATTGTTCAAAATTTGATTCTCTACAACTTTGTTTGTTTTCATTCATGCCGTAAAACGTGGAACATAGGAGATAATGATAATATTTTCAATTTGTCGCGTTTTTCAGGTTTAATTTCCAAAATATCGATTTTGGGAGAAAAAAGGTAGGGACCAAAATTGTTCAGAATTTGATTTTCTACAACTTTGTTTCTTTTTATTCATGTCGTAAAACGTGGAACATAGGAGATAATGGTAATATTTTGAATTTGTTGTTTTTCAGGTTTAATTTCTAAAATATCGATTTTGGGGGGAAAAAGGTAGAAACCAAAATTGTTCAAAATTTGATTCTCTACAACTTTGTTTGTTTTCATTCATGCCGTAAAACGTGGAACATAGGAGATAATGATAATATTTTCAATTTGTCGCGTTTTTCAGGTTTAATTTCCAAAATATCGATTTTGGGAGAAAAAAGGTAGGGACCAAAATTGTTCAGAATTTGATTTTCTACAACTTTGTTTCTTTTTATTCATGCCGTAAAACGTGGAACATAGGAGATAATGGTAACATTTTGAATTTGTTGCGTTTTTCAGGTTTAATTTCTAAAATATCGATCCTTGAAGAAAAATTGTGAGGACTAAACTTGTAGAAATTCAAATTTCCTACATTTTTTGTCAGTACGGTTTTACTGTGAAATCAAAAATGGCCGAGTTATTCAAGAAAAACCATTTTTTTGAAAAAATAAACCATTTTTCGAATATACACGGGAGCCTTATTCAGTCTCCTTTTTAAATTTACACTCCCAGTACCCCCCGAGGGACCTACGAAAAAAAATTCAAGAACGGATTATTTACGGGTAGGGTCGGTTTTTGGACTGGAACAACCGAAACAACCGGTTTTCATTGTTTTTTTTTCCAGTTTCGTTTCAGGTTTGGATAGCTATGCTAGGTAGGTACGGTCAACAGCACGTCAGTCAAAACATAAACAGGACGCCCGAAACCAGAGACCTGCAATGGACAAAGTGTTACCACTGAAGTGCGGTCAACTGTACGTAGGCACTTTTCTATAAATATGCGTCTTACTGCCAGTTGCAGAAATCTTCTTAAAAATAAAAGCTCCTTTACTATATTACGATGTATATCGTAATATTATCATGACATCCCATGAAACGTCCACTACAGGACAGGAAACTCCCTCCCTAAATTTCTATAGCAAATAAATATCTTTATCTTATCTCCAAAATTCCAGTTTTTGCTAAAGCAATGTGCAGGAGAAGTATCATAGTCACCACGCTTGTTAGCGTTACGGCTGGCACCATGGACCGCGGTTATTGGTGACCGCAGAATATAAGAGAGATGATACGATACACATCCTCTGGTTCATTAGCCCTGTAGTCGCCTCTTACGACACCCATGGGTAGAGATAGGTTGGTACTATTTTTTGCCGGCACCACACGGGGCGTGATATACTGTGCCGAATTAGTCTTTGAATTAAGCCAGGTGTGATCTCTCCTTAAGTTTGGTTCTGACCACAGAACTACGATAGGGCCACTCCGCCTGCGCGCGCACCCCCCCATAGAAGCGAATATAGTAAAAAACATTGGTTCCTTATTGAATAGGTATACTTTCCAATTTATGTTCCTAGGTGCTTATTTTGAATGCACATCATAAACACATTCGTTGCCATAGAGACGCTGTCACTGGTTTTTTGCATATTACTCTCTCGCGATAATGGTACTATGTTTATCGCACTCAAAGGAAAACGTGTTAGTTTTAGTAAATGGTGACACTGATTTGTAAAGAATGACATAAAGAATTCGTCTCTAGAAGTAGATGGACTTCAGAGCTCTGTGGTTCTTATTTTCTGCGCATGGGTGACAGGCGGAGAGCCAATGAACTACCGCGCTCACTCCCGCGACTCTTTTCTTGACTTCTGCGCCACAGTAAGAGTTATTTTTACCCGACTGCCCCAAAACAGGAGGGTTATGTTCGCTGTATATGCCTTATACCCACACATGCGTGTTGGCTTATATTTGGCGGTCATGGCCGAATATGTGGATGAGCCTTTAGCCCCCAGTAGACTTTGGGCCAACCCGCCGCGCCGGCCGGCAAGCTTGATGACAGCGTTCACACGTTGGTGTGTGTAGGTGTAGCGTGTAGGTCTGTCAAGCAAGATGGACGTAGACGCGGAGACTATTACTGCCGCTGCAATGTACTTTTACAGTGCTTTTAATTTTTATTACCAGCTGCACCATATTTGAAAAATAAGACGAAATTATTTTTACTTATTAAAAAAAATTAAAACGTCCATCTACTCCACTTATTGGAAATGAGGACACGGCCAACGTGTGAACGCCGTTTGCGGCTTGTGGAAAAACCGATAACCGACGGCGGCACGCCGGCGAGCGTTGGTCGCAAACGGCAAACTCACTCAAACGGGCCTAGTAGACGTTGGCTGCGCCGGCGCGGTCACGCGGCCAACGTGTAGAGCCAGTGTTTAGTTATCAACCTTTAAAACAAGGTGCTCCGTATCCGTATTTACGATGCCCGCCCCCCTCCCCCCGCTTCACCGCAAGTACCCCTCAGTTGCTCTGCGTAAGTACATTAGGTGCGCTAGAGTAGGTACTAGTGAATATAATATAATCTGTTTCACGAGTCAATGCCAAAGTTTAGCAACACATTTTGCAGCTACCTATATCAAGGCTATTGTGCACCATGATCAATAGTAATCAGCTAAAGCTGTCAGAAAAGAAACAAGTTTGTAACATAATGTTATTTTTTTCGTCAAATATACTCTAGTTCGTCTGGTTCTTGGTGGTTTGTCTGGTTCTATGGCTGCAATATGTGTTGGTAAGGGCTCCCGCACACGACCGAGAATCGGTGGGCGATTATCGGCCAGAACAAGGAGGGAAGATGCAGGTGATAACACGTCAGAGCGGGATGTCGACAAAAAATCGGTCACCGATTCTCGGTCGTGTGCGGGAGCCCTAAGTGTTGGCATTGACTCTTGAAACCATAGCTTGAAACGGATTAGGTATATACTCGTACCTACAATGTGTGGCACGTTAGTCCTGTACATAACAGGGGCAAATAATTAAAGTATAGGCTCTCTTAGATATTATGAGGAATTGGTTTAATGATGTTTAAAGTTATTTTAATATTAATCAAACGCATCATCACGCCTTTATCCCATAGGTAGAGCATCAAAGAGTGTATGCGATGATGAGAAATCTAGCTTTGTCTATTACTTATGAACCTTAACCATTTTTTTTATGTTACAAGTGAGCAAACGTGCAGGTGGGCCACCTGATAAGTGCTCACTACCGCCCATAGCACCCATATTAGTGGCAGTAGTTGGTCGACCGAGCTTCGCTCTATAATAGCCGCCACAACATTAAAATATCATTGGATAAGCAAGCTATTCTACTCGCCAACAGATAGCACTGTAGATTTCCGTCTAAATCGCGGAGAAATTGTAAATTTCATCGAAATCGTTAGAGCCGTTTTCGAGAAACCGTTTACAAATATATATATACCGGGTAATTTGAATGCGTGACATAGATCAGGGATCAATATCAGTAACGGAACAACTTTTCCCACGAAAATCAATTTTTGACCTCCCATAGAAAATGCATCAGCTGATAGCGCATTTTGTATGGAAGGTCAAATTTGGTTTTTCGTATTTCGAACTATGTTCCTTGGGAAAATACTATTTAACGAGCAATATTTGTATACAAATATACCTATATGTTTGCAATCTGTTTCTCGAAAACGGCTCTAACGATTTCGATGAAATTTACTATAAGAGAGCGTTCGGGGGCCGCCTTTAAGACAGAAACCTACAGCGCCACCTGTTGGCGAGTAGAATAGCTTGCTCACCCGATGATATTTTAATGCTCAGGCAGCTATTATAGAGCGAAGCTCGGTCGACCAGGTACTGTACAAATATTGCACGTTTAATAGTATAGGATATTTGGAAACTAATAAGATAGCAAAGCGCGTTGCTTACTTTGAGAACTAAGATGGTATGTCTCATGTGCCGGTAGTTTTACTGACTCCCTTACCCTTCGAATTGCTGCTTCACGGCAGAAATAGGCAAGGGGGTGGTACTTCACCAGAAGGACTTTGCACAAAATCCCTACCACTAAGTAATTTAAAAATAAATCCAAATTAAAAATAAATCCAAATCGTTTTTACTCTTTTTAGGGTTCCTCTTTTTAGGGTACCTCAAAAGAAAAAAACGGAACCCTTATAGGATCACTTTGTTGTCCGTCTGTCTGTCTGTCTGTCTGTCAAGACCCTTTATCTCACGAACGGGTAAAGGTATCAGGTTGAAATTAATACCACATATTAGGACCCATGAACCACACAAGATCTGAAAATTTAAATTTTTTACAACGACGCAATCAAAAGATATGGCATTTTATGTCTTCATCTCCATACATTTATTCAAAAATGTAAAACCTACAGGGTACTTCCCGTAGACCTAAAATTATGAAATTTGGCAAGAAGCTAGGTCTCACAGTACAAATAATGGGAAAAGTCTAAAATCATTAAATATTACAACTTTTCTCACAACTAATGGTAACCAATTGTGGTGAGCTCCCGTTTCAAGAACATTCATATAAGAGAGGGGTCAAGTTGGATGGTCGCTGAGGCGATTTTTGTTTTAGTTCTATTTAAAAACGGGAACACTAACAAACTTGAAAATTGGTATGTTTATAGTGCATAAGCTATAAAATAACAACAAATAATTAAATTTGGTCAAGCGCGTGTCGGACTCAAAAAATCTAGCACATTAACTTACTGAAATTTCAGCTAATACAATTATGTTTATGTGGTGGCACGGAACCCTCAGTGCGCGAGTCCGACTCGCACTTGGCCGGTTTTTTATTTAGTAACCCGTGACACAAAAAAACACTATATCTACCCGTGCGAAGCCGGGGCGGGCCTAGTCCTACCTACTATACCCAGCGGTTGATCAAGACGCTCCTAACGGTACCTCATTTGTCAAATTACGATAACTAGTTTAGAAGTTATGAAGGACCAGTATACATACATACCGTTCAAAATCATAACCCTCCTCTTTGCCGTAGTCGGGTAGTGAATTAAAAGTTTATTGTATTTATTGTGCAGAATTTATTGGTTTAGGATACCTGCAAGTACTGTCAATCGATCAGTGATACCCTATGGACGGTCCATTAATTTTATTTGCCGCTGCTCCAGGCCACACGATGTACATATCGTAATATCATCATAACATCCCATAAACGCGTCCACTGCATGACAGGGAGCTCCCACCAGATCTCCAGTAAAATCGCGTGGTACTTTGAGGGGGATTTACCATAGTCACCACGCATGTGGGCGTTGCGGCTGGCGACCGCTGTTGTTGGTGACCGCAGTATGTAAGATCGTACGATTCACAGCAAGTTGTTGCTGCCCATCCTCCGGTTCATAAGCCCTTAGTCACCTCTTACGACACCCACGGGTATAGATGACTCTGTACATATAGTGATCCTAATCTAACACCCTGTATACTTACCCTAACACCCTGTATAGTAATCCTAACCTAACACCCTGTATACTTACTTTAAAACCCTGTACATATAGTGATCCTAACCTAACACCCTGTATAGTTATCCTATCCTAACACCGTGTATACTTACCATAAGACCCTATACATATAGTGATCCTAATCTAACACCCTGTATACTTACCCTGAAACCGTGTGTATTTATCCTAACCTAACACCCTGTATACTTACCCTAACATCCTGTATACTTACCCTAATATCCTGTATAATAATCCTAACCTAACACCCAGTATACTTACCCTAGCACCCTGTATGTATAGTACTTAGTCGTTCTAACCTAACACCTTTTATACTTACTCTTACATCCTGTATAGGTATCCTAGCCTAACACCCTGTATATTAACAAATAATGACCATTAGGGCTCCCGCACACGACCGAGAATCGGTGGGCGATTATCGGCCGGGACAAGGACGGAAGATTCAGGTGCTAACACGTCAGAGCGGGATGCCGATATAAAATCGGTCACCGATTCTCGGTCGTGTGCGGTAGCCCATAGAAGCATTTTTGATAATACCGAGACTTATAAAAAAATATGTTCATGGAATCTTATCTCACTAACAAAAAATAAAATCATCGACATCGTGTGTCGATATTATTTTGATCGATCACCTCCCTATCGTCATTCGTCATACAAGAAAATCGGTCACCGATTATCGCTCGTGTGCGTTGGGTCGGTCACAAAATCGGTCGTAAAATCGGGGGAAAAATGTGCCCGATAATCGGACCTACAAAAACTCGGTCGTGTGCGGGAGCCCTAAGAAGAAAAAGTGCCTACTAATACAGTTGCTGAATAGTGATGTTCCGATAGCGATAGTTTCGCTGTCGGTAGTTAATCTTGAAATACAGTAACTCTGTTGAATAGCCTTATCGAAAATAATTATTGTACAATAAAATGCTATCGATTGTTAAAAAATGGCTGATACAACCTCAAGACAAATACAACCGATAATTGAAAGAAGAAAAAATTACAGACAAACTTATTTGCGGTCTTAAAGATGGACTTTTATTGCTTTTAAAAATACTACAGGAATATCGAATCCCTCGAAGCGAGAGTCTGCCTCGCACTTGACCGTTTTTTTTTAATATAAGTATATTTTTGTTCGATATGTTGAATTAATCATTCGCATTTGGACATCACTAAACATGCTAAGTCCCTTCAAGTAAAGGAGTTAGAAGGTTTAGTGATGTGAAAATTTTGCGAATGATTAATTCGAATCGAACATCTTGTCCATGCAAAATAAAAATAAAGCATTATCTTGGTTTAATAATAAGTACTAATAATAAACTTAAAAAATTCACTATAAAAAAATTGTATACGACTGTTCGGTTGAGTCAAGGAGTGATCACAGCTAGCTGGATTCAAAGACTAATTCGGCATACATTGCTCGTTGAAGTAAGGATAATGCAATAACATATCCCAGCAATGTATGCCGAATTAGTCTTTGAATCCAGCTAGATGTGATCGTGGCTTTAATAGGCTGACAATACATTTCCGTGATGTTTTTATTTTTATTTACCTTAAATGGACAAATGAGACCTGAACATTGCCGTGGCAAATCTTATGAATGAGAGTATTTATGATCAAACAAAAACAATGGCTGTGGTAAATGAAGTGGATACATTTTTTCTCTTTTTCTAGTCTAGCAGGTGCACATAGTCATTCGCCCTAACTGAACAACTTTCAGTAAATAAAACTATCAGCCTCTTCATATAAAATTGCAAATGGACAGTTTAGCCACGATCACATCTAGCTGGATACAAAGACTAATTCAGCATACATTGCTGGGAGGCTTGGTTGTGTTATTGCAATATCCTTACTTCAACGAGCAATGTATCCCGAATTTGTCTTTGAATTCAGCTAGGTGTGATCGTGGCTTTTTTGTGGAAAAGAGGATTATTTTAATATTTTCTGAAAGTTTTATTTACTGAAAATTATTCAGTTACCTTGACTGACCACGCCCTTTCAGTTTTCGGAAACCAGTCCCTTAGACCATGTATTGGTCAATTTAATTTCGATGCGAACACGGAATTAAATTAAAATTAATCATTAACACTCGGACATCACTAAACCTCCTTACTCCCTTCAAGTAAAGAACTTAGGAAGTTTAGTGATGGGTAAATTTTGCGAATGATGATGAACAACTTGTCGATAAAAAATAATTATTATTCATGGTGTAATAACAAGTATGTACTAAAAAAAATTTAAAAAATTCACTATAGATTACCATCGATACTTGAAAGTTTCAGATATTTTCTATACGACTGTTCAGTAGAGTTAATAAACCTGCTTTGCGACAAAAAAAATCGTAAAAAGAACTAGGTAAAGGAGTGATCACACCTAGCTGAATTCAAAGACTAATTCGGCATACATTGCTGGGAGGCTTGGTTATGTTAATTGAAATAGTCTTACTTCAACGAGCAATGTATGCCGAATTAGTCTTTGAATTCAGCTAGGTGTGATCACTCCTTAACTCTACACTGCGCGTGGCTTGACACGAAGTACGAACTTGGTCGGTTATTTAGTATCGATTATTACCGGTACTTTTAAGAATTCGATATTCTCGATATTTTCTATAGGAATATTCGGTAGAGTTACTGTATTTTTAAAATTCAACCATCGATCTCGTTATCGCAGCAACACTGATTCAATAATTTTCAAAATTTACGGTTTAGTTAGGTACTCAATCAATCGCCAGTTAAAGCGCGACGGAGTCAGATGTGTCCGTGTAGAATACTTGACTAGTGCAACACTGTTAGTTTTGAATATAGCGGTCTTTAATTGTTTTTCTAGTAGGAGCGCTTGTTTTAAGTAAAAAAGTATACCATCAGTTAGGCCAATATTTTTTGTTCGACAAGTTGTTCGATTCGAGTCAATCATTCGCATTTGCCCATCACTAAACCTCCTAACTAAGGGCTCCCGCACACGACCGAGTTTTTGTAGGTCCGATTATCGGGCACATTTTTCCTCCGATTTTACGACCGATTTTGTGACCGACCCAACGCACACGAGCGATAATCGGTGACCGATTTTCTTGTATGACGAATGACGATAGGGAGGTGATCGATCAAAATAATATCGACACACGATGTCGATGATTTTATTTTTTGTTAGTGAGATAAGATTCCATGAAAATATTTTTTTATAAGTCTCGGTATTATCAAAAATGCTTCTAATGGTCATTATTTGTTAATATACAGGGTGTTAGGCTAGGATACCTATACAGAATGTAAGAGTAAGTATAAAAGGTTTTAGGTTAGAACGACTAAGTACTATACATACAGGGTGCTAGGGTAAGTATACTGGGTGTTAGGTTAGGATTATTATACAGGATGTTAGGGTAAGTATACAGGGTGTTAGGTTAGGATAAATACACACGGTTTTAGGGTAAGTATACAGGGTGTTAGATTAGGATCACTATATGTATAGGGTCTTATGGTAAGTATACATGGTGTTAGGATAGGATAACTATACAGGGTGTTAGGTTAGGATCACTATATGTACAGGGTTTTAAAGTAAGTATACAGGGTGTTAGGTTAGGATTACTATACAGGTTGTTAGGGTAAGTATACAGGGTGTTAGATTAGGATCACTATATGTACAGAGTCATCTATACCCGTGGGTGTCGTAAGAGGTGACTAAGGGCTTATGAACCGGAGGATGGGCAGCAACAACTTTCTGTGAATCGTACGATCTTACATACTGCGGTCACCAACAACAGCGGTCGCCAGCCGCAACGCTTACATGCGTGGTGACTATGGTAAATCCCCCTCAAAGTACCACGCGATTTTACTGGAGATCTGGTGGGAGCTCCCTGTCGTGCAGTGGACGCGTTTATGGGATGTCATGATGATATTACGATATGTACATCGTGTGGCCTGGAGCAGCGGCAAATAAAATTAATGGACCGTCCATAGGGTATCACTGATCGATTGACAGTACTTGCAGGTATCCTTAACCAATAAATTCTGCACAAGAAATACAATAAACTTTTAATTCACTACCCGACTACGGCAAAGAGGAGGGTTATGATTTTGAACGGTATGTATGTATACTGGTCCTTCATAACTTCTAAACTAGTTATCGTAATTTGACAAATGAGGTACCGTTAGGAGCGTCTTGATCAACCGCTGGGTATAGTAGGTAGGACTAGGCCCGCCCCGGCTTCGCACGGGTAGATATAGTGTTTTTTTGTGTCACGGGTTACTAAAAAAGAGTAAAAACGATTTGGATTTATTTTTAATTTGGATTTATTTTTAAATTACTTAGTGGTAGGGATTTTGTGCAAAGTCCTTCTGGTGAAGTACCACCCCCTTGCCTATTTCTGCCGTGAAGCAGCAATTCGAAGGGTAAGGGAGCCAGTAAAACTACCGGCACATGAGACATACCATCTTAGTTCTCAAAGTAAGCAACGCGCTTTGCTATCTTATTAGTTTCCAAATATCCTATACTATTAAACGTGCAATATTTGTACAGTACCTGGTCGACCGAGCTTCGCTCTATAATTAGCTGCCTGAACATTAAAATATCATCGGGTGAGCAAGCTATTCTACTCGCCAACAGGTGGCGCTGTAGGTTTCTGTCTTAAAGGCGGCCCCCGAACGCTCTCATATAGTAAATTTCATCGAAATCGTTAGAGCCGTTTTCGAGAAACAGATTGCAAACATATAGGTATATTTGTATACAAATATTGCTTGTTAAATAGTATTTTCCCAAGGAACATAGTTCGAAATACGAAAAACCAAATTTGACCTTCCATACAAAATGCGCTATCAGCTGATGCAGTTTCTATGGGAGGTCAAAAAATGATTTTCGTGGGAAAAGTTGTTCCGTTACTGATATTGATCCCTGATCTATGTCACGCATTCAAATTACCCGGTATATATATATTTGTAAACGGTTTCTCGAAAACGGCTCTAACGATTTCGATGAAATTTACAATTTCTCCGCGATTTAGACGGAAATCTACAGTGCTATCTGTTGGCGGTAAGAAAAGCTTGCTTATCCAATGATATTTTAATGTTGTGGCGGCTATTATAGAGCGAAGCTCGGTCGACCAACTACTGCCACTAATATGGGTGCTATGGGCGGTAGTGAACACTTATCAGGTGGCCCACCTGCGCGTTTGCTCACTTGTAACATAAAAAAATGGTTTAGGTTCATAAGTAATAGACAAAGCTAGATTTCTCATCATCGCATACACTCTTTGATGCTCTACCTATGGGATAAAGGCGTGATGATGCGTTTGATTAATATTAAAATAACTTTAAACATCATTAAACCAATTCCTCATAATATCTAAGAGAGCCTATACTTTAATTATTTGCCCCTGTTATGTACAGGACTAACGTGCCACACGTTGTAGGTACGAGTATATACCTAATCCGTTTCAAGCTATGGTTTCAAGAGTCAATGCCAACACTTACCAACACATTTTGCAGCCATAGAACCAGACAAACCACCAAGAACCAGACGAACTAGAGTATATTTGACGAAAAAAATAACATTATGTTACAAACTTGTTTTTTTTTCTGACAGCTTTAGCTGATTATCTACTATTGATCATGGTGCACAATAGCCTTGATATAGTTAGCTGCAAAATGTGTTGCTAAACTTTGGCATTGACTCGTGAAACAGATTATATTATATTCACTAGTACCTACTCTAGCGCACCTAATGTACTTACGCAGAGCAACAGAGGGGTACTTGCGGTGAAGCGGGGGGAGGGGGGCGGGCATCGTAAATACGGATACGGAGCACCTTGTTTTAAAAGTTGATAACTAAACACTGGCTCTACACGTTGGCTGCGTGACCGCGCCGGCGTAGCCAACGTCTACTAGGCCCGTTTGCGTGAGTTTGCCGTTTGCGACCAACGCTCGCCGGCGTGCCGTCGGTTATCGGTTTTGCCACAAGCCGCAAACGGCGTTCACACGTTGGCCGTGTCCTCATTTCACATAAGTGGAGTAGATGGACGTTTTAATTTTTTTTTAATAAGTAAAAATTATTTCATCTTATTTTTCAAATATGGTGCAGCTGGTAATAAAAATTAAAAGCACTGTAAAAGTACATTGCAGCGGCAGTAATAGTCTCCGCGTCTACGTCCATCTTGCTTGACAGACCTACACGCTACACCTACACACACCAACGTGTGAACGCTGTCATCAAGCTTGCCGAGCCGGCGCGGCCAACGGTTGGCCCAAAGTCTACTGGGGGCTAAAGGCTAATCCACATATTCGGCCATGAACGCCAAATATAAGCCAACACGCATCTGTAGGTATAAGGCATATACAGCGAACAAAATAACTCTTACTGTGGCGCAGAAGTCAAGAAAAGAGTCGCGGGAGTGAGCGCGGTAGTGGAAGAGGATGCGAGTGAATCGTTCATTGGCTCTCCGCCTGTCACCCATGCGCAGAAAATAAGAACCACAGAGCTCTGAAGTCCATCTACTTCTAGAGACGAATTCTTTATGTCATTCAATAGAAATCAGTGTCACCATTTACTAAAACTAACACGTTTTCCTTTGAGTGCGATAAACATAGTACCATTATCGCGAGAGAGTAATATGCAAAAAACCAGTGACAGCGTCTCTATGGCAACGAATGTGTTTATGATGTGCATTCAAAATAAGCACCTAGGAACATAAATTGGAAAGTATACCTATTCAATAAGGAACCAATGTTTTTTACTATATTCGCTTCTATGGGGGGGTGCGCGCGCAGGCGGAGTGGCCCTATCGTAGTTCTGTGGTCAGAACCAAACTTAAGGAGAGATCACACCTGGCTGAATTCAAAGACTAATTCGGCACAGTATATCACGCCCCGTGTGGTGCCGGCAAAAAATAGTACCAACCTATCTCTACCCATGGGTGTCGTAAGAGGCGACTACAGGGCTAATGAACCAGAGGATGTGTATCGTATCATCTCTCTTATATTCTGCGGTCACCAACAACCGCGGTCCATGGTGCCAGCCGTAACGCTAACAAGCGTGGTGACTATGATACTTCTCCTGCACATTGTTTTAGCAAAAACTGGAATTTTGGAGATAAGATAAAGATATTTATTTGCTATAGAAATTTAGGGAGGGAGTTTCCTGTCCTGTAGTGGACGTTTCATGGGATGTCATGATAATATTACGATATACATCGTAATATAGTAAAGGAGCTTTTATTTTTAAGAAGATTTCTGCAACTGGCAGTAAGACGCATATTTATAGAAAAGTGCCTACGTACAGTTGACCGCACTTCAGTGGTAACACTTTGTCCATTGCGGGTCTCTGGTTTCGGGCGTCCTGTTTATGTTTTGACTGACGTGCTGTTGACCGTACCTACCTAGCTAGCTATCCAAACCTGAAACGAAACTAGAAAAAAAAAACAATGAAAACCGGTTGTTTCGGTTGTTACAGTCCAAAAACCGACCCCTACCCGTAAATAATCCGTTCTTGAATTTTTTTTCGTAGGTCCCTCGGGGGGTACTGGGAGTGTAAATTTAAAAAGGAGACTGAATAAGGCTCCCGTGTGTATTCGAAAAATGGTTTATTTTTTCAAAAAAAATGGTTTTTCTTGAATAACTCGGCCATTTTTGATTTCACAGTAAAACCGTACGGACAAAAATTGTAGGAAATTTGAATTTCTACAAGTTTAGTCCTTACAATTTTTCTTCAAGGATCGAAATTTTTTTAAAATTAAACCTGAAAAACGCAACAAATTCAAAATATTACCATTATCTCCTATGTTCCACGTTTTACGGCATGAATAAAAAGAAACAAAGTTGTAGAAAATCAAATTCTGAACAATTTTGGTCCCTACCTTTTTTCTCCCAAAATCGATATTTTGGAAATTAAAATTGAAGAACGCGACAAAAATTCTAAATATTATCATTATCTCCTGTTCTACGTTTTACGGCAAGAATGAAGAGAAACAAAGTTGTAGAGAATCAAATTTTGAACAATTTTGGTTCTTACCTTTTTTCCCCCAAAATCGATATTTTGGAAATTAAACCTGAAAAACGCGACACAAATTCTAAATATTATCATTATCTCCTATGTTCCACGTTTTACGGCATTAATAGAGATAAACAAAGTTGTAGATAATAAAATTCTGAACAATTTTGGTTCTTACCTTTTTCCCCCCAAAATCGATATTTTGGAAATTAAACCTGAAAAACGCGACACAAATTCTAAATATTATCATTATCTCCTATGTTCCACGTTTCACGGCATGAATGAAGAGAAACAAAGTTGTAGAGAATCAAATTTTGAACAATTTTGTTTCTTACCTTTTTCCCCCCAAAATCGATATTTTGGAAATTAAACCTGAAAAACGCGACACAAATTCTAAATATTATCATTATCTCCTAAGTTCCACGTTTTACGGCATGAATGAAGGGAAACAAAGTTGAAGAGAATCAAATTTTGAACAATTTTGGTTCCTACCTTTTTCCCCCAAAATCGATATTTTGGAAATTAAACCTGAAAAACGCGACACAAATTCTAAATATTATCATTATCTCCTATGTTCCACGTTTTACGGCATTAATAAAGATAAACAAAGTTGTAGATAACAAAATTCTGAACAATTTTGGTTCTTACCTTTTTCCCCCCAAAGTCGATATTTTGGAAATTAAACCTGAAAAACCTGACACAAATTCAAAATATTATCATTATCTCCTATGTTCCACGTTTTACGGCATTAATGAAGATAAACAAAGTTGTAGATAATAAAATTCTGAACAATTTTGGTTCTTACCTTTTTCCCCCCAAAATCGATATTTTGGAAATTAAACCTGAAAAACGCGACACAAATTCAAAATATTATCATTATCTCCTATGTTCCACGTTTTACGGCATTAATGAAGATAAACAAAGTTGTAGATAATAAAATTCTGAACAATTTTGGTTCTTACCTTTTTCCCCCCAAAATCGATATTTTGGAAATTAAACCTGAAAAACGCGACAAAAATTCTAAATATTATCATTATCTCCTATGTTCTACGTTTTACGGCAAGAATGAATAGAAACAAAGTTGTAGCGAATCAAATTTTGAACAATTTTGGTTCCTACCTTTTTCCCCCAAAATCGATATTTTGGAAATTAAGCCTGAAAAACGCGACACAAATTCAAAATATTATCATTATCTCCTATGTTCCACGTTTTACGGCATTAATGAAGATAAACAAAGTTGTAGATAATAAAATTCTGAACAATTTTGGTTATTACCTTTTTCCCCCCGAAATCGATATTTTGGAAATTAAACCTGAAAAACGCGACACAAATTCTAAATATTATCATTATCTCCTATGTTCCACGTTTTACGGCATGAATGAAGATAAACAAAGTTGTAGAGAATCAAATTTTGAACAATTTTCGTTCCTACCTTTTTTTCCCCAAAATCGATATTTTGGAAATTAAACCTGAAAAACCTGACACAAATTCTAAATATTATCATTATCTCCTATGTTCCACGTTTTACGGCATTAATGAAAATAAACAAAGTTGTAGATAATAAAATTCTGAACAATTTTGGTTTCTACCTTTTTCCCCCCAAAATCGATATTTTGGAAATTAAACCTGAAAAACGCGACACAAATTCAAAATATTATCATTATCTCCTATGTTCCACGTTTTACGGCATTAATGAAGATAAACAAAGTTGTAGATAATAAAATTCTGAACAATTTTGGTTCTTAACTTTTTCCCCCCAAAATCGATATTTTGGAAATTAAACCTGAAAAACGCGACAAAAATTCTAAATATTATCATTATCTCCTGTTCTACGTTTTACGGCAAGAATGAATAGAAACAAAGTTGTAGCGAATCAAATTTTGAACAATTTTGGTTCCTACCTTTTTCCCCCAAAATCGATATTTTGGAAATTATGCCTGAAAAACCTGACACAAATTCAAAATATTATCATTATCTCCTATGTTCCACGTTTTACGGCATTAATGAAGATAAACAAAGTTGTAGATAATAAAATTCTGAACAATTTTGGTTATTACCTTTTTCCCCCCGAAATCGATATTTTGGAAATTAAACCTGAAAAACGCGACACAAATTCTAAATATTATCATTATCTCCTATGTTCCACGTTTTACGGCATGAATGAAGATAAACAAAGTTGTAGAGAATCAAATTTTGAACAATTTTCGTTCCTACCTTTTTTTCCCCAAAATCGATATTTTGGAAATTAAACCTGAAAAACCTGACACAAATTCTAAATATTATCATTATCTCCTATGTTCCACGTTTTACGGCATTAATGAAAATAAACAAAGTTGTAGATAATAAAATTCTGAACAATTTTGGTTTCTACCTTTTTCCCCCCAAAATCGATATTTTGGAAATTAAACCTGAAAAACGCGACACAAATTCTAAATATTATCATTATCTCCTATGTTCCACGTTTTACGGCATTAATGAAGATAAACAAAGTTGTAGATAATAAAATTCTGAACAATTTTGGTTCTTACCTTTTTCCCCCCAAAATCGATATTTTGGAAATTAAACCCGAAAAACGTGACACAAATTCTAAATATTATCATTATCTCCTATGTTCTACGTTTTACGGCAAGAATGAATAGAAACAAAGTTGTAGAGAATCAAATTTTGAACAATTTTGGTTCCTACCTTTTTCCCCCAAAATCGATATTTTGGAAATTAAACCTGAAAAACCTGACACAAATTCAAAATATTATCATTATCTCCTATGTTCCACGTTTTACGGCATTAATGAAGATAAACAAAGTTGTAGATAATAAAATTCTGAACAATTTTGGTTATTTTCTTTTTCCCCCCGAAATCGATATTTTGGAAATTAAACCTGAAAAACGCGACACAAATTCTAAATATTATCATTATCTTCTATGTTCCACGTTTTACGGCATGAATGAAGATAAACAAAGTTGTAGAGAATCAAATTTTGAACAATTTTCGTTCCTACCTTTTTTTCCCCAAAATCGATATTTTGGAAATTAAACCTGAAAAACCTGACACAAATTCTAAATATTATCATTATCTCCTATGTTCCACGTTTTACGGCATTAATGAAGATAAACAAAGTTGTAGATAATAAAATTCTGAACAATTTTGGTTCTTCCTTTTTCCCCCCAAAATCGATATTTTGGAAATTAAACCTGAAAAACGCGACACAAATTCTAAATATTATCATTATCTCCTATGTTCTACGTTTTACGGCAAGAATGAAGAGAAACAAAGTTGTAGAGAATCAAATTTTGAACAATTTTGGTTCCTACCTTTTTCCCCCAAAATCGATATTTTGGAAATTAAGCCTGAAAAACGCGACACAAATTCAAAATATTATCATTATCTCCTATGTTC
This sequence comes from Athrips mouffetella, assembly GCA_947532105.1. Lineage (NCBI taxonomy): Eukaryota > Metazoa > Arthropoda > Insecta > Lepidoptera > Gelechiidae > Athrips > Athrips mouffetella. Next base: position 33,449,927 of record OX383957.1, on the reverse strand, counting down.
CACGTTTTACGGCATTAATGAAGATAAACAAAGTTGTAGATAATAAAATTCTGAACAATTTTGGTTATTACCTTTTTCCCCCCGAAATCGATATTTTGGAAATTAAACCTGAAAAACGCGACACAAATTCTAAATATTATCATTATCTCCTATGTTCCACGTTTTACGGCATGAATGAAGATAAACAAAGTTGTAGAGAATCAAATTTTGAACAATTTTCGTTCCTACCTTTTTTTCCCCAAAATCGATATTTTGGAAATTAAACCTGAAAAACCTGACACAAATTCTAAATATTATCATTATCTCCTATGTTCCACGTTTTACGGCATTAATGAAAATAAACAAAGTTGTAGATAATAAAATTCTGAACAATTTTGGTTTCTACCTTTTTCCCCCCAAAATCGATATTTTGGAAATTAAACCTGAAAAACGCGACACAAATTCAAAATATTATCATTATCTCCTATGTTCCACGTTTTACGGCATTAATGAAGATAAACAAAGTTGTAGATAATAAAATTCTGAACAATTTTGGTTCTTACCTTTTTCCCCCCAAAATCGATATTTTGGAAATTAAACCTGAAAAACGCGACAAAAATTCTAAATATTATCATTATCTCCTATGTTCTACGTTTTACGGCAAGAATGAATAGAAACAAAGTTGTAGCGAATCAAATTTTGAACAATTTTGGTTCCTACCTTTTTCCCCCAAAATCGATATTTTGGAAATTAAGCCTGAAAAACCTGACACAAATTCAAAATATTATCATTATCTCCTATGTTCCACGTTTTACGGCATTAATGAAGATAAACAAAGTTGTAGATAATAAAATTCTGAACAATTTTGGTTATTACCTTTTTCCCCCCGAAATCGATATTTTGGAAATTAAACCTGAAAAACGCGACACAAATTCTAAATATTATCATTATCTCCTATGTTCCACGTTTTACGGCATGAATGAAGATAAACAAAGTTGTAGAGAATCAAATTTTGAACAATTTTCGTTCCTACCTTTTTTTCCCCAAAATCGATATTTTGGAAATTAAACCTGAAAAACCTGACACAAATTCTAAATATTATCATTATCTCCTATGTTCCACGTTTTACGGCATTAATGAAAATAAACAAAGTTGTAGATAATAAAATTCTGAACAATTTTGGTTTCTACCTTTTTCCCCCCAAAATCGATATTTTGGAAATTAAACCTGAAAAACGCGACACAAATTCAAAATATTATCATTATCTCCTATGTTCCACGTTTTACGGCATTAATGAAGATAAACAAAGTTGTAGATAATAAAATTCTGAACAATTTTGGTTCTTAACTTTTTCCCCCCAAAATCGATATTTTGGAAATTAAACCTGAAAAACGCGACAAAAATTCTAAATATTATCATTATCTCCTGTTCTACGTTTTACGGCAAGAATGAATAGAAACAAAGTTGTAGCGAATCAAATTTTGAACAATTTTGGTTCCTACCTTTTTCCCCCAAAATCGATATTTTGGAAATTATGCCTGAAAAACCTGACACAAATTCAAAATATTATCATTATCTCCTATGTTCCACGTTTTACGGCATTAATGAAGATAAACAAAGTTGTAGATAATAAAATTCTGAACAATTTTGGTTATTACCTTTTTCCCCCCGAAATCGATATTTTGGAAATTAAACCTGAAAAACGCGACACAAATTCTAAATATTATCATTATCTCCTATGTTCCACGTTTTACGGCATGAATGAAGATAAACAAAGTTGTAGAGAATCAAATTTTGAACAATTTTCGTTCCTACCTTTTTTTCCCCAAAATCGATATTTTGGAAATTAAACCTGAAAAACCTGACACAAATTCTAAATATTATCATTATCTCCTATGTTCCACGTTTTACGGCATTAATGAAGATAAACAAAGTTGTAGATAATAAAATTCTGAACAATTTTGGTTCTTCCTTTTTCCCCCCAAAATCGATATTTTGGAAATTAAACCTGAAAAACGCGACACAAATTCTAAATATTATCATTATCTCCTATGTTCTACGTTTTACGGCAAGAATGAAGAGAAACAAAGTTGTAGAGAATCAAATTTTGAACAATTTTGGTTCCTATCTTTTTCCCCCAAAATCGATATTTTGGAAATTAAACCTGAAAAACGCGACACAAATTCTAAATATTATCATTATCTATGTTCCACGTTTTACGGCAAGAATGAAGAGAAACAAAGTTGCAGAAAATCAAATTTTGAACAATTTTGGTTCCTACCTTTTTCCCCCAAAATCGATATTTTGGAAATTAAACCTGAAAAACCCGACACAAATTCTAAATATTATCATTATCTCCTATGTTCCACGTTTTACGGCATTAATGAAGAGAAACAAAGTTGTAGAGAATCAAATTTTGAACAATTTTGGTTTCTACCTTTTTTCCCCCAAAATCGATATTTTGGAAATTAAACCTGAAAAATGCGACACAAATTCTAAATATTATCATTTTCTCCTATGTTCCACGTTTTACGGCATTAATGAAGATAAACAAAGTTGTAGAGAATCAAATTTTGAACAATTTTAGCCCCTACTTTTTTTCCCCCAAAATTGATATTTTGGAAATGGAACCTGGAAAACGCGACAAAAATTCTAAATATTATCATTATCTCCTATGTTCCATGTTTTACGGCATGAATGAAGAGAAACAAAGTTGTAGAGAATCAAATTTTGAACAATTTTGGTTCCTACCTTTTTCCCCCAAAATCGATATTTTGGAAATTAAACCTGAAAAACCTGACACAAATTCAAAATATTATCATTATCTCCTATGTTCCACGTTTTACGGCATTAATGAAGATAAACAAAGTTGTAGATAATAAAATTCTGAACAATTTTGGTTATTTTCTTTTTCCCCCCGAAATCGATATTTTGGAAATTAAACCTGAAAAACGCGACACAAATTCTAAATATTATCATTATCTTCTATGTTCCACGTTTTACGGCATGAATGAAGATAAACAAAGTTGTAGAGAATCAAATTTTGAACAATTTTCGTTCCTACCTTTTTTTCCCCAAAATCGATATTTTGGAAATTAAACCTGAAAAACCTGACACAAATTCTAAATATTATCATTATCTCCTATGTTCCACGTTTTACGGCATTAATGAAGATAAACAAAGTTGTAGATAATAAAATTCTGAACAATTTTGGTTCTTCCTTTTTCCCCCCAAAATCGATATTTTGGAAATTAAACCTGAAAAACGCGACACAAATTCTAAATATTATCATTATCTCCTATGTTCTACGTTTTACGGCAAGAATGAAGAGAAACAAAGTTGTAGAGAATCAAATTTTGAACAATTTTGGTTCCTATCTTTTTCCCCCAAAATCGATATTTTGGAAATTAAACCTGAAAAACGCGACACAAATTCTAAATATTATCATTATCTATGTTCCACGTTTTACGGCAAGAATGAAGAGAAACAAAGTTGCAGAAAATCAAATTTTGAACAATTTTGGTTCCTACCTTTTTCCCCCAAAATCGATATTTTGGAAATTAAACCTGAAAAACCCGACACAAATTCTAAATATTATCATTATCTCCTATGTTCCACGTTTTACGGCATTAATGAAGAGAAACAAAGTTGTAGAGAATCAAATTTTGAACAATTTTGGTTTCTACCTTTTTTCCCCCAAAATCGATATTTTGGAAATTAAACCTGAAAAATGCGACACAAATTCTAAATATTATCATTTTCTCCTATGTTCCACGTTTTACGGCATTAATGAAGATAAACAAAGTTGTAGAGAATCAAATTTTGAACAATTTTAGCCCCTACTTTTTTTCCCCCAAAATTGATATTTTGGAAATGGAACCTGGAAAACGCGACAAAAATTCTAAATATTATCATTATCTCCTATGTTCCATGTTTTACGGCATGAATGAAGAGAAACAAAGTTGTAGAGAATCAAATTTTGAACAATTTTGATTTCTACCTTTTTTCCCCCAAAATCGATATTTTGGAAATTAAACCTGAAAAACGCGACACAAATTCTAAATATTATCATTATCTCCTATGTTCCACGTTTTACGGCAAAAATGAATAGAAACAAAGTTGCAGAAAATCAAATTTTTAACAATTTTGGTTCCTACCTTTTTTCCCCCAAAACCGATATTTTGGAAATTAAACCTGAAAAACGCGACACAAATTCTAAATATTATCATTATCTCCTATGTTCCACGTTTTACGGCATTAATGAAGATAAACAAAGTTGTAGATAATCAAATTCTGAATAATTTTGGTTCCCACCTTTTTGCCCCCAAAATCGATATTTTGGAAATTAAACTTAATTAATTAATTAATTACCTATTATTTAATGAAAACTTAATTTGTTCAGGATTTGATTCTCTACAAATTTGTTTCTCTTCATTCATGCTGTAAAACGTGGAACATAGGAGATAATGATAATATTTTGAATTGGTCGCGTTTTTCAGGTTTCTTTCCCAAAATATCAATTTTGGGGGGGAAAAGGTAGGTACCAAAATTGTTCAGAATTTGATTCTCTACAACTTTGTTTCTTTTCATTCATGCCGTAAAACGTGGAACATAGGAGATAATGATAATATTTTGAATTTGTCGTGTTTTTCAGGTTTAATTTCCAAAATATCGATCCTGGAAGAAAAATTTTAAAATACAAACTTGTGGAGAATCAAATTTTCTAAAATTTTTGTCTTCATGGTTTTACTATAAATTCAAAAATGGTTGAGTTATTCAAGAAAACCCATTAAAAAAAACATTTTTCGAATAAACAGGAGCCTGATTCAGTCTACTTTTTGAATTTACACCCCCAGTCCACTCCCCCCCAAGGGCCTACGAAAAAAAACCAAGAACTGATTATTCACGGGTCATAAATGTCATAATGATTGAACTATTTGTTATTATCTCCAAGCATACAAACATATTAGAATATGATATATTATCTACTCATTAAAAAATCCGGCAGTGCGAGTTTAATATTTTTTTACTAAAGTTTCTAGGACCTAGCCTAGGCACCTACCTCAGTACCTTTGTACCACAAAAGATGTAAAAACAGTATAATTACAACTACCTACAAGGTACGCACAGTAGCAAGTAAGTGTTAACAAAGCCAGTAGGTACCTATAACTTGAACCAGCGCTAAGCTACAAACCCCCGAAACCAAAGACCCGCTCAAGGTCAAAGTGTTACTACCTAACGTGCGGCTGACTGTACCTACCCACTAGCGCCACGGTTGTTGGTCAAACAAACACAATCACTCTGATGATGACTAGGTAGGTTTAGGTTACCAAGAAGGTATATTATTATACAACTTGTAATTACCAATACGCAAAACCTCTCGGGTGGTAGTTTTACTCGTTCTACTCATGAAACTGAACAACTTTATTGGAAATTAGAATAAAAAAATTGAGAATCGGAATTTTGTATTTTATTTTTGTTGAACAAAAGTACCACTCGAGAACCTTTGCATACATTGTATATCTCACGGAACTGTTTAATCTACAGGGTGTAAAAAAAGTTCGACTATACTTCTAATGAGTGATTCTACATCGTATAAAATATAAAAAAAATATTTTGCTTAAAAAAAGTTGTTTTAGCTCAAGAAGAAGTGAAGCACAAGGGTTAAACGACGTAGACAAGGATGTTTATTGTTATTTAATATCCACTCACTAGCACATTTCAATAAATTGCTGGAATGTAATTCGGAGTAAAAACTAAATTAATGATCAAACAAATCAGACATTAAATCTTAATTAAAGTATTTTTATTTTAGTATTGTACGTACAATCACCCCTTAGAAGGATCATCCTACTTTTTTTTTTACATCCTGTATTTTTCATTCGTCCACGGCTGGCAATGTTGATCGTAGTGGCACGACAATTTCTGTAGGTAGGACAAGGATTTCCAATTTCTATGAGGTAGATACTTACCAAGAGGTACTTATGTAAACCTACCTAGAAAACCAAACGTGAAGCAAATCTAGAATAAAATAGGTACATAATTTTACTTATTTATCGTCGTTCATTCGTCCGGCGGAAAACAGAAAAACGTTCGGTTTTTATTTTTGTCTGAGACTTGTCTTCATACGTTGTTTATTACCTACACGTAATACAGGAATCAAAATCTCGATGTCAATATCCATCGTGCGTGATTCAACACGCACCCCTCCCTAGCGAGTGTACGGAGCTGACTGACGAGACCGCGACGGCCGGCGACGGTGAGTCGTGTGCGTTGAAGTATAGATTTACGTATGTTCCATTTCTCACCGACAAACGGATCGGCCGTGACGGCCGATTTTATTTCTCACCGAGTTTTTGTCGGTCGTGTGCGTTGAAGTATGGCAATCAGTACGTTCCATTTTTGACCTACAAAAAATCGGCCACCGATTCTCGGTCGTGTGCGGGAGCCCTAACGTATAGCACAACTAGTGAACTGACTATGATCCCTACTATGTTGATGTTCCTTAATAGTGATGTACAATTATTTCAAGAAGCAACAATCGAAATATTCGAATGTACTACTTAGTACTATCCAAATAATCTTTTATCATTCAATTGTTATTTTTCATTGGAATCATTATTAGCTTTTCGTACGATTTTGAATGAAAAATTTATTCTAACTAAAAGAATGAATAAAGCACTCAAATTCTTTGTGTTTACTTGACTGGTGCAACCTAATTTTAATTCCTTGTTTGTTTTTTAGTATACCGGTAATTCTGTGGTTTTTTTTGTAGTTATTCTAGTGTTTTTCTATACAACATAAATTAGCCCTTATTAATATTTTCCGTACGATGAGGTGTTCTATTCGTATTGGCCCTTCACTAAAGTTCCTTTCTGCGTTGCTAACTATGCGGCTTACTCAGTTAGTGACTTACTAAGTTCCATCTTTCTACCTTCCTTTCCTACGTAGGAGACTAACTGACTTAGTGTGTGAATTCAGTCAGGTGTGATCGGCCCTTTAGAATCAATTTAACAATGACGAGTTCTTTCGTTGTTTTGTTTGTAACGTTGTAGCTTATCATTAGTGTGCATGCGGAGTTTACCTTTAAGTAGTTGTTACTCTATGTATTAATAACACTCTTTTTCATTATGTCTGTAATAGTGTAAGCAACTGTTGGTAGACCTTAATAAATAAAAATAAAAAATAAATAAAATAAAACAAAACCAGTAGGGTAGGATAGGTACATACATTTATCAATCCACCAGTTTTCCACTCTAGTTCCAAGTGCAAATATTTTAGTGCTCATAAAACCATTTACGTCTATTCAACACCACTAAAACCTACTGATTAGGCAAATATACTAGCAATTACATAACCCTTTCACATTTCAATTGCACTAAAATTCAAGTAAAGTCCCACAAACGGTTGGATATGCAAATTGGCCGTCTTATCGACATTATGTTCGTACCACCAAGCTTGAATAATAATGGAGTCGTCCCAAGAATCGAGTCTATCTGAATGAGGGCCAGATAGTTTGATATGGCTCGCAGATAGGGGCACATTATCTTGTAAATTTGGGGATGTTGCAATGTGGGTTCCTATGAATTACATAAGATTTTCAACTAGGTTTTCATCAATTTTAGCTTTACATACTTACAAAACCGTTGTAAAAAATAGACCCGTTGTTTGTTTTTTCATCATTACATCCCATGAACTTCCACTGTAGGACAGGGAGCTCCCTCCAGAGCTACAGCAAACAACGTGTGGTACTTTGGAGGGGGTGTATTTAGCATCAGTCACCACGATTGTTAGCGTTGCGGTTGGCGACCCCTGTTATTGGTGACCGCAGTATATAAGATGGTACGATACACAGAAAGATGCTCCTGCCCATCCTCCGGTTCATAAGCCCTTAGTCGCCTTTTACGACATCAACGGGTAGACATGGGTTGGTACTATTCTTTGCCGGCACCACACGAATGCCGGTTTGTCGTTTGCTGAGATATTAAATTTCGGCTGTGTATTAACGTGCCACCAAATTTGAGTAAATTTTTACCAAATTATATTCACTAAATTTTGTCTACCGTAATGGATGAATGTACGGTCAACCGCTTGTCAGTAGAAACTTTTTCAACTCTATTACCACGCCATAAGGTCCAAAAGTGTTTCTACTGATGTGCGGCCGTGTGTACACCAAATTTGCTTCTGGCACTTCGCCGGCCGCTGCCGCGTCACGCTCGCACCGCTCGCTCGGCTCGTGCGTTCAGCCAATTTGGTGTACATTCATCCCTTTTGTCTAAAGTGTATTGGGGTATAAAAAATATTTTGGGAATCTTTTAATTTGTTGCCTTAAATTTCGTTCAAGTCTATGAATGTGTTTGTAGCCATAAAGTGAGTCTTTATTCCATCACTTTCAACCTTTGTCAATTTGTTCTGTTTTATAACATTGACTTGATAATGCGGAGATCCTTGTCTACTTGTTGTCTACAGTACTATATTTTTCCATAGTGAATTGGCAAAAATCTACTGAACGGATATCGTGGTAATTTTGAAAACATGTATAGCTTGACTTTCCAGAATTATTCGAAGAGATTTTTATATCTGAAGTCTTTAATGAAACCTGAACGACCCTCGTCTATCATTACCGACTTATAAAATAACCTCAAGACTTTCAGATTCCCTTCTTTCTTCCCGCATCGTAAAATTTTCAAATTACACCAATTAACCTTTTTTGTAAAGTTGAACAACGTATTTTTTTAAGGTCGAATGTTACTTAGTTTGTAAGATCTTGATATCTATAGCTAAAATGAAAGTAAAGCCTGTAACAGTATTTCAATATTTTGAAAATAAGTACGTTAGTATATTAAGGCATACAATAGTTAGGGTGCTGGCTGCAATTTGGGTATATGATTTGCTCATGATTCATATTAATAGGGATGATAGATCAGCTCAATACGAATCGATTTGGTCCTAACAAGTTTTTCTGTGCGTCGCTGCGTTTTTGAGTTAAAGCAAAAAAAAAAAAAAATAAGATACTAAATAATGTTTTTTTGTCTGCCTTTGTGGCTCCTGTTTCAAATACTTCTGAAGATGTAGAAAATAGAAGAGGCAGACATGCAGGGCTCTGCATTATCACGGGACGAAGTAGAGAATTTTTGCATTTTGAAGCGCTGTAACTTTACGACGCAGGGCTATTATGGTGGCAGACCATTTTTCTGGGGTTTTATACATTGTATTTAATCAGATAGTCATAGTCTGCCAGGTGTACGTTTCATTGTCAAATTTCAAAATAGTTAAAACTTAATTCCTCAAAAACGCAGGGGTGTGGATGTCCGCCAAAATTTTTTGTATCTTTAAGAGGATGCTCCTTATCATCAGTCAAAGAGGCAGACATGAGCAAATCATATAGAAATTTGTCCTTCATCACCGTTACTACAACTGGAGCATTGCGTTATAAGAAAGTAAAACATGGACTATGACACAGAGAGACCCAAAGTCATATTGGAGGAGGATGGAAAGGATTAGTTGGAACAAAAGGAAAACAAATAACGAGGCGTTAGTGTTAGGTAGGAGAAGATAGAAGTTTACTAAAAACGATAGATAAGGGAATAGAAGAGGTAAGATGATTGGACACCTGATACGACACGCCAGTTTCATAAGAAACATTAAAGGGAGAAGAGGAAAAGGAAAACCAAGGCCAAGTTACTTTGACCAATTCAAGGAGAAGGTCGAAGTCATGACATATCAATTGGTTGAATGTCCACATTTCACAAGTTAGCTACCTTGCATAGCTTTGGTGAACCCTAAACTAGCTAGATGTCTGTAGTACACGGTTGTTTTTGAGGAGACCTTGTGGTCTTCACATCAGCAGAATCCCAGAACTAAGGGCTCACTTCGTCCTGCACGTCTTTTGACTCATCATCATTACATTCTACTGCTCGACAAGGAGATTCTCCTAGAATTTTGCTTTAAAAATACGTGATACATCTGGGGGGATGTACATTGTATAGTTAAGAGCAGGTCAAGCTTGACACAAGCTGTACGACTTCTGTCCCTACGCTGACGGAAATAAGGTAGAAAGTCTAATGTAACAAATTTGACATAATCTTGACAGTACAGTCAAAAGCAAGTAAAGATTAACATTTTCAGCGTGGCTTTAGCTCTTATGGATTTGGAAATGAAAGTCCAATATTTCAGGCTTGATATGTTCTTAATTGTACCATAATGAAAATCGGTGATAGTTCAAGTTCTTTTCCTATCGTGAAATTTTTGTGCCAATGCTAGGTAGGTATACGTTTTTAACTAAATAAACCAAAGTACTTTACAATCTCTTAATTTACTTATGAATCCAACCTGCTTCTGACATAACAAAATGGACCCCCATTGTCGAACAGGAGGACAAATTTGCCTGAAATACACTTGATAAATGATACAAAAACAAAGTTTCTAAAACGCGTCACCCGATCCATATTTCAGGGAAATTTTGGCGGTTATAAATCACCTTGTATGCCTGCGATAAGGCTGATTAATATTCTGTGGGCGAAACCGATCGCATTGCCTCCTGACATTGACCTATAACACCTGAGCAAAAAATTATATTTCAAAAATTTGCCGAAGGAAATCAATACAAACCTTGTTTTAAGAGGTTACTGATAAAGATTTTTACACAAAGTTTGTTCACAAGCCACCTATGCACAAGACCACGCTATTCAAGAATTATGCAAAGTATGATTTCCAGTAGATGAAAATAATATTCTCGCTGACAATACAGAAAACCAGTTACCGAGTTGGTTAGGACTCTTACTAGTACTTACATATGGCCACTCGACGGCGGAAACACTTTGACCTTGAGCGGGTCTCTGGTTTCGGGCGAATGTAGTGTAGCACTGGTTCAGCTTATACTGGTTTTTTCTACGTGTCTGATACCAGCGTTTTAGTATCATTCTTCATCAACCCGCTACAAAAGAGAAGTCAGTCCACTACATAGTATAAAACAAAGTCGCTTTCCGCTGTCTGTCTGTCTACCCCTATGTATGCTTAGATCTTTAAAACTACGCAACGGATTTGGATGCGGTTTTTTTTAAATAGATAGAGTGATTCAAGAGGAAGGTTTGTATTTATAAAACATGCATAATATAGTTGATAAACACTGATAATTTTAGAGGCTTCTAATGTGATGTCGTAAATAATCTCATTTTTTTGCGCTTACATTGCAAACGCTGGCTGAACCGTACGAGATAGATCAAAATATTGTAATATAGTATTGTACACCTTAAAAAGTTCTACAAAAAAGTCCGCGATGGTATATATGTCTATCTCTTAGAGATAACCCACAGTAACCATTTTTTATCCTTTTTTTTAACGAAGCGATTTTAAGCAATACAGCATTAATCCTTATCCAATTAAGTACCTTAAATACATTGTGCATTTAATATAGATCAATATGGCCTTTTATAGCATGTAATTTAAATGAGTATTTTCGAAGATATTACAGATTTTAAATTCAGGGACATAGCGGGCGCGTGTCTATAAATAGTATCGCTAGTATTTCAGGGCGTTCTGAATAAAGGCCAGGTTAAAAGTAACCCAAACCGACGAGCATGTATGAAAGGATTGATGAAAGTACAGGAAGCAAGGGAAGTATGTCAAGATCTTATTATTCAAATTCAAATAGTTTATTGACATATAAGTTTACAGTAGAACCAAATCACTTACATGCTATCCTTAAATTAAATTAAAATACAATACTGCTTTTTACTTTTATAAAAACTATTAAAAATAGAGCAGCGTATTTGTAGAATTTGTCTACACTGTCATTAAATATGTCAGCATGTGACTGTCGTGTGAGCATTTCATTTATTATAATGATGGCTCGAGCAGTGGGGGCGTTGGCCGCGCTGCAGGTGCGCGCGCATACCGCCGCAAACAGCGGGCGCACCCGCCTCTGCAGCGCCGCTCCACCGCCACGCGGGCCCGGGACTGACAACCCCAAGCGAGATACCACAGTACTATTGTCAACTCTGCCGTTAAGAACAGCGTAATAATGCATAATTAATGCTAATTTGCGTCTTAGCAACAAACTGTCTAAGCCGACCATTCCATACACAAAGATTGAGGGATACAGGTATGGATAGACACCAAACATTTTCTTGTATATAAGTCTGGCGAATTTTTTCTGCACCTTCTCGATCATGTCAATGTATTTGGCTTCCCGAGGATCCCAAACGATCGCGCCGAACTCCAATCTACTTCGAACATAAGCATTATATAATGTTAACGCTACCTTCACGTTTTGAAATGGGTACACTGTCCTAATAATGAAACCAAGCATTTTGTTTGCTTTCTTACAAGCCGATATAATGTGATCTTTGTAATTAAAATTTGAATTTAAGTTGAGACCTAAGTCCTTAATCTCTTGAACCCGATCTATTGGGGTTTGATCCAAATAGTAGGTAGTATGTATCGGCGTTCCTCTCGTAAATGTCACAACCTTACACTTAGATTTATTAAACTCAAGGTTGTTCGCTTTGGCCCACTCTTTTACAGCGTTGATATCATTTTGCAATGTTACACAGTCCTCCTGATCTTTAATACTTATAAAAAGTTTAAGATCATCTGCGAACAATGTACATTTTGAATTTTGAACAACACTTGGCAAATCATTTATCATAATAAGAAATGATGTAGGACCTAAAGTACTTCCCTGGCTTACGCCAGATCTTGTATAGTAGTTTGGCGAACGATAACCATTAAGTTGGACATACTGGCTTCTATTTCTCAGATAGCTAGCAAAAAAGGTTAGTAATTTTGGGTTAAAACCTAGTTGTGCAAACTTTGACAGTAAAATATCATTATCTACTAGGTCGAACGCCTTTTTAAAGTCAAAGTAGATCGTATCTACTTGGCCCTTTGAATCTAATTCGGCCAAATTATAGTCAGCAAAGTTAATATGGCTCGTGTTCGTTGATCTAGAAGCTCTAAACCCATGTTGACAGTCAACAAGCGCTGATTCTATTTGGCGCCTTAGTCGAAAGTCAATGATTGCCTCAAACACTTTACCAAAGACTGATAAAATAGCTATCGGTCTGTATGACGTCACATCAGTGTTTGACGCTTCTTTGGGAATTGGCAAGACTCTTGAAACCTTCCAAACATTTGGATACTGTGAAAGCTGTAACGAGAGATTATATATGTATAGCAGCGGTTCTTCAAAAACTGAAATACAATCTTTGACCAAATAGGGTGGAACGGTATCTGGACCAGCAGCAGAACGAGCCTTTAGTTTTCCAACTGCACGACGAAAATCCGAGGCAGTAATATTATCTATAGTGACGGACGGCATTGATGAATAGCCATCTTTGGTGGCTTTTTGTACGTCTAACTCGGGCAGATTTTGTAAAAACACTGAACTGAAGTATTCCGCAAAGATGTCTACTGCTTCTTGCCCAGAGACAATACTATCGTTGACTGTAAAGGTAGTCGTTTTGCATCGGTCTCTTTTCCTATCGCTCACATATTGCCAAAACTTCGTTGGATCATTGACAATGTCTGTCTGTATATTGTACGTGTAATTTTCATATGCTGCGTCAATTAAACTTTTTACGCGTTCCCTATAAAACTTGAACAACTCGTGGTTAAATTGTTTTCCTTCTGCCTTGAATCGTTTTAAGTTAAAATATTTCAATTTTATATTCCTAATAATTTCAGGTGTATACCATTTCGGGTAAACATAACGACGATTACCACATCTGCTTTTAATTAAGGGAACATATACCACAAAAAGATCATTTATAATGCTATAAAAACGTTTTATGGCTATATCTAAATCACTCTCTAGTAGAACATCAGTCCAGTCTACCTCGGCTAAAGCCGCGTATAATCCATTAAAATCTGCCTTATTAAAATCGAATTCAGGTATCCTATGGGACTCGTTTTCATGGTCTCGCACAGTAGTCTGGTTACTAGTCCTAGGTACTAATAATTGTATGTTTAGGGCAGGATGTGGTTTATCCAACCATATCAAAGGTTCAATTTCAGCACTAACGTCAACTGAACTTTCCTTGAAATTGCTCAGCACTAAGTCAAGCATGCCGCAATAAGAATTTTTAACTCCATTAAGTTGTTCTATATGGCAAAAATCAACAAATAAATTATATTTAGAAATAACATTAGAAGTCGCGGTATTCAAATTAAAATCTCCTACCACAATAAATTTCAATGAGCAGTATTGTGCCATTGCATTTTCAATACAATCAAATACACTACAGTATTTTTCGTCACTAGTTCTAGGAGGTAGGTATACAACACAACATACAAATTTTATATGTTTCCATGTCACAATAACAAATATCAATTCTTTATCCTCAGAAAGGCCGTCAATGTTTGTTAATCTTTGAACTGTAAAACCACTCCGCACAGCTATTAGAACTCCTCCATACCCAACGTTGTTTTCTCGGTCTTTACGTATCACTGTGTATCCCGGAGGAAACAACTCTCCGTTGAAGACTGAGTCATTGAGAAAAGTTTCATTCAATGCTATTATATCAAATGATTGATGTTGTAGTAGATTGCTTTTAAATTCAGCAGACTTCTTGGATGAGCGTAGTCCTCTCACGTTCTGGTAATACACGCTATTTTTTTTTGGTCGATTGTCTCTTCTCATTCTGCCTCCTGCCACGAAAAAACTGCCGCCAGGGCGCAATACAAATGTCTGCAGCCCAATGAGTGGTCTTCAAAACTGAATCCGCTAGTTTTGCAGGTACACCAAGTTTGAACGAAGCATAATTACCCCGTGCTTTTAAAGTCTCAACTGAGCAGGAATCAGTCTTACAAATTCTCATGAGGTGGTCACGCACCTGTTTTTCAGACGTTCCTACTTTGACGTAGTATAAATGGAGGTATTTCACTTTTTCTGACGCTTGAAGTGGTGAAGCACCTGGATCCGCTGTGCCACGAAGAACTTCAACCCTCTGCTCAGCTGAACGTCTAGATTTTTTACGAACTACGTCAGTCCATTTTACTTCATCCTCAGATTCAGAAGCTACATCAACAAGAACCTCTGTACGTATTATTATTCTTTGACGCCGGCGTGTTAACATTGTTTTGCTGATCCCGCGGTTTAAAATTGTGCTAAAAATATTATTACGGCCCTTTGTTTATCTAAAACCTCAAAAAATCAAAATTTAGACACTAGTTACATTATCAAGTGATGTGTGACCGCTGAATTAGTGATATTTCTTCGAATAAATCAAAGAAATTAGTGCGTGTTGAGGTGATCATACCAAACCTGCTTAATCACCGCCTGTCGCCGGTGCAAATTACTCGCGCGGTTAATCCAATGCAGTAACCGTGAAAGTCGCTTGCGCATTCAATTCTACGGTCGGCGTCCATCTTGAGTAATCTCGACATTCTTGACCGCGTCAGTGGAGCATAGATTATTAACTACAGAAGCGACTTAATAAATACCTACAAGTGTTTGCGCCTCGTGAAGTAATTCAATATGATCACCGACTGTGCAGCGTGTGGAGGGAAAATTATGGATCTTAATTATTTGGAATGTGCCATCTGTGAACAAATTTTTGACATTAAATGTCTGAACCTGAGCAAAGAGTCTCTAGAGAATATGCCAGAAGAAAAAAAGGCTTCGTGGATCTGCCCTGCATGCTGCTGCGCTAAGAAGAAAGGAGATAACTCTAGCACTCCGGTGCGTACTGTGCCTACAAATTCAGCGAATTTACCCTCTAACAACACCTTTACAATAAATGACAATGTAAATAAAACTAGAGGCAGTGGTAAAGGCAATTTGGATAAAACCAGTGGCAAGGCAGCCACCGACTTCAAGAAGGTAGCCCTCGATGGCAGCAAAGTAGCATCCGACAGTGATATATCTATAATTTTGTCTGAGATCCGTAGTTTAAGATCTGAAGTCGTTGACTTAAAAAGTGAAGTGGCAATAGTCTCTGAAAAGCTGAATAGCTACCTGATAAAAACTGATGAAGCTACCGTAGAGATTGCTCACTTAAAATCATCTCTAGCTCAACTAGAAGAGAAGATCGCTCAGCAGGATCAACAAAATCTAGCTAATGAAGTCGAGATTTTGGGTATGCCAGAAGAAGAACATGAAAACCTTGTTCACATCGCCATAACAACGGCTAAAAAAATTGCAGTCGATCTTTCTGAAAATGATATCGATTATGTGGCTCGAATCGGACCAAAACGTGACAAAAAATCAGACAAACCGCGCCCAGTGATTGTAAAGCTTGTAAGCCGTCTCAAACGCGATCACCTTATCAAATCAGCAAGAACCCGCCGCAACGTAACTTCAGAAGGCATAGTTCCGGGCTCGGGGTCCAGAATTTATCTCAACGAGCGCCTGACGAAAGCAAACAGGATGTTATTTCGTGAAGCCAGAAACCGGGCAAATCTTCACAAATTCCGCTTCTGCTGGGTCCGGAACGGAGCCATCTACGTTCGCCGAATTGAAGGTCAGCCCGCGATACGCATCGAATCTATCGAGACACTCAATCAAAAAATCGGACCGGCACCGCTATACCACCAGCCAGAACAAGAACCTCAATAGAAAGGGCAAGACCAATAATCACTTCCCCCTGTTACTTGCATGCACAGCTATTTTCGTTTTTGGTTTAAAGAAATATCTATGTAACATCAGAACTAATCTCATGTCCCCTCTGTTACTAAACAACGATTTCAAGCACACTTTACCCTCATTACACAATAAATCACACATAGATTGTTCAGCCACACCAAACAATCAAAAGTTTACAGTCGTAAACGCATATGTTTTATTTATTACCGCATTCTTTTTCGCGACTGACTCAAGCGTTCACATTGCTCGAAATCCGGCTTTCCTCATCATTCGAGAAAAAATAATACTGCCACGGCTGCTCCCTAAGTCTAGCTATCATTACTCCAAATTTAAACTCAACATTTTGGTAAATTCTTTTCTTCTAAGTAATCATTTGACTATATGTGCAAATACAGGATAATGGTTACTATAATGGATGACATAGACGATACTCTATCGATTAAATGTCACTTGATAGATAGCATTGAATCAGTTGATGTAATGCTAGCATCAAGTCTAAAACTTAAAGTACTTACTTTTAATATTAGGAGTCTCCAGCATAACTTCAATAGTTTTGTTGTGACTTTGGGGCGTATTAAAACGGAACTCGATATTATTATTTTAACTGAGTGCTGGTTAGGTAAAGATTCCATAATTCCACAGCTCGCAGGATATGCTTCACATCGCACCAATAAATATATCAACAAAAGTGGTGGTGTTGTAGCCTATATTAAAGATCAATGGAATACACATGTTAAAGAATCGAGTTGTGAAGACTGCAACTGTTTAGAAATTCGTCTAAGTTCCGAAATTTTTCTATTAGGTATCTATAGGTCACCCTCTTTTACCAATCCGGACAGGTTTATCTTTTCCCTAAATGACATACTTGAAAATGTCAAATCCACTCGATGCATTATCCTTGCAGGTGACATAAATCTTGACTTGCTTAAAGACTCCTTAGACAACAGTTGTCATGATTATCTTTGTCTACTAACTGAACATCAACTTTTGCCTGCAATAACGAAACCGACGAGAAACGATGCCTGTTTAGACCACATTTTTATTAAAATTGCTTCAATTTCTGCCGTAGGACTGTCTTGTCACTCTGATATAGCTGATCACAATATATGTATCCTAGGCTGCGATTTGGAAAAGAGTCCCCCCTCAAGACCAAGTCGTACAAAGCAAAAAATTGACTATGAAGCTGTCGTTTCTGACTTGAGTACGGTTGATTTCTCAAGCATTCTATCGTGTAATGACGTCAATATTTGCGTTTTTGAACTCAACACCATTTTGCAATCTGCTATCCGCAAAAACTCCAGAACAGTTAAAATCAGTCGTTCCAAGTTCACGTTAAAGCCTTGGGTCACACCGGGTCTGCTGCGATGTCAGAAAAATCGCGATGATTTACATCTACAAGCACGAAAACATCCCAATAATGAAATTTATCAAAAAACATATAAGCGGTATCGAAATTTTCTAAACGAGTTGCTTTCCAGGTTAAAAGAGGATTATGATAGGCGGCAACTTTGTGATAATATACGGAACCCTAAAAAACTTTGGACTTCAATAAAAGACATCTGTCACCTTACTCGAGTCCGTAGCGATGCTAATGAACTTGTTGAACTTCATGCAAATGAGGCTAATTCTCTTAACCACTGCAATAAGTTCTTTTCTAATATCGGGAAAACACTTGCTGACGAGACTTTAGCAGCTCTTAATACAACCGATTCCTTTCTGGCCGCGAACTACAAAATTAATAACACTACGCCTAATTCACTGTTTTTATATCCTACTGACGAAGCCGAAGTTCACAGCTTAATAATGGGTCTAAAAAATGATAGTGCTCCAGGTGCAGACGCATACACTTCTACTCTTATCAAAAAAGTAGCGCACTTAATTTTGCCTGCCCTCGTTCATATTTACAATCTCAGTTTTGAGACTGGAGTGTTTCCGGACTCGTGGAAGCTCGCTCTCATAACACCGATTTATAAGGCTGGTGACAAGAAAAGCCCAAGCAATTACAGACCAATATCTCTGCTGAGCATTATATCTAAATTGCTAGAAAAATTGGTCAATAAACGACTAGTTAATTTTCTGGAGAAAACTAATTTGTTGTCCGACAGACAATTTGGCTTTCGGCGAGGAAAATCCACAGAGGAAGCAATTGTTCTCTTAACTGAAAAGATTACTTCAACACTGGATCAAAAGAAACATTGCCTTGGGGTCTTTCTGGACCTAGCCAAGGCCTTTGATACGGTCTCAGTCCCAATTTTACTAAAGAAACTAAGTCTTTTTGGTATCAGAGGTGTCGCGCTAGAATGGTTCAAGAGTTACCTAACCGGTCGGCGCCAGTTTATTAGGGTCGGATCCAGGACCAGCGATCAGTTGCCTGTAGTATACGGTGTTCCTCAGGGGAGTATACTTGGCCCTACCCTGTTCATAATTTATATGAACGATATTTTTGAACAATATGTCCCTGGACTCGAGCTCATTTGTTACGCTGATGACACTGTGGCTTTGTTTAGTGGTACTACCTGGGAGGAGGTTTTCGATTTGGCAGAAACTGGTATGGCCAAGCTGGCCCACTGGTTGCAAAAAAATCTGCTCACTCTTAACATAAGTAAAACAAAATATCTTTCCTTTCATCAAACAAAAGCGTCCAGCCCTTCCTCAAATTCTCCTATAATAATACACACCTGCTTAAAACATAACCCTGCTCTTTCAACTCCGCTCACCGCTGCGAGATCATGTAACTGTAGTCACATTGATAAGGTAGAAAGCATCAAGTATCTTGGAGTTACGGTGGATGTCAACTTATCGTATAAAGCTCACATTGTCAACCTCGCCGGTCGTATCAGGAAAAGCCTATACATTATGAAGTCCCTCCGTAACTCGGCAAGTTTAGACATTTTGCTTCTAGTTTATTCTGCAATATGTGAATCTCTGCTGCGCTACTGCATTTTGGCATGGGGCGGTGCCGCAAAATCGCATATGCTGGTTTTAGAACGGAGTCAAAGGGCTGTCCTCAAAGTGATGCTTCGTAAGAGACGGACCTTCTCCACAGATGCGATTTACAAACAGGTGGATAAATTGCGAGTGCGTCACCTATTTATGTTACAAGCCGCTGCTTCATTTCATAGACAAGCTTTAAGCTCCAGCATGTATAGTGAGCTCATCAAACGCCGCATCTACAATTGGCCCAACCCCGGTACACGTTCCCGACATGCCCAAAGGCTGCCACCCTTTGTACATTGCTACATCTATAACTTAGTTTGCCGGAAAATTTGTCAAGTTTGCTTGCTTACGGTTAAGTCTTTTAAGTTAAAAGTGAAATCCTGGCTTGCTACGTTGAACTATGATCAAACTGAAGAGCTATTTAAAATTTTAAGTTGAGCGAAACACTACCTTGCAGTCAATTCACATATTATTTACTTACACTCACTCTCACACTCATACATTCACACACATACCCACACACTCACTCACTCCGCCAAACACATGCCTTCTATTTTAAACTTTTTGTTTGTAGTATTAGTATTTGTTTGTAATTAGATTAATTGTTATTGTAAATTTATCACCCGTCATCCTCTGTACAACTTTGTTTTGTAATGCGGCCCCTGCGATACAAGCCTAGAGCTTAGTGCAGGAGTCACAGATCTGCGAATTTAGATTGTAATGGACTTTTTAAATAAATAAATATTGTATTGTATTGTATTGTATTGTATTTCAACAGTTGAAGGCGATGACTTAGCCACCTGAGGTGGTGTTCCTGAGCAAGAAGATTTCTCTGCCAATTTGTTTTGTTCTTGTTGTGGTTTGAGACATGGTTTTTTATTAACAGTATTTAAAATATTTGATTCTTCTACCTTTCGAGGCACAAGCTGCTTGGCCTTCAACATTATAAGAGACATGAAGATATCCACACATACAATACGCGTAATAAGACGAACTTGATCACTAGCCTGAACAGACTGGCGAAATCGTCTAAAGTAATGCATGAGCTGGGTCCCCAAAACTATAACGGAGGTCAACAGTGACGATTTATTTAAAATTAAATTAAAGCGCTGGTTGATCGAGCAGGCATTTTATAACATAAAGGACTTTTTAGCCTTTAAATGCTAATTTCATATTATATAAGTATAGTAATATAGGTACCTATTTTGTTATATTTAATTGTTAATTTTGTTATTATTATTTTCAACTTTATGACATGTAATTATTATTACCAAATAAAACAATACAATACAATACGATCGTAGCAGGTGGAGGACTTTGGTCTCTGCCTACCCCGACGGGAAAGAGGCGTGATGTTATGTATGTATGTATGTAGTATTCTATAAATAAATAAAATACTAATATCGCAAAAAGCTCTAGTGCACCATTCTCAATAATTATCCTGTCTCTCATACTAATATTCTATTAAAGATATAACTATAATTATAAATCATCCCACTGACGTCAAAGATAAGAGCGTTTAATATTCTCAGAGTGTAAGTAGCCGATACGAGTATGAACCGTGATTGGCCGTAACTTGAGAACGGTTATCAAGTAAACTGCTAATGTGTTCTCGTTACAATTTCTCTTTACAATTTTGGTTTGAGTTAGTTAAAACTGTGAAATGTGTTTAAAACTGTAACTATGTAGTAGAAAGTATAAGTGTAGTAGTAAAGGCAGAGTGTTAAACGGTATGCAAAAAAGCAGCCAAGTACGAGTCGGGCTCGCGCACCGAGGGTTCCTTAACGCTAAAGTAAAAATACCGTCTTAGTTATGGACGCGCAGTCACGCAGAAGTGTGATAAATTTGCAGGAGTCTGACACGCATTTGACCAGTTTATATTAGTCGTTATTATTCTATAGCTATTTGCACGCTTGTAAGTGTTCCTGTTTTTACGATAGAGCTAAAACAAAAATCGAGCAAACATCGCCTAAAAAAATTGTTTTTAATAGGGACGCCCACCCTATTTATTATTCTATTTATTTTGATTATTTCTTGTTAGAGCGGCCACAGAAATACATAATCTTTGACAATTTCATATATCCACTTAATATGGATCATGAGATACAGCCCGCTGACAGACAGAAGGATCCCATTTTTCACCCTTTTGGTACAGAACCCTAAAAACATGTTTAGTTTACTCCGAGTCTAGGTATATACCACTAAGTTTTCCACGTGATTTTTTTTTTCTTTATCTTACTAAAGAAAGCCAAAGAAAGTAAAAAAAAATTAAACAAATTATAAAAAAAGATTTAATGAAAAACTATTAAAGGAAAAAAATACGAAAAAAAGCTTAAATTTATTATGTGGATATTTTTTTGAATAATATTATGTATGATGTATCTTTGATCGTATCAACTTGATTACTGTACTCTAGCTAGCCGCTTTGTTACTTGAAATAAGGACGTGATTCCCAAGTATCAAGCTTAATGCCCTTTTGACTGCACATAATTAATTTAACTGAAGCCTCATCCATACTGAGATACGAATCTCATTAATTTAGTAATTGATATAGGTAGGTTCGTTATATGATATCAGAGGCTCAAATAATACGTTTGATATTAATTTCGTTAACACTTTGCGAGACTCTGTCGTAATTCAACGTGACACAGTATTACGCCCTCGAGAAAGTTGTTGGTCGCGTTGTGAGAATGTTATATACAGGGTGTTAATTTAATTGCGTGCCATAGCTAAGGGGGTGTTTCAGTTACGAAAAAGGAACGCAAAAAAAATATAAAAAAAATCCTATAATTTTTTTTATCATTTATTAGGTAAGAATTACATATTGACGGTCCTAAGCCCGTTAAAGAATTAAGGTTAAATTGGAGTCACACACAAAAAAGAAAGAATTTCTTGAAACTCGCGCGCTGGCTCGATGATAGCGCGGTGCCCCGTCCGGATCATTGTCCTCCGCATTAGTTAAGTTTTAATGGAGTTTTAAATTTTTAAGCAGGATTTTTTTAAATATATTTTTTGTATTCCTTTATCGTTACTGAAACACCCCTTAAGCTATGGCACGCAATTAAATTAACATCCTGTATTTATTTAGGTACCTCTATAACGTGTAACGAAAAGATGTGATAATATTGAAGGGTATGAATCTGCGCATGAAACTGAACAATTTATCCTAAGGAACATAGGTCAAAATATGAAAAATCAAATTCGAACTCCCATACAAAATGCGCTATCAGCTGATGCAATTTCTATGGGAGGTAAAAAATTCCTTGGGAAAAGTAGTTTTGTTTCATGTGCAGATTCACACCCTTAATATTGTCACACATTTCCGTTTCACACTGTATATTTAGAGTGAATTTTACATTACTACGAAAAAATATCATTGTCCCTCAGTCATATAACTTAAGCTCAAGTCAGACAGAGGCGGTATGATTGCGAAAGCGGTCCGGGGCGATTTAACGGGAGCAAAATACCGCGCCGCGACCGCTTTTCATAAAAAAGAACTCATACTTTACAAAAAATACCGGCCCCGGAACGCTTCCGCTACCGCCTCTGTGTGACGCGGGCTTTAATGATTCGAAAAGTTTGATTAATTTTTAGTGGACTAAGTTAGGGTCACTTATCAGAGAAAGGAGAGCTCCCTATGGAATTAAAGCTGTTTGAATTCTCTGTTGAGACAGGCAACCAAAACTGGAACTTTAGAGCCGTGGTTGTCCAGAGCCGTGGCTTCAAAGTTTAAACGACCAACATATTATGACAACAAGGCAGACGATAGCGTACACGGGTACTGGATATCTGTATTAATTTCTGGGATCCCTACATATGTGCCAGAGGTGGCCACTACCTGGGTTTTGTCGGTTAGTTCTACATTCTCCGTCATTCCCTCGAAAGTTCTTCTGTTAAAAAAGTCTAGGTTAGGTTAGGCTATCTATAACTGCAACAAGATCTAGAGAAGTATCAAAATGTCCTGTAATATCTCCTGAAACGTTCCCTTAAGAACGGGAAGCTCCATCCAGAACTCCAGCTAAAACGCGGGTTATTTTGGAGGGGATTTCCCATAGTCGCTACGCTTGTAAGCATTTGCGGCCGCTGTTGTTGGTGACCGCAGTACGAGTATGTAAGCTGACAAGATACACAGAAAGATGCTGCAGCCCAACCTCCGGTTCATAAGCCATTAGAATTGTCTTAAGACACCCACGGGTAGAGATGGTTTGGTACTATTCTTCGCCTTCACCACACGGACGAAATGTCAATAATGTCATAACTTTAATTACAGGACAATTTATTACATACCGAATAAATTTTCACATTTTCTGGAACCAAACAGTAAGCGATTTTTTAACTGACTGCCTGAATAATTTCGGTGATTTACTCTTTCATCTAGCTATTTTAACATAGTATCCATAAAACCACTCCCATTTTATACTTAATAAATTGTAGTCATTACACACTTCATTCTACTATACGTTCCTCCTATTACATTCATCATAGCAAAGCGGCTCTCCACTTTTCACACCCAAATATAGTATAAGATCCCACAACAATATTATGCACCTATCTGTTATTTGAACGAAATGTGGTTTATATGGATAGTTATACATGGGGTCATACAACGCTCTAGGGTTGCCTATAAATTTCTTGCCGCATGTACCTTAAAAACACATATCAACATTTCGGTTGTATGGGAACAACCCTTTCATTAATTTTAGCAGAGCAATGCATATTGCCGTAAAATACCTTGAATAGAGATTCTCGGTCATGCAAAGTTTCATCAAAATCGTTACAGCTGTGTCCGAAATAATTGCAATTTTTTTTTATGACAGCTACCTAAAGCTAGCTAAAATGTGTTTTTGAGGTACTTGTGGCAAGAAATTTATAGGCAACCCAAGGGCGTTGTATGACCAATGTATAACCTTCCATATAAACCACATTTCATTCAAATAACAAATAGGTGCATAATCTTGTCGTGGGATCTTACCCTATAACGCATAAATTAAACAAAAATAAGCGAAACAAAAAAAGCCAGTAGCAAACAATTAAGCATTCACGATGAACTAAAATTTTCTTGCGAATGAACAAGCAGGAACTAGTTAGACGAAAGTAAAAGGGATCTACAAAAAAAAAACATCGCTCAGGTTACCATAGAACATACTTAGGTTACTCATCGAATCAATCACTTCATACTTCAGAAGGCCGTGACATTTTTAATTTCGTCTCAGTTAACCCCGCGTTGCCAATCATGCGGATTGATGTATGTGACGGAGCATTTACATATTAATGTGTTGGGAAGAACTCGCGGAACAACGCTTTTTTAATAACGCGCCATTTTGATTTATGAAGCTGGCTTAGCGCTGTCGTTCCGACGTTTTTTATACGGTTTTTTCCTGGAAAATCTGTGAATAAATGAGTATTTATAACGAGTTTTGTAATTTGTTTAGCAATTGTGGTAAAAATTCTTTCGTTCGGTAACATATTCTAAGTACCTAGTATCACTGGTTGAAGTTGAAAAGACCACAGAAGTTATTGAAAAAAAAACAAAAAAAAAAAAATTTATATTTCTATAGTTCTTAAGTCCAGTAGTTTCTTAAGTTCTTTCAACTCCCTTATTTTTTATTAATAAATATTATTATATGTGTAGCTACAATTTCGACTAATGGATTCATGGCTTAAGCTCGTTTTCAGGCACACATTCAAATACAATCCTATACGAGTACTATTAAACGAGCAATATTTGTATATACATTTGATTTCGATGAAATTTGCCATACGGGGGTTTTCGGGGGCGAAAAATCGATCTAGCTAGGTCTCATGTCTGGAAAAATTCTTTTCCCGTGTTTTTAAGCATTTGCGTTTTAGACAAAAACCTACAGCGCCATTTGTTGGCATAGCTTGCTCACCCGATGATATTTCAATGTTAATTAAGGCGGCTATTATAGAGCAAAGCCCTGTCGCCCAGGTACTTGATATAAAACGGGTAAACATGCATTTAAAAGCATTCAAAATATCAAAGATGAAAATTTTTCTAACGATTATGTGCAAAAGGATTCCCAAATCAGTTATGGTTCGTTATACCCCAGGTACTAGAAAAATTGTAAATAGGGACGTTTTCAACAATATCCGATTCCCAGTTTACAAACAAAACAAAAATTTCCAATACTCTTACAGAAAAGGCCCCTTACAATTTATTGTCACGCCTGTCGTCTCAACAAAGTTGACAGTCTCCGGTCGTAACCTCAAAAAAACTTTGACATGGAGCCCACATTTCCCCGACAAAGCCAATTCAATCATCAGTCTAATGGCAGAGATACGAGCCTGGCTATAAAAGAAAATTACAATACATTTCGTGACAACAGTCAGTTGGGAACTTGAAAGAAAAAATCACTTGATGTAGGAAACATTGGAAGATACGTTATTACAGTTTGCAAAATATAGCTTGCTTAGTATGACAGCAGGACCGAGCTATTCGTGAGTGCAAGACTCACACTACTGTCATTTTTATCAAGACATACTTTAAAATGTCATAATTTTATTTACTGTTAGAACAGAATACAATATTTGTTTAAGTATTATATTTTTTCTTAAAAATAAACAAGGACCATAATATTTGACCATAATTTTATTGTCATTATTTTTTTTTAACTGTATATGGGGTTACTCTTGACCTCGATCTAGACCTGAGAACAGAGATGAGGTCGACTATGGAACGAGCTTAATATAATTAATAAGTTGACGTTTGTAATTATAAATAAATAGACACATTTAACCGACATGTAGACGTCGGATTTAACGGATAATGACACAAGCACATAGGTACATAATAAATAAAAATTAATAAATTGTAATCAGTACACCTATCTAGTGCCGACTAAGAATAGTACCACCTCATTTCTACCTGTGTGTGTCGTAAAAGACGACAAAGGGGCCTTGAACTGAAGAATATCTCCTGCGTACAGAATAAATGGTAAAGCTCATCAAAGTATACCAGGCTATTTTGCTAATGATATAATAATTTTAAGTGCTATGTAATCACCGTACAGTTCCTACACATCTATAGATTTATCCTAGTTTTTACATTCATAACGAACAACCCTTGGGGCACGGTTCCTTCGGGTAATGGGGTTTCAATCACGAATCTATGTAATGAACCGTATTGGGGCTGCCAGATATCAATCATAGCCTTGAGGGGCATTTTTGATAAAGAAAACGCAGATCAAACGATTTCATACGTGAAAATAGCAGTTTTCAAAATTCGATATCAGTTTCCGAAAGTTTGATTGGATAATTTAAATTGTTGAAATTTTAAGAGCATGTTCTAAACGTGCGTCGTTTAATGTCCATTATTGATATGGTAGATTATATTTGCTTTTTGTTTAAGGGTTCCGTACCCAAAAGACAAGTTTTGACTCACACTCTCTGTCCGTATTATCTTTATTAGGGCTATTATCTTTTCAACCAAATCGGTAACCGGTTGAAATTTTCACAGAATAATATGTGTAGCTATAACGCAGATATCCTAATTGCGTTATTTGCTGATGAGGCAAGAATGAATTATGAAATTAGCTTTGTATAGGACAGGAACAAAAGTGAATGTACTTAAATTAGACGAACGTTCTTATTCTAGAAGATGTCTGGCTAAGAAGTATTGATATCCTACTACGACACTGAAAGCTGAGTGACAATGAAGTCTGAGAAGAAGCATGACACTAAAATTTATGCAGTACTTAGAAATGAGAGTACAGAAGAACATGAGTTACAAAAAGTCTGGTAAAAAAAAAAGCTTTCGTGTGCAAAACGATGTAGTAACTAAAATTTAAACAGGAATACTGCAATTATCTTGCTCATCATCATCATATCGTGTGGGTTGCAAGGTCGATGACCGACCTCACAAACCCTGGTGTCAGAGTTGTTGAGCCGCCAAAGGCCTCTGACATGGCTCATTAACGACTACATCCGTAGATAGTATTCGGGACCAACAGCTTTGCGTGCCTTCCGAAGCACGGAATCATCTTACTTTTCGGGCAATCAGGTGATTCATCCTGCAATGCCCTAACCAAACTGGGGAGGTCGCACTAAGAGATTTTTGTTTGACAGTGTCCCCACTGGGAATCGAACCCAGAACCTCCGGATCGAGAGCCGAACCCTCTAACCACTAGACCACGGAGGCTGTTATCTTGCTTAATTATAATAAAATGAAATTTATTAATTTATTTACAAAAATCTTACATTATCTTATCTTATTTATGTAGAAATAAGAAGAACAAATCTGGATCTAATTTTCTGTACCACACACAGGTCTCTAGGACAGGGGGTCCCGCTAGGTGTAGACACATTGAAACTAGTCATACAATGCTTATTTTTGCTAACTTTTTTACAGCATATCATCAACAATAAAAATCCACATAAACGAAACGACAAGTAAAGTTTTACGTAACATTTACGTAAACATTCGTAAACTTTGCTGGCAATTATGAGTTTCATATTCAAATTGCAATAACTTTTACATTGCAAACTTTTCTTTCTGTTTTGTATACTGCTAAATGTACCTACATGAGTTTCGTTTCAACATTTCCAACAGGTTGGAAAGTCAATGAGAGAGGAACGTTAGTAATATTTGCTTAGACATTAAAATGACTGTTTTTCGTAGCTCAAATCATACAAAGACTGTTAGCTTAGTCAAAATACAATTTATCTTGTCGCTTATAGTTTTAATTTATTTAATAAATTTAAGTACTTTTCGGATGTGTAGGATGGTGTACTGTAAACTGAACGGCTTACTCAGTAGACAAAATTGAACAACTTTCCCTAAGAAACATGTGTTGGGAATTGAAAAAGTCCACTTTCAGGTATTTTTTTATGGCGACGTCGAATTTTTAAATTTCTTAAGACATGTTTCTTACACCGTCATTCACACTCTGTAGTCCTAATAATATAAACAATAATTAGATTTTTGTAGAGTGCTCGGTCTACTATGATCGATGCAGCCATACAGCCCATCGAAACGTACAAATTTGTTTAAAATACCTTAAATTGAAAGCAAATAATGCCTAGTTCTGTAACAAACCTTGATTTAAATTTTAAGTCAAACAGTTTTGCTCTCTTATTCAGTTTCTTTATTTTTATTTCTTTTATGAAGATTACGAACCTACTCCCAAGTCACAGGGTTTTTCTTAGTTTGGGAGTTGTAACACTCTAGGCCTGCTAGATGCCTGGTAAAGGCTATTAAAATAGAAACCCTAACCTATTTCTAGATCATGGGCACAGCCACCAGTTTGTAACGGTAGATGCAGCTCGAAGCCAGATCATCACTGGTCAACGGCAGCACCAGATTGTAATGTCTCCTAACCCCTAGAGCTATCCTAATAAGATGTAGGTGTATATATGTAGTTTAACTATTTATTGATGTAAGTATATCTAAATGTGGTAATGTCTAAATTTCTAACTATCCTAGCTGAACCTAAAGGGAAATCTAAGGAAAGTCCTAATGTTACCTAACAGTTGTCGTGTAGTTCTTGAAGCCTATGTATTGGGATTGTCCTAGTTATAAATTGGCCGATGAGATGTCTATACCGCTTTTTGGACCCGACGACGTGATCAACGAGTAACCCTAATTCGTTTAAGTGCGGACCATGAATAAGTTGAATTCCTATACAATTAATTTCCTAGAATAAATGTATTGACTAGTATGAGCCTATAGGTACTGTAAATAATTTGTGTGAAAGGAAGCAGGTAGATCCGAAGGCTGTAAATGGTACATGAGAACATCAAAATAGTACATCTAAACTTCTCCAAGATTGATATTTGACTTACTTCAAGGAAATTTAGTTTATTTTTAACAATGTAAAGGCCTGAAATACATCCAGTCCTTTCAGCTCAATCTTTCCATATAGATAAAGGTGTTTTATTACTTTCTATGTGCGAGATGACTTACAAACTGACTCCTGTTGTATTTGCAACCCCGATATGGATGTATTGCAATATACTGGGTTTTGTCTTTCCCAAAGTCGAATTTATATATCATCAGCCTTGTATCTTAGCTTGTGGCATAGAAAAGAGTGAGTTTATTAGATGAATCAAATGCGTTTTTCATTTGCAGTATTTGAGCCAAAAAGACCTTCTTTATAACAGACTTAGAATTGAATTTTATATTGAAGTGGGTAGTAGCTCTCAGTTGTAGCTATACCTTTTAAAGTTAGTAAAATTGATTGTATAGAATCCCAGAGAAGGATAGATATGCTCAAATAATTGACTGGCATAAATCGTTCAAAGTAGATTGGCAGATTTGAGGAGTAAATATTAAATCTTCTTACCCATCTGCGACTGGCTTACTGCAATGAAGACTGAGTCGTCTGGACTGCTGCTGGCTTGGAATTGGACGCTCAGCTCCTCTGAGTTCTGCCTAGGTGCAGCAAATGGTTTGTAGTTTTTGGTTCCTATTTCACATGGTCCATAGACCTCCTGTAAATTTGAAAGAGAAGATGAACTAAGCACTTAGGCATTTAGTCCCCCTTCGGGTAAAACTACTCTATAAATATTGGTTTTTATTCTTACTCAACACGCGTTTTGACGTTTAGAGCTCCAAAGGTCGCTATAACACAAAAATACTTAGTAAAACAATAATTTTCTTGACAAAGATCGCCATCGGCGGGTAACTTAGGAAAGCGTCATTTAATCGTAATGTCGAATTGAACTTAATTTACTAATTGGGTGACGAAATGCCCTAGATACTTAGCTTTTGTCAAATTGCAGCGGTGAAACTCGACGTCCGGTAACCTTTTTTTGAAGAATTTTCTCACATTTTTTTGGAGTCCATCTTGTACTCGTGCGGTCGCAGCAAAAAAGGGCGATGTAGCTTCCATGTTCCACTCCTTTCGAATTTAGAGATAAGACCGCCCAAACCAGCCAATCAGAGAGCTACAAACCAGCAGCTACGGCTAACGTCACCAATCCTACCTACTTCCCTCACACATTTCTATTTCCTGTTTGACAAGTAGACTTTAACCAAGGAGGTTTTAATATGCGCCGATTCGCGGCGCTAGACGAGTATTTTCAAGCAATTATTTTGAGTAATAATGCATAATCAGGCCTTTATTTTCATTACGAGTCGAACAAAATCTATGATCATTTATATTAAGATTCCTATTGTATTATTACTCATTTTAAAACTCCTAAAATAGAATTTACTCTATTATATTCTTCGTGTAATTCCGTATCGGACCATCGGCCCGTTACAGAGTCAGGGTTGCAATACATTGTTTGTTTTCTATCCAGTTGAGTGCCTATATTAAGTTCTTTTGTGAAACGTTTTGCATAAATAAACTATTTTATTTATTTATTTACTTCATCTAATAAATTTATATTTTAGTCGTGACCTTTCAGACATAATTATGGCTATATACCAACGAACGTCAGTGAGTAGGTATACTTTATCTGAGTGACCTTCAATCTTTACTCATTGAATTCATCAGAATCTGTATTACCTCGATAAAGTTCAAAAAAGGACAAAATCAAGGAAGTTTTGTATAGAACTGACTCTGGAAACCGTTCTCTTAAAGGGTCGCAAAGATCAGAAAAGCTTTCACGCTCTCCATATTTGCATGTTTTTGTAAGACACTCCGACAAAGAAAAGTCGACCCTGAATTTAGGAGAATCCCCATTCTTGATGGTTGTTTTTCGCTTGCAGGAAAAGGGTGCTTGCCAAAATACGTTAACCAAATGTCGAATAAGTGATTTTTATTTTGAAATGTAAGCTTGAAAATGTTCTGTTTGTTTTGCGTGTAGCTTTATGTGGCGTTTTGAGTAACGCAAACATTTTTCGTTTGCTGCTAAGCGGGAGGAAAGAGCTGAAAAGACTGTCCCTTTGTCTAACCTACTTTCGTCCATGTAATATTTGCACTGCATCCATAATAAACCGAAATAAATGAACATTCATTCATTTGCTTGAAGTATTATGTTTTTGTTATTTTTTTCAAATTATGAATTATCATCTGTATCATATAAGCTAATTGGCCAAGCTACTCGTAAATATTATATAAGTAATACACTAAAATACAAAAACCATTTCGAGATATTTTTATATCATACCATATTTTTTTATTTTCGACTAGAAAAGTAATTTAATTGCGGTAATATATTCAAAAATGCTGCGGCAGTTGTGACATTCATTTGACCACTGAGTGACGTCATTCCACAAGTAAAAAAAAAACAATAGAAAAGAAAACTTTTATTCTCTGTGCTCTTTCTTTCAAACGATTCGATTTGACGTTTCGAGTTTGATTGACACATCTGTGTCGAAGGACTTTCGTTTCACTGTAACCACACTGTGGCACTATGCAACGTTCGTTTCATCGTTTATTGTAAAATGACGTCATCAACTTAAAAACTTAAAAAAATAATATAAAATTAATAATAATAGTTTAGGCGAAAAAAACCAAATTAGTTTCCTAAAATAGTCAAAATTTTCAGTTAAAAATATTTAAAAAATCATTTTTATTTATTTAGCTTAGAGAATTAGGACGTGTACATTTCCCAAGCCTTATTTTTTTCCTTCTGCACGATGGTACAGGCTTTCACACAGAAAGTTTTTATTTCTATGTAACAAGTGAGCAAACGAGCAGGTGGACCACCTGATGGTAAGTGGCCACCACCATCCAATGCCAGCACCCACTGTCTTATCAGTGGCTTTATTTAACACTAATAAAACAGCAAAGCGCGATGCCCACCCTGAGAGCTAAGATGGCGTGTCTCATGTGCCGGCAATTTCATTGGCTCCCTAACCCTTCAAACCGAAGCACAGCAGTGCAAACACTGCTACTTAAAGGCAGAAATAGGCAAGGGCGTAGGTACTTCTCTAGACGGTATTTGCACAAAAGCTCTATCACCTTCGAAATTGCCTCCGCAACTCAGACGGAAAACCAGACCCAATCCTAGATTAGGTTTTGCCAGGTCAGAATTTTCATTCCGCGAAACAGCCTCTGATTTAGCTTTTATTTAGTAGCAGGTATCAACTGCTTGACGTGCTTGCTTAAGCACGTAAACACTACTAGCGGTTACCCATCCAAGTTCTGACCACGGCCACCGTTGCTTAACTTTCCAGATTAGAAAGTTTCAGTTTCAGTCATATTTAATTGCAATTGAAGAAAGAGCAATACAAACTAACACTTGGCCATTAACGCTTATTTCTTTTCTAATCTTTTTAGGGTTCCGTACCTCAAAATAAAAAAACGGAACCCTTATAGGATCACTTTGTTGTCCGTCTGTCTGTCTGTCAAGACCCTTTTTCTCACGAACGGGTAGAGGTATCAGGTTGAAATTGATAACGATTGTTAAGGACCGTGGACCACACAAGATCTGCATATTTCAATTTTTTACAACGACGCAATCAAAAGATATGGCTTTTTATGTCCTCATCTCCATACATTTATGCACCAAACCAAAACCTAGAGGGTACTTCCCGTTGACCTAAAATTATGAAATTTGGCAAGAAGCTAGGTCTCACAGTACAAATAATGGGAAAAGTCTAAAATCATTAAATATTAAAAAAATTCTTACAACTAATAGTAACTAATTAAGGTGAGCTCATGTTTCAAGAACTTTTCTATAAAAGAGGGGTCAAATTGGATGGTCGCAGAGTTTTTAAAGTCAAAGAGCAAAAGCTTTTAGTATATCATATGGCAGATAGGTAGGGAACCCTTAGGGCGCGAGTCCGAATCGCACTTGGCCGGTTTTTATTATTATTTCTTTTCTATTTACTTATTTATTCCAAGCTGTTACCAGCACCTTTGTACCCGTGGAATTCATAAAAATGTAGCATATGTCGTTTTTCATGGGACCAACTATTTTCATACCAAATATCATGAAAATCGGTTCAGTGGTTCGGTCGTGAAAGCATAAACGACAGACAGAGAGACAGACAGACAGAGTTACTTTCGAATGGGATGAAAATATTTTTTTTATGTAGCCTGTAGGCCACTGCAGAGCAAAGGCCTCTAAAAATCTTGCAAAATAAAAAGAATTACAAAGTTATCACAATTTAGCAAAGTAGCTAGCCATACTAACGTTTTCTAGCTTCCGTTATTGTACGTTATTGTGATAACTTTGTAATTCTTTTTTATTTTGCAAGAGTAAAACTCACTTAAGGTAATTTATTCGATGCATTTAGTATTATCCATGATAACTTATTATTGAAAGTTTATTGCTGGACAGTCATGCTATCATTAGAATTTTACAGCGGAAATACCGTAGTTGCCGTATTTGTTAGTGTTGGCTAACTGTGCACCATGTACCGCGGTTGTAAGACAGTGCAATATGCAGAAATACACTTCTGTCCATCCTCCACTTCAAAATCCTTTAGCCGCTTTTTACGGCATTCACGAGAAGAGATGTGGTAGTACCATTCTTACCCGGCACCAAACGAACGATTAGTATAATCCGGAATAATCAATTTGTTTTGCAAACAAACAACAAAAAACAAATAATCTATTAATAGTTACTTCATGCAAAAGATAGGTTGAAATGAATATCCACATATTTCCGCGTAGGAAGACGTAGTAGGTTCATTTGTGTATGTACTTTGACCGGGTCTCTGGTTTCAGGCGTTGGTAGCTTAGCGCTGGTTCAACTTATACTGGTTTTATTGCTACGTGCTTGCTACTGAGCGTAGGTACGTGTTGTTTTTCTAACCAGCTCTGAATGAAGCCTCCCAGCTGTTTCCAGGGTGATAACGGAGTTCGGTTGTTTTCGAATGTTCTACTCCAAGTTTTGAGATCGTATAGGTATTAACTAGCTTTAGGGATTAAGGTTGCGCAGTTACTTAATGTATATGTCGCAGGCAAAAAAAATATGTGTAAAGCAAACGTTATGTAATTTAGCTTATTATAGATTAGATGACTATATCAATGACAAGGAGGTATGGTGCTCTGATATTCCAGCGAAACACAAGAAACACATTGTAAAAAGCCGACTCTGCTGCAGTGGTTTCTTGCCGTTTCTTTTACGCTGCCATAGCACGATCCGAATCGGCGTAGACTCGCTCTATTTGCATTGTATTCTGCATGACATTCAATAAGTATTCTGTAAAGTTTGTTTTCAGATTCAGGTAACCTGAATAGGGTACAGGGTACCTGAATCTGAAAACAAACTAAACCTAACCGATCCCGAAGAGTATCGGCTAGGTTAGACTAGGTTATCTTACAATCACAACCCAAAAACGAATTATGCGTCGTTACGTAAAATGCCGAGGAATTATGTAAAATGACGCATTTAAAAATTTCTCGGAATTTTGTGAAATGCCAAGGCATTATGTGAAGTGGCATTATACGTTTTCGAGCAACAGAGAACAACTTTCCATTTTTAGGGTTCCGATACCAAAATGGTAAAAAAAGAAACCCTTATGGTGCCGCTCTGTCTGTCTGTCTGTCACACCTCTATATCTCAGCAACCACTTATGCTATCGACCTGAAATTTGAAATAGTTTTAGAATATAGTTGCTCAACTAAATTGCACATGAAAATTTTTTGAAAAAAAGCATGATTATTAATGTAAAGGGGGCCAAAATAGGGGGGGGGGCAAATTTCAAATTGACGCTACTAGGTCGAGTGGGGTATCATATGAAAGGGCTTTACTTGAACATTTTAAAATATATTTTTGTATTTTTTTAAGTTTTTTAGTTTTGAAGTTATGATGAAAAAAAACCGGCCAAGTGCGAGTCGGACTCGCGCACTGAGGGTTCCGTACCACCACATAAACATAATTGTATTAGTTGAAATTTCAGTAAGTTAATGTGCTAGATTTTTTGAGTCCGACACGCGCTTGACCAAATTTTATTATTTGTTGTTATTTTATAGCCTATGCCCTATAAACATACCAATTTTCAAGTTTGTAAGTGTTCCCGTTTTTAAATAGAACTAAAACAAAAATCGCCTCAGCAACCATCCAACTTGACCCCTCTCTTATATGAATGTTCTTGAAACGGGAGCTCACCACAATTGGTTACCATTAGTTGTGAGAAAAGTTGTAATATTTAATGATTTCAGACTTTTCCCATTATTGGTACTGTGAGACCTAGCTTCTTGCCAAATTTCATAATTTTAGTTCAACGGGAAGTACCCTGTAGGTTTTTCATTTTTGAATAAATGTATGGAAATGAGGACATAAAATGCCATATCTTTTGATTGCGTCGTTGTAAAAAATTTAAATTTTCAGATCTTGTGTGGTTCATGGATCCTAATATATGGTATTAATTTCAACCTGATACCTTTACCCGTTCGTGAGATAAAGGGTCTTGACAGACAGACAGACAGACAGACAGACAGACAGACGGACAACAAAGTGATCCTATAAGGGTTCCGTTTTTTTCTTTTGAGGTACGGAACCCTAAAAATGATAAAAAATACCAATCCCTCAATAAAAATACCCCCCCTTATCTCCGGAGTTTGAGTAAGGAAAAATCTGAATTAATTACAGTTGACAGAGGTTTATGTAAACTTTACAGAAAAAATAAAACGATCTTTCTAAGTTGCACAGTTTTTCAGAAATCTGCAAAAAACCTTTACAAACAAATTAAGTTTTGCGGTCCTGAAAATGGACTTTATTGCTTCCAAAAAATACTGTAGGTATATCGGAACCATCGGCGCGCGAGTCCGACTCGCACTTGACCGGTTTTTTATTTCTAGTGCGCGCTATCGGTAATAGATTTTCTATATAGGCTGACTTTTAATTAGTTCTTGATAGTAAAATATATGCATGTACTCATGACACTGAACAACTTTTCCCAAGGAACATAGGTCGAAATACGAAAAACCAAATTTGACCTCCAATACAAAATGCGCTATCAGATGCAGTTTCTATGGAAGGTTAAAATTGATTTTCGTATTTCGACCTATGTTCCTTGGGGAAAGTTGTTCAGTATCATAAGTACATGCACACCTTTTTATATCAAGAATTAATTAAAAGTCACCCTATGTAGGAAAGTTTATTTGTATAAGCTAAAATTTTCGATAGTTTGAGGTACTTATAGAAGGACTTACATTTTTAAACAGATAACAAAATAAATCCGCCAACTTGAGTCATAATGATTTTTTCCTGTTTTACCAATTAAATTATACCAAACTAGCGGTTCGCCCCGGCTTCGCACGGGTAGATATAGGTTCTTGTTGCATCGGGGGTTACTAAAGAAACCAGCCAAGCGCAAGTTGGACTCCCACCGAGGGTTCCGTACCACTAAGGTAAAAATACTGTCCTAGTTATGGGCAGTCATACCATCTTAGTCACGCAGAAGTGCATTAAATTCGCTCGAGCCGACACGCACTTCATCAAAACCATCATAACATCCCATAATACGTCCACTACAGGACAGGGAGCTCCCTCCAGAATTCGAGCCCTTGCTAGAAGAATGTGGAGGGGAAGTATCTTAGTCACCACGCTTGTTAGCATTAAGGCTGGCACCATGGACCGCGGTTGTTGGTGACCGCAGTATGTAAGATGGTGCGATACACGGAAAGATGTCGCTGCCCATCTTCCGGTTTATAAACCCTTAGTCGCCTCTTACGACACCTACAGGTTGAGATGGGTTGGCACTATTCTTTGCCGCTACCACACGGAACGACACGCACTTGACCAGTCAAATTTTTCGTGTCTATTCTCTGTTGTAGATAAAACCATTACAGTCACTTAGGGCGCTGTTTCTTTAATTTCAATTTTGATAACGATTACACTCATGATAACTTTTGAATGGTATGTCCGATTTGAATAATTCAAAAATTTATTTACTGGTACTGATATAGCCTTGAATACGAAATCATTTATTTGGATAAGGATTAATAGGTACGAATAATGTGGCCTATATAGTTTGTACCGGCGTTACTATTACATATTTTAACATGAAAAAGTAGTTATTGTGACATAACTGTAATAGTTAGACATATGGTATTGCAGACTTTTTTGTAGATATTGATGGCTTCTATAATTCTGTAGTACATTACTTTGCCTATTGTTAATAGTTTCGGCAGCGTACTCGATATAAGGATGCTATTTAGTATTTTTTTCACACCTTGGGTTACATTATCGAAGTTTTCATACGGAACCCTAACTTTTTAAAAAATATTTTATAGCCTGTGTTCATCCCGGATAATGCAGGTTTCTAATGGTGAAAGAATTTTTCAAATCGGTCCAGTAGTTTCGGAGCCTATTCATTACAAACATACAAACATACAAAAATAGGTACAAATCTTTCCTCTTTATAATATTAGTGTAGAAGTGTAGATTGAGCATGTGCCTAAGCTAACATTAATTAGTTTAGAGGTTAAAATGCGGATCGGGAAAAGCACAAGAATATGAAAATTTTAAAAAAATATTAAAGAAAACACCCAATGTGGGGTTTTAAAAAAATAACAAAAAGAAAATCCTGTACTATGGAAGTCCTACTCACACAAAATACGAAGTGCGGAAATAAGTACCCCAGGATATCTGCTTCAGCCAGCCAGCAGGCAGCTGCAGAAATTTACCGTTTTAAAAATTGTTATATGAAATCACGTATTTTCACACAACAACCCGATTTCATTTGATCTTCTGACTTACAAAACAACAAATAGTTTCAGTTTTCAGTTTAGTTTATTCGGTTACAAAATAACATTTGTGTTCGAAAATAATACAATTATAATAATAACTAAATTCAATCGACGACTATTTCCAAGTTCAAACAAAATACATAATAACATTGAAATAATCTAAAATTGTCAAACAAATAAAACCAAAATGTCATCATTACGAAAAAAAAAATAATAATTAACGTCAATTATGCTTATACCTAAGAAATTCGTCTAATTCGTAAAAACACTCCTTCAGCAAGAGCGCCCTTAGTTTTGATTTGAAGCTGAGTAACGAAAGATCACCCTTCAACTCTACCGGCAGCGCGTTAAATAGACGCACCTCATTATAGCGTGCACCGTGGCGCACTACGTCAAGACGTGGAGGCGGCGCTGTACGTGCCACATCTCGTCTGCGAGTACCAATCCTAGAGACCCTATCTTCTTCAGTCTCTTCACCTAAGAGCTTTCTTTTAAAGTTTATGAGCATCACAAATATATAGAGAGAAGGAGCCGTTAGTATGCCTAACCTAATGAAATGAGGTCTGCAAGATTCCCATTGGGGTATTCTGACAATGGTTCGAATGGCTCTTTTTTGTATTACAAATGCTTTATGAATATTGTATTTGTAACTATTTCCCCATAGTAAAATGCTATACCTTAGATGAGACTCTACTAAGGCATAATATACGATTAGTAGTTGCTTTTCAGTAAGCTCATCTCTGAGAGTTCGTAAGGCGTAACAAGCGGAACTAATTTTACCTTCGACACGATTCACTTCATTCTTCCAGTTTAACAACGAGTCTATAAAAACACCTAAAAACTTAACATTATCTGTCGTGTTCAATTTATGATCTTTGAACGCGATGTCTAAAGTATCTGAGTTTCTGACTGTCGTTTTAAAAAGAACAATATTAGTTTTATCAGGGTTCAGTCGAAGGTTATTTGCATCAAACCATGTGCAGAAGGCTATCAGTGACTCATTGACCTTAAAATTAAGCTCAGTTATAGAATCAGCACAAATGACAGCATTCGTGTCGTCAGCGAAAACCACCAACTTCGCATCGGATACTTTGTTTATCAAGCTTTGTATAAGGTCGTTGGTGAAGATGATAAAGAGAACTGGTCCCAGTATCGACCCCTGTGGAACCCCACGCGATAGTGAAGTGAATCTCGACGACACTTTTTTCTCTATATCTTGCTGTAAAGAAATTATTTCCACGTATTGCTTCCTATTGCTTAAATAAGATGTAAGTATGTCAAGAGATTTGTTCCGCACACCGTAATGCTCTAACTTATTTAACAAGATACTGTGGTCAACAGTATCAAAGGCAGAGCTCAATAAAGCGACGATCACACCTAACCGAATTCAAGAACTAATTCGGCATACATTGCTGGGAGGCTTGGTTATGTTAATTGCAATATCCTTACTTCAACGAGCAATGTAAGCCGAATTAGTTTCTGAATTAGGGAAGGTGTGATCGTGGCTTAACCCAACATTTCCTTTGACGAAGTCATTTATGATCTCACGATTCAGGATCTCTTCATAGGTCAAGCACCTTTCAGCCGGCTCAAGAGCTACGTGAGAGAAATTTACAAGTATAATAAGAACACTGAACAAGTTTGCTACAAGTTCGTGCATTGATTTATTTGTTCCTAGGAGCTAGGCTATATATCGCTGATGT
This sequence comes from Athrips mouffetella, assembly GCA_947532105.1. Lineage (NCBI taxonomy): Eukaryota > Metazoa > Arthropoda > Insecta > Lepidoptera > Gelechiidae > Athrips > Athrips mouffetella. Next base: position 33,410,166 of record OX383957.1, on the reverse strand, counting down.
TTACTTTTATTTATTTGATTATTGTGTAGTTTTATTTAGGTTAGATTGCTGTATTAAATATATTCCGTATAATGTTCTCAGTGATATTTTTTGTCGGTGATATTATGTTTGAAAACTCATTTCCGTTTTAGCTATGGTTTTAGTTACCTAATAGCTGACTCGGCAAACTTCGTACCGCCTTACAGTTTTTTTTTTACTTTAATTTAGCCGATATTGTAATATTTATTTACATCTCTCATATTCGGTAAGTAGGTCCTTATTACCCCCAAATGGGGCTTGTAGGTGACCAATTAGCGCTCTAGGGTAATAATGTAGCTAGAAAAGCCCTAGGGCGCTAAGTAATTGGGCAGCACCTCCACCTCCACGCGCGGCTCCGCCTTGATGGCCGCCTCCAGCAGCGGGGCGGCGGGCGTTTTAATTACTTACCGCCCTAGGGCTTTTCTAGCTACATTATTACCCTATAGCGCTAATTGTTCACCTACAATTTGGTGGTAATAAGGACCTACTCGTACTTACCTCACATTCGAGATATAAAGCAGAGTAGTTAGCTCGGGTGTAAGCATCAATTGCACCATCGAACTATAGGCGCCCTCGCTGCGCTCGTGCGCCTAAATATCTCGGGCTGCAATTGATGCCTTACAGCCCTTTGGCTGCTAATCTACTATTTGCTATTCTAGGCTTAGACAATACAACAAATCACAGATGCTTAAAATTGGTCCAACCGTTCTTGAGTTATAAATGGTATAACTAACCCGACTTAGTTTTATATATAAGCCGCAGGTAAATTGTATAATTCGCCGCTTCACATAATGCCTTGGCATTTTACAAATTGGCAAGATATTTTTAAACTTGTCATTTTACATAATGCCACGGCGTTTTACATAACGACGCGTTGTTCGTTTCTGGCACTCGCCGGCCGCTCCTGTGGCACTCTCGCTTCGCGTGTTGTGGTGTGGTTGAAAGATAACCTAACCCTACTTATCCGATTCCGTTCGTCTGCGAAATATATGACTTACTTACGACATATACAAGAAGATAAAGAGAGTATTCTGTGTTAAATATAACATTATTCCGGACAAACTAGAATCCTTACAATATTTCTTTTTTCATTTTGATATGTATGTTAAAAATAAAAAAAATACAAGGTGTCTTCAAATATACCTAAACTCAAAAAGCGTAATCACATGCTTCATCTCACGTTATCTCGCCGGTAACACATAATATCCAATCAGAATCGAAATCTCTATTCCTATAAGGGTACGATCACGATCATTTTATAAAGTCAGTTAAGCTATGTCGCAAAAAACCTTTCTGACGAAAAATTTAATAAGTACCAAAAATGAAACAAAATATTGCCTGACTTTAAACGATTAAGGGACTGATAAGAGGTAAATTACCTACTTTTCTGACAAAGGACAGAATGCGCCTGTTACAACGGAGCGGATTCGCGCTGTTTTACGTTTTTCGCTCAGTTTTGCATTTTCCTCAAAATCTGTGCCCATAATATTAATTATAAAACAGCTATCTGATAATGCATAATATATTGAATAATGTGTAAAAGTTTTGGCATCATAGATTAATGGGTACTTAAGAAAAAGGTTTGAAAGCAAAAAACAGAGGTGACTTTGGATTATTTTATGGCGTATAAAACATATTTAATCGTGTTTCAGAGTCAGCCATCTTCTTGGAAATAGGCTTAGTTAGCACAATTTTTTTTCATGGCCATTATATTCATGACTTTTCGCTAAAAACTGCTCAAATGAAGCATATTTAGCTCTTATCAGCCCCTTAAAGAGATAGAGAGAGACAGTAGTTTATAGTCATGTATAGAGTTTCAATATTGGCAGTTAGTTCAATAGTATTATATTACTCTATGATTCAATATAACTTTTTGAAGTGACCTATATGTTTTCGTTTGGGGGGTAATTTCGTACAAAGTGCAAACCTACGAAAATACAGCTAACCAAGGATTTTTTTGTGCCAATTTCAATACAAAATTTCCTTTCTAAAACTTCGAATCAGTCTTCAGCATCACCTAAAGACGACACACCTTAAACCAACCCCAAGTGTAGCCTCGAGCGGAATCACACACTCCATTTCACGGCATCACCGGTAACATGTAATATGACAAATAGCAGTCGCCCGGCTGCCAGCCTTTGTGCCGACCCGACCGACTATCGCTCTCTGATGTATTTGTAATGGAAACAAGACGGAAACTTATGGGGACGGAATGCTGAGATTGTTGGTTGATTGAACGAAACTCTTTTAAAATGAAAAAAGTTGAGTTTTGACTGAACTTGTTCATTATTATGACAAAAATTTGTTTTAGTTATGGTTTTAGTCTATAATTTCAAATTTTATCATATCTCTGCGGCATTATGGGGTAATTTTTAATCAGTTCATGAAAGCAAAATGCATATACACACTCATGATACTGAACAACTCACTACTTCGTACTTCGACCTATGTTAGGTAGAAAGGTTGTTCAGTGCCATGGGCAAATTGGCATCTTTCAGCCCCATTTCATCCTTTTTAATGCAAGCTGTAGAGGCAAGTATAGACATAATATTATTAATAATCAATCTTTATTTCAGTTATACCCACACCCATAGACATCAATGTAAAAATAGAAAAAAACGAAATACGTATACATACAGGGTGTCTACTCTTAAAGTCCGATATATCGAAACGATACTACTCGAAACATGCAAATGCAAAACTTCGTACCTTGACAATAGAGTAGAATATTGGTTGGATGCAGTTTGAAAATTCATCCAACCAATATTCTAGTCTATTGTCAAGGGACGAAGTTTTGCATTTGCATGTTTCGAATAGTATCGTTTCGATATATCGGACTTTGAGAGTAGACACCCAGACTCGCAGAATATTTTTGTCTTGGAATTAAATGCTTATTGGCGAGTTTAAGCTTTATTTATTGAACTTTTCAGGCTTATTTCGTCAACACGTGTATTGTGTATGCGTGGGTAAGTAACTTAGTAGCGACAAATTGTAACTGGCGAGTTGTAAATCTATCTTAAGTTATGCAAATATACCTATTGAACTATTTAAGCCTATTTCGTCCGCACGTGTAAGCGTGGGGAAGCATCCAACTATCGACTATTTCTTGTGGGTAATTGTTGTGGGAGGTCTGCCCACGCTACGTAAATAGACCCATATATGGATGATATTACAAAATGTCTACTAGGAATATTACCACACAATTTCTACCCGCTGGCAAAGTATAGGTAACGAAATTATATAAACTCGGACCCGTAACTACATAAGAACAGATTAAATCACTTAGCCTCCTTTTATCGCTCATAGGCAGATTTAGTCACTTCTTAACATCCCATGAAACGTCCTTTGCAGGACAGGGAGCTAAAACGTGAGGTAGGTAATAAGGACTATTCACGATAGTCACCACGCTTGTATGTAAGCGTTGCGGCTGTCGACCGCTGCTGTTAGTAACCGCAGTATGTATGATGGTACGATACACGGAAAGATGCTGCTACGCAGTCGCCTCTTACGACACCTGAGTAGAGATGGGTTGGTACTATTCTCTGCCGGCTCCACACAGGCGATCTAGGCACTTAGCTGCCTTTTATCACAAAAGAGCCGAATAAGTCACTTCATCATCATCATCATTATCATAACATCCCATAAAACGTCCACTACAGGACAGGGAGCCTCCAGAAATTCTAGCGTTTGCTGGAAATATGTAGAGGGGAAGAACCATAGTCACCTCGCTTGTTAGCGTTACGGCTGGCACCATGGACCGCGGTTGTAGGTGACCGCAGTAAGTAAGATGTAAATGAGGATGCTGCTGCCCATCCTCCAGTTTATAACCCTTAGTCCCCTCTTACGACACCCACGGGTTTGGAAGGGTTGGTACTATTCTTTGCCGGCACCAATAAGTCACTTAGTCACCTTTAATTACATAAGGGCAGATAAAGAAGACTTTTATGATTTTGGACACTTATCGATAACTCGCACTCTTAGCAGATAAGAACGTGGGCGAGAAATACCCCTTGATTTCACAAAAGTGGGCAACTTGGCCGCGGAAATTTACTATTAGTTAATCTGCGGCCGCGGACCAGATATTATTATAATATCGGGCGACATGTCCCCTAAACTGAAAACTCAAACTTGAGCATGGCCACCAGCGTTCTTCTGGCCAAGTTTCGTGACTAAGAAAATTTAAACATCCAGGAGTGTGTTATACCTGTTAGTATCATCATCATGACATCCCTAGAAACGTCCACTACAGGACTCCCTCCAAAACTCCAGCTTTTGCTGATACAATGTGGAGGGTATACTTCTCCTCCACATTGTATCAGCAAAAGCTGGACTGAGTACCATAGTCACCATGCTTGTTAGCGTTACGGGTTGCCCCATGGACCGCGGTTGTTGGTGACCGCAGAATGTAAGATGGTAAGACTCATAGAAGGATGCTATCCATCCTTTTGTTCACCTGTTAGTAAGACTTTATTGTGATAACTTTTCTCCATATATTTTTTTTCTAAGGCCGTTTATAAAAAAACATTTCAAACCAGGACCCCATACGTCATATTTTAACGTTGCCTTTGTTTATTATTTCACATTTGGTAGCCGAGGTCATATTTCTCGTATTCCTGCAGTGCGATACTCTTGGCGTTGCGCCACACGAACCCGAAAGATATCTGCACCACGCTAGATCGACAGCTGAAAAGATATAATAAAAGCACTTTTAGCTTGAAAACTGAAATATAAAGGGGTTTCATATTTGAGTAGAATATTGAATAGGTTGAAAACTGCCATCATTTCTTAACCCAGATATGCAATTATTGGTAAACTAATCATTAGTTTACGTGGTTTTTTTTGTCACATGTCCTCTCACAAGATGGTGGGCCACGTAATGGTAAGTGGTCATTACCGCCCAGAACACTTATAGTCTCACTAGCTGTTGCACGTGGCTTCGCTCGCGTGGTTTGCGTATTTATGTTGTTACCGGTTTTCCGAAGCAATGAGATATTTTCCCGTCATTTCGGGGTAATTTTAAACTTAGGAAAAACGGGACTAACCCTGCGCAAATCAATGAGTACAATTCAAGATCCAGCTGAAGTTACTCATAAATTACTCAGAACAGATGAACTTAGCAGCAGTATTATGCCTTAAAGTTGTCACTTAACCTAACAAATGTAGAAGGAGAGATAAGAGACACCTTTATGTAATCTTTCAAAACAGAGCCAATTCACAGAAGTAATTGAGAATAACTAAAACCCTCTCCCCCTCCTCCCTCTCCCCCTGCCCCTCCCTCTCCCTCTCCCCTCCCTCCCCTTCACCCTCCCCCTTCCCCTCCTTCTCCCCCTGCCCCCTCCCTCTCTCCCTCTCTCTCCCCCTTCCCCTCCTTCTCCCCCTGCCCCCTCCCTCTCTCCCTCCCTCTCCCTCTCCCCCTTCCCCTCCTTCTCCCCCTCCCTCTTCCCCTCCCTCTCCCTGTACCTCTACCTCTATACCTATCTACCTCTCTACCTCTACCCTATCCCTGCTCCTATCCCTACCCCTAACGCCAATTTAACCGCTATCCCTAACATAGAAATGACACCCATATTGATTTTTAGACATTTCAAACCTATCACACCCCAACCCCAACCCCAGGGGATGATGGTATTTCACGTCCATCACGTTGGATTTCAAAATTGTTGTAGTTTTCGTAATCAGCGACCCGATAAACCATACAAACGACACCCATATTGAATTTTAGACATTCCAACCCTTTCGCACCTCAACCCCATCCCCAGGGGATGATGATATTTCACGTCCACCACGTTGGATTTCAAAGTTGTTGTAGCTTTCGTAATCAGCGACCCGATAAACTATACAAACGACACCCATATTGATTTTTATACATTTCAAACCTATCCCACCCCGATTCCATCCCCAGGGGGATGATGGTATTTCACGTCCACCACGTTGGATTTCAAAATTGTAGTAGTTTTCGTAATCAGCGACCCGAAATACCATACAAACGATACCCATATTTGTTTTTAGACTTTTTCACCCCGTTTCCCCCTTTCAGGGGTTGAATTCTGAAAAAACCTTAAACATGTGTTTACTCATCTATTAAAAGGAGTACTCCTGTGAAGTTTCGAACAAAATAGTTTAACTAATCTTGTTTCCCATACAAAATTTCAACCCCTTTTTCACCGCCTTAGGGGTTGAATTTTCAAAAATTCTAGGTTACGTAATTGTTTATTTCTAATCGTTAACCTAAAAACAAAGTTTCAAGCTTCTAGCTCTTAAAATGACGGACTTCCATACAAACTTTTAACCCCTTTTTCACCCCTTTAGGCGGCGAATTTTCAAAAATTCTTTCTTAGCGGATGCTTACGTCACTAAAATTATTTTTTTTCCAAATTTCAGCTAAATCCGTTTAGTAGTTTCGGCTGTGCGTTTATAGATCAGTCAGTCAGGTTTGCCTTTTATATATTTAGACTAGATAATAATTAATATATAGATTAGTGGCATATTAGACACTAATATGACAGCAAGCCTCGATGCCCAACCTGAGAACTAAGAGGTACGTCTCATTTGCTGGTAATGGCTCTCTTACTCTACTAACTTAAACTCAGCAGTGCAAAAACTGCTGCTTTACTGCAGAAATAAACAAGGGGTGGTCTTTCCCCGGACGGACTTTGCACCAAAGCCCTACCACCCTGTCCATAACTTTACCAAATTACATCATCAGGTGGAGATCCACTATAGCTAGTGGTACCACCGACCGACTATAAGTGATGGCCTGCTTTAACATTTGACTACTACTTGACTACTTATAAATAAATAAATAAAAATTCATTTAATAAACATACCAAGATGTTACAGTAGGTGCACAGATGAAATAATTGGGTGGGTATTTCATAACAATCACTTATATTAACATTACTTAACATAAACACCTATGGTTGAATAGTTATTTTAAAAGGAACTACCATAATTAATTAATTTTACATCGATCTCTGCACTAAGCAACGCTTGTATCGCAGAGACCTTCACACATTTAATAACAACAATAATTCAATTCGGCCGGACACTTTAGAATTTAGTAAGAGGGTAAGAGCAGAACAAAAATGTAATAACTATAGACTGGGAAAAAGAGTAACCGCTATGGGACTAAGTATAAGATGAGACAATTGTATTGGTAGCATGCATGCAAAAAAAAAAGGAACAACAATTACTTATAGTCATAATTTATGATACAAATCTGTAGTGATTTCTCATCACGAAGCGTCAGACCTGGGATCCTTAATGTATCTTTTCCGAGGTGTTATAAACTCTTTAATTCGAAAACCCCAACTGATTTTTATTAAAATAAATCCATTCCCTTAAAAAAATATTAAAAAAAGTTTTTTTTCTAGATGTTGTTATTTTAAAGTTTCATCTTCGTTCTAGTTTCTTCGTTGTTCTAGTCCGCGCACTTCGCGCCCGCCACGTACACTTCCCTCCCCTCCTCACCGCTCATGATCCGCGTGGCGCCGTGCCGCCAGCGCGCGTATCCACAGAAATATTTAGAATAGAAGCGGTAAAAATTTAAATAATAAAAATTACCCCTATCAAAAACTCGATTCTGAACAAACTATTTTTTCAATTTCGCTTATTCCGTTAACACGTTGTATTTGTGATTTCTTTTTTCATTGTTGCTTGTGATAAGTTGTTTCTTTTCAAAAACAAACATTCTTTTTTGAATATTGTGTGAATAAATTTACACCATGTATGAATCAAGTTTACATCTATTCCAAAGATTTTATTGTTTTCATACCGTATTCCAGAGAGATTCTTTTCGGACAGCAAGAATTTTATGACTGGCTTAGTACGTGTTATGAGTTATGTATGATTCTGTTGCGAGTGAAATACAGCTGCAAGGTCAGAAAGTAAGTAAGTATAGTATTATCTTGTTTTGCCCGCGACTTCGTTTGTACGTAATTTACCTATAGGTGAATTTTGTTCAAGAAAGACTTAAAGCTGACCTGAATTAATATACTCTAAATGTAATAAAATAAGGCCTTTTTTGTCAGAAAACAAATTTTTGTATGTTATTTTTTTTTTAATATTATTTAACTTCATGCACAAAGGTACATAGGCGGACTCACTCAAAACAAAAAATTAATAACTTTTCCAAGGAAGCATTATAGGTCAAAATATTAAAAATTTCCCATAAAAACTTCATAAGCTGATAAGGTATTTTGGAGGCGTACCTATAATATTTTTTCATATATCGACCTGTTCTTTTAGGAAAATTAGGTACCTACTAAAATTTCAGTACTTCGTATAAAATATCCTATTGTATATTGGTTACACCCACTTATACTTGGTTGCGAAAAATAAATTGTTATAATAATATCTCCGGTTCCTATTATTACAGTAAAATAAAATACAAGGTGTTAGGTAAATAACGCAAAACCTCTCGGGTGGTAGCTCTGGACATGAAACTGAACAACTTTAGTTCTACGACTTTTGAAAATTAGGAAAAAAAATTTTTGCTTCAAATCGACCTGCTGACCGAGCCAATTTGTACGAGTATGAATGAGCAAAATTTTTTTTTGGAATTTCCAAAAGTCTTAGAACAAAAGTTATTCAGTTTCAATTGCAGAGCTACCACCCCAGAGGTTTTGCGTTATTTACCTAACACCCTGTTTATAATCATTCTTCATATTCAGGGTGTATGGGACAGGTCGGCAAATACTGAAAGGGCAACTTTCAGTAAATAAAACTTTCCGAAAATGTAAAAAAATCGGCCTCACCATACAAAATTGGAAACCTGATTGGGAAATTTGTATCGAGAAGTCGATTTTTTTTTCGTTACGTTGACTGATCATGCCCTTTCAGTATTTGCCAACCTGTCCCTTACATACCCGAAAGGAAAAATCGCTTAAGCGTCATTATGGGCAAATTGAGATATTTGGAATCAACAGATTTTTACGAGTCGCGATGTATGTATCTAGGTTTTAAAGCTATCGCGATGTATATTTTCATGGTTGGGAGTTATTTGTTTAAATTCAACTAGATGCCTTAAGTTCAAAATAAATGTTACCTCTGTATTTTTAGTTTTAAGCATAGAATGCAATTTCGTCGTCGTTTCGTGTGTTCTGCCCAGTAGTGGACATTTCATGGGATGTAATTTATTTAGCGCGATACTTATTATAACGGAATAAACTACAACTTAAACTCTTTGCAAAATTACTGACCTGTACAGTAGTGGTGATGTTTTTTTTTATGATGTTTGCAACTGTAAACAGTTTACGAAATTGAGATGAAAAACAAGCACAAATAAAGTAAAACGATCTTAATTACCTACTAAAAAATATAAGAGAATTTAATTTGGTTAAGGTCTTGTGACGTAAGACGTAACAGACTTCTTAGCAGAAACCACAGAACCATTAAAAATATCAAAATCATTTCTAATAGCATTTTAGACAGTGCACATGAGATGCAATTGACTATATTGACCTAGGTTTGTTTTACAGGAAAGGGGTACGATGTTCATATAATTGATGCACACTACTACCAAGACGAGGTATAGTGAAATTAAGCTGTCGCAGAAAGTCACTCCTAATGAAGTCACTTCTAATGAAGTCACTTCTAATAAAGTAACTTTTTATGAAGTCACTTCCAATAAAGTTACTTCTTATGAAGTCACTTCCAATAAAGTTACTTCTTATGAAGTCACTTCCAATAAAGTTACTTCTTATGAAGTCACTTCTAATAAAGTCACTTCTAATAAAGTAACTTTTACGTGCAGTCACGGATTAAATAATAGTAAACTGACGTTAAGTACAGTAGGAACCAAAATGCCCAGGTCAAACCATCTATAAAATTATGCTTTCCTATGACTATGTAATCTTTACCAACATTTTGGAATTTTGTCTATTTTATTTAGTTGCAAGAACCTCGAATGTTTTAATATGAAGTTATTTGCGTCCAAGCACGTGTCACACCGAAAGAATGTTAACACTGTGCTCATAAAATGCATATCGTAAGTGAAACTCTATGGACCGTGAAAGGCTTTGAGATTTTATTCACGAGATCCGATAGCTTCGGGTCGCTAGGGATGTAGCAGTACAGTAGATAAGATTTACTGGATGTGCGCCAGTAATAAGTTACGAGTAATAGAGCTATTTAAGGGATCTTGGTTAGACTCTATGTCACTCTTTTATTAAAATTCCCCTCTCAAGTACCACGCGTTTTTGCTTGTGTTCTGGAGGGAGCTCCCTGTCCTGCAGTGGACGTCTCATGGGATGTTACTACATATGGACCATGAAGGGACTACATAGGACTATGAAGGGCTTTGAAATTTAATTTACGATAGCTTCAGGTAAAGGAAATAAGATTTGCATGTCCTCCAGTTATAAGTGTAGAGCTTTTGAAGGTGGTAGGGCTTTTGTGCAAAGTCCGTCTAAGGAAATACCACCTCTTTGCCTATTTCTGCTGTAAAATAGCAGTGTTGGCACAGCTGTGTTTCAGTTTGAAGGGCAAGGGAGACAGCAAAATTATGAGACGCACCATCTTAGTTCTCAGGGTGGGCAACGTGCTTTGCTGACTTATTAGTGGCTAGTTATGCCACTAATAAGACAGCGGGCTCTATGGACAGTGTTGACAACTTTCATCGGGTGGCCCGCCTGCTCGTTTGTTCTCTTTTCACATAAAAAAAATATTTAAGGGACCCATTGATGTGGTTGATAGTGATGGGGTACGAGTTCGATCCCCGCCTAGGGCAAACATTTGGGAGATTAACAGTGTTTGTTCTGTGATTGAGTGTTATTTATCTGTTTATGTATGTAGTATCTGGTCGACCGAGTTTCGCTCTATAATAGTCGCCTCAACATTAAAATATCATCGGGTGAGCAAGCTATGCTTCTTGCTAACAGATGCCGCTGTTGGTTTCTGTCTAAAACGCAGTAATTTTTTAAAAATGCTTAAAAACACGAGAAAAACGATTTTTTCCAGATATGAGACCTAGCTAGATCGATTTTTCGTCCCCAAAAACCCCCGGATACTCGTACTACATTTCATCAAAATCGTTAGAGCCGTTTTCGAGAAACCGATTAGAAATATATATACATATATATATACAAATATTGCTCGTTTAATAGTATAGGATATCAGTCTCAGATACCCATAATACAGGCCTTGCCTTGTTTGGATCAGATGACATTGTGTGAAATGTTTATTTATTTATGTACTTTCCCAATAAAGCATGAGTGAAATTATGACAAAAAAATTGAACGAATTTTACAATAATATATCTTAATCTATACTGGCGTCAATAAGAGCCTTGATCGATTTACCAATCGTAAAGCGTAGCGTATGGACATTGGACTTTTTAACGTTCTTATTTCAATAGATGTACGGGCTAGTTTCGCACTGCGAGTGTCAAGCTTGCCCTGTCGTTGACTATAGCAGTGCAAGTGATATAAAATGTTACTGTATGAACATAATAACAATTGAACCATAGAATACTTCGGCATCGTTCTGCTATGTAGTATGCCTTAGCTCTTACACTTTGATCCAAAATGTCAAAATGACTGTTACATTTTCTCCAATTGCATTTTGATCTGCTCGGAGAAAAAAATATTGTACGTACAGTCGAGAGCAGGTTAAGCTTGACTCTCGCAGCGTGACTTTAGTTCCTATTGCTGTTGGAGTAAGAACGGTACAAAGTCCAATGTGTTACGCTTGTCGTACTCTTGACTGTACATACGTCCTTTTAGTGGTCACATTCTTTCGTTTCCAGCATCTGTAAGCTATTGTACCCGGAACCTGCCGCCGGTGACTTCGCATATTTATGAGTGTGTTTGATGTATCGAGATTGTAGATCGCCACGGTCGCTTGCACACTCAACTTGCGTACATCCGATATTCTTCACGATAAATTCAAGACGCAGTACTCGAACATGAAGGAATAATCGCTGATTTAAAGTGTAATAAAAGTAAATTGCGTGAAATTATGACTTCATAATGACAAGATGATGTGTGCTTGAGCAAAACTTAAGATAGAGTCTGGCCAACGAAAGCTGTCCATACAAAAAAGCGGGAAATTTGAATATAACAATTTTTAAACGCTGAAAATTTTTGTTGGTTTTCAAGACTACAAGTTACTACCTGAAAACCAACTAAAAGTATCAAATTGTTATTTTGCAGTATTTTCAGGGTTTAAAACTTGTTATGTCTAAATTTCCCGCGGTTTTGTATGGACAGCTTTCGTTAGCCAGACTACCTGGGTGATAAATACACGGAGGGTTTAAACTTTCCTAAAAATTTAAATCATTCGAATTTTTTATCTAATGGATAAAAGAATAATCACAGTTCCTTTTATAAATATCCTCTGAATTTAAACATGTATAGATTTCGATTAGGTTTGCCCCATAGTAAACAAAGTGTTAAAGCTGTATTCTAGAAACCAATTTTTTTAAATTGCACTGCTTGTATGTTTCTAAAAACATTCTTGAAATTATTAAAATAAAAATGTGAAACAAATATCCCGCATTTTATTTGAAGTAAAACGAATGTGGATTTAATTTTGCCGAATACGGATGATATATTAATTACCTGAAAACCCTAGAGTATTTCCACAAACAATACGAACCAAAGTAAACAAACGGGAAAACAACACCGTCCATGGCAATTTGCAGAACATAACAACGAAATTAACAGCGTTGAAAGTTCGGAAACAAATTCGCGGAGAACTAGCAACTAGTTTTATCTGGTGTAAACTGGAATTAAGTTTCGGGAGTTGGCAACTCCGCATCAGGAGTCGAATGAGCCCAATTTGTAGACGCTCTGAAGATAGCTCGAGATGCAAAGTTTCAAGTTTTACGTCAAGAGCGTGGAGATAAGTTCAAGTGCAAGTATAACTGATGCAAAACAAAAGGGAGTCACGGTTTTAATTTTTTAAGAAACTTCTACCACAGCTCAAAGTTAATTATTTTAGCGGAGGAAAAAGCATAATCTACAGCCTGTCTACTCCTGTAAATTTTCGTGCTTGCCAGTCTTTTATTTATCTACAAAGACGAGTGCGCCCATGAGCTTATTCTCCTTACACGCAAAGCAAAATTATTTTGCGTTTAAAAAAGAAGTAAAATAAGCATTATTTTTTTTTTATCGGACTACTAGGTACGGAGATAACCTCTTTTTTGTTTGTCGTCTTTTTTTGCTCCATCGTTTGTCGTTTTATTGGGTAACATGTTGTTACATTACTATTTTCTAACTAGCCTATAATAGGTCCCACTGCTGGGCAAAGGCCTCCCCTCTATTGTGCCATTCCTCCCTGCTTTGAGCCTCCAACTGCCAGTCTGTCAGAAAGCTGTCTAGGTCATCGCGGCAGTTCTGGCACCCATTCCGTGGCTACTCTAGCCCACCTATCCGGATGCATGCGACAGACATGACCTGCCTTGCCCGGTTACAATACTCATAACAAAATTTAAAAAAGAGCTAAAGTTAATCTACAGAAGTGAAATCATCCACAAATTTATGGATGTAGTGAGTATGTATTGATGTATCCTTATTCGATTATCAGCGAAACTCCTTCATTTAATCCAGTTACAAACATTACCATTGCTTTCGAAGTTAGGAGTGTCCTCAAGTAAGTAAATTATTGTTTGTTTTGTTTGTTGTAGGACGAACTCCAAAACTACTTTGTGTAGGGACATAATCTATTTGCACGAAGGTAGTGTGGATCCCTGGGTTATATTTCTTCTATGTTACAAATGAGCAAGCGAGCAGGTAGGCCACCTGATGGTAAGTGGTCACCACCGCCTATAGCACCCACTGTCTTATTAATCCTATTTTTTGACACGAATAAGACAGCAAAGTGCGTTGCTCTCTTTAAGAACTAAGGTGGTATGTCTCATGTGCCGTTAATTTTACTGGCTTCCTAACCCTTCAAACCGAAACACAGCAGTGCAAACACTGCTGCTTTACGGCAGAAAAAGGCAAGGGAGTGGTACTCGTACTTCCTCAGACGGACTTTCCACAAAAGCCCTACCACCTCAAAATGATCTGACCTTCAGCCCTAATGACAAAGATGAGAACCAAGATGGTATAGTCAACGACAGGTCAAGCTTAACACCCGCAGTGTGACTCTAGCACATACGTCTATTGAAATCAGAACGTTACAAAGTCCAATGTGTCGATCTTAACGTGCTTTGATATACATTCAATATTCGTTATACAAAAGAGGGCTATAAGAGCAATTTATTGTCTGAAGACTCGTGATTCTCTGAAAGAACTGTTCAAGGAAATCAACATAATGACAGTGCCATGCCAGTATATCTATGAAAATATTATGTACGCTAGAAAGAACATTCATCAATTACCTAAAATTTGTGACTGGCATAATTTTAATACTAGAAATAAGCACAAAATTGATCAACCATATACTAGATTAACTAAAGTCAATACATCTTTCGTTGGTCTTTGTGTACGATACTACAACAAAATACCTGACAATATGGTGCAATTACCTGAGAGAAAGTTTAAAGAATGTGTAAAGCAAACGTTATGTAAAAAGCTTACTATAGATTAGATGACTATATGAATGACAAGGAGGTATGGTGCTCTGATATTCCAGCGAAACACAAGAAACACATTGTAAAAAGCCGACTCTTAAAGTAGGCTGTGCTGCAGTGGTTTCTTGCCGTTTCTTTTACGCTGCCATAGCACGATCCGAAACGGCGTAGACTCGCTCTATTTGCATTGTATTCTGCATGACATTCAATAAGTATTCTGTAAAGAATCTACATTAAATAAATGATCAGAATCTGAATCTTGAATGTACAAGCTTACCAAGAACCAGCCTTTTAATTTGCGATTTATATCATAATATCCCATAAAAATTTCTACTACAGTACAGGGAGCTCCCTCCAGAATTCTAGCTTTTTCTGGAAAAACGATTCGAATTATTCATGTCAACGTATGATCGTGAATATCATTGGTTTATCGGAGAATGTAAACTATTGAAAAATTGTAACAATACAATTAATTGTAATTGTAACGTTACATACCGAATTCGCTTCGGGCACTCGCCGGATGCTCCCACAGCACACTTGCTTCTGAACCTAACCTAGGTTCTGTTGTGACCAGAAGTAAGTTTTGCTGAAGAAGCAAGTTTTGCTTTACCTAACAGATAGATTATATTTTATCCATAAATGAAGATGATGATGTTCAGAATTGTATGGTGACATATACACTCGGGAATACAGTAGCAGGCAAGGAATTCCACTTCTTAACTCTTTTGTATAGGATAAGTTTTTTTTGTGTAGCATAATTAAACATTTCACTCACCTGACGGTAATTGACGATTATTAGGACGATGTAACGTGCCTACCTATGAGATGCCTGATCACTTTTTCCTTGAAAAGATCCAGATCTTGTTCGGAGAAAAAATCGACAGGGTGGGAATTCTCTGCCTTCGTCTGTGATCCCGAGTTCATACAACCCGAATCTATTCAAGTCGCGAGTGAATAGGCTTCTTCTGGGCAAGCTCGTTCCATCGTCGACCTCATCTCTGTCACAGTCTCTGTCTTCAAGACTAGATCGAGGTCAAGAGAAAGCCCATTGTCAATAAAAAAAAAAATCCAATCTTCATCTATGTTCTTCATGGATCTATATCTGAAATAAATTATTTGATTTGATTTCATTTAGCTGTGCCAATGTGTGAAATATCAACAAGGTATAGGTGACATATTGCGGTGTATCTGGAGTCCCGATAAAGAGTTATTCGATCAATTCTTTCTTTCAAGTGAGGGCGATGTCGGAGTAAGCTCATGGAGCTTTTGGACACATTCACCGGAGTATAATTAAGAAAAGAAAGACTGGCACGTAACTTTTAAGGAGTCGGTCACAGGATATTGAGCTTGGTTTTCACCAATTTTTTTTTCATCAATAAGTTAGCTTGCTGGCTCTGCTTTTTCCCTCTGCGTTCTATCAAATACGTAAGTAGTCTTTTTTAAACGGGTCCTATTTAACCGACTTCATGTAGCGCTAGAATCGTGATTTCATTATATTGCTTAGCTGTTTCCATCAAAGAATAATGACATATAGTTGAGAGGTGAAAACACTAAAACTACCCAATTTGAAAAGAACTTTGAATGCATTACAAAGTCGTGAATAATGCAAACTGAGGCCGTGTCAACGAGCGACAGCCTTAGACTTAGAGATGAGACGGCTATGCGAGTCAATATAATACAGAATATATTATACTAACTGGTAAAAACTGGTAAATGGTATCGCATTTGTTATTTCAGATTTGCAGTATTTGTGTTCCTGTTGTGTTTGTTGTGTTTTTTTTTCTCCAACATAATTTGTCAAAAATTTGCAAAAGAGGATCAATCTGTCTTTCTGTTCCTAATAACTCATATGAAGATTTATTCACATTGATTAATACTGAATTCAGTAAAATTTTCACTATTAGAAAAAAGCAAATTATTGTAAAATTCAAATTCAGTGACTGGGCTACCGCTGGTATTCGCAAAAGTAGAGAGAGACTTTTTGAATTATATGAGCTAAGAAATTATTCAAATGACGACAATTTCATTGAATATGTCAAAAAATATTCAAAACTGTTTAAATTAGTTTGTTCAAAAGCAAAGTCATTTTTTCTTCGGAAAAAAATACAGTCTGCTGATAACAAAATTAAGGCTGTATGGAATGTTATAAACAGTGAAACTGGAAAAGTGAAACCGCGTGACAATCAAATCACACTTCATACAAATCGCGGAACTATTAGTTCAAACGTAGAAGTGGCTCAAGAATTCGAAACCTTTTTTACTAATATTCCTTTGAAAACAACAGAGTCACTCAATTCTTCATCTTCACTTGCTAGCGATTTACTTCAAAAGAATGTGGACGCCTGCGAAACTGAATTTGGGTTCAATCATGTCACCCCTAACGAAATTATTAAAGCCTTTAAAAGTATTAAAATGAAAACTACTGAGGACCTATGGGGAATGTCAGTAAAAGTCTGTAGTGCGATCATTGATACTATATCTCCATATTTAGCTGTTATATTCAATGATTGTGTCGATCATGGTACATTTCCTGACTTAATGAAAAAAAGTAAAGTAGTTCCATTATTCAAAGCTGGTGACAAAAAGGATCCCAGTAATTTTAGACCAATATCAGTCTTACCTGTACTTAGTAAAATTTTTGAGAAGGTCATACTCAATCAAATGCTTTCACACTTCAATAGAAATAACTTACTACATGACCATCAATTTGGTTTCACGAAAGGGCGCAGTACAACGGATGCCGGGACTGCACTTTTAAAATATATCTTTTGCGCGTGGGAAAAATCTGAAGATGCTATTGGTATCTTCTGTGATCTATCCAAGGCATTTGATTGCGTAGATCATAGCACATTGTTGCTAAAACTTGAACATTACGGTGTTAAGAATAATTCACTTAAACTACTTAGGTCATATTTGGAAAACAGGATTCAAAAGGTACAAGTAAACAGGACGAAATCACTGGGATCTGTTGTCAAAATTGGCGTACCTCAAGGGTCCATATTAGGGCCATTTTTATTCCTTATTTATATTAATGACCTTCCTTCTGTGGTGAAGAATCTGTCAAAGATTGTGTTATTTGCTGATGATACTTCATTAATATTCAATGTAAGTAGGAAATCACAAAATTATAACGAAGTCAACGATGCACTTGGACAGATTCATGCATGGTTTACTGTTAACAATCTAGTCCTAAACGCCAAAAAAACTAAATGTATTAAATTTGCACTACCAAATGTAAGGTCTACTTCACATAACATAGTATTGAATAATGAGCCATTAGATTTTGTAAATAGTGCAGTTTTCTTAGGGTTAACACTAGACTCTAAACTTCAATGGGGCCCTCATATAACGGCTCTTTCTGGTCGATTGAGCTCGGCTGCATATGCTGTTAGAAAAATCAGACAACTTACTGATGTAGCTACTGCAAGGCTGGTTTACTTTAGCTACTTCCATAGCATTATGTCTTATGGCATACTGCTTTGGGGCCGAGCAGCTGATATACATTCAATATTCGTTTTACAAAAGAGGGCTATAAGAGCAATTTATTGCCTGAAGACTCGTGATTCCCTGAGAGAACTGTTCAAGGAAATCAACATTATGACAGTGCCATGCCAGTATATCTATGAAAATATAATGTATGCTAGAAAGAACATTCATCAATTACCAAAAATTTGTGACAGGCATAATTTTAATACTAGAAATAAGCATAAAATTGATCAACCATATACTAGATTAACTAAAGTCAATACATCTTTCGTTGGTCTGTGTATACGATACTACAACAAAATACCTGACAATATAGTGCAATTACCTGAGAGAAAGTTTAAAGAATGTGTAAAGCAAACGTTATGTAAAAAAGCTTACTATAGATTGGATGACTATATGAATGACAAAGAGGTATGGTGCTCTGATATTCCAGCGAAACACAAGAAACACATTGTAAAAAGCCGACTCTTAAAGTAGGCCGTGCTGCAGTGGTTTCTTGCCGTTTCTTTTACGCTGCCATAGCACGATCCGAAACGGCGTAGACTCGCTCTATTTGCATTGTATTCTGCATGACATTCAATAAGTATTCTGTAAAGAATCTACATTGAATAAAATTATCTGAATCTGAATCTGAATCTTTTGTTGGTAAACAAATAATTAAGCAATACGGTCTTCAACCAAGTGATAATGGACTACATAATACAAACTGTGGTTAAAAAGTGGTTACATAAAAAAAAAGCTTTTGAGCGTGGCTTCGTCTGGTTTATGTTACGCATATTATTATCCACCAATGGAATGGTGATTCAAATAATATATATACACTAAAATACTAAAAAAAGGAGTTTGGAAAATTTTTAGGCAAAATTTCGTATTTTTTATTACCTAAAAAGTAAAAACCTTATCAGGTGACCTGTCTGCTCGTCTGCCTATTACAAACCGCCACATCGATCTAGTTGTTCTAAAGTGATGACATTTAACCCCTCCTAAGTGTTTTATTGTCCTACATACAAAGCGTATCTGTTATGAAATCTTTTACTTTTCCATCTCCAGTCTCAAAGCAAGACCCGTACCTCCTTACTAGGAGTGGTAAATATAAAATACACAGTGGTGTTCTTGGCTCACTCACAGCCTGTGAAAACATATCATTGCTTGCTGAGAGAGATTCAAATTGTGAAGACCAGCTTCGATTTAAGGTTTTTATATATTCGTGTTTGGACCTACGGTTTTAAGGGAAACTAATTCAGTTATATGGGCCAAATAAGTAACATAATAAAGAGGTTCGCACCGCAGGAAGCACCCTCTATAATGTCGTATCTGTTTTGAACTGTCATCCACCTATGAAATCTGTTAAGTACATTCCCCCCTCTAGTGAAGTAAGACCCGTACCGCCTTACTATGAGTGATACACGGATTCTTAGGGGAACTAATTAACTTTTATGGGCCAAGTAAGTAACATAATAAAGAGGTTCGCACCACATCAAGTAGCCCCATCTATGATATCGTATCTGTTATTAAACTGTTATGTATCTTTGAAATCTGTTAAGTACATTCCCACCTCTAGTAAAGTAAGACCTGTACCGCCTTACTATGAGTGGTACGGTCAACCGCACGTCGGTAGAAACTTTTTCAACTCTATTACCACGCCATATCTTTTTTTATCTTGACATTTAATTTTTATTTAATTATTCAATACTTTTCAGTATCGTTTATTTTATTAGTTAATTTGACATTTTATATTTATTTTGACATTGAATATTTTTATTATGACTATAAGATGATTTTGTATTTGCCGCCTTTTGACATGTTTGTATTTCTTTATTGATTATTTTTTGTTTTTATATTATTTGACGATCATATTATTCATTGACATCTGAACAATTTATGTAATTTTGAATTTGATAGTATGAAATAAATAAATCTAATCTAATCTAATCATAAAGTCCAAAACTGTTTTTACTGACGTGCTGTTGAGTGTACACGGAGGTACACCAGTGGTGTTCTTTGGCTCACTCGCGGCCGGTGAGAACATATCGTTGCTTGCTAGGACAGATCCAATTTGTTGGGACGAGCCTCGAGGCGGGGCAATCAGACGGAGATGTATGGTCGGAGATGTGCCACCATCTTGTGCGGGAACTAGGAACTAAGATTGGGTGTGTTTAATTAAATAGGAAGACGGGAAATTGCATTAGACTTTTTGAAATTTTAACAAGACGGTCGAATCTCTTGAGTTCCGGGATAAATATGTACTAGCATGAAAAGTGAGTCAAGCTGGTCAAGCTCTTAGTCCTTACGACTATCTTCAAACAAATGTGGTAAATAGAACGTGTAATAAGCCATTTGGCGGATTCGAAAGTTCAAGATGCTATGCACGATCACTTTGTCGATACGATTAAGGTATCCTTCGTAGGTACATTGTATCCTCTTTACAATTCATCTTAACATCCCATGAAACTTCCACTACAGGACAGGGAGCTCCCTCCAGAATTCTAGCTTTTGCTGTAAAATGTAGAGGGGAAGTACCATAGTCACCTCGCTTGTTAGCGTTACGACTGGCACCATGGACCGCGGTTTTAGGTGACCGCAGTAAGTAAGATAGTATTATATTACTCTATGGTAAGATGTAAGATACAAAGGAGGATGCTGCTGCCCATCCTCCAGTTTATAACCTTTAGTCGCCTCTTACGACACCCACGGGTATGTATGGGTTGGTACTAGTCTTTGCCGGCACCACACGGGGTGTCTTTACTATTACAAAATCGTAAATCAATATTATCTGTACATTAAAGATATATTTTTTTAAATCATCGCAATATAGCATTTCGATGCTTCCGAATCCAAATCACAAATTTTTGGACATTTTCTGATTGTTAGTTTAAATGTTCGTTCAAGCATCATACAAAAACTATTAAACCGATTTCAATGAAACTGTTTTGTTTAAAAGCTTATAACTTTAGTTAAACTTTGGTACACATTTTATCTCACTGGAATAATGGGAACCAGAGATATAACAATTTTTCACAACCAATTAATTATAAGTGCGTGTATAGCATGCGCAGGATAAGATTGGCTGTGACGGTTTTTCATTTTCTGCGCATAGGTGAGAGCCAAAGAACGATTCGCTCGCCTCCCCCCACCTGCCGCGCTCACCCCCTCCAGAGTTATTTTGAACGACGTATAACCTTTTCAGGGTTATTGGTCAGTTAAGGTCGTACTTTCACAAGACTGCTTGGGCAGAGCTGGGACAGTCAAAATACTGTTTACAGTACTCGTGGATAAAGTCGTGGGAAAAAAATCGTAAGTTAAACAATACAGGTTTTATTTCTACCCTGACCGACTTTTAGTTTGGTCACAGATTAAATAATAGTAAACTAACGTTTGTTTGGTTTTTGAAAGTCTTTTACAGGTTGAACATAACATGTGGCTAGGGTTTGAAGTAACCCAATATAAGTACGTACATATTTCATCATAGTTATTCCACTGTATACATCTCGAATAACAATGTAGT
Source organism: Athrips mouffetella (assembly GCA_947532105.1). Classification (NCBI taxonomy): domain Eukaryota; kingdom Metazoa; phylum Arthropoda; class Insecta; order Lepidoptera; family Gelechiidae; genus Athrips; species Athrips mouffetella. The sequence continues at coordinate 33,388,639 of OX383957.1, read as the reverse complement.
ACAGACGAGAATCAACACCGAATTAGCGAAATATCAACAGCTAATAAGAGTAATAAGCAAGTCATACTTCATCAGAACCATATTTGTCAATCCGCCAACATGCAGAGGTCATTGGGGCGGTATATTTGGATACCTTTATTACATTAATTCTTCATTTGAAGTTACAAAACTTATAGCTAAACTTAAGCACCAATATTTTGCTTGCATTTAAAAAGACAATACCTGCATTGGCACTCTTTCCTGACATAAAATAGTAAAAAAATAGAACAGCACAGCTCAATTCATCATAATATCCTATGGCATACCATATCATAATTCAGATTCAGATAATTTTATTCAATGTAGATTCTTTACAGAATACTTATTGAATGTCATGCAGAATACAATGCAAATAGAGCGAGTCTACGCCGTTTCGGATCGTGCTATGGCAGCGTAAAAGAAACGGCAAGAAACCACTGCAGCACGGCCTACTTTAAGAGTCGGCTTTTTACAATGTGTTTCTTGTGTTTCGCTGGAATACTAGCTGTTCACTATAGGACAGCGAGACCCCTCCAGAATTCTAGCTTTTGCTGAAAAAAGTGGAGGGAAGTACCATAGTCACCTCGCTTGTCAGCGTTACGGCTGGCACCATGGATCGCGGTTGTAGGTGACGGATGCTGCTGCCCAACCTCCAGTTTCAAACCTTTAGTCGCCTCTTACGAGACCCACGGATATGTATGGGATGGTACTATTCTTCGTCAGCACCACACGGGACCAGCTTTCAACTAAACAACTTTAAATACAAAATATTAAGTTGTAACCGTGATCGTCACATTGGGACAAGAAGTGAAAAAGGTCCAAAAAAGGGGACAAAACTTTTAAACAAATTGGCATGTATCAGTTTCGCTCCGCCCGAGGCGTCATGTCCCCCGGGTCCTGCCCGGATAAAAGACTGAATCTTACCCGTACCAGATTGAACCGGTTTCAGAGGCCGATAGTTCCCAAACCGGGTAAAGTTCGTAAAGTTAAACTTATGGAAATATTATTGGAATAACAAACCAGAGCATTGTAAAAAAGGTAACAACGTATAAGATAATTTATTTGCCATAGATATGGTGAAATTGGTGTTACAATTTTAAAGTAAAACTATAAGAGTGGCATGCAAAATTCATAGTGAAAATAATTCACAATAAATAAGATAAAACAAAAAAAAACTCATTAAAAATAGCAATTACACAAAAGTGCATGTCGGCCCGACAGCTAACAAGAAATCGAAATTATGGCCCACCTCAAAAAATAATTGAGCAGCCATGATCTAATCATTAGACCACTGAGGCTGCTGGGCAACAAACCGCTGATAAATCTAACAACAATGTTACAATCAATGACAAAAAGGTACGATGCCTTGATATTCCAGCGGAATACAAGTAAAAAGCCGACTTTCAAAGTAGACTGTGCTTCAGTGGTTTCATGCCGTTTCTTTTACGCTGCCGTAACACGATCCGAAACGGAGGGAGATTTGCTCTATTTGTAATGTGTTCTGCATGTTATGACTTTCTATACGTATTCTGTAAAGAATCCACATAAAATAATCAGAATCTGAAAAGCTATTGCTGTTGAAAATTCAATCAATAAAGAGATTAGACTACGGTTCTAACAGGCTAATTCAAAATTAAAACTGACCTATGTATGTTGTATATCAACCTTGTACATTCAAACATATTTAAAAGAGCGCGTGGGTTTTTATTGTCGCTTCTTTTTTTTCCCACAATGGCGCCACATTGTTTGTGAAGCGATGTAGTTTAGCTGACGTCATTAAGAGATTTTAATATCCAACAATGAATAAACGATTTTGATTTGATTTGATTTGAAACCTTTTTAAGTTCAACAAAGATTAGTAACTCCTAAGCTAAGCCTTCAGTTTCCAAGTAGTTCAAAGCTAATACTAAGTCAATCTGAGGTTAACTTCAGGGATTCTAGGAATTATCCATGCTATTCGTAAAGCTTATCCCCCAACGGTCGTACGGCGATTTGTTTAGAAGTTTTAAGTGAAAATTAATATTCTAAAGTTAGGTAACAATTTATGAGAAAATGTCAAATATCTCAGAGAGAATATCATCACTGCTAATTAATATTTCTTAGTTAGAGTTGGAATTATTTATTTTGTACTTTTAGCTGTTTAAAAGTATTTGAAGTGAAATTTTCGTAATAAAGTTATGGGAAGTTTAGCGTCTACAGTGTAAATAAAAAACCGGTCAAGTGCGAGTCGGACTCGCGCGCCGAGGGTTCCGATATACCTATAGTATTTTTGGAAGCAATAAAGTCCATTTTCAGGACCGCAAAACTAAATTTGTTTGTAAAGGTTTTTTGCAGATTTCTGAAAAACTGTGCAACTTAGAAAGATCGTTTTATTTTTGCTGTAAAGTTTACATAAACCTCTGTCAACTGTAATTAATTCTGATTTTCCCTTACTCAAACTTCGGAGATAAGGGGGGGGGAATGGTATTTTTTTTGACATTTTTCATCATAACTTGAAAACTAAGAAACTTAAAAAAATACAAAAATATATTTTAAAATGTACAAGTAAAGCCCTTTCATATGATACCCCACTCGACCTAGTAGCGACAATTTGAAATTTGGCCCCCCCTATTTTGGCCCCCTTTATATTAATAATCATACTTTTTTCAAAAAATTTTCATGTGCAATTAAGTTGGGCAACTATATTCTAAAACTATTCCAAATTTCAGCTCGATAGCGTAAGTGGTTGCTGAGATATAGAGGTGTGACAGACAGACGGACAGACAGACAGACAGAGCGGCACCATAAGGGTTCCTTTTTTTTACCATTTTGGTATCGGAACCCTAAAAATGTCACGATTATCATCGTAATAATACTTGCTTTGCAAATAACTGACCGTGTAAGGTTAGTTATTCTGCTACGACGGTAGCGCCATCTTGAATTTTGTGAAACTTGTGACGTTGCGCTCTGATTGGTGGATTCTTACCCGCCATATTAGTTTATCCCTTAGATTATTATAATACTAACGTATAAGTTTATCCCTACCTTGATCGTGTTATTTTCAAGCAGCTCCAAGCAGACCTTCGAAGAAGCATCACGTCTCAATAAGTCCCCAATAAAATGTTCTCAAGTCTGTTAAATGCCTAATAATAAAAGCTACAAAAATATGCAAAGCTCATGTCAGATTAGATAAGAAACGCTCATGGCTTTATGGTAATTGCTCTTTCTTTCCAATAACGAAAGTTAAGCAACGTTGGCCGTGGTCCGAACCTGGATGGGTGATCGCTAGTGGTACAACAACTAGAGTGTTCCCGTACTTCGGAAGACAGGTCATGAGCCAGTTGGCAGCTTCAAAACCCTGACAGCCAGATTGGTCACTACCCTGGCAAAATCTAAGGTTTTCCTTCTGGGTTGCAAAGGTATGTAAAGTATGTCATGATCGTAGCAGGTGGAGGACTGTGTTCTCTGCCTATCCCGATGGGAAAGAGGCGTGATGTTATGTATGTATGTATGTTGCGAAGGTTAAATGGCATTATCTCTATGTAAAAGTCAGTGCCTACGTCAAATCCTTGAGGTTAGGTAGCCGACTCCTATGCCTGTTATCTCTCATTGCGTATTTGGTCCCGTTCTGCAATAGAGAGCCCACTCATGTAGTTCCAATTTTAGTTCACTACTATCACACGGGACCGCTAGTGAGCAAGGGGTCATTTTGTTCCCAAGCAGTCCGCGTTCTTCTCCTTGTCAGAGAGAGTATAGTATTCTTTGACCGATTCTGTCAAGATTGCGCCATTTTACTAGCTTGTCAAATACGCTGTCAAATAGAGAAATCCTATCCTATTTTTCAGCTCACAGCTTAACTCTCTCGCACAGCACTTTATAGGAAAACCAGCCTTACTGTATATAGGCCCGTAGACAATTGGCTTTCTATAATCGTAAACGCCGATAGAATAGAATAAAAATGTATAAGATTGACGTAAGCTAACGAATTGTTGCGTGACAGCTTATGTCAATCCCATACATTTTCATTCTATTCTAATGGCAGTTGCGATTATAGAAAGCCACTTTTCTCGGTACCATGGGTCCATGGGAGGCTATGATACAGACTTGCACTAGTGTGTAAACTATGTTATGTCTTTAATATTTTTTCCACTATGTGCTTATTAATGTTTGTGATAATAAGTTGAAGTAGATAAGAAAATTGAAGTAGTCGTAAATGAGCCATATAATAGGCCATTTAATCAACTCTAACGCCAGGGTTTGTCAACTCGTTTGTTGTTCTTATAACCCACACGATATGAAAATGATCGGAGTCCTAGTATATTTATTGTTATTCCAAGTAAAAAGGAGTTAGTGGGTAGTTTATCTCGCGACTGAGTGCCGGAAATAGAGGCTAAGTGGGTCCGGAAACGAGGCGCGTTTCGTACGTTTCGTCGACAGACTGGCTGGACGCTCCTCGGCCATTTCTATGTTGAAGTGGACTTGATATTTTATAATATGCGGGCTTGCCAAAGTCACTCAGGTGAATTTCCATTAAAGCGTTTTACTACGAGTAACAAAATGCAACTCTAAGGGATGTGAATCTGCTCATAAAACTGAACACTTTGCAGTTAAGAAAAGATTTGGATACACATTTTTTCTCATAATACACACCCAGAAAAACTATCCTATCCTACTAGTCCTACTTCCTACTTCCTATCTTACTAATATTATAAACGCAAAAGTTTGTAAGTATGGATGGATGTATGTTTGTTACTCTTTCACTTAAAACCTACAGAATGGATTTTAATGAAACTGTACAATAATATAGGTTATACATCAGAATAACACATAGGCTACAATTTATAAACCTGCGCAGACGAAGTCGCGGGCACCAGTTAGTTTTATAAACAGCTCGTCAGAAATAACAACTTTTTAACACTTTTTACACAAATTTGAAGTTAAACCTCAGCGTCTTTGGTATTGGCACAGATTAACTAATAGTAAGCTGACGTAGATGGGTTGTCATCATCATCATATCGTGTGGGTTGCAAGGTCGATGACCGACCTCACAAACCCTGGTGTCAGAGTTGTTGAGCCGCCAAAGGCCTCTGACATGGCTCATTAACGACTACATCCGTAGATAGTAGTCGGGACCAACGGCTTTACGTGCCTTCCGAAGCACGGAATCATCTAACTTTTCGGACAATCAGGTGATTCATCCTGCAATGTCCTAACCAAACTGGGGAGGTCGCACAAAGAGATCTTTGTTTGACAGTGTCCCCACCGGGAATCGAACCCAGAACTTCCGGATCGAGAGCCGAGCGCTCTAACCACTACACCACGGAGGCTGTTGTAATACGGAATTTATTTTGAGGGTTGCGTAGTCAAACAGAAACCCTTATAGTTTCGCCTTGTCCGTCTGTCTGTCCTCGTCTTAGTTCAGATAATTTAGTATGGATATACATTTCATCCACGCCGAGAAAGTGGTATAATAAAATAGGGGAAAAAATTTGTTTTAGAGTACCTCCCCTTCATCATAACATCCCATGAAACGTCCACTACTGGACAGGGAGCTCCCTCCAGAATTCTAGCTTTTGTTGGAAAAAATGTGGAGGGGAAGTAACATAGTCACCTCGCTTGCTAGCGTTACGGGGGATTTTTTTTTCTACCCCATCGTGTGGTGAATTAATAGATAGGTCTTTTAAAAATAATGCGCATCTGCATATACCACTTTTAAAATTAAAAAGAAAACTATCACAGCTTTTTGAGGCTTCACAGGTTAGTGAGCTATAGCCGAAAAAATGTAAATAATAAAAATAGCAATAGAAATCAGCCGCTAGGACGTCGCTGAGCATTAAAGTTTATGTTATGAACGCTATGAAATAGGTACTAAATAAAAACCTACTTTGCGATAAAAAATTCCTAAAGAAACTGCGGAACCCTATCCGACTCTTTTGTCAACTCCGGAATGCTAATGTTGTCCTCTCTCACCATCAGGTAAGTGATGAGCCTAATAACATCCACTTCTAGACCTCCAAATTATAACAGTTTAGAAACAATGACGGAACCCTAGGTGTGCGAGTCAAATTCAAACTTAGCTGGTTTTTTAAAATTTGATCATAAAATATTTCTTATCTTTATCATATTTTATTGGTTTCATATACTGTAATAAATAAATGTCAATACCCAAATAGCACTAAATGATTAGTACTAAAAGCTTTTCGATCAAAATTTATGATCTTCTTCATTTCGCTAAAGTAGGTACCTGAAATCATAAAATCTGCGGAATATGAAATAAACCTCATTTTATGGCTATAGTTTTAGCGCTATGAAATCTTTAGTGGAAATTTTATAGCACCCTGCGAAGTTGGTTAATAAACGGAGGTAGTTTGATATTACTTTAGCCATTTGCTAATTTCAGCAATGGAGCGTTTGCAAATTATACAATACTTTGATTTAAATAATTTTATTAAAATCAAATAAAAAATCATTTATTCCTTGTTGGATATTAAAATCTCTCAAATGAGGTCAGCTAAACTACATTGCTTTACAAAAAAGGTGGCGCCATGGTGGAAAAAAAGAAGCGACAATAAAAACCCTAGCGCTCTTTTAAATATGTTTGAATGTAAAAGGTTGATATACAATAAACATAAGTCAGTTTTAATTTTGAATTAGCCTGTTAGAACCGTAGCCTAATCCCATGGATTATTCTTTTCTAGATAATCTGATATTTTATAATAACCCTTTTTATACAATTTCTGCTTGATAACAGTTTTGAATTTATCGAACGGTAAACTTTCAATATCAGTGGGTAACTTATTATAGAAGCGTATACATTGACCTTTATACGAGTATGTTTTACTAATTTTGTGAACACGGCTGACATGAGAAGCAAGTTGATTCTTGTTTCTTATGTTGACACCGTGCCTGTCACAATTTTTCTCAAAAGAATGTATATTCCGTTTAACATATATTAAATTCTCAAAAATGTATTGCGACACAAAAGGCAGAATGTTGATTTATTTAAATTTATTTCGAAGAGATTCTCTAGGCTTCATTTCATAAATTGCACGAACAGCTTGCATTTGTAGTATAAAAATGCTGTTTGCATCCGCAGCATGACCCCATAACAAAAGGCCATATGACATGAGACTATGGGAATAACTGAAGTAGACTAAAATCGTGGTGTCTACATCTGTCAGAGCTCTTATTTTTTTCACTGCGTATGCAGCAGAACTGTGTCTGTTCGACAATTTATTAATATGCGGTCCCCATTGTAATTTGTTGTTAACAATACTATTTTCACAGTTCGAAATAACAAAAAGAGATCATATCTGTTACTAAGGCCTCTATTCAATCATGCAAGCCGTGCTATACTTAATTGCATTTAGTATAGCACGGCTTGCATACTTGCAAATGTCGTCAATTTTTTTTTAAAATAGATTTATTCAGAAATTAAACTTAAGTCTAAACATTAACTTATTGGCAAACTGCAGGGCAGTTTGTTGGCAGATTATATCGCTCTCTGTATACAATCACATTTATTTTTAACAACACTTATTTCTATATTATAATCTCGCGATCAAGATATTATTACATGAAACTTACATGAAACAAAAACATAGGTAATTTAACCACTTAAAAATTTATAATAATATGTTTCGGTAAAAAAGTTTTATGTGATATTTTTCATAAAAAAATCTTTTACCTTTAACTTCAACGACTTTCTGCTAATCTTATTAGAAAATAGCTGATCCGGTAAGGTATTCAGCAGTTTCGGTACCATGTATTTGGCTGTACGCTCACCATAGTAATTAATTGCTTTATAATTACTATCTAAAAACTTCTTTACTGGTCTTCTACGAGTACTAGTCCTTTCTGACTTTTTGTACATATTAATATAGTCCTGGTAGTGTTCGATAGCCAGTATACATTTCACCTTATCATGTATAGGTAGGATATTAAATGTTTTAAACAACTTCTCATAATCTCCATTACATTTCTGTTTTGTTTTAGCACTAACGAGCATCTTAAGAAATCTAATTTGCAGGGACTTTATCTGATTGAGATAAGATTTAAAAGTTCTACCGTAAGCAATTAAACCATAGTCTATAAGAGACTCCACCAGAGCGAAATATACAACCCGCAATGTTTCCCTGTTTAGGATTTTTTTGAGGTGGAAGAATTTACTTAATACTATTCTTAATTTCTCACATAATTCATGTATGTGGGTCTTCCAACTCATTGTTCTATCAATGGTAATATATTTGTATGTATTAACAAATTCTAGCGGCTTACATCGGCAGTTAAATTTATCATTGTGGAGGCAATCGTAGTCATGCCCCACAATACGAGTATTATAAGAATAACGTTTTTTCACATTATGTGGAGACGACAGATGCATTGCTTTAGTTTTATTTATATTCAAAATTATTCCATTATCATGCGACCATTTAATTATACTTTCCAAATCTTCCTGAATTTTGCTCTCTATTTCTTTTTGGTCTACTCCTGCGAAGACAATGCTCGTGTCGTCAGTATACATGTAGGCATTACAGTGTTTGAGAACATTACACATGTTATTTACATGCATAATATACCCCAGTGGGCAGTAAATTGATCCTGTTGGGACACCGTATTTAATGTTAGCTCTGTTTCCTCTTAAATTTTGGATAACAGTTATCATACTTCTATCTTTGAGGTACTGCTGTAGCCACTGGCTGACAGGACCGCTGACGCCACACTCGAGCATGGCCTGCACTAGCAAGTCGTGCTCGAGTGTGTCGAAAGCTTTCCGAAAATCAATAAAAACCGCTATCACATGTCTTTTTTCATTTAACTGCTCGTAAACATAATCTGTAAAACATGCCAGAGTTGTAGCAGTACTTCTATTCTTCCTAAATCCATGCTGGTACTTCGACAGTAAGTTATGTTTTTCAAGAAAACCCGAAAGCTGTTGCACAATTACCTTTTCAGCAATTTTATTTATCACCGAAAGAATGGCTATCGGCCTATAGTTAGTATATTCCATGTGGCTACCTTGCTTATAAATTGGTCTTATCATGGCTACCTTTAAGTCATCGGGGTATAGACCTGTTTTGATACATAAGTTTACAAAATTAAGTTTCATCAAGCTTCAGGAAATAAGTATGAAATAGGTAATATAACAATAACATACAGGGTTTAAGGGAAGGTGTACCGAAAACTGAAACAGCAAGTTTAGTCAACGAAACTGAACAACTTATAAAAAAAAAAAAATTCTGGGAAAAAAAAAATTACCTCTCCATTCAAATTGCTCACTCTGGTCGAACAGTTTGTATGGAGAGGTCAAAACTTTTTTTTTTATCCCAGAAATGTCTGTTTGGAAAAGTTGTTCAGTTTGGTTGACTAAACGCGCCCTTGTAGTGTGGCTCGCCTCCACCCACCTTAGTATGTAAGTTATTAGTCAATAAACTACCATCAATCGAGACAGCTGTGTTTCTCTTCAACGTTCTCCCGGGTCCCCTCACCGCATGGCGACCCTACCAGTGCTGCCTTATACGGGCAGCGCTGTGCAACGCGAGTCATATAAAGTAGTGACTGAGATTAAAAAAAAAATTGTGAATATAAAAACGTGAATGTGTCAGTAAAAATGTTATTGGACAATGTGAAAAAAAAATGTAACGGATTTTTTTTTTTTTATTAATAAAAACGGACTAGTAAATAATAATAATTATAAACAAATAATATTTTTTTTATAAATAATAATAATTATAAAAAAAAGTGAAACAAATAAAACTACAAAAAAAATCATAGGATTAATTGATAAAATTAAAGAACGTGGTGAGTCAGTGGTGTAACTGAGACATGGAAAATCGGAATAGGAAATGACGTCAAAATTAAGAAGAAAGTGAAGAAGACCTAAGAAGATGTAGAAAATTGAGAAAAGTCTGAAAATGTAGACCAACAAAGTGATGGAAATCGACGGAAGTGAAGTATGCTGGCTGCCGGGAGATGAAGGAGTCAGATGGATGTTAGTAAGTGTGATGCTGGGCGCAGGGAGATGAAGGAGTCAGATAGATGAGGATGTTACGTGCAGGGCGCCGGGAGTAGTTCCTGTCGGAAGTGGATGCGGCCTAAAAGATCAAACGTGTTAGGTTTTTGAGACAAGCTGAATTTCAGTACGATTTCGGTTTTGAAACGGTTTTAGCGGTACGCGGTTCGGTCTTTATTTTCGCGGTACGGTACGGTATTTTGTTTCGTTGGAGAAGAAGGAAGAAAACGAACCAATATGCAGCGTTATTTTGAAGAAGAAAATCCAAGGGCTCTCCATAATGTAAGTTAGTTGTAAGTATTTAGTTAATTACTTAGAGGCACGTATAATGTAAACAATTAGATATTCTTTCATTATTTCAATCGAAATAAAAAAAATATATAAAAAATCATAAGGCATCAAGTTTTTGAAAATGTATTTGCATTATCCGTGAGCTCAATTTTAAATCTACTTTTAAAATCGTTATAATAATATCATGGTATTTTTATGGATTAATTAGACACGAATAAGGTTGGATAATATTTCAATAATTACGAGTTTAACTAAAAAGCCTAAAAAGTAAATGAATAAATATTTAAAAAAAGTATAAAAGAAAATTAACTTTATTCGTGCGCTCATTTTATAATTTTATACTGTTGACTACATTTAATAGTAATGATAACAAGGTCCTTCCCAAATTTAAAAAGATAATTTCTTTTTAGAAAATGGAGGGAAATCGAATAAGTAAAATCCTAATAATTTAATGCGTTTTGTGTTACTTTATAGAGCCAGTTATCATTTGCAAATTAGTTATTTGTAATAAAAGAGAATATCATAAATTGTCAGACCCTTTATATTGTGATTAGCGTTTTGATGAAAAAACAACATGCAGTATATTTTGTTTTTTAAATACTGTAAATGTGTAGGTATTTAGAGAATTATTTACTCGTTTTACAAAATTCTTAAAAAAAATAAGGATATTTTTGTATTTTTTTTTTCAAGTAAATGAGATAAAGTTTTTCGGTACACCGTCCCCCACACCCATAATTATCGTGTGGCATGTAAATGTAATCGACGTCAAAGCTCAGGTGTTGGAAAGGTTGAACACTTCCATCGGCAACTAGTCCGCAACGGCTTTTCATAATACTTAACTTTCATATTTTATTACGTGAAAACGCATGTAGTATCTTCTTTATGTCACGTATGTAACTATTAAAACATTTGGTACTTATTTACTGGGTGAATATGTTGATAGAGCCCGTTGTCCAGGAGATTTTTTAAAACTCAATATATTTATTGCATCCCATGAGTTGTACAAGATGTTTTTCAACACATTTGCTCATAAAACAGCTCTATTTGCACTACATTAAGGTCCATAATCCAGCTTATTAAACACGCGTGCTTTTTTTAATATAACTTGACTAGTGTTGTAATTTTTGTCTTTTTTTTTATCGGCAAGATGCAAGGAGTTTCAATATCTATAACATTCATAATATTTTCATGAATAAGTAAACTGTGTTCGATAATATGATAAATAAATGTTAATTACATGGAAATACTTATAGTAATCAACCAACTCACTACAAATTTGTCTTTAAAGTAACAAAATATTCAATATTAAATAATTCAAGAGAGTGAGCCTCAGAACAAAGACCAAAGCTGTTTGGTAGGTTAGTTTTTTGTTTTTTTATAGCGGCCAGGTGCAAGGAGTTTCTATATCTATAACATTCATAAGAATTTAAACTGGCAATTTTTTTGGGCAGCACATTAGCCTCGCCATTCAGCGAGGTAACGCTGCCAGCCTGCTAGGTACGTTACCTCGTGGGGCGCGCTAAATGATATTTTTTATTTATTATGACTTATTGACTAATTTGACTGATAATTATTTTGTATGAAGAAATAAACGTAATTCAAATAAAGGTTTTGAAGAAACTGTGTTCGATAATATGATAAATAAACGAAAATATTGATTTTAATCAACTAACTAACTACAAATTTGTCTTTAAAGTAACAAAATATTCAATATTAAATAATTCAAGAGAGTGAGCCTCAGAACAAAGACCAAAGCTGTTTGGTAGGTTAGTTTTTTGTTTTTTTATAGCGGCAAGGTGCAAGGAGTTTCTATATCTATAACATTCATAAGAATTTAAACAGGCAGTTTTTTCGGGCAGCGCATTAGCCTCGCCATTCAGCGAGGTAACGCTGCCAGCCTGCTAGGTACGTTACCTCGTGGGGCGCGCTAAATGATATTTTTTATTTATTATGACTTATTGACTAATTTGACTGATAATTATTTTGTATAAAGAAATAAACGTAATTCAAATAAAGGTTTTGAAGAAACTGTGTTCGATAATATGATAAATAAAAGAAAATATTGATTTTAATCAACTAACTAACTACAAATTTGTCTTTAAAGTAACAAAATAATTCAATTTTAAAATATTTTGAAAAGTAGTCTGTTTGATAGTGTAGTCATTGTCTCCTGCGCGCGCACGCATGTATATAATGTATGTATGTTTTCCTACTCTATATTAATGATTTGCCCCGCCACATCAAACATCCAATGGTCCTTTTTGCAGACGACAGTACTGTTGTTATAGAACATATAAATGGCACTAACTTTGAAACCGAAATCAACGAAACGCTTGAACAAATTATAGCTTGGCTCGCTGGCAATAATTTAAATGTAAATATTCAAAAGACAAATGTAATGTTTTTTAGACAAAGGGAAAGTATCATTTCTAATGATCCCGAAGTACAATATAATGGCGAGAAAATTGTATCTGTGAATTCTACAAAATTTCTGGGTATAACAATTGAAAGCAAGGGTACCTGGGAATTGCATGCCCAAAACGTATGTGGTAAGCTTTCACAATTTTCATACGCTTTGTACAAGCTGTCCAAGGTCGCTAATAAAAAAACCTTATTAATAGCTTACCATGGGTTTGCTGCATCCACCATGCGCTATGGCATAATATTCTGGGGGAACTGCTCATAAATGTATCATGTTTTTGTGGCGCAAAAGAGATGTATCAGAGCTATCTGCAAACTTCATCCGCGTGACAGTTGCCGGCCACATTTTAAAGAGTTAGGCATTCTTACTGTTTTCTGCCTGTATATTTATGAGTCACTAGTTTTTATAAAGAATCATCCACAGTTGTTCACGCTTGTCTCGGAAACAACTACTCTCAATTTGCGCCACAGGAATAGGTATTGTTTGCAACCTTCGAAATCCACTTTGTTGCACAAAAGCTTCATTTGTATGGCGCCAAAGCTTTATAACAGTTTGCCTAAGTCGCTACAGGATGCGCCACTTAATAATTTCAAAGGCAAGCTAAAAAAGATTTTAATTGACAAGAGCTACTACAGCCTTTCTGAATTCTTTAATGATAAGAATTTTTTGTAATTATAATCCGACTAATTTAAATTTATTGACATTACTTACCTTCTCAATTAACATTTTAATTACTTGAATCTGTGTAATTAATTATTGCTTTTTATTGTTATTATTTTATTGTTTTTAACGATGAATATGAATTGTATGCTTAAATTTTTAATTTTGTTAAATTTCCTATTTGCCAAATAATATATTTAATTAATACCTACCTATATTTACACGCCTAAACTGGCAGAATAAAGTTAAGTGCATGCTAAATTTTAAGACCCTATTGTAAAAACCTTTATTCGTGAATAAATTATCTGAATCTGAAAAATCTGAAAAAAAAAATAATCTGTGTCTTCGAAAAAAGTAATACGCGCGCCATTTTAACACATATTTCTTGTTGTGAAATGTGTTTTATCTACACTCATGTCGTGAACTTTGAAATATGATTCAAAAAGTTGATACGTAAGGCTGTATATTACGCAGAGTATTTATAAAAAAATAAAAAGTTACCATTACGTAACGATTTTTGTATGAAAATTTTGAAAAGGTGTACCGTAATTTAATTTTTTAATCATTACATAACACTTGGATACAATTCTCCTTGAATCTAAACTTTTTTAAGAAGACTGAATCTTGAAGACTGGTCTTTTAGAGAGCCCATTAGTAGAATATCAGTTTTTCTTAGTAGCTGTCAAATATCAGTAGCATATAGTGTACCCAAGGAGGTTTTAGTAGCAGCTCTTGCTGCTAAGGAGGGAGCCATAAGCGTAGCACTTTCTTGCGAGGGACCTCCATACTAAAATGTATGGAATTTTTTTCAAATCCTAAAAACGTAAAATTTTTATCTTTCTCTCTGAGAAATATGTGACATGGGACTAATAAATGCTACTACCACAGTTTTTCTGGTGAAAACACTTACCATTCAGGAAAAAAAACGGTGTTAAAAATCACGCATAAAATGGCTATTACGGATTATTTCCGCTTCCGTTCTTAGTATTAATGATCAATTCACAAGTAAAAAACGATATATTTTCACTTTCGCAAACAAAGTTTATACTAAAACATTAGATTTTCAAAGATATCTTGATTTTTGTAAAACTTAACTGAGTTTTTTGACCGACTAGCATGGGCGACAGTGAGACGCTTCACGCTTCACTAGCTCATACAGAATATGCATATGGCGGACTCTTTAGTTTTTTACTCTGAGAGTGTACCATATAAACAACCTATTATTTTGGAGCAGTTAGAGTAATAGTTACTACAGTTACAATTATTTCATCTGTAGCTGAAAATATGCGCGCGCAGCCTGAAATTAGAAAGGACTTGGAAACAGATATAAGATTTTCCGCTATTTTCAAACATTTACCTTTTTCAAGTATTTTGTAACCGTGAAAGTAATGTGAAAGTTTATTGAAAAAGTAGATAAAGTGGTGCAGGTAGGATACTGCAGGCGCACCAGAAGATACACAATAACTTATGATCTTCTCTCATATTAATCTAGGACATTTTACGACATAACCTACAATGAATTGGGAAAGAATGAAAATCGAAAAGAAAACCATGTCTTGTTAAGAAAATGTTCTGCTTGTATATTTCAAAGAAGACCTAGCGTATATATCAAGGCGGCTTCTTTAGACTTATATCAGAACTGTAATAATATACATAATATAAGTTGCCTTTATTGTTTACTTACTTTTGTTTAATTTTTATAAGTAAGTACCTACCTATTGTATGAGTGAAGATAAAGTAGTATACGCAACTGCATATAATATGGTGTTAAAACACTCGTTTGATGCTATTATCAACTCGTGTTTTAATAACCTGTTTTATATGACAGTTGCATAAACTACTATAATGTAATTAAAAAATAAATGACTTCTACAAATAAAAAAAAACAGTGATAAGTGTAGAACGTCGAAAATACTTGAACAAAAAACACAAGTCCGGTGTATCGGGTAACGAAGAAATGTGAGGAAAACGTCTACGAAATTTCCTTAGGAAAAAAAGGTAAGTGAATTTGATTCGTTTTTATTCGCAAATGTATTGAAAAACGTCGTAAGCAGCTTGTGCGCTTTGGTGATTACACCCTCGGCTCCATTACGCCCTCGCCTGCGGCTCGGGCTGCAACTTCTGAGCCTCGGCCGTAATATCCAAAATAGCGCACGTTCATCTTAATGTACTATTACGTACAGTAAATAGGTACATAATGGATCTAAAAAGTAGAAAGTCGCAAAGTCGCAGCCACAGGCGACCTCTATACGCATTTCAACGTTGCTTTTGTACCACCTAGTGGTGGTAGCACAAATGCAGCGTTGAAGTGGTAGGTACTAACCTACCTAAGCATTTGCTGTACTAGCTCAACTAGTTCGTCATTGCAGATAGATTTCAAGTCGAAAATTGGTAACACTACGTATAATTGAAAATTATTTTTATTTTAATTTTTTTTGTGTTTGGATAGATCTACAAAGAAGAAAATCACAAAATTTCACAAACATGGGTAGGATTCGAACTTGCGTCTTCTCCGTCAGTACCGGAGACGCTTTACCAACTAGGTTACCGTGGTCGTGCCTAATGTTGCGAAATATGCGACCTCTACACGCATTTCAACGTTGCGTTTGTGCTACCACCTAGTAAGCATTTATTTGCTGTTCTAGCTCAACTAGTCTATCATTGCAGATAGTTTTCAAGTCAAAAATTAGGATTTGCAACGATGATGAAAATTGGTTTTCTGCGAGATATGGACTTTTCTCTCCAATTATGATCTTGTGCCAACTAAGTATAACTGGCAAAATAATATATAAAGCAAACCAGATAAAGTTATATAAAATCACTTGTGCTTCACTGTCTAAGCTAACTTCAAGTGAAATATCATACTCGCGTGTTGAGTTATGGGTGTCCATTTACGGGATGGCCTCCGGCGCGATAGCTTACTATCCTCCGCTCTGAAGGGACTTCCTTGCCGGGTCATCTTCGCCGTATCATGTACAGCCATTGGGAGTGCAGTGAAATGTGGGAGGTAGTTTATTTTATTTTTCACCCGACTGTGGCGAAGCCCAAAAGAAGGGTTATGTGTTTGACCTATATTTATGTATGTTTGTCTGTTTCTTTGTTCTTTGTTCTCTGACGATTTATACGTCGCTAAATAACGCGGAGGAGGAGGACTGTGGTCTCTGCCTACCCCGACGGGAAAGAGGCGTGATGTTTTGTATGTATGTAAATAACGCGAGTGACAATGGATATTATAATATTTTTGAGGCCAAATTGAGCATTCTGGAAATTTTTTAATCTCTTTATCATATGAAGAAGGGTATCAAAATTTAAGGCTTCAAGAGGCGATATCAAAATATATACAATTTATATGTTTATGCAAATGTTTAGGAATAATTTGACGTAACAAATCTAAAAACTGAAAAGTTTAAATGAAAAATTATTCAAAAACAAAAAACCCGACTTCGAAACAGAAAAGAGAAAAACAAGCTAGGATCTAAAGGATTTGTTATATTGAATGATATAAGATATTACAGGCAGGGACTAATCTCAGTTTACTCTGTGGGATGAACAAAATTATGTGAACCACCACAAAACGTATTTCTGTCCCCGGCTGAAAAGTTACCGAATCCTACAGATCTTGGCTTGTTTTTCTTTTCTGTTACGCAGTCGGGTTTTTTGTTTTTCAATATTTTTTTAAATATTTAATTTGGCTTTGAGAACCTGTTTGAGGTCAACAATAGAACAACCTCACCAAGAAGAAGCCTATTTGCCCGCAACTGGAATAACTACATTCAGGTTGTATGCTCTCTGGAATTCACATACAGGAAGAGGATGCGGAATGTGCGTTATACAAATGACTTGTCATGAAACCGATTTCAAAATATTATTTTGACATTGTCGCTGCAGTGTAGGCTCCGATGTCAGGAAAAAATTGGCGATCCCCTTATATCTCAGAGAGTTCTTTTAATACGCGTAATTAAGAGAGGTTGTAAGGTGCAAAAAGAATTATTCGAGAAAGTCAAAAACGAAAAAAGTTATGGCCGAAATAGTGAAAAAAAAAATCATTTTCTTCCGAATTTAGATTTATGCGCTCGATATTTTGGAAACGAAGAATGATATCAAAAATTTGAGAATAGCTCTATGGACGATTTTGTCAGCTACAAAAGTTTAAAACAAAAACAATCTGCTCTGTATTTTTTTGAAAAAAGTTAAAAAGTCAGAACGACATTTTTTCGAATTCCGTTGATTGATTTCCAATGTGCTCGATAGTCGTGTGAGGCACGAAATCTGTGAAATTTTTGAAATCTTGTTTGATACAGACGTAGGACAATTTTTGATCGAAATCCTCACATTAATCTTGGGTCGGTTTCTGATCTTATTTTCCAAAATCTGATATTCTGTTGCGATAACAAAATATAACGATGCATTAAACACAAAAGATTTTCCTAAAACTCAGTAAACCATTTCTTAACTGAAGGAGCCGAAATTTAGTGTATTTTTAAATAATTTATTTAATTTAACATGACAAGAAGTATGATATGATAATGTAGTATTATTTTCTCAAGGAGAATATGGTAATGTGGAAGAATACTTTTGAATCAGTTTTTAAAGCCCCTTTAAAACATTTCGCACTTTAGGTTTCAGAAACAAACATTTTAAAATTTCATACGAAAAATTGACCCCCGCCACATTTATAGAAAGAGACTACCGCATTTTTGATGTTCAGAAAAACAGCCCGAAGAAATGCATAGTAGTAGTCAGTATGGCAGAATTAACTTTTAGGAACAGCTTAATGTAAAGACTTTTCAGAATAGGATCTTTGGTCTGCCTACCCCGACGGGAACAAGGCGTGATGTTATGTATGTATGTATGTATCTTTGGTCTGCTACCACCTGTTCAATTTCAATTTTGTGGGTAAAATATGTAGTTAACAAGATCGCAGCGCTTCTCCTGACACCATGTATAGGACGTTGCAAAGCGCAGTGTCAAAAGAAAAAGTTTTGACGAAAGCTACTGAATTTTGAATTTTAGATGCAATACGCGATGAAAAAGCCATAAAAAGTGTTGAAAATATTCGTAACAAAAACCATTATGTTAGAAGATGTGAAAATGTCGTTAAATTTACACGCAACACAGCAATAAACGAAAGTAATGAGCATTCGACACTAAAATACAATGTTGCCATACTTTTACGACGGATGCAAACATTGCCAGACAATTTGGGGAACGTACATGAACGTAACATGGAACGTTACATGACTTTTTCGTAAAAAACGTTTGAATAAATTTTAAAAATAAAGTGCTGTGTGTAATGAAATTCAATGAAAATAGCATGTGTAATAAACGGCATCAAATCTCTTTTCCACGTACATGTAGTACCATGCGTAGTACTAGATCTCTGATACTCGTAGATACATAACATCACGCCTCTTTCCCGTCGGGGTAGGCAAAGACCACAGCCCTCCACCACCATCTTGACATAGGTCCTTCCCTCGCTTAATCTAATTTTATCAACCCGCATAAACACGCTCGTCGATTTAGAGAACTTTTACAGAGCGTTAATTCAAGGAAGTAACTCAATGTCATTATTTAGCCATCTCAATTCTTACTTGCAATGGAGCATGCTATGGCTTATAGGAGAAAAGTTCTGTCCATTTGTCATGTTTTAAAGGTTTTTTATGGCTACCAGCATATAAATTATGGAGGTAATTAAATAGGAGAACGTATACCAAGTACAAAATAACGACGAGGATTGCGTCGCGGAGATTTGGCCATACAAACATGCAGATTTACATACATACATAACATCACGCCTCTTTCCCGTCGGGGTAGGCAGAGACCACAGTCCTCCACCTGCTACGATCTTGACATACTTCCCTTGATTCCTGTACTTTCATCAATCCTTTCATACATGCTCGTCGGTTTAGGGTACTTTTAACCTGGCCTTTATTCAGAACGTCCTGAATTTGATCTAGCGTTATGCAGAGTTATGCAGAGTTCATTTACTGAGACGATAGACGATAGACTTGTTTGACGTCGACAGGTTTCTTTTCAATTATGTGCATCATCATAACAACCCACATAACGTCCACTACAGGATAGGGAGCTTCCTCCAGAATTCCAGCTTTTGCTGTACAAATGTGGAGGGGAAGTGCCATAGTCACCTCGCTTGACAGCGTTACGGCTGGCACCTTGGACCGCGGTTGTAGGTAGGTTGTAGACATAGTTTCGTGTAAATAAATAAATACAAATTGAATTGAAAGTAAAGAAGTAAACAACTTTCAGTGTGCGTCCGCAGTGTATGCGCAGTGACTAGGGGCGCGCTACGAGCCTGGGTGTGCTGTGGCCCCAGTGACGACGCGCGAGCTGTTGTATAGCGTTTACGCCGAGCAGTAAGACCGAACTTGTTTGATCTTCCCGCTACTAGCGCATTAGATCTCTTGTTAACTAATCCCGAAGTGCGCGGCCATGATGCGCGCGTGGATAGGAACGTTTGAAAACTACGCGTTCTATCTCGCTCAGGGCCCTGAGTCAAGTTGCTTTCTACAATCGCAAACGCCAGTAGAATAGAATGAAAATGTATGGGATTGACATTAGCTAACGAAATGTCACGTGACAGCTTATGTCAAATCCATAGAGTTTTATTCTATTCTACTGGCGTTTGCGATTGTAGAAAGCCACTTGACTCAGGGCCCAGTTTCGTCGCGCTAGGCTGACGCATAGGCGCGTTTCATAATGTTTGATAATTCGCGCCCGTCGTCGCAACCGCGTTAGGCTTACACTGTGGACGTACACTCACTATGGAACCTACGTCAAAATCTCATTAATTGTTTTACTTCCCATACTATCTGACCCAAGCATAACAGAAAGAGTATATCAACTCTTAAGGATGTGATTCTGCCATAGAGTAAAGTAACACGATTTTCGCGCGCAAAGAAACGGGCTTGCGCGGTTTAACGCGTTGCTCTAAGGATTCTGACCATGAAACTGAACAACTGATCCCACACAAAATGCGCTATCAGCTGATTCAGTTTCTATGGGAAATCAAAATACTTTTTCCGTATTTCAACCTATGTTCGTTAGGAAAAGTTGTTCAGTTTTATGGGAAGATCCACATTCTTCAGCGTTGGTATACCCTTGTTGCTACACCCTGTATAGCCTTATTAAAGCTCTGTTAAATCTATTGAGCTACCACTTTCAATTTTAATCACAATACAAACATAGTGATAGCGATAAATTTAAAGGACCTTTAACTGTAAAGAGGCTTTGTACCACTGGCAGTGAGTTACCTCCTTGAAGGAACGCACTATTTAGCCAAATTTCCTGTAAAAGACCCAATATACAAAACTATTAAAAACGTTAGATAAACTAAATAAATTGATTTTTTTTATCATAACTTGAAAACTAAGAGTTGTAAAAACATTCAAAAATATATTTTAGAATATACAAGTAAAGCCTTTTCATATGATACCCCACTCAACCTAGTACCGATAATTTGAAATTTTGCCTCCCCCTATTTGGGCCCCCTTTACATCAATTATCATAATTTTTTCTTAATTCTTTTACGTACAATTAAGTTGGAAAACCAAATTCTAAAACTATTCCAAATTTCAAGTCGATAGCATGAGTGGTAGCTGAGATATACAGGTGTGACAGACAGACGGACAAAGCGGCACCATAAGGGTTCCTTTTTTTTACCATTTTGGTATCGGAACCCTAAAAATTGGTAGGTATGAAAAGTTCTGTTGGACCAATCGGCATGTTTCTCGAAGCTCTACAATCTAAGCAGTCTAGTATGGGTTGCCATGGCTGCGTTATGTAGTTGTATTTTTATGCTTTTAAGACTTGCTTCGTTTCGCACCTATTTGGCTTTATTTATTTTTACATGTTCGATGTTCTTTGACACCATTCTATGTTTGATTAATATATCATCCTTTATTTCCCTTTGAAATGTAAATATACTGAAACTAAATTCTCAATTCAAAAGCGCCGCAGACTGTACGTTACGATCGTTGCAAGCAGGACTTTGACAAATGCACTACCATAATTTCTACCATCTCTTCCTGTGCTACCAATTTCTTTAGACCCCTGACTTTTCTCCCAGTTTCTGCGGACTAGAAGCTTAATGTACGTGATAGTGAAAGGATGTTAGTATCGTCAGGGGTCATGAAAAATTTGTGTTTCCGGAAACATCGGTTAGGAGTACTATCAAACCGGCAAATGTGCTAAGTCAGGGGCTACTTATCTAAGCTATTACTCTTTACTAAGTGATAGACATTTGCATTCAGCATACGGGCCCTCTTTTGAATGGTCCTGATAGGATAACTACGCAGCAAACGTTTATTAGGTGGTTGTAAAATTTCGCATTTGGCTCAGAGTTCATTTTCACTTTTATCGTTGAGGCAATTTTCGAGGTTCCTTACATTTGAGTTTCCATATCCAGTAGAGAATATGCATAATTTTTTTACATCGCATTTATTAAAAAAATTGTAATAGTAAAAAGTAGAGATGACAAAAAGTGAAATCAAAATTTAAATCGGCTAAGAAATTCGGCTAATATAAGCATTTAAAACTATTAAATACGCGCCGATTAGACAGAGAGGTCCGACATGGACAGTGACGTCACATGTCACTACGGCCATATAAACTCCGTGTTTAAATTCGTTTTATTAGAAACAGACAGAAAAAAGTCTCCGATGGCTTATATCTCTTTTAATTTCATAGTTATTAGAAAAATAGTTTTACTAATCTGTTTATGACATGAATGAGGCTATACAGGGTGACTTTTAATCAGTTCTTCATAGAAAAATGTATGAATGTACTCATAATCCTGAACAACTTTACCAAAGGAACATAGGTCGAAATACGAAAATCAAGTTTTGACCTCCCATAGAAACTGCATCAGCTGATAGCGCATTTTGTATGGGAGGTCAAATTTGGTTTTTCGTATTTAGACCTATGTTCCTTGAGAAAGGTTCAGTATCATGAGTAAATGTATATCTTTTGCTATAAAGAACTAATTAAAAGTCACCCTGTATGTTTTGAATAAAAAAAAAACATGCATATTCCCTAGTGGAAAAAGAAAGTGTTAGCAACATATTTAACAAACTATGGTTTTTTGCAATCAGCATGTTTCAGAAATGAATAGGCAGCCAAAAAACACAAACCTTATTTAATTAAAATTGGCACTGAATGTAAATGTAATATGATACCTTTTTGGTATTAATTTAGACTTCATTACTTCAGGTCATATCCTAACCCAACCAATACTGATTTAAATTTTAGATACAGCAACAATATCGTTATATTAATTGGGTATTTTGAGCACCCATTTCAGAGGTTAGTGCTGCCAACATTTCATTGACGCTAATAAAAAAATACATCTATTCTCTATACATACGAGTATAATAAAAGAGTAGAAACCGCATGTCTGTACTTTTGATAAATTTATAAAAAAAATAGTGTGGGCGACAAGAAACTACTAATAGAACTCAAAAATATGTTTTCTGAACTTTTTGTCTGTTTGTCTGTCTGTCTGTATGTTTTCGATAAACTCCGAAACTACTGAACGGATTTTCTCGCGGTTTTCGCAGATAGATCAAGCTTAGCTCAGGGTGTCTACTCTCAAAGTCCGATATATCGAAACGATACTACTCGAAACATGCAAATGCAAAACTTCGCCCCTTGACAATAGAGTAGAATATTGGTTGGATGAATTTTCAAACTGCATCCAACCAATATTCTACTCTATTGTCAAGGGACGAAGTTTTGCATTTGCATGTTTCGAGTAGTATCGTTTCGATATATCGGACTTTGAGAGTAGACACCCTGAGCAACATATAGGCTATGTTTCATTCAAATCGGTTCACTAAATCAGAAGCTACACTAATGTAAAGTATCAAATTGCCTGTACAATAATAACTCACAAACCGATTCATACTTATTTTTCAATTACGAGTTTGGCTTACTTTTGTGCAACATAAGAGTTTAGTTTCATTGCAAACGGTTCACTCAGACAGAAGGTACGCTAAGTTTCATGCGGCGGCGCAAATAACTCACAAACTATTGAACGGAGTTAAACGGGGTTTTCAATAAACTGTCAAGCTTATTTCTTTGCAACATATTAGCTTACTTTCATTGAAAACGGCTCACTCAGACAGGTGCGCGAAATTTCCAGCGGAGGCGCCAATATCTCACAAACAACTGAACCGATTAAAACGAGGTTTTCAGTTACGTATTTGGCTTACTCCATGCAACATGTATGCTTAGTTTCATTGCAAACGGTTCACTCAGACATAAAATACAATAAGTTTCAAGCGGCGGCACCAATAACTCACAAACTACTAAACGGATTTAAACGGGTTTTCAATAACGTGTTAAGCTTAATTCTTTGCAATGTATTAGCTTACTTTCATTGAAAACGGTTCACTCAGACAGAAAATGCCCGAAGTTTCAATAGGCGGCGCCAATAGCGAACAAACTACTGTACCGATTCCAACTGGCACTTCCATGACGTGCTTGGATAAGGTGCTTCCGTGCAACATATAAGCTTAGGTTAGTTGAAAACGGTTCACTTAGATAAAAATTACGCAAAGTTTCAAGCTAAAGCGCGGATAATTCAAAACTTTTAAGCAGATTCAAACGTGGCTTTCAATAACGCGTTTGGCTTACTCCTGTGCAATAAGTAAGCTTAGTTTCATTGCGATAGGTAGGTTCACTCTGACAGAAGATATGCAAAGTTTCACGCTGCAGAACCAAGAACTCACCTACTGAACTGGTTCAAAGTCAAACGAGGTTTTCAATGACGCGTCGGGCTTCTTTCTGTGCAACATATAAGCTTTATTTCATTGCAAACGGTTCACTCAGACAGAAGGTTCGCGAATTTTTAAGCGGCCGCACTAATACCTCATAAACTACTTGAACGACTTAAACGGGGTTTTCAATAACGTATTTGGGTTGCTTTCATGCAATATTTGAAGCTTTTTTATTGCCATCGGTTCATTCAAACAGATAATAGGCAAGTTCAAAATTTCAAGCTGTGAATCCGAGCTGAAATCAAACAAAACTTATAATTTTGTACGGAAGAAAGCCAAATACGTTGTTGAAAATTCCGTTTGATCCGGTCCAGTTGTTTTAGTAAAAGTCGTGGGTACAGCTAAAGATTGGTAAAATCTAGATTTAGTTTTATTGTAAAAATAATAATAAAAATTCCTGTTTCGGCATGGCGGTGCAACAAATGTAAAATTTTTTATGAAAGTTCTTAAGTTTTGAAAACTTAGGAAGTAGGTACTTATAAACGAAATACTTCAAAAAATAAAGAGAGAAGTGAATAATTGTTTTTTAGGAATTGTCTTTTAAGGGGAGAGATAAGTTACAAATCATCATCATATCGTGTGGGTTGCAAGGTCGATGACCGACCTCACAAACCCTGGTATCAGAGTTGTTGAGCCGCCAAAGGCCTCTGACATGGCTCATTGAGATGATTGAGATTGTACGGAAGTGAAGTCCAACAGTTTTGTATATAGGTACATGTAGAGTTAAAAGCATGTGAATCTAGACACGTTGGACTTTGTACCGCTCTTTTTTCAGTAGCCACAGAAGCTAAAGTGACTGAGCCTCAGATTTAGTTTGGCTTTAGTTTGGCTACTCCGCGTGGAATTCGACTATGATTTTACACTTACGAGGATAGTGCGCGACCTAACAGTCCACACGTAAACAAGAGGTGTTTAATTTACAAAAATCCGTATTATCGGTACTCTGTACACCTATAATAATATAAAGGCGAGAACTGCACTGTCTGTCTGTCTGTTACGCTTTTATGACTAATCCGATAAACCGATTGTGATAAAAAACTCGGTACGATGATAGTTTGAACCATGGGAAAAGTCATTAGCTACTTTTACTGAACCCCACGCGGACGGAGTCGCGGGGTAACAGCTAGTTTTACATAAGAAGGTGGAACTTCAGTCAAGTACCGTAGTAGACGGTTCAAAATAAAGAAACATGCACACAGATCACGAACAAAATTTTTCTTTCGTGTTGGTTGGAAAGCCAAATTTGACAAAAACCACGTGTAGCAGTTGGTTAGGTTAGAATAGCCTTACTTTATTGCAAATTAAAGAAGTATAAAAATTTTATTATTATTATTATAAATGGGTGAGTCAAAATGTTTAATTGTCATTACTAGGTCGAGTGGAGTATCATAATATGAAAAGGCTTCACTTGTACGGTCAAAAATAATTTTACATTTTTTACTACTCTTAGTTTTCAAGTTATGATGAAAAATGTTTGAAAAAATACAATTCCCCCCCCCCCCCCTTATCTCTAAAGTATATCAAAGGAAAAATCTGAACTAATGACAGTCATTATAAAACGAACTCTAAGTAGCACCGTTTTTTAGGTTTACAAAAAACCTTAACATTTAAATTTAGTTTTTCCGTCCGACTCCCACTGGACCGGTTTTTACTTCGTATATATGTTGGATCACTTTTAAATAAAGAATACTGACTTTTTTTAACCTAAAAAAGAGAATAACATATTTTAGCAAAAAAGGTACAAAACAAAATGAGGCTGGCAACAGTGGCCTGTATTGAATGAGCCCGCGTATCGTGTCAAATTGGTTCACTATTCACAAACGGGGCTCAGTAGCTACCAAATTTAAATGTATGCCATTCATTCGATTGGATTGTTTTTGCTGTTAAATTAAAGCGTAAGTACCACGTTTGTGAGATATTAGGTCTTTACCTATGAAATTGCCGTTTTGTATGGCGAATTTTAGGTAAACTCAATTTTCAGTACTAACATTTTTGCATTTTTCTTAGGACTTATAAACCCAATTTTTTCATATTTTTTTTTGCATTATTGGGAAGACATTAAGCTAACAGAAGCTTAAATTTAATTTTTGAAAAATATTATCTGTAAAAAAATATAACAAATCTAATGATGAAATCGGACGACATTTAAGACAAACAATTTTCGAACCTTTAATTTTATACATCAAACCAAAAATAAAAACTTTATTTTATGCGTGAATTGATAACCTTGAAGTCAACTTTCAAATATAAGACAAATGAATAAAATAGCATTAGAATTATAGGAATTATGATCTCATTAATCTGTAGGAAAATTTCGGCAATTCTATTATTACGTAG
The DNA here is from genome assembly GCA_947532105.1 of Athrips mouffetella. Taxonomy (NCBI): domain Eukaryota; kingdom Metazoa; phylum Arthropoda; class Insecta; order Lepidoptera; family Gelechiidae; genus Athrips; species Athrips mouffetella. Next base: position 33,362,124 of record OX383957.1, on the reverse strand, counting down.
CCCGTTTAGGAAAAATAACTTTATCTCCAATGCACCGGCTCATCACAAGTGATAAGTTAGCTAACCTCGAAATATTTATTATGCAAAAACAAAAAAATTGTAATCCACTTGGCAAAAATCAAACATGGGTTGATCTAAGCATGATCAAAATTGTATTTATAGGTATTCTTTGGCCATTATCTGAAAAAAAAAAGATAATAATAACAGAAAAAAAATTATAGGATAGGATTGGGTTGATTTTAATTTGAAACCATAAGGTGGTTCACATGATTTTGTTTGTCCCTGCCTGCAATCTATATATATAAAAGAAGAAGGTGACTGACTGACTGACTGACTCACTGACTGAGATATCAACGCACAGCCCAAACCACTGGGTCTAGAGATTCCAAATTTGGCATGTAGGTTCCTTATAAGGCCTAGGGGTGTACTAAGAAAGGGATTTACAAAATTCTACCCCTAAGGGGGTAAAATAGGGGATGAAAGTTTGTATGAAAGTCCGTCAGTTTTGAAGTTAGGATCCTCAAAATTTGTATTTAGGCTGATGACTAAAAATTTATATTTACGTGTCTCAGGGTTTTTGAAAATTCGACACCCTTAAGGGTGAAAAGGGGGATGAAGATGCAAATTCTTTATTTTTAAAGTAAAATCCACATAATTTATTATTTAGGCATTAATGATGTAATTCTATGCAACGTTCATCACTGTTATTGAAATTCCATTCCAAATTCAACCCCTAAAAAAGGGAAATGTGGTGAAAAAGTCTAATAACCAATATTGGTATCGTTTGTATGGTTTATCGGGTCGCTGATTACGAAAACTACAACAATTTTGAAATCCAACGTGGTAGGCGTTAAATACTATCATTCCCTTGGGATGGGGTTGAGGTACGATAGGGTTGAAATGTGAATATGGGTGTCGTTTGTATGGTTTATCGGGTCGCTGATTACGAAAACTACAACAATTTTGAAATCGAACGTGGTGGACGTGAAATACCATCATCCCCCTAGGGTAGGAGTTGGGGTGCAATAGGTTTAAAATATATAAAAATCAATATGGGTGTCTTTTGTATGGTTTATCGGGTCGCTGATTACGAAAGCTACAACAACTTTGAAATCAAACGTGGTGGACGTGAAATACCATCATCCCCTGGGGATGGGGTTGGGGTGCGATAGGTTTGAAATGTCTAAAAATAAATATGGGTGTCGTTTCTATGTTAAGTATAGCGGTTAAATTGGCGTTAGGGGTAGGGATAGGGGCATGGATAGGTAGAGGTAGAGAGGTAGAGAGGTAGAGGGGTAGAGAGGTAGAGAGGTAGAGAGGTAGAGGGGTAGAGAGGTAGAGAGGTAGAAAGGTAGAGAGGTAGAGAGGTGAGGTAGAGAGGTAGAGAGGTAGAGAGGTAGAGACGTAGAGACGTAGAGAGGTAGAGTGGTAGAGTGGTAGATGGAGAGGGAGAAGGAGGGGAAGGGGGAGAGGGAGGGGGGAGAGGGAGGGGAAGGGGGAGAGGGAGGGAGAGAGGGAGGGTGAGGGGGTGGTGGTGAGGGAGAGGGGGATGTAGAGACGTAGAGAGGTAGAGAGGTATTGGTAGAGAGGTAGAGAGGTAGAGATGTATTCTATGTTAGGGATAGCGGTTAAATTGGCGTTAGGGGTAGGGATAGGGGCAGAGATAGGGAGAGGTAGAGGTAGAGGTAGAGGTCAAGGTAGAGGTAGAGGTAGAGGTAGAGGTGGAGGTGGAGGTAGAGAGGTAGAGAGGTAGAGAGGTAGAGAGGTAGAGAGGTAGAGAGGTAGAGAGGTAGAGAGGTAGAGAGGTAGAGAGGTAGAGAGGTAGAGAGGTAGAGAGGTAGAGAGGTAGAGAGGTAGAGAGGTAGAGAGGTAGAGAGGTAGAGAGGTAGAGAGGTAGAGAGGTAGAGAGGTAGAGAGGTAGAGAGGTAGAGAGGTAGAGAGGTAGAGAGGTAGAGAGGTAGAGAGGTAGAGAGGTAGAGAGGTAGAGAGGTAGAGAGGTAGAGAGGTAGAGAGGTAGAGAGGTAGAGAGGTAGAGAGGTAGAGAGGTAGAGAGGTAGAGAGGTAGAGAGGTAGAGAGGTAGAGAGGTAGAGAGGTAGAGAGGTAGAGAGGTAGAGAGGTAGAGAGGTAGAGAGGTAGAGAGGTAGAGAGGTAGAGAGGTAGAGAGGTAGAGAGGTAGAGTGGTAGAGAGGTAGAGAGGTAGAGAGGTAGAGAGGTAGAGAGGTAGAGAGGTAGAGAGGTAGAGAGGTAGAGAGGTAGAGAGGTAGAGAGGTAGAGAGGTAGAGAGGTAGAGAGGTAGAGAGGTAGAGAGGTAGAGAGGTAGAGAGGTAGAGAGGTAGAGAGGTAGAGAGGTAGAGAGGTAGAGAGGTAGAGAGGTAGAGAGGTAGAGAGGTAGAGAGGTGGAGAGGTGGAGAGGTGGAGAGGTGGAGAGGTGGAGAGGTGGAGAGGTGGAGAGGTGGAGAGGTGGAGAGGTGGAGAGGTGGAGAGGTGGAGAGGTGGAGAGGTGGAGAGGTGGAGAGGTGGAGAGGTGGAGAGGTGGAGAGGTGGAGAGGTGGAGAGGTGGAGAGGTGGAGAGGTGGAGAGGTGGAGAGGGAGAGGGAGAGGGAGAAGGAGGGGAAAGGGGAGAGGGAGGGAGAGCGGGAGGGGGTGAGGGAGGGTGAGAGGGAGGGACAGGGGGAGAGAAAGGAGGGGGAGGGGGAGAGACAGAGAGACGGGAAGGGGGAGAGGAAGGGGGGAGTGGGAGAGAGAGGGATAGGGTTTCAGTTTTTCTCAATTATTTCTGCGAATTGGCTCTGTTTTGAAATATTACATAAAGGTGTCTCTCATCTCTCTCTTTACATTTGTTAGGAAACTGCTGCTAAGTTCCTCTGTTATGAGTAATTTATAAGTAACGTCTGTATATTACATAAAATTCAGCTGGATCTTGAATTATACTCATTGATTTGCGCAGGTTTAGTCCTGTTTTTCCTTAGTTTAAAATTACCCCGAAATGACGGGAAAATATCTCATTGCTTCGGAAAACCGATAACAACATAAATACGAAATCCACGCGAGTTAAGCCGCGGGCAACAGCTAGTATCTTATAAAATTAAAGTTAGCCAAATCCTATCCTAGCTTGTTTTCTTCTTTTCTGTAACTCAGTCGGGACAAAAACAAGAGAAGGTATCTCAAAAAAATCACTGGTTGGAAAGTTTTACGTAGATACGTCTAGTAGGTAGGCGCTTAGTTACATACTAACAATTTCAATCACACAGACAAACACGTTCGGTACAAATGCCTATTAGGTTTAGGTATAAAGAACTGGCTTATTGCATGCTAGGATGAATATAATGTATTATATTAGTATTAAGATTCTGTTTTCTGTTTATTATGTTGCAAGCATATACATAGTAAACTTATAACTAAGGAACATTTGTACATGCGCCCTGTAAGGGCATAGCAAGATAAGTAGATAACTTATAAAATTACATTTCTTATTGTCTATAACAATCTATGTAATTGTAAACATAAACATTATTACTAAATTTACGATCAATTTAAGATTCCAAGATTCCAAAAGCTACCATTCCATATCATTGCTAACTTACTAAGACGCTTAACATCCTCGTCTTGGGGAGCAGAGCAACATGTTCTCCGCACGACCGGTCTTTCGCTCTCCTTTACGACGAAAGAATATGCGTGCCCAGTCTGGCGCCGATCAACCCACGCCAAAGAGTTGGACGTTGCGCTGAATGAGACATGTCGAATAATATCAGGCTGCATAAAACCTACCCCGCTGAATCTTTTTTATCCTCTGGCCGGCATAGCTCCTCCGCCCGGAGTTCGGCAGTGGAGAAACAAAGACAAGAAGCGGATCCCCGACACCAACTGCACAACAACACAATTTCCATAGTCCGCCTTAGTTCAACTTCTCCCACAACAAGCAATAACCCAAGCTCAGAAAGTGAGCAATTGTGGGCCGAAAATTTTTCAGTCCCATCAGGATACACTAGGACACAATCTGCAGTGATCAACCTGCCTGGAAGTCGCCAAACCGTCTGCGAATTCAAGTTGGCCGCTGCAGAGAAAAAATGGCTAGGTGGGGCTTCGCAGACCAGTTACTAAAGCATTGTGACGAAGATTTATCTTAATATTAAATTCCTTTGTTTTACCTTTCTGAAGAGAAATAAATTTATTTATCTATCCATGTCAAAAAAAGTACACAATCAGCCCAAAAGCCTGTGATAGAAAAACAAAAATTACTAGGGCCGCAAAAAAGGCAGCAGGTCGTTAATCGCTCAAACATCGCGCTCAAATGACCTGACTCCAAACGCGAATGCCATGGAGCACGAAAAATGGATGAGGTACAAACATAGATTTGGATATTTTTTTCTCAACTTGGATTCTTTCCAGAAAATTTATTGACAACATGACATACAAAACATACTTAATCAGCCTAATCCAAAAAGATAGTGATATACACAGATTTCGGTTATGTTATGGCAGCGTGAAAGAAACAGTGCAAAAACTGATACTCTAAAAGGTAGCATCGCAACAAATTCACTGTCAAAGCATCACTAGTTAAGAGCACATTAAGCTTGTCAGATTAGTAAAGCCACGAGCAAGTCAAGCTTGGCTAGAAGATAAGCGCGGTGCAAAGTCCAAAGTAACAAGCTTGACGTGTTCGTGGCTGTACCTTATTAAGCTTGACAGATTAATAAAGCCAAGAGCAAGTCAAGCTTGGCTAGAAGATAAGCGCGGTGCAAAGTCCAAAGTGTCAAGCTTGACGTGTTCGTGGCTGTACCTTATTAAGCTTGACAGATTAGTAAAGCCAAGAGCAATTCAAGCTTGGCACTAGAGTATGAGCGCGGTGCAAAGTCCAAAGTGTCAAGCTTGCCGTGCTCGTGGCTGTACTTTTCTTGTTTCAATCGTCGTTGGGGTTGTCAAGCTTTTTACTGAACAAAGTTTGCGCCTAGTTTTTAGAAGCTGTGGGTAGTTGAACGCGACACGCTTTAATTAAACTTCACGTTCAGTCACGTTGCAGCTTAGCACTTTTGACTAGGTTAGTTAGTTTCAAATGCACGTACAACGTACGTACAACCTGTCTGCCTCTAACATTTGAATAAAAGTATTTTTAAAGGACTTCTTCTTGCAGTACATGTAACAGGAGCCTATCTTTGAAACTAGTCTGAGGAGTGGAATTCTCTGCCTGCGTCTGTGTTCCCGAGCTCTTATAACCCGAATCTATCAAAGTCTCGAGTGAATAGGCTTCTTCTGGGCAAGCTCGTTCCATCGTTGACCCCATATTTGTCCTCAAAGCTAGATCGAGGTCAAGAGTAAGCCCATAAATAGTAAAAAAAAAAACTGACACAAGAAACAAGTGGTTCAGCCCTTAGCGACTACGGTGGTTGATGACTGCGGCAATTGTATTGTAATTGTAATTGGATGCTGCTGTTCATCCTCAGATTTCAAATCTCTTAGTAAACAACTCCCACATGAACATATGGGGTGGTATAGTTTTTTTAGATGGAACCATACGGGCTAACCAACAAACATAGCAAAGAACTATAGGAAAGATTCGGTTTTTTAAGTCGATGATTTCGAACTCCTTTGAACGACACAATATACCAAAGGCTGAAACTTGAAACAGGAAATTATTATAAGTATGTATTGTCACCGTAAAATAATAAGAATCGTAAGTTGATAATTTTTCGAGGTACTATCAACAAAGTTGGCGCCTGACCACTTTTAAGTTTCAGATGCAGTAGTGGCTCGCGGGAACCTCTGCTGGCTCCGTCTTGCTAGTGTTTTTCCGCTAAGTGCAAGTTTGAACTGACCAACATGTGACATATGGACCCTAAAGGACCCAAAAACGTCATAATAACTAATAAAACCAAAACCGTTGTCGTCTCTTATTGGTAAGGACGGGGCGGGATAAGATCGCTACAAGCAAGCAAGAGGGTTTCGAAAGTGTTCAGGCGCCAACTTTGTTAATAGTACATAGTTGCAAAACTTTCAAAAAATTTAAAACTCTTAGGAAACTCGTAGATCCATTGGTCCAAAAGATTGTGTTATGTTCTCTTTTGACTGGAATCGAATTGAGTACAGTTTAAAATTTTTCGACAGTTTATTACTGACTGAGTTAGTTGATCATCAACTTACGATTTTCGTTATTTTCCGGTGACTTATAAATATGAATTTCTTTGTCATAAAAGTTGTAGCATATGGCCAAGACATGGAGCTTTCTTTTAAACAATATGCCTTATCTTTCCTCCTTTTTCCTCCAAGTACCTCCCCTCATTAGTTTTAATGAGTCCAGCCCGCTCGCACTCGTTCGTTAACGCAGCCCGATTGAGCCCAGCACTTAATAATTATAGCTTCTTAATTCCTCCTCAGTTGGCTTGCTTTTACATGGATTTAGGTTAAATACTAACTGAAATCCAGCTTCTTATTAAGTATCTGAGGTGTTCGCAAAATTTAAGAGATGTATTTTTTTTTAAGCAAATGATAAGGTTGAATCATATTAGTATGAAAGTATTGATTAGGGTAGAAGATCAAGGGAAGTATGTAAAGATCGTAGCATGTAGAATAGTGTGGACTACCCACCTTTCATCAAAACCGACGTAGAGTGTATGTTTGTATGCGTTTAAAGTCATCGTTTTAGTCATGATTATATTAAATAGTACAGATGCTCAATATTTTTAAAACGTCTCAATATATGATGATTATCCTGATCTGTCACATGGACTAAGATATGCGGCATATAAAATATATCTGGCTATGACCGTTAATGCGCAGAAGTCAAAAACGAGTCGCAGGGGTGAGCGCGGCTTGTGGGGGAGGCGAGCGAATCGTTCATTGGCTCTCCGTCTGTCACCCATGCGCAGAAAATGACCGTCATAGCCAAACTTATCCTGAATGCACTATACCCTAGTTCATCAGCATTAGGGTAACGTTCCAGCAGAGCTGTGTCTGGTAGCTAAGCTGTGACCTGGAAAATTCCAACCAATAAGATTGCTCCAGTTTTTTATCTTAGAGCTGCGATGTGCTATGCTAGGAAAATGGAACAAACTTATAGTGGAAAGCCACCCTTATCACTATAGCTTTTTATCGCCTAATGCAGGGCGTTATACGAGTACTTCCTCCAACTTTCTTTAGGGCTCCCGCACACGACCGAGAATCGGTGGGCGATTATCGGCCAGGACAAGGACGGAAGATCCAGGTGATAACACGTCAGAGCGGGATGCCGACAAAAAATCGGTCACCGATTCTCGGTCGTGTGCGGGATCCCTTATAGTCACAAACACACACACACACGCGCTCGCACACAGACACATATTCTCTATTTATTTATTGTTTCATGGATGTACAACTTATCGCACATTTACTCACGTAAATTCAATTCAAATTGTGACAACCCGCGGAGGAACATCAACTCTTCCTTTATTACAGGTTTTCACCAAGTCAAGAAACAGGCCGATGGTATAATTTTAATTTATTTGTCAAATTTATTTACACTTGTATGTTTGTTGTACATGAATAAACCATTTATTATTATTCTGATTTAAACGGAATGGTTAATATTTCCACTGTCACTGACAAACAAAATAAGCTTAGTTCACAACGGGGTTGCTACTCTTCGTATGGTGTACAATTCTACTAACACCTTAAAAGCAGCTGAAAACCATAAAGCTTTTAAAAACACTTTAATGGCGAAATGCGATGTTTTCCAACAGCACATTACATAGAGATAGGGTAACGAAGATAGATCGCCACCTTTGGCTGGAGCGCAAGAGAAACTATTAATTTTAATTTTCCATCGCCTTGTTCTTCCGAAAAATGTTCCAAAATAGAGTCACTACAAACGCCTTCCTTTTCTCATTATCCATATAGACTGGGATGAATTTCATAATTTGGCTCTCCTTCTTAGGGTCAGAACTTAAATGGGATCAGATCTGACAGTTAAGTTTTTCTGGGGGTTTGAACACCGTAGATTTAAAAAATCAATGTTGTCAAGCCAAAATCCTACCAGGCCAAAAACGTCTAAATTACTGTAAGAGGTTTCTTGTTTTAAAAGTGTTCCTTCCCCCCCCCCCCCAGTGGTCCCCGTGAACATATCTGGAAAATTCTCCGTTGATCCCATGTACGCTCCCCCCTCCCCACCCTCAAACAGGTCCCTGATTTTAGTTTTTGTGATTTATCTCAGAAACGATTAAAGATAGATGGAAATCGTTAAAGTTAATTTAAACGTTATAAAATTACCAACCCCCTGACACCTTATAGTAGCTGAAATATAGGGTTTTTCGGTGTACAAAAAATCGGTGCATAAAAATTTTGTAGGGTTGCCTTGTAAAAGTTTATTACAGACAACAATTATACTTCTTTTTCTTTTGTAGACATGGCTGCGCGCGAAAACAAATACACGAGAACAGCACACAGGACCGCTTACCGCGCTCGTCGTGCTTCGAAATAGTTTATTAATTCAATGTAGTGTAATAATGACCCTTTACATCTCTCATATTCAGTAAGTAGGTCCTAATTACCTCCAAATGGGGCTTGTAGGTGACCAATTAGCGCTCTAGGGTAATAATGTAGCTAGAAAAGCCCTACGGCGGTAAGTAATTGGGCAGCACCTCCACGCGCGGCTCCACCTTGATAGCCGCGTCCAGCAGCGGGGCGGCGAGCGTTTTAATTACTTACCGCCCTAGGGCTTTTCTAGCTACATTATTACCCTAAGCGCTAATTGGTCACCTACAATTTGGTGGTACGAGTAATAAGGACCAACTTACCTCACAATCGAGATGTAAAACAGAGTAGTTAGCTCGGGTGTAAGCATCAATTGCACCCTCGAACTATAGGCGCCCTCGCTGCGCTCGTGCGCCTAAATATCTCGGGCTGCAATTGATGCCTTACAGCCCTTGGCTACTAATCTACTATTATAACATATCCAAGTACCCTCAGATTTTTGAATTAAAAAAAAGTGTCTGTTCAATACTGAATAAAGGCACAATAAAACACCAGGAGCCTATAAATTGAGAGAGTAGTAAAAGTGAGGTAAGTATGTCGAGATCGTAGCAGGTGGAGCAATTTGTCTCTGCTTACCCATATGGGCCAGATGCCGGATGTTTTTAGGGTTCCGTACCTCAAAAGAAAAAAACCGAACCCTTATAGGATCACTTTGTTGTCCGTCTGTCTGTCTGTCTGTCTGTCTGTCTGTCAAGACCCTTTATCTCACGAACGGGTAAAGGTATCAGGTTGAAATTAATACCATATATTAGGATCCATGGACCACACAAGATCTGAAAATTTAAATTTTTTACAACGACGCAATCCAAAGATATGGCATTTTATGTCCTCATCTCCATACATTTATTCAAAAATGCAAAACCTACAGGTTACTTCCCGTTGATCTAAAATTATGAAATTTGGCAAGAAGCTAGGTTTCACAGTACAAATAATGGGAAAAGTCTGAAATCATTAAATATTACAACTTTTCTCACAACTAATGGTAACCAATTGTGGTGAGCTCCCGTTTCAAGAACATTCATATAAGAGAGGGGTCAAGTTGGATGGTCGCTGAGGCGATTTTTGTTTTAGTTCTATTTAAAAACGGGATCACTTACAAACTTGAAAATTGGTATGTTTATAGTGCATAAGCTATAAAATAACAACAAATAATAAAATTTGGTCAAGCGCGTGTCGGACTCAAAAAATCTAGCACATTAACTTACTGAAATTTCAACTCATACAATTATGTTTATGTGGTGGTACGGAACCCTCAGTGCGCGAGTCCGACTCGCACTTGGCCGGTTTTTTTATTTTGTCAATAGGCTTGTTTCTGACTTCGATCTAGCCCTAAGACATAGATGAGGTCGGCGATGGTACAAGCTTGCAGAAAAAGCCCATTTACTCGCGATTTGCATAAATTCGGGTTATATGAACTCTGTATAGTACTCAGATGCAGGTAGATTATTCCTCTAGCTAAGCGGTTTATGAAAGATGTTGCGAAGATTATTAAAATGTGTTAAATACCAGCCGAGACTTGTATTCCACACCGAATCCAACTTTTTTTTTATTGTCAATGGGCTTACTCTTGACCTCGATCTAGTCTTGATTAGATTAGATTTAGATTAGATTTCTTTATTTCATATTATCAAATTAAAAATTACATAGATTGTTCAGATTTCAATGAATAATATGATCGTCAATAATATTAGAAATAAAATAAAAATAATTGAAACAAAATAAAAGTATGTCAAAAGACAGGTAAAACAAAGCAAATTCATTGTAATTATAATATTTAATGTAAAAATAAGTGAAAAATGTCAAAATAAACCAATAAACATAAAATACTTAAGTGTATTTTAATCAATAATAAATAATATCAAAGGAAATGTCAAATAAACTATTAAATTACTTTTATTTTAACATTTAATATTTATGTCATAAATGTCAAAATTTATTTAATTAAACCAATATACTCTTTTACAGAGTACAGTACTTTATCCAATACAAAATCCTTCAGTCGACGCCTAAATGTTTCGTCAGAGGGTTCATTTTTTATGTCAGCAGGTAGGTTCTCGTAATAGGATGGCCCTAGCACGCGCGGATTTTTTTCGAGCAGTGCAGTGGGTCGGGGAATAGCTCTAAGGCACCCAATTCTACGAAGTTCTCTTCCTGGTAGTTCCACTCGCCCAAAACTCGACAGATTTGTACGGGTGAACATTATGACCTCGAACAGGTAATGAGAATAATGGTGAGGACAGAGATGAGGTCGACGATGTGACGAGCTTGCTTGCAACTGTTTAATTCAGAAAAAAAAAAATACGTTGTAACGCTTATTTTATTCCTTCATAACACTCACTTGCTGGCATGTAAGTCTTTAAACAGAGATCCAAGTCGGCATGAGCAAGGAAAACAAAGAATAAGGAAAGCATGTACCAGTGGGGCTACAGCATGGATTCTGTATGACTGTGTGGTTTATCTCCCCAGACAATAGCAAATCTTTTGTCTTTCCCTGCGTGCTCTTTCTTCTGCTCACGCAAGGAACTTTATAATGCTACCGATAATGCTGTATGTGTGGCGGAGTATTGATCCAAACAAATATAACGCTGCGAAGTCAGAAGATGCACAATTTGTTGAATCGCTATAAGTTTTGAATTTCATTTTGCCTGGTATGACAACATATTGATCGCTTGACCTCAGTCGAATATCATTTAAAATTCAAGGGTCAAACGGATTGGCCGACTTTCAACTTGAGCGAGCATAGATAAAAAAGATTGCATTGTCTACTGTGAGGGAACAGAGCAGGGCCAGAAAATAGAATACCGTTTTCGTAAAATAAATACATCTTTTTTTATTGCAATGGGCTTACTCTTGACCTCGATCTAGTCTTGAGGATAGAGATGATGTCGAGGATGGAAGGAGCTTGCCCAGAAGAAATCTATTTACTCGCGACTTGAATAGATTCGGGTTATATGAACTCGGGAACACAGACGCTGGCAAAAAGGCATTGTATAGTTGGTAAAATTTCATTTATTTATTTATAATCTTACAATTATAAGTCAGTAGGTATTACAATATACTTAGTCAATAACTACCTTAAAGCAAGTCAAGGTATTTTTATCTGTACATAAATTAATACTCATAGGTAATTTAAGCCTACATCACGGTAACAAAGACTAACAATTCATCATTTAATTTACAATGACAAATTTAGATTTAAGAATAACTAGCGTTTGTATACAGCGTGTCACAGAACAGTGTGATAACACTAAAGGGTACGAATCTAGAACATAGAACAAAATAAATTTTTGACCTTCCATAGAAACTACATCAATAGCGCTTTTTGTATGGGAGGTCAAATTTGGTTTTCGGTATTTCGACCTACGTTCCTAAGGAATAGTTGTTCAGTTTCATGAGTATATTCGCACCCTTCAGTATTTATTGCCTGAAGACTCGTGATTCCCTGAGAGAACTGTTCAAGGAAATCAACATTATGACAGTGCCATGCCAGTATATCTATGAAAATATAATGTATGCTAGAAAGAACATTCATCAATTACCAAAAATTTGTGACAGGCATAATTTTAATACTAGAAATAAGCATAAAATTGATCAACCATATACTAGATTAACTAAAGTCAATACATCTTTCGTTGGTCTGTGTATACGATACTACAACAAAATACCTGACAATATAGTGCAATTACCTGAGAGAAAGTTTAAAGAATGTGTAAAGCAAACGTTATGTAAAAAAGCTTACTATAGATTGGATGACTATATGAATGACAAAGAGGTATGGTGCTCTGATATTCCAGCGAAACACAAGAAACACCAATGTGTTTCTTGTGTTCAATGTAGATTCTTTACAGAATACTTATTGAATGTCATGCAGAATACAATGCAAATAGAGCGAGTCTACGCCGTTTCGGATCGTGCTATGGCAGCGTAAAAGAAACGGCAAGAAACCACTGCAGCACGGCCTACTTTAAGAGTCGGCTTTTTACAATTAAAAAGCCGACTCTTAAAGTAGGTAGTGCTGCAGTGGTTTCTTGCCGTTTCTTTTACGCTGCCATAGCACGATCCGAAACGGCGTAGACTCGCTCTATTTGCATTGTATTCTGCATGACATTCAATAAGTATTCTGTAAAGAATCTACATTGAATAAAATTATCTGAATCTGAATCTATCACACCTTTCAACTACACGTTGTATAAAAAATATACTAGTGTTTAAGTAAAATATTAGCTAGTATTAGTAGAGCCGAATCCTAAAGTTACGTATGACAGCTGTCTAAACACCAACGCATAGGGTTCATTTTTCTTTGCAGGTTATAATTTTTCATACGTTTGCAGCTGTTTTCGCTATCAAACTGCTGTTAAGTTTGGTTAATAAATAAATAAATAAAAAACAAAAAGGTTTCATTAAACTCGATACCTCCTATGTCCAATATCATCATTGGCAAATTTATAACTTAGCTAACGTTTCGCCTCTAGATTTCTAAGGATACGTTTATACCTATACTTATCTTATGATAGTATGACCTAAATTTAAATCATTGGATTGGCTGGCTTTCAACTTAAAAGATAAAAAAGCTTGTCTCTTTGTGGGAGAGTTTGGCTGAGCGTATTTGTTTGAATAGATGCGGCGTATCGGATGCTGTCAGCCATCGTCTCGACTAGTACAGCTATCGCTAAAACTGGGGAGCAAAATTTTAGCTGAACCAATGGGTGAGAATGAAACGAATCAAGTTTAAATGTAACTAGTGAAAATGGATCGGGAAATCTAGCCTGGTATTGAATGATGCCGTTTATATTTTTTGGTTATTTATTGTCTTTATGCTACTTTTAATGTTTATCAACCAATTCGTGGCCTAATCTGTTGGTGACACCTTATTTGAAATATTTTTATAAGGTTTATAGCGCGCTTTGTTATTTGTAGGGTTCCGTACCTCAAAATAAAAAACGGAACCCTTATAGGATCACTTTGTTGTCCATCTGTCTGTCTGTCTGTCTGTCAAGACCCTTTTTCTCACGAACGAGAAGAGGTATCCGGTTGAAATTGATAACGAATATTAAGGTCCATAAACCACACAAGATCTGAAAAATTTAAATTTTTTTCAACGACGCAATCAAAAGATATGGCTTTTTATGTCCTCATCTCCACACATTTATGCAAAAAAGCAAAACCTACAGGGTCCTTCCTGTTGACCTAAAATTATGAAATTTGGCAAGAAGCTAGGTCTCACAGTACAATTATAGGGAAAAGTCTAAAATCATTAAATATTTCAATTTTTCTCACCACTAATAGTAACCAATTAAGGTGAGCTCCCGTTTCAAGAACTTTTCTATAAAAGAGGGGTCAAGTTGGATGGTCGCTGAGTTTTTAAAATCAAAGAGCAAAAGCTTTTAGTATATCATATTGTAGATAGGTACGGAGCCCTTAGGGCGCGAGTCCGACTTGCACTTGGCCGGTTTTTTTTTTAATTTGATTCTATCTTTTACCTTTTTGACGTAGTCATGTATTTAGCTTTTATGATTACAACATTGAAAATATAAATTGTTGTTATAGACTCAATGAGATTTAGTAACGTTGGTCTAAGTATAGACTTTAAAAAGTGCTTAATTTCAGTCACAGTAGTAGTCAGAGATCTCTAAATTAGGTTCTAGCACTAATACTTCTTATAGAACAAAAATAAATCAATGCAAATGTAGGTATATTTTAATCATCGAAAAAAATATTTACACAAGAGTGGCTCAAGCACTAAAAGGATGTAATAGTATTCATTACACGATTTGGCTACAATCAATAGGTACGCACAGCAGCAACAAAATCAGTGTAACCTGATCTACTCGTAGCACTACGCTGTAAAACCCCGAATCCAGACCCCACCTCAAGTTCAAAAGGTTTTCACTGATGGACGGTTGTGTGTACCACACAATATTTTGTCATGTCTGTAAAAACATGACAAAATATTTTGTTTAGGTGTATTACAAAATTTTCAGATGTGAAACCTACAATTCCAGTTCGAATCGTAAATATTTCTTTTCGATTTTTAATGTAAAATATCTACTCATCAATAATTACACAATCACAGATTTTTGCAAAACAATTTCGCTACTGCTAACAATAGTAAAAATAAAGATTGTCCAACCAACGTACACATTTCCATAGATAAGTGGTATTAGAACCAGTATAAATAAGCAGCACTACGCTACATAGTTACGAACTCTAGAAACCAAAATCATGCTCACTGACGTGCAACAGACTGTACTTATTACTCGTAAAGTTTCATAGCTCCAGCAATCTTATTTCAAACGTATTTTACAGTATCGACAGGGAAATGAAATATTGCAGGTGGGCTTTATCCCTCTTTGTATATTTATCTCACACCCGCACGCCTTCCCAAGGCATATTATTCTTGTGCTATGGTTTGAATACATTCAGTTTTCTATAGAATTATTATTTTTTTTGGATTCAACCACAGACCAAACCATATTTTTAGCTTCTTTAATAAAACCGTATTTTCCAAATACTCGTACAAATATAGGTCTCATTTTCCTTATGCTATTAACATTTCATTTTATTTTCAATTCTCATGCTCTGAAAGTGCTTCTTTGTGCAGGATATAGGCTGCACCTATGGGCTGCACAAAGTCCAATTTTGTGCACTAGGGCAAAAAAGTAATCGCGGTGGTGTACGCCCTGCGGCATCCCGTCAACATATTCTTCACTAAAGCAGAACAACTCATTCTTCAGTTACATTTAGAGCGTACTTTTACGTTTTATTTCCTCGCAATCAAAGTGAAAAGCAGAGTTTATAACTCGTCCACAAAACCATTTTATCGTCGACATTACTATCAGCCCTCGCCATTGGCTCGGGCTGCTAAAAGTCTCGGAATGATGGTTCGTTTTGTGCACTTGTTGTAAAATCTACTATTTGTTAGTGTGAATAGAACTTTTTGAGTTTTTTTTATTACCGCCTAATATAATCAGGGCTTGTAATATTGATATCCACGAAACCCTTGGAAGTAACAAAGTAAAATACACGTATAAGTTTCAAATTTTAATATCACATCTCATTGTCAAAAAGATTCGATACTAAATAAAAATATGAAAAAAAAATATATTGTTAACAGATTCGATCAAAAAATATTAAAATAAAATTATGAGGGTTATTTTTTGAACCTGACATCCGTTAATTAAAAGTCACCCTATATAAATGAGGTCAAAAACAACAACTTATGTTCTGCGACTTTTTCAATACCTAACGCATAAAAAAAGTTTGACTTCTCATACAAAGTAACGTGACGTCGGTTGCGAAGCCGCAAAAGCTTCCTGCGATCCACACAGCCTACCGACCAAAACCCTTCCGACGTGAGGTGCAGACTTTGGGCAAGCGAGTACCCACATTCACTGTACCCCCCCAACGAAAACCTGCCTCCTGGCTTTAAGGAACCTTGGCCAACCTGGAGAAGTCTAAATAGGCTGAGGACCCAAGTTGGCCGAAGCAAGGATAACCTATGCCGGTGGGGGTTCCTAAGTAGCGCAGACGCCAGCTGTGAATGTGGAGAACTCCTGCAAACCATGGCACACCTCACTAATTGTCCCGCGTGCCCGACCACCTGCTCGCGTGAGGACTTACTTGACGGTAACCAGAGGGCTACCACGGTAGCCGCTTTTTGGGCAAGTAAGATTTAGCCTGTGTTCTTGCCGACACGAAAGAAGAAGAAGAAGAAGAAGGAGAAGACGTGACGTGACCAACTGACACAGTTTGTATGGGTTCATTTGGAAATTTTACACAATCCTATACTATTAAACGAGCAATATTTGTATATTTACATATATTTGTAATCGGTTTCTCGAAAACGGATCTAACGATTTCGATAAAATTTACCGTACGGGGGTTTTCGGGAGAAAAAATCGATCTAGCTAGATATAGATGATATTTTAATCATACAGAGCATAGCTCGGTCGCCTAATAACTGTCTTTAATGTGGCAAAGCCCGTGAGATAATAATACCCACTTACTGTAAATCACTTAAATGTTCGACCTCAATGTGAAACGAACCCGTCGCCTACCAACCACACCAATAGCCCCAATAGGGCTGATGTTTGGGCTTATACATTTGGCACTCTAAGAAAAACAAAATAGCAATTTTAGAGACACTGTAATATTGTCGTATAAAGAACCTAGTACGTTCTCCCATTCTCCAATACCGCCTAATGTGAGGGTATTTTTATCGAAATGAGCTCCTAATTTGCATTTATAGTGGTTCGTAGGGCCCGCTTTTTCCCGGATTTATTGTTGAATAACAAACCGACTTGGAAACAATTTTCATATTAATTAACTGGCATGTTTCAATATTCATACAGTGTTTCCTTAAAAGGGAAAAGTTTTTCAATTTTGTATTTAATTTTCATTTTGGTTATTAAGGTTGTGGCTGGCTTATAATTCTGTTTACTACTTCTATACTTCCCGTGGGTATCATAAAAGACAACTCATCATCAACATCATAACATCCCATGAAACGTCCACTACAGGACGGGGAGCTCCCTCCAAAATTTCAGCTTTTGCTGGAACAATGTGGAACGGCTGGCACCTGGCTGGCATCATGGACCGCGGTTGTTGGTGACCACAAAATGTAAGATGATACGATACACAGAAGGATGCTGCTGCCCATCCTGTGGTTCATAAACCTTTAGTCGCTTCTTACGCCACCCACACGGGTAGAGAAGTACTATTCTTCGCCCGCGCCACACGAGGCAGAGCATCAAAACTATTATATTATCACTTTTAAATTCTGTTCCCTACACTGGGTATCCAATCGTTTCCAAAGTACCAAAGAAAAATGCCCTTCGCACGTGGAAAAAATTCAATTTGAAATATTATTCATTTGCTCTACAAGTCCAGTGATACTCTTAACTAATTAAAACAACCAATTTCTCATAAAAAAGAACTATAGAAATAAAATATCTTTCCATGACAAATGTGTCGATCACGTGACCACTTTAGTTTGGAAAGTCCAAAATATTTTATTTATTTTTCTGAATTATTGCTTGTCTATTAGTAAAATTTCGGAGCTTCGAGAGCAAACTTAATTAATTTCACGTTGTATAAGTATTATGTTTATTCAATAACGGGAAACAACTGATACAAACAATCAGAGGAGTTGTTAACAAATTATAACTGCCTACAACGTTACGTTGATTATTTCCACGGATTCACCACAGACTATATTTAAACGTAGACTCTATTACATTTTTTATGAATTTTCATCATCCCAAAGTTCTTCTTCGGGTGCCATATCCTCAGTGGATGTCGACGACTACCGTCCGAAACTTCTGTAAATTTTCTATCTCTTGATTTTCTGCTGTAAGTAGTAGCGTCCCCAAACCCAGTGTTATGAAAAAAAACCGGTTAAGTGCGAGTCGGACTCGCACGCCGGGGGTTCCGATATACCTAATACGTACATAAACCTACGATATACCTATATAAATTTCAAGTCGATAGGATGAGTGCTTGCTGAGATATACAGGTGTGACACCATAACGGTTTTTATCATTTTGTTTCGGAACCCTAAAATGGATTTTTCACGCTAATGCTATGTTTATTCCGTTTGCTCTATAATCTCATAGATCGGTTATAAACCATTTCGCTAAGGCTCGTTCAATAGAAGCTGATCATTTACAGCAATAATATTACTTTTCCAAAAATATTCTTTACTGTAAGTGGTGTACCTATTAAGTTGAGTTAACTTTTATCTAATCTGTGGTTGAGTGTACTTTGATTTCACACTTCTTACAGGAGTTTTCTTATTTTCACAGTTCCATCTTACAAGATTTACCATTTATTAAAAAAAGATACTCGAAAAATTTATAGTGCATTTCAACAAGTTCCAGTTTTTTTTATTGTTTACTCTTGACCTCGACCTAGTCTTGAGGGCAGAGATGAGGGCGACAATGGAACGAGCTTGCTCAGAAGAAGCCTATTGACTCGCGACTTGAGCAACATTAGTCAGCTTACCATCGGTGTCTCGCATAGCTTGATGTAAAACGGAATGTAAGTATACGCAAGACCAGAGCCTTCTTACAAATCCACCCATACTACTCTGACATCTCTACTGCCTCCATACGGGTATTCAAGATTAAGTTTGGGTTTGTAAGTCAAATTAAAGCACATATTAGAAAACGCCAAGGTCTCCGGTCGGTCAGTTCCCGTTTTTACGACAGAGCTAAAACAAAAAATCTAACAAAAAACTGTTGTTATAGCGGCAACAGAAATACATAATATTTGAAAACTTAAACTATTTATCTAACTATCAGACAGTCAGACAGACAAATAGACAGACAGACATCGTAGACATCCCATTTTTCACCCTTTAGTTCAACATCATAATCATAACATCCCATAATACGTCCACTACAGGACAGGGACCTCCCTTCAGAATTTCAGCTCATGCAAGAAGAATGTGGAGGGGAAGTACCTTAGTTACCACGCTTTTTAGAGTTACGACTGGCACCACGGACCGCGGTTGTTGGTGACCGCAGTATGTGAGATGGTACAATACACGGAAGGACGCTGCTGGTTTATAAACCCTTAGTCGCCTCTTACGACACCCGCACGTAGAAATGGGTCGGTAAGTACTATTTTTTCCGGTACTACATGGAACGGACCCTTTGGGTATGGAACCCTAAAAAGACATTTGCTAACTCTAGTATCATCTATAAATGGTTCAGTCTGTGCTTTCAGCCATGCGGTAAATTGATGGCAAATTTCATTAAAATTCGTAACGAGGGTCCGTGGTTACAGGCGACAGGTGAAAACGGAACTATGAGAAGGAGTAGTGTAAAAGGCAGTCAATTTCAATCACGTTTAATTAGTAGAAATATTATTAATGTAATATTTACGCTTTCTGCCGACTGACACAGTAACTTTCATATCCATACTACGTCTTTTAAAAACCCAGCTGTTTAAAGATCCAGGCTAAGCAGAAGCCAGTTGAAAACAGTTATTCATTATTATATCTACTTGAAAATCACGGATCGGTTCCTCAAAAATAGCTGCTTAATTTTTAGGTAGGTAAAAATTACATTTGAATTTGGAAGATCAAGCAGATCGAACATAAATATGCAAGAAAAATGCTCGAACTGTAAACAAGACTACAACCAAAGAGTATCTGTTCCTAATATAAAAATCAAAATCTTTTAATAGGCAAAACACATGCTTCACCAAAAAATTCAATCACTGACCCAATCAATACTTATGGCCCGTTAGTAGGTGAATTTGGTGAATGGGGTCATGCCATAAAAAAAAAAAGAGTTTCCTAATTATAGGTGTATAACATTGTAAATACAATTATTATAAGTTGTAGGTAGGAAACGCTCAGCTCGACGAGTTGCAGTAACCGGCACTGGCCCAAATAATAGTGAACTTCAAACCACCGAACGCGTCAAAAAAATCCACGCTTGCTTTTTCAAGAACAACACGACCACGGATGCAATTAAGGACTACATGATCAAGAAAAGCCAAGACGACAACTATAAAGTTGAACAATTAACACTGAAACACAACCACTACTCATCGTTCGCGATAACCGTACCTAGAAGTAAATTTGAAACATTCATGTCCGCCGAAATCTGGCCGGCAGGCGTAGAGGTTAGTGAGTGGTTTCAATACAGCGCTGGACGTGCGAGGCGCGCGTCCCACCACCGCCACAAGTCCGGATCACACCGCACCCGCCGCACCTCCGCTAACGCCCTGCCCGAGAGTGGACACACAGCCGCAGAGAATGAATAACAGATTGACTGTGTGCCACCAAAATATTTGTGGTTTATCCAGCAAAACACAAAAACTAGAAGTATTACTAGCAACGGACCTGACATGCGACGTCCTAATTATTACTGAACATTTTCTCCGCGAAGATCATTTACAATGTGTTACGTTAAACAATTACGACTTAGTGTCCTACTTTTGTCGATGTAATATTAATCACGGCGGAAGTTGCATATACGTACGTTCTGGTATTAAGGCATTAAATAGAACAGATTATTGCAATTTATCAAAGGAACAATTATTTGACGTGTGCGCAGTATATTTATTGGATTTTAATGTTTTGATAATCGGTATTTACCATTCGAATTTGACCAGTCATAGTGACTACTTAATACTATTTGATAATTTAATGACTAAAATTAATGACGAGAATTGTGACACCATCATTATGGGTGATATAAATATAAATTTTCTTGAACAGTCCTTGAACAGAAAAAAACTTAAAGACATTTTGTATAGTGCCAATTTTACTCAATTTGTCGACTTTCCGACTCGCGAGATTGGTGATAGTGCAACACTACTGGATCACGCTTACTCTAATGTCCCGGGCGACTGTGTGTCAGTCTCTAAAGTACTATCTAATCTAAGCGACCATTCCGCGCAGAAACTTTGCGTGCAGTATAGGAGTGAGATGCACGATAAACCCGTACTAAGACGATTATTCACGCAGTCGAATAAACATAGTTTCAACATGGCTATGCAATCAGTGGATTGGTCGGTAATTATGGAATCTTATCGACACGATTGTCATGATTTTGCTAGGTCGATCTGTGAAACTTTGCATAGCAGTTTTGAAATTTGTTTTCCTGAAAAATTTATAAAACCCACTATTATTAAAAAAAGTTGGTTAGACGCCGAAATATTTAACTTGAAACAATTATTATTTGAGCTATTGGAGCTGAAGGAAAAGTTCCCTCAGTGCGTAAATCTACATACGCTATGCGAAGAGTTGACTGTTCGGTATGGCGCAACCTTAAGAAGTAAACGTACAAATTTTTACAACGGAATAATACAAAATGCACCGAACAAAAGTAGGCAAATGTGGAACATTGTTAATTTAGAATTAGGAAGAAAAAAGAAAGGCTGCGCTGACTTCACTGACTTGTTAAGGGATAGCGACGGTAGACCATTTCGATCGACGCAAGATGCAACAAACGCGCTAAATGAAGAATTTGTATACGCGGCTATAGCATGCGGCGCACCGGCAGCGAATATATCTATGTCGGTGGCTGCACTATCTAAAGGAGTGCCTCCCAGTGCCACATCTATACGCCTTAGACCTTTCTCTCCTTATGAAATTATAAAAATAATGCAACTGCAAATTGCACATAAAGACAGTACCGATGTGTATGGGCTATCTCCCAACACATTGAAGGGTGTTATTCCACACATTAGTAATGCACTAGCGAATCTTTATAACGCTAGCCTTCAACAAGGAGCCTATCCTCATGCCCTGAAGAAGGTTAAAATATTTATTTATTTATTTATTTATTTATTTATTAATAATATTATCAACAATACATTGTCATTACAGGATAGCCCAAGTTGACGATGTAGCTTACTTTTTTAAACAAAACACAACATACAATAAAATAAAAGAATTACAATACCTGAATAATTACAAAAATATCTAATCACATTTCACCACACCACGCACAAAATATGTTATAATTTCGAAAATGTAAAAAAAAGGTGACAAATTAAAGAGTAAAATTAAAAATGACAAATGTAAAAAAATAATTAAAAAATTCAATATCATGTCAAAAATATAAAAATGTGATTCTGTTTACATATTAAAAATTTAAATTAAAATGTCAAATGTAAAAAATAAATTTAAATTAGGTAGTAAAATGTCAAAAATATACCTAAAAACCATGCCAACAGAAATAACAAATTTAAAATCATGAACAATTTCCTACACATAACTTATCTTTAAAAAATATTTACAATTTTTTATTTTATTTGCATAAATAATTATGAGTAACCAAAGTGAATTTCGACAAAGTGCAATGGAACACGTCAATTTCCACTGACACTGCATTTAGGATCCGGAGCGCCGTGGTCAAAGGAGCATGTTTTAGGACATTTGTTCTGTTCCTCGGCACAGCGAATAACTCCTGTCGCGGCCCTCTCCGCAGTCTTGTGTCAGGCACCCTTAATCCCATGCCTTCTAAAATTTGAGGATTAGTCAATGTCCCCCTAAAAACCTTTAGCACGTACGTGGCGAGTGCTAGCTTTCTTCTAACTTCCAACTTATTGTATCCCACCATTCCCATAACAAACATAGTCGGATACATAAGCGGATAAAAAGGGTAAACGCCGTACTGTTTCCAATACAAATAACGCAAAAATTTATTTTGTATCTTCTCTAACATGAGCGTGTATTTAATTTCATGCGGATCCCAAATGATAGAGCAGTTTTCTAGACGGCTTCTTACCAGTGCGTTGTATAGTATTTTTATTGACTCAGTACCGTAAAAGTTTTTGGACTGTCTTAAAACAAATCCAAGGTTGCGGAAGGCTCTTTTACAGATCTCTACAATGTGCGTTCGAAAGGTAAGATCATCCGAGACACAGACTCCTAAATCGCGGATCGAAGTCACCCGTGAAAAATTTAATCCATCAACCTCATATGGGTATGTGATGGGGCGCTGCGCTCTCGTTACAGACATAACATTACATTTGGAGACATTAAATTCTAATTTGTTCTCATGACTCCATTGCACTACCCTATCAATATCCATTTGAAGGCGCTCGCAGTCTGTTTTATCATTTACTGACAAAAACAACTATAAATCATCCGCAAACAATAAACAATGTGCATCCTGTATTATCCTAGGTAAGTCGTTTATCATAATAAGGAATTGTAATGGCCCTAGATTACTTCCTTGACTTACACCAGAAAACGTATTGTATATATTCGACGTGAACCCTGCATAATCTACATATTGTTTCCTTTCTGTTAAATAACTTACAAACAATTCCAGTAAAGCTGGTGTAAAGCCCATTTCAACTAGCTTTATCAGTAAAATATCATGATTCACCAGATCAAATGCTTTTTTATAATCAAAATAAGCCACATCCACTTGCCCCCCCACGCGTTTGTCAAGAGCGGTTGTAGTGTATTGCATGAAGCACATCAGGTTAGACTGCGTCCCGCGACCTGGACGAAAACCATGCTGTGAATCCGATAATTCCACCTGCATCTGTGAGAATATCGAAGCATATAAAATGGATTCGAAAACCTTGGCAAACGTAGACAAAACCGCTACCGGTCGGTATCCTGATACATCTGAACCCCCACCGCTCTTGGGCACAGGAATTACCCTAGTGGTTTTCCATCGCTCAGGGTACGAACTTGTATCTAATATTAAATTAAATATGTACAAGAGAGGCTGATCTAGGACCGCTGCACAGTCTTTAACTATGAATGGTGGAATTCCATCCGGGCCGACAGATTTCTTAGGTTTTAAGCGCCTGAGGGCCACCTGTACATCTTTCAGACTTAACTGGCTAACCTGCACTCTGTTAGCCGAGGGTTTAGCAGCTGAAGCAGCAGCAGCGTCGTCTAGTAACGGTCTCTCCCTTCCATACACCGATCTGAAGTGTTCAGCAAAGGCAATTGCACACTCGTGGTCTTCTAACACCTTTCCGTCCATGGTTATTCGAGGTGAACTTCTATTTTGGCGTTTGTTATTCACAAAAGCCCAGAAAGATTTCGGGTCTGTGCTTATCTGTTGCTGTATCCTATTGTTAAAGTTCTCGTACGCAATTGTAGTTTTATTTTTTACTAACGATCTGTAATAAGAAAACATTCTATATTCGTGTGTATTTTTATTGCCTACTATTTTATACTCCTTATGCCAGCTCGCTTTTGTCCGTATATCTGCAATAAGTTCAGATGTGTACCAAATTGGATAAACAAATGTACTGTTTGCGTTTCCAGCACTTTTCTGTTTTCTTGGAGTACACTTATCAATAATATCGTTAAAAATTGAATAAAAATAATTGATTGCGTCATTTACATTATTTATTTCATACAAAGAAGTCCAATTTACTAATGTTAGAAAATAGTACAATTCTAGAAAATTACATTTGTAAAAATTCCATTGTATGTTATCGGATGCCTTTCCAGAGCAGAGTTTTGGATTTGTACGTACTCTACGCGTTCTACGATCATCACCGACACGTCCTTTTTTCACTCGACGACGCGCACTATCGGCGTAGGTACACCTCACGCTCAGTGCCGGATGGTGCTGGTCCAGAGGAACTAACAATTCACTCTCATATTCCACCACTACCACAAAATTGTGTAACGCGGATAAAACTACATCCAACATGCGACCATTGGAGTTAACGATCCCATTGCACTGACGAAACTCGCAGATTGTTACAAAGTATTCGTAGTAACACTGCACATCTACGCCCGCTGAATACATATTTAAGTCTCCTAGTAATAATACGTTCTTATATTTAGCACAGCATTGTTCAACAGTATGAAAAAGGTTCAGGTACTCGCTTTCTTTGCTACTTGGGGGAATATAAGCAACACAGCAAGTAAATAGTCTAGAACTACCTTTAAAAACGTCTGCACATAACAATTCAAACGCGGCGTTATCTATGTTAAGTGTTCCTGGTATAGTCAATATCTCCTCTGTATAAAGGAAAAGGCAGCAAATCCGCTACTAAATCATACAGGCCGATTTCACTTATTCCAGTCATAAGTAAAATCTTCGAAGTAGGTTTAAACAATAGACTACTATCGTACTGGGTACCTCGTGGCACTCTATCAGAGAAACAGTATGCGTATCGACATGGTCGTTCTACAACGGACCTTGTGCGTGAAGTGGTGTGGCAGGTGTTAGGCGCTCGCGAGGCTAGCAGACATGTGGCCGTCATTTGCTGCGATCTCTCCCGAGCATTTGACACCGCTAACCACAACCTAATTAAAGACAAGCTAAGCCACTATGGCATTAGGGGCCCCGTCCTGTCGCTGTTGGTTTCGTTTATGTCCAACAGAAAGCAAATTGTTACCAACCGTTCGGGGCACGTCGTTTCGGAGGAGCTGGAGTGCGTGATGGGTGTTCCGCAGGGGTCCTGCCTTTCTAACACGCTCTTCAGTATCCTTCTGAACGACCTGCCAGCTGCGATCGACGGTGCCCAGATTTACATGTACGCGGACGACGTGACAGCTGTGGTCTCCGCGGAATCAGCAGACCAGCTCGAATATAGTCTCCGAGAAGTAGTATCAAAGCTACATGTATGGTTCACGGCAAACGGTCTCGCCCTTAATAAGGAAAAGACATGTTTCATGAGATTTAGCCTTAACGGTCACGCGCTCCCAGCTCTGAATGTCACCGCTGGTGGCATAGTCCTGCAACAGGTGACATCAACTAGGTTGCTCGGCTTTCAAATAGACAGCGGCCTGTGTTGGGACGAGCATATAGAGCAGTGGTGCGAGCGGCTGGGACGAGCATGTTTCGGACTGCGCCGGCTGGCGTACACCGTTTCCACAGACGTAGTCAGATCCTGCTACTTTGCGACAGTCCATTCGCTTCTCACTTATGGTACAGAGCTGTGGGGACGCGCCGCAGACTGGATCAGAGTATTCCGTATGCAAAAGCGCGCCGTTCGCGCTATAGCACGAGTCCCACAAGGTTTCTCCGCTCGAGAATATTTTAAAAAATATAATATAATGCCATTACCGTGCATCGTAATACAGCAGATTGCCATATTTGTCTATAAAAATAAACAAAATTTTAGCAAGAAAGGCGAAAACAGAAACTATAGTTTAAGGAGCAACAAACAGTTTAATGACCTTCTTACGCCCGCACATAAATTAAAAAAGACTGAGCAATCAGTGTATGTAAGTGGTCCATCAGTTTTTAATAAAATACCAGAAGAAGTACGCAATGCACCTTCCGAACAAATATTTAAAAATAAACTAAAAAGTTGGCTTCTTGAGAAGCAATTTTATGATTTTACGTATTTTGAAATTAAATATTAAATGTAATTTACATATACTTTTACAAATTTTTGACTTGTAACAACCGTTATCAATAAAATTTTCATTTTCATTTTCATTTTCATTTTCATTTTCATTTACCGTCACGTGGGCGTAATGGAAAACATTTATTCACTGTTCATTTGTACAATAGTACTTGTACTAACGAAACGGCCTAGCCACATATTTCAACTAAGGTGTAGATTTTGTGAAGTTAGGGCTTGTAGAGTTAAGGCGTGTAGAGATCTGATAACTTTTAAAAAAAATGCGAGTTTTATGGTCTCGTCTTGGTAATATTTTAAATGAAAATGTTTTTGGTGGGATTCGTTTTATATCGTATGAGTGTATGGTATGAAGTAATGTGGATGGATGGATGCCCCCGCACCACTAAAAGTAGAAGGTTTTCATTTTATTTGTAATTAATACATCAGTGTTGATAAAATTTTCAGTTGTTTGAAATAATGACAAAATATAATTATTTTGCTATTTAGTATTGTTTCTTCTCGTAATAACGTTGTAATACGAGTACTTTTTAATATTTAAAATTACTGATGGATGAGTCAGCTACGAGTACGAGTATTTATTCTTGTCTCATAGAGGGAGATGGAAAGTAGAGTGTATCACGCAGCTGCAAAGTTATTTTTAACCTCAGATGACCTATTGAACCCCTCGTTACGTTCAGGATTCTATTTTAGAATCCCTCGCCATGCTTGGGAATATATTCTCGAATTCTTCACTTTGCTCTGTATTCAAGATAGCGCCCTTGCCTTAAAAAAATATTTTGCTGCCTTGTGATACAATCTGATATTTCATACCTAAAAAAATAAACAATCTAGTTTAAAAATTTCAAGGAAAACTTATTTTAGCAAAGCGCCGTTTAGTAAATAAAAAAAAATCTCGTATACAACCACATCACGTATAGCCCTACAAACATAATTTCCATTTTGGCGTCTCGCACGTACAGTCACCCCCACTGTGCAACTAATTACCATTTTAATAACTGCAATGTGTACTGTTCATTTAAACCTTGTCTGATAGCGTTTAGGGTGTCCACACGGACCGCAAATTGAACGACGAAATCTGTGGATTTTAATACGAGTTTAACACGTAATTTACATCTTAGTTCGTTGTTAGAGCTATCGATTACATTAATTGATGAACAAAAAAACAATATTAAAATTTTTTTTTTGTTATTGGAACAAATGCAGACAAGAACAACGGTCAATATGTCATCGAGTTTGAGAAGTACCGTACGACCTTGCACCTAGCAAGCAACCGATTTAAATTCTGGGCATATACAAACTCTCATTTGGCCAAGACCATTTTTTGTGGTTTCTATCAGTAATTTCTGGAAATATTCATACCAGTTTGTCAAATTGATTCCCAGATTTTTCGTTTTATTTATTACCTCTTCCCTACTTACTTCACTTGTTCCTAGTGTCTGCAAAGTGTTAATGCTGAACTGCTTACCGATACAAATAGAAGCCGTGCGGTCACATTGCAGCTATCAGCGTTGAGATGTGTACGTGTGGGCCAAGTCGTTATAATTTAGCTCACTGTTAAACTTTAGATAGATAGAAACTCTTTATTGCACACAAAACAACACTTAAGTACGAACAACATATCTTATTGCGCGCAAAGGCGGCCTTATTGCTTAGAGCAACTTTATGTTTTACAGTGGCACCACTGGAACCCTGATCCTCCGAATTGATAACCGAATGCTCTAAGCGATTTACCACGTAACTGTTCACTTAGCGGTAGACATATTGACGCTCGTCTGCCACCGATATTAGCATACAAACGTCGCGTGTTTTTACGCTCGTGTGAGAGCCAGATAGCAGTGTGTGACGCCATTTTAATTGGAACGGATTTTGGTTAACCGTTTTATGAGGTTAGCTGCACCAAGTTTCATGCGACTAAATAAGTGGCAGGAGCGAAATTTTTTTGTGCGCGGATAAAAAATTGCCAAGACTTTTAACAGCCTCCTTTGTCTAGTAGTTAGAGCGCTCGGCTCTCGATCCGGAGGTTCTGGGTTCGATTCCCGGTGGGGACACTGTCAAAAAGTCCCTTTGTGCGACCTCCCTAGTTTGGTAGGAAGGATAAATCACCTGATTGTCCGAAAAGTTTGATGATTCCGTGCTTCGGAAGGCACGTTAAGCCGTTGTTCCCGACTACTATGTACGGATGAAGTCGTTAATGAGCCATGTCAGAGGCCTTTGGCGGCTCAACAACTCTGACACCAGGGTTAGCGAGGTCGGTCATCGATCTTGCAAAACACACGGTATGATGATAATGAACAAGACTTGTGTATATTTTGACAAAGAGTTATTTTTATGACTGTAAAATTTTAATATGTTCTGCAGTTGGGCTGAAAAACGAGAAAAATGTGTTTAGTTAGCTTTCTCATATAAACTGAAACTGCATCGTGAAAGGACATTTATGGAATGTTACTTAGTTTTCCTCCGTTTATAATTACATAGTAGCTTTGCTAAAAAATAAGTATAGTTGGTATGTTTACTACTACATGTTTACTTTCTTTTCCAAAGTCTTGTAACCTCCAACTATCTAGCGATCGCAGAAAAGACTGTGACAGAATTCTAACAATAAAACTACAAAGAAACATTACCTTATTTATGTGATAAGAACTCTCATAAACATGATAATATAGATCTTTTCGGTCTTATAGGATCAAGTTGTCTAGTATTTTCATAACAGTAGCTAAACTGGCCTTGTGCCCTCCACAGAAAATGTAAGTTAATTAAACTGGCATTATGTCAGATTATGTTAAAAAAATTAATAGCCCAAACTGAAATAGAGTCTTTAGGGAAAGCGTTTATCCAGCTGTAAGCTAATTACGGCTAGTATCCAGGTGAGTTATGAATGTTATGTTATTCATCATAATATTGGTCATATAAAGCGAGCTTTATTTCTTTTTTTGCACTATTTAGAGTTTTAGCGTTATGCAGAATTTAATACTAGTCAATTAAGTAATAGTCAGTAATTCTTGTGATCTGTTTTTATTATTTTTTTATTTATTTATTCTTGAACACATCACTAAAGATGCTGTCTTATCTGAGACTGATACATGCATGATTATATAAATGAGACCCAAACGTAGAACAAATATTTAGCACAAAAAGTTCTTCTTATGACCGGGTTTGAACCCAGGTTTCACAGGCCCTCGTAGATTTGTCATATCAAAGATTCATGACAACCTAAAATGATCTACCACTGCGCCAAAAGCCAAGTTTTTAACGTTTCACAATTGTTACAAAATACGTGCCCTTTTTCTACAAACCCTATGGTCTTTATGGATAGTAGGGAACTTTTATAGCTAGTTCGCATTGATTGATGATGTAAGCAGTCGGCGATTCGGGATCGCGGTTCTTTGTGATTACCTACTATTAGGGAGGCGAGACGATAGGACTTGATAGACAAAGGCTTTGTAAGCTGGATAGGAAGATAAATCGACCTTTATTGACAAAGAGAACGCAGTAAGTGCTAATATTGAACGTCAGTTAAGGTTAAAAGTTTTTTAAATAGGTAGTTAGGGTCAATAGCAAAAGTCGGGTCAATAGCAAAGTAGGGTCAATAGCAAAAGTCGGGTAAAATTTTAAAGAAAACAAGTTCCGTGCGCGCATCGACATTTGAAGATACATCATACATCCTATTATTTAGTATTAAAAGAGCAATATTTGTACATATTTTTATATTTTAGATGAATTAAAAAAAAAAATGTGGGCTAAATTTACATGAATTTAATAGGAAAAGCCTTAAATAATAAAACATTATTAGGATAATAGCAACAAATCTAAGTATCGCGACATGAATTCGATAGGAACTACTAGTGTTAAGAGCGAACACCGAACAAAATGGACGAAAATAGGGTGCAGCTCACTTTTATAAGCAATTTTGACCAACTCCGTAGTTGAAGTTGCCTCTAACACGGACATTTTTTTTCTTATAGATATGGCAATTTCGTTTTCGTTGCTTGATAATCGTGTCTAATAATAATGTAAATAATATATATGATGTAAATGCTCTACACAAACAATCAGTGCAGTAGCCGCGGGACTTTCAAATTCCACAAATAGTTACAGCATTATATAATTGTGAAATTCGTGTTAATTGCAAAAAATGAAACAGTAAACGGAATTTCGCGACAAAAAAATACACGTTTGTTGAATAAAAAGTGAGCAGCTTTGAATTGTTAATTTGTTACTTAACAACTCCATGATGCTCTTAATTCATCAAACATGCTATTTTTTACATTTTTTGGTGGTTCATGAAGGAAGCTAGCTTTAATTTTCTCATCTTTTCTGCAACATAAGCATGGTCTGTTCATGACGTTTAGATATAATGGTACTTAAGATAATCGAATTTGCTACATTCACAAGAAATAATTGTTAAGAAAAATCTGACAAATATTGCCCCGATAAAAATAGGGCCATGAAGTTGAATACCTCCTAATTGTCCATCATATACAAAGTGTAACAAAAAGGGTATATCAACCCTGAAGGATGTGATTCTGCCCATGAAACTGAACAACTTTCCTTTAGGAAAATAGTTCAAAATACGAAAAAAAAAATTGTTTGACCTTCCATACAAAATGTGCTATTAGCTGATTCAGTTTTTATGGAAGGTATAATTTTTTATTTTGACCTATTTTCCTTAGGGAAAGTTGTTCAGTTTCATAGGAAAATTCACATCCTTCAATGTTGGTTTACCCTTTTTGTTACACCCTGTATAATAATAATAGCATAATATGGCTTCGGTGTCTGAGTACATAGTAAGCGAAATTAAATAGTGACTCCAGTCCTTTTTGACTGACCCCATAGCCTAACTGTACCTATATCTACGAGTTCACAAAGCTAGGTTCATCACAACAGCCCATGAAACGTCCACTACAGGACAGGGAGCTCCCTCCAGAATTTCAGCTTTTATTGTAAAAATGTAGAGGGGAATTACCATAGTCACCTCGCTTGTTAGCTTTACGGCTGGCACAATGGACCGCGGTTGAAGGTGACCGCAGTGAGTAAGATGGTATGATACAAAGGAGGATGCTGCTGCCCATCCTCCAGTTTATAACCCTTAGTTGCCTCTCTTACGACACCCACGGGTATGTATGGTTTGGTACTATTCTTTGCCGGCACCACACGGGACAAAGCTAGGTTAGATCTATTTTTTTCAGTAACTCTACTTCGTAGGTAAAGGTCACGGGTTGGAACCCAGGTAGGGACAAATGTTTTCTAATAAATATGGATGTTAGTCCCCGTCTCGTGTGGTACCGGAAAATAATAGTACCAATCCATCTTTACCCGAAGCTATAAGAAGGCATACTAAGGGATTTCAAACTGAAAGATCATCATCATCATCATATCAGCCGAAAGACGTCTACTGCTGGACATAGGCCTCCCCTAAAGATCTCCATGACGACCGGTCCTGCGCTGGAAGATGGGCAGCAGCATCCTCTGAGCATCGTACCATCTCATGGACTGCGGTCACCAACAATACCGGCCCATGGTGCCTGCCGCAACGATAACAAGCGTGGTAACTATGGTACTTCCCCTCCAAATTCACCACGCTTTTTTTCTGGAGCTCTGGAGGGAGCTCTTGCAATAGACGTTTATTGGAATATCATGAATATGGATGTTAGTACCCGAGTCATGGACGTTTTTATATTTATTTATTTACGTATTTATATTGCAAAGTACCTAAGTCTTAGAGACTGTGGGGCTAAAGTAATGAGTTGTGAAGTGTTTGAATATTTATTTATAAGCTCAAAAGCTCCTTTAGGTCACTTTGAATAAAAGTATCTGTTTCTAAATTAATCTTTGGTTTTTAAACGATTCGTCATAAATATTCCGTACGCAAGTCAATAAATTTACATATATTTATTAGTTACCTAGGCGACCGAGCTTTGCTCTGTATAATCTTAACCAAACCCCATTACATACAGCGTCAGCCATCGTCGCAACTAATTATCAATAGAGGCAACTAAGGGTTTATGAACCGGAGGATGAACAGCAGCGTCCTTAAGTAAATCTTACTTTTACTTACCATCTTACAACTGTGGTCACGAACAACCATGGTCCATGGCGCCAATCGCTACGCTAACAAGCGTGCGTGGTAACTATGGTACTTCCCCTCCACACTGTTCCAGGAAATCTGGAATTCTGTCATGACCATATTTTGTGACTTCAAAAAGTTACAAAATTAAATTGTATTACCGAAATAAACACGAGGTTTCCTAATCTAATAAAGCTGTGATTATTAAAACGAGTTTACTCACTGGCCCGGAGCTTTTTGCGTAATTAATTTTTTAAAACAACACGGTTGGTTAATTATTTTTTGTTTTTTTATTTTTATTTTACATTTTGTTATTTACTTATCATTCTTGTGCACCTCATTTTCCTTGAAAATTTCGCTGCTTAAACAGAAGCTTATTGGCGGATATATTTTGTGGGACAACACACACAAAGTCATCTGATCCCAAACTAGGCATAGTCTGTACTATGAGTACCAGGGACAAATGTTTGCCCTGGACGGGGATTGTTCCCGCAGCCCATAGCATAGGAGGCAGGCTCACTACTAATCACGTCAACGGGCCAGTCAGCTTCCTTTAGAATTCATAGCACAAATCATAAAGTAGGTACCAAAGTCACCATGCTTGGTAGGGGTGCGGCTGGCACAATCGACCTTAATGGTTGATGACCGCAATACGTAAGGCACGAAACGCTAAAAGACGCTGCTGCTAGCCCTTTGGCTCAAGGTCCCTTTGTCGCCTTTTAAACACCCACGGAAAGAGATATATCGTTCTAACTTCATCATCGACAAAAATAAAATACTGAATATTCACCTGCAAAGATTTAATTTGCTTTACAGTGCAGCATTTTAATTAACAACTGAAAAGCGAACTAACAAAAGACTGCACAGGGGAAGAAAAAAAAAACAAAATGGCGGATGAAAAATCCCGAGCGATCGGCCGCGAAGGAACTCTAGGCTTATTTTTTAATCTACAACGGTGGATTC
This sequence comes from Athrips mouffetella, assembly GCA_947532105.1. Lineage (NCBI taxonomy): Eukaryota > Metazoa > Arthropoda > Insecta > Lepidoptera > Gelechiidae > Athrips > Athrips mouffetella. The sequence continues at coordinate 33,328,774 of OX383957.1, read as the reverse complement.
GACGCAGAATACATTATTTTGTCTTCCAAGCATGACGCTTCTGAAGACAGGAAGAATACAGATGAGAAGAAAGTACTCCCTTTCAAATGCAAAGAAAAACCTGCTCTACAGCTTGAAAATAAAGTGTTTTTTTGCGTGGAAGCTATGGTCATATATTTGGAAGGAGTCATCATCGTTAAAAGCTAATCGTGTACGGGGCTCATTATGCAAAATACGAGGCGTCTCCATTAGGGAATCGTTGTGACTGTTCACAAACTGAGGGCTTGTTTCGGGGAATCACGAAATTGATACTAATACGTTACAACAGTAAACACAAATTACACTCGTTTTTTTTATCGGTTAGATACACGTACTTAATCAAATTGAAAAAGGGTCTCTTTTAAATACGACTTGTACGTTTAATAAATGATAATTTGGACGGCAGATGTGGAGCAACGGTTCATTGAAAACTGAAAAGGATAATACATAAAAAGTTGTTCATTTTAGTTCTTAGATTATGATAGATATCATCATAACATCCCTTGAAACGTCCACTACAGGACAGGGAGCTCCCTCCAGAATTCTAGCTTTTGCTGGAAAAATGTGGAGGGGAAGTACCATAGTCACCTCGCTTGTTAGCGTTGTTACGGCTTACACCATGGACCGCGGTTGTAGGTGACCGCAGTAAGTAAGATGTAAGAGGCGACCCGTGGGTGTCGTAAGAGGCGACTAAGGGTTACTGGAGGATGGGCAGCAGCATCCTCCTTTGTATCTTTTTATCTTATGATAGATATACATATAGGTAATGTTGTAGGTTTATGATGAAATCGTTTTTTTTTATGTTTTTTTTGTCAAAATCGGAAGAAGACGAAATGATTTTATCATCAACAAATCCAGTTTTTTGATTAGAAAACCGAACTAGATTAGGTTTATGATGAAATTGATGTGACTGTATGCATATTTATGCAGTTCATTTAAACTGAGCAGCAAATCGTAAGTTAGTTTCATTTAATATAATATTTTTATCCGGTAAATAACTTCGAGGTAAAACATTGGAAAGTTCTCTTTTAAATTTTTCTGAAGTTTTTGCATTATTGTATGATAAATAATATTTCAAATTTCCAATCCAAGTTGTGCCGTCTATTTCACGCCAACTCCTTAATCCAAACAAAATTTCTTTAATCTCTTAGGCGAGTAAAAGCCGCAGGTTTATTGATTATTTTTAATAATATTCCTAAACCTTAGAACCCAAAATAACTACATAATGATTCTATTGTACTTTTGATGGTTTAAAGCTTAAACTAAATCTTAAACTTTAAGATCTGACGAGTCGTAGAACAATAGTAGTTGCACTTAGCCTCCACAATGAGCCTTAATAAAAAATAAATATTAAAGCTCTGTGTAACTATGTTAAACTATGTTTGGGTTTGAAATCTTAGAAACTTAAAACCCCTTTACTTTAGCGTAATTAGCATGCCGGGCAGACGGACTGCTGGCCATGAAAGTCTTCGTACAAAAAACGCACACGGGCTTCAGATTGGCATATCGGAAAATACCTTAAGCGGTTACAGTCAATATGACGTGTTGAATATAACCAGTAATTTTAACTTGAGTAAATAGACCCCATCTTTACTTACCATCAATTAAGATCGGGGACAAATGCTTTCCTAACCTGCATAAAAAATGTGTACATCGGCAAATCAAGTATTGTGTTTTAAAATAACGAAATATTTTTTTTTATATAAATGACACTGGCTCCAAAATGTGTTAGCTTTAAAACTTCATTTATAAAACCGCAAATGAATTTTGAAATTAAGTGCACTACGTCTGTTTTTACACTTAGAGGAGGATCCGATTCATTCCAACCATAATCGAGGAAATAGTTTAAAAATAGGGAGACGCCATAGTGAGTGCTTTGATTGAAAACTACCTTATGTAATGACGGACGAATTTTGTTCATACATTTTCGTATCATTATGTTAGTAACAACTACTTAATCATCATCATCATAACATCATCCCTCACACTGCAGGACAAGGATTTTCCTTTAGAATTTCCTTCACAAGCGTGTGCTCAGTCAGTCAACGAAATTGAACCGCTTTCCCAAAGAATTGTGGGTCGAAATCGCAGATCCTTTTTTAATTTCCATACAAACCTTCAAAAGTCGGCAGTGCACTTCGAGAATCCAATAAAAGAGCCCACTTCCCGATTCCCATCCCCTAATCGCCTTTTATGACACCCTCAGGAAGATATAGGGTGGAAATATTCTTAACCGATATCACTCGGACAACAACGCAACAATTTTAAGCGCTACTTTTATTTAGGAAAGAAATACCTTCTATTTTGTTCGTAATATTCAAGTTACTAAAAAGATTTACCTAGAAAACTTTATAGACGAATCACTTAGAATAATAATTTTCCCTGTGCCAATATTTCGCAAGTTCTAACTTCTAACATAGAGAAACCAATTAAATGCTTCATAAATAAATATGTTTTAATAAGGCTAAGTAGATAAAAGTACTTTTTTAACTTTGCAAAACTTGCTTCACTCTAATTACTTGATTAAAGACAAACAAAGTTCGACTGAGGAAAAAATAAAGAAGTCGTCAAAATAAATCGCGTCGTAGGGTCGTGGGAAGTTGGCTTACTAAGGACTGAGGGAATATCGGAGCGTCCTTGCCAACTCTGCCTGACCGTTCCTTTGATGAATTGAAAACAAGTTGGTGAGCTGGTGCAAGATGCTAACGAATAACTTAATCTAAATCATCAAGGCATAGTCTTGATAAACTCTCTTTGTTAAGGAGTCTGAGACAATTTACTTGCGATATTCTAGTGACAATATGTAATTTTTTGATAGTCGGAACGGTACAAAATCCCGAGCCATAAAACCTTAACAAGACTGATCAATATGACCATTAGTCTCGACATAAGCAGAAGAGCCTCGAGCGATAATTATACATAGATAATTTGCGGATAGACGAAACAGTAAAATGATGACTTCAATCATGATTCAAATGACAACAATTTCATTGAATATGTCAAAATATAGGATGATGTTAGAAAAATTACAAAATAAATTCTTGCGATACCTGTACTACAAACAATATGGCGTTTATCCATTCTTTCCATTGATGTATCCAACACTGTTTGTGACAGGAATGGTCGGATATAACTCACTGGAAACTAGAAGGAAATTAGCACTCACAATATACGTGTACAAAGTATTTATCGGAAAACTAAACAATCCGCAACTGTTGGAGGCCATTGAACTAAAAGTACCAAATATTAGGTTCAGAAGGGAGCAAAGGTACGATGTATTCGAGTTACCAAAATGTAGGACAAATTTACTTAAACACGCTCCGCTTACCACAGCCCTTCGAACACTTAATTCTGTGACTAGGGAAATTGATTTATTTTGTTGTTCACTGTCAAATCTTGTAGATGTATTAGAAAAATATTTAACTACCTAGTTAAGATAAGAACATGAATGCGAAAATAATTTGTACTATTATGTCAATGGATTGCTTGTTCTGTTATATTATAAATCTCCATCATATTTACATGTAAAATTTTAAAGAATAGGTAGTTATAAGTGTTGTTATATTATTAATCTCTTCCATTTACATTTTATTGAATCAGCAGAATTAATTATACAGTTTTTTTTATGACATTGACATTGTGATTATGTGATAACCTGACATAAATTTAGTAGTTATTATTTTTTAATATCATTTTAGATATTGTTATAATTTTTTTAAACAAACTATTTCTAGGTAAATTATTAACTGAGAATCTGTGTAGTGAGACTGAGTAATATTATGTAGTATTATTAATGACTGTTTTATGTTTTTTATGTGTTTTGATATGTTTTTAATTTCTAATTCAATATATTTAATCAATTATTTAAGCTACATTGTCGATTTGGGATAACCTGTCATGACTGTACTGTTGATGTTGTTAAGAAATAAATAAATAAATAAATAAATAAAAAAAAAAAAATATTACAAAATTGTTTAAATTAGTTTGTTTAAAAGCAAAATCATTTTTTCTACGGAAAAAAATAAAAAAATTAAGGCTGTATAGAATGTTATAAACAGTGAAACTGGAAAAGTGAAACCGCGTGACAATCAAATCACACTTCATACAAATCGTGGAACTATTAGTTCAAACGTAGAAGTGGCTCAAGAATTCGAAACCTTTTTTACTAATATTCCTTTGAAAACAACAGAGTCACTCAATTCATCATCTTCACTTGCTAGCGATTTACTTCAAAAGAATGTGGGCGCCTGCGAAACTGGATTTGGGTTCAATCATGTCACCCCTAACGAAATTGATAAAGCCTTTAAATAAAAGTATTAAAATGAAAACTACTGAGGACTATAGTGCGATCACTGATACTACAGGGCCTATAGTATCAGTGATCGCACTACAGACTTTTACTAACATTCCCCATAGGGTGACTTTTAATTAGTTCTTGATAGAAAAAGGTATGAATTTACTCATGATACTGAACAACTTTCCTCTCCAAACTGTCCAAAGTCATAGCGGTGCTGAAGCCTGGCAAAAGTGAACAACTACCAGAAAATTTCCGCCCAATCGCTCTTCTTAGCTGCGCGTACAAACTGCTGGAACGTTTACTGTTCACACGAATTGCCCCATTCATCGACGCCGCAGTGCCTCAAGAGCAAGCAGGTTTCCGACAAGGGCGTAGCTGCGCCGACCAGGTGCTGGCTCTTACCACACACACAGAAGATGTGTGTGGTAAGAGCCAAAAACAACTGAAATCCACAGCGGTTTTCATCGACCTTACAGCCGCCTACGACACTGTGTGGAGACATGGACTCATCTTCAAACTTCTTTCGGTCGTCGCAGCAAGGAGATAGCAAATCTCGTAGCTAACATGTTGAATGAGAGATAGTTCGAGGTGCACCTAGGAGATGTTAAAAGCAAGCGAAGAAAACTGAACAATGGCCTGCCACAGGGCTCTGTACTTGCACACTTGCACCCCTTCTTTTCAATCTCTACATCCACGACCTACCCGAAACCACAGCTAGAATGTTTATATACGCTGATGACATAGCGCTAGTAGCTCGGAGTCGTAAGTTTGAGGAAGCGGAGGAAGTCCTGTCGGCAGATCTCACAACTATGGCCAGTTTCTTTTCTGCCTGGAGGCTCATTCCTAGTTCCAGTAAAACAGAGGTTTCGTGCTTTCACCTAAACAACAAACATGCCGAATATCAACCGACTATCAAATTCCAAGGAGAGAACCTCAAATACAACCCTTGCGTAAAATACCTTGGCGTCACTCTGGATAGGTCCCTGACTTATAGCGAGCACCTCACGAAAACATCCCTGAAGCTAGCCACTCGCAACAATATCTTGCACAAACTTAGCGGCACGTCATGGGGTGCGTCCGCTGATGTTCTTCGTACAACAGCGCTAAGCCTCGTATATTCTGCAGCGGAATATTGTGCATCTGCATGGTGTGAAAACGCACACGTGCAAAAAGTTGACACGAGGCTGCATGACGCTATGAGGTGTGTTTCCGGCACTATTAAATCTACGCCTTCCCACTGGCTGCCTGTGCTGAGTCACATTGCTCCACCCCACTTACGTAGATATCACGCACTCATGCGGAAAGCCGAAAAGATCACAGCCCGTCCTGATTTGCCTGCCCACCGGGAGTTTACAGAACCACCACCGCAGCGTCTTAAATCACGCCGACCAACGAGCTAAACAGCGCGAAAACTGGTGACCGATGGCTTTCAGGTCGAACAATCCTGGAAGAATGAATGGTTAGAGGCGACTACCGGTAATCGCATCACCCCCTCAGATCCTACTCAGAAACCGAAAGGTTTCTCACTGCAGAGGAAGTACTGGTGCCGTCTCAATAGAATTCGCACAGGACATGCCAGGTGCAATTATAACAAGCACAAATGGGGATGGAGAGAGTGCCCGTTATGCGATTGTGGCTTAGAAGACCAAACCGTTCAGCATATTGTAGAGCGCTGTCCAAAACGACGACGACGAAGTAATCCAGGGGACTTCTACGAGTATAACAACTTGACACCTCAGGCTATTGACTGGTTATGTAGACTGGATGTAGACTTATAATTTCCTACAATTAACAGTATTCGCCAAACGATTAAATAAATACAACTTTCCCCATGGTACATGGGTCGAAATACGAAAATCAAGTTTTAACCTCCCATAGTAACTGCATCAGCTGATAGCGCATTTCGTATGGGAGGTCAAATTTGGTTTTTCGTATTTCGACCTATATTCCTTGGGAAAAGTTGTTCAGTATCATCAGTACAAGCATATCTTTCGCTATCAAGAACTAATTAAAAGTCACCCTATATATCTCCATATTTAGCTGTAATATTCAATGATTGTGTCGATCATGGTACATTTACTGACTTAATGAAAAAAAGTAAAGTAGTTCCATTATTCAAAGCTGGTGACAAAAAGGATCCCAGTAATTTTAGACCAATATCAGTCTGACCTGTACTTAGTAAAATTTTTGAGAAGGTCATTCTCAATCAAATGCTTTCACACTTCAATAGAAATAACTTACTACATGACCATCAATTTGGTTTCACGAAAGGGCGCAGTACAACCGATGCCGGGACTGCACTTTTAAAATACATCTTTTGCGCGTGGGAAAAATCTGAAGATGCTATTGGTATCTTCTGTGATCTATCCAAGGCATTTGATTGCGTAGATGATAGCACATTGTTGCTAAAACTTGAACATTACGGTGTTAAGAATAATTCACTTAAACTACTTAGGTCATATATGTGGAAAACAGGATTCAAAAGGTACAAGTAAACAGGACGAAATCACTGGAATCTGTTGTCAAAATTGGCGTACCTCAAGGGTCCATATTAGGGCCATTTTTATTCCTTATTTATATTAATGACCTTCCTTCTGTGGTGAAGAATCTGTCAAAGATTGTGTTATTTGCTGATGATACTTCATTGTAATGTAATTATGAAATTGATAAGGTGAAATAAATAAATAAATAAATCTAATCATCAATTACCTAAAATTGACAGGCGTAATTTTAATACTAGAAATAAACACAAAATTGATCAACCATATACTAGAGTCAATACATCTTTCGTAGGTCTGTGTATACGATACTACAACAAAATACCTGACAATATAGTGCAATTTATTACCTGAGAGAAAGTTTAATGAATGTGTAAAGTAAACGTTATGTAAAAAAGCTTACTATAGATTAGATGACTATATGAATGACAAAGAGGTATGGTGCTGTGATATTCCAGCGAAACACAAGAAACACATTGTAAAAAGCCGACTCTTAAAGTAGGCCGTGCTGCAGTGGTTTCTTGCCGTTTCTTTTACGCTGCCATAGCACGATCCGAAACGGCGTAGACTCGCTCTATTTGCATTGTATTCTGCATGACATTCAATAAGTATTCTGTAAAGAATCTACATTGAATAAAATTATCTTAATCTGAATCTGATGGACACTGGCTCGATTCTTAACCGAATTAACAGCTGAGTTTTAAAAGCTATACTTTTGCAAACAATGCGGCACTTTATAGTGAAGAATAAAAGAAGTGAAAACATAAATCTGCTAAAAAAACGCAAAAGGTGTAACAGACGAAAAAAATATTTGTAATTAACAAAGGTTGAAAAATTAAATATTAAAATTGCCTCCCATAGCGATGCAGTTTCTATGGGTAGTTGATTCTTTTTTGTAGTTAAACCTTAAAACATTTTGAACTGGCTATATTATTTTGTCACTCATACGAAATATCGCCATCTCTACCCGTGTATGTAATGCATGAATAAGAGTTTATGAACCTACGAATGAATGATGGGCAGCAGCATCTATCTGTGTATCGTACCATCTTACTACTGCGGTCACCAACAATAGAGATCGCCAGCCGCAACGCTTACAAGCATGATAATTCCTCCCCAAAGTGCTGTTTTTGCTGGAATTCTGGAGAGAGCTCCTTGTCCTGCAGTGGACGTTTTATGGGATGGTATTTCATGGTATGTGCGAAATATTATACGTCTGTTGCTCCAATTTTATTTGGATTGCGCCTCGATTATTTAAGCCTTTTAATATTTAAATCAGTTACATTATACACTGTTTTGTCTTGATAAATATTTCGCCTATGACACGGACTGTAGAAAATATCTCAATACTTTGTACGAGCGACGTTTCAGTTTAGAAGTTTCGAGTGGCCCTTGTTAGGCGCTTTGGATGTATAAATTAAAGAACGGTACCTTCGTACAACTCCCTTTCCGTACATTTACTTTTTCTAGCTGTTTTACAATTTATTTATTTACTTATGTACCTGTTTCTTTTAAGTACTCATATGAATTAAAGCGCAGGCTAGGTCATCATGTAGATGTAACATAGTACCATAGTCACCTTGCGCGTTACGGCTGGCACCATGGACCGCAGTTAGTTGTAGGTGACCGCAGTAAGTAAGATATAAGATACAAAGGAGGATGCTGCTGCCCATCCTCCACTTAACCCCTAGTCGCCTCTTACGACACCCACGGGTATGTACGGGTTGGTACTATTCCTTGCCGGCACCACACGGGACCAGGCAGGCTAGGTACTTATATTTAATTTGTAATTTCATAACATTGTAGTCGAATGCTAAATGAACCATAAAACCACTTCCTGCAATTTATACAGAACAATAGCGCTATGCAGCATTTAGGTAGTCTTACACCAGTGCTGTGTAAGGCAGTTAAGGGGCTGATAATAGCTAAATACGCTTCACTTGAGCTGGTTTTTAACGAAAAGTGATGAATATATGGCCGTGAAAAAAAAAATGTGATAATTAAGCATCTTTCCAAGAATATGGCCGACTCTGAAACACGATTAAATATATTTTGTACGACATAAAAAAAATCCAAAGTTACCTCTGATTTTTGCTTTTAAACCGTTTTTCTTAAGTACCCATTAATCTATGATGTCAAAACTTTTACACATTATTTAATACATTATGCATAATAATATAGCTATTTGATAATTAATATTATGGGTACAGATTTTGAGAAAAATGCAAAAATGAGCGAAAAACGTAAAACAGCGCGAATCCGCTCCGTTCTAGCACGCGCATTCTGCCCTTTGTTAGAAAGGGAGGTAATTCAGCTCTTATCAGCCCCTTAATATATGAGCTGGAAAATTCCAATCAATAGGAACGCAATCTCATTGCATGGATGGTTGGTTGAAGCTCTGGTGGTAAACCACCCTAATGGTCTATTCGCGGCTGCGACACAGCTTATTTTATTTTTACTGCTTCCTTCATTTTATTTATTTGTTGTAATATTTAATAATAAGGATTTTATTGTTACTGTTTACTTTTTCGTTTCTGAAATCGTGCTAATAAATAAACGGTTCATCTTTCTATCTGTCAATCGGTTGAAGCTTGTCAATAGTTTTCGTTTAGCCAAGAGTGTCATTCTCTTAATTCCAACGCCCCCTGGTTTATATTGCTCTTCCTCACAGGCTTGCTCCTAGCTGAGCTACTATGTTATTTTGAAAAAAAAGAAAGATTGCTTGATGGTCCAACAGAATCATTTATTTATTTAAAGGTTTCACAAAATGTTTACCAGTTTTTATTTTATAACTCTAGAGCTTTATTTAAGACAAAACAAACTGTGCTGTAGCTAACTAGAATCCCATCATTGAAGTACACACGGAAGTCAGTGGAAGCATTTTGACCTTGAGCGGGTCTCTGGTTTCGGGGGCTCGTAGCAAGGCGCTGGTTCAGCTTATACTGGTTTTGTTTCCACTTGCTTGCTGCCGTGCGTACCTTTAAGATAGGCCCATAAACATTGTACTAAGAACGTGCGCTATCAGCTATCAGAGCTAATAGGTTTGTTAACGGCCCTGGGGGTCTATTACGGTAGCTGCAACGTGTCTACCATATGCGAACCATTTCCTTTGCAACCAATGACGTTTTATGTCTAGATTTTCTTTCTATATTAGTTCATATGGAGAAGGGTAGATAGAATTTTTGACTTCAGGGATTGGTTTTGGGGTCCTTAGGAGATAAACATCCTAAAAGTACCCGACCCTGAGAAGTCTGGCGGAGGATTTGGGGCGTCATATTTTTTTGTATGTGACTTTTTACTTTTAAAATCAAAGAAATATTATAAAAATATACCAAGTGTCAGCTCCTCCAGATAAGAAACAGTTGAATGATTTTTTTCAAATACACGTCCAATTATTACTCCTTACAGCTTCGTTTAAACTTCATGACGTTATTTCTTTCAACAAAACGTAGGACCAATTATAACGTAGGACGTAAGTATAAAAAGTTTTTATCGAAAATATATTAAAAAAAAACCGGCCAAGTGCGAGTCGGCCTCGCGCCCTAAGGGTTCCGTACCTATCTACCATATGATATATTAAAAGCTTTTGCTCTTTAACTTTAAAAACTCCGTGACCATCCGACTTGACCCCTCTTTTATAGAAAAGTTCTTGAAACGGGAGCTCACCTTAATTGGTTACTATTAGTTGTGAGAAAAATTGAAATACTTAATGATTTTAGACTTTTCCCTTTATTTGTACTGTGAGACCTAGCTTCTTGCCAAATTTCATAATTTTAGGTCAACGGGAAGTACCCTGTAGGTTTTGCATTTTTACATAAATGTATAGAGATGAAGACATAAAAAGCCATATCTTTTGATTTCGTCGTTGTAAAAAATTTAAATTTTCAGATCTTGTGTGGTTCATGGAACCTTATATTCGTTATCAATTTCAACCTGATACCTCTTCTCGTTCGTGAGAAAAAGGGTCTTGACAGACAGAGAGACAGACAGACAGACAGACAGACAGACAGACGGACAAAGTGATCCTTTAAGGGTTCCGTTTCCGTTAGCATATATTTTCCAAAATATAATCCATGCGTTTTTTTCCTGGAGGAGCCAAAACTTGGTTTGCATTGAAGATATTTCTTTGATTTAAAGGTAACAAGAAGTTCAAAAAGTAATAGTTTATTTTAAGAGTTAGCCTTCAAAGCTCTTTCATTTAATATACCACATTATAAGATTTAGGACAAAAATTTAAAGTTCCATACGAAAATTTATGACGTCCTCCACTCCTCCTTTATCGGACCTCTGACAATCTGCCCCCCTTCATGCAGTCTACAGCCCTTTCTGAGAATTCGTTTAATGGCGGAATTATGTACAGTCAACTGCATGTCAGGGGAAACCTTTGTTATTTTATTACCAAGCTATAAAGTCTAAAGTGTTTCCACTGACGTCCTGTTGGATGTACTAAGAAGAGAAATATTTATTTTACAGTAAAGATATTATTTCGGTTAATAAGATCATGTTCTACCATTTTCACGATCTTACCGGGAGGTACAGAAAATTGGCCTCTTGTAATTTCCTTATTTACGTCCTTACAGAATTCCGCCAGTAAACTATAACCAGCCAGTCACTACTGACACCTGCTTGCGAACTCCCTTGTACCGGTAGAGGTGTCAATAATTATCGGTTGGTTATATTTATTATCTTATTACCCCTCTCCACACGCGCACACTAAAATCCATAATATATTATTACCGCAAAAATATAAATAAAATACAGGATCTTACGAATCTTACGATCTCTGTGTATAGCGTGTGCAGAATAAGTTTGCCTCGGTCGGTTATTTTCTACGCATTTGTGACATGCGGAGAGCCAATGAACGACCACCACCTGCCGCGATCTTTCCCGCGACAATTTTTTTTTACTTCTGCGCATTAACAGTCACAGCCAGAGTTATTTTGTACGTCGTTTATAATTTTTTTGTAATATATGTACAATAATTTTTGAAGTAGAGTCTGCGTGTAAGCCACGGTGTAAGCTATTTGTTCTTTTTTTTGTTGTTTCGTTGTCACGTCGAGATTCAGTAAGTAAAATTTACAATAATATTGTTCTAAAATTGTAATATTTATGTTTAAATAATTGTGTTACGCTGCTGGAATAATTTACAACCGTTTTGTATTCTAAAAATAAATCTAAAGGATCAAACAAACAAAAGCGAAAGAAAAGCTGACTTTAGCTGGCTTATGTTCATGTGCATATCTTTCAGGGATGTTATAAGTACCATTTTCAGTTTCAGTTTTTGTTACCCTGACCCTCCATCTTAGCATCCCTTGAAACTACCACTGCAGTACAGGTAGCTCCCTCCAGGACTCCAGTTTAACGCGTGGTATTTAGGACGGGATTTACCATAGTCACCACGCTTACAAGCGTTGCGGCTCGCGACCGCTGTTGTTGGTGACTATACAGAGTGACTTTTAATTAGTTCTTGATAGAAAAAGTTATGAATGTTCACATGATACTGAACAACTTTCCCCAAGGAACATAGGTCGAAATACGAAAATCAAGTTTTGACCTCCCATAGAAACTGCGCATTTTGTATGGGAGGTCAAATTTGGTTTTTCGTATTTCGACCTATGTTCCTTGGGAAAAGTTGTTCAGTATCATGAGTACATTCATATCTTTTGCTATCAAGACCTAATTAAAAGTCACCTTATATGATACACAGACAAATGCTGCCGACCATCCTCCAGTTCATAAGCCCTTAGTCGCCTTTTACGATACCCATGGTTAGAGATCGGGTGGTAATATTCTTTGCACAGCACCACACGGACGCTTGCACCCTATATACCAGAAACACAGAAATAAAATATACGTTCCAATAGGCAATATTGGATACAAGCAATCTAGATAGCAAGAGGGTTTGAGGGTCACTTGTTTATGACCCGCACACTTTAGGAGGGTCAGATTTATGGCAAAGAGGGACCCACCTGAAAGTAAAACTGGTTTGCGGTAAAAAAAATTGCCAACAATAGCTTTTTCCCGACAATTATAGAAGAACTTTTAGAAATGATCGCAGCCGAGTTTTTTTGCTATTCCTTTCAGATCATGAAGGTTGGCAATACAGGTTGCGTGTTCATTATAAGAATGCCTTTAAGATGCTGATGAGACTGCTATGGCGCTGCAGCGCTTCCGGTGTCAACGACTTCGCAACCATAATGAGAAAGCCCAGTGCATCATTATTAAGTCTTTTTTTTTTTATTGAAAATGAGCTTACTCTTGACTTCGATCTAGTCTTGAAGGCAGAGATGAGGTCGACGATGGAACGAGCTTGCTCAGAAGAAGCCTATTCACTCGCGACTTGAAGATATTCGGGTTATATGAACTCGGGAACACAGACGCAGGCAGAGAATTCCACTCTTTAGCCGTGCGCATTATAAAAGATGTTTCAAATATCAACCTAGTATGGGTGATATCCTGCGGTGCGTCTCGACTCCCGATGGTAAAAGGGAGATGGTGGAATAAGCTCGTGGAGCATTGGAAGCAGCACCAACAGCATCCTGAAGACGTTACGTGACCGGGGGGACTCCCTCCATTTTAAAAGATGGATGGAGCTCCACACAGCAAAAATAAAATTTTGTACCTACATACTTATACATTACATCATTAACCTTAGATTGTAAGATTTGTTTTTGTAAGTACTAACACAAATATGGACTCTGTCCGAAATATATGAATATTTAATTTATTTTAATACGCCAAACGTCAAACAGAATGAATTTCACACCACAAAAGCAAAAGCCTAGTAAATGTTGGGGGATGTAATAAACACTCCGCTTGTTAGCACCTTAGACCCCGGTTGTTTGTGGAAGAGAAGACTACACAGAAAGACACTTCTATCCATCTTTTAGTTTCTAATTCTTGAGTCACCTTTTAAGACACCTACGGGAAAAGATGGGGTGGTATTGCACAGATGTCATTATCATCATCTTGGTAAGCCACGTTTCAATTTAAACAAACACCTTCAAGTTTAAATTTTCAATTAAAACAAACACCTCCCATTTGTTCCCCACTCTAGCATCAGATACTATGGAAAGTTGATTTTTTCATGTATTTTAAACTTTGTTCCATTCTAGAAGAATTTTATTACCCTTTATGCTTCAAGTTACTTGTAATATTAAGTAGGTGAGTTTATTATCGTAAGTGCAGAAAAACACATAAAGCTCAAGAATATCTATATATATAAAAGAAGAAGGTGACTGACTGACTGACTGACTGACTGACTGACTGACTGACTGACTGACTGACTGACTGACTGACTGACATATCAACGCACAGCCCAAACCACTGGGTCTAGAGATTCCTAATTTGGCATGTAGGTTCCTTATGAGGCCAAGGGGTGCACTAAGAAAGGGTTTTACAAAATTCCACCCCTAAGGGGGTAAAATAGGGGATGAAAGTTTGTATGAAAGTCCGTCAGTTTTGAAGTTAGGATCTTCAAAATTTGTACTGTTTGCCTAAAGGCTGACGACTAAAAATTAATAATTACGTGTCTCAGTGTTTTTGAAAATTCGACACCCTTAAGGGTGAAAAGGGGGATGAAGTTGAAAATACTTTATTTTTAAAGTAAAATCAACATAATTTATTATTTAGGCATTAATGATGTAATTCTATGCAACGTTCATCACTGTTATTGAAATTCCACCCCAAATTCAACCCCTAAAAAAGGGAAATGGGGTGAAAAAGTCTAAGAACCAATATGGGTATCGTTTGTATGGTTTATCGGGTCGCTGATTACGAAAACTACAACAATTTTAAAATCAAGCATGGTGGACGTGAAATACCATCATCCCCCTGGGGATGGAGGTGGGGTGCGATAGGTTTGAAATGTCTAAAAATCAATATGGGTGTCGTTTGTATGGTTTATCGGGTCGCTGATTACGAAAACTACAACAATTTTGAAATCCAACGTGGTGGACGTGAAATACCATCATCCCCTGGGGATGGAGTTGGGGTGCGATAGGTTTGAAATGTCTAAAAATCAATATGGGTGTCGTTTGTATGGTTTATCGGGTCGCTGATTACGAAAACTACAACAATTTTGAAATCCAACGTGGTGGACGTGAAATACCATCATCCCCCTGGGGATGAAGTTGGGGTGCGATAGGTTTAAAATGTCTAAAAATCAATATGGGTGTCGTTTGTATGGTTTATTGGGTCGCTGATTACGAAAGCTACAACAACTTTGAAATCCAACGTGGTGGACGTGAAATACCATCGTCCCCTGGGGATGGGGTTGGGGTGCGATAGGTTTGAAATGTCTAAAAATAAATATGGGTGTCGTTTCTATGTTAGAGACAGCGGTTAAATTGGCGTAAGGGGTAGGGATAGGGGCAGGGATAGGGACAGTTAGAGGTAGAGGTAGAGAGGTAGGGAGGTGGAGAGGTGGAGAGGTGGAGAATTGGAGAGGTGGAGAGGTGGAGAGGTGGAGAGGTGGAGAGGTGGAGAGGTGGAGAGGTGGAGAGGTGGAGAGGTGGAGAGGTGGAGAGGTGGAGAGGTGGAGAGGTGGAGAGGTGGAGAGGTGGAGAGGTGGAGAGGTGGAGAGGTGGAGAGGTGGAGAGGTGGAGAGGTGGAGAGGTGGAGAGGTGGAGAGGTGGAGAGGTGGAGAGGTGGAGAGGTGGAGAGGTGGAGAGGTGGAGAGGTGGAGAGGTGGAGAGGTGGAGAGGTGGAGAGGTGGAGAGGTGGAGAGGTGGAGAGGTGGAGAGGTGGAGAGGTGGAGAGGTGGAGAGGTGGAGAGGTGGAGTGGTGGAGAGGTGGAGAGGTGGAGAGGTGGAGAGGTGGAGAGGTGGAGAGGTGGAGAGGTGGAGAGGTGGAGAGGTGGAGAGGTGGAGAGGTGGAGAGGTGGAGAGGTGGAGAGGTGGAGAGGTGGAGAGGTGGAGACGTGGAGACGTGGAGAGGTGGAGACGTGGAGAGGTGGAGACGTGGAGAGGTGGAGACGTGGAGAGGTGGAGAGGTGGAGACGTGGAGAGGTGGAGAGGTGGAGACGTGGAGAGGTGGAGACGTGGAGACGTGGAGAGGTGGAGACGTGGAGAGGTGGAGACGTGGAGACGTGGAGACGTGGAGACGTGGAGACGTAGAGACGTAGAGACGTAGAGACGTAGAGACGTAGAGACGTAGAGACGTAGAGAGGTAGAGGGGTACAGGTAGAGGGAGAGGGAGAGGGAGAAGGAGGGGAAGGGGAGAGGGTGGGAGTGAGGGAAGGGGAGGGGGTGATGAAAAGGGAGAGAGAGGGGGAGAGGGAGGGGAAAGGGGAGAGGGAGGAGGGGGAGGGGGAGAGACAGAAGGAGGGGGAGGGGGAGAGACAGAGGGAGGGGGAGAGGAAGGGGGGAGAGGGAGAGAGAGGGAGAGGGTTTTAGTTTTTCTCAATTACTTCTGCGAATTGGCTCTGTTTTGAAATATTACATAAAGGTGTCTCTCATCTCTCTCTTTACATTTGTTAGGATACTGCTGCTAAGTTCCTCTGTTCTGAGTAATTTATGAGTAACGTCTGTATATTATATAAAATTCAGCTGGATCTTGAATTATACTCATTGATTTGCGCAGGGTTAGTCCTGTTTTTCCTTAGTTTAAAATTACCCCGAAATGACGGGAAAATATCTCATTGCTTCGGAAAACCGGTAACAACATAAATACGAAATCCACGCGAGCGAAGCCGCGGGCAACAGCTAGTTATATTATAATGTTATTATGTTTATTATTATGTTGATTTCGTCAAAAGGTTGTCTGGAAGAGATCACTCTTAGTGATAAGACCGCTTTTTGCCCACATTTTTTATAACTGGTTATGTGTAAATGTTACTTTATTAGTGTGCAATAAAGTGTTATTTATTCATTCATTCATTCATTATAGTTTCCTTAGACTACCTAAAACATGACTGAGCTTGAAAGTTAGCTGCAACTTATGACGTCAAAATCACAAGCATAAAAAGAGACGGGATTTTATTTGTTCCGACGAAGCGACTTCGTTACTATAGTTGTATGAAGTTGAACTTGTACAGTCCACAATTTTAGTCGCGTTTCAGCTGTTCAACGAGAATTATAGTTAAATGGTTGTCAAGAATGAGTAAGTTGCAGTATACGCAAAGTGTGCAGTAAAGGCATAATAATATATCATTGCCGGAGTTTTAGTACCTGAAGTATTAAAAATATTGCAAAGCAATCAAAAGAATAAATTCAATTACTCACAATTATAAATGTAATTCTACCCTTCTACCATTCTTCTTCTTTTCAAGTCGATGGCAAAACTGACTATAAACGCTTAGCCCAAAAAGTAGCCAAGAATCCAGACGCACCGCAGGATATCATCCATACTTGGTTGATATTCCACACATCTGCATAAAGCGCTTTGAAACATCCTTTATAATGCGCACGGCTAAGGAGTGGGATTCTGTGCTTGCGTCTGTGTTTCCAAGCTGTGATAACCCGAATATATTTAAGTCGCAAGTGAATAGGCTTCTTCTGGACAAGCTCGTTCCATCGTCGACCGCATCTCTGTCCTCAGGGGTAGATCGAGGTCAAGAGTACAAATAAAAAATACAAAATCGATTTATTAGTTTGTTGTTTACATACACAAACCAGGTGTAAGCAAGGTGCAAGTTTTACAATAGGTACATTTTATAGTAGGTAGGTATGTGGTAAACACAAATACAGGTTGCGCTGGTGCCTGTTCTAGGTATCACCTGTGTTACAGGGTCCAGCGCCCCCTCCAGGGCACGGTGAGAGCCATTGATTAAAATCCCTTAGTACATTTAGAGTAAGCTTCAGAGTAAGCTTTTAAAAAAATCCTGTTTTAATAATTTTATAATAATTACATTATAACATTCAAAATATCTCTCCTACTGTAAGGGTAGACAATCTACAATCTTTAAAAACTTCTCTCGCCTTTACAACTCTCATCAATCCTTTCATAAGCGCTCGTTGATTTAGCGTTCATTTGCATTGACCTTTGATAAATTCAAACAAAGCTTTTTTACATGGTTACATGTGACTTCCAATTCTTTGTTTGTCTGGTTTTACTGGTTTTGAAGAAGTCTTATCATAAGACAACTTAAAAGTAACTAAACTTATCACATAAATCTCTAAAATATTAAATTTTATTTCAGCAAATAAAATAACTCAAAACTTACAACTTTCCTAACAAGATAGCGTTGGTTTGTTTAAAGTTCTTAAAGATAAAAAATCCTTACGATGCAGACTTATCGCCCATTAATGGATAAGTCGGAAGTTCAAAGTTTGTCTCTTTCGTACTTTAGGAGCCTTCCGTTTTAGGTTATCTTCGATTTAAAATATTTAAGACCGCGTCGTATGACAGTTGACTATGTTGGTAAGATCCCAAATTTGCAGTGGCAATAATTAACATACTTGACATGGCGAAAATATGGTCGGTGGGCCAAAGTAGTGTCAGAATTGTGACCAATAAAAGTGAGATATTTTTGTTTGTGCAATCGAGCATGTAGGTCATCTGTTAGTAAATGGTCTCCACTGCTTATAGCACCCACTGTCTTATTAATGACACACTGTGACACTAATAAGACCTAAGATTGTATGTCTCATATGCCAGTAATTTTACTGACTCCCTTACTCTTCAAACCGAAACAAAGCAGTGCAAACACTGCTGTATTTCTTTACGGAAAAGAATTTGCAAGGATATAGTACTTTTTCAGACGGATTTGCAAAATAGCCCTTCCACCTTCAATAAAATAGGGTTATACCAGGGTTTTAATTGCGTACTTTTGGCGCCGTGACCACGTGCTTGCGAATCGTCTCTAAATGACACCCGAGTCACTTAACAAAAAGGTAATGAAGCTTGCACTGGTCCATGTGAAGTAGCTTACGGGATAGAAGAAGATGAAAACCAAAATGTCACAAAACATAGCTGACGGTAATATAAATCGCAAAAACAAGTCTTGAGAGGTCATTCTCTTAATCATTACAATCAACGCTCAGTGGACATAAAGGCCATGAACCTCAAAAAGGGCTACAAGATCGTAAAACAAACCCTTCCGAGGGGATGTAAAAATTTAACGTCACTCGCAATCACGCCAACTTTACTGCCCGGAGAGGTTAATTACATGTCAATTGTAATGTTGTAAGCCGTGACCGGTTTTCATTATGATTTACTAGCTGTTACCTGAAATGTTCAAAGAAGTACTTTCGTTTTAGAATTTAAAGCTCTCTTTTGCGAAAAAATTAAGTCTGCAAGAAAATACCACAGAGCCTCAAACGTAGTAACAAATCGATGTGATCCGTTTTACAGTGTTCAATATTCGTTTACCTACCTAAAACTGCACAATTCTTTGGGACAGTACCTACAATATTATCCGTGGTCTGATGTGGAAAATGTTATAAAAAAAAACAAAAAAGAAATAAAGGGGAAGGAGAAAAGATAAGGACAGGGGGAGGGGGAGAAATGGATGGCTAGATTGAAGTGAGGAGTAAGCCCATATAGGTACAGTAAAAATGGTAAAACACACAGTATTAAAATAATTACAATATGTTTTTCTACTCTCATACTGTACCAACCACACGCTAGAATTATTATTTATTTATTATTATTAATCACAACGGTATACCCAATTACAGTAATTAATTAATTAATTGTATAAAAACAAAACAAATTAATATACACTAAAACACATGAATGTGATAGTAAAAAATGACAATAAATTAATTAAAATATGTCAAAAATTACGTCAAATCACTATAAGAAGAGCATGCTTTCAATAATTGATTCCATGTTGAAGCAAAAATATCAGATTCAGGGGCATGAATAAGGAGTGAGTTGATGCCCTCTAGCATCCGGCAGATTGGAGACTGCTGGTGAGAGACAGTCTTACAGTGAGGAACGGCAAGTAAGCAAAGTTTACGTGTAGCGCGTCTTTTTATGCAATTGTTCGGAACAAAAAGCCGACACAGCAGGTTATGGAGCTCATTACTATCAATTAGTCCGCGAATAATTTTCAATGCAGTCAAAAGTTCTGCTTTTCTGCGCCGAGTTTCCAAGGAGTTCATACCTAAAGCCCCGAGTAGAAACTTCGATGGGTATAGAAAGGGATAATAACCATTAGTTCGTTTGTACAAGTACCTCATGAAAGCTTTTTGGACTTTTTCAAGCACTAATGTGTATAAGGCCTCATGAGGGTTCCAAACGCAAGAACTGCTCTCCATTTTACTTCTCACCAGGCTGTAAAATATAAGTTTCATAACAGTAGGATCTTGGAGATCCCGCATATTACGCACAACAAAACCGAGGCGTCTGAAACATTCCTTGGCAAGAGCAGATATATGCTGGTTGAAGGTAAGTTTTTGATCAAATGTTACTCCAAGGTCTTTGATAACTGCAGTTCTAGGAATAATTTTGTCATCCAGTTTGTACTGATAAATTATCTGTTGCTTCCTACGTCCAAAACTCATAGCATAACATTTGGTTGCATTGAGATCCATATTGTTTTCATTGCACCACTTGAGGATTGCATTTATATCGTGCTGAAGACGCTCACAGTCTTCGGCAGTTGTCACTTTCATAAATATTTTCAAATCATCTGCATAAAGTAGACTTTTTGAAAATTTTAGTACTTTGACTATGTCATTAACCATAATCAGAAAGAGCAGAGGCCCAAGGATAGACCCTTGGTTCACACCAGATCTGGTATAATATGGCTGAGACGCATAACAACCATACTTAACATACTGCATTCTATCTCGGAGATAGTCTGCAAACAAGCAGATTAGCTTGCGGTCAAAACCAAGGGCTTTTAATTTACCCAAAAGAATGTCGTTATCGACTCTGTCGAAAGCTTTTCTAAAGTCGAAGTATAATACGTCAACCTGAAATCCATCATCCATGCTGCTTGATATAAAGTCGACCAGTAAAAGTAAATTGGTGTCAACTGATCTACCAGGTCTAAAGCCATGCTGCTCCTCGCATATGTTGACTTGGGTGTATATCGCATTATGCATGAGCTTCTCAAATATTTTGGCTGGTGAGGAGAGCACCGCAATTGGACGGTGATCTTCTACAGCTGATTTTCTACCACTCTTGGGGATAGGAGTAACTCTGGAGTGCTTCCATTGCTCGGGATAGATACTTGTTTTGAGAATCAGGTTATAGATGAAGGTTAAAGGCTTAGACAAAATTTTCCTACAGTCTTTTATGATGTAGGCAGGAAGATTATCCGGACCAGGAGAGCAGGTGGATTTAAAATTAAGGATGCAGCGTTCGATGTCTCTAACCGCAAAGTCAGATACACTAACATAGTTATTTGTCGGCAATTTTTGCGAGGAAGCAGAAGGATCAAGACAAGGGGCCATAGAGAGATAAACCTTGGAGAAACAGTCAGCAAAGGCAGTGGCCGCTTCTGCCCCTGTATATTCCCCTCCTTCGTATTGTACTGTCGGTTCGAACCCTCCACAGGATCGAATACTTGTCATATGCTGCCAGAAAGCACGCGGGTTTGCTTTAAGGTTGCGTTCCAGTTGGCTCATGTGGGAGTTATAAGCTGCTGGGATTCGTATTTTCAACTCTTCACGCAGGCTGCAAAATTGCGAGTAAGTAATTGGGCAATTTGTGGTTTTCCATGCATGATGGAGTGTCAATTTGCATTTAATGTCATTAATGATGTCTGGCGTGAACCAAGTAGGATAACGTTTATTCGTCTTATAAAGTTGCCTTTTTTTCTTAGGCACAAATAGTTCAAATATGTCATACATAATTTTATAAAAATGTTTTGTTGCCTCATTCACGCTAGTTGAATTAAAGACTGGCGACCAATCAACATTATAAATTGCTTGGTACATGCCAGGGAAGTTTGCCTTTAAGAAGTTCCAGTCCTTCTCGGTGTCAATATTACTAGGTGGGATAACCCCGCCTTGCTGACGTTTTGCTCTGATTGCAACTACTACGTCTAAAGGAGGGTGGTATTTATCTATAGGAACGATTCCGCCCCCTTCAGCCCAAGATACAGAGACGCCATCAACACACTCCTGCGTTAAAACAACATCAAGTTTGCCACCGTGTGCATTAAAAACTTGGTTCCTTTCACAAAAGTTACAATAGGACAAAAAGTAACAATAATAATTGCAAACATTGGCAGAGGCACTGTATAAATTAAGATCCCCAGTAACTATAATTGTTCCTTTCAGTTCATCTATAAAACTCTCGACCTTACAGAACCAATTAAGATAAACAGCATCAGATGCTGTTGGATTTATATAAACTACACACACGTAAACTGCAGTCCCATTCAATTGAAATGATGCCCACAAATCTTCACAGGAATCGGTTTCAAGTTCGTGCCTACGCTGAAAAATGATCCCTGGACGGGCAGCAAGCAGGACTCCACCACCCCAAGTAGCTCTATCTCTTCGTAGAATGCTCCATCCAGTGCAAGCTAGCTCAGCGTCCTCGACAGAACTATCCAGAAAGGATTCCGTTACTGCAATAATGTCTTGTTGCAAGAGATAAACGGACGCGTTCCATTTGCGAAGCTTGGTCTTTAAACCACGTACATTTTGATAGATCAAAGATACCTCAGATGTTTTCACTTTGGGCGGCCTAATCAGATTTTTTACTGTTGCTGGTGGGTCCTCTCGCTGAACGAAAGGGCTGGTTCCAAAACTTAATGCAGCTGTCACTTGGCCAATTATTTGTATCAAGAACTTTGTCGGAGATTTTGGATGGTACGCTAAGCTTGAAAGACGCATAGTTACCGCGAGCTTTTAGACTTTCAGCCGTACGTAATTATATAAACATTAGTATGAGTAATAGCTACTGAATTTGTCCCTGCCGGCTAAACATATTAAGCCAAAACTCGTCTTCTACAGGTATTCTGGATAGATATTTGTAATCATATGAAAGCTTGCTTGGAGTGAAGTCCGAAGGTCTTACATTGAATCTTTGCAGAAACAATGCCATACTTATCTTCAATATCAATTTTGTGATTGATTCTCCTGAAAGAAGAATTGTGTCATTAAAATATTTGATTGTACTACTTGACGGCCTGTTTAGTGTTTATGACCCTATCGCT
The DNA here is from genome assembly GCA_947532105.1 of Athrips mouffetella. Classification (NCBI taxonomy): domain Eukaryota; kingdom Metazoa; phylum Arthropoda; class Insecta; order Lepidoptera; family Gelechiidae; genus Athrips; species Athrips mouffetella. Next base: position 33,305,898 of record OX383957.1, on the reverse strand, counting down.
TCTTTTGCCTTATCGCTCCATTGGTTGTGTGTTTGATGTACTATACCGGAGACAGTAACATTTGAATAGTTTGGATGTTCATTTCAGGGCGTTTAATACCCATGATTCATTATGTTTGTTAGGTTAGGATAGGACCTAGTAATGCAGATCGTTCAGGCCGCCTCCGGGAATTTTCTTTGCAGACCACTGACTCAGGGACTAACTAAACAAAACTATCTGTAACTAATATGTATTCATCGTATCATCCATCGCAATTTAGTATATGTTCATTAGTTTTTGTGTTGTAATTTGGATGCATTTGACGAGAGCAGTTTCACTTAGAAAATTTGAAGATTCCTTTATCTATCTTTGCAGAGATTTTCATTCCCAAGATTGGCATAAACATAGGTTAATGCTAAAGAATACAAATCATTACCTATACATTTTCGAGGACCATAACCAAAGGGTAGATGAGCACCTAATGGAATCTTGTTCTTGTTTTCAGGAGCAAATCTTTCAGGAACGAACTTTTCTGGGTTGGGGAAGTACTTCGGGTCTTCACGATAAGCATCAGCTGGTGCAAACATGATCACTCCTGGATCTATTTCTAAACCTGTACTAGAGAAACAATATTTTGTGCCACAAGTTCGATTGAGATTAAGAGAAGATCCATATTTTCTAAATGTCTCTTCTAAGACTAAATCGAAATATTCCATATGTGTTAGAGATTCGAAAGTAAGCTTTCCATTGTAGTTTCGCAAAACTTCATTAATTTCTTCATAACATTTGGTTTGTATATCTTGATTTTGTGCCCACTCAAAGCACAAATTTGATGCTGTTGCTGATGCGGACACTGACAGCCCTGCCATCATTTCAGTCATGTGTATTGATAGTGAGTCATCATCATCATCTAATTTAACGCCGTTTTTTCTTTTATCTTCTTGCCATTCCAAGATGAGATTGGAATAAGTTGTGTTTATTTTATGCTTATAAAGTTTTTGTTTATCAAGAGCAGCATGCATCGTTTCCAAAATATAATTTAAGAAAAGCGCAGCCAGGCCTTGTAAAATATGTTTTAAGCATTGAAATACGCAAGGGAAAATTAACTCAAGGCAGTGACGAAACTGCCATAGTTGAAATTTTGAAAGCAGCCGTAACCGCGTCAGTAACTTACTTTTTTTGTCATAACTACCGTAATAATTTTTATCTAGTATCGCATCACATAATATCACAAAAATGTACATTTCTTTTAATTTACATACATTTTGCTTCGGTGTCTTTGCTACAAGTTTTTCCTCGTAATCTAAGAAGTTTTTTGAAGATGTTTCAATTGCATTAATAATAATACTGATCCGTTTTTGGTTTAACAAAGGAGTAATTTTTTTTCTATTATAATGCCAATGTTCATCCGCAGATGCTACAAATAAACTTTTAGTGAGGTTTTGAAACGCTACACTGCCGATTCTGGCAGGAAAGTTCTTGAAGTCTTTGCTGTAAACTTGTCTCATCATTTGTAAGTCTCTTAAAATAAGTCCAGGTTTGGTACCGATGAAAATGCCAATGCATTTGGCTTCAGGGTAGGCGTCGTAAAGTTCTCGGATAACTTGGTTTTCTGACTTCAAGCCGAATAGTACTTGTCCGTAATTACCAACTATTGGCCAGGGTCTTGGTCCAACTACTCGTTTCTTCTTCCAGTAACTGTAGACATCATTGAAAAACTGAATGTATGTACCGAGCAAGATAAAAAATAGCACTAATGAAAGTAACATTCTCGCGTTGTATGCTGTATATTTCTTTTTACGTCCGACTTGGCTTTTTATACGTCAATTAAGCGTCATATTACATACTTCGTGCTCACGACTATAATAATAAAATGCACGATGCATTTTATTACTAGTATTCTTTATCATGTTCACTACATAATTTTAAATTTCCAGCATTAAATATAATAAAATATTTTTTTAACAGTTAAATTATTCATTATAGCTCAAAAGAAAGAAACAAACTAACCTTGCGGTTCACTGAATTTAACATGGCGTTCCTTCTACTACTAATTTTAAAACACACTTGTAAAATTATAGACGGTGTAGAGATTTAATCATAAGATTGATGTTTATTTTCATGATTTTTTTATGTCGTTCGGTTCTCGATACTAAGGTTCTGTTTTCTATTCCCGATGGGGAAACTGTCAAACGAAATTCAATTTTTGTGACTTTCCTAGCTTGTTCAGGACATTGAAAGATGAATCACCTGATTGTCCGTAAAGTAAGATGATTCCGTGCTTGGGAAATCCTACTCCTACTAATATTATGAACGATCTTCCCCCTGCGGTTTTCCCTTTTAGTTACGACATGGGGTCATTCAAAAAGCGTGTTAACAGACTTCTCAAAGGCCGGCAACGCACTAAAACTCGTACCCAGTGTCAATAGGCGGCAGTGACACTTACCATCAGCTCGTTTGCCTGCTCTAACATAAAAAAATAAATTATAAACGCGAAAGTTTGTAAGTATGGATGGATGGATGTTTGTAAATCTTTCACGTAAAAACTACTTAATGGATTTTAATGAAATTTTAAAATAATATAGCTTATACATCAGAATAACACATAGGCTACAATTTATAAACCTGCGCAGACGAAGTCGCGGCCACCAGCTAGTTGCACAATATAATCGTTAAATGAGCCATGTCAGTGGGCATGGGCGGCTCTAAAATTCCTGACACCTGGGTTTGTGTGTTTGGCCATCAATCTTACAATCCATATAATGACGATGACCCGATTCATTTTAATTTTTTTAAAGGGATAGAAATCAGAAATCAAAAATATTTATTACTACTGTGATGTCACAACACAACACATAAACAAAAATAGGTTAAGAGAGGAACAATACAAAAAAAAGAATACAACAAAAAAAGAAATGACATTGCGCACAGTGCTGTGACAACCACAGTGAATAAAAGGGCCTCACTCAGCAAATGTCGCGGCACATGTCACAACGCTGGTTTTCGGTGAACCCTGCTGAGTGAGGCACGGACGAAAGAACGTCATAATATAACAAACAACAAGGTAGAGCAAGAACCCAAGGGGTTGGCTGGCAGAGATATACAAAGACCCGGTTTATTGTTTTAATTCTTAAGAGGACAGAGTTTCCAAGGTTTTAATGTGCATTAAGAGATTTTTTTTCTTTCAAAATAATCAATCGATATATACTATAGTATATTTCTTCTAATACTAATTAGAAGAAATATACTACTGTTACTATTGTATGCTGATCTTGAGCGGCGATACGCTTTCGTGCCATTCGCTGTGGAGGCGACGGGTTGTTGGGGCAGTGACGCGAAATCTTTTATTTTAGAAATTGGGCGTCGTCTGGGGGAATCTGGGAATGATCCCCGCGCCGGATCGTTTTTGGTGCAGAGGCTTTCCATCGTCATACAGCGCGGTAATGCGGCAAGCGTAATGGGCACCTTTGCACCGGGAACGATTAGGGGTGGGATTTTTAATGACTAATTTTTATTTTAAAGTGACATGTTTATTCTTTGAATACTAATTTGAAATTTAACTACATAACATGCCACAGAAAGATGCCCAATGCGTGTGGAGGTTTTTGGAGAAGATGCATATAAATCATATAAATAGTCACCACGCTTGTTAGTGTCACGGTGGGCACAACAGACTACAGTGGTTGTTCAATACTCAGAACAACGCGGCGGCTTAGCCTCAGGTTCATGATTCAGATACACATTAATTTGTTCAATATAGGGTGACGTTTAATTAGTTCTTGATAGCAAAAGATATGCATGTACTCATGATACTGAGCAACTTTTCCCAAGGAACATAGGTCGAAATACGAAAAACCAAATTTGACCTCCCATACAAAATGCGCTATCAGCTGATGCAGTTTCTATGGGAGGTCATAACTTGATTTTCGTATTTCGACCTATGTTCCTTGGGGAAAGTTGTTCAGTATCGAGTACATTCATACCTCTTTCTATCAAGAACTAATTAAAAGTCACCCTATTCTTTACACAATACTTATGGAATGTCATAACATGCAGAACACAATACAAATGCGAGTCTCCTACCGTTTCGGATCGTGCTATGGCAGCGTAAAAGAAACGGCAAGAAACCAGGATTTGGCTTTGTTTAAGCCCTTAGTCACCTTTTTAGACACTTACGGGAAGAGATGGGGTAGTAATAGTCTTAGTCGGCACCATACGGACTATTTTTATTTAAAATTTGTTAATTTTACTTTGTCTCTCTGATACTAAAGAATTTTGATGAAATCGGTATGGAATAAAAGAAATATTTCAAAAAATAAAATACCCGACTGTGTAGAAAAACATGAACTGAAAAGAGAAAAAACAAGTTCTAAAATCTAAGCTCGAAATTTTGTTCGAGCAATGAAGAATGAACCATGCCATATTTTTGTCGATAACTAGGTACTTAAGCAATTTATAAAAAGATATAACTATAACATAAATATAACTTGAATTTCATGAGGTAAGTATTGCAGGCGGGGACCATCTTACACTGCAATACCGGGAAAGGAAAACTCTTAGCCCCTTTTCGGGCGCCACTTTACACATTATGAAAACATGAAGACAACTTACAAAAATTGCGAACATAAGGGCTGCCCCTTCTGCAATAATCGAATTTATAACGGCTCATCTATATATATAAAAGAAGAAGGTGACTGACTGACTGACTGACATATCAACGCACAGCCCAAATCACTGGGTCTAGAGATTCCAAATTTGGCATGTAGGTTCCTTATGAGGCCTAGGGGTGCACTAAGAAAGGGTTTTACAAAATTCCACCCCTAAGGGGGTAAAATAGGGGATGAAAGTATGAATGAAATTTCGTCAGTTTTGAAGTTAGGATCTTCAATATTTGTATTTAGGCTGACGACTAAAAATTAATAATTACGTGTCTCAGGGTTTTTGAAAATTCGACACCCTTAAGGGTGAAAAGGGGGATGAAGTTGAAAATTCTTTATTCTTAAAGTAAAATCCACATAATTTATTATTTAGGCATTAATGATGTAATTATATGCAACGTTCATCACTGTTATTGAAATTCCACCCCAAATTTAACCCCTAAAAAAGGGAAATGGGGTGAAAAAGTCTAAAAACCAATATGGGTATCGTTTGTATGGTTTATCGGATCGCTGATTACGAAAACTACAACAATTATGAAATCAAACGTGGTGGACGTGAAATACCATCATCCCCCTGGGGATGGAGTTGGGGTGCGATAGGTTTGAAATGTCTAAAAATCAATATGGGTGTCGTTTGTATGGTTTATCGGGTCGCTGATTACAAAAACTACAACAATTTTGAAATCCAACATGGTGGACGTGAAATACCATCATCCCCCTGGGGATGGAGTTGGGGTGCGATAGGTTTGAAATGTCTAAAAATAAATATGGGTGTCGTTTGTATGGTTTATCGGGTCGCTGATTACGAAAGCTACAACAACTTTGAAATCCAACGTGGTGGACGTGAAATACCATCGTCCCCTGGGGATGGGGTTGGGGTGCGATAGGTTTGAAATGTCTAAAAATAAATATGGGTGTCATTTCTATGCTAGGGATAGCGGTTAAATTGGCGTAAGGGGCAGGGATAGCGACAGGTAGAGGTAGAGAGGTAGAGAGGTAGAGAGGTGGAGAGGTAGAGAGGTGGAGAGGTAGAGAGGTGGAGAGGTGGAGAGGTGGAGAGGTGGAGAGGTAGAGAGGTGGAGAGGTAGAGAGGTGGAGAAGTAGAGAGGTGGAGAGGTAGAGAGGTGGAGAGGTAGAGAGGTGGAGAGGTAGAGAGGTGGAGAGGTAGAGAGGTCGAGAGGTGGAGAGGTCGAGAGGTGGAGAGGTCGAGAGGTGGAGAGGTCGAGAGGTGGAGAGGTCGAGAGGTGGAGAGGTCGAGAGGTGGAGAGGTCGTGAGGTGGAGAGGTCGAGAGGTGGAGAGGTCGAGAGGTGGAGAGGTCGAGAGGTGGAGAGGTCGAGAGGTGGAGAGGTCGAGAGGTGGAGAGGTCGAGAGGTGGAGAGGTCGAGAGGTGGAGAGGTCGAGAGGTGGAGAGGTCGAGAGGTGGAGAGGTCGAGAGGTGGAGAGGTCGAGAGGTGGAGAGGTCGAGAGGTGGAGAGGTCGAGAGGTCGAGATGTGGAGAGGTGGAGATGTGGAGAGGTGGAGATGTGGAGAGGTGGACAGGTGGACAGGTGGAGAGGTGGACAGGTGGAGAGGTGGAGAGGTGGAGAGGTGGAGAGGTGGAGAGGTGGAGAGGTGGAGAGGTGGAGAGGTGGAGAGGTGGAGAGGTGGAGAGGTGGAGAGGTGGAGAGGTGGAGAGGTGGAGAGGTGGAGAGGTGGAGAGGTGGAGAGGTGGAGAGGTGGAGAGGTGGAGAGGTGGAGAGGTGGAGAGGTGGAGAGGTGGAGAGGTGGAGAGGTGGAGAGGTGGAGAGGTGGAGAGGTGGAGAGGTGGAGAGGTGGAGAGGTGGAGAGGTGGAGAGGTGGAGAGGTGGAGAGGTGGAGAGGTGGAGAGGTGGAGAGGTGGAGAGGTGGAGAGGTGGAGAGGTGGAGAGGTGGAGAGGTGGAGAGGTGGAGAGGTGGAGAGGTGGAGAGGTGGAGAGGTGGAGAGGTGGAGAGGTGGAGAGGTGGAGAGGTGGAGAGGTGGAGAGGTGGAGAGGTGGAGAGGTGGAGAGGTGGAGAGGTGGAGAGGTGGAGAGGTGGAGAGGTGGAGAGGTGGAGAGGTGGAGAGGTGGAGAGGTGGAGAGGTGGAGAGGTGGAGAGGTGGAGAGGTGGAGAGGTGGAGAGGTGGAGAGGTGGAGAGGTGGAGAGGTGGAGAGGTGGAGAGGTGGAGAGGTCGAGAGGTCGAGAGGTCGAGAGGTCGAGAGGTCGAGAGGTCGAGAGGTCGAGAGGTCGAGAGGTCGAGAGGTCGAGAGGTCGAGAGGTCGAGAGGTCGAGAGGTCGAGAGGTCGAGAGGTCGAGAGGTCGAGAGGTCGAGAGGTCGAGAGGTCGAGAGGTCGAGAGGTGGAGAGGTGGAGAGGTGGAGAGGTGGAGAGGTGGAGAGGTGGAGAGGTGGAGAGGTGGAGAGGAAGAGAGGTAGAGAGGTAGAGAGGTAGAGACGTAGACGGGTACAGGTACAGGTAGAGGTAGAGGGAGAAGGAGGGGAAGGGGGAGAGGGAGGGAGTGAGGGAGGGGGAGGAGGTGATGAAAAGAGAGAGGGAGGGGGAGAGGGAGGGGCAGGGGGAGAGGGAGGGGCAGGGGGAGAGGGAGGAGAGGGAGGGGGAGAGACAGGGGGATGGGGAGGGGGAGAGACAGAGGGAGGGGGAGAGGAAGGGGGGAGAGGGAGAGAGAGGAAGAGGGTTTTAGTTTTTCTCAATTACTTCTGCGAATTGGCTCTGTTTTGAAATATTACATAAAGGTGTCTCTCATCTCTCTCTTTACATTTGTTAGGATACTTCTGCTAAGTTCCTCTGTTCTGAGTAATTTATGAGTAACGTCTGTATATTATATAAAATTCAGCTGGATCTTGAATTATACTCATTGATTTGCGCAGGGTTAGTCCTGTTTTTCCTTAGTTTACAATTATCCCGAAATGACGGGAAAATATCTTATTGCTTCGGAAAACCGGTAACAACATAAATACGAAATCCACGCGAGCGAAGCCGCGGGTAACAGCTAGTAATAATATATAACTTTTTATTGCAATTTCAACTATGCGACCCTTCTTACTCGTATTTTATGGGAATTCTGTTGAATATTGCCGAGTTTTGTAGTAACAAAGTCATCCATTCATAATATTACAGTTACTTACTTTTTATTTCATCTGTGTTAATACTCATATTTATCCTATTCTATTAAACGAGCAATATTTGTGTTTTTGTATAAAATTTGTAATCGGTTTTTCGAAAACAGCTCTAACGATTTCGATGAAATTTACGGGGGGTGAATAATCAATGTCTCATGTCTGGGAAAATTTGTTTAACCTGTGCATTTATTTAAAATACTGCGTTTTGAATAGAAACCTACAGCGCCATCTGTTAGCGGGTTGCATAGCTTGCTCACGCGATGAAATTTTAATGTTGAGGCAGCTATTATAGAGCGAAACTCGGCTGACCAGGTACTTTTAATTAAAAAAAAACATCGACAAAAAATTGAGGGTGTCATTGAGAGAGAAATGAACTCTGTGTGTTGGTATTAGGGAACCGTCAAAACGGACTTCTTACGTTGGCACTACTTAAGTATAGCACGGTAATAAGTGAGCACTACATTTTCTATTCATGGCTTTTACATCTTTTAGCAAGACGTATTTTGCCAAATTCACAGTAGTAACAACTAGACTTGATTTAAGCACTACATTTATTTTTGGTCCGTGATAAGAAAAATGTCATGTTGAGTGACAGGTAATTAAGACCGTTGACAGAGCTAAACCAAGGTTAAACCTGGGTTTGCTGGCCCCGTGCTAGCGAAACTTTTCCGAATGATAGATCTTACTTTTTCGGATAATTTGATGAACCTGAACAGCCCCATGTCAACATTCAAATATTTTTGAATAAATTTCAAAACAATTTTCATAAATTTTCCATTTTCCGGGAACCCTACGGGAAATTGACATAGGGGTTATATGTCAAAATTTTCCGGGTTCACATGTGAACCCGTGGGGCAACTGAGGTTAAATTTAGAATGTTATGACCGATCTGAGGACGGTTTCGCAAATTAAACTTGTATACCTAGTTTCGAACCGAGAACCTCCGTATCGAGAGCCCTCTAACCACTAGTCCACGAAAGCTGTCATGATGGTGAAGTAACCTGAATCAGTACGGGTCATCCTAGTAATTTCTTTTATCTGTAACTATGTTAACTGGTAAAAAAAACAACTTTCCCTAAAATATTTTATCATAAGCAATACAAATGTTTTGTCAGGCAGCTGAAATAAAACGATGACACGTGCTAGGAGTGAAATATGTACGGATCCGTAAGGGATTTGCTCAGGCAGGTGTCAGCTGTTGTTCTGTTACCAACAATGTGCGTATATAAATCTAAAAATATGTGCCATATGCGTGGCTGAGTTTTCGGAGGTTATCTACTCTCTAGAGACGGGCTCGTAAGGGTTAACTGAATTAGGGGTCGTTGTGGGCCGAAAGACACAGAGAAAATTTGATCAGTATGTTGCATTTATTTTGTTTAAAAAATATCCAGTTATTTTTCTAAGAAAAAAAAAAGGCCAAGTGCGAATCGGACTCGCATATCGAGGGTTCCGTACCACTAAAGTAAAACCGTCTTGGTTATAGACGCGTAGTCACACAAAAGTGTATTAAATGCACTAGATAATTTTTATAATTTGTTGTTATTCTGTAGCATATCATATTTCTTTTTTATATATATATTTTTATCTTCTGTTTTCTATCTCTAAGTCTGTCTGTCACACATGTTTGTCTCATAAACTACTGACGCTATCGAATTGAAATTTGGATTAGTTTTATAATGTGCTTGCCCAACTTTATTGCAAACTAGCTGTGCCCGCGGCTTCGCCCGCGTAATATTAAGACAATGTGCAGTCTCTCCCTCTCCCCCTCCCCCTTCCTTATCCTCTCCCACTCCCTCTCTCTCTACCATCATCCCACTCCCTCTCCTTCTCCCTCTCCCTATCCCTGCCCCTTACCCTACCCCTACTCCTATCCCTATCTTTAACGCCGTCGTAACCGCTGTCCCTATTCTTATATAAACATAGAAACGACACCCATATTGATTTTTAGACATTTTAACCAGGGTATGATGGTATTTCACGTCCACCACCTTAGATTTCAAAATTGATGCAGTTTTCGTAATCAGCGATCCGATAAACCATACAAACGACACCCATATTGATTTTTAGACATATCAACCCTATCGCACCCCAACCCCATCCCCAAAGGATGATGTATTTCACGTCCACCACATTGGATTTCCAAATTGTTTTAGTTTTCGTAATCAGCGACCCGATAAACCATACAAACGATACCCATATTGGTTTTTAGACTTTTTCACCCCATTTCCCTCTTTAAGGGGTTGAATTTAGGGTGGAATTTCAATAACAGTGATTTATGTTCCACAGAATTACAACCCTAATGCCTAAATAATAAATTTAGTGGATATTATTTTGAAATGAAGAGTCAGAAGGTGTCTCACAAGGCGTTTTGGTACCAACACTGATGTACGGCAGTGAAAGCTGGGTATGGCAGAAAAAGCATGAAAGTAGAATTAATACAGTAGAAATGAGAGCGTTGAGGAGTATGATTGGTGTGAAATTGAGTGACAGGATTTGAAATAGTGTGATAAGAGAACGTTGTGGCGTAAAAGAAGACGTAGTGACTAAAATTGAGAAAGGGAGCTGAGATGGTTTGGTCATGTAGAGAGGATGAATAAAGGAAGATTGACGAAAGGGATCTACAAGGCGAGAGTGAATGAAAACATTGGAAGGGGAAGGCCTCGGCGAACATACCTGGACCAAATTCAGGACGTTCTGAATAAAGGCCAGGTTAAAAGTACCCTAAACCGACGAGCATGTATGAAAGGATTGATGAAAGTTCAGGAAGCAAGGGAAGTATGTCAAGATCGTAGCAGGTGAAGAACTGTGGTCTCTGCCTACCCCGAAGGGAACAAGGCCTTATGTTATGTATGTATGTATGTAATGAAGGAGTTTCAACTTCATCCCCCTTTTCACCCCTTAGGGTGTAGAATTTTTAAAAACCCTGAGACACGTATACCTTAATTTTTAGTCGTCAGTCTAAATACAAATTTTGAAGATCCTAACTTCAAAACTGACGTACTTTCATACCAACTTTTATCCCTTATTTCACCCCCTTAGGGGATGAATGTTGAAAAGTTCTTAAACACGGACTTTTTAATTTTTTACCATGAGTTTGGAACCAAATTTCTATAATTCTACCTTTAATAATGAAACGTGTTTGTTTATTTTTTACCAGATGCTTAAATTCAAATTTGTGTAAATCTAGCTCAAGAAACAAAGGACTTTCATACAAATTTTCATCCCTTATTTCACCCCCTTGGGAGATGAATTTTCCAAAATCCTTTCTTAGTAGGTGGTTTTTACATGCATAGAACATGTGTTCAAAATTTCAGATCTGTATCTATAGCGGTTACGGCTCGGCGTTGATGAATCAGTCAGTCAGTCAGTCAGGACATGCTCTTTTATATATTTAGATAAATGAATTTTTAAATATTTTTATTGTAATTGTAAATGGGGCCCAAATAGAGGGGGGGGGGGGCAAATTTTTAATTGACCTTACTAGGTAAAGTGGGGTATCATATAAACGGGTTTTACTTGTACAACTCCAAGTTTTCAAGACATGATGAAAAATGTCAAAAAATATACCATTCTCCCCCCCCTGTATCTCCGAAGTTTTCTAAACGAACAGAAATGTGAATTGATTAAATTTGATAAAGGTTTATTTAAATTTTACAGAAAAAAATAAACTATCTATCTTATAGTAAGGGTGATGAAGGACAAATTTCTATATGATTTGCTCATGTCTGCCTCTTTGACTGGTGATAAGGAGCATCCCCTAGAAGATACAAAAAATATTGGCGGACATCCACACCCCTGGGTTTTTGAGGAATTAAGTTTTAACTATTTTGAAACTTGACAATGAAACGAACACCTGGCAGACTATAAACTATCTGATTAAATAATAAAATAAAAATAAAAATAGTCTGCCACCATAATAAGCCTGCGTCGTAAAGTTACAGCTCTTAAAAATGCAAAAATTCACTACTTCGTCCCGTGATAATGCAGAGTCCTGCATGTCTGCCTCTTCGATTTTATACATCTTCAGAAGTATTTTAAACAGGAGCTACAAAGGCAGACCAAAAAACATTATTTAGTATCTTATTTTCATTTTTTGCTTTAACTCAAAAACGCAGCGACGCAGAGAAAAACTTGTAAGGACCAAATCGATTCGTATTGAGCTGATCTATCATCCCTATTAATATGAACCATGAGCAAATCATATACCCAAATTGCACCCTAACTATTAGTAGCATAGTTTTATACAAATTAGCAAAAAAACCATTACAAATAAATTTAGTGTTGCTGTCTTGTAAAGACCGGTTTTTTTAAAATGTATGTAGAAGGTAGTAGTAGTAGGTAGTAGGCTCAGTCATCGTTTTATAAGTATGTCTGTACTGTACAAGTAACTGACTAGAGAGATAGCAAATACTCTTATTTTCCCCCTCGTCAGCGCGACCCGTAACTAGAACTGCCCCGGGGGAGGCTTCGATGACGCTTACCAATGCGATTTACCCGCAAATGGCCTATCTTTGCGTGCTCCCCATCCGATAGCGTAAGTATAGATTTTGTTATAGTAGGATGCGGTAGAATCAATACCTACAAAGCTTTAATTTTTAGGGTTCCTTGCACAAAAGGTTTAAAACGGGACCCTATTAATATCGGGTTTAAGGGACAGTCTCCCGAATACTGATAGTGCATGATCAGTCAACGTAACTGAACATTTTTCAGCGAATAAAGTTTCAGAAAAAAAAATCGGCCTCTTCATACCAAATTGCAAACTTGATTGGACGGTTTATAAGGAGGTGCTTATTTTTTTCCTTTCCTGAAACTTTAATTCACCGTAAATTGTTCAGTTACGATGACTGGTCCTGTCCTTACTGTATTCGGAAGGCTGTCCCCTATATACTTCGATGTCTGTTTGTCAAATTATCCAATCAAGTTTGCAATTTTGTATGGAGATGCCGATTTATTTTTTAATTACTTGAAAGTATTAGTCACTGAAAGTTGTTCAGTTACGTTGACTGATCATGCCCTTTCAGTATTTGCCAACTCATCTCTTACACTCAGTATTGTTTTTTTTTTTTTTTTGCTTGCCTATAATGGGTCCCACTGCTGGGCAAAGGCCTCCCCTTTATTGCGCCACTCAGTATAAGATAGTTTAATAGTCTTTTGTGTAAAACGTGACGTGCCTTTATACGTGTAAAATTTACAAAATGAATAAGCAAATGTTTTTCAAAAATACAAGAACTTTACAAAGGAAAAGTTTCAGGGAGCGAGGAAGAGATTGCCTTAAGAAGTTAAGCGACCGAGTTAAACATTCACGAAGGAGGAGCTACTGTGAAACGTTCGTTGGTGATTTACTTCGCTACTTCGCTACTTTCACAAGTTATACACGTTTTCAAATTATACAGGGTAATAGGGCAGACACTGTGATCCTTGAAAGTATACGTTCAGACCACAGAGCTCTGAAGTCCATGCGTCTTGCTCTGCGTCTAGAGATTCAATACAAATCAGTGCCACCATTTACTAAAACTAACACGCTTTCGGCACCCTACTAGCGTCATTTGAGTGCGATAAACATAGTACCATTATTGCGAGAGAGTAAGATGCAAAAAACCCAGTGACAGCGTCTCTATGGCAACGAATGTGTTTATGATGTGCATTCAAAATAAGCGCTTACATAAATTCGATTATAACTAGTAAATCCACTCTTTACAAACATTTTAACTCAACTAAACAGTTTGTATGGCGAGAGAGATGGTGGAAACACTAAACCGCTAAAGTGCACTAGCATACAACGGACAAATTTGAAATGGGAAGGTCGCATGATCAGTAGAAATACTTTTGGACCTTATGGCGTGGTAATAGAGTTGAAAAAGTTTCTACCGACAAGCGGTTGACCGTACAAAAGACCCTCAAGGACCCGGAGAATCTCGCGGGCGGGTTCGCGCGGGGGTGCGGGGTGGATTGCAAGGGGGGCGGAGAGTGTCCGTTCTGTATGATAATACTATTACTTTATTATGTGGCATTAGTATAGTGCGATCGAGCTTTAATTTTTTTGTAAAGTCAAGCATTCCTGCGTTGGCAAAAATATGGCCCTAGCTCCACATTGTTCTGCCTGACAGCCATAGAATCCATAAATTTTATTGTCTATGTAAAATTTACTTTTTAGCAAAGCCAAACAAATACCACGGCCATTACAGTATTAGGTTTTAACTTCATTTCTAACAAGAAATCTCAAAAAACATCCTACAATAACTTAAACGAAGCTATAGGTGAAAATCAGTCCAATCCTTTAAAAAAATCACAAAACAATTCATACTTCATCAGTAAATGTCCTGTAAAAGAGTCATAAAAGAGCAAGTCTCCCTAAACGCCCGTTTCAAACCCTGAGAGTGTAAATCCAAGTGATGAAACTTTGGAATCTTCCTCTACAACTTAATTTTAAGTGTGTCTATGGTTCCGGCCTTGCTTAAAAATTCTCGCGAGAAGTTCATGCGGCTGCCACGTCGCAAGTTTAAAGTTTCATGAAACTCAAATCTCAACGTCACCCAAGTACTTACAAATTATGCCGTAATATTTCATTTCAAGCGGTCGATATTTTATCATTTATTAGGGTTCCGTACCCAAAGGGTGGAAAACGGGACCTTATGCCTCCGATGTATGTATATCTGTCAGCGGGAACTCCGGAACCGTAATAGGTAGACAGTTTAAATTATCACAGATTATGTCTTTCTGTTGCCGCTATAACAATAAATACTTTTAAAAATTATAATAGTAAGGAAAAGTTTTAAAAACGTGTTTTTAATTCGATTTTTGCTTGATTTTTGTTTAAGCTGTATCGTAATAACGGGAACACTTACGAGCGTGAAAATAAGTACGTATAATAACAACAAATAATAAAAACTGATCAAGTACGTGTTGAACTCGCACGCATTTAAATACTTCTGCGTGACTGAGCGTTCATAACTTAAACTTACGGTATTTTTGCCTTAGTGGTTCAGGACCCTCGGTGCGCGAGTCCGACTCGCACTTGGTCGGTTTTTTTAGGGGCATTGATTTTGATGGCGACTGTAATATTTATAGGTAATTTCTTGTATTTTTATCTTCTTTCTGTTGTAGTGTCAAGAATAGCCTTTATTTAGAGTGTTTCAAAATATAACGACTGCTAATTATTACCAGTCGTACTAGTACATTGCTCATCGAGAAGAGAAAGGGTGGCGTTTGAGGCCTGAGCCATAGTCGTGGACCTCAATACACCCGAGGTGGGAATCGTACGAAAACCGGCCAAGTGCGAGTCGGACTCGCGCCCTAAGGGTTCCGTTCCTATCTACCATACGATAATACTAAAAGCTTTTGCTCGGACTCCTCGACCATCCAACTTGAACCCTCTTTTAAAGAAAAGTTCTTGAAACGAGAGCTCACCTTAATTGGTTACTATTAGTTGTGAGAAAAATTCTAATATTTAATGATTTTAGACGTTTCCCTTTATTTGTACTGTGAGACCTATCTTCTTGCCAAATTTCATAATTTTAGGTCAACGGGAAGTACCCTCTAGGTTTTGGTTTAGTGCATATATATATTATGGAGATGAGGACATAAAAAGCCATATCTTGTGATTGCGTTGTTGTAAAAAAAAAAAATCAGATCTTGTGTGGCTTATAGATTTTAATATTCGTTATTAATTTTAACCTGATACCTCTACCCGTTCGTGACAAACAGCGTGTTGACAGACAGACAGACAGACGGACAACAAAGTGATCCTATAAGTATTCAGTTTTTTTATTTTGAGGTACGGAACCCTAAAAAGGACACAAAATTAAATTACAAAATTGAAGATTCCGAATTCCAATCTCTTCTTTTTAGGGTTCCATACCTCAAAAGAAAAAAACGGATCCCTTATAGGATCACTTTGTTGTCCGTCTGTCTGTCTGTCTGTCTGTCTGTCAAGACCCTTTATCTCACGAACGGGTAAAGGTATCAGGTTGAAATTAATACCATATGTTAGGATCCATGAACCACACAAGATATAAAAATTCCAATTTTTTAACACGACGCAATCAAAAGATATGGCATTTTATGTCCTCATCTCCATACATTTATTCAAAAATGAAAAACCTACAGGGTACTTCCCGTTGACCTAAAATTATGAAATTTGGCAAGAAGCTAGGTCTCACAGTACAAATAATGGGAAAAGTCTGAAATCTTTAAATATTACAACTTTTCTCACGACTAATGGTAACCAATTGTGGTGAGCTCCCGTTTCAAGAACATTCATATAAGAGAGGGGTCAAGTGGGATGGTTGCTGAGGCGATTTTTGTTTTAGTTCTATTTAAAAACGGAAACACTTACAAACTTGAAAATTGTTATGTTTATAGGGCATAGGCTATAAAATAACAACAAATAATAAAATTTGGTCAAGCGCGTGTCGGACTCAAAAAATCTAGCACATTAACTTACTGAAATTTCAACTAATACAATTATGTTTATGTGGTGGTACGGAACCCTCAGTGCGCGAGTCCGACTCGCACTTGGCCGGTTTTTTTTTATGGCGTTCCAATCTCATTACGAGCATATTTCGCCAACGTCTAAAAAGTTTTTCATTGATATTCATTTTTAGGGTTCCGTACCTCAAAAGAAAAAAACGGAACCCTTATAGGATCACATTGTTGTCTGTCTGTCTGTCTGTCTGTCTGTCAAGACCCTTTATCTCACGAACGGGTAAAGGAATCAGGTTGAAATTAATACCATATATTAGGGTCCATGAACCACACAAGATCTGAAAATTTAAATTTTTTACAACGACGTAATCAAAAGACATGGCAGTTTATGTCCTCATCTCCATACATTTATATATATTCTTTATTGCACATTTAACATACAGAAAGTAAACAAACAAAAGGACATTTACAAAGGCGGGCTTATCTCTACAAGAGATTTCTTCCAGCCAACCCATGGTTGTGAGAGAGAATATTCATAGCGGGATACAATCGTGCATGTAAATGGAAAAAAAATTTATGCACTAAAGCAAAACCTACAGGGTACTTCCCGTTGACCTAAAATTATGAAATTTGGCAAGAAGCTAGGTCTCACAGTACAAATAAAGGGAAAAGTCTGAAATCATTAAATATTACAACTTTACTCACAACTAATGGTAACCAATTGTGGTGAGCTCCCGTTTCAAGAACATTCATATAAGAGAGGGGTCAAGTTGGATGGTTCTGGAGGCGATTTTTGTTTTAGTTCTATTTTAAAAACGGGAACACTTACAAACTCAAAAATTTGTAGGTATGTTTATAATGCATAAGCTATAAAATAACAACATATAAAATTTGGTCAAGCGCGTGTCGGACTAAAAAAATCTAGCACATTAACTTACTGAAATTTCAACTAATACAATTATGATTATGTGGTGGTACGGAACCCTCAGTGCATATGAAAATAAGGCCATCGACCACTGACCTCTATAATACAGTACTTGTAAATGTAGAGGTCAGTGCCATCGACTCACACTGACCTAAATAAAATGAAAAAACCGGCCAAGTGCAAGTCGGACTCGTGCCCTAAGGGTTCCGTACCTATCTACTATATGATATACTAAAAGCTTTTGCTTTTTGATTTAAAAAACTCCGCGACCATCCAACTTGACCCCTCTTTTATAGAAAAATTCTTGAAATAGGAGCTCACCTTAATTGGTTACTATTAGTTGAGAGAAAAATTGACATATTTAATGATTTTAGACTTTTCCCTTTATTTGTACTGTGAGACCTAGCTTCTTGCCAAATTTCATAATTTTAGATCAACGGGAAGTACCTTGTAGGTTTTGCTTTTTGCATAAATGTATGGAGATGAGGACATAAAAAGCCATATTTTTTATTGCGTCGTTGTAAAAATTGAAATTTTCTGATCTTGTGTGGTTCATGGACTTTAATATTCGTTATGAATTTCAACCTGATACCTCTTCTCGTTCGTGAGAAAAAGGGTCTTGACAGACAGACAGACAGACAGATGGACAACAAAGTGATCCTATAAGGATTCCGTTTTTTTATTTTGAGGTACGGAACCCTAAAAACAGCACGTTATAAACTGATTTTCATACAATCATAGATTTGTATTATATTTATTAAAAGAATCGTTTATATCTGTAGAACGATTTTACGAAAAAAACTTAAAATACCTTGTTAGCCGAAGAAGGTACTCTAAAACTCTGTTTTACGATTTACTGACATTTTCTTTACCTGAAAACAACCTTTTTCAGTAAATAATGAGTTGTAAAGAACTTTTCAAACGGTACAACCTCTTTTGGCATAAATAAAACATTCAATTTAATCAATGCTTAGAACAAACTTTTGAAGTCCATTTGGCCTCCCAGCAAGAGTATTAGAATTATTTCAAAATAATGAAAAATTTTAGGTGCTTTCCGTTTAAGACAAATCTCTGGGGACACAGTCTGAATAATTCAATTCGTTCGATTAAGGTGGTTCGTATGAATTTGAATCGGGACTCGAATTTGTGAAGCTGTTTGTGGAAACATACGGGTTGATATTTAGGAAGACCATTAAAATTTACCGAAAGACTATCACCCGCTCTTGGTTAATATTTACCCACACTTAGACCATTTGCAACGTCTTTTACAATGCAAAAAGGCTAGGAACGGAGTTTTTTTGCCTGTGTGTGTGTTCCCGAGTTCATATAACACAAATCTATTCAAGTTGTGAGTGTATAGGCTTCTTCGGGGTAGAATCGTTCCGTTTTCTGCCTCATATTTATCCCCAGTCTAGACTGAGGTCGAAAGCGAAACAATTAATAAAAAAATTAAACAAACCAATGCTTAGATTTTTTCTTTTTTATTAAATCAACATATAAAAAGCGGGTGGGTTTTTTCTTGTTGCTTCTTTTTTCGAACATGGCGCTACCTTGTTTATGTCATAGCCGTATCGTATAATTGGCCATTTTAAATAACGGCGGAGGCATTATACAAAACTCGTTTCTGGTACATCATATTTATCGTATAACACGCCGTATTACAAACGGCCTTAAGTAGGTGCATTTTAGGTTCGTTAGTTCGGTTAGGTTGGGTAAGTTTATCTTTGGCCAGAAACGAATTACGCGCCGTTTTATAATATGCTGCCTCCGTCATGGAAAACGGCTAATTATACGAATGGCTGCGACATTTATGAAGCGATGTAGTCTGAGGTCATAAAGTTATAATACAATATCTTACTAAAAATAAACAAATGATACTATGACTTTTTTTATTGGATAAGTGTAATTGTTCTTATATTGTATCGTTTACCTATCATAATTTACGCCAAAAGATGGCGTTTTCACACTGGGCTAATGCTGTCATCTAGCAAGCGTTTAATACTGTACTAGCTCAACTAATCCAATGTCGCAGAAAGAATTCAAGACGAAATTTTTAAACTACACTTGGTTTGATAAAATCTTCCTATCAATTGGCGTCTAAATACGAAACAACAATCAGTATGATCGCGAAGCTTGTAATGGAAGCGAATCGTTTACATTATAATTATGCTAAACTCCACTCAGCTAGGCACCGAAACACTTCCTGCTTATTTTGAGGGTAATTTACTTTGCTTTTCAAACAACGTTTGTTTACTTTTATATAATCCGTATGGTAGCTAAAAGAACAGAGACGAACAAGGGATGCTGGTGAAAACCAAGTTTCACAGTCTGGCCCACCGACGCAAAGTTGCATGTCTGTCGGTCTTCTACAGATTGTACTTCGGAGAGTGTGCTCTAGAGCTCCACGAGCTTATTCCACCATCTCCCTTCTACCATCGGGAGTCCAGACGCACCGCAGGATATCACCCATACTTGGTTGATGTTCCGCACATTCGCACAAAGAGCTTTGAAACATCTTTTATAATGCGCACGGCTAAACAGTGGAATTATCTGCCTGCGTCTGTGTTCCCGATTTCATATAACCCGAATCTCTTCAAGTCGCGAGTGAATAGGCTTCTTTTGGGCAAGCTCGTTCCATCGTTGACCTCATCTCTGTCTTTAAGACTAGATCGAGGTCAAGAGTAAGCCCATTTTCAATAATAAAAAAACACCATCCAAACTCTTTTCATGGGTGTGATAAAAAGCGGCAAAATGATCTTGAACTGAAGGATGGACAGCAGCATCCTTCCACCATATTGCGGTCACCGCAGTCACAATCAATCAATCAATCAGTCAATTCGTACTCCCTTCCCAAAATATAGGGTGCTTCTAAAATATATGCCACCGCTTCAAGGGGTGTTTCTACCCATGAAGCTGAACAACTTTCCCCAAGGAACCCATAATCAAATCTCAAAAAAAAATATGGCCCTCCTATACTAACTCGATCAGCTGATCGGTCAACTTAGTATGGGACGTCCAGTTTTTTTTGCGATTTGACTATGGGTTAATGATTCAAATATAAAATTTTATGTTATAATTAAAGTAAAAGTTACTTCTGTACTTAGTTCAAAAAACAATTTTAAGACAATATCCAATTTATTTTTTGTTTTGTGGATTACTTACTATGAATTTACTTATTACTGCCCAAGTAGTAACTAATTTAAAGTTTAGTTGAATAAACGTAGGAATATAACAAGTTTAGAATACATTATTTGAAACAAACAGAAGAAAATAAATGAGGCGGAATATGCAAAAAAATCTGGCATTTATCTTGGGAGAAGTATGTAGATAATTAGTATCTAATATGTTTCTTAGGATTAAAAGAAGTTATCCTAAGTTAATAAGGACCGTAATGTTGATTTTACAAGTGAAGTACCTATTTTCTAAGTCGGAAATGAATTTGAAGCAATTTACTTTTTTACAAGATTTTTGCGAACTTATCACTGAAAAGACAGTAAATTAGACGAGCGAGCTAAAGAAAGCACTATCTTGAAAAAAGTGACTTCATTAGTACTCCGGAAACGAAAAAACGAAGAAAAATGTAGAAAACTCATTTTATTAATTTGCAACTTCTTCCTAAGCAAAATTACATAACAATACATAACAAAATTAATAGTATCGCCGGGAAAAAAGAAAAATATAACTTAAAGGTTTGTTTTTGAACACATTATATTAGGATTCACGATATGAGAGTGACTTGCTGCGTTCGCCTGCGTCCCATAAACTGATACTCGACTTTTATACCCCTCATTATGTTTTGTTGCATAAACAACTATAATAAAATAAGTCATGCATAATTTTCTTCTTTTGTAACTGGCCAGAAGGCAATAAAGAGTTGTGGTAAAAGTTGAAAAAGTGGGCTAAAACTCCATTTCTGTTTTTTCTGACCACGAAAGTTAAGCAACAGCTACCGAGGTCAGTAACTGGTCGGATGACCTCCAGTGGCATACCTAGCGTGGTTTTGAGGGCACGTTAAACCATTGGCTGGAATTGCGTCAAACATCCTGTACAATTACTTGGATATAAACCACATCTGGTTTTTCAATGGCTTCTTTCAGAACTGCACTGCATTTTACAGCAAAAAATACGTTTTGGAATAATAGGCAAGTGAACAATACTCCTGAAAAGTTCTTTCATAAAACCGGCTTGGTTCGCACTACTAGAACTGCATTCAGCTCGCTTTATTCTACGATGGTTTACAGAAATTACAGGAGGCAAAACTTGTGGGGTGAAGTTACATTGGAGTTATAATAACGAAGCGGAGAAAGAAAATAGGAGGCTCTATCTATTAGATAGACCATCTGACACCAATAAGACACCAAATAGAGATGGGCAGTCCCATATGCCAATAATTTTACTAAATATACAACGTAATTTTTTTGGACCTGATTTGCGTATGCCCACGGAGGTCAAAAGCAACAACTTGAAAATTTGAAAAAATTTCAACTTCCCATACACAATGGGTCGGTAACGTGACTACTTTAGTATGGGGAGTCGATTTTTTTTGTGCGTTGTTAGAAAAGTCGTAGAACAAAAGTTGTTACTTTTGACCTCTGTAATAACGAAAATACGCAAATCAGGTCCAAAAAAAATAACCTATTATTGTACTTTTAACGAAGACACAGCAGTGCAAGCACAGCTGCTTCACGACAGAAACAGTAAGGCCTGGATCAGTGTGATGCGGATTCAGATGTCCGCGACGTAGCGTAAAAAATAAATGAAGTCCTTTCAATCCAATGCGGAGATATCCGCTCCGGATTCGCTTCGCAATTCACTAAACGGATTGTATAGGCTACATACATTTTACTATCAGTAGCAGATATCCGTGTCAGACGTCCGCGCCGAGTCCGCGTCACACTAATCCAGGTTGACTTACCCACTTTGCACAAGGCGCTATAACTGTTGTGACCCAAGGTCTTCTAATAATGGAAGTTAATAGCCTCTCGACTCATAATGTCATGTTCGCAAAATGTCAAACTAGGGCTCACCAAAATACAATGTAACGTTCGCAGAATGTCACATCTTATCGTGACATTTTGCGAAAGTGACATTTTTAGTTTATTAGGTAAATGATCCGCTTCTAAAGTATTGGCATCACTGTAACCTGACCCTTAGTCCTCGGCTGATTGTTGAGGAGTTGTTTAACAGTAGCTTGTAAGCTAACGAACTAAGAACGTGTGAGACTGTAGCTACTTACGTTAGCTTATAAGTTCATATATGCTTGTTGTGGACAAGACTGTATAAGAAACTTTTAAAGATTTTGTACTGTGTACCAGCGCAGTTTTCTCCAATCCAATTTCTAACCATCAAAATCGGACCTTATGCCAAAAGAAGCTATTGTTTAGCTTTACTAAAATAATATATTTTTTGTTGTCTATAATTAGTCTTTTAGTTATTTTTGTTGTATTTGGAAGTCTCTTAGTTTTTTATGGCCTTTATTTCATTTTAACCTGTAAAAGGCCACCAGGAAGGCTATGAATACTTACTTGTCTAGAACGACCTTTACTTCACAAACACGCACAAAAAAACAGGCCAACTTTGACGTACATGTGTGCGTAAGTCACGCACACAAGCGCATGACAGCTACGTTCTACATGCGTTTCATGTCATTCCAGGTCGGTAATTTTTTTTTTCGCGTTGGGAAAAATTGTTTATGTTGGAAATTGTGTCCTGTTATTTAAATAAATAAAAATTATAATTGATTCAGTATTTATAGATTTGATTTCAGTGGCTTTATGTGATAAAAGGCGGCTAAGTGAGCTAATTTAGAAAGTTCAGTTAGTAAAGTCATTCAGTTTGAAAAGGTTTTATCAGGATCTGTCTAACATTAATTCAGTTTTAATAGTTGTTCAGTTTTGGTGGTTGATCAGTTGGGAAGGTTGCTCAGTTTAAAAGGTTGTTCAGTTAGGAGGTTTGTTCAGGGAATTTCCAGGTTGTACAGTTGCTTGTAAAGTTGTTCAGTGTAAAAGTTCTTCATTGTATAAAGTTTGTAAAGTTGTTCAGTTTGAAGTTGTGTAGTTTGTGAAGGTGTTCAGTTTGTGAAGTTGTTAAGTTTATAAAGTTGTTAAGTTTATAAAGTTGTTCAGTTTGTAAGGTTGTTCGTTATGAAGTTGTGTAGTTTGTAAAGCTGTTCAGTTTGTGAAGTTGTTCAGTTTATAGTTGTTCAGATTAGTTGTTCAGTTTGTAAAGTTGTTATGTTTGTATAGCTCAGTTTGTAAAGTTGTTCAGTTCGTAAAGTTGATCAATTTGTAAAGATTTCCAGTTTTTTTATGTTACAAGTGAGCTAACGAGCAGGTGGGCTACCTGATAGTAAGTGGTCACCACCGCCCATAGCACCCACTGTCTTATTAATGGCATATTTTGACATTAATAAGACAGCAAAGTGCGTTGATCACTTTGGGAACTAAGATGGTATGTCTCATGTGCCGGTAAATGTTTTTTAATTTATAAAAATACTGTTAAAATCAATCTTTTTTATGTGATAAAAGGCGACTAAGTGCCAAAATCGTACATCTGCTTTTATCTGATTAAGATAAATACACTTAGTCGGCTTTTATGATACAAGGGCAGATTGAAGACACTTAGTTGCCTTTTATGACACAAGGGCAGATAAAGTCACTTAGTCGCCTTTTATTACACAAGGGCAGATGACTACACTAAGTCGGCTTTTATGACACAAGGGCAGATTGAAGACACTTAGTCGCCTTTTATGACACAAGGGCATATAAAGTCACTTACTCGCTTTTTATGACACAAGGGCAGATAAAGACACTTAGTCGCCTTTTATCACGCAAGGGCAGATTAAAACATCTTGTCGCCTTTTATGACACAAAGGCAGATTTAGATACTTACTCGCCTTTTATCGTACAAGGACAGATTAAGACATTTAGCCGCCATATATCACACAAGGGCAGGGCAGAAATAAAATCTAGTAGTTCTAAATCAATTATTATTTTGATTCATTTAAAAACACGAAACAATTATGAAACGGAACGGCTCCTGATTTTAATAAAACAAAACGGCCTTCTGATTCTAAAGAGAGCTTGTCAAAATCGATAAATGAGGGTTCATTTAAATTTGATAATTTGGGGTGTTCCGAATTTAATCATTGGCAACACTAAAAATGAAATGGCGGGAACATTACAGAGTTTTGTATCAACCAAACAAAAACTTTCACGGATAATTTTGTCAGGTACGAAAGTAAGTATGGAATATTACTTACCGATGGAAGGTTACTTCATTTAATGATTTTAATCGCCCTTCATAGTTTCTACACAATGATAGAATACATTTTTCCGACATTTTTTAAAATTTTCGTTCATCACGTTTCACGTGTTTCTACTAGCATGTCACAATCGGTACTAAATGGGCGGGAAGAACTTATAACCGAAGAGTTCGGTTCTAAATTTTTTGACACTTTGGCGCGTTTAACTAGCCGTCTGGACAAGTATGTAGTCTTAGCAGGAAGGCTAAAACAAAAATGGTTTGATGAGGGACTAGACCGGACTACAGTACCATGAGTTTAAGAGGGTGGTTCAACCCCGCGAGAAGTACCTACCAACAGAACTGCTGACCTCTTTACTTCATTTGAAGATGGCACCCCGTGATGATAATTCTAGTTTGTAACCAAGTTTTCATTATGGCTTTGTCAAAAAGACTTGAAATGTTAGATACAACTTGGCATCTTGCTACGTTCAATCCAAAGTACCTGCTACTTCCAAACATATTATGTTTACCCTTTGAAATATAATAAACTGACTCGCATACAATCATATTAAAATCATTGTGTAAATAAACCAAGTAAATATTAGATTTGCTCTCTGGAATAACAATATTTCTGGTATATTAAGAAGAACTAACGTTGGGCCAAAGTAAGAAGTGCGTTTTGACGTTCCCTTAACACCGACGCTCAAGGTTGATTTTTCTTTGCACAATTTTTCATACGTTTGACAGCTGTCACAACGGGCCTATCACGATAATCTTACTTTACTCTCTATACATGTCTACTTCCTTTTTAAACGTGAATACTAAGCGTATTTTTCTACTTGATTAATGTTGACTGAATAAAAAGACCCTTCCAAGTGACACCCCAGTTCCATCTTCCATTAAAAGCGAGTTGAAAAAAAAAACAAGTCTAGATTTTTCTCTTAGACAAACAAAGTCGTTAAGACCTTTTCTTGAATTCTTTTCATTTACATTCTCATCTGAACCGAATTTGAATTACAAAGCCGGTCTTTTCTTGTCTAGTTTTCAAAGCACTAGATTAGATAAGTTTTTCTTTTTCATTAATCGAAAAAGAAATGTTAAATTGTATACCTATCTGCGACTTTTCATCTCTTTGAACTTTTTGAGTATTTTACGAAATATTTGTCTTCAAAAATACCTCGCTTGGCTGAGGGTAAAAATACTTTACTATTAATCGAGCAATATTTGTATATAAATATATCGACGGTTCTAACGATTTCGATGAAATTGTCTACAGGGCTTTTCGGAGGCGAAAAATCGATCTAGCTAGGTCTCATCTCTGGGAAAACTCGATTTTTATTGTTTCTTTGAGCGTTTTAGTGCGATTCAGAAACCTATAGCGCCATCTGTTGGCGGGTAGCATAGCTTGATCATATAAAGCGGCCATTAAAAGTATTATAATATTCCTTGTTGCTAATACTATTATTATGACGCGTTATTTCTTGAAAATAACGCATTTCAGAAACTGGGTGGGCTTTGGGTAAGATGATTTGCCATTTTAGTAACATTACATTATCTTTGATAGAACAAAACTCGGTCTTCCAGGTGTGTATTACAATGACATGTACTTAGTTAAACAAAGTCTTTCTAGGTATGTGAATATATCTTAAACTATATTTTGTCATTTTGAGATAAGTTTTTCTTAAAGTACTCGTATCTGTTTTTAACAAAGTATATTTTCGTTGAATGTATTATAAGACTCTTTAATCTCTTAACTAACTGGTTCAGCATTACATAATTACCCAGAAAGTTTTAGGTTGTAGTAGTTTTCCTTAAGTGTTGCCTTATTGCTCCATCCTGTACCTCTGAATGCATATGAAACACGTCTTTCAAATGACTGCTCTCGCGTCGTGGCATTTCACAGCGCATTGCTTTCTCGCATGCAATTGCAGAATGCATCCACGAGTTCACCGCTTCAATGTAGAATTGGAATCAATCATATCGATTTTCAGCTGTTTGAAGTTTACACGAACTGATGAATCGTATTCAAAAGGAGGCGTTGTATTTCACAGACGTGTTATAGTTCCATTGCTTGATTATGGATCATGCATATAAATCTGTTTTTAAAGTTTATTTCACTAACAGAACTATGAAGTGCAATTTCGAATAAAAAATTAAGTAACACATCGCCACCTACTATCATGTTTGATATTTTTAAATATTTTGCTGTTAAAAGCAAGTGCCTACGTCAAATTCCCTAGGTTAGGTAGCTGATTCCGTAAACTTGAAGAAAATGGAATAAGATAAGGCTATGACAATTATGTGCTTTACACGAGTCAGGGTGGGCGGAAACTGAGATGCAGATGCAGATTGCGTGTACGCAATAATCCGTATATTGGCACCAACTGAAAATATTATTTTTCTTATCTTCGTAATATTAAGTATACTTGACTTGAATATTTAACGTTTCTAGAAGGTTATCGGTTCTAAGCAATTGAATATCATAACCAATTAACGATATTTCTGTTAATACTGCTCACGAAAATGTGTATTTTGAATAAATAAAAAAGGAAATTCTTGTTTATAGTATACTTTATTTGAGATGCCAAAGTAAATAAAAATATCTAATTCAGTGTTAACACAAATTACCATTTAGGCGCTATGGAAGTACTGAGTTGGCCTCTGTTATGAATTACTTTCTACGAAATATTGCTTTTTGGCACTCAAATACTCGAAAGAAGAGTGAATGCTGGAAACATGGTGAATGGTGCTCTGCATGCTTTTATGAAGAGTCAGAAGGTGTCTCACAAGGCTCGTCTGGCTGTTCATAGAGGCGTTTTGGTACCAACACTGATGTACGGCAGTGAAAGCTGGGTATGGCAGAAAAAGCATGAAAGTAGAATTAGTGCAGTAGAAATGAGAGCGTTGAGGAGTGTGATTGGTTTGAAATTGAGTGACAGGATTAGAAATAGTGTGATAAGAGAACGTTGTGGCGTAAAAGAAGACGTAGTGACTAAAATTGAGAAAGGGATGCTGAGATGGTTTGGTCATGTAGAGAAGATGAATGAAGGAAGATTGACGAAAGAGATCTACAAGGCGAGAGTGAATGGAAACGTTGGAAGGGGAATGCCTCGGCGAACGTACCAGGACCAAATTCAGGACGTTCTGAATAAAGGCCAGGTTAAAAGTACCCTAAACCGACGAGCATGTATGAAAGGGTTGATGAAAGTTGAGGAAGCAAGGGAAGTATGTCAAGATCGTAGCAGGTGGAGAACTGTGGTCTCTGCCTACCCTGACGGGAACAAGGCGTGATGTTATGTATGTATGTATGTAAATACTCAATAAGTTAACGTCTTTCACCCCGTAGCAGAATCGTGCACGGATTGTTTAGATCAGAATAACCCCTTAACAATAATATTACCAATATCATTTACTCCATTGATCCTTATCATTCTACAATTAATAAACTGTTAACTAACAGTTAGTAATAATTCAGACCTAGTTAGTGATACATTCCTCCTGTAGTTAGTGTCTATATTGACGACAATGTGTCCACAAACGGCTTATAGAAATTCCCATCTACTTGGTTTATGTGATAGAATAGGAGTTTGAAGTATGTAATAGTAATTCACTCATCGAGATGAGAAAGGCACCGGTTCCCGACGAGGATGTAGTTTAAGGCCTGAGGCACAGCCGAGGGCCTCAATACACCCGAGGTGGGAATCGTACATTCTTTCAAGTGATGCATAGTGCTTTATACTTCACCTAAGAAGAAAAAACTATATAATTTGAACACAAATTAAAAATTCAGAGCTTCGTTCCATACTATTCCATTTTTAACAAACTGGTGTTCACATAATCTTTTAAAGATATTTGCTTTTTTAAATTAATGTTCTTTCAGGAAAGTGCAAATTTGCGAACTCAGAACTAAAAACCTTTTGACATAAATATGCCATTGAACGATATTAACAAAAATAAAATCAGGGCGGTAGAAATGGGTTTTCATATAGAATTCCATCCCGCATATTTGTACGATTGCAATGTAGTACATTCTTCCTCAATTTTAGCCCGGTCACTCAGTCAATCAGTATTAGAAATTAAGTATTTAATTTGAAAACAAAACTTTTTAAAAGATTTTACACCAGTCCCAGTTGCAAGGACTAAGAAAACAAAGCAGCAGTTCAAAAGTGCAGGTAATTTGTTTGCGTCCACAACTTGGTCAGTGAAGTGCGCACTCCGGTCCAACTTCAAACGAATTGGGCTATCGACCAGACGAAAATTGCCTTAGTTTTACAGCTTTTAAAGTTGCAAAGCAAATCTCTTTGAAAAAGAATTCCCACAGGGGCAAGAAAAGTTATAAAGAGTTTCTAGTTTTGTCAGATTGTCTCAGATTTCGACGTTTGGAAAGGCATGAACAGTCGATCAAAAAAGGTACGGTCTCCGCTCGTCGGTAGAAACTTTTTCAACTCTATTACCACGTCGTAAGGTCCAAAAGTGTTTCTACTGACGTGCTGTCGAGTGTACAATCACCCTGAACGATATGACCCTGCCAATGAGACTGAAAAACTTTTTTCTAATAAGACAATTTGTAAAGGGACGAAATTACACGAAGAATATAATAGAGGATATTCATTCTGCTCCTAGCTTCGTTTGAATGCGGAAGGTAAATTCCCACGCACGCAGATTTGTTGAACACAAATTATACAAAATTATAATTTTTTGGTAAATTACTTTTCATTGCTATACATTTCCTTACTTTTTGCTTTTAAGTTAATAACATGTATGTTGTTATGTCCCATTATGTCCCTTATAAAATGCGCGATCAGCTGATTCAGTTTCTATGGGAGGTCATTTTTTTTTCTTATTTCGACGTATGTTCCTTATGGAAAGTTGTTCAGTTTCATGGGCAGAATCACATCCTTCAGGGTTGATATACCCTTTTTGTTACACCTTGTATAAGGAACGAATTATAGAAAAGCGGTACCGAGCGCCCGCCCATTATTTTGCAATATTTGTTATGGAATATACAGTTTTGAGTTTCGAATTCGACTTATAGGCCAGACCGTAGTGTATTTATTTATATATTTTTTTGTGTGATCTATTCGTAGTGTCTTTCAAATGCTGGGTTTTAATTCTATATAGACCACATACAGGCTACTTCAAGTGCCTTTATATTCGATTTACGGGCCACAAAAAAAAATATTCTTATTTTTGTGTTAAAAATTTATAAAAATTTATAAATATTTTTGAATTTCTTTTTTGTTTCTTCACGTAAGTACAATAACGTAAAGTGAAGTGAATGCTTGAAGTGAATGTGATCATTTACACCCTTTGAATGAACTATTAGCAGCCCCGTTCAATTCGGTCTTTGGTTTGCCAAAAAGTATGACTCATTTATGTAACTATCATGTTTACCCGAGACTTAAAAAAATATAGACCACATTTTTTCTGCAATTTGCTAAAGCATTTTAGGCTGTTAAGCTGATGCGTGAATTTCAATACCCTATTATAGCCTTCGTCATCTTTCATACTATTAAATGAATCGCTTACGAATCATATAACGCGTGAATCCAAGGTGCTCTTTAGTAATTGACTGTTGCCAATAAAACTGTACGAGGCATCAAATATATTTTCTGTTACATTACACAGAAATTTGCGAAGAGCAGTCATAAAAACGTAATGAAATTCATCTACGTGCAGACAGAACACACTCTGATACCTAGGTATCTATACTCATACAAAAAATATTTTATTTTATCTAACTGAACAAGGTCACGATTGGAAAATACCCCATCAATAAGAGCCGCAGGCTCTCAAATTTAAGAAGAAGAAACTGAATACCGTCATAAATCCATTCAATACAAAGAATATAGGTATGAATGATAATTGTCTTATGGAAAATTTAACCTTACAAAAACCCTAATTCCATTGAAAAAAAATACACGAGGGAGAAGAGAAATTTAAACGAGTCGATTGACAACTCACTTGGAAAAGCATTGGCACGGTAAAAATATTTCTTCACTTTCTTTATTAAAAAAAATAACCTTGTCCGTGTGGTTGCCACCCCATCACATCTTAAGGAATCTTAAACCGGTTGGTGACTGTCATAGCTGCCGTATATTCATAATCTGAGGTGACTGCAGTGCTTTTATATATTTTTACCAACTATACTGTCCATTGTGCCTGACATCACACCACGCTGACAAGCGTTGTAACTTTGGTAAAGTCCTCCTAAATATACCACGATTTTGCTGCAATATTCTGGATATAGCTCCCTGTCTAGCACAAGACTTTTTAATAGAATATTGTGATTATAAAACTGCCGGTTTAGTGTTTCAAGACTGCTCAAACACAAAATCAAAGAATTGAAATTAAAGTAGAACAATAAAAAAAAAAGTATATGTACTTAATACTTTATTTTATCCAATATAATTATTTTCGTTTTCAGAGGCAAGAGTGTTCATCAGAGGTCTTCCGAGGTCTTGGGCAGCGTCTGAGGCAGAATACAGCTGACGCCCGCGCCGAATCGTACCGTTCAACACATATCACTGGCGCAACGGGTAATTGCCGCCAGAGAACAGTATGATTCTTGGCCGGCAGTGTAATGGGAAAGATGATGAAGAAGATGTAGATAAATAAAGTCAAGGTACTATCCCAAAAAAAACAAGCTGATAAAATTGGCTCTATCATTGGAACCTTTGGTTCAGGCATTAGTAATGAACGGGGAGACAGGCTAAAATTATTTGCCTTAGAAGAGGAATTGACCATTATAAATACCATATTTAAGAAAAATTAAAATCAGAGATGGACATGGAGATCACCAGACGGACTCACCAAGAATGAGATAGACTACATACTGTCAAATAGAAGTAATTTCTATACCAATTATGAAGTTCTTCGGAAAATTCCATTCCCCTCTGATCACAGGCTTGTTAGAGGAACTCTACAACTGGAAAAAAAGAAAATAAGCCGGCAAACCTTTTCTAAACCAAAATCAGCACTCAAATCAGAGAAAGAACAACTAAGGTATCGAAAATCACTAGATAATATACTAACTCAATGCATAAACGAAGACTTACCAACTCAAGATCTTTACACTACAACGGTGAGAGTGATACAAACAAGTTTGGTTGAAGCAAAAGGTGCAAATAATAATAACAATAAAGAAAAATTCAAAATATCGACACACACACAGGAAAAGATAGCCAGAAGACATTTTTTGCAACAAAAATCACAAAAAACCAAGGAAGAGAAAGCAGAATTAAAATTATTGTATAAACATATCAAATTACAGATTCAAGATGAATACGACGACTATAAGTTGAAAAAATACCAAGACTCTATAGAAAAAACAGGAGGAGTGAAGAGAGCTCGGAAAAAACTACAGGACTGTACTTCATGGATACCAAAATTGAAAAGCTCACAAGGGAGCACAGAAAAAAGGAAAGAACTTGTAGCTGTGGCTACAGACTTCTACAAAAAACTTTACGAAAGAGAGTCAAAGACTAGGGCAATCGCACACTTAACATGCAATACATCAAAGCAAGATACGCAAGTAAAAGAATTTACAAATAAGGAAATTGAAATAGCCATAAAACGATTAAGTAACAACAAAAGCCCTGGAACGGACCTCATTACTAATGAAGCATTAAAGGTAGGAATTGACATATTGAGTGGGTTACTAACAAAAATATTTAATGGAGTCCTGAAAGAAGGGGAAGTGCCTTCACAATGGTCTGAATCAGAGATGACGCTATTATACAAAAAAGGCGACCCATCTGATATATCAAACTACCGACCGATCAGTTTGATGTCAAGTCTCTACAAACTTTTTGCTCAGTGTTTGCTTGCAAGAATTGGGCCAAAAATAGACAACAAACAGCCAAAAGAACAGGCTGGATTCAGACCAGGTTATTCAACAATAGATCATATTCAAGTAGTCAGCCAAGTAATTGAGAAATATAAAGAGTTCAACTGTCCCCTATACTTAGCTTTCATCGACTATCGAAAAGCTTTCGATACTATTTCGCACAATGCTATAGAACAAGCTCTAAATTACAACGAAATCGAAAAGCCCTACATAAACATAATCATGAACATCTAAAAAAATTGCAAAAGTAGAGTGAGGCTTGATAGAATAGGTCCTACGTTCAAGATATCCAGAGGAGTACGACAGGGCGATCCGCTTTCTCCAAAAATCTTTATAGCGGTCCTACAATTTATACTGAAAGAAATCGACTGGTCTCGAACAGGCATCAGAATAAACGGCAAATACCTAAGCCACCTATGCTTTG
Organism: Athrips mouffetella; assembly: GCA_947532105.1. Taxonomy (NCBI): domain Eukaryota; kingdom Metazoa; phylum Arthropoda; class Insecta; order Lepidoptera; family Gelechiidae; genus Athrips; species Athrips mouffetella. The sequence goes on along the minus strand of OX383957.1, from coordinate 33,273,257 downwards.
CAGATGACATAGTTCTGTTTTCAAATAACGCCACAGAACTCGAAATTACCCTACGGTCTCTACATCAAGTAAGCGAACAAGTTGGACTGGAAATTAATTTCGAAAAAACCAAAATAATGACCAATCATAACAAAATTGTGATAAAAATAAAAGAGGAGACCATTGAGTACGTGGATGAATATATATACTTAGGAAAATTAATCTCATTTGAAGGAACTGACAAAAACGAAATTGATCGTCGAATTACAACAGCTTGGAATCGTTATTGGTCTTTAAAAAATATTTTCAAGTCAAAGATGCCCGCAAAAATGAAAGGGAAGCTGATGGATACCTGCGTCCTACCAACTCTTACCTATGGCTGTCAAACCTGGTCCTTAACCGAGAAAAACGCAAAAAAAATATCGGTTAGCCAAAGAGCGATGGAGAGGAGCTTATTGAACATTAAACTAAAAGACAGACAGAGAAACGAAACCATAAGACGACGCACTAACATAAGAGACGCTATTGTTCACGTAAGAAAGCTAAAGTGGAAATGGGCGGGACATTTGGCCAGATACTGGACGAAGAGAGTTACAGAGTGGCGTGGACCTGGGCAAGGGCATCGCAGGCCGGGCCGCCCGCTTAAACGCTGGACTGATGACATTCGCGCCACTGCCGGCGCTTACTGGACACGACAAGCAAGAGATAGGGAAAACTGGAAACAACTGGAGGAGGCCTTTACCCGGACGGGGGTTCCCAACAATGCAGACTCTTAATAGTTAATGACTAATGAATGACAACCAAAAATTTGGATAAATGTTGTATCTTTAAATAAATTTGACATGTGTATAAAAATGCTGACATAAAAAAGGATGTACTATTATTGATTTATTATTAACATATTTTTCTTGACAAGGTTAAAAAAAAAATACTGCAAAAATTTTAGATTACTTGAATTTTTTAAATTAATTTTAACCATTTGATTACCATTTGAATTTTTAATTAATCTTAACTATTCTTTTATTTTAAATTACACTGGTCAATACTCAATAGGTTGTTATTCTCTTTCTTTTATATTAGGGAGCAAAAATAAAAGGCTTTTTATTTTTTTATTTTATTACTATCCCACTGCCGATATTACATCGGGGTCTCCATTAAGGAGAAATGCATTATTGGAATATTGGAAGATATTAATAACAGTCGTGCAAGTCTGTATCAGTTTATAAGTTTGTGGTAGCAGATGTAGAACAGAAAAGTCAAGACTTTAAACGAAAAGACAAGAGTTTTAGCCTCAAGGTGGTGTAACAACATTCGAACGCATTTACGAATAGAGCTTTGAGCGACCGCGTTCACGAAGCCAGCTAAACGCCACATGCGTTTTTGCTACTACCTCCTCTAAAAGTAATGAATCGGTAGCTACACTGACCCAGTGCCTACCCCAGTGCACAATTTGTACACGTCTCACATAAATCCCAGCCAGGAGAGTTCATGCAATGAGTACACGTGTGCTAATTTATTGTGTTTCTTCAGAAGCTTTGTTGGATTTACGTGAGTAAGGACTGCCATATGTTTTCGCATTAAGAGCCTTTACTTATTCGCAAGAGTTTTGAAATTTGCGAGTATTCCTTTGTAAGTAGGCCAGCGTTCCTGTACTTTATTAATTAGATTTTACAATCTTGAATCCACTTGTGTGTGTACGGTGCGGGCTAAGAATATTAAGTGCCAGCCCATTTGTACCTTTGGGTGTCTTAAAAGGGATTTTGAATCGGAGCAGAGGTTGAGCAGAAGCGTTCTTCTGCATATTGTACACACGGCCAAACGTCGGTGGAAACACTTTGACCTGGAGCGGGTCTCTGGTTTTGGGCATTTGCAGCGTAGCGCTGGTTCAGTTTATACTGGTTTTATTTCTACGTGCTTGCTGCCGTATGCACAATCTTACAAACTATGGTCACAAACAACAGCGGTTCATGGTGCCGGCCGTAAAGCTTATAAGTGTGGCGACTATCGTACTTCCTCTTCAAAATATATCCCGTACTTTTGCTATGTGATTCTGGTCTATAGAGAGCTCCCAGTTCCGCAGTCTTTATTGGAATGTAATGATATGCAAAGCATAAAAAGATTTGAAAAGAATCTCAACAACACTTAATCAAAACACCAATACTTACCTTACGTAAAGGTAAGTACGAGTATTGGTGTTTTGAGCGCAAGGTAACAAAGAATAAGAATAACTATAGTACAGATACTTCGAAAAATAAAACAAACTTAGATGAAGAACAGGAACTAAAACTAGATAAATATTAGGAAGCTAGCAGCACTCCGCTCGATTGAACTAGAATCCGGGGGGAAGTGTAAATATCTTGAGATTCACCTAACATTTCTTTGCGGAAGGAACGCGACTGTACGGTAAGTAATTAAATTTCTCTATTGCTCTAATCAAATCCGCGGAAGGAGTGAGGAGATGCACTTCGGATATTAGTGAAACCGTGTTGATGCTACTAACCAATTTTTATAGAGCCCTCTTGGCTGTAAAATTATTTAGGTACCTATGTTACTTTTGCATTATTTCTGAAGGCACATGGTTATGTAAATTTTGAGGCCATTTGGAAGCATGTCAGCTTTAACAGTCAAGTCGCTAGCCTGGAAAAGTGTTATCTATGATAAGGTTTCGTTTCGGAATAATATGTTTGTGTAGCCAAACGTAACTTAAATCTAAGGGTATTGAGTGAGAAAGAAGAAGTGATGGAAGTGTATCAAGATTGTTGCTGATAGAAGAGTGTGGTCTATACCTATCCGTTTGGGAATAAAGCGTATAATGTTCATATGATTTGCCTTATTGTGAGTTGCGAAAATGAGTTGGAATTGGCCATTCGGTAAGACACTGGCTCAAATCGAGTAACTACTGGATATGAGCCAGGGTCTTTTTTGGGAAACAGCTTAATCAAAGAAGAAGAATAAACTCATTTTTTTATGTTTTAGATTTTTAAGTCTCTATATTATTATAATTTAATTTAATGTTAAAGAGAAAAATACACCAGGTATTAATGAAAAATGATATTAGCGTAAATCTCGTCTGTCGAGCCAAGGTGAAATATTCGTTATGAATTTTCACAAGCTATTAACATTTTCTACGAAGAAATAAATACAATAGACTTGACTAACTATAGGGTTTTTCCGATATATACTACTCAAAACAAAATAAGGGCCAGCAGTTTTTTTTTATATATCTTTAATTGTAATTTTTCAATTAAAGTTCGATTAAAATTTCTACTAAGCATTATTTGAAACATTTATTAGTTCAAGTTGTAAACAATAGAATAAGCTAAATAAAACATACATAAAAATATACACCACTTTTATAATTTTTATGATATATCAAAAAAACCTGCTGGCCCTTATTTTGTTTTGAGTAGTATATATTCTATGTAATGAGTAGTACAATATATACACCATCTGTTTCTTTATAAAACAATCTAGTTCCTAATAAAACAATCTTCAAATTACAAAAGATAATCAAAATAAAATTACAGACATTTTTGTCAAAGGCGTCTTCAGTCATCTTATGATCCCATGAAACGTCCACAGAAATATGCTGCTGCCCATCTTCCGGTTCGTAAGCCCTTTGTCGCCTTTTACGACGTCCACAGGTTGAGACGGGTTATACGGGTATATATCTACGTCTTCAGTACAGATCGAGAATTTGCAAATCCTACTCGCAGTTGTGTCTAGCGATTTTCTTTTAAGAGGCAAACAATTTTTACCTCTTTGTCTTGTATTAAAAAAGCTCATCAAGTAGATACAAGAATTCATATATGTATCCAAAGCGTGTCAAGGGTCAAAATAATTTGGTTCGGTGCCATGTTAGTTCGCGCTAAGGGTCGGGGCGCAGAGTTGCTGCTAATCCGTTTAGCCGAGATCATACCAGTTGGCATCTATCTACCCAACCGTGTCATGTTGAAAGCTTTAGTTAGGTTGTATGACTTTTGGTTGTACGAGTATGAACTCAATACGAGCTTAATCAACAGCTTGACAGCCTCCGTAGTCTAGTGGTTAGAGCGCTCGGCTCACGATCCGGAGGTTCTGGGTTCGATTCCCGGTGGGGACACTGTCAAACAAAAATCCCTATGTGCGACCTCCAAAGTTTGGTTAGGATATTGCAGGAAGAATAACCTTTTTTTCTGAAAAGTAAGATGATTACGTGTTTCGGAAGGCACGTTAACTCGTTGGTTCCGAATACTACTACCTTAATTTTTTTTTTTCTAAGTAAACAAAAGAATTTATTGAAATGGATAAAAAATTACGTCTAAAATACATTTGGCTTTTACAAACAAAACACGTCAATTACTTATTACCTAACTAACTACCTTAATTCATTACAAAATATGTCAAATATAGATTCAGATAATTTTATTCAATGTAGATTCTTTACAGAATACTTACTGAATGTCATGCAGAATACAATGCAAAAAGAGCGAGTCTACACCGTTAGGCTAGGAGCCACTGCAGCACGGCCTACGAGTCGGCTTTTTATAATGTGTTTCTTGTGTTTCGCTGGAATATCAGAGCACCATACTTCTTTATCTTCTTTGTTCCTTGTATTGTAAGCTTCATATCTAATCTACAGTAAGCTTTGTTGCATTACGTTTGCTTTACATATTCTTTAAACTTGCTCTCAGGTAATTGCACTAGATTGTCAGGTATTTTGTTGTAATTCATTTTTTATATTGTCTTTCAAGCAGTTGTGTTTAAAGAAACTGATGCACGAGTACCTATGATTAAAACATGCGTGTATCATGGGGGAACAATATGACTTCCTGCCAGGAGAAGTCGCGTGGAAACTTGAATCCTGACTGCGGCTCCAAATGGGACCAACCGCGCAGAAACTTGGCAAATGCTTCTGCATATTTACTCACATACGTACTCTCTAAGTACTCAAGGTTGAAATAGACGGCCTGCAAAGCAACTGTTATTCGACTGCATGTTTGTTGTTTCCATTGCTCATAATATGCTTTTACATATTAATTACTAATAAAAGTTCTCTCTAAACAATCAGGCTTAAAGTAGACAGAATGCCAAGTAATTGCTTTTTTTGCCGTTCCAAGTTAGTTGCGCGTCAAATCAAACTGCCAAATTTGCATCGACTTGCAAAATGTAATACGTACTTAAAATATAAAGTGAGAAAAACGGTTCGTATAAAAGCAACCACGCAAAAGCTTCAGGTACATTTGTGGAGATTTTTGTTCTAGGAAACATACCAATAGGATTTAGGGTAAACGCTGTGAATTGCGTGTTCAGACCATTAAACTGAATAATTTTCGCTTAGAAACATAAAGCATTTCATAGTTCATACAAAATGCGTAATCAACTGGTGCAGTTTTTGTAGGAAGTAAAGGTGTTTTAAATTGTATTTCGACCCATGTTCCTTAGGCAAAGTCGTTCAGTTTCAAGGTCTAGATGCGCAGTTGCCCCTTGTCAAGTTATACACTGAAACGTTGTATCTTGATCAGGGATCCATGTATGAAAAGATTGATGAAAGTACAGGAAGCAAGGGAAAAATGTCAAGATCGTAGCAGGTGGAGAACTGTGGTCTCTGCCTACCCCGACGGGAACAAGGCGTGATATTATGTATGTATGTATCCATAGGTGAACCTGTACCATTTTCTCGAACTGCACAATAGCCGTCACAATGCAGTCCGTCTGTGCACTACACTATTCGGACTGTTTGCTTCCAGTTCTCGATCTCGAACGTTGTTGACTTATATTATTTTGAATATTTGCTTTGAGAATTCCGCTTTAGTTACTCGCGATTTTTAGTTGCATAGCTTATAGAAGTAGAATATTGAATTCGGAAGCGAAAAGCAAACATTCTGTTCCTGTATGTGTTGTGTCGTCGTGTTTGGAAAAGTTGATAGTGCTTTTGCTTTTGAAGTACGAATAATAATATAAAGTTCTTCTCAGAGGATATTATTTGAATTGAATTCTACCCAGCAGCTGCAGCGTGGTCTGTAAGTATTTTTTTATGTAACCAAATTTTTTTTTATTTATCTAGCGCTCTTAGTAAGATTAGCGCACTTAGTTTTGTTGTATTTGATTAGGTACCTAGTTCCATTTTTGTCGTGGTTACGTCTATGCTTTCATTTCGGGGGTCATTTGGTGCAAAGTGAATACCTATATTCAGGGCCTATACTCTACTTTGACACCAATATTTGGTACTACATCGAGCTTTGGATGAGTCAGCGGGTGAGGGGAGTGGCGAGAACTAAAGTCAATACATCTTTCGTTGGTCTGTGTGTACGATACTACAACAAAATACCTAACAATATAGTACAATTACCTGAGAGAAAGTTTAAAGAATGTGTAAAGCAAACGTTAAGTAAAAAAACTTACTATAGATTAGATGACTATATGAATGACAAAGAGGTATGGTGCTCTGATATTCCAGCGAAACACAAGAAACACATTGTAAAAAGCCGACTCTTAAAGTAGGCCGTGCTGCAGTGGTTTCTTGCCGTTTCTTTTACGCTGCCATAGCACGATCCAAAACGGCGTATACTCGCTCTATTTGAATTGTATTCTGCATGACATTCAATAAGTATTCTGCAAAGAATCTACATTGAATAAATAATCTGAATCTGAATCAGAGGATGAGCTCAGTTGAGTGGACGTGGATTGAAACTTGACGTGCTTTTGACTGTACCTATCTACACAGATGTATTCAAGTAAAACTTCGGCCATACCAAGGATACAGCCAACCAGGGAATTATTTAAGATGTAAGCCTAGAAAATTCTCACCAATAGAACTGCGCTATTTTCCTAGCTTGTCAAATTTGCTGTCAAATGGATCAATCCTATTGGCTGGAATTTTTCAACTCACAGCTTCACAGCACTGGTGGAAATTCACCATTATTAAGTCAAAGTCAAAAGTCAAAATCGTTAATTCATTTTTGGATATTAAAATCTCTTAATGACGTCAGCTAAACTACATCGCTTCACAAACAATGTGGCGCCATAGTGGAAAAAAAGTGGGAATTATTGTGTTGATGTAGCTTTATATTACTAAAAACTAGGTATTTACATCGACTTTTAAAAACAAATTCACATCCAATTGTACCAAGTAAAAGAGTGTAACAATCAATTCTATTTCTTGGTAAATGACGTCTCTTTACACGTGTAAAATTTCAATCATGGTTCGTGTTTTCAATTCAATTCAATTTATTTAAATCAGATAAGTACAATCCATATTTGTTAGTAACATTAGACTTAAAAACTATGTTAGTAAATTAATAATCAAGATTAAAATATAAAAATAAAAATCACAAAATGTCAAAACATGTTATTTGGCTGCTCTATTCGTTTTCGCAGCTCCTTTTAATTAAATAAAGAGCTTCCTTTGAAAAACTATTTTAATAAAACTAGAACATTCACAATAGGCACTATACAAAAGGCTGTTTAATCTCTATTTCCCTCTAAGCAAAACAATAAACTACGTTCCGTTACAGCTAAACAAGGAACGTTATATAATCTGTTGGCAGGAAGTGGAACAATACGGTGCTTACTCGAACGAGTCCTGATTTCTGCAGCCACTAACGGAACGTTGCGGTGGTATGGCATGCTACTGAGACAAATTACAAGAACGTAGAGTGTAATGGTAAAATGGCGATTTCTGTAGCTGAGAGTTTCAAAACGTAATAAAAAAAGCACGCAGGTTTAATAAGCTGGGTTATCCGATTACGGACCTTAATATAGTGCAAATATACACTGAGAAAAATTTAATGATGCGACATACTTAAAATACGTAGGAAACACAGACCGCGTGACGTTTGTAGCCGGCACCGTGTTGCATAAGTAGCTTTCATTAAGTAGGCGGCATACTTGCACCGGAGCTACTTAATTTAACGCTGTCTGACATAGCTACTTATATAAGTAGCTATCAGAAAAGGCACTATTACGTAAAAAACGTATGTTTCATAGGTATCTTACTGGTTGGGGTCCAATAAAGCATGATGCAGGCTACGTATGTAATGGTGTAGGACAATTACATAAGTAGGTTACACCATGCTTTTAATACACCCGAGCCATTACGTTACCTATGCAGCATCTTTATTTACGGAGGTTGCATATGTACCGTAATGGCTCGGCTGTATTAAAATCATGGTGTATCCTACTTATGTAAAGCTGCTGCACAGGTACCGTAATGGCTCGGGTGTATTAAAAGCATGGTGTATCCTACTTATGTAAAGCTGCTGCACAGGTACCGTAATGGCTCGGGTGTATTAAAATCATGGTGTATCCTACTTATGTAAAGCTGCTGCACAGGTACCGTAATGGCTCGGGTGTATTAAAAGCATGGTGTATCCTACTTATGTAAAGCTGCTGCACAGGTACCGTAATGGCTCGGGTGTATTAAAAGCATGGTGTATCCTACTTATGTAAAGCTGCTGCACAGGTACCGTAATGGCTCGGGTGTATTAAAAGCATGGTGTATCCTACTTATGTAAAGCTGCTGCACAGGTACCGTAATGGCTCGGGTGTATTAAAATCATGGTGTATCCTACTTATGTAAAGCTGCTGCACAGGTACCGTAATGGCTCGGGTGTATTAAAAGCATGGTGTATCCTACTTATGTAAAGCTGCTGCACAGGTACCGTAATGGCTCGGGTGTATTAAAAGCATGGTGTATCCTACTTATGTAAAGCTGCTGCACAGGTACCGTAATGGCTCGGGTGTATTAAAATCATGGTGTATCCTACTTATGTAAAGCTGCTGCACAGGTACCGTAATGGCTCGGGTGTATTAAAATCATGGTGTATCCTACTTATGTAAAGCTGCTGCACAGGTACCGTAATGGCTCGGGTGTATTAAAAGCATGGTGTATCCTACTTATGTAAAGCTGCTGCACAGGTACCGTAATGGCTCGGGTGTATTAAAAGCATGGTGTATCCTACTTATGTAAAGCTGCTGCACAGGTACCATAATGGCTCGGGTGTAATAAAAGCATGGTGTATCCTACTTATGTAAAGCTGCCGCACAGGTACCGTAACAGCTCGGGTTCAGTAAAAGCATGGTGCATGCTACGTACGTAGAGCTGCTGCTCAGGTACTGTAATGACTCGGGTCTAGTAAAAGCATGGTGCATCCTACGTATGTAGAGCTGCTGCACAGGTACCGGAATGGATCGGGTCTAGTAAAAGCATGGTGCATCCTACGTATGTAGAGCTGCTGCACAGGTACCGGAATGGATCGGGTCTAGTAAAAGCATGGTGCATCCTACGTATGTAGAGCTGCTGCACAGGTACCGGAATGGATCGGGTCTAGTAAAAGCATGGTGCATCCTACGTGTAAGATGCACCATGTTTTTACTAGACTTGAGCCAGACAGTGGTACCTGTGAAACAGCTCTATATACGTGTAGGATGAACAATGTTTTTACTAGACGTAAGCCAGACAGTGGTACCTGTGAAACAGCTCTACATAAGTGTAAGATGCATCATGTTTTTACTAGACTTGAGTCAGACAGTGGTACCTGTGAAACAGCTCTACATAAGTGTAAGATGCATCATGTTTTTACTAGACTTGAGCCAGACAGTGGCACCTGTGAAACAGCTCTACATAAGTGTAAGATGCACCATGTTTTTACTAGACTTGAGCCAGACAGTGGTACCTGTGAAAAAGCTCTACATAAGTGTAAGATGCACCATGTTTTTACTAGACTTGAGCTAGACAGTGGTACCTGTGAAACAGCTCTACATACGTGTAAGGTGCACCATGTTTTTACTAGACCTAAGCCAGACAGTAGTACCTGTGAAACAGCGCTACATCAGTGTATGATGCACCATGTTTTACTAGACCTAAGCCAGTCAGTGGTACCTGTGAAACAGCTCTACATACGTGTAAGGTGCACCATGTTTTTACTAGACCTAAGCCAGACAGTAGTACCTGTGAAACAGCGCTACATCAGTGTATGATGCACCATGCTTTTACTAGACTTAAGCCAGTCCGTGGTACCTGTGAAACAGCTCTACATACGTGTAAGGTGCACCATGTTTTTACTAGACCTAAGCCAGTACAGTAGTACCTGTGCATTAGCTCTATATACTAAGATGCACCATGTTTTACTAGACCTAAACCAGTACAGTACTTGTGCAACAGCACCTTACTACATAGTACCACAATAGTACATAGGATGCCCTATACATTATTTACTACACCTGAGCCATTGCGGCTCATGCAGTTTATACAACGTGTAATTTCAAATACGCAAAACCTCTCGGGTGATAGTTCTACCCATGTAACTGAACAACTTTTCCCAAGGAACATAAGTCAAAATAAAAATATGTTCCTCGGGAAAAGTTGTTCAGTTACATGGGCAGAACTACCACCCGAGAGTTTTTGCGTATTCGAAATTACACGTTGTATATGCATTTTGGAGCGGGCAGATACGATAACTTAAGCTTTTAGAGCACGCCTATTGCCGAGATCTCAACAAGTGGTACTTAATAATATTATCTTATCTAAACTGGGACCTTAAAACAAATGCTCTAGCATAAGTTACCGAATTTGTCAGATTCGACTTTACACAATGCCTACTCTCACTTAACCAGTACGGTACATGAATAGGATACACCACAATTTACATAACCTTATTCAGTATGATACTAGTATAACAGCTATACATCGTTCAATATGCCTTACTATACCTACTTAAAACATGTTAATTTACAAAATGTTAATCAGGAGCCTTAATTTTTTTTAAATAATTGTGTTACAAATTGCAACAGCTCACATAAACTGGTTTGGAAGATAGAATAATTGAAATACAAATTATGTAAGTTTCATTATTACTTTTATTGAATAAATCTGGTCAATAAATTATCCAATTAATTAATTAGTCTTTTACTGTAAACTTTTACAAGAAAAGAAATTAAACTTATAATATGTATTAAACTTATGACTTAAGAAGTGGTACTGCCACCACAAATTCAAATCAATACCTAATTAATATCTCCACAAATAGGTTATATGCTATTAAAATATTTTATTTTGATTTGTGATGGTGGTCGATCAATAAACTTTTTAATACCTACTTAGAACTTATGTTCTTATCTATCAAACTGCAAGTTTATTTAATAAATGTTACGATTACGAATAACAATAAAATTATTTCAGTAATTAGTATGTCAATAATAAGTTAATTAGCATTACTAAAACCACTTATAGTACCTATAAACTAACAAGAACTTACTTACTTACTTATTAGTCTAAAGTCCAACGCAATAACTCACAACATTTGAAGTTGGATAATATTTTCATTAAGAGGCTACCTCCCGTCCACTAGCGCCGCCATCAGTTAAAAAAATATTACTCGCTAAATACAAAACTTATCGAAAATCTGAAAAGACAAATTAAAGTAAAAATACCCTTGCTTAATTAGAACCTATCAATTCTGTAAAATGTAGTTCACTGTAGTAACAGATAGCAAAAGTACGAAAAACGGCCACTTTTAGCAGTTTTGGTATCTGTAACTACAGTGAACTATATTTTACAGAATTGATAAGTTCTAAATAAGCAAAAGTATCTTCACTTTAATATGTCTTTTCAGATTTTCGATAAGTTTTGTATTTAGCGAGTAATATTTTTTTAACTTAACTTTTAATGGCGGCGCTAGTGGACGGCCTTAATACGATACAAATAAATTTTTACAACTACTTAGTTTCAGGCGTCGTCTTAAAACGTAGCGGAAGGCTAAACGTGACAAAAATTGGTCAAGTATTGGGTAGCTGTTAAATGACATGTTCTGCAATATAAAGATATCCTCCTTAGTCTTAAATTATTCCGCCCTCAACATTCATATAGCAGCGCCCACTTGCCTTAGCCGTACCGCCCACTGCGAGCGGCGGCGGCGGCGCGGCGCGGGCGCGGCGGAGGCGAGTTGCAGGCGCCGCGCCACGACGACGACTCCACCGCGCAAGCAACTCGACTCCACCGCGCCCGCGCCGCGCCGCCGCCGCTTGCAGTGGGCGGTACACCTTGAGATAAAGTTGCGACTACTTATTAGTTTATAGTCCAACGCAATGTGACACAACGATTGAAGTTGGATAATATTTTCAATACGTTACAAATTAATTAATACGACAACCTAGTTTCAGGCGTCGTCTTAAAACGTAGCAGAAGGCTAAACGAGACAAAAATTGGTCAAGTATTGGGTAGCTGTTAAATGACATGTTCTGCAATATAAAGATATCCTCCTTAGTCTTAAATTACTCCGCCCTCAACATTCAAATAGCAGCGCCCACTTGCCTTAAAGATACAGTTGCGACTACTTATTAGTCTAAAGTCCAACGCAATGTGACATAACGTTTGAAGTTGGATAATATGGTCATTGTAGCAGGTAAAGGTGAAATAAGAGCATCGTAAGTATGTAACACACTGTCGTTCGTCTTTCGAACTTCGTATGCAAAGAAATGATCATCGAAATCAATACATTCTAAGGAAAAACACCGAAATGTTACTTTCTCATTGTTTATTACATATATTTTTTGAACTTCAGCTAACAGTGGCAAATATGTTACCTCCGATACATCTAATACTAAAATTGAAAATAATTTAAATTTTATGTTGTTGATGATGACCCACGATGATGAATAGCAATTATCCGTGTTAATGTCTTGTGATTGGAAATGTTGCCCAACATCGAGAATTTCAGATGCCGGCACACTTTTCAGCTTGCCAGTTGTCAATGGAGATAATGGAATATCCCTCAAAAACATATCGTTTAATATTAACTGATGTTTTATAGCAATAGTTTTACAAATGTTCACTCTGCTTTGCGATGCTCTAGCTATAAATTTAGATACACGATGTTTTGCTTCAAATCTCATTGTCCAGATTTGAGACAACGGACCAAATTTTTTTAGCATTTTTGGGTAATGTGTTAAAAAGTGGAATTTTGGTTTTAAGTGCGTATTACTCAGCTGGCAAAAGAGTTCATTTAATTCAGCTACTAAAAACTTTACTTGATCGATAGAGTCATCATGAATTCGACGACTCAAAAGTTTGTCTAATAATTGTCTTAGTTTTTTGTACAAGAGCCAAACGTCGTTTCCATCTGGGACATTATATCCAACAATTAATCCAAAATAACGGACTAGAGTAAGCATTTCAGAAGCTGAACATTTTAAATTTATTGATGTCCCTTCTGCTGTTACCGCGTTTGATGGCGTTGAACTTGAATCTGGCCCATAATCAAAATGCCGTATTTTCGTCGCCAAATTATCTAACGAGATTAACTTTTGTCTTTGCACTAAATATGTTATAATGAATTGCATAACATACCGACAAGCGCCCTCAAGATAATCATGTAAAACATCTACTGCGACGTTTTCGAACAAATCAAAACCATTGAGAGCAAGCCACGCACATTTTTCTTTAATACCAGTCTCATAAACATTTTTTAGCTGTAAATCGTTTGAATAGTTGTCCATATTTCTTAACAATTCGACGTTTTCATACAACATTGATCGGATTTGAGCCTTGTTAGCAGCACAAATTCTGCATGGTCGATTTGCAGAAAAACTCTCAACAAAACCTAACATACTATTGAGACCTAAGTTATCCCCAGTGACAACTGGCACGTGAAATTTAATTACTCCTTTGTATTGTTTAGCCTCAACATTTATACCATTTTGCTTCAAATCATTGAGCAAATCGAAAACTTTTTGAAAAGTTACATTATTTCCAAAACTTGTCCTATCTGACGAGTGAAATAGAGCCAAAATGAAAATATTTTGCAAGAGTGAAACATAGTTAGGAGGAAGACATGGAATAGACACATATAAACCTCCTAACTTGTGAACCCCAGCATGACTTCCTAAAGGATTTCCAATCTCAAAATCATCATAGTATACTATCAAAGGAAAATTCAGCTCTCCGTCCCTTACAGTTTGTATAATATTTTCCCATACTGAGCCCTGTACTATATTCTCAATACCAAAAGAACGTTCTCGTAAATTGTGCAAGTAATCTAAAGTATCCTTCAATACATTACCAAATGAAAAAAAAGATTTTAAGTTATTTTTTAGTGGCATTATTTGTACCGTACAATCTTTTGATACCAACGCACGTCCAGTAGTAGTATTTTTAGTTTCCCTTCGGTGGCCTATGACCACTTCTTGCGGCTCGACGAACGTTCCTAATATTTTAAAATGGTTGAAACGTTTGAATTCCGTGTCAAGATTTTCAAACGTACGGCAATAAGTACCAACAATTTTATCAATATTATCACGCATGTTCGATGTTGTCGGGTGTGATGGTATCAATTCATATAACTGTTGCGCTAAAATGCTTTCCGATCTAGAAAAAAAAATTTGAATATTTTCTACGATGTCTTGCACAATTTTACGCGGTATTGTGGAACTAGCGTACAAGGAAGATATGAAATTCGATGCATGAAGCATATGCGTTTCATTTTCTGGTCTAATATTTTGAACTGCTGCAATTTCTGTTGTCGTTGATGATGATGAATATGATGATGGTAATACCAAACATTCCAAAGGAGTAACTACATCATTATTTTGTCGATCTAACTGGTGATCTCGTGTTAAATGTTTTTTAAATGAATCAATAGATAAATAATGGCGGAAACACCCTTGTTCACCACAGTGAAAATTAGAATTTCTTCCAGTTGATTTACAAAAATATCTTATGTGTTTAATTAACAGGGACGGAGAAGATGAAATACCTTCTTTGCAGTAATAACAAATAAAAACCATATTTTTTTATAAAAACTACTTTTTGTCACAAATAAGTCCCAGGTCGGACATCAGACTGTTAACAACTTGAGTGTTCCTATCGTATTTGGTATGAATATTGAAAAATCCTAATTGGATAAACAACCAAACATCATCACACTGCTCCGGGTAGCAGGCCCCGGTTGAGTGGAATATTTTGAACGCGCAGTCTACAGCTGTGATGAGTTTCGAAAAATTGTATACAGTGTCGTTAATGACAACATACGATGCTCTTATTTGAGTACAGTTTTCTCCTACATATATGACGTAGGGTTGCATTGACCGTTGCTGTTTGGTCAATATTTCCCTGCGTTCTAGGATTGACGGTGTTACATCAGCTTCAGATGCGACTTGATTTATAAAGGCAGAGGTCATCTCGGAGCGTGAAAATTTGATAATCTCTTTACCTTTCTTCTTCCTGGCCGGCGAAATATTGATGATATAAGTCAGCAGCACTAGGCAGACGTTTGTGATAGACTCTGGATCGTCCTCTGTAAGCAAAAACAATAGCAAAATAAACACTATACGTAAGAAAGAGGAGAGTAAAGGTGATCCCATCAAAAACATAAATTTGTGAAAATTGGGGCAAAGTCAATATTAAGAGTGTGCATAGTTGTCGACTTCGCCGACAAAAGAATTGAGATCTAAATTATAAATCAGAGTTTTATAATAAAAATCAGTTAGGGTGTCTGAGGTTTTGCGTATTTGGAATTACATGCGCGGCCACATCGGGGGCAGTGCTATGCTGTGTCTGACCGTCCGGACAGAACTACTAATAGAGCAAAATATGGACGCAAATTTGTACTCACCATCAATCAGAGAAATCAGGGTTTGTATGTTAGTCTTCAAGTTTCTGTCGCGGGTGTACTCTGCTTTGCGTTTTGCGTAACTGACAATGTTTTGTTTGTGTATTTCTATTGAGGAAAACAGACTGTTTTCCTTTTGCGGGTACAACTGGTTGAAGTCGTTCATAAGCTGCGGAAGAGACGTTTAATTTCAATTTAAGTCACACAACATCAATGTTTACTCTTTGTTGTTATTTCTTGGTGCAACTTAATAATATGTAAGTAGTCTAAAATTAAAATTTTACAATGCAACTATTCTTAAATTGTGTCTAATTATATCATTAACAACCTTCAAATCTATTACATATAATAAAACAGTATAGAAACCGTGTCTGTACTTTTGATGAATAAAAAAGAAATTAGTTTGGGCGGATAAGAAAAGACTAAAAGAACACAAAAAAAAAAATTGCGCTAATCTCCGTAACTACTGAACGGATATTCACGCGGTTTTCACTGGTAGATCAAGCTAAGATCTGGGCAACATATAGGCTATGTTTCATTGAAATCGGTTTTACTTAATCCGTAGCTACAATCATGTAAAATATCAAGCTGCCTGTGCGACAAAAACTCACAAACTACTGAACAAAGTCGCGGGCAACCGCTAGTTTATAAGTATACACACCCAATACGTCGTGTTATTTTGATCGCGCGTGACTGAAAAGGTAATTATTTTCATTCTACTTACTTACCAGAGTATATCCTTGTGGTTGTTTTAGGGCTGGGTACATGAAATGAATGATTCCATTGTTATTTTCCTCATATAACTTTTTTAATCGGCTCTTACTTGTGGCTGTCCAAACTTCTTCAACTTTCCCCCACGGTTCTACGTTGTTTTTCAAGAAAGTTATGTTGTCTTCGTAGTCATCAGGTTCTGTAAATAAAAACAGGAATATACACAGAACATGCTTCAAGTCTTTTTCAACTAAGATGAGTTCTGTGAGACTTTAAATTATTACGAATTATAGACCGGTTGGCGATGAGTCAGATACTACAGATTCTGCAAGTGATAATGAAAGTGTTATTTCTTTTGAAATGGGTGAATAAAAGAGTATAGTAATAAAGTAATTATTATCAAAATACAACTTACCATTATTATCACTGTTCTCATCGCAAGTTACCGACGCCGATGTGCTTTTCGATGAACAGGAACTTGATGAAGCTCGCCTGCTTGTGCCGGCTAGTTCGCCACTTTGCCGTAGCTTCCTTCTCCTTGTTATATAAGTTTCGTACAGCTTGCCGCTTGCATTTTTTTTTGCAGAGCCGTCTTTTCCGGTAGCGTAGGCAGAATAATATACGATTTTAGATTCCTTAGGAAATAATGTAACTATTTCCGAAGCCAGTCTACAAAATTCTTCAGAGGAAATTTTGTGATCGGGCTTATTTTTTATGGAATTATTGATTACAATTTGGCTTAGTTTCCTTCTTGATCCTTCCATTAAAAGCCCTCCACAAGACAGGCCTTCGTTTATAAGAGCTCTCCCATCTAAACTTCCCTGAAAGTAAAAAATTACGTTTGGAAAGGAACTAAAGTCAGAGCAATGTGGCCCAACCAGCTGTAATCCATTTTTTCGTTTATTCCAACGCTTACTTTATTTGAAGAAGAATAACATTGTTTTACAAACTTGTTTTTAGGGTTCACTAAAATGAAAATGAAATTAACTACAATTATTAATTTGGCTTACCTACCGTTGAAAACTAACGCTACTAATTTTCTAGCAGTTTTGGTCCTAATCTCCTAGGGGGTGAAAATAGGGTTAAAATTTATTCGGAAGTTCAACGGTTTTGAAGCAATATATATGAACAATTTGGATTTAGTTTAGGTGCAAAATGTTAAGAATCATTTGTGTCAGCTTCTCGCAAGGGTTGGGGAAGTTTTGTATGAAACTCCATCTCTTTAGAAGCTAGATGCAATAAATATTGTTTTAGGAAAAAATAATATAAGCTATAGAAAGACAGAGATAGGTACATAGGTATAGATAGGGATGGACGGTTTGACAGATGGACGTATGGACGGATGAATCAAAGAGTTTGGAAACCTCGCTGCGTAAGGGATGAATGGTCGGTGGGGTAGATGAATGAACGGAAAGGTGGACAGTCGGATAGAATAAAAAAAAAACCCGCGCGGACGAAGTCGCGGGCAACCGCTATTATAGTATATATCGGAAACCTCGGCGCGCGAGTCCAACTCTCAATTGACCGGTTTTTCTGACAGCTTGGATTGCTTTTGACATCACTGCAAAATTGGTTGGTAAGCGTTGGAATACTTGGAATGGGTAGGTACATGAAAAAATGGATCACAGAATAATAATTACAAGAGGTCCAAATAATCATATAACTACAATTGACAACCGCTCAATTTCGAGATTTAGTTCCAAGCTTCTGGAAAATTATTTTTTTAAACGCCTAAGGAACCTCAGCTGTGACGTCATTTCCGGAAAAAATAAACGACTTTTTAAACTCAAAAATTTATTATTAAAGGATGAAAATTTTTTAAATGTAAAAATATGTGTCCTCTATTATTATTGTATATTCTTGCAGAAAATCCAATAAAATGGGCTGCATGTAAAAATGAATGGTTGTCAATAATTGTTTAGGGACCTTCTCCAGTCATACAAATTTGCCTCGGCGTAGGATCTGGTACGAATGCATGCCGTGATGCCGTCCGCATATTGTCATTTCATATGCCATCCGCATGAGTGACGCGGAAGGCACGCATGACAGGAGAAGCATGTATAAGGAAGCCCCCCTTAAGTTTTATTTTTATTATTTTTTGTTATGGCGGCAACAGATATACCTACATAACTTGTAAAAATTTCAGCTGTCTACCTATTACGGTTCATGAGATACAGCCCCAACAATTTTTTTTAAAGCTGACATTCCTTTGTTGTTGAATATTTTTTTAAACAAAAATACAGTATTTATGTGTGTCTACCTAACCTACACCTAGCGGGACCAACTGTCTTAGAGACCTGAAATTACTTTCAGATGTCCCTCCGGTGCAATCGGTTGCTCTATCGAATTATGCGTTAATTAAATTTGTTCCTGGTAGAGAAAAAAGTGCTTTTATAGTTGACCTCCAGCCAGCGGGATACTTTCTTACCACACGAGTGATAAACATCAAAATGGTTTTAAAAATCACTTCTACATAATATGTTCTACGATCCCAGAAGAAAACATTCTTCTATCACTGTTCCTTCAGGTAAAATTTCAATCATGTGGTTCAGAAGTGTCCTGCTGGCTGGAGGTTCCTAGTAACTTAAATTTTGCCTATTACGGTTCATGAGATACAGTCCACTGACAGACCGATTAATAGTCCCATTTTTTATCCTTTGGGTACGGAACCCTACAATGAAAGGTAGTTTTTTAAGGAACCACCACAAGAAGTTGCAGGAATTATGCAGGGACAAATTATATTTTTCTTGGTCTATAAACTATACAACTACAGGCTGCTACGAAATATTTAATCTACCTACTTAAATCTACAGTACACAACCTACAAATAAAAAAATTGAATTTAAATAATTACGCTTAGAATATTTTTCACCTGAAACAAACAATTTATTATGTATTTTTATAAGACTAGTCCATATTATGGTCACTTGGTCACCTTTCGGCTCCGTTATGAGACGAGAGGAAGGAGAATTTTTTCTGTAATTATCGCTCTATTTCTCAGCCCTCCAATATCTACTCTCCGGGCTGAGAGATCATTATCTCTATGCAGGGTGTAAAAAATAATAAGCACTAATTTAGCCTTAAAAGCTATAAAATCAAAAATTTCACAACCACAGGCAGGATTCAAACCTGCGTCTTCTCCGTCAGTACCAGAGACGCTTTAACCAACTAGGCTACCATGATCCTGCCTGATGATGCGAAATAGCCGCCTAGTAAAAATAATGTAGTTTATAGAATGTGTAGTTTGTAGAACTATCCGAACACAATTTACTTGTTCAGTTAATGGTCTAAGGAGCATACTAAAATAGTGCTTACAATTTTTTTTACACCTGCATTAAAGAAAGAAGGACAAACAAACAAACACACTTTCACAATTACAGAGGGCATTTCATGTAATCTTTACAATATAACTGCCCCATCTTAATAAGGCACAGAGCTGTGTGGCACGGAGTTTTCATAATAGGTAGGTACTTAATATATTTACATGATTCTTTATTGATACAACCTAACCGTGGAAGGGACAAATTAAACAAAATCACATTTAAATCACTTACAGTATTTTGATGTTCTTGGGCAGCAGATTTCGCAGTTACAGGTGTATGATTTTCATCACTCGGCTCATCTACAGATGTTTCAGATCCTGATTTAGTTATTTTGCACACATCTTTATTTCCAGACATGAATGTGTCCTGAAAAGCAATAAATAATTGAATTTAGTCATTCATCATACAAAAATATAGATAAATAAAAAGAATTGAAAAAAAAAACCGGCCAAGTGCGAGTCGGACTTGCGCACGGAGGGTTCCGTTCCGTACCATCATATAAATACACCCGAAGGGCCCAAACGGAGCCCTATTACTAAGCCTATGTCGTCTGTATTTCAGTCCGAGGGCTGTATTATTAGAACAGGTAGTACGGCAGATTACCCAACATAAAAACAAGGCAGATTTTTTTTTTCTTGTGTCAACCTTTGTAGTAGGTATAGGTACCTACCTAAATGAGAGAAAATAATTTCAGTACCATCTATCGACACTTATTAATACTCAGTTGACACCTGTCTGCGAAAGTCTCTCATTGGAATACAAAGAACCAGAACTTACAGCTGTTAATGTGAGATCCAGCTGCGCTGTCAAATTTATGTCATCAATTAGTTTCTTGAATTTCAGGCGTGGTCCAATTTTTGGAATCAGATCTTTTAATTCTGTTTCGCCCAGTAATAGAACAGATTCTTCATCAATGTCGTTGTCTAAAAAACAGTTTAATTAAATTAATTGACTCAACAATTAATCAACTGACTCAAACATGCATAAGTAGGTACCTAGGTAGATAGATAAATTATCATGTTTAAAAAAAAACAGGAACCATCACTTCTTAGAATCTGACCAAAGGTCTAGCCACACAACATGAAAATCTAACATCACTATCATCATATCTATATCATAACTATCAACATGTAATTTGGTAAGTGATTTTTATGCTTTGTCGGCATGATATAAATATAGGTACCTACCATGGAATGCTTGAATATATTCTTCCAGCCCTAATGAGCGGAGACATTCTTCATACTTCATGTTATATTCCTGTTAAATAAATAATAAATAAGACAGCTTGACTCTAGCAATGAATGAATGATTAATTTATTTCAGAACTAATTGTTCCATAACTAATTAATTATTAATTAAAAATAACATAATACCTAATGAAATAACAAAATTACTCGGTTTAAATTACTTGACAAGCATTTACATGCTTGACAAGCTTGCTTAAGAAGAAAGACTTTTAATTTAGTCGTCACAGACTGAACTAGGCTCTGGACTCGCGATTCTACACAAAAATTGTATTTAACTGAATGTTTATTTTATTTGAGGTCTGACTTTTAGTTCCCACATTTTGACCGTCTAGCTAGGGACCCCAAACACACTTTCACACTAGGGCTGTGTTATCATCTAGGTACCTATCACTTGCCAGATGGTCAGATGAAATTGTCTCAAATTGGTGGTGCTGGGCGGCTACGGCACAGACGCCGTGGCACAAAAAAGAAGAGGCCTATGCCCGCCAGTGGGCTGATGTGGGCTAATTAGATAGATTAAACAGATGATTAATTGATTATGTATGAACCTACCTGTGCTTGTATTTATTGTAATCCAAGTTCTGGCTTCCAGCAAGTAGGTACCACTTGCAACGCAGCGCGATGATATGACTACAACTCAACGTACCTACCTAGGTATCACTTTTTAGTCACTTTTCATCAAATTCCTGTCAGTCATGAGGATATAATTACTGCATTCACGCAAAGTGAATAATGGCCGACCGACACACTACACACTACTCTTTGCACGCTGACGCCGCGAGCGCAGCGGAAGGAAAGAAACGAAAGAGAATGTTGCCAACTACATAGAAAAAAAATATCCGAAAAAAACTGTATGACTGCAATATATTGACGGCGCGGCGGCGGCGCGTCTTATTTTAATTAACATCAGAACAAATGTGGAGAAAACGTTATTACGCTTATTTATTGGAAGAGTAAGCTAGCGTTTGGGTTATGGCATAAAGTTTAACTTATAAAGTCACGACAGGGTTTTGAAGCAAAGTTATGTGATTGTCACACTCCTTGCAACACTGAATGAAAAAGGCGCGAAAGCGTCTCGAGTTTTAAATGGAACAGCATACTTATTTAAGTAAGCAGCACCGTTATAAGTAACCGACCTATCTAATAAAGTAACCTGGATACATACGAACGTTAAATACGGAAATTATTCCCGCGACACGTGAGAGGGGCAATTTTAGGTAGGTACATAATAGTTAGGTACCTATGTTGGAGCAAATTTCGAAATTATTTTAGGGAGGTATAGGTAATTTGGAAATGAATGAAAAAACAAAGTGTAACAGGGTAGGTACAGTCAAGAGCACATCAAGCTTGACACATTGGACTTTGTACCGTTATTTCAGTAGATGTACGCACGGGCTAGAGTCACACTGTGAATGTCAAGCTTGACCTGCTTTTGACTGTACCTATAATGACCGTGAAGGATATGACTCTCAAACTGAACAACTTAGATCGATAGGTATATACGAAAAAAAGCATGACTTCCCATATAGGCCTACCTCTATGGGAAGTTCAACGTTGTTCTCGTATGTTCCTTTCCTACCTATGTTCTATCGGAAAAGATGTTGAGTTTCATGGGCAGATTATATCCTGTTGTTATAGGTATCTATCTACGCCTTTGTTAGTTGTGATGGTTGGTAGTTATAATAAAAACCGGCCAAGTGCACCAATATATAGGGTTCCGTAGTTTCTTTAGAATTTTTTATCGCAAAGCAAGTTTTATATCGTTCATAACATAAACTTTCACTTCCCAATGCTCGGCGAAGTCATACCTAGAGTCTTGCTATTGCTAAGCTCATTAACCTGTGAAGTCAACTTACCTCTGATAGTTTTCCTTTTAACTACATCATATACAAGGTGTAACAGAAAGGGTATATCAACCCTGAAGGATGTGAATCTGCCCATGAAACTGAACAACATTCCCTGAGGAACATAGGTCGAAATACGAAAAAAAAATTTTGACCTCCCATACAAAATGCGCGATCAGCTGATGCAGTTTCTATGGGAGGTCTGACCTCGTAATGAGTTTGTTAGTTTTCCCTAGCCTGGAAGTGAATAGGTACCTACCTACCAAAGTCATAAAATGAATGAACATGTTGGAGTTTTTTGTTCTACATGTAGGTACCTATTGTAGGTACGCCAGTTCGCGACCAGTTAGTGGAGTTGTCAAGTTTCAAGAGAAAATATAAATTGCACCATTCTGTCTATTGTCTTTATACTTACCTACCTACTATTTTAGGAAAATGGCTTGCGGTGGCGGCTGTGATTGTGGTCAATGGCTTTACCTGCCAACTAGGTAGGTACTAGGTGGGCAACCAGTTTGATAAAAAAAACCGGTTAAGTGCGAGTCTGACTCGCGTGCCGAGGGTTTCAATATACCTACCAACCTTTTTTTTTAGAAACAATAAAGTCTATTTATAGGACCACCATCGAGTTATCACTGCCTCCCCATCATCGCTCCATGACCGGACAGCGCCTTAAACTGGGTCTTTCGCCTGGTGGCCTTGACCGCGCAGGACTTTTGGAGTTTAGGTACCTACCTACATTACAGCTTTCTAGTAGGTGCTAAGGGTACCTGAGCTAAGCTATTCTTTACTATTACCTATATATTCTTGCTAAGCCAGGCCTGTTTCACTCCGCGTCTAGGCATGAATTAAGTAGGTACCTATAAGTACCTACCTACCGCACGGTGCGCCCCGCGGCTGCGTAGCCGGCCGGACCGGACTATCGCGCCTTCGCATGTTCTATACCTACGTTTCCCGCGCTTTCAATAGTTTCTCGTCTCGGATGTTAACAATGTGGAGCAATGTATGAATGAACAATAAATAACAAAAGAATTTATCTCCAACTGATTTAAAATGTTTTTTTATTAGCAAATTACCTACCTAGGCAACATTATATGACACAAATTACTGAAGGAAAATTTAGGTAACCTACCTACCTATCTAGCTAAGTATAGTCACTGGCGTCTAGTCACTCGAAAAATAAGTAAGTATAGTCAGCGACAAGTCAAGATACACACTCGCAATGCGACTCAAGCCCATATGTCTACTGAAATGAGTCCTACAAAGTCCAATATTGTGTCAAGCTTGATCTGACTGTACCTACGTTACTTTACATACTTGCACCGTGTGTAGTAGGTACCTACCTACCTACCGCCGGTACGCACATAAATAGGCACCTACCTAGGTACTAGCTTTAGGATCCATTACATTCAGGAGTTAGGTTAGGTTTTAGCAATCACGTACAGTCAAGAGCACGTTAAGCTTGACACATTGGCCTTTGTACCTATGTATCGCGCTTATCTTAATCTCTGTAGAGACGAAAGTCGCACTGCGAGTGTCAATGTCAAGCCAAATTTGTACCAACAAATTTCGCGCGGTATCGGGCTCCCGCCCACGACCGTAAATCGGTGACCGATTTTTTGTAGGACAAAAATGGAACGCATTGATTGCCATAGTTCAACGCACACGACCTACAAAAAGTCGGTGAGAAATGAAATCGGACGTCGCGGCCGATCCGATTATCGGTGAGAAATGGAACATACGTAAGTAAATGCATACTTCAAAGCACACTACCTACTCACCGTCGCGGTCACGAAATCAGTCGGCCACTTAGGGATGTGCTTGTTGTGTCATGATGGATATTGATATCGACATTTTGATCGAAGAAGTAGAAAAAAAAGACCTGCCTAGTGCAATACAGGTTAGAATAAACAGGTACCATGACAGAAACACAAAGAAAATATTATGAGAAGAAGTTGCTTTTTATTAGGGTTCCGTAGCCAACGGTTCAGTTGTCCGTGTAGCGTGCCGGCAAAGAATAGTACCAACCCATCTCTAACCGTGGGTGTCGTAGGAGGCGACTAAGGGTTTACAAACCGGAGGATGGGCAGCAGCGTCAGAAAATTGGCCGCTATCTTGATTTTTTTTTGTTTCTGGACCGATTGCCTTTAAAATCGATATCCGTGGGTCCAAGAGGACTCTATAACGAATCTAATGTTTTTTCCAATTTTTACAGCTGATTCGTAATGGGAGGCCACTCGGATCCTCAGATATCGATTTTGAAAGCAATCGATCCAGGGACAAAGAATTTCAAGATGGCGACCTTTTTTTAAAATTTTGTCATCAGACTTGTTATTTGAGTCCTCTTGGACCCCCGGATATCAATTTTGAAAGTAATCGGTCCAGAAACAAAAAAAGCAAGATGGCGGCCATTTTTTCCAATTTCTACAGTTGATTCGTAATGGGAGACCACTCGGATCCTCAGATATCGATTTTGAAAGCAATCGGTCCAGGGACAAAGAATTTCAAGATGGCGACCTTTTTTTTAAATTTTGTCATCAGACTTGTTATTTGACTCCTCTCGGACCCCCGGATATCAATTTTGAAAGTAATCGGTCCAGAAACAAAAAAAACAAGATGGCGGCCATTTTTTCCAATTTCTACAGTTGATTCGTTATGAGAGGCCACTCGGATCCTCAAATTTCGATTTTGAAAGCAATCGGTCCAAAAACAAAAAAATTCAAGATGACGGCCATTTTTTCCAATTTAGATTCGTTATGAGAGGTCACTCGGATCCTCAGATATCGATTTTGAAAGCAGGAAGGAAAAAGAATTTCAAGATGGCGACCTTTTTTTTCGATCTGTCATCAGATTCGTTATAAGAGTCCTCTCGGACCCACAGATATCAATTTTGACGCCAATCGATCCAGAAACAAAAAGAAATCAAGATGGCGGCCATTTTTCACCTACCTTCTTGGTATGTTTGACCAATAACCGCCACCCTAGTGGTACCCGCACATTAGGTTAGTAACACTTTGACCTTGAGCGGGTCTGTACTTTATACAGACTACTAAGAAAGAAGAAAATAGCGTACCCCTTTTTCAGCTTATAGTTACCAGCTGGTTTTGTTACTACTTATTTGCTGCTGTGCGTACCTTGTAGGTAGGTAAGTAATTGTAATTATATTGTTTTTACATCTGTGTCGATATTTTTAAAGTGTCGATAGTGTAGGCAGGAACAACACTATCGATACTTCAGTTTCGATACTGTATACCTACGGATCGGAAGGGACCGTGTGCGTTGAGTCAGTCACAAAATCGGTCGTGAAATACACTTTCACACTAGGGCTGTGTTATCATCTAGGTACCTATCACTTGCCAGATGGTCAGATGAAATTGTCTCAAATTGGTGGTGCTGGGCGGCTACGGCACAGACGCCGTGGCACAAAAAAGAAGAGGCCTATGCCCGCCAGTGGGCTGATGTGGGCTAATTAGATAGATTAAACAGATGATTAATTGATTATGTATGAACCTACCTGTGCTTGTATTTATTGTAATCCAAGTTCTGGCTTCCAGCAAGTAGGTACCACTTGCAACGCAGCGCGATGATATGACTACAACTCAACGTACCTACCTAGGTATCACTTTTTAGTCACTTTTCATCAAATTCCTGTCAGTCATGAGGATATAATTACTGCATTCACGCAAAGTGAATAATGGCCGACCGACACACTACACACTACTCTTTGCACGCTGACGCCGCGAGCGCAGCGGAAGGAAAGAAACGAAAGAGAATGTTGCCAACTACATAGAAAAAAAATATCCGAAAAAAACTGTATGACTGCAATATATTGACGGCGCGGCGGCGGCGCGTCTTATTTTAATTAACATCAGAACAAATGTGGAGAAAACGTTATTACGCTTATTTATTGGAAGAGTAAGCTAGCGTTTGGGTTATGGCATAAAGTTTAACTTATAAAGTCACGACAGGGTTTTGAAGCAAAGTTATGTGATTGTCACACTCCTTGCAACACTGAATGAAAAAGGCGCGAAAGCGTCTCGAGTTTTAAATGGAACAGCATACTTATTTAAGTAAGCAGCACCGTTATAAGTAACCGACCTATCTAATAAAGTAACCTGGATACATACGAACGTTAAATACGGAAATTATTCCCGCGACACGTGAGAGGGGCAATTTTAGGTAGGTACATAATAGTTAGGTACCTATGTTGGAGCAAATTTCGAAATTATTTTAGGGAGGTATAGGTAATTTGGAAATGAATGAAAAAACAAAGTGTAACAGGGTAGGTACAGTCAAGAGCACATCAAGCTTGACACATTGGACTTTGTACCGTTATTTCAGTAGATGTACGCACGGGCTAGAGTCACACTGTGAATGTCAAGCTTGACCTGCTTTTGACTGTACCTATAATGACCGTGAAGGATATGACTCTCAAACTGAACAACTTAGATCGATAGGTATATACGAAAAAAAGCATGACTTCCCATATAGGCCTACCTCTATGGGAAGTTCAACGTTGTTCTCGTATGTTCCTTTCCTACCTATGTTCTATCGGAAAAGATGTTGAGTTTCATGGGCAGATTATATCCTGTTGTTATAGGTATCTATCTACGCCTTTGTTAGTTGTGATGGTTGGTAGTTATAATAAAAACCGGCCAAGTGCACCAATATATAGGGTTCCGTAGTTTCTTTAGAATTTTTTATCGCAAAGCAAGTTTTATATCGTTCATAACATAAACTTTCACTTCCCAATGCTCGGCGAAGTCATACCTAGAGTCTTGCTATTGCTAAGCTCATTAACCTGTGAAGTCAACTTACCTCTGATAGTTTTCCTTTTAACTACATCATATACAAGGTGTAACAGAAAGGGTATATCAACCCTGAAGGATGTGAATCTGCCCATGAAACTGAACAACATTCCCTGAGGAACATAGGTCGAAATACGAAAAAAAAATTTTGACCTCCCATACAAAATGCGCGATCAGCTGATGCAGTTTCTATGGGAGGTCTGACCTCGTAATGAGTTTGTTAGTTTTCCCTAGCCTGGAAGTGAATAGGTACCTACCTACCAAAGTCATAAAATGAATGAACATGTTGGAGTTTTTTGTTCTACATGTAGGTACCTATTGTAGGTACGCCAGTTCGCGACCAGTTAGTGGAGTTGTCAAGTTTCAAGAGAAAATATAAATTGCACCATTCTGTCTATTGTCTTTATACTTACCTACCTACTATTTTAGGAAAATGGCTTGCGGTGGCGGCTGTGATTGTGGTCAATGGCTTTACCTGCCAACTAGGTAGGTACTAGGTGGGCAACCAGTTTGATAAAAAAAACCGGTTAAGTGCGAGTCTGACTCGCGTGCCGAGGGTTTCAATATACCTACCAACCTTTTTTTTTAGAAACAATAAAGTCTATTTATAGGACCACCATCGAGTTATCACTGCCTCCCCATCATCGCTCCATGACCGGACAGCGCCTTAAACTGGGTCTTTCGCCTGGTGGCCTTGACCGCGCAGGACTTTTGGAGTTTAGGTACCTACCTACATTACAGCTTTCTAGTAGGTGCTAAGGGTACCTGAGCTAAGCTATTCTTTACTATTACCTATATATTCTTGCTAAGCCAGGCCTGTTTCACTCCGCGTCTAGGCATGAATTAAGTAGGTACCTATAAGTACCTACCTACCGCACGGTGCGCCCCGCGGCTGCGTAGCCGGCCGGACCGGACTATCGCGCCTTCGCATGTTCTATACCTACGTTTCCCGCGCTTTCAATAGTTTCTCGTCTCGGATGTTAACAATGTGGAGCAATGTATGAATGAACAATAAATAACAAAAGAATTTATCTCCAACTGATTTAAAATGTTTTTTTATTAGCAAATTACCTACCTAGGCAACATTATATGACACAAATTACTGAAGGAAAATTTAGGTAACCTACCTACCTATCTAGCTAAGTATAGTCACTGGCGTCTAGTCACTCGAAAAATAAGTAAGTATAGTCAGCGACAAGTCAAGATACACACTCGCAATGCGACTCAAGCCCATATGTCTACTGAAATGAGTCCTACAAAGTCCAATATTGTGTCAAGCTTGATCTGACTGTACCTACGTTACTTTACATACTTGCACCGTGTGTAGTAGGTACCTACCTACCTACCGCCGGTACGCACATAAATAGGCACCTACCTAGGTACTAGCTTTAGGATCCATTACATTCAGGAGTTAGGTTAGGTTTTAGCAATCACGTACAGTCAAGAGCACGTTAAGCTTGACACATTGGCCTTTGTACCTATGTATCGCGCTTATCTTAATCTCTGTAGAGACGAAAGTCGCACTGCGAGTGTCAATGTCAAGCCAAATTTGTACCAACAAATTTCGCGCGGTATCGGGCTCCCGCCCACGACCGTAAATCGGTGACCGATTTTTTGTAGGACAAAAATGGAACGCATTGATTGCCATAGTTCAACGCACACGACCTACAAAAAGTCGGTGAGAAATGAAATCGGACGTCGCGGCCGATCCGATTATCGGTGAGAAATGGAACATACGTAAGTAAATGCATACTTCAAAGCACACTACCTACTCACCGTCGCGGTCACGAAATCAGTCGGCCACTTAGGGATGTGCTTGTTGTGTCATGATGGATATTGATATCGACATTTTGATCGAAGAAGTAGAAAAAAAAGACCTGCCTAGTGCAATACAGGTTAGAATAAACAGGTACCATGACAGAAACACAAAGAAAATATTATGAGAAGAAGTTGCTTTTTATTAGGGTTCCGTAGCCAACGGTTCAGTTGTCCGTGTAGCGTGCCGGCAAAGAATAGTACCAACCCATCTCTAACCGTGGGTGTCGTAGGAGGCGACTAAGGGTTTACAAACCGGAGGATGGGCAGCAGCGTCAGAAAATTGGCCGCTATCTTGATTTTTTTTTGTTTCTGGACCGATTGCCTTTAAAATCGATATCCGTGGGTCCAAGAGGACTCTATAACGAATCTAATGTTTTTTCCAATTTTTACAGCTGATTCGTAATGGGAGGCCACTCGGATCCTCAGATATCGATTTTGAAAGCAATCGATCCAGGGACAAAGAATTTCAAGATGGCGACCTTTTTTTAAAATTTTGTCATCAGACTTGTTATTTGAGTCCTCTTGGACCCCCGGATATCAATTTTGAAAGTAATCGGTCCAGAAACAAAAAAAGCAAGATGGCGGCCATTTTTTCC
The DNA here is from genome assembly GCA_947532105.1 of Athrips mouffetella. Taxonomy (NCBI): domain Eukaryota; kingdom Metazoa; phylum Arthropoda; class Insecta; order Lepidoptera; family Gelechiidae; genus Athrips; species Athrips mouffetella. The sequence goes on along the minus strand of OX383957.1, from coordinate 33,243,347 downwards.
AATTTCTACAGTTGATTCGTAATGGGAGACCACTCGGATCCTCAGATATCGATTTTGAAAGCAATCGGTCCAGGGACAAAGAATTTCAAGATGGCGACCTTTTTTTTAAATTTTGTCATCAGACTTGTTATTTGACTCCTCTCGGACCCCCGGATATCAATTTTGAAAGTAATCGGTCCAGAAACAAAAAAAACAAGATGGCGGCCATTTTTTCCAATTTCTACAGTTGATTCGTTATGAGAGGCCACTCGGATCCTCAAATTTCGATTTTGAAAGCAATCGGTCCAAAAACAAAAAAATTCAAGATGACGGCCATTTTTTCCAATTTAGATTCGTTATGAGAGGTCACTCGGATCCTCAGATATCGATTTTGAAAGCAGGAAGGAAAAAGAATTTCAAGATGGCGACCTTTTTTTTCGATCTGTCATCAGATTCGTTATAAGAGTCCTCTCGGACCCACAGATATCAATTTTGACGCCAATCGATCCAGAAACAAAAAGAAATCAAGATGGCGGCCATTTTTCACCTACCTTCTTGGTATGTTTGACCAATAACCGCCACCCTAGTGGTACCCGCACATTAGGTTAGTAACACTTTGACCTTGAGCGGGTCTGTACTTTATACAGACTACTAAGAAAGAAGAAAATAGCGTACCCCTTTTTCAGCTTATAGTTACCAGCTGGTTTTGTTACTACTTATTTGCTGCTGTGCGTACCTTGTAGGTAGGTAAGTAATTGTAATTATATTGTTTTTACATCTGTGTCGATATTTTTAAAGTGTCGATAGTGTAGGCAGGAACAACACTATCGATACTTCAGTTTCGATACTGTATACCTACGGATCGGAAGGGACCGTGTGCGTTGAGTCAGTCACAAAATCGGTCGTGAAATCGGAGGAATAACTTGTCCGATTTACTGTCCTAAAAAAAACGGTCGTGGGCGGGAGCCCTTCCGCATATCTTACCTTCAGGTACAGCCCAGAGCAGGTCAAGCTTCACACTTGCAGCGCGACTCTAGCCCTCGCGGTTATTGATACAAGAAGTGTCAAGCTTGACGTGCCCTTGACTGTAGGTACCTGTGCTAATCACGCGGTCGCTGCATACCTAGCGAAAATGTAGCAACACTCTCTTTATAAGTATGCTGCATACTTACAATGATTCGGCATATCTACTCATCATGATGCTGTCTACGTATTGTACGTACCTTGCATACTTTTGTAAAAGGCTGGGTACTTAAATAATTGTGCTTGCTACGTTCGAGACGAAGCAAAGCTCTCTTTGTAAGTACGCTGCATACTTACAATGATTCGGCATATCTACTCATCATGATGCTGTCTACGTATTGTACGTACCTTGCATACTTTTGTAAAGAGGCTGGGTACTTAAATAATTGTGCTTGCTACGTTCGACACGTAGCAACACTCTCTTTATAACTATGCTGCATACTTACAATGATTCGGCATATCTACTCATCATGATGCTGTCTACGTATTGTAAGTACCTTGCATATTTATGTAAGGAGGCTGGGTACTCAAATAATTGTGCTTGCTATGTTCGCCACGTAGCAACGCTCTCTTTATAAGTATGCTGCATACTTACAATGATTCGGCATATCAACTCATCATGATGCTGTCTACGTATTGTACGTACCTTGCATACTTTTGTAAAGAGGCTGGGTACTTAAATAATTGTGCTTGCTACGTTCGAGACGTAGCTACGCTCTCTTTGTAAGTACGCTGCATACTTATAATTATTCGGCATATCTACTCATCATGATGCTGTCTCCGTATTGTACGTACCTTGCATACTTATGTAAGGAGGCTGGGTACTTAAATAATTGTGCTTGCTACGTTCGACACGTAGCAACACTCTCTTTATAAGTATGCTGCATACTTACAATGATTCGGCATATCAACTCATCATGATGCTGTCTACGTATTGTGCGTACATTGCATACTTTTGTAAAGAGGCTGGGTATTTTAATAATTGTGCTTGCTATGTTCGAGACGTAGCAACGCTCTCTTTGTAAGTACGCTGCATACTTATAATAATTCGGCATATCTACTCATCATGATGCTGTCTCCGTATTGTACGTACCTTGCATACTTATGTAAGGAGGCTGGGTACTTAAATAATTGTGCTTGCTACGTTTGACACGTAGCAACACTCTCTTTATAAGTATGCTGCATACTTACAATGATTCGGCATATCTACTCATCATGATGCTGTCTACGTATTGTACGTACCTTGCATACTTTTGTAAAGAGGCTGGGTACTTAAATAATTGTGCTTGCTACGTTCGACACGTAGCAACACTCTCTTTATAAGTATGCTGCATACTTACAATGATTCGGCATATCTACTCATCATAATGCTGTCTACGTATTGTAAGTACCTTGCATACTTATGTAAGCAGGCTGGGTACGCAAATAATTGTGCTTGCTACGGTCGTCACGTAGCAACGCTCTCTTTATAAGTATGCTGCATACTTACAATGATTCGGCATATCTACTCATCATGATGCTGTCAACGTATTGTAAGTACCTTGCATACTTATGTAAGGAGGCTGGGTACTCAAATAATTGTGCTTGCTACGTTCGACACGTAGCAACACTCTCTTTATAAGTATGCTGCATACTTACAATGATTCGGCATATCTACTCATCATGATGCTGTCTACGTATTGTACGTACCTTGCATACTTTTGTAAAGAGGCTGGGTACTTAAATAATTGTGCTTGCTACGTTCGAGACGTAGCTATGCGCTCTTTGTAAGTACGCTGCATACTTATAATTATTCGGCATATCTACTCATCATGATGGTGTCTACGTATTGTACGTACCTTGCATACTTTTGTAAAGAGGCTGGGTACTTAAATAATTGTGCTTGCTACGTTCGTCACGTAGCAACGCTCTCTTTATAAGTATGCTGCATACTTACAATGATTCGGCATATCTACTCATCATGATGCTATCTACGTATTGTAAGTACCTTGCATACTTATGTAAGGAGGCTGGATACTCAAATAATTGTGATTGCTATGTTCGTCATGTAGCAACGCTCTCTTTATAAGTATGCTGCATACTCACAATGATTCGGCATATCTACTCATCATCATGCTGTCTACGTATTGTAAGTACCTTGCATACTTATGTAAGGAGGCTGGGTACTCAAATAATTGTGCTTGCTACGTTCGACACGTAGCAACACTCTCTTTGTAAGTATGCTGCATACTTACAATGATTCGGCATATCTACTCATCATGATGCTGTCTACATATTGTAAGTACCTTGCATACTTATGTAAGGAGGCTGGGTACTCAAATAATTGTGCTTGCTACGTTCGACACGTAGCAACACTCTCTTTGTAAGTATGCTGCATACTTACAATGATTCGGCATATCTACTCATCATGATGCTGTCTACGTATTGTACGTACCTTGCATACTTTTGTAAAGAGGCTGGGTACTTAAATAATTGTGCTTGCTACGTTCGACACGTAGCAACGCTCTCTTTGTAAGTACGCTGCATACTTATAATTATTCGGCATATTTACTCATCATGATGCTGTCTCCGTATTGTACGTACCTTGCATACTTATGTAAGGAGGCTGGGTACTTAAATAATTGTGCTTGCTACGTTCGACACGTAGCAACACTCTCTTTATAAGTATGCTGCATACTTACAATGATTCTGCATATCTACTCATCATGATGCTGTCTACGTATTGTACGTACCTTGCATACTTATGTAAGGAGGCTGGGTACTCAAATAATTTTGCTTGCTACGTTCGACACGTAGCAACACTCTCTTTATAAGTATGCTGCATACTTACAATGATTCGGCATATCTACTCATCATGATGCTGTCTACGTATTGTACGTACCTTGCATACTTTTGTAAAGAGGCTGGGTACTTAAATAATTGTGCTTGCTACGTTCGTCACGTAGCAACGCTCTCTTTATAAGTATGCTGCATACTTACAATGATTCGGCATATCTACTCATCATGATGCTGTCTACGTATTGTAAGTACCTTGCATACTTATGTAAGGAGGCTGGGTACTCAAATAATTGTGATTGCTACGTTCGTCATGTAGCAACGCTCTCTTTATAAGTATGCTGCATACTTACAATGATTCGGCATATCTACTCATCATGATGCTGTCTACGTATTGTAAGTACCTTGCATACTTATGTAAGGAGGCTGGGTACTTAAATAATTGTGCTTGCTACGTTCGACACGTAGCAACACTCTCTTTGTAAGTATGCTGCATACTTACAATGATTCGGCATATCTACTCATCATGATGCTGTCTACGTATTGTACGTACCTTGCATACTTTTGTAAAGAGGCTGGGTACTTAAATAATTATGCTTGCTACGTTCGAGACGTAGCAACGCTCTCTTTGTAAGTACGCTGCATACTTATAATTATTCGGCATATTTACTCATCATGATGCTGTCTCCGTATTGTACGTACCTTGCATACTTATGTAAGGAGGCTGGGTACTTAAATAATTGTGCTTGCTACGTTCGACACGTAGCAACACTCTCTTTATAAGTATGCTGCATACTTACAATGATTCGGCAAATCTACTCATCATGATGCTGTCTACGTACCTTGCATACTTATGTAAGGAGGCTGGGTACTTAAATCATTGTGCTTGCTACGTTCGACACGTAGCAACACTCTCTTTATAAGTATGCTGCATACTTACAATGATTCTGCGTATCTACTCATCATGATGCTGTCTACGTATTGTACGTACCTTGCATACTTATGTAAGGAGGCTGGGTACTCAAATAATTGTGCTTGCTACGTTCGACACGTAGCAACACTCTCTTTATAAGTATGCTGCATACTTACAATGATTCGGCATATCTACTCATCATGATGCTGTCTACGTATTGTACGTACCTTGCATACTTTTGTAAAGAGGCTGGGTACTTAAATAATTGTGCTTGCTACGTTCGTCACGTAGCAACGCTCTCTTTATAAGTATGCTGCATACTTACAATGATTCGGCATATCTACTCATCATGACGCTGTCTACGTATTGTACGTACCTTGCATACTTATGTAAGGAGGCTGGGTACTCAAATAATTGTGCTTGCTACGTTCTACACGTAGCAACACTCTCTTTATAAGTATGCTGCGTACTTACAATGATTCGGCATATCTACTCATCATGATGCTGTCTACGTATTGTACGTACCTTGCATACTTTTGTAAAGAGGCTGGGTACTTAAATAATTGTGCTTGCTACGTTCGAGACGTAGCAACGCTCTCTTTGTAAGTACGCTGCATACTTATAATTGTTCGGCATATCTACTCATCATGATGCTGTCTACGTACTGTACGTACTTTGCATACTTATGTAAGGAGGCTGCGTACTTAAATAATTATGCTGCTTGCTACGTTTGAGACGTAGCAAGACTCTCTTTGTAAGTATGCTGCATACTTATAACGATTCGGCATATCTACTCATCATGATGTTGTCTACGTATTATATGTACCTTGCATGCTTATGTAAGGAGGCTGCGTACTTAAATAATTATGCTGCTTGCTACGTTTGAGACGTAGCAAGACTCTCTTTGTAAGTATGCCGCATACTTATAATGATTCGGCATATTTACTCATCATGATGTTGTCTACGTTGATAACAAGCTTTTCTAAAGAAGCCGAGTACTTATGTAATTGTGCTACAACCTCTCATACGAGTGCATCGCATAGTTACAATGATATACCGGGTACTTATAAAACGGCGTTGCCTATAAAATTCTGGGGGAGCTTCCTGTCCATTAGTGGACTTTCTCCGACCAATGACCTTTTGGTTAATATGTACTTACATAAGTAGGCCAAACAGATAAAAAAATGTACCCTGGCTACCTATTATACGTTGCATGTGAGCGGCATATCTTCATAAGTATATTTCATAAAATAACGAATATCACTTATCGAGAGACATTATAAAAGTAGGCGACGTACGTAATTATGGAGCCGGGACAAGTATGTGTAATTGTGTTGAGTACTTTCGTACGTATTTCCGTGGCCCTGACTAAAAGAATGTTGTTCTACCAGTACATAAGTATGCGACTTCGTTATACGCATTACCATTATGGAACACGGTGTTGCTCATAAACGCTACAGTAAGTTGCACAATTTCTAAGTATGTAGAACCGGTTTTTAAGTATGCTGGATCGTTGTAAGTAGTGATGTCCAAGTTACTTACGTAAGTAGCTAATTTAAGTAGCTTATTTTTCTCAGTGTAGCTTTTTTAAGAGCAAATCTGAGAAAATTATATTTAAAACACTTCTGATTTAATCTTTTCCTCATCTAGCTCCTCCCTAGCTCCATATATCTCTCTAAACTGCGGAACACCTTCGAATGGGAAGGATTTCCTCCATTTCTTTAAATTCGCAGCTATCTTTCTGTCAGTACGCCGCACGTGTGTTTCTCGTTCAACTGGAAGATTGAACTCCCAGCGCTCGAAGCGAGAGCTGACTTGAAGCTGATAGAATTTCTTTCTTGAATTTTAGAAGACGAGAACTTAGATTCACATATGCAACTAGTCATACCTGCAGTTAGTGACAGTTCAAGCTTGCCACTCGCAGTTAGACTTTAGCCCGTATGGGCTCTATTGAAATACAAAGTCCAATATATATACCTCTATAGTCCAAAAGCTTGATGTGCTCTTGACTGTACATACAAATAAAGATAGAATAATGTTTATAGAGATCACGCTCATTTGCATATTTCTCTGGTTGAACTAAAACAAAGTATTATACAGGGTGTTAGGGTTGACACTGTGGTCCTTGAAACTGTGCATTCAGACCGTGAAACTTAACTACTTTCCCTATGGAGCATAGGTCGAAATAGGAAATATCGTCTGCTTTATACAAAATACACAGTCCGCTGATGCAGTTTCTGTGGGATGACCTATAAGTTGTTCAGTTTTATGATTTGAATGCACAGTTTCAAAGATCACAGTGTTTATCTTAACACCCTATATTACTTAAGCCTGAGTTTAGTAAGATGGTGTGCTTCTAACAATAACAGGTTTCAAGCCCATTACCTATGAAATAGAACAAAACCCTATGCATAGTCATCGTTTTCATACGGCAATACTACTTTGTAGGGTTTCGTACCCAAAGGTTGAAAAATTAGATCCTATTAATATGCCTCCGATGTCTGTCTGTCTGTCAGCGGGCTGTATCTCATGAACCGTGATTCATATGTTATGCATTACTGTTGTCACTTTAACATCTAATAATAAACTAAAAACCTGTTTCTTAGACAATTATTGCTACATTTATGTTAACGCTCTGTTTTAAACACATTTTACCAGAAAATTTGTATGTTTATAGTGCATAAGCTCAAGGGATATGTGTGTTGGACTCACGCATTTAGTACCACTTCTGCGTGAATGCTGCTATAACTAGGACGGGATTTTTACCTTACCCTCAGTGCCCGAGTCCGACTCGCACTTCCCCGGTTTTTATGCCAGAGCACGAAAATTACTTATACTCGTAAGTTGCCTGTTGCAATACCCGAAGAAATGGAAGTACGTATTCTTGTTTTTGAGGTATATTTGTTGGTGCAAAAATATTCAAAACCATCCCAACATGTGTAAGCTCTTGCGGTCGTGAATTACAAATTGTTCACAACACCTACATGTTTGACAAATAACAGGACAGGAAATATTGTATCGGATAGCAACACATAATTTCATAGTTTGGTGGTGATGTGACCGCGTTGTAATACTGAGCTTCTAATTTCTATCCCGACGTACACCACTAAATTTACCGTAAATCAACATTTACTCTACAGGATCCTGACTAATTAGGACGCAAACAAAAAGCCATTTGAGAGCCATTGGTAAACTCACAAAAACATCTATAATTATATGGTTTAATCGAAAGCAACGATGTTCATCAACATCATCATCATAATGTGGTACATAATTGCAATTTTCAATGTTTATATCCATTTTCAAATTTGTTTCCATTTATTCTACCATATTATGCGATATTTTGTGAAAACTTAACTGGCAATTTACAAGAAATAATGAAAGAGAGCGAAGGATTATTTATAGCCTCTTTGTCAGCACCCTATGGGGTACAACCTTTTATTATGATTCAATAGATACACATGTATAAAACGGATGCTGGGCGTTCGATAGTCTTTAATTATCGTGATTTGGGCAATCGATCACCGATTCTACTGACTCAAATGCAAGACCAAACCTAAATGGCGTAACAGTACCATATACATTTATATCGTTTTGTCAATTTCAAAATCCAATAACCGAACAGAAATAGAGCTCAAACAAAATTTCGTCCAAAAACAACGAGTTTGCAAACCCTTCGGTCCACAATGGGTGAAATAAAGGGATTGTTGAGCTGAGATATAAAGGCTACGTAATTACTTTCTGACCTGTTCCCTATTGGCCATGGTTTCAAATGAATCGAGCAGTGGAACGTGAATGAAATAAAGGGATGTTTGAATATACGAAAAACGTTGTACATGCGTTTAAAACATCCATAAAACTGATGATGAAGCTCTCAGACTTAAATTTTTAAGCAATATCGGTCCATGATAGCTAATGAAATAAGAGTAATCTTTAGGTGTTTTCAAGGTTACGTTAGGCAATTTGAGGATCTTAGACTAACCACGTTGCTAAAGAAATAATAGGTCTTTACCTATGAAATTGCCGAAATTTTCTTACAGATTAATGAGATCATAATTCCTATAATTCTAATGCTATTTTTTTCATTTGTCTAATATTTGAAAGTTGACTTCAAGGTTATCAATTTACGTATAAAATAAAGTTTATATTTTTAGTTTGATATATAAAATTAAAGGTTCGAAAATTGTTCGTCTTAAATGTCGTCCGATTTCATCATTAGATTTGTTATATTTTTTTTACAGATAATATATTTCGAAAATTAAATTTAAGCTTCTGTTAGGTTAATGTCATCCCAATAATGCCTAAAAAAATTAAAGCATTTGGATTTATTATTCCTAAGAAAAATACAAAAATGTTAGTACTGAAAATTGAGTTTACCTAAAATTCGCTATACAAAACGGCAATTTCATAGGTAAAGACCTAAAATTTCAGAATATCAACGCTGTGAGTGTAATACTAATAACGTTTTATAGGTGCCTGTTCATATTTTGTCAATATTATAAGAACTAATACAAAACAGATGGGTCGAAAAAGTGTCAAAATTTTGGCTTTCTTATACAGGGTGTTAATTTGATTGCGTGTCATAGCTTAGGGGGTGGTTCAGTAACGATAAAGGAATTCATACGAATTATAAAAAGAAATCGTTCTTATAAAAATTACAACTCCATTGAAACTAAACTAATGCGGAGGGCAATGACCCGGAGCACCGCGCTATTAAAAGCGCGCGAAAGAGTTTCAGTTATGTATGATATATGTATGTGCCTACATTATCCACTGATACTCGCGCGCTGGCACGGTGATAGCGCGGTGTTCCGCGTTAGTTAAGTTTCAATGGAGTTTTTTTTTTCAGAAGGATTTTTTTTTTGTGTTCCTCTATCGTAACTGAAACACCCCTTAAGCTATGGCACGCAAATTAACACCCTGTATAAATTCAAATGATGCAATATAATGATGATGATGTATGACGATAGGATGAAAAGAAGCAATAAATTATTATGAAAAAGACGTAAGTAGGTAGGCAACACGCGCGATATGAAGAGCTTACCGACTAAATTAGCCAAAATTTAAGCAGGAAGAGAAAGGAAAAAGAAAGGTAAGCTCACGGCACTCCTCTTGCTTTACCTTGAACAGGTTAAGCAAGGTTTGTATGGTAAAGTAAAAAAAAGTAAGTAGTTATTTGCTTTGCATGGCAGCAAAATTGTTATTTGACGCGAGTGCCTTATATCGAAATTCGAGCAAGCTATTGAGTCCAGGATTGAGCGAAGAGCGAAGTGAGTGGTTAAAAAAAAAAACCCTGAGCGGAGGGATTGTTTCAAGACACGAAACACAAAAATACTTTGCTACCGAGCGAAACACAAAATTCAGCGAGAAAAATACTAACAAAAAGCGCCAGTACCATGATATCATAATACAATGTTTCATCATCACGTTCTAAGTTCTACATCTTTTTCCACGCTAGCGGTTAAAATGACTTGTGCACGTACAATTCAACCGACAAAAATTTCAAGAACCTTTTCCACGCTAGAAGCCAAAATCATTTTTGCATGCAGATTTTGTGTGATAAAGCAAAATTTTCCAAGCTCGTAAAGTGAAAAAACAATTTTTCAAGTCATAATTTTTGAGATAGCGGTTATTTTTTTTTTAAATTCTAAGTAGCATGTTAAAATTTTGGCTTTGAGACAAAAAATAATCTAGTATAGTTGTACTCCTGTGTAACTTGCCCTAATTGATGGTTGTGATTTGGCACCGGGCAGCCAATACCTGAGAACAAGAAAGGGGTGGAGTAGACCATTTACTACCATTAGTCTGCCGCCTGTCCGAACTGTCTTCTACTTGGCCAACTTAATTGGAAACTAACTACAGGGATCTGATAGAATTAGCCAAAGATATTTAGGTATTTTGTCTCGTGTGGTGCCGGCAAAGAATAGTACCAACCCATATCTACCCGTGGGTGTCGTAGGAGGTGACTAAGGGTTTATAAACCGGAGGATGGGCAGCAGCGTCCTTCCGTGTATCGTACCATCTTACATACTGCGGTAACCAACAACCGCGGTCCATGGTGCCAGCCGTAACGCTGAAAAGCGTGGTCACAGAAAAGGTAATATAAGGTACTTCCCCTCCATATTATTATTGTTCCAGCAATAGCTGGAATTCTGGTGGGAGCTCTCTGTCCTGTAGTGGAGGTATAATGGGATGTTATGATTTAGGTCTGTTACATTCTGGACTTCGGAAAGTGCCCTTGAGCAGCTATATGACCTAATCACACCATCCCTTTCTAACCCCCCGGGAGTCCAAACGCACCGCAAGATATCGCCCATACTTCGTTAATATTTCACACTTTCGCTCCGCAGCAGCAAAGGAGTGGAATTCTCAGCCAGTATCTGATGATAATATAATATCTTTCTCTGAAGGCCAATATGGGAATATTCGAATGAAGACTGTGCCAGGAATGTGGGTGGCAAACTAAGTTTATTAAGCCCTCTATAAGTTTGCGCCTCGGCGAACATCGCTGATGCGCTACAGAATTGCGGCAATCGCAACAACACCCTGAACGCATTATTGTATTGGACCCGTAGAGCATTGTGAGACTTTTGGCTATATCTGTACCACAGGTCCCCCGAGTAGAGTGAAGTACGAAATGCGAAGAAGCGTAATTTTAACTTGTTCTGTGCATCGGGAGAACCTGTAGGCCAGCATGTTTGCCCGCACTGAAAATACTCTATGTTCCCTTATTACTCTATGACGTTCCAAAGAGAAAGAAAAATCTTACAAATCACCTGTTACCAAGTGCCCTAAATTGGTTGACTCGTTTTAATTCAGCCCCACTGAGATAAATGAGGGGTACTACAGACGGACAGTTGGTACCAGCTTTGAAGACAGACATATACACAGACTTCTTTGCATTGTAAACTCGCACACTTTCAGCAGTTTCCTGATCGCGCTAACCAAGGGAGCAAACAGCTAAAAGATACCTGACGAATGAAATTGTAAATTACTCACACAATATATTTGGTACGCAACGTAAACGAATAACGTGATGATAATTTATTGCGCAATTACTCGTCGTTGTCGCTGATATAAAGCCTTATTATGGCTGAAGCATGTTATAATATCGTGGCCACAAAAACAGATACGAGGTGTAGAAGGCTTTCCGAAAATTTTGATGGCATGATAAACGCCCACCAACGAAAATGAACAGCTTTCACTGGTTGAAACTTTTAGGAAATGAAAATTTGTATAATACGAAATATAGTATAGTACGCATCTTGACTCGACCAATACCGACCAAGTACATGTTTTTTTTTACCACTCTCAGCGTAGATGAAATGTACGTCTATAGTATAGACGTACATTTCATCTACGCTGAGAGTGGTAAAAACATTTTTTTAGGGTACCTACTACTAGAAAGTTATAATTTAGTATGGACTCTAACTAAATTATAACTTAGTAGTAGCTACCCTAAAAAAATGTTTTTACCACTCTCAGCGTAGATGAAAAGTACGTCTATACTAAATTATAACTTTCTAGGAGTAGGTACCCTAAAAAAATGTTTTTACCACTCTCAGCGTAGATGAAATGTACGTCTATACTAAATTATAACTTTCTAGTAGTAGGTACCCTAAAAACATGTTTTTAAAAATTTTATTCTACCACTTTGTTGGCGTAGATGAAATGTTTGTTCGTGTAAAATTTCAGCTTTCTAGTACTAAGGGTCTCTGACCTAAACCGCGGACAGACAGACAGACGGACATGACGAAACTGACGAAACTATAGGGGTTCCTTTTGACTACGGAACCTTAAAAAAGTATAAAGGAAAATTAAAAAAACTGCAACGCAATTTTTGGGTCTACGTTAACTGCTCAAATAGGGTAACTAATAAAAAAAAACCGGCCAAGTGCGAGTTGGACTCGCACACCGAGGGTTCCGTACCACCACATAATCATAATTGTATTAGTTGAAATTTCAGTAAGTTAATGTGCTAGATTTTTTGAGTCCGACACGCGCTTGACCAAATTTAATTATTTGTTGTTATTTTACAGCATATGCACTATAAACATACCAATTTTCAAGTGTTCCCGTTTTTAAAATAGAACTAAAACAAAAATTGCCTCAGCGACCATCCAACTTGACCCCTCTCTTATATAAATGTTCTTGAAACGGGAGCTCACCACAATTGGTTACCATTAGTTGTGAGAAAAGTTGTAATATTTAATGATTTCAGACTTTTCCCATTAATTGTACTGTGAGACCTACCTTCTTGCCAAATTTCATAATTTTATGTCAACGGGAAGTACCCTGTAGGTTCTGCATTTTTGAATAAATGTATGGAGATGAGGACATAAAATGCCATATCTTCTGATTGCGTCGTTGTAAAAAATTTAAATTTTCAGATCTTGTGTGGTTTATAGATCCTAATATGTGTTACGAATTTTAACCTGATACCTTTACCCGTTCGTGAGATAAAGGGTCTTGACAGACAGACAGACAGACAGACAGACGGACCACAAAGTGATCCTATAAGGGTACCGTTTTTTTCTTTTGAGGTACGGAACCCTAAAAATGCTAAAAAGAAGAATCAACTACAAAAAAAAGAAAGAAAAAACCGAAGTCAAAAGCAATTTATCATTGAAACAATTGTTATGACAAAACAGGATTTTCAAACTTATCCAATTTTACTAAAAGAACAAAAAAAATTATAGATTTTTAGCCTGCTAAACCACTTATTCCCGTAACTATAAAGATACAATATAGGTACAATTTTATTGTCCTTATAAAATGTCAGTATCGCACAAATAAATCTAGTCATACTGCTTCCAGTTTGGCTACAAAAGACTTTTTATTCACAAAATATGGCACAAGTTTCGAACCACCTATTCATCAATACGAAACATTTTTATGTAGAATTTATCTTTTAGAACTGTTCGTAAGAAAAACAAGTTCAAGGATTTTGTGACTTGACACAAAGACAGATAAAAAAAATACATCTAGTGTCTAGCTCAGATCAAATAAATAGTCTAGATGGAGCGCTGTGAACAAAAAAGTGAGGCCGGTAAAACTGAGACTCGCCGTGTACGTACATAGTCACGCACACAAATGCAACAAAACTATGACTCGATATTCTATCTAGTAATCTGTGGACTTGTCAGTCAGTCGAGTTTAGCCCTCTACATATATACTAATCTGTGACTTTTTGGCGGGAACTCGACATGGGCGTTTGCCTGCTTAATTGAAATTTTGTTTTTTTGTGCATTTAGTGATTTAGTGGATAATAAAGATAGTGTGTTATGCAGTAAATTTACTACGGAGTGCGCAGCTGATGAAGATTTCAAGGATCTCGTGTTTAAGCCCCGTTTGTGTTGTCCCAAAAAGTCAGGAACATTTTCCTTCGTAAAGTTCACTATCGCTTTACGAGGGGAGCAAAAAGAAAGATTAAACACATCAGACATGGCTGTATGGGCTTTGTACTCTTTGCCTTACCGAAAGGAAGAACGAAACCAAAAAAAAAATATACTAATCTGTGGTCGAGTTTCGCGGCAAGTACAAAAATTGTGGTAAAAAGTTCAGTTTTTTCAATGGAAAATGCCAAATTGTGTTGTTAAAGGGTGCACTAAACAATCCACAAGAGATAAAAAGCGGGATGGAGTCACATTTCACGCGTAAGTAAACTTAGAAACTAATATTTTTAGTAAATAAAATAAAATTTTAGGTTATTGCTTGGAACAGTAAGTGTTGCCATTATAAATAATATCCTAGTATTGGTAACTGTGACAAGTAACGTTATTTTATGAGGAATGAAGATATGATAAATATTTTAAAAACTTAGTAATCATATATTTAACGCTTAACGTTTATTTTTCAGATTTCCGGATCGAGATCAAAAAATTAAACAAAAATGGATAGCAGCCATACGTGAAAGTCGACAGGGACCATTATGGCAACCAACTTACTTCAGTAGAGTATGCTCAGAGCATTTTAAAGTCACCGATCCACATTTTCGATTCGATTGTAAAGGACAAGAATGAGATAGTACTATTTGCAGATGATACGTCTTTGATTTTTAAAGTCAAAAGACAACAATCAAATTTTGACGACGTAAATAGTACAATCTCTAATGTAGTTGAGTGGTTCACCGTAAATAATCTTTTACTTAACGAAAAGAAAACTAAGTGTGTTAAATTTGTTTTGCCTAATGTAAAGCCAACTGCTACAAGCCTATTAGTGAAAAACGATAAATTGAGTCTTGTGGAATCAGCTGTGTTCCTAGGTATTACCTTAGACAACAAATTACAATGGGGACCGCATATTAATAAATTGTCGAACAGACTTAGTTCTGCAGCATACGCAGTGAAAAGAATAAGAGCTCTGACGGATGTAGACACCGCGAGGTTAGTCTACTTCAGTTATTTCCATAGTCTCATGTCATATGGCCTTTTGTTATGGGGTCATGCTGCGGATGCAAACAGCATTTTTTTACTACAAAAGCGAGCTGTTCGTGCAATTTATAAAATGAAGCCTAGAGAATCTCTTCGAAATAAATTTAAAGATATCAACATTTTGACTTTTGTGTCGCAATACATTTATGAGAATTTAATATATGCTAAACGGAATATACATATTTTTGATAAAAATTGTGACAGGCATAGTGTCAACATAAGAAACAAGAATCAACTTGCTTCTCATGTCAGCCGTATTCACAAAATTAGTAAAACATATAAAGGTCAATGTATACGCTTCTATAATAAGGTACCCACTGATATTGAAAGTTTACCGTTAGATAAATTCAAAACTGTAATCAAGCAGAAATTATGTAAGAAGGGTTATTATAAAATATCAGATTATCTAGAAGAGAAAAATCCATGGGATTAGACTACGGTTCTAACAGGCTAATTCAAAATTAAAACTGACCTATGTATGTTGTATATCAACCTTGTACATTCAAACATATTTAAAAGAGCGCGTGGGTTTTTATTGTCGCTTCTTTTTTTTCCCACAATGGCGCCACATTGTTTGTGAAGCGATGTAGTTTAGCTGACGTCATTAAGAGATTTTAATATCCAACAATGAATAAACGATTTTGATTTGATTTGATTTAATTATTTATTTCATCCGATATTATTGGTATTTTGAATAAATAATTTTTATTTCTTATAGGACAAGTGAATATTATTATTGTGTTAATTACTTTTCCTTGTTTGCGCATCTGAATTGACCAATTTTTTTAAATATTTTGTTTAGTTTTTTCCAATTTCGATGTTTTTAAACTTAGTTAAGGTAAGCGTATTTTTAATACGCAGTTTTTATTTCGATAAATGGTTTCGTCAAATAAATAGTTATTGCAAAACCGAATACCGTATTTTAGTTATTGCACCGATACATAGTTATTGAAACTATTTACGTTGCATAACGCCCATCTCTATAAAGAGCTTAACAACTAACATCAGTGACGCTACAAGGCGGACAGACATAGTTGCACCATAAGGGTTCCTTTTTTTACCATTTTGGTATCGGAACCCTAAAAATTGTCCACGCATCTCTAAGGAACTAAAAGACAAATTGCAATAATTCTTTTTTAGTTGAACAAAGTTTTATTACTTTAAGGGTATAGTGCAAGTGTCATTAAAATTTGTTCAGCAGTTCATTAAAAATACAAAAGACAAAGATATTATTGAGTAATGGTAATCGAACGGAACAATATTTTTAGAAGTAGTGTTATTTTTTAGAGATATCAAAAAAAAGTAATTTAAAACACTAAACCGACTTTAAGAGTTAAGATACAAATAAAATATTGTGAGGGTGGGGGCAGCCTGATTATTTGAAATAAAACATATGCATACCAATACCACGACTAACAAGTGACACGTTTACGTGTTTTATTCATAATAATCAGACTGGCACCAACCTCACAATCTTATACCTATTAAGTCTTAAAGTCTGTTTAATTTTTTTTTTTTTTTTTTTTTGGGTTGTTTGTTTAAGTCCTGCGTGATAGTTTAATCGAATATTTTAAAGCTCGCTTACATAGTTAACTTTGATAAGTTTATGCTAATGTTAAAAAATAAAACTAATGGCAAAAAAAAACAAAGTCATGTTCAATAACATTTTAATAGTCAAAATTGATCCTTTTTAAAATAAACACCAGAATTTAAGAATTTTTACACATTTTACTATGTTCTTTTAGATGTGTTACGGGTCACATTGATTAATAGGGCCTTAAGATCAAATGTTCTTTTTCCATCATTTGCAATTTCACTGTATATCAGAGTATACCGCTAGTACTAAGATAAATATAAAACATCTCAACACAAATGGGTCGGTCAGGTGACCACTTTAGTATGAGCCGAGTTAAAATAAAATTCCAAAGTATTTTTTTTAAAGCGAAGCTTGTACTTAGATGCTAGGTAACTGATAAATGTAATATCTGCTTATATTTTTTTCTTTTAGCTGAATATGTTAGTCATAGTCGTTTATGTAAATATTACAGGGAAAACAAGTCAGTTATTAAATGCACATACAAATTACCCAGTAATTTTATTTCCTAAAACTCCATATTTCCTTTCTATTACCGCCATCACTTTAATTAATTGTATTACCAGGCGCTAGAACCGAACTCAATCGTTATCTATTCTCTCTTTTTTTCTATACCTACAAGAAGAAAAAGAAGATTCGATATTATGTGATAACGTTATTGCGTAACGTTATTTTTGTTACATTGGCACAATTTGATTATGGCAACACCGGTCCATGCAACACATGTTTAAAAAGTTGGCCTCAGTTTTATGTTCACAGCGCTCCATCTAGACTATTTATTTGATCTGAGGTGTCTAGTCGGTGAATTCATGTTTAGTGACTAGTCGGCAAAGACAGTGGCGATTATTCGGTAATGTAAGTAATCAGAGTTTTTATCATATACTGTCTTTAGCTGTGCTTCGCTGTCATTGTCGCTCAAGGTATACCTTTTTTCTAGTAAAAACTGTGACCACACTGTTCATACATTTTCTGGCTCAAAAAAACTGCAGTTTATATCTGGGATCAAATCTATATATATAAATGAAGAAGATGACTGACTGACTGACTCACTGACTGACATATCAACGCACAGCCCAAACCGCAAGGTCTAGAGATTCCAAATTTAACATGTAGGTTCTTTAAGAGGCCTCGGGGTGCACTAAGAAAGGGTTTTACAAAATTCCACCCCTAAGGGGGTAAAATAGGGGATAAAAGTATGTATGAAAGTCCGTCAGTTTTGAAGTTAGGATCTTCAAAATTTGTATTTAGGCTGACGACTAAAAATTAATATTTACGTGTCTCAGGGTTTTTGAAAATTCGACACCCTTAAGGGTGAAAAGGGGGATGAAGTTTAAAATTCTTTATTTTTAAAGTAAAATCCACATTATTTATTATTTAGGCATTAATGATGTAATTCTATGCAACTTTCATCACTGTTATTGAAATTCCACCCCAAATTCAACCCCTAAAAAAGGGAAATGGGGTGAAAAAGTCTAAAACCCAATATGGGTATCGTTTGTATGGTTTATCGGGTCGCTGATTACGAAAACTACAACAATTTTGAAATAGAGGTAGAGAGGTAGAGAGGTAGAGAGGTAGAGAGGTAGAGAGGTCGATAGGTAGAGAGTTAGATAGGTAGACATGTAGAGAGGTAGTCGGCCCATCACTACTATAGATACCTAGATTGTGTAAACCAACTATTTTAAGTGATTTTATTCTCTACACATGACACATTTCATCTTTAGAAGGAGTACGCTATTTGCTGTTTTATTAGCATGGCACAGCAGATCGTATATTCGTCAATATATAGTAATATAAAAAATAAATGTTTTTTTGTAAGATTATATGTATATATTTGGTATTAATTGTCATTTGAAACATCGTGTCATTATAATTTGAAAAAACAATTTATATTTCCTTAAAATCAAAAACTGTTTAGCTAAAACATGCCAAAAAGCTTCAAAAAGGGTAATCTTGTTACAAGTTATGAACAGTTTGCAATCTCACTTATTTTGGAATTCAACAAATAAAACTTCATAATTCTCCGATCATTCATATTCATATTCAAATACATACAAATTAGATTATGCTGATAGTAAACGACTTGAATTTCTTATAAAATATCGTTAATTTATATTTGTTCACGATGATGTAACTAGAACAAAAATACATAGCTTTGGATTTTTGCAAATTTACTCATAGGCGCTATAGCAAAGTTACCCACTTACCGTCAGCTGCTTCTTTGTTTTTTGCTCACTTATTGGCATGAAAAATATAAACTTATACAAAAGGTTGATGTAAGTACCCAGATAATACCTATCTATCTGACACGGCAGATCGTAAAGCTAAGAGGGAGGGATACAGCTGACCGCACATTGCATTCTTAAAACAAACTTAGTAGGGCTGACATATACATATATTTTTATAAAACTACTCGTATCAATTTTTCATGTCATTTCATTTGCATACTCTTTTTCTTTTTACTAATGATTTTACAAATATTTTTCAAAATATTTTTTTCCTACATTTAAGTCTGTGTTACAAAACAGTACCTTATTCACACCAAAAATATAAAGTAAGCATTTTTTTATAAAAATTTAATAAGTGGTTAAGTCTAGGTCTCAGGTCTAGAGGCTAATATTGAAAAAAAAAAAAGTTACTACGATATTTTCAACTAGCTCGAATAATAAAATACTGGAAGCAACCCTAGCTTCTGACAGGTGACTCCTTTTCCTTGAGGGTCTTGAGGCTCAAGATTGAAAAACAAAATGCTTGTACGAAAGTTTCAACTAAGAAAAACACTAACTTATAAAACCCTGGAAGCAACCCTAGCTCCTGACGGGTGACTTAGCTTAGGTCATATCCGTAGCTCATACGTTACACTTAATTTGTTTGCTCCTCGTAAACCGGCGCCTAATTTTCATATCCTCGCCAGGTAGCTTCGAGTTAGTGTTCAACCCTGAAATATATGGGGTGTTTCCTAATCAACTGCTTTCCTTTCACTATGTAACTCGAACCTAAAAACTGAACAACTTTCCCTAAAACATACGCATACGCTAACTGCATGCAGTTTCTACGGGAGTTCAAAATTTATTTTTTTATATATTTCGACGTATGTTTTTAGGGAAAGTTGTTCAGCTGATGAGCTGATAGCGCAATTTGTATGGGAGTTCAAATTTCTTTTTCGTATTTTATTTGACTTAGGTATATAGAAAAAGTTGTACAGTTTTAGTTTTGGGTTAGTTACTAGGACCATAAATTTTATTTAAATACAATAAATAAAATTTTTGGTCCTAGTAACTAACCCAAAGAAACGTTGTTGATTTAGAAAAGGTAAAATTTTAAATATTTAGCAGGTACGAAGCAGGAGGTAGTATGTTGTATTTGCACAATCAGAAGAAATAGTATATAGGTAATTATTGCTTATGATTTTCTAGTTTAATATTCAGTTCACCGTAAAATGAGGCTACATCGGTCAACATCAATCAACGAGCTGACAGGAGGAAAACTTGCGATAAACCGCCTGATGCCTTACAGAAAATATGACACTCTTGCTTGTAGGGCGATGACCAACCGACATTTGTTTATCTGAATTGAAAATTCCTATTAAACCGTAAACTATTTAGGACAGAACTTTTGAACAGGGCATATTTTTTTTAAACATGGAAACATGGAAGATATTTTTTTACAGAAGATTTTTTATTGCATTCTCAACTGAAATAATTTAAAGCTCATAATAAGCATCTATACTTTAAATACTACAAAAGTATAAAGACATGGTAAAAACAACAGATGTGGGGTGGAAGTGCTAGAAGTCCAATAAACTAGAAAGATATGCCTGACGAAATGTGAGACGGTAATAATCAATACTGCTTCCAATATTATGTCCGTGAGACAAACACTAAATATTCATATCACACATTCGTTCCCGCATTCTCTCCCATCATATACAAAACGAATTTGTGTGTAGTGACAACGTAACATTAATAATCAGCTGTCACGTCACGCTGTGTAACGTAACGCCGCGCCACGTCACTCTACGTCACGTCTACGTGGTGGTTCCTATCACAGATGTACGCACGGCAGGACGAAGAAACAAAACCAATATAAACTGAAACAGCGCTACGCTACAAACACCAGAAACCGGAGACCCGCTCAAGGTCAAAGTGTTTCTACTGACGCGCGGCCGTGTGTGGCGGGTAATATAAATATCTCACCAAAAGATATTTGTGATTATCTGCCAAGTTCGTTGCAAATATTTTGCCAGTTACAGAAGTATAATTCTAATAGGTACCAAATGCTACAGCAGTTCTTTTTTGCAATGTACATAGTTGTTTATTATATGTTCTTGGGGAAGAAGCAGAATTTGACATCATATTAATCGAAATCTCTATTAGTCAAGCCATTGACAAGACATTGAAATATCTATCGCGGTAGTATATTTTTTTATTTTATAGTCGATGGGCTTCCTTTTATCCTCGATCCCGACCTGAGGGCAAAGATGAGGTCGACGATGGAATGAGCTTGCCCAGAAAAAGCCTACTCACTCGCGACTTGAATAGATTCGGGTTAAACGGACTCGGGAAAACAGACGCAAGGAGATGATATGACAAGAGCTATTCTTCACTTGTAATGGAAATCCGTCATATTACACCTGACCTCTTTGTTTTGTAGCCTATCTCTGTTATATTTCTGATATCTACGGTTGGTACTGATCTAGCAAGTGGATTTTACCTTGTCTCTGCTTGTTATGATTTCTTATAACCTTTCTTTCTACTAGGCTTTGCTGGCAAAGTAGCGCTCTACCACGTGATGGAAGTATCTAGACTTTTTTACTAAAATACTTGGATGACCAAGACTGGTCCACGTGCAGTCGCTAGTCGGTCCAACTACTAGTCCACTAGACTGGCCCATGAGCGATCTGGTTCTGTATTTGTTTCAGGCATTGCCCGTTTGTGTAACAAGTGAGTAAACGAGCAGGTAGACCACCTGATGGTAAGTAGTCACCACCGCCCACATCACCAACCTTGAGAACTAAGATGTGCCTGTATTCACTGATTCCCTTACCTTTTAAACCAACTACGGCAGAAATAGGCAAGAAGGTGGTACCTACTTCCCCAGACAGACATTGCACAACAGACTTACCTTCAAAAACCATATTACCTATCTACTTCTTTACGAAGGTGTCATACAAGGCAACTTTAAGTATTACAGAGGATATCCAGTCACATGCTCATGTGTGTAATTCATTTTATGGACGTACCAAAACATCAACATCAAAATATTCATACAAAAACAGCTTTAAAAGCTAAAAACCAAGTTAATCAAGTATGCAATAGGTAAAGGCCAGACCATCAGAGTTTGTACTGAAGTCCGGTAGAAGTGTATCGCACTAACTCGATTTAAGTTAGGTGTTCCGATCACCGGCGGACGAGAACAACTTATAATTTTGTATCGGCTAGTTTGAGAGCGGAAACGTGGGTACCTAACAGTACCTATTTAATACCTAGTAAGTTAGATCTGTTAGTAGATTTTGTATAGAATCAGCTAGGTGTCCATGTAATCCTGACTATAAATTTTTCGTTTAAGTAATAGAGGGTTCGTATTTTAAGTAAAGGAGGTTTTGGACCCCGAGGGGAAAGGAACACAAAATTTTATGAATTTATAGAGGTTATTACGTTGTCGAGGTTTAAGTTATCAAGGTTCTACTATTTAAAAGAGCGCGTGGGTTTTATTGTCGGTTCTTTTTTTTCCACCATGGCGCCAATATGTTTGTGAAGCGATGTAGTTTAGCTGACGTCATCCAACAATGAATAAACTATTTTGACTTTGAACTAAACTGAATCTAACCTAACATAAACAGACGGCACCTAACCTAACCAAGCGTATTCTAACTTAACTTACAAACCTAACCTCGCGACCTAACCTAGTCGCGAGTGAATAGGCTTCTTCTGGGCAAGCTCGTTCCTTCGTTGACCTCATCTCTGTCTTCAAGACTAGATCGAGGTCAAGAGTAAGCCCATTGACAATACGAGTAAAAAAAAAACCTGAGTTCAGGTTTTTTATCTAGAGACTTCAGGGATATGATAAAATTAGGGAAATTAGATCAAAAACCTCAATTTGTTTAGATTTTCAATTAAACAAAGTCATCATTTTGTGTGTTTCTGGATTTAGATGAAAATTTTCTTCCTAGATTTTTAATCAAAAGCTGATTTCATCATAAACCTGCAACATATATACTTCCTAATCAACTACTTTCCTTTCAGTATGTTACTTGGACCATAAAACTGATCACCTTTCTCTAAAGAACATAGTCGAAAATCGAAAAAAAAAATTTTTTTGACTCATTTAAACTGGTAGCATGTTTTATAAGGGCTGGCCCACATTGATCGACGGCGATCGATGGTTTGCCTATACAAAATGAGCGCAAAGTATGGAAATCCTTTCGCCACGTCGATGCGAAAGGATTTCCATACTTTGCGCTCGATTTGTATAGGCAAATCGTCGATCGCCGTCGATCAGTGTGGCCCAACCCTAACTGCCAAACTACAGAGTAGTTTGTTGGCAGTACATGAATCCTTACTGTTACGATGTTTACACATAATATGCTTGCCCTCTAGGGTTGGGCCACACTGATCGACGGCGATCCACGGTTTGCCTATACAAAACGAGCGCAAAGTATGGAAATCCTTTCGCATCGACGTGGCGAAAGGATTTCCATACTTTGCGCTCGTTTTGTATAGGCAATCCGTGGATCGCCGTCGATCAATGTGGTCCAACCCTTAGTGTTGGTTTAATGTACCTACAAGCCCTAACTTGAATAAACCTATTATTTATGTATTATTTTTATATAAGAAGATTTTTTTTGTACTTATTTCGACCTCGTATGTTCCATTGGGAAAATTGTTCAGTCTTATGGTCCGATTGACATATTGAAAGGAACGCAATTGATTAGGAAGCACCCTATATAAGCATTTTCGGGAAATTATTCTTTAAGAAATGAAACAGATTTCAATTATTTTAAAAGATTCACTACGCCAGCCAGGTCATACGGCCATATAAACTTGCTATCTGAAATAAGTAGGGATGGCGCCACTAGTATACATTTACAAGTAGATAATACACAAACATTTTAATATCACAAACTACACCATCTTCAGAGAGCTCAAGTAAGAGTGGTTATGAAGGAAATTAGAGAAAGGTCGTTACGCAAATTGAATGAGTGTGTATTGCGGGGGAGATTTCGTTCGTGTATGTTTCGCACGTACGGTGTACATACAGATACAACTTTGGATAAGATATTTTGTTTATTCATAACGTAAGAAAATTGCCTGTGCTAAGATTTTTGGGCTGAATAAGATATTTTTGGTGGAATACTTATTATATTTTGCTCTTACATCCCAAATGCAGAGGTTCATAGTTATTATGTGGTTATTATTTACATTACCTACCTATTTATGCTCTTTATTTCACAAAGAAGATGTAAGCAATACCTATAAATTTACAAGAACTTTAACTTAAAATAATCTTTCTGCAGCTGGCTCGTGTTTTTTTTTTAAAGATATTGGATATAATAATGCAAGTTTAAAAATAGATTAAATTTGTCAAGCTTCCAAAATATTTGCGAAACTAATTACAAGATTGAAGATAGCTTCTCGTTATAAAACTTTTAATAAAACTGTGTATCAAAAGGTACTTTGAAGAGGATATTTCATCTTTACCTTTTTCAGTCCGCACCCACACATGACTGATTGATGATTGAGACACGTAACGGGAGTCGTAACGAGGCCTCGTTACATTAATCTTAATTAACGGAACAATGTTAATTCCGTTCGTAACGCCATGCCATGACGACGCTAACTAGACAACTTTCAGCGTAACACGGAGCGCGAATCACCAATTAACGATAATGATCATGTTTGTCGCATTTTGCCTTTATTAATGTTGATAAAAAAAATTTGATTACATCAGAGTTAAGGCTGATTTATACGAAGACAAAATTTAGGCAGAGGGATGCAGCTATACGAAAGAAGAAGTCCCTTACACTCAGAATACAACGTGTGATAAAAAGTGTTTAAGAACCCTTGAATGATGTGAATCTACACTTGAAATTGAATAACTTTTCCTAGGGAATAAAAGTCAAAATACAAAAGCATAAGAGCACAGCACAGTCTACTCTATATATCTACTCTAGCCACTTGCAACGTGTACGTACACAAAACCGCGCGTCGATGAAAATACTTTGGCTTTGGGTCTCTTGTTTCAGGCGTTTGTAGCGTGGCGCTGATTAAACTTATGCTGGTTTTTTTTCTACTTGCTTGCTGCTGTGCGTGCGTACACACGGCCACACATCGGTAGAAACACTTTTGAACCTTATGACGTGGTAATGGAGTTGAAAAAGTTTCTACCGACAAGCGGTTGACCGTACTAACACTTAGGTACATTGCTGTGCTGGATGACACATATACTAACACTGTTTAGTGAAATCAAACATAGACTACGCGTTATGGAAAGTCTTAATAAAACGGAATAATTATTTTTTAGTTCTTATATCATTGGTTTAGTTTTAAGACAAATTGTTACTCCAAGTGAGCAAGCGATACAGGGAATCCTAGTGTAAGGACTAGATAAACTGTAAATAACCCTCTTGAGTTTAATTAATTTCAATAATATGCCCCATATAACAAAACTCATATCGGCGTTTGTTAATAATAATTTCAGTCAGGCCAGGTATAAAAGCATTTTCTACGTTTTGGAAAATACTTCCATCATCATTATTACCCTAGCTTTTGGCATTTTGGCCCATTGCCATAGGTTTTTACGGAGTCGGCTGCCTTACCTAAGGGATTTGACGGGGGCACTGGTTTTTACACAGAGCGACTGCCATCTGACCTCCTCAACCTAGGGCAAGCCAGACTCAATCCTAGACTAGGCTTTGCCTGGTTAGTGGCCAACCTAGCTGTCAGAGTTTTCAAGCCACCAATTGGCCTATGACTTGGCTTAACGACTAGCCGGAACCAATGGCTTGCGAAGTACGGAAACACTCTCGTTCTTGTGCCACTAATGGTCACCCATCCGAGTTCTGACCTCTGCCAACGTTGCTTAACTTTCGTGATCGGAAATAAAAAACAACTACAAACTCGGCCACGACTACTAAATACTCTTTAAGGATATTAGAAACACAACCTTGGCACAATATATCTACATTATCCAATAGTCTGGACCGTGTAAAATGCCTTAGCTACAAGCGAGCCAGTGCCGTCAATCACTCACTCGGAAAACAAGAGGGTTTTTAACGAATTAACCACGGAACGAACGGACTCCTGGCTGTCAACCGGCGTAATCCATCATGGCGCCAAAATGAAGCAAAATGGCGCCCTACGAATACGCACTATTATATTGACGTACCGTAAGATGGGGCTATTTAAGATTCACGGGGCTATTATAGACGGCCCGAATTATAAGTTTTATCGATTTCTACTTTCGGCTAGAATATTAGTAGAAAACTGAATTTTATTTCTGGCAACACTATGTTTAATGTCAAACTGACGTGTAAGGTTTTGAGGTTATATTCCACCGGGAAGTGCAGTAGAACAACTGATGAAAAATATCTTAAAAATTATAAGATTTTACATACCGTCCTACTTTCGGTTGGATCCTACAAAGTTTAAAGGTGAGCAGGTATTGTGTGTAAGTAACAAAATGTATGGTTTTTAGTGATTTTAACTGTGTACTACAGTAAAGAAATAACCTATACTTTATTAGACTTTTACGTGTTTTTTTGAGGTGGGGCTATTTGAGACAGCATTTTGGGGTTATTTTGGACACAACGTTCGGAAACTTTTTTATTTATTTATGGTTGTTTCTTTTTTTGCAGACACTTTGTTGCAAATATGGTTCGGGAATATAAGAGAACATTTCGCCACACAAATTGTAAGCTCATTTTGTGAAAGTTCTCCAAAGACTTGGTTCTTCAGAAGCCAATTGAAAAGCAAATGTTGTAAGCTCCTTTCAGTTAAAGTGATTTTTTATTTGATCTCTTTAATGTATGTTTTTAAGGTATCTATCTGTATTTGAGGTAACTCTATACGAGGTACCTAAATGTGATTTTTCGTGCCATTAAGTTTTATTAAATTGCAATTTTGTAAGACTGAAATTTTGATTTAGTGTAATAAAAATGGTTGCAAACTTCAAAACACAATTGGTTTTTATAATTTCCAACACCTGTAAATCGTCATAAATAGTAAAATTAACACCTAGAATGATAAGACATGATTTTGGAAAAATATTCAAATTTAAAACACAAAAAAAATATATATATATGAAAAATTATATATTTGATATTTTTTTTAAATCTATGAACTTAGGGAGTTTCCGAACGTTGCCTTTATGTATTCCAAATATCGCTAGGATGGCGCAATTTGGATTTACAACGGTTTTACGGTAAATTCTCAAATAGCCCCAACCCTGGGGCTATTTGAGACAGCTACAAAAAAATATATATACAGCTTGTCTTGAGACCTAGATAGGAAACATTTATTATTAACGATAGGTTTGTAAGAGTTTCGTCGAAAAAAAAATATAAATGGATTCCATCTCTATGACAAAGGTCTCAGTGGCTGTTTTTCTGCCAAAATCGTCTCGAATAGCCCCATCTTACGGTAGGCATTGTTTTACTCACTTGGGAAACGTACATTATTATTTTAATTAACAATTTAATACTTACCTTCTTACCATCTGACGCAAATAGGACTGACTAAAACTATCTTGTATTTTCAGATATTCACTTGTAAATAAATAATATTTTTTTTGCAAAATCGTAACATTTGCCTTTTACCAATGGCCGGCAGATTGTAAATCGGCAGCGGCAGGCTATAAATAGGTTCAGGTCACTATTTGATTTTATGCTCACAGGAGTTCATGAAAGAATCAGGTAAACAAAATTATAACCTTAAATTCATGTAAAATGTGTTAAAGTAGATATAGATATTTCTCACTTTCTGTGTGTAAAACGATAAATTAATAGGTTTTTCTGGATGTGTATTGTGGTAACAAAGGTGTACCTAGTGTAATTGAAGACAAATGCATTTCAAAGGTGATAAATGTTTGTTTACAAAACACCCGACTCTTTGTTGAACTCTAAGTAGGTTTGTTAGCTAAGGCCTCAGATCAAATAAATAGTCTAGATGTAGCGCTGTGAACAGAAAACTGAGGCCAACTTTTTAAACATGTGTGCATGGACCGGTGTTGCCATAATCAAATTGTGCCAATGTAACAAAAATAACGTTACGTAATAAAGTTATCACATACTATCGAATCTTCTTTATCTTCTTGTAGGTATAGAAAAAAAGAGAGAATAGATAACGATTGAGTTCGGTTCTAGCGCCTGGTAATACAATTAATTAAAGTGATGGCGGTAATAGAAAGGAAATAGGGAGTTTTAGGAAATAAAATTACTGGGTAATTTGTATGTGCATTTAATAACTGACTTGTTTTCCCTGTAATATTTACATAAACGACTATGACTAACATATTCAGCTAAAAGAAAAAAATATAAGCAGATATTACATTTATCAGTTACCTAGCATCTAAGTACAAGCTTCGCTTAAAAAAAATAACTTTGGATTTTTTTTTAAACTCGGCTCATACTAAAGTGGTCACCTGACCGACCCATTTGTGCTGAGATATTTTATATTTATCTTAGTAGTACTAGCGGTATACTCTGATATACAGTGAAATTGCAAATGATGGAAAAAGAACATTTGATCTTAAGGCCCTATTAATCAATGTGACCCGTAACACATCTAAAAGAACATAGTAAAATGTGTAAAAATTCTTAAATTCTGGTGTTTATTTTATAAAGGATCAATTTTGACTATAAAAATGTTATTGAACATGACTTTGTTTTTTTGCCATTAGTTTTATTTTTTAACATTAGCATAAACTTATCAAAGTTAACTATGTAAGCGAGCTTTAAAATATTCGATTAAACTATCACGCAGGACTTAAACAAACAACCCAAAAAAAAACATAATTTAAAATTAAACCGACTTTAAGACTATAAAATATTTTGAGGTTTGTGCCAGTCTGATTATTATGAATAAAACACGTAAACGTGTCACTTGTTAGTCATGGTACTATTGGTATGCATATGTTTTATTTCAAATAATCAGGCTGCCCCCACCCTCACAATATTTTATTTGTATCTTTTAACTCTTAAAGTCGGTTTAGTGTTTTAAATTACTTTTTTTTGATATCTCTAAAAATAATACAAATAGAAATACAAAATCATTTATTTCTCAATTCAAATAACATCAGTATGTCAAGAAAACAAAACATTTGAGAAAATGGCATGGGCACAGCTAGTGGCTGGTTTTAAGCCCACCCAGAGTCAAGAAGAGAGGGACCTATATAATAATAGTAAATAATAATAGTAATTTAGAAAGAAGCATCAGTCTTTTTACATACAAATTTATAACAAAAGTAAGGAAAGGAAGAAACAGAAATGTATACAAAAACTATTGAGATTAACAACATATTATGATGTATAGTCATTTTAAATAAAATTGACAGCTATTGAATATATTATTTTTAAAAATTAATCCTACATAATCAAACCTAGTCCTAAAGGGACACCGCACATTTTCAAATTTAATTTGCATATTTAAAAGCAGACGTTTATAATTGATTTTGAAAGTACGTAGTGTTTTACAAGCTCGTATAGGTGGTGGAATATTGTTCCAAATGTTGGCTGCAGCCAACCGAAACGAACCAGTAGCAGCGTGCGTGCGGTGCGGCGGTAGCACCAACTGCAGGGCGCGGGCGGCGCGCTGCTGGCGCCCGCCCTCGTCCTGCAGCCGCAGCTTGGCCGCGAGCCCGGTGGGGGCGCCCGCAAGCAACACGGTGTATGTGAGGCAGGCCAGGTGTAGCTGCCTGCGAGACGCCATGTCGCCAAATAACACTACTTCTAAAAAAAATTTTTCGATTACCATTACTCAATAATATCTTTGTCTTTTGTATTTTTAATGAACTGCTGAACCAATTTTAATGACACTTGCACTATACCCTTAAAGTAATAAAACTTTGTTCAACTAAAAAAGAATTATTGCAATTAGTCTTTTAGTTTCTTAGAGATGCGTGGACAATTTTTAGGGTGCCGATACCAAATTGGTAAAAAAAGGAACCCTTACGGTGCGACTTTGTCTGTCCGCCTTGTAGCGTCACTGATGTTAGTTGTTAAGCTCTTTATTTGGCTCGCCAATGCACACACCACGTTGCACTACCTACTCGCTGTACGGTCGGTTGCAGACTGAGTATGCACGCTCGAGACAAAGGCTATACACTACACGCCTGTCTGTCACACCTGTATATCTCAGCAACCACTCATGCTATCGACTTGAAATTTGGAACAGTTTTAGAATATGGTTGTCCAACTTAATTGCACATGAAATAATAAAAAAAAAAGATTATTAATATAAAGGGGGCCCAAATAGGGGGGGGGGGGGGGGGGGGCAAAATTTCAAATTGTCGTTACTAGGTCGAGTGGGGTATCATATGAAAGGACTTTACTTGAGCATTCTAAAATAAATTTTGGTATTTTTTCACGACTCTTACTTTTCAAGTTATGATGAAAAATTTCAAAAAAAATACCATTCCCCCCCTTATCTCTGAAGTTTGTGAATGGTAAAATCTGAAATTATTACAGTCAATATAAGTTTATGTAAATATATCAGCAAAAATAAAACTATTTTTCTAAGTTACACAGTTTTTTTAGAAACCTGTACAAACAAATTTAGTTTTGCGTTCCTAAAAGTGGACTTTATTGCTTCCAAAAATACTAGAGATATATCGGAAACCTTGGCGCGCGAGTCCGACTTGCACTTGACCAGTTTTTTTTTTAAATGAACCGATTTTGATGAAACTTGCACTCAACTTGCACTGTACCCTAAGCAGAATATTACGTAGTTCCTGTCTTGAGATACGCGTCAACGATAAGTTTTACTGAACCGATTTTAATGAACTGCTGAACCGGTTTTGATGAAACTTGCACTTTTAAGTTGAAGAATACCTAGTTAAATTAAAAAAGAAATAATTTAAGAAAAACATACATACACTAATGAAATTTTCTGTTTAGAAGCTTAAATGGACTAACCTACGCGAAAATTGTGTATTTTGACAAAACTACATACTTACGGATTGAATTGATAACCTCTCTTTTTGAAGTCGGTTAAAAACAGAATTATTTGAAATTTTGTTCTGTGTGCTTAGCAAATAGCGTAACTGAGTGCATCCCATTTTTTTTAAAGTATGTTTAAAATATGCAAATTAATTGAAAAGAACATACACATTTTTCTCGTGAACTTAATTTAAAACATGATTTAAATTTAATTCATTTTATAGCTCTACCATAGGACTACTTCATTATCAATACTAATCTGTAATAAACACCTGAACTGTAGGATTTTTTACATATTGTTTTTGTTTGTACCGGTCAAATTAATTATATGGCTCAAAATCAATCATTCCGATGCTTTAAACACTAATTACAGCTTTTATGGCAAACCACTAGCACTATATAATACATTTTTGTGTAGACTCTTGAAATACTCACAATATTTGGAGGTTGTCTCAGCTCCACTTCACCTAATCCCTCTACTACGATGTTTGGTAAAATCTGATAGGCAAAACAAATCAGTGTTGTATAAATTATATCAACATGTCTTATAAAAGTGTAAAAATTGCAATTATTAGAAAGTTACCGTTGGATATCCGGTTTTTGATACACGACGTAACCCTTTCTTGGTGTAGTATAAATCGGTGACTTTAAAATGCTCTGAGCATACTCTACTGAAGTAAGTTGGTTGCCATAATGGTCCCTGTCGACTTTGACGTATGGCTGCTATCCATTTTTGTTTAATTTTTTGATCTCGATCCGGAAATCTGAAAAATAAACGATAAGCGTTAAATATATGATTACTAAGTTTTTAAAATATTTATCATATCTTCATTCCTCATAAAATAACGATACTTGTCACAGTTACCAATACTAGGATATTATTTATAATGGCAACACTTACTGTTCCAAGCAATTAAAAAAAAAAAGCAATGACCTAAAATTTTATTTTATTTACTAAAAATATTAGTTTCTAAGTTTACTTACGCGTGAAATGTGATTCCATCCCACTTTTTATCTTTTGTAGATTGTTTATTGCACCCTTTTACAACACTCACTGTTCCAAGCAATAACCTCAAATTTTATTTTGTTTTACTACAAATATTAGCTTCCAAGTTTACTTGCGCGTGAAATATGACTCCATCCCGCTTTTTATCTCTTGTGGATTGTTTATTGCACCCTTTAACAACACAATTTGGCATTTTACATTGAAAAAACTGAACTTTTTACCACAATTTTTGTACTTGCCGCGAAACTCGACTGACTGACAAGTCCACAGATTACAGATAGAATATCGAGTCATAGTTTTGTTGCATTAGTGTGCGTGACTGTATACGTACACGGCGAGTCACAGTTTTACCGGCCTCACTTTTTTGTTCACAGCGCTCCATCTAGACTATTTATTTGATCTGAGGCTAAGGCAAACCAAAACTTACTGATCCCACGGGGTAGGAGCGAGTAAGCAGTGTAGTGGCCGGCGAGTGCTAGAAACGAATTACGCGCCATTTTGTAGAATTCCTAGGCATTATGTGAAGTGGCAAATATTTCAATTTTTTGGCAATTTGTACAGCTATAAATTAAGTATAGGTAGGTAAAATTTGCCTGCGATATTATTATGTGGCAATGAGATTTTGTATTTCGACTTTGGTATTGTAACTTGTAAACCAGTTTGTAACGCTTAAAACCACTTTGCCAGGTTTTAAAGTTCAAAGATACCAAGATTTTTACATTTTATTTCTAATCAGGCAGTCACCTTTAGCTTTTATCTTCTTCGAGTAAGTATAACTATTCATATTTTGTAAAATCTAATTTGAAAAATCTGTATAATTTTTCAGGCAAAGGGTGCATGCTGGCGAAACATGTTCTTTTAAGCAGGTTGTTTCGCCCTTTTTATAAAAGAGTAATATTATTTTATGTGTGTGTTTGTTGAATGTGAGACATAGCTAACATTTATAATGTACTTAAATACATTTTGGACAATGTTATTTTCAAAGGAGTATAGGTTGGGGCTAATAATATCCCAAAGACTGAGCTGCAACCTCTATCGAACTATAATATATTGTGTTTTTTTAAAAGTTCATCGTTGTGTGCAATAACTCGGTCTGGACTGGGTGTAAGGGACAAATTGGCAAAAACTGAAAGGGTACGGCCAGTCAATAAAATTGTTTTTTTTTTACCAAGAAACATATCATCAGAAAAGTAAAAAAAATCGGTCTATCCTTACAAACTGTTAAAAAAATATTCACTTTTAGTTATTCACTTTCACACCCTAAAGCTGTTGCACGCTTCAGCATTAACACCCTCTATTGGGCGAAATGATATTAAGGGAAGTGGGCAGTAAACCCATGCGGGTTATAGGTAAGTCCAGTGGGTCGTTAATCAGTAAGCGATGTGACCGCTTGCCCGCCATCTGATTTGGAGCAGAACCGTTTATGACCGGTTAAGGTTTTAATGTACCGTGGAACTTTGGTACGAAAGGAAGTAGGTAGATTGTGTTTCATTATACTTTAACTTGGGCAAGTACCTTACCATAAAAAACTGGTCAAGTGCGAGTCGGACTCCTGCGCCGAGGGTTCCGATATACCTATAGTATTTTTGAAAGCAATAAAGTTCACTTTTAGGACCGCAAATCTAAATTTATTTGTAAAGGTTTTTCGCAGATGTCTTAAAATCTGTGCAAGTTAGAAAGATGGTTTTATTTTTGCTGTAATATTTACATATACTTCTATCAACTGTAATTGAGTAAGATTTTTTCTTTTCACAAACTTCGAAAATAAGGGGGGTATGGTATTTTTTTAACATTTGTTATCGTAACTTGAAAAATTTTAATATTTTTTAGAATGTAAAAACCTTTTACAGACAGACAGACAAAGTCGCACCATAAGAATTCCTTTTTTACCATTTTGGTATGACCTTAAAAATGATTAATATAAAAAATACATTGCTTTTTTTTTCAATCATATTACAAACTCTTCACTTGCACTTCCGGCAAAATTCTAACTTTTATTGCTAGGAATAAGCTACGTAGGATAGGATACCTACTATCAAGTACTATGCGTACAAAACCAAGCTTCTTGTGCTGTTTTTTACCAGTCGTTATATAGCGTGAAACGGAAAGGTATGATAATATTAAAGTGGGTGAGTCTGCCCATGAAAATGAACAACTTTTTCCAAGAAATAATAGGTCATAGAACAAAATACAATTTTGACCTCCCATTGAAACTGTTTCAGCTGATAGTGCATTTTGTATGGGAGATCGAATTTGGTTTTTCGTATTTCGACCTACCTTCGTTCAGAAAAGTTGTTCAGTTTCATGGGCAGATTCACACCCTTCAGTATTATTGCACCTTTTCGTTACAATTTGTAGAATTCTTGTAAAACTCTTATAAGCTAAACTATGGGACCAAAATTCAAAGTTATTCTACGAATTTTGAAAACGTGAAATAATTTTCTTAAAATAATCAGCTGCTCAGTTTCATTAATGCAGTGATTCGAGAATAAATTCTTTTAGCAAATTATTCACAGAAAATATGTCTCCGAAAAGCCTTAAAAAGGATAAATGAAAAATGTATGTTAAGTTATTTACAGCACGTAATTTAATTACTTAACGCACGTTTAATCAGTTATTTTACTATACACCGAACCATGTGAGGCGTTGAATCGGAAAATGAAAGCTTTATCAAGTTAATGTCAATATTTTAGGTCATTAGACGGTGGTTACACGCTCAGTTAGCCATCAGTCTGGTTAGACTGACACCAAACCAGACTGATCGGTACTGATGAGATGACAGACTGACGGATATAGGGCGTAAACACGTGGAAAGCAGTGAGCCTGCGCTGATCTACTAGCGCTTTTTATTTACGAACCGCGGTGCTAACTACGAGTATCAGCGCTGAAGGGTTTCGAAAACCGCTGGTTTGGCACACAGTGTAGAGATTCGGTACCAACTGCCTGCGCTAACTACCAGCACAGACCGGATCCGAAGAGCGCCGGTAGATTGGCGCAGGCTTCCTGCTTTCTACGTGTATACGCCCTATCACACTAATAGAGCAACAAATATTAATTGGCACTTGAAAATCAGATACAAGCTGGCGCTGTTGTTATATCATTTTCTTTGAAAATTTATGGCCAGTATTATACATAAAGCGTGAATTTTCATTGGTTTTGCTCCCAAAGCACAGCAAGCAAGCAACTTTTCGAAGATAAAAAACTTTGTATACCCCCCATATTAAAGTGGTCACTTTATCGACTCCATTTGTATGGGAAAGCGAAAATTTTTCTTGTATCTTACTTTTTAGGACAAGATTTTTCAGCAGTCGAGTTTTAATTTTTTAACAAATTTTTAGAAAGACAATTTAATAATCTAAAAATATTTTACGATACCAAAAAGTTATCTACAAAAAACGACATAAAAAGTTGTATCCACAAAATTACCGTACCTTCCACAAGGGATTATACTTTGTCATTTTTCGAAGAGGAAATTAAAATTTTCACACATGAGGCCAATCCTGGATTAGATGACGGCAATTTCCGGGAAAAATCGGGTCAGAATTAGATAACCATCCTAAGTAAATTTTAAAAGTTAAAGTTCTTTTGTAGAATAGTTAGAAAATAGGCGAAAAATCGGTCTAGCTAGGGCTCATGTCTAGAAAAATTCGTTTACTCAGTTTTTTGAGCATTTCTGAAAAATATATGTTTCGGGTACCCTAAAGCGCCATCTATTTATTTTTTTATTTTTTTTTTTTTTTTTTTGGTCGCCCAGGTACTTATTAATTATCAGCCTAAAGATGTCTAAAGCTGGACAAAAAAAATTTCACCACAAATCAATAACAATTTCATACGAAGTCATCTGATACCAAACTAGGCAAAGCCTGTACTATGGGTACTACAGACTGATGTAAATACATAAATAGATAAATGACACTCAGACACAGAACAAACACTCGTGTTCATCAATCAAATGTTGTCCCTGAGGGGGGACCGAACCTGCAGCCCACGGTGAAGAAGGCAGGGTCATTACCAACCACACCATCGGGCCAGTCAATTATTAAAGTTGATAAAACTTTGAATAAAAATTTCTAATTTTGTTACCAAATTACAAAAATATTACAAAAGTAATTTTTCCACTTATAATAATGCTTTTATCAGTTTACCTTCATTTTCAATAATTAGGCCATAAATATTTACTGTTTCGATTCCATTCGTTTAAATGGTTGTTAATTATAAGGATTCTTGAAACACAGTATTTTTTGTTCTCTCTTGTATCTAAAGTTAATTACCTAATTGCACGAGTACTTCGTGTAATTAAGTAGTCTGTCTTAAGTAAACAAGTTGAAACTAATCTGTACAAAGAACACTACCC
Organism: Athrips mouffetella; assembly: GCA_947532105.1. Classification (NCBI taxonomy): domain Eukaryota; kingdom Metazoa; phylum Arthropoda; class Insecta; order Lepidoptera; family Gelechiidae; genus Athrips; species Athrips mouffetella. Next base: position 33,207,115 of record OX383957.1, on the reverse strand, counting down.
TAACTAATGGTTTTTCAGTGCACTTTTTAGTTGTTTTTAGAAATTAAAATGTAGAGGAATTGCATTTAAGAAAACAATGCTATTCGTTCGTTTATTTTGTAAGGTAGTATTAAGGTATCTATTAATTCATTTTTGAGTCGTAGTTTCAGCTAGATATCTGAGATTATTTTTCCGTGTAAGATTATTACAAAGCCCGTTGGTGTGGTTGGTAGTGCGCCTACCTTCTATGCCGTGGGCCACGGGTTTGATCCCCGCCAGGGCAAACGTTTGTTCTGTGTCTGGCTGTTATTTTTTGAAGTTTCTGATACCTATAGTACAGGCTTTGCCTAGTTTGGAATCAAATGACCTTTTGTGAAATATTCTCCAATAATAATAATTATTATTATTAGGTGACTGGGGTATGGTGTGTGGAAGCAAGGGCCTTTGTGAGAGAGCTCGGGCGACGGCTCAGGCAAAGCGGAACTGATCCCCGCGCCGAATCGTACCTGGTGCAGCACATTTCACTGGCCATTCAGCGCGGCAACGCTGCCAGTCGTATGGGTACTTTTCCACCAGGTGCTATTCGGGGGGTCTTTCGTCTTTTTGACGAACCATAAGAGGATATTTGATATGAATTTTAAATTTTGTAATAGTAAAAATGACTATACATTACGAGTATTATTTAAAGGAAGAAGTTTTTTCGCAAGGTGTATTATACGGGATCATACCCTATCGAATCAACCCCCTGCTGGATAAAGGCCTCTTCTTTTTCACGCCACTCAACTCAATCTACACCCCGGACACCACATACAACGAGCGCCAATTTTAAATTGGAAGGTCTCGTAGTCCCGCATATTCAGTACAAAGGACCCTTAGGTGTACCGCGCAAGTCGCGTCGGCGGTTGCGCGCAAGGGTGCGGGGTGGATTGCGGGCGGGGGGCGGAAAGTGTCTGTTCTGTATGATAGAATTATTACTTTATTCTGTGCCCAATCTCTTGCTTCCCTCTATCAGGCTTTGTCTACTATTGCCACGGAGTCGTCAGGCCTTTGGGGTTGTGGTCTGCCTACTTTTTGAGCGTCTTGGTCGCTACTTTGTTAGAAAAAGTAAGGCCTGAACGAGTCCGTGAAATTGAACGACTTCGCTCAAGAAACATAGGTGGAAATTAGAAAAAGAATATACCATCCTATGCTTTGTTGGTTTCTTACATTAAATTGTAGTCAATATTTTTTCCCACATAAATTTCATGAGCAGATTAATTTCTTCAGGCTAATAACTTTTTCTAACAGTAGCTAAAGCTTACTTGCTTACTTCATTTTAAAAAGATTGAAGTAGGGGTTCCCAAACAATTTAAAATTTCATGTAGAAATAAAACTAAACAAAATTTTCAATTCGTATTTTATTAAAATTTTTGTCTGTATTTTTAGTTAAGTATTTATTATGAAGTCTTCTTACAGACCGTACCGATATTTTATCTATAAATACACTAATGTCGTAACAAAATTTGTGCATTGGGTTATGTAAACTTTTACAATATTCAACAAAATGAAACATTAATTAAATGTAATAATTTACTTATAGTAAAATATGTAAGGATGATTTCATCAACTAGAAATAAATTTAACCAAAACGAAATCCGTGGACGGATAATGACTTATATGGTTTTGCAAATTTTGTTTAAATCTCCCTAACATTTTTTTTATTTATGTCCACGAAAACAAAAAGTACGATAAAATACAGAAAACATCATTTATAAAAAAATATAACACTAAAAATAACGTGTACATCAAACATTACATTTAATCATCAGTCATGGTAAAAACTGGAAATAAATAAAGTTCCTAACTACGGAACCCTAGAATGTGTAGGATTTTTACAACCTGTTATACCGTCGTCTAAAATTTATTTACATTTATACAAAATACTCTTGGTCCGTCTATGTAAAAAAAATGCGTTTCAAATTAAGAACCTCTAGATTAATCATCACCGCTACCATGCTTTTCAAATGAGAATAGAACTGGCCACTTACTAACTTCACAGTGATTCCCAATGGTTGTGCAAAACTTTTTCGAAACAGAATGAAGTTTGTATGGCAGCTACTATGTAATAAGATAGCGGCCGCGAATCCATAGGCTCAGTCGTATTCTCGCATGAAGTGCATAGTATAGTAGAGCCTATTTTTAACCAATCACGGGTTGTCGTTTAAATAGCTGTTGAAAAATGCTTACCTGTCATTGGTTTATAACATTCAGGTCTACCAATCAATAAACTTTATGTGCGCAGAATCAGAAATTTTTGCATGAAAATACCTCAAAATAATGGTACCAGTTTATCTGTGTTATTTATTTGTTACAAACATCTTTCTAGTAATCAACGAACGGGCCATTTATTTATATCAACTAAAGTGGAACCAATTTGATTGTTCCACTATAAGTTTACGCGGAATAAAAGATTGGTGTTGTCATTTATCTTCATTTTCCTTATTTTCAAGGTTTTTACTTAGAGGAAATTTTTTTTGAAAAATTCTAATAGCTGTAAGTAATTCAATAATTTAAGAAATTTTTGATATTTTGTAATTAATTCTCTGAAAATTAAAAGCAAAAATCGTTGACATGTACAGCTAAAAATAAGAATTCAACACAATAATATAATTTTTATAAACCTGTCATTAAAAAACTAAAAGACGCATTAATTTTCAATCTCGCCAATTTAGTTTAAGTAATTTTAATTTTATACGTCTAATAGTTTCATCAAATTCATCTATTAGGATGGATATGCGACCGCTCTAAAGAACTATTTACAAATTCTTAAAATCAATCTGCTATTTACAATCATTATCATACACTGAAAATTACATAATTTATTATAGTCTGCTAGAATGAAAACTCTTAAACACTGCACTGTCTTTAAGATATGATTTCACTGTTTATAAATTATCACTTCACGGAAGTCTAAAGTACCTTCTTTATTCAAGTTGCACAGAAGTAAAGTCCTGTCTTCTATAATTACACTTAATTTACTCAAAAATCACGTAAATTTTAGCCAGTTGAGTTATTAAAACAGACAATTATCTTGAATATCTTCTGATGAAGATTTATCTTTGACAACCGTTTATAATAAAAATACATTACTACAATTATTAACTAAACAATTTTCTGACAGACTTACTTATCTGCTTATCTGCCTGATATTTTCACGTATCTTACGGTGTTTGTTCCAAAATGTTTGTCAAAATGTTTCCAAAATCTAGTGACTTTAGGGTAAAGTTTAAATGTAATTATGGTCTGTGACGCACTTGAGAAGGTCCGGCTCAAGTCACACGATCTCGTCGTGGTGTACCACGTCACTGCAACTACCGGCCCGTTGCAGTCAGGCCCTCTGACGTCACACTCTCAACTCCTCCATTGTCACGTTTGACTTCGCGTTCAGTTGCGTGTTCTTCTTCGTCAGCGTACTGGTATTTATCATCTGCATTTGATGCGTCGATAACAACGGCTGATTCTCTTGCAACTGTCCACTTGCTAGAGTATTAATATTACTCTTACCTATTTTAGGAGGTGGCGGGGCTCTTGGCAATGTAGCCATACTTGCAACGTTATTGCTAGGAAGATCCGCAAATTCAGGTGGAGGTAGTTGATGGTGAGAATGCGTATGGTGATGACTCAAAATCGTAGCAGGATCGTTTTTTAAACTAGTCTGATACGTCAAAGCACCTTCTAAGTCTCCACAAATATTATTTGGCATCTGTCCATTTTCGACTCTCTTCTTTAGATGCGAGCCGTTTGGTCCATCTGGACCGTTCATTCTAGTCTTATCTCTTTGATAGTATACTCCAGCAAATATTAATACATTAAGTATAAGTAAAGAACAACCTATCGCTATAGTTACACTAAGGGCAGTAGAGTAAGCGGCGAAACCATCCTCAGGTTGCGACGCTGTAGTCGGGTCCGATTTATGTACGTCAGTACCTACAGTACTTGGAGTTACAATATTTATACCAATACCATTGAAATTTAATGGTGAAGTAATGTTCAAGACGCTTAACACGGGAACTTTAGTAGCGAGACCAGTTTCAGTCAGGATTTCTGTGGTTTTCTTGATTGCTGGGACAATAGTTTTGAGAGTTGGCTGCAGTGGCACCTCATCATTGTCAAGTTGGTGGTGAGAAGGCGGGACATCCTCACCACCAGGTCGATGAAGATCCGGTACAAGGTTCAGCCAGAATGACAGCCTGTTGACAAAGTAATTAAATGAAGATCCTTTCAAATTCTTGTTTGGTTCAAGGTTACTATGAGTATAAGATTTTTAAATGAATGACTTACAAACCAAATACTCGTATTATATTGATAAAAAAACAAATGAAAATCAAGAGCACTCTTTTTAGCCGTCAGTAGCGTCGACATCAGGGATAATCTAGTCCTCAGAAATGTAAATAATAGATCTTTACCTATGAAATTGCCGAAATTTTCTTACAGATTAATGAGATCATTATTCCAATAATTCTAAAGCTATTTTTTTCATTTGTCTTATATTTGAAATTTGACTTCAAGCTTATCAATTTATGCATAAAATAAAGTTTTTATTTTTAGTTTGATATACAAAACAAAAGGTTCGAAAATTTTTCGTCTTAAATGTCGTCCGATTTCATCATAAGATTTGTTATACTTTTTTACAGATAATATTTTTCAAAAATTAAATTTAAGCTTCTGCTAGCTTAACGTCTTCCTAATCATACTTAAAAAATAAAAAAGTTGGATATTTAATTTAAAAAAAAAATGCACAAATGTTAGTAGTGAAAATTGAGTTCCTTTACCTAAAATTCGCTATACAAAACGGCAATTTAATAGGCAATAATTCCACTCTCTCTAACTCTTACTTACCTATGAGCTCTGTAGTGGTTTTTCAACTTGGACTTGATATCAATATTCAAGTATTTCTTATGTACTGCCTCGTACGCAGTCCATTCAATATTCTTCATCCTTACACGTTCCTGTCTCCCTGCTCGAATTGGATCGCTCTCTTGTGCTTCGTTGGGGTTCCTGTTGAACAAAATTCTATTGATGCCTTTCTATTGAATATGCTGTGCTACGCTACGCCTTTTTGTGTCCTACTCATGCTAATGCAGGCATCAAGGGAATAAAATTCTCCAGATGTCACAATTTATAAATGCACATTCTTGTGCCCGCTGTGATGACTTGCTTTCACACCAGATAGGTTGGCTGGAAGAGATCTCTTATACAGATAAGCTCATCTTTGTAAACATAGTTTAAATATCAACTTTTTGTAAATACGTGTGCAATAAAGAATATATATAATTAGAAATTTCTTTTTAAAATTTGAAAATCCATTATTTTCAAATAATTTATTTTTGTAATTGCTAATCAACTAATCATAATCGTTAAAATTATCTGTGCTAAGAAATACGCACAATATTACACTCAAAGCTATGGTACCTCGATCTAAAGATGTTTGAAGTTCAATTATAAACTTACCCAGTTTTAGCGAAATTCCCCCAGTACAACATGACGGACTCTGACAAGGCCACCTCCGCTTTGGTGTAGTTCCTTGGAAAGTGGGCCAGCCCTCCCACTAGCGGTGCGCCGAATATGTACGGAAGCTCTTCTCCGTGAATGCAGCCTTGCCGCTACGAACAAGAACAATTTGGTTAGATATTTCATCCCTAAACTTGTCATAAAGTTATTTGTCTTTGAAACACAGAAAATCGTGTCGTCAATGCAATGACACTAGTAAGTTGTGTAATATACTAGTTAATTTTTTTGGACCTGATATCCGTTTGCCCAGGTCAAAAGCAAAAACTTTTTTTCTAAGACTTTGCTAACAAAGCACGAAAATTTTTCAACTTCCCATACAAAATGTAAGCACTTTAGTATGGAGAGTCGAAAATTGTTTGTGCGTTGTCAGCAATGTCGTAAAACAAAAGTTGTTGCTACTGACCTCACTAATAAGTGGGCAAACGGATATCAGGTACAAAAACATATATATAGAAATCTGAGCAATTTTTATTTGAGAATCAATTACGAGTATCAGGACATCATGTTAGAATCCTTTTAGAAATTTGATTCACCGATCAAACGATTTCCTGTCACATTGTGCTTAACTTTTTACCGTACTGGTACTAAGCCTTGATGAATACGAGTAAGTTAAAATTAAAACCTGAAACTGATGCAAAGTTTATTATAGAAGAGAAATAGGCCATGCCCCAAATAATGCAGAGTTATGAAAGCAGCGTTCCGGAACGCTGCAAGAGCCAGTTTAATTTCGGGGTCGTGTTACACTCTAGAATGCGGATAGGAATTGCATTGTACCCCGTGGAAATGGGTATTACACCACCAAAGTAACATGTGACATGGTTTCAGGTGTACGTTAAGAGGATATGTCTGAAAATATTTAACGCTCAATGGGCGGAGTCTTCTCGCTCGACCCCCCCGCTCCCCGCACAAAATACACGCACTGAGCACCCGCCGCACGCGGCACGCTGGCCGCAACAAGCATAGAAATGCAAGGAGTTGCGTTATATAAAATCTTTTTAAATAGAAACATTTAGCTTATTGTTATAAATAGTTTATTTAGATGCCGAATAGTATGATTAAGGGTTTTATAATCACCTAAAGTCGAAATTATGCAGTAAAATAAATTTTGTATTTTTTTACGACTCATTTTACAGTTAAACTAAAAAAGTCTATAAAAACGAAACGAAAAATCTGAATTGATTACAGTCGATAGAAGTTTATGTAAAAAATTAAAGAAAAATAAAAAGACCTCTCGAAGTAACACTGTTTACTAAAAAAAACAATTTACGCTCTTATATTTAACTATACCTACTTTCAGTATAGGTAAGCAGACACTAGTACATATATGGTATTCTGTGACGCAGATGAACGAAGCTAACAAAAGCCGCGCGTTTTTAGGGTTCCGATACCAAAATGGTAAAAAAAAGGAACCCTTATGGTGCCGCTCTGTCTGTCTGTCTGTCCGTCTGTCTGTCACACCTCTATATCTCAGCAACCACTTATGCTAATCATATCAGCCGAAATACGTCCACTACTGGACATAGGCCTCCCCTAAAGAACTCCATGACGACCGGTCCTGCGCTGCTCGCATCCAGCGGCTTCCCGCGACCTTGACCAAATCGTCGGTCCACCTTGTAGGGGGCCTGCCAACGCTTCGTCTTCCGGTAAGTGGTCGCCACTCTAGAACCCTCACGCCCCATCGGCCATCGGTTCTTCTTGCGATGTGCCCTGCCCACTGCCACTTCAGTTTAGCGATTCTCAGGGCTATGTCCGTTACTTTAGTTCTTCTGCGGATCTCCTCATTTCTGATTTGATCGCGCAGAGAGACTCCGAGCATAGCCCTTTCCATAGTCCTTTGGGTGACTTTGACCTTTCTGATAAGGCCCATCGTGAGCGGCCACGTCTCGGTGCCATATGTCATCACTGGCAACACACACTGGTCAAAGACTTTCGTCTTGAGACACTGCGGTATTTTGGACGTGAAGATATTGCGGAGCTTCCCGAACGCTGCCCATCCGAGTCGGATTCGACGAGTAACCTCTTTCTCTAAGTTGGATTTACCCAGCTGGACTGTTTGTCCCAGGTATACGTACTCATCAACAACTTCGAGCGTAGAGTCTCCAACTTTGAGTGGAGTGGGTACAACAAGGGCGTTAGACATAATTTTCGTCTTATCCATGTTCATTTTAAGACCCACTTGTTGTAAAACTCTACTGTGGTTATTGATCATCGTGCCGAGATCTTCCAGGGTCTCAGCCATTACGACAATATCGTCGGCAAATCGAAGGTGGGTCATGTACTCGCCATTGATGTTGATGCCAAGTCCTTTCCAGTCCAGGAGTTTGAAGACGTCTTCCAATGCAGCGGTGAACAGTTTAGAAGATATGACGTCCCCCTGTCTCACTCCTCGCTGCAATTAGATAGGTTTCGAGTCCTGGTCCTGAAGACGAACTGACAGAGTGGCGTTTTTGTACAGATCCTTCAACACTTCAATGTACCGACAGTCGACTTGGCACCTCTGGAGAGATCGTAGCACGGCCCACGTCTAGATCGAATCGAAGGCCTTCTCATAGTCCACAAACGCCAGGCAAAGTGGCTGTTTATACTCTTCGGTCTTCTGTATAACTTGCCGTATCGTATGTATGTGGTCTATGGTACTGAAGCCTTTACGAAAACCGGCTTGTTCGGGAGGCTGGAAGTCGTCGAGCCTGCGCGCGAGACGGTTCGTAATGACTCTCGAGAACAGCTTATAGACATGGCTCAGAAGTGAGATGGGTCTGTAATTCTTCAGCAGGGTCTTATCACCCTTTTTGAAGAAGAGTACCACCACACTTCTGTGCCATGCCTGTGGCGTTTTCCCTTCGAGTATGACAGAATTAAACAGCTTCTGAAGAGCTTTAAGCACTGGCCTTCCGCCTGCTTTCAGAAGCTCAGCCGTAATTCCATCGTGCCCGGGTGCCTGTTGTTTCTAAGCTGTCTGAGAGCCATTCTAATCTCGTACAAGCTGACGTCTGTCCCAGTGTAACCTGCTTAATTCTTCTTCGAGTTCTGCAACCTTCTCGTCGGTCCGCAATGTGCGCGTGTTATAAGTTGCCAGGGCCAGAGGTCGTCGTTGTTGGTAGCTCGACATCTGCCGGGAATTCTTCGCACCCCCTGCCCCACCGTTACCATGGCCGCTACCGGAGCCAGGAATAGCGGGGCCGTCGGGGACTAGGGGCCGGAGACTATTATTGTGATTCATGTTGATTCTTAGGGGGTTTTACCATAGTCGCCACGCTTGGCAGACGGGTTGGCGCCCACAGTAAGATGAAATAATACACAGAAGGACGCTGCTGCCCATCCTCTGGATTTCATTTCATAGTCGCCTCTTACGACACCCACGGGAAGAGATGCGTCGGTACTATTCTTTTTAGGCCGGCACCGCACAGCTTACCACTTATGCTATCGACCTGAAATTTGGAATAGTTTTAGAATATAGTTGCCCAACTTTATTGGACATGAAAAAATTTTGAAAAAGTATGATTATTAAAGGGGGCCAAAATGGGGGGGCCCAAATTTCAAATTATCGCTACTAGGTTGAGTGGGGTATCATATGAAAGGGCTTTACTTGTACATTTTAAAATATATTTTTCTATTTTTTTAAGTTACTTAGTTTTCAAGTTATGATGAAAAATGTCAAAATAAATACCACTTCCCCCCCTTATCTCTGAAGTTTGAGTAAGGAAAAGTCTGAATTAATTACAGTTGACAGAAGTTCATGTAAACTTTACAGCAAAAATAAAACGATCTTTCTAAGTTGCACAGTTTTTTAGAAATCTGCAAAAAACCTTTACAAACAAATTTAGTTTTGCGGTCCTGAAAATGGACTTTATCGCTTCCAAAAATACTATAGGTATATCGGAACCCTCGGCGCGCGAGTCCAACTCGCACTTGACTGGTTTTTTCGTATGTTCCGAAATTCCATTCCGTCCGCCAGGTCTGTCAGTAATAGCGACTCCATTACTCTGTTCGATCAATGGATACGTACTTTTGTAGAATTCTAGTTTTTGCTGGAAAAATGCTGGAAGTACCATAGTCACCTCGCTTGTTAGCGTTTTACGACTGGCACCATGGACCGCGGTTGTAGGTGACCGCAGTAAGTAAGATGTAAGATACAAAAGAGGATGCTGCTGCCCATACTCCAGTTTATAACCCTTAGTCGCCTCTTACGACACCCACGGGTATGTATAGGTTGGTATTATTCTTTGCCGGCACTACACGGGACAGGTAATATTATTAGTAGTATTAGCAAGTAGTATGTACAATAAAATATGTAATCAGGTTGGTATTTACTTTGATCACAAATAAAAATTCTCATCTAGGGCTACAATGACAATCTCTCAAAAATAATTATAAAATATATTTTTTGATGAAATAGTTTTTATTGCGCGTGAAAGGTTGGATTTGGGAACAACGAATACAGGTCTGTCGTCGACAGAAGGTCACGGGCAACTGATCGGTGAAAGAAAGGAATAAAATAATTACTTCCGCAACGTATTAGACTGCGACAGATGTAGTGCGCGTGCACCAAAACTAAATGACGTAAGCGCCCGATATAAAATATCGACTTTTTGTAAAAACTAAGAAATAAAATAAAATTTTAGCTTTAGTCAACCCTAGCAACTACGAATACCTTTCTTTATACTTAATTTCAATACTTAAAACACCTCAGATTACACAAAAAGAGAAAGAAACGAAAATTGAAGAGGCAACTTTGGATTTTAATTTTGTGTAGTCGATTTTCAGTAATCATGTTTTGGTCTTAGTGATGCCCTCACATGAATGGTCAAGAAACACATACCTGAAAATCACGGCAAGAAACTGAGTAAATAAAAAGATATTTGTCTCTAAAATACCCAAAAAAAATGTACATATCGTCTAGTCTTGGCAACGAAGCGGATCGTTGTATGAAGACCCCCGCATTAAATCCTCAGTCGATGAAACTTTTCTAGGATATTACACTACATGAGACAAACGTTCTTTAAAAAAAAAAACAAAAAAAAATCGTTACTTTAAATTTTTCCATACAAAAAATACAAAAAACGTATTAAAAAAAATTTTTTTTTTTCGATATTATGAATTAACATTTAATTCATGATTCTTTATCATCCTGTCGAATAAAATCTGCCAGAGGAATTTATGTTGGGGTCAACTGCTTCGTTGCCTACACTAAAGGGGAAAAACTTAGTGCGTATCTTGATGTATGTTTTGAATTACAAAATTCTTATGCTACATATTTCTAAAAGAAGGCTATCGCTTCGCGCAATGTTTTTGATTGGTTTATTAAAGATTGCGCTGGTTAACTTAAAAGCGATTGCTAAGATTTATAAGTACTTTAATAAAATGTTTTAACACGACACTTCACAAATCAGAGGAATTCAATGAAATGCCAAAATAAATATATGTCGTAATTTGGAGTTTGCTTTCAACTTTCCCTAAAATAAGCAGCAATACACTAGTTAATGCAAATATAGACATCATTTGCACGTTAAAAACGTTCACATAAGCGTGCCTTGCAACGTGGCTGTTACGACCAACGGTAACCCCGAAATTCACAAAAAAAGAGAGAAAAGTATTTTTTGCTGTATGTTATTTTACAAATATTGAAAAACGAAACGACCACATCATTAAATATTGTTTTGTCTTACAAAACTGTCATTTATTTTTGATAAAAATGTAGCAGTAAAATGGTTACAAATGGGAAAAAATTTACAAAATAATGGTCATGTAAGATTTTTGTTCTGCAGTTATGCTAATTAAATTAAAATTCTATCTCGAACACATCACTTCTGACATTTTGTTTATAGCAAGGTTTTTTTTCTACTAAGAAAAATGACATATTTATTGTAAAAGTAGTTACGAAGTTATTCAGTCTAGAGGTCATTCAGGGAGGATAAGCCTTAAGTCTAAGTTCAAACATACGTATTAAAAGAAGCCTGCGAGCATTGGGCTGGCCGACTACTTCCATTGGCGTTGAATATATTTTGATGATATTTATAAAATATTCTGCATGCAGTTTCCATCAATTGGATAAAGAAGTCAATTTAAATGCAAATAGCTACTATGTGTAAAATATTATAAGTATAGTAAAAAACTTGTTTAATAAAAATACATCAAATCTCATATTTATGAAAATAATGAAATTGAAGCTCAAAAAATATAAGCAACATCTAGTAGAAGATAGTACGATTATATTTCTCGAAAAATAAATAAACTTTGTGTACCGTACCTATACTGAATACTCTTTAATAGATACACACAGTTTCTGAAAGAATTGGCACATCAAATATTTATGTAGACTTGCTGAAGGTATACAATTTTGAGCTATTTACCAGCTATCTATACCATCAGGTGAGATAGGAGTCAAATACCTACCTATTTTAAATAAAAAATATATTTTGAATTTTCATTGGTTTTGCTCCCGCAGCATAAAAATAAGCAACAATCGCAAAGAAAATAGTCATCATCATCATCATATCGTGTGGGTTGCAAGGTCGATGACCGACCTCACAAACCCTGGTGTCAGAGTTGTTGAGCCGCCAAAGGCCTCTGACATGGCTCATTAACGACTACATCCGTAGATAGTAGTCGGGACCAACGGCTTTACGTGCCTTCCGAAGCACGGAATCATCTAACTTTTCGGGCAATCAGGTGATTCATCCTGCAATGCCCTAACCAAACTGGGGAGGTCGCACAAAGAGATTTTTGTTTTGACAGTGTCCCCACTGGGAATCGAACCCAGAACCTCCGGATCGAGAGCCGAACCCTCTAACCACTAGACCACGGAGGCTGTTAATAGTTATTTGTTATGCAAGGCAGCAAAAGCGTTATTTGGCGTGAGTGCCTTGTATTGAAACCTGAGCAAGCGAAGGATTCTAGAATTGAACCACGAGCTTTTCTTCAAAAGAAGAATCCTGAGCGTAGCGAAGGTTTCAAGGCACGAAACGCAAAATAACTTTGCTGCCGTGCGAAACACAAACTTTTCCACCTCACTAAAGCGAGGAAGCAGCCAGTACCGCAGCGTGGAGGTCTGCCATACTGCATCACGTTCGAATTTCAAAAACCTTTTGCCCGCTAGCGGCCAAAAATCGCTTTTGGCCGCAGAAAAACCTTTTGCCCGCTAGGGGCCAAAAATCGCTTTTGGCCGCAGAATTTAACCGACAAAACAAATGTTTCCGAGCTTTGGAGGTGAAAACAAAATTTTCCTCGATGAAATTTTTGCGAGTCTCCATACTAATGGGGTGTAACTGACCAATTTGTATGTGAAGTCAAATTCTTTTTTGCTTCGGTAAACGTTAAATATTAAAATGCATAGGTGATAGAACAATATAGCGAAAAATTCACAAAATAATTAAAAGTCTAGAGCAAGAGTCAGCCTGGATTTTATTGATTCTACTTTAGAGTCAACAATAGCTATTTGCTCTGGCCGATATCTGTTTTCTGCGAACTTGTAAAGTTAAAGTTGAACCTAATTAAGAGATCAAAATTTCATAAAACCTAAAACAAAGCGCAACTAAAATGTCACGCATGATCAGCCATAATTAAACTCCCTAGTTATGCAATATTCTGATGATTACCATATACGCGTTTAATTGACACAATTTCCGCACCCATACGGTTTTCAAGCCCATCAACTAACTTCATTTCATGCTAAGTAATTATAAAGCAACTATTGTAAATGAAACTATGCTGGCGCTCGTTATTGAGGTGATGAGAGGTCTTCTTAAGCCAGTGGGTTTGTAGTTGGAAAGCTTGGCCTGTTATTAATACAGCGAACTCTAAAGTTGCCACGGTTGGATGGGTAGTGCAAGAGACTGCCGGTCAAAATTTAATTCAGTCCTCAAATAAGGCATCTATTTTTTGAGATAGGATCGATAATAACTAGACTTTATTGAGGCAACGTACATTTTAGTTTTTCTTTGAAAATATATAGTTACCCTAGCCTTATTACATTTCTACTAACCTAACCTAACCTTGAAGATTTGAAGTTATTTTTGAAACAGTAGCATATTATTTGTTTTAAATTTTAAACCTCTTCTCTTTATATGAGGGGCTTCAATTTAAATGTCTTTATTAAAAATTTACTTTTTTTTTGCAATGGAGGCTTAAAATAAAATTTTTCGACTTAGAAATTCACAAATTACTGTTTACGAAACCAAGTAATTTTATTAACGTCCGGTCCTACAGAGATACGAGTATATACCTACTACCTATAATATCCTAATATGAATGAGTAAATAAATTTTGACCCTATTTTTTATTTGTTTCAGATTTTCCATTTTCGCTTCACCTCAGGCCTACAAAGTATGGTATTGAAAAGTTCTTTTTTAAACTTTTTATCATTCGGCTTTCACCCTATAACTTGATAGAAAAGGTTATGTACAGACGTCGCTTTGCCTAAGATGTAGAAGCTAACAAGATAGCAAGCCAATATCGTGGTCAGGGTAGAGCGCGACCAACAAGAAAATCGAAATCAGACGAGCTAGCCCTGAATATTGCATTTTACACTTAAGTTATGGATTGGATCCCTAAGCGAACCTGATAGGATCAAGTCGGATGAAATCTCCTGTTATTGGATTAATAATAAAACAGAGGGCTAAGTGGTTTCCATTAGTTATAAGGGCTATTGCTCGGGAACAGTATGTTTAACTACAAATACATTTCGAAGTTCCAAAATTGTTAAAATAACTAGGTGACCTAAATCTAAATTAACATCTGCACTGCAGGATATACATATCGCTTCTCTTCTTAAGATAAGGTAGATTTGAAATCCAAAGTTCTTTGTGTAATTTTAATAAAGGGTGTTAAGGCTCTTCTTCACGTTGGTGGTAGGGTATTCGTGCAGCCCTCTTCACATTCGATGAGTTCAGTCATGAACCATCGCCCGTTCGAGGTGGACGTATAGGTGTCGGCGGCAGCAGCGATATTTTCGTTAACCGCTGACAATAATTTATTAAATAATCATGAACAAAAGTCGTAAAAAAAACCGGCCAAGTGCGAGTCGGACTCGCGCACCAAGGGTTCCGTACCATCACATAATCATAATTGTATTATTTGGAATTTCAGTAAGTTAATATGCTAGATTTTTTGATTCCGGCAAGCGCTTGACCAAATTTTATTATTTGTTGTTATTTTATAGCTTATGCACTATAAACATACCAATTTTCAAGTTTGTAAATGTTGCTGTTTTTAAAATAGAACTAAAACAAAAATCGCCATCGCCAGCCATCCACCTTGACCCCTCTCTTATATGAATGTTCTTGAAACGGGAGCTCACCACAATTGGTTACCATTAGTTGTGAGAAAAGTTGTAATATTTAATGATTTCAGACTTTTCCCTTTATTTGTACTGTTAGACCTAGTTTCTTGCCAAATTTCATAATTTTAGGTCAACGGGAAGTATCCTATAGGTTTTGCTTTTTTGCATAAATGCATGGAGATGAAGACATAAAATGCCATATCTTTTGATTGCGTCGTTGTAAAAAATTAAAATTTTCAGATCTTGTGTGGTTTATGAACCCTAATATATGGTATTAATTTCAACCTGATATCTCTACCTGTTCGTGAGATAAAGGGTCTTGACAGACAGACAGACGGACAACAAAGTGATCCTATAAGGGTTCCGTTTTTTCTTTTGAGGTACGGAACCCTAAAGATGGATGGAGGATGAAGAGTTGGTTTCAGTAGTAGTTTTAAAATTACTGTGCCAAAAGTCCAACTCGGGCTTGACCGATTTTTATCTGTTTGTTGTCATGTACGACTATTTGTTATTAATTAATACAACAAACAAATGGGCTTAATATTTTAGTATTGTATTTTTGTTCATTGATTTTATGCCATCCATACGTCTACTCCAATCCAACAGCGACGTATGATGACCGCCCAACGTGTGAAAGCGTAGGACAACGAATTCTACCGACACCACGACGAATACGCCTGAATAACGCTGGTGTTAAGGTTAACCTTACATCTATCTTATAATGAACCAGCGGCCCGCCCCGGCTTCGCACGGGTACTAATCTACGGGTAGAGGTGGTGCCTTTTATTGCGATATATGACGTAGCCTTCAAGTTGTTACACAATTTTTAAAACATTCTAAAATATTTCGTTGTACCTCAGGACGTCAACCACAAAAGAATATTTTGGAGGTGGTAGGGCTTTTGTGCGAAGTCCGTCTGGGGAAGTACCACCCTCTTGCTTTTTCTGCCGTGAAACAGCAGTGTTTGCACTGCTGTGTTTCGGTTTGAAGGGCAAGGGAGCCAGGGAATTTACTGGCACATGAGACATACCATCTTAGTTCTCAGGGTGGGTAACGCGCTTTGCTGTCTTATTTAGTGTCAAATTATTTCACTAATAAGACAGTGGGTGTCATGGGCAGTGGTGAACACTTACCATCAGGTGGCCCACCTGCTCGTTTAGCCACATGTGACAAAAAAAAACGACCAGTCGCAACGACGTCTGCCCCTATTCTATCTAATCTGGGGTGTGCCCGCCGTGTGTGCCCCGTCTTCTTATTGGCTCGCTGATATTAACTTCGGAAACACTCTGCGCATCTAGTGTTGTGAAGCTCAATCTAGGACTTTGATTAAAGTGATTTTAATAATGTGATAACTTCCAAGATATTCATTTAAATAACATGGTGTAAAGGAAAATTTTGATCTATGTTCATTGCTTATTATCACTAACTTTTTAAATTAGATAAGGATCCATACCTTGCGGGCAAAAATACGTTCAAAAATACCTTATTTTGTAAATGTACTTTTTTGCTATAAAAAGTAGGTTACTGTGGGATATCCTTAAAAGATACACAAATACTATCTATCGCGGACTTTTCTTTAGAGCTCTTAGAGAGCAACAATTCTTTCATACATAACTTCCATATAAATGAAATCATTTACGCAGCGCACGACCAGAAAGCTCTCAAGAGGCACGTTTTTTACCGACTCGATCGACAAACATCGTCACAGTTCAGTTGATTTTCAATCAATATTTATAAATTATAGCCTCAACCTTTCCTAATGAATTAATCTATCTATTAGTGAAAATCGGATCAAAATCAATATAGTAGTTCCTGAGTTTAGCGATCACAGACAGACATGGTGGATGGATGGATGACGACAGACAAACGTTTAGGGGGACTTCCTTTTATAATATGTGGTGATGATAGTGATGTTTAACACTTAAGACAATAATAAAACATGGCACACGACATTCAGTTAGGGTAGCTACACACATGTTCAATTTGGCATGTTTGTTTCGGTCTTTTCTTAGAACTTGAGTTGTCTGTTGTATGAAAAAAGCCGAACCGAACATGCCGAATCTAACATGTGTGTAGCTACCCTTACGAAACTTTAGTGGTATACGACATGCGACAGGAAATTTGAAAGAGGTCAATTTAAGTTGTGTTATAATCGAAAGATTCTGTACTATTGCATACCATAGTTAAATAATGACATCTTCGTTATATCGTTAACTTACATTAAGGAAGCCCGACATTTTTTTAGGGTTCCGTACCTCAAAATAAAAAAACGGAACCCTTATAGGATCACTTTGTTGTCCGTCTGTCTGTCTGTCAAGACTCTTTTTCTCATGAACGAGAAGAGGTATCAGGTTGAAATTGATAACCAATATTAAGGTCTATAAACCACACAAGATCAGAAAATTTCAATATTGTACAACGACGCAATCAAAAGATATGGCTTTTTATGTACTCATCTCCATACATTTATGCAAAAAAGCAAAACCTACAGGGAACTTCCCGTTGACCTAAAATTATGAAATTTGGAAAGAAGCTAGGTCTCACAGTACAAATAAAGGAAAAAGTCTAAAATCATTAAATATTTTGAGTTTTTAAAATCAAAGAGCAAAAGCTTTTAGTGTATTATATGGTAGATAGATATGGAACCCTTAGGGCGCGAGTCCGACTCGCACTTGGCCGGTTTTTTTTAATTGTCAATGGGCTTACTCTTGACCTCAATCTAGTCCTGAGGGTAGAGAAGAAGTCGACGATGGGACGTGCTTGCCCAGAAGAAGCCCATTCACTCGCAACTTGCATAGATTCGAGTTATATGAACTCGGAAACACAGACGCAGGCAGAGAACTGAGACTAAATCAGGGTTATTTTTGAAGGTTTAAACACTTTATGTTGATTTTCCCTATTTAAAATTTACAATACATAGGAGTACAAACGAAGCTTAATATTTTAAAGAATCTTAAAAAACATTGACCTTACCAACGACACCCAAGAAAACGGAAATGAAATTTAAAATTTTCTTAGTAAATCCTGAAACCAAAATTAGGTTAGTCAGTTCTCCCGCTGACTTCAAAGTTGGACGAGTTATTTCAGAAACTAAAGCGGAAAAGCTTGTTCTAATTAGTGTATTAATTTTTACTTGAGAAGCTAGACAGGGGAAAATAACAAAACAAGCCAATTTATAACTTTTACGGTGACGTAGTTGCTTAGTTATACTGTTGTTTATTAGATACATCCTATACTGTTATTAATAATACATATTTTTTTTGTAGTAGCATGTAGTAGTCAAATAATTGGTCAGAATTTCAAATTGTCGTTACTAGGTCGAAAGGGTTATCATATGAAAGGGCTTTACTTGTACATTCCAAAATAGATTTTTGCATTTTTTACGACTCTTTGTTTTCAAGTTATAATGAAAAACGTCAAAAAAATACCATTCCCCCCTTATCTCTGAAGTTCGCTAAAAGAAAAATCAGAATTAAGGAACAAGGAAAAATAAAACCATACCAGACCTCTAAGTAGCGTAGCACAGTTTTTTAGAAATCTGCAAAAAACCTTTAGTAATAAATACAGTTTTGCAGTCCCAAAAATGGACTTGATTGCTTCTAAAATACTATAGAACCCTCGGCGCGCGAATCCGACTCGCACTTGAATGGTTTTTAGGGTTCCGATAGCAAAATGGTAAAAAAAGGAACCCTTATGGTGCGACTTTGTCTGTCTGTCTGTCACACCTCTTATCAACTTGAAATTTTGAATGGTTTTAGAATATAGTTGCCCAACTTAATTGCACATGTAAGAATTTTGAAAAAAATATGATTATTAATGTAAAGGGGGCCAAAATAGGGAGGGCCAAATTTTAAATTGTCACTACTAGGTCGAGTGGGGTATTATATGAAAGGGCTTTACTTGTATATTTTAAAATATATTTTTGTATTTTTTTACGTTTCTTAGCTTTCAAGTTATGATGAAAAATGTCAAAAAAATACCATTGCCCCCCTTATCTCTGAAGTTTGTGTAAGGAAAAATCTGAATTAATTACAATTCACAGAACTTTACAGCAAATATAAAACGATCTCTCTTAATTGCACAGTTTTTCAGAAATCTGCAAAATACCTTTACAAAAAAATTTAGTTTTGCGGTCCTGAAAGTGGACTTTAATGCTTCCAAAAATACTACAGGTATATCGGAACCCTCGGCGCTTTCGTTTGCCTTTTAATTGTTTAGTCCAACTCTTTTTTTTCAATTTCAATTCTTTAAATTCAATATCGAATCTATCTACACCTCTAGCTGTCAAAGATATTTTTATATGCCTTTTAATTATTAAGTCTAATTCTTTGAATTCAATATCGAATCTATCTACACCTCTATCTGTCAAAGATATTTTTATATGCCTTTTAATTGTTCAGTCCAATTCTTTAAATCCAATATCGAATCTATCTACACCTCTAGCTGTCAAAGATATTTTTATATGCCTTTTAATTGTTTAGTCCAATTCTTTAAATTCAAAATCAAATCTATCTACATTTTATTTATCAAAGACATTTCATATGCCTTTTAATTGTTTCGTACAATTCTTAAAATTCAGTATCAAATCATGCCTTTTAATTGTTAAGTCCAATTCTTTAAATTCAATACCGAATCTATCTACACCTCTATCTGTCAAAGATATTTTTATATGCCTTTTAATTGTTTAGTCCAATTCTTTAAATTCAATATCGAATCTATCTACAGCTCTATCAGTCAAAGATATTTTTATGTCTTTTAATTGTTTAGTACAATTCTTTAAATTCAATATAGAATCTATCTACACCACTATCTGTCAAAGATATTTTTAATGCCTTTTAATTGTTTAGTCCAATTCTTTAAATTCAATATCGAATCTATCTACACCTCTAGCTGTCAAATATATTTTTATATGCCTTTTAATTGTTTGGTCCAATTCTTTAAATTCAATATCGAATCTACCTACACCTCTATCTGTCAAAGATATTTTTATATGTTTTTTAATTGTTTAGTACAATTTCTTAAATTCAATTTCGAATCTATCTACATTTTATCTATCAAATAAATTTTATATGCCATTCAATTGTTTCGTACAATTCTTTAAATTCAGTATCAAATCTATCTACATCTCTTAACTCAAAGATATTTTATATGCCTTTTAATTGTTTAGTCCAATTCTTTAAATTCAGTATCAAATCTATCTACATCTGTATCTATCAAAGGTATTTTATATGCCTCTTAATTAATTAGTCCAATGCTTTAAATTCAGCATCAAATCTATCTAAATCTCTATCTATCAAAGACATTTTTACTATAAAAAATTTCACATAAAAAATGGTTCCTGTATCTTTAAAGATACAAAAAATATAGTATATCCCGTATATTCAATTTTATATCGTTTTACGTAATCTCATTCAATCGTATCTTGAAAAGAATCATGATTTATTCCGTAAAAGCAAGAATCTATAGAAATGTCAGATCAATAGATATTCAATTCACGAGGAATATTTAACCTGTACCGTTACCGTTTCGATCTCGGTGCGATATTAAAAACCTGATCCTGCTACCGCGACTCAACGCTTTGAAAAGAATTTTATTAAAATTGCGAATAAGCTAAGTTCTACTAAGAAAATATTCGCTGTTGATGATTTTCTACATAATACAAGTTGGCGCAAACCACACGTGCAAACAGTGATGTCCAAATAAAAAGAGAAATTTGTATTCTTTGTACCACAGCCGCACGTTGAGCAGGTTTCAGGCGTTGTTTGTATTGTAGCTCTAGTTGAGCTTATACTGATTTTGTTTCCACTTACTTGTTGTCGTGCGTACCCATCATGGGTTTCCCAAAATACACTATGTTTGTTCTGCGAAAACCTAAATTCTTTGCGGCTGGTATCATGGCCTGCAGTTATTGGTGACCGCAGTATGAAAGATGGTACGACGCTGCTGGTGTGAATTCTCCAGTTCATAATCTCATAGTCGCTTTTTACGACACCCACGGGTAGAGATGGGTGGATACTATTTTTGCCGGAACTATACGGGACACAACCTGTGCGCTAACCCAATAACGTATTAGCCGACCGTTACAAATAATTGTAACGGTCGGCAGCGGGCGCATGCAGATGTACCCCATACCCCGCCTTCGTCCCCGCGCTCCCCTAGTGACCAACTACTGATATGCCGTCAACACTGTCAATTGTCATGCGACTAATTTTAGCGGTCGGCTAGTACACACGGCCGCACATCAGTAGAAACACGTGTGGACCTTATGGCGTGGTAATAGAGTTGAAAAAGTTTCTACCGACAGGCGGTTGACCGTACTTACCCATAATACCCACGTTTTTAGATATTCTGCAGAAAAATCTGCTTAGTCACTTTTTAATTCTTGCAAAAATTTCAATGTGACATAGACCGAAAATCTGACTGAATAACTTTCTCAAAAAAAAAGTTAGACGCGAGAAAAAAAATCGGTCGCACAAACAAATGCCACTGTTACGGTGCAAGTTTTGCATGGGGCTGACAAAATAAAAAGTCGTTTATCGATTCATGTAATTTTTTTAGTTTTGTGTTCCGTATAAAATAGATGAATTTTGCAAGGATTCCTAAGATAACCCAGTAACTATGTTAATTAAAAACCTAGCAACGAGAAAATTAACATGAAAGTCCTATTTGGAGTCCATTTACATACTATCTTTCAAAAGCCTCATATTCTAAAGTTTCATACAAACTCAACCAATCTAGCCAACGCATGTCTTTGAAAATGTTCCTAGCGAAACTGTATGAATGCAGAGCCACTAGCCATGAGTTGTAATTATCTTTGGAAAGACTCCCCAGACAGACATGCCACTCAGACCCTCGCGAAATGAAACACATTCATAATGAAACATTTAATATTAACGTAGATTACATTTAACTTCTCCTTCTAATAACATTAAGGAAGAATTATTTTAATACTGCATATATGCCGAATTGGGTTTGGCTCTTGTTATTAAGAGGTTTGTAATAATAATATCCTATAATGAATAAAGAACATTTTGATTTTCTATAGGCTATTTCAGATTTCTGCTTGGAAATTATAACGAAAACTTTCAAACTGAATTTGCACAGTTTGGTCAGAATATAAATAAATATTGAGGGACATTTCACACAAGGTCATCTGATCCCAAACTAGGCAAACGACATCGGCATATATTACATCTGAGTCGTATTAGACTCGCTATTTTTTATTGTATAACGCGTGTGTTATAACGTTATTATTCTGAATTTAAAAAAAGAATCTGGAAAGCTAAAAAATTATTATTGGAATAAACATAGTATCTTAATATAGCCAAGTAACACAATTTTTAAGAAGTAGGCAAAGTTTTACACGTTTAGGTAACAAAGAAATATACGCTTTGGTAGCGCCATATTTTGGTACCTTTTACCTCCCAAGCAACTCGTTAAAGCAAAACACTCCCCTTAGCACAGTTTACCCGAAATTTAGTACACAATCACGATCAAATTCACATTTTCGAGTCACAATTAAACTTTAGCACTAATATGAAGTCGGAATGGCTACATTCAAAACTATCGCACCACAAGTTGTTTTAATAACGTTCGTTACTTTTAACAGTGGAATAACTAGCGTTAATTTTAGATATTTGTTCGATTTGTTGGCTAGGATTTCTTGAGTAGAAAATACGTAAAATATAAACAAAAAATAAATAAATTGGCAGTTGTAATGCACTGTGTTAGTTTATTTGTGAAATATTTTCAAATGACTCATACTGAAAGCTAAATACAGCTACTTTCATTTAATGACTTTTGGAAATTAACAAACATAAAAGTTTAATAAACATTAAAGTCAAATTATTAATAATTTTGTATGGAGAACTAATTTTATTTTTCGAAAGAGAGCGAGGAAAAGTCCTTAGAGGTTTTTACACGAATCAAAATATAATCCCTGTATGAGTTCGTTTTAAGAAATAATAATAGTAAATTAAAATAACAAAATTAATAGCTTTACAGTACATAAAATACATATAGAATATTAAATATTGCTATTTGCGGAAAAATAGAAATACCGTCCTGTAGAATTATTAATAAATTATGCATTTACATAGCGTTCAGTAGCGTTAAATATATTAAAAATAATTTAAATCTAAAATATGCTTAAAAAAACTTTTTAGTACGACCATAGATTTCTGTCTTGCAACTCTTTTTGTATGTTTAATTTAACTTCACGCACAGACAGCAAGTGCACATAGCAGATTCTGTTTATTTTAGGTTGAATGAACGGTTTCCTATAAAGCCAAAAAATCTAGCAATTTAGTTTTGATTGATGGCAGATCCAGTAAAAAAACCGGCCAAGTGCGAGACGGACTCGCGCACTGAGGGTTCTGTACCACCACATAAACATAATTGTATTAGCTGAAATTTCAGTAAGTTATGTGCTAGATTTTTTGAGTCCGACACGCGCTTGACAAAATTTTATTATTGGTTGTTATTTTATAGCTTATGCACTATAAACATACCAATTTTCACGTTTGTAAGTGTTCCCGTTTTTAAATAGAACTAAAACAAAAATCACCTCAGCGACCATCCAACACCCTCTTATATGAATATTCTTGAAACGGGAGCTCACCACAATTGGTTACCATTAGTTGTGAGAAAAGTTGTAATATTTAATGATTTCAGACTTTTCCCATTATTTGTACTGTGATACCTAGCTTCTTGCCAAATTTCATAATTTTAGGTCTACGGGAAGTACCCTGTAGGTTTTGCATTTTTGAATAAATGTATGGCGATGAGGACATAAAATGCCATATCTTTTGATTGCGTCGTTGTAAAAAATTGAAATTTTCAGATCTTGTGTGGTTCATGGATCCTAATATGTGGTATTAATTTCAACCTGATAACCTTACCCGTTCGTGAGATAAAGGGTCTTGACAGACAGACAGACAGACAGACAGACGGACAACAAAGTGATCTTATAAAGGTTACGTTTTTTTCTTTTGAGGTACGGAACCCTAAAAACATTAAAACTAAAATGTAAGTTATTCAATAAAGTTTACAGGTAAGTACATGCTTGTTGAAGATGCAAGTTAATTTATAAATTCTACCTACAGGCACTCTAACTTTGCAAAACGAGCCCCTGATGTGTAGTTCAAAAGAGGTCGAATATGGAGGAAGCTTGTAATACTTCACAAAGCATAAAGTATACCTTTAGAGCACAGTGCAGTATAAGGCAATGCGTATTTTGAAAACATTAAACACGTATCACTTACGAGTACAGACAACGTACAGTATTATACACTTAACCTACGTAATCTTAGCACTTGTTACAGTTGGTTCTGTAAAAAAAAATTAGTGATTAAATGAACTTACCAGTAAGTGAAGTTTGATCATAATTATACGAATGCTTCGTCCGAAGATATTAGCATAAACACACGTAGTTGCGGCCAGCAATTCGCCATCTTCGCACTTTATTTCAGATACCTACCCTTGTTTTTGTTTACATTTTTCAAAAAGAAGGTAGATATCCCTCGACGTCACTCTAGCTGTAACATGATTCATTTAGTTTAGAGATTTTCAGCCATACATAAAAATATTTTGCAACTCTTTGGGTTGAATTGAAATGGGTGGGAGGGATGCTAATATCTTCGGACGAAGCATTCGTATAATTATGATCAAACTTCACTTACTGGTAAGTTCATTTAATCACTAATTATACTTCATGCTTCGTCCTCGATATTAGCATAAACACACGTAGACTTTTAGAGCTTATTGTTGTGAAATATTTTTATTACAAGTAGTAAAGTAATCTTCTCTAACTTCAGAGTAGAAACAAAAAAGTAAATTTTGAACTAAAAAATATTTTTGAAAACAGAAAATAATAAATCTAATTGATCCCTCTGTAATATTAAAATTATTAATAATTGTTCTAGCAAAACATTCCTCATCAACCATATTACTATTTAAAGTTCTATTATAGACGAATGTTGAGGAAGAACCGCTCCAACCAGCAGCGGTTCATCGAATTGAGTCAAGGTTGATACCAATTCTGTACGCAGCAGACGTGGCAGCGTGCCGTGTGCTGTGTACCGTGAACATGCTCACATCGATTCCACTTTTGCGTAGTGGACCAGATCCAATGACTCAAAGTTTGTGAACCGACTGCCTTATGTGGTTTTTAACGGCAATAAATAAGTTTACTTTTATGTCTTTTCGCAAATGTTTAGTCATTTCTAGGTAAGCTTGGAAGGTTTTTCCCGGGCAAATTTCTGTAGTTTCTAGAACGGAATAGAACCTAAGTTCTAATCAGGCTAACGTAAGGTTTTAATAGTATTTGCGATTTTTATGTAAATTTTAGTACCTACTAAATATTTTTATATAATTTATATCAGTTTTTGATAGTGTTTGCTCTCTAGCGGTTATTGAAGCAAGCAATGTGACTAGTTTATGAGAAATTTCTTCATTTGGAAATAAACTACTCAGATAATTAAGTACAATCGTTGTATCCCATGTCATTCGGTACTTAGGTAACGGAGGACATAAGCGAAATATGCCCTTGAAACACCTTTAAATTCGATCATCTTCACCTAGATTGGGGCACAAGTATTAATGCATAAGCCGACCTACATGTACCGACTCAATAAGCTAATGATATTGGGCTCCGACTTCATATAATTTTGTTTAAAAGAAAAAAATATTTGGTGTGGATATAGCAAAGGTATTCCAGTCGTATTGTTGGTAAAACGAGAAAAATTTTTTTTTTTTTTTTAAGTATACATCATATTGTTTATATGAGTTGCCTGTGAGAGAAGCCAACATTACGCCAATCGCAGATGGAGGGATGCTTCTCTTTAGCCACGCTTCCCAGAGCAGACTCCGGCCGCCTGGGAAAGCTTGTTGTATTTTTATCGACTGATGTAATAATGAGACAAAATCAAGCTTTCACCCGCCTTAAAGATAATTGGAGCGGACAACAAAAGGCTACACGAAATAATGGGTACCATTGCTGAGTGGGCCACACAGGTACTACTAATATTCCTTCTGCCTGGTCGGATACAATTTTACGTAAAGTTTTAAAAATAACTGAAAACGGCGGGAAGGCATAAAAAAAACATGTCTGACCACGATATAGTAAAGGCATTTATAGCAAACGCGACCATGCCTATGCCATGCGTCGTATTAAGAGCTTTTAAAATTTACGCGGCTAGAAAATAAATCTTTATCCGGTGTGCTTAACTTTTGCACGATTTGTGTGTATGCATCTTCTGACTACTCCCATTCTATGTCGGGGTACACGCGCCGTGATTCCGCGTCCGCCGTTTTGTTGTCCGCCGACCGAATGTACGACGCGAACACATGTAAGTTGCGACATTCACACCACTGCCAAAGTTGACGAGTAATATCTGTTAGGTGTGGGAATTGGATTCCATGTATGAGATAGCAGTCGTGTTATCTATAGTAGAATCTGACAATCAGTTAAATTTTTAGCAAACCTTACTCAAGGTCAATCCACTGTCCGCTGCCTCTTTGGTGCCCGCACGCTATGCCCCACCCCTAAGTTGAGGTTTACTCACAGAATGCAAAATCACATCATTCCACCAGTTCAAGTCTGGTAATACAGATTCAGGCAAGATCACGGATGTTTCGTAATTATGAAACTGTTTTTTCAAATTTAAGTACCTGTTTAATACGTTCAACATGTTTCTTGTTTTACATTTTTTTTTTATTTTTATTTATTTATTTAAAGAATCTTCTATATTTTCCTTTACACGAACCTTATCTTTTTTTTTTTAATCTGTTAGTTCGCCCTATACATTTTTCGATTCAATGATGTTACTAAGAAACGTACAACTTGTTTTGGGTACTGGGCAGCTTTTTTATAATAAAGCCAGAACCTATGAGTAATTTGTTGGTAACGTTAAACAAGCACAAGTTATAATCACGTCCGATTAATAAGAAATTGTCCTAGTGTACAGTGGACAGAAGGCCAGCAGATCGAAGTAACCTTACGACCGGTTTCATCACTTTAGTGAATATGTTAGGCGCAGTACTGAGACCAAACGGTAAAACGTTAAATTCTCATATATTTTTCTTTATATTCAAACCTAAGAAACTTTCTTGATTCTTAATGAATTTCGATAAAATGCAAGCATCTTGGAGATCGATCTTAATCATAAAACAGTCTTGCGTGATTAATTTTAAAGCGGTACGAAGATCTTCCAGTTTAAAATGTAATGTATCAATAAGTTTGTTCAACTCTTTTAGATTTAAAATGAATCTTATTTTACCATTTCGTTATAGTATTAGGAAAATGTTTGACAGGAACTGGTCATCACAAGGCGAACACTGACATTGCGCTGGAAGATATAAGATTGTTTATAGCTTCATAATATTGAGCTCTTCGGAACATGAATACTTCTGTAATTGTGGCTTTCAGATCTGAATAACCGGGCAAGAAAAGCGTATTTTATAACCATCAACATTAGATAAAATAACAAAGTCATTTGTGATTAAAAAATATCATGATCTGCTAGCGTCATTTACCAGTTTTATCGGCGGCTGCTGCATGGCGGTACTCGATGATGCGACGGCCGACCCTTGGTTGTCGCAGGCTCCTTCGACCTCTGAGCTTGCAAGTCAGAAACGGACTCTTCCAGTTCAGATTCTTGTTGGATGGCCCCACTGTCAGGTTTTTGTTTGCAGGGTTTGCCTTTGAAGCTGGAGCGGCTTTCAGCTCAGCACCAGACTTAGTAATAGCTTTTGCAAACTTTATTGTTGCAGCAAAATTCTCGCCAAATAAGAATTTATCCACTTTAGTGTCTTATAGTTGGTCCGTCATGTCCCTCTTTAAAGTGGATAGCACGAAATTACGTCACGTGATTGAATCGGCGTGTTGGCAGTCACAGAACAATCGACACGTGTCTATGAGGAGCTTTATTAACTCTGCATATATCTCCGAAGTCTCGAGAAGGCGCGTTAACGCCTGACTGAGGGCTGCAATTGCAGATGCTGGTATTGTTTAAGTTCAATTATCTTATCTCGTTGTACAACTACTTCTAAGAAGAAGCTTTTATTTCCGCGTTCAACGCTGGAGCATTGATTAAATTTCTCACTTTCTCACTAGACACTAAATATTATTTTCACACTTCCTTTGCCAAGCCGCTAGTCGCGCAGTATTCTAATCTGACTGCCTCATACTTTTGTATTTCACTGCCAAAGTTAGTAATCTGGGTAAGGTAATCACCGAGAATTTCTTATATGGTATAATTCAGCTCTAGAGCGACTTCTGGATATGCATGCAGCCGACGCAGCGGCGGCGTCAGCAATAGATTCTGGACGAGACTCAACTTGTTTTTCTTTATGGGACTAGGTCTGTTTTTCTGTCCCCGGCGGTATCGATAAATCGATCACTTAATCACAAAGACACTTCATGTCATGTAGTTAAGAAACAGTTCCATTGTACTGTTCGCAAAACTAAAGTGGGTAGTGACAACTCCAAAGAGAAACACGCAAACCCGTGTACATCTAGGTAGAAATGATTGCTTATAGTGGTAAGAGACAGCCCAAAGTACTGCTCGCAATACCGAACAATCGCAAAACTAAAGTGGGTAGTGACAACTCCAAAGAGAAGCACGCAAACCCGTGTACATCTAGGTAGAAATGATTGCTTATAGTGGTAAGAGACAGCCCATAGTACTGCCCGCAAACCAGCAGTCGGTAAGAGACAGCCCAAAGTACTGCTCGCAATACCGAACAATCGTCAAATAGACAAATAAATAACACTAACCTTCTGGTTCCGATGGCGGCGGTTCATAAGTTGATCCTCCGAGAATCACTTGAACTCACGCTGAATGAACGTGAACGCGAGTACGAATGCGTCCTTGACCGCCTCCTCTAACGTTTTCGTTTCTTAGAACGAGCATCACGAACTTTCCTTTCCTACTTCCGTAATTTCTTTTGTAAATAATGAAACTCATCGTCTTCATCCCGCAAACTCTTCCTTTTTGACATTTTATATCAAATTTATCACTTAAATAAACTATTTTTATTAACACCGTGCGATATGGCGAAGCACTAAAACGCGAATGAATCATGTTACAGCTAGAGTGACGTCGAGGGATATCTACCTTCTTTTTGAAAAATGTAAACAAAAACAAGGGTAGGTATCTGAAATAAAGTGCGAAGATGGCGAATTGCTGGCCGCAACTACGTGTGTTTATGCTAATATCGAGGACGAAGCATGAAGTATAATTAATGTTATGCATGTACAGCCAAGAGCACATCAAGCTTGACACATTGGACTTTGTACCGTTCTTATTTCAATAGACGTACGGGCTAGAGTCGCACTGTGTATGTCAAGCTTGACCTGTCGCTGACTGTACATTATAAAGCACTTATAGGCGTTCCACATGCTCTTAAAACTATCTACACACACACAACGACACTACATAAAACAAGCGCCAATTTGATATTAGAAGCGCACGTAAGCCTGCATATTCAGTACAACTGACCCGCAGGAGCACCACGCGAATAGCGCGGGCGGGTGCGCGCAGGGTTGCTGGGATGGGTTGCAAGGGGGGCGGAGAGTGTCCGTACTATAATCTGTGGTAATGCGGCACTTGCCGAATACGAGAGTATGACTGAGACTACTTACTCTATTGTATTATCTTGACGCTTAGGTTCGTTGAAGTTAAATAAAATACCAAAATTGGTGGTGTAAATGAGAGCTCTTTATTGGCTCATGGTTGGCTCTATTTTAAAAAGTACCTGGGCGACCGAGCTTGCTCTGTATGATTAAAATATCATCGGGTGAGCAAGCTATGCTACTCAACAACAGATGGCGCTGTAAGCTTTTTGAACGCACTGAAACGCGCTAAGAAATATTTCTAAAGACGGTGAAAACGAATTTTCCCAGACGTGAGACCTAGCTATTTTTTGCCCCCAAAAACCCCTGTATACAAAATTTTATCGAAATCGTTTGAGCCGTTTTCGAGAAACCGATTACAAATATATATTAGGTCTTTACCTATGAAATTGCCGTTTTGTATGGCGAATTTTAGGTAAACTCAATTTTCAGTACTAACATTTTTGCATTTTTCTTAGGAATTATAAATCCAATTTTTTTCATTTTTTAAAGCATTATTGGGAAGACATTAAGCTAACAGAAGCTTAAATTTAATTTTCGAATAATATTATCTGTAAAAAAATATAACAAATCTAATGATGAAATCGGACGACCTTTAAGACGAACAACTTTCGAACCTTTAATTTTATATATCAAACTAAAAATAAAAACTTTATTTTATGCGTAAATTGATAACCTTGAAGTCAACTTTCAAATATAAGACAAATGAAAAAAATTGCATTAGAATTATAGGAATTATGATCTCATTAATATGTAAGAAAATTTCGGCAATTTCATAGGTAAAGACCTATTATATATATATATATATATATATATATATATATATATATATATATATACAAAAATTGCTCATTTAATAGTAGGATAAATCGATCTTAAAAACTATTACACTTATTGCTACGTCAACCTTTCCATACATGTTCGACCTACTTTAACTTTTGCAAGTTTCTGTTTAATGTCGCGGTACAACTAAAAGTACAAAGTACATGTGGCAGTAAAACTCAACATATTACACCATAGTACGTATATTATAATTTATAATAGTTATCAACATTGTCATAGCCATATTCAATTTCTATCTAATCTAGGGTATCTGTCGACGTTTTTTGCACAAAACGACTGCCATAATATGGCCTCCACAACCAAGGGAGCAACACAGCTAAAATACTAGATTAGGCTTAAGCTACAATCACACCTAGCAGAATTCAAAGACTAATTCGGCATACATTGCTGGGAGGCTTGGTTATGTTAAATGCAATAACCTCACTTCAACGAGCAATGAATGCCGATTTAGTCTTTGAATTCAGCTAGGTGTGATCGTGGCTTTAGGCTCCAGATAAGCGGTTAACCTGGCTGTCGAATTTTATGCTGCTTGATACTTTTGCTAGTCGGATGTCAATAGCTCTCGCCGTGTCTCGCCAAATGTTTTATTAAAACACTCGGTGCGAATGTGAAGCTTTCTTAATGTTTGTGTAGTTTTTGGTTTTTACTAAGCAAGCACAAGTAAACTCTTTTCACGTGCAAAATCTTATACACAAAAAGTTCTTATTCTTTAACAAATCGTCTTCGATATTCAAACTCAATAAAGATCTATTCATCTACAAACTAGATGCTTCTATTAACACGTCACAGCTAGTTTAGTGGATCGATTGTGTCATGATCGTCTGGCCCCTGACGTGAATAGGGGTTAAGATAGAGCCCTTGTCTGCGTACATTGACGCCTGCCTTGTCTAGGTTCAGTCTAGTTATCTAGGACTTGGATGAAGGAATGCGCTGTAGTGTATGATGGGGAATTATTGGAGACAAAGCTTGCTTCAATTTAGTGGATGAATGTACATGACGTAGATTTACATGTTATGTGTTAGACATGAAATATTTGCAAATGACGCAACTGTTTCCAATTTTTCGGTTATTTTTTTTGTTATCTAACTGCGGCAAAGTCAAAACTAAAGTATTTTTAACTTTAATGTAAAATCCATAGACGTAAAATTTTACCATCAATAAATATCCCTTGTTGATTCATAATTATCATGATTTGATTAAATTGGTATAACTTGATCAGTGTGAGATATAGTAATAAGACCGATTTTTTGTTTCATAATGATCATCATAATTGTTTTCTCAAGTATTCTAGTTTTGTAACCTTTTGTAATTTAAGATTTAATAAATACTTGTTTCAATGGTCTACTCGTAGATAATACTGCTGATTTCAATAGTCAACTTTGTAAATGTCCGTTCCATACCTGTGTGTGGTTTCTTTATTAATTCGGATAGCCAAAAACGTTCAGATATGAGTTTCCTTTCAGCTTTCTACCTCAAGGGTCAATAGAGCATACAATACAGCCAATTTCAATAGTCTTTCCTTTGTATGTCAATTTCTGACGGAGGGGGAGCCATTAACGTACATATTATTATTTGAGCTTACTTTCGTCTCATAGTTTGATAATCCATTTCGTATTTATGTGCATTCCTTACCTGTGGGTAGTCTCCATATTTAGTCTGGTAGTCAAAGACGTAGAGGTATGAGTTCCTTCGTAATGCAGAATGCGTGTCAGCGGTCAGGACCATCGGAGCTACAACTTGTGCATCGCTCAGAGCTTCGAGTGTTTCGTCCCTGTTAAAGGAAAGATGTTTGTAGGCATATTAATCTTTCACGTTTTACATTTTGAGCCTAAAATTAAATAAGATTTGCCGAGTAGTACTATTATCTCCTCTTTCAATAAGTAAAGTCTTTCATTTAATTTTATGTGGACTCATTCAAATATATAAATTACACTAAACGATTTCAAGTTGAGTATGTTTTATAGATTACATTAAAAGCCTTTTCGTGGAAGCTCATTATTTTGAAATAATTATTGCATAATAATTGACTTCACCAACCAATATCTCAAATTTTCGGAAACCTTTACAAACAAGAACAACAAGGTAGGAAACAATGTACGTGGGATTTAGTTTATTTTATTGAAGAGGAAGTAATTAAACCCATATCCTTTTCCCTCCCCCGTCCCTCTTTCCCCTTCCCTCACCTACATCATTAAGCAGAACATGCTACCGGCCGTTAAAATTGAATACGTTTTCGGACGTTCGACTTTCAACGGCTTTCCATTTGGAAACTTTCGAAGTTCGAAAATTCGAACGGACATTCCAATAATTTTCATTAGGTGTAATTTTATAATGCTGTTCCAATAAAGATGGTTTGTTGGTATTGAAATAATTGTTATTTATATTTTGATTGAATATTGTTAATTTATAATTTAGTCCAGGGATACCTTACATGTAAAAAGAACATACACAGGTAAAATGTAATACTGTTATAAGTATTAGTTAATGTCATCAATAGAACATTTACTATCTTTTTTTTAGAAAATCACAAGTACAAAAAACAACATATCATCAACATATACAACCACATACCTTATATTAATAGGATGTTGCACAGGCCTCTCCCAATCCGTGTATTCATTAATAATAGTAGCCAATATCTCAGACAAGTGGTAGCTGTAGGTATTTCTGACAAATGACTTGAGGATCTTGGATCTTCTGTCGGCTTCGATGCCGTATTGGACGTCATCGCCACTGAATGCGAAGTACGCCTCCGCTTTTGTTACTCCGAGCATCAGGTCATATCTGACGAAGAATACAATGAATTAGAAACAATTTATTTAACAACGTAGGTATTGCTGGTCAATAGTTGTACCGACAAGGGCACGTGTGGCTCCATCCTGCTTCTCTTTCGCTGTCTTGGCTGTCATTTTAATCAAGTTGCATTATACCGACTGTAATATTTATTAGAATCCGTTTGTAAAGAAAGGTATCACCTATTTAGCTCGCTAGCTTACTACTTAAATCAAGTTGAGCTCTAATACTTGGTGCTTATCTTTACCTAATTAACTTGATTCGTCAACAATCAAACGTAGAACAATAAGTAATGACAATCAATAATGCATCAGAATTTGACAAATTCATGTGAATGTATTAGCCGTTGTTTTTGATGGAATGGTTTTCTCGTCCAATAAATCATTAACAATGGTGATTCGATGACTGCCATCAACATTTATTAATGTTGCTTCTGCAATAAATCAAGCACAAGCTGCACATTTGGTTTGCAAATGTAATTAGTTCATTGCCAAGAATGGACTTATATTTTGTCAGTCTTTTTAAACTATTGATGGGCTTGGTATTTAGGACTGCGATAAGGTTGACGGTAATGCAAGTTCACTCAAAAGAAGCCTAGTCACTCGGCATTAATAGATTCGGGTTATATGAAGTTACAATAAAAATATAAAATAGTGTAGGTACGTTTACGGTAGGTACCTCAAGTTCAGTTTTCTATATTGAAAAAATATTTAAACTAGTTCTTTTATAGGCTATTAAAAAAAAGTTCTAATGGGAATATATAGAAGTTAAAAACTTTTGTTTCAGGTAACCAAACACAGTAACTTTGTTTTTATTTGTATTCAGAAGCTCAATGGATTGTACGAAAAAAATCCTTAAATATATATTAAAAAACCGGCCAAGTGCGAGTCGGACTCGCGCACTGAGGGTTCCGTACCACCACATAAACATAATTGTATTAGTTAAAATTTCAGTAAGTTAATGTGCTAGATTTTTTGAGTCCGACACGCGCTTGACGAAATTTTATTATTTGTTGTTATTTTATAGCTTATGCACTATAAACATACCAATTTTCAAGTTTGTAAGTGTTCCCGTTTTTAAATAGAACTAAAACAAAAATCGCCTCAGCGACCATCCAACTTGACCCCTCTCTTTTATGAATGTTCTTGAAACGGGAGCTCACCACAATTGGTTACCATTAGTTGTGAGAAAAGTTGTAATATTTAATGATTTCAGACTTTTCCCATTATTTGTACTGTGATACCTAGCTTCTTGCTAAATTTCATAATTTTAGGTCAACGGGAAGTACCCTGTAGGTTTTGCATTTTTGAATAAATGTATGGAGATGAGGACATAAAATGCCATATCTTTTGATTGCGTCATTGTAAAAAATTTAATTTTCAGATCTTGTGTGGTTCATGGATCCTAATATATGGTATTAATTTCAATCTGATACCTTTACCCGTTCGTAAGATAAAGGGTCTTGACAGACAGACAGACAGACGGACAACAAAGTGATCCTATAAGGGTTCCATTTTTTTTTTGAGGTACGGAACCCTAAAAAGAAAGAAGAAGCAGCAGAGATTGATAAAAATTAACTAAAATAAAAAAAATACAATAAATTTAAAATATTCTTCGTATAAAATTTAACCTAGAGATTGAGAAGCTACAACTGCACGCGAAGTTTTGCTGCCGTCCCTATAATATAAAGTATAAATAAGACAATATAGAACTGTGTGTGCCAAAGCGTAGAACTTGTTGAACTGAGTGTGCCGCTTGTGTAGTATAGTCAACTTACTTTGTGAGCTGTGCTACGGAGCTCTTCCTCATGAGAACATTATTGATGATATTGATGGCGTTTTGTCCTTTTCCATTCGGTAACCTTGCGACGGTTTGGCCGCCCCACTCATAGCCGTTTTCAGGGTTGATTAGTAAGTCGCCGGTATCTGTGGAAGAACAGGTGGATTAGAAAGAATGAAAAGAAAGAAAGAAATAATATTTATTTAGCATTCAAAAGAAAAACAAAAAAATAAGTGTAAACACATTAAAAAACCGGCCAAGTGCGAGTCGGACTCGCGCACTGAGGGTTCCGTACTACCACATAAACATAATTTTAAATTTAAATTTGCACTACCAAATGTAAGGTCTACTTCACATAACATAGTATTGAATAATGAACCATTAGATTTTGTAAATAGTACAGTTTTCTTAGGGTTAATACTAGACTCTAAACTTCAATAGGGCCCTCATATAACGGCTCTTTCTGGTCGATTGAGCACGGCTGCATATGCTGTCAGAAAAATCAGACAACTTACTGATGTAGCTACCGCAAGGCTGGTTTACTTTAGCTACTTCCATAGCATTATGTCTTATGGCTTACTGCTTTGGGGCCGAGCAGCTGATATACATTCAATATTCGTTCAAAAATTCATTCAAATTCATTTACAAAAGAGAGCTATAAGAGCAATTTATTGCCTGAAGACTCGTGATTCCCTGAGAGAACTGTTCAAGGAAATCAACATAATGACAGTGCCATGCCAGTATATCTATGAAAATATTATGTATGCTAGAAAGAACATTCATCAATTACCTAAAATTTGTGACAGGCATAATTTTAATACTAGAAATAAGCACAAAATTGATCAACCATATACTAGATTAACTAAAGTCAATACATCTTTCGTTGGTCTGTGTGTACGATACTACAACAAAATACCTGACAATATAGTGCAATTACCTGAGAGAAAGTTTAAAGAATGTGTAAAGCAAACGTTATGTAAAAAAGCTTACTATAGATTAGATGACTATATGAATGACAAAGAGGTATGGTGCTCTGATATTCCAGCGAAACACAAGAAACACATTGTAAAAAGCCGACTCTTAAAGTAGGCCGTGCTGCAGTGGTTTCTTGCCGTTTCTTTTACGCTGCCACAGCACGATCCGAAACGGCGTAGACTCGCTCTATTTGAATTGTATTCTGCATGACATTCAATAAGTATTCTGTAAAGAATCTACATTGAATAAAATGATCTGAATCTGAATCTGAATCTAATTGTATTCGTTGAAATTTCAGTAAGTTAATGCGCTAGATTTTTTGAGTCCGACACGCGCTTGACCAAATTTTATTATTTGTTGTTATTTTATAGCTTATGCACTATAAACATACCAATTTTCAAGTTTGTAAGTGTTCCCGTTTTTAAATAGAACTAAAACAAAAATCGCCTCAGCGACCATCCAACTTGACCCCTCTCTTATATGAATGTTCTTGAAACGGGAGCTCACCACAATTGGTTACCACTAGTTGTGAGAAAAGTTGTAATATTTAATGATTTCAGACTTTTCCCATTATTTGTACTGTGAGACCTAGCTTCTTACCAAATTTCATAATTTTAGGTCAACGGGAAGTACCCTGTAGGTTTTGCATTTTTGAATTAATGTATGGAGATGAGGACTTAAAATGCCATATCTTTTGATTGCGTCGTTGTAAAAAATTGAAATTTTCAGATCTTGTGTGGTTCATGGATCCTAATATGTGGTATTAATTTCAACCTGATACCTTCACCCGTTCATGAGATAAAGGGTCTTGACAGACAGACAGACAGACAGACGGACAACAAAGTGATCCTATAAGGGTTCCGTTTTTTTCTTTTGAGGTACGGAACCCTAAAAACAGCTAAATAGGCCTCCAGCTCAGCACATGCCAAAGCCAAAGGCTAAGGCGCTGATTTTCAGCTGGAACCATTTTTAGAGTTCAGATGATCAAAAACGTATGGATGGCTACATTAAAGTTTGTTAACACAAAACAAAATTATACTTAATTATAAAATAAAAAACAAAAGGCAATTACATAAAAACTAGAACTAATCAAATGTGTAATTTGCAAAGTACTGTGTTAGTAAGGAATTTGGAATTTGTTGTTGTGTGTCAGTAAATAAAAATTTAAAACGCTAAAAAAAGAGGATGTGTGAAAAGAGGGATTACGGAAACGCAAAATATATACTTAGGTGGAAATTGTATGTATACAAAACTAGTTGGGTGAAGAGTTAATCAGAGGATGGCAGAACCGCCGATTTGTAAATTTAGAACATATTGTTTAAATTTATTACTGAACGAACAAACTGATTTTAAATTTTTGAAATGTAAAATGTAAAAAATATTTATTCGGCTTGTTATAAACGGTTGTCATAATAGCGGCTTAAAGATGTCCATTACTGACACAGACCTTCCAAGATATCCACAACACGACCACCTATCCCACACTGTACGCGCCTAGTGGCTTCAAGCAACTTTGACCATATTTATTTATTTATTTATTTCATTTATTTTATTTTTTTATTTTTATATTGTCGGTCCACTACTAAGGAGCCTGCCTACGTTGGTTACTGGTCGATATTCACGAACAAACCAGGTTCTAGAACCAAGAATCTTATTAACTAACTGGAGAGTAAAATAGAGTTAGGTAATTATATAAAAAGCATGATGTCATTTAATTTATGAAACAATGCGCCGAGTACTAAATGTGATGAAGTTGTTAAGAACAAACAACCCACCTGCGTATAGCATTGTAACATCTCGTAGAGCAGCCTTTGAACAATAATAGTTCTAATATTTAGTTAGGAGCTTTTGGTTGTTCAAAGTAATGATAATCTACATAATCTATTATTTGTAGTAATTTGGTTTGTAAACACTACTGTTTATATCTTGTTGTGATTAGATTGGAGATCCTTTGCACTAATTGATTTGTCAATATGTTGTCATTAATGATTATTGCATATAGCAGCAAATCAAATTCAATGATATCCTCGTTTGCCCCAAACACATTCAGTTTAACTGCAACATTGGTAGAGTTATGGACGGTAAAAAAATCTGTGAAAGCTTTCAAATGAAAGACAGAGTGTTAACAATTTGTTACCGGTTATGATTTTCTTTTGAATTTAATATACCCACAAATAAAAGCTGGCTCAAACACACAAAAAATAAGATTCGTCGCATTGTGCCAAGACTTTCACGAGTACTCATCTTTATAGCCTATCAATTCAGGGCTCCGTGTTGTGTGTCTCAGTTACGTTTTATGAATACATGCTTTATTACCTCTTTTGTCTGCAAAATAACCGCAAAACACCGCAGTTTATGATCCTCCCCTCGCTCGCAAACGCTCTCATATAAACGCGAATACACGTAGTTTCATAACTGCTCCGATTTAAAGAAATGCGTGCAGATAAACCAAATTGATGCATCAGCCTTAGGTGACGCAAAGTTAGTAAAGGCATTCCAGATCTAGAGGGGGAATATTTAAAAATTCTTGCCTTCGAAAATTTCCAACTCTTATTTT
Organism: Athrips mouffetella; assembly: GCA_947532105.1. Taxonomy (NCBI): domain Eukaryota; kingdom Metazoa; phylum Arthropoda; class Insecta; order Lepidoptera; family Gelechiidae; genus Athrips; species Athrips mouffetella. The sequence continues at coordinate 33,168,727 of OX383957.1, read as the reverse complement.
GGATTAAACACCCTTGTTTTTTTAATTTCCCCGGATACTTTAAGAAGTGGTTCTGTGCATTAAACTGAACAACATCTTCCAAAGAACACAGGACAAAATAAAAAAAAAATAACTTTTTCGACTTCCCATACAAAATGTGTATTAGGCCGGTATTTCACTGGGACACCACGGTGGGGCGACTGGTAGCGCGACTGGTTGCGCCACTGGTGTCCGTAACTAGACACCAGTAAAGATAGTAAAGAGATACCCTGCCGCCACAGTATTAAGGGCTATATTTCACTGGGAGTGGTAGCGCGACCAGCATCCGAACTGGTTGCGCCGCCAGACACCAGGTGAGTAACTCTCTATAGAGCTGTATACATTTTGTTCGTAGCGGCGACTGGTTGCGCTGCCATGGTGTCCTAGTGAAATACCGGCCTTAAGGTATTAAGGTCTATACGTTTTACGAGTAACATTCCTAAAGTATATTCTTGAATCTGTCCATTAAACTTAACATATTTTGGAAGAATATGAGTGATATATAAAAACAGGTGTTTTGACCTCCTATCCATATAATTGGTTCATGATTATATGTGTTTGTACTAGGTACTAACTAATCTGTTCTGTGTCTGGGTTATTTATGTATGTATATCAGTCTCTGATACCCATAGTACAGGCTTTGCCTAGTTTGGGATCAGATGACCTTGTGTGAAATGTCCCCCAATATTTACACACATAACATCACGCCTTGTTCCCGTCGGGGTAGGCAGAGACCACAGTTCTCCACCTGCTAAGATCCAATATTTATTTATTTATATTTATCTAATTAGGGAAACTTGTTCAGTCTCATGAATAGTTTTACAAGGTCTTCTGATCTGTTATACAGCATGATAATAATTAAATATCTAGCTACACTCGAGTATCGTACTCAGGACGTGAAAATCAACAATTTTACCAAAGAAACGTAGGCCGAAATATGAGCAACATTTTGGCCGTTCCATACAAATGCCAGTGTTAAGGGCGGAAGGTTTTTTTTTTTTATTGAAAATGGGCTTACTCTTGACCTCGATCTAGTCTTGAAGACAGAGATGAGGTCGACGATGGAACGAGCTTAGCCAGAAGAAGCCTATTCACTCGCGACTTGAATAGATTCGGGTTATATGAACTCGGGAACACAGACGCAGACAGAGAATTCCACTCTTTAGCCGTGCGCATTATAAAAGATGTTTCAAAGATGGTTTGTATGAGGATACCAACTTTTTTACGACCTATGTTTCTTAGGAAAAGTTTTTCAGTTCCATGTGCTGTGCTGAGTCCCTTTCTATAGTAGAGCTAGATGCTTTATTATCACGATAAAATATGTAAGGACTAAAATTGTCTATATGTCAAAGGGATAAGAAACACCAAGAGAAAAATACTTGTTGTTGCGCGAACCGAGCTGGTTCTTCGTCGACACGGCAAGATGAGAAAAGTTCCCGGGGACAATTTAATAACGCGGCTACGACGCGCTCGGGTTGACAACCGGAAAGAATGCTGCCAAAGTGGAAACAACAACGAACCTTCGAAGCGGGAACAACTTGGGTGCTACCATATTACGCCGCCTTATACCAATGTTAGGGTTGATAGTTTTTGCGGGTCATCTCTGTTGTTATGAACTAAATTAGACATTTTATGAGTCTTGCTGCGTTGGGGCGAAAAAAATATTCTTGTGCAAACGGAAAACATTAGTGCTAGTTTCATAAATGAAGTGACACTGAATTTGGTTAACAAGCACAATCAAATTAAGGATATTAAATCTCTACCCGGTAACAAACAAAAAAAATGGCCAAGTGCGAGTCGGACTCGCGCCCTAAGGGTTCCGTGCCTATCTACCATATGATATACTGAAAGCTTTTGCTCTTAGAGCAACGCGTCAAACCGCGCATTTGCGCGCGAAAATCGTGTTACTCTATGCTTTTGCTCTTTGATTTTAAAAACTCCGCGACCATTCAATTTGACCCCTCTTTTATAGAAAAGTTCTTGGAACGGGAGCTCACCTTAATTGGTTACTATTAGTTGTGAGAAAAATTTAAATATTTAATGATTTTAGACTTTTCCCTTTATTTGTACTGTGAGTCCTAGCTTCTTGCCAAATTTCATAATTTTAGGTCAACGGAAAGTACCCTGTAGGTTTTTCTTTTTTGCATAAATGTATGGAGATGAGGACATAAAAAACCATATCTTTTGATTGCGTGGTTGTAAAAAATTTAAATTTTCAGATCTTGTGTGATTTATGGACTTTAATATTCGCTATTAATTTTAACCTGATACCTCTTCTCGTTCGTGAGAAAAAGGGTCTTGACAGACAGACGGACAACAAAGTGATCCTATAAGGGTTCCGTTTTGTTATTTTGAGGTACGGAACCCTAAAAAACGCATTTATTTAGAAAACATTTCTAGTTCAAGTGCTTACAATCTTGGTAACCAGTGCAACAACAGTATATACATTTCACAATTCTGTATCGACTAAGTCTAGACTCCAAAGCACGTTGCGAATACAGAACGTTCGCGAACCCTATCTGTGAAGAAAATTCCTGTAACAAATTCCGATGGCATCGCAACCAAGTTACTGAGAGTTTTGTCGCCAAGACGAGAGCTTATCTCGACCAATCTATGAGTTCCATTATTATATTGGAAAGTTCAGCCAAAAATGTTTATAGAACCTTATTTCTGAACGAAATTGTCCTTTTATTGGTCGTGATAGATGAGTCTAATCTTTATGGCGCTATCGTAAAATTATGATTGCGAATTAATGTGTTCGATATTGACTTCAGATAAAATATAAATTGGTTGTTGTCTGTTCATTTTATGCTTACTTTTATCATCATTTGTTTGTAACATGTAAGTCTATAAGCCAGTTTGACTACAACATAATTACTTTTTATTGATCGCAACCATAATTACTTAGTTTCACCACTTCACCATGTTTCACTTTTTCCTTCACTCAATTTGTTAATCACATAAGTTTTTTTTTTTTCAATTATTGTGTTCCATTTTTCTGTCCTTTCATTCTATTTAGTTGACATTCTTTTCTCTTAAAATGTCTGCGCAGTCTCGTGGAAAATTAAACTTTTTTACAAGCAAAAAATGTAGTTAGCCGCAGGCAAACAATTTATGTTGTCCACTGTAGCTTGTATAAAAGCTGAGAAAAACCATAACATTTAAAAGAAATAGATATTTATAAATAGATAACCATAACATTTAAAAGAAATAGCCAGATATGAGTACACGGTTACTGCACAAACTATTAATGGATAGAGTAGATACTTATTTGACTCATGAATACATATAAGCAACGTTTCTTAATTCGATTTTCCATAGAAAATGAGTCGATCGCGTAGTAAATAGCATGGAGACGAAAAATTTTTATCGAGGTAAAATTATTTTTCTTAGTTAAAATTGTTTGTTTTTATTAGTAGACTTCGGAAGGTAAGCCAATGAAAATGCACCATGCATTTCTATTTTCCTATCTACTGACAGGTTCCTCTTTTTTCAGTTTTCTAACCTTATTTTAAACATCTCATTCAATATGGTTTTAAAAGTGATCCATCTTTTTAGAATGTTTGAATTTATCTTACTTAACTTCTATTTATAATTAATGCTACGATACAACAATAATATTAAGTACCTGGGCGACCGAGCTATGCTCTGCATGATTAAAATATCATCGCGTGAGCAAGCTATGCTACTCAACAACAGATGGCGCTGTAAGTTTTCTTGAACGCACTAAAACGCGCTAAGAAATATTTAAGACACGAGACCTCACTAGATTTATTTTTTGCCCCCAAAAACACCTGTATACTAAATTTCATCGAAATCGTTAGAGCCGTTTTTGAGAAACCGATTACAAATTTATATACAAATATTGCTCGTTTAATAGTATAGGATATTTTTATCTTTATTCTACTAAATCCAATTTGTTTCTTTTATCTATTCTAGTCATTTACTAGAATAACACTTTCTTGATAACAATTTCCCAAGGATTTAAAATAGCATTGATGAACTTCTAATTTTGTTTTAACATATACTTTACGCCGGCCTATTGTTAATTAGTTTTGTTTACGGAAATGTCTCCTAAATTTCCATCTACTTTTTCTCTAATACACTCCCTAATATGTAATTAACCGTCCCCACTAAGTGTACTTTACGGATGAAAATTCGCTGAAACCGTTCCTTTACCGCTTTTAGCAGAAAATCCTTATAATTCACTCTCTTATAAGGTCGGAAATAATTTCGTTAGACTAAACATAAAACCCGGTTTAAAATAAACCAGTTAGAATCGGTTATAAACCGCTTTTAAAAATTATTTTCCTCAGATTGAAATCGAAACGAAAGCTTTTTTAAAACCCTTACTAACCGAATTATTCCAAACGACAAGAATATCAACTGACCACCAAAATATAATAAACCAGTTGACACCGGTTTTTTTACCCGAAACTTCTATAAACCTCTTTGATTCTGAAACCGATATATAGGGTAACTTTTAATTAGTTCTTGACAGCTAAAGATATGCATGTACTCATGATACTGAACAACTTTTCCCAAGAAACATACTCGTAGGTCGAAAAACGAAAAACCAAACTTGACCTCCCATACGAAATGCGCTATCAGCTGATGTAGTTTCTATAGGAGGTCAAAACTTAATTTTCGTATTTCGACCTATGTTCCTTGGGGAAAGTTGTTCAGTATCATGAGTACATTCATACCTTTTTCTACCAAGAACTAATTAAAAGTTACCTTATATATCGTGCTCTTTGTACTTACAGCATAACCGGTTTGTAAAGAGATAACGATGCTGGACTTTCAAAAATTACATTATCCTCTTGACCATATATTTATGAAGTACCTATTCATCGCACGTATTTCCTTCATCCATGTCACTGTGTATTCTACACCTTGTTATTTCTTTCTTATAGTATTCGTGGTTGGTATACTAAAATGTTTTAGTGATAACGAAACAAAGGTTAATTCTTTTATTCTATAAAGTTTTCTCTGAGCTAGGTCCCAGTTGGATTGTCATAGTTTATTAGGAATTTCGGCTACGTTTGACCCAAGGGCAGACGTTCAAGCAACTGTTTATTTAATTATTGCTGAATATCATTATTTTTATCGCGCAAGATTTGCTGTTTATTTTATTACAGATTACAATGCAAATAGAGTAAAACACTTTCAAGTTACCGACTACATATTTTAAAAGCGTTTAATTAGTTTCACCTGTCGCGGTGTCTGTCTGTAGCCAAATCTTACAAGTTAAATTTCACCCACTTACCGATTTCCGATTGAGATGAAATTTTGCATGTGTATGTAAATTGGATGATAATGCAAAATGTCTTGGAGCTGATCTGATGATGGAAACATGAAGGAAGATAAAATAGCGTTTTTCAAAAACCTATAGCGGCTTCCGTTGGTGAGCAGCATGGCTTTATCACCTGGTAATATTTTAATGTTGAAATTACTTTTAGAAGTTTTTTTTATAAAATATTTGGGTTTGTAAAATGTGTAGGCCTTTTGAGAAATTTTTTTAAGTTTTTACATACAAAGCAAAGACTTAGGCCGGTATTTCACTGGGACACCATGGCAGCGCAACCAGTCGCAGCTACCAACAACATGTATACAGCTCTAGTTACTCACCTGGTGTTTGGCGGCGCAACCAGTTCGGATGCTGGTCGCGCTACCACTCCCAGTGAAATATAGCCCTTAATACTGCGGCCGTGTGTCTTTACTGGTGTCTAGTTACGGACACCAGTGGCGCAACCAGTCGCACTACCAGTAGCGCTACCAGTGTCCCAGTGAAATACCGGCCTTAATTTCTCGCGCAAGATGCAACAATAACTTTTGTTTAGTACTGTAGTCCTTAGGTTTAGGCTCCTCTGATTCTAGGGTTATAGTTGAAAAATATCTTAGGTTTAGGCTCCTCTGATTCTAGGGTTATACACACACCGGCATAATTAGCGGAACAGAAAAAAAACCAAGATTTTTAAATAATTTCGCATATAATTCGAGAGTTAACTATTAAATATTAAATAATAATGCAACTAACATCTTTTAATATAAACTTTGTAGAGTTTTAAGTTATTTTTGTCAAAAAAAAAACGAAATTAAAACGAAATGCATCTTTTTTAGATATTGTGAATAATTAAGAAACTGTACAAAAAAATTTAATTAAGACAGTTTAACATAAAATGAATGTTAGTTTAGTAACGCGTGTTTCCCCCTCGTGCTCTGATAGCGGTTTCTATTAGTTTAGGCATGCTGCAAATTATGTTATCAATGGTTTCTTGGGGTAACCTGGACTTTACGGCTCTTTTGAGGAAGTCTCAGACATGCTCTATTGGGTTCATGTCCGGGAATCTTGCTGGCCACTGCATTACTGGAATGCCCACATGATTTAGATACGCCTGTACTGTTTGAGCAGTGTGAGCCCGAGCATTATCTTGCATTAGAAGAAAGTCTTCCCCAATAAAGGGGGCAAATTGCACAACGTGTTCTTCTACGATGTCCCTGATATACCGATCAGAAGTCATGTTCCCTCTACCGACTACCACTAACTCCGTACGAGCTCCCAAACATATTCCTCCCCACACCATAATTGAGCCGCCACCATATGCCACTGAATTTTCGAAATTCGACTGAATGTAACGTTCTCCTTTGCGTCTCCATATTCGCTGTCTCCCGTCAATCTGGTTTAAGAGAATTCTGCACTCGTCTGTGAAGAGAACTTGTCTCCATTCGTTCATAACCCAATGGCGATGTTCACGTGCAAAGTTCAGTCTGTTTGTGCGGTGACTCCTCTCTAGTTTTGTAGCTTTGGCGGATATGTATGAACCTAAACCAACTTCATCGAACCTTCTGCGAACTGTACGCTCACTTACTCTTACTCCTCGAGCGTCTTCGAGTTCGTTTCGGGCTTGCACAGCAGTTAACCGGGTGTTCCTACGGACTTGCAGCTGTAAAAAACCGGCCAAGTGCGAGTCGGACTCGCGCACTGAGGGTTCCGTACCACCACATAAACATAATTGTATTAGTTGAAATTTCAGTAAGTTAATGTGCTAGATTTTTTGAGTCCGACACGCGCTTGACCAAATTTTATTATTTGTTGTTATTTTATAGCTTATGCACTACAAACATACCAATTTTCAAGTTTGTAAGTGTTCCCGTTTTTTAAATAGAACTAAAACAAATATCACCTCAGCGACCATCCAACTTGACCCCTCTCTTAAATAAATGTTCTTGAAACGGCAGGTCACCACAATTGGTTACTATTAGTTGTGAGAAAAGTTGTAATATTTAATTATTTCAGACTTTTCCCATTATTTGTACTGTGAGACCTAGCTTCTTGCCAAATTTCATAATTTTAGCTCAACCGGAAGTACCCTGTAGGTTTTGCATTTTTGAATAAATGTATGGAGATGAGGACATAAAATGCCATATCTTTTGATTGCGTCGTTGCAAAAAATTGAAATTTTCAGATCTTGTGTGGTTCATGGATCTTAATATATGGTATTAATTTCAACCTGATACCTTTACCCGTTCGTGAGATAAAGGGTCTTGACAGACAGACAGACAGACAGACGGACAACAAAGTGATCCTATAAGGGTTCCGTTTTTTTCTTTTGAGGTACGGAACCCTAAAAACGGTCATCACGCCTTGAAGTGCACCTTTTTCTGCCTTGACCCCTCCTCCTCACAAGAGAATTAGTCAACCTGTACCTTCCGATGCTACGATGAATCGCTGATACCGGTCGACGAAGTCTTGTGGCTATCGATCTGTAAGTGTGACCGTTTGCTCTCATTTCATCTGCCCTTACGATTTCTTGTGGTGTTAAATCAGGCATTATTAGCCACTTGTAATCCAACAAGATGTTCGCAGAATAAGAAATAAGAAAAATACACTAAACGATATTTTTTTTACAATTCACTATAAAGCAAAATTATCTCAAAACAGTCGAAAAAACCTTTTTAGCAAGAAATTAAAACAAATGAATAAAAAAGTGTCTGTCAGCTTATATTCTTTTTTTAAATTAGACATTAAACAAAAAAGTATCATAACGGGCCAGTCTTTATTACAGAAACTTTTTAAATCGTACTTTTTTTCTGTTCCGCTTATTGTGCCGGTGTGTGTAGTTGTTGTTTGGTATTTAACATAATAAATCTAAAAAGTAATAAATAAAATCTTTGTAAAAGTGTTTTTAAAACAAGTTTTTATGAGATGTAGAAAAATAACAAAACAATATATTACAGTCTAAAGTTTTCAAATAAAAGCGTGTTACATTATAAATGAAGCAGCAAGAGAATAATAAAACGAGGGTATACATGCTTTTATAAAAAAAAAAAAAAATTTCGTATTTCAACCTATGTTCTTTAGGTAAAGTTATTCAGTGACATGGGCAGATTCACATACTTCAGAGTTGGTATACCCAATAGATTTCCGTAAGGAAACACCTGATTCTGTCAACAGTTAAAAACCAAACTTACCTATAACGACACCGTCGACACTAGGGCCGAAAGCGTAAGCGAAGTCGGGTGCAGGCACGGGTGCGGACAGCATTGCTTCCAGGGGTCTCTCGCGTAAACACCGCAGGAGTGCCGGAGGGGTTAACTCTGTAGAAGAAAGACAGAAATTACTGAGTGTTATACAAAATACAACGTGTTAACGGAATAAGCGAAACTGAGAAAATAGTTTGTTCAGAATCGAGAGTAGAATCAATTTCATGGGTTTTTGATAGGGACAATTTTTTAAAATTTTATTATTTAAATTTTTGCCGCTTCTATTATAAATATTTCTGTGGATACGCGCGCTAGCGGCCGGCGCGGGAACTGGGCGTGGACTAGAACAACGATGGAACTAGAACAATGATAAAACTTTACAATAACAATATCTAGATAAAAAAATACCTTTCTTAAGATTTTTTTACTGGAATAGATTTATTTTGATAAAAATCAGTTGGGGTGTATGAGGGTTTCGCTTATTCCGTTAACACGTTGTACGAGTATAATAACAGAGTTCCTTCGAAAGAATAGCGCTCGTGGCCGAGTTGTAGTTACTCTTTCTTTCCAATCGCGAAAGTCAAGCAATGTTGATCGTGATCAGAATTGAACAAGAGCTTTACTTGTGCTTTCAAAAGCACGTTAAGCTTATCTATCCAAGTGAATAGGATTCTTCTGAGCAAGTTCGTCCCATCGTCAACCTCATCTCTGTACTCATAACAAAAAAAAAAACCGGCCAAGTGCGAGTCCGACTCGCGCACTGAGGGTTCCGTACCACTACATAAACATAATTGTATTAGTTGATATTTCAGTAAGTTAATGTGCTAGATTTTTTGAGTCCGACACGCGCTTGACCAAATTTTATTATTTGTTGTAATTTTATAGTTTATGCACTATAAACATACCAATTTTCAAGTTTCTAAGTGTTCCCATTTTTAAATAGAACTAAAACAAAAATCGCCTCATCGACCATCCAACTTGACCCCTCTCTTATATGAATGTTCTTGAAACGGGAGCTCACCACAATTGGTTACGATTAGTTGTGAGAAAAGTTGTAACATTTAATGATTTCAGACTTTTTCCATTATTTGTATTGTGAGACCTAGCTTCTTGCCAAATTTCATAATTTTAGGTCAACGGGAAGTACCCTGTAGGTTTTGCATTTTTGAATAAATGTATGGAGATGAGGACATAAAATGCCATATCTTTTGATTGCGTCATTGTAAAAAATTGAAATTTTCATATCTTGTGTGGTTCATAGATCCTAATATATGGTATTAATTTCAACCTGATACCTTTACCCGTTCGTGAGATAAAGTGTCTTGACAGACAGGCAGACAGACGGACAACAAAGTGATCCTATAAGGGTTCCGTTTTTTTCTTTTGAGGTACGGAACCCTATAAAAGATCAACATCTCAGCTAATGCTTCTGGTGGTCGTCGCTAAGTCAAGTCTGAGGTCATTTGACGGCTTGAAAACTAACAGTTTGACCACTAACCAGACAAAGCTTTATCAAGGATTGGATGTGCTGTAACCTCCGAGTTGCGAAGAAAAAGTGACTTCGTCAAATTCCCTAGGTTAGATAATAAAGTAAGGGTATAAGAATAACAAGTATTTATTGATAAATATTCGCTAGCAATACCACAGCAATCAGATCTCCAAAGCACCGGTGTATCCTATGGGATACGGTAATTGCAACCCGGGTAGAGCTCAAGATTATGCCTTATTGCGTACAAACTGCGGTTTATTTTGGTTTGGCATGTATGGTAATTTACGACCTATGGAAATCAACTGTCGAATGGTGTATAAAACATAGACAAAAGTTGGCGGGAATCGGAGGTGTAACCCGACCAAGTTCAGAAACCCGGGTCACGTGGTATTAACCTACCGATTTGAATAGGCCAATGGCTGTCAGGGTTCAAGGCCATTATAATACAACCTTGTAAATTCGCAACTGTCTAATTATATATGATCAAACGAACTTCTTGAATGAAGTTCGATCAATATTATATGAGTAAGCTTCATTCGAAGATATAATTAACCCAGTAGTCCCAATTCTAGCCCGCGGCAACTAATCGCACATACTTTAGAGATTTTTCAAAGGTTTTGAACCAGTTTTGTTCATATCGTTTGAAAAAAGCGCGCCAACACAACACGCCACCTGGCAACCCGGGCGGCACTTTTACTCATTATTTAGAGAGAGAAACTTCCTATTCCGGGGTTGGGAGGGGTGGGACCTTATATCTTCGAATGAAGCTTACTCATATAATATTGATCGAACTTCATTCAAGAAGTTCGTTTGATCATATATTATATTTCGTAAGCTTCATTCGAAGATATAATTAACCCAGTAGATGTTTAGAGCAGGAAGTTTCGTACTTTATTATACATTAAATACTTTTACACGTTTTTAAAAGTATAACAAAATACATTATCAAATATTTAAGTGCAAAAATATCAAAAATTTCAATTTCAAATTGGTTAAATTTATCATAAGGTTCACAAAAGGATGCATATAAATGCTGTGAGCCAGTGTAAGCTGATGAGATAGACAGTTAAAATTATAAAGCAACTACAAAACATTTTAGAAGGAATACAATTCGTTTTGAATGTTTTTGTCCGGCTTACTGTTGTTTGAATTGTGCCGGTGTTTCTTGTCACGAGAGTATAAGTTAGGTAACTTGTACCAAGAATCAGATTATATATCTAGATCAAATGTATCCAGAGCTAATATGAACTGATTATGAACTTTTACACAGTCAGAGCAAAATGTTATTTCTCCTGAGTATAACTCAGTTACATTAGTGTATGAAATCTAGAAGAGTAACTGGAAAAATCATCAGATCAAGGCCTTTGGCCGAGGTCTGTCTGTGTCCCTAATGTATCTTTAAATATATAAATAAATCTTTGCTCTGCACTGCCCTGGTAATTAATATCATATAATTTCTCTAGATAAAGAGCATTCATTTGATATTTAATATTTATTATGAGATAACGTTTCTATTCTCTGAGCCACAATGCTGTAAAATTGTGCTTGGTTTGGCACATTTCTTTATGATTATTGTTTATAACTTTGTATAAGTACCAAATGCAAACTTAAGTTTCGGAGAACCCTTCTGGTAGAAAATCGAATGTATCTGGTCTCTACTTAAGTGCCTTTTCTGCCTACTTAAAGAAGGGAGAATAGGTAATGAACAGTAACTGCTGTTTATGAGAGTATTAAACAACAGATATAATGTTACAAGAACAGAGGCACATAAGACCTAAATTTTGTTGTTTTTACATAAAATCGATCACGCTTTCGACTTCGTAGAAATTTAAAACAATCCATGTCACACGAGACTTATAGTCTCGTCAAACCCAGCGCAGTTTTTTGACAGTTCTATTATGTACTATAAGATACAATAAAACCATAAGTTTTGTTTTTATTTATAACAAATATCTCCTATTGGGGACGCTGGGACCGAAAAGGGTAAACTTACGTGTATGAAATAAATGTTTAATCATCGTTAAGTGATTTGTCGCTATTAATGTTCCTTTTAAACCAGTAAAACCTGGAAAGTGGCATCGCTGCCAGGGTATAACACTACAAGAAGAAGGATATTATGACCTTTCAGTTTACTTACCAAATATAACAAAAGTTTACTTACAACTTCCGTTGAATTTAAAATCAAGGGAAGTTAGGTCTGCTCTGCCACGGTCAGGAAAGAAATTCCAAAGTAGCTAAAGCTTGGCTGCAAATAACTATATTTTATGAATAAAGTTTTTGTTCAGGGTTATGGGAATAAGAAAAAAAAAATACGATGAAATCAACTAACTTCGAATTTAGATGGAATCATCGATTGCGTATACGTAACGTAGGTACTACCGCACATTAGACAATAGTAAACTGACACTTACGTGCACGTACCTTCAGTATTGGTGTGAGAGACAAGAGGGCTTTTGTAGTACTCATAGGAGTATCAGCAAAAACTTAGGATTAAAATTCTTGTAATCTTTGTTAGTTACTCATATCTTTTTAACCGATTAAAAAGCTACACCAATTCTCATTGTATCGATTCCGCATTGTTTTGGTCAAGTCATTCTATTGAATGAATTTTATATTTCTGTTATTATCCGATCAAATAACCTGTTGATGGCCATAAAATGGACAATGCGCAACAATGAATCACTCTTAATTTTAGGAGAAAAAAGTGCTATAAATTGAGCAGTTTTTTGCAAGGCTTTACATATAGCGAAATGAAGCCTAAAAATCGGTATGGTTGTTTAGGTCGTACAACGTTTTTCTTCGCTTGTTTGTTTTTAAAAGTTATTCGGTATCGCGATTAACTATGATGAAGTATGGGATGCGCAGATGCGCGCATAAAAGAGCATGACAACACAAAAAAATAATAATAATCACATAAGTTACGAAGGTACCGTTACCTAGTATTAGTATTATACAGCCCAGATATTTGACGTGAATGTGAAGTCAGCAGCAAGCGTGATTTAAGGCTTATCGGTTAGTGAAATATTTGCGGCTTCTCAAAGGTCATACACCCTTCAGCATGGAAGTTGAAACAAAACCAGCTTAAGCTGAACTAGCGCTACGCTCGCTACAAACACCCGAAAGCAGATATTTGTTCAAGGTCCAAGTGTTTCCACTGGCGTGCGGCCGAGTGTGCACTATGACAATAAAATAATATTATAATAATTTATGTTAACTACCCCAAGTCATCATACTATTATTACACTTTCAATGAAGAGAACACGTTAACTTCTTAGATTGAAGTAGTGTGCGATCATAAAACAGTCTTAAGCTATCGAATTAGTAGTAGCCCGATAGCCTTCCATTTGCGCAAGTTTTGAATAGACTTGCTCCCACTAAGGTCTTGGCTTGCCACAGCAAAAATTTCATAGAAAGCAATCCTTAGCTATAGGATCATTACGGGGTAGTTTGCGACAGATAGCACTTAGCTGGCCGTCAAAATGAATGTAATGAACCAAATTAGAGCTACTCAATACTCATGGTTCATTTCTATATCTGGATCAGTCTTTATTTTCATTTAATGTGTACAATAATGTATGTTTGTTTAATGTATACATTTATGCATAGAATAAATAGAGGACAGCCAGCAGAACAAGCAGAACAGGATCAAGTCGTCTATGGGACAAGTCACGAGCTCAGTCGCCATAGAGTTGATGCCTACGCGACTTGAAATGATTCTGGTTTTTGACCATATGAAATCCTCCGTTGCTCACGAAGGGGGCCCTGTGTGCTTCCCCCCCCCTTTCTTTCCAGCTATTGGTGAAATTGAGGGGAGGCTGTCCAGACTTCCCTGGTTGCTACCAATCTTGCTAGATTACGTCGTTTTTAGGAACGGTGATGTAGAAATATTTTATGAAGAAAAATCTTTTTACGCCGCAAGTAGAACCTCTCTTTTGATGCATCATTCATTACATATGAAAGGTAGGCATTTATTTACCATATTAAACAAGTAAAACATTTAGAAACGACTTCTCAAAGTCTGGCCTTAACGTTGATTGATATTAAATAAAGATTTTAAAAGATTCAGTTTCTTCTAACAGGTACATTTATTTATCCAGCAAGCAAGATGGATATGTCAATGGCCGTAATGGTACGAACATTGTTGTTGAACGATGCTTGAACGTCAATTTAATAATAACACGTCCACGTGCTAACACGCGGTTAGCCTCCAGACTATTTAAGTTTTTATTTCAAAATCGATAACAGCAGCCATATTTTGGCTAGAATTTGTCAGTGTCCTGATAAATTTATAATATTTTCAAAGTTATTATGGTCTACGGACTTCTGATGCGTAATATGTATCTTATTTAAGCTATGAGAGCTAAAAACTTGTATGTTTACATAATTTTGGCATATGTAGGTAGTTCGCTTGAGAGATTGCCGTACACCAGTTAAAATTCAAAAGTAATTATTTACTCATTTATTTCCCTTCGAACGACTTCTGAAGTGTGTAATGGGTCTATCTGGCTTGTCCGTTTTGTATTTGGTTACGGAACACATATATCTGTTTTATAGTAAATCAAATCAAACGTTTTCATAGGGTCACCGACTAAAACAATCGTAAACCAATTGGCCAGTACACATCGCTCGTGGGTTGTCAGTAAGCTGTTTTAAATGATTTCGGAATGAAATCTGTTTTTCTTTTTGTGGGTAGAACTTGACGAATGATGAAATGAGTCTGTATAATTTTATTATTGTGTGGGTAGGTAATTGTCTAGTTTATACATAGTTTATAAGTAAACTCTGAGCTACGAACTAAAATTCCGTTAAGTCCCTGTGATAACACACGTTTACCCTCCGGACCCTGTAATTGTATGATTATTACGTATCTACGGTCGTGTTGGCTCATGTCCAACTTTCCGAATTGCACATTTTATAAGAATCACCAAGTACCATTTTGAGGTAGTATAAAATTGTTCCAGACGGATTGTCGTTATTTATTATTGTTTTTCAAAATGAGGATAACCTTGTAAAAAATACATAAATAAGACAGGTTTAACTTGAGTATGCATGTGTACCTACATACAATCGATCACTAACCTGCATAACTCAATACAATTTATAGGTCTGTGCTAACACACGGTTTGCCTCAAGACCGAATTTGTCGTCGTGTCAACACGCGGTTGGCCTCCAGACCGAATTTGTCTTCGTGATAACACACGGTTACCCTCCAGACGGAATTTTCCTTCGTGTTGGACTACATCCAACCTCCCAGATAGAACAATTACTGCCTTTGTGAACCACACTAAATCCGTACTAACACTTTGAATAATATAAAAATAAAGTAGTAGCTTTGACCCACCTGAATTACGTTCTGAAGATCCCAGCACTCCAAAATTTGGAGGCTAGCCACGTGCTTTTTACTCACCTTACATCATTGTATGCTTTTTTCGATTGCTATTTTTCACTAAAATGCACTTCTTTCCACACTAAATTTACACGAATTTAAACTTGATTTAAGCATATAATAATTAAAATTAAACTAATATTAAATATTGAAAATTGAGAGCGCGTTATGTGCTTTCGTTGCCACGCACAGAAAAAGAATGAGTAAAAGTGCCGCCCGGGTTGCCAGGTGGCGTGTTGTGTTGGCGCGCTTTTTTCAAACGATATGAACAAAACTGGTTCAAAACCTTCAAAAAATCTCTAAAGTATGTGCGATTAGTTGCCGCGGGCTAGAATTGGGACTACTGGGTTAATTATATCTTCGAATGAAGCTTACGAAATATAATTGCGAATGTTTTGTATGGCGGGGTCATGGAGTTTATGGGCCCAAAAATTATATAAAAAGAAGATGTAGGTACCTGCGGATATTGCGTGTAGAAAAGTTTGGCTTTTTTTTACAAAATCTGCAGCTGACAAAGCAATGTTTAATTGTTTTAATACAGGTAGCAATCAATCTTTAGTTGATTTTATTTTCTTCGTTCTGGCACTAGTTATACTTTGTGCTAGTGTCACGTTTATTTTCTCGTGTTCTAGAACATTCTTCAGATTTTAGAATCACTCCTCTTTGCAGAAAATAAAAATATGGCGAACCGCCAGTGTCGAGTACTCCCCCCGTAAAGCGATAGTGGACTGTGCGGAGGAAAATGTCCGTGACTTTTTGAGACAACACAAACGGGGCTCAAACATGAGATCGCCTGAAATTTTCATCAGCTGCGCACTCCGTAGTAAATTCACTGCATAACACACTATCTTTATTATCCACTCAATCACTCCATACACAAAAAACCATACACAAAAAAAGTGCGAGTCGGACTCGCGCGCCGAGGGTTCCGATACACTTTTTGTATTTTTGGAAGCATTAAAGTCCATTTTTAGGACCGCAAAACTAAATTTGTTTTAAAGGTTATTTGCAGATTTCTAAGAAACTGTGCAACTTAGAAAGATCGTTTTATTTTTGCTGTATTTTTTACATAAACTTCTGTCAATTGTAATTAGTTCAGATTTTTCCTTTCACAAACTTCGGAGATAAGGGGGGGAGGAATGTTTTTTTTAATCATAACTTGAAAACTAAGAGAAGTAAAAACAAAAAAGAATATATTATAGAATGTTCAAGTAAAGCCCTTTCATATGATACCCCACTCGACCTAGTAGCGACAATTTCAAATTTGGCCCCCCCTATTTTGGCCCCCTTTACATTAATAATCATATTTTTTTCAAAATTCTTTCATATGCAAATAAGTTGGGCAACTATATTCTAAAACTATTCCAAATTTAAAGTCGATAGCATGAGTGGTTGCTGAGTTAAAGAGGTGTGACAGACAGACGGACAGACAGACAGACAAAGTCGCACCATAAGGGTTTATTTTTTTACCATTTTGGTATCGGAACCCTAAAAACAAGTATTTCCCACGCCAAGTTACCAAGTTTAGTTGTTCTAATCGCCTTAAAAATTGAAGTATTATCGATGGTTTCTTCACCCGTGGTTCTATTTGTCTATCATTTGAATTAACTTCTTTTTGTATGAAATTGTTTCTTTATACTGGATATTACTTCCCTCATAAATCTTTATTGAACAAAATAACACGGTGTATTATATATCAGCCCCTTTCCTTCTAAAGCCCCGTACAACCTCACGCACGACTTATAAATTGAAATTAAACACACGCACATAAAGGTACTACCACACTTAAACATATCACGTTGATCGACATCGATTGTAAGCTGACCAGCTTTGAACAATAAATAAAAGACGTAAAAAAAATTGCATTTAGTTGCATTCGTAAGTTTTTTTTTCACATTTTTTTAAATACTCAACTGTATATTAAATTCTTTGACGGTTGTATGACTTTAGTATACGAGTAATAACTATTAGAAGAGTTCTTGAGATCAAAGTGTAAACACTAAAATAATTTGGATGTAAACCACACACACTCGAATCATAAGCCGGTGAAGCGTTTGTTAACTGATTTTCAAAGGACACAAGAAGTTTCTGGAGGATAATTTTTACATAAAGCGTTTTTAATACCTAGTTTACTATGACAGAATATTTTATGCTAATTTGTTTTGTTGGAGTGGGGACGACTTTTTGTTTCGTTTTGAGGTTTTATTTCCTTTAACCAAAATATAAAAAAGGGAACCCTTATAGGGCGACTTCATCTTATATCTGTCTGTCTGACAGTCACACCAGTTTATCTGAGTAACCACTCTTGCTATCGACATAAAAATATGAATACTTTTAAAATATGCTTGTGCACAAGTTTATAACATACGAAATAAAATAAAAAATATATTTTTGAATGTTGTAAATGGGGCCCAAATAAGGAGTGGGGTGCAAAATTTATATTTGTCGTTACTAGGTCAAATAAGGCATCATATTAGAAAAGGACTTTACTTGTCCATTCCAAAATAGGTTCTTATTTAATTTTTATACAACTCTTAGTTTTCAAGTAATGATGAAAAATTACAAAAAAATGCTAATCTCCGAAGTTTCCTGACCAAAAATCTAAATTAATTATAGTCAATACAAATTTATGTAAATTTCACAGAAAAAAATATAACAATCAGTCGAAGTACCAAATAGAGTTTTCTGAAAACACTAAAGGGATATCGGAACACTCGGCGCGCGAGTTCAACTTACACTTGACCATTCTTTGAAATTTATCATATTATTTATTTTTTGTCTTCGGAGGATGCTGTCATTTGTTTCTAAGGTTTACCAGCTGCTTAAAAATAAGAGTTTGTACCTCTGTTCAGGGTCTCTAAAGACACAAAGACCATCGCTATTCATTGAAACCATTCTGAAACTGTTTTAACATGGACATCATTCAAAGTTCAGATCCGTCACAACCTGATTAATTTTGGCAGGAAATATATTCTAACTTACTAATGGAGAGATCTCGTTACTTCATTTCAAATAAAACTTTGAGCTAATATCTCCTATCTTCATGTAGATAGACGTTGTTTCCTGCAGATACGAATGGTGATGATGATGTTGATATAGAAGTAAGGAGTTGTTTGCAATACCCCATCGATATGAGACTCAATATATTATAATACCAATCGTTTTATAAAGGCAAGTATAATAATGTATATGTGTGACGTTACCTTTTATGCGAAGTCTTAATCTGGTGACACCCTAAGCCACGCGCCTAAAGTATGTAAAACAGGCGTCAGTCGTTGAACTATTGATCCAACATTGTACACTTACATATACATGTAAATGTAGGTATACGAACATAATTAAACACATGTTAACGATGGAAGGGATCGGGGTCGCACACAAAGAGCACGAGACCTAGGTTCAGAGTTAGCTTACGATTCATTATAGCTCTGAGAATGTATCATGAATGTATGTAGGGTAAGTAATTATTTTAACGCAAAACTTTCAAAGTTGATCTTGAATAAAATATGTAGGTATTTGATTTAAGATCAATTTATTTTGGCTTGTCGCGTCAGCGCAATAAGTCAATCGTTTCAGTCGCTCCGGTGATCTTTAATTAGTATGGAAAGTTGATTTTTTTTTCAAAGAACCGCTTAAGTTGTATTAAGCCTAAATCTGCAGAATGCTTTCGAAGTATTTTAACTAGATTTCAATACAAATTGCCCTAATAGTCATCTAGGTTTAGCATGATCCGTCAGCTCTTGTATGTATTATAAATAAAATATGCTTTATATTTTCTAGAAATTAAATTAGGCTTAGAGAATACGAGAGTCCAGAGGATGCATTTGTCCGTATCGTCTCGTATAATTCAGTCTTTTCGCCAAAGGCCTTTTGCCAATAATCTCGCCGAGAATGTAGACTCTACATTGAGCAACCTTAATTGTGCTTAACAATTTGTCCAAGTGACGGTGATCAAAACTATATTCCATCTTGAATGAATAAATGAATGAATGAATTAACGTTTATTTGAACAACACGAAAATTAAATTAACAATGTGTAACGAAAACAATGCCTAAAGAAAGTACATGTAAGTGCCGTGATCCAAAAATGCCAAGGCTCAGCACAGAGATTTGCTCAGCGAGCAAAATGTTGATTTTCAGGAAAAACACGTTTATAAGCTATAATTTAAAAAGGACGTGTACCGAATATGAATGAAAAATAAAGTTTGCATGTGTGTGTGTGTGTGATTGTGTGCATGTTATCTTCATAATAATTATTTTATATTTTATTTAAACGGTGTTTGCCTAGCAACAAACTGTTCCTATATAATTTCATACCATATCCGTGTTATTGTATAAAAAAAAAACCAATTTGTATAACACCACAGTTGTATCCATCAACTAAAGTCAGTATACCTGCTTACTCGTGTTTGGCATCTTAGTCAGACAAGACTTACGGTGATAACCAGCAAATACCTATTTCGCAACAACGTACGTAACATTGTTAGCAAGGTATTCAGGTCAAACTTAAAGACGCTAAACTGGTCCTAAGTTCTACAACTCCACATTGTTGTAAATTTAATTTAGGCTTTTAAAGAGGCTCTGGCTGGTGTAACAATACTAAAGGATAAATCTGCGCATGAAACTGAGCGACACAGACTAAAAGATCCATTAGAAACCGTGTGACAGATGATAATATATCAACTGGAATTTTCAAATTAAATTCTTATTTTCGTATTCTTAACCTCTGCTTATGAAAAGTTTATCAGTTTGATGGCCAAATTTACATTTTTCAGTACCTATCGTACACCCATTTTGTAACATAACAGATTCAAAAACCGTCAATATCAATTTCTATGGCCCATTATTAGATTGTTTTTACTCAAGATTTGTGAGCGTCAAATTTATTTTATTAAATTGTGTAAATTAGATTACAACTGACATTCCTGGGCCTAGAGCCAAGTGACTTTCTACTATCGCAAACGCCAGTAGAATAGAATGAAAATGTATGGAATTGACATTAGCTAAAGAAATGTCACGTGACAGCTCATGTCAAACCCATAGAGTTTTAATATATTCTATAGCGTTTGCGATCATAGAAAGCCGCTTGTCTCAGGGCCCTTGTTTTTCCCTTTCGTAGAGTCACTATAAAAATATTAAAAAGCCAGAGACTCTGAATTAAGGTAAACACGTATGTTGTAGATTTTAAACCAAGTAGTCTAAGGAGTGAATCCCATTACGTCCTATATATACTTACTCGTACGTACCATTTTTATGTTTTTGTTAATCATGAAGATTTATTTCGATAAAATTTCTATTAAATACGTAATGATGTCTTACACAAGTCTAACATAATCACTGTAAAGAAATTTAAGCAATGTTAAATACTGTTAGATTTTTTTTTTCTTAATAGTCGGATTAGATTCGGTTCCAATATTGACGGTTTGTAGTACTGTAAAACTGCGTCACATTGTCGCAGAAGAGTAATTAATGCTGAAAACCTTTTCATTTTAAAATTTTTAGTCATTAATACCAATCAATGTCATTAATACTAGTCATTGTCCCGTGCGGTGCCGGCAAAGAATAGTACCAACCCATACATACCCGTGGGTGTCGTAAGAGGTGACTAAGGGTTATAAACTGGAGGATGGGCAGCAGCATACTCCTTTTTATCTTACATCTTACTTACTGCGGTCACCTACAACCGCGGTCCATGGTGCCAGCCGTAACGCTAACAAGCGAGGTGACTATGGAACTTCCCCTCTACATTTTTTCAGCAAAAGCTAATATTCTGGAGGGAGCTCCCTGTCCTGTAGTGGACGTTTCATGGGATGTTATGGTAAATATCAAAGTCCTTTTTAAATCAAATATTATTTTTCATTCTTTTCTGCATTGTAACCTTTGTATTTACCAAATAACTACATTCAGTTTGTATCGAAGCATAATTCTATACCTTTTTTATGCCTATGTTAATTTAGGTCCCTAAGCTCCGTTACGCATATAAAACAGGCCGATACAGTATTACTTCGAGTGATTGAGTCACAAGAAAACAAAATTTCGTATATAATACTTGGGATTGGGAATATTTTTTTTGTTTGTCGGTTGTTTGCAAAATGGTGTAACTGGAATCATAAGATTTTTAACGCAATTTAGACGTTCTGTAGGATCTGTAGTACCTGAAACTTATTGAAATTTTATTAAATTCACATATTATGTTCTGAGTATATTTAAGATATTGCAACGTCCTTACAGGTCATATAAGTACTTGTCGCTCAGTATTACCATCTCCTGTAAACTACATGAAGCAATTAATGTTATGACTTGTGATTAACCTACTTAACGATAAAATGTAGGATACTTAACATTTAGTGTTAGCATTCTATTTGTGAGGTGCCGGTTAAAAATAGTACCAAACTATCTCTTTCTGTGGGTGTTTTAACAGGCGACTAAATTACCTTGAACCGAATGATAGATAGTCTTTCCGAGTACGCTGAAACTCGTGGTGACTATGGTGCATAGCTGCTAAAGTAAAAGGCATTTATACTGTGAATATTCTTGAGCCAGCTTCTCTAAGCAGCGGTCATTTAAAGAGATAATGGTTTTGTGAAATATAATATTTTTGATTATATTTTTAGTTCCATTTTATTACACTAATTTGGATGATAGAAAAAGGAATGCTTAAATTCGGTTGCATAAGTACACTTACTATCAAGTCAAAGGCATTTCTCTCTTATTGTTCCAATTATTCTAATCAGACAATAGAAAAACCATGTAAGTAATTTCGAAATATCGTTTGTGGAACATTATATTACCCAACAAGTGAAAAAAAAAGGAAATTCCCTTCAAGGGACTACGAGTAAGTTTGATGCCAAGAGAAGCAAAGGACTAGAAAATCCTGAGCGGAGCGAGGTATACAAAGCCTGAGATGATTGTTATTAACGCTAATTTTCACTATTGACTACAGAGACTATTTTACAACAAAAGTAAAAATGTTGGCATTTGTTTACCTAATTTAAAATTAGCTATTTTCTATGCAACTAGCCAGTACTTACTTTTTTTTATATTTAATCGCGATTGTTTCAAGTCTTAAAAGTCTTTTTTTTCTCAGTGAAAACATGAGCGTTTTCTCACCGATTTTGATGAATCAGAGTCCTTTATTTGAATTGAAATATTCATCTTAAAATTCAGATATCATGTTTTACCATGATACCACTCTCAAATGTCAGAGAAAATTGTGCAAGAAAATAAATGTACTTGAGTTTTGTCGGAACAACAACGAATTTGCCTACATTAAGTTACGAAAGAAATTCCGGTCCACTGATTGATTGGATGCTGACTTCGACGATTCAGTACTTTTCCGTATTTCACAAGTTTTTCGGATAAAGTTGTTTTGTTGTTGTTAGCAAGAATGCCTTGATTGAAAATTGCGACGAGGAAAATAGCAAAGTGGATAACTTCATATTAGAAAGAAGATTTAAGTAATCCTGTCAAAGTTCGGAAGTGTTTTTTCCTAATTATTAGATTTTGTGATTGTTGTCCAAAGTAATTCCAAAATTAACCAAAATTCTAGTGAAAAATAATACAGATTTTTTATTTTATAGAAGAGGGAGGCAGACGAGCAGGCGGGTCACCTGAAGGTAAGTGATCACCGACGCCCATAGACACCCGCATCACCAGGGGGATCACAGGTGCGCTGCCGGCCTATAAGGTATTTGTGGGCTCGTTTCTTAAAGGCTGCCTTGTTGTACCCGTCCGGAAATACCTGCGCAGGAAGCTGATTCCATAGTACGGTTGAATAAGATGAAGATGAAGTTGTTTAAAAAACAGGACTCTTTTTAAGACCAAATGCAATAAATTCTCTTTATATTTCTTTAAATTTAACATAAAATACATATTTTCATGAAATTGGACAGTCTATTTGACGAGCTAGGAAAATAAACTAATCCTATTGTTTGAAATTCCAGGATCCAGACCCAGGGGGCGACCTAAACTGAGTTGCGCAGATCTCGCAAAAGATCTCAGCGCATGCAATGTCTCCGAAAACGACAAGTCCGACAGAGCGAAGTGGAAGCTGAAGACAAAGAAAGCAGACCCCACCATCAGATGGGAAAAATAATGCTGTGAAGAGATAGAGATAGCCTATCTCACTCGCGCAGCACTTGTGGAAAACCACACTAATGCTGTTACACATTTTTTCCACAATGTTTCTTTGCAAAAAAGAACTTCTGTGACACACCATCTTAGTTCTCGGGGTAGGTAACGTGCTTTTCTGTCTTATAAGTGTCAATTATGCTGCTAATAAAACAGTGGGTGCACTAGGCGGTGGTGATCACTTACTATATCAGGTTGTCCAAAAGCTCGCTTGCTCACTTGTTACATAAAATAAAACTTTAAATCTGAGAGTTGGATTCTAAAATAATTTATTTTATAGCTGGCTTTATATTTTTTCTGTAAATACTTTTTAACATTACTTTCTTCCAAGTCTGTTTCACACGACGACAGCAGTCTAGCAACTAGACAGGAGAGCGGGCGATACAATAACTCGCACACCACATTACTGATTTGTTCACGTGTCTACTTTTAACTGGGAAGTTGGCTTTATATGTTTTCTGTAAATACTTTTCAACATTACTTTCTTCCAAGTCTGTTTCACACGACGACAGCAGTCTAGCAACTAGACAGGTTAGCGGGCGATACAATAACTCGCACACCACATTACTCGTACTGTCTTCTTTACGCGTCTACTTTTAACTGGGAGTTGAATTTAGAAACACTTTCTTTCATGGCTGACTTCTAGCGTATTCTTTCTATATGTTCAGAGCATTACGCTTTTTAAAAATGAAATTGCTAAAATTTTGGAGAAAGCACATTCAGTACCTACATGAATTTGTTCAGTTTCGTTAGTCGGACCAAAAATGTCACAAAATTCTATACTTTCTTGAAAATGTGGTCGGAACACAAATGTGGACTTTCGAAACTGCCAAAAGAATGTATCAGATTACTGTTGTTCGTATCAGATTACTTAGACGAGAAAAATCCTTGGGACTAGACTACGGTTCTAACAGGCTAATTTAAATTGAGTTCTGATTATTGTATCAACTCTTAACACACGGCCGTACATCGGTAGAAACACTTTTGGACCTTATGGCGTGGTAATAGAGTTGAAAAAGTTTCTACCGATAAGCGGTTGACCGTACATCAAAAGAGCTCGTGGGTTTTTTATTGCCGCTCCTTTTTTTTTTTCATTTCGCCACTTTGTTGACGTCATTAAGAGATTTTTAATGTCCTACAATGAATAAACAACATTTAGACTTTTTTTGTTCTTTACTAACATAGGTACCTTCTAATTCTAGAAACAGGTTTTATTAGTGTACTCCATGATGTAATCATATTTCTCTCCGAACCTGCCAGTGTGTGCATTGGCAAACCAACATAATGCAGATCTAATAGGCCACTCCTCTCTCAACATAGTTGCAAATTGTACTCGATAACTCAAGACAACTTGCATCGCCTTCATGGTCTAATCTCAAAATACGCAGAAATAGGAAAAGAAGTAAGAAAATAAAAAGAAGTTGTACAGTCAAGAGCACATCAAGCTTGACACATTGGACTTTGTACCGTTCTTATTGCAACAGTCATACGGGCTATAGTCGCTCTTCGAGTGACAAGCTTGACATGCTCTTGACTGTACAAGAATGTTTCTTACCTGGTGAGCAGTTGGCGTGTGTAGCAACTATTGCTGCGTATTTGTTAGGGTCAGCTACCAGTGACCACGGGCTCAGACCCGACCCCGACATCAGCACTGCTCTGTGGAAGAGGAGACCTGCAACAAAGAACAATCTTTGAAAATTCTGAAAAATATATAGGATATATTGCATCGCAGGGATATGATAAAATTAGGGACTTTGTCAAATCTCTAAGTCATTCTATTACATCCCGGGATTTGTAAAGTTCTTAGGTTCTTAGGTTGGGTTTGGTTAAGTTAGGTTAGATTGTTTGGTGAGGTAAAGATTCTGTTTAGTTAGGTTTTGATATAGAATTGGATATTTTGTCCTCTCCCAAGATTTTATCAAATCACTAAGGCCTTTGACCAAGTCTATAATTTAATAGTATCTCTACAACATATACAATATACATAACATCCAAACAGATTGGAAATATCAAGGGTAAGATCCCGCTGCAAGAATATGCACCTATTTGTTGAAATGTGGTACATCTACTTGGTCATATATCGCCACTGAGTTGCTTACACATTAAAAAAATTGGTCCCAATTATTTTCTCTCATTCTCATCACAATAACAATAATCGAGAAAAATGAAGACCAATCAAATTAAAGAGAGAAATAACAAGTTTCGAAGAAAAATAATACTAAGAAATTTTCAAAAAGACAAGCCTAAAGTTGCGCAAGTTGCGCGAAGATTTTTTTAGTTAAAAGACGGTTTGATTCATTGCTGACTATTTCTTTTCCAACCATACATGAAGTGTTAAAAATAGATTCAAAATTGCGATAAATATTGTAGTTACTAGCCTTTGTTTATTGCAAGGAGTAATGAACGTTTCTGATGTGATTAACTCTAAGAACTCACAAACTTATAAAGGAGAGGATTGACTACAAATTATCTTACCACTAAAACTATAAGAACTAAAAAATAAATTATCTCATCAATATGTTTACTTTTATTTTAATTCTTTAGGCCACATTTCAACCTGTAATAAAATCGTGGGTATTACTTTCTCTAAATATATTCTTAAACTAGCTGTTGCCCGCGACTCCGTCCGCGTGGGGTTCAGAAAAAGTAGCTAATCACTTTTCCCATGGATCAAACTATCTTCGTACCAAGTTTTTATCACAATCGGTTTATCGGATTAGTCATAAAAGCGTAACAGACAGACAGACAGTGCAGTTCTCGCCTTTATATTATTAGGTATACAGAATACCGATAATACGGATTTTTGTAAATTAAAAACCTCTTGTTTACGTTTGGACTGTTAGGTCGCCCACTATCCTCGTAAGTCTAAAATCATAGTCGAATTTCACGCGGAGTAACTATGATACGGATTTCGTTATTTTTTATAAAAAACAAAGCCTAACTAAATCTGAGGCTCAGTCACTTTAGCTTCTTCTTCTTTACTGAAAAAAGAGCGGTACAAAGTCCAACGTGTCTAGCTTCATATGCTTTTAACTCTACATGTACCTACATACAAAACTGTTGGACTTCACTTCCGCACAATCTTTGTAACTTATCTCTTCCCTTAAAAGACAATTCCTAAAAAACAATGATTCACTTCTCTCTTTATTTTTTGAAGTATTTCCTTATAAGTAACCTACTTCCTAAGTTTTCAAAACTTTAGAACTTTCATATATATTTTTTTTACATTTATTGCACCGCCATGCCGAAACAGGAATTTCTTATATTATTATTTTTACAATAAAACTAAATCTAGATTTTACCAATCTTTAGCTGTACCACAGATTAAATAATAGTAAAAATAACGCTGTACCCACGACTTTTACACAAACAACTGGACCGGATCAAACGGAATTTTCAACAACGTATTTGGCTTTCTTCCGTACTAAATTATAAGCTTTGTTTGATTTCAGCTCGGTTTCACAGTTTAAAACTTTGAACTCGCCTATTATCTGTTTGAATGAACCGATTGCAATAAAAAAAAGTTCAAATAGTGCACGAAAGCAACCGAAATACGTTATTGAAAACCCCGTTTAAGTCGTTCAAGTAGTTTGTGAGGTATTGGTGCGGCCGCTTAAAATTTCTGTCTGAGTGAACCGTTTGAAAAGAAATAAAGCTTATGTCTAGGCTTCGCCTAATAGTAACATTTAATTACATCAAAATTACTGTTTGCCTTCTTACTTGAGTCAGGCGTTATGTATATCGTCCCCTTTTGACTCGGCTACTTAATAATCTGTGGTAACAACCAAGCCTTAAGCATCTCCTAAAGAATTTATTTAAATAAAATAGTTTTACAAGATTTTGAAGATTGTTTTCTTCACATCTATGTCCCTGAAGAGACAGCTTATATGTTGCACAGAAAGAAGCCCGACGCGTCATTGAAAACCTCGTTTGACTTTGAACCAGTTCAGTAGGTGAGTTCTTGGTTCTGCAGCTTGAAACTGCGTATCTTCTGTCAGAGTGAACCTTTCGCAATGAAACTAAGCTTATTTATTGCACAGGAGTAAGCCAAACGCGTTATTGAAAGCCACGTTTGAATCTGCTCCAAAGATTTTGAATTATTCGCGCCTTCGCTTGAAACTTTGCGTAACTTCTATCTGAGTGAACCGTTTTCAACTAACCTAAGCTTATATGTTGCACGGAAGTACCTAATCCAAGCATGTTTTGGAAATGCCAGTTGGAGTCGGTACAGTAGTATGTGAGCTATCTCGGGCATTTTCTGTCTGAGTGAACCGTTTTCAATGAAAGTAAGCTAATACATTGCAAAGAATTAAGCTAAACACGTTATTGAAAACCCCGTTTAAATCCGTTTAGTAGTTTGTGAGTTATTGGTGCCGCCGCTTGAAATTTAGTGTTTTTAGAGTTCCGATACCAAAATGGTAAAAAAAAGGAACCCTTATGGTGCCGCTCTGTCTGTCTGTCTGTCTGTCTGTCCGTCTGTCTGTCACACCTCTATATCTCAGCAACCACTTACGCTATCGAGCTGAAATTTGGAATAGTTTTAGAATATAGTTGCCCAACTTAATTGCACATGAAATTTTTTTGAAAAAAGTATGATTATTAATGTAAAGGGGGCCAAAATAGGGGGGGCCAAATTTCAAATTGTCGCTACTAGGTCGAGTGGGGTATCATATGAAAGGGCTTTACTTGTACATTTTAAAATATATTTTTGTATTTTTTTAAGTTTCTTAGTTTTCAAGTTATGATGAAAAATGTCAAAATAAATACCATTCCCCCCCCCCCTTATCTCCGAAGTTTGAGTAAGGGAAAATCTGAATTAATTACAGTTGACAGAGGTTTATGTAAACTTTACAGCAAAATTAAAACAATCTTTCTAAGTTGCACAGTTTTTCAGAAATCTGCAAAAAACCTTTACAAACAAATTTAGTTTTGCGGTCCTGAGAATGGACTTTATTGCTTCCAAAAATACTATAGGTATATCGGAACCCTCGGCGCGCGAGTCCGACTCGCACTTGACCGGTTTTTTTTATGTCTGAGTGAACCGTTTGCAATGAAACTAAGCATACATGTTGCATGGAGTAAGCCAAATACGTTACTGAAAACTTCGTTTTAATCGGTTCAGTTGTTTGTGAGAAATTGGCGCCTTCGCTGGAAATTTTGCGCACCTGTCTGAGTGAGCCGTTTTCAATGAAAGTAAGCTAATATTTTGCAAAGAAGTAAACTTCACAGTTTGTTGAAAACTCCGTTTGAATCCGTTCAATAGTTTGCGAGTTATTTGCGCCGCCGCATGAAACTTAGCGTACCTTCTGTCTGAGTGAACCGTTTGCAATGAAACTAAACTTGTATGTCGCACAAAAGTAAGCCAAACTCGTAATTGAAAACTCAGTTTGAATCGGTTTGTGAGTTATTATCGTACAGGCAATTTGATACTTTACATTAGTGTAGCTTCTGATTGAGTGAACCGATTTGAATGAAACATAGCCTATATGTTGCTCAGAGCTAAGCTTAATCTATCTACGAAAATTGCGAGAAAATCCGTTCTGTAGTTTCGGAGTTTATCGAAAACATACAGACAGACAGACAAAAAGTTCAGAAAACATATTTTTGAGTTCTGTTAGTCGTTTCTTATCGCCCACATCAATGTTTTTATAAATTTATCAAAAGTACAGACACGCGGTTTCTACTCTCTTATTATATGTATAGATGTTGATAACGAATATTGTATTCAAAGAGTAATATGCATGAAGGAAAAAAAAAATTACGCGCCCAGATGGAGTAGTAATCATGCCCATTTTGTATCGAAACCTATGCGGCCGCTCAGAGGGGTGGGAGGGTAGGTGGAAGCGGGAGACGGGGTTTGTCTTTTAACTCTATCACACATCTTTGAATACGTTACGTTAGAAAAAGATAGAGACATTTATGTTATGATATGCCCAATTAAAAACAAAACATCAATAAAGTACGACATTTATTTGACTTTATTTGGCATGTAAAAAACAAGAAACTTCATGGTTGCTGAATTTGAAAATAGTGATGTGATGTATATTTATCGATTATTTACTTACATTTTATCACATGTTTCATGGACTTATTTATCGAACCTCTCATATACAATGGTGATCAATTTGCAACTTGCAATAATATTGGGAACTGCTTACTTCTTTGGGCATTTGGTATTTTGTCTTTTTGCTTCTCCATACAAATATATATTTTATTTCCTAGAGTGAGCGAACTACCGAGAGACGCACAGGGATAGACGGCCCACCTGATAGTAGGTGGTCACTTTCGTCTAGGACATCTTGCAACTTAGGGAAGCAGATACGGTGCAGGCCTTTGAGATGTCTGTAGACTTGCCTTTTGAAGGACCCTAAATTGTTGTGCAAAGGAAACACCTCGAGAGGGAGATCATTCCACACCTTGCACGTGAGCGGTAAAAGCGTTATCCACGTACGTTAGTTCGAGATCAGACGTCCAGGTGGTGAGGATGAAATCTATCACTTATCGGAATTAAATATAAAATTGCAAGGACCACGTCAAATTAAACATAAACAAATAAAAATACATTACAAATTTTTAAACAATATTTTTAATTTAAATTTTTAACTATTTAAATTATTGTATAACGTATTTACATTACGTGTAAAATAACTTTTGACCATCTATTTTTCTCGTAAATCACCATTGATATTGACATAAAATTTATTACAATTTAAATTATTAACAATAAAAAGTAAAACAATGTTTTGTAGTCTAATTAAAAATGTAATAGAATTAGTAACACATGCCATAGTTGATTGTTTTATATTCTTCCTTTGCTCTTCAATTTTGTATTTTAATCTTGTTTCTGACAATGTAGAGCTACCTTCGGAAGCATTTATCGTTGAGTTCTGAGGGGGAAGCACTTATTCATCAACCTGTGAGAATGAAAATATATTATTTGGATAAAGAGATAATGCTGAAGCTAATATAACACGAATACTTCGTTCAGTATGGTCTGTCTGCCTAACTGTTAAACGAAGCACAAAAATCTTACAGTTCTTAGAATAACTGAAAAACTAGATCAGCAACTATTTGCCATCGTTACGAATAGTCAAATCTAGATATATTAAAGAAGAAACTGATTGACTGAATGAATAAATGAATGGCTGACTGACTAACAATCAACGCGCAGCCCAAACCACTGGGTCTAGAAACTCTAAATTTGGCACTTAGCTTCCTTGTGAGATCTAGGGCTGACTAAGAAAGAAATTTTTAAAATTCACCTCCTGAAGGGGTGAAACGGGGGTCCAAAGTTTGTATGGGGCTAGTTAATAATATTAATAAGACACTGCACAGAGTTATAAACGTACATACAGCTGTTTTTCAGATGGGATAGCTGGTAGAGATTATGGATTTCTGAGGATGGAAAAAACTAGTTTTTCATTTACCTTGTGACATAGGTTCTCGGTTGGAATGGCATTTTTATGAAGTCTTTTTCTGCGGGCTTCAGTTAATTCGTAATTACTGTTATTAAAATGAGCTGAGCAGATTCTGCTATATTTGGTTGGAATCCAATTTTGGTCTCTCCCGCATGTTGGCACCCATTGACGTTTTTGCGCCGGATCTTTTAGAAAACTGCGATAAATAAATGAAATAAAATTATAACGACGATTCGATTCTATATTATTTTTTATCGACTACTTCACATCACTAAAAATCAACAACACAATTTTCTACCAAAATTTGACCACGAAAATTGTAAAAACCAAGCGGTTTACTACTCACCAGAAAAATGTGATACCAGCAAGCTTTGTAGTTTTGCTTGCGGCATGGTTTCGGCACAATTTCACCGCACAATTATTAATGTTTTGTGTTATATATTTTATTTCTGATATTTTATGACAGAGATGTTGTCCATGTCACATGCCATGAACGACTATTTGGAAGAAAAGTGTGAATGTGTGTGTGAGTTACAAAATTGTATCACAGCCGGCACCCATAGTACGTTTTGATTACTACTCCATCTGGGCGCGTAATTTTTTTTTCCTTCATGGTAATATGCATATTAATAAGAACGACATTTAATCACCAGTCTTTGCAATTAAACATCCTTTGAGAATAAATTGTGCAATATCAAGACAAAGAGTCGTAGCAAAAACCGAGGCACCTTTTATAACAATTACTAGGACATTCTCAAAGAACCCGTACCTCTTCTTAAATTTAATCTTCGCTTCGTTAAAGAAAATGAGAGAGTTCGCTGCAGACGCGTCAGTTTCAGCCATGGTTTCAGAATTTTCTATTTAGTTTTTTTTTGCTATAAAAGATCTTGGAAAGGTATTTCTAAATTTTGCGGTCGCATCTTAATGGTATATTTTTTGCAGCTTTTAGTAGGATATAATGGGATTCTTTGCCATACAGAGCATACGTGTCAGATTCTGCCACGGTTTCAGAATTTTCCATTACAATTTTTTTACTTAACAAGGATCTTGAAAGGTATTTCTAAAGTTAGCGGTCTCATCTTAATGGTATTTTTTTGCAGCCTTTAGTAGTGTATAAAAAAGCCGTTTGTGATATAATGCACGCACACTTGTACAAAGGGTACCAGTATTTGTATTTGAGTTAGTTGTTGTTTTTTGGTAAAGCCCTACTTATTCTGGTGTCAATAACGTGAATGTAGTGACACCTTAACTTCTGTATAAAATTCTAGTGTAAAAGGCAAAACGGATCGCTCTACTTTTCGGTTTTCCCCATCCTCGTTAGATATAGGTTATACAAAAACTTGGCAAGAATGCATGTCTGATGCCTTGCACTAGTTTCTTAAAAGTCTTTTAGGTGAAATTACTTTAGTGTCGCTTTTTTAAATTGAATTTTTATGCCGACATCGGATGAAGACTTTGTACTAGTTTTTGAAAATATTGTGTTGCTAAAATTTAGGAGATCGTAAAGATTGTTCTCGTCAGTGTGGTGCCGGCAAAGAGTCATACGGTCATACCAACCCATCTCTACCTGTAGTGTAATGGAGACACTCTAATTGTAGAGTAATAATGTAGTTTGTGGATTAGCTATAGTGATGAAACCTTGTAAGGAAATATCAGCTGTACGTATTGAGTTATAATATACGATGTCACTGTTTATATAACCTTCAGATATTCAAAGAGCAATGTCAGTACTTTTTTTAACAAGTATCTAATTGTCTTTATATTATTTATCCGCCACTTTTTTTTTCTTTTTCAAACTCACTTGGTTATTTGTTTAAACAAACGGCACATTCACTTAACTTTTCGCGGTGCCCAGTACTGTCCTAGAAGGCAGCACTGGCAGTGTCGCCATGCGATGAGCGGCTTTGGGAGTACGAGAGAGTTAAAAACTGGTTGATGTTGAGAATTAGTAGGCTTATATAAAATAGTAGGCTTAAAAACTAGATTTTTCATAGTCGTATCGGCACAAAAATAGATAACATTACGTAGGATGTTTAATCTGTATAATTGAAAAGTGCTGACATTGCTCTTAGAACATTACCCTTTAAATATCTGAAGGTTATAATATAAACAGTGACGTCGTATATTAAAACTCAATACGTACAACTATAGCTAATCCACAAACCACATTACAAAGATATCTCTATACTCTACAATTAGGGTGTCTCCATACAGTACATACCCGTGGGTTTCGTAAGAGGCGACTGAGGGATTATGAACAAAAGGATGGGCAGCAGCATCTTTCCGTGTAACGTACCATCTTAAATACTCTGGTCAACAACAACACCGGTCGCCAGGCGCATCGCCTATAAGCGTGGTGACTATGGAAAATCCCCTCCTAAGTACCACGCATTTTGCTTGAGTTCTGGAGGGAGCTCTCTGTCCTGCAGTGGACGTTTCATGGGACATTAAGATGATGATAATAAAAGCTTATTCTGCATTAAATAAAAAAAAATCACCATACATATCTACAAAATTACAGCTGATCTGTCGATGCAATCAGAATTAAAACTAATGTGAAGTATTTTTCCTTTCTCTTATTTCCAAAAGTAATTTAAAGCAAATTGTTATAACAAAATGAACTGTCAGCTGATGCAGTTTCTTTGGGCGGTCATAAGCTGATTTTCCTATTTCAACCTTGTGAATGTTTGTATTTATGTTCCTTGGGAATATTTTATTTTTATTTATTTATTGATAATTAGGATCACCAGCGAATGATACATTAATAATAGTTATTTGTTATGCAAGGCAGCAAAAGTGTTATTTGGCGCGAGTGCCTTTTGTTGAAACCTGAGCAAGCGAAGGATTCTAGGATTGAACCATGAGCGAAGCGAGTGGTTCAAAAGAAGAATCCTGAGTGTAGCGAAGGTTTCAAGGCACGAGACGCAAAATAACTTGGCTGCCGAGCGAAACACAAAATTTTTCACCTCACTAAAGCGAGGAAGCGGCCAGTACCGCAGCATGGAGAGTTGCCATACTGCATCACGTTCAAATTTCGCTTTTGGCCACAGAATTTAACTGACAAACCAAATACTTCTGAGCTCGTGAGGTGAAAAATAATTAACAAACAATAATTTGAACTAATGGCTAAATGTACACTCTATTTAAAGTAGTTGTTCAGTTTCTGAGTAACATACTAAATTATGTTGGTCCTACTGAAATAGGACCTTATATTTGGCCTCCAAAAAGAAAGTAAAAAGTAAAGTAGAGAAAGATAAAGAGTAAAGTAATTAAATATTATAGTTAAAACCCCTCTACCTTTGTAGCATTTTCTTCTTTTATTTTATTTCATATTCCTGACTAAACGATTTCTCAGTAAACACTTTCCAGTTGAAATCGTTCGTAATGGCAGCATCAATATTGTTTACTTCTCCACTTCCTTTTGAAATAAACTTGTGAGGATAGTGTTCTGCTTACAAAAGCTGAACCAACTATGAACTCTTGAAATTGCAACGGAGACGTTGCATACAAACAGGTAAATTGGAGTAAGTACCCTATTTCACCTTGCTCTCTCGTTCTTAAGGTGCGTCGGGTTATTCTCAGAATCTCTACAAGAAATTTCTGATTGTACATACATACATAACATCAACGCCTTGTTTCCGTCGGGGTAGGCAGAGACTACAGTTCTCCACCTACTACGATCTTGACATACTTCCCTTGCTTCCTGAACTTTCATCAATCCTTTCATACATGCTCGTCGGTTTAGGGCCACTTTTAACCTGGCCTTTATTCAGAACGTCCTGAATTTGGTCCTGGTACGTCATGAATTTGGTCCTGGTACGATTTCTGTTTGTTTGGGATTTAAATTAAAAACAATATTCTATTAAATTTTTAAAATGAAGTAAGCTTTTCCTTTATAAATAGTAGAGCTTCCTTTGAAATAACAATTATAATAATTTATTTATTTTGAATGTATATGTACGATTTCAATTTGCCGCCTTATAATTTCAAAGCATCTTAAGAAATTCTATGGTATATTTTTTTCTTTTCGTATATATTTTAAACGTTTATATGTACGGTCAACCGCTTGTCAGTAGAAACTTTTTCAACTCTACTACCACGCCATAAGGTCCAAAAGTGTTTCTACTGATGTGCGGCCGTGTACATCTCTGGGAAAATTATAACTGTACTTACACTAATAAATTTGACAATTATATTTATTTTTTAATTAGGTAATAGTTAGTACTTAGGTGACCGAGCTTTGTTTTGTCTAATCCTAATCAAAGCCCAATGAAAGATGCTGCTGTACGGTTTCCGAAATACGTTATTTTTCCAAAAATGCTCAAATAAAAGGACAAAACGAATTCTCCTAAACATAGGACCTAGCTATATAGATTTTTTTCACTCGATTACAAATATATATATTATTATCATGCTAACAAAACAATTTCTGACCATATGTAATAAACTATTTTAGGACCCAAAATAGTTGAAAATGAAAATGAAAAATTTATTGGCATCAAAGTTACAAGTCAATCAAAATATTATCCACATAGATTTAAAAAATATCAAAAATATCCCTACTTTAGAGATTTTTAGAATTAACCTGTTATTTCATGCTACATGTTGAGAAAAATCGAGCAGCGACCCGTTTGCTTTGTCTGCATTCTGCAAATTGTTCGTCTTTAAGAGATGTAGTGAAAACGTCTGCAAGCTATTTCTTATTATGAGACTTACGTTATCTGCATGCTAAGCGTATTATCGAATTTATGTCAACGTATTTTTTTTGTTGCAACTCTTAAACGAAATATAATAATTTGTTAGTACAATGTTAGCATCATAGACATACCTAAATAATTACACATACAAAGATACAGATCATCATCATCACAGCATCCCATGAAACGTCTTCTGAAGGACAGGGAACTCCTTCCAAAACTCCAGCAAAATGCGTGGTTCTTAGGAGGTGAAACCATAGTCACCACGCTTGTACGAGTAAGTGTTGCTACTGGCGACTGCTATTTTTGATGACCGTAGTATGTAAGGTGGTACGATACTCAGAAAGATGCTGCTGCCCATCCTTCGGTTCATAATTCTTTAGTCGCCTCTTACGACACCCACGTGTAGAGATGGGTTGCTACTATTCTTTGCCGGCACCACACGGACCAGAATAAGCTTAACCACGTCCGAAATTTTGCAACCCAATATTTTCAAAAACCAGCACAAAAAGTCTTCATCCGATGTCGGCATAAAAATTCAATTTAAAAAGCAACACTAAAGTAATTTCACATAAAAGACTTTTAAGAAACTAGTGCAAGGCATCAGACATGCTTTCTTGCCAAGTTTCTGTATAACTTATATCCATCGAGGTTGGGAAAAATCGAAAACTAGAGCGATCTGTTTTGACTGGTAAACTAGAATCT
Source organism: Athrips mouffetella (assembly GCA_947532105.1). Taxonomy (NCBI): domain Eukaryota; kingdom Metazoa; phylum Arthropoda; class Insecta; order Lepidoptera; family Gelechiidae; genus Athrips; species Athrips mouffetella. The sequence goes on along the minus strand of OX383957.1, from coordinate 33,132,397 downwards.
TGTAAAGAATTTAAGGTGTCCCCACATCACACGGGAAAAGTTACAGACAGACAACCGTAATTATAGTGGTTTTACTGTAAAATCATCACCATAAAAAATTACAACTTTTTCATTGAAACATGGTACAATTAAACGATAAAACCCTTAGATTTTTCAGTGTTATGATCGAAATAATAAACAAAAATACAGTAGGTACGGAGAAAAATACTCTTTACTGACCATTGGAGAAGAAATTTAAAGATAACTTTTATTAAAGGAATATAACTTAATTTCTGTTTTTTGACAACACAGGTCGAAGCAAATATGTCAGTCCAACGCTGGCTAAAAAGGCAACAAATTAAATAAATTTCAACAATCCAGTTTTGTGACAAACAGAAGTTATATCACAAAATGAAAAAAGCAAATGAAAAATTTCATCCATTGAATTGAAAATCTATTTCACTGACGGGTTTTCAGTATTCAGGGTTGTCGGTGTTTAATCTGCTTTGTTAATCTTGCTCTGTCCTTTTATAATATTTTTTTCCTGAATACTTTATTCTTTATCTTGTAAAAAGTAGTTGACGTGTAAGATAAAGTTTATACACATTGATGGCTATCAGCTGCGACTGGGAGCAGTTGAACAGGAAGGAGTTGAAAGTGGGTGCATTAGGCACGAACCCACGCCCACTAGGTTAAAATTCCACATATTAGCGTTAAGCGCTATGCAACATCTTTTGTAATTCGGATAGCTAAGCTGTGGGGTTCTCTGCCTTAGTTTTCTTGAGCTCACATAACCTCAATTATAAATAATTATAGTCGCAAGTGAATAGGCTTATTTTGACAGATCTCGAGATAATAATATCGACAGCCTCATCCCTGTTCCTCGGCTAGATTTTGTTATTGTCAATGTCAATTATCTTGACCTCGGTTTAACCCTGAGGACAGAGATGAGGTCGACGACGATAGGCTTGCCCAAAATTGATGATGCTCTGATTGACAAGTGCAAACATAAAAAATACTTATAATACAAATTATTAATCTCTGATTATTTTAGACCGTTAACTGTAGTAAAATCAGTAATTAGTTTAAGTTTTTTGTATTGCTCTGTATAAAATACCAAGCCCAAGAGTGAGCCCATAGACAGCAAAAAAACACACTTCTGAATAGCTAACCTAAGGATAATAATGCAAAGAAGTAAGGAAAAAGGTAAATCTACAAAAAAATCCGCTCTCATCGATCTTATAAATACTCTGCTAATTGAATTAGCCTATTCAATATTCAAATGCTGACTTCCCGCTTTTCTCTGTAAATTCGCATCTGGCGCAACTGGGGGCAGCCCTGTCGACAAATCCTCAGTCCTCGTATTGAATGAGGGTAGATTGGAAATATTCCCTGTGAATAATAAAACGGCGTGTCATTTCCTACAATCCTCTCTGGCTTCAGGGTTGCCAGGTGACAAGGGGTATTTAAAAATAAATCTCATAAAATATACATTTGAAGTGTTTATTTCAGATTGTGTTACGTCGGAACTGAGGTATGAAATCATAATTAGTTAGCAATACTATTAGCGCAAGTAGCTGATACAAGTCATAAATGAAAGCTCAACAAATGCAACAAAGAAAATATATTTTTGAAGTAACATTGGATAGGAAGAATTGTATACGTTCGGAAGCCGCTGGATCGACCCTCAAGGAGATCTTTAGGGGAAGCCTATGTCCAAAAGTAGACGTCTTTCGGCTGATATGAGGATGATGATGGATAAACTATGATCTCACACTTTTGGTCATTGCTATAATGAAACTCATAAATATTTCACAATTTTCTCACACAAGTCAGCATGCAAGTCACGGTAGTCACCATGGCAGCCCTACTAAAAGTATATACTCACTTACTTTTGACGCTATTCGCTTTTTACGCGCTCCTACATATTCATATATATTGGCAAGAGTGACCGAGATGGTTCATTCTGCCTGTTCAGGGTCAGCCCTTATTATTGGGTCCCTCAAGACCTTTTGAATACATTTGTAAGAAATATATGAGAACCGGAAGTATCCGTTAGGGAAATTTGAAGTAATGCGCCAATCAAACTGATGGAAGATTTTCTCGTGAAGAGTGCTCGTAAAATTTATTTGATTATTAAGTGGGTAGTTTATAAAATTTTCATTTGACTGATTATTATTCATGTTAGCGTAGTTAAATTATTAACATTTCTTTTTTGAATATATAATGTTAACAAATGAGAGGGAGTTGAGAAATATGTTAAATAAAACACTCGAAGTCTACTTACGTTTTGTAATAAGTTATTCACTTTACACAGTGTTAAAATGGGTACATTAACACAATACCATACATATGAAGAAGAGTCTTCATAATTTTACACAATACGTGATTACTCCTTTAAAGGTAGCATCTCCCAGTTTGAAGAACAAAATACGACTGCCTGAGCGAGGCTGGCTCGAACGTTCAAGAGACCTCTCCCACCACAATATTACCCTTTCCATAAAACGCTGGGATTGGTCGAAAAGCCGCCGCGCTCTGACAGTTTGTACAAAGGAGTCAATTCAACAACCATTTATGAACAATATCGTAAAGCTATGAAAAGTTAGTAAACACTGGTGACTTAAATATTATAATATTGGAGATCAGAATATCTGTCATGACAACAGTCGGCCATCCGATTGTGATAGGTACGTCCTCGTACCGTCTCCAAAAACGAATACATGTACAACACTTTTCTTTATAAGTTATAGAGATCCGAATGTTTGCTATAATATGGCACAATATTATTTAACAGTGCTTTTACATTATGTGAAATTGATCAAACACAAGATTTAATTATGATTATGAAGTAATCTGACAGAATTAATAAAGATTGTCAAGAAATATTGACGTTGAATATTACAAGACGTCTCATACAAAATCTAAATAACAAAAAGGTTGGGAACTCGTAGTTCTTTGAAATATAGTTTGTTTACATCAGTTGTTATCACGTAAAGTACGAATTAAGTACAATAGATTCAAAAAGATTTTAGTTATTACATAGGGCAACAATGCCTACATAACATTACTACTTACAATAAAATTATGATAATATTAAGTTTAATACAAGGCAACATGGCAACAAACAAACAATGATAGTAATAAAAATTATGTAGAACTGTAGATAACAAAACCAAAATTTGGCACTAGGACACGGTTTGGCAACAAGGCCAGGATTTGGCAACAAAGACATGGTTTGGCATCAAGGCCATTATTTCTAATCTGAAATAAAAGATTATTATTTATATGACAATGAGTTGAAATATGAAATAAAAGATTGTTACATGGTTTGGTTTGGCATCAAGGCCATGGTTCGGCATCAAGGCCATGGTTTGGCATCAAGGCCATGGTTCGGCATCAAGGCCATGGTTTGGCATCAAGACCAGGGTTTGGCATCAAGGCCATGGTTTGGCATCAAGGCCATTATTTCTAATCTGAAATAAAATATTATTATTTATATGACAATGAGTTGAAATATGAAATAAAAGATTGTTACATGGTTTGGTTTGGCATCAAGGCCATGGTTCAGCATCAAGGCCATGGTTTGGCATCAAGGCCATGGTTTGGCATCAAGGCCATGGTTTGGCATCAAGGCCATGATTTGGCATCAAGGCCATTATTTCTAATCTGAAATAAAAGATTATTATTTATATGACAATGAGTTGAAATATGAAATAAAAGATTGTTATTTATATGTAAATGAGTTGGGCTATAAGACCATAATATGTCAATGAATTGGGCTACACGGCCGTATATCAATGAGTTCGGCTACAAGGCCGCATAAGTTACGCAACAAGGCAATAGGTAAGTTCCTAAGTGCAAGGTTAAAGGTTCCAATTTTCATGAAAGCTTTATTTATCGTCACCAAAGGCCTTAAGGTTATGCCCAGTGTAGTAAAAATACTACAAAGTAAAGAGTTTAGGTGTGATTATAAATAATTAGCAAATTATTAATAATAGTCGCATATTTAAGATTTATTCATTCAAATTTTAATCTCAGTGGCCGAAGATAGATGCGAAAAATGTATTGAAACGTAGTATCATTGTTTATACAAAACATGCATACTCATAATATGTGAATAAGGGCCTTTTCCTTAATGAAAGGTGTTATGTGCATAGGTACACCCAACTGCACGTCAGTAGGAACACTCTGGACTTTATGGCATGGTAATAGAGTTTCAAAATTACAATTTGGGAACAGTAGTGGTATTAAAATGTTGACACTTAAACTAAAGTAATATTTAGTTAGCCAAATTTATTAAGCTTCTTTAACTGTATTGTTAGTTAGGGATTTGCACAGTGCTAGGTAACTTGCACATCTATTTTGCAATGTATATCACCTTTAGCCTCAATAATTGACTGGAAGAAGTTCCATTTCGAGGTAAGTCCGCATTTTCATGTGTTGTAATGGATCTTAAGTAATACGTCTCAATAAATTGAAGTGCAATAAAGAGCCACCCTACAAAATCACAAAACCTCTGAAGATAAGACAATAGATGAAGCAAATGTAGCTCTTTACGCCTTAAGGCAATTCTACATAAAGTGCAATACATTTTCCATAAATTCTCAGGGAACTCTATGAAAAATTTACAAAGGGATTATAATTAGTACTTAGGGATTATTATATTTTCCTGTGTCCAATCGAGTATTAAGAACTCTAGAGGATGTTCACACTCGTTTGAAGTGTCATATTTCTTATGATTCTTTCCTTTCTTTCTTATTAATTAATTACAATAACTACACCATCTTTTTGTTTTATTATTATTTTGATGTAGCATGCAAGCATGAAAGGAGGTAAGCCTCGCTAATGCTTGTTCACTCTAGCTTTGAAAAGATTCAGATAAACATAGGGAAAAGTTTTAGTATTTCCTTTGGAAAATGTGTTTTCTTTACTCTTTCGCTAGATCATCGCAGACGAAGTCGCGGGTAATAGGTAGTTAAAGATATTCTCGCTTTTATTTCTGCTTAATATAACTGATATTTATCGTTCAATGTATGGAATAATCATGTGTATTTTAAATACAGTATTTTTCTAAACCAATTTTTTATTTTTTTTTGGTTTGACTCAAATTAACGCACACATTGTCAAATCAAAATTGGTGACGTGAAATCGTGATACATGTTTATCTATACGCCAATATATATATTTTTATTTATAGTCAAGTTACGTGTAATTTGGGCAAGTTTAACTACATTATAGGTATGGTAATATATAAAAGTATCAGAAAGTTGATCTAATGTAATGAGTTGGGCTTTATCAAGTCTTAACTATTAATTAGTGTGCTATCAACCGAACAATTTTCATTTTCTCTCTTCTGTGTACATCACTTCGGTCGATAAAAGTGATATTATAATTATAATTAATCGATAAAAGTGACAGTCTTCGTTGTTTTGATAAGATTTCAAGAGACGAGCGATTGTATAACGTGATTGGTTAATCAACGAATTTTGAAAAGAAGGTATTTGTCAAAATCATCAAATTTGTTATTTTAAAGTAATTTAAACCTCGCTTACTAAAAGAGTTAGTTAAGTAAGGAATACAATTAGTGTGAATTGTGACAAACAGCAACGAAAAATAGTGAAGTGCAGTGTTCACCGACTAGCCAAAATAAATATACTTCAATCGTCAGTTTACCACGGTATATATCAGCAGTCTCTTTTGTAAGTGCAACAATACTTCGTCGATTATGCTTATGCCGCCTATCATCTCACATACTTTAAGTCGGCCAAAATCACATTCTGCCGAATATTGTTTTATTGAAGATTTTAATTAATCATGTTTTACTGGCAGGGCTCACCATATGGGCAGGGCATACCGCAAGACGAACCGATCGCCGAAGAGGCGTAAAGGCACTAGAGTGGCGACTCCCGTACCAGTAGATGAAGCGTAGGCGGGCCTCTCAGAAGGTGGACCGACGGTCCGGTCAAGGTCGCGGGAAGCCGCTGGATGCAAGCAGCGCTGGACCGGGCATCAAGAAGATCTCTAGGGAAGACCTATGTCCAACAGCGGACGTCTTTCGGCTGATATGACGATGTTTTAATTACCGACATAGCGCAGATAATACTAACGATATTTAGTGTTCGTGATTATTTGCTTAAGGGCTTAAATTAACAATAAATAAAATTGTGATTCCTATCGACCAGGCTGTCATTTCGGCCTATTTTCAAAAGTGTCAAGTCTAAACTATTGATATAATTGATCTAAGTATATGTTTTTTTTTTGTAATTCAATAAGCATGTTGAAGAAAGGTTAAAGAGAACTTCCAATATGTATATAATTTTTGTTTTGTTTTGTTTTACCCAACTACTTATAATGTCATTTTGTCACACCATAAAAAGGGGACTTTTCCATAAAACTACGTAACGAAAGATACCAATAAAACTGAATAAAACACAGATCTATGCGGCATAGAAAAACCACTTAGTTCGTATTATTTTTATGTATATAGAATCGAGTGTAAATTTATTGCGAGCATCCACCCAGAGATACAAGAAAGCACACTTGAATAGAGTGTTTTCGACCACATTTTGAAATGTTCACTGGATGGCGCTGCAAATCAGCACGAGGAAAAAAATAATGCCACCGTGTAATCGGTATGAAATTAATTAAAATTTTATATAATTTACTATGATTATAAAGATTAACTACCAACAGATACAGATACCACACATCGACACCGAAAAAACGCAGTGACAGACGTCAGGCAAAGCTGCTTATTTGATTGATTCGGCAAAACGGTTGGGCGAATGGGGTCTATTCTCAACAGTCAGAATAGAGAAACGACCGGAAATCCACTCGTAAAAATATTTAAAACCAAAGCAAGGAACTATTCGACCGAGTTACAAGCTGTCAAAAGTTTCAAACGAATTGAAACTATGTAAAATTCAGCGTAATAACTAAAAAGATTTGAGTGGTTAGAGTGTCCCTCGCTGGAAATAAGATTGTTCACTAATCTACGCTACAATAATATTACAGATAAAATGTCACTGGGTTAATCAATTACTACAGGACAGATTTAACTGTTCATATTTCAAAAAAATACAACACTATCCCTAACATAAGCTACGATTTTTTTTTTTTATAGAAATTGGTATGTTTTGAGATGAAAATTGAAATTGGTATGGTTTTCAGTTTTAAATTGTGACTAGTCTCATATGTGCCTTGAACTAATTTAACGGTATTAGTCACTGTTATATAAACCTTTAAATATTAAATTGTAAAGCTACTGATTAATAAATTCTTCTACACTATTCTGAAGAGAAGTGCAGCTTAGTTCAGACATTTATTATGAAACTTATTTTATTTGCTTTAGCAGTTCTTTTTTTCTTCGTTTTTAATATTTTAATTTGGACAGTTTGTTTGATTTGGAATAGATATGTAGTTTTACTTCTTTAAGATTTAGTACCTAGTCGACCGAGCTACGCTCTTAGCCGCCTCAGGTGAGCAAGCTGTGGTACCCGCCAACAGTTGGCGCTCTAGGTTTCTGTCTAAAACGCGATGTTTTAAAAAAATGCTTAGAAACACGGGGAAAAACAGACATGAGACCTAGCTAGATCGATTTTGCCCCCGGAAACCCCCGTATGGTAAATTTCATTGAAATCGTTAGAGCCGTTATCGACAAACATTTTACAAATATATTATGGCTCGTTTAATAGTATAGGACTAAATTGGCTTGAAACATTCTAACAAAATAGTACCATGGGTATATCCTTCATGCTATTTTAGGACATTGTTTCCTAGTCCAACAGAAGATTGTTAAAATTTGTTTAAACTTAACGACATCGTTTACAATTTTTATTTTTGTACTGTCGAAACCAGTCACCGCATTGTTATGGGTGTCTGCCGCATCAGGGTCAAGGAAGGTAAACTACAAAGCCTAACTACTGAGACTCTATAAAAAGAACCAAAAACCAAGTCATTGGTGTTACCTCCATATGCCCGGAGTTGACTACTCACTGGGCTGATTGTGCGAGTGGCAGCTGGTTGCACGCACAGCCTGCCGCTTACCAGTCGCGGATGACCGTGGTGCTGACTGCATGGCCTGTTGTCCACCAGGCGCCGACTGCCAGCTGTGGTTCTGGCTGCATGGGCTGCTGTCCACCAGGTGACGACTGCTGTGGGCTGGCTGCATAGGCTGCTGTCCACCAGGCACCGACTTTTGAGGGCTGGCTGCATGGCCTGCTCTCCACGAGGCCCTGACTGCTGTGGGCTGGCTGCATGGCCTGCTGTCTACCAGGCTCCGACTGCTGTGGGTTGACTGCATGGCCTGCTGTCCACCAAGCACCGACTGCTGTGGTCTGGCTGCATGGCCTGCTGTCCACGAGGCCCCGACTGCTGTGGGCTGGCTGCTTGGCCTGCTGCTCGCCCGGCGCAGTCTGCTGCGCTGCACAGCTAGGCAACGCTTGAATCGAAGCTAGACTCTTGCCACGGTTACGGATTTTGTCCATTATGACGTGCTGAAATGTAAAAATTCCAGCGCGAGTATCTATTGTATAGAAGCGATCAATGTTTGAAACGCTTTTAAGGCTTTAAATTGAATGAAATCTATAAACGTAATAGTGGACACTTTTAAGTAGCTTTTACTCGTAGTTAGATATTACGTGTTTTTGCAGCAGTAAATTTCAAACAAAATAAAGAACATAATTAATTGAAACAGTGAACTACGCATGGGAATACGAACCAATAGACCTTCAGACTATTATTTTGAATACGTACCTACACCAAAAATTATTACAACCATATGTGAAACACAACTAAAAGATTAATTTGTCTGAATGAAAGCACGAAATGTTGTTTGTTTTAAACTCAGGCTTGATGATAAATGGTTAAAGTGAACTGTGTACACTTATTCCTTAGCAACGTCTAACGATTTTGTGCCAAAATGATTTAAAATGTAGGTAGCATGTAGGTAGTATATAATCATAACTATTTACTTTAAATAATCACTCGTCCTTAACACAACGTTAAAAAAAAGGTGAAAAAAATACCACATGAGAAAAAAAAACAAGTAGTTGATTTTCCAGTTTTTCCACTCATTTCAAACAAGTCAGTTTTTGAGATACAGCAGATGTATTTTTGAACATTATCAGTCCACTTTGTGGGAAGTGAGGGCTCGTATCCCGCTTCTGACATGTTAACAAATGAGAGGGAGTTGAGAAATATGTTAAATAAAACACTCGAAGTCTACTTACGTTTTGTAATAAGTTATTCACTTTACACAGTGTTAAAATGGGTACATTAACACAATACCATACATATGAAGAAGAGTCTTCATAATTTTACACAATACGTGATTACTCCTTTAAAGGTAGCATCTCCCAGTTTGAAGAACAAAATACGACTGCCTGAGCGAGGCTGGCTCGAACGTTCAAGAGACCTCTCCCACCACAATATTACCCTTTCCATAAAACGCTGGGATTGGTCGAAAAGCCGCCGCGCTCTGACAGTTTGTACAAAGGAGTCAATTCAACAACCATTTATGAACAATATCGTAAAGCTATGAAAAGTTAGTAAACACTGGTGACTTAAATATTATAATATTGGAGATCAGAATATCTGTCATGACAACAATAATTTGTATATTTTAATTTTAAGGTTATTAGTTCGTAGTGTTTGTCAGTTTGTATTTCTATGTAAAATTTTAAAGAATTAATATTTATTTATTTGTTTTTGCCACTTAATTATGTAAGGTACTGTTTTAGCTCTAAGGATATGCAAACACAATTTAAATTGTTCATGAATCAATAAATGAATGAATGAATGAGTTGATCTGAGAAATTAGTATTTTGTAAAAATATAAAGGTGGACCGACGATTAGGTGAAGGTCGCGGGAAGCCAGTAAGTACGACGTTCCGTTTTCCCCTGTTTTCTCTTCCAAACTGAGCTTATTCGATTATTATTGATATCAAAAATTTTACAAATTTTTATCTGACAGTCGTCTAAATATGGCGGAAAAGCTAGCAATTTTTCAGGTTTTTAGGGTTCCGTACCTCAAAAGAAAAAAACGGAACCCTTATAGGATCACTTTGTTGTCCGTCTGTCTGTCTGTCTGTCTGTCTGTCTGTCTGTCTGTCAAGACCCTTTATATCACGAACGGGTAAAGGTATCAGGTTGAAATTAATACCATATATTAGGATCCATAAACCACACAAGATCTGCAAATTTCAATTTTTTACAATGACGCAATCAAAAGATATGGCATTTTATGTCCTCATCTCCATACATTTATTCAAAAATGAAAAACCTACAGGGTACTTCCCGTTGACCTAAAATTATGAAATTTGGCAAGAAGCTAGGTCTCACAGTACAAATAATGGGAAAAGTCTGAAATCATTAAATATTACAACTTTTCTCACAACTAATGGTAACCAATTGTGGTGAGCTCCCGTTTCAAGAACATTCATATAAGAGAGGGGTCAAGTTGGATGGTTGCTGAGGCGATTTTTGTTTTAGTTCTATTTAAAAACGGAAACACTTACAAACTTGAAAATTGGTATGTTTATAGGGCATAGGCTATAAAATAACAATAAATAATAAAATTTGGTCAAGCGCATGTCGGACTCAAAAAATCTAGCACATTAACTTACTGAAATTTCAACTAATACAATTATGTTTATGTGGTGGTACGGAACCCTCAGTGCGCGAGTCCGACTCGCACTTGGCCGGTTTTTTTGTCAGTCATGTTTATTTTGGTAAGTTGTTTTCGAAAAAAAATGCAATTCACAGAGACATACCGCCGTTAGACTTAGATTTAAAAAAACCATAGAAATAGGGAATATCAAAAATGCAGCTAGGTACTCTCTAACACGTAACAAGATAAAACAGAAAAGCCTTGGAAAACGACCCTTAAGGCTGTTCTGGACAAAGTAAAGGACAGATGTATACTGAACCGATAAGATTGTATGAAAGAATTGATGAGATTAGAAAGAGAGATGGAAGTATGACAAGATTGTATAGTCTGACCGCAACCGCTGCGCCGCTGAATAGGTGACGGCTAGACGGGGGGAGGGTGAGCATCACCCGTCATCGCTCACGGCGGCAACTAGTTCTTGCTCTATCTTTCTCACTCTTCCACCTCCCCTCGCATACAGTGGTTGCGGTCAGACTATAGTTGGTGTAAGGATGTGGTTTTGCACACCCAGATGGCGAAGAGACGTGACATTTTTGTATAAATTTAGGTTTGTAAACACAACGTACTCTGGTTTATATTTTCTTTCTGCTGCAAACCGTTGCAGATTGTGTGCTTCTAGAGTTGTACCAAAAATAATAATTTGGACAATATCAGAATGTATAAAGTTCTTACTATTAAATAGGTATGCAAATTTCATAAACAAGACGACAAATCTTTGACAGAGCCTTGGCAAAGCAAATTTATCTTCATTGAGCTTATTTTTGTAATGAATAGATACATGAATCACAAACGTAGTTAGCTGAGCTGAACACACAGGCTTAACCGCATCAAAAAAAGCGTCTTCAAAAATTTTTAGTCTTAATTTAAGTCTAAAACAGTTTAAATTTGCATTTAATTTGTATTTTCCTGCCATACATTTTTTTAAATATTTCCATCAAACATCAGACATGATTTGGTTATTTTGCCGCAGCTTATAAAATATTTTTGCCGGAAATAAAATGCTCGCTTCCGTAGTGTACTCGTATTCTGAAAATATATTCAAAACTCATTCAAAGAGCATTCAAAGAGCAAATAATTAAATTAGTTCATTTTATGAAACATGATACTTTTTTACATGTTAACAAAATATATTTTTAAAAATTTTCACATGGCGCCATGTCAATATTATAGTAAGTTTTTAGATCCGCACAGCTATGAAGGATATTTGCTTTCTTTTGAAAAACTTTGCTTATAAGATTCATCGATGAACAAACTTCAGAAATAAAGGGAGAATGGTACTTTTTAGTAATTTTTCATGTAATAGTAAAAAAAGTTCGACAAATCATAAGTAGTTGCGTCACGTTATCTAGTCACCACACTTTAAATTTTTTATCCATTATTATATTTGAAATAAAAATAAAAATTGTTTTGCAAACTCTTATTCGGTTGGAAAGAAAGTATTAACTATTCATCCAGTTTATTTATTCCTACCATTACTGAGGTAATGACTGTCCACAGTAATTTAGTGTAGTTGCGCAAAGTGGCAGTCTCCAGTCGTTTTAACGTCAATGTAGATTTATTTATGCATTTTAAAATATGCAGAGATTTAAAAACAGCGCTTGAGAATAAATGAGACTGGCTTTTGAAGAAAAGTTGTGGGAAAGTCTGAAATAATGCAGATTTCAATGTGGAGTTAATCTAAACCGATTGAGTTTTATTTTTATTTTAAAATCGATTCCGAGGTTATTTTTATTTTTATTAACAGAGCAAGGTATAAAGGACCTCGTATCAGCAGATAGAAAGAAACATAGGGTAAGACAAAAAATCTATTGTATGAGGAGGAGAGCTACAAAAACAAGAACATGCAGAATCAAACAAAATCTCCATCTGCACATGTTTTCCTAGCATCGGCTGATTTGGTTTCACTGCCAGCTAAAAATCTACTTTGGCCAAGATCATGAAAATGTTATACATCATAAAAAAGTAGTTGTTGTTTTTATTCAAAAACCTTATTTAGTCTTTGCCTCCTATAGCAGCTATAAAGAGATCGTTCAAAGATGTGCATCTGCAAATATCAGTAATGTGCTATAAAATTTTATGAACCTGAGCTGTGAACACGTAAAAGCATTTTCTTGGTATACTTTGGTGATACTTAAAACTGATATAAAACTCATTTTTCTCTGAGTCTGCTAAAATAATAGGTTTATTATCAAGCGAGTTATTTTTACTGAAAATTTACGGTGATAAACGATGTATAAATTACGGAATTACATTGAAGCATTCGACGCATAAATGGTAGCTGCAGTTGCTTTCCAATCACCAAAGTTAAGTACGTAACGTTGGTCGTGGTAAGCATTTAGATGGGTGAACCATTTGTGATAAATGTACCTTTAGCTGATGGTTCCGGCTACTGTCGCTGATAGTGATCGTTAAGCTAAGATAGAAACCACTTGGCGGCTTCAAAAATCTGACCGGCAAAGTCTAATCGAGCTTTGGGTTTTGTTTGGTATAGTCGATTAGTCAAAATTGAGAAAGGCTAGGAAAACGATGATGAAACGATGTAGATAACTACATAATACGCGTCACAGGTTCAACGCTCAATAGTCGAATCTAATCACGACATTACTGTAATTTTTTCAAAAACTGAGCATTTAGTTGCAACTATTGCAAGGCCTAAAAAGCCTCTACAGACGGCGTTTTTCCTTGGCATGCAATTCACGCGTTTATTATATATATATTATTCTTATAGACAAGGTTGAGATTCGTAAAGGCGTCTGAATCTCGTACGAGTCTCGTCTACAACGTAAAATATTGTTTTTTGTCATTCTTTATCTGTGTGCAATGAAAAATATTGTATTGTACATCTGCATTGCTTGTTTCAAAGCTGTTACCACAGAATACGCTGTCACTTTCAAAAGTGGAATTCTCTGCCTGCGTCTGTGTTCCCGAGTTCATATAACCCGAATCTATTCAAGTCGCAAGTAAATAGGCTTCTTCTGGGTAAGCTCGTCCCATCGTCGACCTTTTCTCTGTCTAGATCGAGGTCAAGAGTACCTTTGAGCACTGTCACGCTACTACGCATTAGAAAGTGACGTGTACGCTTTTGAATTTTTCATTATTGTAGAGAAGAAATAAATTACTTTTTATCATACAAGATAAATTTGCTATTGAGCCTGGAAATACCATCCACATTTCTAAAATGCCTTTCTCACACATCCAACGAAAATGAGCTACCCACATCAGATGCCTTTAGAAAAAAACATCGCTTATTTCCTTGTTTTATCCCAAAAATCTACGGGAAGCGCAAAAAAATAAGGAAAACAGGCGCCAGTTACCGACATTTTCCTGCCAACCAATCTCTCCAGCCAGCGTTTTGGTAACGGTATGAATATGCAAACTCGTTTATACTTGAAACTCTTCGGTCGGCGAAGTAATTTCGTGTTCTAGATCTGGAAGTGGTACTTATGGTACTCAATGGGAAACACGGGTTTTTATGTTTCCTAAGAAATGGTTGTACGCATAACAACATATCCGTATGTAAATGCTTTTACGATTTCGTGTTCATTCACGTTTTTTTTTTTCACTGCTTAAATGTGATGTACTCGTAATGTAAGCGGCATCAATTTGCAAAACAAGCCGCTATCAGTTGAGCGCATCTATTCAAGTCTAATGTTTCTGTGTGGTTACGTATAGTACTAACTCTTTTCTACCCGTTGGAGTCGTAAGAGGCGACTAAGGGCTTATAATATGAACTGGAAGTTGGGCAGCAGCATCTTTCTGTGTATCTTACCATCTTATATACTGTGGTCACCAACAACAGCGGTTACCAGCCGCAACGCTCACAAGCGTGGTGACTATGGTAAATTTCCTCATAAGTACCACGCGTTTTCGTTAGAGTTTTGGAGGGAGCTCCCTGTCCTGTAGTGGACATTTCTTGGGATATTATGACGAGCACGTTCTATCATAGATCTCATGTTTGTTATCTAAGCTTGATTGAGGTAAAAAAAAATATTATAGAATAGAATAGAATAGCCTTAATAGCCTTTCTCATGTTTTCGATGGAACATAACTGCACGATCTCACCATGTCTTAGGTAGTGCGTTTTTAAATGCCGAGTACAAATTCTATCGCAATATCATAATTGGCGCGAAGAATAACCGGCCAAGTGCGCGTTAAGCTACGCACAATGTAGGGTCTCTTTCATTTCCCCATCTAATGACAAGTGAGGTTTGCCGCTTGATTGCTATTGATATTTCCATTATTTTAAGTTTTTTTAATATTACTCCTTGACATGTCTTCTTAGCTGCTTTCCTTTCAATTTCATCATATTACTACGAAAGAAAAAATAATATTACGCTAATAATATGATTTTTTTCACATTTCCAATAACAAACATTTAGATGGCAGGGGACAACGCTTGACTCTACCAAAAATTTGCACTTCTAAGCTTAATATTTGGAAAATGGTTCCCTAAATCGAAGAGTATTATTTGCAAACATATAATATTTTGCAGAGATGGACATAATTATACCCACTTTACGTGTGGGGAAGGTACCCTTAAAAATATTTCATGATTTTACTTTTCCAAAGAAACATATGGTTTGAGCGCAACGCCTACAAACTGCTCTGTAGTTTGGCGATGTTTAGATAAGGCAAATTTGTGTAATGTAAATAAGTTAAATAAATAATAAAAAAAAAAATATGTTGGGAAATGAAAAATAAAATTGACCTCTCCATACAAATTGCCCACTCTGGTCGAACAGTTTGTATGGAGAGGTCAATTTTTTTTCATTTCCCAACATATGTTTCTTTGGGAAAGTTGTTCAGTTTCGTTGACTAAGCACGCCCGTTCAGTTTTCGGTACACCGTCCCTTACACCCAATATACATTATACATACATACCAAATTACAGCTTTCTACTACTAAGGGTCGCTGAGCTAAGCCGCGGACAGACAACCAGATAGACTGACTGACAGACAGACGGAGATCAAGAAATTATAAGGGTTCCTTGTTGACTACGGAACCCTAAAAACGCTTACCAATTTCGCGTTTAACTTCAGTTTGCTTAAAACCGCACACAATAAGAAAAACTTCCAACAAGCTAGCACACAAAACTAGTCAAAGAGTTTCAAAGGCGAAAAACAAACTTTGAACGAACGAATCGACAAAAACTGTGAATAGAGTTCTAAACTTACTTCGAAAACACTTCGAGAAGCACTAGTAACTCTTCAAGCGCAGTCTATAGAGGCGCTTCGCATACCTGATGAAGGGTTCCCTACGAAACAATTTAGGCTAGAGAATGTGTGGTATTCGGAACTCCCCTGGCTTTTTACAGTGAGGAAAATTCGGAAACTGAGGTGCATGAACGGACCCAATATTTAAAATGCCCTGTATCTTAATTTTATCGTTGTTTGCCTTTCAAGAGTACGTTTTTCTTCGAATAAGGAGTAGTAATTTGTTGGAGGGAAACTTTTTCCTTTTTTGTTGTGTCTGTGTAGTATTTTTTTTAGTTAGAGCTCTTTTTAAATAAAATTTTCATTTGCACTGTATTAAGGTCCATAAACAAGCTTATTAAACACACGTGCTTTTTTTATTATATTATCGCAAAGGTGTTTAATTTTTATTTATTTTTTTGTATCGGCAAGGAGCAAGGTGTTTTTGTGTCTATGACAATGATAATATTTTCATGAATAAATAAAATGTGTTCTGTGATACAATCATTTAACATTAATTTCTTAATTTTTTTCATATTTATCAACTAACAATAAATGTCGTCTTTTAGGTAAAAAAATATTCCATTTTATATAATTCAAGGAATAGGCTGTTTGGCAGTTTAGTCAGTATCTTTGCGCGCGCATGTATTATATTGCGCGCGTGTAAGTATACTCAAAAGTATCGATTTATTTGCATAAAAACCAGTAATTAATGTAGTTTTTCAACGACTAAAATACTAAAGCGCGCATTACATTATCCAATCTGCAGAGCACTTGCTGAACTAGAGCCTAGCTAGAGCGCAGCTAGAGTGTTCAGTTTGGATCGTGTAAATGCAGTTAGACATGTAAATCAATGGCTCACGAGCTGTCTTTCTGCATTAACACTATCCAAACTGAACACTCTAGCTAGGCTCTAGCTCAGCTAGTGCTCTGCAGATTGGATAATGTAATGCGCGCTTAAGACACAAAACACGTAGAACTCTAAAGGAAAATACGTAACTTGTAGTCTACAAATTTTCAAACGGGAAAAAGACATTAAAATATTTTAATATCAAACAATGATTAAAAGAGTTTTAGTCTGAGTTACTGACAATTAATAGGCACCCTACCCTAGCTTTGATAATTGATATTTACATAATTAACACAAAACAAACTCATATTTCCATACGTCCCACACGCAACATGAGAAACTAATAACATCTCCGAATGTTTGTTCTAACTCAAAAACAAATATTTCTTTATACCCAAAAATAACAGTTTCTCCCTCTCATGAGCTAGAATCCGCCGAAAAGGTATTATTATGTTTATAAATACCAACTGTAGCAGTAGTAAGCTAATATCGTAAGGGTTGTCGGGGATTGTTTTCGTAGGTATGTTTTGAGGAAACATTTTGATTTGCAAAGCGAAGTGCTTATATGAAATGTGATGCTTGCGCCTTTAGTAAATTTTGTTGATATTTTATCATGTTATACAAAAATTTAGCGATAACTTAACTGTAGTACTAAACTCCGGTACTGACGGAGAAGACGCAGGTTCGAATCCTGCCTGTGGTTGTGAAATTTTGCAATTTTCTACTTTGTAGATTTATCCAAAAACAGGAAATGTTAAAATAAACTCATTTTCCATTACCAAACTGGTTTCGTAAAATTACGAAATATAGTTGCGTACCGACGGGTTCGTATGCGGAAGCGAATCAATGAAAATACTACAAATTGTATGAAAGCGTTTTGCATATGCTATGTTTTGCTATGTTATGCTATGCTGCGTCCCGTGTGGTGCCGGCAAAGAATAGTACCAACCCATACATACCCGTGGGTGTCGTAAAAGGCGACTAAGGGTTATAAACTGGAAGATGGGCAGCAGCATCCTCCTTTGTATCTCACACCTTACTTACTGCGGTCACCTACAACCGCGGTCTATGGTGCCAGCCGTAACGCTAATAAGCGAGGTGACTATGGTACTTCCCCTCTACGTTTTTCTAGCAAAAACTAGAATTCTGGAGGGAGCTCCCTGTCCTGTAGTGGACGTTTCATGGGATGTTATGATGATGATTTTTTGCTCTAATATAATATAAGGTGAGTACGGAATTGTCTTTCCACCACAGAGCTTTATAGTGCATGCGTGTTGCGGGTGCGCACGCAGGCGGAGTGGTCCTATCGTTGTTCTTACACCGACGCACAAAATTCGCACCTGCGAGACAGTACAGACAAGGACGCACCTCCTTTCTTTGCTCTGTGGACGCAACTATCTCATATCGCTACCCATAGTGAATTTTCATTGATTTCGCTCTTAGAGCAATGCGTCAAACCACGCAATGCGCGCGGAAATCGTGTTCGCTCCCGAAGACCAGTTATTTTACTAGTAGTGGAAACAAGCAACTTCCCCGAAGAAAAATATTTTAACTCAAAAAGTTTTTCTCACTCCAGAGAAGTCAAAAAATATTTTTGAGTTAATATTCGGATGCGAATCTCATGAAATATCACGTTGTAAGACATAGCATAACTAATGCGAAACGCTGCCAAGTTTCGTTGATTCGCTGCTGCGAATGTTTCAGTGTAATAAAAGCGTTTAGGTAAAAACTATTCAATAAATTGATATTAATCTTAACCTTACTCAAGCCTTATACAGTGATTCTACTCATGAAAACTAGCAACTTTACCGAAGAAAAAAAAAATTCCTGCTAAAATTTGTTTCGCCTCTCCATAGTAAAGTGGTCACGTGATCGACTCATATTGTATGGCAAGGCGGAATTTTTTTTTCGAGTAAAGTTGCTTGTTTTCATGAGTAGAGTTACTTGGCTTCGGGAACGAAACCAATACAAATTCACGCTGTATTAATATCACGCCTCTTTCCCGTGTGGGTAGACAAATCTTGACGTACTTCCCTCACTTCTTGTACACTCATCAAGCCTTTCTTACACTTTCATCAATTTAGGATACTCTCGACCTTGTTTTTATTCAGACTATCTTGAATCTGGCCCTGGAATGTTAGCTAAGGGCTTGCCAATTCAAAATATTTTTTTCTCTGTTTATATTAATTCCTCGAGAAAAATACTTATACAATCAAGTCAATCCCACCTATTTCCATTTACGCCTTTTACAATCTGGCAGAAAGAGACGTATCAGTGACAATTTCTAACATTATCTTTTTTTAGAGTCATAATATGCCTTGGTGTCTGTTTCCGTAGCAATGCCCTCCAAATGTTGCTACGATCACTACGCTATGCCGTAGCAAAAGTCTACAGTTTCCTACATAATCTGTCCCTTACTAAGTACATATTGCGGATGCTATTTTAGCTAGAACGTTAAAACCGGAACAATTAAAGGGACAAAACTATAATTTCTCGAAGGGACCAAACTTAATTATCCGGAAAATGAGAGGATTTCAAATTTGCGTTTTGGTATTGGTGCTATTTGAGGCCTAATGAAATTTTGTTGACGTAATCACGGTGTCGGTATCCCTTGGGTGTAAAACCATCTAACCGACCCAATATTCGAAACAATATTGATAGAAGCATTATGTACCAACAAAGTTTTCAAAGAAAGCCATTAGTACAGTAACGAAGATGAACGGGAATCTGGCTCTAGAGACATCTAAATAGAAATTGTGAATCTTTGAAATTGCACATACCTTGAGAAAAGTTAATTCTTTTGAGTACTTCTTCGTAAATAACACAGGCTATTGCATCTCCTGAGAGATACTATGAAAAACGTGGGCTTCATTTTATCAGCATTTAACAGGTAAACAATTGTGTATAAAAAGGTGTATGTATACGATAAGGTTAATGAAAGTAGAAGAAGCGAGGGAAGTATGTCATGATCGTAGCAGGTGGAGAGCTGTGGGCTTTATTTATCCCGACGAGAAAAAGCAGTGATAGTCTATATATATAAAAGAAGAAGGTGACTGACTGACTGACTGACATATCAACGCACAGCCCAAACCTCTGGGTCTAGAGATTCCAAATTTGGCATGTAGGTTCCTTATGAGGCCTAGGGGTGCACTAAGAAAGGGTTTTACAAAATTCCACCCATAAGAGGGTAAAATATGGGATGAAAGTTTGTATGAAAGTCCGGCAGTTTTGAAGTTAGGATCTTCGAAATTTGTATTTAGGCTGACGACTAAAAATTAATTTTTATGTGTCTCAGGGTTTTTGAAAATTTGACACCCTTAAGGGTGAAAAGAGGGGTGAAGTTGAAAATTATTTATTTTTAAAGTAAAATCCACATAATTTATTATTTAGGCATTAATGATGTAATTCTATGTAACGTACATCACTGTTATTGGAATTTCACCCCAAATTCAACCCCTAAAAAAGGGAAATGGGGTGAAAATGTCTAAAAACCAATATGGGTATCGTTTGTATGGTTTATCGGGTCGCTGATTACGAAAACTACAACAATTTTGAAATCCAACGTGGTGGACGTTAAATACCATCATTCCCTTGGAATGGGGTTGGGGTGCGATAGGGTTGAAATGTGAATATGGGTGTCGTTTGTATGGTTTATCGGGTCACTGATTACGAAAACTACAACAATTTTGAAATCCAACGTGGTGGACGTGAAATACCATCATCCCCCTGGGGATGGTGTTGGGGTGCGATAAGTTTGAAATGTCTAAAAATCAGTATGTGTGTCGTTTGTACGGTTTATCGGGTCACTGATTACGAAAACTACAACAACTTTGAAATCCAACGTGGTGGACGTGAAATACCATCATCCCCTGGGGATGGGGTTGGGGTGCGATAGGTTTGAAATGTCTGAAAATAAATATGGGTTTCGTTTCTACGTTAGGGATAGCGGTTAAATTGGCGTTAGGGGTAGGGATAGGGGCAGGGATAGGGAGAGGTAGAGGTAGAGAGGTAGAGAGGTAGCGAGGTAGAGAGGTAGAGAGGTAGAGAGGTAGAGAGGTAGAGAGGTAGAGAGGTAGAGAGGTAGAGAGGTAGAGAGGTAGAGAGGTAGAGAGGTAGAGAGGTAGAGAGGTAGAGAGGTAGAGAGGTAGAGAGGTAGAGAGGTAGAGAGGTAGAGAGGTAGAGAGGTAGAGAGGTAGAGAGGTAGAGAGGTACAGAGGTAGAGACGTAGAGAGGTAGAGACGTAGAGAGGTAGTGGTACAGGTACAGGTAAAGTAGAGGGAGAGGGAGAAGGAGGGGAAGGGGGAGAGGGAGGGAGTGAGTGAGGGGGAGGGGGTGAGGGAGGGGGAGAGGGAGGGGCAGGGGGAGAGAGAGGAGGGGGAGAGACAGAGGTAGGGGGAGGGGGAGAGGAAGGGGGAGAGGGAGAGAGAGGGAGAGGGTTTTCGTTTTTCTCAGTTACTTCTGCGAATTGGCACTGTTTTGAAATATTACTTTAAGGTGTCTCTCATCTCTCTCTTTACATTTTCATCTCTCTCTTTACGTTTCTTAGGATACTGCTGCTAAGTTCCTCTGTTCTGAGTAATTTATGAGTAACGTCTGTATATTATTTAAAATTCAGCTGGATCTTGAATTATACTCATTGATTTGCGCAAGGTTAGTCCTGTTTTTCCTTAATTTAAAATTACCCCGAAATGATGGGATAAATAATAATTTCCCTGGACTAAAATATCTCATTGCTTCGGAAAACCGGTAACAACCTAAATACGAAATCCACGCGAGTGAAGCCGCGGGCAACAGCTAGTATAGTATATGTGCAATTATAGTATCGATTTGCAACAGAACGTCAATTTGATAAAATTATACACTGAGTCGCGTATGATCAGTTTTATGATCGAACACAAATACATCACGCTAACAAACGAACACGAACCTATCAGACCTCTTGGGATGAAATGTATCTAAATATATAAAAGAGCATGTCCTGACTGACTGACTGATTCATCAACGCCGAGCCGTAACCGCTATAGATACAGATCTGAAATTTTGTACACAGGTTCTATGCACGTCAAAACCACCCACTAAGAAAGGATTTTGGAAAATTCATCTCCCAAGGGGGTGAAATAAGGGATGAAAGTTTGTATGAAAGTCCTTTGTTTCTTGAGCTAGATTCACACAAATTTGAATTTAAGCTTCTGGTAAAAAATAAAGAAATACATGTTTAAGCATTTCTTAAAAATCACCCTTCAAGGGGGTAAAAAAGGGGATGGTTTTTTTCCGTATGTTGGTCTATAAGTCTTTCATTTTTAAAGGTAGAATTATAGAAATTTGGTTCCGAGCTCATGGTAAAAAATAAAAAATTACGTAATTAAGAATTTTTCAACGTTCATCCCCTAAGGGGGTGAAATAAGGGATGAAAGTTTGTATGAAAGTCCTTTGTTTCTTGAGATAGATTCACACAAATTTAAGTTTAAGCTTCTGGTAAAAAAAAAACACGTGTTTAAGCATTTCTTAAAAATCACCCTTCAAGGGGGTGAAAAAGGGGATAATTTTTTTTCCGTATGTTAGTCTATAAGTCTTTCATTTTTAAAGGTAGAATTATAGAAATTTGGTTCCGAGTTTTTGGTAAAAAAGAAAAAAGAACGTGTTTTAGAATTTTTCAAAATTCATTTCCTAAGGGGGTGAAATAAGGGATTAAAATTTGTATGAAAGTCCGTTAGTTTTGAAGTAAGGATCTTCAAAATTTGTATTTAGACTGACGACAAAAAATTAAGTTTTATGTGTTCGAGGGTTTTTGAAAATTCTTCACCCTAAGAGGTGAAAAGGGGGATGAAGTTGAAACTCCTTCATTTTAAAGTAATATCCACTAAATTTATTATTTAGGCATTAGGCTTGTAATTCTGTCGAACAAACATCACTGTTATTGAAACTCCACCCCAAATTAACCCCTTAAAGAGGGTGAAAAAGTCTGAAAACCAATATGGATGTCGTTTGTATGGTTTATCGGGTCGCTGATTACGAAAACTAAAACAATTTTGAAATCCAATGTGGTGGACGTGAATTACCATCATCCCCTGGGGATGGGGTTGGGGTGCGATAGGGTTGATATGTCTAAAAATCAATATGAGTGTCGTTTGTATGGTTTATCGGATCGCTGATTACGATAACTACAACAATTTTGAAAGCTAAGGTGGTGGACATGAAATACCATCATCCCCTGAGGATGGGGTTGGGGTGCGATAGGGTTAATATGTGTAAAATTCAATATGGGTGTCGTTTCTATGTTTATATAAGGATAGGGATAGCGGTTAAGACGGCGTTAAGGATAGGGAAAGGAGTAGGGTTAGGGGCAGCGATAGGGAGAGGGAGAGGGAGAAGGAGAAGGAGAGGTAGTGGGATGGAGGTAGAGAGAGAGGGAGTGGGAGAGGGTGAGGGAGGGGGAGGGGCAGAGGTAGGGGGAAAGACTGCACATTGTCTGAATATCACGCGGGCGAAGCCGCGGGCACAGCTAGTTACTGATATATACATCACCAATTTAAAGTATCTAAATTAACAAAAAAAATATATTATACGTGTGTATTGTAGGAGGCGTCGTGGGCGACCAAGGCGACGATCGTCCGACGAACCCGACGTCTTTTGTAAAAATCTGCAAGAGCAGGGTCTCGATAAAAAAAAAGGAGGCCTTTGACCAGCTGTGGGACGGTAACGGCTATGTAAGATAAGATAAGTATATAGTAGCACAGCCTAACAGTCTGACTGTCCCCGCGTTGTGGTGACCATCGTTCATGCTTTGACAGTCATCAAGCTGGCCACTAACGGGAATTGGTCTTATGCTGAACACCAGAAAATCACCAAGAAAGTTCAAGTACGTAGGTGTGCATAAAACTACCAGAGCTAGCTTACTTACCTTCAGGCACTGCCAATGAGGTGAGCAGAAAATGCACACAGGCTGCCCCTGTGCCATGTCCCATTAGAGTGACGTTAGTTGGATCTCCTCCGAAGACGGCTACGTTCTCCTTGATCCAGTGCAGTGCTGCTATCTGGTCCATGAGACCGTAGTTGGCTGGGGAGCGGGGAAACTCGTCTGATCGGGGGTTGAGGAAGCCTGCGACCAAGAGAATCTTTATTCAAAAAGTGTTTTATATTTCATCTGCAAATGTCAATTATGAAGGAAACAAAAATTATAGGATAATCAAGATATTGCACAAATTATATGACATTATTTAATTACTTCATTTATTGAAATAATAGTTGGTTTTATTTATTATCCAATAATTTATACATACATACGTGGGACACTCAGAAATATTTGCGACACTAAAAAAAATTGTTCTACAGGTACATATATTTTTATTAAATCTTTTCAAAGTACTCTCCACCAGCCTCTATACAAAGATTCATGCGTCTGAACCAGTTTTCAAAACACTTTTTCCAGTCCGCCGTAGACACCTCGTTTACAGCCTGCTCGAACGCAGCCAGCGCATCTTCCGGCGACGAAAATTGTATCCCCTTGAGCTGATTTTTTATTTTTGGAAATAAAAAGAAGTCACACGGTGCTAGATCAGGGCTGTAAGGAGGGTGACCCAGGAGTTTGACTGGTGTGCTGTCCAGGAAGTCCCTCGTTTTGAGCGCGGTGTGTGCAGGCGCATTGTCGTGGTGGAGCAGTAGTCCGCGGAGCCCTGTGTTTGGTCGCTTGTTGCTCACAACAGAAAAAACTTCTGGTAAACATTTGGTAGTATACCATTCGGCGTTGATGCTTCTTTGATCTCGTAAGGGAATTGAGGCCAAGTGGCCAGTCAAACTAAAAAAGCTGGCGATCAAAATCTTCCCCCCGCTTCGAGATCGCTTCACTTTGGTAGGCGTTGGTTCATTTTGAAACACCCAAACTGTCGACTGGCGCTTGGTTTCTGGATCGTATTGATAAATCCAGGACTCATCACCTGTTACGATGTCGTAAACACGCCGAGACGAGCCTGCTTCAAATTTGTTCAGCATATCAAGGCACCATTCCACCCGGGCCTGCTTCTGAGCGTCGGTGAGGTAGTGCGGCACCCAGCGCGATACTATCCTCCTCACGCGAAGATGCCCGTGTAGAATCTCGTGAACGCTTCCCGATCCAATCTTTAATATGTGCTGAATCTCCTGATATGTAATTCGCCTATTATCTTGGATTAAATTTTTCACTGCTAGCACGTTTTCTTCCGTAATAGCCGTCAAAGGGCGACCGCTTCTTTCTTCATCCCCCAAGGTTGGTCGACCGCGCCTAAATTCGTTATACCAACGATACACGGTTGCCTTGGAGGGGCCTTCATCCATAAATGCCATTTGAAGTCTATCGAACGATTCATCCGGTTTCAGGCGACACTTGAAATCGTAAAAAATCATAGCTCTAAAATGTTCCCGGCGCAGATCCATTTTTCAGTAAGACACGATACTTTGAATTGGCTCGCAAAAAATGTGGAGGGAAATTTTGAAAATGGAACACACATATTTTTACTTACAAGTAATCATATTTTCGAAAAAGATTCTGACCGGCCAGTCTCCCATATATAAAAACTATTTTTCGCAATACTTTCTGAGTGGCCTGGTACATACATAACATCACGCCTCTTTCCTGTCGGGGTAGGCAGAGACCATAGTCCTCCACCTGCTACGATCTTGACATACTTCCCTTGCTTCCTGTACTTTCATCAATCCTTTCATACATGCCGTCGGTTTAGGGAACTTTAAACCTGGCCTTTATTCAGAACTTCCTGAATTTGGTCCTGGTACGTTCGCCTAGGCCTTCCCCTTCCAACGATTCCATTCACTCTCGCCTGGTAGATCACTTTCGTCAGCCTTCGTTCATTCATTCATTCATTCATATATCAATAATTTATGAGTAAGATTTAATTAATGTTAAGTTTTTTAACCGAAATAAATAAGAAAATTGTCACTATAAAATAGAACCTAGTAATAAAGAAAATTATAAAACTGGTAGGTAATTTAAAAAAAAACCGGTCAAGTGCGAGTCGGACTCGCGCGCCGAGGGTTCCGATATACCTATAGTATTTTTGGAAGCAATAAAGTCCATTTTCAGTACCGCAAAACTAAATTTGTTTGTAAAGGTTTTTTGCAGATTTCTGAAAAACTGTGCAACTTAGAAAGATCGTTTTATTTTTGCTGTAAAGTTTACATAAACCTCTGTCAACTGTAATTAATTCAGATTTTCCCTTACTCAAACTTCGGAGATAAGGGGGGGGGAATGGTATTTTTTTTGACATTTTTCATCATAACTTGAAAACTAAGAAACTTAAAAAAATACAAAAATATATTTTAAAATGTACAAGTAAAGCCCTTTCATATGATACCCCACTCCACCTAGTAGCGACAATTTGAAATTTGGCCCCCCCTATTTTGGCCCCCTTTACATTAATAATCATACTTTTTTCAAAAAATTTTCATGTGCAATTAAGTTGGGCAACTATATTCTAAAACTATTCCAAATTTCAGCTCGATAGCGTAAGTGGTTGCTGAGATATAGAGGTGTGACAGACAGACGGACAGACAGACAGACAGACAGACAGAGCGGCACCATAAGGGTTCCTTTTTTTTACCATTTTGGTATCGGAACCCTAAAAATCAATTTAACCGTGAAATATATGAAGCCTATGTGCCTGGATCAGTGCGACATGGACCCGGAACGGACGGACGATCCGATGCAGAAAAAAGTATGAAGCCTATAAAATCCGTTCAATGTGTTGCGGAGCGGATCTGGAGTGAATAGCTCCGAAAGAACTGTATACATTTTATAGTCTGTCGCGGAAATCCGCGTCCGACGTCCACTACGCGTTCGCGACGCACTCAATTAGACCTTAGTGACTGAAACTTTGGTTCTTTTGCGGATCTCTCCATGTTTTAGGGTTCCGATATCAAAATGGTAAAAAACCCCATGGTGCGACTTTGTCTGTCCGTCTGTCCGTCACACCTGTATATCTCAGAAACTACTCGTGCTATCGACTTGAATTTTGGAACAGTTTTAGAATATGGTTGCCCCACTTCATTGCACATGAAAGCAGAATACAATATGATACGTTACACAGAAGGACGCGGCTGCCCATCCTCTGGTTCACTAACCCTTAGTCGCATCTTACAACACCCACGGGTAGAGATGGGTTGGTGCTATTCTTTGCCGGCACCACACGGGCTTATATCTATATATATAAAAGAAGAAGGTGACTGACTGACTGACTGACTGACTGACTGACTGACTGACTGACATATCGACGCACAGCCCAAACCACTGGGTCTAGAGATTCGAAATTTGGCATGTAGGTTCCTTATGAGGCCTAGGGGTGCACTAAGAAAGGGTTTTACAAAATTCCACCCCTAAAGGGGTAAAATAGGGGATGAAAGTTTGTATGAAAGTCCGTCAGTTTTAAAGTTAGGATCTTCAAAATTTGTATTTAGGCTGACGACTAAAAATTAATAATGACGTGTCTCAGGGTTTTTGAAAATTCGACACACTTAAGGGTGAAAAGGGGGATGAAGTTGAAAATTCTTTATTCTTAAAGTAAAAGCCACATAATTTATTATTTAGGCATTAATGATGTGATTCTATGCAACGTTCATCACTGTTATTGAAATTCCACCCCAAATTCAACCCCTAAAAAAGGGAAATGTGGTGAAAAAGTCTAAAAACCAATATGGGTATCGTTTGTAAGGTTTATCGGGTCGCTGATTACGAAAACTACAACAATTTTGAAATCAAACGTGGTGGACGTGAAATACCATCATCCTCCTGGGGATGAAGTTGGGGTGCAATAGGTTTGAAATGTCTAAAAATCAATATGGGTGTCGTTTGTATGGTTTATCGGGTCGCTGATTGCAAAAACTACAACAATTTTGAAATCCAACGTGGTGGACGTGAAATACCATCATCCCCCTGGGGATGGAGTTGGGGTGCGATAGGTTTGAAATGTCTAAAAATCAATATGGGTGTCGTTTGTATGGTTTATCGGGTCGCTGATTACGAAAGCTACAACAACTTTGAAATCCAACGTGGTGGACGTGAAATACCATCGTCCCCTGGGGATGGGGTTGGGGTGCGATAGGTTTGAAATGTCTAAAAATAAATATGGGTGTCATTTCTATGTTAGGGATAGCGGTTAAATTGGCGTAAGGGGTAGGGATAGGGACAGGTAGAGGTAGAGGTAGAGAGGTAGAGAGGTAGCGAGGTAGAGAGGTAGAGAGGTAGAGAGGTAGAGAGGTAGAGAGGTAGAGAGGTAGAGAGGTAGAGAGGTAGAGAGGTAGAGAGGTAGAGAGGTAGAGAGGTAGAGAGGTAGAGAGGTAGAGAGGTAGAGAGGTAGAGAGGTAGAGAGGTAGAGAGGTAGAGAGGTAGAGAGGTAGAGAGGTAGAGAGGTAGAGAGGTAGAGAGGTAGAGAGGTAGAGAGGTAGAGAGGTAGAGAGGTAGAGAGGTAGAGAGGTAGAGAGGTAGAGAGGTAGAGAGGTAGAGAGGTAGAGAGGTAGAGAGGTAGAGAGGTAGAGAGGTAGAGAGGTAGAGAGGTAGAGAGGTAGAGAGGTAGAGAGGTAGAGAGGTAGAGAGGTAGAGAGGTAGAGAGGTAGAGAGGTAGAGAGGTAGAGAGGTAGAGAGGTAGAGAGGTAGAGAGGTAGAGAGGTAGAGAGGTAGAGAGGTAGAGAGGTAGAGAGGTAGAGAGGTAGAGAGGTAGAGAGGTAGAGAGGTAGAGAGGTAGAGAGGTAGAGAGGTAGAGAGGTAGAGAGGTAGAGAGGTAGAGAGGTAGACAGGTAGACAGGTAGAGAGGTAGAGAGGTAGAGAGGTAGAGAGGTAGAGAGGTAGAGAGGTAGAGAGGTAGAGAGGTAGAGAGGTAGAGAGGTAGAGAGGTAGAGAGGTAGAGAGGTAGAGAGGTAGAGAGGTAGAGAGGTAGAGAGGTAGAGATGTAGAGAGGTAGATAGGTAGAGAGGTAGAGAGGTAGATAGGTAGAGAGGTAGAGAGGTAGAGAGGTAGAGAGGTAGAGGGGCAGAGAGGTAGAGAGGTAGAGACGTAGAGAGGTCGAGAGGTAGAGAGGTAGAGAGGTAGAGGGGTACAGGTAGAGGTAGAGGGAGAGGGAGAAGGAGGGGAAGGGGAGAGGGAGGGAGTGATGGAGGGGGAGGGGGTGATGAAAAGGGAGAGGGAGGGGGAGAGGGAGGAGCAGGGGGAGAGGGAGGAGGGGGAGGGGGAGAGACAGGGGGAGGGGGTGAGACAGAGGGAGGGGTAGAGGAAGGGGGGAGAGGGAGAGAGAGGGAGAGGGTTTTAGTTTTTCTCCATTACTTCTGCGAATTGGCTCTGTTTTGAAATATTCATAAAGGTGTCTTTCATCTCTCTCTTTACATTTGTTAGGATACTGCTGCTAAGTTCCTCTGTTCTGAGTAATTTATGAGTAACGTCTGTATATTATATAAAATTCAGCTGGATCTTGAATTACACTCATTGATTTGCGCAGGGTTAGTCCTGTTTTTCCTCAGTTTGAAATTACCCCGAAATGACGGGAAATTATCTCATTTTTCGGAAAACCGGTAACAACATAAATACGAAATCCACGCGAGCGAAGCCGCGGGCAACAGCTTGTAATATATATTTAGTAAATTTTGTATTAGAAAGATCGTAAAATATATGATTCCATACAATATAAAAGATTTTCGTTTTGACATTCAATAAAGAGTCGTTTATTTGACTACGTGTGGCTTTTTTCAATATATTAAAAGACTTAGTAAAATTATCAATGTTAGAATATTGCCATTGGGGAAACAAAGGAAGAAATTTTTATCTGTGTTACCGCAACCACTAAAAGGCTTTTAATAATTTAAGACGGCTCGCAAATTTAAGATGGCCTACCCTCAGAATAATGCTTTATATCCCACGTTAAATATTTAAATACTCCATTGAAGGGTTCCTGTTTAATTTACAAGTATAGCTATGTTAGAAGTACCTACGTTTATTAAGAGAAAGAGAGTCAAAGAAAGACCATTGTTATTTAGTGGGCGTCGTGTCGAGAGAATGCGTTTTTGACAGCTGTCGAACCACTGTTGAACGTATAAAAAATTGTGACATGATTATGATTATAGAAAAATTACCCTTGTTTATGTGAAGAAAATAAAGAAATGGGATTCTTGCGATGATCTAGGTTCGGTCTTCTTCTTTGCATATTGATGGCTTGGTGAAAAAAAAAATTTCGTGGCCTAATGTGTTGTATTTGTACAAGCGGAGCAGGTCAGAAGGAATAGATTGCAAAACATATTCAATAATGGACATCTTGTGCATTCAGTTTAAGGGTCTGTGTACACTATTAATTTATCTTGAAAATTCCAGATTTACAGATTTAAATGAAAAATTAAACGCCCCTATTTTTTTTCTACGAAAAGACCGCTTTTGCAATATCACACTAATAACTTAAAATAAATATGTTCCCCGGAAAGCTTCTAATATACGAAGTTAAAGAATTCCTAAAAGCAAGCCGGGGACGCTCCCTTGGGGAACTATGTAAAGGCATAAAGGAGAAATTTGTCAACAATCCGTCAAGTACTGGTACTCCATGACAAAAGGATACTTTCAGAAGAATGCTGTATTTGTTTTTGTGAATAAAGCACGCAACAAACAATCTGTGAGCAAAACATTGGTAAAGGGTGATAACAAAATATGCTACCCTTGAGCAGTTTTTTAACGAAAATTTTTAAATTTAAAGCCGTAAAATATGTGTGATAAATAAGCATCTTCCCAACAAGATGGCTGACACTGAAACAGGATTATTTACATTTTTACGTCAAAAAAAAATTATTTACCTTTGCAATCTTACTTGACACGACTAGAGGATGGGCAGCATCATCCTCCTTTGTATCTAACATCTTACTTACTGCGGTCACCTACAACCGCGGTCCATGGTGCCAGCCGTAACGCTAATAAGCGAGGTGACTATGGTATTTCCCCTCTACATTTTTCCAGCAAAAGCTAGAATTCTAGAGGGAGCTCCCTCTCCTGTAGTGGACGTTTCATGGGATGTTATGATGATGAATCTTACTTCAAATAATTTTATCGGCAAAAATTAGCGAAAAACGCAATACAGCGCGAATCCACTCTGCACGCGCATTTGCCCTCTAGCGCTTGAAACAACTTACTAATCTGGACAACCAGTCCTATGTACGTAGCTTGACATATTCTTGGTTCGAAGGCCGAAATTTAATCATTTGCGTTTTATCCAGTTATTTTGTTCACTTGAAATCCAACCCTTAACAAACATGAGGGTCTGACAAACACGCTTTCCTAACGACCTGAGATTTATAAATTGAAATAAACCCTTTTCTAAGCACGTCCGTACACGTTCATAGCAGTTGAAAGACATCTTATCGTGAAGGGTTCGGCCATTGAGGCAAACGGCCTGTGACAACACGAAACTGCTCTCAATTAGCGAGGGATTATTATCGTAATAGGTTAGTAACTATCTGTTACTATTTCCCTCTGGGTAAAGTGAGACTTCTAAACTGTAGTGATAAAAATGGTTTACATGACTATCTCTGAAAGTAAGTTTTGAAAGTAAAGCGAAAAGTTATTGAAGTTTTTACTCGACTTCTAACAAAAAATTCAAGAATCACTTTGTTCACAGGGTGTTTACAACTATCTTATGAAATATCCACTGGATGGCGCTGAAAATCAGCATGAAGAACAACCATCATAGTGTCACCGTTTTAGCAATCAGTATGTAAATGATTAAGTCAGTTTAATTGCTTTTGTCAAATGCCTGTTACATTTTTTTCTTGTAAAAAGATTTCATAAATTTTAGAATATCTACAAAAAAGAAATTACCAACCGTAACTAGCGTACCACTAATCGATACTTAAAAGACGTATTTGACAGACGTCAAAGAAAACTCTATATTTTAGGTACCGCTAGCATTCATACAAACCAATAAACAAAACAATAAGCTAAAACGAACAACATCGGAGAAGAAAATATCGCAAGTACTTAGAATGCAGTTGATGCGATCGGCGAAGTCGTTTTTGGTTTAAATATACTGACTATGATATAGGATGCATTGATGAGTCAAATATGCTGAAAGCACCCAGATGGGCAAAAAGGTCCTAGGGTATTTGGGGTGGTAGGGGCGAGCCAAGAAATCGTTGGCGTGATGACTTGGATGCTTTTGGGATAAGAAGGGAACAGATAAGGCTAGAAACAGGACTCACGTTACAAAATATTTATTTTAATTTGAAGAGTAATCAAAAACAGGGTGCCTTGATAAAAAATTCACATATTTTGTGCCTCACACGACTATCGAGCACATAGGAAATGAATCTACGGAATAAAAATGTCGTTTTGAATTTTTCAAAAAGTTTAGGCTACAGGGCAAACCCTTAACGGGATCGTCTTTGTTTAAGATTGTAGCTGACTAAATTGTCCAGAGGAGATTTCTCAAATATTGATATCATTTATCATTTTTCGTTTCCAAAATATCGAGCGCCAAAATAAAAAATTCGGACTTTTTTTACTATTTCGGCCATAACTTTTTTCTCTTTAAACTTTCTCGAATAGTTCTTTTTGGACCTTATAGCTCTCGTAAACAGCGTCTTGAACCTTTTTTGATCATCATATTCTTCACATCTCTCCAAGATATAAGGGGATCGCACTTTTTCGTGAAATCGGAGCCTACGAGTACACTGGAGCGAATGAAAAGACATTTCTAATGTCAAAAAATATTTATTTACATTCCATTCATCACATTCTAAGGGTCTAAATGGTTCCCAGTTAAATCTATTTCAAAAAAGCCTTTTACCTCTGTCCTTTTCCGCTCTAGTGAAAAGTCGCTCTAATACCTATTACATTTATCTGTAACAATTCCTTCCCAACAACAATACGGTTTGGCTCACAATGCGAATAATACAGAAATAACTGTGAATTGTCTGCACTAAGTAGAAAATTATCCTTTGAGACAATGATTTTGAGACACGATTCAGGACAATGGGAGCGAAGGGACTCAGCCAATAAGGGATACGTTCTTTACGAAGGTAAAGCGTTGGATTTTGAAATGAATACGGATAATTCAGGGAGATCCTTTTCATGCTGTATTTATGTGACGTCATTTGAAAAAAAGGAATTTGAATTTATTTTCTCAAGGACGATTTTCTGTGTATCGTACCATCTTACATACTGCGGTCATCAACAACCGCTGTCCATAGTGCCAGCCACAACACTGAATAGCGTGGTGACCATGGTACAGTCAACCGCACGTAAGAAGAAACAACAAAGTCAAAATGTTTAAACTGATGTGTTGTTAGATGTACTTCCCCTCCACAGTTTTTCAGCCAAAGCTGGAATTCTGGAGAGAGTTAATTAAGTCATTATTTTACTAATGTAACCTGGTTGCAAAAAGAGTAATTATCTACATCTACACTATCTACACTAATATAGAGGAAAGATTTGTACCTATTTTTGTATGTTTGTAATAAATAGGCTCCGAAACTACTGGACCGATTTGAAAAATTCTTTCACCATTAGAAACCTGCATTATCCGGGATGAACATAGGCTATAAAATATTTAAAAAAAAGTTAGGGTTCCGTATGAAAACTTCGATAATGTAACCCAAGGTGTGAAAAAAATACTAAATAGCATCCTTATATCGAGTACGCTGCCGAAACTGTTAACAATAGAGCAAAGGAATGTACTACAGAATTATAGAAACTATCAATATCTACAAAAAAGTCCGCGATACCATATGTATAACTATTACAGTTATGTCACAATAACTACTTTTTCATGTTAAAATATGTAATAGTAACGCCGGTACAAACTATATAGGCCACATTATTCGTACCTATTAATCCTTATCCAAATAAATGATTTCGTATTCAAGGCTATATCAGTACCTGTAAATAACTTTTTGAATTATTCAAATCGGACATACCTTTCAAAAGTTATCATGAGTGTAATCGTTATCAAAATTGAAATTAAAGAAACAGCGCCCTAAGTGACTGTAATGGTTTTATCTACAACAGAGAATAGACACGAAAAATTTTACTGGTCAAGTGCGTGTCGTTCCGTGTGGTAGCGGCAAAGAATAGTGCCAACCCATCTCAACCTGTAGGTGTCGTAAGAGGCGACTAAGGGTTTACAAACCGGAAGATGGGCAGCGACATCTTTCCGTGTATCGCACCATCTTACATACTGCGGTCACCAACAACCGCGGTCCATGGTGCCAGCCTTAATGCTAACAAGCGTGGTGACTAAGATACTTCCCCTCCACATTCTTCTAGCAAGGGCTCGAATTCTGGAGGGAGCTCCCTGTCCTGTAGTGGACGTATTATGGGATGTTATGATGGTTTTGATGAAGTGCGTGTCGGCTCGAGCGAATTTAATGCACTTCTGCGTGACTAAGATGGTATGACTGCCCATAACTAGGACAGTATTTTTACCTTAGTGGTACGGAACCCTCGGTGGGAGTCCAACTTGCGCTTGGCTGGTTTCTTTAGTAACCCCCGATGCAACAAGAACCTATATCTACCCGTGCGAAGCCGGGGCGAACCGCTAGTTAGTTATAAGTTAAAAAGTATGGGTTAGACCCGTACTTTTTTACTTTGATTTTTTTCTAGTAGAAAATCGAACTAAAAAATACCTGGTTTTCTCCATACCCAGGACGCCCTTTTGATTGTTTTAACGCGCAAAAAATCTCGGAATAAAACAAACATTTATTACACACATGATCGAACCTCCTATGAAAATGTTTCCGTACTCGTAGGACGACAGACAGTAGGAGGGGCAGGGAGTGTCTAATATTGAACGCTAGTACTATTCCATACCTTAGTATACATTAAAGTTATCAGTTTTATTTGAGTTGCCTTATGCCAGAAGCCGGGTAGAAACAGTTCACGATAGTTCCGACAAAGCTGGCTAAGTTGTGCCCGTTTGGCTTAGCCCAGAATTTGGCAAAGCGCTATGGATGCACTGAAATGTAGGTAGGTACTCGTAACTAGCCATACGATGCGGTCGTGTTATAGTTGGAATTGCCGATGTTACGAGCGCCAGTACAATTATACTTCATGCTTCGTCCTCGATATTAGCATAAACACACGTAGTTGCGGCCAGCAATTCGCCATCTTCGCACTTTATTTCAGATACCTACCCTTGTTTTTGTTTACATTTTTTAAAAAGAAGGTAGATATCCCTCGACGTCACTCTAGCTGTAACATGATTCATTCGCGTTTTAGTGCTTCGCCATATCGCACGGTGTTAATAAAAATAGTTTATTTAAGTGATAAATTTGATATAAAATGTCAAAAAGGAAGAGTTCGCGGGATGAAGACGATGAGTTTCATTATTTACAAAAGAAATTACGGAAGTAGGAAAGGAAAGTTCGTGATGCTCGTTCTAAGAAACGAAAACGTTCGAGGAGGCGGTCAAGGACGCATTCGTACTCGCGTTCACGTTCATTCAGCGTGAGTTCAAGTGATTCTCGGAGGATCAACTTATGAACCGCCGCCATCGGAACCAGAAGGTTAGTGTTATTTATTTGTCTATTTGACGATTGTTCGGTATTGCGAGCAGTACTTTGGGCTGTCTCTTACCGACTGCTGGTTTGCGGGCAGTACTATGGGCTGTCTCTTACCACTATAAGCAATCATTTCTACCTAGATGTACACGGGTTTGCGTGCTTCTCTTTGGAGTTGTCACTACCCACTTTAGTTTTGCGATTGTTCGGTATTGCGAGCAGTACTTTGGGCTGTCTCTTACCACTATAAGCAATCATTTCTACCTAGATGTACACGGGTTTGCGTGTTTCTCTTTGGAGTTGTCACTACCCACTTTAGTTTTGCGAACAGTACAATGGAACTGTTTCTTAACTACATGACATGAAGTGTCTTTGTGATTAAGTGATCGATTTATCGATACCGCCGGGGACAGAAAAACAGACCTAGTCCCATAAAGAAAAACAAGTTGAGTCTCGTCCAGAACCTATTGCTGACGCCGCCGCTGCGTCGGCTGCATGCATATCCAGAAGTCGCTCTAGAGCTGAATTATACCATATAAGAAATTCTCGGTGATTACCTTACCCAGATTACTAACTTTGGCAGTGAAATACAAAAGTATGAGGCAGTCAGATTAGAATACTGCGCGACTAGCGGCTTGGCAAAGGAAGTGTGAAAATAATATTTAGTGTCTAGTAACTGAAATTTAATCAATGCTCCAGCGTTGAACGCGGAAATAAAAGCTTCTTCTTAGAAGTAGTTGTACAACGAGATAAGATAATTGAACTTAAACAATACCAGCATCTGCAATTGCAGCCCTCAGTCAGGCGTTAACGCGCCTTCTCGAGACTTCGGAGATATATGCAGAGTTAATAAACCTCCTCATAGACACGTGTCGATTGTTCTGTGACTGCCAACACGCCGATTCAATCACGTGACGTAATTTCGTGCTATCCACTTTATAGAGGGACATGACGGACCAACTATAACACACTAAAGTGGATAAATTCTTATTTGGCGAGAATTTTGCTGCAACAATAAAGTTTGCAAAAGCTATTACTAAGTCTGGTGCTGAGCTGAAAGCCGCTCCAGCTTCAAAGGCAAACCCTGCAAACAAAAACCTGACAGTGGGGCCATCCAACAAGAATTTGAACACGAAGAGTCCGTTTCTGACTTGCAAGCTCAGAGGACGAAGGAGCCTGCGACAACCAAGGGTCGGCCGTCGCATCATCGAGTACCGCCATGCAGCAGCCGCCGATAAAACTGGTAAATGACGCTAGCAGATCATGATATTTTTTAATCAGAAATGACTTTGTTATTTTATCTAATGTTGATGGTTATAAAATACGCTTTTCTTGCCCGGTTATTCAGATCTGAAAGCCACAATTACAGAAGTATTCATGTTCCGAAGAGCTCAATATTATGAAGCTATAAACAATCTTATATCTTCAGGCGCAATGTCAGTGTTCGCCTTGTGATGACCAGTTCCTGTCAAACATTTTCCTAATACTATAACGAAATGGTAAAATAAGATTCATTTTAAAGCTAAAAGAGTTGAACAAACTTATTGATACATTACATTTTAAACTGGAAGATCTTCGTACCGCTTTAAAATTAATCACGCAAGACTGTTTTATGATTAAGATCGATCTCCAAGATGCTTGCATTTTATCAAAATTCATTAAGAATCAAGAAAGTTTCTTAGGTTTCAATATAAAGAAAAATATATGAGAATTTAATGTTTTACCGTTTGGTCTCAGTACTGCGCCTAACATATTCACTAAAGTGATGAAACCAGTCGTAAGGTTACTTCGATCTGCTGGCCTTCTGTCCACTGTACACTAGGACAATTTCTTATTAATCAGATTCAGATTCAGATAATTTTATTCAATGTAGATTCTTTACAGAATACTTATTGAATGTCATGCAGAATACAATGCAAATAGAGCGAGTCTACGCCGTTTCGGATCGTGCTATGGCAGCGTAAAAGAAACGGCAAGAAACCACTGCAGCACGGCCTACTTTAAGAGTCGGCTTTTTACAATGTGTTTCTTGTGTTTCGCTGGAATATCAGAGCACCATACCTCTTTGTCATTCATATAGTCATCCAATCTATAGTAAGCATTTTTACATAACGTTTGCTTTACACATTCTTTAAACTTTCTCTCAGGTAATTGCACTATATTGTCAGGTATTTTGTTGTAGTATCGTATACACAGACCAACGAAAGATGTATTGACTTTAGTTAATCTAGTATATGGTTGATCAATTTTATGCTTATTTCTAGTATTAAAATTATGCCTGTCACAAATTTTTGGTAATTGATGAATGTTCTTTCTAGCATACATTATATTTTCATAGATATACTGGCATGGCACTGTCATAATGTTAATTTCCTTGAACAGTTCTCTCAGGGAATCACGAGTCTTCAGGCAATAAATTGCTCTTATAGCCCTCTTTTGTAAAACGAATATTGAATGTATATCAGCTGCTCGGCCCCAAAGCAGTATGCCATAAGACATAATGCTATGGAAGTAGCTAAAGTAAACCAGCCTTGCAGTAGCTACATCAGTAAGTTGTCTGATTTTTCTGACAGCATATGCAGCCGAGCTCAATCGACCAGAAAGAGCCGTTATATGAGGGCCCCATTGAAGTTTAGAGTCTAGTGTTAACCCTAAGAAAACTGTACTATTTACAAAATCTAATGGCTCATTATTCAATACTATGTTATGTGAAGTAGACCTTACATTTGGTAGTGCAAATTTAATCGGACGTGATTATAACGTGTGCTTATTTAACGTTACCAACAAATTACTTATAGGTTCTGGCTTTATTATAAAAAAGCTGCCCAGTACCCAAAACAAGTTGTACGTTTCTTAGTAACATCATTGAATCGAAAAATGTATAGGGCGAACTAACAGATTAAAAAAAAGATAAGGTTCGTGTAAAGGAAAATATAGAAGATTCTTTAAATAAATTAATAAAAAAAAAAAAAATGTAAAACAATTAAAATTAAAAAAAAAAATTAAATATTTTTTATTTGCAAACAACAAACATCGGTAATGTTTTACAGCAACAGTACGAGTATACAGTTTGCCTAAAAATATAACAATTTTTGTGCCAACTGACATCTAAGCTAGGGAAACCTGTGTTTTAGATGTCAGCATTCCTTGCAATGACTACATCGAGAGACAAACAGGGATTGCATATTATAAAATCATAGTTTTGTACAATCAACGACAGGTCAAGCCGGACACTCGCAGCGTGGCTCTAGCCAGTACATAGTGAAATAAGAACAGTGCAAATTCCAATGTGTCAAGCTTGATATGCCCCTGACTGTACAAGAGCAATAACAAGAGTGCGTTTGCGTTAGAAAGCGAGAAATGTATATATGTAGGTAATACGTAAGTATGTATGTGTGTAAGTGTGTGTGTTTGTGGGGGCAAAGTGTAAAGTGTAATAAACATGTTGAACATATTAAACAGGTACTTAAATTTGAAAAAACAGTTTCATAATTACGAAACATCCGTGATCTTGCCTGAATCTGTATTACCAGACTTGAACTGGTGGAATGATGTGATTTTGCACTCTGTGAGTAAACCTCAACTTAGGGGTGGGGCATAGCGTGCGGGCACCAAAGAGGCAGCGGACAGTGGATTGACCTTGAGTAAGGTTTGCTAAAAATTTTACTGATTGTCAGATTCTACTATAGATAACACGACTGCTATCTCATACATGGAATCCAATTCCCACACATAACAGATATTACTCGTCAACTTTGGCAGTGGTGTGAATGTCGCAACTTACATGTGTTCGCGTCGTACATTCGGTCGGCGGACAACAAAACGGCGGACGCGGAATCACGGCGCGTGTACCCCGACATAGAATGGGAGTATTCAGAAGATGCATACACACAAATCGTGCAAAAGTTAAGCACACCGGATAAAGATTTATTTTCTAGCCGCGTAAATTTTAAAAGCTCTTAATACGACGCATGGCATAGGCACCCGGTCGCGTTTGCTATAAATGCCTTTACTATATCGTGGTCAGACATTTTTTATGCCTTCCCGCCGTTTTCAGTTATTTTTAAAACTTTACGTAAAATTGTATCCGACCAGGCAGAAGGAATATTAGTAGTACCTGCATGGCCCACTCAGCAATGGTACCCATTATTTCGTGTAGCCTTTTGTTGTCCGCTCCAATTATCTTTAAGGCGGGTGAAAGCTTGATTTTGTCTCATTATTACATCAGTCGATAAATATACAACAAGCTTTTCCAGGCGGCCGGAGTCTGCTCTGGGAAGCGTGGCTAAAGAGAAGCATCCCTCCATCTGCGATTGACGTAATGTTGGCTTCTCTCACAGGCAACTCATATAAACAATATAATGTATACTTAAAAAAAAATAGTTCTCGTTTTACCAACAATACTACTGGAATACCTTTGCTATATCCACCCCAAATATTTTTTCTTTTAAACAAAATTATATGAAGTCGGAGCCCAATATCATTAGCTTATTGAGTCGGTACATGTAGGTCGGCTTAGGCATTAATACTTGTGCCCCAATCTAGGTGAAGATGATCGAATTTAAAGGTGTTTCAAGGGCATATTTCGCTTATGTCCTCCGTTACCCAAGTACCGAATGACATGGGATACAACGATTGTACTTAATTATCTGAGTAGTTTATTTCCAAATGAAGAAATTTCTCATAAACTAGTCACATTGCTTGCTTCAATAACCGCTAGAGAGCAAACACTATCAAAAACTGATATAAATTATATAAAAATATTTAGTAGGTACTAAAATTTACATAAAAATCGCAAATACTATTAAAACCTTACGTTGGGCTGATTAGAACTTAGGTTCTATTCCGTTCTAGAAACTACAGAAATTTGCCCGGGAAAAATCTTCCAAGCTTACCTAGAAATGACTAAACATTTGCGAAAAAACATAAAAGTAAACTTATTTATTGCCGTTAAAAACCACATAAGGCAGTCGGTTCACAAACTTTGAGCCATTGGATCTGGTCCACTACGCAAAAGTGGAATCGATGTGAGCATGTTCACGGTACACAGCACACGGCACGCTGCCACGTCTGCTGCGTACAGAATTGGTGTCAACCTTGACTCAATTCGATGAACCGCTGCTGGTTGGAGCAGTTCTTCCTCAACATTCGTCTATAATAGAACTTTAAATAGTAATATGGTTGATGAGGAATGTTTTGCTAGAACAATTATTAATAATTTTAATATTACAGAGGGATCAATTAGATTTATTATTTTCTGTTTTCAAAAATATTTTTTAGTTCAAAATTTACTTTTTTGTAACTACTCTGAAGTTAGAGAAGATTACTTATTTGAATATTTAATCATTAAGTTCTGAACTTTTTCTACTTGTAATAAAAATATTTCACAACAATAAGCTCTAAAAGTCTACGTGTGTTTATGCTAATATCGAGGACGAAGCATGAAGTATAATTAGTGATTAAATGAACTTACCAGTAAGTGAAGTTTGATCATAATTATACGAATGCTTCGTCCGAAGATATTAGCATCCCTCCCACCCATTTCAATTCAACCCAAAGAGTTGCAAAATATTTTTATGTATGGCTGAAAATCTCTAAACTAAATGAATCATGTTACAGCTAGAGTGACGTCGAGGGA
The DNA here is from genome assembly GCA_947532105.1 of Athrips mouffetella. Classification (NCBI taxonomy): domain Eukaryota; kingdom Metazoa; phylum Arthropoda; class Insecta; order Lepidoptera; family Gelechiidae; genus Athrips; species Athrips mouffetella. The sequence continues at coordinate 33,091,565 of OX383957.1, read as the reverse complement.
TATCTACCTTCTTTTTAAAAAATGTAAACAAAAACAAGGGTAGGTATCTGAAATAAAGTGCGAAGATGGCGAATTGCTGGCCGCAACTACGTGTGTTTATGCTAATATCTTCGGACGAAGCATTCGTATAATTATGATCAAACTTCACTTACTGGTAAGTTCATTTAATCACTAATTATTGTGGTGACATAAAATTAAATGTAGTTGTACAAAGTCAGAAACTTGAAATAGAAAGTAAGGAATGGCAAAATGTTTCATAGCGTTGATATCATAAATCATTTTGAAGTTGTAAAAGCCCTATCCAGAAGTCTGAGACCCTCTGAGAACTTTTTCACGAAAATAGTAGAAAAGATAATAACATAACGTCCCAAAAAATGTTTTTTTTTTTTTATTTAGTTTTGAACTCTAATAAAAGTTGTTAAGTTTCATGGTATGGTCTGAATCTTGATTTAAGAAATCAAGTTCAAAAGAAAAGGTAATCTTTTAAACATTTAATTCTCATTCAATTGGTGTAGTAAATGAAAATACTGAACAGTAGTTATTATCTATATATATAAAAGAAGAAGGTGACTGACTGACTGACTGACTGACTGACTGACTGACTGACTGACTGACTGACTGACATATCAACGCACAGCCCAAACTACTGGGTGTAGAGATTCCAAATTTGGCATGTAGGTTCCTTATAAGGCCTAGGGGTGCACTAAGAAAGGGTTTTACAAAATTCCACCCCTAAGGAGGTAAAATAGGGGATGAAAGTTTGTATGAAAGTCCGTCAGTTTTGAAGTTAGGATCTTCAAAATTTGTATTTAGGCTGACGACTAAAAATTAATAATTACGTGTCTCAGGATTTTTGAAAATTCGACATCCTTAAGGGTGAAAAGGGGGATGAAGTTGAAAATTCTTTATTCTTAAAGTAAAATCTACATAATTTATTATTAAGGCATTAATGATGTAATTCTATGCAACGTTCATCACTCTTATTATTGAAATTCCACCCCAAATTCAACCCTTCAAACAGGGAAATAGGGTGAAAAAGTCTAAAAACCAATATGGGTATCGTTTGTATGGTTTATCGGGTCGCTGATTACGAAAACTACAACAATTTTGAAATCAAACGTGGTGGACGTGAAATACCATCATCCCCCTGGGGATGGACTTGGGGTGCGATAGGTTTGAAATGTGTAAAAATCAATATGGGTGTCGTTTGTATGGTTTATCGGGTCCCTGATTACGAAAACTACAACAATTTTGAAATCCAACGTGGTGGACGTGAAATACCATCGTCCCCTGGGGATGGAGTTGGGGTGCAATAGGTTTGAAATGCCTAAAAATAAATATGGGTGTCATTTCTATGTTAGGGATAGCGGTTAAATTGGCGTAAGGGGTAGGAATAGGGACAGGTAGAGGTAGAGAGGTAGAGTGGTAGAGAGGTAGAGAGGTAGAGAGGTAGAGAGGTAGAGAGGTAGAGAGGTAGAGAGGTAGAGAGGTAGAGAGGTAGAGAGGTAGAGATGTAGAGAGGTAGAGAGGTAGAGAGGTAGAGAGGTAGAGAGGTAGAGAGGTAGAGAGGTAGAGAGGTAGAGAGATAGAGAGGTAGAGAGGTAGAGAGGTAGAGAGGTAGAGAGGTAGAGAGGTAGAGAGGTAGAGAGGTAGAGAGGTAGAGAGGTAGAGAGGTAGAGAGGTAGAGAGGTAGAGAGGTAGAGAGGTAGAGAGGTAGAGAGGTAGAGAGGTAGAGAGGTAGAGAGGTAGAGAGGTAGAGAGGTAGAGAGGTAGAGGGGTAGAGGGGTAGAGGGGTAGAGACGTAGAGACGTAGAGAGGTAGAGAGGTAGAGAGGTAGAGAGGTAGAGAGGTAGAGAGGTAGAGAGGTAGAGAGGTAGAGAGGTAGAGAGGTAGAGAGGTAGAGAGGTAGAGAGGTAGAGAGGTAGAGAGGTAGAGAGGTAGAGAGTTAGAGAGGTAGAGAGGTAGAGAGGTAGAGAGGTAGAGATGTAGAGAGGTAGAGACGTAGAGACGTAGAGTGGTAGAGAGGTCGAGAGGTAGAGAGGTAGAGAGGTAGAGAAGTAGAAAAGTAGAGAGGTAGAGAGGTAGAGAGGTAGAGAGGTAGAAAGGTAGAGGGGTACAGGTACAGGTAGAGGGAGAGGGAGAAGGAGGGGAAGGGGGAGAGGGAGGGAGTGAGGGAGGGGGAGGGGGTTATGAAAAGGGAGAGGGAGGGGGAGAGGGAGGGGCAGGGGGAGAGGGAGGAGGGGGAGCGGGAGAGACAGAAGGAGGGGGAGAGACAGGGGGAGGGGGAGGGGGAGAGACAGAGGGAGGGGGAGAGGGAGAGAGAGGGAGAGGGTTTTAGTTTTTCTCAATTACTTCTGCGAATTGGCTCTGTTTTGAAATATTACATAAAGGTGTCTCTCATCTCTCTCTTTACATTTGTTAGGATACTGCTGCTAAGTTCCTCTGTTCTGAGTAATTTATGAGTAACGTCTGTATATTATATAAAATTCAGCTGGATCTTGAATTACACTCATTGATTTGCGCAGGGTTAGTCCTGTTTTTCCTTAGTTTGAAATTACCCCGACATGACGGGAAAATATCTCATTGCTTCGGGAAACCGGTAACAACATAAACACGAAATCCACGCGAGCGAAGCCGCGGGCAACAGCTAGTTTACTATATAATTTGAAAACTAATAAAAACAGTATTAATTACAAGAGCATCAGACCTGGGGGTCTAGAAACCATGCCACTTGGCGAAAGCGAACGTCATGAACCGTACGGGGTGACATTTGACATATTATATCACCCATATTTCGCAGGATATCACACATACTTGGTTGATAGTCATCTAAATATATAAAACAGCTTGTCCTGACTGACAGATTCATCAACGCCGAGCCGTAACCCCTATAGATACAGATCTGAAATTTTGCACACAAGTTCTATGTACGTCAAAACTACCCACTAAGAAAGGATTTTGGAAAATTCATCTCCCAGGGGGTTGAAATAAGGGATGAAAGTTTGTATGAAAGTCCTTTGTTTCTTGAGTTAGATTCACACAAATTTGACTTTAAGGTTTTGGTAAAAAATTTAGAAACACATGTTTAATTAAGCGTTTCTTAGAAATCACCCTTCAAGGAGGTGAAAATGGGAATGATTGTTTTTCCGTAGGTTGGTCTATAAGTCTTTTATTTATAAAGGTAGAATTATAGAAATTTGGATTTGAGCTCTTGGTAAAAAAAAGTACTTACGTGTTTAAGCATTTTTCGAAATTCATCCCCTAACATCTTGTAATGAGGGATGAAAATTTGTATATAAATCCTACAGATTTGTCATGGATTTAAGCTAACAATAAGAAATAAAGAAACTTGCTTTTCAGAAATTTCAAGACATCATCCCCCATAGGGGTGTAATAAGAGATGAAAGTTTGTATGAAAATCCTACAAATTTGACGTGCGGAACTTGAAAATTTGTAATTTAGCTACTAACAAAAAAAAAGGGTTTTAGCAATTTTGAGATATCACCAAGGGACTGAAATACGGGATAAAAGTTCGTATGAAAATCCTACTAAAAATTTAAATGAAGGCCAATAAAAAAAAAGAAATAAACATGTGTTTAAGTGTTTTCCGAAAATCATCCCCCAAGGTGATGAAAATTAAGGATGAAAGTTAATATGAAATTCCTACAGACCTAAAAAGGGCCAAGTGCGAGCCGCCAGCTGAAAAGTGCATGAAATGCGCGCGAGTCCGACTCGTACTTGACCAGTTTTTATAATTTGAAATCTTTTTTTTTAAGAACTTCGTATAAACAACATTGCAACGCACGAACGAAGGCGGGACGGGCCGCTAGTAGTTCATATAACGCGAATCTATTCAAGTCGCGATTGAATAGACTTCTTCTGGGCAAGCTCGTTCCATCGTCAACCTCACCTCTGTCCTCAAGACTAGATCGAGGTCAAGTGTAAGCCCATCTTATCTTATCTTATCTTAAATAGCCCTTAATTGTCCTACTGCTGAGTAATCCCATAGACAATAAAAAAACCGGTCAAGTGCGAGTCGGACTCGCGCGCCGAGGGTTCCGATATACCTATAGTATTTTTGGAAGCAATAAAGTCCATTTTCAGGACCGCAAAACTAAATTTGTTTGTAAAGGTTTTTTGCAGATTTCTGAAAAACTGTGCAACTTAGAAAGATCGTTTTATTTTTGCTGTAAAGTTTATATAAACTTCTGTCAACTGTAATTAATTCAGATTTTTCCTTACTCAAACTTCGGAGATAAGGGGGGGGGAATGGTATTTTTCTTGACATTTTTCATCATAACTTTAAAACTAAGAAATTTAAAAAAATACAAAAATATATTTTAAAATGTACAAGTAAAGCCCTTTCATATGATACTTCACTCGACCTAGTAGCGACAATTTGAAATTTGGCCCCCCCTATTTTGGCCCCCTTTATATTAATAATCATACTTTTTTCAAAATTTTTTCTTGTGCAATTAAGTTGGGTAACTATATTCTAAAACTATTCCAAATTTCAGATTGATAGCATAAGTGGTTGCTGAGATATAGAGGTGTGACAGACAGACGGACAGACAGACAGACAGACAGAGCGGCACCATAAGGGTTCCTTTTTTTACCATTTTGGTATCGGAACCCTAAAAATATATCACCCATACATTTTATTATGTTTGCTTACGTCATCTAAACCCCCTGTTTTTCGTAAGGTAAGATTTCATCATTGATAAAACTATAAAAAGCAAATAAATTCCCACAAAATTTCTAAGAATGAAGTCACCTTAATTATAGACCCAAATAAAGCTGAAATTTCGTTTTGTCTGAATGAGCGATAGACTCAATTAAAATGGTGTTTCATTAGTTCAGACCCTTTTGGATTTTGCTTGAGTGTAGATGGCATTTATTTGTTTTAATTTACTCCAAATATCAGTAGAAATAAATGTCGTCGTCCTATTATAAATGACTTCTTTTGAATTAGGCAAGGTTAACTTGAAGAATTGCTTGATCTTAACAAGGACGAATTTCTCTCTTATTTGACGAATACTAGTAATGAAATCAATACGAGTATACTATTCTGATCAAAGCTAGCTAGAGCTGATCATGATCAGAAAAGTATGAGATTATAAGTGAAATTTATAACAAATTTGGTACCGACAAATCAGGGTCGATCATCATAAAGAAAGAGGTATATCTACGAGTACCTATCAGTCAGTAGCGCGTGTCATGAAAGGGGAAACGTCATCAAGGCCTAGTACTGCCAATTTGACAAGTAGGCATGCTCAACCCGTCTTTTCATGCTCGAGGACAATGAAGAAAAGTAAACTTATACCCTGTCTGAACTTCTTGTCACTTTGCTCTTTTTGTTAACCCCTTGAACTATGAGATCCCTTAGTAACCGGTAGTCTGAGCTGAAATTTTAAATCTTTACACAAACGAGCTAAAACTGATCACGTCACTTTTATAATTAATATTAATAATTATATTATTAATATAATTATTTTATTATTATTATTATATTACAACTCAAAGAGGGCTAACGACCGCTCAGGACCACTAGTACCACTGGATTTGTACCTCTGGACCAAATCCGTCCCACTAGTACCCCTGGTGGTACTAATGGGAAATGCAAAATTGCAAACGTGATAACAGTAAAAAACATAATTTTGTATGTCAGTCTTCATAAATTTTAAGATTTTTTTTTGGCTTCTCCATACAAACCATCAATAGTGGACAGTGCATTTTATATGGAGAAGCCATAAAAAATTCTCCCATTTCGACCCATGTTTCTTTAGAAAAGTTGTTCAGTTTTGTGGTTGGAGTACACCCTTGAGCTGGCTCTCGCCTGTATATTGAGTAGGATATATCTGTACTTGCAATAGGCAGTGAGCTACAGGGGGTTCAAAAGTGGGTCGAAACGGTTCGTGTAAATAGTGCACGGCATGCGAGTGGCCTGTTGCGGGAACTTGGCCTGCGCACTGCCGTGCGCTTAGATATTTTCTCTGCTAGGCGCTTTATGAAATATAAAATAATAAGTGTTTTAACTTTGAGTTTAAATTTTGACTAGGAACGAATCTCGTTTAAAAACTAAAAATTCTTTACTCAGAAGGATTTTGGGGGTTGAGGTTGCTCCTTTCAACACCAGAAGAAGGGTCTCGAGAGTAAGGGCCTAATCGTCATCGGAGTACCTACACACAGACCCATAAATATCAAGACGGTGGTATTTTTTTTCTATTCTGACATTCGGAGTCTATTCGGACCCTCACATATCGATTTTCATTGCAATCGGTCCAGAATCCAGAAAAATAAAAGTATAAACAATACATCCATAATGGTATTTACCACCAAAAACCGTGCTAAAAATCCATTAATCCCAAACAGTAGGGAACAGCAAGAAATTCCGGCCGACAAACATATCTCTCAATGTAGTGGTACTAGTGGGACACTTTTGTCTATTTGTACCACTAGTGGTACAAATCCAGTGTTCCTAGTGGTCCTGAGCGCTAACGAAATCCAACTCCACTCATGTCTTTCCTCTTGTATACAAGGTGTAAGGGACAAGTTGTCAAAAACTGAAAGGGCGTGATCAATCAATGAAACTGAACAACTTTCTTCAACATGTAATCGAAAAAAAATCGGCAGCTTCATACAATTTTTTTAGTCAGTTTGTATGGAGAGGCAGATTTTTTACGTTTCCGCTAATATGAGTATTGTTAAAAGTTATTCAATTAGTAAACTGATCATATCCCTTCAGTTTTTGCAAACTAGTCCTTTACACCCTGTTTAAGGCAATGAAAATTACCCCATTTAAAAGATTGAGTTTACTACGTTTTACTTACCCAAGATCCCCAACCTGTAGTTGATAGTGACGACGACCAGGCCAGCATGAGACGCTAGTACTGTCCCGTCGTAAGGGTTGCCAGAGCTCCACTCGTAACTCTCTCCGTGGACGAAGACCAGTACTGGATACCTCGCCACGGCGTCCCGTACTCCTGCTGCAAAAACAAAGATTTTTTCAGACCAGATGAAGTAATTCAATTTTTTCTAGAACATGTTACAGAATAACATCAAATCAACAAATCAAACATACCTAAAAATGGATATAGGGTATATTTCATAAAGTGCTCGTATTTGAAAATTTTACTCAGATCATGAAACTGGTTCAGTTTTTCTATGAAAAGGAAGATAATATAAACATAGAATACTACATAGAAACTGCTTCAAATAGCATTTAGTGCATTTTGTATGGGAGGTCAAATAAAAAATGATAGCAGAGAAATAAAAGCTGGTATTGCTAATCCAAAATATATCTTAGCAACTGATCCTGAAGTTCCAAAATCGTTCGTTCGTATCGATGATAGTATTTATTAATAACAAGAACAAAACAAATCTAGATCAATTTCAAAGTAAAAGCCTCGTATCTGTTACATAAACCAAATAATTACATCTTTTGTACAAAGATATTTTCAACAAGAAGCCAAACAAAATATGATATTGCTCTAAACAAAGAAGAATACTAACAACAAGTAACAACCCGGGAAAAAACAATACCTAATTGCCAAAGTTTCGCTTCTTGTAAGACTAAAACTCATATTAGAAGTGGTATTAGAAAACTAATATGTTCGGCAGAAGGACTATCGAGTTGGGGAACGTAATATCGATATATTATTTTTATGAGCGCCTTGGAGCCAATAATAAACGCGGTTGTAAGGATGGGGCGAAAACTGAGGGCATCGTTAATAATATTGAAAGGAATTTGTTAAGAAATAGTATGTTAATAATTTGAGATATCACAAAATGAAAATAGATTAATTTATTTATTGGTACAAGACAAGTTAATTATATCTAAGATTATTTACTTTTAATTTGTTTTATGTGTTTGAGTTAATTTTTTTGTTTAATTTTATTTACTTCAGGCATCTTTTTTGTCATCATTTGATTTACCACAAACTCACAAACTTTTAATTAAATTAGCTTTTCAGTATTTAAATGTAATATAGTCCTAAGCCATAAAAATGCACTTTATACGTACTCAATTGAACCGCCTTTGAATCTCCCGATGCGAACGTGCTGCCCATATATTCGAATTTCTACGTTAAATGGCGGTATACCCTGTCCACTGCCTTCTATTCGAAGAAATACTTAAATTCAAAGAAATAGGGCTTCCAATTAAAGAAAACTGCAAATGATTATCATAGAAAACATCATTATGGGGCTGATAAGAGCTTAATACGTTTCACGTAAGCGGGATTTTAACGAAAAGTGATGAATATATGGCCGTTAAAAAAAATGTTATAATTAAGCATCTTTCCAAGAATATGGCCGACTCTGAAACACGATTAAATATATTTTGTACGCCATAAAAAATATCCAGAGTTACCTCTGCTTTTTGCTTTTAAACCGTTTTTCTTAAGAAGGTACCCATTAATCTATGATGCCAAAACTTTTACACATTATTCTATAGGTGTAGATCTGTTAATAGCTATTAGTTTTTTTTATTTCGTTACTTACTATTTGTTATTTCAAGCTGCTGATCTACCGAATAAAGTAAAATAAAATGATAATATAAATAATAATGTAGCTGTTTTATTATTAATATTATGGGCAATAAAAAAAAAACATAAGAAACAAGAATCAACTTGCTTCTCATGTCAGCCGTATTCACAAAATCAGTAAAACATATAAAGGTCAATGTATACGCTTCTATAATAAGGTACCCACTGATATTGAAAGTTTACCGTTAGATAAATTCAAAACTGTAATCAAGCAGAAATTATGTAAGAAGGGTTATTATAAAATATCAGATTATCTAGAAGAGAAAAATCCATGGGATTAGACTACGGTTCTAACAGGCTAATTCAAAATTAAAACTGACCTATGTATGTTGTGTATCAACCTTGTACATTCAAACATATTTAAAAGAGCGCGTGGGTTTTTATTGTCGCTTCTTTTTTTTCCCACAATGGCGCCACATTGTTTGTGAAGCGATGTAGTTTAGCTGACGTCATTAAGAGATTTTTTATATCCAACAATGAATAAACGATTTTGATTTGATTTGATTTGGCACAGATTTTGAGAAAAATGCAAAAATTTGAAAAACGTAAAACAGCGCGAATCCGCTCCGTTTTAACACGTGCATTCTGTCCTTTGTTAAAAAAGGAGGTAATTTAGCTATTATTAGCCCCTTATAACAGAATATTAAATAATACGTAAAAAAAAAATCCAAAGAGATTTTGCATATTTAATTCCATTCAAAAGCAAATCCGGAAACTTGGAAAAAATGTAATCTTCGAGGGAACAAAGAAGGTTTAGAAATCCTGGCCAACTCTTCCATTGTAATTGTTATCAGAATCAAAAACCTTCCCGAATCGAAGTGAATTTCCAGAGAGTTCACGGTAGAGTCTTATCTACGCATGATGGATCGGGAAGAGATCGATAAATAAAATTTTGTAACATCCTCGTGTCAGTTTTAGGATCAGGATGCTTGATTTACCTACCTTTTTGGTTTTTGTGTGAAAATTGACGAGGAGATATTTTTGAGCACGGTATAAACCAAAGAGACTATAGTGATGATTAAATATTTTATGCTCAGGGAAAAGCAACGTGCATTATTTTTTTCATTAATGTCAAAGCACGTTAAATATAAATAAGGCGTCCTTATAGGGCCCGCGCACACCAATAGGCAGAGCAGACAAGAGCAGGTTTTGATAACATTGCAAAATGGACTTTATATCTTAAGAAATAAATGCAAAATTGCCTGAGAGGCATCAAAACTGCTTGCGGCTGTATCTCTCAGGCAATTTTCTATTTTATATTTTAGATATAAAGTCCATTTTGCAATGTTATCAAAAACTGCTCTTGTCTGCTCTGCCTATTGGTGTGCGCGGGCCCTTAGACGTCGTTTATAAGGCAGAAGTGATAAGTTGCCACAAAGCGGGCTGGCGGACCAACTCACTTACGTACTAACATAGTATAACACTTACTTTCTGTTCTCAGAAAGTAATAGGTACATACTTGTTGGACTTTATCTACTCAAATCTTGTAGATCTGAGAGAACTGTTTTTCTTTACACATTTTTTTTTTCTGTATATGGGTGTCTTTCTGAAATAAAGATAGATTATTATTATTATAAAAATTCTGCTTTTGATGGTACCCTACATGATTTCATATTTAAAATGTAAATAATTACATGTAAAAAAATACTTCAGATCTGGCAAAATATTTTTAAAAAAGCGCCTGATCAGCTTGTTCCAAAAAACCATAGATTTTAGTCCATAGTAATTCTTGCCCATTCGCCCTAACTAAAACCATTTCTATCCGTATTAAATCTTTAAGCCCTCCCATTTTCACGTTTATATCTTTCTTTAATCTTAAACCGTAGTTTCAGTCGGTCCTTTTCACTTGAAGCCTTCGTCTTAGTAGTTGTAGGCTTAGGAAGGTTAAATTTATGCCGTCATTTCCTTATCCCTTTCACGGTTGAGTCCCTCACTTACACCACAAGAAGAGGAACTTTCATAAACAGTGGTGGTAGGGTTACCAAGAAATACAGCAAAAGTTACTTCTTTATCTGTGTTCTTTTTTGAACGATCTTTATTGTTTTCAATAAAAGGCCATCTTTCAATTTTTAATAAAAGGCCATTCAAAATGTATCTTAAAATGAATACATATTCATGTTTATTCAGTTCTAATCATACATCATTAAAAAATATTATACATACATTATGTACATCTATTACAACAAAAGCAAATAAGTATACATTATTATACATAACGTCAACAACAACTCTTAGTAAAGTTGAAGAAACGGTATACTACTTAACTAATATGAAACAAAAAAAATCAATAATAAGCCGGTCAAGTGCGAATCGGATTCACACGCCGCGCCGAAGGTTCCGATGTACTTATATTATATAAAAAGCGATTAAGTAAATTCTATGACTGCAAAACTAAGTTTGTCAGGTTGCGCATTTTTGGAAGATTTTTTTTAACATATTCCTATTTGGGAAATATTTTACTGCACATCAAAAACAATGATTGCACATCAAAATACTGACTGTGCGTCAAAAATACGAAATTGCTACTTCTAAAGGGAAATACTTAAATGCACATCATAAATAATGATTGTGCATCAAAAAACTTTAGGTACCGATTTTGCTTTGCAATCAGTAATTTTGATAAGGATTGTTTTTTTTTTTTTATTTGCTGATTCAGATTTTTTGATTTGCATTTAAAGACTACCCTTTCTATTTTGCTTAGTTTTATTAATATCTAATAAACACAAGTAGAATCAGAGTTGAATTTGTAAAGATAATAAATAAAAATAATATAAGTTTTGAAAATAAAAGACTTATTAAATATACAAACAAAACAATTAAAACTAATAATTGTAAAAAATAAGAATTATTACTACCTCTAGTCAACCCGAATACCATTGTTTTCGGACTGTTAAAACTTCTAGCTATATAATTTTTATTTCACGAGCTCGTTCACCCTTAACTCTATTGGAAACTAATAAATCCTTACCATAAAACTTTCACGTCGAAGAAAAAGCAATTAAATTTGTCGTTAAACCACTTCGATTCCTTTTAAGTGACAGCCACTAAAGTTAGTGAAAGAGTTCTTTGAACTAACATCGGTCAAGATCCCAAGGGCACTTAAGGACGTATTTAAAAGAAGAGAAAATGAATTTACTTTTCATCGCCTTGTAAAATAATCTCTCTTTGGAGATTATTTATGAAGCCCACAATGCCCCTAATCCTTAAAGATTTCTTAATGTCCAAGAAAAGTACTGCTTTCAGTATAATCCTAAGAGAAAATCTTTATAATCTTGTCTGGACCGGAATCATCTAATGGTGACCCTACAAGTACGACTATCTCCCTGCAGATCTGTTGGTAATGAGGGATGAAGCGAGACGGATATACATTGGTCCGTCCCGGTTCAAATCCAGTTGAAATGGGTCAGGATCGTTGTGAGAAATTCATGAGTGAGAAATTCATATCGCTCTGGAATGTTTTCCGCTTTTCACTTAAATTAATGGTATACGTCTTTTAGTGGTCTAGTTAGGTTCTTTTCAGAGTGACATGGTTTTACTTCGTGTTTCTTTAGCGACTAGGTGTACAATGTGTTAAGTAAATTACGCAAACTTATCGGGAAAGCTCCAAACATGAAACTGATTTTTTTTTTTACGACTTTTGCAAATTAGCAAAACAATATTTGCTTTTTCACACTAATCGATCAGCTGACTAAGCCAATTTCTAGCAAGATGCGATTTGTTTTGGAATTAGACTCGCTCTATTTGCATTGTATTCTGCATGACATTCAATAAGTGTTCTGTAAAGAATCTACATTGAATAAAATTATCTGAATTAACATAAATCGTACAACAAAAGTTTTTCAGTTTCATGTTCAGAGCTACCACCCGAAAAGCTTTGCGTTACTTAACACCCTGTATAACTTTGTGTATGAACAATTTAGACAATTATTATTTTCTGGCTTAAAGGTTGCATCGCGATCCAACGCGGCAACGCTGCAAGTGTGTGGGCACCTTTACGCCCGAAATGACTTGGGGCGGGTTACTTGATTTTAATAATTGCTATTGACTGTTGTCATTCATCATATAATCAATAACTAAGTTAGTAATTAATTAAATTTTGGCGGAATATCGATATAGACTATTATTATTATCAGTCCTTTAGTTTTGATTTTAGTTTAACATAGTAAAAATATATTGATTTAAAAATTATTAGGCGTCACACAAACAAAAAAACCGGTCAAGTGCGAGTCGGACTCGCGCGCCGAGGGTTCCGATATACCTATAGTATTTTTGGAAGCAATAAAGTCCATTTTCAGGACCGCAAAACTAAATTTGTTTGTAAAGGTTTTTTGCAGATTTCTGAAAAACTGTGCAACTTAGAAAGATCGTTTTATTTTTGCTGTAAAGTTTATATAAACTTCTGTCAACTGTAATTAATTCAGATTTTTCCTTACTCAAACTTCGGAGATAAGGGGGGGGGAATGGTATTTTTCTTGACATTTTTCATCATAACTTTAAAACTAAGAAATTTAAAAAAATACAAAAATATATTTTAAAATGTACAAGTAAAGCCCTTTCATATGATACCCCACTCGACCTAGTAGCGACAATTTGAAATTTGGCCCCCCCTATTTTGGCCCCCTTTATATTAATAATCATACTTTTTTCAAAAATTTTTCTTGTGCAATTAAGTTGGGCAACTATATTCTAAAACTATTCCAAATTTCAGGTTGATAGCATAAGTGGTTGCTGAGATATAGAGGTGTGACAGACAGACGGACAGACAGACAGAGCGGCACCATAAGGGTTCCTTTTTTTTACCATTTTGGTATCGGAACCCTAAAAACGATTGCAAAATTGACCAATTGATTCTTTCGAAAAACATTGATAAAATTCTTATGAGGACTGAAAAGAAAGACGAGAGGCGTTAAAAATTTAAGGCTATTTAACTTAAAAAGAAAAACATCAAATAAAGAGCCCCACTTCAATCTACAAAGGTTTACGCCAACACAGAATCTGACACTATCAGTTATCCTCCTGATGGATCGGCAGCGGAGCATGAATCAGCCAACGTTCTATAAATCTAGCGGCTTTTGCCATCGACTGCTGTCAACCAATGTTTTGTGCCCGTGGATAATCCTGTTCAAGTGTTTTTGTGTGCTTTGGAGCGGACTTTGTTTTGCAAAAAATATTGGTTGAAAATGTCAATATACGTTGATGATTTATTTGTGTTCGTTTGCGTTTATATTGAAATTACTTTACCCCTAAGCAACACTTTATTTACTAGACCAAAAAGACTGAAAAACAACGGTTGAAGGCATGGGTATGCATTATTTTATCGTTTCGTACCATAAATGCGATTGGTATGAAAGTGTCTTTTATGGTTAGTTCAGCATTGAAATTTTAACTAAAATACACTGACAGTATAATATTTTATAAAAAACAAACATCATTATAACATAATCCATAAATATTACGTATTATACTTCCATAAATATCCTGTCAATTTTCCACAATGCAAATTGAAATAAACTATTCGTTCGACTAATATATTGAATTTATATCATGAGATGAAATATAGCGCTCGGTCATATTAAACTGATTTGTTGCTCGGTTCACTAAACAGTATAATTGCTATAATCCATTGGGATTTGAGATCGCGATAATACTTGTGCAAGATAAGCATAGTACTCATAAAAACTAGTTATGAACAAAATATATGCGATGAAAAATGTTCTTAGAAGTTTCCGTATAATGCCAGCTAAGTACTCCATCTCTTCTTTTGGTGTTCTAAAAGGCGACTAAGGGAACTTAAAATGGAGGGTGGGCAACAGCGTCCTTATGTCCTACCACGGTTATTCTTGCCAGCCGCAACGCTTACATGCGTAGCGCCTATGATACATATTTGCCCAAAACTGATCATGCATTTTTGCTGTATAACAGCTAAATATTCTGCGAGAAGCTAAGCTCCTTGGCCTTGCAATAGAATTTTTATGGAAAGTTATGATAGTGATGTTAATATTTACGCCAAAAAACCTCAAGTGGGTGTTATGATTGTAATATTTGATGGTTTGCCGAAGAAAAACGAGAAGCTGGTATTTGACTCATGATTGGGTAAAAGAGGAATAGAAGAACTTCCATCGGATAAGATATAAGTATGATGTAAGATATAAAGGAGGATGCTGCCGCCCATCCTCCATTTAACCCTTAGTCGCCTCTTATGACACCCACGGGTATATATGGGTTGGTACTATTCTTTGCCGGCCCTACACGGGACCAAATATAGGTCATGATTTATTACTTCAGCCTCGTTACGAACATACCAATCGGTTGTTCCAAATCAGCCGGGAACACAATTTATGCACTAGTAAATTGCATACATTCTCCTGCCCCTGATGTAGAGACCAACAGCAGGCCAGTAATATCAACATTTCAACTGAATTCCTGCACCAGTAATTTTGCCTCTATTACATGAATTCTCAACAGCAATGGGTTTTATATTTTCTTAGCTTTCGTCGTCGTTCGTCATAGCTAGTATACATTAGTTTAAAGAAATGAAAAAAACTGTGTTTCAATTTTTATCGAAAAACAAAAACACTGTTTTACAAAACGAACGAACCAAAATTATACACGACTCATTGATATTCTTATAGGTATTCAATATATCCAATCCACATCGCGTATTTGAACTAATAAATCAAAGTTGTTTGTCGCTTTTTTTTCTGGTGCTCACAACTTTGTCCTCGAAACAAAAAGGGTCCTAAACTTGGAAATTAAACTATTTAATCTACTTACAATATTACAGACAAGGTAGACGATGACACAAGCATACTTGTCCTACTTATCATCTAATATAACTTTTTACCTTACCTCCGACCAGATATCGCCCTACCTACAAACAACAGCTCCACGAATGAAGTCACTCAATGTGTATAAAACAATTGAAAATTGTGTTGCCTGCCAGCTACTTGACTGTTACCCGAAAAATAATTTTGCTAAGGTGTTTGTCCACCGCGACGATTCCGCGACGATTCCGAGCCGTAACAGATAACAAAAGCTCATTTATCTAAGCTCTTTACTATTAAATATAGCCATACGATTAAATAATAATGAGTAAATAAAAGATTAGACAATAAAAAATCCAAGATTTTCGTAAAGGAACACCTAGGATTAGGCTAGGGCTAGGGATTTGTGGTTCAACCCACCTTCCCAAAAGGTGCCGGTACGAAAGATATGTAAATGCCTAATTGATCGTTAGGATCCGGAATAAATTACGGATATCTCCGAAGAGATGATGTTAAGCTCGTCTCGTATTTCGATACCAAATAGATTTTACACACTGAGCTCCGGGTGCTAAGTACTCTTTTATTAGAGACCAAAGAGTGGAATGATTTAGTCAATCTTTTTGTAATCTCGTAAATCTGAATGATAATTTGCAATATAGTGAAGTCGCTGGATACGGCCAGCCTGATCAATCGTCGTTGAGATGTTTTATAGAAGCCTTTGCCTAGCACTGGAAGCCTTTTTGTCTTATACTTATATAATAGCTTATACCTATACCTAGTAGTGGTAGGGCTTTTGTACAAAGTCCGTCTGGGGAAGTACCACCCCCTTGTCTTTTTCTGCCGTGAACCAGCAGTGTTGGCACTGCTGTGTTTCGGTTCGAAGGGTAAGGGAGACAGTGAAATAACTGGCACTGAGACATACCATCTTAGTTCTCACAGTGAGCAACCCACTTTGCTGTCTTATTGGTGTCAAAATATGCCATTAATAAGACAGTGGGTGCTATGGGCGGTGGTGACCACTTTCCATCAGGCCCACCTGCTCGTTTGCTCACTTGTAACATAAAAAAAAGTTATGATGATATAAATGCAATGTGTAAACTTTGTACGCGCTAACTTCAGGTTACTAGAATTGCAATATTGGGCTTCATCTGGTTTGAAATTTATTAAACCAGACACTTGTTTACTTGAATTGCTGGCTTTGTAAATTGGCAAGCACAAACATGTGTGTGCCTGCAGCTGATTGGATTGGTAACTGAAACTGACGCACTGACAGTTTGCATATCAATACCAGTAGGTTTTTATTGGTAACACTACTTTCAATCAATTAAATATAAGCTTTTTCACTATTCTGCGATACCCTAATTATTATATCTATCCCTAAGAAGTATATCAGTTATCAAATTAATTAAAACGGTCCTTATGTATGAATTACCGAATTAAAATGTCTGTCTTAAAAAAAATTATCGGTCACCAAAATGATATATCTGTCAGAAAGTACGAGTATTCTTTAATTCTTTGAAGAAGATGAATGGATTGAGATGAGGTTGAAGTAGTGGTCTACAATCATAGGTCCGTTAGTTAAGTCAAACCTAACATAGGTTGGGTAGGTTAGGTTGAGTTATATAATCTTATGACTACAATGCCAGAAAAGAATTTTCATGGAAATTATTTATAAAACAAAGTCAATTATCCTCCTTTTACCATTTTACATTGGTTGGTGATTAGAGACAGACTTACCTTTGAGGGACAGATCTACTCTTTTAGGAATAAATCTACTTTTTAAGGGACTAATCTATTAATAAGTTAATTGTTTTGATTTTATTTGGTTATTCAATTTTAGTGACAGATCGACTTTATAAGGACACATCTATTTATTAGGTCATCGTTTTGATCAATGGGATTTGAACATTGCTGTTTTAGTCCTTTATCTGAGGTTTTGATACATAGAGTAACACGATTTTCGCGCGCAAAGCCCAGAACTTGCGCGGTTTGACACATTGCTCTAAGTTTTGATATGTTTTGGTGTATAAATCTATTTTTTAGAGACAAATCTGTAATTAGGTTATTGATAAAAACATATCCGTTTATACAGAAAGAGAATATAATTGGGCTGCAAGAAAAGGTCGACAAAATCATCTTCATTATAGCCCAAAAATGTCTACTAGTGTATAAAAGCAAGTTTTTTCAAGAATATCTACAATGAGGTTTATATTTTTGTGGGAACAGCCCGTCATTTCTTCATGAAAAACCTTCACATCACATATTTTGACATCAGTTTGGGTATAGCGACCGCACATAACTATACAACAAGCAAAACGACCCTGCCAGCCATTAGTCACATGTATCGTGGGTTGGTTCTCCTAAGTCGCATTTTACGACATCTAATAGTATAAGATCCAAATCTGAAGTCCTTCAGGAAAAGCTTTTCGTTGAATTATCACGCTGTTCTTCTCAACATCACAAATGTCGCTTTCTAAAAAGGTATAGAGGATAGTTATGAGGTCATATTTTTTATGGTTATTTAAAAATATTGCACTTGAAATCTAACATGCGATATATTGAACAAAGATACTTTAACAGCTGTTTTAAAAAAATATATTGCAATAAGATATTAAAGCACCTTGTAAGTTATAGTATTGAGAAGAAATACTATGTAAAGTTGATCAATTGCGATTCTTGACCGGGTGATTATCGGGGTGGTAAAAATTTAAATAAGACCCAATAAACTCTTAAAAGGTAAATCATATTACTATATATTATAATAACAAAACCTTTAATAGCATTAAAATAATATCGGGTAAGCAAGCTATGCTACGATCTTTAGGGGAGGCCTATGTCCAGCAGTGGACGTCTTTCGGCTGATATGATGATGATGATGATGAAGCTATGCTACCCGCCAACAGATCGCGGTATAGAATTCTGTTTGAAATGTGCTAAATTCAAGAATTGTTCAAAAAATTGGGGTCAAACAATTTCAAAACATAAGATGTAGATAGATCGATTTTCCGTTTCAGATAACCCCACTTATGTTAAATTTCAACAAAATCTTAACAGTTAATTGTATAAGATACTGAATTCATTGAAAATTACCGTAGGAACTAAAATCAAAATGTAAGTGATAAATTTGATAAGGTAATGTCTGTACATAATATCTCATAATCTAAAACTAATATCTAAGAATACTACGAACTTTCCAATTATAAAATCTCAGCACATTTCACCCTAAAATCTGTGCTTAGTACTTTTCTAAAAGACACTTACGTAAACGAAAAATTTGCGGGTAGGCGTCAGTCGCGTCATTTGCGGTTATTAAAAGCCAGAGGGCTATTTCGGGGGGGAAAGACCCCTGAAACCCTGCAAGGGTACCGAGTTTGGCTCAAGTTGAACAATAATGCGTTTGTTTAAGGGTATTAAAAAAACCTCATCTCTAAAGGTTTGAAGCTTTAGTTAAAGTCAAACAGTTCAATATGATTTATTTATGAGTAGATTAGAGTACCACTCTAATAATCTAAATCTGTGAAAGCATTTTTACGCATTTAAATACTCATGAAAATTTCAACTAAAGATAGTCTTTATTAAATTTTAGTAATTATTTTGGGTTATTAGCTTCTAACATAAAACTTTACTCAATACGATTGTTTAGTTTATTTTAAAATTGATTATTGCAAAATATTTGTTTATTGTTTTTCTATAAACTACAGACTTAAAACAGCATTCGTATATCATAATGTTTTATTTCTTCTACCATGAATTAAAGTGATCAAATCCGTATTTTTCTTGCCTTTTTCGATTCGCAGATTAACATCACAAGGGAAAAAAAAATTGTAAGACGTTTTGAATTAGTGACAATAATCCTTAACGCTAGATCTTTTACTCCACACCATATTCTAAAAAAGGCGTAGGTGAAAGAGTATTATGTACGTCGAGTACATACGTTTGCGACAAAGCCGCCAACGACGGGAGACGTGCAAAAACGTCCAGGATTTCGCGATATGAGCCCTTGGGCCACTGCTTCCCCGGATTTCAAGCTCTCGTTTTTAATATGACGTTTTTTGGCTCTACGCTACGTGAGGATGAAAGTAACGTACCTGCACCAGCTATAATACTCTGGCTTAGAAGGATGAAAAAGATCGTGATTATGTTGATAGATAGATAGATAAATAATTTGTTTTTAGGGTTCCGTACCTCAAAATAAAAAAACGGAACCCTTATTCAGGATCACTTTGTTGTCCGTCTGTCTGTCTGTCAAGACAATTTTTCTCACGAACGAGAAAAGGTATCAGGTTGAAATTGATAACTAATATTAAGGTCTATAAACCACACAAGATCTGAAAATTTCAATTTTTTACCACGACGCAATCAAAATATATGGCTTTTTATGTCTTCATCTCCATATATTTATGCAAAAAAGTAAAACCTACAGGGTACTTCCCATTGACCTAAAATTATGAAATTTGGCAAGAAGCTAGGTCTCACAGTACAAATAAAAGGAAAAGTCTAAAATCATTAAATATTTCTATTTTCCTCACAACTAATACGAGTAGTAACCAATTAAGGTGAGCTCCCGTTTAAGAACTTTTTTATAAAAGAGGGGTCAAGTTGGATGGTCGCTGAGTTTTTAAAATCAAAGAGCAAAAGCTTTTAGTATATCATATGGTAGATAGATACGGAACCCTTAGGGCGCGAGTCCGACTCGCACTTGGCCGGTTTTTTAAGGATACAGCACAAATCCACAGCAAAATATTAAACAAAATTAAGTAAGCATTAAATTTAAATCAAGTGATAGAGTGTGTCACACCCCCAAATAGGCCCTAACTCAGCATAATGCTGCAGCGTCAAAGCACGCAACAGCGCTAATATTCCGTCAGCACGTGTAGTAGTGCGAGTACGCAATCTAATTGTTAAAATAGTAAAGTAATAAATAAATATAAAAAACCAGTCAAGTGCGAGTCGGACTCGCGCGCCGAGGGTTCCGATATACCTATAGTATTTTTGGAAGCAATAAAGTCCATTTTCAGGACCGCAAAACTAAATTTGTTTGTAAAGGTTTTTTGCAGATTTCTGAAAAACTGTGCAACTTAGAAAGATCGTTTTATTTTTGCTGTAAAGTTTATATAAACTTCTGTCAACTGTAATTAATTCAGATTTTTCCTTACTCAAACTTCGGAGATAAGGGGGGGGGGGGAATGGTATTTTTCTTGACATTTTTCATCATAACTTTAAAACTAAGAAATTTAAAAAAATACAAAAATATATTTTAAAATGTACAAGTAAAGCCCTTTCATATGATACCCCACTCGACCTAGTAGCGACAATTTGAAATTTGGCCCCCCCTATTTTGGCCCCCTTTATATTAATAATCATACTTTTTTCAAAATTTTTTCTTGTGCAATTAAGTTGGGCAACTATATTCTAAAACTATTCCAAATTTCAGGTTGATAGCATAAGTGGTTGCTGAGATATAGAGGTGTGACAGACAGACGGACAGACAGACAGACAGACAGACAGAGCGGCACCATAAGGGTTCCTTTTTTTTACCATTTTGGTATCGGAACCCTAAAAAAGAAAGAAAAATAATACTTGACATTAATAAACATAAAATGAACTTACATTTAAATTAATTGAAAGTTTGCGTGATACAGATATGAAAGTGACTTGCACTCGAGTGCTATCAACTTACTTATCAGCTACTTAGTAATAAGATCTATGCTTTGTCAAACAGGTTTATTTTAGAAAATGTTTTAAATAAAAGATAAACCATTAACGTTGAGGTATCCTAAGCATAATATTTCAAGAGCCTTAGGATGTTTGCGGCTCTTTTGTTTACCTTTAATTTAAAGTCAACAACAGAACGTGCCTGATGGCAGTTTTACCTTCACCTACTTCACCTTTTAAAGCCTGTTCGGAAGTCGTAAAAAAACCCTTTTAAATAAAACACAATCATTTATTTTTAATTTCGACCTTTCCATTGAAATCCTCCCAACCGACAGTCCACTGCGTAATGAATGTGATTTTTCGCACCAAAGACAAAAACTCTTTTGAAAATTAGTCCAGTTGCCGTCCCTTGGCTGAAATTATAAATCAACGTTTTTGAGATCCCTTCTGTTGAGACCTTCGGGCTTTTTGCTCTGGGTTGTGTAAAAAAAGTGTTTCTGTCTTGTCATATTACGAGCAGTATAAAAACGGGTTGAAACCAGTTGAATTAATGGTTATATTATTTGTGTGTTGTTTTTCTTTGATTCTGTTGGTCAGTTGGAAAATGGTTTAAGCCTAAACTAATATTATTTTTTATTTAAGGCTTAATATTATCAAGTTATACAAAAAAAGTTGATTATTTTGGGTGTTTAGGTTTCAAATTTGTTTTGTAATTCTTCTTGTATTTACGCATAGTCTAATGAGTGTTATTCTTTTTATCTGTTAAAATATTTAATCTTCAACTTTATTTTTGGAAGTGTTCATAATTACCTTGAGCCGGGGCGTAGATATTTAAATACAGACAATCCTCGGATTGGTTTGTCAGGAACGGTAGTATTCTCTTCAAGTACTCCAGCCTCCCTTTCGATATCCTCCTTAGCACCGCAGTTTCATTCCTTATATCTGGAAGCACTTGCGGACATACTGGACTGAACTCTTCCGCAATTTTTACTCCTGACCATTGCGCGCCTGACACTGGTGGCATAAATCGTAAGGAACCTACAGGTGGCGATGCATATGGAACTCCTCTGAACACTTCAACTGGCTCAAGAAATCTTGATTCAGGTGTGACTATAAAACCACGTATGTCTCCATACTTAGTCCTAACTACTCTACTACTTATTAAAGGTTGTTGCGTTTTCTCATCTATCGGTGTGTCTCCTCGGACCATTTTGGAAGTAAGTGCTGGCAGTGAGATGAAGTAAGCAATGGTCAGAATGAACATTTTTTCGCTTCCAACGCCACCGTTCTAGATGTGAAACCAGTGCTATAAGTCGACCATTTTGTGGAGGTAAGCTACGCCGACGGACCATTTACTGGGTCATCTGAAACAAAAAATAAAAGGGTTAGGTACATTTCGCGCGCTTTATATTTAGCTTGATGTGGGTCAGTGGATATACAAGGTGTAAATAAATTAGTAAGCACTATTTTGGACTGTCACGCAGACCGTGAAACTGAACAACTTTTCCCAAGGAACATAAGTCGAAATAGGAAAAAAAATCAACTTCCAATAAAAACCGCTCCAGCTAATACGCATTTCGTATCATCATTGTCTTAGCCTTATTCGGTTTTTACCAATAATTTTCGGCGTCGGCTACCTACTCGTAACCTAAGAGTTTGATGAGGGCCCTGTTTTTTTTACACAAAAGGACTGCCATCTGACCTGCGCAACCCAGGGGGCAAATCAGATCCAATCCTAGGTTAGGCTTTGCCAAGTTAGTGGCAAACCTGGCTGCCAAATGGCCTTTGACTTGGCTTGATGACTACGATCATTGACAGTAGCCGGGACCAACGGATTAACGTGCCTTACGAAGCACAAAAACGCTCTGTTGTTTTGCCACTAGCGGTCACCCATCCGGGTTCTGAGCACGGCCAACGTTGTTTAGCTTTCGTGATGGAAAGCAATAGCAACTACCACTCGGCCACGAGCGCTTCAGTTGCGCATTTCGCATTAGAGGTTAAATTCTTTTTTCGTATTTTGACCTATGTTTCTAAATAATCTTTGTTAATTTTATAGTCTATGTAATAAGCTAAAATTATGTTTACTAATTTTGCTACATCCAATGCGTTTTTAATGTTAATGCATAACCTTATTAGAGGTTTTCATTAATTAATTTTGCAATCTTAATCCTGTAAAAACGAATCTTAAATACTTAAGCAACTTATGAGATAATTTTATAGTTCCTACGAACTTATTAATAAAGTATCCTTAATAGATTTACCAGAACGGCAATGATTTGAACAATGAAATTACAACTAAATTTTTTAGTCTAAATAGTCAGTTAAAAAATTAAAGCCGAAAAAGAGGGTACGCAATTATACTCGTAATACTTAATCTTGTGAAAGATTTGCAAGCCAGTGATTTTGATTTACAAATTCTCTGATCCTCTGACAAGTAGCTGCCAATTAAAATTTCAACTTACCAATAAATCGGTTAATATTGCTAATAAATTGCTTACAAATTCATTTGCCTTAACAAAAGTGCTGATGGGATGCTCTTGCCTTTAATTAATGCATTAACCACTATCAAATTCCAAGAAAATTTTAATATATAGAGTTTTTGAAACCAACTAACAACCGAGACACGCCGTACAACGGACAAAAATATGATGAACTTAGTACCAAACATTTGGATTACATACTTTTACACAAGAAGAGAGATTTATTTATTTAGTAAGCAACCTTAACAGCATATAATTCATTATTACAATTCTTGCCTTAAATATCTATACAGCCTATAACAAAGTTTGTCATATTAAAATTTAAATTAATGGGCATACTACGATAAGGTATTTGAAGACTAAATAATACTTATTACAAATTACAATTATAACGTTATTAAAACTATTTTATGCAATATGATACATCAGGAAACAAAATTTTAATTAAAAAAATATGTCGATTCTTTATGTTTAAAAAATAGCAAATAGAAAGTGAGAAGGGCGGGAATCTAAAATATAAATAATATGTATATATGCGTGTTTGGATGAGATCGTGTGAGAAGGCTATGTATAAACTGTGGGTGTGTGTGTGTGTGTGTCTGCTGTTTTAGTTATTGGTCCGTTTGATTAAAATGGGGCAAGCTATTCAATACAGTAGTTATAAATTGATTTCGACTGAAGAATAAAAGATCTGCGTCTCTGAACCCAATCTCATAAGTGTGTACTATTCTTTGTAAAATAGAATTTTGAGCAAAATTGGTACGGGTCGAACCGACGTAGAACGAGCACGCGTGTCTCGTGCGAATAGTAGTTATTGTATATATTGTAGAGTAGATATTGTACCAATATTGTGATGTTGTGACTGGACAACTAGACCGATTCATTATGTCCGATTGAGCATGTCCTAACCAATTGTAATTAAGTACCTGAATTCGTAATTGGAATAGAAATGACAATTCAGAATCGTGTTTTACAGTCAGTTAATTCGGACCTAAACGACGTTCCGCTTCGTATGGAGATGAGATGCAAATTTTTGGGATACGATGCCAATGTGTTTGTCTGAAAGGGACCAATCCTTTTGGATAGGAGTTTGTTTTGTATGCGGAGTGACCGTAGCTTTAGTATGAGTTTCAAAGGTAATTTTGGGGAAATTGGTAATGTTTATGGTGTAGGTAGAAAAACATCGTTTATTGCTTGGAGGGAGATCTTTTTCCTTGTAAAGCAAAGATATTTTTGTTTTGCTTGTACGATACGAAAGCGTTGATATTTCTTCTATCTAAGGTATAGGTACACTTGTTAACGTTTAATGTATCCTCCTAAGGCCCAAGTATAAAAATCAACATATATTATCAGCTAAACACTCAATGGTCATTTAAATGTAAAAAAAACGATAGTGCTTCAAGCCCAGACATATTCTTAATTTTTAATGTATATATTGTAAAAAAACTCTTCGCAATCGTTTTACTATTTCGTGATTTTATTGTGACATTAAAATAAACTAAACTTACAATAGCAATAAAAACTATAAAAAGTTTTAAAATAAATAAACTTTCAGGTTATGTATGATGTCACTAGACCTGTGTGTGAGCTTTCGATTATTCTGGATTCCATTTCCTGCCATCTTAATAATAATTTTTAGTATAAAGGGTGTTAGGGACGGTGTACCGAAAACTGAAAGGGCGTCCTCAGTCAACGAAACTGAACAACTTTCCCAAAGACATGGAAATGAAAAAAAAATTGACCTCTCCATACAAACTGTTCAACCAGAGTAACAATGTGTATGGGTAATTTTTTTTTTCATTTCCCAACATATGTTTTTATGGGAAAGTTGTTTAGTTTCGTTGACTAAGCACCTCCTTTCAGTTTTCGGTACACCGTCCCTTACACCCTGTATTTTTCGGGTCTGGGTTTGTTTTGTGCGTTTTTGCGTGTGTCCTGCTCATACATTTTCTAGTGTTTAACAATAAGATGCAGTTGCACGAAGCTTCTTTTAAGTTAAAGCTCTGTAAAGGCATAAAAACAAAGAGCAAAAATCACATTACTAACAAGTTTTAATGCAACCTTCCATTTCTGCTCCAATATAACAAACTTTATACCAAATTCTGGAGCTTAACATTCCATTTTAGAAAGCACGAAACCAATTTATGCCAATCCTATTACTACAGCAAATTCCAAGTTGTAGAATCCAAACTTAGTATTTGGCCAAATGGTGAATGCCCGTCAAAGTCTAGGTTTATTCCGTTTTGTTCGTGCAAAATTTGTCATTCAAGCATAATCCTTATTGTACTAAAAGCTTACAGTCAGACATAAAGTAATTATGGTGATTGACGAAGGTCTCATTTAACACGATTGAAATTATACTAAAGGCAGACCACGAGAATATCACATTTGTGTAAACAGGGTTTTAATCAATTGACGTGAAACCTTTTAGAGGTTTATTTTGGAGGCTAAATGTAACATTATATAAGTTTTGAAAATTTGAAAAACAGATCAATTTGCCATACTGATTCGATAAAGTAATTCATTTTGTAAAAGTTAATATTAAGATTTCTTTTTGTCAATATCCAAAAGACGTAGAAAAAAAGTTATTTCTAAAGCCTGCGCTTTATGGGCAGTGGGACATTATCATAACAAAAATAATCAGGTATAGAAGAAGCACCACGTGAACGAACAAAAAATTTATCACTCTTCAATATTCTGTTTGATTGAAATACTTCCAAACCATAATTCATGGCTACCAAGAAAATCGTAGTTTCTTTAGTAAATGTAACTTGGCTCAGAATAAGAAGACGAAATCAAATATGCGTACGGTTATTACAAAGACATCTTCTAAAGTAAGCCAAGCTGTAAAGATTTCTGGCGCCGTTTTTTATGCCGCCATAACACGTTTCTATACTAATACAACCTTACTATGTTTTTAAATATATTTGGCATGTTATGAGATGACATCATCTCTAAAGAATCTTTAACCTCAACCTTAGATGAAACAGCTACAATCATAGCTGTTTAGGTATATGTCGCAGCCAAACTGTACAATTTGCCGCATCAAATAATGACTAAGCATTTAAAAATGCCAAGAAATTAAAAATTCGTCATTTAACATAATGCCTCGACATTATACATAACGATGCGTAAGTCGTTTCTAGCACTTGCCAGTCGCTCCCGCGGCACGCTCGCTTGGCTCGCTCAGCTCGTGCGTTGTCTTAACTAACTAACTTAAAATGCACCAGTAGAGATCTAACCCCGTTTACAGAGCTCCACGAGCTTATTCCACCATCTCCCTTCAAGCATCTGGAGTCCAGAGGCACCGCAGGATATCACCCAGACTTGGTTGATATTCCGCACATTCGCACAAAGCGCTTTGGAACATCTTTTATAATGCGCACGGCTAAAGAGTGAAATTCTCTGCCTGCGTCTGTGTTCCCGAGTTCATATAACCCGAATCTATTCCAGTCGCGAGTGAATAGGCTTCTTCTGGGCAAGCTCGTTCTATCGTCGACCTCATCTCTGTCTTCAAGACCAGATCGAGGTCAAGGGTAAGCCCATTGACGATAAAAAAAAATTATCTACCAACTCCGTTTTACAATTTTACAAACGTTTGCAGGCCGTTAGTAAACGGCGAGTTATGCGATTTGCCTGCGACATAAATGACGTCGATGTTTCCGGGAATACTCAGGCTATAGCCGACCGACTTTGAGATGAGGCTGTGACCACGAGTTGGGTTTCGTGCTATTATTATAACTTCCGCTGTTTGCCTTTACATAGAGTTTGCCTTCGGTTGATTTACGTGGAACTCTACTTACATAAGCAAGGTAGCTAGAAATATCGTTTGAATTTGTTTATTCGCTTACTGATTCGTGGTAATGCATTGATAGACGTAAATATAGCATATTGACTCAGATTTTGCTAGTTTCAATGAAACTGATACTAATATACAAAGTAGAAAATCGCAAAATTTCCCAACCACAGGCAGGATTCGAACCTGCGTCTTCTCCGTCGGTACCGGAGACTCTTTACCAACTAGTACTAACGCAACGTTGAAATGCATTAAAGAGGTCGCAGATTTCACAACATCAGGCAGGACCATAGTAGCCTAGTTAATAAAGCTTCTCCGGTACTGAAAAAAAAAAAAGAATGAAAAACAGAATCAGCCTCTCTATACAAAATTGTAAAGATTGGACAGCTGTATGGAGAAACCAGTTTTTTCTTTTATTATTTAAAGTTTTTCACTGAAAGTTGTTCAGCTGTTGACTAGTCATTCCCTTTCAATTTTCAAAAACGTTTTCCTTACACCATTTATACCACCAACTGAACAAATTCGGTTAGGTTGGGTTTAACGTGGCTTATGGACCCAAAATTGACCAGTGATCTAAACCCGTTTACAATCTGCCGGCGCCGTTTTGCAATTTACATACATACATACATAACATCACGCCGCTTTCCCGTCGGGGTAGGCAGAGACCACAATCCTCCACCTGCTACGATCTTGACATACTTCCCTTGCTTCCTGTACTTTCATCAATCCTTTCATACATGCTCGTCGGTTTAGGGTACTTTTAACCTGGCCTTTATTCAGAACGTCCTGATTTGCCGACCGCAAATTATACGATTTGCCTGCGACACATACATTTGTTAAGATTCTTATAATTGATACGTTTTTGTTGACTTTCTAGAAAGATTCAAATACTAATCAAGCGAATATGCTAAATTCTTTACCTAATTGCGTTCTAAATCTTGTGTAAACCAATACACACTTAAGTACAGCTGCAAATATCTGACATGTTTACATTCATAGAAATCTGAACTTGAGGTTGAGTGCATCCGACGGCAGCGCAAAGACACATAGGTACTGTAAAATTCATAAGTTTATTGAACATCGGATTTAAAACACTTTCATAGTTCAGTGTACATAGAATTGCGGAAATTGGAACTACTGCTAAATCATACAACCGTATAATCTACTGAGATTGAAAAAAAACCTTCGCATCAATATGTATAATTCTATACTATTAAACGAGCAATATTTGTATATATATATACACTCACCGGCAGAAATAACCGGCCGTTCTGTTTTCTTTCATATATTATCATACAAATATGGGGGCAAACAAAGCGTCAACATCTGACCTAAATTGAATAAAAATACAAATCTGATTGATGAGGTCTTTACATAAGAACCTTATTAATAATATTGTCAAAGATTTGGTATATCGAAAATGTTGAAGAAAACCCGTGCGACACTTTAACTAAATGTAAGAGAAATCTGACGAAATGACGTATATTTTTTTCTGAATGATGCACGGAATTTCCTGGATACCGTGCACAGGTCTAATCTTCAAGAATCTTAAATCAGATATCTTATTTAATGATCTCACTGTTTATTCACGGATATTTATTTCGTTTAGGAAATATATTGACGCTTCGTTTGATCCCTTACTTGTATGAAAATGTACGACAGAAAATAGACCGGCCGGTTATTTTTGCCGGTGACTGTATATTTGTAATCGGTTTCTCGAAAACGGCTCTAACGATTTTGATGAAATTTTGTATCCGGAGGTTTTTGGGGACGAAAAATCGATCTAGCCAGGTCTCATATCTGGGAAAATTCATTTTCCCCGTGTCTTTAAGCATTTTTAAAAAAATACCGCGGTTTTTAAAACCTACAGCGCCATCTGTTGGCGAGTAGCGTAGCTTGCTCAGTCTATGATATTTTAATGTTGAGGTAGCTATTATGGACGAAACTCGATCGACCAGGTACTAATGACTAAAATAAATGGTTTCTTTATGTTTTCTTATTTTATGCTAGTTTTCAGCAAAGTTTTGCATTCGCAATTCTTACCGACTACTCTTACTTACAAACCGTTCTAATAAAAATCTTCTGAAATATAATATTTACTCCCAGTAACGACGCGATATTATATTGACTCATACAATATTCAGGACAAATTCTGTACACATTTCCGCCCCTTTTTCAAATATTTTACCCCGAAATACAGTCGTTCTTTGACGTACAGAATTCTCAGCGCTATGGTGCTATTCCGGGAAACTTACAATCTCATCTCGCGTCTCACTTTAAACTCAATCGACTTTTAAATTCAAATTAAGAAGATATTTGATATTATTATAGATATTATTATTATGTCCAGCAGTGGACGTCTTTCGGCTGATATGATGATGATGATGATATTTTATTGTTTTAGTATACTCGGGTCAGTGTCTAGCCTAAGTAGTGCTAGTGTAATCTGCATGATGTCAAAGTAAATGCGCGGCGCAATCTGCTTGATACGAAGCCACTCGCGCGAGTTTGCTTCCATTTATATTTTGTAAAGCGCTGAGTCTGTGCACCTTTTGACACCGGTTCGCACGATGTCCGTACATCGAAGAACCGTGCTAGTCTAAATTCGCCCAAGTCGCGCCTTCTTCATAGTATCATCACTCTGTTGTAAGAATTTAGAAACCCTAAACTGTACTCTGAAATAACGATCGTTCAATTTGGAATCTCACCTGCGGACTCACTTGTAAATGTGAGTTAGTTGTTACAGAATACCATAGCTGTTTGTCCACCATAAATATCTGAAGAACCCATCTCGGAGTTTTATGTCTTAGAAACAGGAAACCGTTCCAATGGTTGGTAGGGGTACCATGCCATTGATTTCATGCTTTGTTGTACCTATAACGCGTTTGAATTTTGTAACCAAAATATAATAAGCTCTACTTACTTATGTTCCTTCGCATAAGCTTGTACGTATCCATGGTTCTTGTAAACAAATTTTCTAAGGAGTTTTCCATCGAAAGTAGAAAGATGCCCGTATTTTTAGTCGAAATAAAACATACATGTTTTTAGAGATCCTCCAAGGGCAGACAATTTTTTTTTCTTTTGTTTGTCAAAGCAAAAAAAATATATAAAAAAATCATATGAAACAGGATACAAAATAATAACTGTTAATAAAATACATAGAACTATTGGAGAAAGAAGGTAAACTTGGGAACCCTACTTGCTACATTTTACGAGAGACATGTTTGTATGTTTATCTGGATCGAATTTATAGCGTCAATAAGTCGACGACTCGATAAGGGAATCGTCGAGGGTCTCACTGCCGGCTTTCCTTAAAATTTGGAAGGTTGCCATGTGCGCGATACGGTGAAAAAATTGAGTTGCTTTCCTCTGAGCGCTGGGAAATGCAAATTTATTTGGCGTTGTATATGAAATGCGGTATAAATGTTGTTGTGCCATTATACACCCAAATTTTTCATCTCTCCGGATATTTTAAGAGGTAGGTTTGCCCATGAAATTAAATAACTATTCCCAAGGATCATAGGTCAAAATAAGAATAATATGAGGTAGAATATTTTTTATTGTATTTCGACCTACTTTCCATGGACAAAGTTGTTCAGTTAAATATAGTAGTACCTTCTCTTAAAATATTCGGTGCTAAAACATAGCACATTATTGTGATTGTTTAATTAAATATAAGGTACTTGTATTATAGTGCTGTTTAAGCAATCAAACAGATTCTGTTATAATTTTTGCATCTTAACATTTTATTTACAAGTGTTTAAGAGGGTTAAAAATAGTTTTTCTGTATAAGTCTTACTTGTCCGGATTTTCGGATCTATATATCATCAACTGTCGGTCTGCGTTGGTATAAGATGACTTCAAGCATAACTGGGTGACTCAAGCTGTTCTGTCAGAGCTGTTCTGTAACCTTCACAAAGACGACTGATCAATTAAAAACCCGAATGGTCTCCTATCTAAACCTCAAAATCAAAACAGTAAAATTATATTCCCTAGCTAGTTCAATTTCCAGCGATCATTGTAAAATGTAATCATACCCAGTGAATAATGTAGGGTAGTTGTAAAACGAGTCGATACAGTAACCGAGCGCGGAACGATTTGCTGAAACAATACATTTTACCCGCAGGGGACTCTTCCACGGCAGCGAACGTCGGCTACCGGGTATTACGTAACGAAATCAACGTTCTATAACTTAGTTGTTTGAAGAATAAACCTTAAAGGCAGGTAGCATAGAAATGCTCTACACTACTAATAGAATTACCATCACAGCATTCCACGTAAGTCCACCCTTATACGGGATGCTCAAGTGCTCAATTTAGAATTTTACAGAAGAATTTTGAAGCTTTAGGCAGGGTTATCCCTTGACCCTTTTACAAAAAAAAATATAATCAAAAATACTTGTATGCATAGTAGGAATAACGTTTCTGAGGTAACATCGCTTCGCTTTACAAAACACTTGGTGCAATTTGTTAAAAAAATAAGTTTCAAGAAAAAACCCACAATTCCAATCTTGTCGATCTAGTGTACACCCGTTGCTGCACTGATTAAACATACTAATCCAGAGACTTTTTGCTAGCCCGGGGCCAGCAAAACCCAGGTCTGACCTTATTCCAACTCATTTCGCTAGCACGGTTATAAGTTGGCACTACATTTCATTCTTGGTCTATGCCTGTGATAAAAAAAAAGTCATGTTGGTGACTGGTAATTATGACCGGTTATAGAGCTAGACCAAGGTTAGACCTGGTTTGTGCTGGCTCCGTGCTAGCTAAACGTCTCTGAATGACACCCGTAATTTTTTAGTTTCTCCAACGGCATACGTTTTTCCAGAGCAGTTTTTTCTTTAGCTTTGATGGAATTTTAGCAAATATCATTGGTCGAGTCAGGTCAGGGTAGTGTTCTGTGCTACCAGCTCCACGCAATTAAATCAACGTTTGATAGCGCAGTTGCTTGGAGACCAAACAGTAAATCTATAAAGTCTATAACAGTTATTGATTGGGCACTGACCTATGAAATTGCCGTTTTATATCAAGAATTTTAGATCAACTCAATTTTCAGTAATAAAACTTTTGCATTTTTTTATGAATTTCAAATCCAAATTTTATATTCTTTGAAGTATAAATAGGAAGACATTAATAGCATTTATTAAATTTTCTAAAAAAAATTTACGTGAATAAATATTTTAAAAATCAAGATATTATAACAAAACAAAATAATGAAAAGTGATGACATTTTAAGACGAACAATTTTCGAACTTTTAATTTTAGTCATGAAATAAAAAAAAACAATGTTAAATAGATTCGTGACCTTGGAATCAACTTTCAAATATAATACAAATAATGAAAATAGCTAAAGAATTATGGGACTAATCTAATAAAATAAATAAATAAATTTCGCTGCTTTCATAGTTAAGGACCCAATATTTATCGTTCCAGCTAGCTTTCTGATCTACTTAACGTATCTTTTTACTATTTCTAAACTTACGTGTAAGTATCCTGTGAAATTCTATCTTTGATACAACTAAGCAGGCACAAAAGAGAAATACGTGATAAGAATGAGAAAAAAAGGTCTTTACTCGTAAGGGGAAAAGATCTACAAATAGTAATAATACTTCTATTAGTTTAACAACTATAAGGAAGCTCGATAATATTTAATGACAACTTTTTAAATAATGTGATGGATAGTTATAATCGGGTGTAAAAAAAAATTAAGCACCATTTTAGCCTGTTACTTAGACCACGAAACTGAAAAACTAACCCTGAGGAACTTAAGTCGAAATCCAAAAAAATAATGTTCCAATCCCCTACAAAATGCGCAATCAGCTGGTGCAGTTTCTGTTTTTTTTTTACCTATGTTTCTTAGGAAAAAATATTCAGTTTCGTGGTTTATGTAACACTCTAAAATAAAGCTTACCATTTTTAGGGTTCCGATACCAAAATGGTAAAAAAAAGGAACCCTTATGGTGCCGCTCTGTCTGTCTGTCTGTCTGTCTGTCACACCTCTATATCTCAGCAACCACATATGCTATCAACCTGAAATTTGGAATAGTTTTAGAATATAGTTGTCCAACTTAATTGCACAAGAAAAAATTTTGAAAAAAGTATGATTATTAATATAAAGGGGGCCAAAATAGGGGGGGCCAAATTTCAAATTGTCGCTACTAGGTCGAGTGGGGTATCATATGAAAGGGCTTTACTTGTACATTTTAAAATATATTTTTTTAAATTTCTTAGTTTTAAAGTTATGCTGAAAAATGTCAAGAAAAATACCATTCCCCCCCCCCTTATCTCCGAAGTTTGAGTAAGGAAAAATTTGAATTAATTACAGTTGACAGAAGTTTATATAAACTTTACAGCAAAAATAAAACGATCTTTCTAAGTTGCACAGTTTTTCAGAAATCTGCAAAAAACCTTTACAAACAAATTTAGTTTTGCGGTCCTGAAAATGGACTTTATTGCTTCCAAAAATACTATAGGAATATCGGAACCCTCGGCGCGCGAGTCCGACTCGCACTTGACCGGTTTTTTTAACCTTGTATCGTAGGTTTTTTTTTCAAGATATACTCTAACTTACTTTCTCAAATGAAAAGTTTTTAAAAGATATCAATGAAAGATATGAAAATAAATGTTTGCCATGGCATACCATGTTGTTCAAACTATCAATACGTATCGCAATGTAGAGGGATGTAGCCATAGGAAAGAAAGAAATGGTCGTTTAGCTTTCTCTTTCTTTCTCAAAGCTGCATCCCTCTTTTTCACGATAGGTAGTGTTTGTTTATATTACAACTAGCTGGTGCCCGCGACTTCGTCTGTTCAGAATGGGACAATTCACACAATATCTTTATAAATATTACTGAAAAGTTTCATTAAAATCCATTCAGTAGTTTTAACGTGAAAGATTTTTTTTTAATGTTACATGTGAGCAAACGAGCAGGTGGGCCACCTCATGGTAAGTGGTCACCACCTCCCATAGCACCCACTGTCTTATTAATGGCATATATTGACACTAATAAGACAGCAAAACGCGTTGCTCACTTTGAGAAATAAGATGGTATCTCTCATGTGTTTTCTTAATTTCTGAAGCTTAAACTTCTGAAGCTTTGGCAACTCGGTATACAAGGCGATCTTTTCCGCTGGATAAAATCCTACGTAGAAAATCGTTCGCAAGCTGTAGCGTTAGGTGGTTATACTTCACAATACAGACCCATTACCTCAGGTGTCCCGCAAGGGTCATACTTAGGACCATTACTGTTCATTCTGTACATTAATGATATTAGTGAATGTATGAGAAACTCAAACATGCCTTTATACGCTGACGACACTAAGATTTTTAGAGGTATACGAAATACCAATGATTGCCACATGCTACAGAATGATTTACTTAACTTTGAGAACTTTTGTCATTCAAACAATCTATTCTTAAATACTGATAAATGTTTTCTCATAAGTTTTAGTAGGAAATAGTCTAATATTAATTTTAATTATAAACTTTGTAATCAAGAACTAACTCGTGTCAGTCAGATTCGCGACTTGGGTGTTATCATGGACTCTAAACTTACCTTTGTACCACACATAGATAATATTTTAAATAAATATTTTAAACAACTGGGTTTCATCTTGCGTTTAGGGAAGCCCTTTAAGAGGCTTTTAACGTATAAGGTGCTTTTTAATAGTTACGTTTGTAGTCGTTTGGAGTTCGCATGCGCCGTTTGGAATCCGCTTTATAATATACATAGTGACAGAATCGAGAGAGAGCAGAAAAAGTTTGTTAAGGCCGTTGAGTACCGCACAAGAAACAATTACTCAGATTATGTCACTGCTATGAAGGGACAAAACATTACTTCCTTAAGTGGCCGTCGAGAACGCATTGACGCATTAGTTCTTAATAAAATTTTAAATAATCACATTAATGTGCCCTCCCCACCGGACCGGTTTCTGTCACCAATCCTACACTATTCAAGCGATTTTCCTCTGGAATGCGCTTCCTGAGGAAATTAGAAATGCTCCCAGTCGCAGCTCGTTCAAAGTAAAACTTCGTTGCCACTACCTTAAACTGTTGTCTGACACCAGCTAACTTCTTCTTTATGAATACAATATATATATATATATTTATTTATGTATATATATTTATATATATGTGTGTATATTATTATATATCTATGTATATGTAATATTTTTAAGTATATGTATTTATTTTATTTATATGTATTTATTTATCACGTAGACACTTATGTATTCTTATATACTCATCAGTTCATTAATCAATTAACTATAAATTATGCACCTACTCGTACCAACCTGTCTCTGCATCACCCTAAGGTAGACTGTTAGATAATGCCTTTAGGCGTTAAGTCCGCCTATGTACCTTTGTGCATGAAGTTAAATAAATAAAAAAAAAATTAATGCTCCTGCGTTGTTACATGCGCTTTCCCTCAGAGTACCTCGTCGTTGTGAGAGAACATGCAGAAAGAAACCTCTTTTTATCATCCGCCGTGGGCGAACATCGTATGTAAATAACAGTTTTATTAGAAGGGCTTGTAGGTCGTATAATGAAAAGTTTGGGGATGTAGATATTTTTGGTGAAAATTTGAGTAGTTATAAACGACTAACCCTACAGTGTACTACCGATGAGCAGCAATAGAAATAGGCACCTATTTTGTATATATTCTCATTCATAAATAAAAATATGTTAATTTTTTTGGATAAGAACCTTTTTAATGTATTTTTTTTTTATTTCTCTTTAGTTTAAGGCAGCATATTGTTTTATAATTTGTTCCATTTGCAATAATTAAAAACACTCTTTTTAAATAACTAAGCTATTTTAGCATTTACTTTAGTAATGAAACTGTAAGTCTACAATCATAATTTTTATTTTTTTTGTATTATGTACAAACTGTTTGTTTCTTAATAAATAAAAAAAAATAAAAAAATTACGATTTGGTGGTACAGGAACACCCCTTATATGAAATTACACAGATAAATTGATACTGGCGCAAGATATCTTACATGGAGATGTTTGGTCATGCAAAGTTTCGTCAAGATTCTATGAGCCGTTTTTGTGAAAATTTCTATTTTTAATTTTCGTTGTATCACAGCTACCCTCAAAATGAGAGCCAGCAAGAAACCACTTAGAACCCTTCGATGGATTTGCATAAAACTCCTAAATTCAAAATATGGTATTAATCGGGCCATTCGTTTAGCCGCTAGGCCAAAGCGTGACGGACAGACCGACCGAAGGACCGACCGACCGACCGACCGACCCACCGACCGACCGACCGACCGACGGACGGACATTTTTGGGAGACTAGTTTTTTTATGATTTATAAGTGATATAGAACACATTTTTGAGAAAATTAGAAAAGCTTTTTTTTTTCACGAATACAATACCTTTCTCGCTCCGCTCGAAAGTAAAAAGGCAAAGTTAGGTTAAGTTTATTTAGATTTAGTTATATTAGTGTTTTCATAACTGTCTTCCGATCTGTAAGGTTAGATTCAGTTAGGTTAGGTTTGGCAAGGTTCGTTTACGTAAGTTCTGTTAGACTAGTATTTCGTTTACTGTTTCCCGCGATTTAACGGTCTACCAACTCTTAACTGCATGCAAATATGCATATTAACTGGTTAAGCTAAATTCGGCAACATAAGGTAAAATTTTGAATTTCGAATCAGGTTATCAGTAGATTAGATGAGTATTCGATACGGTAAAGTTATTGTGAACATTGACATATAATACACTATACCGATAAAATAATAATATGCACAATATGCATCATTGTAACACCCTGCGCGTGGGTTTCCAAAATCTTTAATGTGCATTATTTATGTGACACATAGAGCAGACGACGCCTAGATTTACGTCAAAATTACGTCGCTCTAAAGATTTATATTTAAAACATAACTACTGTATTTCACTTATCCTCCAGAATTTTCCCTTAAAAAGGGTAATCGGTTTCAGCACGAATTTACACTTGTTTATACTGCTTACATTAATATATCAAACATTTACTTGAACGAATTTTTATTATAGAGCAGTAATATTAAAATATTAATTCATTCTGAGAATAGGAACCTTCAGCAAAATTCTGTTGGCGTAGGTTTTAATGCGTTCGCTTACTTAGTGCTAAGAATATTTTCATAGCAGAGAACACGTTTTGAAATAAGTACAAAACTATATTATCTTGCTCGTGGCGTAGAGAAAATTTACATATTTTTATCGTATATGTATATATTTCAGCAATGAAACCCCGGCTAGGAAAAAACTAAAGCGTTTTTTCTACTTCAATAGGCACGTTAAGAAATGATTGCCGTCTTCAATCAATGAAGGAGATTTTTAATTTTTTGGACATGTAATAAGAATTTGTTTTCGTTCAACCTAGGTGTAGACCCGTCAAGTGCCGACAAAGAATAGTACCATCCCATACATACCCGTGGGTGTCGTAAGAGACGACTAAGGGTTATAAACTGGAGGATAGGTAGCAGCATCCTCATATCATACCATCTTACTAACTGCAGTCACCTACAACCGCGATCCATGGTGACCAGCGAGGTGACTATGGTACTTTCCCTACACATTTTTCCAGCAAAAGCTAGAATTTTGGAGTGAACTCCTTGTCCTGTAGTAGACATTTCACACGATGTTATGATGAGGTGTAGAAATATTTACATCCTTGTTGCTTTCGATCACTTGTGCGCTAAAACATCTCTTAATAGCTTACCTCTCACGTTATACCCCGTTCTTTATTAGAAACAAAAACTCTGCCTAGCTTTTAAATATATACGAGTACCTAAACGAAAATGCAAAACTGTTCTGCCATTAATGCATTCCATTTCAATAATTAGGAAAACATTTTTCCGTTGAATATGACTCAGATGTATGGAGATTGTACCTTGAATACGAATTGCTGTATTTGCTACTTATAACATTTTTTGCTTTAAAAATATAGGTATAAGCTAGTTAATGTTAGTGTGATTATTTCTGGGTATTATGCGATTTTGGAATTTAAAATAGTTATAATTTTTTGTTACTGCGTGGGTTTCTGAATTATTTTATTTCTATTTTGCACAGACAGGATTTTATTAGAAAATTTATAATATTTATAAAAATTGTAATACTGAAATATTTATAATAATATAAATAATTATAAATAATAATATTTATAATAATACCACATATTTTTATAGGGAATAATATTATCCTGTTTACAAGATGCACAGAAATGGTAAGGAGTTCTTAAAGTAGGTGTATTTTATACAGGGTGTAAGGGACGGTGCACAGAAAACTGATAGGGGTGTGTTCAGTCTACGAAACTGAACTACTTTTCCAAAGAAACATTTTAACGAAATAAAAATAAAAATAAGACTCCATACAAACTGTTCAATCAGAGTGAGCAATTTGTATACAGAGGTCAAAAGTATTAATAAAAATAAAATATTAAAATAAAATAAAAAAATCACTCACGCCAATTTAGTTTTCGGTACACCGTCCCTTACACCTTGTATAAAATACACCTACTTTAAGAACTCCTTACCATTTCTCTGTGGTGTCATATCTTAAGCGTGCTCAGTCAACAAAACTAAACCACATTCCTAAAAAAACCGGCCAAGTGCGAGTCGGACTCGCGCACTGAGGGTTCCGTACCACCACATAAACTTAATTGTATTAGTTGAAATTTCAGTAAGTTAATGTACTAGATTTTTTGAGTCCAACACGCGCTTGACCAAATTTTATTATTTGTTGTTATTTTATAGCTTATGCACTATAAACATACCAATTTTCAAGTTTGTAAGTGTTCCCGTTTTTAAATAGAACTAAAACAAAAATCGCCTCAGCGACCATCCAACTTGACCCCTCTCTTATATGAATGTTCTTGAAACGGGAGCTCACCACAATTGGTTATTATTAGTTGTGAGAAAAGTTGTAATATTTAATGATTTCAGACTTTTTCCATTATTTGTACTGTGAGGCCTAGCTTCTTGCCAAATTTCATAATTTTAGGTCAACGGGAAGTACCCTGTAGGTTTTGCATTTTTGAATAAATGTATGGAGATGAGGACATAAAATGCCATATCTTTTGATTGCGTCGTTGTAAAAAAATTAAATTTTCAGATCTTGTGTGGTTCGTGGATCCTAATATATGGTATTAATTTAAACCTGATACCTTTACCCGTTCGTGAGATAAAGGGTCTTGACCGACAGACAGACAGACAGACGGACAACAAAGTGATCCTATAAGGGCGCCGTTTTTTTCTTTTGAGGTACGGAACCCAAAAAAACCGGCCAAGTGCGAGTCGGAATCGCGCCCTAAGGGTTCCGTACCTATCTAACATATGATATACTAATAGCTTTTGCTATTTGATTTTAAAAACTCCGCGACCATACAACTTGACCCCTCTTTTATAAAAAAGTTCTTGAAACGGGAGCTCACCTTAATTGGTTACTATTAGTTGTGAGAAAAATTTGAATATTTAATTATTTTAGACTTTTCCCTTTATTTGTACTGTGAGACCTAGCTTCTTCCCAAATTTCATAATTTTAGGTCAACGGGAGGTTAGCTGGCAGGAGGCTGTAGGTTTTGCTGTTTTGCATAAATGTATGGAGATGAGGACATAAAAAGCCATATCTTTTGATTGCGTCGTTATAAAAAATTGAAATTTTCAGATCTTGTGTGGTTCATGGACCTTAATATTCATTATCAATTTCAACCTGATACCTCTTCTCGTTCGTGAGAAAAAGGGTCTTGATAGACAGACAGACAGACAGATAGACAGACAGACAGACGGACAACAAAGTGATCCTATAAGGGTTCCGTTTTTTTATATTGAGTTACGGAACCCTAAAAATAAACCACATTCTTTAAAAAATATACAAAATTATGAAAAGATCGCCCAACACAAAATTTCAACAGTAGCATAGCGTAGAAGGTCTAAGTAGTTATTCTTATGAATACTAAGTCGACTGTACAAAGACTTAAACGTAAAATACTACTATTAAGAATCAGTTTGTGTCCTGCTGTGAATGATATAATGTAGCTATAATCACGATACAGGCTTTGCCTAGTGTGGTTATCGCAGTTAAGCAAAATGTGAATTTTACTGAATAAAAAATTATTTATTAATTTATTTATTAAAAATATTTCCAAATACAGAACACTTTTCAGACGAGTTCCTCGACGAAAAAACTGAGAAATGAAATTATTAATTGAATTGATTTTTTTTTATGTTATATTATTAAAACATTTAATTAATATTTAATGTTATAATTTTGTGATACTTTTATTGTTTAGATTAATAATATTTTAATATTATTCATGTGTACAACATAACATTCGTAATTTCAGAATTTGTTATTGCTGTGCCCCAACGGGGTGCTACATGCATAAACTATGTTATTATTTAAGGTCTTTATACCATGTTGCAAGCAAAATAAAGAATTGAATTGAATTCCTCCCTGTAACTTGAAATAACAATAACAAAATTACAAATACATTTTTTCTTATTACATGCAAATAATAGTACATTATTGCAGCGGTCAAAAAAACGGGTATTGAGGAATGAACGTGATAATGTGGGCAGAGGCGAAGCCGAGCTTGTAGGCTTGTATAGTGCTTTTCAAACAATGCGCGGATATTCAAATTCTTACATCAATTACTTACATTTTCAGTCTCTTCTCTTTTTGCCACTGAAAAAGTTCTCATAAGATTTTAAATTGTCATGACATACATGATATTTGAGGAACCAATTCTAAATTCCATTGACTATTAATATTATTTATCTACACTCATGTCGTAATCTTTGAATTATGATTCAAAAAGTTGGTACATAAGGCTGAATATTACGCAGAGTATGCATAAAAAATTAAAAAGTTACCATTACGTAACGATTTTTGTATGAAAATTTTTCAAAGGTGTTACGTAATTTAACTTTTTATTCATAACATAACACTTGGATAAAATTCTTCGTGAACCTAAACCTTTTTAAAGAAGACTGAATATA
This sequence comes from Athrips mouffetella, assembly GCA_947532105.1. Classification (NCBI taxonomy): domain Eukaryota; kingdom Metazoa; phylum Arthropoda; class Insecta; order Lepidoptera; family Gelechiidae; genus Athrips; species Athrips mouffetella. The sequence continues at coordinate 33,050,339 of OX383957.1, read as the reverse complement.
AGGTCTTTTAGAGAGCCGTTTATAAATGTAACAGTTTTTCTTAGTAGCTGTCAAACATCAGTAGCATATTTACAAAGTGTGCCTTATAAACAACCTATTATTTTGGAGCAGTTACAGTAACAGTTACTATAGTTACAATTATTTTATCTGTAGTGGAAAATATGCGCACGCAGCCTGAAATTAGAAGGACTTGGGAATAGATATTAGATTTGCAGCCCTTTCAAATATTTACCTTTTTTAAGTATTTTGTGCCCGTGAAAGTAATGTGAAAGTTTATTGAAAAAGTAGATAAAGTGGTGCAGTCAGGATACTGCAGTTACACCAGAAGATACTCAATAACTTATGATCTTCTCCCATAGTAGTCTAGGACATTTTATGACATAACCTAGTACCTACAATGAATTGGGAAAGAATGAAAATCAAAAAGAAAACCATGTCTTGTTAAGAAAATGTTCTGCTTGTATATTTCGAAGAAGACCTAGCGGATATATTAAGGCGGCTTCCTCAGACTCATATCAGAACTGTAATATACATAATATTATAAGTTACCTTTGTTGTTTACTTACTTTTGTTTAATTTTTATAAGTAAGTACCTTCCTATTACATGAGTGAAGATAAAGTAGTATACGCAACTGCATATAATATGGTATTAAAACACTCGTTTGATGCTATTATCACACTCGGCTACGCCTCGTGTGATAAACCCAAACTCGTGTTTTAATAACCTGTTTTATATGACAGTTGCATAAACTACTATAACAACAACCTAAATTACACTTAATAATATACAATAAGTCAATATGATGTTCTCGCTTGTAACTTTTAATAAAAATGATCTTTGCAGTACTTATTCTTGAACCTAGTCTATTGATTAATAGATTTAGAAAAAAAAAATCTTAATGAAATCTATAAAATTAAAGAATAAAATTTGTTAATTATGAAATTATATTTGATTCCTAATAAAACAAATAATTATAATTTACTTTCTTAGAGTTGATCAAGGCATTTTAAATTATAGAAATTATTTTTGTCATTAGTTCAAAAGTATGACCCTACGCCACAGGTTGTACAGGGTGGCCCATTGATAGACGTTCAGAAGAAAAATTTGGATGCATTATGCTAAGGGGTATTCTGATCACCCCCATGTATGTTCCGCGGTTATTTGTAGTTTTCGAGTTATAAATTATTTAATATTTTTTTAAAGTTTTCTGCCGAAGGAAACTAAAAAAATAATATCTTTTTTTTCACTGAACATTTTTTCAATTATCTTTTTGTGTCATGATTGCCTTGAACGTTACTTTTATACATAAAATAATGAACCTCCTTACATTCCTACTTATTACTCAAAAAGTATGGTAAATAAAATTTTGAACAATTTAATGGGCCGATTCAAATTTTGATCGTCAATTTAAAAATATAAAAAGGATGGTCCATAGATTATGGCTGGTTTCAAAAACTTTACAGGTTTCTAGGTTATTTAAATCATAAAAAAAATTTGGTGCTTAATGGGGTATTTTTCGCTGAAATTAGCTTTTAAAAGTTGAGAGGGAAAAAACTCTGAATGTCAATTTAGGCTCCAAATAAATAATTTGCCTATTTTGGTGATTCTTATTGCCCTCTCAACTTATAAATGCTAATTTCAGAGCAAAAAATACCGAATTAAGCACCATTTTTAGGGTTCCGATACCAAAATGGTAAAAAAAAGGAACCCTTATGGTGCCGCTCTGTCTGTCTGTCTGTCTGTCTGTCCGTCTGTCTGTCACACCTCTATATCTCAGCAACCACTTATGCTATCAACCTGAAATTTGGAATAGTTTTAGAATATAGTTGCCCAACTTAATTGCACAAGAAAAAATTTTGAAAAAAGTATGATTATTAATATAAAGGGGGCCAAAATAGGGGGGGCCAAATTTCAAATTGTCGCTACTAGGTCGAGTGGGGTATCATATGAAAGGGCTTTACTTGTACATTTTAAAATATATTTTTGTATTTTTTTAAATTTCTTAGTTTTAAAGTTATGATGAAAAATGTCAAGAAAAATACCATTCCCCCCCCCTTATCTCCGAAGTTTGAGTAAGGAAAAATCTGAATTAATTACAGTTGACAGAAGTTTATATAAACTTTACAGCAAAAATAAAACGATCTTTCTAAGTTGCACAGTTTTTCAGAAATCTGCAAAAAACCTTTACAAACAAATTTAGTTTTGCGGTCCTGAAAATGGACTTTATTGCTTCCAAAAATACTATAGGTATATCGGAACCCTCGGCGCGCGAGTCCGACTCGCACTTGACCGGTTTTTTTTTTATGTTTTGGGTAGCCTAGAGACTTGAAAAGTTTTTGACACCAGCTACAATCTATGGAACATCCTTTTTGTATTTTTAAATTGATGATCAAAATTTAAATCGGCCCATTAAATTGTTCAAAATTATATTTACCATACTTTTTGAGTAACAAGTAGGAATGTAAGGAGGTTCATTATTTTATGTATGAAAGTAACGTTCAAGGCAATCATGACATAAAAACAACAAAAAAACAAAACAAAAAGATATGAATTTTTTACTTTCGCGGATCATACATGGGGGTGATTTGAATACCCCTTAGCATGACGCATCCAAATTTTTCTTTTGAACGTCTATCAATTGGCCACCCTGTATACTAGTTACTACAGTCCCGCGCGAAATAAACCGCCTTGTTTAGAATTATTTAGTTGGTTGCCATCTCCTTGGTTACCATGCTTTGGAGAAAAAGCTGGTTCCATTTTGAAATTAGATGAAAGAAATGAGTTTTCATAGTAGTATTCTCGACCGTTTGCTCTAAGAAGGTTGTCAAAAAAATGGTCGAATTTCCGAGCATGTTTAAGAAAAAAAAAATATACAAGTCATGTTGTGAGGGTCACGGCCTTATGACCCTGTGATGGGAGTCGAACCCATGTATAAATCGAAATGTTTTATCTCGATTTGTTAGTCTTAAATTTTATTGATCGTCTGTTATTGGACCGATTGATAAAATAATACTTCACAGTTTTGTCTAGCCAAACACTGTGCTGTGCAATACTAATAAAATGGCAAATTTATTTGTAAATGGCAAAGTTTTAGAATAGCTCGGCTTATTAAGTTAGGCAAGAGTAGATGCTTACTTTTGTGCTTGAAAGGCCTGGAATTATTACAAGTTAGGGAGTAGGTAATATTTTGAGAGAAACAAGGAATTTTGTGGTAACAAACGGTAAGTATTTTATTTACCACATAAAGCGCCTGCATCTTATGAAGTTTACTTTACTTTACGCCAACGAAACCGATGGATATATTTATGGAGTATAAATATCAAGTAATTTAGAATGAATTAACGCAATTTGGCGTATCGGTATTCATTGGCTTTCGTTTGGCAAAACCCAAATTCTGGCAGGTAAAAGGAGGGAACAAACGAAACAAACAAACCCCCCTTGGTTGTACCCTAACCATACAATTCATACATGACATATAGGTACAATCAAATCATTATAATTATTGCTTAGCTTTATAGTGGCCACTAACACCTCAAGTTTGCCGTCTCAGATTACGGTTGACACTAGGTCGCAAATAGGCTAGGCTCGAAATTGAAATTTATATCAAAAGGTGCAAAATATACTAGTCAATCTAATCTCAAATGGCAAACGGTAAATTATATCTATAATTAACAAAAAGGACATGTTGGTATGCTTATCTGGTAATTAGGCGTTTCCACAATTCGCCTTTAGTATTCCACTGACTCTACATTGCGGCTTTTGTATACCGAATCAAAAAACACACTTCACTCACTACCCCTCTCGTGAGAGGTCGTACCCCGAATGACTCGCTGGAAGTTCCACCCTTCGTCAAAGCCAGCGCGCGCGCCACCGTTCCATTCGTAACGTCATTGGCCCTCCATGCCAAGACGCGCGTTTCCTAATTGGTGGAAACCCAATGTGCTGCATTTACGCGCCAAAACTGCCTGACCTGAAACTGTTAGTGTGTGTGTTTAAACGTTCCTATACAGGAGCAAACAGATGCGCTTTAAGTCTTAGGCCTAAGGCTCTGCTTTGCTAAACAAGATAGTGGCACTTACGCCTTTTTTTATTATATTTGCAATCCAAAGTCAATCCGAACGTTTACCGCGCTCCTTAAAAATATGGTTGGGATGTTATTTTTATTAGCGGCAGGCTTGTCCCATTACATCCCTCTCCCTGTAGATAGTTAGAGAACCTGTTCTTCTAGCTCTCTACACAAATAATAATCTCATAATACTTGCTTCAATCTTACCTTATCACCAACAAACGCAACAACCCTACGTTACTTAACCTTCAGCTAATTTATTCTCCTAACTTCTCTAACAACCTATAACCCTAATCATATCACCTACTTCACCCTAAGACCTATCTATGTATTACAATCTCCTACCTTTCTTGTATACAAATCTACCTTCGTGCACATAACCTTATCTTTTTACTATAAATATACACGCCTACATAATATAACCATATCTACAAATAAATCTACTTAGCGAACCTATTTACCTAACTCAACGAACATAAATCTTCCTAACACTACACAGCTATCCATATGCATACAATTCCTATTTATGTACATAGCCGGTACATAATCTAAGGGTTCGTATATAAATCCTCTATCTGTCTCAAACCCTACCTGCTCATGTACTATGTAACTAGTTTCTCTAGCACTGTCATAAATGTGGGCGTTACCTTTTTGTATTGACGCCCCCTTCTCATTCAAACTTACACAGAGTAAATGGTAACTAACCTGTAACCTGATTAAATGGCTACTCTCATTGGTCATAACGACTTTTGAGTCCTTCCCTTTTCACCAGAGTATGAGTGCAGCTATGTATTTATCTGTATATTATATAATAACCTGTATGTGAGTTTCAGCCCGACTATGAGCAGTCATAACAATGGGCTGCTAGCCCTTTTAACTACCTTTTATTTGTTAAAGATTTCGGCAGCACATCTCGTCTTTGTTAGACAAAATGGCCTACATTGAAATAAGGTAGGCGATATGCGATGTCAACAAAGTTCATTTTATCGCTTAATTGTAATGTCAACTAATCGTATCATGACATATTTTCTAATGATTTTACTTAACTGGGCTCTGTATAGCATTGCTTTGAGACGCTTTATATATCATGACTGTCAGTAAAACTTAGAGCTACTTATAGTTCTTTCTATCTGGCATATTCCGAATAGATCTTGATCTCACTTAATAATTGATTGCGGACCTATGACAATAACAATCTCCGATTTTGTCTTTGCCTTCGCAAGGTAAAGTAAATCACCATACATTTTATTTTATACGAAAATGTAATCAAACCTGATTTTTTTTTCTCTCAACCTTATCTCTATCGTTTTTCCTTTCACATTTTACTGCTGGACAAATCTACCTAAATCGTATCGCACTTCCTTTCACTATCACGGAAATTAATTGTATTCAATAATCTTATTGCTCATTTGCGGCAAATAACGGACCCGTGTGGTTCCGGCAACGAATAGTACCAACCCATATCTTGCCATGGGTGTCGCAAAAGACGACTAAGGTCTTACGAACAGAAGGATGGGCAGCAGTTTTTTTTTCTGTCTCTGTGCATCGTACCATCTTACATACTGCGGTCGTCAATAACAGCGGTCACCCGCCGCAACGCTTACAAGTGTGGTGACCATGGTTAATCTCCTCCTAAGTACCACTTGTTTTTGCTGGAGTTCTGGAGGTAGCTCCTTGTACTGAAGTGGGCGTTTCATGGAATATTACGATCGATCATTTCATCACCAAACTCAATTATAGTAGTGCACTCCTGAGCTAAAGTATGTACCTATCGATATTCCACTCGCTTCTACAAGCTCGACATTATCTAATTTTCTAATAAAACTATATCAGTTCAGTAATTTTTGAACCACGAAGTTCTTGTTTTTAAGACTTCTTTTTTTTTATTTCAATAACATACAACCATAAAATCTACTCTTGTAGCTACTTGCCTTACCTAACGGTTATCAACCGCCATTGTTTGAAATTCTTACCCAGCCAGATAGACAATTTCTAGCAATCCTTTTGTGTGCCTTTAGGGTTCCGCGTCACATTACAAATGAAATACAGGATAACTTTATACGTTTTTTCCAATAGCTAATCTTTTAGATTAAAACTTGTATAAGGATATACCTACTTATACTTAAGAGAAAACTATATTACCTATCTCATACCATGACCTTACTCATTACTTTTTCGCTCCTAATACCTATATATTAGTTATTATGAATTATTACCATACTGCTATAAAAGTTGAGGATTTTAAATCAAGCTTCGTTTTTAAAACCTCATCTGTCGATTAGTCTTACACTTACTGAATTATCAATTATAAATGATTTAGCTTGGGCTCGAACCGATAGCAAAATCATCCGCTAGTTAACGTTATTAGTTTCTAGAATTTTAACAAAGAACCATAAAGTTTCCTTTTTTTTTTATCCTTCGCTCAAGTTTATTACTAACGTCCGACTGCATGCTATGTAGCTATTGTTTAAAGACCGTCGGCTTTCTAAATAACTCAATACACTGGGAATACCATTATTCTTGCCAGTTTCAAGAACAATCAACAAAAAATTAAAGCTTACAATATTCAAAAGTCCTATTCGGTACATGTGTCTCTTTGTTAAACCGTGGCCTTTCTTGAGTTATCTACTACCTACTCGGACCCTTGCCGTCATAAAACTTTCTTTTGTTTCGACCGTTCTAAGAAACAAACTGCATTCTTTATCGCAGTTTTAAAATTATTCTTAAACTCACTAAATATTACCTCGCCCACTATTCCAAGCATTCTTAGCCTATAGACGAATACTTTCCTTTTCGTGCTTCGGAAGGCACATTACCTAAATCAACGATCTCAGACTTTAGTCTTGGCTTGAAAACTCATAACATCTTAGTCATTTCAGCTAAACCTTAATAAGCCACTATCGACCTTTATTAACCTAAGTGATAACTGACCTACCACCTAAATACCTAATAAATATGCTTTAAGAAGGTTCTTAGCTTGTTATAAGCTCGTATCGTTGTTCAAAATACGCTTTACACCCCTTTACCTACCTACTTTATAACATACACTTACAATACCTTATCTATAAAATCTAGCGTAGCTTGAAGACCTGAGTGATTACTCGTTGTTATTTATCGCTGTGCATAACAACTGTAAGTTTATCTTTGGTACTACTTTGATAATGCCCTTTTTATAGTCCTTATCTATTGTTAAGTCATCTGAACTTAACGCAGTAGTAATCCCTTAGTTTGTTTTTTTTTCGCAATAACCATACCATAGCATATCAAAAGCTTTCAGAATAATCGATTCAAGTAGTTTTTGATTAAAGTTTATACAACTTTGAGATCATGAGAGAATCGAACCCTCTATGTTTAAACCAATAAAATTATGGATATGGACGCATTTAGATTTGTGGACAGTGCTTACACACTTACTAGCGCTACCATACTGCGAGCCCTTTTTATGCTATCCTAGGTTTAGTATTATTGTACCTCATAGTCTAGTAGGCCTCATTGTCTCATGGCCTTTTCATAGAACTTGAAACAATACCTATTTGGAACCTCTGGTTATTTATACCTACTTACCTTTTCGGTTCTATCGAAATATTAAACCTAGCCTAACCTTAACGATATTACCTACCTAACTACTAGCCTAACTGTATATAACTTAAGCTGTGTATTTTTTTTGTCTCTCTTCTCTAACTTGCTATCATATAACCCGGAATTTAAATTATGTAAACTTTATACCCGCTGTAGCTCTTTCAAAACCTTAATGTCTTTACCTATCGTTATACTGACACTAATTTATTTTTATAAATACTGACTGCTGTTTTGTATCTCTATGTATGTGACCAAATAAAGCGATTCGATTAATACTACATTATTTTGGGGTGAATCGACTGTAGCTGTCTCGTTTAGGTATAAGTTTTTGTATTAATGATTGGATTCTATTGTCTTCTTAAGACTAGGTCAAATCTGACTTCCACCCAGATGATTCAATTGGTATCTCTAACACACCAGCGGCTCCTAGCACTAGTGGTGGCAGACTGCGATTGCCAATCAAATGTTGATTTGTTTACCGCGAAACTTCCTCCCATGGGGAGCTGCGAAGTAATCGTGGTCATATTCGAATGGAGTCCCTAACACACACACGCAAGTGGCTCGTGGCACTGGTGGTGGCAGGCTGCGACTTTCAATCGAACGTGGATGTAATTATTATTGTGCAACCAGCGTCCCGGTGCATTTGATTGTTTGTATATTTGTACAATACCATATAGGTATATTTTCAAGTCAGATCTGACATTGTCTTTATTAACTTTTCAATATTATGAAATAATTGATAAGCGTGATCTAAAAGATTCAACGCTTCTCATACCAAAATTTAACTGCATACAGTCGTTCACTTAAAAGCCTTTCAGTACTCAAGACTTTTGTCATTATGTTAATGACAATAACACCTCAAGACTACAAATACTTCTTTCAACGCTTTAACTTCTCATGAACCATTTCAGGCAATGCCTAAACCATAGTTACCTCGATTCATCTATCAGCAATCTCTAGAGAAATCTACTAAAATGCAATGTGCCTTTTGTCCGATATGATGATGAATAATTTCTTTAAGCTTTCGATGTCTTTAATCCAATCTGATTTTTAAGTCTAACAGGATATGACCCTTTATTAAATGAGTTTTGATTTCCTTAACCAAGATTGTATATAATTATTTATTTATCTATTTATTATGTTTACTAATTTAGTTAGGGGTTCATAAGCTGTGTTCAGTTCATTTGATCGTTATTTGATAACCCATTTTTCTTTATAAACTGGCCTATTCTTAATTCAATTTTAATACGACATGTTGTTATGACTTAGACAAATATGTCAGAGTAAATAAAATCCATTATTCATTAATAAAACAACTAATATGAAAGTGTCAGAACTATTACAATTACTCGCAATCAGCTATTGTTCAATGTGTGCTTCATTTAGCATTTTACAACAAAAGCGAAGTATCGGAATATTCTTTCGCCCGTACCCAAGCCCTGTAAGTAACGGCCTACCTGCTCGCTTTAAGGTTGGCAAGGCATCCTTTTGTTTGATGAGTAATATGCAACATTTTTACCAAATCATGGATCAAATTTAGAATGTTTATTTATGTATTAATTTTTCTTGTAATAAATTCATTCCGAACCAAGGCTTGCTCTACTTTCATTATATTCTGCATGTTATTACGGTAAATGAGTATTCTGTAAATAATCTACTTTAAACAAATTGATTTGAATCTAAATTATGTTATGCATTTTTTTATGCAATTAGCAATATTAGGATTGGACGTTGGATTGCAATTAAGAACCTGAAAATAGCACACAGTAATATCTCATGCAACAGTATAAGTAAAAGGTGTTTAAAATGGCCATAATAATAACTGTTCTGGAAATGTCATTTGCTATACCAGTATTTTCTCAATAAATTACCTCTCCCAGATATTTAAATTAAAAAAGCATCTTTTTATTATTATTTTAAATGCCTTTCTTTGTGTTGAGATTTGTTTTTACATAAGTTTATATTTTGAACTTCCTCTCCCAGATGTTTTGGACTAAACAAGCACCTTAAATATTTTATCTATAAAAGTTTACGTTGTGTTATTTATTTTAAGTTCTTTCTAGCCGTGTGCTACTGCGTAGACACGATATCTAGATCTTGGCTTCACGGCGACCAGATGTGAGGGTCACGGCCTTATGACCCTGTGATGGGAGTCGAACCCATGTATAAATCGAAATGTTTTATCTCGATTTGTTAGTCTTAAATTTTATTGATCGTCTGTTATTGGACCGATTGATAAAATAATACTTCACAGTTTTGTCTAGCCAAACACTGTGCTGTGCAATACTAATAAAATGGCAAATTTATTTGTAAATGGCAAAGTTTTAGAATAGCTCGGCTTATTAAGTTAGGCAAGAGTAGATGCTTACTTTTGTGCTTGAAAGGCCTGGAATTATTACAAGTTAGGGAGTAGGTAATATTTTGAGAGAAACAAGGAATTTTGTGGTAACAAACGGTAAGTATTTTATTTACCACATAAAGCGCCTGCATCTTATGAAGTTTACTTTACTTTACGCCAACGAAACCGATGGATATATTTATGGAGTATTAATATCAAGTAATTTAGAATGAATTAACGCAATTTGGCGTATCGGTATTCATTGGCTTTCGTTTGGCAAAACCCAAATTCTGGCAGGTAAAAGGAGGGAACAAACGAAACAAACAAACCCCCCTTGGTTGTACCCTAACCATACAATTCATACATGACATATAGGTACAATCAAGTCATTATAATTATTGCTTAGCTTTATAGTGGCCACTAACACCTCAAGTTTGCCGTCTCAGATTACGGTTGACACTAGGTCGCAAATAGGCTAGGCTCGAAATTGAAATTTATATCAAAAGGTGCAAAATATACTAGTCAATCCAATCTCAAATGGCAAACGGTAAATTATATCTATAATTAACAAAAAGGACATGTTGGTATGCTTATCTGGTAATTAGGCGTTTCCACAATTCGCCTTTAGTATTCCACTGACTCTACATTGCGGCTTTTGTATACCGAATCAAAAAACACACTTCACTCACTACCCCTCTCGTGAGAGGTCGTACCCCGAATGACTCGCTGGAAGTTCCACCCTTCGTCAAAGCCAGCGCGCGCGCCACCGTTCCATTCGTAACGTCATTGGCCCTCCATGCCAAGACGCGCGTTTCCTAATTGGTGGAAACCCAATGTGCTGCATTTACGCGCCAAAACTGCCTGACCTGAAACTGTTAGTGTGTGTGTTTAAACGTTCCTATACAGGAGCAAACAGATGCGCTTTAAGTCTTAGGCCTAAGGCTCTGCTTTGCTAAACAAGATAGTGGCACTTACGCCTTTTTTTATTATATTTGCAATCCAAAGTCAATCCGAACGTTTACCGCGCTCCTTAAAAATATGGTTGGGATGTTATTTTTATTAGCGGCAGGCTTGTCCCATTACAATGTGTCAGGGTAAAGCAAGGTGCCTTGTAGTATGTTTATGGTATAGGTAGGTAAATGAACGTACATTATAGTGCAGGAGACGTCTGGGCGGGAAATTGCGGTCTCATGCTTCAGGCGACGATTTCTATCAGGCAAGGTAATGCGCCGTGACGTCACCGCGTTGAATAATAAAAGTATAGAGTGATGGAGTAGCTAAGAGTTTAGAGCGAAAAACTGAATGATAAATAGCTTGCTAATAGCTAGAAATCTATCACTAAACTTCAAGTTTATCATTTTAATTTATTTTCTATTTTACGCTGACGCACGGTTTCTTTTAAAACCCTTGCGTCATAAAAAATGAAGTCTTTTATTAAGTGGATGGATGGTTAATAGCTAATTTTAAAATATAAAACAAAACTATCGTCTTTTAAAAATGATTTTTATTTTAACACTTCCTGTGTTCGTCCTGTGTGCAACGTTGGAATGCGTATAGAGGTCGCTAAATTTCACAACATCGGGCAGGACCACAGCAGCCTAGTTGGTAAAGCGTCTGCGGTACTTACGCAGAAGACGCAGGTTCGAATCCTGCCTGTGGTTGTGAAATTTTGCGTTTTTCTACTTTGTAAAACTATCGTCACACCATAATTAAAGTTGATGTCCCAAGCGTGGCAAATATGGCAATTTTTTACAAAATAAACTAAGTAAAACTGAGTTTATTTAAATTAATAAAGTTTTAAGATTAGTAGAGTTTAGTAAAGTGTTTTCTAGCTGACGTTTAAAAGTGTAAAATTCAAGATGAATAAAACTCATTACTTTCGTTTGACCATATAAGGATTCAGTTATCTAATCTAGGAGAACAGTATGACGGGTTTTTTTAACGACATGGGTTTTTGAACCCATATCGTGGTAAGAACCCGTCATACTGTTTTCATGATAGTGTTAGTGACCGCGAAACTCTGAAACAATATGTAATTTAGGAGACTTGACTATACCTATTTTCATATAACCTCTGCAACCTAGAGCACACAATAGATATGAAGGCAAACCAGAGTTTTGAAGCCACCAATATGGCCTCTGACTTGGCAGAAGCTGGGGCAAAGAACGGAGTATAATTAATTGAGTGAATTGCCAGTCTTTGACCATGGTTAAATTTTATATTCAGAATGAAAAAGCTCAGAAAATACCACTCGGCTACAAGCGCTTCTCAAGATGATTAAAACTAAAGACAAAAAAATCCCAGAGAGTTTACAACAGTTAAGTAACAATGCTGAATAAGTATGACATGATCCCCAAACCGCATAATGTTGGGGCTGCAGGTCAGGGCCGCAATTTCCCGCTTTCAGCTGACGCGAGCTTCCTCCGACAGTGCACTGGCTTTCATTTTAAAACCTTTAATCTGGTTCTTTTGTGTCTGATGTGTCGTATTTAAGCCTTCATATACCAGGCCACTCAGAAAGTATTGCGAAAAATAGTTTTTATATATGGGAGACTGGCCGGTCAGAATCTTTTTCGAAAATATGATTACTTGTAAGTAAAAATATGTGTGTTCCATTTTCAAAATTTCCCTCCACATTTTTTGCGAGCCAATTCAAAGTATCGTGTCTTACTGAAAAATGGATCTGCGCCGGGAACATTTTAGAGCTATGATTTTTTACGATTTCAAGTGTCGCCTGAAACCGGATGAATCGTTCGATAGACTTCAAATGGCATTTATGGATGAAGGCCCCTCCAAGGCAACCGTGTATCGTTGGTATAACGAATTTAGGCGCGGTCGACCAACCTTGGGGGATGAAGAAAGAAGCGGTCGCCCTTTGACGGCTATTACGGAAGAAAACGTGCTAGCAGTGAAAAATTTAATCCAAGATAATAGGCGAATTACATATCAGGAGATTCAGCACATATTAAAGATTGGATCGGGAAGCGTTCACGAGATTCTACACGGGCATCTTTGCGTGAGGAGGATAGTATCGCGCTGGGTGCCGCACTACCTCACCGACGCTCAGAAGCAGGCCCGGGTGGAATGGTGCCGTGATATGCTGAACAAATTTGAAGCAGGCTCGTCTCGGCGTGTTTACGACATCGTAACAGGTGATGAGTCCTGGATTTATCAATACGATCCAGAAACCAAGCGCCAGTCGACAGTTTGGGTGTTTCAAAATGAACCAACGCCTACCAAAGTGAAGCGATCTCGAAGCGGGGGGAAGATTTTGATCGCCAGCTTTTTTAATTTGACTGGCCACTTGGCCTCAATTCCCTTACGAGATCAAAGAAGCATCAACGCCGAATGGTATACTACCAAATGTTTACCAGAAGTTTTTTCTGTTGTGAGCAACAAGCGACCAAACACAGGGCTCCGCGGACTACTGCTCCACCACGACAATGCGCCTGCACACACCGCGCTCAAAACGAGGGACTTCCTGGACAGCACACCAGTCAAACTCCTGGGTCACCCTCCTTACAGCCCTGATCTAGCACCGTGTGACTTCTTTTTATTTCCAAAAATAAAAAATCAGCTCAAGGGGATACAATTTTCGTCGCCGGAAGATGCGCTGGCTGCGTTCGAGCAGGCTGTAAACGAGGTGTCTACGGCGGACTGGAAAAAGTGTTTTGAAAACTGGTTCAGACGCATGAATCTTTGTATAGAGGCTGGTGGAGAGTACTTTGAAAAGATTTAATAAAAATATATGTACCTGTAGAACAATTTTTTTTAGTGTCGCAAATATTTCTGAGTGTCCCACGTACTAGTTTTATATAGGGTGACTTTTAATTAGTTCTTGATAGGAAAAAGTATGCATGTACTCATGATACTGAACAACTTTCCCCAAGGAACATAGGTCGAAATACGAAAATCAAGTTTTACCTCCCATAGAAACTGCATCAGCTGAAAGCGCATTTTGTATGGGAGGTCAAATTTGGTTTTTCGTATTTCGACCTATGTTCCCTAGGAAAAGTAGTTCAGAAACATGAGTACATACCACTCTCTACTTCGTGGTACATACATATCTTTTGCTATCAAGAACTAATTAAAAGTTACTCTATATTTTAGACGAACAAAAAATAAAGAAATATGGGCTAAAACATGAATTTAATAGGAACATCATTAGATAACAAAAAATGGGATTGTAGCTACAAAATAATTATTGCGACATGAATTCGATTATAACGAGAGAAACTTCTAGTCCTAAGAGCGAACACCGAACAAAGTGTACGAGAAGGTTTTTGTTGAAGTTGCATCTAACACAAGGTTTTTTTGTACCTGACATTCGTTTGCCTATTTTTTAGTTAGGACAAAAGTAACCACTTTTGTTCTACGACTTTGCTCACAACGCACAAAAACAATAACTTTTTGAGTGCGAATGCTCTACCCATGAAACTAATCAATTTTCAAAAATATTCAACGTCCCATAGAAACTGCATCAGCTAATTGCGTTTTTTGTGTATGGGAGGTAATTTTTTTCATGTGGCGCAACCATTCGAGAGGTTTGTAGACATACCAGACACCCTGTCTAATTGAGTTAAAATATTACTTAATCTGAAAAAGTTCTGTCCTAATTCGCATTATTTAAAACAGAAACATTTACAGAACTGAAATTGAAATGAAAATGGTCGTACTAAAAATATTATAAAACTGATCCAATCACAAAAACTGTTCCACATTTAACGTAGAGCCAATTTCAAAATGCAATACTGCGTTTCAGGGGTGGGTATATATTTACAAAATAATCAACTGTGGAGCTCGAAAAAGTAATGCTCTTGGAAATAAATGTCACGCGAGCGCAATATTTAAAAACGTTTATATTGGATTTTCTATATAGAGTCTTTTTTGTTGTAATAGTAATATTAGGTCTTTACCTATGAAATTGCCGTTTTGTATGGCGAATTTTAGGTAAACTCAATTTTCAGTACTAACATTTTTGCATTTTTCTTAGGAATTATAAATCCAATTATTTTAATTTTTTTAAGCATTATTGGGAAGACATTAAGCTAACAGAAGCTTAAATTTAATTTTCGAAAAATATTATCTGAAAAAAAAATATAACGAATCTAATGATGAAATCGGACGACTTTTAAGACGAACAATTTTCAAACCTTTAATTTTATATATCAAACTAAAAATAAAAACTTAATTTTATGCATAAATTGATAATCTTGAAGTCAACTTTCAAATATAATACAAATGAAAAAAATAGCATTACAATTATAGGAATTATGATCTCATTAATCTGTAAGAAAATTTCGGCAATTTCATAGGTAAAGACCTTATGTGAAATTAAATCAGTTTTTTTTTAGTTTTTTTTTTATAACACAGCGATGGGCTATAAGACAGCGAAAAAGCCAGTGAAGTGTGAGCATTTTAAAACAATTTTCTTCGTTATTAAGGTGACCAAGTTTGGTTTAAAACTATTCTTTCAAAACGATCGCATAAGTATTTGCTAAGATACTCGTATACAGGTGTGATTGACAGTGCCCCGTGTGGTGCCGGCAAAGAATAGTACGGTCAACCGCTTGTCGGTAGAAACCTTTTATAACTCTTTTACCACGCAATAAGGTTCAAAAGTGTTTCTACTGATGTGCGGCCGTGTGTACTAACCATCTCGACCCGTGAGTCTCGTAAGAGGCGACTAAGGGTTAATGAACCAGATAATGCGCAGCAACATCCTTCTGTCATATCATCTTACATTCTGCGGTCACCAACAACCACGGTCCATGGTGCCAGCCGTAACGCTGACAAGCGTGGTGACTTCCACTCCACATAGTTTCAGCAAAAGCTGGAATTTTGGAGGAAACTCTCTGTCTTGTAGTGGACGCTTCATGGGGTGTTATGATGATGATGATGAGTGACAGTCAGACGGACAAAGTCGCACCAAGAGTTCCTTATTTTACAAGATAATCCCATACGTTCTTTGAAAATATTCAACAGTTAGGACCCTCTATTGAAATGGTTATATCGCGTATGCATTATAAATTTAGACTGGAAAGTTAAACGGTGGCCTTTTACGTTGCCAATTTATAACCGTATCGTAAATACTGCCACTGGATTTATGGAATACAATTTTTATACCACGTCATTTGCTCCGCTTTTTGACGTTAATTAACCGTAAAATGTAAGTTTTGCATTTTTAAGTAAATTTTTTAAAGGTTAGGTCGTAAATCAATCCTTGAATTCTGACCGCAGTTGCTTCATTCATCATTAAAGTAAAAGCTCATTTAAATCTTTTGCTGGCATTTTTTGTTATGTTGCAAATAAAAATAGAAACATATTTTTTTAGTTTATATTTTCCAGTCAGGTACGTTTGGTGCCGGCAAAAGATAGTACCAACCCATACATACCCGTGGGTGTCGTAAGAGGCGATTAAGGGTTATAAACTGGAGGAGTGGCAGCAGCATCCTCCTTTGTATCTTACATCTTACTTACTGCGGTCACCTTCAATCGCGGTCCATGGTGACAGCCGTTACGCTAACAAGCGAGGTGACTATGGTACTTCCCCTCTACATTTTTCCAGAAAAAGCTAGAATTCTGGAGGGAGCTGTAGTGGACGTTTTTTGGGATGTTATGATGATGATGACGTTTCATACGTAACTGACTCAGAAATATTAACTAAAAACTTTTATATACGAAAAAACGGCGAAAACAGTATACAAATGTCATCATCATTGTCCTAGTCTTATTACGTGTTTACCAAGGGTATTTACGGATTTAACTACGTCATCTAGGGAATTGGAAGAGGGCATTGGTTTTTACACAGCAACCACGCAACCCAGAGGTAAGAGGCCAACCTGACTGGAGAATTACTGTCATCTTTGGGATGGCTCAGCCAAATACCAACTAGCCACACTTAGGGTTGGGCCACATTGATCGACGCCACGTCGATGCGTAAGGATTTCCATACTTTCGTATAGGCAAACCGTCGATCGCCGTCGATCAATGTGGCCCAACCCTTAGCTCGATAGATCGCAGACAAGCTCGATGGTGATGAGACGCTGTTGAAAACCAAGTTACTCAGTCAGGCCCACCGTTGTAAGGTTGAATGTCCGTCGGTCTTTTACATATTGTACTTCGGAGAGTTCACCATGAGCTAACGCCACGATCCCCCTTCTAACATCGGAAGTCCACAGATTATCACCCACATTTGGTTGTTATTCTACACATTCGCACAAAGCGCTTTGAAAATTCTTTTCTAAAGGAATAAACATTGGAATTCTCTGCTAGTGTCTGTGTTCCCGATTTCATATAACCCGAATCTATTCAAGTCGCGAGTGAATAGGCTACTTTCTGGGCAAGCTCGTCTCGTCGTCAACTTCATTTCTGTCCTTAAGACTAGATCGAGGTCAAGAGCAAGCCCTTGACAATAAAAAACCTGTCAGAGTTTCGCTTAACGTGCCATGCGATGGACGGAAACGATCTTGTCGTTGTGCCACTAGTGTTTGTGGCCACGGTCTACGTCGCCTAACTTTTGTGACCGGAAAGAAAGAGGTTACCACACAGTCACGAGTGCTTTAAACCAATAAACCGATGCTTGCACGAAATTTTAAGTTCCATTTTGTCCAAATAAGTATTTAATACCATTAACCTACAAAAAAGTATCAAGCATTTATTATTTCTGAATCCGATGAATAAAAGCTGATTTAACATGTGGTTTTACTCGGAAAATTATCGAGAAAAATGTATCTGATAACGTCCGCTGTGAACTATCAATAATACTCAACTGGAGTCCATTACTCAGTATCAAATGGGATCGTTTATTAATCGGGATGATATCGATTAACAAACTGTCATTAATCACTGCATGAATCCAATTTTAGTATGAATTTATTGTCTTATGTTCTACGAGTAGCAGTGAGATTTTTTGGTCCGCGTTGTGAAAGTTGTGGGTTTGCGGGGCTTCAGCATATAATTCTACTATGTCTTTGTGGCTTTTCTCCCCACGTAAAGAAAATAGCACACGTTTTTCTTGCCTTGCATGTCTCTCTATCTGCTCAAGCGAGGGCCTTTACATAGGCTTCTATAACTTTATTAGCTGGAAAAGATCCCATAGGGGGTGCAGAAAATTACAAAGATAATATAATTTTAAGCTTTATTCCACTGTTTATGGCATAGTGTGCATTGTAAGCAAAGGCTAGCTCATCTGATCCTTAAAACAATCGATCACTTCTTCCACGTGTTAAGATGTAGTTTGATACTGGTTGCTACATCAAACTTCTTAGGTACCAGCAAGTGGTACAGAAACCAGGATTTGATAGATCTCTAAAGTAGGTCTTGCTTGCCAGAAGGTTAGATGAGTTTGATAATGGAACGATGGAAGAAGCCTAAGTAACTTAAATACTTTTAAAATACACAAATTTAATTAAAATGTCAAAACTCCAAGTGAAAATACTCATCCGAAGTACATTACTACGTATCGAATGGAATTGCTCATTACTCGGGATCATATTGATTAACAACCATCGTTAACACTTCATGTTTCCGACTTTAATATCAGGCCATATTGGTTTTATATGAAAACGGAAAATCAATCATGATCATAATGTTACAGTAAGTGGTTTTAAAACTCTGAAGACAATTCTTGTTGAGTAGAAACCATAGCAGAAAGAGGAGAATGAAAAAAAAGCGCAAGAAAACTTACGTACCTTCGAAACTAGGCCCATTAATAGAGATTTAGGGACAATAATAAAAAACCCTTGTGCATGGTGCCGGCAAAGAATAGTATATACCCGTAAGAACATACCCGTGGGTGTCGTAAGAGGCGACTAAGGGTTATAAGCTGGAAAATGGGCAGCAGCGTCCTCATACCATCTTACTTACTGCGGTCACCAACAACCGCGATCCATAGCGCCAGCCGTAACGCTAACAAGCGTGGTGACTATGGTACTTCCCCTCCACATTGTTTCAGCAAAAGCTGGAATTCATGATGGAGTTCCCTGTCCTGTAGTGGACGTTCGATGGGATGTCATGATGAATAAAAAAGTAAGATTTGTTGTATTGCAGAACGGAACGCAGTCATAGCCTTTCATAAAAAAAATTAATTTGTGGTATACAATACAACACGCGGATTATTGTTGCTAGTTTTAAGTTTCCTATGAAAAGAAGATGGAATGCTAGTAATTTATATAACTGGCACCTTACATACTCGTAAAACATCAGTAGCTGATCATTCACTGAGCTGGCATCAAACTGGAAATTTCTACTCATATTTCAGACCTGTTTTACCAAGAAAATGCTTATAATCTTAACAATCTTTATCGTTTCTAACTGTTTAAACAAAGTGACCGATCCAATGACCTTTCTTAAGCGCATTATCCTGCTTCTTAGATATATAAATATGTGATTCAACACAAAAAAGGTTTCTCGAATTAAGTCTATATATTTTAGTCGCGAGTGAATAGGCTTCTTCTGGGCAAGCTTGTTCCATCGTCAACCTTATCTCTGTCCTCAGGGTTAGATCGAGTTCAAGAGTAAGCACAATAAAAAAAAGATATTATTATTTCTTTTCTTGAAAAGCAAATATTTTTAAAATCAGATTTAACATGGCTTTAGAACATTTACTTCAATTACCATTCCACTCCCTAGTAAAACTGGGAACACCCTAACAAAATCATAATCTGGATGGTATCGATTAACGAGCTGTCGTTAATCACTTCACGTTTCCGATTTTAGTATCGGATGCTGTGGTGGCTCCATTTTCGATTACAGGTCTCATACCAGTTCATTCCAGTTTAACTAGACTCCATTTGGGAACGTGCAAATATGAAAAGCAATGGCTGAATGTAATGCGATGAATTTGTGCTTTTAGTTCATTGATTTTGTACCTTTAATGCTAGTTTGTACACGCCTTCTAGTGAAAAAATATAACTACTAATAGATTTGAAAATAGTCATAATTATTATTAAATCAGAAATCATAAGTTTTTATTAACACTAGGATATCAAATGCGTAGCAACATGAAGGAATATTATCTTGTGGGTAAAATACAATAGAAGAAAAAAGAAATACAGTGCTGTGACATTGGCAGTGATAAAAGGGACTCACTCAGCAAAAGCCATACCTATACTTTTTCCATGACATACATAGGTATAATCCGTTCCACGAGTCAATGGCCAAAACTTACCAACACTTTTTGCAGCTATATCAAGGCTATTGTGCTGCATGATCAATATTAATCAGCTAAAGCTGTCAGATAAAATAAGTTTGTAAAATAAATTTAAAATAAATTTCCGTTTAATATATTCTTGTTAGTCTGGATCGTGGTGGTTTGTCTGGTTCTATGACTGCAAAAGTGTTGGTAAAGTTTGACATTGACTCGTGAAACGGCTTATAAGTGTAATTAGTGATATATTTCATCATATCTTATACTTACTGCAACGTGGTTTTGAGTATTAATTTTTAATTTGATGATACAAATCACATAAAGCAAAAAATTAATGAGTATAATGATAGTGTTTAACATGTTTTGTCTTAAAAGAAGTAAATACGTGTCATAATTTAATCAAAAGCACATTAAAAATAGTGTATTATAATTCTATGTTAAAAATAAATGAGTCTCCGTCAGACCCTGTATAGGTTATGTCGATAACGCAAGAAGAGGCCTTTGCAATTTGACTCGGAATATTTCAGACGACGTGGTAAAGAATGTGTATTTTTTTTCCAGGGAGATACTATAACTGTCACTCCTTATTTATTTTAAAATCATAAAATAATGTAGCTGTATGCTGAATGATCATCATATTATAACATCGTCTGGATTGTAAGATCAATGACCGACTCTATATGCCCTGGTGGCTACTTGCTGAACTGCCACAGGCCTCTACGTGACCAACGGCTTGTGTAGAACACTGTTTAATTTTTCTTTAATTTTTCATAAGAAGATCCGGGGATGAATATTATCTTACATAGAGATTCTATATGGCATCATTTGCTGTCAAACGGCCTGTTTGGTTACTTTGACGTCTGACAGCATGAATTTTTTTTTGTATTGTCTTATAGACATAGTTTTTGTTTAAGACAAGAAATATTTTCGTTGATTGTTAGATAGATAGATAGATAGAAACTCTTTATTGCACACAAATTTACAACAATCAAAAACAACATATTTTATTGCGCACAAAGGCGGCCATATTGCTTAGAGCAATCTCTTCCAGGCAACCGTATAATTGGGGATCACTGAGATGGACATGAGTAGTGCAGAGTTTACTAATTTTAAAATAAATAGGTACATACAATCAAACAATAAAATTACTTACCATAATACCTAAATACACACAATACCTAAACATATATTTTTGAATAAATAATAAATAACTTCACATATACTTACGTAAAATAATACACATATATCATATACATAAATAAACATATAAATATATACCTTTATATATATACATACATACAACATATAAATAATATAACAACAAAATGCAGTGTTCTATATTTTCTACAGACAACTTTCCTCTTTCTTCAGATAGAATTCCATTAAAGAATGAATGGATTTTGCATGACGAATGTCACGTGGCAGTTCATTCCACAATCGGGCAGACATTTTTGTAAAAGAATTATAATAGTAATTAGAATTTGCGAATGGTGTTGTTAGCCCTAGATAATCAAAATTTTCTCTAAGGTATGGAGGAGAAACCGGAGAGTTAAGGATGTTGTATATTGTATAGTAAAGAAAGGGCATGTACGTAACGTCGCTGACGAATCGGTAACAATTTTTACTAAATGGAATATTTTTTTCTAAAAACTACGTCATGCTATTTTATACTGCAATTTTATAGTTTTACTTGCAGCTCTAGTTAGTATCTAATAGAATCAGAAAGAATGATACCCCAAATTTAACTACTTATTTTCATGACCCAGTATAAAGAAAGCTGAATTAAAATCAATACTTATTGGAATCGTGTGTCGCCAGAAATGGAGAAGGAATTCCAATACACTTCATTGCTGAAAGGAACGAGGAATCTATTCAGATCAAGATTACGAGCTTGTCGCGAAAGAATGAAGAAATAGATTCCTATTTTTCGTGAACTCTAAATTACAATTTACTTGCATGACTTAGCAAATGGTTTTCTTCTTGTCACAGAATTAACGAAAAACTTTGTTGACCTTCTGCGGTCTGGCTTTTTTGTAATTTTTGTTTTAAGCGCTATGACTACTATCAAAATGGTTAAACAATGGTTTGTTAACGCGACGAAAATGAATTCGAAATTGCTATAACATACAAAAAAATAAAGATATACAACGTATATTTTGTAGAGGGTTGCACCGTGGACGTTGCTACAGTATATTGTAGTACAGTTATTGGGTGTTAGGCAATTTAACGGTTTAAAAATAAACAGAAAGAGAAAAATATGTAAATACGGAGCCCACTTAAAGGAACAGTTTTGTCTTTATTTCTTGATATTTGTTCGTAGTCAGCTGATTATTTAGTACCTTTGTTATTGTTTTTTTTTTGTATGTGTTTGGCCGAGCTTCGCTCTATTATATAGCCGCCTCAACATGAAAAAAGCATTGGGAGAGCAAGCTATGCTACCCGCTAACAGATGGCGCTGTCGTTTTATATCTTAAACGCGCTATTTTAATAAAATTCCTAAAAACACGGGGAAAACGAATTTCCCCAGACATGAGACCTAGCTAGATCGATTTTTCACCCCCCCAAAACCCCGCATGGTAAATTTCAACGAAATCGTTAGAGCCGTTTTCAATACAAATATTGCTTGTTTAATAGTAAAGGATGTATGTCAGTTTGTTTTTAATAATGTTGTAAATATTTTATTTTTATTCACAATCAGTATGCTGATTAGGCAGATTTTTGCAGTACTAAAAACCAAATGTATTATATAATTATACCTTCCGAAAATCAGAGCAAATAATTTGACTTTGAATAATGATTTAGGAGAATTATTGTTTTCTTGCATTACAAGATAAGGCAAGCGTATTCAAAACATTACGTTGATCAAGAAAATCATACTGTTTAGTGAAATTTCCCCCAACAAGAAGCTTGAGAAACTTTTTTGTTAGAAAAAGTTTCAAAGAACAATATTACAGTCATTCAGTAGGCATGGCATTTTTTCTCGTTTGTGCCGTGAATAATTAAACGTAGTGATTGACGTGGAACACAAATTCTTGCCGGAAAGTACCTACTTACAATAAAGATTAGTATGTTGTGGAAAAGTTATTTATAATCAACTTTTTTCCTTTATTTCAACGGTTACCAACACATTTTGCAGCTATCTCAAAAGCAATCGGCTAAAGCTGTCAGAAAAAACAAGTTTGTAAAACAAAGTTATTCTTTCCGTGAAATATACTCTGGTCTTAGTGTCATGGCTGTAAACAAGATTGGTCAACGTTAGAATAAAAGTAAAAAAATATCATAATTAATAATTTGGTTAAGTACAGTCGAGAGAAGATTGTGTTTGACGGTACAAAGTTTAATGTCACAAACTTGACGTGCTCGTGACTTTACTATTTGAATGTTATAATTATATATAACTTTGATAATGTAACCCAAGGTGTGAAAAAATACCAAAAAAAAGTCCTTATATCAAGTACGCTGCAGAAACTGTTGACAATAGAGCAACGTGATGTACTACAGTTTTATAGAAAACATCTAAATCTGCAAAAAAGTCTGTGATACCATTTTTAATTATTTATTTAGGAGCCGGTCGTGTCCCACTGCAGGGCAAAGACCTCCCTTCCATCATTCCACATATTCCGGTTTTGCGTCTGCCATTGACGAGAGTGTTCGGTCAACTCGTCTCGCCATCTCTTTCGAGGTCGGCCAAGACGTCTTCTGGCTTTTGGCTCCCAAATGGTGGTTCTTTCAGCCCAAAGTAGAATTGGCATGCGGGCAACATGACCGGCCCAATCCCATTTAAGATAAGCGGCGTTTTGGGTTACATCTTTGATTTGGGTCTGAGATCTCTTTCATGGCCCAATAGCTCTTCCAGGCATTTTCAGTCCGTCTCTCGACTTCCTTGTCTTGTCTGGCCTGGAAAGAGACTATTTGGCCCATTTGACTATTGACCATACGACTATTTACATTTGACTATTTACCATACATCTAACTATTATAGCTATGTTAACTACTTGTAGGGTTCCGTACCTCAAAATAAAAAAAACGGAACCCTTATAGGATCACTTTATTGTCTGTCTGTCTGTCAAGACCCTTTTTCACACGAACGGGTAGAGGTATCAGGTTGAAATTGATAATGAATATTAAGGTCCATAAACCACACAAGATCTGAAAATTTATTTTTTTACAACGACGCAATCAAAAGATATGGCTTTTTATGTCCATCTCCATACATTTATGCAAAAAAGCAAAACCTACAGGGTACTTCCCGTTGACATAAAATTATGAAATTTGGAAAGAAGCTGGGTCTCATAGTACAAATTAAGGGAAAAGTCTAAAATCATTAAATATGACAGACATGTAGACAGTAGTAGATTGAAACAGTTTAATTCTCAGTATAAATAGCCTTCAAATTGAACAAAAACTCCCGGTTCGCCTCGTTTATCCGTAGACATACAATAGCATTTCATCCGTAGTGACCCGACACGTCACACGCACTTGGTGACCCGGATATTCGCTTCTGTACTGACAGACTTGTATAGATTTTGTGAGTATAGTTTGAGTGTATTATTTCAGGGAAGGATAAAAAAGAAGGATAAAAATGGCAATTTTTTTATGGGTTTTAAACAACTTTCAAAAGATTTTCTTCTCTTTTGCTCATCATCATCATCATATCAGCCGAAAGACGAGTTTAATTCAATGTTAACTGTTGGTTATGGTTTTATCTTTTTAAGACCTAGGTTCATACAGAAATACTCTTTAAATGCGGTTCTGTAGCCACGAGGTGGCTGGTAAAAGATGCCGGGTAGTAACGGCGAACTAGAATGCGAAGCGACCCGCCGGCATTATTTTAAGCCGCTGGCAAAAACCGGATGCATCCCAGTTGTTTAGGTATGTAGAACCCTTAAAACTATTAATCCGCTAAAATATCCGAAGCACCAATACTTTTAATACCTACACATTTTTGGTTTAATTTGAGTATAATATTGCTGTCGATCACGGTTGATATTTGACATTTCGTCTCATTTCAAAGAGTTCTTATACCTCCTTTTTCTCTGACGGGCATGAAAATATATAGATAAGATAAGATAAGATAAGATAAGATAAGATAAGATAAGATAAGATAAGATAAGATAAGATAAGATAAGATAAGATAAGATAAGATAAGATAAGATAAGATAAGATAAGATAAGATAAGATAAGATAAGATAAGATAAGATAAGATAAGATAAGATAAGATAAGATAAGATAAGATAAGATAAGATAAGATAAGATAAGATAAGATAAGATAAGATAAGATAAGATAAGATAAGATAAGATAAGATAAGATAAGATAAGATAAGATAAGATAAGATAAGATAAGATAAGATAAGATAAGATAAGATAAGATAAGATAAGATAAGATAAGATAAGATAAGATAAGATAAGATAAGATAAGATAAGATAAGATAAGATAAGATAAGATAAGATAAGATAAGATAAGATAAGATAAGATAAGATAAGATAAGATAAGATAAGATAAGATAAGATAAGATAAGATAAGATAAGATAAGATAAGATAAGATAAGATAAGATAAGATAAGATAAGATAAGATAAGATAAGATAAGATAAGATAAGATAAGATAAGATAAGATAAGATAAGATAAGATAAGATAAGATAAGATAAGATAAGATAAGATAAGATAAGATAAGATAAGATAAGATAAGATAAGATAAGATAAGATAAGATAAGATAAGATAAGATAAGATAAGATAAGATAAGATAAGATAAGATAAGATAAGATAAGATAAGATAAGATAAGATAAGATAAGATAAGATAAGATAAGATAAGATAAGATAAGATAAGATAAGATAAGATAAGATAAGATAAGATAAGATAAGATAAGATAAGATAAGATAAGATAAGATAAGATAAGATAAGATAAGATAAGATAAGATAAGATAAGATAAGATAAGAAGCATTTATTGAAAAAACCACAAAGAACAAGTACATTACACATGGACTCCTGCACTAAGCTCGGGGCTTGTATCGCAGGAGCCGCAATACAGTAAACAGTTAACAGGATATGGTCATCAGGTTAAAATAGTTTTAAGCAAATTAGGTACAACATATAATTTGAAACATGCATAAAGAGAATGAAATAAAACTATTGAGACAACGAGGGGGTGAGTTTGGATGAGGATTGGAGGGAATGATGAGATGAGGTTAGAAGGGGGGGGGGGTGATGAGCAAGAAGGGGGGCACTGACTGTGTGCATATGTGGTGTGTGATTACGTCGGTGTGTGTGAAAGAGTAAGTTTAGAGTAACACTTTAAGTAATTCCTCAGTCTCCTCATAGTTAAGACACATAAGCCAAGTTTTTACAGATTTTTTAAAAAGTCTTACAGAAAGCGATTTGACGGAGGTAAGGCAACGACAGATCTTATTATATACAAAAATATGCACATGCGGTGGAAGTCTTCTAGCAAACTGTGTCCGAGTAACTGGAAGAGGAAAATTGTAGATGCGTCGACTGATGCGGTCCTTGTACTCGAAGGAATTGAGGGCAAGTTTATGAACAAAAGCATATAATTCGTTAGAAAAAAATATGTATAATACAATTCCTTATTGTTTTTTGCGTGTCACTGTTTTAAGGCTTTCAATTATATTTTGTCTTCTGCTTAGCAAAAGTATCGGTATTATGGTGGAAAACCACCAGTCTAGTGCGAAGGAGCTCAGGTGTGAGCTGAAAAAATTCCAACCAATAGGATCGTTCTATTTTGCTATCTTTTCAAATGTGCTGACAAATGCTCCTCGCACAGCTCCGTTGAAAAACCACCCATATACAGTTAAATTTAATAAATAATTTGATAACCTTATTTACGTTCATATTATAGTGCCACGACTGCGCGTAACTAGTCTCTGAAAAGAGACACAGTTATTAATGACAAGACAAGTTTCTTTTTAAAAACGTTAACTAGAAGATAAACAAAAGCTTTTTGTTAGCAGCGTCCGTCATACGCACTCGCTGACCCGGATATCAGTGTCAGGCTGACGGACTCGGACGGTTGCTTAACAGACTGCTACATGAATGATAGGGGGTTTAATAAATGTCTGACCGGATATTTGTTCTGCCGTTTTTCATGGTGTGTTTACTGGAGGTCATTAATTTTCGATAAAAAAAAACCGGATTTAAACCCTTTGACAATATGACTAGTAATTTAGGTATGACTAGCCGTGGGCTGAGTATGATGATGATCAAGTTAGTTATTGTGAAGGCATCACTAGACTGCTGAAATGACGTGGGAAGAAGCAAAATGGACGTTACGGCGCAAGACAAGGGGGAAGTGGAGACAGCTTGTCAAGGCTCTACCAGCGGAGCGGTTGTGTTCGCTAAACGTATTTCATATTCGACATAGAATTTTTTGAATAATTTAGACAATGTTACGATACGATCGTGTAGGCTCGGGTGTAAAGGTCAACAACATCTTTACTTTTTTTTTCAGAGTTTTCAAGGCTGAAAAAGAAGCTAGAAGCTGGGTTCGTCGTCTAATGTTCCTCCCGAAGCATGAAAACGTGCTAGGTAGTTTTTCAATAGTAAAGCAAAGTTAAACTTTCACCACGAATACTAAAACTGAAGTGCCACGTTCAATATACTTTAGTATACAAGGTGTTTTGAAGGGGAGCGTTGGCAATTTATAGGGTTATTATAGGTAGATATATTATAGTACTCGTAGATAGTAAATAAATTTACTAACTCTTCTTTACAAAAAAGGTACTTAAAAGCAACATTTACAAAAAAGAAACAGTAGAGACAAATAATCATTTTGAATTTTAATCTTATTTACCTCTACATAATACGAACTCTCATATTTTTTTCTCAACAAATGGTATTTTATTTTATTTTTATCTCTTGCTCAAAAATAAAAAATGCTTATCCTAAAATTTATCATACTTCGTATACCTATGAATATGGTTATAATGACTAAGAATATGCCCAATAATCGCTTCATGAAATGTATGATCAGTCAATGAAACTGAACAACTTTCAATAAGAGAAACTTTCAGAACATGAAAAGAAAAAATCGGCATCTCCATATAAAATTGTAAACTTGTATGGAGGCCATTTTTATCTTTTCCCGAAAGTTTCTTTAACTGAAAGTTGTTCAGTTTCGATGGTTGATCATTTCCTTTTACCCCATAACAAAGCTGTACCTTACAACCCCATATAACTATCTCGTTCGTGCTACCCAATTCAGCGCAAGGCCGTCAAGTAAAAAGGTTTTTCGAGCTAGGTTTTAGTATCTTCGTCAAGGTACATTTATGTTCATCGCATTAAGGTAATAGAGCTCTTTATTTGAGGCAATAAGGTCATGTTTTCTATGAGGTTGTACCGAGTCGCCGTCTAGACGACATCATCGTGACTGAAGGGCCAACTTGATTACCTTAACTTTATTGTCATGCCCCCAAATCGCTCAAAATCACGATATAAATAAATACTAGACACAACCAACGCATGCTTTCAAAAGTGCGGTAAGGCTTATAGGCAGGTATAGTGCTTTATATCATTTCATCAACGACGAGACGTAGTGCTTTGATATTCCAGCGCTATACAAGAAACCTATTGTACATTTTTAACGTTTTTTTTGCACTACCATAGCACGCTCCACAGACCAACGGAACTCTATTCAGATTCTTAGTATTCTGCATAATAGCTATGCCGTTCAAAAAGTACTACTTACTTAATATTCCGTATAAAATCTACATTACATAAATAAATCTGAATCTGAAGCCACATTTAAAGTTATGTAACTCATTAGTTGGTTACCACAACTTTATTTCTCGTGCTAGGAAAGAAACAGCAATCACTACCAATTTGTTGATTTTTTACTGTAATACAAATACTTTTCTTAATTATATCTCTATCTGGTTACATATTTGTTTGTATTATCAAACAAGAATAATTATTTAATGTCTATCTTATGTAAACGATAAGAACATAATATTATTATAGAGACAAATAATAATAGTCCCATAACAAGTTCACCGGTGGTCCTACGGGACAAATACAAAAATACATAAATACTGTATGACTCTGGTACAAATTTGCCTCTATCAGGATCTTAAGCCGGGACCCAGGTCAGCTGCCGTACTCCGAAGTGAAACTACGATAATATTGCGCCGATAATTAGTCTACAAAGAAATTCCCATACAAAGTAAATTTCCGAACGTAATTGTTGTTGTCAATCTGATAATATCGGAGCTCCGATAAAACTTCAGAGTACGCACCCTGAACCGTTGACTCAAATGACGATGAAAATGAATTTTGTTTCAGTGAATAATAATTACAAGCCTGTTCAATGTGTACAATCAGTTCCGTAGTTAATAATTTAATACAATTTAGGTGTACACGGAAGGAATGGAATATTGTCAATGCGACATGCAAAGCGTTTCATGTAGGCTCGGCCGCAAGCAAGTGGAAATAAAACCAGTAATATTTGAACGCCCGAAACCAGAGACCCGATCAAGGTAAAAGTAATTCCACCGACGAGCGGGCGTGTGTACATTGTGAAAGCATAAAAAAGTGGCAGCATAGACAATATGGACTCACTTTCTGTCTCTCCTTTTAAAAATTTTATATCTGAAAATTATAAACATAACGAAAGTCTGTAAATAAAACTTCGCGCTACGCCCTTCTCCTTCCGCCTGTCCGACTTTTTTTTTTATGTCACAAGTGGGCAAACGAGCAAGTGGGCCACCTGGTGGTAAGTGGTCACCACCGGCCATAGCACCCACTGTCTTATTAGGGAAATAATTTGACACTAATAAGCAAAGCGCGTTACCCACCCTGAGAACTAAGATGGTATGTCTCTTGTGCCGGTAATTTCACTGGCTCCCCTTACCCTTCAAACCGAAACACAGCAGTGCAAACACTGCTGCTTTACGGCAAAAAAAGGCAAAGAGGTGGTACTTCCCCAGGCGGACTTTGCACAAAAGCTCTACCACCTACAACCGACTTCACTATAATAGTAAATTGGTTGTAATTTTCACGTCATACGTCGAAGACTTAGTCTAGAAAATAAATAAAAATCTCTGTTTGGCTGTATCCTTAATACGGCCTCAAGTTTTACGTAGATATGTATACATACATGTTTATATTATATTTACAGTATATTTAAGAGCACGACAAGCTCCCACTTGCGTCTAATCACCCCTTCCCTATCACCCCCATCACCCTTCTCACCCTCCCCCCATCGACCCCTCATATCCCATCCCTCATTTTGTAACTATTAGCATCAGAGGGCCCATATCCACTTTTCATGTAATAACCCCCAAAAGAAAGCACAGACGTATCCACTTAAAAAAAAACTTATGGCATACAGTTTATTGTCTGTGGTTCGAAACCTGTTTTATTTTTCATCTTTTTCTTAGTTCTTCTCACATGCAGGTTTGTGACGTTGGTCATCAATTTTACTTCCCACACGATACGATGATATTAAAATGGAAATACAAACATGCGTCCAGCTTAGTTCAATACTTTGAATGTTTTTGTTCTATCTTTGCAGGCCTTATTGACTGACAAAGTAAAGCGTATAGGTTGAGTAATAGTCTTGTTGGTGCTAAAGCTAGTATGTATGTACACACGTTGATAGAAACAATTTGACCTTGAGTGGGTCTCTGGTTTCTGTCGTACATAGCGTAGCGATGAATCTACTTGTACTGGTTTACTGCCGCGCATAAATTTGTTCCATTTCAATATTCATTATGGCCGTCGATTTATTTCTTCTACCTTAAAAAGGAATCCTAGGTTCCTCAATCTCTCAGAAAATTTGTAAAAGCGTTACGTCCAAATCTCTAGTTGGTATCCCTTCATTATCGTCTTGAACGTCGTCATTACCGATTTATTTAAGCTTTCCCTCGATTCGTCTCTGTCTTCTCGCTCAATACTGACTAGAGTTGGGTTGCTGTTATTGGGATGGTGATTTTAGAAGGTTTGCAAAAAAATGCTTTTTCAAGAGCCTTATGCTAAAAACAAAGTTTTTTTAAGAAAGCTTTTGTTTAGAAACGAGATCTAGTAGACTAGAAAAAAAAAAGCAGCGAAATGCCAGACCAGTTTTTATTATTTGTTGTAATTGAATAACGGTTATTCTATAGCTTATGCACTATGAACATACAATTTTTCACTCTAGCAAGTGTTCCCGTTTATACGATTGAGCTTTTTAGTATACACCTTTCTTGTACGGGAACCCCCTGTAACCGTCCTACGTGGGGGCAGGCTAAGAAAATTTATAAAATGGTAAAATTATGAAGTAAGTAAGGCTTGAAGCCACAGCTTGAAACAGCCCGATGAATACCTAACTATATATGATACAGCTTCCGCCAAAATATTATTTATTTTGTCGGGAAAGGCGCGCCTGCACCAATGTCCACTTTCTATTTATTACCTGCTTGGTCAAACCATCGGTCCATAATAATAATGTTAACAGAACGAAATTGTCGGCCACATGTTATTTTGAAACGTAAAATATTTGATAGGTACCACTGACACTTACATCCCCTTCATTTCTTTGTTAGATAATCCGCCATCAAAAGACATATTCTGTGAAAATTTCAACCACATGGCTACTGTGGTTCAAAATATTCAGCCGTCGGACTCTATGACAGACACATAGACGACAAAGGGATGGAAGTAAAAGAACTCCGTTTGGACTCTTTGAGTACGAAACACAAAAGAGAAGTATTCTTGAGTTTTATTTTCCAAAAATTTTTTTAAAATACACCTGTATTGTAACAGGACCATAAAGCATTATTGTGTTTCGTACAAAACTTCCCACTGACGGTTAATTGTAATAGTTAGTCCACAACGAGAGCTTGTTCTACTTTACTATCAAATTGTATTCACAATTAACACGTTTATATTAAACTTGCAGCACCAACATTCGGGCCGCAAGAGCGTGAATTGTGTACAATTTTCTTGTTTACAGAACAAATTTCAACTTTCAGAAACTAATGTATTTTGAAAATGTACATTTTGTACAATTATCAATGTTTCAAGACACAGTTTGTAAGTGCTATTATTAAAACAGTTTGACGGGTTCTTACCACGATAAGGGATTTTGTGAGCTCCCGATAATATCTCGGCGAAAATCGACAAAAAATGGGAGCTCACTAAAAAGGGGAAATATTTCTGTACCCGTGACACCAGAGGCGGCTCGTGACATTTTTTAATGGGTGTGCACAAAAAAATTAAATTATTAAATAAATTTACTTACCTACCATTTATTGATGAAATATTTTTTTATGGCTTTATTATTACCCACATATTATGCGCGCCAGCTCCAAATACCAGACACGGGAAACAAAACAATTTATTTATAACCGCACATCCACGGTGTTTTTAAATATTGTTCTGGTTTGAAAACACGATTAAAAGTTAATTTTTTGCACTACATTTTTGAACTAGCGCGATTTCAGGTCGTGGCAGCCCCTTTTCATTGAGTTCAAGTCGTATTTGTAGTCTTTTTCGCATTTTTTTATGTAAACGACACTGTAATTCGTCCATTTTTACAGTAATTAAGCACGTACACTATTAAAAACAATTATTTATAAATTTTCAAGCAGAATTGCGAACAGTAACTGAAAGCTGTATACAAAAAGTTTGTTTACGTATGATCGGCAACAGCGCCTTGCCACCGAACTGCATGAGCATCGCGAACTGGCAACGTAGCATTGAGCAGCGCTCCTGATTAGGCTAATTTCTCATAGAAAATCTTTTGTTTCATGCGCTCGAGCGTGTTGATGTTTCTCTTTCACACTCATTGAATTCTGTATAAGGAATTGTACTGAAGATTTTTTCATAGGAGTGCAATCGCTGGCGATCACGATCCACTTGGTACAACTTGACTACGTATTTGTTGCGTAATTATTTCTTAGGCTATTATAGATGTATACAACGTATAGGGTTATGAAAATAGGTATGTAATCGTATGTAACTTAACTAGGTAGGTAATACATCCTAAGTTTGAGTTTTGTGAAAGAGGGAGTGCACTGCACCAGTGCTCTTTAGAACGAGCCGCCTCTGCGTGACACCGATGTTTGTTGGACTATGGTTGGTTATAACAACGTCAGCAACTTTAATGACAACACAGATCGCGATCCCGTCTTGAGCTTTTACCCATAACAGCACTGTCAATCAAGAATCATCAGAGAATAATTTTGTACCATTATTTTAACAAAACAATGAAATACGAATTATTTTTTTTCTAAATGTCATTTATTCTTCTTGATTCTAATTAACATCTCAGAAGTAAATCAATGAGTTCTAAGTTTTAGTGTATCAATAAAGCAAACGTTACGTAAAAAAGCTTATCCTATACTATTTCTAAACGAGCAATATTTTTTCGTGAATATTTGTAATAGGTTTCCCGAAAAGTTCTTTAATGGTTTCGATAAAATGAACTAGATGGGAGTTTTCAGGAGCAAAAATGGATCTAGCTAAGTCTCATCGCTGAGAAAATCGTTTTCAACGTTTTTATAAAAAGTGGGTTTCCGAACGTCTTCAGTACCATCTGTTAGTGGCCTTTGAATCAATAATAAAAAGGTATGGTGCAATAATATTCCAGCGAAACACAAGAAAAACATTGTAAGTAGTAAACACAAAGTACACTGTAAATACAAAGTAGGCCGTGCTGCGGTAGTTTCTTTCACGCTGCCATAGCACCATCCGAAACGATAGTATACTCGCTCTATTTGTATTGTGTTTGCATGTTTTGACTTTTAATAGTATTTTGTAAAGAGTTTACATTTAATTTAATCCAATATGTAGCTTGATTAGAATGACAGCACTGTGAGAGCAGGACAGAGCGATGCGTAAGATATTGGAGCGACGGAGACAAGTATTGCTTCGTTCTTCATCCACACATAGCTTTATCCTGTGTCATTC
This sequence comes from Athrips mouffetella, assembly GCA_947532105.1. Taxonomy (NCBI): domain Eukaryota; kingdom Metazoa; phylum Arthropoda; class Insecta; order Lepidoptera; family Gelechiidae; genus Athrips; species Athrips mouffetella. The sequence continues at coordinate 33,016,299 of OX383957.1, read as the reverse complement.
TAATTAAACATTCTTTACGTGACAAGTGAGCAAACGAGCAGGTGGTCCACCTGATGGAAAGTAGTAACCACCGCCCATAGAGCCCGCTGTCTTGACACTAATAAGACAGCAAAGCACGTTGCCCACCCTGAGAACTAAAGTGGTGTGTCTCTTGAGCTGGTTATTAACATTACTTTCACTTTTGATCAATAAAAACCATTTTGAACTTTTAGTTGAATAATCTATATAAGCGTCTAAGAGTCTCCTGTGTATTGTTTTGTTTTTGTGTGACGATAAAGAATTTATCTATCCATCTATATACTAAAGGTATAGAATATCCTGCTCTCGTTACCGTTATTTGAAGTAACAGTTTCACTCCTGTGATTAGGAACCCGTGTCACCACCCTTCGTTCCCAATCCCGCTGCCAATAATTTTGGCGCGAACCCTCCATTAGCGAAAATCCGCTCGGACGCCTCGTGACGTCACGCCAATATTGATATTTCACAAATTTCGCACGGTTTATGGTTTATTGCGCGAGGTGATAACGAGATTGGGGAAATTGACAAGGAAACGCCTTTAAAAGACTCGTGAAAAGGATTTTAAGCAAACTGCTTGAAAATTTACTTTGGTCAAAGTATCAATAAAACAGAATTATTTTTACATCAATGAACACATGGGTCATATCAAAAAGAATTGAAAGTTCCACATTATAACTTCAAAAGCTCAACGTGTTCTTTATCATACATTGTAGGTAGATACGTGTCCAAAGATGTACACCATCTACGAAGATTACTACGCGATTGCTACGAAATCTCTACGTTTGCTACGCGTTCTACGAGATCCCTTTATTAACCGAACCAAAATCTATGAGGTACTTTCCGTTGACCCAGAATCTTGAAATTTGGCAAGAAGCTTCCAGGGTCGAAAATAATGAAAAAAATTGCAACTTTTCTCCAACCAAGCATAACCAGTTTAATGTAAGCTCCCCAACAATTAATTACATTTATTTCAAAGAAAGGTCAGGTTTAAGTAGTGTTGGAACTTTTACAATTAAGAGCGTTGTAGTGGACAGATATGGAACCCTAAGTACATGAGTCCAACTTGTACTTAGCCGGTTTTTTACTGTATTATTTGGAATCCTACATTTACAAACAGTTTCCTTTGCTTTTAGCTGCATAGAAATTAAACCTCCCCTTTTCTATTTAACGAATAAAGTTAAATCAATAACACTATCTTATGTTTTCTTCATGTCTCTCTATCTTAAGGCCTAGCAATTTTGAAAAACGTCAAAAAATTTAGAAATTTCCCAATGTAAAGTGGCCTACTAACTAATAGGACGGTAATGCCTAGGCATTTTATTTGGCTAACAAACCTAGAATGCAAAAAAGATCTAGATCAATTTTACAACCTCCTAACGATGTGTTACTATTTTAAAATTTTCTGGCCGTTTGTAAAGCAGCGAATTTCTCAATTTGTCTGTAAGCGACTTATGTATAATCTAATGTGTTAGATGGCCCATAAGTGTAGGCAACGAAATAGTTGACCCCAACATAAATATCTCAGGCAGATTTTATTTGAGAGGATGATAAAGAATCATGAATTAAATGTAAATTCATTATATCCAAAAAAAGTTTTTCATGCATATTTTGTAATTTTTGTATGGAAAAATTAAAAGTACCGATTTTTTTGGATTTTTTTTATAGAAGGTTTGTCTGATGTAGTGTAATACCCCAGCAAAGTTTTATCGACTGAGGATTTAATGCGGGAGTCTTCATACAACGATCCGCTTCCTTGCCTAGACTACATGTGGCACAGTGCCTGTACCCGCAGAGGTAAAACAACAATATATACCTACTGTATTTTTTGTGTGGCCGTTGTTACTGTTCGTCGATTTTGAAATAAAATACAACACTTACAAAATTGTAGATATTGAACCAAGTATGTCGGGTCCTATTCATGATTAATGTAACTGGAAGGTCTGCGTCATTTGTAATGGTTTGACCGCTATTCTTCATTCGTATGGCAAGCGGGAAGCAGCCGCTATCACAGTAGGAATATCATATCATCGATTTATGACATTGAAATATGTGGGGCAGATTTATTTGAATTCATGCAGATGTTCTAAAGTACAGTTCTTTTTTGGCTTAGTTTATAAAATATCTACTTTAAATTATGATAATCACTTTACCCATTGGTCTTCATGTGAGTGTCATAAAGGGTTACTAAGGGATCTTGACCAAAAAGATGGGCGTATCGTAGTACTCAGTGTGGTCACCAAGCACCTCGGCCCATTGTGCCACCCTTAATTCTAACTAGCGCATAGTGTGGTAGCTGTGGTGTTATGGTACTCGTACATCTATATATAAAAGAAAGTCGTGTTAGTTACACTATCTATAACTTAAGAACGGCTGAAGCGATTTGGTTGAAAATTGGTGGGGAGGCTCTAAATTTTTCCAGCAAGGTTCCTGCAATTCCGTCATAACGTTGTATTTACCAAATATTATCTAATTATTTCTTTATCTCTTAAAATGAGAACCTCACACTAACACACTTAAAACAGCCACCTTACTTCCCTTTTCGTTTCCTCCTACTTAAGAAATATTTAACACCTTTCAAGGGGCAAATTAATTTGGGAAAATGGCTAAGAGAGCGCTTGATTAGAAAATGTCGTTAACTAAATTATTGCCAAGGATTTTTGGGATTACACCTCTCCTGTGGATAATTAATACAATACAATAACAATACAATGTCATGTTGTTTAACGGAAATCGCTTTTTAATGGGGGATCTTGTTATACACGACGGGATATATTTTTTTATTCTGGCATATACATCTTGTAAGAACGAAGGCAAAATGTATAGGGTGTAAGGGACGGTGTACCGAAAACTGAAAGGGCGTGCTCAGTCAACGAAACTGAACAACTTTCCCAAAGAAACATGTGTTGGGAAATGAAAAAAAAATTTGACCTCTCGATACAAACTGTTCGGCCAGAGTCGGCAATTTGTATGGAGAGGTCATAATTTTTTTTCATTTCCCAACATATGTTTCTTTGGGAAAGTTGTTCAGTTTCGTTGACTGAGCACGCCCTTTCAGTTTTCGGTACACCGTCCTTTACACCCTTTATGAAACTGGCCACTCGGTATTTTTTTTTTCTGGATTCGGGTTATAATTATACAAAAACCCTTCATCGAAAAATGTGCTGTTATTAATTTTATTGATTCAATTTTCGTGGGATTTTATGACACATTTGCTCATAAAACAGCTCTTATTGCACTGTATTATAAGTCCATAATCCAGTTTATAAAACACGCATCATAGTTTGTCCGCTTCAAAAATACAGCAAGTCATTAATTCAAATGCAGAGCAAACGTGTATTCACAATGGAGTTAAAATGCAAAAAGAATATTTGTTCCAATTTCATTTTATTTTGTTTTTAGGGTTCCGTACCTCAAAAGAAAAAAACGGAACCCTTATAGGATCACTTTGTTGTCCGTCTGTCTGTCTGTCTGTCTGTCTGTCTGTCTGTCTGTCTGTCTGTCTGTCTGTCTGTCTGTCTGTCTGTCTGTCAAGACCCTTTATCTCACGAACGGGTAAAGGTATCAGGTTGAAATTAATACCATATATTAGGATCCATGAACCACACAAGATCTGAAAATTTAAATTTTTTACAACGACGCAATCAAAAGATATGGCATTTTATGTACTCATCTCCATACATTTATTCAAAAATGAAAAACCTACAGGGTACTTCCCGTGGACCTAAAATTATGAAATTTGGCAAGAAGCTAGGTCTCATAGTACAAATAATGGGAAAAGTCTGAAATCATTAAATATTACAACTTTTCTCACAACTAATGGTAACCAATTGTGGTGAGCTCCCGTTTAAAGAACATTCATATAAGAGAGGGGTCAAGTTGGATGGTTGCTGAGGCGATTTTTGTTTTAGTTGTATTTAAAAACGGGAACACTTACAAACTTGAAAATTGGTATGTTTATAGGGCATAGGCTATAAAATAACAACAAATAATAAAATTTGGTCAAGCGCGTGTCGGACTCAAAAAATCTAGCACATTAACTTACTGAAATTTCAACTAATACAATTATGTTTATGTGGTGGTACGGAACCCTCAGTGCGCGAGTCCGACTCGCACTTGGCCGGTTTTTTTAGGTAACACGCAAAGAAAACCCCGCTTCATTCAAAGGTTTTGTCAGTAAGACATTGTGAATTTGACTTTATAATATTAAGGACGTGCATAAAGCACATGTGCATTAATGATTACACTCTTGGCTCCATTACGCCCTCGCATGCGGTTCGGGCTGAAATTTCCTTACTTCTGTTAGTTCGACATATTTTCACATACTTTAGTATTGTTTTACCAGTTTTGTTGCAGTTTGAACATTATTTATTGCAAGTGATCAAGTTATATCGATTATTATTATTAAAGGTGTCAAATCTTTATGCTATTGCTTGTAAAATTACATGCCTAGTTTAAATACTTGCTCTATATTTGACGAAATAGTCACTATTGGTATCACATTGGTATGTTACGTTATTACTGTTCTCTGAGAAGTTCTCAATTTGAAATGTTCTTTACAAGTTCACCGGTCTATAAAACTCAAGTTATAAAATTTTGTATAAATTACCATGTTTACGTTCTTGAATTTTGCAGTTTGACAACCTGTGTGGTAAAATGTGTGGGATAAAGAGTATATTATTTAAAGTAATAATTTAAATTTGACATATTGATGTTATGATTTCAACTACCTAATTTATTTATTTTATGATTTTAACTAATTTATGTTATGATTTTAACTATTATTATTTCTGCACACCATCAGCGCTAGCGTTAAATTATTCGATCTATACCTAAATACCTACTGAATAAGTATTTATTAGGTCATTAGAATTTAATGCTAATTTACTATAAAATGGTTTAAGACCACTTTATAAAAGAACCAAAACTATCTTGTCTTTTTTAGAAAACCGTAACAAAAATGATAAAACTCTATATGCTAGTACAGCCTATGCCCAGCCAGTATTATGGTGTTACCAAGCTCAACATTACCAAAACCAAAATCGACCCTCAGAACCAACATTTATTTTACCAAACGAAACGAGATTAAAATTATAATTGAATATAATTAAAACTAATAAACGAAGGCCTGAAGCAATCATCGGAAGGAATTGAGAGCATCACCGTTATGAATTCGCAAATGGCGCAATCGTACGTAACTTTGAATAAATGTTGCCAGGATTTTTATAAACAAGGTACTGAATATGTTGAGAATTGAAAGCATTTCATAAAAGCTTCAAAAATCTTCAAGCTATGCTTAGTTTAAAGTATGTCACTAAAACAGTTGGTGGCATGGGCGGTGGAGACCATTAGCCATCATGTGGCCTACTTGCTCCTTGGCTCACTGGGTATGCCATAGTAAGAATGAATTAAAGTACTGCTAGTCATTTTAAGTTTTTTTTGTTTCAATAGCAGCAGTTTTTTAGTTTAAAAGCTTATATTGTGCATGTTTTCTTTTTTCTTTTAAATATTAGGTTTTTTTCTAAGTGTACTTTAGAATTGACAATATTCTACGAAAAACCAAATTACCTACTTATTAATTTCGTATTTATAACACTTCTTACTAGTTAAGTAACTAAATATTGTGTTTTTTGTATCAATTTAACAATTAAAATCCAGCTTTAAGTGAAACAAAGTTAGCGTAAATACTTAAGGTAGGACATGTTATGCACATGATAGATTACAATACCTGAAAATATGTCTTAAAATATTGCTAAATGGCTAAATTGTATTTCAGAGATAATAAATAGTTAGGAGTAATAAATTTTATTGTAATAGTATTGATTTCATCTCTTTCCTAACGGAAGTTGTAGAATGTAATTAACTAAAGTATTGTATTAAGTAAAATCATAAAAATTACATGTGTTGCAAGGTTTATAATGTGTTTTATAATGTGTTGTAAATATGTTAAATCGTATGTAAAAGTAGTAATTTTGATGCTGTTCAATGTAGCTCATTGGCTAATGTAACTAGAATGATTGGTATTGGTTAATATGTAGCTAATATCAGTCACCTCGTTCCTGATTGGACAATTGTATTGCTCACTACCTGTACAAACTTCATTTCATATTGTATGATAAAAAGCTCCCTCAGAGCATTAAATCTCTCTTATCTTAGTGTCGGCGAAACTGGAAGTATCCCTAGTCCTGAGTTAAGTAATTTTCTTTAATATTTAAAATATATTCTAATAGAAGTAAATCTCATTGTAAACGTGTTATTTTCTCGTTTTTAAATGTAGATAACTGTATTTTCAACTCTCCTTGGATTAATAACTGTTTTACTGCTGTTTCTTTGAATGATCAAGTACATTTATAACTACCATTTATTTCGTTTATCATTTGTTCTAAAATTCCCTTCCTATGTAGCTATAATCCACGAAAAGGCGTGGTTAATTTAGGTAGGTAGTACAAGACAGCTTGGCTGTATCCTCGTTTTTTAGAGCACAATAGGTAAATAACTGAAGACCTAGTATTTCTTTAATAGAAAACTCATATTAAAAAGCTTTTATTTGTAACTGCACATGTCTCTATCCTTAAAATTCTAACACACACAATAGATATTTTAGGAGGGCAACTAGGCTCTATAATGATAAGTTCATAGACATTTTTAATGTTTCTTTGTCAACTATATTTCTTAAGTCAAAATAAATAAATAAGAAATCAGACAAATGCATGTAATACGGCAACACAGCTAAAATCGCTCACAATTTCAGCTTGCCCCAGTTCGTTTGAAACCCGATCGGCCGAAATAATTTTCACGAAAATATCGAGTATCTTGTAAAGGATAAGGATTCGAAGATAGTTATGAATCCGGTTAAACAGTTGGTTATATTTAAATCATTGAAGATATTCTGACGTTGTAATGAATTTATAATCAAAACAGCTTTAATATTGATTTACTTAATGAATAGAGGAGTCGAGGGTTAGTTAATAATGAATTGGATTCATTGCCGGAGTATTTTGAATAAACGGTTTAGATTCGTAATGGTGAAGCAATTTAATTTATTTTTCTTTACATTTCAGTACTCTTTACAAAATATTTTATTAGCCTGTATGAAAATGGAAATTTATTTTAAAATTCAAATGCCTTTATTTCGAAACAAACTTAATGATATGTGATTTAAACTTTAGTACCTAGCTGACATAATACTTATAACTTTTCCTTCCTGTGTTTGAAACAAGTAGGAGATTTTAAATTAAAACACAACTGCAGACAATGTTATTATATCCTACCTAGCATTTCAACCTGTTCGCAATACGTGTTCAATATTTACTATACAAAAAAAAGTGGTGATACGATCTTTGAAAATTATTTTCTCGATTTTCATTGGCAGACTCACGTCTTTAAATATCTTGGGCATGAAAAAGTCTTTGAAAATGAAATGTTAAAAATTCTGTGAATTTTCACAAACAACCAGAACTTTAATCTAGCAAAGCCATAGGAAGCCGATAATTTGAAATACAAACACAATTGTAGCCTACATAATCCTACCTCGCGTAAATCCCCGAGCACACATATCTAATACGGTAATACTCGCAGAGCCATGCCGGAAGTAACCATATAGCCGGGAAGGACGCAGTAGAATCGTGCTTGAGCAGGGTCTTAAATAGAACATTACTGACGAGGTCTAAAAAAAAATATTAACGGCAGAGCTATGTTGGAAGCAAAGCCAAACACATTCTTAAAGAGTTTGACTAAAGCGGTTTCGGCTGATACTTAAAACAACACGTATAAAATATTTTCGAAGATAATGGACTTTTTCCTTATTTTTCAATAAAAAAAAAACAATAAATTTTGAATACTTACCAAAAACCCAAAATTCATGTAAGTTTTACTCAAAAATCTAGAGAGCACTATAAAACTGTCTTTTCATTCAAATTATTTTTGTGCTGGAAAATGTTAATAAAATTTTAAAGGTTAAGAAAAAAAAAATATTTTAAGTATTAGCATTTCTAGGCTTCTATTAATTGCGAAAACCATTTAAATACATATCAAACAATTTTAAAGGAAGCGTGTAATACTTTACATATTATACAATACTACTTTACAAAACCGTAGGAAAATAACAAAAATAATTTGATTTTGCTACTTCAAACTTCATTGATTATGATATGGATAATTTTCAATACTTTGATGGATATAAAATAATATTAAGTTGTAGGTAAGCGCGGTACAGTTTTCTCCAACAGTATTTATAAAATTTGCAATTTATAAATATCAGTACAAGATCCTGTATATCTAACGGAGGAAAACGTTGGAATCGTAAATATCGATTGGCAGGAAATGTTGGAGTAACGAGCCGTAGCCGACCATGATTTAAAGAGCTACGCTACTTATATCAAGATTATAAGGATACCACGTCCATTTATAAAGGTATTATCTTCTAAAGGAGGTTCTGAAATGTGAGGCTAGGTTCAAAATTACAATGAACACTTTCAAGAACCCACGGTAATAAAATATCGGGAGACAACTGCTCTACCATAGTGTTAGTGCGAGTTCGATAAAACATAAGGAAGACATGTAAATTCTGAAGAAAGAACAGAGAAAGAAAATCGAAATAAGTCAAATTTATAAAAAAATAACAAAGTTTTTCAACTAGTAGGTTTTATTTTGAGGTCAACAATATCTTTCAAGCGCTTTTTAGGGATCCGTACCCAAAGGATGAAGAACGGAACCCTATTGATATGTCTCCGATATCTGTCTGTCAGCGGGCTGCATCTCATGAACCCTTATAGGTAGGAATTTGAATTTTTTTTAAAATTATGAATAGATATACACAATTTGTAAAAATTTCAAATTCCTACCTATAAGGGTTCATGAGATGCAGCCCGCTGACAGACAGATATCGGAGACATATCAATAGGGTTCCGTTCTTCATCCTTTGGGTACGGATCCCTAAAAAGCGCTTGAAAGATATTGTTGACCTCAAAATAAAACCTACTAGTTGAAAAACTTTGTTATTTTTTTATAAATTTGACTTATTTCGATTTTCTTTCTCTGTTCTTTCTTCAGAATTTACATGTCTTCCTTATGTTTTATCGAACTCGCACTAACACTATGGTAGAGCAGTTGTCTCCCGATATTTTATTACCGTGGGTTCTTGAAAGTGTTCATTGTAATTTTGAACCTAGCCTCACATTTCAGAACCTCCTTTAGAAGATAATACCTTTATAAATGGACGTGGTATCCTTATAATCTTGATATAAGTAGCGTAGCTCTTTAAATCATGGTCGGCTACGGCTCGTTTCTCCAACATTTCCTGCCAATCGATATTTACGATTCCAACGTTTTCCTCCGTTAGATATACAGGATCTTTTACTGATATTTACTTATTTATTTACCTACTTATTCATTTCGTATTTATAACACTTCTTAATATTTAAGTAACTAAATATTGTGTTTTTTGTATCAATTTAACAATTTAAATCCAGCTTTAAGTGAAACAAAGTTAGCGTAAATACTTAAGGTAGGACATGTTATGCACACAATAGATATTTTAGGAGGGCAACTAGGCTCTATAATGATAAGTTCATAGACATTTTTAATGTTTCTTTGTCAACTATATTTCTTAAGTCAAAATAAATAAATAAGAAATCAGACAAATGCATGTAATACGGCAACACAGCTAAAATCGCTCACAATTTCAGCTTGCCCCAGTTCGTTTGAAACCCGATCGGCCGAAATAATTTTCACGAAAATATCGAGTATCTTGTAAAGGATAAGGATTCGAAGATGGTTATGAATCCGGTTAAACAGTTGGTTATATTTAAATCATTGAAGATATTCTGACGTTGTAATGAATTTATAATCAAAACAGCTTTAATATTGATTTACTTAATGAATAGAGGAGTCGAGGGTTAGTTAATAATGAATTGGATTCATTGCCGGAGTATTTTGAATAAACGGTTTAGATTCGTAATGGTGAAGCAATTTAATTTATTTTTCTTTACATTTCAGTACTCTTTACAGAATATTTTATTAGCCTGTATGAAAATGGAAATTTATTTTAAAATTCAAATGCCTTTATTTCGAAACAAACTTAATGATATGTGATTTAAACTTTAGTACCTAGCTGACATAATACTTATAACTTTTCCTTCCTGTGTTTGAAACAAGTAGGAAATTTTAAATTAAAACACAACTGCAGACAATGTTATTATATCCTACCTAGCATTTCAACCTGTTCGCAGTACGTGTTCAATATTTACTATACAAAAAAAAGTGGTGATACGATCTTTGAAAATTATTTTCTCGATTTTCATTGGCAGACTCACGTCTTTAAATATCTTGGGCATGAAAAAGTCTTTGTAAATGAAATGTTAAAAATTCTGTGAATTTTCACAAACAACCAGAAATTTAATCTAGCAAAGCCATAGGAAGCCGATAATTTGAAATACAAACACAATTGTAGCCTACATAATCCTACCTCGCGTAAATCCCCGAGCACACATATCTAATACGGTAATACTCGCAGAGCCATGCCGGAAGTAACCATATAGCCGGGAAGGACGCAGTAGAATCGTGCTTGAGCAGGGTCTTAAATAAAACATTACTGACGAGGTCTAAAAAAAATATTAACGGCAGAGCTATGTTGGAAGCAAAGCCAAACACATTCTTAAAGAGTTTGACTAAAGCGGTTTCGGCTGATACTTAAAACAACACGTATAAAATATTTTCGAAGATAATGGACTTTTTCCTTATTTTTCAATAAAAACAAACAATAAATTTTGAATACTTACCAAAAACCCAAAATTCATGTAAGTTTTACTCAAAAATCTAGAGAGCACTATAAAACTGTCTTTTCATTCAAATTATTTTTGTGCTGGAAAATGTTAATCAAATTTTAAAGGTTAAGAAAAAAAAAAATTTAAGTATTAGCATTTCTAGGCTCCTATAAATTGCGAAAACCATTTAAATACATATCAAACAATTTTAAAGGAAGCGTGTAATACTTTACATATTATACAATACTACTTTACAAAACCGTAGGAAAATAACAAAAATAATTTGATTTTGCTACTTCAAACTTCATTGATTATGATATGGATAATTTTCAATACTTCGATGGATATAAAATAATATTAAGTTGTAAGTAAGCGCGGTACAGTTTTCTCCAACAGTATTTATAAAATTTGCAATTTATAAATATCAGTAAAAGATCCTGTATATCTAACGGAGGAAAACGTTGGAATCGTAAATATCGATTGGCAGGAAATGTTGGAGAAACGAGCCGTAGCCGACCATGATTTAAAGAGCTACGCTACTTATATCAAGATTATAAGGATACCACGTCCATTTATAAAGGTATTATCTTCTAAAGGAGGTTCTGAAATGTGAGGCTAGGTTCAAAATTACAATGAACACTTTCAAGAACCCACGGTAATAAAATATCGGGAGACAACTGCTCTACCATAGTGTTAGTGCGAGTTCGATAAAACATAAGGAAGACATGTAAATTCTGAAGAAAGAACAGAGAAAGAAAATCGAAATAAGTCAAATTTATAAAAAAATAACAAAGTTTTTCAACTAGTAGGTTTTATTTTGAGGTCAACAATATCTTTCAAGCGCTTTTTAGGGATCCGTACCCAAAGGATGAAGAACGGAACCCTATTGATATGTCTCCGATATCTGTCTGTCAGCGGGCTGCATCTCATGAACCCTTATAGGTAGGAATTTGAAATTTTTACAAATTGTGTATATCTATTCATAATTTTAAAAAAATTTCAAATTCCTACCTATAAGGGTTCATGAGATGCAGCCCGCTGACAGACAGATATCGGAGACATATCAATAGGGTTCCGTTCTTCATCCTTTGGGTACGGATCCCTAAAAAGCGCTTGAAAGATATTGTTGACCTCAAAATAAAACCTACTAGTTGAAAAACTTTGTTATTTTTTTATAAATTTGACTTATTTCGATTTTCTTTCTCTGTTCTTTCTTCAGAATTTACATGTCTTCCTTATGTTTTATCGAACTCGCACTAACACTATGGTAGAGCAGTTGTCTCCCGATATTTTATTACCGTGGGTTCTTGAAAGTGTTCATTGTAATTTTGAACCTAGCCTCACATTTCAGAACCTCCTTTAGAAGATAATACCTTTATAAATGGACGTGGTATCCTTATAATCTTGATATAAGTAGCGTAGCTCTTTAAATCATGGTCGGCTACGGCTCGTTTCTCCAACATTTCCTGCCAATCGATATTTACGATTCCAACGTTTTCCTCCGTTAGATATACAGGATCTTTTACTGATATTTACTTATTTATTTACCTACTTATTCATTTCGTATTTATAACACTTCTTAATATTTAAGTAACTAAATATTGTGTTTTTTGTATCAATTTAACAATTTAAATCCAGCTTTAAGTGAAACAAAGTTAGCGTAAATACTTAAGGTAGGACATGTTATGCACACAATAGATATTTTAGGAGGGCAACTAGGCTCTATAATGATAAGTTCATAGACATTTTTAATGTTTCTTTGTCAACTATATTTCTTAAGTCAAAATAAATAAATAAGAAATCAGACAAATGCATGTAATACGGCAACACAGCTAAAATCGCTCACAATTTCAGCTTGCCCCAGTTCGTTTGAAACCCGATCGGCCGAAATAATTTTCACGAAAATATCGAGTATCTTGTAAAGGATAAGGATTCGAAGATGGTTATGAATCCGGTTAAACAGTTGGTTATATTTAAATCATTGAAGATATTCTGACGTTGTAATGAATTTATAATCAAAACAGCTTTAATATTGATTTACTTAATGAATAGAGGAGTCGAGGGTTAGTTAATAATGAATTGGATTCATTGCCGGAGTATTTTGAATAAACGGTTTAGATTCGTAATGGTGAAGCAATTTAATTTATTTTTCTTTACATTTCAGTACTCTTTACAGAATATTTTATTAGCCTGTATGAAAATGGAAATTTATTTTAAAATTCAAATGCCTTTATTTCGAAACAAACTTAATGATATGTGATTTAAACTTTAGTACCTAGCTGACATAATACTTATAACTTTTCCTTCCTGTGTTTGAAACAAGTAGGAAATTTTAAATTAAAACACAACTGCAGACAATGTTATTATATCCTACCTAGCATTTCAACCTGTTCGCAGTACGTGTTCAATATTTACTATACAAAAAAAAGTGGTGATACGATCTTTGAAAATTATTTTCTCGATTTTCATTGGCAGACTCACGTCTTTAAATATCTTGGGCATGAAAAAGTCTTTGTAAATGAAATGTTAAAAATTCTGTGAATTTTCACAAACAACCAGAAATTTAATCTAGCAAAGCCATAGGAAGCCGATAATTTGAAATACAAACACAATTGTAGCCTACATAATCCTACCTCGCGTAAATCCCCGAGCACACATATCTAATACGGTAATACTCGCAGAGCCATGCCGGAAGTAACCATATAGCCGGGAAGGACGCAGTAGAATCGTGCTTGAGCAGGGTCTTAAATAAAACATTACTGACGAGGTCTAAAAAAAATATTAACGGCAGAGCTATGTTGGAAGCAAAGCCAAACACATTCTTAAAGAGTTTGACTAAAGCGGTTTCGGCTGATACTTAAAACAACACGTATAAAATATTTTCGAAGATAATGGACTTTTTCCTTATTTTTCAATAAAAACAAACAATAAATTTTGAATACTTACCAAAAACCCAAAATTCATGTAAGTTTTACTCAAAAATCTAGAGAGCACTATAAAACTGTCTTTTCATTCAAATTATTTTTGTGCTGGAAAATGTTAATCAAATTTTAAAGGTTAAGAAAAAAAAAAATTAAGTATTAGCATTTCTAGGCTCCTATAAATTGCGAAAACCATTTAAATACATATCAAACAATTTTAAAGGAAGCGTGTAATACTTTACATATTATACAATACTACTTTACAAAACCGTAGGAAAATAACAAAAATAATTTGATTTTGCTACTTCAAACTTCATTGATTATGATATGGATAATTTTCAATACTTCGATGGATATAAAATAATATTAAGTTGTAAGTAAGCGCGGTACAGTTTTCTCCAACAGTATTTATAAAATTTGCAATTTATAAATATCAGTAAAAGATCCTGTATATCTAACGGAGGAAAACGTTGGAATCGTAAATATCGATTGGCAGGAAATGTTGGAGAAACGAGCCGTAGCCGACCATGATTTAAAGAGCTACGCTACTTATATCAAGATTATAAGGATACCACGTCCATTTATAAAGGTATTATCTTCTAAAGGAGGTTCTGAAATGTGAGGCTAGGTTCAAAATTACAATGAACACTTTCAAGAACCCACGGTAATAAAATATCGGGAGACAACTGCTCTACCATAGTGTTAGTGCGAGTTCGATAAAACATAAGGAAGACATGTAAATTCTGAAGAAAGAACAGAGAAAGAAAATCGAAATAAGTCAAATTTATAAAAAAATAACAAAGTTTTTCAACTAGTAGGTTTTATTTTGAGGTCAACAATATCTTTCAAGCGCTTTTTAGGGATCCGTACCCAAAGGATGAAGAACGGAACCCTATTGATATGTCTCCGATATCTGTCTGTCAGCGGGCTGCATCTCATGAACCCTTATAGGTAGGAATTTGAAATTTTTTTAAAATTATGAATAGATATACACAATTTGTAAAAATTTCAAATTCCTACCTATAAGGGTTCATGAGATGCAGCCCGCTGACAGACAGATATCGGAGACATATCAATAGGGTTCCGTTCTTCATCCTTTGGGTACGGATCCCTAAAAAGCGCTTGAAAGATATTGTTGACCTCAAAATAAAACCTACTAGTTGAAAAACTTTGTTATTTTTTTATAAATTTGACTTATTTCGATTTTCTTTCTCTGTTCTTTCTTCAGAATTTACATGTCTTCCTTATGTTTTATCGAACTCGCACTAACACTATGGTAGAGCAGTTGTCTCCCGATATTTTATTACCGTGGGTTCTTGAAAGTGTTCATTGTAATTTTGAACCTAGCCTCACATTTCAGAACCTCCTTTAGAAGATAATACCTTTATAAATGGACGTGGTATCCTTATAATCTTGATATAAGTAGCGTAGCTCTTTAAATCATGGTCGGCTACGGCTCGTTTCTCCAACATTTCCTGCCAATCGATATTTACGATTCCAACGTTTTCCTCCGTTAGATATACAGGATCTTTTACTGATATTTATAAATTGCAAATTTTATAAATACTGTTGGAGAAAACTGTACCGCGCTTACTTACAACTTAATATTATTTTATATCCATCGAAGTATTGAAAATTATCCATATCATAATCAATGAAGTTTGAAGTAGCAAAATCAAATTATTTTTGTTATTTTCCTACGGTTTTGTAAAGTAGTATTGTATAATATGTAAAGTATTACACGCTTCCTTTAAAATTGTTTGATATGTATTTAAATGGTTTTCGCAATTTATAGGAGCCTAGAAATGCTAATACTTAAATTTTTTTTTTCTTAACCTTTAAAATTTGATTAACATTTTCCAGCACAAAAATAATTTGAATGAAAAGACAGTTTTATAGTGCTCTCTAGATTTTTGAGTAAAACTTACATGAATTTTGGGTTTTTGGTAAGTATTCAAAATTTATTGTTTGTTTTTATTGAAAAATAAGGAAAAAGTCCATTATCTTCGAAAATATTTTATACGTGTTGTTTTAAGTATCAGCCGAAACCGCTTTAGTCAAACTCTTTAAGAATGTGTTTGGCTTTGCTTCCAACATAGCTCTGCCGTTAATATTTTTTTTAGACCTCGTCAGTAATGTTTTATTTAAGACCCTGCTCAAGCACGATTCTACTGCGTCCTTCCCGGCTATATGGTTACTTCCGGCATGGCTCTGCGAGTATTACCGTATTAGATATGTGTGCTCGGGGATTTACGCGAGGTAGGATTATGTAGGCTACAATTGTGTTTGTATTTCAAATTATCGGCTTCCTATGGCTTTGCTAGATTAAATTTCTGGTTGTTTGTGAAAATTCACAGAATTTTTAACATTTCATTTACAAAGACTTTTTCATGCCCAAGATATTTAAAGACGTGAGTCTGCCAATGAAAATCGAGAAAATAATTTTCAAAGATCGTATCACCACTTTTTTTTGTATAGTAAATATTGAACACGTACTGCGAACAGGTTGAAATGCTAGGTAGGATATAATAACATTGTCTGCAGTTGTGTTTTAATTTAAAATTTCCTACTTGTTTCAAACACAGGAAGGAAAAGTTATAAGTATTATGTCAGCTAGGTACTAAAGTTTAAATCACATATCATTAAGTTTGTTTCGAAATAAAGGCATTTGAATTTTAAAATAAATTTCCATTTTCATACAGGCTAATAAAATATTCTGTAAAGAGTACTGAAATGTAAAGAAAAATAAATTAAATTGCTTCACCATTACGAATCTAAACCGTTTATTCAAAATACTCCGGCAATGAATCCAATTCATTATTAACTAACCCTCGACTCCTCTATTCATTAAGTAAATCAATATTAAAGCTGTTTTGATTATAAATTCATTACAACGTCAGAATATTTTCAATGATTTAAATATAACCAACTGTTTAACCGGATTCATAACCATCTTCGAATCCTTATCCTTTACAAGATACTCGATATTTTCGTGAAAATTATTTCGGCCGATCGGGTTTCAAACGAACTGGGGCAAGCTGAAATTGTGAGCGATTTTAGCTGTGTTGCCGTATTACATGCATTTGTCTGATTTCTTATTTATTTATTTTGACTTAAGAAATATAGTTGACAAAGAAACATTAAAAATGTCTATGAACTTATCATTATAGAGCCTAGTTGCCCTCCTAAAATATCTATTGTGTGCATAACATGTCCTACCTTAAGTATTTACGCTAACTTTGTTTCACTTAAAGCTGGATTTAAATTGTTAAATTGATACAAAAAACACAATATTTAGTTACTTAAATAGTAAGAAGTGTTATAAATACGAAATGAATAAGTAGGTAAATAAATAAGTAAATATCAGTAAAAGATCCTGTATATCTAACGGAGGAAAACGTTGGAATCGTAAATATCGATTGGCAGGAAATGTTGGAGAAACGAGCCGTAGCCGACCATGATTTAAAGAGCTACGCTACTTATATCAAGATTATAAGGATACCACGTCCATTTATAAAGGTATTATCTTCTAAAGGAGGTTCTGAAATGTGAGGCTAGGTTCAAAATTACAATGAACACTTTCAAGAACCCACGGTAATAAAATATCGGGAGACAACTGCTCTACCACAGTGTTAGTGCGAGTTCGATAAAACATAAGGAAGACATGTAAATTCTGAAGAAAGAACAGAAAAAGAAAATCGAAATAAGTCAAATTTATAAAAAAATAACAAAGTTTTTCAACTAGTAGGTTTTATTTTGAGGTCAACAATATCTTTCAAGCGCTTTTTAGGGATCCGTACCCAAAGGATGAAGAACGGAACCCTATTGATATGTCTCCGATATCTGTCTGTCAGCGGGTTGCATCTCATGAACCCTTATAGGTAGGAATTTGAAATTTTTACAAATTGTGTATATCTATTCATAATTTTAAAAAAATGTTGGTAAATATTGTCATTTGGATGGCGCTTGCCTAGCAGTGCGAAAATTAAGGGAAAAAGCCTATACTATGGAATAAAAAGTTAAATTACACCCAGATACAGAAAAAACACAAAATGTTAGCCCTGAACGGGAATCGAACCCGCGGCTCATAGCATAAGAAGGAGGCTTACTACCAACCACGCCAACGGGCCAGTCAACTAACTTTGTCAAACCAACATGATAAAATCAAGAAAATTTTATAAAATATGAAGCATGTAAACCAAATAGTTATAATAAAAATCCTAGGAAATTACCTGAAAATGTTAGATGGAAGCGATATCAAACATTTGCCTTCAAAAAGCAGAAATATTACTTAAATTTAACGAAACAAACCATCTAAGATGCTTCGATAAGACTTGTAATACAAATAACAAGGTTGCGTGCCCAAAAATAGTAGAAAGAAACATAATTTTAGAGAAATACTCTCCTATTTCCACAATTGGGTAAATAATAACATAAAAGCAAGCGATTTCAGCACCGTCCACAATAACTTACAGAGATATTGCGACAACAAAGGGAAAAATAATTTCTAGCTCGTATTTCGTTTTTATTTGGTCAGAGAAAAAACGTACAAGAACCGCGATCTAGATAGAAAAGTTCTCTAGGGATGCTTCCTTTAGAAAGATCCTATCGTGCTTGTAACTTGAGACGTTGAAATTTTTGCGTAAAACATTTTTGAGTTAAAAGAGAATAAAGTCGTCACGATCTTGTATTTTACAATTGTATTTTTAAATAAAAAAAACAAAGGCTCCAATATTGCGATAAAAAAAAGTTAAGTTAGTGTAATGATCAACAGAAATGCAAAGTCACCACATAAAATTTTTTTTTTTGTCAAGAACGACGCCTGAGAAAATAATTTCACGGGCTGTGAATATAAATTGACTGTTAATAGCAAAATGAAAAAAGGATATAGTTGAAAATCGGAAAAACATCAACGAACTCTAATTTCTCACAAGCTATTTCATTTCGTTTCATTTCAATAAAGTGTTAATGGAACTGATGAATTCTGCTAGAACAAACTTAATATAATATTTATGACAGAATAAATTCATTCGAGTTCCCAAATGTTCAGCGAATTTTCAATTCAATGAAGGGGAATCTATCTCCCGACTACTTTAATATTCGAGAAAGCCTAAACTAAAACTTTTATGTGATAAAATAAGTGGATTTACTGGCAACAAAACAGTTTCAAAACTCCGTAGCCCCGAGGGAAACTATTCGAGATGTTGGCCTATAAATTTTAGAGAAAGTAATTTCATGGTACTTGGTGTCTCGCTTTTGTGTAGTGGACTATCTTGCTGTTGAAATAACTTAAGAAAAAGTGGGCCTGGGTGACCTCCTTGTGTTAAGCTGAACTTTAATAACATTAAACTGGTAACAGGACCAAATTCAGGACCTTCTAAATAAAGGCCAGATTAAAAGTACCCTAAACCGACGAGCACGTATGAAAGGATTGATGAAAGTATAGGAAGCGAGGGAAGTATGTCAAGATCGTAGCAGGTGGAGGACTGTGGTCTCTGCCTACCCCGACGGGAAAGAGGCGTGATGTTATGTATGTATGTATGTATGTAACTGTTAGTAAAATTGGTAAAAACATTTTTTATATTTATAATAACTTGTAGAAAAGTTAAACATTTAATGGGTAATTTTCGTAAGACCGTTGAATAAAAGGCATACACAAAGAGGATTATTATTTTCAAAAGCTTTCTTCTGTTCGCAAATTATATGTTTGTACTTACCTAATAAGATTTTCGTAATAGAGTCTTAGAGAACGTTACAATAAAAGTGCCCTTAGGAAGAAGGTAATCCATTTATATGATAGGATACAAATACCTTTTACCTTCCCTATACAAAAATATTAGCAAATAATATCCAGGCTTTTCATTTACAATGCATTATTACATTATCTTGGGAATCTTCGCAAGATTTTTTTTATGCCTTTGTTGTTACGTATTTTGTAAAATTTGTCAGTTTTCAGTTTGAATTTGATTGTGAAACGTTTAACATTGAAACATTGTTTAATCTTGAAATTATTGGCAAAAAGTTTATGAATGTTCTAAGGATTAAATCGAAGGTAAATGACGAGGCAAAACATGAAAGACTTTTTGAATAAATCCCCATTCCATATAAGGAACTGTTCCTTCCAATTCACTAGTAACAATATATGAATGCGAAATGCATTGTCATACTTACTTGACAAAAATTTGGTTTGTGTTTTGCAAGGTAAAGCCGCGATTACACCTGCTTGAATATGACGACTGAATAAGAAATCTACCTAGGAGGCTACGTTGAAAAAGACGTTTGTGAATTCAGAGTTCTAGCTAGGAAGCTAAGTAGAAAAAGTGCCTACTAATACAGTTGCTGAATAGTGATGTTCCGATAGCGATAGTTTCGCTGTCGGTAGTTAATCTTGAAATACAGTAACTCTGTTGAATAGCCTTATCGAAAATAATTAATGTACAATAAAATGCTATCGATTGTTAAAAAATGGCTGATACAACCTCAAGACAAATACAACCGATAATTGAAAGAAGAAAAAATTACAGACAAACTTATTTGCGGTCTTAAAGATGGGCTTTTATTGCTTTTAAAAATACTACAGGAATATCGAATCCCTCGAAGCGAGAGTCTGCCTCGCACTTGACTGTTTTTTTTAATATAAGTATATTTTTGTTCGATATGTTGAATTAATCATTCGCACTTGGACATCACTAAACATGCTAAGTCCCTTCAAGTAAAGGAGTTAGAAGGTTTAGTGATGTGAAAATTTTGCGAATGATTAATTCGAATCGAACAACTTGTCCATGCAAAATAAAAATAAAGCATTATCTTGGTTTAATAATAAGTACTAATAATAAACTTAAAAAATTCACTATAAAAAAATTGTATACGACTGTTCGGTTGAGTTAAGGAGTGATCACAGCTAGCTGGATTCAAAGACTAATTCGGCATACATTGCTCGTTGAAGTAAGGATAATGCAATAACATAACCAAGCCTCCCAGCAATGTATGCCGAATTAGTCTTTGAATCCAGCTAGATGTGATCGTGGCTTTAATAGGCTGACAAACATTTCCGTGATGTTTTTATTTTTATTTACCTTAAATGGACAAATGAGACCTGAACATTGCCGTGCCAAATCTTATGAATGAGAGTATTTATGATCAAACAAAAACAATGGCTGTGGTAAATGAAGTGGATACATTTTTTCTCTTTTTCTAGTCTTGCAGGTGCACATAGTCATTCACCGTAACTGAACAACTTTCAGTAAATAAAACTATCAGCCTCTTCAATACTCTTCATATAAAATTGCTAATGGACAGTTTAGCCACGATCACATCTAGCTGGATACAAAGACTAATTCGGCATACATTGCTGGGAGGCTTGGTTGTGTTATTGCAATATCCTTACTTCAACGAGCAATGTATCCCGAATTAGTTTTTGAATTCAGCTAGGTGTGATCGTGGCTTTTTTGTGGAAAAGAGGATTATTTTAATATTTTCTGAAAGTTTTATTTACTGAAAATTATTCAGTTACCTTGACTGACCACGCCCTTTCAGTTTTCGGAAACCAGTCCCTTAGACCATGTATTGGTCAATTTAATTTCGATGCGAACACGGAATTAAATTAAAATTAATCATTCGCACTCGGACATCACTAAACCTCCTAACTCCCTTCAAGTAAAGAACTTAGGAAGTTTAGTGATGGGTAAATTTTGCGAATGATGATGAACAACTTGTCGATAAAAAATAATTATTATTCATGGTGTAATAACAAGTACTAAAAAAAATTAAAAGAATCACTATAGATTACCATCGATACTTGAAAGGTTCAGATATTTTCTATACGACTGTTCAGTAGAGTTAATAAACCTGCTTTGCGACAAAAAAAATCGTAAAAAGAACTAGGTAAAGGAGTGATCACACCTAGCTGAATTCAAAGACTAATTCGGCATACATTGCTGGGAGGCTTGGTTATGTTAATTGAAATATCCTTACTTCAACGAGCAATGTATGCCGAATTAGTCTTTGAATTCAGCTAGGTGTGATCACTCCTTAACTCTACACTGCGCGTGGCTTGACACGAAGTACGAACTTGGTCGGTTATTTAGTATCGATTATTACCGGTACTTTTAAGAATTCGATATTCTCGATATTTTCTATAGGAATATTCGGTAGAGTTACTGTATTTTTAAAATTCAACCATCGATCTCGTTATCGCAGCAACACTGATTCAATAATTTTCAAAATTTACGGTTTGGTTAGGTACTCAATCAATCGCCAGTTAAAGCGCGACGGAGTCAGATGTGTCCGTGTAGAATACTTGACTAGTGCAACACTGTTAGTTTTGAATATAGCGGTCTTTAATTGTTTTTCTAGTAGGAGCGCTTGTTTTAAGTAAAAAAGTATACCATCAGTTAGACCATTATATTTGTTCGACAAGTTGTTCGATTCGAGTCAATCATTCGCATTTGCCCATCACTAAACCTCCTAACTAAGTGGCTTACTATGTTCCGATGTCATTTTTTGGTGGTCATTTCCTCCGAGGCGAGTTCGCCCGGTTGGGCATTTCGCCCGAAAGTATTCATTGTTAGTCGAGGTCTTTTAAAACCATATCCAAAAGATAATGAGAAACTATGGCAAACAATAAATAAACTTACATACAGAAAAAAAATCCAAATAAGATCAATAAACTTCTAGATAAAAAGAATTGACTTCAGCATTTTGTTACTGTAAAAATATCGTTGGCCGAAAATATTTTACTTAAGACTGCACCACGTAAAAACTACCAAAACGGCAATCACGGTTTAATATTGCTTACATATTTAATATGATTTTTTTTAAAACCATTACGATTACGCCATACATTTTTAGTATGACCGCGCGATTTCTAATAAATAGCTCTGACACGCGGCCGATACCCACAAGAGCTCGAAGTGAGACCACGTCAGTTTGCACCACGATGCGCCAAAATTATGGATCGCGTTTCAACGTATACACATTCTCTGCTTTCATAGTGTAACAAGGTAAGTTTGTTTTTTACTATTTTCTAAAGTAAGATATTTCTTTCCTTGTATTTATAAAGTGTTTGTTTTAGAGAAATGGGGAAGCGCAAAGATAAATATTATGTATCCCGTCAAAAATTCAAAAAATATCTATTCCTTTAACCAAGTAAGTACCTACTTATATACCATACCTAGGTTTGTTTTGTTTTGTGATGGGTGACTGGTGATGAAGGGTAGGCGGAGGAAGATAGGTAGATGATGGGTCAGAAGGGTTATCAGAGTAATAGATTTTCGGTACGTGATTGATGTCCGGACGAAGATGGGTGACCGGTGGATGATATTGATGGGTGACCGGCGGAAGACGAGTCAATGGTAGATGATGGGTAATCGGCAGTGGTCGGAATAGGTAGAGCTGTTTAGGGTCGATGATCGGAAACTTGAACGTGCTGCTTGCTACATTACTTCGTCAGATCTGTTAGATTTTCCTCTTGAGACGGATTTCCATGGCATGGATTTTTGAAATAAGACTTCCTTGTGATCGTTAGTATGTGTCCTTTGATCTTTCGATCACAAAAACAACGAAATGTACAACGATGGCACGGATTTAAATGGATTACTTTTTTAAAAGAAGCAAACGGCGCCAAACTTAGGCAGGAAAAAGGCTACATTATTTCGTCAGGTCTGTTAGATTTTCCTCTTTAGACGGATTTCCATGGCATGGCTTTCCGAAATAAAACTGCCTTTTGATTGTTAGTGTGTGTCCTTTGATCTTTCGATCACAAAAACAACGAAATGTACAACGATGGCACGGATTTAAATGGATTACTTTTTTAAAAGAAGCAAACGGCGCCAAATTTTGGCAGGAAACAGGCTACATTATTTTGTCAGGTCTGTTAGAAGTTCCTCTTGAGACGGATTTCCATGGCATGGCTTTCCGAAATAAGACTGCCTTTTGATCGTTAGTATGTATCCTTTGATCTTTTGATCACAAAAACAACGAAATGTACAACGATGGCACAGATTTAAATGGATTACTTTTTTAAAAGAAGCAAACGGCGCCAAACTTAGGCAGGAAACAGGCTACATTATTTCGTCAGGTCTGTTAGATTTTCCTCTTGAGACGGATTTCCATGGCATGGCTTTCCGAAATAAGACTGCCTTTTGATCGTTAGTATGTGTCCTTTGTTCTTTCGATCACAAAAATAACGAAATGTACAACGATGGCACGGATTTAAATGGATTACTTTTTTAAAAGAAGCAAACGGCGCCAAACTTAGGCAGGAAACAGGCTACATTATTTCGTCAGATCTGTTAGATTTCCTCTTGAGACGGATTTCCATGGCATGGCTTTCCGAAATAAGACTGCCTTTTGATCGTTAGTATGTGTCCTTTGATATTTCGATCACAAAAACAACGAAATGTACAACAATGGCACGGACTTAAATAGATAACTTTTTTTAAAGAAGTAAACCGCGCCAAACGTAGGCAGGAAACAGGCTACATTATTTCGTCAGGTCTGTTAGATTTTCCTCTTTAGACGGATTTCCATGGCATGGCTTTCCGAAATAAGACTGCCTTTTGGTCGTTAGTATGTGTCCTTCGATCTTTCGATCACAAAATCAACGAAATGTACAGCGATGGCACGGATTTAAATGGATTATTTTTTTTAAAGCAAACGGCGCCAATCTTAGCCAGGATGATAGTTGATGACTGGATGAATGATGATGAGTGATACGCGGATTATAGTTGATGAGTGGATCAATGATGATGAGTGATGCGCGGATGATAGTTGATCAGTGGATGAATGATGATAAGTGGATGATAAGTGATGCGCGGATGATAGTTAATGAGTGGATGAACGATGATGAGCGGATGATGAGTGATGCGTGGATGAGTGGATGACTGATGATGATGAGCGGATGATGAGTGATTTTCGGATGATAAGTGATGCGCGGATGATAGTTGATCAGTGGATGAATGATGATGATGAGCGGATGATGAGTGATTTTCGGATGATAAGTGATGCGCGTATGATAGTTGATCAGTGGATGATGAGTGATGTGTGGTTGAGTGGATGAATTATGATGATGAGCGGATGATGAGTGATTTTCGGATGATAAGTGATGCGCGGATGATAGTTGATCAGTGGATGAATGATGATTAGCGGATATAAGTGATGCGCGGATGATAGTTGATCAGTGAATGAACGATGATAAGTGGATGATGAGTGATGCGTGGATGAGTGGATGAATGATGATGAGTGGATGATGAGTGATTTTCGGATAATAAGTGATGTGCGGATGATAGTTTCTACCACCATGTCATTACGAGTAAGTCTAAAGTGTTTCTACTGACGTGCTGTTGAGTATACAAACTTGAAGAGCTGTTCCCTGTCGCCCCTCGCTTCCCCTCGAGTAACCCTCCGTTATACAATCGTTGCGCTGAGCTATAGTATTAGTAGAGTTCATTAAAAATACCTTGAGAGAAAAAAGTTCCATTCAAAACACAGTTTTTTAAAAGGTGTCGTTTCCTCCGAGCGGGCGAGAACGCGTCTCGGGTGAAATGACGCACTACGACTCCGCGTGGACTGCGCGCATGTGTGTGTTCGATCATACGCACACTACTGTTGCTTCCGACTCGACGCGAAAATTAAACAGTTTTGATCCTATACATTTTTTTATGAAAGGGACAACTGATTTAGACATGAATTGAAAATTTTGTCAGGATTACAAAGTATCTCTTTTAAGGAAGTCTAACAAAATTACGGACAAGTACAAGGTGTCAAACAATCTCCTGAAAACTTCATCAATGGACTCATACCATGAAAAATTAACGATTTTCACCATACATACATCTATACACAACAAAAAAAAAAATGTTAAAGTGCGAGTCGGACTCGCGCATCGAGGGTTCCGATATACCTACCTATAGTATTTTTAGAAGCAATAAAGTCCATTGTAAGGACCGCAAAACTAAATTTGTTTGTAAAGATTTGTTGCAAATTTCCATAAAACTGCTACTTAGAGAGATTGTTTTTTTTCTGAATTATTCACATAAACCTCTATGGACTTTAATTAATTCAGATTTTTTCTTCGGAAAACTTCGGGTATAAGGAAGGGGTAATTTTTTAAAACTTTTTTCATCATAACTTGAAAACTAAGAGTCGTTAAAAATATAAAGAACTAGGTATTTTGGAATGTACAAGTGAAGCACTTTCATATGATACCTAACTTGACTTAGTACTGACAATTAAAAACTTTGACCTACCCATTTGGGCCCCCTTTACAATAATAATAATATTATAATTATTTCAATTGCAATAAAGTAAGACAATCGTATTGTAAAACTACTTCTACTACTAAATATAAAAGTATAAACGAGTTTTTAGCTTGCTTTTCAATTTATTTTAAGGTCATTAAAAATACTCATAGAAGCCTTTATACAAAGTATCTGAACATATCAGTCGCGCTATAAAGTGTACCAGCACAGAAAATATAGAGGTATACTAACGTATAGCACAACTAGTGAACTGACTATGATCCCTACTATGTTGATGTTCCTTAATAGTGATGTACAATTATTTCAAGAAGCAACAATCGAAATATTCGCATGTACTACTTAGTACTATCCAAATAATCTTTTATCATTCAATTGTTATTTTTCATTGGAATCATAATTCGCTTTTCGAACGATTTTGAATGAAAAATTTATTCTAACTAAAAGAATGAATAAAGCACTCAAATTCTTTGTGTTTACTTGACTGGTGCAACCTAATTTTAATTCCTTGTTTGTTTTTTAGTATACCGGTAATTCTGTGGTTTTTTTTGTAGTTATTCTAGTGTTTTTCTATACAACATAAATTAGCCCTTATTAATATTTTCCGTACGATGAGGTGTTCTATTCGTATTGGCCCTTCACTAAAGTTCCTTTCTGCGTTGCTTACTATGCGGCTTACTCAGTCAGTGACTTAGTAAGTTCCATCTTTCTACCTTCCTTTCCTACGTAGGAGACTAACTGACTTAGTGTGTGAATTCAGTCAGGTGTGATCGGCCCTTTAGGATACAGACCGTTAGAGTGAGCTCCCACGGTGTGTGTTTCTGCTAATCACAGAACAACGCTAGGGCTACTCCGCTTGAGCGCGCACCGCCCCATAGAAGCGAAGAGAGTAAAAAAATTTGATTGCTTATTGACTGGGTATACTATCCAATTTATATAAGAGTTTATTTTGAATGAACATCATAAACACATTCGTTGCCATAGAGACGCTGTCACTGGTTTTTTGTATCTTACTCTCTCGCAATAATGGTACTATTTTTATCGCACTCAAATGACGCTAGTAGTGTGGGTGCGGAAAGTGTGTTAGTTTTAGTAAATGGTGACACTGATTTGTATTGAATGAAATTAAGTATTCTTCTCTAGATGCAGAGCAAGACGCATGGACTTCAGAGCTCTGTGCTGCTAATGGACACGCACGACGTTGCGCACGACCGACGCGCGACGGTCACGGACAGTCACGCACCTCACACAGTTTGCATCGCTTTTGCAGATTCAAACGCACCGCTACAGACGTGCCTGCGCTTTCACAGACGATCCGCTTTCCAAGGTGCGTGCTTTGGTGCGGGCCGGTCTGCGTCCGTTCGCAAAATCACGAATTCTCCCTAAGAATAGTGCTACTTAATCTCTTCCCGTTAGTTTCGTTAAATGCCACTACAGAATGAAGTCAAGTATGGGCAGCAAAGATTACTACTGCTGGCACCAACTTCCGTGCTCCGTTGGATAAGCGTGATGGATGACTATGGCATATCCCGCAAAATATACCATACTTTTTCGCTGTGAAGGTTTAGAGGAGCTCCCGGCTCCGCAGTGGATGTTTTATCTAATGTATTGATGAAGATATATGTTCATAAAAAATAATATAATTTTAGACTTATCAAATATTCAATTTCATTTCGTTGTTACTTTTATATTGGACAAATATTTGTGTACGAGATTGACGCAAAGTTTACACAGCACATCTATTTACCCAGGTCTAGTTTAATGAAAGAGTCTCGAAGCAAATACGAATACGTGCCGTCAAAAGCACAAATATTTGCTACTTCAACCATGCTTCAACTTGTACACTACTCAAGAAATTAATAGGGTGACGGTGAAACCTACAATTACTTACACATAGTCTTCATAGAAAAGATAAATGGTTTTCAACTCCTAACATCTACGTGAGAGTGGAGGATATTTCTCTATAGGTATTATATTACGTTGCTACTCCCGAGGTTCCCTGTGTGGTAAGTATGGCCCGTTTATTTTAAATACTTGATTTACACATAAATGAAGTATGTTGCAAGTGCTAAGATTATCCATGATGCGTGCTTGATTTTCAATCAAAAGTTATAAATAAACTGAAATATTTTGTTTTAGTCCTTCCAGCTCCTAGACGTGGAGGGACTGAAAGACGAGACCACACGCAGAACATTCTGTCTAGAGCTAAGTAACAGATTCAGCAGTTTAGAAGTACAAGGGGGTATGGATGAGATCTGGGAGTCAACAAAGGAGGCTGTTAAAGAAGTGGGGCTAAAGGTCTTGGGCACAAGGAAAAGACGGAAAAGAAAGAAATGGTGGAGTGAAGACTGTGAGATAGCCTATGAAGATAAAAGGAAATACAAGATCCTTTCCGAACAAGATAATACATGGGACGGAAAGCACAAAGAAGCGCGAAAGAAGTTGCGAAACTTAGTAAGGCGATTGAGAAGGGAAAACCTTGATAACCAACTTCGTCAAATCGAGACACTAATAAGAGCTGGTGCGACTAGGAAATTTTATCAAGAGGTTAGAACGGTCAAGAAGGGGTACCAACCTACCACTCAAATTCTTGAAGACTGTGTGGGGAACCTTGTCTCTGATCCTGAAGAGATTAAAAGAGAGTGGGCGCACTATTTCAAGGAACTGTTGAACTGTCCACCAGTGCTTTCCCAAATGGAAGTGTCAGACGATTTTAATGATGTCGAAGTAGAAACACCTGACTTTGATGAGGTCCGAAAGGCAATCATGAGACTTAAAAACAATAAATGTCCAGGGATTGACGGCATACCGGGAGAAATATGGAAGTACGGCGGCGGAGCATTGCAGGGTAAACTCTTTAAGATAATCCTGAAGATCTGGGAGGATGAGCGACAACCATTTGTTTGGAACATGGGAGTAATATGCCCTATTCATAAGAAAGGCTCCAAGAGAAGATGCTCCAACTATAGAGGTATAGCATTGCTTCCCACGGCTTACAAAGTGCTCTCCTATGTTCTTCTAGGCCGTCTAGAGCCGTATGCAGAAAATATAATCGGTGATTACCAATGTGGATTCCGCCGCAACCGAAGCACGATAGACCAAATCTTTCTTCTGAAACAGCTGATGGAGAAGAAATGGGAATACGCGCAGGACATTCACAATCTGTTTGTTGACTTCAGCAAAGCGTACGACAGTGTGGACAAAGATACTCTGTTCCGAATACTTAAGTCATTTAGAATACCCTCAAAGTTAATAAGACTCATCAAAGCCGCCACTGAAACAAGTAAACTTAGGGTCAGAGTAGGAAGCAGCTTAACGGAGGAATTTGACGTAGCTACAGGCCTTAAACAAGGAGATGCGCTTTCGCCAATGCTGTTTAACTTAATACTCGAACACGTCATCCGAAAAGTTTTAAATCATGATGGAGGAGTGGAGTTAAACGGTAAGCACCAAATCATAGGATATGCCGACGATCTGGCAGTGCTCGGACGTTGTGCAGATGAAGTTAAGGCCATGGCAATAACGCTTGAGGAGGAAGGACAAAGAGTTGGTCTTAGAATTAGCAGAGAAAAGACGGAGTATTTCCATATGCGTAGATACAAAGATATAAGGACACGTAGAAAAGACCTAGTGGTTGATGATGATACAACTTATAAAGGGGTGGACAAGTTCAAGTATCTTGGATGCACAGTGACCGATACCAACCAAAGGCACGAGGAGATTGATATCCGAATCCAAAGCGCACTAAGATGTTCAGCAGCCCTTCACAAAATTCTCGTGTCCAAGCTTATCAGCAGAAGAACCAAGATTCGGGTCTATAAAACCGTCATCAGGCCAATCTTGATGTATGGATGCGAAGCGTGGACTCTAACGCTGAAGGAGGAAGACAAACTTTTAGTAGCAGAGAGGAAAATTCTAGGACCAGCAATGAGAGAAGACGGAACATGGAGGGTTAGGAAGAACCAGGAGATAGAAGACCTTATAGCGGAGCCTAACATCATTGGGGAGACCAAGTCAGCCCGACTCCGCTGGCTCGGCCATGTGGAAAGGATGGGGGAGGATCGTGCGGTCAAAAGAGCGTATCTTGGACGTCCGACTGGTAGACGCCCCGTCGGACGTCCTAGGTATCGTTGGATCGACCAAGTCAAGAAAGATCTGTTGGAGCTTCAAATAGCCGACTGGCAACAAGCTGTACACAACAGAGAAGAATGGCGGCTCTTAGTGTCGGAGGCCAAGATCCTCTTCGGGTCGCTGAGCCAGCATAAGTAAGTAAGTATTTTGTTTCAAATACAGATATTTCTGTACAAATCTTGCACTACAGGTGGTTCCCTCTTCTATTTCACTTTTTTTGTTATACTTAACAATTTAGTTTTTGTTTTGCGTTAATTTAATTTAGTTTTTTTTTAGGTCATTAAGAGTCGCTCTATGTAAAAGGCAATGCACTTATCAAGCAGCTGTTTGGTAAAACGAAACAAGGCTAAAGTAGAGTTGATAACTGAGTCACGTAAGGTAATCTACTTTCTTACTTCGCACTTTGCTGTATTATTTTGTGTCAAATTATTTCACTAATTAGACAGTAGATGTCATGGGCAGTGTTGACGACTTACCACCAGGTGGCCCACCTGCTCGTTTGCCCACTCTTGACATAAAGAAAACGGATTAATATTTTTTTATTTTTTGGCAAGATTTACCTAACGTATAAATCTAAATACTGCTATGTACTGAAATTTTCACCTATAAATGATTGGATCAACCGATTGTAGTCCAACAACTTCATTGTGCGATCCGTTTTCAGGGTAACAGACTGAGGGATAAAGTACTGCATAAAGAAATGACATCAGTTGCACGCGATTAACTCTCTCTACTATCACAGAGTAAAGTAATAGTATTATCATACAGAGCGGACACTCTCAGTCCTCCTTGCATTCCACTCGCGCACCCCGCGCGAACCGGCCTGCGCGTTTCGCATGGTGCTCCTTCGGGTTAGTTGCACTTAAGGGATTGATAAGAGTTGAATTATCTCCCTTTCCAACAAAGGGCAGAATGCGCGTGCTAGAACGGAGCGGATTTGCGCTGTTTTACGTTTTTCGCTCATTTTTGCATTTTGCTCAAAATCTGTACCCATAATCTATATATATAAAAGAAGAAGGTGACTGACTGACTGACTGATTGACTGACTGACTGACTGACTGACTGACATATCAACGCACAGCCCAAACCCGTGGGTCTAGAGATTCCAAATTTGGCATGTAGGTTCCTTATGAGGCCTAGGGGTGCACTAAGAAAGGGTTTTACAAAATTCCACCCCTAAGGGGGTAAAATAGGGGATGAAAGTTTGTATGAAAGTCCGTCAATTTTGAAGTTAGAATCATCAAAATTTGTATTTAGGCTGACGACTAAAAATTAATATTTACGTGTCTCAGGGTTTTTGAAAATTCGACACCCTTAAGGGTGAAAAGGGGGATGAAGTTGAAAATTCTTTATTTTTAAAGTAAAATCCACATAATTTATTATTTAGGCATTAATGATGTAATTCTATGCAACGTTCATCACTGTTATTGAAATTCCACCCCAAATTCAACCCCTAAAAAAGGAAAATGGGGTGAAAATGTCTAAAAACCAATATGGGTATCGTTTGTATGGTTTTTCGGGTCGCTGATTACGAAAACTACAACAATTTTGAAATCCAACGTGGTGGACGTTAGATACCATCATTCCTTTGGGATGGGGTTGGGGTGCGATAGGGTTGAAATGTTAATATGGGTGTCGTTTGTATGGTTTATTTGGTCGCTGATTACGAAAACTACAACAATTTTGAAATCCAACGTGGTGGACGTGAAATACCATCATCCCCCTGGGGATGGAGTTGGGGTGCGATAGGTTTGAAATGTCTTAAAATCAATATGGGTGTTGTTTGTATGGTTTATCAGGTCGCTGATTACGAAAGCTACAACAACTTTGAAATCCAACGTGGTGGACGTGAAATACCATCATCCCCTGGGGATGGGGTTGGGGTGCGATTGGTTTGAAATGTCTTAAAAATAAATATGGGTGACGTTTCTATGTTAGGGATAGCGGTTAAATTGGCGTTAGGGGTAGGGATAGGGGCAAGGATAGGGAGAGGTAGAGGTAGAGTTAGAGGTAGAGGTAGAGAGGTAGAGAGATAGAGAGGTAGAGAGGTAGAGAGGTAGAGAGGTACAGGTACAGGTAGAGGGAGAGAGAGAAGGAGGGGAAGGGGGAGAGGGAGGGAGATAGGGAGGGGGAGGGGGTGAGGGAGAGGGAGAGGGAGGGGGTGAGGGAGAGGGAGGGGCAGGAGGAGAGGGAGGAGGGAGAGGGGGAGAGACAAAGGGAGGGGGAGGGGGAGAGGAAGGGGGAGAGGGCAAAAGAGGGAGAGGGTTTTAATTTTTCTCTATTACTTCTGCGAATTGGCTCTGTTTTGAAATATTACATAAAGGTGTCTCTCATGTCTCTCTTTACATTTGTTAGGATACTGCTGCTAAGTTCCTCCATTCTGAGTAATTTATGAGTAACGTCTGTATATTATATAAAATTCAGCTGGATCTTGAATTATACTCATTAATTTGATCAGGGTTAGTCCTGTTTTTCCTTAGTTTTAAATTACCCTGAAATGACGGAAAAATATCTCATTGCTTCGGAAAACTGGTAACAACATAAATACGAAATCCACGCGAGCGAAGCCGCGGGCAACAGCTAGTATTAATTATAAGACAGCTATTAATTATAATGCATAATATATTGAATAATATGTAAAAATTTTGGAATCATGGATTAATGGGTACTTAAGAAAAACGGTTTAAAAGCAAAAACCAGAGGTAACTTTGGAATTTTTTTTATGGCGTACAAAATATATTTATTCGTGTTTCAGAGTCGGCAATATTATTGCAAAGATGTTTAATTATCACATTTTTTTTTCACGGATGTATATTCATCACTTTTCGTTAAAAACCTGCTCAAGTGAAGCGTATTTAGCTCTTTTCAGCCCCTTTATATTCAGACGCTTTTTGGTTTCGCGCTCGTTGTATTGCCTGAAGACTCGTGATTCTCTGAGAGAACTGTTTAAGGAAATCAACATTATGACAGTGCCATGCCAGTATATCTATGAAAATATAATGTATGCTAGAAAGAACCTTCATCAATTACCTAAAATTTGTGACAGGCATGATTTTAATAGTAGAAATAAGCATAAAATTGATCAACCATATACTAGATTAACTAAAGTCAATACATCTTTCGTTGGTCTGTGTATACGATACTACAACAAAATACCTGACAATATAGTGCAATTACCTGAGAGATAGTTTAAAGAATGTGTAAAGCAAACGTTATGTAAAAAAGCTTGCTATAGATTGGGTGACTATATGAATGACAAAGAGGTATGGTGCTCTGATATTCCAGCGAAACACAAGAAACACATTGTAAAAAGCCGACTCTTAAAGTAGGCCGTGCTGCAGTGGTTTCTTGCCGTTTCTTTTACGCTGCCATAGCACGATCCGAAACGGCGTAGACTCGCTCTATTTGCATTGTATTCTGCATGACATTCAATAAGTATTCTGTAAAGAATCTACATTGAATAAAATTATCTGAATCTGAATCTAGTGTCTGGGGTGTGCTGCTACAATCGGTTAGAGAGTAGTATGTTCCTTTTTCTGGCATTTGACAACCTTGATATCGGTACTCGATACCTCACGGAGACCGCGCACAATCTTGTCGGACTATAATAAAAAAAAAAACCGGTCAAGTGCGAGTCGGACTCGCGCGCCGAGGGTTCCGATGTACCTATAGTATTTTTGGAAGCAATAAAGTCCATTTTTAGGACCGCAAAACTAAATTTGTTTGTAAAGGTTATTTGCAGATTTCTAAAAAAACTGTGCAACTTACAAAGATCGTTTCATTTTTGCTGTAATGTTTACATAAACTTCTGTCAACTGTAATTAATTCAGATTTTTCCTTTTTGTAATTTTTCATAATAACTTGAAAACTAAGAGACGTAAAAACATACAAAAATATATTTTAGAATGTACAAGTAAAGTCCTTTCATATTATACCCCACTCAACTAAGTGTTTAACGATAATTAGAAATTTGGCCCCCCCTATTTTGGCCCACTTTACATTAATAATCATAATTTTTTCAAAATTCTTTCATGCGCAATTAAGTTGGACAACTATATTCTAAAACTATTCCAAATTTAAAATCGATAGCATGAGTGGTTGCTGAGATATAGAGGTGTGACAGACAGACAGACAGACAGACAAAGTCACACCATAAGGGTTCCGTTTTTTTACCATTTTGGTATCAGAACCCTAAAAAACACCCCATGGCATATCTAGTTTTATTTTGCGCACGTTCCCTTAATAAACAAAATATTATGTTTGTCTTTGCGAACTTGATATTTTTACGATCTTACGTTTCTAAGGAGTTTTCCTTGAACTTTCTTTCATTACTTACTGTCTTTGAAATTGAATACTTGAGTCGTTTTTCCTTTGACATCGATGAAGACGTTTACTTCGTTTTTATTCATGCAAACGTTTTTAATAGATGCTATCTAACCTTTTTCTTTTTGTTTCGTTAGCTTTGTTCGTAATTGTTAAGTTTTTTTTTTGTGTATGTACATATCTTTTAATACTCCATCTGATGTTCTCTGTCTTCAAGACTAGATCGAGGTCAAGAGTTAGCCCATTGACAATAAAAAAAAAAGATTAATATTTTATTTATGATTTTTTTATATTGATGAAATAATTAAGATTACAACCTGTTCCATGAGGGATTCATGAAACAGATAAAGGAAAACAAATTGTACTTTTCGTGGATTTGAATCTACATCTTTTTAATACATTCTTCCTCAGTTAAGCTACTGGGCCAAATCAGTGATTGATGTTCGTGGGGACGAAATTTATCATCTCATTACCTATCCCTTTTTCTGACGCAAAATCTTGTCTGCCTACACTATCTAAGGAAGCTTTTTGATAAATTGTATATATTCTTTATTGCACAAATTCACATACAGAAAGTTACATACAAAAGGACATTTACAAAGGCGGGCTTATCTCTAATTGTATGTCCGTCCAGTAGTTTAGGCCGTGCGTTAATACCTCACTCAATTAGCTCATACTTTATCAGTCATATTTCTTCTCTTTAGACAATCGATTTAGTACACAGGCTTGGGTAGAAAAAGTGAGTTAACTAGGATAAATGTTAGAACGACAAAATCTCGTGTCGCTTTGACATGTTCTCACGCATAGTGCCACCAAAAGCTGCTCAGCGACAGGCAGAGAGAGAGACTCTTCAGGGTGTAGGTAGGGGATCCAACATGCAAACGTAAGGAAACGGGTTTATTGCGACAATGTACAAATCTCGGGTACAAAATACAAGGCGGTGGTCGTGCTGCGCGCGGGCACGTTCGAGCACGACCAGAATCAAAGGTAAACTGACTGTTTTTGACACGAATGACACCGAAAGACAGAGATAGAAGACATTTCAAATAGGAATTTGGAATTTTGGGCCAGGACGATATAGCCAGGATCACGAAAGGAGGCAGCATGCGAGGCATGCAGCCCTGCTCCGTGACAATAGATCTGTCTTTTTTCCATTTTATTCAAATAAAATTTCCACTGTATTCTGCAGCCTTCGTAATCTAATGGTTAGATGGCTCGGCTCTCGACCCAGAAATTCTGGGTACGATTCCCGGTGGGGATACTGTCAAACAAAAATCCTTTTGTGGACTTCCCCAGTTTAGTTAGAACATTTCAGGATGATTACAACTATCTACTGAGGTGATCGTTACTAAGGCATGTCAGAGGCCTTTGGCGGCTCAACAACTCTGACACTAAGGTTATTGAAGTCGGTCACACGATATGATGATAACTATATTTGTACATCAAATGTTTAATATGTCCATCCAGACAGATCTGTCACTCGATACTTTTGGCAACCATCATAGACTGACTACTTACAATATTAGATAATATATACAGACACTCACTGGTATCCGTATTATCGGTAATCCTTGTCAATAACCACATTATGATTCTATTGACGCTTTAATACAATTATGGGACACAATATGGTAATAGAGACAATGCTTCCCCGTCGTAGCTGTAATAGCTTAACCTAATATTCTATCAAGCGTTATCCATATGACGTATGATATTAGAAGCTCAAGTGTCAACGCACAGCCAAACATAATGGAGTCAGTAGACAGCGGTGCCATAGATTATGCAGACTCCTGGGACAAAAAGCGGATCGACAAATTAATAAACTATACAGGCTGTAAAAAAAAGTATGATGATCCCTCTAAGAGGTGATTTTACATGATTGTATGAAAATATAAAAAATACTTTTTTCTAAAAAATAAGTTTTAGCCCAAGAAGAAGTAATGCAGATAAAGATATTTTTTTAGGGTTCCGTACCTCAAAAGAAAAAAACGGCACCCTTATAGGATCACTTTGTTGTCCGTCTCTCTGTCTGTCTGTCTGTCTGTCAAGACCCTTTATCTCAGGAACGGGTAAAGGTATCAGATTGAAATTGATACTATATATTAGGGTCCATGAACCACACAAGATCTGAAAGTTTTGATTTTTTACAACGACGCAATCAAAAGATATGGCTTTTTATGTCCTCATCTACATACATTTCTGCAAAAAAGCAAAACCTACAGGGTACTTCCCGTTGACCTAAAATAAAGAAATTTGGCAAGAAGCTAGGTCTCAAAGTACAAATAAAGGGAAAAGTCTTAAATCATTAAATATTACAACTTTTCTCACAACTATTGGTAAACGATTGAGGTGAGCTCCCGTTTCAAGAACATTCATATAAGAGAGGGGTCAAGTTTAGTGGTCGCGGAGGCGTTTTTTGTTTTAGTTCTATTTTATAAACGGGAACACTTACAAACTTCAAAATTGGTATGTTTATAGTGCAAAAGCTATAAAATAACAACAAATAATAAAATTTGGTCAAGCGCGTGTCGGACTCAAAAAATCTAGCACATTAACTTACTGAAATTTTAACTAATACAATTATGATTATGTGGTGGTACGGAACCCTCAGTGCGCGAGTCCGACTCGCACTTGGCCGGTTTTTGTATTATAACAAGACACTAGCAAATACCTATTAATTTTGATGAATTACTGTATTTTGAAAGAAAATTAATTTTACAATCATCCAGAATAAAAAAATATAAAAAAATATGTAGATTAGATGTGTGTTGTTTTTATATAGATTGTAAATCTATTAGTGATGAAGAATCGCCCCTTAGAGGGATCATTGTACATGTTTTACACCCTGTAGAAGTATTAAACATATTTTATTTGAAATATTCTCACAAGTAACAAATGTGGAAGTGAACACTGAACAATACATAAAATACATAACATCACGCCTCTTTCCCGTCGGGGTAGGCAGAGACCACAGTCCTCCACCTGCTACGATCCTGACATACTTCCCTTGCTTCCTATACTTTCATCAATCCTTTCATACATGCTCGTCGGTTTAGGGTACTTTAAACACTGAACAAATTAAGCGTTAAATTAGAAATAAATCAAAATGTCATTTAAAGTGGCTTTTATAGTCTGAAATAAGATCATATTGAATTCGTAATCAAAATAAAATTAATCATTAATTCTTCCTTCTGTGTTTTGTTTCTCTCAAATATAAACACAAGAGTACTCACTGAACATTTTGATCGTAAGTATCAAATGCTTCCAATTTCGTTAGCGACAAGTTCTTGGAACATACTACAAAGTGACATTTCAGGGAAATTTGTTCGTACCAAAAATTTGACTTTTCTTTGATAAACGCTTTCGTTTGGTACTGCTGCTTGGAAATTGGATTGTATGTGAGGAATTTAGGATTTTCAAGCACCCACCATATACTGGAATTCGCTGGCTTAAAATGCTCTCCATCATTTTATCGGCTTTAGGACGTTACATATTTTCATACCCTTTAGACATAGCTAAAGTAGCGCAAGGCAAGGTTTAACCTAGCCCGACGCAGATTTATTGTAGACATTTTTACATGGTTTAAAAAGGCATCTAGCAAATAGAGACACTCACTTCAGACCATGAAAATGAACAATTTTTAAAAAAGTTCTCTCAAACATTTCATTTTCCAGACAAAATGCACACACATAATGCAGTTGCAAGAGGAGTGAAAATATTTCCTTGGGAAGGGTCCTTGGTAAAGTTGTTTAGTTTTTGGCAAATTAATTTCACACCATGTACTAATCCTCAGATATGACAACTACTTCAAACAAGCTAAGAATCTGCAAAAGATTGAGAGCAGGGACATCCTAAGGCATAAATATGTTTTAGGATGTCCCGATGTCCAGAGTTTTATTTTGTATTCCCAATGGCCTTACGCTTCTATTCATAATCCAAGCGAGCGTCATCTCTACAAGTTTATTCACTCGCGATTTGAGCAGGATCGGGTTATACAACAAAGGTAGATAATTCATAGCAGTGCGCATTACAAAATATGTTGCAAAGCGCTTTGTGAGAATGTGTAGGTGATGTTCTGCATTGTATCTAGATCGTTACGCGGGGGACCCTGTTGGACTTTTTTAAAAAAAACCGGCCAAGTGCGAGTCGGACTCGCGCACTGAGGGTTCCGTACCTCCACATAAACATAATTGTATTCGTTGAAATTTCAGTAAGTTAATGTGCTAGATTTTTTGAGTCCGACACGCGCTTGACCAAATTTTATTATTTGTTGTTATTTTATAGCTTATGCACTATAAACATACCAATTTTCAAGTTTGTAAGTGTTCCCGTTTTTAAATAGAACTAAAACAAAAATCGCCTCAGCGTCCATCCAACTTGACCCCTCTCTTATATGAATGTTCTCGAAACGGGAGCTCACCACAATTGGTTACCATTAGTTGTGAGAATAGTTGTAATATTTAATGATTTCAGACTTTTCCCATTATTTGTACTGTGAGACCTAGCTTCTTGCCAAATTTCATAATTTTAGGTCAACGGGAAGTACCCTGTAGGTTTTGCATTTTTGAATAAATGTATGGAGATGAGGACATAAAATGCCATATCTTTTGATTGTGTCGTTGTAAAAAATTGAAATTTTCAGATCTTGTGTGGTTCATAGATCCTAATATGTGGTATTAATTTCAACCTGATACTTTTACCCGTTCGTGAGATAAAGGGTCTTGACAGACAGACAGACAGACGGACAACAAAGTGATCCTATAAGGGTTCCGTTTTTTTCTTTTGAGGTACGGAACCCTAAAAACCACTTTTTTGAAACTACACTAACACCGTTTATTTTTAACTTAACTTTCACAAAATGAAAATTAGGGGTTGAAAAATTAGGGGTCCCAGCTTAGACCGACTAGGGTGACGATTGAGGAACGACTGCGGCGCGCATCGCGAGCATTGCTTTTTATAAAATGATACCGCATGGCGAGGAAAGCACATGCTGCTGATTAAGCAACTATTCACTTATTAAAATGGGGTGTAACAGTACGTTGTTTTTTATCTCACCCCAAACGGCAAATAAAGGCAAGAACAAATTATAGAAAAATAGTTTCTTTAGTGCTGAAAATCATACCACTTACAATTTTAGAAAAAGTATATAAATAGCTCTTTTCTTTATCGATACGTCTGTATCTTATATGACACTATTTGTTTTGTCTAGAACGACGTGACCCAACCTCAGCGCCAAAGTTTGCCTTCAAAGTGACCTGTATTTTCCAAACCCACTTTGGTACAAAATAAAATAAATTTAAATACCAGCATTGTAAAGGGGATTCCAATTACGTAATTCTATACTATTGACGGGTTCTTAATTGAAACGTCGCGGCGCTCACTTTTTACGGGAATCATGCGATTTTATTATAATGGAATTGAATGTTCTTCACTATATTAAAAGAGGCTGGTGAGTCATTAAAAGAAGTAGTTATAATTTTTATATTATATGTCGTGGCCAGATCGTTAGAAATGATCACTTCATGATGTGGCTGACACTTCATGAAAGGTTCGGTTATGTTAGGTTGCATTTCATGAAGTAACCAACATGAATTCATGAAGTAACCAACATGAAAGTGGCCACATCATGGAATAGCCAATACCACGATCTGGCCACGACATATCCATGGGCTTATAACTTAATATATAAATGTGATTTATTTAATATTGAACTTTTACCTGCAAAAATCTTATTTTTATCAGTAACTGTATTCTACCTACTACTAACTGTATTTGGCAACTTTTATAGTCACGATGGCCACTTACCTCGCAAAGTTTAATTTAGTATCGGCACGGGTATGATATGATACGACGATATTTTTATATCCTTGTGGGAGAATATTATTGTAATTAGAAAAAATAAATATGTTTCTTGTAAATAAAATGCCACGCATGGATTAAAAGTCGCTGTATTGGGTAACGTAGTTGCACACCTGCGCTGCGCTCCCCACTACCCCCACTCGTGTCCCTTGTTTACGCAATGCTTTATAAGCGCTTGCGTAGGCAATCGGCGTTCGTAAACTCTCCCTCCGAAATAAAGTCAGGCTCTACACAGCTTGCGTCAGGCCAATCATGACCTACGCTTGTGTATCCTTCGGCCACGCGGCCCGCTCTAACTTGAACAAATTCCAAGTCCTCCAAAACCGTTTCCTGCGCCGTGCCACGGGGGCTCCGTGGTACGTTCGCAACCGTGAATTACACGCTGACTTAGGCCTTCCGTCCATCAAAAAGTTCATTCAAGACTAGCTAGGCGTTACTTCGACTCTGCGCCGCACCACCCGAATCCGTTGGTGGTGCAGGCAGCAGACTACTTCCCCCACCTTACTACTAAATTCAAAAGGCGTCCTAGGAACGTCCTTTCCGATCCTGATGACGCCATCACGACATACATCAATAAAGTCAACAATAGGCTACACTCCACATCCGCGAGCTCGAACGCCCGTCCCCGCCGGCGGGGTCGTGGTCGCCCCCGTTTCAGTTCTTTCCCATACTTTGGGAACTATAGGCACATTCCAGGCCGCTTCTCTCCAATCCCCGGCAACAACCTAGGCCGAGGTCCGAGCCCCGCGGGGCTCCCTTAGGCTTGTAGCCTACCGCGTTTATTCTGGGTAGAGCCTTCCGCTCCCCAACCGTCCGGTGAAGTTGTGACAGCCAATAGGGCTAACAACAGGAGTCCACTACAAAAAAAAAAAAACAATCGGCGTTCAGTTGTGTTCCGACCGTTGGACTAGCAGGTCACCGTGTTTCTGTGTATTGTCAGGTAAATAATATTGTTATATTCTTACTAAAATATTCAAATTTTATAGTTATTATTTTTGCGATATGATTAATTAGAAATAAATTGACTTTTGGTCTTTATTTTATAAAATATTGCTTGGTAATTATATTCAAATTATTTCAAATATATTTTGTTTCTCTTTTTATCCCACATACTATAATAGAGGCTAGGTATTATTCTTTCTAACACTTAAATAACGAAAAGTTGATACATCAACACTGATAAAAAGGATGAGCTTCTCTAAAAGAGATCTCTTCTAGCCAACATATCTTGTGTAAAAGATGGAAATGACATCGAGCCTACTCCGTGCAGCGGGCACAGGGATGTGCATTCATAAAATTTGTAAAGAAATAAAATTTGAAAGATACAGACTATATACATAAAGATTAACTAAGTATATTACATGTGAATATAATTAAATATTTATTTAATGCATATAAATAATGCACGTTAACACACCCACATACACTAATAATTCGCACGCACCCTCTAAGAATATTGTCTCTAAAATTATTAAACACACTTTAGACGGTAAGATTTACAAAAACCCACATTAGATGTTGTATGGTCAACGTCCGTTTGGTGCCTGCAAAGAATAGTACCAACCCATCTCTACCCGTGGTGGGTGTCTTAAGAGGCGACTAACGGATTATGAACTGGAGGATGGGCAGCAGCATCTTTATGTGTATCGTACCATCTTACATACTGCGATCACCAAATAGCGGTCGCCAGCCGCAACGCTTACAAGCGTGGTGACTATGGTAGATCCCCTCTAAAGTACCACGCGTTTTGCTGGATTTCTGGAGGGAGTTCCTTGTCCTACAGTGGACGTTTCATGAGATGCTATGATGATGATGGTCAACAGCTTGTCAGTTCCAACATCTACTGCTCTATTACCTTCCCATGAGGTCTAGATAGCTCCTATTGATATGCTGTTACATACATTACTGATTTCACCCACAAACTTCAAACAATTTTTTTTCAATCTTTTCCCTTTTTTGCATTTATTAATAATTAACCTTTAATTGGGTAAAAGGAATATATTTCACACACAGCGTTTTACATTTTGCGGGCCTCGATGAAAAATATAATATGTCCCCAAATTTTTTATATGGTATGGGCAATAAGAATAGAGCTCCCACATCGCGTTTTTTTATGTGGGAAATATGTTCCTTCTGTCTGTCTGTTCTGTTAAGTTGTCTTAGTAAGTTATTACGAAAAATGTAACCTCGTCTACTCAAGGTTGATACAATTTTATACAGTCAGTCAGCTATGAACATTGCTTCCTGAGATCCAGGTTTCCTATTTCAGGAAGTTTAAGGTTGCCTTTTTTGAACACTTTGTATCCTACCTTAATATACGCTAGGGATAAGCTTGGTATGTCTCATGTGCCAGTAGTTTCTTTGGGATCCTTACACTTCGAACCGAAACACAGCAGTGCGAACACTGCTGCTTCACGGCAGAAATAGGCAAGGGGATGGTACATCCCCTAACAGACTTTGCACAAAAGCTCTACCTCTACAAAAACTCTACTCTACTCATAAAAAACATACAAACAATAATTTTGTCTCGTAAAACTCAATACGGCAAAAATAAGGACGAACTTTGTACTGGATTATTCAAACGTACTCTAAACAAGATCAAAAGGTACAAAATCCGTAATTTTTGGTGAAATTTAAAAAGAAATACAATTTCTTTTATCTTTTTTTTATCCCATTCATTCCTTTTACAAGAGAATGCAGATCTGAAGCACACTTCCTGTAAATATCTTTTTGATAAATGGACCTTTCTCTTGCCAAGCTTAAAACCAAATTTTCTCAAAATTTTACTTCTGAAATGATTATGTAGCCTTCAGCGGAGTGGAATTCTTATTTGAACCAAATTACGTTGGATATGTAACGGACTTTTTGAACATATTTTTGGATAATGAAAATTTAAAAACACAAATTCGACATGATAACAGAAAATCTAAGTTGTTTATATGGGAAAACTTTCCTTGCATAAATTGTTTTATTCTCTAGTGAATTTAAGGCTGAAAACGCAATGCTGGTGACTTGTATAGCGCCTAGAGACGAGAAAATCGCCTAGATATCGGTTCAACGTACAAACGTTCAGGGTTCTTGAACTGACTG
Source organism: Athrips mouffetella (assembly GCA_947532105.1). Lineage (NCBI taxonomy): Eukaryota > Metazoa > Arthropoda > Insecta > Lepidoptera > Gelechiidae > Athrips > Athrips mouffetella. Next base: position 32,972,940 of record OX383957.1, on the reverse strand, counting down.
CACTGAAAACTTGCCGTCTTACTACAAAACCAAATTTAAACACTCGTCTAAAACGTGTTGTGCTGGACCTGTCTAAGCAGTTAAACACGTGTTTAACCAAAACAAAAGATCGCAAGACGCTGTTTTGTAGTAACACTTCAACAAATGTCTAACTTTTTTGTACTAGGACGGTCGGCGTCTGGCTAGTCACCTGATGAGTCGCTAGCTTGACAAATATAAATAAATGATACAGCAGCACCACTTCTCTTACTTTCTCGCGACTTGCGAGATTCATCACCATCATATCATTTAAGTTGTAAGATCAATGACCGACCTTATATATCCTGGGTGTCAGAGTTGATGAACCGCCCAAGCCCTCTGACATGGCTCATCTTACGACTATCCGAGACCAACGGCTTAGCGTGCTTTCCGAGACACGAAATCAGTTTACTTTTCGGACTATCAGATTTTCATCCTGCAATGTCTTAATTAGACTGGAGAAGTCACACAAAGTAATGGGGGGGGACATTTGGGGGACATTTCACACAAGGTCATCGGATCCCAAACTAGGCAAAGCCTGTACTATAGATACCAGAGACTGATATACATACATAAATAACACCCAGACACAGAACAAACACTTGTGTTCACCACACAAATGTTTGCCCTGGTCAGGGATCGAACCCGCGGCCCACGGCGTGAGAGGCAGGCTCACTACCAATCACACCAACGGGCTTGTTTATGTTTGACAGTGATATTTGTTTGACAATGAGTGTCCTCAACGGGAATCGAACCCAGAGTCCGACTCGCGCGCTAAGGGTTCCGATATACCTATAGTATTTTAGAAGCCATAAAGTCCATTTCTAGGATTGCAAAACTAAATTTGTTTGTAAAGGTTTTGCAGATTTCTAAAAAAACGGTGCTACTGAGAGCGATCGTTTCATTTATATTATTTTAATTTCATTCCCGTAATATTTACATAAACGTCTATCGACTATAATTAATTCAGATTTTTCCTTTTGCAAAGAGGGGGACCTCATACCTCCGAAGTAGTAGGTAGAAATTTGAAATTTTTACCAATTGTGTATATCTGCTCCTGCTACAACAGATGATAAAAATTAAAAAAATATAAAATGTAGGGGGCTCCCAAATAGGTAAAAAAGGGCGCGGAAAAAAATTACCTATTTTTATTTTAAAAAGTATTTAAAAACAAAGGGATAAGATGCCACCAAATTCAGCTTTTTTTTTTACAAAATTTTGTTTAGGCTGTATCCCATGAACAGTGATAGGAAGACACTTGAAATTTTCACAGATTATGTACTTCTGTTGCTGCTATAACAACAAATACTAAAAACAAAAAAAAAAATATTAAGGGATGCTTACTTACTAGAAACCTATATTTTTAGGCGATTTTGGATCGATTTTTTGTTTTAGCTCTATCGTAAAAACGGGAACATTTACAATCGTGAAAATTTGTGTATTTATAGTGCATCAGCTATAAAATAACAGCGAATAATAAAACCTGGTCAAGTGTGAGTCTCACTCAAAAAATCTAGAAGAGTAAGTTACTGAAATTTCAAATAATACAATTGATATTATGTGGTGGTACGGAACCCTCGGTGCGCGGGTCCGATCGCACTTGGCCGGTTTTTTTAATAACAACTGCAACATCATTGCAACAAACTTTTATTTGAAATGTAAAGCACACATACATGCACTACATACCTATAGTGTTGTTGGAAGCAATAAAGTCCATTTTTAGGACCGCGAAACTAAATTTGTTTGTAAAGGTTTTTTGCAGATTCCTCAAAAACTGCGCAATTTAGAAAGATTGATTTATTTTCGCTATAATACTTACATAAATTTCTATCAAATGCAATTAATTCAGGTTTTTCCTTACACAAACTTCGGAGATATATTTAAAAATATATTTAGAAATACATTTAAAAATGTACAAGTAAAGCCCTTTCATACGATACTCCATTCGACCTAGTAACGACAATTTGAAATTTTGCCCCCCCTATTTGGGCCTCCTTTACATTAATAGTAATATATTTTTTTTAATTCTTTTATGTGCAATTAAGTTGGCCAACCATGTTCTTAAACTATTCCAAATTTCTAGTCGATAGCATGAGTGGTTGCTGAGATATACAGGTGTGACAGACAGACGGAGAGACAATGTCACACCATAAGGGTTCCTTTTTTTACCATTTTGGTATCGGAACCCTAAAAAAGAATTTAGAGCAGTCTAGTACTTTTGTCCATACGTCTCTAGCAATACCAATACAGTATGAGCTGAAAAAGCGACGTATATAGTACCGTTATATCGTACAAGTTTTATTTTCAGATCATACACTCTATATCAATTTACTTTTTGTCATGTGAAGACTCTTGTGGATTGATACCATTAGTCAACGTCAATTTCCATACAATTCTTTTAAAAACGTGTTTTCTAAATAGAGACTTTTAGACAAAGTACCTACTTGGTTTCCTTCCACTTGACCTTTAGTCTTAATATCAAAGAACTTTTTCAAATTACAATTTTAAAACATTTTATAAAAGAAAATCTTCATTTCGGTAAAAAAACTTCCTTACACGTGCCAAAAATTAAAAAGAGATAAATTATTTTATCCTTATTACGTAGATTTTTTCAAAGTTATTAAATATAACAGTGGAATTCAAAGTTTTTGATATCCTCGCCCCCGCTCCTTTTATGAAGTTTCTTTTTTATAAAGCTGATTACGAATTAATTAATCATTAAATAACTAAGATTGATTGTTCTAAAGCATTTGCAGGTAGGGATCTGGATGAATGTTTACAGTATTTATATTCACTTTTTAAAAAACAATTTCGTTACGTCAAAGTAATGCTTGCCAAACTCTTATCCTGCGTGGTATTTGCCAGATTTGAAGAAAATTATCAAAGAGCAGTACAAATACTACCGTAAGTACATTACCTATGACAATGGCTGTGATCAACTATCATAAAATGTTACGTGCTTGAGCGTAATCCCTGGAAGCAGATGGTTATTAAAATATATAAGTAAGGTTGAGAAATCGAGTGCTTTTGGGGGTTTATTAATACACGGTCTGAATCGAATGCTATCCCTAATAGCGTTAATTTTAAAGGTACAATATTTAACACAGTTGAGGCTGTTTGCAATGCATACTCTGAATACTTTCAATTAATCTTCTTGGATTGTAACCACGATAATGCATACCCCTTAACAAGTGATGCTGCAGTTCAATCAGTTTCTGATATCAGTTGCATTGAAGTGGTCGAAAGCACTGCTAAGAAACTATTGCGTCAGATGGATCCAGCGAAATCAGCAGGCCCAGACCACCTCTCAGCCGTGCTATTTAATAAGTCGTTGGCAGAATGCGTTGTGCCTGGAACTAGAAACTCCTCATTTATTTCCCCCATTTTGAACAACAGGCCCATACACAAGCTGTGCGTCGTCGCTAAGGTTTTTGAGGGTGTCATCCATAGCATGGATAATATTAAGACTGACAATCCCCATACTAGAAAACATAACCCGGAAAGGCATAAAACTCATAGAAACTAGATGGCGCTTTAAAATAATCTGGAAATTAATTAATTCTGCTAAAAAACCATTCAAAATTTCAACATAGTTTTAATGTAAAGAAACGCTAACATTGAAATTCGGTTTATTTTTTTAGCGAATAATCGATAAATCATTATTACTTACCGGACTATTTATTAGTGCTATCTAGTTTTATACTTTTCCGGGTTACGGTTTCTAAAAAGAGATGGTCAGTCCTTCTTATTCTTCGTCCTTGTCCATAGTAAGCAATCATCTGCCATCAAACCATCTCTAAGAACAGCTTTCTACCTAGTTAGTCCATCATGACATATTTAGTCCTCTTTAACGACTTTTTAACATCTTCCATGTATAAAGGCCACCAGGTAGATGTAATTTACACAGATAACAGCAAAGCTTTCGACCGAATTGATCATGTAATCTTGATTAGGAAATTAACAGCTATAGGCGTCTGAGGCGATCTGAGGCATCTGTTACGATGGTTTTATTCATACATTGTGAACCGCTAGAAAGCAGTCGTTATAAAAAAAAAAACTATATTTCTGGCTGGGTGAGAGTGCTAAGTGGAGTACCGCAAGGATCTTTGCTTGGACCCTTCATATTTATTATATTTGTCAATGATATCGTCTCTTGCTTCTTACAATCACAGTAACTATGTTTTGCCGATGACATGAAGATTTTTGACATTCATTACAAGCTGATGCTGAGAATCTTCAGTCTGACTTAGCTCGATTAGATGCGTATTGCTTAGAACATATAAACTAAACCTAAATCCTTCTAAATGTTCACTGGTAACTTTATCGCGTTAACCTAATGTCGTTCAGTTTGCAGAGTTTAGTTCTTCCTCGCGAGACTTGGGTGCCCGATCTCGGAATACTTCATGATAACAAGTTAATTTTTGACCATCACGTTAATAACTTCGTTATTAGAGCTTCCAAGGCTAAAGATTTTGCCAAAGTTAAGGCTCTAAAAGTATTACCTATACTGTGCTTTTTTTCGTAGCTTACTTTTGGGCTAAATTTCTTTTGAGCCTAGCAATTATTTATCCATGTGTAAAATATTTTATTTGTTGCCCCTTGAAATGCGACGTGATATTTCCGATGTTTTATTTGTTTGAAAGCTAACTAATAATATTGATTGTCCTGAGCTACTTAATAAAATAAATTTACTGCACCTGGTCGATGCCGTCGGTCACCGGGGTTAACCCTGCCACAAGCGTCCACGAGTTATAAGCAAAATTGCTTTATATACCGCGCAAGCTAAACTTTCAACACCAAAGCAGTCGATATTGGTATTGAGTTGTTTGGTAATAGTGTAACCTCAGCTAGGCGATTATTGAGTTGTGTGTTTTCAACCGCTAGTCTGAGTTTGGAATCCTTTAATTGCATACCTTCTTTCTTTCCCCTCTTATTTTCTCCTTTTTTCGGTAATGTTGTTGTGCTACGATGCACTTTATTTTTTGAGCCGATTTGGTTTGTGTGGTGCGTGCGCATCAGTGCTTTTCTTCCAATATTGTCAACCTTAAATCTATTTGTGGAAACATGTTATTAATTTTTAAATGTTATAATTGCTGTCTGCTTTGTTTTTGAACCGATGGTTTTCTTAATAAATAAAAAAAAAATATGTTGAGCCATTTATAGAGCTCTGTGTTTGGTGTGGCATAGCTAGTCATTTACTAAATTCGAATTTAACATTGGCAGGCGTTTTAGTCGGTGGAAAAGCAGTGGCAGGCGCTGAAAAGCCAGTTTCTCCTGTATAACCTTTATCAAAGCTCGCTAAACAATGACGCTATAAGGTTTTTGAAACGTGCTATACTAAAAAAAACCGGCCAAGTGCGAGTCGAGCTCGCACCCTAAGAATTCCGTATCTATCTACCAGATGATATACTAAAAGCTTTTGCTCTTTGATTTTAAAAACTCCGCGACCATCCAACTTGATTCCTCTTTTATAGAAAAGTTCTTGAAACGGGAGCTCACCTTAATTGGTTACTATTATTTGTGAGAAAAATTGAAATATTTAATGATTTTAGACTTTTCCCTTTATTTGTACTGTGAGACCCCGCTTCTTGCCAAATTTCATAATTTTAGGTCAACGGGAAGTACCCTGTAGGTTTTGCTTTTTTGCATAAATGTATGGAGATGAGGACATAAAAAGCCATATCTTTTGATTGCGTCGTTGTAAAAAAATGAAATTTACAGATCTTGTGTGGTTTAGGGACCTTAATATTTGTTATTAATTTCAACCTGATACCTTTTCTCGTTCGTGAGTAAAAGGGTCTTGACAGACAGACAGACAGACAAACAGATAGACAGACAGACAGACGGACAACAAAGAGATCCTATAAGGGTTCCGTTTTTTTGTTGTTCGTTCGTTCCCGAAAACCCCCGTATAGTAAATTTCATTTTTCACCACCACCGTAATCGGTTTCTCGAAGATAGCTCTAACGATTTCTATGAAACTAATTAGACGGGGTTTTCGGGGGCGAAAAATCGATCTAGCTAGGTCTCATCAGGTTGGCAAATAACCTGGCAAAGCCTAATCTAGGACTTTTTCTGTTAATCTGGTATCCCCACTGGGTTGTGGAGGTCAGGATGGAAGTCGCTCTGTGTAAAAATCTGTGCTTTCATCAAGATTCCGTAAAAAAACCATTGATTAAAACTAACAAGGCTAAGGCAATGATGTTTTGAAAGCCCAATACAATAAACGGGGAAAACAACACAGTATTAATCACGGTATGCTGAACTGGCATGTAAACTAAACTGGAGATGGGCAGGACATGTCGCCAGATCCATCGACAATCGGTGGAGTGAAAGAGTCCTACACTGGCATCCCCGTGACAATACGCGCCCCCGTGGAAGACCCCGGCACAGGTGGTGCGATGACATCGTGTCTGTGACTGGTACTCGTAGTACCTGGACGAGGACCGCTCAAAGAAGAGAAACGTGGTCAAAGATGGAGGAGACCTTCATCCAGAAAAGGGTGCCCAATGAATAGTTTAAGTTTTAAATATTTATTATAATGTGCATGATATTATATTTTTGCTTAATTTTAATACTTAAATAATGAAATTAATAATTATTATGAATGATATTTTAATGTTGTAATTGAATTTGCCATTGACTCGAAAAGAAGAATTGAATTTTGTAATTTTTTTCGAAGGCATTTTATATTATTTTCTTGTCTGTAATTTGGGAAAATATAGGCAATTTTTTTTTATTACGGTCCACGTGGTGTCAGATAAAGAAGTACCGATACATCTATAATATTTCCTTGGGGGTCGTACGTAAGACGCGACCCATTACTTCGGGACTGCGATGCCCTACATTCACAAACCTCTCAACTTACACACCTCTTTTTAGTAAAAGGTTAAAAAGGATGAGATATACACAAATAGGGTCAGTATTCAATCATCCAAGAACGAAAGGATCAAAAGTTGTTGAGATCCTTTATTGTGCCCGAAGCCAACTCAAGCCTAACATAGAAGGACAAAGATTTTATTATTAAATTACTTTTCTATGTGAATTTTTGGGTGGATGGTCAAAGGTTTAATTAAGGTTTCTGTAGGAAACTAATATGCAAAATTGATTGCTTCTTTTGACAAGGATTTTCACAAATATGTTGGAGGAACTAATGACGGCAAGCCCTGAAGATTGACTCAAGATGAACATGACTTATGTCAAACAGCAGCACGAAATGCAGGCTATACTACTATAATAATTTACCATACGGAGTTTTACGGGTGCGAGAACTCAATCTAGCTTGGTCTCAAGTCTTCGAAAATTCGTTTTCCTAGTTAAGTTAAGCACTTTTTCAAAATACTGCGTTTAAGACAGAAACCTACAGCGCCATCTGTTGGCGGGTAGCAGAGTTTGCTCACCTGATGATATTTTTTAATAGAGCGAAGCTCGGTCGTCTAGGTAGGTACTAGAAATATTAAACTAACATCACTTCATCACAAAATCGAATGTGCACTTAAACCTTACTTAAGGTGCACTCAAGATGTATAATTTGTTTGTGTACGGTAAATCTTGAGAGCAATTACACACTTAAGAGGAATTTATCGATATGACCCTTATATTTTTGCGATCCAGTCTCTAGTGTGACTTGAAACGCCTGGAAAAACCTAACAAGTGTCAACTGGCAAGACCAAAGCTTAGAACTCAAGTCTCTAGGAATTTACTTGAACAGAATAACCAAGACTCGACGAGTAAGATGCTGTGAGAAATATTTTAGATTTTCAGCGGTGTATTTGTCACTGTAAAGTTAAAACCGCCATCCTAACTAGTAAATGTTTGATTTAACTTGTTTTTAGATGGCAGTTTTTGCAAAGCATTGGACAGCGGTGCACCGGAGCCCGAATACCAAATAATTTATTGTGTGTTATTTTTTAGTTTTTGTACATTTTCTTTGTATATTGTGTATGGGTGTATGCCTGATAATAAAGATTAATAATAATAATAATAATTTTAGCATTTACTGAGACCTTGAAACTGAACAACTTTTCCCAAAGAACTGTTGAAATACGATTTTATTTCATTTACCATAGAGACTCGCATTTTGTATGGATTTCAGTGCAAAATTAATGTAAATATTTGAGTGCAAACTATTTGTATAAGGTATATTTGAGTTCAAAGTTTTGTTTCGTTATTGGACGTGGGTTTCTTGGGAAAAGATGTTCAATTTTAGTTTGATGGTATAAATGACATCTCAAATTATGTTCACTATTTAACTTGTAACTTGATAAAAATAAGAAAATAGGCAATGTTAAAAAGCAATTATTTTAAGCTCCATTTCCATAAATCTTCTCCATCGCGTTTTTATTTATGGTTACGTTGCTATTTATATACAAGGTGTAACAGAAATGGTATATCAACCCTGAATGATCTGATTCTGCCTTTGAAACTGAACAACTTTCCCCAAGGAACATAGGTCGAAATACGAAAAAAAAATGACCTCCCATACAAAATGTGCTGTGCTGTTGCTGTAATGTGAATCAGCTGATTCCGTTTCTATGGGAGATCAAAAATTTATTTTCATATTTCGACCTATGTTCCTTAGGGAAAGTTGTTCTTATCATGGGCGGATCCACATTCTTCTGGGATGGTATACACTTTTGTTACACCCTGTGTATAAAACAAATATTAATGTGGATATAAATTACATGTCTGTATTTGCTCCTTCAAGTATTTAGTTAGTAGCTGTTTCGTTGATTTTAAGCTACTAAAAAGCGAGTTCTCTTGTAAAAATAAAAAGATCTCAACAAAAGAACCTTTTTTTCTTCTAAAAGATTAAACCTTAAGCTCCACCTTACGTTATATTCAAATAAAGGAAAACCAACTGAGGTGGAATTAAGGACGACCTAATCCAGCAATTTTGCAAAAAAGCCGATAAAATGTGGATAAAATCGTGAGATTCAAGAGTTATTTGCGTTAAAAGCGATACATCCGGGCTGACAGTCCATTAGTCGACGACGCTGCGATAAGTGTCCCTTTTTATAAGGGCATGGGTACACCGAGCTATGCGCGAGTATCGGCAAACGATAGTATTCCATGTTCGTACAGCGTACAAACGAACTTCATATGACCAATTCCTTTGAAATCTGAATTGGCGTCAGAAAATGAAATTAACTAATTTTTATGTTTATTATTTTTAGTTTTAATATTCATAGATGTCGTAAAATAGGAGGTTGGTTATCCTAAACTATTAAACGAGCAATATTTGTATATGTATAATTATATATATTTATCGGTTTCTCGAAAACGGCTCTAGCGATTTCGATAAAATTTACCATACGGGGTTTTTTGGGGGAAAAAATCGATCTAGCTAGGTCTCATGTCTAGGAAAAATCGTTTTCCCCGTGTTTTTAAAGTTCCGCGTATTAGACAAAAACCTACAGCGCCATCTGTTGTCGGGTAGCATAGTTTGCTCACTCGATGATATTTTAATGTTGAGGTGGCTATTATAGAGCGAAGCTCGGTTGCCAAGGTACTTGTATTGATTCATCGATGGAAATGCAATGGCGTACATCAAATTGCAACTCATAATATTTTGTAGTGGTGTAAATGTTTAGACTGTTCGGTTTAGTAGCATCTGATTTAGGACGGGTGCAGGGTAGCCTGTGTGTGGTATTATTATGATTTGGAAACAAGGCAGAATCGGCTTTGCCGTTAAGAAAAAAAAGTAAGATACTTTGTTATAAAAACAGTTTGACGGGTTCTTACCACGATATGGATTTTTGATGAGTTTCCGATATTTCGGCGCTGTTGCAAGCACCATGATCACGGATGAACTGGAGTCTGTGGGTAGTTAAACTTAAACTTATTGGCAGACATATCTGTCTACCTTCCTTCTAGTTCTTTTATTCTCCAATAAGCTTTTGTCTGCCAATAAGTTTAAGTTTAACTACCCACAGACTCCAGTTCATCCGTGATCATGGTGCTTGCAACAGCGCCGAAATATCGGAAACTCATCAAAAATCCATATCGTGGTAAGAACCCGTCAAACTGTTTTTATAATAGTGTTAGTGACCGCGAAACTCTCAAACAATATAAGATACTTTGGTTTGACATTTGAATTTGTTGGGCTACGAATGGAAACGTAACGATAAAATATGTTTTCCAGGGACATTTTATGAATTTTTTTTGTTGCGTGGGGTCGCCCCGATGGTTACCGCGCAGTGTTGTGGCCGCCCCCTTGAAAACTGTGTTAATCAAACCTTGTGATATTTGCGTCGTTGTTTGGTTCTCCACGTGAAGCGAGATTAACATTTGTGAATACATTGAACAATAAGAAAACCATTGTTTGTTGTTGTGAGCGCCCGGCTCTGTGTTGGACTTGTGTGCGGATGCCCCGGACTTTGCCGTCGAGCTTAAAGTCGAACATTTTCTGAGCCACGTGCCGTGTTGGTACGTCTTCGACAGAAGACAAGATTCAGAAGGTTCTTATTCCTATTTAATTCCTTGATCCTATACAAATGCTCGGATCTGGTCTGTGCCGCCTGAGTGCCTGGTAAGTTGTAGTATTAATTACTTTACATCTCTCGTATTCGGTAAGCAGGTCCTTATTACCCCCAAATTGGGCTTTAAGGTGACCAATTAGCGCTCTAGGGTAATAATGTAGCTAGAAAAGCGGTAAGTAATCAAAACGTCCGCCTCGATGGCCGCCTCCAGCAGCGGGGCGGCGGGCGATTTAATTACTTACCGCCCTAGGGCTTTTCTGGCTATATTATTACCCTATAGCGATAATTGGTCACCTACAATTTGGTGGTAATAAGGACCTACTAACCTCACAATCGAGATGTAAAGCAGAGTAGTTAGCTCGGGTGTAAGCATCAATTGCAGCCCGAGATATTTAGGCGCACGAGCGAAGCGAGGCCTTACAGCCCTTGGCTACTAATCTACTATTAATATTGCCCAGCAAACCGCTAATGGCATGTTCACTATTGTATCTGGGTGTTCCCCAGGAGTTGTATACACGTTATCTTCCACTGCGCGTTTATCCGTGGGAAGGCTCAGCCTCAAAGTCTACATGGACTTTGTTCGTGGCCGTATTATTGAAAATAACTATATGATTCTAAGGTTTGATATTGATGCAATCAAAAATTGTCTAAAGTTAAATAAAAAATTAAAAGTTTGAGTACTCATCTTCAGAAGGTCTATTAAACTAAAAAAGAGCAATCAATAAAAGCTCTATTGATCGGTCGTCGTATGATTGGTTTTACTGGCCATCAATCGTCTCTCACGACTAACCTTGACCAATGTCGTCATTAGATACTGGTACTCCCAGTGCGATTCCACCCTAACGACAAACAATTCAAGTGTATGTGGCAACACTGACAACCCTTTTGCGAAGACAATTTTGTTTGTGAAGGTGTGAGCTTGAATGACGAGCCGCGGTAGTGCATTAGGTTTGAGTGGTTCTGTTCTTTCAGTTTTGTTCAGGTGATAGTAGTTTTGTCTGGAAATGCGTTTTGAAACGTCAAAACATGTTCTGTAAAGTCACATGCAAAGTGTACTTGGAAAAACTTTTGTTATGTATGACGCTTGGTGAAAAGCAAAAAAGGTTGCGGCTGCAAGTATTTCATTGTCTTTTTGAATAAAGTCTTAAACAATCTAATTTTCAAAATTTCGAGTTTTTTATTATTTAAGAACAAGCGATCGTTCAACCATAGTTTCAACAAAATTTTGAAATTTTAACATATGTTTACACTAACCTAAAGAAATAAATGGTACAGCAACACTGCACTTACTTTCTCGCAATACTCAAGGAAAAACTATCAACAGCAAACTTAAATTTGTAATGCCATACACATAGTATGGAAATATAAACTTTTATTTGCGTTTTTCCAAAAACATGTTCGAATGAAATATACAGATCACTTCAGAATTCAAATTGTCAAACATTAAAACAAACAAACCTCAAACTATTTCGAGTAAATCACATGTTTAACTTTTGCTAGTACTGGAACATCCTTTATATGAATTTTCACAGATCAATGGATACTACCGTAGGATACTTGCATGCACATTTTTTTTATTTCCCTACACATGTTCCTTATGGATAATTGTTCAGTTTGGTCTACTGAGCAAGCCCTTTCAGTTTTTGGTACACCCTGTGTACTAAATTTGATTGAAAAAAATCATAAATAATATCCAGTCAGGTAGACAACCAATCCAGCATTAATATTATAGAGAATTTTAATAAACTCAATGGAACCAATTTAGGGTAAATCACATATTTACGTTTTGGTGGTACAGGAACACCCCTTATATGAAATTACACAGATCAATTGATACTGGTGCATGATATCTTACATCGAGATGCTTGGTCATGCAAAGTTTCATCAAGATTCTATGAGTCGTTTTTGAGAAAATTTCAATTTTTTATTTTCGTTGTATGACAGTTACCCTCAAAATGAGAGCCAGAAGGAAACCACTCAGAACCCTTCGATGGATTTGCATAAAACTCCTAAATTCAAAATATGGTGTCAATCGGACCATTCGTTTAGCTGCTAGGCCAAAGCGTGACAGACAGACCGACCGACGGACCGACCGACCGACGGACCGACCGACCGACCAACCGACCGACCGACCGACCGAACGACCGACGGACGGACATTTTTGGGAGACTTGTTTTTTATGATGTGTAAGTGATATAGAACACATTTTTGAGAAAATTAGAAAAACTTTTTTTTTCACGAATACAATACCTTTCTCGCTCCGCTTGAAAGTAAAAATTAGAATTTCAAAGATTCAAGATTAAAATTAAAACACATGTGGACCTCTTCTCATAACAACAGCAAACAGATGTAAGCCATTAAAATTGTTTCCACACTCATGTAGGTACTTAAACTAATATGAGCATTTATCTGTAGTAACAATAATGGAATATATCTCAAGGTTGTACTTTTACATGTATACCAAATATCGAGATTCGAAGTAGAACGAAAGTTGACTACGCAGTTGAGATTGCGACGGCCAACATACAAGACACAGCGAAAAGATGGCATGGCGTGTGGGCCGTGTGGCTTCTTCTCGGCGTCAAACCGCGCATTCCGGGCTTTTCGAACGAAAATCGTGTTACTCTATGGTGTGGCTTCTCTCCGCAAACGATGGCACACCTTTTGACCTGCCCTGCGTGTCCCTCTACCTGCTCGCGCGAAGACCTTTACAATGCAACCGATAATGCTGTCGGTGTGGCGGAATTTTGGTCTAATACAATATAAATCACGCCAGAATCGACTCGAAAGAAGAAGTGTGGACCAAAGAGTTGAGAGGATTGGACAAGAATAGAATCACAAACAACCAAGAGACCACCAGCTTAAAGGGTCGATAAGAGCTAAATACGCTTCATTTGAGCAGTTTTTTAACGAAAGTGATGAATATAATGGCCGTGAAAAAAAAAATGTTTTAATTAAGCATCTTTCCAAGAAGATGGCTGACTGCGGAACACGATTAAATATATTTTATACGTTACCTCAGTTAACTTAATTTACCTCTTCATTTTGTTTTTAAAACCCATTTATCTATGATACTGAAATTTTTACACATTATAATACATTATTCAATATATTATTCATTATCATATAGCTGTTTTATAATTAATATTAGCGGCCCGCCCCGGCTTTGCACGGGTGTTAATGTAAACGTCTTTAAATATTTATCGCTACGATATTTTTGTGAAGGCTAAAACAGCATAAGTATCCATTGCGTAGTTTAAATGGAGAAAGCACACAAAACCAAAATATAAGAAGCAGACTTTTTTTTATTTATACTTTTATTCACGTCTGATAATGTTTATTTTGGATAGGTAATTTTGTTTTGTCCGTCCATTAAAGATTGGAAAACAATTAATACCTATCTTATGAAAAATTATAAAGATGTACCCGACTCTATGGGAAAGATGCAATTTGTAACTAATTTAATATTTAAATTTAGTTTTAAGCTCTCCGTATAATAAAATAAAAAAGTACGTGTTTTAGCATTTTTTAGAAATTCCTCCCTCAAAGGGGTGAAATAATTTTCCTTGATACTTCTACCTTTAAAACTGAAAGGCTTCTACACCAACACACGGAAAATAATTCATCCCCCACCGCCTTGGAGGATGATTTTAAAGAAACGCATAAACACGAATATCTTTGTTTTTTACCAAAAGCTTAAATTCAAATTTGTGCTAATCTTACTCTAGAAACAAAGGACTTCCATACAAATAACTTTCCCTTATTTCACCCCCCTTGGGGGATGATTTCATACAAATGCTCTAACAAGTCTTACTTCTTTTCCTTTTATTTGCTCAAATCATAATTTTCAATTACCTCATGTCAAAACTGTAGGGTTTTCATACAAACTTACATCCTTTATTTCACTCCCTTGGATGATGATTTCTCAAAAATGCTAAAACACGTCTTTCTATTTTTCTTTTTATTTGCTCAAATCCAAATTTTCAAGCACCTCGTATCACAAATGTAGGATTTTCATACAAACTTTCAACCCTCATTGCACCCCTTTAGGGGATGATTTTTCAAAAATGCTGAAACACCTTTTCCTTTTTTTCTTTTCATTAGCTCAAATCCTTATTTTTAACCATCTTATGTTAAAACTGTAGGATTTTCATATAAACTTTCATCCCTTATTTGACCCTCTTGGGAGATGAATTTTCCAAAATCCTTTCTTAGTGGGTAGTTTTGACGTGCACAAAACCTGTGTACATAATTTCAGATCTGTATCTATAGTGGTTACCGCTCGGCGTTGATGAATCAGTCATTCAGTCAGGACAAGCTCTTTTATGTATTTAGATTATGGGTACAGATTTTGAGAAAAATTTAAAATTGAGCGAAAAATGTAAATCAACGCGAATCCGCTCCGTCCTGACACGCGCATTCTGTCCTTTGTTAGAAAGGGAGGTAATTTAGCTTTTATCAGCCCCTTAATAGTTTTTTTAATTACTTGTTGAATCAATAAAATAAACTAATTAGAGTTCACTTAATTTATTCTGTATCACGAAAATCCATAACGAAATTGTGAGATTATTATAAGGTCCTAATGAAATAGTGAACATAATTTTAGTATGTTACTCAGACCGTGAAACTGAACAACTTTCCCCAAGGAACATAGGTCGAAATACGAAAATCAATTATTGACCTCCCTTAAAAACTGCAACAGCTTATAGCGCATTTTGTATGGAAGGTCAAATTTTGTTTTTCGTATTTCGACCTATGTTCCTTGGGTAAAGTTGTTCTGATTCATGGTCTGAGTAACATACTAAAATTATGTTCACTATTTCGTTAGGACCTTATATAGCGTGTAATTCTGAATACGCAAAACCTCTCGAGTGGTAGTTCTACCCAACTACCTAAACAATTTTCGTTTTACAACTTTTGGATTTTTTTATAGAAGTATCGCTCTTTTAGTATTAATATTATTCTGCCGTTTACTTCGATTTCTAAGCGGCCACCAAGTAAACGACAAAATAACATTAATAGACGTCGCACAAAATAACTTGGGCCATGTCAGTTGATGCGCAGAAGTTAAGTCATAAGAAAATAAGTCATTTTTGACTTTTGCTCATCAATGAGATGGCCAAACTTGTTTTGTGTGATGCCTTAAATTTGACAGGTCGAAGAAGTGTTGTTGTCTCTTTTTAGGCTCATAGACAGATACAATAATAGTACCAATTAAAACCTGCAAAATTATAGGCCCATGTTAGATACAATGACCAATTGCAAACCATACTTTAAAGAATATAAAATACTCACCTTCCCATCAGTTTACATCCTAGAAAATAGTCTCTTCGTAAAAAAAAAACCCCACCTATTTCCAAAGTATTCGCGCCCTCCTAACCTACGACCTCATACTAGATTAGCACTTCCCGACACAAAAATGAAACTTATTAGCTCTGGACCAGTAGCGATGGCGGCAAAAATTTACAGTAACCTTCCTAAAGTTATTCAGGATGAAGAAAACTTTGATAAATTCAAAAAGTCCTTAAAAAATTACTTAACAGCCAAATGTTTTTATACAGTGCAAGAGTTCTTCGATGAAAAATAATTTTGTATTTCAGTCAGCCAGGCTATCCTTTCTTATCCATATTTAAATATTATTTTACTTTCTTTTGTTTTAAATTAAATAAAATTGTATTTTGTTGTATATTATTCAAATTTCTGTTTCGAATTCAATTTTATTTTGCTTCATATTGAATATCTATATTTGTAATCTCACTTAACCCTGTGTTAATTTAAAAAACAATATTCTTAGTATTTTAATTTCATTTTTCAAGTTAAGATTTAATGTTATTTGAAATTTTCTTTCTGGTTCTAAATTATCTGAATCTGTTTCGTAACTTTCATCATTGTCGTATTTTTTTTAAATTAAGTTGTCTGTAATTTTATAAACTTTGCTGTGCCCTCCTGGGTCCATATGTGATACTGATTCTTACGAATAATGTTTCCATCTTCTTACCATATGGTGTGCAATAAATATTTTGATTTTGATTTTGTCAAGCGACCACGCATAAGGTTTGAGGTAGGTATATAGCTACAATTTTTGTTTTGACGACATTCTAAACCTCCAAAAATTGTACTCACTATACGGCTGTATTTGATTGGACTAATCAGTTTTTTTACAACTTAAAAATAATGTTCAGAAAATGCACAATTCAGTTAACTCCACAATTCTATATAATACATGACCTATCATTTATATAAACTAGGTTGAAATATTTCCCTGGCAGGCAAACGGGTGATTAGCCTAGACTGGAGTAAAAGGCTACGAAATATCTGCATGCATTTACATTTTCTAGATCTAGACATGGTAAGCTGATTAATAGTGACTCATAAATAAATTATTTCAGTTTAAAGAAATAAATCAGTTTTTTTGCAAAAAAGCATATAGGTATGCAGTTAAAAACGTAGTTTTACTAATTTATTTTCGCGTAGTAATTTTTTTTATATAGTTACAAAATGAAACATTTATTTATAAAAGCGGGCTTATCTCGAAAAAAAGTGTTAACGCATCAATCAACGATTTGTTCCAGACAACCAGTGGTTGAACTGGTATCTTATACATTTTATTCTTTTCGGTAAGATAATATCAAAGCTGTCGCATCGTCATTTAATGTTAGTACGTGTAATTAAACTTGTATGTACTCATATGTCATATTATTAGAAAATATGTAACCATGATCAAATCCTACCAACAGATTTCACCTCCTGCATAATTAATATATAAGGCATTTTTATAGGTTATGTCATAAAAATACGTGTATCATCAATATATAGGTAGAGTATCGAAATAATTCCCTCATTCAGGAAGGCACTTACCATTCAGGTGCTCCGATAGCAATAACTGTCACAGTCACAGTTTAATAATAGTCTTAACACATACACTAAAACTGTATACTCCATCTCACTTCAATATACACAGTAACACTAAATAATTAACACGAAATTCGTCATCGTATACACTATCGTGGTAGGTCCACAGATTTTTTTATTACGGGTTCAATTAAATACTTTTTCGTTCGCGATTTGAAAATGTATTGATGCGTTCCAATTTCAAATAATTTTCGGCGCGGATCAAACGCGGTTACACGTGCGGCGAGGCGCGCCGCTCCACTGACGGAGTTGCTTCGAGGTGGTTACTGCGCATGCCTGCCCGCGCAGCCTCGGAAAAGAGATGAAGGCGTAGCTGACCCCGGTTTGCCTTGGTAGTGACATTCCCGTAAACATTTTGCGTTAGTGAGTATGAAGGGGCACTCTTTAAAAATTTTGGATGTAGCTAGTATGTAATTTTAAGCTCCTTTATCACTGGATGTTTATTTTATAAATCAATTCATTTTTGTTATATTATATAGTGTTTTTAGCACTAATGATGCTACGACTTTACTACAGCATATACCACGATGTTGCTACAATAATTGCTACGCGCCGTAGCTATAGAAAAGTTTTTGTAGGCAAACGGTTTGTTAATAGAAGTCGTTTGTAGAAGATCCAAGGCCGAGATTTTATAGGGTGCTCTGCGCAACACCTGTTGTGATGA
The DNA here is from genome assembly GCA_947532105.1 of Athrips mouffetella. Classification (NCBI taxonomy): domain Eukaryota; kingdom Metazoa; phylum Arthropoda; class Insecta; order Lepidoptera; family Gelechiidae; genus Athrips; species Athrips mouffetella. The sequence continues at coordinate 32,954,865 of OX383957.1, read as the reverse complement.
AACTTGGCACAATGCAAGTACATACCTTTAGGTAACATTTAAGAAGTATTTCTCTTTGGCAGGACGCATCGGAGACGCTTATTGGGTTAAATTGTCGAAAATATGCAGTTTTACCTAGACAGAAAGTTGTACGAGTATGTTTAGTACCGACATATACAACCGATTATAAATTGCATGAAAGTTGTTTTGTTATGCTCTGTATAATTGAAATATCATCGGGTGAGCAAGCTATGCTACTCAACAATAGATGGCGCTGTAAGTTTCTTGAACGCACTAAAGCGCGCTAAGAAATATTTAAAAAGACGGCAAAAACTAATTTTTTCAAACATAAGACCTAGCTAGATCGATTTTTTCCCCTAAAACCCCTGTATACTAAATTTCATCGAAATCGTTAGAGCCATTTTCGAGAAACCGATTACAAATATATATATATATATACAAATATTGCTCGTTTAATAGTATAGGATATATCAACAAATAACAAAAACAAAAAGAAAATAAGGGGGTCGCCATAAAAGATAAGTTTTTTTTTATTTTTGCTCTATCATAAACATGGTTGTCTATTCAAAGGTCAAACTTGGTAAGATTAAATTTCGCCTAAATGTTAATTAAATGAGATGTCCTGTCTGACTACATAACTGATTGACTGACGCCAACTTGTAACCGCTTTTACATATTATTCCTGTCTGACTTATGATCGACTGACGCTGAATTTTAACCGCTTTAGTATGTGAAAGTGATTTGCACGTCAAAAACACCATCCAGAAAAGGATTTTTCAAAACCTTTCCCCAAGAAATTAAAATAGGTGATGAAAGATTTTATTTCTTTTAAATCTTCTTGGGCGATGATCTAATGATGAATTGGTGTGAGTTAAATACTAATAAAAATTGTAGTTCTAAAACAATATATCGTGCACTAAATGTGCTAGCAAACGCCTTGAGAATAACCTTCCTATTTTGATAGACCTTCCACAGGCATTAAGTAGACCGGCTGGCCGAATATAGCGGCGACCAGTACCGATTCCTGACGAACACTCAGCTGTCTGTCGTTAACCGTGCAACTCCGGTCCAACATAAATCCCCGGTCATATTATCTATACGTTAAACTAAAATATATATAGTACCGACCCATCTCTACCCCTGGGTGTCAGGTGAGACTAAGGGTTAATGAACCAAAGGATGGGCAGCAGCATCCTTCTGGGTATCAGCCGTAACGCTAACAAGCATGGTGACTATGGTACTTCCCCTCACATTGTTCAGCAAAAAACTGGAATTTTGGATGGAGTTCCCTGTCCTGTAGTGGACGTTTCATGGGATGGACTTGTAACAACTGTTATCAATAAAATTTTCAATTTCATTTTTCATAAGTGGATCTCTCCGCGTCGGAAAGCGTCCGATGATGCGAAACTCAGCGACCACTCAAACCTGACCCCTCTTTTATATAAATGTACTTAGAACTGGAGCTCACCTTAATTGAATATAATTAGTTGTGAGAAACGTTTTTATATTTAATGATTTTAGACTTTCTTCTTTACTTATACTGTAAGGCCTAGCTTCTTGCAAAATTTCAATTTGGTCAACGGGAAGTACACCATGAGTTTTGGTGTAGTTCACAAAATATGTATAGTGTTGAGGATAATATAAGTTTTGAGTGTTGTGTTGCATAAACTTGAAATTGTCATACCTTAAAGGGTGTCATTCAGAGACGTTTCACTAGCACGGGGCCAGCAAAACCTAGGCCCAACTTTCGTCTATCTCTGTCACCGGTTGTAATGACCAGTCACTTAGTATGACATTTTTCTTATCACGGGCATAGAAGAATAAAATGAGAAGCTAACTTAGAGTTCAACCAAGTTTAGACCTGGGTTTTGCTGGCCTTGTGCTAGTGTAAAGTCTCTGAATGATACCCTAAGTGTCCATAGACCTTAATATCCTATACTATTAAACGAGCAATATTTGTATATATATATATATATATATTTGTAATCGGTTTCTCGAAAACGGCTCTAACGATTTTTATGAAATTTAGTATCCGGGGGTTTTCGGGGACGAAAAATCGATCTAACTAGGTCTCATGTCTGGGAAAAATCGTTTTGCCCGTATTTTTAAGCATTTAAAAAAAAATACCGCGTTTTTGACAGAAACCTACAGCGCCATCTGTTGTCGTGTAGCATAGCTTACTCACCCGATGATATTTTAATCATACAGAGCATAGCTCGGTCGCCCAGGTACTTTGATATTAATTTCAACTTTATACCTTTACCCGTTCGTGAAAAAAAGGTCTTGATAGACAGACACCAATATGATCCTATAACGGTTGCTTTTTCTTTTTACTTTTGAGGTGCAGAACCCTAAAAACAGGCAAACTGTTTTTTCCGTTTCACGATGAGATGCAATTTACCCACTTGAATAATAATTAAACTCTGGAATAACATTGTAATTCTGCATCTATAAAAGATTTTACAATAAGTAAATAAAATAAACTTAAATTTTCGCAAACAATTCGACCTCGAGCGGATCAATTATAAGACAGTTGTAAGTTGTAGCATAGCACCAATGTTACTCGTACCAGTGATCATAATATTTTTACAAATATAACCTACAAATAGTCTCATACTTGTGCCAGCTTACGGAATGCAAGCTGATGAGGAAAAGTGTGTTATTAAGGGTAATCCTTCCTGAATGACCTTGACACTAAGCCACGTCTTTTAACATTAAATATGGCATTTATCTTGACAGATAAAAATGTAGTAACAAACAAAATATGAGAAGTGATGTGGTCGAGGAAGAATTTTTATTTAATTTGTAACAACTGAACAAAAAGAGTTCTAAAATGACCCTCATTTTGTCAATTTTTTCCCAATTGTAACCATTTTACTCCTACATTTTTTTATCAAAAATATATGAAAATTGAGAATATTTAAGACAAAACAATATTTAATGATGTGATCGTTTTACTTTTTTGTCATTTTTGAAATAACTTTGTTAGTAACAGCCACGTTGTAAGGCATGCTTATGTGAACGTTATTGACGTGTAAATGAGGTCGAAATTAACATTGACGAGCGTGTAGCTGCTATTTTTATGGAAGGTATAGCTTTAAGCATCTACTTTCACCACATTATAGTTTCGTTTATGTATCTTTTGAGATAGATGACCAGATTGCGGGACCCAAAACTATTTAGTCACCGTAAAATGTTTGGAAATGACGAACAAATGCCAAAGACAAAACTTCATAATTTTATACATACCTATATTTATTTTTTCTTATTATCCTTCTATATAAAGTAGTAAGCAAATGTTAGGCTGTGTAAAAAAATACTTGCATTTTAGAATTTTTCCAATCCATAAATCTTCTCCTTTACGTTGCCTTATTTTTACTCGCAACCCTTCGGCCATTGTCGGCCATCTTCGTTTATCCTCCTCAGCCATCGCACTATCAGAACGGCTCTTCAAGTATGTATATTGCCTCTACTTCTTATGGACTTTTGGACCATATTCGAACGTGAGAAGGTCGAAATTTCAATAAAATTGGAGGTAAGTTTGTACCGGACTTTACTTTTTGCGTTGCAGTTGAAATGGATTTTAAAATCGAGGATATAACGTTTAGTTTAGCTTGTGTCTGTGGCATGTTGCGTAAAACCATGATAACGTATAAGTAGAGTTTGGTTATCAATGCTATTTGAATTGAAAATTCAATACCAGAAAGATAGTTTTTGTGTTGGCAGTCACAAAAATCCGCTATTTCTTTAAGTTTCACGTGTCAGTTGTCAGGACTGAAAAAAAAACATATGACTGACTGACGGACTGGACCTAACTGGTCGAATTGACTTCTTACCTGACGAAAACTCCACGATGTCAAAACCAAGCTAAGCTGAAAGCCATATTGAAAAAAAAAACTCAGTCACTTTTTTAGGGTTCCGTACCCAAAGGGTGAAAAACGGGACCCTATGTCTCCATCTCTGTCTGTCTGTCGTCTGTCAGCGGACTTTAACTCATGAACCTTAATAGGTAGGAATTTGAAATTTTTTCAATTTGTTGCAATCTGTTGCCAATACAATAACATATAACAAAAACAAAAAATGAAGAGGCTTTCAAACACCTAAAGGGGGGCGCGAAAAAAAAAAATTACCTACCCCATTGAGTGGGGTACCACCAATATCAGCTTTTAAAAAATATATATATTGGGCTGTATCTCTTGAACAGTAAAAGGTAGACAGTTAAAATTTTCACAGATTATGTTGTTGCTATAACAGCAAATACTCGTACCAAAAACCAAAAAATAAAATAAAAATGGCTTCCCTACTTAAAACGTGCTTTTTAGGCCATTTTTGTTAGATTTTTTGTTTTACCTCTATCGTAAAAACGGGAACATTTACAAACGTAAAAATTTGTAGTGCATCAGCTATTAAATAACAACAAATAATATAGTCCCGTGTGGTGCCGGCAAAGAATAGTACCAACCCATACATAACCGTGGGTGTCGTAAGAGGCGACTAAGGGTTAACTGGAGGATAGGCAGCAGCATTCTCCTTTTTATATTACATCTTACTTACTGCGGTCACCTACAACCGCGGTCCACGATGCCAGCCGTAACGCTAACAAGCGAGGTGACTATGGTACTTCCCCTCCACATTTTTCCAGCAAAAGCTAGAATGCTGGAGGGAGCTCCCTGTCCTGTAGTGGATGTTTCATGGGATGTTATGATGAATATAAACTAATCAAGTGTGAGTCCGACTCAAAAAATCTAGCACAGTTTACGAGTCCGACTCGCACTTGTCCGGTTTTCTCTACTTCAAATGTATCTATTTAAATACAATAAGAAAATTAATTCGCCATTAAATTCTTATCTTAATCCAGTGACGCAACATCTTTACATTGTCAGAGGTATCATTAATATTAATACAAGAATTACGAATTTATCCTCAAAGTCTCTTTCTGTTCGTCGCGAACAAAAGCATCAAATCCCTTCCTTTTGGTGACAAAGGATAATACTCATCTCGCATTATCTTCTTATGAAAATTGTAATTCGAATTCGTTGTAATTATTTCAATAAACAAAAGACTTTAATTGGTGAACAGATTTTTTGTTAATAATAGACAACAATATTTACCTAGGTATGTGAATTTTTCGAGATACATCGTAGCAAGTTATCTTCACCCTGTTGTCACCGAAATAAAAGTGGATTTTTGATGTTATTAATGTTATCAAGACATATATTAACCAACATCGTTTAGACTCAAAAAGACAGGCAGTCGTAACATTGCATTTTAAACCAACTTTTCATTCATTTCAAAAGTCTCCCGGCTATAATTTAGCAATCCCATTACCCATAAAAACTCTCACTAACGAGCAATTTTCTTCAAAAAAATGTCCTCGCATTATAGTCCAAATTATTATAAAATCCTGTATTAAATTAAGCACAGGGAGCTGGGTGCCTTTTGACGGCGGTTTCAAAGCGTTTGCACAATATTTGAAAGTTGGATGGCTTCCTGCAACACCAGTCCCCGAGCTATGGGGGTGTAGGGTTGGCAATAACGAGTTAATGACACAAAAGTATTGCCCCAATAAAAAACTTAGTTTGAAATTCAAATATATACTACTAGATCAAAACTCTCACTGTTTACCAGTGCATTTCCTGTCATAAAACGTGATTACAAAATAAATCAGCCACAAAAAACCTAGAATTTTATGTAGCTACAATATAGCTGATAAATGATAAAAACAAATAAATTAGAATGATTTTTAAAATGTAATAACAGATAAATATTTTATGATAGTAGACAGAAAGCAAACTTATCCGATATCTTGTTTATACTACTTACTAACTTATGCTGGCTCAGCGACCCGAAGAGGATCTTGGCCTCCAACCGCCATTCTTCTCTGTTATGTACAGCTTGTTGCCAGTCGGCTATTTGAAGCTCCAACAGATCTTTCTTGACTTGGTCGATCCAACGATACCTAGGTCGTCCAACGGGGCGTCTACCATTCGGACATCCAAGATACGCTCTTTTGACCGCACGATCCTCCCCCATCCTTTCCACATGGCCTAACCAGCGAAGTCGGGATATCTTGTTTATAATTTTAATTTTTTTTATGAAAATTATAAACCTATTAACCAGAGTCTCATAATATAATGCGGTAGATCAATTTATTTTTCAGTTTGAAGATAAAATTACTTCCTATGTATATTCATGAACAACTTAATGATAAAGTCAGGAGAGTGAGCGATCAGCTGCAGCGATGGTTTTCGGCGAACGGACTTATTTTGAATGTGACGAAGTCAAACGTCATGTTGTTCTCGGGCAGAAACGTTCCCTATCCATCGATACGAAGCCCAATACCACTGTGTGAGCAGCCCAAATTTCTAGGATTCACTCTCGATGCTCACTTGAACTGGAAACAACACGTTGATATGCTCTGTGATAAGTTGAGTAGTGCTGTGTTTGCCCTGCGTAAGCTGAAGCCGTTAATATCAGATGACGCTCTGAGACAAGCATATTTCGCTTACTTTCACTCACTAATGTCATATGGCACAATCCTTTGGGGCAACTCGACGGACTCGTCGAGGGTTCTGAAGATGCAAAAGCGAGCGTTACGAGTCTTAGCTAGTGTAGGTCCGAGGCATTCATGCAAGGAACTTTTTCCAGAATACGGTATTATAACACACTATTCGCTTTACATTTTGGATATTATAACGTACACTAGATTAAATTTGTCAAAATTTGAACGTTTGGACCTACCAGGGCGAACACTACGTCGTACTGGAAGCCTTCAGCCTGTTATACGTCGAACAGCACTCGCTGAAAAGTACCCACCCGTAATCGGTCCAAAGTTTTATGAAAAACTACCGCCTGATTTAAAAGGCGAATGTTCTGACGATACGTTTAGGTCCCGGCTGAAAAACCTTTTATTGGAAAAATCCTTTTATTCTGTTAAAGAATTTTTGAATGCAAATTTGACATTGTAATTTCTGTAGGTAGGTACATTATTGTTAATATTAGTATTTGACATTTTGGATTATAGATTTATATTTTACTAGCGGTTCGCCCCGGCTTCGCACGGGTAGATATAGGTTCTTGTTGCATCGGGGGTTACTAAAGAAACCAGCCAAGCGCAAGTTGGACTCCCACCGAGGGTTCCGTACCACTAAGGTAAAAATACTGTCCTAGTTATGGGCAGTCATACCATCTTAGTCACGAAGAAGTGCATTAAATTCGCTCGAGCCGACACGCACTTCATAAAAACCATCATAACATCCCATAATACGTCCACTACAGGACAGGGAGCTCCCTCCAGAATTCGAGCCCTTGCTAGAAGAATGTGGAGGGGAAGTATCTTAGTCACCACGCTTGTTAGCATTAAGGCTGGCACCATGGACCGCGGTTGTTGGTGACCGCAGTATGTAAAATGGTGCGATACACGGAAAGATGTCGCTGCCTCTTCATCTTCCAGTTTGTAAACCCTTAGTCGCCTCTTACGACACCTACAGGTTGAGATGGGTTGGCACTATTCTTTGCCGCTACCACACGGAACGACACGCACTTGACCAGTCAAATTTTTCGTGTCTATTCTCTGTTGTAGATAAAACCATTACAGTCACTTAGGGCGCTGTTTCTTTAATTTCAATTTTAATAACGATTACACTCATGATAACTTTTGAATGGTATGTCCGATTTGAATAATTTGAAAAGTTATTTACAGGTACTGATATAGCCTTGAATACGAAATCATTTATTTGGATAAGGATTAATAGGTACGAATAATGTGGCCTATATAGTTTGTACCGGCGTTACTATTACATATTTTAACATGAAAAAGTAGTTATTGTGACATAACTGTAATAGTTAGACATATGGTATTGCGGACTTTTTTGTAGATATTGATGGCTTCTATCATTCTGTATTACATTACTTTGCTCTATTGTTAATAGTTTCGGCAGCGTACTCGATATAAGGATGCTATTTAGTATTTTTTTCACACCTTGGGTTACATTATCGAAGTTTTCATACGGAACCCTAACTTTTTTTTAAATATTTTATAGCCTATGTTCATCCCGGATAATGCAGGTTTCTAATGGTGAAAGAACTTTTCAAATCGGTCTAGTAGTTTCGGAGCCTATTCACTACAACAACAAATCTTTCCTCTTTATAATATTAGTGTAGATGTACATCTTTGTACTTGACATTTTATATTTTCTGTATTTTATATATTTTTTTTTTGACGATCACATTGTGAATTCTTATATTTGACATGAATGTAATTTATAATGTAATTTTAATTGTGTGATAATTAAATCTAATCTAATCTAATCTATTTAAAGATAAGATGAAGATAATTTATTTGTCATAGACATGGTGGTTGCACAGTTTTTACAGTGGTTATATTAAGTTTCACATGTCTAGCCTATATTTAAGCAGCATGCAATATGTATAATAATAAAATAATAATAGTAGTTTATGCAACGGTCATATAATACCTTATTATATGCAGTTGCGTATACTACTTTATCTTTACTCGTGCAATAGGTAGGTAGGTTCTTGCTTATAAAAATTAAACAAAAGTAAGTACAACAAAGGTAACTTATATTATGTATATTACAGTAATATACATAATATAAGTTACCTTTGTTGTTTACTTACTTTTGTTTAGTTACAGTTCTGATATGATTCTGAAGAAGCCGCCTTAATATATCCGCTAGGTCTTCTTTGAAATATACAAGCAGAACATTTTCTTAACAAGACATTGTTTTCTTTTGAATTTTCATTCTTTCCCAATTCATTGTAGGTTATATCATAAAATGTCCTAGACTAATATGAGAGAAGATCATAAGTTATTGAGTATCTTCTGGTGTAACTGCAGTATCCTGACTGCACCACTTTATCTACTTTTTCAATACTCTTTCACATTACTTTCACGGGCACAAAATACTTGAAAAAGATAAATATTCGAAAATGGCGGCAAATCTAATATCTATTTCCAAGTTTTTCTAATTTCAGGCTGCGCGCGCCACGCGCGCACATATTTTCCACTACAGATAAAATAATTGTAACTATAGTAACTGTTACTGTAACTGCTCCAAAATAATAGGTTGTTTATAAGGTACACTATGTAAATATGCTACTGATACTTAATAGCTACTAAGAAAAACTGTTACATTTATAACCGGCTCTCTAAAGACCTTATATTCAGTCTTCTTTAAAAAGGTTTAGGTTCAAGAAGAATTTAATCCAAGTGTTATGTTATGATTAAGAGGTTAAATTTCGTAACACCTTTGTAAAATTTTCATACCAAAATCGTTTTTTTAATGTTAACTTTTAAATTTTTTATGCATACTCTGCGTAATATTCAGCCTTAAGTACCAACTCTTTGAATCATAATTCAAAGATTACGACATGAGTGTAGATAAAAATATTTATTACCGCATTAAATGAGTATCCTTATATACTAGTCTACCGCATTATATGAGTATCCTTATATACTAGTGTTAGATATTTTAATTATTAATTTTTTTTACATTATACAATTGACGCAATTCTTATGTTCTAAAAATTCTTTAACAGAGTAAAAAATATGCTGCATTAGCCAAAATTTTAAAGCTTTGTTAAATCTATGTTTTAGTTGTATTGTTTTGATGTGATTCGGCAATTTGTTCCATATTGTATATAGCAGTTTTTTGTAAACCTTCTACTCTTTTTGCTTGCTTTATAGGTCTGTTCTAGATTACGAATACTGCTTAGTCTGAAGAGTCAGAGTAAGATTGCCAGTACTGCCACCCCTACAGTGAGTCAGAATTATACCATAACGACAGGAGATTTTCTTTTCAGTGCGATGTCGTTCAGCCACAATCCCTTACTAGTACCTCGGTTGAGGAAACTCATAAAAACCGGCCGACCTAATTCGATGAATCTTTTAAATTTCGTCTGTTTGCCAATCTGAAAGATAAAGTTTCTAAAGAAAGTCTCGGAATGAGTTGCGAACAAACGTTGTAAATTTTCTTTGGTTTGTTTATATAAATATTAGACCTTTTATGTTTTCACGTTTTCAGTTGTCAGTTTAATAATAATTTATCTAGATAAACTAAAAATGTGCAAGCATAAGTAGCGATTTTCATTTCAAATATTTTATAGTACTGGCACTGTCTGACTAACTGGTATAGCATGTGCAGGATAAGTTTGGCTCTGACGGTTATTTTCTGCGCATAAGTGACATGCGGAGAGCCAATGAACGATTCGCAAGCCTCCCCACACCTGCAGCGCTCACCCCTGTGACTCATTTTTTCAACGGTCACAGCCGGAGTTATTTTGTACTTCATATATACAACCCACGCAATTCTAAACAGATTGGTTTCGAAGTATAACGTCTAACAGAACCGATCAAGTGTGAGGGTCCCGTACCACTACAATTAAGTTCACGCTTTTAAATGTTCTCGTTTAAAAAATAAAACCTGGCCAAGTGAAAGTAGGACTCGCACCCTGAGGGTTCCGTACCCAACCGCTATATTATATTCTGCAAGCTTTTGCCTTTGATTTTAAAAACTCCGCGTCCACTCTAACCTGATCCTTTTTTATATGAATGTACTCAAAACGGCAGCTCACCTCAACTGGTTATCAATACTTAAGAGAAGTTTTGTAATATTATATAGCAATCAGGCGCTAGACCTCGCTGTTTGTAAGAAAAGAAAAACAATGTGAAAAATCAACACCTGCTTAACAATAATGACTTTTAAGGCATTTACAAAACTCTACACTGCTGTTAATAAATTGAGTGAAACCATATTCTGATATCCACATTAATGTTTATTGGCAAAAACACTTTATATTTACTTGAACATTTTCACTCTTAAAAAACCGTATTACGCCATTACACACAAGAGACCATAAACACTACAGACTTTAGCATAGATACTAAACATACAGTGTTGCCAGTATAAATGCACAATAACTAACACGCCTCCTTGCATTTATAATGCAACACCACACATATATAACAAAACATTCTCTACTAACTTGGCAAATCTTTATCTAACTTATCTTAATTATTCTTCACATTTAACATCTCTCTGAATTTTATGAATTTAACATTTCCAAGTGCTTTTGTAAATATATCTGCAACATTATTTTCTGACTCTATCTTTACAATTTCAATTATTCCTTTCTTAACATTTTCGTGAACAAAATGATAGTGAACTTCAATATGTTTAGAATTATTTGTAAAATTTCCGTATTTAGCTATAGCTACTGCTCCTGAATTATCTTCATATAATTTAATTGGTTTACAAATTTTAGTAAAAACATCATCCATTAGACAAATCAAAAAATTTATTTCTGTGACAGCTTCTGATAACGCAATATATTCAGCAAAAGTAGAAGACTTTGTGACACTGTTCTGTTTCTCAGATTTCCAAAAGATGATATTTCCAAACAGTCTAACAACAAATCCAGTAGTAGATTTCCTATCTACAGTATCACCGGCCCAATCAGCATCTACAACACAATCCAAAATATCTGCATTGTCACTTTTACAATATTTCAATTTAAAGTCCTTAGTCAAGTACAAATACTTAAGAACACGCAAAGCATACCTAAAATGTGTCTCATCATAACAATTTTGAAATCGGCTCAGATAATTTACACTGAAAGCTATATCTGGTCTAGTACCAGAACTTATGTACAACAGTGCACCTATCAAATTTCTATACTTAACATCCTCATTTATATCAGATTTTTCTAGTTTTAAATTTATTTCCATTGGTGTCTTATAAAGTTTTAGCTAAACTTTCAATGTAAGATTTTTGACTCAAAGTCAAAGTATTGTCTCGGTCAAAGTCATATTCAATTTCAATACCAATATATGTTTTAACTTTACCCATGTCCTTCATTTTAAATTTGTCAGATAATTTGTTTTTTATGTCAGCAATAACTTTTTTATTTTTACAGCTAATTTAGAGATCGTCCACAAACAACAAAATGTAAATGAGCAAGTCATCTTCCCTTTTGACATACAGACAATAATCATATTTACTTCTGCGAAAACCAAGAGTTGTGAGAAAATCATTAAAACATTCATACCATGCACGAGGACTTTCTTTTAAACCATACAATGATTTATTTAATTTATACACTTTTTCAGTACCATCTTCATAACCAACTGGCTGTTTCACATACACTTCAGACAAAACTTTGCCATTTAGAAATGCTGTTTCCACATCCATTTGGTGAATATCTAAAGAATTTTGACAACAATATGACAGTAACAATTTTAAAGTAGGCATTTTGGCAACAGGGGAATAAGTGTCATCAATACAGTCAGTTTGTTGAAAGCCCCTAACCACTAACCTGGCTTTATATTCACGTTCACTTTTCTTCTTATAAATCCACTTGACATCAATCACCTTTTTGTCCTCGGAGGGTTTGCTTACAAGTGTCCACGTATTGTTTTTCACCAGACTGTTCATTTCTCGATCCATTGCTGCTTTCCAATTCTTTGATTCGTCACTAGTAATCGCCTCCTGAAAATTTTCTGGAACCATAGCATCACAATAATTTACACTAATACAATAATAACCATATTCTTCATCGAAACGTTTTGGAGTTTTAATTTCTCTTCCAGATTTCGTCTTTTTCTTTTCATCGTCATCTTTGATTTCATCATCACTGTATAGTTTGTGTGTTTCTTCCTTTTCCTTATTTTGTCTTATCCTTTTCGTTTTCATTTATACCTTTAAAATTTTCTCCTTCGGTCGGTTTTTCCTTTTCTGAATCACATTTACTTTCTTTGTTTTCTTCAACTTCTTCCTCATTTTCCTCTTCAAATCCACATAGAGTTACATCTTCTTCTATTATGTCACAATGTCTAGCAATTTTCACTCTGTCATTAATCAATACTCTATATCCAGTTTCAGTATATCCAAGTAAAATTCCAACTTCTGCCTTCTTGTCCCATTTAGATCTTCGTCTTTCTTCTGGAATTCTTACAAACACTTTACTTCCATACATTTTTAGATATTTCACTGATGGTTTCCTTTTGAAGAATATTTCATATGGTGTTTTTCTTTCAACGGTGTTAGTCAAAATTCTATTTTTCAGATATGCAGCTGTTTTAATTATCTCTGGCCAATATTTCCTTTCAACTTTTGCTTCTGATAAAAGACATCTTCCCATATCCATTAATGATCGGTTGTATCTCTCTGCTGTTCCATTTAATTCATGCACATATGCCGGACAAGGTTTTATCATTATACCTTTTTCTCTCGCAAATTGAAAAACTCTCGCATTCATATATTCTTTTCCATTGTCACATCGCAGTTCTTTTATCATCTTTCCAGTCAAATTTTGTACTTCGTTTACATATTGCTCTAAGCATTCAAATACCTCATCTTTTGTCCGGATACAGAAAACTTTGACTAATCTGCTATACTGCTATAGTCATCTATAAAACTCAAAAAGTATTTTTCTCCATGATCTCCTGCTGTTTGATGTGGTCCATTCAAATCTGTGTGTACAATCTCTAATATGTCCTCTGCTCTTCTTCGGTTGTTATGAAACGGTAAGTTATGCATTTTATTTTCAATACATGTAGCACATTTTAAATATTCCTGTTCCATCTCTTTGGGTAGTCCTTCCAATGATTCATTTTTACACATCGTTTCCAAGTTATTAAAATTGACATGTCCAAGTTTACGGTGTAGTTTTTCTTTCAATGTCATTTTAGTTTTACTTATGTTCACTTCTTTATTTTCTTCGTTGACATAACTTTTCATTTTGTATAATTTTTCATCCTTTATTGCGACGGCAATAAGCTGTCCATTCGGGTTGAAAATTTTTGACAGTCTCCCTTTTGAAACGACTGAATTTTTGTCAGTAATTTTTGCATAACTTAACAAGTTTGCTTTCATCTCCTTCACATAAAAAACATTAGTTAACCTAACCTCTGATCTTTTACCATAAACTGGGAAACAAGCTCTAATATTTCCAACTTTTGTAGCCTCTAACGTTCTGCCATCACCAACTTTAACTTTTATTGGCTTTTTCAAAATCTCATATGTTTCGAAATACTCATCAGAATTTATAACATGATCGGTACAGCCACTGTCCAGCAACCACTCTATTTGTCCTTTCTTGCTCACATTTTCATTTTCCATATATGTATTGTTTATTACAGTTGTATGAAATGTATTACCTTGGTTGTCTTGTCCTGTGTTTTGAAAATTTCGCCCTCTATGAAAATTTCTGCTATTAAATGAGCTACGTCCACGACCTCTATAGTTAAATCCACGACCTCGACTACTATTTATGTTACCTGAGCGACAATCTTTTTTCATGTGGCCCATCTTTCCGCAGCCAAAACATTTGTAATTATTCTGGAATGACGACCTCGCTTGACTTGCTTGAAATACACTTGACTTTTCATTTGTCGCTTCATTTTGCTTCAGCTTTATTTTGCTTTTTAGGTAGTCTACAGTTCTATCTCGTTCTGGTAGAACGTCTATCAAATCACCAATGTGACTATAATTCTGTGGTAAGGATTTCAACATGTAGTTTAGTTTTTCTTGCTCTGTTATCACTGCTCCTGCTTGCTTTAATTCGTTCACAGCTTTTTCAAAATCGTCAAAGAATAAGTTCACATCAGAGTAATTGCTTAATTTGACACTTTCTAGGTTACTTCGACACACTATTTGCAACGCAGTAGACTTTTTCAGGTACATTTCGTCAAACTTTTTGATTATCTCAAATGCAGAATCCAGTTCGCATACATATTCCAACTGTTTGTTTGTAATTGCGCTGTAAATGTAATTAGTCGCCTGGATATCACGATCGTCCCAAGTTTCATCATCGGTTTTAGTTTTCGTTCTTGTTACCACATCTTTACATTTTTTATACTGTAGGAACTTTAGAATGCGAATCTTCCAGTTGTTATAGTCCATTCCATCAAATAATGGGATATTTATATCACTACTTCTAGACGCCATATTCTTCCCGGTTTCCTCACTTTTCTTTGTACTATTACACTGTTTACTCACTCTGATTCTTATAACCACGGACTGCTACCATGTTAATAAAATGAGTGAAACCATATTCTGATATCCACATTAATGTTTATTGGCAAAAACACTTTATATTTACTTGAACATTTTCACTCTTAAAAAACCGTATTACGCCATTACACACAAGAGACCATAAACACTACAGACTTTAGCATAGATACTAAACATACAGTGTTGCCAGTATAAATGCACAATAACTAACAACTGCACGTGTCCTGACACGCACTTGGCCGGTTTTTTCAACTTCCAGCCCTTAAGAAAAGTTGTTCATTTACATAGGCATATCCATATTCTTCAGGGTTGATGTGTCCTTTTTGTTACACCTTGTAATTAAAAACCTCTGCATTGAGAGCCCAAGGTTTTCTTACAACTAGAACAGGGCGCAATAACCGTTCACAGCCGTTGTTGTAAACAATTTTCACGCAATTCAGCAAAATTCCTTAATCCAATCGAGTTGCAGTACTCCTTAAATCCCATAATACTAAATTATTAAAGTTCCTGTAAGTAATGATTTAAAACGAACCAGCTGATTCAAGAAACTTCACATAACCACCCATAAAATTGGTAAAATACCCATATTTTATTTTCCATTGAATGTTAGCTTTTGGAGAGTTTAGAAAGGCTTTAAAGAAACGCGTAACGTATTTGAACTTTAGCAGTTGAAACGCCATGGAATTCTTAAGGTAAACTCCCATAACTGATGTGAGTCAATTTATAACGTTAAGCTGGGAGTTAATTGCGAACCGGAAATACTTTCCGCGTCTCCTTAGGTTGGCTGCAAGACGATTAATTGTATAAGTCCCCCCCGGGCGCTGTCGACTGAGCTTTCAAGTGGCAGTCCCTTGATGGCTGGTAGGCGCGTGACAATGATAGATTTTTTGGATATTGTACATTCCTTTCAGATAAAGAACTTTTTTTTTGGGTTCCGTACCCAAGGGGTGCCAACGGGACCCTGTTACTACTAAGCCTATGTTGTCTGTCTACCTATTCGACATTGAAAAGCTGTATCTTTTTAACCCTAACAGCTAGCTGCTGTTGAATTTCTCTACACCGCCCATAGCACCCACTCTCTTACTAGTGACATACTTTGACGCTTGTAAGACAGCAAAGCGCGTTGCCCGTCCTGAGCACTAAGATGTTATGTCTCATGTGCCATCAATTTCACTGGCTCTCTTACCCTTTAAACTGAAACACAGCATTGCTAACACTGCTGATTTACGGCAGAAACAGGTAAGAGGGTGGTATTTCCCCAGACGGACTTTGCACAAAAGCCCTACGACCTTCACAATATAGTATTATATGGACAGTATCTAGATAAACGTGCCAGTCTCCTAATAATATTTTATTTTTATGGTACGGAACTCTCGGTGTGCTATTCAGGCTCGCATTTGGCTGGTTTTTCTACCATTCACCAACTTTAATTTGCTTAGAAACATAATAAGCAGTGTTCGATTTTTAATTTGTTCTTTCAAGTACTTGACTCTTATGGGACAGAAGGAAAATTATTCGGTATGCATGCACGTCTAATTTTATGTCTTGCTCTGTATTTTACATGTTTCGGCGGATTTTAACAAACGAGATGTTTTTAGTTTTGTAATGAATTTGGACGATAAAATAGACAAATTATAAAGTAGACAATAAAATTGAAAATTGAAAATTTATATATTTTTTTTGAAGATATTCATAAAACAAATATCGTGAAACGCTATTTTGATGCTTTTAAATTGAAAGCCTTAATTCGCTAAGCTAAATAAATATATATTTTTTTTTACTGAAAATTTAGACTTTTTTAGGAAACCAATTAGTTTTTTTCCGCCTAAACTATTATTATTAATTTTATATTATTTTTTTAAGTTTTAAAGTAGATGACGTCATTTCACAATAGACGATGAAACGAACGTTACATAGTGCCACAGTGTGGTCATGGTCACAGTGAAACGAACGTGCTTCGACACAGATGTGTCAATCAAACTCGTAACGTCAAATCGAATCGTTTGACAGAACGAGCACAGAGCATAAAAGTTTTCTTTTCTATTGCTTTTTTTAAACTTGTGGAATGACGTCACTCAGTGGTCAAATGAATGTCACAACTGCCGAAGCATTTTTGATTATATTACCGCAATCAAATTACTTCTCTAGTCGAAAATAAAAAAAATATGGTATGATATAAAAATATCTCGAAATGGTTTTTGTATTTTAGCGTGTTCTATCATATTTAGCTAGGCCAATTTGTTTGTCTGATAAAACATTTTTGTTTGGTAGCTATTAGCTTGACTTAATCTTTGGTATCATTAACTTAACTTGATGAGATAGTGGCGCCTTTGTTATTCTTTCGCAAGTCATTGCGTAAAATTGTCTTTACACCGTGTCGCACGAAATTTGCACCTGGTACCGACAAGTAACCAAATATTTTTTTATTAATTTAAATACCAATTTAATTTTTTTGAGACAATTTTATCAATATTTTTATGTAACTTCACTTGACATAATGGTTTTACGTAAAATAAAAACAAATCCGAAAAACACGTTCAATATAAATATCTACAGCAATCCCAATCGCTAGCTTCGTGTCCAAAATTACTAGCTTCAATATTAAATCGAGGTTTCGTGTAACAACACGCGATGATAAGTGACTTGAGAAACTCAAATTGCCTTTTATGTTTGTTTCTATCAAGAAAACTCTAGAATGATGTATGAAAATTGCTTTTTATTAGATTGTAGCGCATAAGTGCAGAAAAACGGCTAACAGATCGAACAATGTATTATAAACTGTTGTTTTACAAATCATTTTTTTACTTCACAAGCTCGGAAAACTTTGCTTTATCGGTCAAAATCTGTGTTCAAAAGTCATTTTTGGTCGCTAGTGTGGAAAATGTTATTGAAATTAAAACGTGATAATGAATTATGGTATAAGGTACAACTAGTGCTATTTGTTAGCATTTTCCTCGCTAAAGTGAGATGAAAAGTTGTGTTTTTCGCTAGGCAGCAAATTTATTTTGCGTCTTTTTCCTTGCTCAGGATTCTTCTTTTGAACCACTCGCTTCGCTTCGCTCAATCCTAGAATGACGAAGAGCTCCATGAGGTTATCCCGCCATCCCCCTTCTACCATCGGAAATCCAGACGCACCGCAAGATATTACCCACACTTGGTTGATATTCCGCACATTCGCAACAAGCACTTTAAAACATCTTTTAAAGCCACAGTTAAGGGGCAAAATTATCTGCCTGCGTCTGTGTTCCCAAATTCATGTAACCCGAATATAATCAAGTCACGAGTGAAGAGGCTTATTCTGGACAAGCACGTTCTATCATCGACCTCATCCTTGACCTCAGTGCTAGATCGTGGTCAAGAAAAAATAACAAAAAAAAATCTAGGTTAAAAAACGAAATGAGACAAGAACGGTTTGTCGACTACACTTGCAAGCTGCTAAAAAAATAAATTTTTAATAGTCGATCTTCCAACAAGAATCTCGGGAAATTATATTAGCAGACCTCACTACAAACATTTTATCACAGAGCGCCTAGCCTGTCGGTCAATCTTTCTAGCTGTAGCTGTTTAACCGCCGACCAAAAATGGTACAGTGAAAAATCACTGGAATGCTTCTACAAGTTGACGACATGTGTCAAATTCAGCATTTTGTAGATCTCTTTAATGCGACGATTCTGTGAATAGGGTGACATACGACATATGAACAATGTGTTGCAGAAACATCTCACTTAATTTTTCGTGTTTCGAGCCATATTTTTTGTGGAAGTTATTCACGCTATGACACGCAATTAATTTAACACCCTGTATTCTGAGTCAGCACTAACCCTTTAGAGAATCATCTCTGCAATAACTAATTATGTAATAATTCGCTACGATCATCTACGAATATTGTCAGCGGTTTTTTATTTTACAATTTCAAACGTAGAGGTCAATCTCGCAAGTCACACCGGGTTTTTATCTGAGAGAATTTCTTTTCCAACAAAAGATTGGGCTCCTCATTTTGCACAAGTGATGTATCATCGTCAAGGTTTTATTTGGTTCTTGAAGATTCGGTGGAAGAAATTTTTGTTTCCCTGAATTTGAGTGGAAAGTTGTTTAAAAAAAATAAGGTAAATATCTTCCTAGACGTCATGATTTCATTTGCCTTGAACTTTGGTGCTTCGGTTTTTTTTTTTCAGAGGGGGGTCAATAATAATGTTCGATTGTTCCAAGACTTCGAAGGTATAGTTTTTCGTATCGGTGCTGTTAGTTTTGATTCATGATTTCTTTATCTCGCAGTCTCTTATAAACATAGTTCAGGCTTTGCTTAGTTGATGATCAGATTTTGTATGAAACGTATAAATATCCTCTCATTTTACAGCTGCAGATAACATAATTAACAAAACCAGTATAGTACAAACAGAACCAACGCTAAGATACAAAACCAGAGACCAGCCGCGATCATAGTGTTACCACTGAAGTGCGGAAAACTGTACAGGGGTCCTAGAAACAAAAATCTGATAATTTTTATTTCAGATTCCATAATTTAAAATTAGGTTTACAACGATTATACTAATCTCTTTCTATCTCTTAACAATAATTTGAAGAACTGTCGTTGCATCATTACTCCAGTAAAAATACGGTTTTGCAAAACATTAAATGTTAATAGCTACTTTTTTGTGTATATCGTATTTAAATACGATGTTAAGACGCAATATTTACGAATCCATCTAAAATTTAAAGCGGAATATTTTTTTCGAATAACAGGTAAGGCAAAAATAGTAATAGACAATTATATACTTTATATCATAGATAAACGTATACTTTACATATAGGCATCAAAATCCACCATAAATATATTTAAAAATATCAATTTATTTCAAAATATAAAATCTCCACTTATTTTTACATATAAGGTCCAATAAAGTCGAGGTAAAATAATACAAATAAACTGAGCTAAACTCAACCTTTTTAAATGTAAGTGATTCTTATATATATTCACAAAAATGCCATACTAAATAAAAAAAAGTTTTTTGTAATCGGTGGTTAACAATGATTTTGTAAACATTTATGTTGGATTTGCCAAAAATGTGATTATATAGCACTATTTAAATTATTAGAAAGCAAAACGGATCTATTACTATTTTTTATTGCGAAGATAAGCTTTATTTAAATTTCGTGCTATAAAAGTTCAACAATACAAAAAAGCTAATATTTTTAGGTGGATTCATGTATAATATGAAATTCTGAATATATAGCAAGCCGTAAATAAAAAAAATTATCTGTTAACATTTTTTTCCGAAATTCCATATTTTTTAATGTTTGGACGACAAAATAAATAAATAAATGAAGTAAATTTAGGTGGATTCCATTAAAAAGCTTTACTCAGAAATATAATCTATCGATCTGAAAAAGAATCACGGCTATTATCAATTATTTCCGTTTCGCCATACAATCTCTCGTAATTTTTACATACTTCTTACTAGAATAGCAGTATACAACGTGTAATTCTAAATACGCAAATCCTCGGGGAGTAGTTCTGAACTGAACAACTTTTGTTGTACAACTTTGGTTTTGCGTATTTGCATTTTATACACTCTTATTATTTTTATCACCCCGTATATTATAAGAGGTGGTGCTACCCATGAAACTGAACAACTTTTCTCAAGTAACATATATCTAAATGCGAAAAAAAAAATTGTTTACTTCCTATACAAACTATAAATAGTAATGAAATTAAGATTTTTATAATTAAAATTGTTACAGCACATTTTGTATAGGAGGTCGAATTTTTTTTTTCGTATTTTGACCCATCTTCTTTTAAAATATTCTTGTTTATGAAAAATAACACTGCATATACTCATTATTAGGTATGTATGTGCATGATGCATGCTACCAGATACGTCTAGACAAGTAACTTTGTGAGCCAGTGTGTGGTTAGGCTTCTATTAAAGCCTCTGGTGCACCTGTTTTCAGCTAGAAGGTTTCAGACACCTGGTGTTATATTTCGTACTACCTTAAAATTCACCTATGAAGCTTTCAAATACAGTATTGACTGAAATGAATTGTATTTTAATAGTTAGTCTTAAGTTTATATTGTTGTGTTAGTAACACAAAGAAGTACGACAGATTATCTTCAATAAGATTAAGCGATACTTCACCCCTGGGAAGCTTCTAGTTTTATGTCAAGCACAAGTCCAATCCTGTATGTAGAATTGCTGTCACCTTTGGGATGGCTCAGCTAAATACCAGCTAGCCGCACTTGACACGATTCATTGCTGAGCCAAGAAGCTTCTTGTTGATGGGACGTTGGTGAAAACAGAGTTTCACCTGGCCCACCATCGCAAAGTTGCATGTCTGAAGGTCTTTTACAGATTTTACTTCGGGAGAGTCCTTAAAAGCTCCATGAGTTTATTCCGCCTTCCCTCTTCGACCATAGGGAGTCCAGAAGGAGGATATTACATACACTTGGTTGAAGTTCTACACATTTGCACACAGCGCTTTGAAACATGTTTTATAATGCGCGCAGCTAAGAAGTGGGTTTCTCTGCCTGCGTCTGTGTTACCGAGTTCATAATAACCCGAATCCATTCAAGTCGCGAGTAAATAGGCTTCTTCTAGGCAAGCTAGTTCCATCGTCGGCTAGATCGAGATCAAGATTGACAATAAAAAATATTTTGTTTACTTGAGGTGTATGATTTTGGTAATTCCCTTTGTATGTTGTATATGTAACCAGCAGTGCCGTTCCTATGCAATTAGGTACTTTATAAATAAACAAAGTGAATGTAAAGATAAACTGTAGCTTAAAGGAAAAATTCATCTAAATAAGCTTTAAGAAAAGGTACTTACACATCAAAGCATAATTTTAATTCCTGTCTGCTTCAAAGCTCAAAAGCGACTAAGAAAAAGACAGGATGCCATTATCTTTGACTGAAAAATGGATTTTTGAATAAACGGTTGGCTATGATAAGACGGCGAGCGTATTTTTACACCGGTGGGATGGTGGGATACACGAGTTTGACCCCTCCGTTAGAACCGATGATGCTTTATTTAGGCTATTCGAGGTTCTGCCTGAAGTTGTGACATTTGCAATCTTTATGACGCATGGATTTACTGGGTTCTGCTGAACTAAATGTACTAATAGACAGAAAAATCACCACGACGGTGATTAAAATTAATCTAGCTGTAATTGAAAGACAACATATTTATACGCAATTTTATTCCATAAGAATTTAGCAAGGTAGGTGTAAATCAAAACGTGTGTCGACTTTGCATACAAACTTTTTTTATATGTCCCTCTTATATGTCTGTTATACGAAAATGTAGTATTTATAATCTATCGGTCTTGGACATCCGAAATTATACCCCATTTATTAAAAACTAGCTGTTGCCCGCGACTCCGTCCGCGTGAGGTTCAGAAAAAGTAGCTAATTACTTTTCACATGGTTCAAACTATCTTCGTACCAAGTTTTTATCACAATCGGTTCATTGGATTAGTCATAAAAGCGTAACAGACAGACAGACAGTGTAGTTCTCGCCTTTATATTATTAGGTATACAGAGTACCGATAATACGGATTTTTGTAAATTAAATACCTCTTGTTTACGTGTGGACTGTTAGGTCGCCCACTATCCTCATAAGTATAAAATCATAGTCGAATTCCACGCGGAGTAACTATGATACGGGTTTGTTATTTCTTATACAAAACAAAGCTTAACTAAATCTGAGGCTCAGTCACTTTAGCTTCTGTGGCTACTGAAAAAAAGAGCGGTACAAAGTCCAACGTGTCTAGAATCACATGCTTTTAACTCTACATGTACCTACATACTCGTACAAAACTGTTGGACTTCACTTCCGTTCAATCTTTGTAACTTATCTCTCCCCTTAAAAGACAATTCCTATAAAACAATGATTCACTTCTCTCTTTATTTTTTGAAGTATTTTGTTTATAAGTACCTATTTCCTAAGTTTTCAAAATTTCAGAACTTTCATATTTTTTTACATTTGTTGCACCGCCATGCGGAAACAGGAATTTCTTTATTATTATTTTTACAATAAAACTAAATCTAGATTTTACCAACCTTTAGCTTTACTCACGACTTTTACACAAACAACTGGACCGGATCAAACGGAATTTTCAACAACGTATTTGGCTTTCTTCCGTACAAAATTATAAGCTTTGTTTGATTTCAGCTCGGTTTCACAGATTGAAACTTTGAACTCGCCTGTTATCTGTCTGAATGAACCGATTGCAATAAAAAAGAGTTCAAATATTGCACGAAAGCAACTCAAATACGTTATCGAAAACCCCGTTTAAGTCGTTCAAGTAGTTTGTGAGGTATTGGTGCGGTCGCTTAAAATTTCGCGAACTTTCTGTCTGAGTGAACCGATTGCAATGAAATAATAATAATAAAAGCTAATATGTTGCACAGGAAGAATCGCAACGCGTCATTGAAAACCTCGTTTGACTTTGAACCAGTTCAGTAGGTGAGTTCTTGGTTCTGCAGCTTGAAACTTTGCGTATCTTCTGTCAGAGTGAACCTTTCGCAATGAAACTAAGCTTATTTATTGCACAGGAGTAACCCAAACGCGTCATTGAAAGCCACGTTTGAATCTGCTCAAAAGTTTCGAATTATTCGCGCCTTCGCTTGAAACTGCGTAACTTCTATCTGAGTG
The DNA here is from genome assembly GCA_947532105.1 of Athrips mouffetella. NCBI lineage: Eukaryota > Metazoa > Arthropoda > Insecta > Lepidoptera > Gelechiidae > Athrips > Athrips mouffetella. Next base: position 32,931,179 of record OX383957.1, on the reverse strand, counting down.
AACCGTTTTCGACTAACCTAAGCTTATATGTTGCACGGAAGTATCACACACGACAAGTTTCTAAAAAAAAACAAACCCTTACAAAAAATATGACGTCATAGCTGCCCCTAACCGGGCAATATTTTTAAGAACTGCCGCTCAAAATGATTGTTGTAACCTAAAGTACCTGTGTACCAAACGGCAATCCTGTAGATCGATTTGCGATTTCCTATTAATATTAGCTTTGTACACCGTCCACTATTTGTCGGCGAAGATGAAATCTATATCCGTATTCCGTACAAAATTTTAGCTTTCTAGTACTAAGGGTCTCTAAGCTAAGCCGCGGACAGACAGACAGACAAACGGACATCACGAAACTATAAGGGTTCTTTTTTGATTACAGAACCCTAAAAACGTATATTTTCTATCCAAGCACGTCATGGAAATGCCAGTTGGAGTCGATACAGTAGTTTGTTCGCTATTGGCGCCGCCTATTGAAACTTCGGGCATTTTCTGACTGAGTGAACCGTTTTCAATGAAAGTAAGCTGATAGAAGCTAAACACCTTATTGAAAACCCCGTTTAAATCCGTTTAGTAGTTTGTGAGTTATTCAGTGCCGCCGCTTGAAACTTAGTGTATTTTATGTCTGAGTGAACCGTTTGCAATGAAACTAAGCGTACATGTTGCACGGAGTAAGCCAAATACGTTACTGAAAACCTCGTTCAAATCGGTTCAGTTGTTTGTGAGATATTTGCGCCTCCGCTGGAAATTTCGCACACCTGTCTAAGGGAGCCGTTTTCAAGGAAAGTAAGCCAATATGTTGCAAAGAAGTAAGCTTGACAGTTTATTGAAAACCCCGTTTGAATCCGTTCAATAGTTTGTGAGTCATTTGCGCCGCCGCATGAAACTTAGCGTACCTTCTGTCTGAGTGAACCGTTTGCAATGAAACTAAACTTATATGTTGCACAAAAGTAAGCCAAACTCGTAATTGAAAACTCAGTTTGAATCGGTTTGTGAGTTATTATCGAATAGGCAATTTGATACTTTACATTAGTGTAGCTTCTGATTGAGTGAACCGATTCGAATGAAACATAGCCTATATGTTGCTCAAAGCTAAGTTGAATCTATCTGCGAAAACCGCGAGAAAATCCGTTCAGTAGTTCCGGAGTTTATCGAAAACATACAGACAGACAGACAGACAGACAGACAGACAGACAAAAAGTTCAGAAAACATGTTTTTGAGTTCTATTAGTCGTTTCTTATCGCCCACACTAATTTTTTCATAAATTTATCAAAAGTACAGACACGCGGTTTCTACTCTTTTATTATATGTATAGATAATTTATTGAAACATGTTGTATAACGCACCCTTATAAATTTGACAACTGAAAAAAGCTGAATACTTTCGGAACTTCACCTATAATGCACCCTTATAATTTGTATTTACTGTGTGTCACTAACATGGTCACTATGATTCAGAAAATACCTTGTTCATGGAAATCGCTCCATCAGTTTATTGACTTCGATAGTTATTAATAATATTATCAACTTTTTATCATAGTGTAACGCGCCCTTACAATTTAAATATATCCCTAAACCACCGCAAGATCCTGAAGATTAAAATGACACCAAATAACTGTATAATCGGTCCAGTAGTTTAAGAGCTAGAATGCTAGAATCCGAAATTTGCTTACATACATAAACTGCCTCATAAATTACACTTCCTTTTTGGGTTATGAAACCACAATGCATATCTTCAAATTAAGATCTATTATAAAAGAGCTATTACTTGTTATTACTTGGTATAATAAAACAGAAAATCAAACAAGAAAATATAATCATTCCAAATAACAAACAGAAAGGGTACACTCAGTCACAAATAACTGTATTTTCTTTCTTTTCGAGCAATCGTTCACTTTTAGTGCCCTTAATGTTACGTTGCTAAATTATACGGTGAAATAACATTTGATATCGAGTTAAGGTTCGACGAATGTATTCAAACTTGAATAATGACAGATTTGTTTGTATGGAAGTTTGTGAATCTCTTTATGAAACTAAACAACTTTTTCTTTTGAATATAGTTCGAAATGCAAAGTATTATTAACATCAGCTTCATATTATAACTTCATATCATCTTTTTATTGAAAATGTCAATACTTTTGTTTTCATATTTTGACTTACTACCTTCGGTTTTATGCCAAATTCACATTGTGCAGTCTGGGTTCTTACATACTATAGTTTTAATCGAAGATAGATTGGTTGATTATTTCAATTTCTACGTCTATTTAGGTATATCAGACAAATGGGCGTTTTATAAATGCAAACCTGTCATTTGCCCCAAAACTTTTCCCAGTGGAAATGTGATGTTTGTATGGTAAAAAATAATTAAGTTGAGTCAGCAACTCAACAAATTACAAATATCAACACTTTCGGCCCTATAGGAAAAGAAAAGGCATACGAAGATCTTGTATTTGCTATAAATACATTCAGGCATATCTAAGACCTCCTTACTCAGGGCTTAAGTAGAGCTACTTAGGTAAACTGTGTTGTTTTGTGAGAGTAGCATTTTTTCTTTCACTAACAAGTACAAGCACCTCAATAAAATTGTCAACACAAGAATACCTCCACAAGATGCCTTCAAGCCTTGTTCACAATTCCAACAAAATAAATGCCTGCGTATACAACTCCCAAAATTGTTCCTCTCCAATTCGTTATTTTTGAGAAGCACTCATTGTATCCTGACGAAAATTGTGCAATTTCACTCCGGAATGCTTGTAACGAGGGCTGTCAAGTATTGCTCTGTATTTTCATAGCGAGCCTCTCGAATAACAGATACATTACCTAACAAGCGAACTTTTCTTGTTATTTGATATGCATCGTCTGTCTTAGAACTACAAAGAGGCAATTTCTCAAGATACCTTTAAGTTTAGTTTTACTGTATGAGAATGTATTTTGAAATTATTATTTTTAACAACAATATACACGTCGCACAAAATAACTTTGGCCCTGTCATTGATGCGCAGTAGTCAAAAATGGGCCATTTTTTCTTCTGCGCACCAATGACAGGGCCAAAGTTATTTTGTGCGTTGACTGCAGCGCAGGACCGGTCGTCATGGAGATCTTTAGGGGAGGCCTATGTCCAGCAGTGGACGTCTTTCGGCTGATATGTAACTGCTTTCCTATGTGACTGATAACTGCATCTATTGGCCTTTTTCGAAAAAAATATTGGTATATGAAAATAAAATATTTCCACAATTCTTTGTAATTGTCATTTTATCGTGTGAGATTGATAACGGATCTTATCTGATCTCACTGACATAGCTCATAAGATAAAAGCAAAAAAAAAAGTAACGCGTCAATTAAAAAACCCACGCGCTCTTTAAACATATGTTTTATATACAGGATTAATACAGTAAACGTAATTCAACTTGAATTAGCCTGTTATAACCGATTTTTTTCTCTTTTTAGTAATCTGATATTTTAAACTTATCTTTCTTATACAGTTGTTACTTAATAGCATTTTGAATTTATGTTACGGTAAAGTTTCAAGATCAGCTGGGACCAATGATTTAACGTGCTTTTCGAAGCACAAAATCATCTCTATTTTCAGACTATCAGGCGATTTATCCGTTATGCATAGCTAAAACTTGACTTCGGCTCAAACCGTTAGACCCAGCATTGTATTATAAACTTTAAACCGTCCTTTCTGTTTTAAAGCATCAAAGTCTTTAACAAGCGAATATTTGCTTGCGTGTCTAGTTGTTTTGATTTATTTTGTCTGCCTGTCTTTCTAGTTTATCAGAAATTTTCTAGCCTATTTCCAGTAATGGCTTGTTTGGAATCTCATTACGTACAAAGTGTTCAACCTTCTACCCACTTCACCCATTTTAAAGTAAAATTTCATTGTATTTACGGTTCTAATCCAATGGGATTAATAAAAACGGTGGAGTGTGCTCAACGATCCGTCATTGTCGAGTAAACTGGGAAAAACTTCTTAATGACTTCCGCGCTGGTTTTTGTACTCGTGTGTGGAGTATTGCTCACTGAGAATGAAGGGAAAATAGAAAACTATTTATGCTTTAAGAATTTGCCGCAGGTAGAAATTGTTTTAGATTTCATGTCTTGTAGTCTTCTTGTATCTTAAGAATGGTCAATTCATATTCAAAAACTCCCCAAAACCGAAGCTGTAGATTCTGGTCATGTAATTAATCCATTTTTTCCAAGTAATATGGCTTGTGTTTCCATAGAAACTTATGAAATCATCATGAAAAAGCGAATTTAGTCTGATAAGTAAATTTCCTTTGTAGCTCGGCCTACCTTCCTTGGGGAAAGTTAACGTTAGATTTTGTTAATAGTACAGTTTTCTTAGGGTTAACACTAGACTCTAAACTTCAATGGAGCCCTCATATAACGGCTCTTTCTGGTCGATTGAGCTCAGCTGCATATGCTGTCAGAAAAATCAGACAGCTTACTGATGTGGCTACCGCAAGGCTGGTTTACTTTAGCTACTTCCATAGCATTATGTCTTATGACATACTGCTTTGGGGCCGGGCAGCTGTTATCCATTCAGTATTCGTTTTACAAAAGAGGGCTATAAGAGCAATTTATTGCCTGAAAACTCGTGTAATTCCTTGAGAGAATTGTTTAAGGAGATCAACATTATGACGGTGCCAAGCCAATATAATTATGAAAACATTATGTACGCTAGGAAGAACAGCCATCAATTACCTAGAAATTGTGACAGGCATAATTTTAGTACTAGAAATAAGTACAAACTTGATCAACCATACACTAGATTAGCAAAAGTCAATACATCTTTCGTTGGTCTGTGTGTACGATACTACAACTAATAAAAACTCCAAGAATACTGAAAAAGATATACTTTTATTGTTATTTTGGTTAATTACTTCGACAACCGTTCACAGCACAATATCTCTATTTTCCAAGTTCGACCACCAATATCCTCTAATCGAGTAGCCAGCTTCATCCGACCTGCTTAGTGTGGCCAGTACACGCCAACTCGATTTAGATAATTATCGATATTTTAACACAACAAAATACCTGAAAATATAGTGCAATTACCTGAGAGAAAGTTTGAAGACTGTGTAAAGCAAACATTATGTAAAAAAGCTTACTATAGATTAGAAGACTACAATTATGAATGACAAAGAGGTATGGTGCTCTGATGTTCCAGCGAAACACATTGTTAAAAGCCGACTTTGTTAGGCCGTGCAGCAGTGGTTTCTTGACGTTTCTTTTACGCTGCCATAGCACGATCCGAAACGGCGTAGACTCCCTCTATTTGTATTGTATTCTGCATGACATTCAATAAATATTCTGTAAAGAATCTACATTGAATAAAATTATTTGAATCTTCCGCAAATTATCTACCACATTGTCACTACTATTATTGAATTTAAGTCTTAACAAAGGCGTAATTATACAGGGTGTTAATTTGATTGCGAGCCGTAGCTCAGGGGTGGGATCAGTATAAGTACCTGATCAACTTTTCCCAAGGAACATAGGTCGAAATACGAAAGTAAATTTTTGACCTCTCATTGAAACTGCATTTGGTTTTTCGTATTTAGTCCTATTTTCTTTAGGTAAAGTTGTTCAGATACTGATACTGCCCCTGAGCTTTGGCACGCAATCAGATTAAGACCATGTACAGGTTTCATTTGTTGAAAAGTTATTCATCTTCAGCATTACCCTAAACAAAAAAAAACAAAAAGAAATAGGTACATCTAGAAAACAAAACAAACACCCAGCTGTAAATCTGGTAAAATCAACATGGCTAAATATATTAGTTGCCTTTTATGGCACCCATATTAAGGATTCTAATCCTAGCTAACATTGAATAATTTCTAAGTACCTAACAAGGTAGCATTACTTATTTAACCTCTAAACAGTCCATCGCTTTTTGGTATAAAAACAAGCAAAAGATAAAACACCCACAAATGTGCCCATTTTAACAGTTTAGCGAGATTAAATTTCTACTTACTTAGGTGCCAGAGGAGGTATGGGAAAATCGAAGTCGAGCGGTACAAGACTCTTCCATTTGAAACGCTGGCAGACTTCTAGTTCTTCTTTATTAGCACTGAACTTAGAATGAAGTACAAATTAGTTAAGAGTAAAATCTAGTCTACGAACTTTTAATAATAGGCCTTTAACTATGAAATTACCGAAATTTTCTTACAAATTAAGACATCATTAATGAGATCATAATTCTTATAATTCGAAAGCTATTTTCTTCATTTGTCTTATATTTGAAAGTTGACTTCAAGGTTATCAATTCACGCATAAAATATAGTAGATTTTACAACAAGTGCACAAAACGAACCATTTCTCCGAGACTTTTAGCAGCCCGAGCCGAAGGCGAGGGCTGATAGTAATGTCGAGGATAAAATGGTTTTGTGGACGAGTTATAAACTCTGCTTTTCACTTTGATTGCGAAGTTTTTTTTTTTTTTATTGAAAATGGGCTTACTCTTGACCTCGATCTAGTCTTGAAGACAGAGATGAGGTCGACGATGGAACGAGCTTACCCAGAAGAAGCCTATTCACTCGCGACTTGAATAGATTCGGGTTATATAAACTCGGGAACACAGACGCAGGCAGAGAATTCCACTCTTTAGCCGTGCGCATTATAAAAGATGTTTCAAAGCGCTTTGTGCGAATGTGCGGAACATCAACCAAGTATGGGTGATATCCTGCGGTGCGTCTGGACTCCCGATGGTAGAAGGGAGATGGTGGAATAAGCTCGTGGAGCTCTAGAGCACACTCTCCGAAGTACAATCTCTCAAATAAAACGTAAAAGTACTCTCTAACTGAAGAATGAGTTGTTCTGCTTTAGTGAAGAATATGTTGACGTGCGCGCGGCGCGGGAGGGGTGCAGCAGGCCCGCGCGCAGGGCGTACACCACCTCGATTACCTTTTTTGCCCAAGTGCACAAAATTCGATTTTGTGCAGCCTATATCCTGCACAAAAAAGCACTTTCAGAGCATGAGAAGTGAAAAAGTTTTTATTTTTAGTTTGAAACATAAGTTCAAAGGTTCGAACGTTGTTCATCTGACATGTCGTCCAATTTCATCATTACTCGTACATATGTTACAGATAATATTTTGTCTTCCCAATCATGCTTAAAAAAATATTTGTTTTTATTTTTATTTCCTAAAAAAAAAATGCTACAATGATAGTATTGACATTTGAGTTTACCTAACATTCGGCATACAAAATGGCAATTTCTTAGTTAAAGACCCAATATTACAGGTATCCAAAGACTATATAATAGGTATGGTGATTCTATTCACTAGCTGAAAACAATATAGGTACATCATTTTTGTGCTACCACAGTTACCACACCACATCATACCACAAAATTGTAAACGTTATTGGTCAGCTTGCACTGAGAGTCCGATTATATTTTTTTTTTCTATATCATTCCCTAAAAATTGTTCAGTTTCGTTGACTTATCGTCCTCCTTCAGTCTTCGGAAAATTGTCCCTTACAGTGTATACAGGGTGTAAGGGACCGAAAGCTAAACGAGTGTGCTTTGTCACGAAACTGAACAACTTTCCCAAAGAATCATTTTTATTCATATAGAAGAGGTCATATATTTTTTCATTTCGTAGAAATATTTCTTAATGTCCGTCGGTGTGCGGGAGTGCCAGTGCCATTTAGGCTTCTTCTGGGCAAGCTCGTTCCATCGTCGACCTCATCTCTGTCCTCAGGGCTAGATCGAGTTCAAGAGTAAGCCCATACAAAGTAAAAAAATATATATATGTTCGTAGAAATGTTTATTTGGGAAAGTTGTTCAGTTTCGTTGACAGAGCACGTCCGTTCAGTGTCCGGTCCTTTGCATCCTTTATACAAAACTCTTGCAGTCAATGAAAAAATGGATGGGGAAACTGAAATGTTCTTATTTTTTTGTTTAAAATGTGCTGTACTATGTTCTGTTACGAATCACTCCTTAAATAATATTTATTATTTTTTGTTTATGTGAGGGGTGGTGTCAACATTTAATAAATTTTGAAATTATTCCATAATTTTACTTTCAATCAAATTAAAACGAAACATAATCAATCAATGCAACATCTTCAAAATATAATCAATCAAGTTTTGAAGGTAGCTTTGCCACGTCGATCCATTGTCGATATTGTGGCTGGAGCACACAAAGAACGCTTCACAAGGCCTTGTCTGAGATTTTCATTTCTCTTTTTCATAAAGAAGTGGAAAATAAGTTTAAGTCTTAATTTGTGCATAGATATGACCTGACTTTTGAAGGAAAAAAGCATATCATTTTGAGATATCAGTTTGATCCATTGTCGATATTGTGCCTAGAGCACACAATTAACACTATACAAGATATTGTCTGGTGAGATTTAAATTTTTCTTTTGAGTCTTATTTTGTGCTTAGACATGACGTGAATTTAGTAACATAACAGTTTTATCCTTTGTGGATATTGCGGCTGGAGCACACAAAGAACAATCTACAAGTTCTTGTCTGGTAAGATTTTCATTTCTCTTTTGCATAAAAAAGTAAGCAATTTTTTGCTTAGACATAACGTGACTTTCGTAGAAGAAGAAGCATGACTGTATATTAAATGTAGTAGAAAAGAGAGCAATGACGATCAAATCGTACACAATTTTACAATTGGAATTTGTTTACAATAGAAGATCAAATCAAACAAATGAAATTAATTTATTCATTGTTGCATATTAAAATCTCTTAATGACGTCAGCTAAACAACATTGCTTCGCAAACAATGTGGCGCCATGGCGGGAAAAGACATAAGTGACTATAAATAATAAGTTAAAATAAAAATAAAACCCACGCGCTCTTTTAAATATGCTGGAATGTACGGGGTTGATACAATAAACATAAGTCAATTTGATTATCATATAATTTTAAGTATTGTGTTGCCATTATTTTTGCTGTTATCTGTAGGAATTTCTTAAAATCCTTTCTTAGGGAGCGCCGACATAATTGTATATGCAATATTCCAGGTTTTAAGGTTCAGTAGTTTTAACTGTGAGTCGATATGCCAGCCAGATAGTTATGTATTAGAAAACAAGAATTATTTTACCCGCTCTTACCCAAAAATATATCCAGACATTCACACCCATTTCACTTGTCATGACCGTTGAAGCGAAAAAACCATTAGTACTTGCTGACATTTTTGTACTCGTAGTCGAACATCCAAACTCGACATGGGCTATTTTTCTTGTAAGTAAATAACACTATTTTAGTGAAGAAGTGTAGGCAAAAAATACGGCCTGCTCGCTACGTAGACATAAACAAATTGTAGGTCAATTCTTCAGCTAGGTTTTCACTGTGTATTATTACGAACATAAAAGAGTGACTAAATTACTACTTTCAGTATTATGACGAATATTACGACGGTAGGTACAAAAATATATTTTGATGGGGTTGCTAATCTTCTTTATTAAAGTTTAACTCTGTTTTGTAAATTTTTATAGCAGTAAATATTTTTTTATTTTTTTATTATCAGCATTGGACGTTAACAATGCTGAGTTCTTTGAATTTTGTAATCTTTAGCGTTCTTTTATCAATAAAAAAAAATATTTGATTAAAATTTCCTAGTCTACGCAGACAAATTCACGCAGCAGTGAGGGTTGATCAGATATCGCACGCACTCACTTATTAATAATCCGTTTCACCGAGTTGACTCGTGGCATTGGCCAACGTATTTTGCAGCCATAAAACCAGATATACCACCACAAACAAGACGAACCAGAGTATATTTGACGGAAAAATAACATTGTTTTACAAACTTGTTTTTTCTGACAGCTTTAGCTGATTACTATTGATCATGGAGCACAATAGCCTTGATATAGCTGCAAAATGTGTTGGTAAGCTTTTGCATTGACTCGTGAGACGGATTATACACCAACACATTCCTCTATATGTGCTTAAGCAAAACTACTTTAAGTTGCAGCGAGCTTGTAAAGATATGTACTGTGCGTATGTGGTTTGAACCAACTGTAAGTTACGAATATAACTAAATACTTAACTATCCTCACAAGAATTACTTTTGACGACTTGTCTTTCTCTTTTTTCATAAGGTATTACGAGTATCCTCTTTCCTTCTCATCCTCAATGTTAGTACCTGGTTCATGCCCCAAAGGAATTTATGTAAAACATGTTAAAACGATTGTAAGTGGAAGCTCCTTTGATTTATGTTACGTTCCCGCAAGTTGATTCATCATTTTCGTGCGATAAAATAAACCTCACTGTTACTTTACTCAGAATAGGAAAGTCTGAAAGTATAGAATGTAATCATTTTGTAATAAATTGTGTATTCTAATTTAATAATTTTTTTTGACAGATTATGACATTTGACATTTTAGTGAACTAATTATAATTAAGCATAATTTTAGATTAAACATATTTTTGCACGCTTGCTCGCAGGCTGAATACACTATGACCGATATAAACACCATATTATGTACTGCATTCTAGCAAATAAAATTTCTTAACCACTTGAGCGTCCGCGGGTACCAGTACCTAGAAAAAAACAAATATCTCTGTCTCATATTACAGCTACCCATTCACGGCGCGGTTAATTAAAAATAAGATTAAATTTGGAAAATGGCAACATTTTAATTTGAGGAGTGTTCCATAGCAAATATTAAAAAAAAAAATGTCAAAGACAAGTGATCGGTCACTTTTTACTCGAGCATCGCTATTATTGAATGATTTATTGTGTTTTTTAATAGATTTAAGGTATTTTTCTTAAGAAAATTAATGCCGAACATTGTTTTTTTATATTTTAACGAAACAACGTGCGTATGTAAAATCGCATTTGAATTTGAGACTGTCTGGTTAGCTTTTCTCAGATTGTCATTTTTTTCTGTTATATTGGAACAGAGTTGAGAAAGGATTGATTGTATTTTGAATTAGGATCAACATAGATTGAGGCATTCAGAAATATTTTTGGTTTTAATGTAACTGCTATGATTTGTTGAAAAGCATTGTTTCAATTGTGAGCGGAGCGGAGCCGCGCTCGCCTGGAAGTTCTAGGGCACTTTTACCGCAGACCCTGGACCCTGGACGTATTGATTATTTGTGGGGTTTTTGCAATTGTTTTCAAAAATATCGACTTTTACTAATAGAAAAACATTAATTAATTTAGTTCCTGAACGTCGACAAGACAAGACACAAGTCTGGAGTATCGGGTGCAATCTAAGGAAAAATACGTAACCTTGCAGTCTATGATTTTTTTTTCGGAAAAGTAGGTAAGCAAATTTTATTTATTTAATTTGCAAATGTGTTAAAACATCGTTTTAACACATTGGCGAATTAAAGCGCGTGCGCTTTGATTATTTCACTCTCGGCTCGACGACTTTAATCACCAAAATAGCGCACTTGTATCTTACTGTACTATTGTCTGTACATTGAAGGTATTTAAAATATATATCACATTATGCTATTATAATGTCGCTGAATCCAAATAATTGATTTTTGAACTTTTTGTTTGTTGGGTTTGTTTATTTGTTCGAGAATCACACACAAACTACTAAACCGATTATAATTAACTTATAAACTCTTTTTGTTTGATGGCTAATATTTTCGCTTAAACGCTGGTATATATTTTATTTTACATGCGGACTACCTCAAGGGCAAAAGCTAGTCTATTTAAATAAAAAATAAAAAAACTTAATTTTTTTTTACGTGTAACTATTTATTATGAAGTTATATTCTGTTTTGAGTATTCTGTGGTTTATCTAGGTATGATTCCATCAGGAATGACTAATGATCCGATCTGATAAAAATAACAATGGAGTCTAAGAACGTAGATATTTTACAATGAGGAAATAATTATAAAAACACTTCCATCAAAAGATTTTGTCTATCAAACAACTCCGTCAGCAAAATAAATTTCAACCTCAGGATACAACAGAAAGATTTGATTAACTTTTCTATGTCAGTATCATAACACCCCATTAAACGTCCACTGTAGGACGGGAGCTCATTCCAGCAAAAACGCTTGGTAACATTTGGAGGGGACGTACCACATTCAATGCAATTCAGCTGGCATCATGTACCGCGGTTGATGGTAACCGCAGTAAGTAAGATGGTACGATACACAAAGGGACGCTCTTGCCCATCCTCTGGTTCGTGATTCCTTAGTCACCTCATACGACACCCACGGGATGAGATGGGTTGGTACTAATCTTTGCTGGCACCAAACTTTTTATTATACTTTACATAAAAGTTGCAAACTTTGCAGTTTTTCATGTTTAGTTCAGGAAATATGTTGAAACTGAAAAATGGATTTACTGGGGCAGAATAAACTTTATGTGATAGGAAGTTTTTTTTCAAGTCAATTATTAAGCAGAAGGTCATTCCTCGTAAATTGCCACATTTACCATCAACTAGTAAGTACTTTGAAACTAACACAGCAAAAGCACGTTGCCCGCCCTAAAAACTATGATAAAATTTTACTACCCTCGCATTTCAAACCGAAACTTACCTGCAGCACTGTTACTTTTCTACTTTTTCACTCAGTTTTCGAGTTATGATGAAAATTTTCTAAATAAATAACATCCTCTCCTTATCTCCGTTTTCAAAAAGAAAAATCTGAATTTACTATAGTCAATAGAGGGTTATGTACATATTACAGCATAAATAAAACGATCCCTCTAAGCATCGATAAATCTCACATTTTTTTTTGAAATTTGTAAACCTTTACAAACAAACTTATATTTCATATTTCATATTTATTTATTTGCTTGCCACATGGTTCAATAAGGTGTTACATATATCTTAGGTGCTGTTACATGTGGCACCCCGTGGGGGCACCGCAAAATCTACTTATTCATTACAATTACATCTTACAAATTGGAACAAGACGTATACATACTGTACTATATATAAGTGAACATAGATATTTCAATTTTTAATGAGTTGGTAGCTTGTTTTATTATTATGATAGTCGGTAAATAGATCTTCTAACTTATAAAAAGCATTTCTCAGTAAAAATTGTTTTAAGTGTTCTGTATATAGAGACAGCTTTTCCTGGTTTTTTACATAGTTTGGTATGCTGTTATATATTTGTATAGCCATCGAATGTGGTCCCGATCTATACAAGTGAAGAGTTGTTTGTGGAAGTTGAAGTTTATGAAGGTTTCTATTGTTTCTTTTTATTGTTTTTACTGGGGAGTATAGTTCCATGTGCTTTCTGACGAATTTACAACATTCAAGAATATATATTGAAGTTAGAGTAAGTATCTTATGTTTGATGAAATAAGGTTTACAAGAGTCAGTTTGCGAAATGTTAAATAATATTCTAATACATTTTTTTTGTATGACAAAGATGTCTTGAATCAAAGAACTATTTCCCCAGATAATGATTCCGTACATAAGTCTAGATTGAATATTTGCATAATATGCTGTAAGAGATGTTTCAAGATCAGTTGTTTTTTTTAGTTGTAATAATGCGAAAACAAGCGAGGAGAGTTGTTTTGTTAATTTATAAATGTGAGGTTTCCAATTTAAGTTTGTATCAATATTGATTCCTAAGAGGGTTGTTGTGTTATCTGTTGATATTGGCAAGCCTTTATAGTTATATTGTATATTTAGTGGTTGTTTTTGAATGGGTCTGAATTCCAAAATTTTTGTTTTGTTAGTGTTGAGCTGAAGGTTATGGGCATGGAGCCATTTTTGAATATTGTCTAATGTCATGTCAAGTTTTGGTTTTATTCCGCTTAAGTTAGTACATGAGAATAATATTGACACATCATCAGCAAAGAGGGTACAGTGTTCTTTTATAATTTTAGGTAGGTCGTTTACATACATTAGAAACAGAAGACAGCCAAGAACTGTGCCTTGTGGGATCGCATTATTTAGTACTATTTTCTGTGAACGAATATTTTGAGCTTGACCCGTGTTAAAATCTACGTTTTCTATTTCTACATATTGGTCTCGATTTGAAAGGTAAGAGGAGAGCCATTTGTGAGCTATACCTCTTATGCCCGAGCCGTATAACTTATCCAATAAAATATTATATTTTACGCGGTCGTAGGCTTTGCTCAAATCAAGCAAGAGACCTACGGCGTACTGCCTATTGTTAAGAATTTCCAATATATTTTGGGTGTATTTATATATCGCGAGTGTTGTGGAGCGATTTTTGCGAAAACCGTTTTGGTTATCGTCAAGAATATTATATTTTTCAAAGAAGGAATTTAGTCTGCTGCACATTGCAGTTTCAAATATTTTTGATGATGTCGGTAGTAATGAGATGGGTCGGTAATTGTTCGGGTCCATTTTGCAGCCTTTTTTATGTACTGGTCTTACAATAGAAGTTTTGAGTGCATCAGGGTAAATTCCTTCTTCGAACGATTGATTTATTAGGAAGGTGTAGGGAGATATTAGAAATTCTGCACATTTTTTTACCACTACTGGAGGCAGTTCATCAATTCCATGGCTAGTTTTATTTTTTAGTTTTCTTATAATCAACTTTACTTCTCGGGGATCGACAGGTCGTAGATAAAATGTGTTTTCTACTTGAGTTTTTATCTTTGTTAAATTAGAATTTTCTAAGTCTGGCGTGTTTTCTTTCCCAACTTCAACAAAAAACTTATTTAATACATTTGCAATGTTTTTAGGGTTTGTTTCGAGACTATTATTTACTTGCAGACTTATGTTTCGTTTATTGTAGTTGTATTTTTTATTATTCGTCTCGTTGTTTATAATTTTCCACATTGTTTTCATTTTGTTGCTTGATTTTTTAAATGTATTTATATTCTTCTGTTTTTTTGCTTTATGTACAGTCTTTTTCAATAACTTTTCGTATAATTTATAGTGTTTATGTAGTATTTTATTAGTTGTAGTTGATACGAATATTTTTTCTAATCTTTTATTTTTACAGGACGTTTTAATTCCTTTAGTTAACCAAGTAAGTTTTCTCTTTGCAGATATTTTTATCACGCGTTTAGGTATACATTTTTCAAGGGTTGAATGTAGAGTTTTAGAAAAAGCATTGTAATTTTCGTTCACATTTTTATCGATTTGTATAATGTTGTACCAGTTTACGGCCTTTAATGTATTTTTGAAATTTTCTATATTTTGTTCGCTAAATATTCTTTTTTGCACAAACAAATGTTTTAAACTAGATGAATTTGTATGAAGCGTTAAGGAAATCCCTTTGTGGTCGGAGAAACCATATTCATGAACGGAAGTATCTATAATTTGGTTTGTAAAGTTTGTAAATATTAGGTCAAGACAATTTGCGGTAGTTTCTGTAATTCGGGTAGGTTCTTTTATTTTTTGTTTAAAGTTGAATGACAACATTAGGTTTGAGAGTCGTCTTTTTTGCTTACTATTAGTTAAATAATTTACGTTCAAATCTCCTCCTATTATGACAGATTTCTTTTTATATTTGGTTTCTAGCAAGTGTAGCAGTTTTTCTAGTTGCAAATAAAAGCTTTCGGTCTCTTTGTTGCTATTTGGCCAATACAGTACTATCAATAATAAATTAGCTTTATATAACTCTATACCACATATCTCAAATATAGACTCTAGTGACAAGTTATTTATGTCTTCAAGTTCTGTGTACTCTATCAGGTTTTTGAGTAGTATGCATACTCCTCCACCATCTTGGTTTTGCCTGTTGAAAGATGCAGCTGTATGATATCCTTTTATACTTAAGTAATTTAGTTTTTCTTTGGTTAACCAACTTTCAGTTACGCAAACGGCATTTGTTTCTTGTTTTTCTAGTAGGAGTTCTTCTAGTATATGCAACTTTGGTAAAATGCTTCTCATATTTTGATAGATAATATTAAAAGTCTCGAAAATTTTGTTGCAGCGGCTGCGGCTGGGGACGACTTTGTTCAGTTGTATGAATTTTTGATGCTTTGGCAAATTGAAAATTGTTGTTTTGGGTATTTTCATCCAGGGTATTACTCGTATTCGCACTCTGTATTGTACTTGGTTGGTATTCTTTTCCATCTATCATAAGTTTGTTATCGATAATTTTTGCTCTACGCCCACTACGCCGGGCTTTTATCATAACTTCAATTAATTGTCTTCTGTGTTGCAGGAGCTCTTCTCCTAGTATCTCTGACACAGCCAACCCAGTACCTTTAAAGTATCTTCGGTTTTGTAGGATTAATTTTGTTAAATTCTTACTGAGGAATTCTATTTCTAGGGGTCGGCGGTACCCTTTTTTGCCTAATCGTTTTAGGTCCTCCACATACCCGTGAATGTCAATGTTTAGGATTTCTTGAAATGCGTAAGTCACCTTTTCGTAAACTTCATGCACGCTTTCTCCTCTTGACTCTTCTAAGCCATATAAAATAATTTTCTTATCTTTATTTTCGTTATTAATTGACGTTTTTTGAGAAAGGTTTGTGGTCGTGTTTATATTACTTATTGTTTTTTGTATGTCCTCGATTTCTTCTTGAAGGCGTTTGTTTTCAGAAATTAAATGTGTAATTGAGTTGTTTATTTGTGCTATATCCTTCTTTTGTGTTTCCTGTTCTGTTAGGAGACTGTTTGTAATTTTAAGTAATTCTTGCTTTAGATTTGTTATTTGTGTTGAAGTTGTTGTATTAATAGCAGATATCAATTCTGAAAGCATGGTTTGTTTAATGTCTTCGAATTTTTGATCTAATAGACCCTCTATTTGCTTGAGTGATAGGTCATTTTTCGTACAAGTAGGTGCTTGTGGTACATTTTTTGGGCTTAATGCACTTATTGTATCACCAAAGAGACTCAGGTCACTCTCAGACATAGTATCTTCAATTTCACAATTTACCGATTGGTCTGGGTTGCTCATCACCCTTCGTGCTTGTGCAGGGGTATTATCATTTCTAGGGCGTCGTCGCGCCACTCTCTCACAGTCTGGACAAGACCATACTCTCTCATAATCTTGAAGTTTGCTTTTAAAGTCAGCGTCAGAAATGTTTACGCATTGGTAGTGATATTTGCCCTTGCATATGCTGCTTCTACACTCAATTAGCTCCCCGATTCCAATTTGTTGGTTACAAGCTCTACATATTCGCATTTTGAAGCTTTTTGAAGAAGACGTCTATACAATACACATTATTTGGTGCAATCTAGAATTTTACTTTCAATAGTGGAATGGAAGTCACTTCTTTATACATTTTTGGTTTCTGTGGCACTACATAACTTTATAGTCAAAACGTTGTTGTGACGCCCGCTTTCGAAGTGTTTTGGTTAGGTACACTACTACACGCAAGTTAATTTATAGTAGGTATCACTCACTATAACTTCAGAACGAAAATAAATGTTTCATAGGTACCTAAATATTACTGCAAGCAATGCAGTAGCTAGGTAGTAGGTAGAGTGCGGGGGCAATGACCGCTATCGCGCCACTCGAGCAGTCGCGTCTCGCGTCGTTCGGAAAGAATTTTCAACAGTTACAAGAATATTTGAATTGTATTTCGTGAAAACTTGCGATTGGTAAAATATTTCTGTAAGGGAAAACCGACACTATTTAGCACGTTTCATTAGCATTTTAGTTATATATAAAACTTTCACTGAATTTTGTTTTAAACACTAAAACTGAATTTAAAATTGCGGAGCAAACGAATACGCGTCCTTCCACATAGACGCTTGCGCGAAGAGCCCTTAGTTTTGCGGTTCTAGAAATGGACTGTATTGCTTAAAAAAATACTTTTATTATTTCGGAACCCTCGGCACACGAGCCCGACTCGCACTTAACCGGATTTATAAAAGCTCTAATACCTAGAAATCAGCTTAGTTTTATGCTCTCCTACCATTCTCCTACACATCTTCCCTATAAATCCAAACTCATTCCCTGGTTGAAATAGGCAACATTGAATTTACCCAGCAATCAAATTAAAAGTTTCAACTCATATTCGTAAAACTAAAACCACATGTGCATAAAAGCTATGCTATTATTGTTATGAAAACCAAACATAAGCTTGGCTTAAGACCGCGACAAGCTGAACGCGAGTATGCGACCTCGCAGCCAAAGTTTAATTATTGCAGTGCATTATTTCTATTCATGCGGAGTGCATGCTTGCTGTGTCACGGTCCGCTGGCTCATGCGGGAACATTGTTACGGAGATGACGAGAGATGTGGTCTTAGTAACAGAGGATAGGAAGCCCTTTGTAACTCACCACCTATTACTGATTAGCGCTGGTTGGTTGCGAAATTAGAAGACGGCTCCTCGGGTTAATAAAATATAATTAAAAACAGTAAAACACACAGTATTTACAAGCAAACCACGTAGAGACTGCCAAAACTAATCAATGTCGTAATTTGGAATTTCGCTTACGTCTAAGTTTGAATATACATATTTACAGAAGCGTGCCAGCATCAGGCTAGCAGGCAACCTCCGTCGTCGGCACCACCCATATGTCATCATTATGATAACAACCGATAAACCAAGGTTTACAGTAGGTAGGTTGGCAGCACAACGAAACACAAGAAACTGTCTGGTTCAGAGTACTTAGCAAGATATCTTTATGGCCATTGTGTGGAATTTCCTGTATTTCTATGTTTTTCACTACCGAGTTTATGAATCTCAAACTATTGTTTTTCAGGATGAGCTTATTGGTTCATCGAACTCATGACTTCAGGTACAAGCGGCAGCAAGCATGTAGAAACAAAACCAGTATGAGTTGTACGAGTACCAGTGCTAAGCTACAAATGCACGAAACCAGAGACCCACTCAAGGTCAAAGTGCTGCCACTGACGTAGCACTATCACCACCTACTAGTGTTCGTATCTAGTGGTTTACTAAATAGTACGTTCTATTCTAAGCTGGCAGTACAAAAAAAATGAGCATGCTTTTATCACAATATACTCGTATATACCTCTCTTATAGGCCAATATTAAGCCACTTCTAACTTGTATAAAAGAGATGATGAAAGTAGAGCAAAGCAAGGGAAGTATGTCAAGATCGTAGCAGGGAAGTGAAAGAGGCGTGATGTTATGTATGTATGTATCCTAACGGTTCTGGGCAAGCCTCATTTCAGTTTTGTCAAATCATTAATTTTATTACAGCGGTAACTGGAGCCACACCCACAAAGATTACTATCCTTTAGTCGGTAGCAAAATGTTATGCTTTAGTTGTTTGTTTTGAAAACGTTCAGATGAAATTTTAAGTCAGAAATATGTTGTGATTAAACATAAATGTGTAGCTGATAACTATAAACTTTCCTCGAGTTCTCTGTCAACACTGAAAAGGCAGCTTCAAGTTTTCGTAAGACCAAAGGAAAATCGTAAGGCTTTTTGCATACTCGTACCGAAGCATTTAATAAATACTCGTATTTTTTTACAAAAATGAGGCTTCTAGAAAACATGTACACGAAATGAAATGTTCGGATGCTTCCAAACAAAAATATCTACCGACCCAAATAAATGGCACAAGCAACCACTTCAGTATGCTATATGAGTCGGCTTTGTTTGATCATATTTTTCTTGTATTGCGCTGGAATATGCCACGACTGCTTTAAGACATGTTATGACTTAACTCTCATGCACTAGCGATCTTTCTCATAAGCCATGTTCGTGCACGCCACTGCTTTTTCTAATTAGAGAAGCTGATTCTAATTACATCTCCGCTAATGTGAGCTAAGGCGAATGATACTTGGTTGCACTAATTACTATATATTGGATATAAGGCTGGATCCAGACATATCTCATTCAGGTTAATGCTCAAATATAAGTTGTCATTTCATAACATTAACTTAGTCAACGAAACGGGAATGGAGGTCATGTGACTTAATGTGTTATTAAAAGTAAAGATTATCAATACAACAATAAGAATAACAAGAATAACAATATTTAAGATTTATATATTAACTTGTTGTCTGTTATTGTACCTAATTGAATAAAATAAACTAAACTCGCCGTGCGTGGGCTGCGGATTCGATCCCCGCCCAGGGCAAACATTTGTGTGATGAACACAAGTGTTAATTCTGGGTTTGGGTGTTATTTATCTATTTATGTATGTATATCAGTCTATCCTACAGGCTTTGCCTATAGTTTGAGATTAGATGATCTTGTGTGTGAAATGTCTCACGAACTGACTGACTTTGTTGGCACTACTTTGTTTGGGAAGCGATGTAGCTTAATTTTATTGACGTTGATAAAATATTGATATCCTGCAAAAATAACAAAATACGGGTTGCACTCCGGGAGTGCCGGCAGAAGTGAAAACTTAAACATCAACGTTGTGCATTTTTGAATATTTTGGAATGGTTAGGGAATAATTTCGCACGAATTGTTTTATTTATCAGTATTTTTATACATACAATATTCATTTATTGCGCTATCGTAGACAAACATGACAATTTATAATACATATATTCGTCAGATTTGACGCGCCGCTAAAGAAGTTATCACTTCTTTTTTAACCAAATTTTGTATTTTGGCAGCTAAACACTACTAAATGTTCTTTTTTTATTAACCGTAAATTACTTATAAGATAAGTATTGAAAAAAAAACCAATGATCAGTCTAAAACTTAATAGAATATATTTGGAGTGACGTGAATGCCCCAGGGACGCGATTGATATTGACGACTGATAGGATTCTGACTCCAAAACAATGGAATCCGGCTTTGTCAGTACCGATAATGGGATTCCACTGAAGCAGTAATGAAGGGCGAAATTATGTCATCCTTTGTAAGCTCGTGTAATGTTTGTAAGCTTTGTAGGTCCCGTGTGGTGCCGGCAAAGAATAGTACCAACCCATACATAGCCGTGGGTGTCGTAAGAGGCGACTAAGAGTTATAAAATGGAGGATGGGCAGCAGCATCCTCCTTTGTATCTTACATCTTACTTACTGCGGTCACCTACAACCGGGGTCCATGGTGCCAGCCGTAACGCTAACAAGCGAGGAGACTATGGTACTTCCCCTCTACATTTTTTCCAGCAAAAGCTAGAATTCTGGAGGGAGTTTCCTGTCCTGTAGTGGACGTTTCATGGGATGTTATGATGATTGTAAGCTCGTATCAGTTAAAAATATTTTCAGTACCAGGAAACATTCTTTGACATGTTGTATTTGCATGTACAGATGTAGGCACATCAATGTTGATGGAACACTATTTTGTTGCGCTTAATATGTTATTTATAGTAAAATTTTGCATAAATTTTGTTTTCTGAACAAGATTCGACGTAATTATGATACAAGGTGTAACAGAAAGGGTAAGGCCTGAAGGACGTGAATTTTAATTTCTCGTACAAACTGCGTCACCGGATGAAGTTTGTATGAGTTTTTGTATATTTTTTTGAGTTTTGTACATGTATATACTAAAGTTATATTTTTGCTAACATACTGGGTGTAAGACCAAAAGCGAGCGATAGCTCTACCACGATACTGAACAACTTTTCCAAAAAAACATTGGTCAAAAGTTGGGTCAAAATGTTTTTAGATTCTCCAAACACATTTTTCATTCTCTTTTGTCGACTGTTGAAGGTTGGTATGGAGAAGTTAAAAACATTTCTCCGATTCCAACCGAAAAATCCAAAAAGTTCCTTAAAAAAATTCCTTGGAAAAATTGTTTAGTTTTGTGGTCTGAGCACACCCGCTGTCGCACTGTTATGCATTTACATCCTGTATTAAATAAATATATAAATATTGGGGGTCATTTCAAACAAAATCATCTGATCCCAAACTAGGCAAAGCCTGTACTATGGTTACCAGAGACTGATATACATACATAAATAGATAAATAACACCCAGACACAGAACAAACACTTGTGTTCATAACATTAATTTTTTGCCCTGGGCGGGGATCGAACCCGCGGCCCACGGCGTGTGAGGCAGGCTCACTACCAACCACACCAACGGGCTTGCTTTGTATTATAGTACAGATTCGTCAAGTTACGAGTAACAGTTTAATTTAATTATATGTAAAGATTAAAAGAGTTGTATTATATGTAATCATTACCTCATGTTCAATGGATATCTTTCAATTTAGATAAAAAAAACATGTGAAATCTAATTACTTTGGTGATACCTATTCAAGAATTTATTTCCAAACCATCGGCAAATCCGATATTCCAAAAAAACATGGCTTTTATGCTGTTTTATTTTTTTTATAGCAAAATAATGTAGATATCAATAAATTATCAAAAATTAGGAAGAAACGTAAATATCAATAAATTGTCAAAGATTAGGATTCAAAGGACCTTTAACTGTAAGACGCTTTCTAAAGTTCATGCTTATAAAAGTCCATGCTAATATGGCCTTAGCAATTGCTTGCCAAATGGCATTCATTTAATTTATAGTAACTTTCAGTCCAACAGCTTGCTTTTAAATACGACTACTACAAACTTTATCTTAATAGCAATAAAACGTTAAAATTAAAGCTATAAATATTATTAACTGTCTGAAATGGTCTCAATTTCTGCAGCCCTTCTCTTAAATTGAGGGTCAAATACCAAATTTGGTGCCCAGAGCAGAGATGCACTTTCGCAAATTGGTGAGCAATTAGCATCCAATGTGATTAAGTCCGGCAGGCCTCTCAAGCTCAACTTGATAATTTACTTGGTGAGAATATACTCGTACATACAGGACATAATTTCTAGACCAAAAAGGTCACCTTTTCAAAGAGGCAAGACAGGAGTCGTGAATGAATAATGAGTAACAACATGTGAGTTTTCAGTGCTCAAGATTGGTTTGTTTCCGATGGATTGTTTTATGTTATAAGTGAGAAAACAAACAGGTGGGTAAAATGATAAGTATTCAACGCCTATAGCACCCAGAGTCATAAAAGATAGCACAGCACGTAGTCTAACTTGAGAACTAAGGTGGTACGTCTCATGTGCCAGTAATTTAACTGGCTCTCTTACACTTTTAACCGAAACACAGCAGTGTAAACATTGCATCTTTACCGTAGAAATAAGCGAGGGGCTTCTCCAGATGGACTTTGATTTGAATAGGAAATAGTTGCACCTTTCGCTAGCCAAATAATTTATTTGGTTACCATGTGAATTACTTTTTTTTCTGTCTTGCAATTATTTTAATGTAATTTTAATTTTGTTTGATTTTATCCAATAGGACTGTTCCATTTTCAAGCACCTAAAATTGCGCAATCCAGTTGGTTTGAATTTTTCCAACTTTTGTATGCAGCATTATGTTCATATGCTTCTTCAAAATAAACAACGGATAACGTATAATTTTCATAACATTTATCTCATGACTTAAATACATTTTGTCTAGCGTTACAAAGCAAAGTGAAAATTTAAATTGAAGCGACAAGACCTGCGTAAAATTAGTCAGAGCCATCTACCGGTGTGAAGCGAGCAACGGAAATGAGTAAACGGAGGCGAGAGCTCGTTTCCGCAAATCACGGCCCGGACGTAAATACAGTTTTCGCAATTTCCACCAACACCTGAGGGCCTTTTTTGTCCTCACAGAATTTACTTGTTGAATTTTTGACAAATTACTTTGTTCCAATTTCATTTTGAATAATGACTTTTGAAACCCTTAGCTTTTGTAAAGCGAAATAAAAGTTTTTGAAAAATTATCTGTTAATCGTATATTTTTCAGTTAAATTTTGTGCTCCTTACGACTATTTTAAAAATTTCTTACTATTTCTAACTACAAAGAAGAGGTCCAATGGTTCCTTTTCACAAACTACCCTTTTATATGTGCTAGTTCCATGCATGCAGACGAGAAAGGAATGAGTTGCTTGAGGCATTAGCGTCCTGGTATTATGATGTACTGTAGTAAAATTGTGTGGAAGTTTTATAAAAGCCTTAGTTTAGTGGTTTGTCTCTATGCCGAGCAATCTTTCAACATTCAACTTCGTATCAAGAGTATTAAGCCTTTAATTAATGGTTGTTGACAAGGCTCAACAACGATTTTTATAGATACCAGAAACAAAAGATAACGTGCTTTCGGAACCGCGGAAATGCTTGTTATAGTCACAAGACATGTAGTCCGATTCCTGGGTTTCCGAATCATTGTTTAGCAATACCTACTGAAGTCTTCCTGAAACTGTAATACTACAAATATACATTTATTATTATAAAAAAATAAAACATAATTATTAATCTACCATCAGTTTTTCAGTGATTATTAAAAGTTATACTTAGAATAGCATCAATCGATTTGTTCTAAAAAGAGTCAGCTAAGACTAACTGTGTCTCTGCGGGTCTCGTAAAATGCGACTAAGATTTTATGAACCGGAGGATAGATAGCGTCATTTTGCGTATTGGCGGTCCATAGTGCCTACCGCAATACTAACAATTTTAGTGACAACGTGTGAAGAACCCCACAATAATGTGGCAAATTCCCTCCAAAATAAGGGTAACTATCCACGTAAGGTAAACGGCAGACGCATTCTGGCTTGCATCCAACGCATGCCAATGCGACTTTGCTATTCCGTGAACACAGTTTCATTTGTTTTTATGCAATATGCAACCAAGATGAAAGCAAACATGAAAAAAAAAAACAGCAATGCTCAACGTACAGTAAGCAATGCTCTTAATTATAATGTCACGTTTTCCCTCATTTAATAAGTTCGATAATTGTCAATAGTTTTACTTTTTGTGCTATAAAATGTTAATTCATTCATTCGATATGCACGCAAGCATAAAATGACGAAAGCGTACGTCTGCCGTGCAGCTCACGTGGACAGTGACTTTACCACGCATTGTTACAGCAATGTTATGATAATGTTGGGATTACTTTTAAAACCATTAATTACTCATCACATCATGACAGAATATTAAATAGTATCGACATCATCCAAAAGACGTCGATTGCTGGCCAAACGAATGCTTACATCAGTCATAATGATAACGAAATACGAGCATAATAAAAACAGGCTGATCATAATGGATAAAGGTAGATAACTACATCATTTGTCTCATAATAACATAGTCATAAAGACCAAACGTGCAGCAAACGCAGCACGCAATTTAGATATTACTGAGCCAGACCGCCGATTCACCGATAGTGTATGGGTAATCAACTCCGATATTGATTTTTGCCAACAATAGGTACGATTTTGCTAAGGTGACATTACCTTGTGTAACGAAATGTAATAATAAGGCGATATAAGATTATGTTAGAAGGTATGTTATAACAAATAAGAAGATTGATGCTTACTTATACGCACGGCAGCATGGACGTGGAAAAAAGCGTTACGCTACAAATGGTCGAAATCAGAGACCTAATCAAGGAATAAGTGTCATCACTGACATGCAGCCGTAAGTATCTACAAATTATACCAAAAAAATAACATTAATAACACATACAGCTCAATAAAAACGGCTGTAATAGTTTCGATAATAATATACAAAACAAGGATTCACGAGGATAAAAACTTTATTTAAGCTATTTGTATTCTTTGCTGATAATCATTATAACATCCCATTAAATTTTCACTACAGGACAGGGAGCTTCCTCCAAAAATCTAGCTTTTGCCAAAAAAAATTCCGAGGGGAAGTACCATAGTCACCTCGCTTGTCAGCGTTACGGCTGGCACCATGGACCGCGGTTGTAGGTGACCGCAGTAAGTAAGATGGTATAATACACTGGAGGATGCTGCTGCCCATCCTCCAGTTTATAACCCTTAGTCGCCTCTTACGACACCCACGGGTATGTATGAGATGATACTATTCTTCGATGATACTATACTGCCGGCACCACACGGGACAATATTGCTGATAATAACATGAACAATTAGAAAAATACTGAATTCAAATGTTTGTGTTGTTGACTGAAAATCTGACCTCTTTGCCATCTCTTGGAAGTCTGGTCAACTTATGGCAATTTAAATAGCCATTGTAATACCTCTTTGTAAACTGAGAAGATGGGAAAATAAATTGGATCGCAGAGAAAACTGGAAAACAGATGAGATAGTATGTTTTTGTCGTATAAAACGAACAAGTAACGCAATACAGTCCTGGTATAATGTAGCAATAAGAAGACAATTTGCGAATTTGGTTCATAACACAGATTTAAGAAAATATTCGGACATGAAAATTTGAAACTAGAATTTGTTGATAGACTTTTTTGTATAAAATGCTTGACCAAAAGATCATTCCAAACAAGAAAAAAAAAAATCTTTGTTTTGTCATCTACACGTACCATAATCACGTGTAAACTGAGACAAGTTACTCGTATAAATAATTCCTTCAGCGTGGGAACGCTGCCTGTCTGCAAGGGACTTAGCCGCCTCGAGGAGAAACGCTTGACACGATATTTTAATGTATTTTGACCACACTGTAATTTTGACTTTTGCGTTTTATATGAACAAGCTACCGAGGTAACCAAATAAATTATATTCGCTTACTATTTAATTACTGCTGTATGTATTTTTGCTGCTGATGTTTTAAGTACTCGTTTATTTAAACTATTTAATAATTACTTATTACAATTGCAGTATGTGTTTTTACTGCCGATAATTGAAGTATTTATTCACTTGAACTTTATTCAGAAATAATTTGGAGATAATAATAGATCTTTACCTATGAAATTGCCGAAATTTTCTTACAGATTAATGAGATCATAATTCCTATAATACTAATGCAATTTTTTTTCATTTGTCTTATATTTGAAAGTTGACTTCAAGGTTATTAATTTACGTATAAAATAAAGTTTTTATTTTTAGTTTGATATACATACAAAATTTAAGGTTCGAAAATTGTTCGTCTTAATTGTCATTAGATTTGTTATATTTTTTTATAGATAATATTTTTCGAAAATCAAATTTAAGCTTCTGTTAGCTTAATGTTTTCCCAATAATGCTTAAAAAAATAAAAAAGATTGGATTTGAGTTTTCCTAAAACTCGCCATACAAAACGGCAATTTCATAGGTAAAGACCTAATTAAATACGTTTTCCCGTGGGAATGAAGTGTTTTTCCGCGGTAAAAAGTAGCCTATGTGCTATTCCAGAAGCTAACCTATATGTGTGCCAAGTTTCATTAAAATCCATTCAGTATTTTTTGCGTGAAAGAGTTCGAAACATCCATCCATCCATACTTACAAACTTTCGCGTTTATATATAGTAGGACTACATTCTTACAAATTATTATAACCCATACAAAACCCTATCAAACAGTCTAAGGGATTACTGTAAAATGATATTTAAATGGATAGGTATTCCTTTTTAAATATAAAGTCTAGCTATCTCTAAAGAACCACATGTACCACATCGACTCAAATTTCCTTCCTCGATAAACGGCTACGGTCTCGCTAAAACAGCTAAAATGGCCGAACGACATGATATTTGGCGACACGCCGTCTGCCACGGCGACCGGGTCGTCCATTAACTTCTTGTTAACCAGACGTTTGTGTCTCGTTCACGGTTAACTGGATTGAGAATTGTGTGCGGTTGTGTTTTGTTACGCTGAAAATCTTGCGCTAGAATGAATATAAAACGCAAGTGTCTTCAAGAAGTATACAGTGCCACAAATTTCGTGTGTCACCAGACTGCGGCAAAATCCAAAAGGAGGGTTGTTCAAAGTGCATTTTGCTGGTTTCATATTGAAATTACACCTTAAACCGCGAAAACTCAATTTAGGTATTTAAACCTATTACTTTTGACAGCCGATTTTGTTAATACTACGTATATAGAACTAAGTTTGAGGAAAGTCTCTAAATAAAACTGGTGAAGCCTTAGTACACAAAAAAAAAAATAGTATGTTACTTATATATTGACTTCGGATTGAAATCTTTTTCAAATAAATGTTACATAAAAAAGAAAAACATTTTTGGTGATCCCATACAAAACTATGCAAAGAAGGGGAAGACGAAAAATCCGTTGTTTCTAGATCTAAAGCTGGGCATTTTCATGGTCTGAATAAAACACAAAAAAAATTGATAAATAACAAAATAATCCTGCGTACTTTTTGTGATGTAATTGCTTAACTAAGATCATGATGAGGTTCTCGTAATACGCTCTGCTGTAATTTAAGTACCTAAAAAAATTTTTACAATCAGAATTTTTTTTAAACTTGAAAGGTTCATAAATTCTGTTGGATTTATGTTAAAATACCTACGTTAAATTATAACAAGCGTTACAAAGTACCTACATCGCCCTTAAATTTACGGTAGCTATGAATCACCATGAACAGCTGCTGTAAGAACAGTGAAAAACATCAGATATGTAACGTTTTATGTAAAACCAAGACAGAGAAAAGTAAAAAGAACTTTTCTAAGACATGCTTGGTAATTCAATTTTTTTTTTGACAACCTTCTTCTTCTGCCTCGGCTGCACCTCTGCCCACATTTTCACGTTCGTCCTTCAATACTTTTACTGTCGGCCATTAGAATAATGTACTATAAATAAAACATACTGATTATTTTTAGTGACATCATTAAAGCTCTAATTGGAGAATCCAAATTAACTCAAGCATCTGTCCGAATAGGGGAAAACTAGCCAAAATCATATAGGGCTTCTTAATCTGCCCTTATATAGGGCTTCTCAATAAAAAGCGACTAGTGACTTAATCTGCCCTTGTGTGATAAAAGGCGGCTAAGTGACTTAATCAGTATTTATGTAATAAAAGGCTGCTAAGTGACATCGACGAGACTGTCAAGCATGACCTGCTCTTGGCTGTAACACGTCTTCAGTTTCGTCTTATCATGGGAAAGTTACCATCTGAAACAACACGTGGCACACCATTAATAATGCTTCTTGTTCTAAACGCTTAATTCTAATTATTATACACCTTCCCTTTCTTTAAAGAGTTTAAAAATACAACCAATCCGTTTAAAACGACACCCATTTATTAAAGCATCATAGGCCTATATAATCACTGTAGTATATAAATTAATTTTTAATTAGTAGTTTCAATATAATGTAGATATGACCATATATTTGATTACAGCAAAAAATATTTACTATTTAGGGTACGTAGCATTTTTCAAAAGGGTATGTAATAGATCATATAACAACTTTTAATATAACATTTAATTGATATAACAACGTTTCATATAATTTTGTTTCATATAATAATTATTTCATATAATCGACATTTCACATATTTTCATTTCGTATAATTTCAAAACGTATAAAAAACATTTCCTATATTTATTTTTCATATAATCATCATTTCGTATAATACCCATTTTATATAATATAATAATCACTTCATATAAAATTCAAATGTAAAATTAACCAACCTGAAAAATAAATTCAATTCATTAAATTGCAACTAAAACGCCTGGCCATTTAAGAAAAGCAATATAAAATATGAGCTGTTCATTTAATATTTCTTAAGTCACTCACAAAGTGGGTGGGTGGGTAGGTAGAACTTCGAATAAAAATTATACATGTTAGATTGTCACGAGTGCAGACCAGTGCTAGATTATTATTGCTTTTAAAATTAATAAAAATGAATATTTACAAATAAGTAAGCAAGCCTGCATACAGCAAGCATGCATACAGCAAGCATGCATACAGCTAGCATGCATACAAGCAAGCATGCATGCATGCATGCAGGCAAGCATGCATGCATGCAAACAAGCAGGCATGCGCATGCATTTATGTCAACCTAACCTGAAGGGTATGGCGGAATGAAGCGGAGCTCGCTCCGTTCGCCTCCGCTCAATTCCGCCATACCCTTCGAACCTAACCAACTCCGTCGAGGTGCCCCGAACTCTTTTGCTCGCTTCGCTCGCCTATTATCGATTCTACCAAGCCCTTGCAAGCAAGCATGCATATAACAAGCATGCACGCATGAGCATGCATTCATGTCAACCTAACCTGAAGGGCATGGCGGAATTAAGCGAAGCTCGCTCCGCTCGCCTCCGCTCAATTCCGCCATACCCTTCGAACCTAACCCACTGTGTCGGGGTGCCCCGAACTCTTTTGCTCGCTTCGCTCGCCTATGATCAATTTTATTGAGCCTTTACCTGTATTATTTTATTTACTATCGTATCCTTTTTGCAACGATTTTAATCAAATAAGCATATAACAACCTATACAATATAGATATAAATAAATTGATTATTATGATATTGATTATTATTAAATTAATTATTAAATTAATTGATTATATTAAATTAATTGATTATATTAAATTAATTGATTAAATTATTAAATTAATTGATTATATATGGATGGACCACCTGAATATCCCTTACTGCTCGTGGGAACGCAATGGATTCTACTAAAATTATAAATTCAAATGGCGGCGATGTGATTCGCAACGCATCACGTCCCGTTCCTCGTGGGGGCGAAAAGCGGACTACGGAGAGCCGCTTTGCTACGATGAATGTCAGAGGTGGAATGAATGGCAAAATAGATGAAGTATGTCAGATGATGGATGAAAGGCGTATAGACGTACTGTGTGTGAATGAGACTAAACGGAAAGGTTGTGACACCACAGAACATGGCCCTTACACAGCGTACTGGTCTGGTGTTCCCAGTACCAGCAGAGGCTGTCAGGGAGTCGGTGTCATACTTTCCGAAAGAATGGTAGAGTGCGTGAAAGAAGTCGAGTGTGTGAGCCCAAGACTCATCTGGGTCAGGCTAAAAGTCAGACTGACTCGAATCTTCGTTCTGGGTGCATATGCACCTACGGATGTAGGTTCGCGAAGGTCTCCAAAAGCCCAAAAAGAGATAGATGAGTTTTGGGAAAATATGAGAGATACATTAGGGAAATGTGAACAGAATGAACGAGTTATCATGCTAGGTGATTTTAATGGATGGGTAGGAAGAAAGCGTGACGGTTATGAAAGAGTTGTTGGTAAGTTTGGTGATGAACGTGTGAATGAAAATGGTGTAAGTCTGCTTGAGATATGTTTGGAATGGAATCTTTCTGTGGCAAACACTATGTTTGACCACAAAAGGATCCATATGTATACAAGAGAGGAGGCTGATGCGAGAAGTATGATCGGTTTTGTAGTTGTGGATGAATGATTGAGGAAAAGGGTTCTGGACGCTCGCGCATATCGCGGAGTCGGCATCGACACAGACCACCACCTGGTTGTAACCCGAATTGGTGGTCTATTTAATCGGTGGCGGCATAAAGCATAAGAGCAGACGAGCGTTTTGGAACGAATTAAAGTGGAGAGATTGCAAGAGGAGGATGTCAGAAGTGAATACTTGAAAGACTTGAGTGAAAGATTTGAGAACCTAGATAAAGTGAATGATATTGAATGCTTGTGGAATGAATTTAAAGATGGATTAGTAGGAGTAGCTGTCAATGTTTGTGGGGTGTTGAAAAGGAGAAATGGTGGAAAGAAGAAGAATGTGTGGATGGATAAAAGTGTACAGGCAGCTGTTTGTGAAAAGAAAAAAGCATGGTTAGATTGGTTAGCTGTTAAAGCTAATCAAAGAATGCAGAAGGCCACAAGTGATGATGTTAGTGTAGCACGAAAGGAATATAAAAGAGTGAAAGGTATTGTAAAGGATGTTGTTGAGAGAAAGAAAGAGGAGTGTAAATATGAGTTTGACAGAAGGCTTTCTGAAGATTTCCAGTCAAACCAAAAGTTTTTCTGGAAATCCATACGGACAGCCCGAGGAAAGTTTGGAACATCGGAGCTGAGTAAAATCAGATGCCAGGATGGAAGTATTATAAAAGGTGAAGAATGTGTGCTGAAGAGATGGAAGGAATATTTTGAAAGTTTGTTTGAGAGAGAAGCAGAGGCTAGCGTACCGAGGTCTTCTGTGGAAATGCATGAGAATGAATATGAGAGTGATGCAAGTGAGATACTCGTAAGTATGGATGAGATCATGAAAGCAATGAAAAGTATGAAATCAGGTAAAGCAGGTGGGTATAATAGAGTGTCGGTCGAAATTTTGAAGGCTGGGCGAGGCATTGTGGCTAGTCAGCTGTACCGCCTATTCAACCTGTGTTGGACGAACAAGGTGCAAGGCTGTGATTGTGTCGCTGTACAAGGGAAAAGGGTCACAACAGGACTGCAAAAATTACCGCGGGATAAGTCTTCTCAGTGTCGTCGGCAAACTGTATGCAAAGGTTTTGATTGAAAGAGTGATGAAAGATACTGACGAAAAAATATGGGACGTACAAGCGGGATTTAGAAAGGGAATGGGATGTACAGATCAGGTCTTTTCCTTGCGGTGCATAGCTGAAAAGTTTTTGGCCAAAAACCAAAAAGTCTACTGCGCGTTCGTGGATTTGGAAAAGGCCTATGACCAAGTGGTGAGGAATGAATTGTGGTCGGCATTGTCGTCAAGCACTGAAATCTCTCTATGAGGATTCCAGTGCTTGCGTCACAATAAACGGGGCGTACACTGAATGGTTTAGCATCGAAAAAGGTGTTAGGCAGGGATGTGTAGCGTCACCTTGGCTGTTTAACCTATTCATGGATAATTGTTTGACTGATCTAAAAGAGAGTATGTGTGGACTGAGAATGAATGAGTTACTCATCAAATGTCTTCTCTACGCTGATGACCAAGTTATACTTGCGTCATCTGCTGACGAGTTACAGGAGATGGTAACAATGATGAATGTGGTTTTTGATAGGAAAGGAATGAAAGTTAATGTAAGCAAGACGAAAGTAATGGTACTTGAAAGAGAAGAGTGTATGACAGAGTGTACTATATTAATAGGTGGTGAACAAGTCGAACAAGTAAAGGAGTTTGTGTATCTGGGTTCTAAGTTTACGAGAGATGGAAAGTGTGAAAGTGATATCGAAAGAAGAGTGAATGCTGGAAACATGGTGAATGGTGCTCTGCATGCTTTTATGAGGAGTCAGAAGGTGTCTCACAAGGCTCGTCTGGCTGTTCATGGAGGCGTTTCAGTACCAACACTGATGTACGGCAGTGATAGCTGGGTATGGCAGAAAAAGCATGAAGGTAGAATTAATGCAGTAGAAATGAGAGCGTTGAGGAGTATGATTGGTGTGAAATTGAGTGACAGGATTAGAAATAGTGTGATAAGAGAACGTTGTGGCGTGAAAGAAGACTAAAATTGAGAAAAGGATGCTGAGATAGTTTGGTCATGTAGAGAGGATGAATGAAGGAAGATTGACGAAAGAGATCCACAAGGCGAGAGTGAATGGAAACGTTGGAAGGGGAAGGCCTCGGCGAACGTACCAGGACCAAATTCAGGACGTTCTGAATAAAGGCCAGGTTAAAAGTACCCTAAACCGACGAGCATGTATGAAAGGATTGATGAAGGTTCAGGAAGCAAGGGAAGTATGTCAAGATCGTAGCAGGTTTAGAACTGTGGTCTCTGCCTACCCCGACGGGAACAAGGCGTGATGTTATGTATGTATGTATGTATTATTATATTTTTGTTATTATTATAAATTAAATAAATAATAATAAAAAAAAATATTAATATATCAAATGAATTTTATATGAAAGATATTTAGGTGAAATGATAGTTATGCCAAATGTTAGTATAGAAAACGTTCATTATAGTAAACTTTCATTATGTCAAACAAAATTATGCTAATAGTTGTTATATGAAACGTTTATTATATCAATTGAATGTTATTGAAACGTTGATATACGAAAAATATTTATACGAAATGATGCGCACCCTTTTTAAAATTAAGTTTGGAGGTCAGCAGTGGCACTTCTCGCAGGTTTGAGTAACAGTACCACTGCGTAAATAAACAAAATAGTAATAAATATTTGAGGATATTTCACACAAGGTCACTTGATCTCTAACAAGGCGACACATATTAGAGACGGATATACGTACATACATAGGTAGATAAATTACACCCAGACACAGAACAAACATTTTATTTAATCACTCATTGCTCTGGGGGGGGATCAAACCCGTGGCCCGTGAAAGGCAGGTTCACGACCAACCACATCAACGTGCTTGTCAAAAAATCATGTTACTGTAGTTTGGTCCAGTCCGTTATGTCATCAAACCATTATCGTCTCGGCCTTCTTAGTGGCCTTTTACCCGATATTTTGCCTTAGGAGTAGGACTTGGAATGCGAATCCTTTTTTGCACTTGCCCAAAGAAAGCCACTTTTTGTTTGACATTAGCTCACGCTAATGTCAAACGCTGTCTTACGCCTTGCACGTTGCAGAACTTTAGTGTAAGATGTAATATAAACCTGGTTCACGGTATCTTTTTCGATATCTTATTCAGATAACATATTTTTTAAAACAATGTTACGTCTGAATTGAAGGTCATCTTCATCAAAATATACAGAACAAAGGTCCATTGCTGTATACAAGGTGCAAGATTTTTTGAATCCCCTTTTTATCCTTTTTATTTTGTAGTGGCCTTTTTATTTTGTAGTGGTCTTTTGTTGTTAGCCTAAGTGGCTGTTGTGACCAAAAAGATTTGAACCTTGCTGCGATATCTGAGGTTGTGACAACTTCACCGGACGGTTGCGGAGCGGAAGGCTTTACGCAGAATCCTTTTTATCCTGCAAGCTGTTACTGCGAACATTTAGCTGGAGTTTAGAAATGAGGTATTGTCGTGCATGGTACAAGTCCAGTGAAATGGCCATTTAGTGCAATTTAGGTTGTTTTATCAGCTTTCTTACAACAGGACTTGCGGCGCTCCTCTTTTGAGTCCTTGAAAAGTTGAGTGGGCTTCAGCCTTCATTAGGTTGGACGCCAATTCGTTTGGATGGTTTTTATTTTGGATATGCTTTTTCCAGGTTAATCTCCTGTGTCCCAAGATTTGCAGAACAAAAATGCGTGGAACATTTTGTGGGGGATGTGCCATAATCACCACGCTTGTTAGAGTTAAGAGTGACACAACCTCTGTGGTCGTTGACCGTAGTAAGGTTGTACGAGAGGGATACACAAAAGGATATGCTGCTATCTATTCTTTGGTTCACTATCCCTTAGACACCTTTTATAATGACCCCGGCATGAAATGTAGTGGTACAGTCAAGAGCACCTCGAACTTCAAAGATTTGACTTTTTACCGTTCTTACGTCAATAGCTCTATGAGCTTAAATTTAGCTCTTGGTGTCAAGCTTGTCGTGCTCTTGACTAGACTATTCGTAGCTGGCACCAAAAGTACGAAAATAATTATTTATAATATCTGTCAAAAAAAAAAACAATCGTGACGTGACCTTGTTCGAACGTTCACCGTTTATTGTAAGCTCTAGCTTCTATTCTGTTCGACTATACGTCGACGACAATGAGAAATATTACTTAACTGATTGATTATGTCGCTGTGAGTTTGCCCGTGTATGACACCGACAAAGAATAGCACCATCCCACATCTACCCGTGGGTGTCGTAAAAAGCTTGCTTATGAACTTGACGATGGGTAGCAGCATCCTCTTGTGTGCCGTACCATCTAACATAATGTGGTCACCAACAACCGCAGTCAATGGGGCCAGCTGCAATGCTAACGAGCGTGGTGACTGTGGTACTTCCCCTCCACATTCCTCAGGGAGAGAGCTCTCTGTCCAGCAGTCGACGTTTCATGGGATGTTATGATGAGTTTCTAATCTGGTCCAATTCAAGCTTGTCAGTTGATTTTGAATTTAGAAGTAACATGTAAACATCTCATTCTGGAAAAACCAGCAAAGTACGAGTCGAACTCGCGCCTTAAGGGTTCCATACCCATCCACCATATCTATCATTCTTCAAGTACAAAAAAATCACGACCAAACAATCGTCTCTTTGATTTTACAAACTTCACGTCTACTCTAACCTGTCCTCTCTTTTATATGAATTGTTTTTTGAACGGGAGCTCATCTTGGTTGGTTTATTAATTTTGAGAAAAGTTTTAATATTTATTATTTATGACTATTTTCTTTGCTTATGCTATGGGGCCTTGCTTCTTGCCAAATTTTATTGTTCTAGGTCAACGGGAAGTACCCTATAGGTTTTGGTTTGGTTCTTAAATGTATGATGATGGAGACATAAATGGCGCAATCTTTTGATTGTGTCGTCCACCTTCAAGGGTTCATAGACCTTTTATTAAGAATTTAAGAATTCATACTTGATATTAATTAAAACTTGGGAGATAAAGGGTCTTGACAGAGAGACGGACATCAAAGTGATCCTACAAGGTTTCCGTTTCTTTTTTTGGTACGGAACCCGAAGAAAGCTATCAAAAGCTATGAACTTATTCTAGAAATGTGTTTTCTTATGAAAACTGTTACTCTAAAAATAGAAGTATGGTCTACAACATATAGTGAAATCAGTATAAATAAAACTAACAAATAACAACAACTAAAAAC
The DNA here is from genome assembly GCA_947532105.1 of Athrips mouffetella. Classification (NCBI taxonomy): domain Eukaryota; kingdom Metazoa; phylum Arthropoda; class Insecta; order Lepidoptera; family Gelechiidae; genus Athrips; species Athrips mouffetella. The sequence goes on along the minus strand of OX383957.1, from coordinate 32,895,125 downwards.
ACAAAAACTTTTTTTTCTTTGTTTTTTGTGAATTTTGATTCGCTCACAACCCGTAGATTAAAAAAATATGGAAAGGGGAAGGTAATAAACTCTCAGCGGAAATATTGAGGCATAACAAGTTAAAATCGTGCTGCTCACTCATGCTTCGATCTTCGGTTTCAAAAAAATGTTAATACATAAAGGATGTAAAGGACAGATGGCAAAAGAAACTGAGCAATTTTACTTAGAAACACATCCAATAGAGATTCAGATAAGTTGTCTTGTTATGCCTGCCCATTCAGAATTTAATTATACTTAAATAACGGTTATTCTGGAGGCATAATGCAACAAAATATTTTTGTTTATACGTTCTAAATTTTTGCTAACAAAAAAATTAGACTGAAAAACAGATAGCCGATTGAAAATCTGCTATTTGCAAGAGCTCTAACTTTTAGGACTAGAAAAACCCTGCAATCCTATCATGAATTTCCCTACCGTTTCGCTTATGAGGCGGTGCTGTATCACCCCAATCCTGGGGCTTAAAATCTGGGATCGCGCTTCACTTGCCCTGGGCGAAGGATAACATTTTACGAGCCTGGGATAAGGGTTTACGATTTTCAGAAATTCGAACGGCATCCAACGGGAAATAAATTTGAGATTCACTTATGTGGAGATACGTAGTTTATTTTGGCTCTGTTTTGAGATACGAAATAAGAAAATGTATTTTTTTCTGTCTGTCCCAAGTTACCAATAAATGCCATTTTAAGAAATAAAAAGATTGTCTTTGAACTAAAACAAAAACATTTAAAGAAAGAACATTTTTTTAAGTGCAAATTAAAAATACATATAGCCATGTACCGCATACTTGCATTTTTAGAAGCCTAGTGAACTACTCATAACAAGGAACTTTTCCAATGAAAAAAAATTTCGGTAAAAATTTTTCGACATTCCCAAATGGAGTTTCCATACAAAATTGTGTCAATCAAGTGACTACTTTAGTTCGGAGTCGAAAGTCAAACATTCCGCGTTTTCAAATTATTACCGTTTAAGTACTACCTCGGATGATTGCGTAAATTACATTCATTAATGCTCTTTGAAAATAAATTTATTAGCTTTAATGACCCTAGCCCAAGTAATTTTTGTAACAGTCAGAGAAACTTAGTAAAATTTATTTACAAAGTTCTGTGCGAGTCAACGGGAGGTCCCTTTAATAAGCGAGTTTTATCGGTCCAATACCAGCCGCGGGCTAGGGGCTTTACACGCAACAACTAATGAAAAATTAAAATAAACAAGTCGTTTTAAAAAAAAAACACCCATTGGTTTTTACTCGTACATTCAAGAGCAGTTCAAGCTGACAACGCTTCGCAACTAAAGTTCCTACGGCTATTGAAATTAGAGAGGTACAAAGTCTGATGGATTTTGTTTAATATGCCCTTGACTGTAAAGCTTTTGTTGTACTAAAGCGACAATAGTAAGTGTTCACGCTGCCTTTACTTCTTACCGTCTTATTTGTGCCATGCTATGATACTAATAAAACAGCATATCGAGTTGGTCTCATGTGCTGCTGCATGACAGAAATAGTCAAGAGAATCTGGATGCTTTCTCAGACGTATTTTGCACAAATAACTTGCAATTTACTTTCTCAAGTTGTAAGAAAAATCGTTTTAATTCTATGCATTATCCCTACTGTTTCTCGATTAATTTAGTATTAAAAACTGTCAAGATGGAAAATGAGTTAATTCTTGGCACTTCTACACCATACTTTTGGAACTGCTACAAAGTGTTCGAGTCATCTCAACTGTAGCCAAATAGTATCTTGTACAGCAGCGCTTTGTTTCGCGACTATTTGTGTATCAGAAACGGTGCTGAAACAGTTCTAAACAACTAAATCGCAACTAAAAGTCGCCATGTCTAAAACATGCAGTTAAGACCAAACTCGGCAGCTTTTACCAAATTATATTAGGGCGATAATCTCAAACTTTGATTTCCATTCCTTCATCGGTGTGGTGACATAATTGTGACTTTTTACTCAGACAGAAATGAAGACCAATATCGGGTTTGTCGTCGTGTGATCCTAAAAACTTTTCAAACTTGATTTATCAATTTGTAATCAGAAAGAGGGAAAGTTAAGAAGGCTTAAGTGGGTACGTCTCTAGTACCAAGCATTCGTTTGATAGATTTCCAGGAATCGTAAAGAGGAAAAATTCAATTTTCTCTTTTTATGCTCAAGGAAAATAATAAATGGTTGGATCTGTACGGGAAGCGTTCAATTTATCTTTTGAAAATAGGTACTTACATTCTATTTACCCTTTTTATATAATTTCATTGTGGTGAAATTACAGTAAAACACAATTTTTAATAAAAAATATTGAATTGATAAACATCAATATTATCAAGAATATTAAATATCAAACTCTTGAGACACCGTTTCATAAATTATATTAAATAGAAACCGAATGTGATTATATCGTAATTACAGTAAAATGTGGTAAATATGTCGCAGATAAATTGTATAATGTGCCATTTAACAAAATGCCGAGATATTTTGAAATTCGTCATTATGCCTCGGCATTTTACAAATCGGCGCGTAAATCGTTTCCGGTACTTACTTGCCAATGTCGCTGCATGTTCGCTTCACTTGCTCGGCTCGTGCATTGTGGTCTCAAGATAACCTACCCTAACCGATCGGATCGGTTGGGTTGGGCTTACCTTAGCTAACAATCTTAAATTGCACCAGTGATCCAACCTGCCGATGCCGTTTTAGAATTTGCCGACCGTTTACAAAATTTTGTAAATTAAATGTGTGAGAAAATACACCATTTCACCACTAGCAAAAATATTTCCGAAAAAAGAGATATTCCTGCTGCTCCATGGCCTAGATCTTAACTGGTGAAATTAACTGGCGGTTAAAAATTAAGGCGAGCTTGTCCCGCCCACCGGCAGTTCCGGGACAAAATGAGAGATGGGCGGGACCGACGTCCTGGGCAGAAGTTTTATTGCCCGAGAGTGGCCAGCCAGTGAGAACAAATTGGTAATTTCTAACGGCGATTAGAGCAATTTTTGGCAAGGATTTTTTAAGAAACGAGCGATATTGTAACTTTGGTAATTTTAGTTAAGTGAGAAATGTCCCCCAATATTTATTACTACTTAAATTGCAATAAAATAAACAACCCTTATAAAATTATTTTTCGTTTTAGACCTTATCAATATGTCTTAGTACGTCTATGTCTAAGTACCTGGACGACCGAGCTTCGCTGTATAATACCCGCCTCAACGTTAAAACAACGGGTGAGTAGGGCCAACAGATGGCGATGGTGGATGGATGGATGGATATAAAATTTGTATTTTTCTCTATATTTCGTGTGCAATAAAGAATTAAAATTAAAATAAGAACGCCAATAAAAAATAAAATATCTATATATCATTTACAACCTATATGTATTTGGTCTAAAGAAAGTCCATTAATTCGTATATTAATAATTGTAGTTATATGGTGACTTTCATCGATATCGTTAGAGCCGTTTTCGAGAAACCGAATACAAATATACAGGGTGTAACGGACAGCCTTCCGAATACTCTACGTATCTAAACAACTTACAGCGAATAAAAGTTTCAGGAAACGAAAAAAGAAAACAGCCCCTCCATACAAACTATCCACTCAAGTTTGCAATTTTGTATGGAGGCCGATTTTTTTTCATTTCCTGAAACTTTTATTCGCTATAAATTGTACAGTTACGTTGACTAATCATGCCCTTTCAATATTCGGAAGGCTGTCCCTTACACTCCACATAATATGTTGCAGGCAAATTGTATAATTCGTCGTTTAACAGTTCGCAAAAATTTTTCATTCAATATTTTACATAATGCCGCAGTATTTCACAAAACGGCGCGTAATTCGAATCTGGCAGTCACTGGCCACTGCCGCGGCTCGCTTGCTTCGCTCGCTCGGCTCGTGCGTTGTGGTCAAAAGGTAGCCTAAACCCTAACCTAAAATGAACCACACCCTAACCTGGAATAAACCTAAAATGCATGAGTGATCAAAACCCATTTACAATCTGCCGGTGCCGTTTTACAATTTGCCGACCGTTTACAGTTTGCCCGCCGTTTGTAAACGGCGAAATATACGATTTGCCTGCGACATATATCCAAATATTGCTCGTTTAATAGTATAGGATATGATAAAATATTTTTATATTATTAAAATACCTTACCTTGCCTTTATCTGCCGTAATGCAGAAGTGTTTGCACTGCTGTGTTTCGGTTTGAAGGGTAAGGGAGCCACTGAAATTACCGGCACATGAGACAACCATCTTATCTCAGTGTGGGTAGCGCGTTTTGCTGCAATGGGTGTTATGGGCGGTGGTGACCACTTACCACCAGGTGGCCCACCTGCTCGTTTGCCCACTTGTGACATCAAACTAAACAACTGTCAAAATTTAAATTAAAAAAAAAAACAAATTCTATATTTTTTAATTTATTTAACTTCATGCATAAAGGTACATAGGCGGACTTAACGCCTAAAGGCTATGTAACAGACTACCTCAGGGTGATGCAGAGATAATTTCGTAGGTGCATAATTTAAGAGAAAAGATAATTATGAAATTAAATACAGAATCCATGTTAGACTAAATTGATAAACTTATAAGTGCTTAGGATATTCCCACAGGAATTGCGCCGATAGTGCATCTCGTATCAGAGATCAATTCTTTTTTTTAACATTTCACTTAGGAGACAAATAAATATGTGTATACCCAGTAGAAAACAGAAGTCTTGATGCTGTATGAGTGATGATAAATTTACAGTACGAGTACCCTACTTTCACTTTCGATCCTATAACAAAAAGTTAAATCTTTCGACTGTAGGATACATCACCATAGCAAATAGCTTCGCCCAACCATCTCGCATCTCGAAAATAAAGAAATAAAATCACTTCCAGCTATGCACATTGCTTCGTACGTGATATAATCCTTTGAATGCTTAATGGCCCCACTACAAATTTACGGCGAATGAGCCTATATTTTCTTCGCCACAATCAACTCTACAAGTCTTATTATTCGAAGATTACTCGTACAATTATTTAAATGGTTTCATTCAACTGTTGTGAAACCATTTATAAAGATTTAAGGGACAGGTTTCCGAAAACTGAAAGGGCATGATCAGTCAACGTAGGTAACTGAACAACTTTTAGTGAATTAAACTTTCAGGAAATGAAACAAACAATAGGCCCGTCCATGCAAAATTTTAAACTTGATTGTACAGTATGTATGGAGAGCCCGATCTTTTTTTTCATTTTCTGAAAGTTTTATTCACTGGAAGTTGTTCAGTTATGTTGACTGAACATACACTTGCAGATTTTGCAATCCTGTCTCTTACACCCTTTTTTTGCCTAATTGTACGAGTTCTTATAAAAAGTAACAAAAAAAAACACTTACTTTTTGGTGATATGTAAGTAAATTCGGAAATTCGATGTAAGTAAGATTTTTTTCATTTCCCACTACATGTTTCTTAGGAAAGCTGTTCAGTTCACAAAGTAGAATATCGCAAAAATTTCACAATTACAGGCAGGGTTGGAACCTGCGACTTCTGCGTCAGTATCGGAGACGCTTTACCAACTAGTACGCCTGATATTGTGAAATTTGCGATCTCTATATGCATTTCGACGTTGCGATTTGCGATTTGCGGTTTTCTACTTTGTAGATTTATCCGAACACAGGAAGTGTTAAAATAAAATTACGTGGGACACTCAGAAATATTTGCGACACTAAAAAAAATTGTTCTACAGGTACATATATTTTTATTAAATCTTTTCAAAGTACTCTCCACCAGCCTCTATACAAAGATTCATGCGTCTGAACCAGTTTTCAAAACACTTTTTCCAGTCCGCCGTAGACACCTCGTTTACAGCCTGCTCGAACGCAGCCAGCGCATCTTCCGGCGACGAAAATTGTATCCCCTTGAGCTGATTTTTTATTTTTGGAAATAAAAAGAAGTCACACGGTGCTAGATCAGGGCTGTAAGGAGGGTGACCCAGGAGTTTGACTGGTGTGCTGTCCAGGAAGTCCCTCGTTTTGAGCGCGGTGTGTGCAGGCGCATTGTCGTGGTGGAGCAGTAGTCCGCGGAGCCCTGTGTTTGGTCGCTTGTTGCTCACAACAGAAAAAACTTCTGGTAAACATTTGGTAGTATACCATTCGGCGTTGATGCTTCTTTGATCTCGTAAGGGAATTGAGGCCAAGTGGCCAGTCAAATTAAAAAAGCTGGCGATCAAAATCTTCCCCCCGCTTCGAGATCGCTTCACTTTGGTAGGCGTTGGTTCATTTTGAAACACCCAAACTGTCGACTGGCGCTTGGTTTCTGGATCGTATTGATAAATCCAGGACTCATCACCTGTTACGATGTCGCAAACACGCCGAGACGAGCCTGCTTCAAATTTGTTCAGCATATCACGGCACCATTCCACCCGGGCCTGCTTCTGAGCGTCGGTGAGGTAGTGCGGCACCCAGCGCGATACTATCCTCCTCACGCGAAGATGCCCGTGTAGAATCTCGTGAACGCTTCCCGATCCAATCTTTAATATGTGCTGAATCTCCTGATATGTAATTCGCCTATTATCTTGGATTAAATTTTTCACTGCTAGCACGTTTTCTTCCGTAATAGCCGTCAAAGGGCGACCGCTTCTTTCTTCATCCCCCAAGGTTGGTCGACCGCGCCTAAATTCGTTATACCAACGATACACGGTTGCCTTGGAGGGGCCTTCATCCATAAATGCCATTTGAAGTCTATCGAACGATTCATCCGGTTTCAGGCGACACTTGAAATCGTAAAAAATCATAGCTCTAAAATGTTCCCGGCGCAGATCCATTTTTCAGTAAGACACGATACTTTGAATTGGCTCGCAAAAAATGTGGAGGGAAATTTTGAAAATGGAACACACATATTTTTACTTACAAGTAATCATATTTTCGAAAAAGATTCTGACCGGCCAGTCTCCCATATATAAAAACTATTTTTCGCAATACTTTCTGAGTGGCCTGGTATTTTCAAGTAGTTCAGTTTAGTCTACTGAGCAAGTCATTTCAGTTTTTGGTACACCGAGTATACCACATTTATGCAAAAGATTTCTAATAGAATATCCAGTCAGGTAGATAAACAATCCAGAAAAAAAATTATAGAACATTAAAATAAACTCAATGGAACCAATGTAAATCACATGTTTCACGGGGAACCAATATAAATCACATGTTTCCAAGGTAAATCACATGTTTCACAAAGCAAATCACATGTTTACGTTTTGGTAGTACTGGACTACCCCCTATATGAAATTATACAGACTAGTTGATACCAGCACAAGATACTCGTACCTCACATGGCGATGCTTGGTTATGTAAAGTTTCATAAAAATAAGAATTTCTTTAGAATTTGGTACTCTAGAGTTAAAACTAGTATGATTTTTTCACTACGGACCGAAAAACCTGTCGTTTTATAGGTATATTTTACACTAAACTTGTTTTAGGGTTGCATACACGAACATTTTTCAACCTTCCTTTGCATCGTGAAAAAAAAAATGACTTTTACCCATTTTGGATTCAGTGTCGTGATTTGATCGCCCAGTCCCCACTAGAGATGAATGAATTGTTATACCATAATTGAAAAGTAAGTATAACTAAAGTAATCTATAAACACCTTATTTTTCTCTTTCTAAAACTTTTCGAGCTGTTATTGATTTTTAAGAGTATGTAAATCGCATTATGTAAATTTTTGATGTCGTCGCTCCCTCATCGTGGGGATGACGCCGCGGTTTTTTTAACAAATTATTCTTCGATCAGCTTTTCGTAAGGGTGGCGTTTGTTGGAAGAAACTTGACCTTTTTTATAGATAAGAAAAACAAAATTTGCCTGATACTACTTATTTTTGACTTTTTTAGATTACATTTTATCGAATAACAATATTTTCTTTTTGTTTCGAATAACAATTTAAACTAAGTGAAACTTAATCAAGATGACAATTCAAATTATTTTGATTCTCCACATCAAGTTACGCAAAATAAAGTATTTGCCGAGTTGACCCGTTTTAAGTGAGAGATACGTCATAAAAACGTTACCTGGGCGATCGAGCTTCTTAACCCAAGTCCATGCATATAGCGCCATCTAGTACGGAGTAGAAAAACTAACCGAAATTCTTGCTTGATCGGCCGATTTTCGGTGTTGTAAAATTTTTAATACCTAAGCTCCTAAAAATTCTTAAAACTTAAACAAAATAGTGTTAATAAAAATTTATAATACATATCACCGGGTGAGCAAGCTCTACTACTCACCAACAGATGGCGCAGTAGGGGTTCTGAAACGCGCTTATTTCAAGAAATGGTCAAAACACAGAGAAAACATGTACATGAGACTTAACCAGATGTTAGAGCATTTTTCGAGAAACCGATTACAAATATATACAAACTAGCTGGTGACCGCGACTTCGTCTGCGCAGGTTTATAAATTGTAGCCTACGTGTTATTCTGATGAAAGTATAAGCTATATTATTGTAAAGTTTCTTTAAAATCCATTTAGTAGTTTTTACGTGAAAGAGTTACAAACATCCATCCATACTTACAAACTTTCGCGTTTCTAATATAAGTAGGATATTGCTCGTTTAATAATAAAGGTTTCTTCAATTCACGTCTCCAATTCACGTTCTACAGTCTAGAAACTGAAACTCCTTGAAATGCTAACATTCTTCTATTTTTCCTTCATACTTAGTGAGCAAATAGTCCACATACGACTACAAAAACCAGCGCGGAAGTCATTAAGAAGTTTTTCCCAGTTCACTCGACAATGACGGATCGTTTAGCACACTCCAGCATTTTTAATAATTCCATTGAATTAGTAGCTTCAGAGCAGATTGAATGAAGCAACTAATGCTAGTAACCTTAAACTACATGAGAGATTTTATTGCAAAGAGATCTTCTGTGGAAACCCAAATGTGGAACCTCAAAACTTTGCCTATTATTTAAAATAGGACCATTAAGTTATTAAAAAATATATCAATTTTTTTCGAACACAAATAAAACAGTTAACATTTTTTTATTTTCGTAAAATATCGATAGTATATAAATAGTCATAGCCTATTGTAGATAAAAAAAACAGTCAAATGCGAGTCAGACTCGCGCGCCGAGGGTTCCAATATACTTTTAGTATTTTTAGAAGCTATAAAGTCCATTTTTAAAGACCGCAAAACAAAATGTGTTTGTAAAAGTTATTTTGCAGATTTCAAAAAAAACAGTGCTAGTTAGAGACATCGTTTTATTTTACCTGCAATAATTACATAAGCTTCTTACAGTCCTAATTATTTCAGATTTTTCGGTCAAGAAATTTCGGTGATAAGGAAGGATGGTATTTTTTTTTATTTTTTTACTATAAGTCAAAAGCAAAGAGTCGTAAAAAAAAATTATTTGTATGTACAAGTAAATCCCTTTCCTTTGATACCCCATTTGACCTAGTAATCACACTTTGAAATTTTGCCCCTTGATTTCAGGCCCCCTTTGCAACGATAATAAAAACATTTTTACAATTTTTTTTTGCAATGTATTTGAGTAAAGGTTCTTTAAAACTACTCCAAATTTTAAATTGATAGCTTTAGGACTTCTTAAGATAATGAGGTGTGACAGATGGACAGTCAGACAGACGAAGTCGCACCACAAGGGTTCCTTTTTTAACCATTTTGGTATCGGTACCCTAAAAAGAAGCTGTCAAATTGCTAAGAGAGATGAGAGTTTTTATTTTTAATTGTATACCTATAGTTCGTTTCCTACTGACATAAATTCTATAAATAAAATTATAACATCCCTAAATAATACGAATTCAGAAGGATACGATTGTATCTGTACGAAAATTTTAAAAGCCTGCAAAGAAAACATCTGTCATGTACTAGCGTTTTTAGTAAACCTATCTTTTGAGACAGGACAATTTCCAAAAAAGCTTAAGACCGCTATAGTGAAACCGATCTATAAAAAAGGTCAAAAAACAGATATCAAAAACTATCGTCCGATAACTTTAACTCCTGTTTTATCAAAGGTTTTCGAAAAGGTAATGCTTAACAACTTAACCGCCTTCTTTGACAAATTTCAAGTTGTAAAATGCAATCAGTATGGGTTTCAAAAAAACAAATCAACTACAAATGCTGCTTTTGATTTAGTTAATGAAATACTGCAAAATGTAAACGATATGAACTACACAACTGTAATATTCGTGGACATGACCAAGGCCTTTGATTATGTCTCACATGAACAATTACTTCGTAAATTAGAAGCTAATGGTATTAGGGGACCTGCAATCGCCTGGATTGAGTCTTATTTGAAAGACAGACAGCAATGTGTCGAAATTTCGCAGCTCGATGAAAATTCCATTAACAATACATATAGATCGGATTTTAAACACAATAGAAGCGGAGTACCTCAAGGCAGCATATTGGGCCCGCTTTTGTTTTTAATGTACATCAACGATCTCCCTGATATATTTGATTTTAAAACAATAATGTTTGCTGACGACGTCTCTATTTTAGTAACTACTAACAATAAACTTTCTCTAGACAAGCACATAGAGGACATAAATAAAACTATGCACCAACTTATTGACTGGTTAAACAATAATAATTTGAAAATCAATCTTGATAAAACTAATTTCGTTAATTTCAATAATCTGAAAAAAAATCCATTGACTCATATTAATTTTTATGGACGAATTATAAAATTTATCAATAATGTGACATTTTTAGGTTTAATTATAACACCAAAACTGAACTGGATAGAGCAGATTGATAAAGTTTGCAATAAAATAAACAGTTTTTCATTTGCACTTTATAAGTTAACTAGAGTTACAGACCGGAATACTGCAATAATTGCCTACTACGCATATGTAGAATCTGTGCTGAGATATGGACTCCTAATTTGGGGTAATGGGACCGATATTCAAAAGGTATTTATTGCTCAAAAACGCTGCTTGAGGGCAATTTGTGGAATCGCTCCTGACGTTTCCTGTAGGCCTTACTTCAAATCGCTAAACATATTACCATTACCTTGTCTGTATATTTTCGAAATAGGTAGATTTGTTAGGACGAACCTTTATTTATTCAGTAACGCAGAAAGTACTCGCACTGATCAGAGGAGCCTTAGATATCCTAATAGACTAGTATCAACTACAGTCCCAAAAACCACGCGTTATCAAAAAAATTGTTTTGGGATGTGTTTACAAATCTTTAATAAAATTCCTCAACATATTAAAGAACAACCTTTTAACAAGTTTAAGAGTAATTTGCGCAGGTGGCTGATTCAGAATACTTTTTATTCAGTGGGCGAATTTCTGAATTGGACAAATTCTGGTGTTACAAATGCATAGGTTGGGTGGTATCAATTTTGTTTTGTAGTAGTGCTTAGTGCTTAGTGACATATTATTTAATTTTGTTTTGACATTGCATGAAATTGTTTTACGTTTATAAACTTGTCTTCACATCATTTGACATTTAATTTTGTAATATTATGGATATTATTTTGTTTATTGATTGTGAACATTTGCATGCTTTTTAACATAGCTAGACTCGCTTGTTCCTATCTTTATCACAACACCTAATGTACCTACCTTGTCTAATGCAAATAAAGATTCATTCATTCATTCATTCATTCATTCATTCATTCATTCGTCTATCATAAGAATGCAGTGATTCATCCCTTTCCGCCGCTGGTAGCCAAGCCCCGTAACCAATCAGGTAAAAAATTATAAAGTCAAATGCACTATGACAAACTGAAGGCAAACTTTTGAAAGAAGCGGTTATTTCCTTTGTGTGTTACCTAAAAAACAAAAAAATATAAATTAAAAAAATATATTAATTTTTTGCATTTTAATTCCATTGTGAATACACCTTTTCCCTGCATTTACATTAATGACTTACTGCATTTTTAACGCGGACGAAATATTGTTGACTATAGACCAAAGTCCCGTTGCACGAAACCCTACCTCATAAGGTGGCAGAGCAGAAATGTTATGTAGTGATAAATACTACTTAGGAACACTGGATTTTAGTAGGTTGCCATCGTTTTTTTTCGTCGTCGTATCGCTATTTTGATCGAAAATTACATCATAAGGTGGCAGATCTAAACGTTTACTCATCGAAAGAGATATATTTGGAGATAACAACCCGCATAGGTTGCCAGCCCACACCCTGGCAGGTTTCAAGGTCAGCCATGTTTTATGAGCCCAGAGCAAAAAATTTTGTTTGTAGATCCACCCACACTCTTTTGATAGGCCAAGTTTCGAGGCTCCTTACATTTGAAATCCTGTTGCGAATAAGATTTATACTAACTATAAAATACAGAGAATCACTTGACAGAACTCATAACAAGCGCTTTTGAAATGCTCAAAATAACGAATCGTTAACAATTTAGGAAGTTCTATACAAGGCATTTATTTGTTAAAGTTATAAACAAGGCTTGAAGGCATTACAATTGCGGTAGGTACTTCTTAGTGAAAGGAGAAATGTTGTACAAAAGCTATACCTCTACATAGATTCAAATACGAGAAGTGTTCAACAAGTAGTGAGACTGAATATTACATAACATTTACTTTGAAGAAGTGTTCATATTTACTTTGTGAAGTCTTTTGATGTTAAGTTTGTTTTACTAAAACGATGGTATCAAAAATTTAGGCCATAATTTAGGCCGTAAGAAACGTACACTAATGAGGTAAAGTGTAACAGCGAGTCAGCAAATCCAGCAAGTAACTTGAAAATTTAGAAATACGAAAGTTTCGATTAATACAATTCAACGAACTGAGTTTGAACAAGTAAACCACTCTTCCCACTTACTAGATTTAACTGACGATCCTCTACTTATAGTAACTTCTATTTGTTTCTCTACACCCAAGGAAAACCAAATACAAAAGCGAATTCTAATTCACGAGTCCCATACAGAGAGCTTTATTTTTCAAAGAGGTGTAAGCTTTGGGAAACACCGGTAATCAGAGTTCAAAAAGATATCAAAAAAGTGCATTTTAATTTATCAATACTCATTTATTTTCTGAGTCATTCTCATTACTTATTGAACGCCGCAGTATAACAAACATCAACAGAGATACTTTTACAGATACAGATTTTGAACTTAGAAACGTCAAAGTTATACAAAATTACATGTGCCATTAAACAAAATAAAAACTAAAACTAAAATATCGTGAGGCAGTCTTGTAATTTCGAGTATAACTTTTGTAAAAAAATCTAGCTCCAAGTTTGAGTGTTAGATGGTGCTCGTTTTAAGTAGCTAATATGAGCGTCATTTTGCGCGAGCACGTTCCTGACGCGTGCATCGGAATTATCTCCATACAGTACATTTTATATGTTGTGATGTTGGTGCATGGAAGGATGCGAGGATGCGAGGTTATCTCGAGTTTGCTTTGGCTCCGGCTTTGACATACTCGTACAACAGGTAAGAGGGAAATTCACGTACAGAAAGAATCATTATAATTATAGCGTGTCAGTTCTGCAGCAATATTTCTTTACAGTGAGCATTTTCAGTAGCGTTGCAAATGTCTTATAGTACTAACAGGCCTATAAAAGGGAGAGCCAATGCTACGCTAAAGTGTTAGAGATGTCTCTTTTACACCAATGTAAGTTTATGAGTCGTCGATTTTAGGGATTCGAATCAAAATGGCTGTAAAGGAATACTTAGGTATGGTTACCATTTTTTAAGGTTCGGTACCTGTAAAGGAAAAAACACCGTCTGTCTATCAAGTCCCCTTTTCTCCTGAACGGGTCAAAGTATCAAGTTGAAATTAATTTCAAATAATAAGAATTCCAAACTTCTCCACCAACCTTGGAGGACAGTCGAAATTCGACGGTCATTAATGTCTTCTTAAATCTATGAAATTTAAAAACAAAACCACAACCTATAGAGTACTTCCCTTTGACCTAGAATAATGAAATTTGGCAAGAAAGGAAAGGAAAAGTCTGAAATCACTAAATATTACAACTTTTCACGCAGCTTTTCATATAACTGACTTTATATAACTAACTAACAATACTACCCACCGTTAGAAACGCGCTATCGAGTTTTGTAATAGTCATTGCAACTAAATACTTCTCTTCTCCACTATGACGCAGGTAACGACTAATGTAATTCCGGAAGGTGTTAAGTCTACTCTATCATTTCTGTGCAAGTGTCAGAAGCTATTTATAGTAACAGTACGATGATTGCTAATGTAATGAAGAAGGTTCTTACTTGCTTGAGTATGAAATTACAGTAAGGTGATTTTAAATAATCTTAAAGTACTAGTAATTGTAACGGTAATTTATTTATTTTCTTTGTCTCGCTTTTGTGAAAATATTACAATTGCCTTCACCAGAATAAGGTTTAGTTATTTGTTTATATCGTTAATAATACATGTGTGTAGATGTAAGACTTCTTTTTAAAGCACTTTTTCATTTACGACGATGTTTTTTGCATTTTATCCCAAATTGTTTTACCATTAATACATAATATATTTTTTTAAGCATTATTATTGGTGGTTGTTTTTCCGGAGGGTATTTCTTGTTCAACTGAATAACAAAACACATTTAGCATGCTTACTCTCAATATATCACTAATTTATTATGCTAAAACTTTTACACATTATTCAATATTTGATGCATATCATACGGATGTTTTATTATTAGATTTTAGATTATTATTTTTATTATTATGGCAAGGAAAATACAGAAATGAGCGAAAAACGTAAAAACATGCGCAATTATGCGCATTCTGGCCTTTGTTAAAAAGTGAGGTAATTTTGACTAATGTCAGTGCTATTGCCACTAATCTGACGATGTCAACACGATATTTATTTGACAAAAGATTACTTTTCCATAAATAAAACTATTTCCTCACAACTATTTCCTCACAACCATTTCCTCAGGTTATTAGGTTACCTGCAATAAATTCAACAGAAATACAATTTTTCCCAGCAGACTCTCACGTCCGCATCTGAAAGGCCTTGACCTTTTATAGAAGACGCATGTCCCTTTCCAAAAGTGGGATTAACAGGAAGGGTACGCTCACTAAAAGGAGACAAATTCGCCGTCAACCTCCTTTTGATTCGTGTTTCGGGACTTTACGTGCTGACACCGAATATTTTGTAGAAGGTCGGGCAAGTTGCTGAAACAGCTATTTTTGGGATAAAATCTTACGACTTAGTTTAAGGTTTTCTGTTCCATTCGGTATTCACTTTTCAAATATTATGTCGATGAAAATCGTTTAAATTTAAATTATTTAAAATATGACATAGGTGAAATGAAATGAAATAAAATTTTATTTTGTGGACCATAGGTCATTGAGGTGTTACAATAAAATTATAAATAGTTCCAGCTATGTCCCGCCGTTAAGGCATACAAAAATCACTTACGGATTAAATTTATGTCAAGTAAAATACATGTCTCCAAATTACTCATATTACAGTCAAGTACTTAAAAATATATTATTACAATCATTTACAAAAAAGTATTATCATTAAAATATTCATTAAAGCTATAATAGCATTTGTCTACCAAAATATGATGTAGCTTTTCCTTAAACACACTAAGCTTATCACAGTCTCCAGTAACTTACTAGATACCATAATTTGTTATATATCCGATATGTCGATTTTGTGTACTTTCATTTGTGAACTTTGATTGTTAAATCTTTTGTAAGCGAAAAACATTTACTTTTTGATTAAGCAAAGACAATATCATAATTACTCAAGTTTAAGAATCAAATAACAAGTATAATAAATAAGCACAATACTCGTAAAACCTACATAAGTATCTATAGCAATTTTATCTTGTAAAAAAAAATCTGTAAAGAACGAAAACCTAAAAGATATCGAACATACAAAAGAAAAAAATAACCGGCCACGTGCGTGTCGGGCCACGAGCAGTATTGGTTCAGTTTTGGTTCATTGTTTTTTTTTTGTTTATTGTGGAGAACTGTGGTTTCTGCCTTCCTCGACGGGAACAAGGCGTGATATTATGTATGTATGTATGTATGTATTGTTTAGTAAGTTTTGAATTAACATTTTCCCTCCTAACGAAGGTCCAGCGCCTGATCGCTATTGCTATTTCTATTATTTTCAGTATTTTGACTATTAATCGTTAACCTGTAAAGTCTCCTTAGCTGTCATAGTTTTCCTTTTAAATTCATCATAATATATACTACGACTGTGAATTTTTTCAGGTTTTCGATCTCATCCGTTTAGCTGGCAGAGGGGGGGAGGACACTTGACTTATACAAAAAATTGCGCTTTTGAGCTAAATATTTCTAAAACGGATCCCTAAATAAAAAAAGGTTCTTAAATACACTCAATGTTTTTAAAAGCCCTATCTAGTGACACCTCACACTATCCCCATTTTACGTTTAAGGGAGGTATCAAAAAAATATTAATTTTAATATTTTATTCAACCACTTTGTCTGCGTAACAAATATGTATACTCCTATCAAATAACAACTTTCTAGTAATAAAGGTCTCTGAGCTAAGCCGTGGACAGACAGACAGACATGACGAAACTACGTGGGACACTCAGAAATATTTGCGACACTAAAAAAAATTGTTCTACAGGTACATATATTTTTATTAAATCTTTTCAAAGTACTCTCCACCAGCCTCTATACAAAGATTCATGCGTCTGAACCAGTTTTCAAAACACTTTTTCCAATCCGCCGTAGACACCTCGTTTACAGCCTGCTCGAACGCAGCCAGCGCATCTTCCGGCGACGAAAATTGTATCCCCTTGAGCTGATTTTTTATTTTTGGAAATAAAAATAAGTCACACGGTGCTAGATCAGGGCTGTAAGGAGGGTGACCCAGGAGTTTGACTGGTGTGCTGTCCAGGAAGTCCCTCGTTTTGAGCGCGGTGTGTGCAGGCGCATTGTCGTGGTGGAGCAGTAGTCCGCGGAGCCCTGTGTTTGGTCGCTTGTTGCTCACAACAGAAAAAACTTCTGGTAAACATTTGGTAGTATACCATTCGGCGTTGATGCTTCTTTGATCTCGTAAGGGAATTGAGGCCAAGTGGCCAGTCAAATTAAAAAAGCTGGCGATCAAAATCTTCCCCCCGCTTCGAGATCGCTTCACTTTGGTAGGCGTTGGTTCATTTTGAAACACCCAAACTGTCGACTGGCGCTTGGTTTCTGGATCGTATTGATAAATCCAGGACTCATCACCTGTTACGATGTCGTAAACACGCCGAGACGAGCCTGCTTCAAATTTGTTCAGCATATCACGGCACCATTCCACCCGGGCCTGCTTCTGAGCGTCGGTGAGGTAGTGCGGCACCCAGCGCGATACTATCCTCCTCACGCGAAGATGCCCGTGTAGAATCTCGTGAACGCTTCCCGATCCAATCTTTAATATGTGCTGAATCTCCTGATATGTAATTCGCCTATTATCTTGGATTAAATTTTTCACTGCTAGCACGTTTTCTTCCGTAATAGCCGTCAAAGGGCGACCGCTTCTTTCTTCATCCCCCAAGGTTGGTCGACCGCGCCTAAATTCGTTATACCAACGATACACGGTTGCCTTGGAGGGGCCTTCATCCATAAATGCCATTTGAAGTCTATCGAACGATTCATCCGGTTTCAGGCGACACTTGAAATCGTAAAAAATCATAGCTCTAAAATGTTCCCGGCGCAGATCCATTTTTCAGTAAGACACGATACTTTGAATTGGCTCGCAAAAAATGTGGAGGGAAATTTTGAAAATGGAACACACATATTTTTACTTACAAGTAATCATATTTTCGAAAAAGATTCTGACCGGCCAGTCTCCCATATAAAAAAACTATTTTTCGCAATACTTTCTGAGTGGCCTGGTATAAGGGTTCTTTGTTGACCACGGAACTCTAAAAAAAGAATTCAAATTCCTATAGAACTGTATTTTTCCTATATTTGCTAATAGCGCATTTTGGACAGGACCTATTTTTCTTTTCGTATTTACACCTTCGGAAAAGTGATTCAGTTTCACATTCTTCGTTATTTTATTACCCATTCTGTTCTATCTAGTAGAGCTATGATAGAGAGATAGAGTTGTCAGATTCCCAGACCTATATGCATCCCAGTGCTTGCACACAACTATTCTGTTTGCAAAGGTCATCAGTTGGTAAACACTGAGAGTTACACTAGTGTTCCGTCTACGTAGAGTTGTTTAACAACTACAAAGTTTTCTATTTCGAAGCCAAATAAGTGCATCTCGTTAACAAAATGAGCTTATACAAGTTATTCTCAAAGATAGCGATTGAAAAAGATGGCGATTCTTTCTGTCGCTCGCTCATACTGTGTTCTGCAAATAGAATGCAATTATATTTTAATATCATAATATTATTAAGATAAATATCACATTTATTCGAGTTTAAGGTCAAGAGACCTGTGATGCTTGAAAAATTACAACAAACAACAACACCATGTATTCAGATAAAAAAAATATACATATCTTTGAATTTGTTTCCTATTTTTTGGAGCTTATTGATTTTATCAGTTACCTAGTTATTGTATTTGTTCCTTATAAAGGGTGTAAGGGACGGTGTACCGAAAACTGAAAGGGCGTGCTTAGTCAACGAAACTGAACTCCTCTTCCGTCCGAGCAGCCGTGCGAATCAGTCGTGTTCTCCCTATCGCAGTGCTAGTAGCATAGTATATGTGAAATTATCAGATAAATCACCAATCTCATAATCCGGATACCCATTTACTAGAAAAATCTGTCTTGGATTTTAATATCGAATTAGAACCTTTTCTACAAGAATTCACCATGGCCGATCAAGCTTACAACGCTCTCATGAAAAACGCCGATGGAAAGAAAAAGTCCAAAGAAGAATTTCAAAACTCCGTTATCGAAATACTAACTGAAATGAAGACCCACCAGGACACCCAACTTGCTTCCATAACCGAAGATCTAAAAGACATTAAAGCTCAAATTGCAGAGTTTCGACTTAAGCAGGACAAGATGGAGGAGTCCTTAAACTTCATTAATGAAAAATACGAGGAAATGAAAGGGAGAGTAGACAAGCTTGAAGAAAAAGATAAACTTAACGAAGGAACTAGAAAACAAGTGGCTGCGAGCGGCGTACTGCTTAATCTGATGGATAATAAACTCGAAGACATGACGAGGAAGCTGCGTGAGAAAACGATCGAAATCAAGAACTTACCCTACGCCAGAGATGAAAACAAATTCACAATCATTCAAAATCTCTATGCTAAGCTTTCACTTCCATTTGATGAAGCTTACGTAAACGAAATTTATCGTGTGCATACACCAGACAATAATAACAAGCCACTTATTGTCGATATGACTAAACTCAAACACAAATCCGACTTCTTAGGTGCACTGAAGAACTACGACAAAAGCCATCCTGACAGGCCACTTTGCACCAGAGACCTAGGTTTCAACAGAAAGGGTGAACGTGTATACGCGGCTGACTACCTCACCCCACAGGCTGCGAAACTATTCTATCTTGGCAGAGATCTCAAAAGAAACCACGGATATAAACATTGCTGGACGAGTTTAGGTAAAGTCTATGTGAAGAAGGACGACAATGACCGAACACCGGCCATCTTGATTAAGAGTTCGAAGCAGATCGACGAGCTCAAAACTATCTGACTTCGTAATTTAAGTAAGCAATTTGTGGATTTAACTTTGTTTTTATCCTACTACAATATTTTCTATGACTTATCTTGCATGAAGATCAAATCTGTAACTAAAACACTTATATCGTACAACCTTTTAACATTCACAACAGCACATAAACCTTTTGATAGACTACTTTTAAATTATACGAGTTCATATAACCTTAACACCATTTGCCACCCAATATTTTGTCTTACTGCCAACAATCATTTGGAGCCTCTTTTCATTCTAATCTTGGCACACCAACCACCTACTGCTCAAGCTTATTCACTATATAACTTTCAAAAATGACTGCAATTGTTGATCTGATACATGACGTTGATGCAACTGAATTGGTACAAAACTTTAAACTTCAGGGTCCTGAATACTGCAAATCTAAACTGACTCTAACCTCAAATAGTCTTACCATAATCTCCCAAAACATTCGCAGTATTAATAAAAACTTAAACGATTTTAACGTTTTCATTTCAAGGCTTGGTTTTGATCCAGATATAATTGTTTTGTCTGAGTGCTGGCTTCATGAAAAGTATTCCCACTTTAAACTACCCAACTATAACTATCACTGTTCAAAAACATATCACAACCAAAATGATGGCGTCGTGATATATTCAAAGAAGGATCTTAATGTCACAGTTAAGGAACCCTCTCCTTCCGATGCTGGCAATTGTCTTGTTCTCGAAATTGGCTGCGATATCAGTATTATTGCAGTTTATCGCTCCCCATCCTTGAACAAAGATTCTTTTATTGATGCTTTAGATAGGGTACTCAAAGAACAAAACACGAAGACCTGTATTTTGGCTGGAGATATTAATATAGACATAGCTGATGGAAACTATGACAGTCATAGTGATAAATACTTAAATTTACTAGCCTTTCATGGCTACTATCCATCTTTTACTATACCTACTCATGGCAAAACTTGCATTGACCACATTGCAATTAGAACTACTGATAAAGCAACTGCTTTGGTTGTTGAGTCTACAATAACCGATCATTATACAACTTTACTATCAGTAGATTCAAATGTAAAAAATGCTTCCCCTAAGTCTCGCACAATTAAGAAAGTAGACATAGAACTTTTGTGCTCGAAACTATCGAAAAAAACATGGGCTGATGTTTATAGCGTCACTGACCCCAATATAAGTACTGTAATTTTTGTCAATACATTGAAATCCCTTACTGATGAATGTACCATGACCTATACAATCGCCCATAATAAGTTTAATCTGAAGCCATGGATCACTACTTCTTTAATCAAATGCATGCAGAGACGTGATCGTCTACACCAAGCAGTTAAAAGTGTTCCAGAGGATGACACACTTAAAAAAATATACAAAGACTATAGAAATACTTGCAACTATATCTTACAAAACCTACGCGATGCTCATGATAAGACCGATCTGCAGGTGACAATCAAAGATAGAAAGAAGACCTGGATGAAACTTAAATCTATTTGCAACATTGATAATCCTAGGACATCTAACCATAGCTTAAGTACTATTAGTGATACGCCTAAAGACTCTGCTGATAGGGTAAATGATTTTTTCACAAATGTTGGTACAAACTTAGCTGAGGAAATCCTGACAAAATCGAAAAGGTCTGAGACAGAACTCCTCTCTAAAATCAAAGGGCGTATAAAAACTAACCCTAATTCTATTTTTCTCCAACCAACTGATGCTAGTGAAATATGTAAACTTATTCAGGCCTTCAAAACTGATAGTTCTCCAGGGTGGGATGGTATCACTCCTAAAATATTAAAAGAAGTTAAGCATATTGTAGCAGAACCCATAGCACATATAGTTAACTCCATTATGACAACTGGGTGTGTACCTGAATCATTTAAAATTGCTCAGGTGTGTCCTATATTTAAATCAGGCCAACCCTATGAAGTCAATAATTATAGGCCCATTTCATTAGTTACAATTATGGCTAAAATATTCGAAAAAGTCCTTAACAAAAGGCTCTTATCATTTCTAGACAGCAATAACATATTTGCTGAAAACCAGTTTGGTTTTAGATCTAAAAGAAGTACGGAAGACGCGGTGTTACTGTTATCTGATCTAGTTGCGCAGAGACTGGATGCTGGTAAAAAATGTGTGGGTGTCTTTTTAGATCTTAAGAAGGCATTCGACACTGTGTCATTGCCACTACTTTTGCAAAAACTAGAGGCAGTAGGAATTAGAGGGATAGCACTGACATTGTTGAAAAGCTACTTATACGGTAGAAAACAATTTGTTAATTTAAACGGAGTACATAGCGGTATGAACACGACTTCGTTTGGAGTGCCGCAGGGAAGTGTTCTTGGGCCGACGCTGTTTTTAATATACATTAACGACCTCTGTCAGATAAACGTATCGTCGGCCCAAGTAATCACCTTTGCTGATGACACTGCAATTTTATTTGAGGGTAAGACGTGGAACGATGTTAAGGCCATAACTGAAGAAGGCATGAAAGATATCGTGGAATGGCTAGAGGATAATCTTTTGACTTTAAACATCCTAAAAACTAAGCATATCTGTTTCTATGTGTCAGCAAGAACCCAGCCTTCATCCTGTCTTAACTTCATTAAATTACACAATAATGCTTGCGTTAATAGTTTTACATGTAATTGTCATGGAATTGAGCGCATAGATCGCATCAAATACTTAGGAGTTCTAATCGACCAAAATCTGAAATGGCAATATCATATCGAAGCTATTTCTGCTAGAACTAGAAAACTATTGCATGTCTTTAAAAAACTACGCAGGGTTGCAAGTAATGAGCTTATTAAAACTGTTTATTTTGCGTTATGCCAGTCACTATCAACATACTGTATAGTCGCATGGGGAGCAGCTGCGAAAACTTTCCTAATAAAATTGGAACGCGCTCAAAGAGCTGCATTAAAAGTGGCTTTCAATAAACCATTCCGGTATAGTACTCAGATACTGTATTCCGAAAACCAACTACTTACAATAAGACAGCTATACATCCAGAAAACGTGCTTAAGATTCCATAAGACATCTTTAAGTACTATGCTTCCAGTCCCTGTCCACGAAGTTAATCTTCGTAACATATCGGCAAGAGATCGCCCGTGGTTGATTCCTAAAACACGAACATGCTTTGCACAAAAGTTCTATTATTTTATGGGGCCGCTTATCTATACACTGACTAACAAATTACTAAGCATTGCAGATAAAACACAAAAAGTATCTAAAAATCAAATTTTTCACTGGTTAAGACGTCAAGATTACAATCAAACTGAGCTGTTGGTGGTTGCTAAACCAGGAACTACACTTTTCCAACAAATTATTTCAAATTAGTAAATTGCGCTGAAATCTGATCTACCCAACCAATAATTAGTATTATTTTTGCTATTATTGATCCCAAGAATAGGTTTTCGTAGGGGTTGGGTAGTATTATGGGTATTATTATGAAAATATTTGTGTGGCCTGATGATAAAACACGTACTCCAATATAATGCTGTTAATATAAAATCACAAGTAACCAAGATTATCTGTCTGCGTTACGTATACTATGCAAAACCAATATGAATGCAAATATAGGACATGCGTTCGGCTTAACTCATTAGCAGTGCCATTTGTACTTTAATGATTGTTCGATGACTGCAAGTCTATCTTTGCATTACTCGCAAGTGCGATTTGTGTTATTGTTGTGATCCGAGCTAGTTGTAACTACCTACATCAAACTGATGTTTCGTTAGTGAATTAAGATTTATTAAGCACGTTGTTTTTAATGTTTCATTATAATTGTTACGTGCTGGACAGGAAGACCTGGTTACCCATAGTACAGGGTATCCTAGTTTGGGAACCAGGCACTTTACACGTCAACAGAATAACCTACCTTTATTTTTTACGTTAGACTTAAGATTATGCGTGTAAAAAATGTTCTTGTTTCCTAAATAAAGATATTTTCATTTTCATTTTCATTTTCAAACCACTTTCCCAAACAAACATATGTTGGGAAATTAAGAAAAAAATTGACCTCTCCATAACAATTGCCCACTCTGGTCGAACAGTTTGTATGGAGAGGTCAAATACTATAGTTTAATCACCAAAAAACCGGCCCAGTGCGAGTCGTACTCGCGCACTGAGGGTTCCGTACCACCACATAACAATAATTGTATTAGTTGAAATTTCAGTAAGTTAATGTGCTAGATTTTTTGAGTCCGACACGCGCTTGACCAAATTTTATTATTTGTTGTTATTTTATAGCCTATGCCCTATAAACATACCAATTTTCAAGTTTGTAAGTGTTCCCGTTTTTAAATAGAACTAAAACAAAAATCGCCTCAGCAACCATCCAACTTGACCCCTCTTATATAATATAAATGTTCTTGAAACGGGAGCTCACCACAATTGGTTACCATTAGTTGTGAGAAAAGTTGTAATATTTAATGATTTCAGACTTTTCCCATTATTTGTACTGTGAGACCTAGCTTCTTGCCAAATTTCATAATTTTAGGTCAACGGGAAGTACCCTGTAGGTTTTTCATTTTTCAATAAATGTATGGAGATGAGGACATAAAATGCCATATCTTTTGATTGCGTCGTTGTAAAAAAAAATAATTTTAAGGTCTTGTGTGGTTCATGGATCCTAATATATGGTATTAATTTCAACCTGATACCTTTACCCGTTCGTGAGATAAAGGGTCTTGACAGACAGACAGACAGACGGACAACAAAGTGATCCTATAAGGGTTCCGTTTTTTTCTTTTGAGGTACGGAACCCTAAAAATGTAAATACGATTAGGTACCTAATAAATAAATTTGTTCTTATCACGTAGATCCTTTTCTGTAGTTGCAGTCGCAAGATAGGCTAACTTAACCGATCCCATCTGGTATCAGGTAGGTTAGAGTTGACTTAATTTGCGTTTTATTTCGAGTTTTTTGTTTTGTTTTATTTGGAGAATTATCAGATAATTAATTCCTTTTCCAGGTTGTAAAAATAAGTACGATGATCTTTCTAAGGGGTGATTCAAAACCACTAATACATTGAATAAAAAACATAAAAAATACTTCTTCCTAAACAAGGAAATGAAGCGCCGCCGGGAGGGTTCAATGACCTCTATGATCAACTTGTGATGCAGACGAATATGTTTTTTTTATAATATCCTGTTACTAGCAAGTACCTATTTTATACAATAAATTTCATGTCAACAAATAAAATAAAAATTAAAAGAAAAGTACAATTTTATATTTTTTTTACAATCTATTAGTAATGTAGAAGTACCCCTTACAAGGATCATCGTAATTTTTATTACACCTGTATAAAAATATGTTTAATATCTTTACTAGTAATAAAGCTTTACCTTTATGTTAATCTTTATTAAATCACACAAGAGAATAAATCTTTGTACATTGTGTCTATGGGAGTATGTCATGCAAGCGAGCTCTGTTTTTTCGCAGTCCGCCGGTTTTCTATTTTTTGTAGAATGAAACAATTGATCATATTTTAGAAACTGAACTATCATTTTGATAACAAGCCAGTTTTTAAGTACAGACCTATCATTTGGGATACATTATGTTATTATTTATGATTACTGATAATCCTAGGAAAAGATTATATTAACCAAGAAATAAATGTTTTCTATTCTATTCTAATATATAAAAAAAACCGGCCAAGTGCGAGTCGGACTCGCGCACTGAGGGTTCCGTACCACCACATAAACATAATTGTATTAGTTGAAATTTCAGTAAGTTACTGTGCTAGATTTTTTGAGTCCGACACGCGCTTGACCAAATTTTATTATTTGTTGTTATTTTATAGCCTATGCCCTATAAACATACCAATTTTCAAGTTTGTAAGTGTTCCCGTTTTTAAATAGAACTAAAACAAAAATCGCCTCAGCAACCATCCAACTTGACCCCTCTCTTATATGAATGTTCTTGAAACGGGAGCTCACCACAATTGGTTACCATTAGTTGTGAGAAAAGTTGTAATATTTAATGATTTCAGACTTTTCCCATTATTTGTACTGTGAGACCTAGCTTCTTGCCGAATTTCATAATTTTAGGTCAACGGGAAGTACCCTGTAGGTTTTTCATTTTTGAATAAATGTATGGAGATGAGGACATAAAAAGCCATATCTTTTGATTGCGTCGTTGTAAAAAATTTAAATTTTCAGATCTTGTGTGGTTCATGGATCCTAATATATGGTATTAATTTCAACCTGATACCTTTACCCGTTTGTGAGATAAAGGGTCTTGACAGACAGACAGACAGACAGACAGACAGACAGACAGACAGACGGACAACAAAGTGATCCTATAAGGGTTCCGTTTTTTTCTTTTGAGGTACGGAACCCTAAAAATAAGTAGAGTCCTCTTTAATGTTGGGTGTCACAGTTAATTATTTAAGATCTGTGTTAACTCTTATATAAGTATGTACATTATTAATTGTGATAATGCAATAAATATGATATGATGTAATATGTTACTTCCGTAAAATATAGACCGCGACGTTATTTTAACTCTACCATTAACTCTATAGAACTTTATTTTCATATACACCCCTTCAAAATTAAGAACCCATAGCAATTTTAGAAACAAGAGTAGAGTTTCCGAGCCCGTATATAATTAACAATTAGGTAATACCAGCTCAAAGTGCTTCTCGAAAGGACGTCGCAAACACGCTTCGCCAGGAAGCTAAAAGATACACTGGAAACGGACCTGATATTTTGTTACTAATTTCTGATAAACTTCCGATATTGATGAAAGTAGAAGAAGCGAAGGAAGTATAACAAGATCGAAGCAGGAGAGCTGAGGTCTCTGTCTGCCCCGACGGGGAAGATAGAAAACTACAGTACACCGCATATTGACAGACTTTTTGCAAATGGCGTGCGTCTCTGCTCGACTTGTGACAAAAGATTTGAATTTTATGCAAAAACAGCACCGTGTGGACGTTGCTAATGAGATGCTTACTGAAGCACAAAACGATCGCACGTTTATGAAACACATCATAACCGGTAATGAGACATGAGTCTTTGAGTATGACATGGAAACAGAGCAACAAGCATCCGAATGGGTCGTTTCAAGTGAGCCGAAACCAAAAAGACCGCGTCAAACCAAGGTTAAAAATCAAGGCCCTTTTGAGTGTTTTCTTTGATTATCGGGGTATGGTTCATCATGAGTTCCTTCCAACGGGCATGAAAATCAACAAGGAGTATTATCTCGAAGTCAGAGGGCTTTTGCGCGATGCCATTCGTCGCTAACGGCCAGATTTATGGGTGGAAAACACAATGCACCACGATGACGCGCCAGCATACACAGCCATGATTATTCGTAGCTTTTGGTCAAATATTCAACAAACATCGCTCCGCGGGCACCAGATATGGCACCATGTGACAATTTTCTCTTTCTTAAATTTAAATTTCCGCTTCGCGGAAAACATTTCGAGACCATAGAGGCAGTGAAAGAAAATACGACGAAGGCGCTGAAAGCCATCACAATTTCGGCGTTTGAAAAGTGTTTCGAGGACTGGCTGAAGAGCTGTAGTAAGTGTATTGGCTCTAATGGAAGTTACTTTGAAGGGGACAAAATACATTTTGACGATTAAAATTACCTCTTGTGTTTTATTTGCAATTTCCGGGCACTTTTGGGACACAGTAGTATGTAGCGATTACATAATTATAATTCATGATCCTAGCTTTACGGGCCTTTCTTTTCCTAATGATTTTTACCTAATTTTACTTCTGGGTAAGTCTTTTGCTTCTGCTGAATTTATACATACTAATAATTTACGCTTGTGTTCGCTAAAATGTAGATAGCATTCGTTTGAATGGGATCTTATCATAGGTTTCTAAATAGGATTTAAGCCTTAGAGGAAGTCAGCCTTAGTGTCACCATTTTATTCGGAATGCTGCGATTTTCTTTAAAACCAGTGTATTTTATCACTGAATAGTATATGAGGTTGATTCACGTATTGCAAGATACTCGTATGACTTTTCAACTGACCAACTTACTCCGTTTTAGTACCACTAGAAACTAAATTATTCAATTAGTGTCGTACGCAAAATTGACCCCAACTTTACAAAGTTTAGAAAACGAAAAATACTCTTTTTTGTGAGAATCACTACTGCTAAATCTTAGAGGCACGGAAGTGCCCCCGCCATGACGTGCTCTAAAGAATCAACAAGGCACTACTGCCTTTTCTTGAAACGTTTCGTGGTATTTTCGAACCCTCATACCTAATAACCGAATAATAGTAGAGTCCCAATTTTTAGATAAGGATGATGTTAGCAGTTTTATCAAATGTACCAAGTTCCATTTATTTAACTTTTACAGTTAAGATTTTATTCATACCTAAAAAAAATATTTTACTCACTTACTCACTCATGGTCAAAACATTCTGGATACTTTCTGAAGTCGAAGAAACCTGAAAATTTGTATGTAGGCTGGACTTTGCACACAAACCACAGAATAATTAAGAAATATGTAACTCTCAAAAAGGTTAAAGGGTAAAGGTTGTCTGGAAGAGATCACTCTTAGTGATAAGACCGCCTTTTGCCCACATTTTAAGTGTGCAATAATGTGTTATTCATTCATTTTTTTCTCACCCTAACCCCCCAATAAGGTGGTGAAGATTTGAGCGGTTTATTCAGGTTACTATTATCTATTCTGTGAATTCGTCTTATTTTCAGACCTACATATAACATGGAATAAATCAGTCTGGAAGTTTAAATCTATTAGTAGGTAACACAATTTTGTCAATAAGATAAGATAAGATAAATTTATTTCTTTTTAAAACTTAGTCTAATTACATATTCACTTAGCCTAAATATTAATATGAACACGGATTAATAATGACGAAGATACCTAAACTAAGTAACTTAATACTTGTATCTCAGGTACCACTTGTCATAACAAATCAGTCCTTGAGTGAAAGTAGGTAATTTAAAATAAAGAAACAAATTGATAGATTAAAATAACAACATAAAATAAGCTTAACCTAATTACTTATTTAAAGTGACGAGCCTGCTATTGCAGTTGTTGACTAGTTGAGCAGACAATTTGCAATTTGACATAGTTTTAATCTTGATGACTTGCTATAACTTTTCTTGCGGTGGCCTGAATATTTTTGTTTGTTACTTTTCTATAGTAGTTAATTGTTTTCCTTTTGTCTAAGATTAAAATAATTATTTTTAAATTTCGTTGATTTGTCACTAGAATTGTGCGGCGGTTTAGGCGCCCTCATAGTCTATGTTATTTATGTGCTTTGTCTCGGCGCTCTTTTTTGCTGGGCAATTTAAGTCTCCAGTTTTATGGTTGCTAGGTTTTTTAAAACGTAGGCAAGTTGCGCATTTCTGTGGTTCATCACGCTTGATACATTCCTTTATAGAGAATAAAACAGAAAGTGTTAGCAGTACTCTTGGAAGAATACCGCCTTGTCTATTTCTGTCGTTAAGCAGCAATGTTTCTGCACTTAAGTACTATTGGTGTCAAAGTATGCCACGAATATAAATTTTACAGAAGGTATGAACACCGCCCAAATTTATCACTCATTGAAAATAACAAGCCAACATGGAAGAGACGCAAAGCTAGAGAGTGGGCTATGAAAAAATTAATTGCTGAAGCCCAAGATATATAAACAGCCCAAAAATAAAATGAGACCGGGGCACCTTACAAAAAAAATTAAATCCCACCAAGAACATTTCATGTCAAATGTTGGCAAGACGACATTGGCTCATACGCAACGCCTTCTCTGATAGAAAATTATCAAATCCTAAGTAAAGCCAATTCCTTAACAGAACTCTGCAAGGTTCTACAAAACATAAATTTTGGTCATTAAGTATAGCTTGACCATTTCATGGAAATATCGCATGACAAAACATTACTCAAACTCAAAACGGCCAACTCTTAGATTATTGATAATAGGTCTCAACGCGCTCGAAGCCTGCGGAGATCTTTAATAATATAAGGGCCAAGAAAAAAGTCGAACGCCAAGTCAGAATGCGTTATATACGAGCCAATGTTGTCAATGTTGGCAACCAATTTGACATGAAATGTTTTTGTGGGATTTTTATTTTCAAAAGTTTAATTTTGTCCTTTAAGAATTTCCAGTTCAATTTTTTAAGTTCTTGGTTCCGCCTTTGCTAGGGACATCAGAGAGCTAGCCCGGAAAATCTACCAAAGTTTAAACGGTAAAACAAGGCGATGGTCGAGGAGTAAAATATAAATTTTTTGAAAGAGTTGTCAGAAGTCTGTCTAATGGTATCTAAAATTAGGAAATTAACTCTGAAGGTACTTCTTTTATCTCGGCTATTTTGTTTAATTAAGAGATGTTGCAAGTTTAAAACGAAAACTGAATACTTTAACTAAAATCCTGTGTGATGACTTCACGCCCGACATGGTCACACTCTCGCAAATCAGATAATTCGAGTATCTGTTCCCACCATAGAATCCAGAATGGTGCACTGTCAGTGCAAAAGGGACACGCGCACCAGTTCTTTTAAATGTTTACATAAGCCTCTACGAACTCGAATTTATTTAAAATTTTTGCTCTACAAACATCGGTGTAATATCGGGGATGTTGCTTTTAAACAGTTTTCAACTTAAGTCATAATAAACAGAGACTCATTAAAAAAATCTAGAAATAAATTGTTCACAATTTTGTTCCCCCCACTTTTTACTACTAATATTAACAAAGAAAACATAAATGGACAAGCATATTCAAAACTATTCCGAATCGCAAGTCAAGTCGTCGCATCAGTGGTTGATGAGACGAACAGATAGTCTCTTTTCGTACCGTTTTGGTTGGAAAGATAATAACATAAAATATACAATAAAAATAAACTTTTTCCAAACAGCCTGTTAGTCAACAACAATAACCACTCAATCGAAAGGAACCAATACTTTCTAACAATGGTCAAGAAAACTCGGTCCCCTTTATAAACTCAACTTTACAAATCGTCATGGCTCCCAATAAACGAACTAAAGGTCAATTCGATCGTCTGAGGTCGGCCTAACTCCTCTGAAGGTAATCCTTAAAGATCCACCGCAAGCCTCTTGTATCCTATTGAGCTCACTATTGCTCCTTTGCCAACTTAAAAGTCACCGACGTATACGAAACTCAGTCTTAAGCAAAGGTAGAAAGATCCAGTAAACGTGTTGGAGAGATGCTGACATTTTGCTGTTATCGTCAAAATAAACTAACAGTTGAGTAGCGTCCCTTGTAACCATCCACAGTAACCTTAAAACTTTGATCTGTTGGAATCGTCTGATCTATCCGGGTTTCTGATTAGTTTGTGTTGAAAGACAGTTCATAGTTGAGATTTCTGGATGAATACATTCGTATTGTAGATGACCTTAATTCAATCTTGAAGAGGATGATACATTTTAGTCCAATTCTGTTTGAAGGTGATCGGAGAAAGAACGTTGTATTTGAACTAAAGAAAATTGTTATACAAAACTTTGTGACGAAAATTTTAGTTCAACAATTGTAGTCAGACTCACAATTGTTGAACTAAAATTTTATACTTAGATAGAATTTTGACGTTTAATATCTAGTCAGTTAGGCAACTATCCTGGCAAAGCCTAACTAGGGTCCAAGTCACATGGCAGTCATTCATCTGTGTCCTCGTCAAATGTGACCAACTTAGTGAAACTTAAAAATGTGAAATAAAATGATCATGTAGTTTGATACTCATGAATTTTAGAGTTTTAGAGTCACTGACCTCATACGCCACACGATATCCAAGCGATAGCAATATTAATCACTTGCTTGTATCTTGCATGCATCCTGCATTGAAATAAACATAACTGTGTCAACGAACGCCGCACGACATCACCTAAAGTAGGCCATTGTAATAGGTCGTTTCTGACAGCTGTCAAACGTATGCAAAATTATAACCTGCAAAGAAAAATGAACCCTGTTTGTTGGTGTTAAGGAAAAGTCAAAACGGACTTCTTACGTTGGCCCTACTTTAGTAGCGATATAAATCACTCAAGCGATATTAATAACTTGTTTACACCTGCAGTTGTATGCAACCTGCTATTGAACTATTATATCAGGACTGTTAACAGGAAGAAAAAACGTTGACTTATTCCACTTTTTCCGCGAATTTTATCCATGACCCGGAGTCCATATAATGACGGTTAGGTCACTGTTTCGTCGCTTGAATTGCATAAAGATTACATGAACTGATTTAAAATGCATAATATACTTGAAGTTTGCATGTAATCGACGAATATTACCGCTTCGGAAAGTGACCCTTACGTACTCTTGACGGCTAAATAATTTTACGCAGTAACCTCTTGTGGATCCCCTAATTTGACTACCGAGGAGTTTTCCTCATTTCCTAAATTATAATTAGATAATATCCAAGATTGTGGCTGATTAAAAATCTTTGACGCGTTCATTACGCATTTTGGAGATTATGCCAAATTTACACTATTTTAACTTCTTAATTATCTTAAGGCTTAAGATACAAGGTGTAAAAAAAAATAATAATGATTTCAAGGGGGGATTCTGCATCATTAAGAAATTTTAACCGTGGGCTGCGGGTTCGATCCCCGCCCAGGGCAAACATTTGTGTGATGAACACAAGTGTTTGTTCTGTGTCTGGGTGTTATTTATCTATTTATGTATTTATATCACTCTCTGGTACCCATAGTACAGGCTTTGCCTAGTTTGGGATCAGATGACCTTGTGTGAAATGTTAAAAAAAAAGAAAAAAAGAAAAGAAAGAAGTAGAATCAAAACCAGTACAAGCTAAACCGGAGCTACGTTGCAAACGCCCGAAAATCGAGGCCCACTCAAGGCTATACAGGGTGTAAAGGACAGACTTTCAATAACTGAGAGGGCACATGACCAGTCAACGGAACTGAACAACTTTCAGTGAATAAAACATTCAGCAAATGAAAAACCATATCGACCTCTCAGTACAAAATTGCAATCTTGATTGGACAGTTTGTTCGGGGAGGTCGATATTTTATTTATTTCCTGAATGTTTTATTTATTGAAAGTTGTTCAGTTACGTTGATTAATCGTGTGCATTCAATTTTTGGAAACATGTCCCTTACACCCGTTATATTCAAAACATAGTACCTACGATCATGCATATTCAATTTTTTTTTATTACACTTATGAACAATTTGAATTTAAAAGGATGGATTTTTACTAGTTTGTGGGTAATCACTAATCACAAAATTAACAATCGCCTAGCTGATCGTAGAAGTTATGAACCTCCAGCCTCCTTGATCCAGATATTTCTTAAAGAAAATTTTCATTTATTATAATATTTTATACGAGGAAAAATTGACGCCTATGTCTGAAATTAAAACCGGCAAGGTGTGAGTCGGACTCGTTCACCGAGTGTTCCGTACCACTAAAGTAAAATACCGTCGCGCAGAAGTATTTAAATACGCGAGTCCTATCCTACTCACATTATATTACACTTCACCAGTTTTTATTGTTTATTGTTATTTTATAGCAATAAAACACCAAAGAAACAATTAAATAAAAACGTAAAACAACCCTTACAAAAACAACCCTTACAAAGGTCAACCATCATTTGAAAATATGATTTAAATTTTTTTGCAGGGATTGGTTTTACGATGGGGGTTGTTTTAAAATTTTAGCAAAATTTTTATTTACATTTTTTTAAACATAAAAACGAAATTCTAACTACATTAAAAATTTACACTTTAAAGCTAAATATTTCGAGAAAGGATTCTAAATCAAAAGGATTGCATACTCACAATATTTTTAAAAGTCCTAACTTACGACACCCTTACACTATGCGGTAGACGAAAAAATAAATAGTACATTAAAATGCAAGTGCGCTATTTTGGATATTACAGCCGAGGCTCAGAAATTACAGCCCGAGCCGCAGGCGAGGACGTAATGGAGCCGAGGGTGTAATTACCAACGCGCACGAGCTTTTTACGACGTTTTTCAACACATTTGCGAATAAAAACAAATCAAATTGGTTACCTTTAAAATACTAAACTTTGCTAACCTTACGTCCACCGCACGTCCACCGGAACATTTTGTCGGCTGCATATGTTCACGCTTCCCTTTAATTTTACCAAATTTCAAAATTGTATATCGTGTATGAGTATTTTAGACGGTTCAGGATCAGTTTTTAGGGTTCCGATACCAAAATGGTAAAAAAAAGGAACCCTTATGGTGCCGCTCTGTCTGTCTGTCTGTCTGTCCGTCTGTCTGTCACACCTCTATATCTCAGCAACCACTTACGCTATCGAGCTGAAATTTGGAACAGTTTTAGAATATAGTTGCCCAACTTAATTGCACATGAAAATTTTTTGAAAAAAGTATGATTATTAATGTAAAGGGGGCCAAAATAGGGGGGGCCAAATTTCAAATTGTCGCTACTAGGTCGAGTGGGGTATCATATGAAAGGGCTTTACTTGTACATTTTAAAATATATTTTTGTATTTTTTTAAGTTTCTTAGTTTTTAAGTTATGATGAAAAATGTCAAAAAAAATACCATTCCCCCCCCCTTATCTCCGAAGTTTGAGTAAGGGAAAATCTGAATTAATTACAGTTGACAGAGGTTTATGTAAACTTTACAGCAAAAATAAAACGATCTTTCTAAGTTGCACAGTTTTTCAGAAATCTGCAAAAAACCTTTACAAACAAATTTAGTTTTGCGGTCCTGAAAATGGACTTTATTGCTTCCAAAAATACTATAGGTATATCGGAACCCTCGGCGCGCGAGTCCGACTCGCACTTGACCGTTTTTTTATATGTAGAAGTCGACACTATTAGAAATAATTACAATAATAAACACAAATGGCGCGCATTCTTTCTTTTTCAGCAGTCACAGATTATACGTCGCGTGAGGAGCCCCCAAAACGTTACCATGTTATCTTACACCATCAATCTTTTATCAATTATTAGTCAATCTAGTAACCAAGCTATAAAAAAAAGTAATTGTCACTCAGTACCCAAACATCCTATTCCATTTACCTTGAAATAAATTATCAAAAATTGAATATCTTGTTACGTAAATGACAAATTTATTGTTAATTAGTTAATTACTATAAATAATTTTATAAAATCAACATTTATTCATGATATTTTCTCGAAGTCAGATTGAAAGTTTTAGTAACATAATAAGCATAAAAACTCCTTGCTCTTGGCCGATTAAAAAAAAAAAACAAAAATAAAACACTAGTTAAGTAATATTATGACAAAAACACGCGTGTTTAATGAGCTGGATTATGGACCTTAATACAGTGCAAATAGAGCTGTTTTATTAGCAAATGTGTTGAAAAAAATATTACCATTTTTCTTGACTGGTGCAACGCCCTCTGGTGTTCTACAACCGTAAAGCACATCTAAAAACCTACTCGATCCTGCTGAACCCGCTGCCGTCTAAGAAACCGCATCGAAATCGATCCAGTAGTTTTCCAGAAAAATGATAGCAGACATACGTACACACACACACACACACACACAAACAACCTCGAACCCTAAACGAATATACCGCCTCCGTTCCGTCGTGGGTGAAAACAAGTTTATTGTATCATGGCGCAAAGGTACCCATCGCACTTGATTCATCTTCATCTTGCGCTCGGAATGACTCGGGGCGGGTTATTTTGTTTAATCTGTGACTATTCCTGGTTTTACAGTAATTGTGTGTGACTGATTTAATTTGACATGTTTTAAATATTATGTGTTGAAGAATGGAATTGTAATTCAATAAATAAATAAAATTAAAAAGAAAGTTTATTGTATAGGGGCCCCCTTATTTTGTAGCATTCCATTGTATTTATTTTTTGTTTGATGATCGGTCATGATAACAAATCATTTGGAAAAATTCAGCCATATTGCTTTTACTGGTCAAAAATGCATACGGATAGACAATTTAAACGACGTAGGCTCAGTAATAGGCGTCCTTTGGGTATGGAACCCTAAAATGAGAGGAAATTTTATTTTCTGTCAACGGTCGATGGAGAGAAATTGAAATAATCGACGTGCTGCACCTACCTCAAACCCGTCGGCGTGGTCCTCCACCACATACCAAGTGATGCCTGCTTTCTACGGTGAGGACCCCGGGTTTGATCTCCGCCCAGGACAAACATTTGTGTGTTAAACAGGTGTGTTTGTTCTGCGTCTAGGTGTTACTCGTACTTACAAACCTAGGTCTTTACCTATGAAATTGCCGAAATTTTCTTACAGATTAATGAGATCATAATTTCTATAATTCTCATGCGATTTTTTTCATTTGTCTTATATTTTAAAGTTGACTTCAAGGTTATAAATTGACGCATAAAATAAAGTTTTTATTTTTAGTCTGATGTATAAAATTAAAGGTTCGAAAATTGTTCGTCCTAAATATCGTCCGATTTCATCATTAGATTTGTTATATATTTTTACAGATAATATTTTTCGAAAATTTAATTTAAGCTTCTGCAAGCTTAATGTCTTCCCAATACTGCTAAAAAAAATTGGATTTATAATTCCTAAGAAAAATGCAAAAATGTAAGTACTGAAAATTGAGTTTACCTCAAATAGGTAAAGACCTATTATTACAAAATGATTGCGTTGATTTTAAAGATTATCATTACTTGTTTTATATTGACTCGACGCTTCTTCTTACTCTTCAGAATATTATATTATAAGTCTTGACGGAAGAACAACAAAGTTTTTAGGGATGCGTTTTATCTTTGTAGGTCCGGAGCATTAAAAATGATGCATAGAAATTTTTATACGCATAAAAACTGCATCAGAACAAATTCACAATTTGACAAAATACCGGTGAAAATTTTACCAAATCATAGATAAGAAAAAAAATAACATGCTCCTACACTAGTAGTACCGTACCGTATTCGAATGCCGTTACCAATATATCATAAACGCAGGCAGCGAAACAGGCCGGCGAAGGTTTTATTTTACTTCGCACAAATTTATCGCTTCCCTTTTCCTGTTCGGTATTTGTGCAACCGGAATTTCGATATCTCTACCGGTATTTACCGATATCTGTCGGTAAAATGGTAATCAGTTAACTGCAACTGGGTACTAC
The DNA here is from genome assembly GCA_947532105.1 of Athrips mouffetella. Lineage (NCBI taxonomy): Eukaryota > Metazoa > Arthropoda > Insecta > Lepidoptera > Gelechiidae > Athrips > Athrips mouffetella. Next base: position 32,858,503 of record OX383957.1, on the reverse strand, counting down.
CTACGAAAGTTAAGGAGGCATAATGAACAAAACGAGGTATTGTAATATATTTTCACAGAATTGGCTGAACGTTTTTTTTTTCTCAAATTAAAAACATTTGCATTCTCCAAAAAAAAAACGGCTTTTATCTGAACATCACTATGAGTTTATATTAAGTACAACAATTTATAATAATTGTTTCATACTTTTTAGCGCAAAATTTTTCAGTAGTCGGGTTTTAGATTTTGATTTTTTTAAATTAAATTATTTTGGGTATTGTATTACATAATAAGGCTAAATATATATAATATAATTAATAAATATAATTTAAAGGTATTGTTTTCTTGAATTACTGTGTCGCACTAAATGTCACATGCTATGTTTATTACTGTTTCAACGTGGTAAAACATGTCAATCTAAAAAAAAAGTTCATCGAAGAGAGGCCAGCTGAAATACCTTAACTCTTAGGCCGGTATTTCACTGGGACACCATGGCAGCGCAACCAGTCGCTGCTTCCAACAAAATGTATACAGCTCTATAGAGAGTTACTCACCTGGTGTCCGTTTGTTTGCGCAACCAATTTGGCGGCGCAACCATCTTGGATGCTGGTCGCGCTACCACTCCCAGTGAAATATAATATAGACCTTAATACTGTGGCCGCAGGGTGTGGCGACTCTGGTGTCTTTACTGGTGTCCCAGTGAAATATCGGCCTTACATCCTTAAAGCATTTCTAAAGTAAGGAAAGTCTGTTTCCCACTGAAGGAATGTTTAAGATGAACAAAGTCGCGGGCAACATTCTTAATAAATACAAAAAAAATATTTCACTGGTTGCATAATATACTTTTACCCATACGTAAGGCACAAGTCTTAATACGATCGGCGCATCTAAATTCTACCAAATCTAGTGAAGAACTTCACCTTTTTTAATTTTTGTAAATTTTGCATCAAACTGACAAAAAAGTAGAAATCTACTAAAATTTACAATATGGGCCAGCGTGTATGGCCAAGTGTCGGATTGCTTTAATACAAACACGACTCTGACATATTTAGTTGGCAGATATTTTTCTATCAGTTTATTATAAGTACTTAATGATTTAAATATATTACTAACACTATTTCAGGTCCAGTCAGAATTAATTTTAATTAATTTTGATTTTAATTATGAAGCGGATGTATTTATTCGAAATAAATGAGTCATTATAATAATTTAATAGGAATGTAAATTGACTATATCATTTAAAATTTTGATTAAATTTGACAATTATTTTTAATGCTTTTTTTTATTTAGGGTATTTTTGAAATAAATACATATAATTTTATTTAACATTTTCCATACGTACTTAAACTACAAATCAAACTGACAAAAAAGAACCAGAAAATTACTAAAATTTTCAATATGGGCTCGCGTGTATGATCAATTGTCTGATTGCTTTAACATTAACACAAGTCAGACATATTTAGCTGGCTGATATTTTGCTGTCAGCATATTGTAGTACCTACTGAACTAAATATAGTGGTAACATTGTTTTAGGTACAATTATATCTTACTTCTTTTATTTGATTTGATTTAAATTAAGTTTGATTTCACCACGTACCGGAAGACGAAGCGTTGGCAGGCCCCCCACAAGGTGGACCGACGATCTGGTCAAGGTCGCGGGAAGCCGCTGGATGCGGGCAGCGCAGGACTGGTCGTCATGTAGATCTTTAGGGGAGGCCTATGTCCAGCAGTGGACGTCTTTCGGCTGATATGATGATGATGATGAAGTTTGATTTAAAACTTTAGTAGCAAGTGGTGAAACTGTTACTTAGTCAAATAATAAATATGTAAAATGGCAATAATATTTACCACAAAAACGTAAACTACCAAGAAAAGACTTCAATTCTTGCCACAAGTTTATTATAAGTGCTTAGTCAATATATAATATGTCATAAATTATATAGTCAGACAAAAATATACTTATAATAATTATTATTTATTTATTTATAGTTTTATTTTGTTACTTGCACAACCATCGTCATGTTGACGTTATCTATATGCACTATGGAATACAATCATTCTTAGGACCTGCTTACATTAAAACGATAAGCCCGTTGGTGTGGTTGGTAGCGAGCCTGCCTTTCACGCCATGTGCCGCGGGTTCAATCCCCGCCCAGGGCAAACATTTGTGCGATGAACACAAGTGTTTGTTCTGTGTCTGGGTGTTATTTATCTATTTATGTATGTATATCAGTCCCTGGTACCCATAGTACAGGCTTTTCCTAGTTTGGGATCAGATGACCATAATTTAATTTACTAAAAAAAGTGGTTTACTTGGCATTGACAATGTGTGAAATGTCCCCCAATATTTATTATGATTATAAAAACTTCCTTTATTATCTAAAAAAATAAAATTGTATAATACACATTAAGTAACATATTAATTAGTAAGTAAGCCATTTTTTTAGTAAATTAAAATTTATATTTTGATTTGAATAAATTATTGTAATTAGTTTACTGAGATAATTGTTTCATGTTTCAAGTTGAATCATGACCATGCTTATGCTTATTTTTGTGAATACAGCCAAATACAGGTAGGTTGATTTTCGCTTAAACATGCTATCAAAAGGACAAAGAATATAACCCTATTGCTGTAAACAAATTTTTGTCAAAATAGGTCACGAATCAGTTGATTCGACTGTACATTTATTAGTGTCATTTTGCAGTGTGTTATAAATTTTGTTGAACGTTGAAGTTATGTTTTACAGTGAATTGACATCATCTTGGTGTAAGTTTGCAATGACATAATATAACAACGAATTACTGTTTATGTCATTTTAACGTAATAATGTGCTGTTTTTTCTACATACATAATATCACGCCTTGTTCCCGTCGTCAGGGTAGACCAAAAGACCCAAATCTAGGCTAATGTATTAACTTTCGCAACTTTTACTAAAAAAAATAACGATTTTATTATAAAGTAGTATTATCAATTCAATTTTGTGTCAAATAATTTTACTGATGTTTTGTTGAACTTTATCGTTGATATTTATGTGAAAAGTTAAGTTTTCTATTTTACGTAAATTAATATTTTCTTTTATCAGTGAAGGTATACTAATATTTTGTCGTTAGTGATCTCAAGCGCTTAGTCCTAAATTGTTGTTATTTTTTTAACTAAATAAACATTATTACATTCTTTTTCAGGTATAATTGAATTAATCCAATCCAAGTAGACTCCTGCTGGTGTATTTATAGATAAAATAAAACCGATTTTCTCCCTGATAGGTGGTGCATACGAAGTTGTATGTAAACCACATATAGACGCTACACCAATAATTTTATTTCTCCCATCCCCCAGAGCCTCCAGGCATAGGCCTTTGCTGTCTATTACTACATAATTAGGTACTGAACAAGTTCCTGGACAAATTTTTCCAGCAATACCAGCAGAGTTGCATTTCATAATGATGGGTTCTCCAAACTGAAGAGGCTTCGTTTCATCTTCTTCTTGTACTTTCTTTATTTTTCTTTTTTCTTTTTTAATCTATCAGCCCATGAATAATTCTCCCCAGCTCCAAAATACTTAACCGGATATCTGGTTAAGTATTTTTGAGCTGGGGAGCTCTAGTTAGAGACCGGTAGTCTAATGATGACAATTCTCCCATGTGTGCTATTTTCACTGGCGCTATCGTACCTAGTGCTATATCATTTTTTAGACGTTCCAAAGTTATCAAGGTTTGAACCCTTTGAAACCGATGATGTTTTATTATTTTCATAAACTTTTAGTCGTTTTTCGTTTCATTTGGTGGAACTTGAAAATCTCAGTATATCTTGCTCGTTTGAGAATATTTGAAAATATTTTTTTAAGCGAAAACTTAAGCGACGATGTTTTTCCTTAAAAAATAAAAATGGTGCTTCTTCATAATAATTCTCTTCTTTTGAAGGTGGTAGATCTTGTGTGCCAAGTCTGTCTGGGTAAATACTGCCTCTTTCCTATATTTTATGCCGTAAAGCGTGTTCATACTTCTGTGTTCAGTCATAGGAGGTGAACGTGGACAGGTGGACAGAGAAAAATCTCCTGCGTCCTCGAGGGAAAACTAGGATTCAAACACTTGTGTTAATTCTGAATACGAAAAACAAACTTATCTAAAAATGCACTAATCACGTTTCTCTACGAACTAAAAATTACGAAATAAAAATTTCGCGGCATTCTGTAGAATGCCAAGGCAAAATGTAAAACAACAGAATATACAATAAGCCTGTGACGTATCAATTTAATTTTGAGTTAAATTATTACTGATGTTTTGCTGTACATTATTATCATAGATATCTTCATTAAGAGTCACATTTTCATTATCTTTTCTCATAGAAAGTATTCGAATATTTTGTCGAGAGTCATCACAAGGACTTAAGCCACTGGTGTTGTTTTTAACTAAATTAACATTTTTTTTCTCCTTTATAATTGAATAGATCCAGTCCAAATAAACTCCTGTTGGTGTATATATAGACAAAGTAAGACCAATTCTCTCCCTGATAGGTGGTGAATACGAAGTTGTATCTAAACCACCTACAGACCCAACACCAATAATTTTATTTCTCAATAAAAGAGGGCCCCCTGAGTCTCCAGGCATAGGCCTTTGCTGTCTATTACTACACTTAGGTACTAAACAAATTCCTGGATAAATTTTACTAGCAATACCATCAGCATTGCATTTAATAACGATGGCTTCTCCTAACTGAAGAGGTCTCGTTTTATCTTCTTCTTCTATTTTCTTTATTTTCTTTATATCATTTTTTATAATATCATTCCATGAATAAGTCCCCCCAACACCAAAGAACTTAACTGGATAACCTACTAGAGACCGGTAATCTAGTGATGACAATTTTCCCATGTTTGCTATTGTCACAGGCTCTATCATACCTAGTGCTATATCATTTTCTAGCCGTGCCAAATTATTCAGGTTTTGAAACTGAGGATGTCTTATTATTTTCCGAAACTTTTTGTCGTACTTCGTTTCATTTGGTGGAACTTGAAAGTCTCGGTATATAATTCTATAGAAGGTAAGGTTATTAGTTTGTGTAAAACAGTGAGCAGCAGTCAAAATCCATTCAGGTTTTAATAAACTGCTTGTACAAATTTTCTCTGCATATACCGTGTAACCAATATCCACTTTAAGTGCAATAACGACTACATACGGATACTCTGAATGTGAAACGGGAATTCCATCATGGATTCTTAGTTTTGTTTCTTTATAACTGGAACTTGATATGAACGTAATTTGGTACACTATGTAGAAAATAGCTGCACAATCTGAAAAGAGAGGTAAACATTATTAAAAGCTTTTATAGTTGCACCATTTGCGGTGTTTGCCTGTCTGACTGTCTATCTGTGTGTCTGTCTGTCTGTAACTAAATCTTGCTAGTTAATTAAATTTGACCCACTTCCCGATTTCCGATTGAGATAAAATTTTTGAATTTTTTTTAGAGTTTCCTTTGTAAAATATTTGTGCCTTTAAGGGAAATTTCTCTAAATTTTTACATGCAATGCAACGACAAAGTTTCCCGCGCAAAATGCAACTATCACTTTTCTTTTGTATGATACTGTAGTTTTTCTGCTCCATAATAGAGGTACCTTTTTTGTTGTCGACTAGTCAAACCCTACATACGGTTAACTGCACGCAATTGAAACATTTGCAACTCTATTACTATGCCATAAAGTCCAAAATATTTCTACTGACGTGCTGTTGGGTGTACAAAGAAAAATATCTTAGGTTTGGGCTCGTATGATTCTAGGGTGTGTAGTTAATATTTGACATCATAAATACAAAAAAGAAGGAAAAAAACAGCTTTTATTAGATGTATTGTGTTACATTATAAAACAGTACTCATACTCATACTCATTTATTCGTAAATATTTACACGTATATACACGTCAATATGCATGTATACAAAAATATACGCACATAAACATATTAAATATTACCTATTTTACAAAATGTATTATTTTATAACAAGCTTATCAATTGAAATACTGATTTAAAAAAATTTATTAAATAAACTATTCATTAAAATTTATAAATTTTATAAAGTTATATGAATAGAATGTATGCTCTACAAGCCAACGTTTCAGTCTCATCTTAAAACAGCTGAGCGAGGGCGCTTCAGTGATCTCCTTAGGGAGCTTGTTGTACACAGTCGGCCCCATGACGTGAGTAAGCTTGTCCGACTTCGCGAGAATACGCGGGGCCGGCAGCAGTCTGTCCTTGTGGCGGAGATTAGGTCCGTCGATCTTTTCGCGTCTCACAAATTTGCCCAGATGGCAGTACATGTACACAGCTACTTGTAGTATTAGAATTGAAGGGAGGGTCAGTATTCGCAATGACTTAAAATAAGGCCTTGCTGAAGTGTCTTTTAGCACCTGCACAATCGCTCGAATGGCTCTCTTCTGCATGCGGAAGACGCGCTCCCACTCGGCAGCGCGCCCCCACAGCTCTGTGCCATATTGTAGGAGCGAGTGTACGGTGGCGAAGTAGGTGGATCTGACCACTTCCCGAGGCACAACTCTCACCAGTCGCCATAGTGGAAACATGTACTCCCCAATCTTCCACAAAGTTTTTCGATGTGAGCACACCATGTCAAGCCACGGTCAATCGCAAAACCCAGGAAGGTAGTTTCATCCACCTGCTCTAGTCTCGTGCCTTCTACAAGAACGTTTATACGTCTTGGTAACTGACCTCCGAGGTGGACGTGAAGAAAGTGAGTCTTTTTAAAATTTACTGCCAGCCCGTTCACTTTAAACCAACGCGCAAGGTGAGCCGCGGTTAGGTTAAGCTTCTTCTCGAGCTCGTCCAAAGTCGGTGCACATACGATGCTGGCGACGTCATCGGCGTACATAAATGTTTCGCCAGAAGTTATCGCTTCAGGTAAGTCGTTTAGTAGCAAGGAAAACAATATATTCGATACTGATGAGCCCTGAGCGACACCTATAGTACTTGTAAGTGGGTCTGACCTGACACTTCCTCCACTACTTACCACTATCTGGGACCTATCTCGTAGCAAATCTGTAAGTATCGCGTGAGCCTTACCATTAATCCCATAATGACGTAGCTTATCTGACAGCACATTATGGTCAGCCACGTCGAATGCCTTTGAAAGGTCACAACATAAGATTGCGGTTTGTAACTTTTTTTCCCGGGCGTCTAATATTCGACGCATGACTTCCCGCGTGAGTGTGACAGTAGAACGGCTCTCGCGATACGCATACTGACGTTCGGACAGACCTTCAATAGAAGCTAGGTACTCGGTCAAACGGGAGCTCAACCCGTTCTCTAACACCTTTGCTACTGCTGGTATGATAGATACAGGTCTGTACCCGTCAAGGTCCTCTCTTTTACCCTTGCCTTTAAAGAGTGGGACAATTTTGCTTATCTTTAGGGCTCTGGGATACGTTCCTTCTTTTAAGCATTGATTAAACAGGCATGCTAACATGGGGGCTAGCAAACCCGCGATTTGGTTGAGTAGCTCCATCGAGATATCATAAGTGTCCTTTGTGGGTTTGTGTGGGATCCGAGTAGTAACTATACGAAACACCTCACAGGCGGTGAACTGCCGCAGCCTGAGCGAGCGGTCCGCGGGCGGGCGTGCTAGGCGCAGCATATCGCATACGCGCACCGGGTCAGCGCGAGGGGCGCCGCAAGCGGCCGCCGCTGTCGCAAACCTAGTATTCATCGCGTCTGCAACATCTTTTTGGCTTTCGAACTTAGATCCTGTTGTTGGGTCTATAGCAATTTCTGTCACGTCCAGCATATGTGTGTTAGCTTTTCCTCTCTCCTTATTAACAACTTGCCACATCGTTTTGCTAGTATTGTGGCTACTAGACATGAGTTTGGAATAATAATTAAATTTGTGACATCTCAACTTGTCTACATATTTTTTATTAAGGTGGTCAATCCACTGTTTTATATTTTCGTCATTGGGGTGCCTACGCCCTAAATCAATGAAATCAAATAATAGTAATTTTAAATTTAAAATTTCATTCGGAACCAAGGTATTATTTTTAATATAGTTCGGCTTCTTTTTCACTGGGAAACATAAGTCAATAGCATTCGATAACACTCTGATTACGGAGCTGGCCATGGCAGTCGCTGAGTAACCGTCGCGTAAAACTATTTGCATCCAGTCAATATTACATACGTAAGTGAAAAAGTTCATTCGGTTCATATGGGAATAGTCTCTGACTGTAACATGGGGTATTGAGCTGAACCCCCGGTGGAGACCTCGCATTTCTACGCGTACTGCCATATGATCACCGATATTTGTCACCACGGGTGACGTTTCAATCGTACCTACTCGCGTATTATTGTAAACGTGATCGAGCGCGGTGGCCGAGTGAGCAGTCACGCGGGTCGGGAAGCTCACTTCGCTTCGGAAGTTATAATTAGATAATAAATCTGTTAGTTTTTTGGAATCGGGTGACCTTTGGCACAAATCAATGTTCATGTCACCTACAACAATGCAGTCAAAGTTACTAAAGCTGGCTTGTTCAAGCACACATTCTAAACGACATAAGAAGTCACTAGTACTAACTAGGTTTGTCCTGTACATACAAATTATTACTAGTTTTACGTCAAGTATCATGATGGCTGATAATTCACAGTGCAATTCTAAAGCCATAACGCTTAACTCTTTAATTTCTACAGCCATAACATTATTTTTCACATACAAGCATGAGCCACCATGTTTAGACTTTGTTCTACAAAAATAAGATGTTAGAGTGTATCCGTTTAAGTTAATACATTTCAAATTATCCTCTGAGAGCCAATGCTCTGTTAGGGCGAGGACGTCACAATTTAATTCTAATTTGCATAACACTTCCAACTTATCTGTTTTGTTGTTGAGCGATTGCACTTTCTGATGACATACAATAAATGATTGTGTCTTAATTGCGGGTTTAGTATGTGTGGTAGTCGTACGCACGCGCTCTTGTCTACTGGGAACCGGTTTGGCTATTGCGTGCTGCTGACGGCAGGCTGCCCCGCTGCTGTTGGCGGGGATGGACGCGAAACCAGTCAGTGAAACGAATGCCCGGTGGCCAAGTAGTCGGTGAAGTTAGTAAGGGATACACGCTCTCTGGCATTCCTATAACAAACGCTGCGTGTCTGTCGGTCTTTATATCCCGTTTTTCGACTATATAGTCCGAGGATTTTTTCACGTTATTTATGAATTGCATAATTTGTTCTGTCGTTGTATCTGGTTGGAACGACCACGCCTGTATAAATTTCAGTGGTTCCACCGATTTTAAGGTTGTACTTTTACCACCTGAACCAACCTTAACTTCCGGTTTGAGTTTCAATTTAGATTTAGATTTTCTCTTGTAAGAACGTTGTGTCTGCCATTTCTCGTTACTGGTATCGAGTTCGGCTGCCGCGCGCGCCTTAGCGGTTTCTGGCTTTTGTGGTCCTACCTTAATGTCGTGCGATGACTCAGGTGTCGTCGCCGGTTGTTTCGGAGGAACGATTTGACTTATATCTGTCTTACTTTGACTAGTGGGTCCTGTATGCCGCTGTAGTTGTCTGTCCGCGCGCTGTGCTGCTCTACGGGCCCTGTCGGAATTCCCTGTCACTGTGCTGTACGAAGTATCGTTCTTTCTCGCTCCGGAATCTTCGTTTGTTGCGCACAACGATCCTCCTTGTGCGTTTACACAACTGAGCAAATCTTCAAGTACCTTCTTTTGAGCTTCTATCAAATATTTCTGCTCTTGAATTTTCACATTTTGTGCGTCGATTAGTGAATTTTGTGCCGAAATTTCTTCATTCAGCGCCGTCATAGTACTCAGTAGTTGGGTCAAAGTGGTTTTCTTAGCGGCCTTGCTCATTTTTAGGGTTCCGTACCTCAAAAGAAAAAAACGGAACCCTTATAGGATCACTTTGTTGTCCGTCTGTCTATCTGTCAAGACCCTTTATCTCACGAACGGGTAACGTTATCAGGTTGAAATTAATACCATATATTAGGATCCATGAACCACACAAGATCTGAAAATTTCAATTTTTTACAACAACGCAATCAAAAGATATTGCATTTTATGTCCTTATCTCCATACATTTATTCAAAAATGCAAAACCTACAGGGTACTTCCCGTTGACCTAAAATTATGAAATTTAGCAAGAAGCTGGGTCTCACAGTAAAAATAATGGGAAAAGTCTGAAATCATTAAATATTACAACTTTTCTCACAACTAATAGTAACCAATTGTGGTGAGCTCCCGTTTCAAGAACATTCATAAAAGAGAGGGGTCAAGTTGGATGGTCGCTGAGGCGATTTTTGTTTTAGTTCTATTTAAAAACGGGAACACTTACAAACTTGAAAATTGGTGTGTTTATACTACATAAGCTATAAAATAACAACAAATAATAAAATTTGGTCAAGCGCGTGTCGGACTCAAAAAATCTAGCACATTAACTTACTGAAATTTCAACTAATACAATTAAGTTTATGTGGTGGTACGGAACCCTCAGTGCGCGAGTCCGACTCGCACTTGGCCGGTTTTTCCAATATTATTGCACTAAACAAGCAGGAACTCCGATAACACGTCCACTTCAATCGAATCTCTCACAGTATGAGATAAATAAGAAAGAGGTATAAGATGCTTTTATTTGAAAACCTGAGACTGTGATAATGATAAAGTTTTAGTTTTTTTTCTACATCTAATAAAAGCTTGTTTTAATTTTTTTTTTCTTATTATTTAATTAAACTTTAGTTTTAAATGTATGGGGTGTAAAGGACAGCTTTTCCAAAATTGAAAGCGCATGATCATTCAACATACTTGAACATATTTTAGTGGACGAAACTTTCAGGAAGTAGTAAAAAATCGACTTCTCAATAAAAAAAATCAATCTTGATTGGACAGTTTGTATGGAGAGGCCGATTGTTGATTTCTTTTCCTGAAAGTTTTATTCGTTGAATGTTGTTTAGTTACTTTGCCTGATCATGCCCTTTCAGTATCTGGAAGGCTGTCGCTTACACCCTGTTGAGTAGTTTTACTTTATAAACTTATTGATTGTACGGCCAATCGCACGTCGGTAGAAACTTTTTCAACTCTATTATATATATAACTCATTTATTCGGAAAAGTATTACAAATTATTACAGATTTTAACACTCTGCCAAACTGCAAGCAATTTGTTGGCAGACTAAAGTGCTCCCAGGTTACCACTAATATACCTACACTTTGCAACAGTGTCCAGGACTACTTCAGAATGCATATAATTAAAATGCATATAATTAGAAATATTACCATGCCATAAGGTCCAAAAGTGTTTCTACTGACGTGCTGTTGAGTGTACTTACTATTTGTAGCAGATAAAGAAATTCTATTATACATTTCAATAAAGCCTTGCTTCAGAACGTTAACGAGTTGATATTCACTTATCAATAAAGGTTTTGTTAAAATGTTACGATTGAAACATTCTGTTACTTTTTATTTTTCATATGATTTAATTTTTATTTATTTTATAGTACAGTATATTGCTTCGTCGTAAATTTTATTAGATAGTATGAACATTTTATGTTTGTCTCAGCGCAAATAAAAAAAACCGGCCGAGTGCGTGTCGGGCCACGCGCAGTATAAGCTTCCGTTGTTTTTTTATGATTATTTTTTATCGCAAATCGGGTTTTCAGTAAGTATTTCATAACGTTTGTAACATAAACTTTTTACCTCCTAATGCTAAGCCTGGTCCTAGCGCCTGTTTGCTATTGCTAATTTTATTATTTTTAGTTTTTCGGCTATAACTCATTAGCCTGTGATGCCCAATGATATTACAATTATATAACCGACGTAGATACGTTACTAGTGCTTCAAAAATGAAGCTCAAAAGTTGCGCCACATGACGCAACCCGCTTCAGTCGCTCTCGAACAAGGAGACTATGTGCACGTCCTGTCATATTTGAGACCTTGTTTACTTTTTTGTATTATTCAAACAAAATGCCAACGTGTGTAGTACATAAATGTAAAAATAGTTGGGCAAAAAAGAAAAAAACCGGTCAAGTGCGAGTCGGACTCGCGCGCCGAGGGTTCCGATATACCTATAGTATTTTTGGAAGCAATAAAGTCCATTTTCAGGACCGCAAAACTAAATTTGTTTGTAAAGGTTTTTTGCAGATTTCTGAAAAACTGTGCAACTTGGAAAGATCGTTTTATTTTTGCTGTAAAGTTTACATAAACCTCTGTCAACTGTAATTAATTCAGATTTTCCCTTACTCAAACTTCGGAGATAAGGGGGGGGGAATGGTATTTTTTTTGACATTTTTCATCATAACTTGAAAACTAAGAAATTTAAAAAAATACAAAAATATATTTTAAAATGTACAAGTAAAGCCCTTTCATATGATACCCCACTCGACCTAGTAGCGACAATTTGAAATTTGGCCCCCCCTATTTTGGCCCCCTTTACATTAATAATCATACTTTTTTCAAAAAAATTTCATGTGCAATTAAGTTGGGCAACTATATTCTAAAACTATTCCAAATTTCAGCTCGATAGCGTAAGTGGTTGCTGAGATATAGAGGTGTGACAGACAGACGGACAGACAGACAGACAGACAGAGCGGCACCATAAGGGTTCCTTTTTTTTACCATTTTGGTATCGGAACCCTAAAAAGTCGACGGGATCACAAATCATAGGAAAGTTAGACAAAATTATTACATTTTATTCGGTTTATTATTTTATTACAAAAAAATATGACGCCATACTGACGTAGTAGAGGTAACATGAAAGAAAAGTATAACCATATTCCTTTCGAAACTGGAGTGATAGGGACATAAAACGTAAACATAGATCAACTAACAGAAGCGCCATTCTCATTAATTTCGAAACGCTTTAGTGCCTAAGGGAAGCTGAAAGACGTTTTGGATTGTTTTTCGGAAATGTTGCTTATTTCATGCGAACAGTCACTGGGCTTAGGTTTGTTTGCTTAAGACAGTAGTTAAACAATGGAACGTTGATTCCCAGAAAATGTTTTATTTTTTAAGATACATAACAGAAACATAACGTAAAATATGGATTCCGAATATTCTCGATATAAACCTTTTGGATATTTTTGTGTTGCGTAAAATCAGAGTGCCAAGTGCTTTGGAACATCTTATACAACGTGTTAATGGAATAACCGACACCCTCATACACCCCAACAGATTTTTAATAAAATAAATCCATACATTCCTGTAAGAAAAATCTTGAAAAAAATCTTTTTTTCTAGATATTGTTACTTTAAAGTTTTATCAGTGTTCAAGTTTCATCGTTGTTCTAGTCCGCGCACTCCGCGCACGCTACGCACACTTCCCTCCTCTCCTCAGCGCTCATTAACCGCGCGGCGCCCGGCCGCCAGCGCGCGTATCCAAAGAAATATTTAGAACAGAAGCAGCAAGAATTTAAATAATAATAATAAAAAAAATACTTCTATCAAAAATCCGTGAAACTGATTCTACTAGCGATTCTGAACAAACTATTTTCTCAGTTTCGGTTATTCCGTTAACACGTTGTATAGTACGCACAACTCAACCAATGCCTTCCCTGCTTGTGTATTTCTAGTTCATATACCTACCCCAATCTATCCGAGTCGCAAATAAATAGGGTTTTCCGGAGTGAGCTCATTGCAATGTCAACCTTCTTTGTCCTTAGGGGTGGACTGAGGTCGAGTGAAAGCCCATTGAAAATAAAAAAAACGGCAACTATTTAACACGGCAACTGAAATCCTTTTTAGGCGACTTTCTATTAAGTCACAAAAAAACTAACTTTGCAGTGATTAAATATCTTAGCAACTATTAAACTATACAAGCAACAAAAGGCTAGAATCAAAAAAACTAAAAAACGGCTGCTACCGTAAGGTATCAAATATATCAAGCGGGATCAGTGTAAAACTGGTTAAGGTATTATAAAACCTAATGTGGCGACAAATTTTTCCGAGGGGATACCAAACATTCTTCACTGGCAACTATTGGCTTTCATTATAAAAATACACATTTGGCTGCGATTGTTAGTTAGCTTTAAAACTGAAAATGGGTATTATAATAATGTATTTGGATATTAGAATATTGTTTAAAGATTTGTGAATTCCTGAAAAAGGCGGCAAATGCGCTCGTGTGTCTGAGCAGTGCTTTAGTACATATGATGATGGTAGGTTAGGTTATGTTAGGTTAGTTTTCCGTTCGATACATAATTTTTTCACTCCCTTTTGTTACACTTAAGATAGTCAAGAAAAAATTAAATAGACCAAGAATAGTTTTTTAGCATGCCACAATTTGGTTTATTTAGATCCCTAGAAATGTAAAATAGACCAAGAATAGTTTTTTAGCATGTCACAATTTGGTTTATTTAGATCCCTAAAAATGTAAAAAAAAGTATTTTTTTTTTAAGATCTTGTATTTATTTCAGACCTTGGTCAAGTTTATAGACAACCCCATTTTAGAATTAATGAAAGACTATTTTAACTTTTTTATCCGCCAATAATTTGTCGCCTTAGAAGAAATTCAATTGCCACAAAAGAAAATCACTGCCAGATAAAATTTAAATAAAACCTCGAAACTCATTAAAAAGCCGCCGCTTTCTAGTTAAGATGCTACCTCAAATAAGTCGCCAAAGTAGTTTATTTACTATCCATTTTCAGTTTTTCTAAGACCCGGAATGGTGTCAATTTGTCGCCGCGTTAAATACATGCCATAAAATACCGGCCAAGTGCGAGTCGGACTCGCGCCCTAAGGGTTCCGTACCTATCTACCATATGATATACTAAAAGCTTTTGCTCTTTGATTTTAAAAACTCCGCGACCATCCAACTTGACCCCTATTTTATAGAAAAGTTTTTGAAACGGGAGCTTACCTTAATTGGTTACTCTTAGTTGTGAGAAAAATTTAAATATTTAATTATTTTAGACTTTTCCCTTTATTTGTACTGTGAGACCTAGCTTCTTGCCAAATTTCATAATTTTAGGTCAACGTTTTGCTTTTTTGCATAAATGTATGGAGATGAGGACATAAATAGCCATATCTTTTGATTGCGTTGTTGTAAAAAAATTAAATTTCAGATCTTGTGTGGTTTATGGGCCTTAATATTCGTTATTAATTTCAACCTGATACCTCGTCTTGTTCGTGAGAAAAAGTGTCTTGACAGAAAGACAGACAGACGGACAACAAAGTGATCCTATAAGGGTTCCGTTTTTTATTTTGAGGTACGGAACCCTAAAAAAGTTTAAATTTACGTGTGTGTACGTAAATTTAAACTTTTTTAGGGTTCCGTACCTCAAAATAAAAAACGGAACCCTCACATCACATCAGTACATCAGTAGAAACACCGCACATCAGTAGAAACACTTTTGGACCTTATGGCGTGGTAATAGAGTTGAAAAAGTTTCTACCGACAAGCGGTTGACCGTACAACAACCAATTCATCTTTCCCATGTATTTTTTCCCAATGCCAAAGTAAAATGGTCTGTTCTATAAGAAGTTAGGTAGTTTAGGTCATGAAAATATGTTTTAAGTATTTAATGTCTCTTCTGCTTATTCCATAGTTAATCTATGTTAAGTCAGTCATATTGAAGTTTAGTATGTATGTGTCAAAGCGACGCAATATTTTAGGCTGCATAGTATGAAGGTAACTTATCTTTCCTAAAACATCTTTGGTGATGCCAACGTAATTGTGATAAAGGAAAATTCCCAAGTGACTATGGAATTTAGTATCGCTCAGAAATTGGTATAAAACTTATTGTGTCACAATGTTTTATGACTTGATGTAAAGTTGGCTCAAAGGACTTATTAAAATGATTAGGCATTTGATTGTAGTTCTCCAGGTTTTACAGTAATTAGCCCAAGAAATTAGGTCCTAAATTCCAATTCTTGAATTCGAGGTGTCATACTGAGGTGACTTGATCACTGACGTAACAATAGCTGTCAAGTTTAGTGTTGCCGGCCGAATTGTACCTAAAATATTTAAAAATGTCCCCTTTTTGTGAGTACAATAACCTTATGAATGCGAAAAGAGTTGATAACTTGGCAAGTGTAGGCTAGCAAACTACTTATGTATAAACAAAAACTATGCTAGTGATTCGTTTGACTCGTTCGCCTGCCTGATGGGTGCTAATTTAAATGGTAACCGCCGCAGCACGAAACTGCTGTGCTTAACCTATCAACTGTTAATACCCTTCTAGGTACTGGCATCAATATTAAAGATATTTTTTTTACCAAAAAACGTACCTTTTTATCAACGGAAATACGAAAATCATAAAAAAATCTAATATATTTTTATTTTTTTACCCGGAGAAGTGGACAATTCCTATTAGAGTTGCAATTAAGCTTTTGTCCTTATAATGTTATTTGTAAGTACCTATTATTGTAAACTCTGTTGGTGACCTTAATAAATAAAATAAAATAATATATAAAGTTATCTTTAATATAAACAAAAATTACTGATGTGATAGACTGGTGACACAACTTCGATTTGAGCAATTTTGTATAATTTTGCGATACTACTTATGGGCATTCTCCTTTCCTTTTAATTTTGATTATATTCGCTACTACTGTGAATTTTTCACATTTCCAATAACAACCGTTCAGCCGGCAGGGGTGGAGGGGGGGGGGGGGACCCTTGACTCCAACAAAAAATTGCGCGAACAAACTTATATAATTTTTAAAAGACCTATCCAATGACACCCAACACTATGGGGTAGACGAAAAAAAAATCATCCCCACTTTACTTGTATTGTAGGTACCCTTAAAAATATTTTTCAAAATTTTATTCTACCTATTTGTCAGCGTTAATAAATTGAATATCCGTACAAAATTCCAGCTTTCTAGCACCAAGGATCTCTTAGCTAAGCCGCGGACAGACAAAAAGACGGACATGACTAAACTATAAGGGTTCCTTTTTGACTACGGAACCCTAAAAAAACATTTTTGGAGATGCCAGGTCCTGGATTAACGATGAGACGCGTTTCGTTTCTCAGTGAACTATGCACGGATATGTGTTTGTGTGAAATGAACTGGACTGTGAACTTATTTTATCTTATTTGGTTAGCTTACAGCTGTGTTTACAAAATAATATAGGTACGTAGTAAATATCTAGGAGCCAATTAAAAGCTTCTACAATTTAAAAGAAATAAATATTATATAAAATAACAATCTTAAGTAATTAACTGAATTAGAAGGTAAGCAACATTATTTATTAAAATAAGAATTTAGATTTCAAATGTTGCTAAAATAACGCCGTTAGTTGCATCTATACTAGCGACTCGAGTTAAGGTCGCAAAGGGCTAGAACGTTTCGGATGATGAACCTAATACCAACTTTTAGTATGTTGTTAAACATGATATAACACCTTCAAAATCACCGGGACGAAAGCTGTCAAATGCCTGGATCAGGAGGTATGACGTCATAAATTTTTTGTATGGGTTTTCAATTTTTTTTTATATATTCATATCGTGTAGTATATCAAATGAAGGGGATCTAGGAGCTGATTCTGGAAATATACTACATTTCCACATTTGAGTATCTGGTTATCTTAAAATCAAAGAAACATTTTCGAAACACACCAAGTTTGAGCTCCTCCAGGAAAAAAACGGCTGAATTGTTTTTTGTAAAATATACGCCTGGGAATTTGACAGCTTTCGTCCCGGTGGTTTTGAAGGTGTAATATCATCTTTTTTTACATACTAAAAGTTGGTACTAGGTTCATCATCCGAAACGTGTTTACCTTATTAAGTCAAGTTACTATACTGCCAGCAAACAAATCTAAGGAACTGTTATGATTCAATGTATTTCATGGTTCTGGGAAGTAAAATATTCAGTTTATATCGTGTGGTACAAGATGGAAATGAAGCAATAAAGGGTTTCTTAATGTTCTGAACAGAGTTAGCAGTTTAATAGATAAGAGTTCTTATTAATTTTGCTCTGAGCTATTTTCATAAATTTCTCACCGTAATGTCAACGGTAAGAGATGAAAATACAACGTTGAGGATAATCAAGGTAGGGTAATCCAAACTTATAAAAATAAAATATATAATAGGTTTTTATTTCGATCTTACAGTGCTTATCCTATAACTACTAGGACACTCCCTTTAAGTGTTTAACCTGCATTGGGAGGCCCTTATATGTCAAGATTCTGGTAAATTTCTTCTGATTTTTTTTCAATTTTAGTTACACACCTGACAGGTGTACTCCAAGTGACTCTTATATCCTAAGCGTTTTCACTGACACGCGGCTATTTGTACTTAAATGTAAAGGTACGCTAGGAATACCTATTATTAGTTTAAGTCCTATTAACCACTCTTATTACACTGTTAAAAGTGAATAAGCCGTTGGTTATCTATATAAGGTGCGAAGTAATTAGGTACGTTTAAGAAAACCGTTGCTTTGTGGAGGGTCATTGACCTCAAATATGTTAAAAATAGCAAAACTTTCCATATGATTTTTAGAAATTAACTTTCCTAACAAAATTTTATTATTAAATCCGCACGAGATTTTAACATCCTGTAGAAACCATGCTAGAACAGCTGATAGCGTGTACTCATACGGCACACACACATACATAAATGCGAGAAGGTCTCTGAACTTCTGCGTAAAGCCATAAGCTAGAGCGAGCAAGGAGAAATTATGAATGAGTGAAAGAATGTTTAAACTAAAAAGGCAATCTTTACTAGATTTTCATGAAGGCTGATTCACATTGATCCAGTGTTTCGATCTAG
Source organism: Athrips mouffetella (assembly GCA_947532105.1). NCBI lineage: Eukaryota > Metazoa > Arthropoda > Insecta > Lepidoptera > Gelechiidae > Athrips > Athrips mouffetella. The sequence goes on along the minus strand of OX383957.1, from coordinate 32,839,824 downwards.
CACTGCTGTCTAGCGTTTTTCGAATAATCTTACCAGCACAGCAGCAACAAAGGACCCGGGATTAGGTGAACATTATTGGATCAACTTAAAACGGTCTTTATGCATTGTAAAATAAGAAAATTGTTTAGGTACCTTTGCTTTTTAATGGGCTACCGATTGTTTAATTACACAGGCCTCAAGAAACAATGCTTTTAGATGTTTGTGGCCCACTATTGCTGAAAACAGGTCTGTAGCTGAAATAAACATGAAAAATAACAATACTTTCTAATCAAGCAAACAATAACAATAAACTGACATTGAAGTATGACAAAGACCCAAGCCGCTCTATGTCGAGATATAAGGAGGTTGAGGTGAAGAAGTCTCGTTAGAACATTCGTCACTCCTCTGAGTTCCAATCCATACTACATCTCGTCAATGAGTGGATGCGGTGGTCGCGTGATGCTGCCGCTCCGTCTAGGTTGAAACGACTGCGCTTACTCAACACGGTTAAAAGATGGTGAAAGATTGGTGTTGTTAATGTCATCGCTCTGCAATCGCTCTGAGTCGTAGATGGAGTTACGTTCCTACTTTAAAATGTAATTTTTGTTACGAGTATGATCTCCTTTTGGAAACTACGCGCGGGGGCGTTTAGAAGCGCAACGTTTTTCTAACGTCAATGGTTGACACATAGTCTATGCCGCCGCCTATCAACTGTTGCCTGTCACGTATCTTGTAAACAACATTTCAGCAAAATTTGTTCGAGTCTATATTTACTATGAATTTGGCCAAATACGTTGATAAAAGATGTGAAAGCCATATTGAAAAAAAAAAAAAAAGTTTTATTAAAACAGATATCAAAACAACACAAAAAAGTAACCACAGACTAACGTAAACGCAATAACTTGTGCCCAATTTTCGGGTAATTTGTGGGTTTGGACGTGGCTATCACCACGCCAACAGCGACGCATTACAGGTGCCTTTGATAATTTGCAGCTTTAGTGATGTGTAATCTGCAAACAAATTATTTGCTATCTTTGATGGAGTTCATAAATAGTCGAGTTCAGACTTGCTTTTTGGCGCGAGTTTGCTTTTTAGCGCCATGGGAAATGAATGAATGACTACTGTAAACGTGTGAGTAAATAAATGATAAAGGGTGATATTTTAAATTTTTAGTCAAGAAACTGTTTTCTTGATTGTCTCAAAAAAACATACAGAAATATTTGAAATTTTCACCATAGTTGTGTTCAGTTTTATAGCCCGTATATCATACTAGAAGGAACGCACTTAATTAAGTAGCACCCTATATAAATAAAAAAAGGTCCGGGACTTAATTGCCCGAGATTCAGGAATGATAAACAACATAATAATAATAATAATTGATGCACGAATAATAAAACCGAGAGCTTTATAGGCTTTTCCGTTTGTTTTAAGTATAATATTTAATATGTTGATGAAAAAGCAATTTCTTTTCATGAACAACTCCCAGATCATTAGAAGATGAAACAGAGGTTAAAATTAGTTCATTTATTTTATAATCAAAGTTAAATATTTTACTTTACGCGTGAACTAAATAGAGAAACATTTAGCAACATTGAGATCCAGTTTATTTGACCAGCAGTATTTTGGGAGTGTCACAAAATTTATGTAGTATGTAGGTATGTCACAAAATTTATGGTATAATAGAAATATATTTAATTTTATAAATATTATTTTATTTATAGTTTTATTCATTTACATATGGTGTATGTTTCTTGCACAACTGAACAGTCGTCATATTGTGGTAGACATGCACTATATAATACAATCATCCCGAGGTCCCGCTTAAATTAAACGCTTCCCCTATTTGAGTCCAACATGATTAAATAATATAATAAAATACTGTAACGTGTTAGTAAGTAAGCAATTTTTTTCGAAACTTAAAATTTACATTTTGATATGAATGACTTATTGTAAGCTAACTGTGAAATTTGGCTATGAAACATTTTTATCGTCATTGTACAGTCCACCAATTTGAATAATGACCATAAAAATAAACAACAATCTTATGTCACGACCAAGCTTATGCTTATTTACGTGCATGTTTGATAGAACTTCAATCAAACATGCTTTCAAAATGATAAAGAAGAAATCTTTATTGCTTTGTCAGCTTCTAAAGAATTCTTTTCAAAATGAGTCATGAATCAGTTATTTCGACTGTAAATTAAAAGTGTTATATTTCATTTCGTATTATAAATTTTGATGAATGCTGAAGTTATGTTTTGCAGTGAATTTAAATCATCTTGTCATAAATTTGCAATAAATTACTCTTTAACGTAACGACGTTTTAACGTTTTAATCTGTAGAAAGTTTTCCTTGAAACAATGACCTAAAACATTTTTAACTACCGGAACTTATACTCAAATGAAAATATTGGTATAAAGTGGTATATTAATTTAATTTTGAGTTACATTGTTTCTAATGTTTTTCTGTTCGTTATCATTGTTGATATTTTTAATAATGAAATGATTTCGTTCTTAACAACTGGTTTTGTTTTTAACTGAATAAATATTATTTTCTTCTTTTTCAGATATAATTGAATAAATCCAGTCCAAGTAGACTCCTATTGGTGTATATATAGACAAAGTGAGACCGAATTTTTCCCTGATAGGTGGTGAATACGAAGTTGTATCTAAACCACCTATAGACCCGACACCAATAATTTTATTTCTCAATAAAAGAGGGCCCCCTGAGTCTCCAGGCATAGGCCTTTGCTGTCTATTACTACACTTAGGTACTATACAAATTCCTGGAAAAACTTTAGTAGCAATACCAGCAGTTTTGCATTTAACAACGATGGCTTCTCCAAATTGAAGAGGTTTCGTATCATCTTCTTTTTGTATTTTCTTTATTTTTCTCATTTTCTTTTTTATGTTATCAGCCCACGAATAAGTCCCCCCAGCTCCAAAATACTTTACCGGATAACCAACTAGAGACCGGTAGTCTAACGATGACAATTTTCCCATGTGTGCTATTTTCACTGGCTCTATCATACCTAGTGCTATATCATTTTTTAGCCGTGCCATTCTATACAAGTCTTGAAATTGAGGATGAACTATTATTTTTCGAAACTTTTTGTAGTACTTCGTTTCATTTGGTGGAACTTGAAAGTCTCTGTATATAATTCTATAGAAAGTAATGTTTTTAAAATTTATTAGACAGTGAGCAGCAGTCAAAATCCATTCAGTTTTAATTAAACTGCTTGTACAAAGTCTCGTTTCAATTATCCTGGAACCTCGTGAATACTTTACTGCAATAACAACTACATACGGAAACTCTGAATGTGAAACGGGGATTCCATCATGGATTCTTAGATTTTTTTCTTTATATCTGGAGCTTGATATGAACGTAATTTGGTACATTATATAGAACATAGCTGCACAGACTGAAAAAAGAGGTAAACATTATTAATAGCTTTTAGTTTCACCTGTCGCGGTGTCTGTCAGTCTGAAACCAAATCTCGCGAGTTAAATTTGACCCACTTCCCGGTTTCCAATTGAGATAAAATTTTGCATGCGTATGTAAATTGGTGCATGTACCAACCTATACATACCCGTGGGTGTCGTAACAGGCGACTAAGGGTTATAAACTGGAGGATGGGCAGCAGCATCTTCCTTTGTATCTTACATCTTATTTACTGCGGTCACCTACAACCGCGGTCCATGGTGCCAGCCGTAACGCTAACAAGCGAGGTGACTATGGTACTTCCCCTCTACATTTTTCCAGCAAAAGCTAGAATTCTGGAGGGAGCTCCCTATCCTGTAGTGGACGTTTCGTGGGATGTTATGATGATGTAAAATGGATGAAAGTGCTATATTATTATAACTTGAACCGGAGCCGGAAGATAGCTATAGAAAGGTTAGATAATTCCGCGTTTCAGAAATCCAGCATTGCCATCTGTTGGTGGGCAGCATGGCTTGCTCACCTGGTAATATTTTATGTTAAAACATTTCTTAGAGGTTCCTTTATAAAATATTTGATTTTAGGGCTTTTGGGGAAATTTCTCTAAATTTTAAATAACAAGGCAACGACAGAATTTCCCACACAAGATGCATATAACTTTTCTTTTGTATGATACTGTAGTTTTTCTACTCCTTACTAGAGGCGCTGTTTTTGTTGTCGAGTAGTCAAACCTTACGTACGGTCAACCGCACGTCAATGGAAATATTTGCAACTCGATTACTATGCCATAAAGCCCAAAGTGTTTGTACTAACGTGCTGTTAGTTGAACGTAGAAAAATATCTTAGGATTTGGCTCGTCTGATTTTAGGGTGTTTAGATAGTTGTTAAAATATAAGTAAAAAGATATATTAGATGTAGAAAAAGAACTAAAATGTAATCATTATCTTAGTCTCAGGTTTTCAAGTAAAAGCGTGTAATATTATAAAAGAGTAAGAGAGAAATAAGAAAGAGGCTGTAACACGCTTTTATTTGAAAATCTGAGACTGTGATAATGATAACGTTTTTGTTCTTTTTCTTCATCTAATTATAGCTTATTTTAAAATTTTATTTACTATTATTTTATTATACTATAGTTTTAAGGGACATCTTTCCCAATATGAAAGCGCATGATCAGTCAACGTACTGTACAGATCTGAAGTCCCTTCCAATAAGATCCTCAAATCAGATACGTGAAAGTTTTGGCCAAGGTTGATCGTCTAGAATAATATCCTTTAAGAATATTATAATTTTTCTGAATCCTACGTCATTCCGTTTTATATATTTATAATATCTTGTAATTTACAGATTCTGCTCGGTGGAGAGTGGCGATAGAAGAATGAAAAAGAAACACACTTGTTATTTTAATACTTATATTTGAATATAAACCTAATCTTTACATGTCTAATTTGAGTTATTTATTTTATTTTATATCACTATTTATTTGAATTTAGTCTCATATTGTTTGGTGTAGTTCATCTGAATTCATGTAGATTCATCAGTTTAGGAGAGGTTTCATCTCCTTTACAATGCAATATTATTATAGCCGTTAAGTTTCTGAAAAGAAACCTATGTTAATATAAACGAAGTAATAAAAATAATGTGGGGACAATCCCCAGGTTTGGAGCACCACCTTCGCCCCAAGCAGCTCGTCCTAGGCTTCCTCTACCCTAAGTCCTAGGTCCGAGGCATATCATCACCCAGCTCACGATGACATGACGCTAAACTACCCTAACAATCCAACTGGATCGTCAGGATTCTGATCATCCTCGCGGAGCTGGAAATCCCATCGAAAACTTAAACTACAGTAAAGACTAGGGTTAATGTATGTGGAGAGTGGAACTAACTAACCACAGTACAACCCAGACGGTGATGATGTCTCCCCCCGGTATGTTCATGCCCCGCGTTTAAACCCGACTTCCACGTGGCCCACCTTTAAGGGACGATCACTGACTCATCCAGGGTTCACAGGGTATTGACTATTTCTTTTAGTCACCCATACCAGAGCTGGTCACCGAGCCCGCCAGGCACACGAAGCATACAGTCTTCCTTTAGGAAAACAAGGCACTCCTACAAAATGAGCTCTTCCTGTAATCCCTCCGGGCAGACAATGATCGACATCATCGAATCCCTTAGTTTGTTTTGAAATAAGTTAAACTGAAAATAATTAGCCAGCTCCACACGTCCAAGTGTGAAGTCTGTACTAGATACGGGTATAGTATTATTGCTTGCATGGCCAGCCTAGATCAATAACGGTTTTATAACGAGAGACATAAAGAGTTTGAAGGGCAATTTCCCTCCCCCCAGTCACTGAGTGACTTTATTGCACCAACAAGGTCTCCGTATATCCTTCATAGCTCTCACTTGTGATGCGTAGCTAAATCTCTTTTCCGTTACCAACCCACGCAGGACAAGAATTATGTAGAGTATCCCCAGTCTAAACACTCATTTAAATAAAATGAAAAGCATCTAAACTATAATGGGATTACCCAGCATATTTCGAAGATGAACATATAAGAAGTAAGTATGACAAAAGATTACTGAAGGTAATCCTTAAATAAAAGTGAAGTAAGATGACCAGAACCAAGAAGATACGGGATAGTAGTATCTAAGCTAGGTTGGGCCAAACATTTATGATTTAAGATCTTAAGGGAAAATCAAAAGCATCGAGTATTCAAGACCAAGAACACTGGGAGAATTTAGCGTAAACAACACTAGCTAAAACTCGATGTTCTTTAAAAGAGGACTCAAAAGAAGTATAAAAATGGGATTGTTGTATATACTTAAATATTCGGAACTTATCTACAATGAAAGAAACTAAACATTATAATTTCTGTTCCATTATTGTTTTCAAGAATCTATTTAGTAATATTAAAGGTGGTTTCACACCGAGTCAAAGTATAATTTTAAGTATGATAAATTATGACAAGTTTTATTAAGGAAAAATAAAACTTAGAATCTTATAAGGTTTAGATTCCTGTATGATTCAATGAAGACTAAATAGATTATATAACTACTTTAGGTCGACACACATAAAGTTCAGAGGTCCCCCAAGGTCAGAGTGTCGTACAGCCGTCGCAGCCTTACGGGCGAACGTCGTCAACACACTTTACAAGAAGCAACCCACGAACGAACGTAATGTCTCCATCAAGAATATTCTTCCTTTTGATTCAAGACAATTCTAATTTATTCCTTATAAACAATTTAATGTCATTAGACTAAACTAGAATGTCCCTACACAAAAGAAGAAGGTTTTAAATTATCTAACTACTCTACATTTGGTAGACCAACGCAATGATCAGGAGGTTCTCCCGTGGTATATGCCACTCAAACGACGCATCCAATAATGGGCGAGCGTTGTCAGCACATAACACAAGAAACACTATTTCCAAAATCCAACGTTAAAACACCTTGCTAATATCCTTCCATTTGTATTGGAGTAACACCAATTCATCCCATACATACAGATGGGTGAATCAGGATGAATCAGCGAAATCCCACACAAATAAAAAAGAGAAGAACTTTAGTATCAGCCCCTTTTAGGCTTGAGGGCTCCGGCCCAAGAATGATTAAAATAAATAAATCCGAAAGTCGATATTATCAGTTAATCTTAGGCGGATACACCAGTGACACGCGACATACATTTGCCACAACCAATATAGCGGACTTCGGGGACACATGTCACGAGGGCATCCATCCATGCTTGGTCGAACTAAATAAACCTGAGAGCAAGTATTTCTTAATCTCAAAACCTGGGACCCCTAAAATATGGTAGTTAAAGGAAAGATAAGCACCTCCTATGAGCTTGAGTACTGAGATGTAGTAATGCTCTCAGCATGTTCCAATTTTGGGAAATCGAGGCAAAAGATTCAAAATCACTATCAAAACAATTTATTATTATTTGAAATAATATTATTTATAATATTCACTCTACTTAAACTTACCCTTTATTTCACAATAAAATGTCACAAACTGTATCCAAGTTTTAGTTTTCAGATATATTATTTTAAGATTTTGAATTGACGTTCTAATTCTTTTGATCTGACGGAATATTTTTTAAATTTTTATCATATGATGACACTAGTATATTAAAAACTGGAATTTTGATTTAGGGCCAAAGATTTTATATTATTTTCTAAAAAAAGTAATTATTTAATGTATTAATATTTTCTTCCATTTTGATTTTGGGTTTTGATTTATTTTTAGTTAAAGAGATAAAAATTTATAAAGATTTCAAAATAGCGTCTAGCTTTGAGTAAAACTAAATCAAAAATGATTTATTTGTTGACTATTTGACAATAATGTCAAATAGACAATTCTACCTAAAAAAGTTTAAAAAATATACATCGACTAAAGTCTCCTTGAAATGATGACAAAATAAACAACATCTAAAGCCACCCTTGAAACGTTGACAAAATATACATCAGAGTCCAATTTCTATGATTTCACCAAGGACTATTTTAATCAATTTCTCTGTAAAGGAAAAAAAATTAATCACAGTGAAATTTACATTACCTTTACAATCCATGCAATACCTTTTTTAGCCTTCACGTTTTATCATTTGTGGTTTGCTTTTCCATGTCTATAATGTTCCTTGTAATTCCTGTACCTGTTTAGAAATAGAACATTATCCTGCCTAGCTATACGCGAACAAAGACATTTGCAGAACTAGTTTATACTTAATTATGGGAAAAGGAAATCTTTATTACTATCTACAAATAACGACTCAGATTAGAAACACAGTATGTTTTATTCTCGCAGAGTTATTAATGTTTACAAAAGAAAATCATTAAGAGGGAATAACAATTTACTTAAAGTATCACACAGTACAAGCCTCTTATGATCCCGCAGGTAGATCTGTAAAGCTGCAAATATTCTCCATTCAACTCTTCCTCTTTTGACATTGAAATCTGATTTTCTCAACGTTATTTAGCTCACACAACCTGGAAGAAACTATAAATTTCATTAAGTCACATTTCACCTTATCTCAAATACACACAACAACTTTGAACCGAAAATAAATAAAAGATGGAAAACCACAAAATTGAATACTTACATAATGTTAGTTTCACTCCACTTATTCTTTACACTTTGGAATCAAACCCTGAATGTTAACGTCTTGAAATTATACGCAAATAAACCTTCCTATACTATATCCTACACGGAGCAATGCCTATCTATGTCTCAATTGAAGGAATCCGAAATCAAGGATCTCGGTCTCCTTCAAAAGATTCATCACATCAGCTATTTGATAGCTTCCTCCACGAGCTACAAAAAATATATAAAAAAGACTTACTGATGTCTGGAATTAAACCTTCCTTTTTTTTACCAAGACTATTAGATGGTCCTAAGATTCTTCCAAAAATTTACACAGCAGCAGAACAATTCGTTTCACGATTTTGCTTGTTAGGCTTTTGCCCAGCAGTGGACCTTTGTTTTTTCCGGGATTTCCTGAAACTAAGTATTCACGTTAAAATTCTATTTCAGCTCCATTGCCCTCACTATTCAACAAAACCTGATTCTTAGTTTTCTTCTGTTGCTTTCGTCCATAACATTTTTTGCAACTATTTTTTATCACAATTTGACTCGCAACTCTATTTTTAGTTATTATATATATTCTTTATTGCACACAAATAAAATACAGTTTTTAAATGAAAATTGTTTACAAAGGCGAGCTTATCTCTTTAAGAGATCTCTTCCAGCCAACCTATTAGGTGTGGAAGAGTGTCATTAAAGCGGGCACAGGAATGTGCATTAATACTCGTGATAAGAAATTTTAAAATACATTTTTAAATTAAAATTAATTTCAAAATACAGTGTAATATAAAATAGGGATAAACGTACTTAAACTACACACGAATATACTTATATTCCTAATAACAGTATTAATATTAAGGCATATATAAAATTTATAAACTTACTTATAAAATACATAAAAATAATACATAGACATACTATATAATGATACATAATAATACATAAAATAAATACATTACTCAAGATGATTGCGATAAGTAGTGCTCTCTTAATCGCATCTTAAACGATGTTATTGATGGACTGCTTTGTATAGCCTTTGGAAGTTTGTTCCATAGTCGCACAGCTTGGGAAGAAAAGGAGTTAAAAAAGAATTTGGTGTTCGCTCTAGGACACTCCAACATCGCAGTGATGCAGTCGCGCCTAGAGCGCGGATCAGGAGGTAAAAGTTGGAAGCGGGAGCGAAGATAGTCAGGAGTGGCAGGGTCATTCAGGATCTTATACAGGACAGAAAGGATGTGCACATTACGACGAAGTCGGATAGGAAGCCACTTTAATTGAGCGCGAAATTCGGAGACATGATCATATTTGCGAAGACCAAAGATGAAACGAATAGCCAGATTTTGTAGGCGCTCAAGTTTGTTCAGCAATTCTTCAGTCACATCAAGGTAGCACACATCAGCGTAGTCGAGAATGGGAAGGAGTAGAGCTTGTGCAAGCAAGATTTTAGTTTGAAAGGGAAGGAAGTACTGGAGTCGCTTAAGGGAGTGAAAAGAATAATGCATGCGCCTACTCACTTCACTAACTTGCGCGGACCATGAGAGGTCACGGTCTATAATAATCCCTAGGTTCTTTGCCTTGTCCGTGTAGGGAATACAGACTCCGTTATAAAATATTTTTGGCAACGCATCCCCCAATCTACCCCTTAGTCTGCTGCTACCAACTATCATTGCCTGCGACTTGTTTGGGTTCACTAGAAGCCCGAAATTATCAGCCCACAGCTGAATAGCAGCAAGATCTGAATTCACTGCACTCACAGCTTCATTGACTTCAGATGGAGAGAAGTGCCTATAGATTTGTAAATCATCTGCATACAGGTGGAAGGGAGAAGAGATAACACGAGAAATATTGTTTATAAAAATAGAAAATAATAAAGGAGAAAGTACACCGCCTTGAGGTACGCCAGAAGTTAGGTTCAACCATTCCGAGGATTGGTCGTCGGTCCTAACACATTGCTGGCGACCTTGAAGATAGGAACGAAACCACTCGACCACAGGAGGAGCAACGTTAAGAGAGCGAAGGGAACCAAGTAAAATATCATAATCAACAGAGTTAAATGCGTTGCTGAAGTCCAGGAGAGTGACAATCGTGAACTTAGTATTATCCATAGCATAACGGATGTCTTCTGTGACATTCAGCAACGCACTAACCGTGCTATGGGAAGGGCGGAATCCGGATTGGAATGGACAAAGGAGATTATTGGATATGAGATAGGAGTAAAGTTGCTTGTGAACGACACTTTCGAGAACTTTCGAAAGTACCGGTAGGATAGAGATGGGACGATATTGAGAAAGGGAAGTTGGAGTGGAAACTTTAGGCAGTGGGATAACATAAGCCTTTTTCCAAGTGGAAGGAAAGACATTAACCTCCAGAGAAGAGTTTATGATGTGTGTGATAGGAGGTGTGACAATTTCCAGGATAGGTTTAAGCATATCGAGACTCAGGTCATCGCTACCCACTGCCTTTGTGGATATAGAAAGGATACTCTTCTTGACGTTATCCTCAGTGACCGGTTGGAACGAGAATGGAGTGCAGTCAGGTAGAACAAGGTTCGAAAGATATATGAGAGAAGATAACTTAGTGTTGTCATTTAGAATTACGGGTGGAGTTGAAAAATGTTTATTTAAATCATTAACATCCATGGTACTTTTACAAGTATCCATGGCCTTACCTACCCCAAGTGACTTTAAGAACCTCCAGGTAAGAGCCTGAGATAGGTTTTTAAGAGTAGAATGGATATAGCGGCGTTTTGCATCCCTACACATCCTGTTGCAGATGTTACGAAGCTTTTTGTACGCTGACAGGTTATCATTTGTAGGATCTTTTTTATATCGACTTTTAGCCCTATCCCGTTTTGCCATAACCCTCTTAATTATTGGCGTTAGCCAGGGAGCAGGAGCATGCTTCACACGCACAGGTCGCACCGGAGCATGAGAATCAAAAAGTTTGGTAAGTATAATTTCAAAAGCAGCTACCTTGGCATCCACACTATCGGCCTTCAAAACTGGGGACCACTCAATATTCTCAGCGTCCTCCCTCAAGCGATCCAAATCCATGTTGCGAAAATTACGCTGAAGAATAACTTTACTTTTAATTTTAGGAGGACGTACTTTATAAGAAAGAAAAATGAGGTCATGATAAGAGAAGGGAGCTGTCATTTGTCCATGTGATATGACGGAATCAGGTTTCGAAGTCATAATTAAGTCTATCATGGAAGGTCTGCAATTTGGGAAATGATGTGTTGGTGACAGTGGGAGGATGTTTAAATTAAGAGAAGATAAGAGTGACGTTAGTTTACGTGACCTATGGTCGTCCTTCAGAATGCAAGTATTTAGGTCACCCATTATAATAAAGTGTTCATAGAGAGTGCTATGATGCTCAAGTGTTAATTCAAAAGAACTAAAGTAGTCAACTTTATCATTAGGGCTATACACCACACCAAGCATTACTTTCCTATGATGAAGAACGACTTCTAGGAAAAGATATTCAAGAGAACCAGAATATTGTGAGGGAGAAGTACTGACCACGGTAGCCGAGATGTCGCTTCGCAGGTAAATACCTACTCCGCCACCCCCGGCACCCACGCGATCATTACGGAAAAGCCGATAACCCGGCAGAGAACAAGAAGTTGATGGAAGAGAGGGCTTAAGCCACGTCTCTGAAACTAGGATGGCATCGACGACGCTGGTGCTAAATGACGTGAGAAGATCAGAGTAGTGAGCCGGTATGCTCTGTGCATTAATGTGCACTAGGGAGAGGAATGGCGAACTATGGTTAAATACAGATAAAAGTTTTTCACATAGAGGCTCCGAGTCAAAAAGAGAGGAACAGTCACTTTCAGCACTTTCGAAATCATCTGAAGATGAGCAAGAGAAGAAATTATCATCTAACATAATATAATATACCTATAAATATAAATAAAAATAAATATATATTTAAAATACTATAGATGGTACCAAATTACGAAGACTTCTTTCAAAACACCTGCACAAGTTGACTGGAAATATTAAAGCAATTTACACACTAAAACACAAGACTTAACATCCAAACAAGGTTTAAACCATTGATAAAACTAAAAATAAATACTTTGACAAAAAAAATACTATGGCCAAAAGCCTTATATCTAAACAGAAAAAAAAAAAAAAAACTAACAGCTGCACGAAATTTTTGAACGAAAACCCGACATGTCAAATAAAAAGTAAAACAACCTCAAAAAGAAAGAAAAAATTGTGTTTCGTTCCATTACAATAATAATACGAGTTATGGTGGAGATATTTTACTACCCTAAAAATATATGAAGATTTTAGAACTGGCGTTGTGCTATACATCAACATGTACGTGTAAAGCTTACAGTAATATATTCTCTTCGGCAATGTGGTTACATTACAAGCCGATTCAAAAAACAACACCAAATATAGAGAATAATATAACAACGACAATCGCAATATGAAGTCAATTAATCTTACTACGGTAGGAGATGGATTAACCTATTATTTACTCGGCGGAAACTTCGCAGTTAGCTCCATAAGCTCGGTCATGCTTGTTACTTTTCTCCTGAGCTTATCCGGCAGAAGAATCAGTATCGCGCCATCCGAGGTCCACGAATTCTTGATCCCGAAGTATTTTCTAGCCGCGACAAAGACCTCCTGCCTTGTCTTGGTCAGGAACTCCGACACTGAGATTTTTGTGCCCTTGAGAGCTGTCTTGGCGTTCCACACCGCCGCCCGGTCCTTCATAGCAGCAAAGCGGACTAAAATAGGGCGAGCCTTGTCCTTTTTAGCCCCAAGGCGATGGCAAGCCTCTAACGCATCTGTACTCATGGTTGATAACTTCAGTTGCCCCGTTATCAGTTTCCGGACCTTTGTGGGAAGATTTTCTGTGTCCTCCTCAGACACGCCATGAAGCAAGAGGACCTTCCGACGCGAATGTGTCTCCACTCTGTCCAGTCCATTGACTACAAGGGCCAGCTGCACCTTGAGCATCTCAAGTGCTTTCCACACGAGCCCTTTGAAAATGACATAGTCTGCGGACAAGTTCTTAACAGTAGGTGTACCTGCTGTAGCGGCCAGCTGCTGGTTCTGCTCAAACTCTGACATGCGGGACTCAAACCAGGCGGAGAGTTCTTCCATGCTTTGAGCAAGTTTTGCAGTGCTGTCCATGATAGTGGTTTGGTGATGTGGCAGTGTGTTCAATTTGAGAAATAGGTAGTTAACAGTCAATTTGTGCTAGTGAAAATGATTTAAGACATGTAAGTAGTACTTTTCTATTTATTTCAATTAAAATATAAGGAGAGCAAAATTTAGATGTTTCCACTTTCCTGTCTACCCACTCGGTATCCCCTATTTTCCAGCAAAAATGCCTTTTTTCTTTATTCCCCTTTTTTGACTCTCTTCCGACCCTGTCTCGACTCTCACGCCTTGTCATATTTTTCTACTCCCCGTTTCTCGTTACACTTCTTGACAGTTCCTCTAAATAGTATTTTATGCATTTAAAAATTTTTTAGGGTTCCGCAAGTGCACAGTACCTTAACATACCTTTTTCAGCGAATGAAACTCAAAATAAAACGACCTCTACATACAAAATTGCAAACTTGATTAGACAGTTTGTGTGGAGAGGCCAATTGTAGTTTTCTTTTCCTGAAAGTGTTATTCGCTGAAAGTTGTTCAGTAACTTTGACTGATCATGCCCTTTTAGTATTTGAAAGGCTGCCGCTCACACCCTATATAAGTATTTTTACTTTATAAACTTATTGATTGTACTTACTTTTTGTGACAGATAAAAAAAATCTGTAATACATTTCAATATAATGTTGTTTCACAACGTATACGAGTTGATACTGACTTATCAATATCATATAACGGTTTTGTTATATTATATTTTGGAACATTCCATAACTTTTTATTTTAACGTGATTTCAATTGTTTTTATGTTATAATATAGAATATGGCTTTGTCGTAAATATTGTAAAAATATAAGTTCATATTAGAGCCTGTGCACACCGCGAATTTTTTTCGCGCCGTGTCGTCGCGCGTTTCCGAAACGAGCGACGACGGCGCATTTTCCTTTCCACAGAGCAGTTTGCTTGCGATTGCCGCGATACAAACGCGCCGTCGACGCGCGTCTACAGCGCGTTTTTTAAAGGTGCGTCAATGGCGTGAATGCGTGAAGTAGTACTGTGAAGAATAGTAGTTTATTAAACTGTCATATAAAAAAGAGTTTTAACAAAGACTACACACCTCCTTCAGAGTTTGGCAAGGTTTCTAGTAGGTAGCACTAAAAAGTATAAAATAACTTTAGCAGTTAATAATCAGTAACTTAGTGAAGTAATAGAAAATAACCAAGTCAGTTTTTAATTTCAATTATAAATTTATAGGTACATTACAACAGTACATTTGGAGTCGGTGCCAGCCAAGAAGTTGCATTGCTGGTAACACTATCTAATCTTGTGCCTTTAATGCAGAAGACGTTGAACTTCTTTTTTATTTACCTTCGAGGAGATCCCATCTTAAATTGTCAATATTTAAGATTTGATAAAAAGTAGGCACAAGATGGAAAATGTAAAACTTGTCGTAATTTGGTAACGGCATACATACAGCTAAGTACACTTATAAAATATTTGGCTAGTAGCATAATATAGTAGCTTAATTGATTTTGCGACTTGGCTGGCACCGACTCCAAAAAGTACTGTTGTAATGTACCTATAAATTTATAATTGAAATTAAAAACTGACTTGGTTATTTTCTATTACTTCACTAAATTACTGATTATTAACTGCTAAAGTTATTTTATACATTTTAGTACTACTAGAAACCTTACCAAACTTTGAAGGAGGTGTGTAGTTTTTGTTAAAACTCTTTTTATTTTACAAGTTTTAGTGTAAAGCAAACACTGTAAGGTGCAGTCACCACCAGGTGGTTGGTAACCCTGACTGATTCTGTTGTGAAACCATTTACTGATGATTACTCTTTAAGAGACTAGGACAAACGACTTAAAAGGCCTTCCGAAGTACAAAATACGTGGTGTTGCCATATTATTACTGACAATCATGATGTCACTAAAAAGGTTCGAGCATTTCACGGATGAAATCTCTTAAATCGATGGTCAGTGAAAAAATGCATACAGCGGAACATAGAACCTCCTTCTTTTTTGAAGTCGGTTAAAACATAGGCTTTTGTTTCCTATTACTTTACTGAGTTCTGCTATGCTTATTTTGGTCGTCTTATTGCTAATGGAAACCTTACGATATTTTGAAGGTGTGTAATTTTTGTGAAAATGTTTTTTATTTTACAAGTTTTAGTGTTAATCAAACACCGTGAGGTGTAGGCATCAAGGTTACCCTGACTGATCTTGTTTTAATATTATCGCTTAATGACCAATACTTAATAGTTGTTTGGAAAAACGAGTTATAAGGCCTTCAGGAGCACAAAACGCAGTGTTGTCATATCACTATTTACAATCGTGATGTCACTAAAAAGCCATGAACAGTAACGCTACTCGCACATGTCGTTGAGTAGGGACTAGGGTTAATCTGGATCTCTTAAAACAAGCTTGACCCATTATCTCTTTCAAGATCTCTTAGTCGCCTTTTTTACACCCGTAGATAGTGTGGTACTATTTTTAGCTTTAAGCTTCTTTGAGGTTAAGGCACTGTTAAATCTATTGCTGACACCTTCTGTTTTGATGATTCAAAAAGTGACAGCAATATATTTGAAGGGGCTTTAACTTTGAAGATGCTTTGTGAAACTGGCCGTAAGACCACCCACTTTTCAGTCGGTCTCTAGCGATCACCTATCCAGATTCTGACGACACCATGGCCTACTTATCTTTCGTGGTCGGAAGGAAAGACTAACTACCACTTGGCAACAAGCGCTTCAAACTATCGGTCAATACGTACCTATAATTTTAAAGAATTATCCCCCAACTCCTAACCGTTAAGGAGTTGGGCCTTCCATCATCTGATCCTCAACATAAAAAGATGATAACCAGACGCATATACCTGTATTGCTTTGAAAAACATATGAAACACGCATAACGTGCCTACAAAATTTGAGGGTTGCCCTCGATTTCCTCAGGATCACATCATCAGATCCTGATTTGGTGACAATGGGACCACCTCAGGAGTATACTCTTTCAGATAAAAAAAATATTTTGCAAATCGGTTCACAACTGACGGAGTAATCGGTGAACAAACATAAAAAAAATACATACGGTGGAACATAGAACCTCCTCCTTTATTGAAGTCGGTTAAAAATATAGCCTCGTGTGATAATAGTATCTAACGAGTGTTTTAATACCATATCATAAGCAGTTGCTTATACTATTTTAACTTCACTCATATGATAGGTAGGTACTTACTTATAAATTAAATAAAAGTTAGTAAACAAGAACGGCGATTTATATTATATATATAACAGTTCTGTTATGTGTTTAAACAAGCTGCATTATGTCTGTCTGCTAGGTATTTGAAATAAACAAACAGAACTGTTTCTAAAAATGACATGGTTTTCTTTTCGATTTTCATTCTTTGCTAATTCATTGTAGGTTTTGCTTTGTCGTATTTTTCCTAGATTTATATGGTGTCATTGCATGTTTTCTGTATCACTATCTCTACTTTCCATCTGTTTTCAATAAACTTGCACGGGCACGAAATAATTACTTGAAAAAGGCAAAGATTGGAAATGGCGGCAAATCTAATATCATGTATTAGGTCCTCATGAAATTGTAAACATAATTTTAGTATGTCACTCAGACCATGAAACTAAACAACTTTTCCCAAGGAAAATAACTCGAAATACGAATATAAATTTGTAACCTGTCATAGAAACTGCATGAGCTGATAGCATTTTGTATGGGAGGTCAAATTTGGTTTTTCGTATATCGATCTGGGGACTCTTGGGGAAAGCTGTTCTGTTTAATGGTCTGAGTAACACACTAAAATTAAGTTGACTATTTCATAAGGACCTTATATTCTGCTCAAACACAACTATCCAGCGCGTTTGCAGCGATATAAACGCGCGTCAACAGCGCGTCTGAAGTGCGTATGACGCGCGTCAGCATCGCGTGCAGGAATGCAAAGGTCAACAAAGTTGCGTTTGACTGGCGTACGATTCGCGTTTGTATCGCTACAAACGCGCGACGACAGCGCGATAAAAAGTCGCGATGTGCACAGGCTCTTATACCTACTTCAGCACAAATAAAAAAAATAAAGATTTGTAGCCAGGTCCTGGATTAACCATGAGACGCGTTTCTCAGTGAAATATAATACTATGTGAACTGGACTTTGAACTTGTTAAATCTGAAAAAAAAATTTCGAATCATATCAAATGTCGGCTGTTTCAGGTTGAGATCTAAATGCTTAATGACTCTTTACATTCTCAAATTAAACACAAAAAGCGACTAAAAAAATTTTATAAAAAAAAAGGAGAATTTTTTGTTTGAATGAGCCGGTTTCGCAGCTAAGCGGCAACTGAGTATTCAAAGGTGTTGATAGATGGTTCTGAAGACAGTTGCTAAATAACTTAAAATAAATCTGTCATAGATGAAGCGTGAAGTAAATAAACCTCGTTAGGCAACACTTACAACAGAAAATAAGTTAAATAAGTTCACAGTAAAATTTTTATACAACAACCGGCTCATTTTATCGTAAACCGATAGTAAATTAACAGATTTTTTTTATTAAAATTGGCGCTACTTCCAAATGATCCTCTTCTTTCGAAGGTAGTAGAAATTGCATGTAAAGTCCGACTTGGGATTTCTTTTTTAAGTGTTAAGAAGAAGTAGTTCATATTAGGGCCGCAAAACTAAGCTTGTTTGTAAAGGTTATTTGAAGATTTAAAAAAAGAGAGCGTTTTATATTTACTGTAGTATTTACATACACCTCTTACGACTGTAATTAATTTAAAATTTTACGTTTTGCATACTTCTAGGATAAAGGGGAAATGGTATGTTTAAGACTGTATTAGGACCGCAAAACCAGGTTTCAATAAAATAAACAGTTTTATTTTTAATTGATGGGGTTGAAATCAAATCAGATCAAATGTAGTTTATTCATTGTTGACAACATTGTATCAAACTGACAAAAAAAGTAGAAAATTACTAAAATTGTCAGTATGCCAGCGTGTATGGTAAAGTGTCTGACTGCTTTAACATAAACACAAGTCAGACAAATTTAGCTGGCATATTTTTCTGTCAGCTAATTATAGTTATTAATTAACTAAATATAGTACTAACATTGTTTTAGGTCTATCTTTAACTAATTTTATTATTCGATATGACTTTAATTTATTCTAATTTTAATTGTGTATGTGGACGTTTATTTTTTAGAATTCAATGAGTCATAATAATAATTGATGGTGAAACTGGAACATAGTTAAGTACTTGAATGTAAATTTACAACATTATTTACCTAAGTATGTAAACTACCTGAGTAATAGGTTTAATCCTTGTAACAAGTTTATTATAAGTGCTAAATTAAAATATTATGTCACAAAGTTTATGGAAAGACAAAAATATATTTAATTTTATTATTATTATTTTATTTATAGTTTTTATGATTTCCATTTGTTGTATGTTTCTTGCACAAAAATCTTCATATTGTGGTGGACATGTACTATGGAATACAATCAGCCCGAGGTACTGCTTAAATTAAACACTCAGTCCAACATTATTAAATAATATAGTAAAATTATATAACATATTAATGTTACATAATTTTATTATATAATTTAATTATTAATTAGTAAGTAAGCAACTTTTTTACAAAGTAAAATTTACATTTTGATATGAATGACTTATTGTAAGTAAACTGTGAAATTCGGCTATGAAACATTTTTGTCGTCATTGTAGAGTCAACCAATGTGAATCATGACCTGGCTATGCTTATATACGTGCATATAGTCAATACAAGTAGATTGAATTTCACTCAAAATGTTTTCAAATTGGATGAAGAAGAAAACCTTATTGCTTTGACAACTTCAAACGAATTGTTGTCAAAATGTATCAAGAATCAGTTGATTCGACTGTATACAAGGTGTAAGGGACAGCCTTCCGAATACTGAAAGGGCATGATCAGTCAATGTAACTGAACAACTTTCAGCGAGTAAAGCTTTCAAAAAATTCGGCCTCTCCATAACAAATTGTCCAATCAAGTTTGCAATTTTGTATGGAGAGGCCGATTTTTTTTTTCATTTCCTAAAAGTTTTATTCGCGTAAAGTTGTTCAGTTACGTTGACTGATCATGCCCTTTCAGTATTCGGAAGGCTGTCCCGTACACTCTTCATTTTGCAGTGTTTCATTTATTTTGATGAACGCTGGAGTCATGTTTTGCAGTGAATTCAGATCACCTTGAAGTAAATTTGCGATTACATAAATTACTGTTTATCATTACAACATTTAAACTTATGAATCTGTAGTATATTTTCTTTAGACAATGAACTTCATTCACACAAACTTTTTTAACTACTGCGACTTTTACTGATATGAATATTTTGGTAAGAAATAGTATATCTGTCGCAGGCAAATCATATAAAGTGGCGGGCGAACTGTAAACGATCGGCAAATTGTAAAACGGCTCCGGCAGATTGTAAACGAGTTTAGATCACTAGTACATTTAAGATTCGTTAGCCAAGGTAAAGCCAACCTAACTGATTCCGAGCAAAGATTGGTAATGTTGAGTTAGGTTATTTTTTTTTCAGTTACGAGTGAGCAAACGAGCAGGTGGGCCACCTGTTGGTAAGTGGTCTCGACCACCCATGGCACCCACTGTCTTATTAGTGACTTACTTTGACGCTAATAAGAGAGCAAAGTGCGTTACCCACCCTGAGAACTAAGATGTTATGTCGCACGTGCCAGTAATTTCACTCGATCCCTTATTCTTCAAACCGAAACACAGCAGTGCAAACACTGCTGCTTCACGGGCAGAAATAGGCAAGGGGGTGGTACTTGCCCAAACGGACTATGCACAAAAGCCCTACCACCTTTCGACCATCTTTCGACCACATTGCCAGAAATAAATTACGCGTCGTTTTTTGAAATGCCGCGGAATTATGTAAAGTGAAATCAAAAATATCTTGGTATTTTTAAAATGCCAAGGCATAATGTAAAACAACTGAATATACATTTTGCCTGCGACATAGCAATTTAATTTTAAGTTAAATTATTACTGATGTTTTGCGGTACATGATTATAATTGGTATCTTTATGAAGAGTCACGTTTTCATTGAGACTTAAATTATTACTATCTTTTCTCAGAGAAATTATTCTAATATTTTGTCGTGAGTCATCACAAGGATTGATACCTTGTCCTAAGGCAGTGATGTTTTTTTTAACTAAATTGACATTATTTTCTTCCTTTATAATTGAATATATCCAGTCCAAGTAGATTCCTGTTGGTGTATATATAGATGAAGCAAGACCAATTTTATTCCTGATCGGTGGTGAATACGAAGTTATATCTACACCACTCATAGACGAGACACCAATAATTTTATTTCTTAATAGAAGAGGGCCCCCAGAGTCTCCAGGCATAGGTATTTGCTCTCTGTTACTACATTTAGCTGCTAAACAAATTCCTGGATAAATTATATTCGCAATACCAGCAGTATTGCATTTCATAATGATGGCTTCTCCAAACTGAAGAGGCCTCGTTTTATCTTCTTCTTCTATTTTCTGTATTTTTCTCTTTTGATCTTTAAAAATATCAGCCCATGAATATGTCCCCCCAACACCAAAATATTTAACTGGATAACCTACTAAAGATCGGTAATCTAGTGATGACAATTTTCCCATGTTTGCAATTTTCACAGGCTCTATCATACCTAATGCTATATCATTCTTCAGCAGTGCCAAACTTCCAGATAATTCAGCCATTTGAAATTGAGGATGTTTTATTATTTTAATAAACTTTTTGTCGTTTTTCGACTCATTTGCTGGAATTTGAAAGTCTTGGTAAATAACTCTATAAAAAGAAATGTCATCGAATTGCGTGAAACAGTGAGCAGCAGTCAAAATCCATTTAGGTTTTAATAAACTGCTTGTACAAAGTTTCTCTGCGATTACCGTGTAACCAATATCCACATTTACTGCAATTACAACTACATACGGATACTCTGAATGTGAAACGGGAATTCCATCATGGATTCTTAGTTTTGTTTGTTTATATCTGTAGCTTGATATGAACGTTATTTGAAACACCATAAAAATAAATATTGTATACACTGAAAAGAGCGAAACATATTTTTTTATGTAATGGTTTTAAATATTTCAGTATATTTATTTTCTAAAACTATTGATTGTACTTACTATTGCTGGCAGAAATATATATATTTTTAATCTTAGTATAACGTTGTTGTAGAACGCATTCGATTTGATATTGACTTATCAATATCGTACACAGTAAGTATGGTTTACTTGACATATGTTTTTATATTTTTTATCGTGATATTTATTGTGGTTCTGCAAACATTTTATGTTATATTATGGTCTCGTCGTAAATTTTACAAGTAAGTCGGTATATTTAGTTTCATCTAGTAATAAAAACTGTAAAGGTGCGTTTCCACTGAGGTGGAGCTATATGGAGCGGAGCGAAGCAGTGAATTGTTGTGAGTGTTTCCACTAACGCAAATCGGTGCGGTCCAGTGCGGAGTGGTGTGCAGCTGAGTGGATAGTGATGTTCGATCTTGTCCAAAAGCAACAACCGAATCATTCAAACTAACTCATGAGTACTATTCGAAAATATTCGAAAAAACATTCATCATTCATTCAGAATGATTAATCTTTACTCGAATAAAAAGGACGAACGATTATTTCGAATGAATTTATGCTTATTTGACTAGTGTAACTGTGATTTTATTCTTTTCTTTGTTGTATTTGAAAACAATGGTGCTTTTTGGTTGTTTATTGGTGTACGTTAGTGTTTTCATATACACCATAAAAATGTTTAATTTTTAACCTCAAAAGAAAAAACGGAACCCTTATAGGATCACTTTGTTGTCCGTCTGTCTGTCTGTCAAGACCCTTTATCTCACGAACTGGTAAAGGTATCAGGTTGAAATTTATACCATATATTAAAGTCTATAAACCACACAAAATCTGAAAATTTCAATTTTTTACAACGTCGCAATCAAAAGATATGACATTTTATGTCCTCATCTCCATACATTTATGAACTAAAGCAAAACCTATATATAGGGTACTTCCCGTTGACCTAAAATTATGAAATTTGGCAAGATGCTAGGTCTTACAGTACAAATAAAGGAAAAGTCTGAAATCATTAAATATTACAACTTTTCTCACAACTAATGGTAACCAATTGAGGTGAGCTCCCGTTTCAAGAACATTCATATAAGAGCGGGGTCAACTTGAATGGACACGGAGGCGATTTTTGTTATAGAGCTATTTTAAAAACGGGAACACTTTGAAACTTGGAAATTGGTATGTTTATAGTGCATAAGCTATAAAATAACAACAATTAGTGAAGCGCGTGTCGGAATCAAAAAATCAAGCACATGAACTTACTAAAATTTCAACTAATACATTTATGATTATATGGTGGTACGGAACCCTCGGTGCGCGAGTCCGACTCGCACTTGGCCGGTTTTTTTTTATTCGAGATATTAACGAGTAAATAAAATACACGTTTTTTTGATTTATTGTTATTTAATGAGAAAATAAAAAATTGGGCGATTCTGCCTTCAACAAAACTTCATACAAAAACCAATGAAATTAAAGAAATATATCAAAGGGAACATCGAACGATGTAGTTGGGATAAGTGGTTACTTATCTGTCCAAATTTCCAAACGTACGCAGAGATTTTTTTGGGGAAAGTTGATTAGTTTCATGAGAAGATTCACAGCCTTTAGTATTATCGCACCTTTCCATCACACGCTGTATAATGCCGACATATTCAGCTTGATATACTGTATTATATTATTGTGAATATAAGATTAGATTTAATTATCTCGCATTATCAATTTCACATTTACAAAAATTGTCTATGTGTCCGAGCATAACGTGATCGTCAAAATACAATGAAAAAGAAAAATTCAATGAAAAAGAAAGTTAAAAATAAAATAAAATGTCTAACAAAAATATAACAACAATACTTAAAAGTATTGAAAATATCAAATAAAATAATAAAAATCGAATCTTAAAAACATGTCAAGGTACTGATTTGAGTATTTAATGTCAAAATAAAATGTTAAATTAAAAAAAAAAATTTTAAATTATGTCAATATCAAATTATATTATAGAATCATTCAAATTTTAACATTAAATATTCATTTACATTATAAAATTATTTTTCCAACAAAAGGTCTTTCAGTTGGCGACAAACGTAGTCGTATTGGAACTGATTCAAGTTTTCTAGCGCTCTGAAGATTTCGCCCATCGGATGAACGACGACCAAAGTTTTCAATATGAACAATGAAAGTTTTAAGAATGAAGTACATGACATTTCAAAATTGAGGCCTTGTCCATAGTACTTGTACCTGGTATCTGCGCCTGTGCCTAATTTTGTTTTTGACCCATGGAACCCTTTAAATAAAAGAACTTGTTCCTGTCAAAAGTATGCTTATTCCACATAACCACATCTTGCCAATTTTTTAAAAACGAGAGCACATCACCTTCAGGCTGTCGACTACGGGGCGTCACGTGGAAAAGTTAAAGAGTTTAGTTTTAATTTCAATTTAAGATGGCCAAACTCTCTTTGCTAAATGGTAAGTAATGGATTTAAGTAACATATTTTTTACTTCCATAGGGAGGAATTAGATTTTTTTATATATATTTTTTTCATCCTCTTCGGAGATACTGAGGTAGTTTTCTTTTTCGACTGCGTTGAAAGTTCCCTCTTGTGTCATTCATTCATTGTGTTGTTCATTCTTTTAGTTTACATTATTCCGTTTGAATCTCAATCATTACCGTTTTCACAAAAATTAACATTTTAATACATCGATACTATTTGATAGAGATATATTACTACTCGTATCGCTAACATTTTCAGATACAACTTTATAAATCCAATCCAAATAAATACTGACTGGTGTGTAAGAAGAAGAAAAAGGGCCAATTCTCTTTCTAAAAGGTGGGTTGTATGCTTGCGAAGCAAGTCCCCCCAAAGAACAGATGCCAATTATTCTGTTGTTGAACATAAGCGGGCCACCTGAGTCTCCAGCCATAGCAATTTGATCACTTTTACATTTACTCACTAAGCAAATTTCTGGATACAGTTCCCCACCTGCCATACATTTGACAACGACAGCTTGACCTAACTGTAGGGGTCTCATATCATCTTTATCTTCAAGTTCCATTATTTTCTTCAAATTACCTTTAACTTCATCAGCGACTGAATAAGTACTGCCAGCACCAAAATATTTCACAGCGTAACCAATAAGAGATCGGTAGTCTAGCGCTGACAGTTTCACCATACGTGGTGTATGCAACGGTTCGATCAATCCAAGAGCAATATCATTCTTAAGCTTAGATATGACATCATCGAATTCTATAACTTGAAATTGTGGATGCATAACAATTTTTAAGATTTTTCTTTCACATTTCGTTTCCTTAGGTGATATCGTTAAATCACCGTAAATTATTCTAAAATAATTACTTTTAATAGCATTTTTTTTGTTGTGAAAACAATGCCCAGCAGTCAAAATCCAGTTAATCTTTAACAAGCTGCAAGTACAAACTCTGAACGCTACGATCATTTTTGGAGTGCTCTTTTTAATTATTATACCCATGATATATGGATATTCCGAATATGATACGTTTATACCTTCGTGAACTCTTAGTTTTATTTGTTGACGTCTGAAACTTGCAGCGTAAATCATCTGCAGTAAAATGAAAAAAATCACTGCCCGCATTAATATGCACATTAAAAAAAAGTTGTGTTTTTCGATCATTGTTTAAATGGTTGACGATATACTTTCAATCTTTCTGGTTTACTGGCGTAAATTTAAAACTGCGTATTGAGTATGTTACGTCTGCATTAATGTAAAATATTTTCTACGATTTAAAAAAATAAAACAGGAAAATTCAACTCTGTAATAGAACTTTTCCGTCATATGAGATTGCAAAATTTTATAGCTTATGAGTTGCGATAGTAACATAATCAAATCAAAAGTATTAACACTATAAAGTAAAAAATTATGTTAAAACTATTTTACCAAAACCACCTAAGTGCTTTGTATCTAAGTATTTATGCGTTAATTGATAACCTTGAAGTCAACTTTCAGATATGAAACAAATGAGAAAAATATCATTAGAATTATAAGAATTATGATCTCATTAATTTGTAAGAAAATTTCGGCAATTTCATAGGTAAAGACCTATTATGAAAGAAACACGTTTTAAAATCAGGAAATAATGAAAGTGCTTTTATCTATGGAATCTTTTACTTTGTGCAAAGCCGAGGCAGGCCGCTAGTCGTTACATATAAATGTTGAAGATCTGTGCAAAAACGCAACTCGTTTGCTCACTTGTAATGTAAAATCAATCTTGTGTCAGTTTATCTCCAGGATTTGGATTTAAAACCTGCCCGATTGCCGGGAGGACTGAGACAGGATATATCTTAAAGTCTTCACCCCTAACCTAGACATTATCTTTTAACTTCTGCAGTGAAAATGACCCAGTATCAACATCAATGGCGAGTACACGGCGAGTACATGATAATATTACAATTCGTCTAACAACTTCAGTACTTTATACTTTTTTACTTAATACATTTCTTATCAAGATTCAAAATAAAACCCATAAAACATTCATACAAACCTTTATGTAGCAGTGGTGTTTTTATTTCTTATTTACAAAAAAATGTTAAAAATAACGTTACTGAAGATTTTGAACACTTCATTTAGGTACATATAGTTTCATTTTGTCCAGCCTAAAATAGTAAGTACAATAAACTATTTCTGAGCAATAGTGAATACAGCAAATAAAATATTCGTATAACAAAAATTTTCCTTTTTAGTGCGTGTAGCGATATTCATAATCACACTGAAGATGATGTTTGTAACATGCACCAGGCGTCAAGACACGAAGCTGAGAATTCACGATGGAAAAAATGTAACATATTCAGATTATCCTTACATTATGCTCATAGTATTACGAAGCATATTCAATGGAACATTATTAATGCGAAGACATTGTACTTGTAGTTTGTTGAATGCTGACTGGGTTTTGACGGCGGGTCATTGTTTTCGTAAATATCAGAATCCTTTTATGTATAACGTAGTTTACGGTGATTTAACCATACTTACAAACTCAACAACCTGTAAAAGAGATTTTCGTAAAATTGTAGTTCATCCCCGTTTCCAATTATTGTTTACCCCTATTATTATTATCAAAAACGACATTGCGCTCGGGATGATTGAATCTTTGCATGTACCCCAAATGGCAAAATTGTCGGCATTAGATTATAGATCTTTGATAGGATATCCCGTAGAATATTATGGAGCTGGTTTGACCATTTCTTTAGCAGATTTAAATAAAGGTAATAAGAAATTAATTAATAAATATATAAATGATGTTGATACAAAACCCCTTCAATCCGGAGAAGCTGTAGTCATCAAATGCAGTTCTGATATGTTCGCGCGTCCTGCAATTTGTTTAGCGTCTAAATGTAGTCGATGGGAGCAATCTTCTGCGAAAGGAGATTCTGGAGGCCCACTTATGTACAAAAATAGAATTGTAGGTGTCTGTACTGGTGGTGGTTACGACCACCAGCTACGAGCTTTTAATCCACGTATTAGAAAGATAGCTCGTCCATTTTACATGGCATATACACCTGTTGGAGTATATTTAGACTGGATTTATAACACTGTATCTGTAAATAACTAAAACTTTGTATTAAGTGTAACTAAATTTTAAACAATGATTTCATTTATTTTAATATAATATACTTATGTTACAAATCCTACATACGAATAAATTGTTATTGTCTGATGGAAAGCAAACTTTTTTTTATATGATTATTTTAAGTATTTCTTTAACACGCTGACAGCCAGTTTATGTTAATCATTTTAAAATTAAACGATATCATTAAACGGTCTCTAAGTGAAAAATTGTTGCACAAATTTGGCGCTTCTGATAGAACAGGTAGTATTTGTGATACTTCCAGGATCAAAACAAAATGGTTTGTTCGGTCATGCTTACCGAATCAAACAATTTTATGTATGTAAAGTCGCGTCATAGTGTTTTTAAAAAAACTGTTGAGATCATTTTGAAATAGGTTAACATCCACATAATTAGCTGTTATTTGTACTATCTTTAAGTTCTGTTTTGTATGACCTTGCACTTTTATTATTATTTTTCGTTTACGTAAGCTTTACTGTGTGACACGTTAAAGGGTTGTAATCTAGTTCATTACTTTTTTATGTACTACACTTGATTTACTCTTGATTGCTACCTGTTGTGTTCACCTAAATAAATAAGTAAATAAATGCGCTATCTACTTTGTTATTAATTTTGGTGAAAAGAAAAATAAAACGGAATAAAAATATATATTTTTTAGTTTAAACAGAAAATTATAGAGATTTTTGGTAAAACTACCCACCTACCTACTTATACACCGTAATTTTTTTATCTTTTCCGAAATTCTAAGAAGGGGTTTTGACCATGAAACTTCCTCACCAATACCTGCATAAGCTTTTTATCTATTAACTTAAAGGTCTCTTTAATTAACGAAATATTTAAAAGAAATTATGTGAAACAAATATATAGCCACCTTCCGCAACAATGATGGATGCTATGTACTCACTGTGCACCGCCCGCCCGCCCGCAAATAAACTCTACACGTGTTTTTTGGGTAGTTGCTGTGTTGCAGTTGCCTGCGCATGCGCTTTTATTTGCGGGCGGGCGGGCGGTGCACAGTGAGTACATAGCATCCATCATTGTTGCGGAAGGTGGCTATATATTTGTTTCACAAAATTTCTTTGAGATGGACTTCCGCAAAGTAACGCCTGATTCTATTAACTACTCGAAATATTTAAGTCAAGCTCCCAAACCTGCCTGGTGAACTATAAATAAAATTAAAAGTGCCTGCCACTATAATTTTTTTTTTACTAGCCTATAATAGGTCCCACTGCTGGGCAAAGGCCTCCCCTCCATTGCGCCACTATAATAGCTTTCTTTAATTGTTTGCTGTAAGCCTGAAATCAAATTTAAGTGGTTAAAAGTCAATTATGTCAAAGCATATGTTGATGTAAATTGTTGATCAAATTAGACATCTATTGAAAACTTATTGGTGGTAAGAAACATTTATTCACTTTTGTCTCAGAACCAACGAAGACAATTGGATATCCAGGCCCAATGTATAATGAAAGTGTAGCATCTGATTCTCTACAGGCGATGGTACCGTGTGGTGCCGGAAAAGAATAGTACCAACACATACATACCCGTGGGTGTCGTAAGAGGCGACTAAGCGTTAACTGGAGAATGGGCAGCAGCATCCTCCTTTATATCTTACATCTTAATTACTGCGATCACCTACAACCGCGATCCATGGTGCCAGCCGTAACGCTAATAAGCGAGGTGACTATGGTACTTCCTCTCCACATTTGTCCAGCAAAAGCTAGAATTCTGGAGGGAGTTCCCTGTCCTGTAGTGGACGTTTCATGGGATGATTTAGATTTTAGATTTAGATTTCTTTATTTCATATTATCAAATTCAAAATTACATAGATTGTTCAGATGTCAATGAATAATATGATCGTCAATAATATTGGAAATAAAATAAAAATAATTCAAAACAAAATAAAAGTATGTCAAAAGACAGGTAAAATAAAGCAAATTCATTGTAATTAAAATATTTAATGTCAAAATAAGTGAAAAATAAACATAAAATACTTAAGTGTATTTTAATCAATAATAATAATGTCAAAGGAAATGTCAAATAAACTATTAAATTACTTTTATTTTAACATTAAATATTTATGTCATAAATGTCAAAATTTATTTAATAAAACTAATATACTCTTTTACAGAGTACAGTACTTTATCCAATAAAAAATCCTTCAGTCGACGCCTAAATGTTTCGTCAGAGGGTTCATTTTTTATGTCAGCAGGTAGGTTCTCGTAATAGGATGGCCCTAGCACGCGCGGATTTTTTTCGAGCAGTGCAGTGCGTCGGGGAATAGCTCTAAGGCACCCAGTTCTACGAAGTTCTCTTCCTGGTACTTCCACTCGCCCAAAACTCGACAGATTTGTACGGGTGAACATTATGACCTCGAACAGGTAATGAGAATAATGTGTCATAATTTTGTGTTCGGCGAACAGCGCCTTGCACGAGTGCCTTGGTTTCACTCCAACCATTGTTCGCAGCGCTCGCTTCTGCATTCTCATTACCCGTCCGGCATCCGTAGAGTTCCCCCACAAAATCGTACCGTAAGTCATGAGAGAGTGGAAATACGCGAAGTACACTTGTCTCAGTGCATCAATAGATATAAGTGCCCTGAGCTTCCTCAAAGCAAAAACTGCACTGCTCAATCGATCACAAAGTACTTCAATGTGCTGTTTCCAGTTAAGGTTAGCGTCCAGGGTAAATCCTAAAAATTTACAGTGCTCACTTAATGGCATGGAACTTTGGATACAGGATGGCATCTGAACGAGTCTACCAGAAAATAACATTATATTTGATTTGTTAAAGTTTAACAATAGGCCATTTGTTGAGAACCAGTGGGACAACTGCTCACATATTCTACTGATTTTACGATTTAGTAAATCATATGTAGGTGCAGTTACTACCACTGTAGTATCATCGGCGAACAGAACTATGAGACCGTCAGTAATAATAGATGGCAGGTCGTTCACAAATGCCAGAAAAAGGGTATTTCCAAGCGCTGAGCCCTGTGGTATACCCACTGTCACGTTGCCAGTACAAGATTTTACAGTTTTACCGCCTAGTTTGACTTCCACGGTTTGGAGTCTATCTTGTAAAAACGACTGCAGTAGTTTATAATAATAATAATATTCATTTATTTCGGAAAAACATCCATAGTTACAATTAAAATCAAATTAGACAAATAAATAAATAAAAATGGTTAGTACAATTGGACTTAAAACTATGTTAGTAAGACAAACAGGACTATCGCATAAAAATACAGCCAAGCGTCAATGGACGTACTCCAGAGACATTGGTGCATGCATCGACATCCAATGCCTCTGGAGCGGGCTGTCCATCCGTCCGGAGACCATCATCAGGAGGCTGTTGCGGCTGTCCCGTATTCTGCGCGCGATCGATGCCACTCTCTTCCGCATGGTGGCGTAGAAGCAATCCATGCGCGCCTCCGCGAACATGCCTGAGGCGCTACAGAAACGGGGCAATCGCAACAGCACCCTAAAGGCGTTGTTGAACTGAACTCGGAGGGCACTGTAAGATTTCTGCGTGAAGTTTACCCACAGGCTGCTTGTATAGAAGGACGTACAGAAGGCTCTGAATATCGTAATTTTGGCTTCCTTCGAGCAACGCTTGAACCTGCGGGCGATCATGTTCGCTCTTACTGACAGTGCCCTCCTTTCACGCTCCATATCCACGTCGTCCTTCAGGTCGTCGGTCACAAAATGACCAAGATATTTAAATTTATGTACCTGCTTCAAGGGTATACCGTTCAGCTTGACAGGCGGCACTTCCAGAGGAGTTTTCGTCCCAGCTTTGAACACCATTAGCTCGCTCTTAACAGCGTTGTATTTTAAGCCATGTTGGCTTGCATACCCTTCGCAAATGGCCAAAAGCTCCCTGAGACCACCGATTGAAGCACTCAGCAGCACCATGTCGTCTGCGTAGCTGATGTTGTTGACGCAGACTCCATCCACGTGACAGCCGACATGGTGGCTGCTGAGCTCCACGATCAGCCCGTTGACGTACAGATTGAAGAGCGTGGGCGAGCTTATCCCCCCCTGCCGCACCCCGCACTCCAACCTGTACGGCTCCGATAGCTGATCCGCCCATCGCACATTATTGATCTGATTTCCGTACCAGTATTTAAGGATACTAATCAGTTCTGGAGACAGATTTAGGTTTTCCAGTTTTTTCCATAAGATGTTGTAGGAAACCAGATCAAAGGCTTTCGATAGGTCCAGGAAGCTGGCGTACACAGGTGTGTTTCGATCAGTATAATATCTGACAGCATGCTTAAGGCACACAATTGCGCTCTCCGTTGACAATTTAAGTCTGAAACCAAATTGGTTATCATGGAGAGTAATGCAGTTGTGTAAGTGTGCGTCAAGCAAACTGTCAAACACTTTTGCGATAATGGTAGCTAATGAGATCGGTCTGTAGTTGGTTTTACTGGAAATATCGCCTGTTTTATTTTTAACAATGGGCACTACAATCGTTCTCATCAGCTCCATTGGCAGGTACCCATGACCGAGGCAAAGGGTGTACAGCATAGCCAATACACGCGGCAGATGTGGTCCTGCGTGCTGCAAGTGCTCAATGCTGAGACCGTCGTGCCCAGGTGACTTGCCTCTTGAAATAGACTTTATTGCCTTAGCAACATCCTTGGCAGTGAACCTAATTCGCAAACCATTCCCAGAACTTTCATTCCCAATCGTATCATCAGCGGGGTCTGTAATGAGTGACCGAACTGTGAAATGGTCCCTGAACAGTTCTGCAACTTCCTTTGGCTCACTCAGCCCTTCAACACTCGCAGGGAGGCCCGGTCTCATATTTAGTCTATTGGTGCACTTCCAGAATGTTTTAAAGTTATTATTGGAATGATGTTCAGCAATGATATCCATCTGTATCTGTTCTTTATTATCTTGGCACCACTTTAATTTGGATTTAAATATTTTTCTGCTTTCGCACATATTAGTATAAAGCGTTCCAGATCTAGGCTTACCATGCCATAGCCATAGATTAAAATGGTATCTGGCCTCCCTGTGAGCGTCTCTGACATGTCTATTCCACCCCACCACAATCCGAGGTTTCCTACTATTACGCTTGTCTTCCCTACTCACTATCGCAGCATCCCTTAAAGCAGATACAACGTCATTATACATTTTATCAATAACATATACATGGCTCGGGTCCGTGCATACCTTATCTGAACAGTTGGACATACTTTGGGGAAAGTCAATTAATCGTAACCTTTTGTGACATTCTTCTGTATAAAACTCAGTCTCATCCGAACTCCGTTCACCCCAGTGTATTTTATTTTCAGTAAAATGTCCACGAAATACTTTGGGCCTAACGTTATTTAATTTACATTTAATAACTAATGGAAAGTGATCCGAGCTCATGACGTCATACTTTACACCTACATCAATCACACAGTCATGTGCCGACTTTGTCACCAGACAGTGGTCTAACCATCGTGTCGAGCCGTGAGCTTCACTTATGAAAGTGAAAGTGCCTGATACACTGCCTAACTTTTCAAAGTCCACACATGACCATTCCTGATCTATACAAAATTTCGACATCTCATTAAAAAATAACTCGTTAGGATGAGCGTTAAAATCGCCCATAATAAAGGCCGCTTCCGTATCACTACTGTCAATGATTGCGCTTACCAAGCTAAAGCAGTCCGTGAGTTCCGCTAAATTATTCAATGCATCCGTAGGCATGTACACAGACACAATTAGGACAGCCCGATCATTTAGCGATACTTTAATAGCACAGATACGCGGGTTATCACAAGGTACAACAGCAACATTCGGCATAGCACTCAATCTCCATAATATGCGCATTGTTCTGTATACCATACCTCAAAAGTTTATTTAACAATAGTTTATGATTAATGACGTCAAATGCCTTTGACAGGTCACAAAATATTCCTGCAACTTTGTATTTGTCATCAATACTGGTTGTAATACAGTCAAATATTTTGTGAGCCGCGTTTGTCGTTGACATTTGTTTTCTGTATGCGTATTGTCTGTCTGTCAGTAGGTCATTTGTTTCAAAATGTTGCATTAAATGTCGGGATAAAATCGATTCAACAATTTTCGAAATGTTAGGTACAATCGATATAGGCCGGTAACTGTCTGCAATAGACTTATCACCCTTGCCTTTGTATACGGGGCATACTCTCGTGCTCTTCAGCACATCAGGGTACACGCCCTCCGAAAACATTGTGTTTATCAGGACGACGAGCAGCCCTGATAGCACTGGCCAGATACACAAGAGTATGTTCACCGAAATATCATAGACGTCGAGGGTGTTTTTACTTTTCAGTAATGATTTTAATATATGGTCTAGATTGGCACGCGTGACAGTCGGTAAGGTAAAAACAGGAACATCTGCATCAAACATATAATTATCTAAATACTGAAGTGATTTTACTTCATCAATTTGTACCATGAACTTAGAAGCGGTGCTGAGGAAATGAGTGTTCAAATGTTCCGGTACGCTGTTAGGAGGGATAGGCTTAAAGTTAGTATCCTTTAGAGTTATTTCTCTGTGACCCTGTATGTTGGACACTTCTTCATTCACCACGCGCCAGACTTCTTTAGAAGGATTTTTACTTTCTTTCAGTCTATTTTCCAGAAAGGTTTGCCTAGCTTTGAGCGTTTCTGCTTTAATGATATTCGCATAATGTTCTATGCAATTCGAAATAATTTTTTCATTCGGATATTGACGTCTGAATTGTGACAGATCGTCAAATTTTTTCATTAATTCAGCTATTTCATTTGTCATCCATGGAACAATAGATTTATTTTTCAGTTTTAATTTTTTTATAGGAAAATGAATGTCAATATAATACGTCAAAATAGTAATTAATTTATTAAACTTAGTGTTTATGTCAATAGAAATGTCATTAACAAAATTCCAATTATAATTTTCGATGTCAATATAAAATGAATTAATTGAATCCTGTTTAAACAATCTTCGTTCAAGAAAAGAATTGGATTTATCACAATGAGATTGTTCCGTAGATAACGTGAAAAGCTGAGCGTTATGATCACTAATTGCAGTATCCACAGGTGTAGCAGTGACATCACAGGAATGGGGAACTATTCCGCAGTCGATTGAGGTGCGGCTGTCAGCGCACACGCGTGTTGGGAATCCAACAACATTCACACAGCCGTAACATTTCAACACATCATTAAGCCTCTTTCTTAAGTTATTGTCCGATAAGTAATCCACGTTTAGGTCGCCGACTAGAAGAAACTTTTTATTTTCGTCATTTAACTTAGCTAACAATAATTCAAAAGTATGCAAAAACATGTCAAAATCACCCTTTCCCGTACGATAAACAGCAATTATAATCAAATTTAATTTACATATTTCTATACACGTCAACTCGCAGTGATATTGAACGGCCATGCTCTGTAGGTCATTGCGCTGTGTATATTGTATATCTTCGCGTACGTATATAGCTACACCGCCGTGTGCTATACGTTTACGGCAGAAGTGATTAGCTAGTTCGTACCCACATAACCTAACTCGTTCAATTTCACTTTTTTTACACCATATTTCGCTACAAGCTAGTACGGCCGGGTTTTTTGCGTTTAATAAAATATTTAATAATGAAGTTTTGCCACAGATAGATCGAACGTTTTGGTGTATTACTGTAAATAGTGATATTTGTCTTAGAGTGGACGTTGTTCGCCGGCATGTACCTTGAAGTTTTTTGTCGGGACAAAATTGAACTTTCTCACAGATACTCCATTCGGCCAGTGCTTAGTGTTACGTACTTGTTGAACTTTGTCTGCTGGAACATCTATACGAAACGAAGAATATTGTCCTCGCGTGACCGTGAGCTTCTCGCAGTGAACTGTGATGCCCGTTATGGACTTAATGTGATGAATAATTTCTTCAATAGTGGTATTCACGTCTAAGTTGAAGACGTGCAGGCTGACTGGGTGTGGTGCAGCTGCTCGAAGTCCCTCTTGTTTGCCTGGTGTCTGTGTTTTCGTTACCTGGGCTGACTGCGATGGTAATACAGTAGCGCCAGTACTGCTGGGTGTGGAGTGCAGAACTGGTATGGGATCGACGACTGACGGGGCCCCAGCCGGGGCTGGCATTACATGACAAGGTGGACGGCCACGGCCAGACTTGGCCTTGACTAGTTTCTTTGGCTGTTGCTTTTCTTCCGATGGAAGTTGTAGTGGCGGCGTTAACATAGGTATTTTTGATTGATGCCTGGGTAGTGCCAGATCAGCCGTGTCATGGACGAACGCTAAACCTTGAGGCCCAGATTCATCAAGTGCGACGTTACTTTGAACAGCAAGCTTTTTTGGAATTTTGACTACACCTGAGTAACTGTTTCTGCTAGGATGTGTGATGTTGGACACTTCTATTTCGGAATCAGGTGAGTTACTTTTGATGCTGTGTAGTATTTCAGCGGTCATCTCTTTTTGTATTTGCATTTGCTGTTGTTGAAGGCTTATTATATCGTAACAGCTGTTTATTTTGTCGTTTAATTTTGCAATTACGACTTCCAAATTTGAAACAACGGCCACTAACCTGTCCTCTTCGGTTTTCGTCCTCGTTGTTCTCTTAGCAGGTGCCATTTTAAGTAGACAATAGAACACTACGTCAAATAATCAAAATAATATAATATGTCAATAAAAACTTGATCAATTTGCAATAAAATAAATTTAAAATACGGAGCAGTAAAATTTTAAACCAGTAGCAACGGTGGCGCCACTGATGTTATGATGATGGTTTTATTTGCAAAATTTTTAAGTTCAGTTTTCGAAATAAAAAGTGCTTTACACAGTACCTATAATTTTTTGACAAAACCATAGACTTAGGACCTCCTAGCATAGAACAGAGATATTCATAACTAAGAAAGACAAATAACAATAAAAAAATTACCCGGTTAAAATTGCTCCATTCTTTTTTATAAAACTCTCATATCAAACTAACATAAATAGTAAAGTCCTTATTGCCTGATTGATTGACTGACACGTCAACGCATATAAACTACAGAAGTTCATTATAACATCCCATAAAACGTCCACTACAGTACAGGGAGCTCCCTCCAGAATTCTAGCTGAGAAGAAGAACACAAATTCAGAGGACAGAAGTTAGAACCACAAAATTCTGAAAAACATACTCTCTTAATAAATACTGTTCTGGTGTAATAAGTTGAGTTTTACTGCAACATGAACTTTGTACTTTTAGTTGTATACCGCGACATTAAACAGAAAAAACTAATATAGGTAGATCATTAAATTTTTTTAAGTTGTTTTTCCTACCCCATTTTGTGGGGTATCGTTAGGTCTTAAAAAAATGTGAGCATACAAAGATTCTTTTTCGATTTTTAGCTTCGTTTATTAGGGTACCCGTACTACCCGTAGTCAACAAGGAACCCTTATAGTTTCGTCATGTCCGTCTGTCTGTCTATCTGTCCACGGCTTAGCTCAAAGACCCTTTATACAAGAAAGCTAAAATTTTGTGTGGATATGTATTTTTACCCGACTACGGCAAAGCAAAAGGAGAGTTATGATTTTGACAGGCTATGTATGTATGTTCATCTGTTCCATCATAACTTCTAAACTACTTCTTATATTTTGACAAATGAGGTGTGTTAGAAGCGTCTTAATTATCCGCTGGTTATAAGATACAAGAAATTTCGTTTAATTGTATGTGGCGCCCTCTAGAGCAGATTAAGTCAAGGACTAATAAAAAAAAAAATTTTTACCGTACCGTGTTGGATATCAAATGAAAAAGCTTAACGAGCACATTTCAAAAATATATATGTTGTTAGCTTTTTTATGTATTTACAACCCCAAAATAATTGAAATAAAAAATCAGTTCAAAAACTAAAACCCGACTACTGGCAAATCTTGCTCTAAAAAGTATGTAACAAGAAAATATTGTCATCGGAAATTGTTATGTACAAACTATGGTATTAAATAAATATTCATAGCGATGTTCAGATAATAGCCGTGGTCATGTTATGCCACCTATCCGAAAAAAGCGATCATAAACTTCAGGGCAAAGAGGCATAACAATATGACCACGGCTATTATCTGAACATCGCTATGAATATTTATTTAATACCATAGTTTGTACGTAACAATTTCCGATGACAATATTTTCTTGTTACTTACTTTGTAGAGCAAGATTTGCCAGTAGTCGGGTTCTAGTTTTTGAATTGATTTTTTTTACGTCGAGAAAAAGGTATAATAAAATCTAAGAAATGTTGATATTATAGGGGTACAAGTAAAGTGGGTATGATTTTTTTTTCTTATTCACCCCATTGTGTGGGGTATCGTTGGATAGGTCTTTTAAAAATAATATGAGTTTGCGAAGATCATTATTTGATTTAGGGATCCGTTTGCCAAATATTCAGCTTAAAAGCGCAATTTTTTGTTTGAGTCGAGTGTCCCTCCCCCCTGCCATCTAAACGGTAGTTAATGGAAATGTGAAAAAATTAATAGTCGTAGTATATATAATGAAATTAAAATGAAAACTATCACAGCTAAGTAAGCTTCACAGGTTAATGAGCTAAAGCTGAAAAACTGGAAATAATGTAAATAGGAGTAGAGTAAAAGGAAAACTATCACAGTTAAGTAGGCTTCACAGGTTAACGAGCTATAGCCTAAAAACTGAAAAAAAAAATGCAATAGTAATCGATGCTAGGACTTTGCTGTCTCGCTTCAAAAAGTTTATATTATTAACGTTATGAAATACTAAATTAAAACCTGCTTAGCGACAAACAATCTTCGAATCTAATTAATGGAACCCTGTACTGCATGTAGCCCGACAAGCCGGATTTTAAAGTAAGATGTGTGGAAATCCTGAGCTATTTCACTTAGAGCACCTACGGACAAGTAGGAGCTAGACTTGAGATAACAATCATAGCCGTTCGTAACGTTTTTACAGAATTACATATGTCGAAGAGAGAGAAGAGGGTGGAAAGAAATAGTATCAGGACAAAAAGAGTATAAGCATCAGGAATAGCCAAGAACACAATAATGGCTGAACTAGTGGTAGTGGCCATTGATATCATCGCCGGGAATCGCCTGATTCATTCGACTGTGACTTACTTGCATGACAATACACTTGGACACTGATCATTGATCCTTACTTCCATTGATCGCTCTTACCCATTCTCTTCTATAAGGTTGTGGCGCGTGACTGAACTCCTTGGTTCAAACTCTGTCGCGCGCTATGTTTTGTTTTGGCTAGTAATAAAAGCTCCGACAAGAAAATAAGAATTGTCCTTACTCAAAATATAAAATCTACTGCCTAAAATACTAACTTTCCGACTACTTTTGTTCGAATAAAAATGACGAAACGACCATACCGAGATACTGAAATCTTCGAAAAATAAACATGACTTTATATTGTTGTAATACTTTTTTACCAGCTTTAATTACGAATCTACTGAAAACTTTTGGAACCTAAATTCGCTTCTGGCACTCGCCGGCTGCTAACGCAGCACGCTCGCTTCGCTCGCTCGGCTCGTGCGTTGTGGTCGCAAGAGTATCTAACACAACTTAACCAACCCCTTTCGGGATCGGTTAGGTTGTGTTTTTCCGTACC
This sequence comes from Athrips mouffetella, assembly GCA_947532105.1. Lineage (NCBI taxonomy): Eukaryota > Metazoa > Arthropoda > Insecta > Lepidoptera > Gelechiidae > Athrips > Athrips mouffetella. Next base: position 32,800,904 of record OX383957.1, on the reverse strand, counting down.
TACATACATACATAATATCACGCCTTATTCCCGTCGGGGTAGGCAGAGACCACAGTTCTCCACCTGCTACGATCTTGACATACTTCCCTTGCTTCCTGTACTTTCATCATCCCTTTCATACATGCTCGTCGGTTTAGGGTACTTTTAACCTGGCCTTTATTCAGAACGTCCTGAATTTGGTCCTGGTACGTTCGCCGAGGCCATCAATCCATCGAAGGGTTCTGAGTGGTTTCCTTCTGGCTCTCATTTTGAGGGTAGCTGTCATACAACGAAAATGAAAAATTGAAATTTACTCAAAAACTACTCATAGAATCTTGATGAAACTTTGCATGACCAAGCATCTCCATGTAAGATATCATGCACCAGTATCAATTGATCTGTGTAATTTCATATAAGGGGTGTTCCTGTACCACCAAAACGTAAATATGTGATTTACCCAAAATTGGTTCCATTGAGTTTATTAAAATTCTCTATAATATTAATCCTGGATTGGTTGTCTACGGTAGTATCCATTGATCTGTGAAAATTCATATAAAGGGTGTTCCAGTACTACCAAAAGTTAAACACGTGATTTACTCGAAATCGTTTGAAGTTTGTTCGTTTTAATGTTTGACAATTTGAATTCTGAATTGATGTGTATATTTCATTCGAACATTTTTATGGAAAAACGTAAATAAAAGTTTGTATTTCCGTACTATGTGTATGGCATTACAAATTTAAGTTTGCTGTTGATAGTTTTTCTTGAGTGTTGCGAAAAAGTAAGTGCAGTGCTGCTGTACCATTTATTTTATTTTGAGGTACGGAACCATAAAAATAAACATATTTTTGTCTGACCATAGATTATATGACATATATCTTAACTAAGTACCTAAAATAAACTTGTAACATGGATTGAAGTTATTACTTAGGTAGTTTAAGTTCATATGGAAAATTACAGTGATCTATTTTTTTTATTAAAAGAAACTTAAAATAATAATTTTCATTTTACTAAAATTAATATTATGACTCATCTATTAAAAAAAAATCCGCATTCAGAATTCTAATCAAACTAAATTAAAATTAATTCTAGTTGGACCTTAAACAATGTAAGTACTATATTTAATAAAGAAAAATATCTGCCAGCTAAATATGTCTACTTGTGTTTGTGCTAAAGCAACTTGCACACCTAAGACTAGACACTTGCCCATACACGCTGGCCCATATTGCCAATTTTAGTAGAGTCCTAGATTTTTTTGTCAGTTTGATGCAAAATTGTAGGTAGAATTTCGATCCTGCAATCGTATTAAAATTCGTTCCTTACGTAACTAGAGACTAGGTTATGTCAATATTGATGTAAGTAAAAATTTACTTCTAGTGTTTTATATATTGACGTCCAATAATAATAGCTATATTTATTCTCCGAAAAAGGGTGCCCCGTAATTAGTGTCGGATATTTTCAGAGCTGAGAATATAGGTGATACTGATTACATCTTCAAAAAATGAGAAATATCTGAAGGTTAGTTTACGAGTTATTAAATGAAGAAACTCTGTTACCTAATCGTAAAAATCATCATCCTGTTCAGCTGACTAACAACACAAACCCACGCGCGCTATGTTCATTCATCTCTACAGGCATACATAACATAACTTCTCTTTCCCGTCGAGGTAGGCAGAGACCACAGTCCTCTACCTGCGATGATCTTGACATACTTCCCTCGCTTCCTGTACTTTTATCAATCCTTTCATACATGCTTTCATAAATGCTCGTCGGTTTACATGCTCTGCGTACAACGTACGTAATCTAGAGTAGTGAGAGTGCGTCATGTAAAGGGGTATATCTCTTTTACTAGTTTTTGCATTATGTTAGTTATTAGAAAAATTGAACTTTATAGTAACGTGTAGATTTTGAAATATTTTTCATACTTGATCGATATGACTTGTATGTTCAGCCCTGAAAATGTTTATCACTTAGTACGCGGCACTTTATCCTATACTAATTAAAAGAGCAATATTTATTTATGTCGGGATTAGACGTTGGCGATAGTCCTAGATAGCTGGAAAGGCTTACTCTTCGATTATAATCACTCATTATCTTAGCCACATCGCGTCTCACTGTAGTCAGACTTGCGTATTTCTCCTGCCTGATGATGACGACTCATATTAGACCCCCACACTATGATCTAATGTCCAGCACAAGCACAACTGCACAAGTCAGGACCCAAGTACCTTGCTCGGCTGCCGCACGTAGACAAATCCAAAAATGGAAGCAGGGGAGAGGTGCGCACTCACAGAAACACCTCTGTGAAGTTAGATGCCAAACCATACAAACGATACCCATATTGGTTTTTAGACTTTTTCACCCCATTTCCCTTTTTTAGGGGTTGAATTTGGGGTGAAATTTCAATAACAGTGATGAACGTTTCATAGAATTACATCATTAATGCCTAAATAATATTTTACTTTAAAAATAAAGAATTTTCAACTTCATCCCCCTTTTCACCCTTAAGGGTGTCGAATTTTCAATAACCCTTAAAATTAACGAACCGATGGCCGAAAGGCCCTGCCTAAACTTCGTCTTCCGGTACGTAGTTCATGATTCTAGCTGGCTAACTACAGGGTGTTAATTTAATTGCGTGCCATAGCTTAGGGGGTGTTTCAGAAACGATTCAGGAACACAAAAAAAATATAAAAAAAAAATCCTACTTAATTTTTTTTAAACTCCATTGAAACTAAACTAACGCGGAGGGCCACCGCGCTATCCTATCACCGAGCCAGCGCGAGAGTATCAAGAAATACTTTCTGTTTTTGTGTGTGACTCCAATTTTCCCTTCATACTTTAACGGGCTTAGGACCGTCAAAATGTACCTGTTAAATTATAAAAAAAATCATTGATGATTAAAAAAAAATTAAGTAGGATTTTTTTAAATTTTTTTTTTTTTGTGTTCCTTCATCGTTACTGAAACACCCCCTAAGCTATGGCACGCAATTAAATTAACACCCTGTATAGTAAACTCGCAGTACATCGCGATTCCCTATCATAAAATGGGTATTCGCATATTATAACCCAAAATCACATGGCTTAAAGTGACAAACAATTATGGTACTTAGCTCTCAATAAAAGCGTTGGTCCTGACGCTGCAGAACACCACCGTTAATCACTAGATAACTGCATATTAGTCCGCCTAGAAACGTTAGACCTTTACACGCTGGAATCTCGAAAAAAAATTAGCTATCTGAAATGGTGTCTGATACTTTCGTAACGTTTGCATAATGTTGGATAAACTGACACAGACTATTTTCGTGCTATTTGTAATAGTAGTATCAATCTAACGATCTAAATAAAGCCGTTTCTGTCAACTTTACCGTTCATCATCTTTCAGGACTAATTTGACGTTTTGCGTAGTCTTCCCGTGCTTGGGTCACTGCATGGGTGCTGGAACAAACGTTCGTCTTTGAAAATACCATGGGTTTCAAATGCGCATCTACTTGCTACATACTCGTATATATATTTTTTTATGTCACAAGCTAAACGAGCAGGTGGCCACCTGATGGTAAGTGGTCACCACCGCCCATGACACCCACTGTCTTATTAGTGAAATAATTTGACACTAATAAGACAGCAAAGCGCGTTACCCACCCTGAGAACTAAACTGGTATGTCTCATGTGCCAGTAATTTCCCTGGCTTTCCCTTGCCCTTCAAACCGAAACACAGCAGAGCAAACACTGCTGCTTCACGGCAGAAAAAAGCAAGATATGAATACTTCCCTATTTTGGTGCAGTTTATTACTTTTCGACATTGCTACAAAAATTTATCAACCTATGGTTCGGTGCTCTCTTTTGGTGACATACTTACAAGGCTTAAAAAAAATTTAAGCAATAATTTAGCGTGTTACTCAGACAGTGAAATTGTTACCCGACTGCCCCAAAACAGGAGGGTTATGTTTTTCGAGTGTATGTATGCCGATTTCTTTGTCGCGCTCTGCAGCCGAAACGACTTGATATACTCGTATTTCAACATTTGAGGTGTCGTTAGATTTGTATTCATTGTGGGAGTATCATAGGGTATAAAAAAAACCGGCCAAGTGCGAGTCGGACTCGCGCACTGAGGGTTCCGTACCACCACATAAACATAATTGTATTAGTTGAAATTTCAGTAATTAATATGCTAGATTTTTTGAGTCCGACACGTGCTTGACCAAATTTTATTATTTGTTGTTATTTTATAGCCTATGCCCTATAAACATACCAATTTTCAAGTTTGTAAGTGTTCCCGTTTTTAAATAGAACTAAAACAAAATTCGCCTCAGCAACCATCCAACTTGACCCCTCTCTTATATGAATGTTCTTGAAACGGGAGCTCACCACTATTGGTTGGTTTATTGGTTGGTTGAGAAAAGTTGTAATATTCAATGATTTCAGACTTTTCCCATTATTTATACCGTGAGACCTAGCTTCTTGCCAAATTTCATAATTTTAGGTCAACGGGAAGTACCCTGTAGGTTTTTCATTTTTGTATAAATGTATGGAGATGAGGACATAAAATGCCATATCTTTTGATTGCGTCGTTGTAAAAAATTGTAATTTTCAGATCTTGTGTGGTTCATGGATCCTAATATATGGTATTAATTTCAACCTGATACCTTTACCCGTTCGTGAGATAAAGGGTCTTGACAGACAGACAGACAGACAGACAGACAGACAGACGGACAACAAAGTGATCCTATAAGGGTTCCGTTTTTTTCTTTTGAGGTACGGAACCCTAAAAATAGTAAAATATGTATTAAAAAATAAATAAAAATTTACTTAATCGTAGAACTTCGTAAATTACCAATACATTGAATTCTCAACTCAACTGAACTAATCTTTCATTAATAAATCTAAAAAGTACCTAATAAATTTAAAATAAAAAACCGGCCAAGTGCGAGTCGGACTCGCGCACTGAGGGTTCCATACCACCACATAAACATAATTGTATTAGTTGAAATTTCAGTAAGTTAATGTGCTAGATTTTTTGAGTCCGACACGCGCTTGACCAAATTTTATTATTTTTTGTTATTTTATAGCTTATGCACTATAAACATACCAATTTTCAAGTTTGTAAGTGTTCCAGTTTTTAAATAGAACTAAAACAAAAATCACCTCAGCGACCATCCAACTTGACCCCTCTCTTATATGAATGTTCTTGAAACGGGAGCTCACTACAATTGGTTACTATTAGTTGTGAGAAAAGTTGTAATATTTAATGATTTCAGACTTTTCCCTTTATTTGTACTGTGAGACCTAGCTTCTTGCCAAATTTCATAATTTTAGGTCAACGGGAAGTAGCCTGTAGGTTTTGCATTTTTGAATAAATGTATGGAGATGAGGACATAAAATGCCATATCTTTTGATTGCGTCGTTGTAAAAAATTTAAATTTTCAGATCTTGTGTGGTTCATGGATCCTAATATATGGTATTAATTTCAACCTGATACCTTTACCCGTTCGTGAGATAAAGGGTCTTGACAGACAGACAGACAGACAGACAGACAGACAGACAGACAGACAGACAGACAGACAGACGGACAACAAAGTGATCCTATAAGGGTTCCGTTTTTTTCTTTTGAGGTACGGAACCCTAAAAATACCCGACTGTATGGAAAAATATGAACTGAAAAGCGAAAAAATAATTTCAATTTATAATAAGATAAATATAACTTGAATTTTACGAAAAACTACAAAATATTTTTTGATGTTGAAAAACCACCTTCAAACACATAATTTTAGTCCGCCCCGGTTTGTCCCCGCCTGCAATACCTCATGAAATTCAAGTTATATTTATCGTTTTATAAATTGAACTTATTTTTTCGCTTTTCAGTTCATATTTTTCCATACAATCGGGTATTTTGTTTCTTGAAATATTTTTTTAACTTTTTTATTTCATATTAATTCTAACTTTATACCTTCGCCATTCGTAAAAAAAAGGGTCTTGACCACGTCTTTTCAGAGAGACGGGCAACAATATGATCCTAAAAGGGCTCTGATTACGTTCCTTTTGAGGGACGGAATCTTTAAAACCACGTTCTATAAATTTTTATTTCTTTATTAATAAGATTATTAACATTTCAATAGTTTTATTTTAATAAATTATATTATTGATTATATTTATATAATAATAAACTAACTTTTATAACTATAGTGTTGAATTAACAGATAAAGTGTTATAAATCCAGTCCAAATATACTCCAACGGGTGTGTAAAACATGTCAAATGGACGAGCTATCTTTCTAATACGTGGTCGCTGACCAATATCAAAACCACCACCAGAACAAACACCTACAATTCTATTTTTGTACATAAGTGGGCCTCCAGAATCTCCTCTCACAGCAGATTGCTCCCATTGACTACATTTAGACCCTAAACAAATTGCAGGAAGCATGGCGGCACCAGGGCTGCATTGGATAACTATAGCTTCTCCAGACTGAAGGGGTTTTGTTTGATCTTCATTCTTATATTTTTTAATTAATTTTGGATTACCTTTATAAAAATCTGCTAAAGGAATGGTCCTTCCGCCTCCGTAATATTGTACGGGATAACCTATCAAAGATCTATAGTCTAACGCCGACAGTATTGCCATTTGCGGTAAATGCAAAGATTCAATTTTTCCAAGCGCAATGTCGTTCCTGACACGAAAGCGAGGGGCTACATTAAGTGCGAACTGAGGATGAACTACAATTTTAAGAAGTTCTCTTTTAAAGATTGTTGAGTATGCAGGTATTGTTAAATCACCGTAAACTACAATATACATGATAGGATTCTGAACAACGAAACAATGACCCGCTGTCAAAACCCAGTCGATATTCAACAAACTACAAGTACAATGTCTTTGCATTAATCTTCGTGATACTATAATCATAATGTATGGATATTCTGAATATGTTACGTTTTTTCCATTGTGAATTCTCAGCTTAGTGTCTGAGCGCCTGGTGCATGTTGCAAACATCATCTGCAGTATGATTATGAATATAGCTGCACGCACTAAAAACAAAGGTTTATGTTATTTTCATATTTTTCTTCTGTTACTCACTTTTGGTTAAAGATAGTTTTCTTACTAATTTAGGCTGCACAACATGAAACTATGTAAATAAAATGTTCAGTGTCCTAAATAACGTAAATAAATTGACTTTGACATTTGAATGACATTGACTGATCTTCTTTGGAAAGGATTGGGCTGCAGTAAAAGACGTAGCTGAGCAAGGACTGCAGAAAGTGGCGATCTGGTTGCAAAATAATCTTCTAACACTAAATATTTCGAAAACGAAAGTGATTACCTTCCGTATATCAGTCCGCACTGCTCCACCACCAGACTTACATTTTTTCTTACACTCTTGTAGTGACCATCATAACAAAAAATGTTCTTGTCCGAAACTCGAACAAGTGAATCATATCAGATATCTTGGAGTTTGCATTGATAAACACTTAAATTGGTCCGATCAAATTCAAAAAGTAGGCACAAGAATAAGAAAATTAATATATATATTCAAGAGACTCCGTAACGTAGCCGATCAAGACGCAATCAGACTTGTTTATACAAGCCTTTGCCAGTCTCTGCTTACATATGGTATTATTTCTTGGGGTGCTGCTAACAAAACCCGTCTTATATTAGTAGAACGAGCTCAACGTGCTATCATCAAAGTTGCTTACTCTAGACCTTATCGGTATCCCACAGATGACCTATATAGAGAAACTAAATACTTGCGTGTAAGACAACTTTTTGTGTTAGCTACCTTGCTGCGTTTCCATAAAACCGCCTTAACCACCGTTGTAATAAGATCGCGACGTCAAAAATGGCAAATCCCATCCATAAAAACTGGTACGGCTCGAAAATTCTTCAGATTTCTCGGCCCTTATCTATACCATAAAGTCAATCTTAAATTAAATATCTTAAATCTAACTAAATATAAGTCCAAAAAAGTTGTGTCTCAATGGCTAAATAATCTCAGTTACGACGAAACCGAAAGTCTACTTGTACCTATCCAATAACGTTTGTACCTACTAATTTTATTTCAATTTACAAATCGCTTATCATCCTGGGACCTCACCCATATCATATTAATATTTCTCTGTCTCATAATACTTATCTATACATACTCGCTATTGTCATCCATTGCCTTTTTACCAAGTGAAGAACCAGCAAACATACTTTCACATTATTATCTTATCCCTACCCACTCTATCAAATATGACCTCATGATATCATACCTACACATTATACATCACAATATCACTCATAAATATACACACACACTTATACACACTCTATTCGAACTTACATTCGTACACACACATTAACAATTATATTTCATTTAGGTACTGTACACTGTGACACACAAATAACCTACATAAACAGACATACAGGCACAAAATCAAACACATACACACCTCTGCATATTTTTTTTTATTAGTTGTAAGTCTTGTTATACCTTCATTTAATGCTTAACTGTCTTGCTTGCTTGTTTGTAACCTGAAAGAGAACCTAGCCCTCACGATACAGGGAATCCTAGTGTGAGGACTAGCGAATCAATGTAAAATCACTTTTTGTACCCAATAAAGTTATTGTTTATTGTTTATTGTTTGTTGTTACTTAAATTGTAAATATAAAATAAGTATACAACACTCATAAGGTGCAATATAAAAGTTTGCACTAGTTTATGTATTATAAATCTTGATAAGAAAACTAACTGAATAAAGTCAAACACTAAAATGAAATCGTTGGTTTCATAATATTGTAAACATTATTATTATTCATGCAACTTTTTTTCAATAACCATTTGGTACCTTCTAATGATTGGTCCATGTTTCATATCGATAAGGATGTATAAATTCGAATCGACTTGGTTTCGTAAAGTTTTTATGTACAGTCAAGAGCACATAAAGCTTGACACATTGGACTTTGTACCGTTTTTATTTCCATAGACGTACAGGCTTGACCTGTCGTTGACTGTACCTACGTCGCTGCGCTTTTGAGTTACAGCTTTTCAAAAATTGTAAATAAAAGTAACATATCATCTGTGTTCATGTCTGCCACTGAAGCTGCTGGTCATATACATCCTGAAAACAAGAGAAATGGAAGAGGGAGACGTAAAGGGCTTTAGCTTTCTTTCCGCTGAAGGTTAAGTCTATCCTCTAAGGGAGTTTATTCATCATGACATCCCATCAAACGTCCACTACAGGACAGGGAACTCCCTCCATAGGAGGGGAAGTTCCATAGTCACCACGCTTGTCAGCGTTACGGCTGGCACCATGGACCACGGTTGTAGGTGACTGCAGTAAGTAAGGTGGTATGATACACAGGAGGACGCTGCTGCCCATCCTCCAGCTTACAACCCTTAGTCGCCTCTTAGACACTCACGGGTATGTATGGGTTGGTACTATTCTTTGCCGGTACAACACAATATTATTATACTAGCTGGGGTACCCGGCTTCGCTCAGGGAGTTGATATGAGATTATATTATGTGGTAGTTGGAATAAAAGACACATTCGAAAGTGTTTTACAATATCTGGGATATTCCCGAACATTCCAGACTATTCGCGAACGTTCCACAACATTCCAGAATGTTCTAGAACGGTCGAACCCACGACAGATTGTATATCAATAGGTAGCTCTACTCATACAAAAAAGGCTTCAAACGTTCCACAATGTTCCAGAATATTCCACAACATTTGAGGGTGTTCCGGAATCTTCCAGAATGATCTGGGATCTTCCCGAATAAATGTTGTGGAATGCTCTCGAATGTTCTGGACTGTTCAAGAAATTTCTAGAGGGCGAAACTTCCAGCGCTCATATCTTCAAAAGTACGCACTTTAGATATAAACGAAAATCTTTTTCATGGATGGGAGATAGAGGGCTACCACACTTAGGTAAGTCCCTTGATCGTACCGGGACTTATTTCTAAGTTTTAGCGGCACGCACATTTTTTAAGACAGATTTTCGATAAGTTTTGTATTTAGCGAGTAATATTTTTTTAACTGATGGGGGCGTTAGTTGGCTGGGGGTAACCTCTTAAGCCCTGTCAATAGACAACGCAGCCCTACGAAGGTGGCATTTGAGTGCAGAATCACTATAAATCACGGCTTAAAAAGCTTTAAAAAGATATGCTTTTAGACATGTTAACTTAATGTTGATGAGGAAGCAGATCTAAAACGAGACTAACTCGCACTTGGCCGATTTTTTTACACCCTGTTACTAATATTATTGTTTTATACAAAGCTCATTCTCTGGCGCAGCTCCAAAACCATTATAAAAGTTTCTGCGCGGATAAGTAGAGCTGTAATAAAATATTAAAGTAGCCGAAATGAAAACAGCGTTACTCACCAAGATTTAAAGTATCAAGAATTCAAAGAATTAATCTAAACTATATTTTTAAAAAGCTGTTATTGAATAGAGCAGCAAAATGCTTTAGTTTTACGTAGCAAAATATTGCAGCATAATATTTGGAAGGTTATGCAGAAAAAAAAATTGTTTACCAGCAGATAACTTTAGTTGGTCAGCAGCTTATGTGCACCAAAAAAATCACATGTGACGTGCAAACAATGTGAAATTCGAGCGGTTTAAAATATATTTGTCCACCAAAATAATTATTTGAGCAGCAGAATAAGTATTATAATATGTGCAACGGAATAGTTATTTAATAGTTGTTGCAGCAGTTTAATTCGCTCGCTTCTTCATTTTGGTTATTCCTACATGCGCAATTTAATAAATCAAATAGGTACAATCATATTTTGCTGCACAAATTTTACATTTATTGCTGCATTTTGGTTAAAAAATTGCTGTTAAGTATCACCTACTCCCTTATTAGTGGCATACTTTGAACCTAATAGGATAGTAAAGCGTGTTGCCCACTCTGAGAATTAAAATGGTATGTCTCATGTAACCTCACTGCCTCCCTAACCCTTTTATCCAAAACACAGTAGTGCAAACACTGCTGCTTTACGGCAGAAATAGGCAGGTGGGTGGTACGTCCCCAGGCCTTCCACCTTCGGCTTAATTGGTACAACGTCTTAAACATAAATGAAAATGACGCGGGTTTGAGGAGTTTTATTTTTAAATCACATATAGGAGAAACTTTAGACAAACTAACTACTTCTTCTTGCGGTGTCTCTCCATTATTTAAGGTTGGCCTTCAGATTTTCATATTTTTTTCTGTTTCTAGGCAGATGGATCAGTTCTTCATCCTGCCTGTCCATTATTTTACATTCGACAGCTTCATGTCTCGGTCTACCGACGCGGCGCCTACCTGAGACCTTGCGGTAATTTCATGCCGCAGCATATAGCTATCTAACGTGGAATGCAAGTCTCATTCTCTCAATGGTATGCAAGTGCGCTCAGAACTTTACCATTGACTTAATGAAGCATTTGTCTGTAAAACAAAATTTCTATGTTTCTTGCGAGTCTCCTCTCTGACATTTCAAACTACCTACCTGTCTCTTCTAGTATAATTCTTTAATCTTCGTTGCCATTGTTCCACTAGAGCCGTAGTTTGGATTGATTAAATTGGAAATTGTTTGTTTGAGTTCACTTTTTGAAAAACAATGCCTTGCCCAAGGGCCCTGAAGTTACCAAGTCGCAGGAAGTAATATAAGTTTCCGTTTTGATAGGCTGATCTAACTTTTATGATCTTCTTCTTATCGATTGTTATGGGAAAATGAAGGTGGAGAACCAAAACTTACTAATAATAATTACTATTGGTGTTTTTTCTGCAAAGTTATTGATATTGTAGCTAAAGCCGGTATGAAACCTTTTTTTAAGTTCATAATTTAATTTAATTTCAAATTTAATTCGTCATTAATTGCTGGTTGGAGTAAGAGAAGTGGAATCAGCAGAACCAGATTTAAAAAGGTGTTATAGCAGCTTTAGGTAATTCTTTTTGTCATTGAAAATATTTTTTTCTCTAAAACTGAAGGTACAACTGGTCGAAAAAGGAAAATTGGAATCGTTACTGTACAAAAGTTTCGCAGTCATAATTGGAATTTACATTATAACAATTTTAAATTATTTAAATTTTAATAAGGGCCCGCCTCACCGGTTGCTGCTAAATTGCCTATTTGCTAGGTTTTTCTGTCAGATAGTGAAATATATCTTGTTTCTTAAGAGTCTGATTGCTTTATTTAATAGATAAACAAAAAACAAACAAATTTATCTGTCAGCTTACTATCGAGAACTTTAGCAGTAAGCAGTGAGACGGGCCCATAACGTTATACATTCCTCAAAATTAGCAGCTACACGCTCGTCAGTGTTAATTTTCGACCTCATTTACACGTCAATAACGTTCACATAAACGTGCCATGTAACAAGGCTGTTACAACCACCGGTGATCCCAAAATTCTTAAAAAGAAAAAACTGTTATTTCAAAAATATCAAAAATGAAAAATATAAAAATATCTAAAATATTGTAAATTTTCATATATTTTTAAAAATGGACAATTTAAGGGTAATTTTAGATCTTTTTTTCTTCAGTTACACTAATTAAATTCAAAATTCTATCTCATTCAAATCATTTCTCATGTTTGTTACCTACTACTTTTTTTTTAAAGATAAATGCTATATTTAATGTTCAAAGTCGTTACGAAGTTATTCATTTTCAATTTTATTCAGGAAGGTATACCCTTAATATTTTAGTTCTAAAGTATTAAATCCTCAGTCAGTACAGTTCAGTCATGTTCACTATACCATCCCTATTCCAAATATTCAGGGAAAACAACGTGTCAATTTTATATGTTTTTGAACCAATTACAGCGGGAACATCTTATTGGACTACACCCGAGAGGCTCACAAAAGGTAAATATTCGAATATTTTCTGACATTCAAACGGTTGAAGAGGAATCTGAAAAAATTTTAGTGTTTTTGGTCGTCAGACTTTTATGTATCTCTTTGATTTTTTTTTATCTTAAAGCTGATTTACTCTGGATAAAATAAATGCAGCCAAAACCTCATTTGAAAAACTGTTTGAAAGATTACTTACTTAACGTAGTTATGTGATTCAAAGTTTAATCAACCTGGAAGTAAGTTGAAAAACTAATTTAGAAGTTGCTTCGTAATAAATATGTATCAATGATTTGAATAATAAATAATGACATAGCACTTCCCAGTGAATACAAAAACTCAGATGATATCTATTCGAGTTTGAGCACGCAATAAAGCAATCTTCACGACTTTTTATTTGCTGATTACTTTGTGCATATGAACAGTAGTTTATGCTGCTAAGAATTAAAAAGAAAGACAATCAGATACTTTTCCCAAAAATCGAAATCGGTACATTGGCAGCCGCGTGGATTAAATGGCGAATGACTCATATTGTAAAGAATTATGCGATGCATGTGTTGTACCATTAGAATCACCATGAACTGAGAATGTTTTAATGAAATTGGAAGAACTCTAATGACTTTAGTTTTTTTCATTTTAACGTAAAGAGGGCGTTGCATAATTTTTATCATCATTTCTGAAACTTTGACGGCTTACACCTACCTTACATAAAAAAAATACAGTTTATTATACAAGGTGTAACAAAAAGGATATATCAACCCTGAAGGATGTGAATCTGCCCTTGAAACTGAACAACTTTCCCTAAGGTCAAAATACGAAAAAAAAATTTTGACCTCCCATAGAAACTGAATCAGCTGATCGCGCATTTTGTATGGGAGGTTGTAGTGTATAGCCTTTGTCTCGAGCGTGCATACTCAGTCTGCAACCGACCGTACAGCGAGTAGGATGTGCAACGTGGTGTGTGCGTTGGCGAGCGAAATAAAGAGCTTAACAACTAACATCTTCAACGGTACAGATGGCGACGAGGATTAAAAGTGAGTACTTGCTTATAAAATATTTAAAACAGAAAAAAAAAGGAAAGGAATTACTTAATTTCACCAAACAGTTGTGAAAAAAGTTTTTTGGCTTGATGTAAACAAACATAGTTATTGTCGGCCGGCTATAAATAGAACAAGTTTGAACGTACAAAGGATGCGTATCAGCCCATCCAGATTTTGCATTATATTTAAAGTTTTCCTTGATTGTGGTTTAAGTATTTCAACCAAAGAAATCGGAACGGATAGAAGTCAATACGTAGGTAGTTGCGTCAAGCCAATCGAAATAAAGAGGATTTAAGGTTTTAAGGAAACTTGAAAATAACCTATAGGGTGCCTGTAGGTTCCGCCGAATAGTGATTCGGTCGGTCGTTGTCAACTTGACACGGCGAGAAAAACTTTTGATGAATATAACAATGAACTACCTACACAAATTATTTACTTTAATATTAAAAGGGCTGACCCCCCGTAATTGACCCACAGACGACGTGCGGCATATTGCGGGGTTATCAGTACAGTAGATACTAATACTTTGATACATATTTACCATAGGTTTTGATACCACTCACTATCCATGTAATAATACTTGGACTGCTTTCCGTTTAAATATTCGTCCCGAATACTTAGTATCTGGAACGTACTAGTTGAGTTTATTGCGTAGGTTCACAGGGATTATAGTACCCAAAAAAAACTACCTATCTGGATGCTAACTCAGCTCAGGTTATTTTATGCTGTTTTTACTATACTACTACTAATAGAATAATTTACTTAGTTTGGATCCGACGAACCAGCCACGAGTCAGTTTTAATGATCCTATATATTTTGTGTCCTGTGTAGCGCCGGCAAAGAATGGCACCAACCCATACATACCCGTGGGTGTCGTAATAGGCGACTATGGCTTATAAACTGGAGGAAGTAACTGATACGTACATTTTTATTTATCAATAGTTTTGTATTGTATTAATGGGTTATCCTCCTGTGTACCATACCATATAGCATACTGCGGTCACATACAACCGCGGTCCATGGTACTAGCCGTAGCGCTGACAGGCGAGGTTCCCTTCCACACTTTTTCCAGAAAACGCTAGAATTCTGGAGGGAACTCAGCGTCCTGTAGTGGTTGTTACTTTGGATTCTGATGAAATACTATATAATATATATGAATATACTCTGAATTTGTCAAATGCAATCTATTTGAGTTGCGTTAAGTGGTACTCGTGCTTTAATGTACCATTATTATGAGCAGTTATATACTGGGCATTAAATTGCATATTGTCTTTTAATAATTTGGCATATTGGCAGTTATATACTGGGCATTAAATTGCATATTGTCTTTTAATAATTTGACATATTGGCAGTTGTATACTGGGCATTAAATTGCATATTGTCTTATAATAATTTGACATATTGGCAGTTGTATACTGGGCATTAAATTGCATATTGAATTTATATAATATTAGACATATAAACAGTTATATAGTGGGCATTAAATTGCAAATATTGGCAGTTACACACTGGGCATTAAATTGCATATTAGACATATAAACAGTTATATACTGGGCATTAAATTGCATATTACACATATTGGCAGTTATATACTGGGCATTAAATTGCATATTACACGTATTGGAAGTTAAATACGGGGCATTAAATTGCATATTACACGTATTGGCAGTTATATACTGGGCATTAAATTGCATATTACACGTATTGGCAGTTACATACTGGGCATTAAATTGCATATTACACATATTGGCAGTTATAGACTGGGCATTAAATTGCATATTGTCTTTTAATAATTTGGCATATTGGCAGTTATATACTGGGCATTAAATTGCATACTATCTTTAATAATTTGACATGTAAGCAGTTATATACTGGGCATCAAATTGCATATTGTCTTTTAATAATTCGATATATAAGCAGTTATATACTGGGCATTAAATTGCATATTGTCCTTTCAATAATCTGACAAACAAGCAGTTACAAACTGACCATTAAATTGAATATTGTCTTGTTAATAATGTGATATGTCATAAGCGGTTACAAACTGGGCATTTAATTGCATATTGGCTAATAGTTTTGTCAATGATGAGATACATACGAGCAGCTGCATACTGGCCATTAAATTGGATATTGTCTTTTCAACAATTTTAAATATGAGCAGTTACTAACTGGGCATTAGATTGCATTATGTCAATTATAAAATCAGGCATAATTGGAGCAGTTGTGAATTCCAACTAAATTATTAATTGATCGGCTCCAATGGTTGGAACGGCTTACTCCTCACCAGTAAACAAAACCATAGAATTACCATTATATGCATATTTATGCAGGTAACATGAACAATACCTACATAATTATTTAACAATTCTGTAAACTGAATCAGCTTTCATTTCCTTTTGTTTAATATGTAGGTGTATGGAAAAAATGTGTAATTATTGGACAAAAATGATAGTAAATCGTATGTTCATATTTGTTGCATCAATAATATTATGAAACTCAAAGAATAGCCACGCATAAACAAAATTTAAAGAGAATAAGGGAGTCTAGATACGATAGCACAGTGGTCTGTGCATTGGATTCGTGCTGCTTCTGATTTTTGTTGTATGTAAATACAATTCATGCTTGGTCCGTTCCAAAGGTGCGGGTTTAAATCTAGCTCGCGTCTTAAAATATTTTTCATATATTTTCAGAAAGGTTATATGCGTGGGCGAATGACATGTGTTGTTTTGAGCCATGGTATTAAAGAGTGCAAGGACAGTCCGGGTGGATAATGGATAATGAATGATATGATACGATTCGGGAACCGATTAGTGTGAATTATAAATAACAAAATGCTTCCTTGTTTAGTTGAAAAGAAGTAACAAATGGATTTCAGATTCACACACATTGTTTGACAGTCAAGTTATCTTGTCCCTAAATTCAGTTTAAACATGCTGAGTGTTTGGAAAAGGTATAATAAAAAGTACGTACCTACACTTTGAAATTTAAATAGTTTGATACCTACCTTACAGTTTTCAATACCACTGGTGTAGTTAGGAAGCAGATAAATTCTCGCACTTGTAGCGAGAGTACCCATTACTGTACATTTCCTACTTTAATAAATACATACCCACGAAAAGTTAAATTATTCTGGAAGGGTTATTTATGATCATGTCCCTATTTCATTATGTTTAACATACGTACTTTGAACAACGATGCCAGTATGATGGCGTGTAGCTAGTATATTGTATTGAACGATTTCACTTAAATTGGATTGTGTGTTATACTTTTAAAGGTGCTATAGCCTAACATTGTGAACTTCACTCTATGATAACAATGTAAGCTTATTTGTATGTGTTACACTGTACTTATATTTAAGTTAATAAAGAACTTTTGAAATTGAATTGACTTAAATTGGAAGGACCGGTACATAGACAATATGCGTACTTAATACATCTTAAAGTTATATTGATTCTCCTCTATGGACCAAGACAACCACAAATAATACCTTCCAACCTATTTCAAGTGCCTAAATCAAGACATTGGGATCAAGGATTATTTCTTCTTCTTGTCGTGTTAATCAATAAATAAATAAAGCTCAAGAAGCAATCGTTTGAAAGATAATTAAGTAAATAATTTTACAATGTTTGAAATAAATTATGTGGTTTGTCCATTTACAACTGAAAAAAAACTAACCTATCATTCTTAATAGGTACCTATTTAAAATTAGTGCATACTCAAATATACTTTGGTTGGTAAATAGCTTGGTTCCTGTGAAAGGCTACAGAAATTGGAATAATAGTCCGGTCACCTAGTAGGATCTTTGTGGTAAATAAGCCTCGCAGTTAACTATTGAAAAGCAGTTTTAATTTAGGTTTTCTTATGTAACTTTCCTGTAAAGCAACAAAATACTCTTTAAAAGCGTTGTAAAAATAAAGATACCTATGAACTTACGAAAACGTAATTAGGAATATTTGCTTGAATAAATGAATAGTTCTGTTTGAATAATGTGTCCCAATGAATTAAAAAATTAATGGAAAAATTGATTTGTCAACATACACGGTACAGGTAAGATAACAAAATCAACAAAGTGGACAAGCAGCAATTCCACAAGAAATTTCTGAGCAAAGGTTTTAAGAGATTAGTTAAAAAATAAACGTGGTATTAAAGGGGTGCTGTTCTTTTGTGCAGCGGCAAATGTATAAATAATTAATTTACAAAATTTATACAACTGTAAGAAGTCTTAAAAATAAAAATAAACAATAATAATAATTCCTTAAAATTGACAATAAGGTTTGAAAATTGATCAGTAACATAAAAAAAATTGTTTTCGACAAACATTTTAAGTTTAATTCTGGTTAGATTCTACATTCAGATTAAAGGTACCAGTAGTTGAATTAGATTGAAAAATAACTTTACTTGATATCGCCATCTTATTAATTTATGTCAAATTGTGACAAAGCACTTTATTGCGATCAGGAGAACTTTAGTTTCCTTTTTATAAAAACACCATGGTAAACAGAGATCATTCACCTGAAAGCTATCATTAGCCTATCTATATTATAAATGATTGATGTCATAATTGCCACCGTGCTAACAGAAATAATATAGAATACTTATTCTTATCATAATAGTCTTGGAAGATGTGTTGGACGCTCGATCCAGACGTGGTGGGTTGGAGTTCAGCAGGTACGTGCAGAGTAATGAGCCGAATTGATAGATCGACTTTCCTAGGAGTTCCTGGTTTGAAACAGCCAGTTTGTATCATCACCACACATTTCGATGACATAGGTGTGCACCACATAAATATGTACTTTGAAGAGTGCGTTTTGTATGTCTGGGTATAGATCATAATTTTAATAGGTGTAATTAGAACACCAAGCATTCGTTGACCCTGCAAACCATACGAAAAAAAAGAAAATAAATTATATACCTATACTAAATAGCTGAAGAACTTGTTATTGTTCTGGATTAGTTGTAATATTCAAAACCTTCATTTAATTTGAATAGTCTTTGTACCTTTCTTTGTTTATCACCTGCAAACCTATGTAAAAATATTAAGAAAAAAGGTAGAGGAAAGACAGGTAGTGGTGTTTCTCACTCTTGCCTTTCTCTCAAGGCTTTAAAGTAACACAGGGCTTAAAAGTAAGGTCCTCCTGGAGTTTCTGGGTTGGCTGCTGTAGGCAAGCTTCATTGGTCAATAGTTATTGTAAGTCCAGAACAAGGAGACGGGGCAGATAAGAAGAAACGTAGTACATCTGAAGAATATAGAAGGAGACTGGAAAGTGTTAGACATAAAGAATAATTTGGGAAAAGATAACATTTGCAACAGTAGTGGAGAGGAGGAGTAACTAAGGAAAAGATGAAAAACTATTTTGTAGAAGGTACCGCTAGAAGCGTATTATGATTTGATAATTTACGATTCAAATGTATTTTATAATTTTAATTAGGTAATTTATGAACGATATAAAAAATCTAATTAAAATAGGAAAGGGAGGAGTAACTAAGGAAAAGATGAAAAACTATTTTGTAGAAGGTACCGCTAGAAGCGTACTATGATTTGATAATTTCCGATTCAAATGTATTTTATAATTTTAATTAGGTAATTTATGAACGATATAAAAATCTAATTAAAATAGGGAAGGGATGTAGTGTATAGCCTTTGTCTCGAGCGTGCATACTCAGTCTGCAACCGACCGTACAGCGAGTAGGATGTGCAACGTGGTGTGTGCGTTGGCGAGCCAAATAAAGAGCTTAACAACTAACATCTTCAACGGTACAGAGGTCACAATTTTTTTTTTCGTATTTCGATCTATGTTCCTTAGGGAAAGTTGTTCAGTTTCATGGGCAGAATCACATCCTTCAGGGTTGATATACCGTTTCTTTTACACCTTGTATAATGCGTTAATAACTTTTGGTATCGAAAAGTTAGAGCAACTAACACTTTGATCACGAGCGTTTCCTTATACTATGTGTATTATTAAGTTTTTGCAGTATTAGTGGTAATACTCCAAAAACTTAATAATACATTTTCAAGATAAATCTTTCTTATTTTAAAATTGCATTGTTTGGATAGAAAATAACAGCCACTAGCAGACAAAAGAGACTCGGAGTAACGTTCATGGACGCGATTGGTTTTAATCTAGCGTGAGTGAAGTAAATCGTGCGCTTATTTTCTGAAGCTACAAATGAAACAACTTTCTTTTTTTAATTTATTACTTAAAAAAAATAAAAGTAGTCGAAAAATAAACTTTGCACCATAGTAAAGTTTACTTGTCTACTTATATTAATCTACTAGCTGGTGCCCGCGACTTTGTCTGCGCAGGTTTTTAAATTGTAGCCTATGTGTTATTCTGATGTATAAGCTATATTGTTAATGTAAAGTTACATTAAAATCCTATCAGTATCTTTTACGTGAAAGAATAACAAACATCCATACTTAAAAACTTTCGCCTTTATAATATTAGTAGTATCTAGTAACGTTATAGCTAATCATCAGGATTTTTGCGGCTTAAGAACTCTGACACCAGGGTGTGTGAGGTCAGTCATAAACCTTGTAACCCACACGATCTCATGATGATTACTGCAGGATAAGGAGCTTCGTCCGAATTCAGATTCAGATTGATGATTCAGAATTTTTGATTTTAGACTTTTCCCTTTATTAGTACTGTAAGACCTAGCTTCATGCCAAATTTCATAATTTTAGGTTAACGGGAAGTACCCTGTAGGTTTTGCTGTTTTGCATAAATGTATGGAGATGAGGACATAAAAAGCCATATCTTTTGATTGCGTCGTTGTGAAAAATTAAATTTTCAGATCTTGTGTGGTTTATGGATCTTATTATTCGTTATCAATTTCAACATGATACCTCTTCTCGTTCGTGAGAAAAAGGGTCTTCACAGACAGACAGAAAACAAAGTGATCCTATAAGGGTTCCGTTTTGTATTTTGAGGTACGGAACCCTAAAATTCTGAATCAGATGATCAGATTTTCGGTCCAAATAGTTTATTCTTTATTGTTTGACAAAACAAACTACAGAATGTTTAACTTAAAAAATAAAAAAAGGACCGAAAGAGGAAGGAATAATAGATAGGTTTCTTATTTATACAAAGTTATATTAAACATAGTTTTAAAAAATATTTTCTAAAACTGAACTGTATTTATTTACTGGGAACATAGATTTTTTTGAGTATCTTGGACTGTAGATTATTGACAGCGTGAAAACCTATCAACAGTTTAAGATATTGGACGTTCTGTGTGTGTATTTTCATTCAACAACAAAAAAAGAAGCCAATAACGCCGCCGTTGAAATTTCTACGAAATCTTTCTCAAAATGCAAAAGCGATCGCCTGGAAAGGCTTTACTGATACAGATAGCATTCGCCGGAAATTAAAATATTCCTGAAACTGGCCTTCACAGAGACAAAAGCCTTTTGAAAATTTCAGCTCAAAATGAAAAGCTGAAAAATCACCTTTGAAATTCTCCCTCTATTATTAAAATAACCTTTCAGTGGGGTAAGAAACCTAAGATGAGATAATAACAACGACTTTAAAGCTCAAGTCAGACAGAGGCGGTATGATTGCGAAAGCGGTCCGGGGCGGTTTGGCGGGAACAAAATACCGCGCCGCGACCGCTTTTCAATGTGGCATAAGAACTCATACTTTACAAAAAATACCGGCCCCGGAACGCTTCCGCTACCGCCTCTGTGTGACGCGGGCTTAAGAAGTTTTTAGGGTTCAGTTTTCCCATTATATTGAAATATCAATAATTCCAATGAAACATCCACAGCAGGACAGGGACCTCCCTCCAGAATTACAGGAAAAATGCGTGGTACATTGGACAAGCGCGCAGACAAACTTTTTAGGTACAAACAGACAAGAATTCCAAAAATGACCCAAATGGGTTCTTTCACCATTTTTTGTGTTCCCCCAGATTATGTTTCCGCGAAAATTTTCAATGTACCTACAGAATCGGCGAGTTTACGATTTTATTATATGTATAGATTACAGGAAAATTATAACGATCTCTCTAAGTAGCACGGTTTTTTAGAAGTTTGCAATAAACTTTTATAAAAAAAAATGCTAAGTTATGCGCTCCTAAAATGGACTGGGTGCGTATTCCGAAGTTTTATCGGAGCTCCGATATTATCAGATTGACAACAACAATTACGTTGGGAAATTTACTTTGTATGGGAATTTCGTTGTCAAAGGCCGAACCATAGACTAATTATCGGCGCGATAATATCGTAGTTTCACTTCGGAATACGGCAGCTGATTTATTTCTAAAAATTCTACAGGTATATTATACTAGCTACTACGGGATGAAAAGTTAAATAAGAAATGAAGAACTGATAACTTGTTATTTATCTATCAATCTAAAGTGTTCCCTGAAAACACTATCATTGAATCTTGTGAAGAACCCTTTTTCAGGACCCGATTTCGTTCATGACTTACTTCCGTTTCTTTATCCGTTGCGTAATTTTTAATTATTGAAGATGTTCATTAAGTTAATAAATAAGATGAAATTGGGCCACAACATTATAAAAATAAACGAAATAAGTGACGTTCGATATTACTTATTTGAATATTAATTGTCCATAGTTAATATTCATTTATTCATATACAATACAAGATTGTGTTTGAAATCATACATGTCCTTAAAATAATATTAAATTAAAAATGTAAGTAAATATAACATAGGTCAACAAATAGAATTAGGGATAAAAGAAAATAATAAAGCAGTATGTTATAACACATTCAGTCAAATTAAAAAAATTGTCAAGTTCTAAAGTTCATCCACAGAATACAAACACTTTTCTAATAAATATGCCTTTAATTTTCGGTTGAAAACGTTTGGGATTTGATAGTTTTAAACTCAGTAGGCATCTTGTAAAAAAGTTTTACAACTTGAACACGAGAACTATGTTCAACTACTGTCAACCTAGGTGTTATAATTTGGCCTAAGTCCTTCCTTCTTGTATTTTCTCTTAACTTCATATAAATTTTTGACTCGTAGTTTTGTCTTTGCTTTATGAACCTCGTCAACAAAACCATAATGTATATAGGCTAGGCAGAGTAAGTATTCCCAGCTAACCAACTATATTGTCCACAAAATGTTACGCGTACCTATAAACCGGGCAAGTGCATGTCGTATTACCGCGCCGAGGGTTCCGATATACCTTTAATATTTTTAGAAGCACTAAGCCCATTTTTAGGACCGCGAAACTAAATTTGTTTGTAAAGGTTTTTTTGCAGATTTTAAGTAAAATGTGCTAGGTACTTAGAATGATCGGTCGTTGGATTTTTCCTGTAATATTTACGTAAACCTCTGTCAACTATAATTATTTAAGATTTTTCCATTTGCAAACATCGGAGATAAAAAGAATAATAAGATTTTTTGTTATTTTTCATCGTAACTTGAAAAGTCGTAAAAATAAAAAATAACTATTTTGGAATGTACAAAAAAGCCCTTTCATATGATTTCCCACTTGACCTAGTAATGATAATGTTTAATTTTGCCCTCCCAAATGGGCTCACTATAAATAATAATAATATTAATAATACATTTTTCTTTCGTTTGTAATTAATTCGAGCAATTTATGTTCTAAAACTATTTCAAATTGTAAGTTGATAGCATGAGCGGTCGCTGAGATAAATAGGTGTGACAGACAGAGAGACAGACGAAGTTGCACCATAAGGGTTCCGTTTTTACCATTTTGGTTCGAAACCCTAAAAACGCCAAAAAATATCCTTTTTTCTTGGTTTCTGCTTATTACGTACCAGATATTAAAAAGAAAACAGACATGGTTATTTTTGCGTTTGCGTATTGTAATAAACACTGCAGAACCGTACTCCAGATAAAACGACCAGCATTGAAAATACAGTTTCAACTAGATAGTTAAAGAATGCATCGAGATTAGCTATCTTACTAACAAAGAGCTTATTTTTACCATATACAAAGATAAAGATAGAAAAAAATTTCCTGTTGACGCTGATTTGAACCATGACACTACATTTTCACGTTCCGATATTTTCAAAAAAGCACTCGTGGCCAAGTAGTTTCCCTAGCTTAGAACCCGAATTTGTGATCGCTAATGGAGCATAAATACTAGAGTTTTGCCGTGCCTTGCGAGGCACGTTAATCTAAAACAGTGGCCTAAAATTTGACTTTCATTTTTAGACTTACGATGAATAATTTAAAAATAAATATTAAATTCCCCCTCTATTTTTAAAGCTAGCACAATGGACGATCTCCATTTATGAATAAAGTTGATAGAATCTTACGTATAGTATGACTGTAATAAAATAAGATGATGACTCTTTTTGGCACTGTTTCTCAAAAAGTGAAAAATTCTGTTTAGAGTTATGCGGTATCAAAAATAACTATAAGACATTATTTTATTACTATAAATAGGTTAAGGTTAAATATAAAAAAGCGTTGTTCCGAAAACAACTTGCTGCAGAAAACTTGAAACATGCTTATTGGGATATGCTAAAATTAAAAAGCTTCTTTTAGGTGACCCAAAATGGTTGTTCTTTGTTCTTAACAAAAACACTCAAGCACCATTCACTCTCATCTCGTTCATTTCAAACACACGTCCTCGCACACACCTACATTCAAACACACACACACATACACAGACACACACACACACACACACACTACCCACCATTCACAGAAGAGTACTACTACTACTTTCAGTTTTTGCTACCCAATTACTTTCTTTTAGTCTACCTATTGTTGTTATTTTGGTAATTTATTTTTAGATCTTTTAATGCCCTCCTCAGTAATTTTTTCCCGCCTAACACCTCAGGGAAAAGGGTATGACTGAAAACCAGCGCTGTGCGGAACGGCAACCTTTGGTGTCTTCCTGCACTGCACAAGCTGAGTCGTGGCCTTTTGCCACATAATTTTATTATTTCTAGTTGGAAAAATCCCTATAGTAATGAATGAATTTGTGGCAAATAAATGTATTTTATGTTTTTATGTTATGTTATAAATATTTTGATAACCCTCGGCACAAGAGTCCGACTCGCATTTGACAGTTTTGTTTTATTTATTTTGAATACCCAGTTCCTCAAGAAAGTATGGATCATAAAGTTAAAATTACGTTTTCATAAGCCTTTTCCACACGTTACAGTTTCTTTAATGCACTCTTTTATCGCAAATAATAAACTTCAAAACAACATTATATGAAAAAGTCAATGTTTTTGAGGTCGGTCATCGATCTTACAGCGACACACGAAATCAAAGTCATAATGTTATGATGAGAACAAGTAAGGATAAAAGTAGTGTGCTAGAATCATCTACATATAATACGATAAATAGTTAAGAATACATTAATAAAAACTTTAGATTAGGAAAAATCTAACATTAACTTAACTTATTTTCTCTCATTTTAGTGCTTCGAAGTTTTATAATTGGATTCAAAATTTCACTACAAATAATGATATTTATTAAAGTTTCTAGATGTATTCCAACAGAACTAAGAGTTCATGATGGAAAAAACGTATCATATTCAGAATATCCATACATTATGATCCTTGCAACTAAAGTTCAATTATTCTCTATCGTGGTAATAGCGGAAAGAAGCTGTACATGCAGTTTGCTGACAACAGAATGGATTTTGACTGCGGCTCATTGTTTCTTACAAACTAATGACACCATAGCGTATAGAGTCATTTACGGTAATTTATCAATACCATTAAAACTGACCACTTTTGAAAGAAATCTCCGAAAAATTGTAATTCATCCTCAATTTCAATTGAAGCAGTTACCGGGTGGTAAATATGATATGATGAGGAATGACATAGCCCTTGCGATGATTGAATCATTGAGCTTGCCGCGTTTCGCGAAACTTTCAGCTCTGGACTACGCTTCTTTAACTGGTTATCCTGTGAAATATTTTGGAGTAGGCAGTACTTTTTCTTGGAAAGATGTTTCCGATCATAATAAAAAAAAAATGATTGAAATTAACAAGAAGGATCATATTAGACCTCTTCAGTCTGGAGAGGCTGTTATTATAAAATGTGAACGTGGGGGTCAATTGTATCCAGCATTGTGTTTAGGAAGTAAATGTAGTAGCAAAGATCAAAGTGCTATGGTTGGAGACTCCGGAGGCCCACTTATGTACAAAAAAAGAATCGTGGGTGTCTGTTCCATGGCTAGTGGAGTCGAAACATATTATAAACCACCTTTTAAAAAAAGAGGTCGTAGTCATGTTCTAGTATCTTACACACCCGTTGGAATATATTTAGACTGGATACATTTAAATATATACGGGAATTGCACTGAATCAGGTTAGGTAAGGTTAGGTACATATTATATACAAATAAAGCAAATTCAATAAAAACATAGAATACTTGTTAATTTTTTAATAATTTTGACAAATTTTATTCAATATTTCACTCATCTTTGCTGACCTTCATAAAGTGATTTCTTGTGCACTATTTCATGCAAATGAGGCCCACTCGTAAACCCCACATCTTTATATAATTACTTGGTCGTTCCATGGATGCCCTGCAATCACTTCAATGAACTTATAAGGAGTGCAAGAGACAGCAGCTTTCCGAAAACCGAAAGAGCATGATCAGTCAACGGAACTCCTCTTCATACAGACTGTCCAATCAAATACTAAAATTGTTTTTGAAAATTGTTATCAAGTTTACAATTGTTTGTATTGATTTTATTTTCATTTCCTGAATGTTCCATGAACTGAATAATCTTGCCCTTTCAGTTTTCGAAAAGCTGCATTTAACACTCTGTATATAACAATGTAATATGTCAAGCAATAGTTCCATTAAAAGGATAGTTATAGCTAGGTAGTACACTGAAACAAAAACTTATCTGAAACAATAAAAATTCAAGAAAATAAAATTAAATTTATACTTCAAGAAAATTATTTTCTTCTTTTATTACTCCAACGATATTCACAAATTTATTGCAAATTATGTTTTGTGCTTGAGACGTAGAGAGACTGAACGAAGAATGCATGATGGCGTAAAAACTAAACTAATTCGTCGTCAAGTAAAACTGATTCATCAAACTAAGTTTCTTCAAATCGAATGTCAACTGCATGGGAGGAGTGAAGAGTGAGAAAGTACTGATTGACCAACTTCAAGTGTTCATCAAATGTTTTTAATCTCTACCCCCCATCAGTTGGCCAGACACGAGGACCTGATTCTAGCAACAACCAGTCAAGAAATTTCAGAGGTTAGAACACTCTCTCCAAAGATAAAAGTAATCACCTATGACTGGAACGCACCATGGCAAAAGATTCCAACACTTAAGAAGCTGAAATGACAGCATCTGACGGGAAGTGGAGACAGCTCGTGGAGGCCGTATGAATTAGAGTGGTATTTTAAAATACCAAAAACTTATTCAAATATTCATTCCTTATGGACTTATGTCATTGCATGTACACTTAAATTTCAGATTGACAAAATTGCAATTACTCGAAAATTTTACTTGATTTTGACTGCGGCTAAATGTTCCACAATAAATTTGAGTCTTTTTGATAACTTTTTGATAACTTTCGCGATTTTGTAGTTCACAAGAACATAAAATCGCTGCATCGTTTTCATGATCTGAAGATCGAATGACTAAGCAGTTGGATTTATTGAGTTTTATATTTACCGCGTATGGCTAGACTGTCTGCAATGGACTACCAGTCTTTGATGGGTAATTGTTTGCAATATTGGAAAACAAAAATACTTTATTCTGAACAGATATCTTAAAAGATGATAAAAAAAATTAAATACGTGAAGAAATATTTTCGCTATCAATACCCCTTCAGTCTGGAGAGGCTCTCTTTATTGAATGCGAGCCTGAGATTCATCTGTATTGTATCCAGCATTTTTTTAGGTAGTAAATATTTTACTCCCTCAAAAAACTGCTTGATGCCGCGCAGGCTTACATTTAATAACGACAGCCTCTCCAAACTGAAGGGGTATTGGCTAATGTATTATAATATTTTTTGTATCTTTTCTACTGGCTCAAAATAATTGCACAGGATAACCTATCAAAAACTGGTAGTCCAATGCTGACAGTTTCGCCATACGCAGTAAATAGAGAAACTCAATTAACCCGAGTGCGTTATCGTTCTTTATATCATGAAAACGATGAAGCCATTTACTGTCAACTAAAGTTTGAATTCATATTTCGGAGCTAAAAAAGACGAATTATCAAAAACGTCATTCACAAGTATACAAAATGAATCCTACTTCTACGTCCTTAAATGAACTGCAGACATAACCTAGAGAATATTCAACAAAAACTGTAAAAAATTACACAGTATAAAGATGATAACTTCAATACATGTAAAGATTTGACCTTTTTTGGATTCTTATCGAAGCTTGGCCATATAACTTTTGCTTAGATTATTACTCTTATTTTTGACAACTTAAATCTTTGCAGAAAGTGTATATAAACCTTATCAATAAGTTAATATTAAAAAGTATCAAAAATTGTGTTGAATTTGTTTTAACGATTACCCCCTTAGGGGTGGAATTTTGTAAAACCCTTTCTTAGTGCACCCCTAAACCTCATAAGGAAACTTCGTGCCAAATTTGGAATATCTAAACCCAGTCCCAGGTAGCAAAATGACGTCTAGGACGAAAAAAGTACGTCATTTTAAGGTCAATTTAGGGTCAGTACTGAATTCGTCGAGATAGGACGTAAAACTGACGTCATTTTTGGTCAGTATAGGGTCGGTACTACATTGGTCGGAATCTTTCGTCTAACTGACGTAATTTTTAAGTCAGTTTAAGACCGTACTGTATTGGTCAAAATCGTCCGTCAAAATGTCGTCACTTTTTGGTCATTTTAGGACTGTGAACAGTGAGCGTTTTTCAAGAATCAGCTGAAGTCTATTAAAGGTCATTCAAATTTAATGTCCATCCTGGTCACTTTGGGTCAGTTAGCGAAAGGTCAGCCGTGGTCAGTCTTTGGTAGGTCGACAAAGTCGGGAGAGTGACGTAATATTACAGTTTATTCAATGAATAACGGGTCATTAATTTATTTATCGAAATTTTACGTAATTTTTTTTTGGTCAATATAAGGTTGGTAGGGTACTGCATTCGTCGGAATCGTACGTCAAACTGACGTCATTTTTATAGTTATAAATATATGTAGGAGATGGCGCTGTACAAAACGCAACATATTGTGTCGTGGTATTGAGGTTTTTTCTCGTAGAATGACCCTCTCGCAGTATGACGTGGTATGTAGCCGTGACATTTCCTTGGTGGTGGAAATGTAGGGTTATAGGTTATACCTATAAATAACGTTCCTAGATGGCTAGATTGGTTAAAGTGACTTTACATAACTTATAACATCACATCTTCAGTTATGCAACTATTTATTTTTATTAAGCCACCTACAGCAGCGCCGCTTTGCCTTTGTCTTGAAGCCACGTCTACAGAATGAATTACTACAGTACGTCGTGAGTACGTCGTAAGAGACGTCATCAATACGTCTTCAGAGACGTCATCCTACCGTCCTCATATGACGTCATAAGGCTGTGACAATAGTACGTCATTGGCTGGTCATACAGACGTCATAATATGACGTCTCCTACGTCGAAAATGACTGTATTATGACGTCATTTTGACGACATTTTGCTACCTGGGGTGGTTTGGGTTGTGCGTTGATATGTCAGTCAGTGAATAAGTCAGTCAGTCACCTTCTTCTTTTATATATATACTAGCTGTTGCCCGCGGCTTCACTCGCGAGGATTTCGTATTTATGCTGTTACCGGTTTCCCCCTCCCTCTTCCCCTCACTCTCTCACTCCCTCTCCCCCTCTTTCTCTCTCTCCCTCTCCCTCTCCCTCTACCTGTACCTGTACCTGTACCTGTACCTGTCCCTACCTCTCTCTACCTCTCTACCTCTCTACCTCTACCTCTACCTCTCCCTATCCCTACCCCTATCCCTACCCCTAACGATAATTTAACCGCTATCCCTAACATAGAAACGACACCCATATTTATTTTTAGACATTTCAAACCTATCGCACCCCAACCCCATCCCCAGGGGATGATGGTATTTCACGTCCACCACGTTGGATTTCAAAGTAGTAGTAGCTTACGTAATCAGCGACCCGATAAACCATACAAACGACACCCATATTGATTTTTAGACATTTCAAACCTATCGCACCCCAACTCCATCCCCAGAGGGATGATGGTATTTCACGTCCACCGCGTTGGATTTCAAAATGGTTGTTGTTTTCGTAATCAGCGACCCGATAAACCATACAAACGACACCCATATTCACATTTCAACCCTATTGCACCCCAACCCCATCCCCAGGGGATGATGGTATTTCACGTCCACCACGTTGGATTTCAAAGTAGTAGTAGCTTACGTCATCAGCGACCCGATAAACCATACCAACGACACCCATATTGATTTTTAGACATTTCAAACCTATCGCACCCCAACTCCATCCCCAGAGGGATGATGGTATTTCACGTCCACCGCGTTGGATTTCAAAATGGTTGTTGTTTTCGTAATCAGCGACCCGAGAAACCATACAAACGACACCCATATTCACATTTCAACCCTATCGCACCCCAACCCCATCGCACCCCAACCCCATCCCAAGGGAATGATGGTATTTAACGTCCACCACGTTTGATTTCAAAAGTGTTGTAGTTTTCGAAATCAGCGACCCGATAAACCATACAAACGATACCCATATTGATTTTTAGACTTTTTCACCCCATTTCCCTTTTTAGGGGTTGAATTTGGGGTGGAATTTCAATAACAGTGATGAACGTTGCATAGAATTACATCATTAATGCCTAAATATTAATCTATGTGGATTTTACTTTAAAAATAAAGAATTTTCAACTTCATCCCCCTTTTCACTCTTAAGGGTGTCGAATTTTGAAAAACCCTGAGACACCTACTAAGGTGTCTCAGGGTTTCAGGGTCAAGTTTATATGAAATGCCGTCAGTTTTGAAGTTATGATCTTCAAAATTTGTATTTAGGCGAAAGACTAAAAATTAATACTAATTAATTTTTAGTCTTTCGCCTAAATACAAATTTTGAAGATCATAACTTCAAAACTGACGGCATTTCATATAAACTTTCATCCCCTATTTTACCCCCTTAGGGGTCGAATTTTTTAAAACCCTTTCTTAGTGCACCCCTAGGTCTCATAAGGAACCTACATGCCAAATTTGGAATCTCTAGACCCAGCGGTTTGGGCTGTGCGTTGATATGTCAGTCAGTCAGTCAGTCACCTTCTTCTTTTATATATATAGATAGATTTCCGGCATTAATGAATCATAACTGTGTATAAACTCATTGACGATGGTCTGTTTCTTTGTTGCTGCCTGAAAGAAAAGCAACCTTTCGTTGACATCATCTCTGTTCTCATGGCTAGATATAGGCATAGACAAATTATTTATCTAGGTATAGAACAAGTCCATTGACATTTTAAAAGAAAACAAGAAAGACACTGTTGAATTGAAACTCTTCATCATCATAATATCCCAAGCAACGTCCACTGCTGGACAGGGAGTTCCCTCCAGAACCTCAGCATTTGCTGGAACAATGTATGTAGAAGAGAATTACCATCGTCACCACTCAAGTTAGCGTCTACTATGGACCGCGGTTGTGGGTGACCGCAGTGTTAGAAGAAGGTACGATACACAGAAGGAGGCTGCTGCTCATCCCCAAGTTCATCAGACCTTGCCGCCTCTTACGACACCCACGAGTAGAGATAGATTGGCACTATTCTTTGCTGGTACTACATGCCGGCTCCACCCGGGCATTCAAGCTATTATAAGGAAAAGGAAAAAATATGTTCTGAATTATTTTTCCTTTTACATTCTAGTGCGTTGCGAGCAGTGGTATTAACACTTTTAGTTCCGATGATGTTAGCAGCCAGCTTCAGGCGTCGAGAAACAAAACTAAGAGTTCACCATGGAAAAGACGTATCACATGTGGAATATCCATACATTTTGGTTCTTGCGTTAAGATGGGAATCTAAAAATGGCGAAGAAATTCTAGCAAGAATATGTACTTGCAGATTGTTAAAGTCTAGCTGGATTTTGACCGCGGCTCATTGTTTGGCCCGTAGAAATATTCCTGAAATGTATAGAGTCATTTCCGGTAACTTATCTATACCTTTAAATGTAACAAATTGTAAAAGAAAACTCCTTGAAATTGTAATTCATCCTAACTTACGTGAGAGAAAAACAGAAAGTGAATTACGAGTACACGATGTAAAGAATGACATTGCGCTTGGGATGATAGAGTATTTGTATTCACCGCGTATGGCAAAACTGTCATCACTTGACTACAAGTCATTAATAGATTATCCTGTGCGATACTTCGGAGCAGGTGGTACTTATTCTTAGACTGATATAAATAAACAGGATGAGAAGAAAATAATAGAGATTGACAAGAAGGATCAAACAAAACCCCTTCAGTATGCTGACGCTATCGTAATCAAATGCGAGCCTGGGGGTCAACTGTATCCAGCAATTTGTTTAGGGAGCAAATGTAGTCACAGAGACGAAAATCCTATAGCTGGAGACTCTGGGGGGCCACTCATTTATAATAACAAGATTGTAGGCGTCCTCTCTATAGGTGATATAGTCCAAACAGCTTATAGGCAACCAATAAAAAAAAAATGTTAGTCCTATCGTTGATATATCACATACTGCCGTCGGAGTGTATTTGGACTGGATTTTTAAAGTTTTGTCCAACTGTCCAGAAACACTGTAAATTTTAATGGGGATGTTCTATGACGTTTTTAAAAAAAAAATCTAAATCTTTTTATTAGGCAAAACACATGTTTACAAAATACACAATCTTTGACCCAATATAGGCCTATGGCCCGTTTGTGGGTGAATGGGGTCATGCCACCAAATTACAAAAGAGAAAAAGAGTTCTTAATTAAGTATATGTGTTTAACATTGTAAATCAAGTTGAAGACAAAAGGTGCTAAGGAATATAATTGTCGTTTCATATAAGCAGTAGGTGCTAAACATAACAACACATAGTCAGCTATAGTCAACAGGTTAGTTACCGAGGTGGGTAAGTAGGTAAATTAAATTATTAGTTTATCGTATAATAATATGTAATGTGGATGGATGGATGCCCCCGCACCACTTACAGTAGAAGGTAAGCGTAAGTCTTTGTAGTGTATCGATGGGCGCACAAACGTGCACAGCACAGTAAAAGAAGTTACCAAAGGCGGTAAACAATTCTAAGGCATATATAGAATTCATACACATACTGCCAAGCCCTACGATTTGTATTAAACCTTGGGATCAGTTGCTATGATCTGCTTGGCAGAACGTGTGTGTTTATGCATTGTACGGTCAACCGCACGTCAGTAGAAACCCTTTCAACCTTAATACCACGCCATAAGATCCAAAAGTGCTTCTACCGACATGCGTTATCTGTGACTTGTCCAAGGCTTTCGATTGTGTACATCATGATATTCTTATCAGGAAATTACACCATTATGGAATTAGAGACCAGGCTCTACGCCTTCTGGAGTCGTATCTAAGTGAAAGGATCCAGAAGGTTGATGTAAATGGGAAAAGGTCACTAGGATCAAAAATTTGTGTGGGCGTTCCACAAGGCTCAATTCTGGGACCATTCTTGTTCATTGTCTACATTAACGATTTGCCAAACCTTGTAAAGGACAAGAATGAGATAGTACTATTTGCAGATGATACGTCTTTGATTTTTAAAGTCAAAAGACAACAATCAAATTTTGACGACGTAAATAGTACAATCTCTAATGTAGTTGAGTGGTTCACCATAAATAATCTTTTACTTAACGAAAAGAAAACTAAGTGTGTTAAATTTGTTTTGCCTAATGTAAAGCCAACTGCTACAAGCCTATTAGTGTAAAACGATAAATTGAGTCTTGTGGAATCAGCTGTGTTCCTAGGTATTACCTTAGACAACAAATTACAATGGGGACCGCATATTAATAAATTGTCGAACAGACTTAGTTCTGCAGCATACGCAGTCAAAAGAATAAGAGCTCTGACGGATGTAGACACCGCGAGGTTAGTCTACTTCAGTTATTTCCATAGTCTCATGTCATATGGCCTTTTGTTATGGGGTCATGCTGCGGATGCAAACAGCATTTTTTACTACAAAAGCGAGCTGTTCGTGCAATTAATAAAATGAAGCCTAGAGAATCTCTTCGAAATAAATTTAAAGAAATCAACATTTTGACTTTTGTGTCGCAATACATTTATGAGAATTTAATATATGCTAAACGGAATATACATATTTTTGATAAAAATTGTGACAGGCACAGTGTCAACATAAGAAAGAAAAATCAACTTGCTTCTCATGTCAGCCGTATTCACAAAATTAGTAAAACATATAAAGGTCAATGTATACGCTTCTATAATAAGGTACCCACTGATATTGAAAGTTTACCGTTAGATAAATTTAAAACTGTAATCAAGCAGAAATTATGTAAGAAGGGTTATTATAAAATATCAGATTATCTAGAAGAGAAAAATCCATGGGATAAGACTACGGTTCTAACAGGCTAATTCAAAATTAAAACTGACCTATGTATGTTGTATATCAACCTTGTACATTCAAACATATTTAAAAGAGCGCGTGAGTTTTTAGTGTCGCTTCTTTTTTTTCCCACAATGGCGCCACATTGTTTGTGAAGCGATGTAGTTTAGCTGACGTCATTAAGAGATTTTAATATCCAACAATGAATAAACGATTTTGATTTGATTTAGCTTATTAACTGTCAGAAGACTAGTTTGAAACCAATCACATACTAGATTTAATCCAGACTGAGCAGAGCTGAATACCTCTGACCATGTATTGCCTTCAAAAAGTAGGGGTACCATCGGCAAATGCTACGATTTGCCCATTATGTGGTTTTAGATTACAGAGTTGGTTTAGATAAATGATACCGGGACCATACCGTTAAACTTCAAAAGCGTGCTGTAAGAATAGTTGCAAATAAGCCTTACGATCATCCTGCTCAAGAACTTTTCCAGGAATTAAAGATATTAACGCTCCCCAGCGTCTATCAGATATGTAAACTGGTCATGCAAGATTTAAACAAATTCCCGACACGAGGTTACCAGCACTCGCGAAACCTCCGCAACAGACACTTGCTGGTCGCGGCGCCCCACCGCCGTGCCAAGTCCCGCAAACTGCTTGATGTTGTTGGCCCGCACTTGTATAACGCATTGCCCGCACACTTGACAGCCTCACCAAGTACACAAACGTTCATAAATAAACTTAAAGATAAATTGCTAAAACTTGCCTGTTATAACATTAATGACTTCCATAAGGGCATGCGCGCATCGGCATCCCAGACACAAACAAATTAGTTATTTTAGACTACCTATCTTAGGTTAATGTAATATGCCTAATTTAATTATTTTATTTTAAAATATATAATAATTAGAATAATATTCTAGATTACAATATTTTAATACATTTGACGTGTAATTATTTGAATTATGAAATAAATCTGAATCTGATAAACAGGATTGGCCCGAGAACGCTTCCTTGCGGGACGCCATATGTGACATTTTCGAGAGAAGAAAGACTGCTTCCTTGTCTGATTTTTAGGGTTCCGTAGTCAACATGGAACCCTTATAGTTTGGTCATGTCCGTCTGTCTTTCTGTCCGCGGCTTAGCTCAGAGACCCTTCATACAAGAAAGCTGAAATTTAGTATGGAATAAATATTTCATTCACGTTGAGAGAATGATAAAATAAAATCTAAGAAAATATTTTTTTTAGGGTACCTCCCCTACAAGTAAAGTGGGGGTGATTTTTTTTCTTGTTTATTCAATTGTGTGGGGTATCGTTGGATAGGTCTTTTAAAAATAATGTAAGTTTTATAATATCATCTTTAGATTTAGGGATTCGTTTGCGAAATATTCAGCTTGAAAGCGCAATTTTTTGTTGGAGTCGAGTATCCGCCCCCTCTGCCAACTAAACGGTAGTTAATGGAAATGTGAAAAAAACCATAGTAATAGTATATTATGATGAAATTAAAAGGAAAACTATCACAGCTAAGATGGCTTCACAGGTTAATGAGCTATAGCTGAAAAACTGGAAATAATGTAAATAGCAATAGCAATTAAGGCGTTAGGACCTCGCGGAGTATTAGGATGTAATTTTTTTTTGTTATGAATGTTATGACATACTTAGTTAACACCTGCTTTGCGATAAAAATCGTAAAAAACTATGGAACCCTATATTAAGAGTAAGCTGGCGAGTAGGCTGGCGCCTCTGCCCACATTATCACGTTCGTCCCTCAATACCCGTTTGTTCGACCGCTGCAGTAATGTACTAATGTATTAATTTTGACAGAAAAAGATATTATATAAAAAAAAATGAAGTTTATTCTGGTTAGCAAAAGATTATCTTAAAATTATTACATCTGCCAAACTGCATTGCAGTTTGTTTGCAGTTGAATTGTTGCTCCTTTATCACTACCTTTTTAACAGACGAAAAAAAAACAGAGGAAGTTCTTAAGTCGACGTGTATTTTTTTTTAACTGACGAAAAAAAACGGTGGAGGTTCTCAAGTCGACGTGTATATTTTTAGGGTTCCGATACCAAAATGGTAAAAAAAAGGAACCCTTATGGTGCCGCTCTGTCTGTCTGTCTGTCCGTCTGTCTGTCACACCTCTATATCTCAGCAATCACTTACGCTATCGAGCTGAAATTTGGAACAGTTTTAGAATATAGTTGCCCAACTTAATTGCACATGAAAATTTTTTGAAAAAAGTATGATTATTAATGTAAAGGGGGCCAAAATAGGGGGGGCCAAATTTCAAATTGTCGCTACTAGGTCGAGTGGGGTATCATATGAAAGGGCTTTACTTGTACATTTTAAAATATATTTTTGTATTTTTTTAAGTTTCTTAGTTTTCAAGTTATGATGAAAAATGTCAAAAAAAATACCATTCCCCCCCCCCTTATCTCCGAAGTTTGAGTAAGGGAAAATCTGAATTAATTACAGTTGACAGAGGTTTATGTAAACTTTACAGCAAAAATAAAACGATCTTTCTAAGTTGCACAGTTTTTCAGAAATCTGCAAAAAACATTTACAAACAAATTTAGTTTTGCGGTCCTGAAAATGGACTTTATTGCTTCCAAAAATACTATAGGTATATCGGAACCCTCGGCGCGCGAGTCCGACTCGCACTTGACCGGTTTTTTTTTTTTTTTTTATGTATAACCACGCATAACTTTTTACGGAGTAGTCCGATTTTAATAATTATTTTTTTATTGGAAAGGGTATACCCCGAAATTGGTCCCATATAAGTTTGGAAAAAATATCCTACCCTAAGGGTAGGAAAACAGGGGATGATTGATTGTTCACTGACTTATTGTAATGTATGACCAAGCATAATTTTTACCGAGTATTCTGATTTACCCTAAGGGAAGGAAAATAAAATTTTGAGTCACAAAAAATTGTAAAATAAAAACATTTTAACAAAAAAATTAAACCACCAAAAAAACTGAAAAGCAAGAAATAATAAAACTATTTTATTTAACCTTAATAACAAAGTTCTTAAACTAATGTAAGTATAACCGAGTAATTTTGAGTCGGCGCGAAACAAGCAAATTAATTAATTACGTAAAGCGTGATGCACGGCGGCGGCACCGACTTTGTTATTAAGGTTAAATAAAAGAGTTTTATTATTTCTTGCTTTTCAATTTTTTTCGGCGGTTTAACTTTTTTGTTAAAAAGTTTTTATTTATATCTATGCTAATCTATCTATCACCTGCATGTCTCTAAAGTAAATTACCAATTTATTGTAAGAAATGTATTTAAGAAGGAAGTTATGTTGCTATATTTACATGAATTTCATTTACAATCTAATTTAAACTGCAATATTATATGATAGAAAGCTTTGATTATGTTATCACTAAATGTTTTTAAGAGTATCGTAGCCGTGTTTTTCTGCCATACAAACGTAATCCGCTGTTTTCTTCGCGAGTTTCACTAGTAAACAAATAATTTTTAAGTATGTTATATTCATCTATGTCAAGCATGTCACTATGTTTATATTTTTTTAATTAGTCTTCAGATATAAAAGTAATGCCTAGCTAAAACTAGAAAAAAATTGCCTGTTTTTTGTCAACCGAACTTAGCTCATTATAACAAATACTAGACATGTTTTCAACAAAACCAAAACATAAGAACATAGGTTATTTTTTTCTCAAACCAATTACGAAAAAATTATGAAAATCGATTCAGATTTGGATGAGAAAACAGTGGATTACGGAACGTCATTTTTGGAATTATTTCGGCTGCATTTTCGTTTTGCGCTGCAATTGTCCCTTTCCCTCGAACAAGGGGAAGGCAAGAGTGCGGGGAGAGAGTGACATATATAGCGATAGTGATTGACAATAGTCGATTCATCATATCGGTAGATTAGTGATGTCAACGAGTATCGATGTTAGGTATATGTTTAGACCTGGATTAAAAATATACTATCGACCACATGGTTTTTTTATTATTATTAATACGAGTATAGGTAAATTTCAATAATAAACTTAAAAGCTCACCTTGAGCTCCTGTTTCAAGAACTTATCTATAAAAGAGGGGTCAAGTTGGATGGTCGAGGAGTTTTTAAAGTCAAAGAGCAAAAGATTTTAGTAGGTATATCATATGGTAAATAGGTATGGAACTCTCGGTGCGCGAGTCCGACTCGCACTTGGCCGGTTTTTTTGTACACGTTTGTAGGTATATTCACTCGCTTCTTCTATGTTTAGATCTTTTACAACAGAACTAATATTTAATTCGAAATGTATCGACAAAGAATATATAATATTACGCTAACGCGTTGTATTGGGGCCTAAATGGTTTAACTTTAGTTTTTCCTAGGTTTACTTATAAGTTATGTTCTGTAAGCCAATTTTTTACCTCCGCAAAATTATTTGTGATATTATTTCGGCTCTAATTATCGTCTTTACATTGAAATTATAACGAAACGTTATCTGCAAACATCAATACATATTCAGAAATTAACTGTTGCATTTTATTGGACTACAAACTAGCCTGTTAACTTTCATCCCTCAATATTTGCAATTCAATCCGCAAACCCGCTATAATTCATGCATAAAGCTAACACGCTGAATTGTAAGCGTTTAAAAACACGCCGCGTTTCAACCGCTGCCTTCGACTAACATAACTCATTCGTATTCAAAACTAAGCCAGTGAAATTCTGCTACATATTCATTTTTGCAACGCGATAGATATGTTTGTGAGTTTCAAAGCGTCCACAGATTACATAGGTATATAGACGCTTCGAACAAACGAATAACGTATGTCTTTCAGAGCTATTTCTATTTCCTTTAAGAATGGGTAAGTACTTTTACGTACGCGGTACTCACATGAAAATAATAATGTCGTAATTCTTATTGTAATAATGTGGAATGCAGAAGTAAATAAAGGTTTGATTATCCTATACTATAAAACAACAAATATTTGTATATACTATATATCGCAGCCAACTGGTTTAATCAGGCAGTTAATCGAATGCCTAGGCGGTTGAATTCAGATGTATATATTTTTTCTATACTGGTAGGTGATCTTTATATTACCAAAACAAAAAAGTTCGCGTAAAATGTTAAGTTGAACCTTAACTAAGCTTTTCAGGAGAACCTTTTTGTTTTGGTAATATCTTTCAAATTACTCAGGTGGAAAAACCCGCGATATTACCCAAAGCGCAGAATAAAGTGAATAGTACTATCATATCTGTATGATATCATATCATATCTGTATGGACACTCTCCGCCTCCCTTGCAATCCACACCCGCACCCCCGCGCGCACTCACCCGTGCCTTTCCAATTTCAAACAAATTCGCGCTCGTCTTAGTGTCCGAGGTGGGCTCAAAGTATACATTTCCAGTGGACTAGGCAAACTTGAAGCCGTCATTGTTAAAACATTAAAATGCAAATCTATTTGATCAGTCTATCTGTGGTCAGCTCGGGACTGAGCAAATACGGATTAGGCACAATTTTCATAAACAAATAGAGCTCAGAACGCTCGTCAGCAAACAAGCTCTGGAGGGCCTTTTTGAAACACGCTCACGGAATCCAGGTAAAGTTTGCTAAGGTTGATGCGTGCATGAATTTAGTAATGTCTCTGTTAGAACGTATGAGTCCCATGAGGCCCTCTATTACCGGAGGTTTGTTATGAACTACAAATGTCGGTAAGATTAATTCTTATAAGTTTTTGCAAGCTTATTTTTAGAAGAAAGGCAGTAGAGATTTCACACCTTTGTAAGATTATTTAATTTCATGTTTGTTGTTAAGTTTTTTTTTATACAAGTGAGCAAACGAGCACGTGGGCTACCTGATGGTAAGAGGTCTCCACCGCCCATAGCATCAACTGTCTTATTAGAGACGTATTTTGATTCTAATAAGACAGCAAAGCACGTTGCCCACCCTGAGAACTCTAGTTGGCGACTAATTTAACAGGTATGTTTTGTATGGTAAGCGGAACTGGTTAGTTAAGCAAAACTTGAATCTTGGGAGCCAGTGAAATTACTGGCACATGACTAGATTAACTGGTATGTTAAGTAAGGCTAGCACCTCAGGAGAAGCTAATGACTAGGTTAACAGATCAGAAATATTCAAAAACCAAGAACACTACCCTGAGATACTCCAAAGGCTTTATTTTGATTTGCTGGCAAGTGTAAATACTAAGAAACAATCTGATATCTCTTTGTTCCTATTGTTTTGCTAAGAGAAAAAAATATGCTTGGCAAAGAAATATGCACCTTATCATTCTAAGATAATATTCTGCTCTTATTCACACAAATCACTAATCGAAGACAGAGGAGGTTTCGATTAGATGACTTGACGTTTCTATTGTTATAAAAGTGTTCTTTATGTATCTATGGGGCCATTTTGTTGATAGACAATAGCAAAAATATAATATGTACGTACGTACATACATATACCCACCATCAAATTTATTCTTTGTTATTTTCCCAATATAAAAGGACTGTTATCAATGATAATATGATAAAGTTGAAATTGAACAAAGCCAATTTTGTTGAGAGTGATAAACCGAAACCAAGTATTTTGTAAAAAACTAAAGAATTTGAAAGGTGCAGGGACGATGTGCCGAAAACTGAAGGGGCGTGCTCAGTCAACGAAACTGAACAACTTTCCCATAGAAAAAAATTTAAAAAATGTTTGACCGTTCCATACAAATTGCTCATTCTAACAGAACAGTTTCTATGGAAAGGTATTTCTTTTTTTTTAACAAAGTTGTTTAGTTTCATTGACTTAGCACGCCTTTTCAGTTTTCGGTACACCGTCTTTTACACCCTGTATATTGTATAAAAAAAGTCTAGCAATGGCTAACCTAAATCAAAACTACTTAATACAGCGTGAATTTGTATTGGTTTTGCTCCCGAAGCCAAGTGGTTCTACACATGAAAATAAGCAACCTTTCCGACGAAAAAATATTTATACTCGAAAAAATTTTTAGCCTTCCCATACAAAATGAGTCGGTCACGTGACCACTTTACTATGGTGAGGCGAAAAAATTTTTGCAAGTAGAAAAATTTTTCTTCGGGAAACTTGCTTGTTAACATGAGTAGAATCACTGGGCTTTGAAAGCGAAACCAATGAAAATTCATGCTGGATAGTGAATGTCTTTGTAAAAAACTTTTTTGGAAAAATGTATGGAGTAGGACGAAACGAAGTAGTAAAGGGTACTATAATAATAGCTTCTGGATCCCTTACCACGTTTACTAAAGGCAACACCACTATTAAACATTTAACTTCCAAAATCAACACAGCAGATAGCTGATCCGGATATATTTTGTTTGGTTAGGACCCTATATGTTATCAGAAGTGTTAGTTTGAATAGTAAATATGCGTCATGTATAAGTATATATTTCGGTTCTAGTTGCTCCATCCCAGACTAAGAAAAATTTAAATATTGATAATGTGACGTCCGTGTATGATTTATTTGAATAATTTCTTTTGTCAGAAAAAAAAAGATACAAATATTGATTTTCTTACACAATAACTACTTTAAATTGTATAAACACATGTTAAACGCAACAAGAACTATTTTGGGAGTTCCAATGTGAAAGTAATGAATGAGTGATTGTATTGCTGTGGAATTACAGATTGATTGAAAAAAATTACATTATGCAAAGTGGCACAACTTATTTAAAATGAATGCACCTATAATATTACTACATAAGCTTATGTAACAGATATCTCTTAGACCAAAGTAATCACATTTTTTGTTGCCCAGTTCAGAGTAGGAAAACCTGGACGTCCACATACTTTAGAAACATCATCTTTGCTTGAAGATGTTTCTAAGTTTTGTTTTGGGTCCTCTCCGCCTAGAAACGGGAGGGAACAAGTTTGGAATACTTGGCAGGTAAAAGCGAGGATAATGTAAACGGTACATAAACAGGCCAGAGCTTCCTACACAAAAATGAAGGTGGTAGGAATTTTAAAGGCGTATAGTTTTACAAATTTAAGCATGAGTGTAACAAAAGTCATATCGAAGTTAGAAAGGTTCTTATAATTTAACAGTATCTATATATGCAAACATAATTAAAAAAATGAATATCGTGAGTTTTTAATTTCCATTCAGAAAAGCAAATTATGAACTTGTTCGTGGCTGAAGTTTTTACTCTTATATATTCTTGTTTTATTTACATAATATACATGTAAATATTTACTATTTTATGCCATTAAATATATTTATCTATTTTGCTTTTTTTTTTACTTTTAACTTTTTTTTATTTATTCAATGTAGATTCTTTACAGAATACTTATTGAATGTAATGCAGAATACAATTCAAATAGAGCGAGTCTACGCCGTTACGGATCGCGCTATGGCAGCGTAAAAGAAACGGCAAGAAACCACTGCAGCACGGCCTACTTTAAGAGTCGGCTTTTTTCATAATTCCGCGCTCGGACGTCACAGTGCTAACACACATAAACAGTACCAAAGTGAATTTATTTTTGTGAAATTTCTACCCGCAATATGAGCAAGTGTAATATTTGTAAAAAGGCTATTACCAAAAAATCTGCTGGAATAACGTGTAGCAGATGTGATGTTGTTGTACACGAGAGGGCAGAGTGCAGTGGCCTTAACAACAAACAACGCGCAGCTCTTCGTGCGGCTGAAACGTTGGAATGGGTGTGCAGTGACTGTCATTTGTCATCGACCAGAAGGACTTCCTTCGTGTCAGCCGTCGAAGATGATGACGAAGACGAAGAACAGGAAAGAGTGGCTCCTGCATCTTCCAGTATTAACCTGAAGAAACTGTATGATAACATCACAAAAGAAGTGCAAAAGATTGTCATTAGGGAATTAGAGGTATTAACAAAAGCAGCTCAACATGCAAGTGATAAAATGGATGAGTACGAGGAAGAAATGAAGGCTACT
Organism: Athrips mouffetella; assembly: GCA_947532105.1. Lineage (NCBI taxonomy): Eukaryota > Metazoa > Arthropoda > Insecta > Lepidoptera > Gelechiidae > Athrips > Athrips mouffetella. The sequence continues at coordinate 32,757,686 of OX383957.1, read as the reverse complement.
TCCGAGAAAATAAAAGCTCTCGAACGAAAGCAAACTACCCTAAAAAACCAAAATACCCACCTGGAGACTAGGATTGCAGCGATTGAGCAGCGTCTTGAGCTTTTAGATCAAGCAGCTCTAGTGAATAATATTGAAATTGCAGGAATTCATCATCAAGATAATGAAAATGTGCTAGATGTAGTTAGAAAGGTAGCATCTTTATTACAGATTGTAGGTGACATCAATAGCCAGATAAAAACTGCGAGACGCCTACCCGCACGTAAAGGAAAGACAGGAAATATTTTTGTGCAACTAAATAGCGAAGAAACCAAGAATCAATGGGTAAATACCGGTCGTAATACTCAGCTACTTGCCGGTAGTATTCTACCTAATTTAACCGGAGATGGTAGATCTGAAAAAGTGTACGTGCGCGAAGCCCTCACTGGTCGTATCAAGTTTCTTCTAGCAAAGGCCAAGTCTGAACTTAAAGACACTAACAAATGTAAATTTGTATGGTGTAAATATTCTAAGGTGTTTGCGAGAAAATCGGATAATTCAAAAATTTACTGGATCCGAAGCGAGAAGGACATTGAGTCATTAGCTTCCTAATTAGTCTCCTTTACGCTTCTCTTTTTAATTCAGTATTTATTTAACAACTTCTCTCGCTTAATTTATGGATGATAATCCTGATAATACCACAGAATTATTTGATTGTATCGATATTAATCACTTTTCAACCTGCTTGCCTACTAAAAATAATAAACTAATATGTATTCACATCAATCTAACGTCACTTTTAAAATACTTTAGTAAATTGGAACAAATTGTGTATTCCTTTAAAAAATCTGTAATAGACGTGATATCAGTGACAGAAGCAAATATTTCTAGCAAGATTAGTGATTTGTTTCAACTTAATGGGTATAATATGCACACACAGCCTAGAAAAAACCGGAAAGGCGGTGGAATAATCGTATACACTCATAAAAAACATAAATTTCAAGTGTTAAGAAAAACAAGTGTACACTTTGAATGCTTAATTGGCAAATTACAGACACCTTCCCGGTACAACTTGGCTTTGTGTGCAGTTTATAGGCCACCAAACACTAATAAATACGCATTCACTAATGAACTTGCACATACACTATCTTTCTCACAGGGATTAGACTTGCTTGTTATCGGCGATATGAACATAGACCTTAAAAGTAACGACTCTGTAAAAAAAACATACTTGAGCGTCATGAGTGAAAACGGTCTTGTAAGCGGGATCTCAGATTACACAAGAATAGAAATGCGAAAAGGCGAGATAACCAAAACGTGTATTGACCACGCATTGATTCGCTCTCGCTTACAAGATGTTTACTGCGCCGCGCTTTGTACAAAACTGTCTGACCATAGAATGACGGCAGTAGCACTGCTTGGCGGATCCCACGTACAGGATGTTCCAATTTATGTTACAAAACTAGATAATAAATTATTTAATTATGAGATTCAAAAAATTTCTTGGGATTCATGCGCTGATTTAAATTGCCCAACAGCTATTAATGCTTTTATTAATAACAACATTTCTGAATGTTACCAAAAATGCACTTCCTTAAAACGGCTTAGTTTATCGAAGCGTAATAAGGAACCGTGGGTTACTAGAAAAGTCAATAGTGAATGTATTAAAAGGGATTTGCTTTTTTTAGAGTGGATTAAAGATACGGAGAATGCTGTCAAACGTCTCGAATACAATAAGCAACGTAATAAAACCAATAAGTTAGTAGAGAAAGTAAGAAATAATTATTTTAAAAAGAAAATATTAATAAATAAGGGAGACATTAGACAACTTTGGCAAATATTAAATCAAATATCCGGTAAAATTTGTAAAAATATTAATGATACAATTAAAAAAGCATTTGAATCATTTGGCTCGGATCGGGATATTGCTAATTTATTTGCTGTAAAATTCAAAGAAAACGTTAAAAATATTATTCCAAATTGTAGAAATAAACTTCTTGGTGAGTCCAGATATAGAAATCCATTAAATTCTTCAATGTTAATTAAAAAAGCTACATCAAAAGATATTTATAAAATAATAGGAAATTCCAAAATTAACAAGGCCCCAGGTATAGACGGAATACGTACAATTGATCTTAGAGTAATAGCGGAAAAAATTTCAGGAGTTATAGCTCACCTCATTAACACAAGTTTCGATACAGGCATGTACCCCGACGAACTTAAAGTTGGCATGGTGAGACCCATATTTAAAGGTGGTACGGATAAAACAGACTGTTCCAACTACAGACCTATAACTATGCTTCCTACGGTAGATAAAATTGTGGAAAAGTTTGTGTGCAACCAAATTCAAGGGTTTTATAATAAACATGAAGTTTTGTCCCAAAATCAGTTCGGATTTCAGCCGAAAAAAAGTACGTCGATGCTGCTCTCGCGATTCTGTGATGAAATAAACAAACACCTAGATTGCAGGAGGCATGTACTAGTCGTCTTTATAGATTATAGTAAAGCGTTCGACACTCTGCGACACGATATTTTATTACAGAAGTTGGAGGATACTGGCATTCGTGGGCCGATCTTGGAGTGGTGTAAAGGCTACCTTCATAATCGTGCATACTGCGTTAAAATAAACCAGACTTGTAGTGATCAGGTGCAAGTAACAGAGGGGACAGCACAGGGATCTGTGCTTGGACCCTTACACTATCTGGCTTATGTAAATGACATGAACAACTGCGTTGATCATTGTAGTATCTACCAGTTTGCTGACGACACATGTGTGCTAGCCGCTGACAAAGACCTTAAGAAAGCAGAACAAAAACTGCAGCATGATTTCGATCTCATATGTCGATGGTCGCATGACGCAGGTCTAGTTCTCAATAGCAACAAAACCAAGCTGATGCATATTCGCTCTAACCAGTGTAGATCTGTTCGCCCCGTTAAAATCGTTGGGCATAGTCATGAATGCTTACACGCAAGCATTTGTCCTCCGCAATGTAAATGCCTACCATTGGTGCAAGTATCAGAACAGAAATATCTTGGTATGATGATAGATCAAAATTTTAATTGGGGTGCTCATGTCGATATGGTGTGTGACAAGTTGCGGGCTATTATGGCAAAAATGTATATCCTCCGGAATAGAATACCTTTTTCAATCCGTTTGAGTCTGTACACTTCATTGGCGGAAAGCATTATTGCATACGGGCTAAGCAGTTATGGCAGAACGTTTAAGTCTTATTTGAACCGAATTAAAAATCTACAAGTTAGGCTCTTAAAAATAGTTGTACCATACAATCTAAAAAATAAACTTAAAACGGACGATGAATTATTTAATTTTTGCGAAGTATTACCTATCCATATTAAGTACAAACTCCAATATCTTAAAGAACATTATATGATGACAGATCTAATACAACTGGTATCGCACTCAAAAATAACGAGAAAAGTAACTAACAAAATGTTCCTAATACCACGAGCTTCAAACTATTATGGAACACGAACAACAGAATACATTTTGCCAACCTTACTCAATAAACTATCAACAAAAAGTAGGGAAGATATCACTTTGAATGGTAAACTGTCTAAACCAATCTGTAATGAGCTTATTGGCAGTTTTGAATACCGGCCGAAAAGTAATAAAAGAAATGGAAAATATAGCTAATTGGAACATCCCGATAACGGCAATTGTCAGACGTGGCGAAAACGGTTTTGTAGGCCGTAAACGCTTTGACTATATGTGATTATAATGATAACGAATGTATGTTTGGAACATCCCGTACCTCATACGCACGGTACTGCCGAGGAAACCGGTTCCCGGCCTGGCATCGGTTGCGTGCGCCTTGCGCTGCGCTGCGACGCGGCGCTATACTACCTACTTATATTTATTATTGTTCATGTTGTATGTATCTACTTATTAAATTGTAATAATGTTTGTTGCGGATTGGTGCCGAGACAAACTTTGTTAAGTTTAACGGCCCATTTTAATTGTGTTTTGTAACTTTATTTTGTAATAAATGATGATAAAATAAAAAAAATAAAAAAAACAATGTGTTTCTTGTGTTTCGCTGGTATTTCAGAGCATCATACCTCTTTGTCATTCATATAGTCATCTAATCTATAGTAAGCTTTTTTACATAACGTTTGCTTTACACATTCCTTAAACTTTCCCTCAGGTAATTGCACTATATTGTCAGGTATTTTGTTGTAGTATCGTACACACAGACCAACGAAAGATGTATTGACTTTAGTTAATTTAGTATATGGTTGATCAATTTTGTGCTTATGTCTAGTATTAAAATTATGCCTGTCACAAATTTTAGGTAATTGATGAATGTTCTTTCTAGCGTACATAATATTTTCATAGATATACTGGCATGGCACTGTCATAATGTTGATTTCCTTGAACAGTTCTCTCAGGGAATCACGAGTCTTCAGGCAATAAATTGCTCTTATAGCCCTCTTTTAAAAAACGAATATTGAGTGTATATCAGCTGGTCGGCCCCAAAGCAGTATGCCATAAGACATAATGCTATGCTTATTTATATCATGCCTTTTGTACTTGTCACTTTAATTACTATCATTTAATCTGTGCTTTAAGTGTTTTGTTTATCCTTTTCGTGCTTAATACAGTTTCTGCTTTCATCCGAACGTATTTTTTTTGTATGAGGTTTTTGTGCGCAACTCCTGGTGCTGACTGAAAATTTTTGTTGCTATTTCATAGTAGCAACAAAATGCTGAGTTTAGTGACTTTTTATTTGCACAGTTCAAAATGTTTAATAATATCTGAACTTTCTGCTGAAATGTTATTGTAATTTTTCAAGTCTAAGGCCGGTATTTCACTGGGACACCATGGTGGCGCGACTGGTGGCTCGACTGGTTGCGCTACTGGTGTCCGTAACTAGACACCAGAGTCGCTACACCCTGCGGCTATATTTCACTGGGAGTGGTAGCGCGACCAGCAGCCGAGCTGGTGCCTAGTTACGGACACCAGTGGCGCAACCAGTCGCGCTACCAGTCGCGCTACCACTCCCAGTGAAATATAGCCCTTAATACTGTGGTCGCAGGGTGTAGCGATTCTGGTGTCTTTACTGGTGTCTATTTACGGACACCAGTGGCGCAACCAATCGCGCTACCAGTGTCCCAGTGAAATACCGGCCTTAGTACTGTTGTTGTACATTTTGTGTTATGTGGTGAAATAAATACGTTTTATTCTATTCTATATTGAGTAACAAATTAATAAATTACCTAACTGTATAAAACTGACCAAAGTTCGGCAAATGCAGGGTTAATGTGTATTCACAATGGAGTTAAATTGGAAAAAAATACATTCCTTTATTTTTTTTTGTTTTTATTTTTTTAGGTAACACACAAAGCAAAGAACCGCTTCTTACAAAGGTTTGCCTTCAGTTAGTCATTGTGCATTTGACTTTATAATTGTAAGCGACATGATGGTCACGGGGAATGGCTACCAGCGGCGGAAAGCAATGACTTACTGCATTCGTAAGATGGACGAACTATAGTAGGTATTTCATGAAATAAAGAATGATATAAGGGCCGGATTTTTTCTAATTGAAGCCGAAGTTCTATTTATTTATAGAAAATCTTTGTAATGTGTTTGATTTGCAAAATGTGTTTCGCTAGATAGAATATCAGAGCACCATATATCTTTTTCACTTTCACTGGCGTGCTGGTACAGTAAAGAGAAGGTCAAGCTTGATTTAGATTCAGATAATTTTATTCAATGTAGATTCTTTACAGAATACTTATTCAATGTCATGCAGAATACAATGCAAATAGAGCGAGTCTACGCCGTTTCGGATCGTGCTATGGCAGCGTAAAAAGAAACTGCAAGAAAACACTGCAGCACGGCCTACTTTAAGAGTCGGCTTTTTACAATGTGTTTCTTGTGTTTCGCTGGAATATCAGAGCACCATACCTCCTTGTCATTGATATAGTCATCTAATCTATAGTAAGCTTTTTTACATAAACTTTGCTTTAAACATTCTTTAAACTTGACACACGTAGTGCGACTTTACGCTGACTAAGATAAGCGCGGTTGAAAGTCCAATATGTCAAGCTTGACGTGCTCTTGAATGTACCAGCACGCCAGTCACAGTGAAAAAGAAGTATGGTGTTCATATATTATGCAGAAAAGCACATTTTGCAAATCCAAATCTTTAAGTACAATGATTTTCTATAAATAAATAAAACTCTATATTGACTAAACTATAGAAGAATCGGTACTATAAATGAATAAATAAAATTCTCAGAAATATTGCTGTCAAAAGTTTTACAACGAACACAATCAACCTGAAATATGAAGCCTAGATAAGGCTAATAACAAAAACCATCCATCACGAGCCGTCAATCCCAGTTAGCATTTAAATCCATCGACGTGAATCCGACGCTGGCAAACGCTCTTGGAAAGTTAGAAAAGTGTTTTGTTTGCGAAAGTACAGTCTAAGTATTTAAGTAAGAGGTCGGCTGGTCATCGATCTTCTAACCCACACGATATGGTGATGAGTAAGAGAACTTAGAAGTTCTTTGTAACAATTGTAACTATCTACGAAATTAATAAATAATAATAAATAAATTAATTAATTAATTTGTTTTTTATCAGGCCACTTTTCTTTGGAAAATTACATTGTTTTTATGAAAAATATCATCGGGTTTCTGAAACCACACAATTAAAAATTTTTAGTTATGTTTGGTAATTTATGCAAAATTGTGGAAAATACATTATTATACAGGGTGTTTGTTACACTTCTGAAAACCTTTCAGGTTCTTAATCTACCAGTGAAACTGAACAACTTTTTGTTCTATGACGCAAAAATAATGCAATTTTTTAGTTTCACCTCACCGTATAAAATGACAAGTGAAACGAGTCACTTTGTGAAGAGAACAATTTTTTTTTTTATTTATTTAGTATGCATAAAATTAGAAAAATATAATGGACATCGTTAGCACACAAACCACTTCCGTCTTACTACAAAAAAGTTAGACATCTGTTGAACACTTGATTAAAAAATGCGCACAAAATGTCAGTTGGTGCGCAGAAGTCAAGTCATAAGAAAATAAGTAATTTTTGGCTTCTGCGCATCAATGACATAGACAGAGTTGTTGGTACGATTTTTTTAATCAAGTGTTCAACAGATGTCTAACTTTTTTGTAGTAAGACCCCTTGGGTTTATCTGCGCTTTTACTTGTGAGAAAGGTTATAGACTATAACCCTTACAGTTTTAAGGAAGCACCTAAGAGGTTTGCTCCCTCTATCTCTCAATGAAAAAGAAGAAGATGAAAGAAGGGCCCCATAAAAGAAGTTGATTCTCGCTTTTGCTAAATTCTTCTTATACTTTATTTTGACAGAGGACACGTTTTTTTATTGTTCCTGTAATTAATAATGTTAAGTTCTCATATATTATTAAAAAAACATTTTGTTAACTTTAAATAATTCCCCAATTTGTATCTTGGCTGCTAAAATCAAGACGTGTAATTTGCCATTAAGTCTGCAATGTCACCGTTCCAGGAATAAATCAAGCCCCACTTGTCACAGACGACCCATAACTTGTAAGTTATGCCGTCGTGTGCGCTTGAAATGCTAGATTTATGTTGATAGTCATTTGGATTGATCCAGTACTGGTATGCTAGTACAATATTAGTTCGTAGCGTATAGTTAAAAAAATACATGTTTTATTAACATCTTTATTATAAGTGTAATTTTATACGCAAAACCTCTCGGATTATAGAATCCATGTAACTAAACAACTTTAGTTTTAAATACAAAAAAAATCATCAACCAATTTTTTTTTATTTCCGAAAATTATAGAACAAAAGTTACATGGGTAGAACTACCCACTCTGGACACTATTTGACAACTAACGCTCGTCAATTACGCGCCTCAACTACGCACCTCTTACCGAATGAGCCACTCCCTCAACCACCTAAAGCTACTCCTTGTCGTTTCCTCTATGCCAACCAGAAAACTTTCCTATAAAGAATAAAAAAACATCAATTTATTTCAATCGTTTATTCATAAATATAAATTTACACGTCATCTTTTTAAATAATATAAATCAATTTACATTATAGTAAAGTTTAGAATTATTAATGATAGTTAAGGTGATCTGTGACGGCCAGCTCAGCCCCGAACGCAACTAGATGGAGCCACTGCTGCAAATATAAGGTTTTATTTTTTAATGCAATAAGTACCAACTATATATGTGCAAAAAGTTGATTCGCGTAAATTTCATCGTGCAACTTCAACGCCTAACAACAATTTCGATAAGAAAAATATCTCCATATGTCCACTAAAGTCAATTACTCTCGTCAGTCCGTGTTTACATGAGTACGATCACTCACACATGCACACAAAGCACAACCGTACAGTTTTGACCGCACGCCCACAATCGTAATATTGAACCAAGAATTGCTAACAAAAATCGTACTTTCAGTACATTAACTGTATTTTTGTATTATTTAGCGAAAATTTTAACTAAAAATAGCAGTATTCGTTCGTTTTTCAACAGAATTTTATGTCCCGCGTAAGAATGCAGGTCATTTTAATTTTTGTATGGAAAACGGATCACCTTAACATAGAATATCTAAGTTCAATGTCATTTAACTGAGACAGTTTGCAGCAAAAATTCATCCACCAAGTAATAAGCTTCTGTTAGTAAATATGTTTTTAGTATATCTAAGAAACAAGTGTCGCTCTTCGAGTTTTTTATTTCCGTGGAGATTTTATTGTATACTTTAGGCCCTATCGTGTGAAGACATTTATTAGACTTGACTAGTCTCGTTGGTGGTGCTAGTGCATCTACACATCATTGCATATTTTATTCAAGTTCTATTATGTAATTATTGCATTATGAAGTATTTATCCGCATTTTAAAATCAGGTACAAAACACACGTCATAATAATTTAAATAAGCAGTTTTATCGAATGCCAGTTTCCATTATAATTATAATCCAAAAGGTATTTCTTTTTAGATATGTAAACGGAGCATCAGAAATAAGGACCAGAGTAGTTTGATGGCAAGGTTAATAAGATTCATTAGGAAATTCATCTTTGTCCGTCCTAGGTAAATTGTAGCTAGCTTCAGATGTGACAGATGTTCCTTCCTTCATCAAAACTATTCAGCACTATGAAGATAGATTAAAGGCCGAACTGGAGAAACTTTGTCATCTCATCTTAAAGGCTGTTCGTTGATATCTGGGGCCATAGACAACAATTTTTTTACTACCGTGACGTTAGTAGAATACAATAAAAAAAATTGGATTGTAGTAAACAATTAAAATGTCACGTGATAGCTAATATCGATCCCATACATTTTACAAAGAATAAAAATATTTTAATTCGACAAATATAAAAAAAATCCATTTAAGAAATATTCAAATACTTATATAAAAAAGTAATTATTTTACAATTAAACTGTATTATTAAATTTACACCGTAAGTTGATAAGTTCGAGAAAGATAGCAATAAATTATGACGTCACAAATTAAGTAATGTACAGATCTGAAGTCCCTTCATATAGGATCCTCAAATCAGATACGTGAAAGTTTTGGCCAAGGTTGATCGTTTAGAATAATATCCTTTAAGAATATTATATTTTTCCTGAATCCTACGTCATTCCGTCTTATATATTTATAATATCTTGTAATTTACAGATTCTGCTCGGTGGAGAGTGGCAATAGAAGAATGAAAAAGAAACACACTTGTTATTTTAATACTTATATTAGAATATAAACCTAATCTTTACATGTCTAATTTATGTTATTTATTTTATTTTATATCACTATTTATTTAAATTTAGTTTCATATTGACAGGAGTAGTTCATCTGAATTCATGTAGTTTCATCAATTTAGGAAAGGTTTCATCTCATTTACAATGCAATATTAGAGCCGATAAGTTTCTGAAAAGAAACCTATGTTAATATAAACGAAGTAATAAAAAATAATGTGGGGACAATCCCCAGGTTTGGGGCACCGCCATCGCCCCAAACAGCTCGTCCTAGGCCTCCTCTACCCTAAGTCCTAGGTCCGAGGCATATCATCACCCAGCTCACGATGACATGACGCTAAACTACCCTAACAATCCAACTGGATCGTCAGGATTCTGATCATCCTCGCGGAGCTGGAAATCCCACCGAAAACTTAAACTACAGTAAAGACTAGGGTTAATGTATGTGGAGAGCGGAACTAACTAACCACAGTACAACCCAGACGGTGATGATGTCTCCCCCCGGTATGTTCATGCCCCGCGTCAAACCCGACTTCCACGTGGCCCACCTTTAAGGGACGATCACTGACTCATCCAGGGTTCACAGGGTATTGACTATTTCTTTTAGTCACCCATACCAGAGCTGGTCACCGAGCCCGCCAGGCACACGAAGCATACAGTCTTCCTTTAGGAAAACAGGGCACTCTCCATCATGAGCTATAAGAGCTCTTCCTGTAATCCCTCCGGGCAGACAATGACCGACATCATCGAATCCCTTAGTTTGTTTTGAAATAAGTTAAACTGAAAATAATTAGCCAGCTCCACACGTCCAAGTGTGAAGTCTGTACTAGATACGGGTATAGTATTATTGCTTGCATGGCCAGCCTAGATCAATAACGGTTTTATAACGAGAGACATAAAGAGTTTGAAGGGCAATCTCCCTCCCCCCAGTCACTGAGTGACTTTATTGCACCAACAAGGTCTCCGTATATCCTTCATAGCTCTCACTTGTGATGCGTAGCTAAATCTCTTTTCCGTTACCAACCCACGCAGGACAAGGATTATGTAGAGTAACCCCAGTCTAAACACTCATTTAAATAAAATGAATTGCATCTAAACTATAATGGGATTACCCAGCATATTTCGAAGAAGAACATATAAGAAGTAAGTATAACAAAAGATTACTGAAGGTAATCCTTAATTAAAAGTGAAGTATGATGACCAGAACCGAGAAGATACGGGATAGTAGTATCTAAGCTAGGTTGGGCCAAACATTTATGATTTAAGATCTTAAGGGAAAATCAAAAGCATCGAGTATTCAAAACCAAGAACACTGGGAGAATTTAGCGTAAACAACACTAGCTAAAACTCGATGTTCTTTTAAAAAGAGGACTCAAAAGAAGTATTAAAAATGGGATTATTGTATATACTTAAATATTCGGAACATATCTACAATGAAAGAAACTAAACATTATAATTTCTGTTCCATTTTTGTTTTCAAGAATCTATTTAGTAAAGTTAAGGTGGTTTCACACTGAGTCAAAGTATAATTTTAAGTATGATAATTTATGACAAGTTTTATTAAGGGAAAATTAAAACTTAGAATCTTATAAAGTTTAGATTCCTGTATGATTCAATGAAGATTAAATAAATTATTTAACTACTTTAGGATGACACACATAAAGTTCAGAGGTCCCCCAAGGTCAGAGTGTCGTACAGCCGTCGCAGCCTTATGGGCGAACGTCGTCAACACACTTTACAAGAAGCAACCCACGAACGAACGTAATGTCTCCATCAAGAATATTCTTCCTATTGATTCAGGACAATTCTAATTTATTCCTTATAAACAATTTAATGTCATTAGACTAAACTAGAATGTCCCTTCACATAAGAAGAAAGTTTTATGTTGTCTAACTACTCTACATTTGGTAATCTAACGCTAAGATCAGGAGGTCCTCCCGTGGTATATGTCACTCAAACGACGCATCCAATAATGGGCGAGCGTTGTCAGCACATAACACATGAAACACCAATTCCAAAATCCAACGTTAAAACACCTTGCTAATATCCTTCCATTTGTACTGGAATAACACCAATTTATCCCACACACACAGTAGAGGGAAATCAGGATGATTCAGCGAAACCTCACACAAATAGAAAGAGAAGAACTTTAGTATCAGACCCTTTTAGGCTTGAGGGCTCCGGCCCAAGAATGATTAAAATAAATAAATCCGAAGGTTGATATTATCAGATAGACTTAGACAGATACTCCAGTGACACGCGACATACATTAGCCACAACCAATATAGTGGACATCGGGGACACATGTCACGAGGGCATCCATCCATGCTTGGTTGAACTAAATAAACCTGAGAGCAGGCATTTCTTAATCTCAAAATCTGGGACTCCTATAGTATGAAAGTAAAAGGAAAGATAAGCACCTCCTATGAGCTTGAGTACTGAGATGTAGTAATGCTCTCAGCATGTTCCAATTTTGGGAAATTGAGGCAAAAGATTCAAAATCACTATCAAAGCAATTTATTATTACTTGAAATATTATTATTTATAATATTCACTCTACTTAAACTTACCCTTTATTTCACAATAAAATATCACAATCTATATCCAAGTTTTAGTTTTCAGATATATTATTTTAAGATTTTGAATTGACGTTCTAATTCTTTTGATCTGACGGAATATTTTTCTTAGATTTTATCATATGAAGACATTAGTATATTAAAAACTGGAATTTTGATTTAGGGCCAAAGATTTTATATTATTTTCTAAAAATGGTAATTATTTAATGTATTAATATTTTCTTCCATTTTGATTTTGGGTTTTGATTTATTTTTTGTTAAAGAGATAAAAAATTTATAAAGATTTCAAAATAGCGTCTAGCTTTGAGTAAAACTAAATCAAAAATGATTTATTTGTTGACTATTTGACAATAATGTCAAATAGACAATTCTACCTAAAAAAGTATAAAAATATACATCGTTTAAAGTCTCCTTGACTTGATGATAATAATATACATCGTCCAAAGTCACTTTTGAAATGTTGACAAAATATACAACATCTAAAGCCACCCCTAATCGATGACAATATATATACATCAGAGTCCAGTTTCCATGATTTCACCAAGGACTATTTTAATCAATTTCTCTGTAAAGGAAAGAATTAAACACAATGAAATTTACATTACCTTTACAATCCAAGCAATACCTTTTTTTTAGCCTTCACGTTTTATCATTTGTGGTTTGCTTTTCCATGTCTATAATGTTCCTTGTAATTCCTGTACCTGTATAGAAATAGAACATTATCCTGCCTAGCTATACGCGAACAAAGACACTTGTAGAACTAGTTTATACTTAATTATGGGAAAAGAAAATCTTTATTACTATCTACAAATAACGACTCAGATTAGAAACACAGTATGTTATAATTTCCGCAGAGTTATTAATGTTTACAAACGAAAATCATTAAGTGGGAATATCAATTTACTTAAAGTACCACACAGTACAAGCCTCTTATGACCTCGCAGGTAGATCTGTAAAGCTGCAAATATTCTCCAATCAACTCTTCCTCTTTTGACATTGAAATCTGATTTTCTCAACGTTATTTAGCTCACATAACCTGGAAGAAACTATAAATTTCATTAAGTCACATTTCACCTTAACTCAAATACACACAACAACTTTGAACCGAAAATAAATAAAAGATGAAAACCACAAAATTGAATACTTACATAACATTAGTTTCACTCCACTTATTCTTTACACTTTGGAATCAAACCCTGAATGTTAGCATCTTGAAATTATGCGCAAATAAACCTTCCTATACTATATCCTACACGAAGCAATCCCTATCTTTATCTCAATTGAAGGAATCCACAATCCAGGATCATAGCCTCCTTCAAAAGATTCGTCTCATCAGCTGTATGAATTCTATTTTTTTCGCGAGCTACAAAACAAAAAAAATTATAACTCACAGAAAACCAGCATACTATCGACTTTTCTTTCACAGACGTCTCAAAGTAACATCAAGAATATTTGGAACGTTTACCGATTCCATTCTTCCATTTTTCTCCGTTTTTCCCAAATTTTCCTTGCTTGACGGACCAAAATCTCTCTCACCTGAAACTTTAAAACATGTTAAAATTCTATTTGAGCTCCATTGCCCTCACTATTCAACAAATCCTGATTCTTAGTTTTCTTCTGTTGCTTTCGTTTATCAAAATTTTAGCAACTATTCCTTTTATCAGCAAAAATAGCTTTTTTCCTTCATTTTCTTTTTTTCGACCCTTTTCCGACCCTGTCACGACTGTCACTCCTTGTCATATTTTTCTACTCCCCGTTTATCGTTACACTTCTTGACACTTCCTCTAAATAGTATTTTATGCATTTAAAAATTTTTTAGGGTTCCGCAAGTGCACAGCCTCCCCCAAAATTTTATTATTTCGAAAAATCTAAGAAAACATTTTTTTTTTTTTTCGAGAATTCTAAAATTTTCAATTTTAAATTAATTTTTTTTTTTTTATTATTATTATTATTTTATTAAAATAAAACCTCCTATATTGGCCCTTAAATTTTTTTATTCACAAATACAATAAACAAAACAAATAACTAAACTACTAATATTATAAATCATTAAACTAAATTAATTTTTTATTCAAAATTATTAAAATTATTTAACATGTTTATCTAAATTTAGATTTATTTCAGTTCAACCCTGATTATATAACCAAATTAAATTTGTATTAAATTATAAATTATTATAATTCATTATATTTTTAAAACGAAGTCGATTTAATAATGCCAGTCAATTCACTAACAAATTGACTCACTATATACTATAATCAAAATAGTCTTCTAATATTAATTATTAAATTAAAACTAATAAAATTATATTAATTAGGTTGTGACCAGGAATATCTCAATTCCTCTAAAGTTAAAATTTATGATATAATCCCGTGAAAATCTCAATAGCTAACATCCTAAGTATAATATTTAGCCAAATGGACTGCATTATAAACTCCTTTGACACTTTGAGTTTCAGGATCAACGAGAATATACACATTAGCATATTTTATTCCTCCAATTCGATACGGTCCATCATATAATAAATCAAATTTCTTAGTTTTATTTCGACTAGAATCCGATTTATTAAGCCTCCTTAATTTTACCAAATCACCAACTTGAAAATCTATCAACTTATGAGTTCTATTGAATCTATCCTGCCGCTTCTGACTCGAAAGTCTAAGGTTTTCTCTAACTTCCTCTCTAATTTGGTCTAATGTTTTATTCGTGAGTGCCCGTGGTAGAAAACGGTCTACTTTAAGTTTCTCTGAATTTCCAAATAATATTTCATTAGGAGAAAATTTCGTACTCTCATGGAACGTATTATTATACAATTCCTCAATCTCCAACAAGTAATGATCCCATCTAGTATGGTCATCATGACAATAAATTCTAAAGAATTTGTTTAATTCTTTATTCACTCGTTCGGTAGTGTTAGGTCGAGGATTACGAATAGTAGTATACAAAGTCTTAATTCTCAAAGCTCTGAGTCCATTTTTCCACTTGTGACTAATAAATTGTTTTCCGTTATCTGTCATAACAGCTTTAGGTTGTATTATTTCAGTGAACACT
Organism: Athrips mouffetella; assembly: GCA_947532105.1. NCBI lineage: Eukaryota > Metazoa > Arthropoda > Insecta > Lepidoptera > Gelechiidae > Athrips > Athrips mouffetella. The sequence continues at coordinate 32,742,346 of OX383957.1, read as the reverse complement.
CTCATACAATAAAGCACTGAGTCTGCTGAAGCTCCACGAAGTCCGAAAAGTTTAATAAATTTACTAAAAGAATCCTGTATTACAAAAATGTAAATATAACCAGCCTCAGTTTTAGGTAGTGGTCCGAAAATATCAGCCATTACTAATTCACCCGGGTTTTCAGTTAAAATCGATTTACATTTCCCTACCCCTTTTATATAGTCAGGTCTAGAAAGCTGACAAACATGACACTTCTGAATACAAGACTTCACTGTCTTACCCATATTTATCCAATAACACCTTAATTGTAAATATTTCAAAGTTTTATATGCGCCAAGATGACCCATCTCTATATGTACCTGTTTACTAATCTCTTCTTGTAGAACCTTGGGCATAAACAAAACGTAATCTCCACGTACAGTTTTAAAATAAAGTAGATCATTATTGACAATACAGCGCAAAGTTATACGTGTAAATCTATCTGTTCTTTCGGGTACTCTAGAACCATTTATTCTCTCCTTAATCCCACATATGACGTTATCAAGCCGTTGATATTCCATCATACGTTGTAATTTATTTTTCAAGTCACGGTCAGTAGAAACACCTACATACATAACAGTTGGATACCACACCTTCTCTTCTTGCAAAACTCCCCCTGGCGGATATCTAGATAAAATATCTACCCCAATATTTTCTACACCTTTTACATGTTCGACTTCGAAGTCAAATTGTTCAAGAAATAAAATCCAACGTGTGACTCTACTATTGTATAATTTCATTTGTTTCATGAAAGTTAATGCCTTATGATCTGTACGAACAACAAATTTCGCTCCTCTTAAATAAGTCTCAAACTTTTTCACAGAATAAATAATAGCCCACAACTCTTGTTCAGTTACAGTCCAACGTAATTCAGAACCCCGTAGTGCACGACTACAGAATCCCAAAATTTTAACCTCACCATTATTTCCAATCTGAAACAATGATCCGGCTATTCCGATCCCTGAACTGTCGGTCTGTAAATAATATAATTTATCCTGATCTGGATGGCTCAATAGAATCGTTGTAATAAATTCTTCCTTTATATTATTGAAAGCTCGATCTAATTCTTCATCCCAAAACCATGCTTGGTTTTTCTTTAATAACCTAGTTAATGGAGCAGTCAAAATACTATAGTTTTTAATGAAACGTCTATAATAATTACAAAGTCCCAAAAATCCTCTTAACTGTTTTTGTTTCTTTGGAATAGGGAATTCCTTTATAGCTTTTATTTTATCCGGGTTAGGTTTAATTCCCGAAGTTGTAACTATATGCCCTAACATTTTTACTTCACTGCAGAAAAAGTTGCACTTTGCAAAATTACAAGTCATTCCAGCTGATTCTAAACGATCCAAAACTATATCAATATGATCCAAATGGTCTTGCCAAGTCCCACTCGTTAGGATTGCAAGATCATCCAAATAATTGACACAAAACTCTCTAACACCAGGACCCAATATAATGTCCATTGCGCGACAAAAGGACCCTACTGACGTTTTAAGTCCTTGCGGAAGCACGTTGTATACGTAAGACTTTCCATTAACTGTAAATCCAGTATATTTTTTACTGTCCTCAGTCAACGGTATTTGAAAATAAGCGTTATTTAAATCAATCAATGTTATAAATTTTACACCAAGAAAAGCATTAAGTATGTCAATCTGTAAAGGCGGTGCTTCTACTTCTGGAACCATATATTTATTGATTTCCCTAGCATCAAGTAATATTCTAACAGATCCATCGGGTTTTCCAGTGAAAGTTAGAGGACTACAAAAATTTGTAGTTTTCCTCGATATAATCCCTAATTCTTCCATCTCCCTCAACTTTTCTTCTACTTTTGCCCTATGTGCATATGGTATAGGATAGGTTCGTTGTATCCTTGGAGTACCCTCAATCATTTTAATGTCATGAGTATAACAGTTTGCCCTTCCAAGTTTCTTTGTAAAAACTTGCATATGGGATCTCAAAACATTAAAAATTTGTTCCTTCTCTACATCAGACAAATCCATTCCCAACCGAATACTTTTAAACAAATCTAATAATTGCTTTTCTTCACCGCCTTCTTTTTCGTTTTGTTCCTCTATTCCAGATATTAGATTTATTCGATTCTCTTCTAAAAACCCACTAGAAAGATTTCGAAACGGAATAGTAATCTCTCCTTGTCCAACGATACCCAATTCTAATGTTTGTGGTTCTTTTAAATGCAAAACAGCGTTGTGCGCAACTAACCAATCTACCCCAAGGATAGCAGAACAAGTTAACTTAGCAATCACTAAAAATCCCGTATCAATATCAAATGAACCACACGTCAACGGTATAGAGGCTAGTTTTTTTATTTGGAGACTCTTTTGTCCAACGGCTCCCCTCACACATATTGGTCTAACTGGTAACGCTGGGAATTCTAACTTTAATTCTCCTTGTAAACTCTCTAAGAATTCTTCCGAAATACAAGTTACTTCACTTCCAGTGTCTACCAAGAGAACTATAGATTGCCCCAAAATTTGTAACTCTATTTCTGATTTAAATTTGGGCCCCTCATTCTCAAAGCAAACCTCTTCATCATATAAAGAATTACCTTCATATTCTTTAATGAACTGATTATACATTGGTTGATTTTGTTTAATCACGGAAACGTCAAAAACTTTAATTAAATCTAAGACTGTTTGTTTATTATTATATTCTTCTGAAGAATATCCTAAACCTTCTCTATTACATTTCGTTCTAGTATTATTCGGGGAAACAGGATATAAGATCCCTTCTTGGTCACAACCCAATCCTACCCCTGGCTTCCAACCTTGTTTTATTAAATATTTTACAGGAAAAAGATAATTTAGTTTTTTGTTAATTGCGGCCACCTCCTGCTTATTGGAAATGGCCCCAACTAGTTTAAATCTTCTTCTTGAATTATTTCATCAGTGATCCTTCCCCTTGAAGTCTCCCCCTCGATGTGAGCCACCACTTTTGGTTTTTTATAAAATGGCTTGTCTTTATTTGAAACGAAAGGACTTTGACGCTTTGTTCCCCTATCAGCTCCAGTAGAGGAGTCAAAGGAAGAAGATCCACATTGTTTATTCACGTCATCCAATTCACGAAGAAACTCTGTTGCCTCAATCAAAGTATTTCCTTTCTTCATCCGCCAAGCATATTGTACATCCTTCGGAAAGTGTCTCATCAAATCCTCCACTATTTGCCATTCAGGAATTGGTCTAGACATCATCTTTGCTTGCCCTGCTAAACTAACGAAATGTTCTAGCATTGTTCCATTTTCCTTAGACCAAGTGCCATTTACAATCATTCTTCTCAAGGTGTTTTGTTCGGCTTCTCCCCAATAAGCATCCAAAAAATCTCTTTTGAAATCCGACTGTGTAAACCATCTCTGTCTATAAATTCTGGCCCATTTTCGAACATCACCTTCTAAACAACTGATTATAGTTTCAATTGTAGCATCTTCATTAGGCATTCTCCGTAAATAATTCTGAAGATCCTCCAAAAACGACACTGGATGTACCCCAAATCTTCCAGGAAAACGTGGTTTTTCGACTCTTGTATCAATCACCGGGCAAATATTAATCGGTGCTTCATGCCTTTCAGACGAAGTTGATGCAGCGTTAGTTTCCCGTGCTTGCGACAGCTGATTCTCTAAGTTTGACACCTTCTGTGTCAGAATTCCCATGTTTCTTCGAAGTTGGCGAAACAAAATGGAGTTGCGTAAAGAAGGTCGTGGACGTTCTTCTTGCTGACCTGTCCTTTCTAATTCATCTTGCCCCTGAGATGTTCTAAGATTATAACGAGGAGGCATTTTTGTTTTCTTTGGATACTAAAAGTTTATTACAAATTATAGGTTGGAATTTTGTTTAAATTAAAGAATAGAAAGCTTATCTAATATTCTTTCCTTAACTTCCCAAAACTGTTGCTTTATGGAGCTAATATTATAATCTCCATCGATAATCTCTATCCTGTCAAAATCTTCCTTTATATTAGGGTTCAATAACCATTCCTCATGAATGTTGTGAATCCTCTCTATATAATCTAACGTTATCCCTGTCTCTTCAGGTCTACCACGACTTAGGGCTCTCTGATAAGAAACCATAGGGGAAGTCCTAAGATAAACTACTAAATTAATTCGAGTAACAAACTGTTCCTTGAAATAAGAATAGGTCTCATCTAAAACTGCAAACTCAGCCGGGTGCAACAATTCACTCTCTTGCAATTCCCTAATAAAACAATTTTTGGCTGAATAGATGGAACGTTCCATAACTTTAATCTTAGCGCTAGATTCTTTCGTATGATTCTCTAACATTGTTAGAAGAACATAATTTTGAAAACAGAAACCCCACTTCTTAGGATTTTCCTTAAATAACTGGAAGAGATTGACGCCAGATAAATTAGTCCATTTATCAATTGGTTCTGGTATTATCTCAAAATCAGAGTTGCCTCCCAAAGCTGCCAACAAAGTAGACTTCCCTGACCCTATGTTTCCTTCTATTGAGACTGTAAAATTTCCCATCTTTATTCTGAAACAAGGAATGCATCATATTTTCTATGGTTTCCAAAACAAATAACCCTAAGCTAAAACCAATTCTAACGTCCCGCTTAACAACTTTAACTTAGATAAACTTTACTCTCAAGTTTCTTCAGTTCAAAACTCGAAATTAGTGTATTTTTCATTTTGTTTCTTTTTTCACTCTTCAATACCTCTCTCGCTTGAAACCAGCATATCCTGGTCACGGCACCAGCTGTACAGATCTGAAGTCCCTTCATATAGGATCCTCAAATCAGATACGTGAAAGTTTTGGCCAAGGTTGATCGTTTAGAATAATATCCTTTAAGAATATTATATTTTTCCTGAATCCTACGTCATTCCGTCTTATATATTTATAATATCTTGTAATTTACAGATTCTGCTCGGTGGAGAGTGGCAATAGAAGAATGAAAAAGAAACACACTTGTTATTTTAATACTTATATTAGAATATAAACCTAATCTTTACATGTCTAATTTATGTTATTTATTTTATTTTATATCACTATTTATTTAAATTTAGTTTCATATTGACAGGAGTAGTTCATCTGAATTCATGTAGTTTCATCAATTTAGGAAAGGTTTCATCTCATTTACAATGCAATATTAGAGCCGATAAGTTTCTGAAAAGAAACCTATGTTAATATAAACGAAGTAATAAAAAATAATGTGGGGACAATCCCCAGGTTTGGGGCACCGCCATCGCCCCAAACAGCTCGTCCTAGGCCTCCTCTACCCTAAGTCCTAGGTCCGAGGCATATCATCACCCAGCTCACGATGACATGACGCTAAACTACCCTAACAATCCAACTGGATCGTCAGGATTCTGATCATCCTCGCGGAGCTGGAAATCCCACCGAAAACTTAAACTACAGTAAAGACTAGGGTTAATGTATGTGGAGAGCGGAACTAACTAACCACAGTACAACCCAGACGGTGATGATGTCTCCCCCCGGTATGTTCATGCCCCGCGTCAAACCCGACTTCCACGTGGCCCACCTTTAAGGGACGATCACTGACTCATCCAGGGTTCACAGGGTATTGACTATTTCTTTTAGTCACCCATACCAGAGCTGGTCACCGAGCCCGCCAGGCACACGAAGCATACAGTCTTCCTTTAGGAAAACAGGGCACTCTCCATCATGAGCTATAAGAGCTCTTCCTGTAATCCCTCCGGGCAGACAATGACCGACATCATCGAATCCCTTAGTTTGTTTTGAAATAAGTTAAACTGAAAATAATTAGCCAGCTCCACACGTCCAAGTGTGAAGTCTGTACTAGATACGGGTATAGTATTATTGCTTGCATGGCCAGCCTAGATCAATAACGGTTTTATAACGAGAGACATAAAGAGTTTGAAGGGCAATCTCCCTCCCCCCAGTCACTGAGTGACTTTATTGCACCAACAAGGTCTCCGTATATCCTTCATAGCTCTCACTTGTGATGCGTAGCTAAATCTCTTTTCCGTTACCAACCCACGCAGGACAAGGATTATGTAGAGTAACCCCAGTCTAAACACTCATTTAAATAAAATGAATTGCATCTAAACTATAATGGGATTACCCAGCATATTTCGAAGAAGAACATATAAGAAGTAAGTATAACAAAAGATTACTGAAGGTAATCCTTAATTAAAAGTGAAGTATGATGACCAGAACCGAGAAGATACGGGATAGTAGTATCTAAGCTAGGTTGGGCCAAACATTTATGATTTAAGATCTTAAGGGAAAATCAAAAGCATCGAGTATTCAAAACCAAGAACACTGGGAGAATTTAGCGTAAACAACACTAGCTAAAACTCGATGTTCTTTTAAAAAGAGGACTCAAAAGAAGTATTAAAAATGGGATTATTGTATATACTTAAATATTCGGAACATATCTACAATGAAAGAAACTAAACATTATAATTTCTGTTCCATTTTTGTTTTCAAGAATCTATTTAGTAAAGTTAAGGTGGTTTCACACTGAGTCAAAGTATAATTTTAAGTATGATAATTTATGACAAGTTTTATTAAGGGAAAATTAAAACTTAGAATCTTATAAAGTTTAGATTCCTGTATGATTCAATGAAGATTAAATAAATTATTTAACTACTTTAGGATGACACACATAAAGTTCAGAGGTCCCCCAAGGTCAGAGTGTCGTACAGCCGTCGCAGCCTTATGGGCGAACGTCGTCAACACACTTTACAAGAAGCAACCCACGAACGAACGTAATGTCTCCATCAAGAATATTCTTCCTATTGATTCAGGACAATTCTAATTTATTCCTTATAAACAATTTAATGTCATTAGACTAAACTAGAATGTCCCTTCACATAAGAAGAAAGTTTTATGTTGTCTAACTACTCTACATTTGGTAATCTAACGCTAAGATCAGGAGGTCCTCCCGTGGTATATGCCACTCAAACGACGCATCCAATAATGGGCGAGCGTTGTCAGCACATAACACATGAAACACCAATTCCAAAATCCAACGTTAAAACACCTTGCTAATATCCTTCCATTTGTACTGGAATAACACCAATTTATCCCACACACACAGTAGAGGGAAATCAGGATGATTCAGCGAAACCTCACACAAATAGAAAGAGAAGAACTTTAGTATCAGACCCTTTTAGGCTTGAGGGCTCCGGCCCAAGAATGATTAAAATAAATAAATCCGAAGGTTGATATTATCAGATAGACTTAGACAGATACTCCAGTGACACGCGACATACATTAGCCACAACCAATATAGTGGACATCGGGGACACATGTCACGAGGGCATCCATCCATGCTTGGTTGAACTAAATAAACCTGAGAGCAGGCATTTCTTAATCTCAAAATCTGGGACTCCTATAGTATGAAAGTAAAAGGAAAGATAAGCACCTCCTATGAGCTTGAGTACTGAGATGTAGTAATGCTCTCAGCATGTTCCAATTTTGGGAAATTGAGGCAAAAGATTCAAAATCACTATCAAAGCAATTTATTATTACTTGAAATATTATTATTTATAATATTCACTCTACTTAAACTTACCCTTTATTTCACAATAAAATATCACAATCTATATCCAAGTTTTAGTTTTCAGATATATTATTTTAAGATTTTGAATTGACGTTCTAATTCTTTTGATCTGACGGAATATTTTTCTTAGATTTTATCATATGAAGACATTAGTATATTAAAAACTGGAATTTTGATTTAGGGCCAAAGATTTTATATTATTTTCTAAAAATGGTAATTATTTAATGTATTAATATTTTCTTCCATTTTGATTTTGGGTTTTGATTTATTTTTTGTTAAAGAGATAAAAAATTTATAAAGATTTCAAAATAGCGTCTAGCTTTGAGTAAAACTAAATCAAAAATGATTTATTTGTTGACTATTTGACAATAATGTCAAATAGACAATTCTACCTAAAAAAGTATAAAAATATACATCGTTTAAAGTCTCCTTGACTTGATGATAATAATATACATCGTCCAAAGTCACTTTTGAAATGTTGACAAAATATACAACATCTAAAGCCACCCCTAATCGATGACAATATATATACATCAGAGTCCAGTTTCCATGATTTCACCAAGGACTATTTTAATCAATTTCTCTGTAAAGGAAAGAATTAAACACAATGAAATTTACATTACCTTTACAATCCAAGCAATACCTTTTTTTTAGCCTTCACGTTTTATCATTTGTGGTTTGCTTTTCCATGTCTATAATGTTCCTTGTAATTCCTGTACCTGTATAGAAATAGAACATTATCCTGCCTAGCTATACGCGAACAAAGACACTTGTAGAACTAGTTTATACTTAATTATGGGAAAAGAAAATCTTTATTACTATCTACAAATAACGACTCAGATTAGAAACACAGTATGTTATAATTTCCGCAGAGTTATTAATGTTTACAAACGAAAATCATTAAGTGGGAATATCAATTTACTTAAAGTACCACACAGTACAAGCCTCTTATGACCTCGCAGGTAGATCTGTAAAGCTGCAAATATTCTCCAATCAACTCTTCCTCTTTTGACATTGAAATCTGATTTTCTCAACGTTATTTAGCTCACATAACCTGGAAGAAACTATAAATTTCATTAAGTCACATTTCACCTTAACTCAAATACACACAACAACTTTGAACCGAAAATAAATAAAAGATGAAAACCACAAAATTGAATACTTACATAACATTAGTTTCACTCCACTTATTCTTTACACTTTGGAATCAAACCCTGAATGTTAGCATCTTGAAATTATGCGCAAATAAACCTTCCTATACTATATCCTACACGAAGCAATCCCTATCTTTATCTCAATTGAAGGAATCCACAATCCAGGATCATAGCCTCCTTCAAAAGATTCGTCTCATCAGCTGTATGAATTCTATTTTTTTCGCGAGCTACAAAACAAAAAAAATTATAACTCACAGAAAACCAGCATACTATCGACTTTTCTTTCACAGACGTCTCAAAGTAACATCAAGAATATTTGGAACGTTTACCGATTCCATTCTTCCATTTTTCTCCGTTTTTCCCAAATTTTCCTTGCTTGACGGACCAAAATCTCTCTCACCTGAAACTTTAAAACATGTTAAAATTCTATTTGAGCTCCATTGCCCTCACTATTCAACAAATCCTGATTCTTAGTTTTCTTCTGTTGCTTTCGTTTATCAAAATTTTAGCAACTATTCCTTTTATCAGCAAAAATAGCTTTTTTCCTTCATTTTCTTTTTTTCGACCCTTTTCCGACCCTGTCACGACTGTCACTCCTTGTCATATTTTTCTACTCCCCGTTTATCGTTACACTTCTTGACACTTCCTCTAAATAGTATTTTATGCATTTAAAAATTTTTTAGGGTTCCGCAAGTGCACAGTAACTTCACACAAAATCCTTAGAAGATTTTCGTTTTGACGTGCAATAAAGAGATTGATAAAGGTGTAAATATCGAATTCTATTCTAAACGTGTACGGTCTACCGCGCGTCAGTGGCAACATTTGCAACTCTATTAGCACGCCATAAGGTCCAAAGTGTTTTTACAAAATGTGCTGTTGAGTGCACGATAGTAGAAAGCCACTTGTTTATGCCCCTAAACCACAGATCAGGGACTGTAGACTTCTGGCTTTTTACGAGTATTATCTTAAACGTAAGCAAGCTAAATGCTACTTTTACTCCTAATTTCATATAATTATTAAAATATAATATATATTATAATTACTTACATCTACTCAAGGACATATGTTTAGATAATATTTTTACATCTACGTTCATACAATGATACTACACGGCTATGTTTTACGTTTTGGAGTATTAAAATAAAAATGTTACTCAATCTGCTTTAAACTTTGCTTTAAATTGATTTGTATTGTTTAAATTCAGTTTACCTACTTACCCGAGGTTAAAATACATTAAACGCCATTTTGAAGGATAATGTTAATATAGTTGTAGTAGTTATTGGCTTTTTTGTTTTTGTTCTGATTGTCTTTAGGACGCAAAATATTATTTTTTGAAGATCTGTTTTAGTTTTTCTCATACTGCGTTAAATAAAGTCATCATAAAAAGTATAGATGTATCAAATCCTAGCATTCAAACCTAAAAAACGACACATCCGCTGGAATGTGTAACGAACAAACCAGCCTATTGGGCGCCAAGTCGATAAACAAATTTTACACGTGAATTTTTCCTACAAATATAAACTCTATTGCTATAACAATAAAAGCTAGAAAGACTGAAGAAACAATTTTGCACGTTCATTGGCTCAATCTCTAGAGTAAACGAATCAGTCGAGATAGCGCGGAGTGGATACGTTCTGTAGGGACTTGATTTCTGTTGATTCTACGACAAAATTTATAACGGAGAAGGCTCACAAAATGCCTACAACTAAATATAAGATAACATAAAGGAATAGTTTTGATATGTAAAGGAACTAAAACATATTTAGTTATTTGGTAGCAGTATGTTTTGGTAACTTAGGGGGTTGAAAGTTTTGGTACTTCTAAAATAAGAATTGTGGCCGTAACTTTCGTGGGTCAAGTTAGATTTGAAATATTTTAATCTTCTCAAATCGCTTGACAAGTGCTCTACAGTCAAAGTTCAATTTTTTTATTTTTGAAATTTACTGAAATATAATAATAGGTCTTTACCTATGAAATTGCCGTTTTGTATAGCGAATTTTAGGTAAACTCAATTTTCAGTACTAACATTTTTGAATTTTTTTTTTTAAATTAAATAGGTATCCAACTTTTTTATTTTTTTTAGACATGATAGGGAAGACATTTAGCTAACAGAAGCTTAAATTAAATTTTCGAAAAATATTATCTGTAAAAAAGTATAACAAATCTAATGATAAAATCGGACGACATTTTAAGACAATCAATTTTCGAACCTTTTGTTTTGTATATCAAACTAAAAATAAAAACTTCATTTTGTGCGTAAATTGATAACCTTGAAGTCAACTTTCAAATATAAGACAAATGAAATAAATTGCTTCAGAATTATAGGAATAATGATCTCAATAATCTGTAAGAAAATTTCGACAATTTCATAGATAAAGACCTATTGAAAATGATTTTATTTTAACACTTCCAGTGTTCGGATAAATCTACAAAGTAGATACAGCCTGTGGTTGTGAAATTTTGCGATTTTCTACTTTAAAGACCTATTAATAGGTAAAAAAAAAAATTGTAGCGATAAAATATAAAATTATCATTTCAATGTATTTTATTTAATTCATTTAGGCTGCGACTTAAAGAATACAATTCAAATTAAGTTTAAAACTTGATAAACATCACAATTTTCATCTAATTTGACTAATCGATTAAGTTTTTTTCTCATGGCTGAACAATTGCTTTTAAAGTTTTCAACTAACAACAAGATTATTAACCTTTCAAAGTATTCAGCCAAGATTTTCTTAAAATACTAGCTAAATACCCTATAATTAAACATAAACTTTAGAAAAAGTCTTTTAAGAAATGAATTATGAATTCAATGACCAAACTAGTAGTTAGGGTGCTGGCTGCAATTTAGGTATATGATTTGCTCATGATTCATATTAATAATGATGATAGATCAGCTCAATGCGAATCGATTTGGTGCTTACAAGTTTTTCTGTATGTCGCTGCGTTTTTGAGTTAAGCAAAAAAAATTTAAATAAGATAATAAATAGTGTTTTTTTTGTCTGCCTTTGTGGCTCCTGTTTAAAATGCTTCTGAAGATGTAGAAAATCGAAGAGGAAGACATGCAGGGCTCTGCATTATCACGGGACGAAGTAGTGAATTTTTGCATTTTGAAGAGCTGTAACTTTACGACGCAGGGTTATTATGGTGGTGGACCATTTTTCTGGGGTTTGATACATTGAATTTAATCAGATAGTCATAGTATGCCAGGTGTACGTTTCATTGTCAAATTTCAAAATAGTTAAAACTGAATTCCTCAAAAACGCAGGGGTGTGGTTGTCCACCAATATTTTTTGTATCTTCTAGAGGATGCTCCTTATCATCAGTCAAAGAAGCAGACATTAGCAAATCATATAGAAATTTGTCCTTCATCACCCTTACTATAGATAAAGGCAGCTGTCGTTGATCAACATTTTATTGGCTCTTTAGATTTTTTTGCTCTATGTATTTTTAAAACTATTTTAGATTGATTTTGCCGACAATTATAGTTAGTCTACTGCTATTCCCATTTGTTAGGATGTTCAGGATTGACAGTTCTGGGTAAAAATCGATACTAATTTATCGGCTATATTTTGTATTAAGAAAGTTTTAGCTTCGTTTATCTTTGAAATTATTAATTTAAGTTTTTCGTCTGAAATTAAAATCTTCGTATTTCATAAATGCTTTAACGTTATTTATCGAGCTGCTGAACACATTTTCAAGCTAGTAAAAAACTGCTCCAAATTAAGTAAGCAAAACCGGAAATCTGCTCTGCCGGACTAACATGCTAGAAAAATTTGGTATTTTTGCCAATAGTTGCATACATACGAGTGGCACTGGTAACCTCTTTTTTGAATTCGATTAATTAAACAATTATTGTCTGCGGCTTGATGTGTAATTAATATTTATGGAAATATTAATATTTGTTACAGAAGAAAACTGATTCCTTTATTGTATATTTGAATAACAAATAACATGTATACCTTAACAGCTACATGAAAGTGCTGTTATATGTTTAAAACTTACCGTTTCAGATTCTCCAATACACACTTCGTGAGGCTTTACAGGTTACAAATAGATAGTTAAAAAACTGAAAATACTAGAAATAGCGCTCAAAAGCAATCGAAGCTGGACCTTGCTGGGACAAAAAAGTGTAAAAATCAAAGCTTCCTAAACAAAAATAAATTTGCTACGTAACTATGGAACCCTTTACTGCGCGTGGCCTGAGATACGGTTGGCCGGTTTTTATTTATTTATTACATCTTTGAAGCATCTTTGTAGTTATTTTCCTAGACTAACTTGATGATGGTACCTAGAAACAACGGTTTAACGTACCATTTCATGCTACCAGCGGTCACCCATCCTGGTTTTGGCTATAGCCAAATTACATCGTCTCGTAGATTTTTTTTACTTAGAAGCTCATTTACTTGCGGAATTATTTGAACTAAATTAGTTACTGATTTTAACAGTCTCAAACAATTCTACATAAAAATATTGTTTTTCTTTAAAGCAGAAGACGTTCTGAAGAAGGGTGAATGGTCAATTGGAATAAAAACGAGCACAGAAAATATTTTCCTTGTAGTTTTCTTTCTTATAGGCATCCAATGTAATTTTGCAGTAACGATTCTTTGCAGCCTATATCAAAGTAGGGTTAAATAGAAAAGTTTTATGACAAATACATTATTTATTTCAGAAGTTAATGTTCCATTATATTGTGAGTAGCTTCTTTTAAATAGCCTACAAACAAACGTCCACTGATAGGTTAAGACTTCTAATATAAATTTCACAGCAAACCAGGAATATGCCATAATCACCACGCTTGTTAGCGTAGTAGGGGGCTACCGTGGTGAGCCCTTGTGGTGCCAGCAAAGAATAGTATCAATCCATCTCTACTCGTAAGTGTGGATTATATCCGGAGGGTTTGCAGCAGCGATCTTCTGTGTATCATACCATCTTACATACTTCGGACACAAACAACCTCAGTCCATTGTGTTAGCCACAACGCTAACAAGCGTGGTGACTGTGGTACTTCCCCTCCACATTGTTACAGCAAAAGCTGGTAGTCTGGAGGGAGCTCTCTGTCCTACAGTGGATATTTGATGGGATGTTATGATGGTGATGCCTATCTACAGGTTGTCGGTCCCATAAATACGTTTTACGGCACTTAAGAAAAAAAATGCTCTCTGACTATATCTCAATGGTAAAGGAGCCGAGTAGGATTTTCACGTGATAATCAGGGCGACTAAGAGATGTCTCAGTAGATGGGGCTTTATGAGAGGATCACGAAAAACTATATAAGAAGTTCCAGACCGGAGCCCGGTCTTCAGGAGGCCATTGTCTGGAAATGAAAAGGAACAAAAAAACGTGATCTTCAGCAACAACAATTCTCATGGCAAAAGATGAGGGCTGATGAGTAGTGACATAAAAACCTTGACCAGACAAGAGAACCGGGGGCTAAAGTCATTCCAGACAAGCCTGAAATTCTGAAAAGGGATATTTTTTGGTCTAGTTTGCCAAAAGTCTTCAGATTTTTGTCTGTTTTTTTTTATTTGTCATCAGTATTAGCTTCTCTATTACAAACAATCACTTTTGTTTGCCTTGAATATCACGTAAAAAAATACTTTTCATTTCCAGACAATGGCCTCCTGAAGACCAGGCTCCGGTCTAAAACTTCTTACACAGTTTTTCGTGATTCTCTCATAAAGCATCTTCTATTGGGACATCTCTTTTTCGCCTTGATTATCGCGTTAAATTTTATCAGGTACTCAATAGAAAACAATTTAATGGTCTGGTTTGCCAACAGTCTTCAGATTTTTGGCAAACCAGTTTCTGGTCAAAGTTTTTATATCACTACTCATCAGCCCTAATCTTTTGGCATGAGAATTGTTTTTGCTGAATATCACGTTTTTCTGTTCCTTTTCATTTCCAGACAATGGCCTCCTGAACACCGGGCTCCGGTCTGGAACTTCTTATATAGTTTTTCGTGATCCTCTCATAAAGCCTCATCTACTGAGACATCTCTTAGTCGCCCTGATTATCACGTGAAAAATCCTTCTCGGCTCCTCTACCACAATTTAAACTATAATTAAAATGCAAAGACTGACTTTTAAACATTAAAAATTTCCAAGAAATGCTCATCAAAGGAATCATTAGTCATTTCGACAGAATCTTTGCCTGTTTATTGCTCTGTAAACTTGATAACAAAGTTACTAACTAATTAACAACAGTTCAAACTCTTCCCGTAACAAATAAATCAAATAATAAATTTTCAGCTCTCGACAAGACAAATATAGTTGTTTCAAGGAATTTATATTGGAATTTTGGTGAAATTCCGTACTCCCAACATTAAATGCTGTATTGTATTTCACTTCATGAATGTTTCAGTAATATACATAAAGAAAATTATAGTAAGAAAAATGGCCTTTACACTCCTCCAACCCCCCTTGCCTCCACCGCTACCGTCCAGTACTTTTAGTATGATGTTGTGGACATTTTCTTCTACAATTGTGCCAAAGTTGGCTGACTTCTGAATTATTTACTCTATATTCCTTTCGTTGGACGAACTAGTGTGTAAACAAAGAAAATTAAATTATATTTTTGAAATTAACGATCACTTTACAAGGATACATTGCTTGCCAGCAACCAAAACCAGGGTGGATTCATACTTTGTATTTCTTTCTTTTTTATATTTGCATGATAATTAGTGGTAAGTAAAATTATAGTGGTGATGTTAGTCCCGAGTGGTGCCGGCAATACTCGTAGTAGTTTATGCCACTGTCAAGTAAAGTTTGTGACATGAGGCGAAGCCGAATGTCACAATAGACAGCACGAATGTCGAAGTGACTAGTTTGCAATCAGTGGCATACATTACTTTTTCTACGATCATTAAAACAATAACGTACTTACTTTGTTTACTTTTGTCGTAGTAGTAAAGTACTAGAACACATCCACTTTTTTGGCAATAAAGTCCTTTTGAGTTTCGTACGCTGCCTTAATTATTTCGGTCGGCGTGAATATTTTATTCATATTTAAAAATTTTCAATGGAAATCAACATGTTTATCGTTAAATTATAAATTAAAAGTTATTTTTTGACAGACTAAATAAGCGCGAACGTAAATCACTACGTTCATGTATTACAGTGTATCCCTCTCGACCAGCCATCATTATAATACTGTGTATGGGGGGGTTCAGTTCAAGAGTGCATGACTTCTTTTTGAAGTTTTCCTTTAAAGTAACTAGCATATTAGCCGATGACATCCAATACATATCAACAATCAATATGGGTGTCGTTTCTATGTTTATATGAAGATAGGGATAGCAGTTAAGATGGCGTTAGGGGTAGGGATAGGGGAAGGGATAGGAATAGGGAGTGGGAGAGGGACAGGGAGAGGGAGAGGAAAAGGGAGGAGGAGAGGGAAGGGGAGGAGGGGGAGAGGGAGAGGGGCAGGGGCAGGGACAGGGATGGTTTGACGGACGGTTGGACAGATGGTTGGACGGACGGACGGATGACAGATAGACGGAAGGGTGGATGGATGGATGGTCAGATAGATAGAATCCCTTGCGGAAGAGGTCGCGGGCAACAGCTAGTATAATATAATGAATATAATACAATGAATATAATGAATCAATATAATATAAGGAATAATCAAACCCAAAAAACGATCATTGCTCAGGAATTATTACGAAGGGACTAATAATTTTCAATTGACGTAATTAAATACTTAAACTGTTCAGTTCAGTTGCGGTTTTGGGAAAATACGTGACTGAAATAACTCCTCAAAGACCCTCCATCGCCGCTAACGTCCGATCACCGATCCAATTTGTTGAACTCCAATTTGGGTGCGAGATAGCTTTTATCGATTAAACAGGAGAATTTGGGACCTTTATGGGACTTGCAAAAACGTTTATTAAGGTGTCCGCTGGAGGGAGCAAAACTGATGAAATTTTGGCACTTTTAACAGAACCTTGTCTCATAGAAAAAAATAAGTACAGAAAAAATTCACAAATCATCGTTCCGCTACTAGGTTGAACATAGGATTTTTTCGGTCGCTTATCAGAATGTACGTTTTGATAATTGGAACAGTTTTATAAATAGAACTTCCCAAAATCCCCAAAATATATTATTATACTATTTTCTTACTCTAGGTTGTAAACTTGCACATTGTAGTGGGACACAACCACCAAGAAGGCCCGTGTGCCTAATTTAGCAGGCGGTAGGGCTTTTGTGCAAAGTCCGTCTGGAGAAGTACCACCCCCTTGCATATTTCGGTCGTAAAGCAGCAGTGTTTGCACTACTGTTTCGTATTGAAGGGTCAGTGGCATTGCTGGCAGATGAGACACACCATCTTTGTTACCAGGGTGGGCAACGCGTTTTGCTTTCTTATTAGTGTCAAATTATGACACTATCAATAAGATAGTAGGTGCTATGAGTAGTGGGGACTACTTTCCATCAGGTGGGCCACCTCCTCCTTTGCTCACTTGTAACATAAAAAAATAAATATGGAAAATGCATTCAACCGAATTGCCTTTCACCAATTTTTTTTTCACCTCCAAAGCTCGGAAACATTTGTTTAGTCGGTTAAATTCTGCGGCCAAAAGCGATTTTTGGCCCCTAGCGGGCAAAAGGTTTTTCTGCGGCTAAAAGCGATTTTTGGCCGCTAGCGGGCAAAAGGTTTTTGAAATTCGAACGTGATGCAGTATGGCAGACCTCCACGCTGCGGTACTGGCTGCTTCCTCGCTTTAGTGAGGTGAAAAATTTTGTGTTTCGCTCGGCAGCAAAGTTATTTTGCGTTTCGTGCCTTGAAACCTTCGCTACGCTCAGGATTCTTCTTTTGAACCACTCGCTTCGCTCGTGGTTCAATTCTAGAATCCTTCGCTTGCTCAGGTTTCAATACAAGGCACTCACGCTTTTGCTGCCTTGCATAACAAATAACTATTTGCCGGGCTATTTTTACCCAGAACTACTAATAGCTTGTATAGTCAAGAGCACATCAAGCTTGACACATTGGACTTTGTACCGTTCTTATTTCAATAGACGTACGGGCTAGAGTCGCACAGCGAGTGTCAAGCTTGACCTGTCGTTGACTGTACGTCCAGGCTTTGCGCGGGCGTTCGAGTTGCTCTAAGGTTTAAAATTCTGAGTCTTTGCGGTGATATAAAACGAACTTTTATTCAGATTTCAAGCTAAGATGAAACTGGGAAAGTTCCTTTACAATTGACTATTTTGGGGTGAAAAGATTAAATAACGGAATTAAAAAGCAAAAGAGCAGATGCCTTCATAAGATCGGACCTGAATGACATGCTGAAAATCACAGAGCAAAAACATACGAGTACTAGGTTTCAAAATCAATATTGAAAATAT
This sequence comes from Athrips mouffetella, assembly GCA_947532105.1. Lineage (NCBI taxonomy): Eukaryota > Metazoa > Arthropoda > Insecta > Lepidoptera > Gelechiidae > Athrips > Athrips mouffetella. The sequence goes on along the minus strand of OX383957.1, from coordinate 32,724,309 downwards.
TTTTAACAAATTCAATCCCAGTGTATACTTAGCGAAGTTCATGTTTTGAAGCAAAGTTTCGTTATTGATTCTCAAGCCAATTCAAAAACATCGCAGCTCATTTGAGCATCAAATTTTATCTGACGCACGTCGAAGGCTACGTTAAACTTTATTCAGTGAAAAAATAAAATTCTCATGAATAAATTCGTACTCAAATCTAGTAGAGATGTCAAAAGATGTTATGGTTTTGGCTCATAAAAGTTTTTTTATTATTTTGACAATGAAAACTTAGGTGTTATTTTCACTGGTTTACAAAAGCGGGCAGATATGTTTTAGCTATCCGTAAATCTATAACGTAGTCCAAAAATTATTAACTTATTTGTAATATAGTTGCTTCTGACGCTTTTCTGTCGCTTTTGGACTGGACCAGTCCAAAGACGAATCGCGAGTGAATAAGCTACTTCTGCATGAAATTGCGTGACTTGTGAACTTTCAACTCGTTAAGCTTTGAGTAACATGCTGCATACAAACATTATATGTGTACCCCGTCCTGAATTAAGATATAGGCTCATGTTATAGTATAAATTTATGTTTAAGGTCTTAATTTGAATAACTTGCTTACTGATTAGAATTCTGCATAAGACGATTAAAATGTGTTTTTTTTTGTTATTATCTGACATAAACATTTATTTATGTAACAGCTGTTTAAACCAAAACACGATGTTGTAGTATCCCTAGTTTAGAATTCGAAGAAGCGTGATGAGTTCATCTGAAACTAACGTAGAACATCACGTGATGCTCTATGGAAACTAAACAATGCAACATATCTGCCAGTATTAATTTTATACAAAGGTCATATTTTTTTCACGAAAATCCGTTTATCTTCAAAAACATAAAATATTTCATCGTATATAAAAAAGCTTCAGACGTCTGTTAAGATGAGGTGTTTGACTTCAAACTTATTGAAACGAATCAAAAATGTCAAATGCAATTTAGTGCTAAGCTGTTCGTTCAATTTGATGGACTGCTTTTACTTTTAAAAAAGTTTTAAGTGTTTGTGTGAAATCTTATACTTTTTTAAAGCTGTACAATTTTATGAAATGCGAGATTTTGCCCGCAACTTCGACTACACAAATTGAAGATATTTTGCTTTTGTCAATGCTACAAAATTAAATGCATGTAATATTGAACAAGAATAACCATAATTTACTTCCCTCGAAAGATGATATTACGTAGGGACTTGAAAGATATTTTCTATAAATTTTATGATTTTCGTACACACATTTTTTTTTATAATAGTAGTTAAAAGAGTATGTCCGCAAATATCTATTTAGGGATCGTCCTACGTCATCTTTCTAGACTTACCAGCTTTGTGTCTGCTTAGAGTCACAAAATAAACTCCTATGTAACCTAATCATCTAGTTGTACGTGCAGCAAGTGCCTATAATAAAATGCATATTATAAAACAATACAACAAATAAACACCTTATTTTCATCCCTAAACCTATGAATACACGATTTCCATCTCTATTCACCATCTCATTTCAAATTTTAAATTCAAAAACATTCCAACTTCATTTGCATCCGAAACAGCATCATAACTCTTTCCATTAATTTCGAATCAGTTTAATCTGGACCTGTCTGTCGAGTAATGGGAGGTCGTTTTTAAACGTATAAAAAATAGGAGCTACTATCACACAGCTCTTTAGTAAAAAATCGTCCCGGAGTCCGCAGGACATTTGTCCCGCTTCAGGATTTAGGTTAAATTCGGCTGGGACTCAGAAGAAGTAACAGTAAAATAGTACTAGGTTAAGGAAACTTCTGCTTGTGCTTCTGTCTTGTCACTGTGTTATCTAAGCTTTCGTTTTTCTTGGCAATAAGCAAAATATTGAGTTAGTTTTAAACAGAAAAACACAAAAACAAAATTAATAATGACTGACGGACAGGAGGCGCAATAAACTTAAAACTGTCAACAGAAGGCTCAGAATAGAGACCAGAAAAAATAAAGTAGGAATCTCGCCGTTGTAAATAAGATAAGAAACACGTCTTTCGTGTTTTAAAAATATCAACCCTTATAAATCATCATCATCAAACAAAAATATTAGCCCGAAGATACATAGTATTTGAATCTCTTGAATCTCATCCCTATTTCCGTATCCGGGATTAATCGTCCTATTTCCCGGGAAGTGGGAATATAGTGTGCATGAAGCCTTAATGGAGTTGTTGTGTGACTATTTGTCAAACTTGGATTGGGGAATTTGTCGCGTGCTTTTAGAATAGGTGATGAGCTTCTGGACGTGTGAGCCACGGGGAAGATTTTATGCATCTGAATGGCACGTGTTCGTATCTCTACAGGTTGTTAATTTAATTGCGTGCCATAGCTTAGGGGGTGTTTAAGTAACGATAAAGGAACACAAAAAAAAACCTACTTATTTTTTTATCATAAATGATATTTTTTTATTATTTAATATTAGGTATTACATTTTAAGCTCGTTAAAGTACGAAGGGAAAATTGGAGTCACAAGAAAAGAAAGAATTTCTTGATACTCGCGCGCTGGTTCGGTGATAGCGCTCCCCATCCCGTCCGGGTCATTGCCCTCCGCGTTAGTTTATTTTCAATGGAGTAAAATTTTTTTTAATAGGATTTTTTCAATATTTTTTTTCTGTTACTTTATCGTAACACCCTCTAAGCTATGGCACACAATTAAATTAACACCCTGTATAATTTTCGGCATGTGTTAGAATTTATTAAAAAACCTACTTGAAAGGGAAGTGTGATCATATTTATACGAGTGTATGTATACGAAACCTCCGTTTGAAGAGTGTTATCAGCCAGATTCTACACTTTTTACTTGAGACAAATCCTTTTTCGTACTACTTTCCATTAAAAAAGTGAAACGTCTCAAAAAGTCACTCTAACAGCTAACTTGTCTGATTGACGTAAGCGCTTCGCTAATTGCGAAAAATATTGTAATATTTTTTCATAACAGTACACACTATTAAATAAAATATCTATCTATCAGTACACTATAAAGAAAATGCACTATTTAAGTAATTAATCTCGAGGATCAGTAAACAAAGTTTGTGATACTTTATTTTGTACAAAATTCTTCCAAGAGGCGGTCAAGGACACGTTCACATGTAGTTTTTTTATCGTGGACACCGTCGGTTATATAATTGTAATATCATTGGTGGACACAGACAAAATCATCAAACAGATCGTCACTTAGACGTTTTTTCTTTAGCAAGTTATAAATAATGATTTATCTAAAGTAGGTATGTACGGTCAAGTCAACTGATGTAACTTTGATGCGCAGGTCTTCGTTCAGATCTAAGTCATCTGCCATGTGGCTTCAAGCATTATAATCAAATGAGATAATTTGACCTATGGGACTTGTTTAGTGTTTGTTGCTTCCATAATGGCGTAAGTTTCTCAAATGTATGTTTGGTGCCAGTTGCTTTCAGGGCTAAATATTCTATCAAAAATCCGAATCTCACAAAATAATCATAATTATACGAGACGTTTCGATCACCGTGAGCAAGGGGTATGCGATGTAGTAATTTTTTTCAAATAAAAAATGATACGAGCACACCCTTTCTAATGACGCTCAGCACTCATAAAACAATTTATCGTGTGGTTTAATTATGCATAACTGCTTGTTTCTCTCTCTCTCTCTTACTATCGGTCCCTTCCTAAAGAAGATCGTAACCCAGTCTTTCCTGTCTTGTCAATTGCTTCCACATAAGCTTCAATCTTCTGCGTAGTGGAAAACTGTGCTGTCAGACCACCTTTTTACAAGCTTTTATTTAGCTTACCGTGTTAGTATGTACTCGTATGTCTGTTTGTGTGGTTATCCTCGACCGACGGCCTGAAATGTGGCATACTATAACAATGCAATGTGGTGCTATCATTTAGCTAGTTTGATGATGGAGACGGAAGTTGGCCGAACTCCTAAACGAAACGACGTAACCCCTTCGAGTTTGGGTTCGTTGGACTTGTCCTCCCATGCCCTTTGATACCACATGATGACCAGGTCCTGATGATGGAGATGGAAGGTGTTTAGGCTCGTTTTGATAGATGATTTGGCTTCTAAATGCATAGATTAAGACGAAACCAATAAGTTGAAAATAAATATTTTTACAAAAAACCTTTTTAAAAACAATCTGTTATTAAAAAAATCTGTTGTACTAAAACGAAAATAATAATTTTGTGCTTCTAATTATCTTTATTATTATCTTTTTCTTAACACTAACCCAAAGAATAATTTTTCTTATACTAAAAATTACGGTCTTAAATCAAAGCATATTATCATGATTAACTTTAAAACTTTTAACTCACGTGAAATATGGACGTAGGCCAAAAGTTACGTTTTAAAAATTTAAAAGGTTGAACAATTTTATACTTCCCTAACTTTGTGTGGGACAGAAAATTTTACACGTTTCGAGGCTGAGCTTGTTTTGAATTTTGAAATAATTTCCACGTGCAATATATTAAGAATGTTTGTATTTATTTAGAATTTGTATGTGAGGTTTGGCGACCCAAATAATCACGTTATTGAACATCATTCCCACATAAAAAGGGCTGAAACCGAAAATAGGCCGACACATGAAAAAAGTTTTTGAGTTTTGAGTTCATAACATCCCACGAAAAGTCCACTGCAGGACAGGGTACTCCCTCCAGAACTCAAGAAAAAGCGCGTGGTGCTTTGGAGGGGATTTAACATAGTCACCACGGTTGTAAGCATTGCGGCTGGCGACCTCTGTTGTTGTGTAGGTTTATAAGTCCTTAGTCGCCTCTTACGACACCGATGGGTGGAGATGGATTGGTACTATTCTTTGCCGGTATCATACGGTCGGGAAAAGTTGTTCGGTTTCATGTGCAGATTTACACCCTTTCAGAATAGATATACCCTTTTTAGGGTTCCGTACCTCAAAAGAAAGAAACGGAACCCTTATAGGATCACTTTGTTGTCCGTCTGTCTGTCTGTCTGTCTGTCAAGACCCTTTATCTCACGAACGGGTAAAGGTATCAGGTTGAAATTAATACCATATATTAGGATCCATGAACCACACAAGATCTGAAAATTTAAATTTTTTACAACGACGCAATCAAAAGATATGGCATTTTATGTCCTCATCTCCATATATTCATTCAAAATTGAAAAACCTACAGGGTACTTCCCGTTGACCTAAAATTATGAAATTTGGCAAGAAGCTAGGTCTCACAGTACAAATAATGGGAAAAGTCTGAAATCATTAAATATTACAACTTTTCTCACAACTAATGGTAACCAATTGTGGTGAGCTCCCGTTTCAAGAACATTCATATAAGAGAGGGGTCAAGTTGGATGGTTGCTGAGGCGATTTTTGTTTTAGTTCTATTTAAAAACGGGAACACTTACAAACTTGAAAATTGGTATGTTTATAGGGCATAGGCTATTAAATAACAACAAATAATAAAATTTGGTCAAGCGCGTGTCGAACTCAAAAAATCTAGCACATTAACTTACTGAAATTTCAACTAATACAATTATGTTTATGTGGTGGTACGGAACCCTCAGTGTGCGAGTCCGACTCGCACTTGGCCGGTTTTTTTTATGTTGATGCGTCTACGCTTTCGAATGGGGGTTAATTTCGTGCAAAGTGCATGTAGACCCTCTGGTACTAAACGGAGCTTTGAATGAGTCAAAAGGTGAGTTTAAAGGAGAGGGGGGTTATGGGGTGAGGGAAGGGGGAAGGTAAGTATAGAAAAGGAAGTGCGGTGAGGGGTTTAAGTGAACAAGGGTGGAAGCTTGGTGTGCTTTTGACTGTACCAACCTACATAGATGTATCCGCGTAAAACTTACGGCCTTATCAAATAATTAGCCAAAAAGAGTTTTTAATTACAAGTTATACTTATCGTGCTGGAAAAAAATCTATTAAAACATTTGATTTTTTTATCAGTTTTTTTATCAGTTTTTCATCACAAAATCACATCCAAAATATTTCTAGCACACAATATATTAAGTGACGAGTAAACGATGCAGCTTTTTGCCTGCCACAGACTAAATCAGCGTCTAATATGACAAATAAAATAATTCATCTTCCATTGCTTGGTATTATAATAACAAGCTACCATCACATCTCTTACAGCCAACGATGGTTGGTATTATCTGAGCTGTAATTCTTCCTATGTTTGTGTGGCGCCTTCTCGCCGTATTACTTGGAAACGTCTGTTTGTCGAACTGTGTAAACATAGAAATAACTTTGGTCTACAAATATGTTTGGTTATATTAGAAGGAACGATTTTCAGAAAAGAACAATATGTTTGAAAGTTTTTGAAGCTCAATTTCAAAGTTTTTGAAGGTTATAGTGGGAATACAAAAATATATAAGCGGGTTGTATTTACTAATGGCTTAAGCAATTTTAATTAATGTTCTTATTTATACTTAAATAAAATTTGTTTGATAAGCTTTTTTTCTATGTTCCTAAATGCGGATGATTTTAGAAATCATTTTTTTGTGATACAATAATTGTCGTAGTAGCTAATATGACTACAATGGATCGATGCAGGTCGCAGTGGCCGTTGGGAACTAGGAGCCTGACTTACCCTTAAACATGGTAGCTTAGCTAGTATATTGAATTTTAGTAGTGTGTAAAGTGTGAACATCGATTTTCATGGTCGTAGCAAAATCGTTCCTCAAAATAAACAGTTCTAGAAAGCACAACAACCCCAAGAACAATGAACAGTGGCAACAACAATAAGCTGTACAAATACTGAAACGAGCTTATGTCAAACCAAAACTAGCCAGCATCGCACCACTCTCTTACCTGGACTGAAATTCCACAGACTACGTTCATATCAGACCCCTTTTTAATAAGCCAGCTAAAGAACATCAATTATGTTTCTGAGGAGGATTAAATATCAGAGGTAGTCAACGAGCACTCGAGCACACTGGCCACAGGGATGGGGTCTCACTGGTCATTTTTTTTTACTATGTATGGGCTTACTCTTGATTTCGACGATGGAACGAGCTTTCCCAGAAGAAGCCTATTCACTCGCGGCTTAAATAGATGCGGGTTATAAGAGCTCGGGAACACAGACGCAGGCAGAGAATTCCACTCCTTATAGCTGTGCGCATTATAAAGGATGTTTCAAAGCGCTTTGTGCGGGTGTGTGGAATATCAATCAAATATGGGTGATATCCTGCGGTGCGTCTGGATTCCTGATGGTAGAAGGGGGATGGCGGAATAAGCTCATGGAGCTCTTGGGCACACTCTCCGAAGAACAATCTGTAAAAGACCGACAGACATGCAATTTTGCGCCGGTGGGCTAGGTTGTGAAACTTTGGTTTTCACTAGTATCTCATCACCAACGAGCTTCTTGGCTCTGCGATCGATCGAGTCTAGAGCGGCTAGTTGGTATTATATTTCTAAGATTATCACAGAATTACCTGCGCTGAGGACGGAGATAGTAAGAGTCTAATATATAACCTGGCTACTTCTCAGTGCAACTGGAACGTGCAATCTATGATGAATTTCCCCCCACAAAAATGTCTTTTATAAGATGACCTCAAGAAACAGATTCCAATAATACCAGGCCACTCAGAAAGTATTGCGAAAAATAGTTTTTATATATGGGAGACTGGCCGGTCAGAATGTTTTTCGAAAATATGATTACTTGTAAGTAAAAATATGTGTGTTCCATTTTCAAAATTTCCCTCCACATTTTTTGCGAGCCAATTCAAAGTATCGTGTCTTACTGAAAAATGGATCTGCGCCGGGAACATTTTAGAGCTATGATTTTTTACGATTTCAAGTGTCGCCTGAAACCGGATGAATCGTTCGATAGACTTCAAATGGCATTTATGGATGAAGGCCCCTCCAAGGCAACCGTGTATCGTTGGTATAACGAATTTAAGCGCGGTCGACCAACCTTGGGGGATGAAGAAAGAAGCGGTCGCCCTTTGACGGCTATTACGGAAGAAAACGTGCTAGCAGTGAAAAATTTAATCCAAGATAATAGGCGAATTACATATCAGGAGATTCAGCACATATTAAAGATTGGATCGGGAAGCGTTCACGAGATTCTACACGGGCATCTTCGCGTGAGGAGGATAGTATCGCGCTGGGTGCCGCACTACCTCACCGACGCTCAGAAGCAGGCCCGGGTGGAATGGTGCCGTGATATGCTGAACAAATTTGAAGCAGGCTCGTCTCGGCGTGTTTACGACATCGTAACAGGTGATGAGTCCTGGATTTATCAATACGATCCAGAAACCAAGCGCCAGTCGACAGTTTGGGTGTTTCAAAATGAACCAACGCCTACCAAAGTGAAGCGATCTCGTAGCGGGGGGAAGATTTTGATCGCCAGCTTTTTTAATTTGACTGGCCACTTGGCCTCAATTCCCTTACGAGATCAAAGAAGCATCAACGCCGAATGGTATACTACCAAATGTTTACCAGAAGTTTTTTCTGTTGTGAGCAACAAGCGACCAAACACAGGGCTCCGCGGACTACTGCTCCACCACGACAATGCGCCTGCACACACCGCGCTCAAAACGAGGGACTTCCTGGACAGCACACCAGTCAAACTCCTGGGTCACCCTCCTTACAGCCCTGATCTAGCACCGTGTGACTTCTTTTTATTTCCAAAAATAAAAAATCAGCTCAAGGGGATACAATTTTCGTCGCCGGAAGATGCGCTGGCTGCGTTCGAGCAGGCTGTAAACGAGGTGTCTACGGCGGACTGGAAAAAGTGTTTTGAAAACTGGTTCAGACGCATGAATCTTTGTATAGAGGCTGGTGGAGAGTACTTTGAAAAGATTTAATAAAAATATATGTACCTGTAGAACAATTTTTTTTAGTGTCGCAAATATTTCTGAGTGTCCCACGTACCTGCTACGGATTTAATGTAGTTACGATACGAGCTGAGCTACGGTGGCGTAGTCCTCAGCTATTTCCTAATCTATGCCCATAGACTTTTTGTTTTTGTGAGGCAAAAAAATATTTTGTATTCATAAAAAATAATCTTAATTAGTGAGACTAAACTGGGTGACTTAAATTAAAACCTATTAAAAATGTCATACATATTATAGAAATTAAACATAATGTCGAGAATATTTAAAATCATAGATCGGTTAGAATTTACAAACTAAAAACCCAAGAAGATATTTTGGGCATGATTAATATGATTATGTCGTAACATTTCACAATCTATGCCCACAAAGCAGCTTCATACCTTATACGAGTACACAAGCTATGAAAACTGGTATACTTTGTCACTTCTTTACAACTCAGTGCCTGAATAAACTCAAAAGGTTGGTTGCAAATTGACTTTTTTAGGGTTCCGTTCCTGATGTTTGAAAACGTGATCCTATTACTAACCCTTCGCTATTCGTCTGTCCTATCTTGGTCCTTTGGCTATTACCAGATAAGTAATTGACTTTTGTACAAAATATTAGTGGTGGATAAGAAAAGGAAAGAGGTCCACTCCATGCTAAAAACATGCTTTTGTCGTTTTTGTTTTTCTCGATTGTAAAAATAGAAAAGGTATTCTTAATAGCAGTGTTTTTCGATTCCAGATAACGTTAGTGAAGTGCTATGAGACCTAGAACAGCCCAATTTCGTTCTGGTTAAGCATCATTTAAAAAGCATGCGGCGTGTTATCGCTGTCGTCTGTCGCTAGAACTATTACTGCCGTACTCGGAGACGGTATCTTCAGTTGATCCTCCGTTAAATCTCGTGCTGTATTTACTTTGTCAATAAAATCTAAAAGGACAGCATGAGACTTAATAAAAGATTAACTTTCAATGACGTCTCTGAGTACGGCAGTTAGTGTTTTAAAAACATTAGCTGCTGCAGTAATTTAAATACGAATAAACTTTATTTAATTGTTGTCTTCAAAATATTTAGACGTCAAACTAGTTGTCACTAAAATACAAAACCTGAATAGAATAGCAAATTAATTTTGTGGTGGTGCAGAACCCTGAGCTCGCAAGTCCGTCTCACACTTGCCCAGTTTTTTATCTGAGCAACATAAGGAGTGGTGTTTATTGGGAAAGTTGTTTGTTTGTCGAGTCAGCTTAGTTTAGCCATTTGGCTCGAGTCTAGTGCTTATGTTAGTTTGTAAGTATCTTTCAATGTCTTGTAGATTATGTAACATAGTTAACGTTTGAGTCTTGCTGTTTTTGCATAAGTATTTTCGAATTAAAATTTTGTGGACGTTACCCAGTTTGGTTATTCATACTTAACCTAATGAAAGAAAGTATGTGTAATATTATTTTCAAAATGCAAAGTTTGTCATTAACAGAAATTCGTTTGATGATTCGTATGACAATTTCAAAATTAAAGCGGTTTTTTTTACCGCTTAATAATAAAAAATCATCTACTGCTAGACAGGAAGCTTCCCCACAGAATTTAAGAGCAAGAATCAAAGACGAGTTCACTATCCCTTAGTCGCCTTTAACGACACCCACGTGAAGAAATAAATATTGTTAATATTCTTAGCCGATACGACACGGATCAAAATGTACTTAAATAGTCGAACCGTAACTGTCTTAATAATACCTTTAATCCTATACTATTAAACGACCAATATTGGTATATGTACGAGTATACAGGGTGTTAATTTACTTGCGTGCCATAGCTTAAGGGGTGTTTCAGTTACGATAAAGGAACACAAAAAAAATAAAATTAAAAATCCTACTAAAAATAATCTATAACTGCATTGAAACTTAACTAACGCGGAGCAACGTCGCTAGCGCGCGAGTATCAGTGAATAAGGTACTCCTAGGCACATCATCATCATATCAGCCGAAAGACGTCCACTGCTGGACATAGGCCTCCCCTAAAGATCTCCATGACGACTACATAACTGAAACTCTTTCGCGCGTGTTAGATATTTAATTAATTGTGTTTTAAAATATTCGTTAAATTGTGTCTTTATCTTGTTTTAACACCAAAATGTATACATAGATAACATATTTTTATTAATTATAAAACCGAATCACGAAATATTATATGAAGGTAGGATGTGTTTACGTTATAAAAGTGTAAACAACACGTGTTTCTTTGTTCATAAACAGCACGTGTTCGAAAGAAACACGTGTTCGTAACGGCTGCGAGTGGGGACAGCCTATAAAAGACGCAGTGCGCCAGAATTACGACACTTTGGTTCGAGCTCTGGTCGAGGCATGACGTCCCCTCTCCTGGTAAATAAGTTAAGTATTTTCTTAATTAATTATTTTATTTGTTGTTACTTGTCTATATATCCCTTGTGTGTAAAGTATATAAGGCTTATGTACTTTAGGTATATAAATGCTGAATCTTTATAATGATGTCTCATATACTTGCAGTAATTTCTTATATACATTATGTATATAAGGGTTTTTAGGTATTTTGAGGGTTTTGACAAACCTATATAATAAAGGCTTATATACTTACAGTAATTTCTTATATAAACTATGTATACAAGGGTTTTTATGTAGCTTGGGGGTTTTGCCAAATCTATGTAATGATGGCTTATATACTTACAGTCATTTCTTATATACATTGTATAAAACGGTTTTTATGTATTTTGGATAGATAAACATAAATTCTCTTATATACTTAAGGTGTAAAAGTATAAAATATACATTTGAATATAATTTCAGCATGTAGTTTGTAAATTCATACTAATTCCAATATACATATATTGAGGTATATAAAGTCTTAGGCAACCAATCTAAATGAAGTTCAAATAAATGATTAGTAAATACATAACGCTCTGTTTTTATTTCTTGGATTAGTTTTATTTCGGTACCAATGAGATATAACTATACTAGCTTCACAGTCTCTTACTTATAAAGTGAAGTAAATTCAATCTTAGATGTTATAATTCTAACATCAGAAGTGGGATAGGATTCGATGCAATTTTAAAATTATAATATTTTCAGGATTACCAAAATGGACGAGTCTGCTGTTCAAAGTTTGCTTACTGCCATTCGAGACACCCTAACCAGCAACCGTCGCCAGGATGACGTTGCACTACCGACGTTCGACCCGGCCACTAGTGACAACGGCGCAGCTGTTTGGTGTGACAACATTGAAAAGCTTGCAGGAGAATTTGGCTGGAGTGGGATTGCGAAGGTTGCAAAAGCAGGTAAGGCCCTGAAGGACTCTGCTTTAACTTGGTACGAAACGTGGGAGCCTCAAGAAGGTCGTTATTACAGATCGTGGAACAAACTTCAGTTCGAATTCAGTAAAAAAAATATTTAGAGATCTAGAAATAGAACACAATATGATTGCTACAGGGACTCCCCGTGGAAATGGTCAGGCTGAAAGATATGTTTCTACTGTAGTTAATATGCTCACTACAAAGTGTAGTAATCTGTCAGATTGGCCGAACGAATTGTTTAAAGTACAACTATCTTTGAATACCACAATTCATAAGTCAACCGGTTTCTCTCCTACGCGGTTGCTGATAGGGAGTAACTCGAACATTCCGTGTGTTCAGGCGCGTCTTAATGAAGTTCTTGGTGAAGACGCTGCCTCTGGACAAAATTTTGATGTACGAGTACAAGCAGACCGTGAGCTTGCTCAGAATCGGTTAAGAGAAGTTGCACAAAAGTTTAAACAACATTTTGATGCGGTACGGCGGAATAAAAAAAAAACTTATTATGTTGGTGACACTGTTAACGTCTATCAAGACCATCGGCGTTACGAAAAACTTAGACCAAAGTTTAGGGGTCCTTATGAAATAATTGGAATTCTATGTAATGACCGTTATAAACTACGAGGCACAGGTCAAAGAAACGTTATAATTTCTAAAGATAAACTTCGATACTGGCCAGGTGAATGGGTCGATGATAATGCTGTTGTTAATGACGCTATTTAAAAAAAAATACCTATGTTTTATTTCTTCTAAAATAAGATTTATAATGCCTGTGGCTGTGCCTGTGGCTGTGCCTGTGGCTGTGCCTGTGGCTGTGCCTGTGGCTGTGCCTGTGGCTGTGCCTGTGGCTGTGCCTGTGGCTGTGCCTGTGGCTGTGCCTGTGGCTGTGCCTGTGGCTGTGCCTGTGGCTGTGGCTGTGCCTGTGGCTGTGCCTGTGGCTGTGCCTGTGGCTGTGCCTGTGGCTGTGCCTGTGGCTGTGTCTGTGGCTGTGGCATTACTTGAGGCTGTGGCTGTGGCATTACTTGAGGCTGTGCCTGTGGCTATACCTGTGGCTTAACGACGCCTGTGGTTATGCCTGTGGCTGTGCTTTTATTTCTAAAGCGATGCCTGTGCCATTGACTGCGGCTTATAAAATAAAACGTATATATTTACGCAGGTGAAAATAAATCGACTATGTAACAATACTGAAAAAGTGTCTTTACATAATGTATAAAAATGTCTGATGATGATTATTGTGAAAATGTAAAATTAAGTATGACATTAAGATTTAAGCCTGTGTAATAAATAGTAGGTATGTTATAGGCAAACTCCGAAGCTCCGGCGCTCCTAGGTTGGACTGGTCAATCCTCAGGTCAGACTGAATGACTTGGTCAAAGCCCAAACAAATGTAAATTTTCGGCCTTTGACTAGAGATACTTCAGGCAAAGGGCGAAATTGAAATGTATTTCGGGGATGGCTTTGGCCAAACCTAGGATAAACCAGTCCTTCCGCGAAGAGACTGTGTATCGGACTTTGACTATAACAGATACATAATTTGAAATTGAAACGAAAGTTGTACTTTAGGTACGTACTTCGAGAACGAAGTACTTGTCAGTATGGCCGTGTTAGATATTTAATTAATTGTGTTTTAAAATATTCGTTAAATTGTGTCTTTATCTTGTTTTAACACCAAAATGTATACATAGATAACATATTTTTATTAATTATAAAACCGAATCACGAAATATTATATGAAGGTAGGATGTGTTTACGTTATAAAAGTGTAAACAACACGTGTTTCTTTGTTCATAAACAGCACGTGTTCGAAAGAAACACGTGTTCGTAACGGCTGCGAGTGGGGACAGCCTATAAAAGACGCAGTGCGCCAGAATTACGACACTTTGGTTCGAGCTCTGGTCGAGGCATGACGTCCCCTCTCCTGGTAAATAAGTTAAGTATTTTCTTAATTAATTATTTTATTTGTTGTTACTTGTCTATATATCCCTTGTGTGTAAAGTATATAAGGCTTATGTACTTTAGGTATATAAATGCTGAATCTTAATAATGATGTCTCATATACTTGCAGTAATTTCTTATATACATTATGTATATAAGGGTTTTTAGGTATTTTGAGGGTTTTGACAAACCTATATAATAAAGGCTTATATACTTACAGTAATTTCTTATATAAACTATGTATACAAGGGTTTTTATGTAGCTTGGGGGTTTTGCCAAATCTATGTAATGATGGCTTATATACTTACAGTCATTTCTTATATACATTGTATAAAACGGTTTTTATGTATTTTGGATAGATAAACATAAATTCTCTTATATACTTAAGGTATAAAAGTATAAAATATACATTTGAATATAATTTCAGCATGTAGTTTGTAAATTCATACTAATTCCAATATACATATATTGAGGTATATAAAGTCTTAGGCAACCAATCTAAATGAAGTTCAAATAAATGATTAGTAAATACATAACGCTCTGTTTTTATTTCTTGGATTAGTTTTATTTCGGTACCAATGAGATATAACTATACTAGCTTCACAGTCTCTTACTTATAAAGTGAAGTAAATTCAATCTTAGATGTTATAATTCTAACACGCGCTTTTGATAGCGCGCCAATTCGCGCGGTCATTGCCCTCCGCGTTAGTTTAGTTTCAATGTTTATATTTTTTTTTAGTAGGATTTTTTTTTATAATTTTTTTGAGTTTCTTTATCGTTACTGAACCACCCCTTAAGCTATGGCACGCAATCAAATTAACACCCTGTATATGTATATATATTTGTAATCGTTTTCTCGAAAACGGCTCTAACGATTTCGATGAAATTTAGTATACAGGGGTTTTTGGGGGCAAAAAATCGATCTAGCTAGGTCTCATGTGTGGGAAAATTCGTTTTCACCGTCTTATTTAATATTTCTTAGCGCGCTTTAGTGCGTTTAAGAAACTTACAGCGCCATCTGTGGTTGAGTAGCATAGCTTGCTCACCCGATGATATTTTAATCATACATACAGAGCATAGCTCGGTTGCCTAGGTACTTTTATTAAACCGATTTAAAATCAAACAATGCTTGCTCTCTGGTAAAACAGTACTCATATAAACAAATTTGTTTGTACTTTACTGAATTTCTTCCGTATTACAAAGAAAATTTCCTCAAACTTGATTCCCCCGTAGACACGTGCATTATAAATGCGTTGCGGATACCACAATTTGCGAACCGACCGAATTCGACAGAATTTTATTTCCCAATACACAAATAGTTACAACCTTCTCGATTTGTCTTGTGGCTTGTTTCCTGTTTTTCGGTAATATTGCCTCGTTTTTTCGAGGCAACATAATATTTTGGATTTACATAAATAAGTGGTGCTTTGTGGTCTTCTTCTTCGTTTGGTCGTGGCAAAGAATAATACCAACCCATCTCTACCCGTGGTTATCGTAAGAGGCGACTAATGGCTTAACCGGAGAACGTACCATCTTACGTAATGCGGTTACAAGCATGGTAAATATGGTAAATTTCCTCTAGTACCACGCCTTTTTGCTGGAGTCCTGGAGGGAGCTCCTTGTCCTGCGGTGGATGTATCATGGGTTGTTACAATTGGTGAAAGAAGAGCAAAAAAGAAAAAGAGCTTTTTATCTGTACTTAATGGAAATCCAGAAATGAGATATTATTTATGAAAGTATTCTTGATATTAACAGAGTGTTTTACCTGTTCAAAGTAAAAGAAATGGTTTTATATATCTAGAGTGATATGAATACCCAATCACATTACCGTTGCACGAGTTTTTGGGTTCAGTTGCTTGGTATCGGAATTATAAACCTTCCTTCCTTCCTTTACAAGTTTAATTAAGTTTTGGCACCTCTTCCTTTATTTTTGCTTAATAATAGTTTTAAGTGTTGTTTTAAAATTTGTACACTACTAACAAATTTTATGTTCCTTAGCCCAAATTGTTGTTTGCATAACTAACTCCTAATAATGTTTCATTACTATGCTGTTTGTGTATACATGTTTAGAGATATGGTCTAATTTAGGAACTATCTGTGTTTGTTACTTTTAATGGCTGTAACTTGTTTTGTGTGCCTATAAAATAAAATAAAAACCTCTCCTTTGTTAAACATTCACAATATTAGCCAGAAAAATAAGGGTCAATTTAAATACAATTTCTTACAATGTATTTTCTGGACGAATATTTGGAAGCACAAGCGACCAACTCCCCAATATCTGCTCAAATGTTGAATAGGTAGCCTGTTGTGACTGCCAGTAAAGTAGTAAGCAAGGAAGTTTCCCGTGTTTAAAGAGGTTGACTGTCTTTCATAGATGCTATTGTTCCTCCATCTTAAGAGAGTCATCGCTTTCCCCCGCTCTAGTAGCCAAGCCCTGAAACCAATCGGGAAGCTTAAAATTATAATGTACAATGAAAAATGAACAACGACTAACTGAAAGCAAACCTTTGATAGAAGCGATTGTTTTCTTTGTGTGTTACCTATAAAACAAAACAAAAAATTCTTTTTTTTTGCTCCATTTAAACTCCATTGTGAATACACCTTGACCCTGCATTTACATTAATGACGAGGAAAACGCGGACGAACTATAGTTAGGTTATTCATAGAACATAAAAATACACTACTTCCATTTCCTACACGCACTTGACCGTTTTGAACCTGTAACAATACCTCAATTTTCGATATTAAGTCCAATAACATCATAAGACCTCAACTTCAAAGATGTTTCCTCAAAATATGATACGAGAGGATAATGGATTAAAATCCTTTTGTACTATAGAGTAAGCTTGGCCAAAATAAACCACCATAGAGCGTGAAAAATGTCTTATGTACAATATGCCTCAAAAGGCGCTTACGTCGTTTTATTTGAACCCGTCAAATACCTGTTAACGGTGTTCAATATCGTAACTCCAGCACGATGTGGTTGAAATATTCCTGAAAACTTTGAATTTGGAACGCGTTGTGAAATATGAACGTCGTTTTTTTTTGAAAGATTTGTAGTGTCACGTGTGAAATGGGATAGGTTTAGAATATACGGTAAAAAGAAACAGCTACAAAAGCGACGAAATTTTTTTTCAAAAATATTTTCCAATTAGAACATGCGTGCAAATAATGATTAGGTTAGACGCCTTTGTTTTCCTTTCGTGAAGATTTAACGTTTTAGCCAAGACCAAGCCTGCAAGTATGACGACTTTTAAGATTTATCCAAATCACAAAAGGAGGGCAAAATCACGTTGTCACAGTTTTACATAAACAGCCAAGTATAGAAAACGTCTTTAATGAAAGGTTCTGTTTCAAATATAATGCAGTCACTTTCTTTGTTACCAAGAAAGAAAGCGCCGGAAATAAATTTGAAGGAGCTTTTACTTGAAGTACGCTTTTTGCAATACCAACCCTTTTTATGTAATATGCATGGTAAAATAAATATTTTAGGATAGAAATAGAAACTTCGAGTTGGTTACGCCTCGCAAACATAAAGTCAATTAAACATCGAATGTAATTCTATTTTGACCAATAATAAAGCTGTTTAGAAAATAAATTTTATTTGCGCATGCTTTCGTACTCTGATCAACTAGCTGTAAAATCAAATGCAGAATTTCTTGTATGTAACAAACTTTAGGCAGTATTTCATCCAATACACCACAGTGACAACATTACAAAGAGGCGAGGGGCGCATAAATCACTACATGTCATCTACGAATCTTTTGTTCGTGTTCGGCGACTTCATTATTATTTCAGGCCAACGTTACTTGAACCCTGCTTCCCCTTTAAAGAGTTAACAAAAAGGTTTGCTCAATAGTCATGGTTATAATGGTGGAAATGTAAGAAAGTCGTGCACAATTAAGTTTTTTTGTGTAGCAATTTCGTTCGCCGTTCAGTTTAATTCTTGGGTTGGAAGTTTTTACACTGTTGAATTTTAATAGACTGGAAATAAGTTGGTTTGAAATAAAATGTTTTTGAAACTAAACACCATTTCATAATTTGAGAGTTAGGATGCGTGAGACGATTGCTAAAAAAGATGGTTAATTATTTAAAAAAATTAAGTAACTGCTGTACTGAGATTAAAGGGCGGTGTATTAAAAACTACAAACTTTCCCCAAGAGACGTTCTGTGTTGAAAAAAAAAAATACTATTCTTACAAAATTAGCGCTTGGTTCGGGCAGTGCGTATGGAAAGTCGATTTTTTTTTCATGTTTCATTGAAAGTGGTTCAGTTTAGTTTACTAAGCAAACCCTTATATTTTTCCGTACACCAGCCTTTACAACCTGTATAGCTTTATGTTACTACTCAAGTAGGACTGGAATAGTATGTCAGAGCAAGCAGAGAGATGAGAGAAAGGATACTTGCTACACCAAGTAAGGTGATGCTGGCACAGTCAAAGTCACTATCATATCAGCCGAAAGACGTCCACTGCTGGACATAGGCCTCCCCTAAAGAACTCCATGACGACCGGTCCTGCGCTGCTCGCATCCAGCGGCTTCCCGCGACCTTGACCAGATCGTCGGTCCTAAGTCACTAGCGTCAGTGCAAACATTTGTAACTGTATCACTATGCCGTAAGGTCCAAAGTGTATCTAATGATGTGCTGTTGAGTGCACGTTGCTGGCCTTTGAAGACTTTGTTACTTTCCGGAAAAACTGCAGAAGAAAGTTCGTTCATAAGTGGGCAAACAAAGTCACCCATTGGATAGGTTATAACGGGTCCGGGTGTAACGAGACGGAATGCCCGATACGGAATTACACGAAGAATGTAATGGAGTATATTGTCTTTTAGGGGCCTTAAAATGAGTAATAATAAATTAGGAATCTTTATTATAATTAAGCATAGATTTCTGCTCAAAT
This sequence comes from Athrips mouffetella, assembly GCA_947532105.1. Classification (NCBI taxonomy): domain Eukaryota; kingdom Metazoa; phylum Arthropoda; class Insecta; order Lepidoptera; family Gelechiidae; genus Athrips; species Athrips mouffetella. The sequence continues at coordinate 32,705,362 of OX383957.1, read as the reverse complement.
CGTAAATAAAATAAGGATCGAATAATGGATGCTGCATTACTGCTTAAAATAATTGCTTGAAAAAGCTCGTCTAAAGCCGCGAATCAACGCGTAATAAAACCTCCTAGATTCGAAACTACTTGTCAAATTAGGAAATAGGAATGTGTGAAAGAAGTGGGTAGAGGTTTTGATTGCCGTTTTCTGATTGGTCGGGGAGAGTAGCGTGGTCTCAGAATTCAACTTTGAATTATGGAACTGCATCGGGCCGGCCCATTTCTGGAGCGGCGTTGCAAGCAATGGCGGACATTGCAGTGAAAAAACGTGAGAAGAAAATCATCAAGGTCCCAAAAAATTCGAGAGATGCCGCAGCGAATCAAGATTTCTACAAAAACTCACAACCAACCTGAGTGTTTACAAGATTTTTCCACTTTAAGAGTAAAATTAGGCTAAAAACTCGATTTCATATTTCAATTACCTTACAATTTTATTTTGTCTTATAGCTGAACTACAGGGCCCTGGCGTCTATAACGGAATTTGAGTAAGATCTAAAACGGTATTTAAAATTTAGCCTTTTATTCAGGGTAAGGCAAGGCTTCAGGCTTAAGGCTTAAGGCATTAGGTAAGGCTTCTTAAACTCTTAGTTGATCTCAATTTTAAACTATAGGAGGAGGAGCAAAGCTACAAACCACTTGCAGTACATCAGTAGGAAGCATGGGAGCTGGCCATCGGATTCCAGCAGGGCTTCCAGCTTCATACAAACCAGTCCCCAGCAGCCGGCAAGACATCAAGCAGGCCAGTCCAGTCACAGACGGGTATGAAATTTTTGTTTTCTCTACCCGACCAAACCAGTATTTAACAACTTTCTTAGCCAGGTAAATTGTTTGAATGTATCTATTTTCTCCAAGATCCTATCTTTAATCGGTTTTGCCAGCTACAAAAGATATAACACTAATTGAGAGTTCATGCTACCCTCACAAATTAATCTATATATATATATAAAAGAAGAAGGTGACTGACTGACTGACTGACATATCAACGCACAGCCCAAACCGCTGGGTCTAGAGATTCCAAATTTGACATGTAGGTTTCTTATGAGACCTAGGGGTGCACTAAGAAAGGGTTTTACGAAATTCCACCCCTAAGGGGGTAAAATAGGGGATGAAAGTTTATATGAAAGTCCTTCAGTTTTGAAGTTAGGATCTTCAAAATTTGTATTTAGGCTGACGACTAAAAACTCATATTTATGTTTCTCAGGGTTTTTTTATTTGTTGTTATTCTATAGCTTATCTACTATAAAAGTACTAGTTTTCACGCTTGTAAGTGTTCCCGTTTTTACGGTGAAAAATGAGGTAAGTTAAAAAAAATCAAATCAAAGCTTCCGAGTTAAAGATGTTTTAAGTTTGACAGCTGTTAACCTGAATAAAGATTTCGGTGAGATTTATCGTTTGTCCCTGCATACGAGTAGTGTAGGGTTTCAGAGTTCTAGCTGTTTTAAGTTTGACAACTGTCATGCGAAATTAAGATCTTTACGAGTCGAGATTTATAATTTCTCTCGAGCTAGAAGACTAGGATCAACTTTTAGCTTCTTTGGGTTGCGTAGCCGTATCGTCGTTCTAATATCTTATTTCATTGTGAGTAATACCCACAGATAGTGTACTATAGAGTATAAATAGAGCTCAATGGTAATACCTAATACTCGGTAGGTCATCTCTATTGGGCGGTGGTGTCAAAAGGAATAGTGATTCCCCATGACAACCCTGGTGATGACATTTGGTGGTGTCAAAGGGAATGAACTAACTTTCCTACAAAATTAAAGCCAGACACACTGTTTTCTATTCATGGTGATTTTGTCAGTTCAATCACGAGATGTAAACAAATATTGGCTAAATCGTTGCAGAGTTTCTGGCTGACGGAGAGCGAATGCGAGATCCAACGGGAAACCAGTTTTCTCACACCGAGTGCTTCATGCAGGATCTTCTGAATTATTGTCCCTGAAATGCCTAAATATGCTTCTAAAGTTACATGAGGGTCTTCCAGGCCCGGACTGGCCATAGGGCAAATCGGGCAAATGCCCGGTTCATTTTTAGGTCCCAGTCCGGGCCTGCGGTCTTCAGTTATTAGTTTTCTCACAGGAACGATAAAGTCGGATTTTTGACGACCTTCACGGAGTTTGAAACTAAGTCTGCTATTTCCGCGCTGAAATCTAAATACCAGCTTTCTACAGTTCTTAGATATGGGGCTTCATTATTGAACACAAAAGTCAGCTCTTCAAAACATTAATATTATCCAAACGCAGATAAAAATAGTCAGAAACTCATTACGCCATCAAAATTGATGACGACCAGATAATAAAATTTTATCGCATCATTTCGAGAAAATGTCCTAAGGATATATCCCCGTGCATCAGCTGCAGTTGATTGTCTATCAAGTCGTCATCAATTTCAATTTGCTCAGTCGTACGTGGCTGAGGTCCAGGCAAGTCTGCTTCAAATTCTTTAAGCACGTTTAACAACCGCAATATTGTTAGTGGTTGTTTCTTTTTGATACTGTTGTTCAGTTTTTTATGCCAACTTTCGACAACATTGTTGGTGCGGTGTCTCTCGCCGTACACGCACCAATGGTTGATAAATGTTTCAGATTTTAGCGATGTTTTTTCCATGTAATTTAAAAACTTTTTAATTTTTTGGGTATTCTGACGACGACATTGTCGTTTGATGTAAGCCCAACCATCATTTATTTGCTCCACAGGTAATAGGGCCAGAGTCGTGCAAAGCCCTACAATTCTTGTTCCACGCTTGGAATTTATTTTAAGTTTTTTCGCCATTTTACAAATGCTATTATTAAAATGGTAGTAGCAATTTTTAATAATCGCATCGGGAAATACATCCTTTATAGCATTTACCGCAGCTACCTCAAAATCCAGGTGGAATTTGTTGGGTGTCCACTCAGGGATTTCGGATTTTATCATGTTTAATAAGGCTTTGTATGCCATTTCAGTCTTTTCCGACATCAAAGCATATATCATGGGCTTTACATTTGTGACTGAAGATGACAATGCAAAATCACCATGAATAGAATACAGTTGCTTAAACGGCGGTGGGCAACTATAAAACGTGCCATCCATGAACACTTCTTTTGAAGAGGCTAAAAGCTTTTTTCCCTCTTCGGAGCAAAAATCCAAAATGCGGCAACTTTCATCGCCGAACTCGCAATGTAGAAAAGATTTATAAATGGTGGGTAGGACCACTTCAAGAATATCTTTGAAATTGCTCCTCTCCCTGTCAGAGTACATACTCGTAGCTGTTTTTAAACTTTGTAAGGGAGGCAAGCTTAGGCTTCATCCTGCAATGACCGCGTTGCTTCTTTTTGCAGCTGAGGGATTGGGACGTCTGTTTTTTGCATTTTCCCTCATCTCATTAATTTTGAGGTCTATGGTGTTTCTTTTATAATCCGCCTTACACGTGTGATCTTTAATTTTTATTATCTCTCGATCATCCTAGAAATATAGGAAGAACAGATAAGCAGAACGAACAAAAAAAAACACCAAAAAAGCCTAATAATTTTATATAATTTCGATACTGTTTGTTTGTGTGTAAACTGTGCTTGTTTCCATTGAATAAATGTGTGTCTATGTCTAATATTCTGCGTCTTAAAATATTTCAGAAACTGAATGCAGCTTCAGCTTAAATAACAGTCACATCAGTTTCCGGACGTTTATACAAGGATAGGGATAGCGGTTAAGATGGCGTTAGGGATAGGGATAGAGGTAGGGGTAGAGTTAGGGGCAGGGATAGGGAGGGGGATGGGGAGGGGGAGAGGAAGTGGGAGAGACAAGGAAAGGAAATTTATTGCACAAGGGCAGATTAAGACACTTAGTCGCCTTTTATGAAACAAGGGCCAATTAGGATACTTAGTCGCCTTTTATCGCAAAAGGACAGGTACATACTTATAGGGACCCCATACGTACCTATTTGTTTGTATTATGGTTTTGGCACCCACGACTGACTTCAGCGCGAAAACTGCTTATTTTCCTATTGTGCGAATGTGTGAGTGCGCCAGTTTTGGACGTTTGTTAGGAGTTTCCATACTGCTTTAGCTTATATATTTACTGTGCCTTTGGCGTCCCTTCCTTTGAGGTTCCCACGTTTAGTGTCGCTTAGTTGGTGCCCCGCCTTGGCACCCTAATATTGGCGCTCCCTCAGGGCACCCCCAATAAATCGCAACTGTATTGTTGCAAAGGCGTGTTAGTAGCGATGAAGTCGCGCTTGTAACGCTACCAGCGACTGTATCGATGCTGCAACCCGTTTGCATCGCGACGGTATAGCGACTGTATCAACGCAAAAAGTCGCAGTGTGTACAGGCTCTAATTGTTTCGAGAGGATACATAGCGCAGGCTTCTCTTCAACAACGAAAACCCTGCCCTGCACAATAGCCAAAATGTTTAAATGATGAAAATACGTACTGCTGCTAGGGTCAATGTGCCATGGCACTTTTCTTTTTTAAGTTTTGAACAAACAAAAAGTGTTTCCACTTTTGTAAGTGCGCTGTTTATGGTACTGCCTCCCATCGTGTAGTAACACGTTGCCCCCTTTTCTAGCAATCTTTTCCAGCATTCTAGGTTCGTTGTCTTCCATTATATCTTGAATGATACACTTTTTTCGTTTTGTAAATTTGCTTGGATTAGGTACGTATCGAACCAATAACTTATTTATGTCATGGGTGACTATCATAAAAACCGGCCAAGTGCGAGTCGGACTCGCGCACTGACGGTTCCGTACCACTATGGTGAAAATGCTGTCTTACTCTTACCGACATGAGGAATGGTTCCAGAAAGTCTTAATTTGTTCCTATATTAAATTCTAAAGTTCTAACTGTAAAACTAACCGACTTTTCATATAAACTTTAACCCCCAACTCTCCCCTTTCTGAAAAACTCTCTCCCTACTCAAGCACATGCCTTTTATTTTTAATTTATTCGGGTAAATACAAATTTTAAGGCTTGGGGAATCACAAAAAAAGGCAATAACATCTACCTTGAAATAGACATTGCCATAATTGATTATCCCGAAACTGGACTGGACATTCACACACATAACACACACACACATTCACACACAGACACACACATAACGGAAATCAGACGTAACAGTAACTGGACCTAATAGACCGAAAGGAAGCTCACAGACCGAGTAGGTACGAAACACCACGCTACGCTACTTAACACAAATTGCTGACGTATCGTCCAAGACGGCCGATCTTATAAGAAAATTGGATGGCTACGTCGCCCGAGTGCTACCACAACTATGGGCGAAACGCAGGAGACAGAATGGATTCCACCTAAAGCATCGTCGTGGTCGGCCTAGAAAACGATGGATTGACGAGCTCGACACTTGCGCGAGTAACTGAAAGGAGTTGACCTAAGAAATGGATAAATGGGACAGAGGCCTTTGCCCCTGCAGTGAGATACAAACAGGCTCCTCGTTGTGATAATTAATATTATTTTTTTATTATTTGTTGGGTAATTCGCCATAATACGAGTATCACACATTCTGAGAAAATTTCAACCATATAGCTACTACAGAAGACACAAAGGTTTAGAAATAGGGACCCTTCTTTTTTTTTTAAAGACTTTTCCCTCTGACATGATCAGAGACCTTTTTAACTGATTTTGTTTTATCTGGAGGAAAAAAAATCCATCATGGACACCTGGGAAGGGAGGACCCAGGTAGTGCCAGACTCTTACTGGCAAAAAAATAACCCCCATTAATCTTTTAGCAACCTGTTCAAAATTAAAAGTCAAATACATCATCACATCTATTTTTGTTAGTGGGATTACATTACTCTTAAATAATATTACTACTTCTTTTTATTTTATTTTAATTGGCCTGGCTTAATTTTATTATTTCTAAATAGGGACCCTTCGGGTGCGGAACCCTTACATAAACCTCATTTATTATGTTTCCTATTTTCAATGGAGAAATGAATTCGGACTCCTTGCTTCAGTGTATATTAATCATCTGTTTCATGTATTATATGGTGGTCTCTTTTATGACGGACAGAGGGCAAGTCGTGGTGGGCGACAGCGGAAAGGTTAAATCGGCTGAGTTAAGAAACTTAATGGGAGTCCCACAAGGCTCGTGTTTATCGAACACTCTGTTCAGCATCTTGTTGAACGACCTCCCGTCGGCTATCAGCAACGCTGAAATTTACATGTATGCAGACGACGTTACCGCTGTAGTCAGTGCACCTACACCATCTCAGCTAGAAGCAGCTCTGAATCATACTGTGCAACAGCTCAACCTGTGGTTCTGTTCGAATGGATTGGCACTTAACAGAGAAAAAACCTGTTTCTTACAGTTTAGGTTAAATGGTCATCGCCAACAACAGCTGTGCGTTTACGCAGGCGCCACAGTCCTCGAACAAGTGACCTCCACCCGACTGCTAGGCTTTCACTTAGACAGCTCGCTGTCATGGGGCTCCCACATCGATGGGATCTGCGCCCGTCTCGGTCGAGCTTGCTTTGCACTGCGCCGCCTCGCTAAAACGGTGAATATCGGCGTGGTTATGTCATGCTATTACGCCACAGTACACTCGCTTCTGCTGTACGGTACCGAGCTATGGGCACGCGCCGCCGATTGGAATCGTGTGTTCGTTATGCAGAAGCGAGCGGTACGGGCGATGGCGGGCATACCAGACGACGAATCTGCGCGCGAACATTTCGCAAACTTTAAAATACTGCCACTACCCTGCCTCTTTCTGCTTCATGTGGCCCTTTTTGTGCATGAGCACCTAGATGATTTTCAGCGGAAGGGTGTCAATCTTAACGTTAACCTCCGCAGTAATAAATATAAAAACCGGCTTATCGCAGACCCGCATATATTGTTAAAGTCAGAACGTTCCGTGTACGTAATAGGTCCTGAGGTTTACAATCGTTTACCAGACCTAATACGTGATGCACCTTCCACTCAAATTTTTAAAAACAAAATGAAGCTTTGGCTTCACGAGAAATTATTTTATGATTATATTACGTTTTTTAAATTACCCTTGCAATTATAAAATATTTCTTATTGTATACAATTTATAGACGTGTAACAATGTTACCAATAAATTATTTCATTTCATTTCATTTCATTATGATATTAATAATTCTGTCGAAAAGACGTGTCTGTACAGTGTAGTATGAAAATTAACAATCTGTCCAACCGTCCGTCAAACCATCCCTGTCCCTGCCCCTCTCCCGCTCCCTCTCCCCCTACCCTAATGCCAGTGGTTTTTACTTTGAAAATGAGGGATATTCAACTTCGTCCCCCTCTTCACCCCTTTGGGTGTAGAATTTTCAAAAACCCTGAGACACGTAAAAATTTATTTTTAGTCATCAGCCTAAATACAAAATTTGAAGATCCTAACTTTAAAACTGACAGTCTTTCATACAAACTTTCATCCCCTATTTTACCCCCTTAGGGGTAGAATTCCGCAAAATCCTTCCATAGTGGATGCCTACACTGTATAAGGTATCTACATGAAAAATTTCAAGTCTCTAGGTCCAGCCTTTTGGGCTGTGTGTTGATACCTCAGTCAGTCAGTTTATCCTTTAGTCAGCTGGGCCCTGAGTCAAGTGACTTTCTACAATAGCAAACGCCAGTATAATAGAATGAAAATGTATGGGATTGACATTCATTTACGAAATGTTGCGTGACAGCTAATGTCAATCCCATATATTTTTATTCTATTCTATAGCGTTTTCGATAATAGAAAGTCACTTGACTCAGGGCCCTGGTGCCTAGGTTTATAAATTGTAGCCTTGTGTTATTTTGATATATAAGCTATATTATTGTAAAATTTCATTAAAATCCAAAAAAAATAAAATAAAAGTAGTTTTTACGTGAAAGATCCATCCATCCATACTTACAAACTTTCGCGTTTATAATATTAATAAGTAATTAATAAGTAACTAGTAGGAAGTAAGATTATTTTTAATCACTAAACGAATTAGAATGCGGTTAACCCTTACTACTAGGACAACAAAGAGGTTGCCGAAACTGTGGGTTCACATAGGACGTGCCTGCTCACAAAGATATTGAAAAGTACTAGGAGGGCATGAATATGCAAGAAGAGAACAGCAACAAAATAAAATTGATAAATTAGCAGGACAGCATAAATTTGCAAACGATCTTGCCCCTCATGAAGAAAATAGAAAAAGTACTGGGAAAGCATAAATATGCAGTCGGAAGACCATATTGCTGTTAAAGCTCACTGGCAAATAAAACTTTAGGGCATGTACGAAATCGTAGGGACAGCTAGTTTAAAAATAGATTTAGTAGCAATAAAATTTACAAAGACATGTCTGAACTCTATGGTCTATACAGGAGGATTTTAATAGTCAATAAATAAAAAGTACGGACACGAGGAATTAAAGAAAATTAAGTTTCCTCGTGTCCGTACTAGTCAGGACATTAGTACGGACACGAGGAAACTCCCACTAAAATATCTCATTGCTTCGGAAAACCGGTAATAACCTAAATACGAAATCCACGCGAGCGAAGCCGCGGGCAACAGCTAGTATAATATTAAACTTTAGAGGGCTGTTTATGGAAGGTCTTTTTGGTTCAAGATGTCACCATTGTATGAAACAGATATATCAATTACTAGATAAACTAATCTTCCTATTTACCATGTGTACAGGCCAAAATACAAGGCCTGATGGCCATCAAATTTGTTGGGAAAAATAAAACCCACGTATAGACTTGATACACCGAATTGGGGTCTCGCTATACATAAACAAGTTCGAAGTCCCATCTGATCATGGAAAACATTGAAATATTTTAAAACTACATTGAAATATTAGCGGATTGAATTAAGAGGACTGGAAGTTTAGCAGCCCTTCCCACTATTAAAATAAACTAAACCTTTCTCATAAAAAGTTAAATATCAATCTTGGAGAAGTCTAGATATGCTATTTCCATGTACCGTTTACAGCCATCGGACCTACCTACTTCCTATTACACACAAATTATTTACTTCTATATTAATCTATGCATTTAATCTAGGAATTTATCTACTCGACTTTTGAACGGTTCTGACTAAAAGAATTTCTAGGGTTTTACAATGATGCCACGGTACAAAAGTAGGGTTCCTAATAGACGAAGCTTTGGCCATTTTATAGATCAAAACAGACTTATACAGATTTTATAGGAAATTCAGAATAAGCATTAGAAAATGTTAGGTAAATAGTTAGGGTTCCCTTTAGGTACAGTGAGGATAGTTAGAAATTTAGGTATTATCATATACAGATTACATTATAGATTCATCATAAACTTATAAACTTACATTCCTCTTAATAGTAAAGCTATTAGAATCTTAGGGCATTACAAAGTGTTGCTTGGGTTCGTGCCCAGGATAGGAAACTAGTAAGTAAGCTGTTAGGTAGACAGTTACACGGGCTTTAAGGTTGGCCCAGAAAGAGCTGGTGGCGACAACGTTTATGGACAAATTTTGGGGAGAGAAAAGAGTGCAGATGATGGTGACCAATGAAGAACCACCAAAAAGGGCACTGAATTAGTGGTCAGTGTGACTAGATGGGTCTGTGGCTGGGTGGGACGAACCTTAAAATATAGGTTTTTACTTAATTTTATGATAAAAAATTGCCATCATAATTTATTGTAAAAATTATTTATCAAAAGTTGTTGGAAGCTTCTTTCCGATTCTGTCTACCGAGGCGTTATAACGAAGAAAATTAAACTTTCAAGATAATTTAACGGTCTTTAGCCAAAACGAGACAAAGGGAAGGAAATGAAGAGGAAGCAATGGTATTATCGTAAACTCGTTTATAAGACGCATTTCAACTGAAATTACTCGCAGCTTTGGTAAATAAAAGATAACGCATTATGAAGCAATTTGAGTCGAATAAAACCGTAGAAGTGGACTTTAATACCATAATTATTTACTCGGTAAGGGGAGTTTCTGTAATAAGATAACGACAAGTGTAAGTACGGCGCTTTGCCATGGCACTTGCTGTCGTGCCCAGTTTCATGCAGTCAAAAGATCATTTTGCACTATTGATATAGCTTACGTTTTGGGGTTAATTACTATAGAAAAGTTTTACCATTTACATGAAAAGAAGAAGGAATAAAAAATCTGTTATATGTGTTATTAGTTTTGAGAAGACGTAGTCAATATGGACGATCCGCTCAATATGGACAGCACAAAACAGGACCAATCGTCAGCAGTGGACAACTTTCGGCCAACACGATGTTGATGTGGTATGGTGTTATCCAAAATGTTTGTCACACAATTGAACCATTATGGTATATGTGGTGTACAGCAGGCAATGCTAGTGGCCAGCTTGGACAATGGCTGTCAACGCATCGACCACTACCGAGACCATGGGCGAGGCAGTCAGTCTCCGTCGGGCCGCGCTACTGGACACACGTCTAAATAAGATAGAGCTATAAAGTTATTTGTTATTTCATTTACCAATATACATACAGTCTATCTGGAAGTTATGGTGTTGTGTATTATTGTAAATATATCCCGAAACACACGAGGCCCGACGGGACACCACAGTATATATCAAGCATAATCATCATCATATCAGCCGAAAGACGTCCACTGCTGGACATAGGCCTCCCCTAAAGATCCCCATGACGACCGGTCCTGCGCTGCTCGCATCCAGCGGCTTCCCGCGACCTTGACAAGATCGTCGGTCCACCTTGTGGGGGGCCTGCCAACGCTTCGTCTTCCGGTACGTGGTCGCCACTCTAGAACCCTTACGCCCCATCGGCCATCAGTTCTTCTTGCGATGTGCCCTGCCCACTGCCACTTTAATTTAGCGACTCTCAGAGCTATGTCAGTTACTTTTGTTCTTCTGCGGATCTCCTCATTTCTGATTCGATCTCGCAGAGAGACTCCGAGCATAGCCCTTTCCATAGCTCTTTGGGTGACCTTGAGCTTCCTGATAAGGCCCATCGTGAGCGGCCACGTCTCGGTTCCATATGTCATCACTGACAACACACACTGGTCAAAGACTTTCGTCTTGAGACACTGCGGTATTTTGGACGTGAAGATGTTGCGGAGCTTCCCGAACGCTGCCCATCCGAGTCGGATTCGACGAGTAACCTCTTTCTCTAAGTTGGATTTACCCAGCTGGACTGTTTGTCCCAGGTATACGTATTCATCGACAACTTCGAGCGTAGAGTCTCCAACTTTGAGTGGAGTGGGTACAACAAGGGCGTTAGACATAATTTTCGTCTTATCCATGTTCATTTTAAGACCCACTTGTTGTGAAACTCTACTGAGGTTATTGAGCATCGTGCCGAGATCTTCCAGGGTCTCAGCCATTACGACAATATCGTCGGCAAATCGAAGGTGGGTCATGTACTCGCCATTGATGTTGATGCCAAGTCCTTTCCAGTCCAGGAGTTTGAAGACGTCTTCCAATGCAGCGGTGAACAGTTTAGGAGATATGACGTCTCCCTGTCTCACTCCTCGATGCAATTGGATAGGTTTCGAGTCCTGGTCCTGAAGACGGACTGACATAGTGGCGTTTTTGTACAGATCCTTTAACACTTCAATGTACCGATAGTCGACTTGGCACCTCTGGAGAGATCGTAGGACAGCCCACGTCTCGATCGAATCGAAGGCCTTCTCATAGTCCACAAACGCTAGGCAAAGTGGCTGGTTATACTCTTCGGTCTTCTGTACAACTTGCCGTAGCGTATGTATGTGGTCTATGGGTACTGAAGCCTTTACGGAAACCGGCTTGTTCGGGAGGCTGGAAGTCATCGAGCCTGCGTGCGAGACGATTCGTAATGACTCTCGAGAACAGCTTATAGACATGACTCAGAAGTGAGATGGGTCTGTAATTCTTCAGCAGGGTCTTATCACCCTTTTTAAAGAAGAGCACCACCACACTTCTGTGCCATGCCTGTGGCGTTTTCCCTTCGAGTATGACAGAATTAAACAGCTTCTGAAGAGCTTTTAGCACTGGCCTTCCGCCTGCTTTCAGAAGCTCAGCCGTAATTCCATCGTGCCCGGGTGCCTTGTTGTTTCTAAGCTGTCTGAGAGCCATTCTAATCTCGTACAAGCTGACGTCCGGGATATCTTCGGTATGGTGTCGGGTAAGTCTAGCTCTTGGATCGTTGGCCAGACTGCTAACGGGTGGGCCGGTTGACGTGTATAACTGTCCATAGAACTTCTCGACCTCCCTCAGTAGCTCAGGCTTGGACGATACGGTTCTGCCATCCTCGGTCTTCAGCTTCGTCAACTGGCTCTGCCCAATAGACAGATCTCTTGCGAACACTTTGGAGCCCTTGTTCCGCTCAATCGCTTCTTTAATATGATTAGTATTAAATAGCCGAATGTCGCGAGTCAGAGACTTAGAGATCTGTTTATTGAGCCGCCGATATTGAGAAGCATCTCCCGAAGACTGCAGAACCATTTCGCGTCTTTCTTCCATTAGCTTGAGGGTATGATCTGAGATCTTTTTGGTTCTTTTAGTACGATGGGGTCTGAAATACTTTGACCCAATTGTATGGACAGTTTCCACGAACCCGTTATTGTAGTCGTCCACATCTATGCATTCACCGAGGCATTCGAAGCGATTTTGCAGTTCGAGCTGAAAGCATAAACAAGAGTTATTTAGTTTAGTAAATAAAACAAAAAGGCTATTAATAAAAATGTTTATAAAGCCCTGCCATTTTGCTTAAGATCGCTTGCTTACAAATTGTCGTAATTGGTATTTTTTTTATGTGACAAGTGAGTAAACGAACAGGTAAGCCACCTGATGGTAAGTGGTCACTTCTGCCCATAGAGCCCGCTGTCTTATTAGTGCCATAACTGTACACTAATAAGACAGCAAACCACGTTGCCCACCCTGAGAACTAAGATGGTGTGTCTTGTGTGCCAGGAATTTTGCTAGTTCACCTTCATACCGAAACACAGCATATTTTACGGCAGAAATAGGCAAGGGGGTGATACTTCCCCAGACGGACTTGGCACTACTTTGGTATAACTTGAAATATTCTTTATTCTTTCCATAAAACCCACAAGCCTACGGAGGCGTTATTATGTAAATACAGCTATCGAGCATCGATCGTCACGGTCTGTAGTCGTCGACAGCTATTAAGATAGTGTAACTGCCGGCGGATGTCGTTCCGAGCTTTTATTTCAGATTTATCGCGCCCTATCTAGACGGTATCGTGGTCACAAGGTAGGCAGGCTGCTTTTTGTGACGTGGTGAGAATTTGAATGGGCTGAAATGGGGACTTTTTAAATCATCAGGGTACCTAGACAAGTTTTTCTGAAAACGCAGAAGTAGAAAAGAATGAAAATAACATCACGTAACATTATTTTTTGAAAGTTTTTATTTAGTTTCACCTGTCGCGGTGTCTGTCTGTCTGCAACCAAATCTTGCAAGCTAAATTTGACCCACTTTACGGTTTCCGATTGAGACGAAATTTTGCATGCGTATGTAAGACCCATTGGTGAGGTCGGTAATGAACCTGTCATTTACACCGTGGGCCGCGGGTTCGATCCTCGTCCAGGGCAAACATTTGTGTGATGAACACAAATGTTTGGTCTGTGTTTGGGTGTTATTTATCTATCTATGTATGTATATCATTATCTGATGACCCATAGTACAAGCTTTGCCTAGTTTGGGATCAGATGACCTTGTGTAAAATGCCCCCCAATATAAGAAAAATTGGATGACAATGCAATATCACTATAACTTGTAGCTGATCTGATGATGGAGCTGGAAAGTGGTCATAGAAACTAGAAAAATTCGCGTTTTAGAAACCCTGCAGTACTATAAGTTGGTGGGCAGCATGGCTTGCTGACCTTGTAATTTTAATGATAAAATAACTCTTAGAGGTTCCCTTACAAAATTTTTGGGTTTAGCTTGGGAAAATTCTCCAATCCTTTCTCCCTTTTGGGAAGTTTTCTTTAAAAGTTTACGTACAAAGTAACGACTTAATATCCCGCGCAAGTTGGCATAATTACTTTTGTATGGTACTCTTTTTCTACTCCATACTAGAGGCGCTATTTTCTGTTGTCGATTAAGTATATACCAGTTTAACCAAACCTTAGATATCTTAGGTTTAGGCTCGTCTAATTCTAGGGTTTATAGATAGTTGTTTTTCAGTATGTGACATCATAAACACTAAAAATAAAAAAAAACCGGCCAAGTGCGAGTCGGACTCGCGCACTGAGGGTTCCGTACCACCACATAAACATAATTGTATTAGTTGAAATTTCAGTAAGTTAATATGCTAGATTTTTTGAGTCCAACACGCGCTTGACCAAATTTTATTATTTGTTGTTATTTTATAGCCTATGCCCTATAAACATACCAATTTTCAAGTTTGTAAGTGTTCCCGTATTAAATAGAACTAAAACAAAAATCGCCTCAGCAACCATCCAACTTGACCCCTCTCTTATATGAATGTTCTTGAAACGGGAGCTCACCACAATTGGTTACCATTAGTTGTAAGAAAAGTTGTAATATTTAATGATTTCAGACTTTTCCCATTATTTGTACTGTGAGACCTAGCTTCTTGCCAAATTTCATAATTTTAGGTCAACGGGAAGTACCCTGTAGGTTTTTCATTTTTGAATAAATGTATGGAGATGCGGACATAAAATGCCATATCTTTTGATTGCGTCGTTGTAAAAAATTGAAATTTTCAGATCTTGTGTGGTTCATGGATCCTAATATATGGTATTAATTTCAACCTGATATCTTTACCCGTTCGTGAGATAAAGGGTCTTGACAGACAGACAGACAGACAGACAGACAGACGGACAACAAAGTGATCCCATAAGGGTTCCGTTTTTTTCTTTTGAGGTACGGAACCCTAAAAATACAAAAAGTTAAATTTTAAAACAAGCTTTTATTAGATCAATCAATTATGGAAATAATATAGCCGAAAGCCGATTTTTGAGATAAAGAGGTGTGACAGACAGACAGATGAAGTCACACCATAATGGTTCCGTTTTTACTGTGAGATTCAGAACCCTTAAAAGAGTGTAAAATGCTTTTGTTTGAAAAGTTGAGACTTTTTTTTTAATGTGACAAGTGAGCAAATGAGCAGGTGGGCCACCTGATGGAAAGTGGTCACCACCGCCCATAGAGCCCGCTGTCTTATTAGTGGCATAAGTTGACACTAATAAGACAGCTAAGCACGTAACCCACCCCGAGAACTAAGACGGTGTGTCTCGTGTGCCGGTAATTTTGCTGGCTCCCTCACCCTTCAAACCGAAACATAGCAGTGCAAACACTGCTATTTTACGGCAGATATAGGCAAGGGGGTAGTTCTTCCCCAGACGGACTTTGCTCAAAAGCCCTACCACCTTGGAAATCTGAGAAATACCTCTGGAAAGACTGTGATAACGTTTTTGTTATTTTTCTGCATCTATTAAAAGCTTGTTTTTGAATTTATATTTACTCATAAAATTTTATTGTTGCTTACGATTATAGAAAGCCATTTGTATACGGCCCCAGATATTTTGCCTTAGAAATAAGCGCGTCTCATTATAAAAAGTTTTTTGCTTTGTTATGTACTCGCTTTGCATATGTCTTCGTGAACACAAGTTTGGCCATCAGGAAATGGAATTTTCCGAAGCCAAACCAGTTAGGCGAAATCGTTTTGCCCCAAGAAAAAACAGTCTTATTATATGAACGCTTATTAAAGTTTTTTTTTACTGCCTAAAATAGGCAATGACCTTACATTTACCATGATAGCGTACTCTTAACAATTTGTACAGAGGCAAAACGAGCAGAGCAAGACATCATAGGCGATGTACTTCGTCCCTTTCTAATTATTGCCATACTAATGAAGTTTGCACCATTTCCGTGCAAAATGTTAACTTTTATATTCACAAATTTATATTTATATGTATTTTTAAATACTTATTCGAATAATTTTCAACGTGCAAAGTATAAACTTCTCTCTCAGTTTTCATTAAATATTGATAAATGCAGAAAATCATTTTCTTTTGATTTATCTGGATTAAAAACTCTTTGGTAAAATGATTTTTAACAAAGATTTTGCATGACATTTTGTTGATGTTGTCATGGCAACGTAAACAAAATGTCATGCAAAATCTATTAGAAAGGGACAGCTTCCTCTCATCTTACGTCCTACTCTGCTCGCATAATTTTTGGAAGAGCGCAATCTGGTTAAAAGCGCCACGCGCGAAGTAATAAATCTATGATAATAGGTCCCACTGCTGGGCAAAGGCCTGCCCTCCATTGCGACATTCGTCTCTGTATTGAGCCTCCACCTGCCAGTCTCCAAGAAAGCTGTCTAGGTCATCGCGCCATCGTCTCCGGGGCCGGCCTCGACGGCGGCGACCATCCTCCGGCACCCATTCCGTGGCTGTTCTAGCCCACCTATCCGGGTGCATGCGACTGACGTGAGTTTATTAGACATTTACACATTTAAGTTTATTAGAACTATTTAAAGATAAAAAAAACTTTATACACTGTGAAGAGTTTGTTGTTTGTTTTTTATAACCTAAGTCTCTATCCTTCTTTCTCTTGTTAAGACTGTGAAAGTAGCAGGTTGTGGACTAACTTTAACGCATTTTGAAAACACTAGCAACAGGAGGTTAGGAATGAAGACCAGTAGAAGGATATGGGGAAAACAGTTTACAGAGCTATTAGGACATTTATACCTACCTATTTTTTTGCGTTCTTGAAACCAAGTGATTCTACTCATGAAAACATATAACTTTCCGAAGAGATAAAAATGATACTAGGTTTTTTTTTTATTTCTGATTCCCATACAAAATGAATCGATCACCTGTCCATATATTAAGTATCGATAGACAAAACAAATTTTTGAGCTATAATTAATTTTTTCGGGAAAAGTAGAATAAGTAAAATAATTAAAATGAAATGAATGAAAATGAAAACCATTGAAAATTTACGGTGTATACTAAAGGTTATGTTATGCCATCCACTTAGCTATCTTCTAACTCTATAGAAGCCTCTACCCTTTTAACAGATTTTTGTACAATAATATTAGCAGATAATTTAAACAGAAAGTATTTTTAATATCTGGATGATATCCAAGCATGCTCTGACCTGGTGCGGGCCGCGCCAAAGGTGGAAATTTATCATACCTGCAGCGGCCCACAATACGGATTCCTGGCGAACTTTACAGGATTATTTCTAGTGGAACTGCCGAAATGAACAGATAAAATGAAAGTTTAAAACGTAAAGTGAAATGCTGTTCGTAATTTTACATATTTTGAAGTGTTTATTTTGTAACAGAATAGATAGTAAAAGAAAATAAAATAAGAAAAGAAATGGTTTATGCATAATATTCATCATATCAACTGAAACTAAAAGTTTATTATTCTTGGCGATAAGAAGAATGCATTTCCCTGCAGTCCGACAATTCCTAGCAGAAAGGGCTACAATTTTTTTTGGTGGCGGAGACTTGGCGTTGGAAGTGTTACAGTAGAAAATTAAAAACATCGACCTGTTACCATTTCTTTTGGTTTAGGTGCGCTTTAAAGCCTTTCACAATCACAGGAAGACATGTGATGGAATTATTATAATTTTTTGTCGATACCACTTCATCATTATCATATCGTGTGGGTTGCAAGGTCGATGACCGACCTCACAAACCCTGGTGTCAGAGTACCACTTTATGCAAATCAAATCAATGTTTATTGGCGAAATGTGCTTACAATAGTGCATTTTACAAAGAAATTGTACAGTATGCTATATCAAATTACTTTAAAATACATGCTGAAAATTATTCAGATATATCTAGTTTCAAAATATTCAAGGACTTGTTCTGGATGCTAACTGCACCAAATTTCGTTTTATGACTTTTGGAAAATTACAAAAAAGCGTCAGCTCAGTCCTATTGTAAGAAAAGTTAAATTGAAAAGTCGTTAAACAAAATGTTTCAAAATCTCTTAAAAGCGTAAGTTCAAAACTAAAAATCCTATTACAGCCGTAAAAACATGTATTGAAATATAAAACATAATATATAAGGGAACGCATATATAAATAATTCCCTCAAAATAAACTCAGGTAAATTCTGTACAAACACGAC
The DNA here is from genome assembly GCA_947532105.1 of Athrips mouffetella. Classification (NCBI taxonomy): domain Eukaryota; kingdom Metazoa; phylum Arthropoda; class Insecta; order Lepidoptera; family Gelechiidae; genus Athrips; species Athrips mouffetella. Next base: position 32,687,313 of record OX383957.1, on the reverse strand, counting down.
CGAAAGCCGCAGTACTAGGCTGGCCTCGTCCGTTTATTAAAATTAAAGACCGGCGCATATTTTAGGCTCGCGCGATTAGCTGAGTGACCGCAACCGAGCTATATTTATAGCCGAAATTACCACTTTAATGGACACAAACTAACCCTGGAAAATTTAATATAGGGATCTCAACCCCTACAGATACGTGGTGAATTTGTTGCGAAATAAAATTTAATAAAATTGAATGAATTCAAAGAGAAAGAGTATTGCACTTTTAGTCCATATAAGTAATTTTTAGGGTTCCGTACCTCAAAAGAAAAAAACGGAACCCTTATAGGATCACTTTGTTGTCCGTCTGTCTGTCTGTCTGTCTGTCTGTCTGTCTGTCAAGACCCTTTATCTCACGAACGGGTAAAGGTATCAGGTTGAAATTAATACCATATATTAAGATCCATGAACCACACAAGATCTGAAAATTTAAATTTTTTACAATGACGCAATCAAAAGATATGGCATTTTATGTCCTCATCTCCATACATTTATTCAAAAATGCAAAACCTACAGGGTACTTCCCGTTGACCTAAAATTATGAAATTTGGCAAGAAGCTAGGTCTCACAGTACAAATAATGGGAAAAGTCTGAAATCAATAAATATTACAACTTTTCTGACAACTAATGGTAACCAATTGTGGTGAGCTCCCGTTTCAAGAACATTCATATAAGAGAGGGGTCAAGTTGGATGGTCGCTGAGGCGATTTTTGTTTTAGTTCTATCTAAAAACGGGAACACTTACAAACTTGAAAATTGGTATGTTTATAGTGCATAAGCTATAAACGAACAACAAATAATAAAATTTGGTCAAGCGCGTGTCGGACTCAAAAAATCTAGCACATTAACTTACTGAAATGTCAACTAATACAATGTTTATGTGGTGATACGGAACCCTCAGTGCGCGAGTCCGACTCGCACTTGTTTTATTTTTCTTAGCCGATTGGTAGAATTTACTCTTTGGAAGATAAAGTTGTTAAGTTTTATCAGAAAGAATAAAGCTAAAAAGCCGATTTTATTCGGCGTCCACAATAAAACTTATAGGTAAATAAATAAATAATAAATAGTCTTTATTGAAAATCAAAGGTACAATGTTACAATGATGACTAACCACTACTATAGCAACTACATACAGATTTACTTCTTGTAACAAAGAAAAAAAAAAGAGTGGAATTACCAGATCCCTAAACTAGGTGATCCTGTATTTTAGGGATTTAGGTGTTCCTCCGCATGATGAAAGTTTTAACAGCTAAGAAATAAATAAATGAGACTAACTAAGTGTGTAGTCATGACACTAAACTAATAAATTTACCAATTTAATTATTTTTAAATAGTTAACTTACCTTTGCACAATATTAATTTACGATATAATTTTAAGGAGATTTTCGGTTTCATCATAGGTGAGATTCCGTAACCAATTCTGCAGTTTGTGTTTGACCTCATATTTGACAAGTGGATATAAACTAAGGATCTTATTAAATGATTCCAGTATTTACCATTACTTGTACGGAATGAAAATAGTGCGATGTACATTATTTCGGTATTTAAAAGCCATGTTCTCTACATTATCTAAATAATTACATGACTTGAAAAAATATTTATTTAAATTTGCCGATAGGACGGAAAGAAGGCCCGGCAGTGGGATACGACTGGCTTCTTACTAAATAAATTTAAATAATAAGTATTGCATTATTCGGGTCTAATTCCACGCGGTATTTTCTGCCGGCCGACCAAACCGAGTACAGAAAAGACATGACGGACGCAAACTGTTAAATAACTTATGTAAAACATAGGAGCAAAATTCTTACCAAAACAAATTAAATCGTTTATGAACAATAAAATGAGATGCTTAAAGGTTTTCTTGACTTTCTACTCAAATTAAAAGGCCAACAGACTAAGTAGAAACAGACCAATGCGGGTTAAGTCTAGCAGATTCTTCCACATATTCCCGACTAGAGTAAAACTCCTGATACCCTAGACGACTTCGTTTTATAGCGTGAGTAAATTTCACCCTGTTACTGCACCGTATTTATATCGGGGACGCTAAAACTGTTATTTATTGCAGCAGGTTGCAGCTTAAATTTGGTGGCGGAATTCCTCTAATTTCTCCTGACTTATGGTTCGTTGCATGCAAAATTCAATGATACCTTGAAATTTGCCAGTTAGCTGCTAAACATAAATCAAAAACATATTTTGATTTATAATTGTATGCTTGTGGGAGGTACTCGTAATATACAGGGTGTAAGGGAAAGATTTTCGAAAACTGACGTGAAACTTTTACCTCCATACAAACTGTCTGTTTGACTAGCCCGTTGGTGTGGTTAGTAGCGAGCCTGCTGTGACTTGAAATAAACCAATTTATAAACTTTAACAACTATTATTTATTATTGATATAGTCGTACGAGAATCTTAAACAAGAATTAGTAAAAAAAGGTAAAAACAATGAAATATATCAAAAATAGAATCAAATTATAAAAACTAACAAAGCGCGCTAAAAAACTAATAAAAAGTATCTTAGAAAGAGGTGTGCCTCTACGCCGTTCGATCCCCGCCCAGGGCAAACATTTGTGTGATGAGCACAAGTATATGTTCTGTGTCTGGGTGTTATTTATCTATTTATGTATGTGTATCAGTCTCTGATACCTATAGTACAGTCAACGACAGGTTAAGCTTCATTTTATCAGAAACTTTCAGTTTATCGAAAATTGTCGTTTGCATCCTTTATGTCGTGGTTAAGGTAAACAAACACGATGCATTTTTTATCATTGTCAGTTTCGATTCGAAATAAGTTCTTTTTTTTTCAAGAATTTGCTAACAAATTTGCGAAATTTCTTTGCTAATTTGTAAACACCAAATAACACCAAATCAGGACGAATATCTTCTTTATTCTGCTATGTATGTAGAAAAATTCTTATCAATTATTTTATACACAATCTGGCTTCGCATCTTAGTACAAAATCATTTCAAGTCAGAAAATTATGGCTGAATCAGCTCCATCATATCATATCAGCCGAAAGACGTCCACTGCCGGATATAGGTCTCCCCTAAAGATTATCCATGACGACCGGTCCTGCGCTGCTCGCATCCAGCGGCTTACCGCGACCTTGACCAGATCGTCAGTCCACCTTGTGGGGGGCCTGCCAACGCTTTGTCTTCCGGTACGTAGTCGCCACCAGAATCAGCTTGATATCTTCATAAATTTTTGTAGTTTCTAGTTGACAGTCACCTATTTTTTAGGCTTTTACCGGATCCGATGTGGCCTTACTAACGAAATCGGGAAAGAACAGCTATCGCCACTTGGCAGCGCGCGCTTCCACATTTTGATCTGTTACATATCAAAACGTATGGCACCGTAAAATGCTACGTGCACAACGGATCGTAAAGATGTCGTCGTAAAACTTTTACGTACATTGTTCTAAAGGTACGTCCCTTATCACAAACTAAGTGGTGATATATTTTTACTTTCTTTTGATATTTTAGCGCGTCAAAAAAAAAAATGAAAATGTTGTAAGAGAATAACACAATTTTTTTGAAAAAAAATGCAATTTTGACTTGTAATTTTGACTTTATCATACATGTACATACTGCAAGCTTGCCAATTTGTTGTTGCAGAAATTTATTTAAATCTATTAGCCAACTAAACCTAGAATTCAAACTTCGTGGTGAACGCCTGGTCCAACCAATAGAACCAAAACTAGAATTTACAAAAAAGAGCCCTAGCTATAGATTCATCTCCATTTATAATAAACTATCCGAATATTAAAGAAACGAGGACAAAGACTCTATATTTAACAGAAAACTAAAAATTTTTCTATAAGAAAAGGCGTATTATACGGTCAAAGAATTTATGTGTGACAAAGCCAAATGTAAATAAATTTATTTTTGTATAAACCGTAAAAGTAACATATTAATAATTTGACATGCACGTTATTTTTCATTCTTTTTATCTTATTATTATTCTTAAATATTATTTGACATAACTTGAATTTAATGCGACATGAATGATTGTAAATGGATGTATTTTGGTAATATTGTCAAAGTTAGGAATCAATATTTTGACGTGCATGTTTTTAATTTTTATTTGATCTTATTATTACGACTTTAAAATATTATTTGACATAACTTGAATTTGATGTAATAAATATATTTTTGTATAAATTGTAAAAGTTAGGTATTCATATTTTGCAGGCACGTTTTTAATTTTAAATTGTATTATATTGTTATTATTATATTTTTTTAAATTAATGGACATAATTTGAATTTAATCTAATTTATAAGCGTGGCCTTGACATTGCTATAAATAAAATAAATAAATATTGGGGGACATTTCACACAAGGTCATCTGATCCCAAACCAGGCAAAGACTAGGCCTTTTATTTGCCTATTAGGTACCAGAGACACAACACCCAGACACAGAACAAACACTTGTGTTCATCACACAAATGTTTGCCCTGGGCGGGGATTGAACCCGCGGCCCACGGCGTGTGAGGCAGGCTCACTACCACCCACACTAACAGGGTGCATGTACTGATCCTTTTTACTTTCGAGCGGAGCGAGAAAGGTATTGTATTCGTGAAAAAAAAAGATTTTCTAATTTTCTCAAAAATGTGTTCTACGTGGGACACTCAGAAATATTTGCGACACTAAAAAAAATTGTTCTACAGGTACATATATTTTTATTAAATCTTTTCAAAGTACTCTCCACCAGCCTCTATACAAAGATTCATGCGTCTGAACCAGTTTTCAAAACACTTTTTCCAGTCCGCCGTAGACACCTCGTTTACAGCCTGCTCGAACGCAGCCAGCGCATCTTCCGGCGACGAAAATTGTATCCCCTTGAGCTGATTTTTTATTTTTGGAAATAAAAAGAAGTCACACGGTGCTAGATCAGGGCTGTAAGGAGGGTGACCCAGGAGTTTGACTGGTGTGCTGTCCAGGAAGTCCCTCGTTTTGAGCGCGGTGTGTGCAGGCGCATTGTCGTGGTGGAGCAGTAGTCCGCGGAGCCCTGTGTTTGGTCGCTTGTTGCTCACAACAGAAAAAACTTCTGGTAAACATTTGGTAGTATACCATTCGGCGTTGATGCTTCTTTGATCTCGTAAGGGAATTGAGGCCAAGTGGCCAGTCAAATTAAAAAAGCTGGCGATCAAAATCTTCCCCCCGCTTCGAGATCGCTTCACTTTGGTAGGCGTTGGTTCATTTTGAAACACCCAAACTGTCGACTGGCGCTTGGTTTCTGGATCGTATTGATAAATCCAGGACTCATCACCTGTTACGATGTCGTAAACACGCCGAGACGAGCCTGCTTCAAATTTGTTCAGCATATCACGGCACCATTCCACCCGGGCCTGCTTCTGAGCGTCGGTGAGGTAGTGCGGCACCCAGCGCGATACTATCCTCCTCACGCGAAGATGCCCGTGTAGAATCTCGTGAACGCTTCCCGATCCAATCTTTAATATGTGCTGAATCTCCTGATATGTAATTCGCCTATTATCTTGGATTAAATTTTTCACTGCTAGCACGTTTTCTTCCGTAACCGCTATCGCTTCTTTCTTCATCCCCCAAGGTTGGTCGACCGCGCCTAAATTCGTTATACCAACGATACACGGTTGCCTTGGAGGGGCCTTCATCCATAAATGCCATTTGAAGTCTATCGAACGATTCATCCGGTTTCAGGCGACACTTGAAATCGTAAAAAATCATAGCTCTAAAATGTTCCCGGCGCAGATCCATTTTTCAGTAAGACACGATACTTTGAATTGGCTCGCAAAAAATGTGGAGGGAAATTTTGAAAATGGAACACACATATTTTTACTTACAAGTAATCATATTTTCGAAAAAGATTCTGACCGGCCAGTCTCCCATATATAAAAACTATTTTTCGCAATACTTTCTGAGTGGCCTGGTATATCACTTATACATCATAAAAAACAAGTCTCCCAAAAATGTCCGTCCGTCGGCCGGTCGGTCCGTCGGTCGGTCGGTCCGTCGGTCGGTCTGTCCGTCACGCTTTGGCCTAGCGGCTAAACGAATGGTCCTATTGACACCATATTTGGAATTTAGGAGTTTCATGCAAATCCATCGAAGGGTTTTAAGTGGTTTCTGGCTGGCTCTCATTTTGAGGGTAGCTGTCATACAACGAAAATTATAAATTGTAATTTTCTCAAAAACGGCTCATAGAATCTTGATGAAACTTTGCATGACCAAGCATCTCCATGTAAGATATCTTGCGCCAGTATCAAATGATCTGTGTAATTTCATATAAGGGGTGTTCCTGTACCACCAAATCGTAAATATGTGATTTACCCAAAATTGGTTCCATTGAGTTTATTAAAATTTTCTATAATATTACTCCTGGATTGGTTGTCTACCTGACTGGATATTCTTTATGATTTTTTGAGTAAATTTAGTGCACAGGGTGTACCAAAAACTGAAAGGGCTTGCTCAGTAGACTAAACTAAACAATAATCCATAAGGAACATGTGTTGGGAAATTAAAAAAATCTCCATGCAAGTATCCTACGGAAGTATCTATTGATGTTTGAAAATTCATATAAAGGATGTTCCAGTACTACCAAAAGTTAAAAATGTGATTTACTCGAAATCGTTTGATGTTTGTTTGTTTTAATGTTTGACAATTTGAATTCTAAATTGATCTGTATATTTCATTCGAACATTTTTTTGGAAAACGTAAATAAAAGTTTGTATTTCCATACTATGTGTATGGCATTACAAATTTAAGTTTGCGGTTGATAGTTTTTCCTTGAGTATTGCGAGAAAGTAAGTGCAGTGCGGCTGTACCATTTATTTCTATTACTTATAAGACCTTTTTTTTTTTTTTTTTAAATTTTTTTTAATTTATTTTTCGTAAGCATACAATTCTAAACAAAAATTAGGTACTGATTTCTCCCAAACTTCGTAGAAGTTTATCGGGAGAGTTGCTGCGCACAGTTTTTCATGTATACTTAATCCTTAAGTGCATATAGAATTTATTAAAATAAATATTTAAGAGCTTACATTACTGGTTTTTATACAATATATGTAGCAGATCTAGAAGATTGATAAGGAGAGAAGCTAACCTGACTATAAGTTATCATTATCTAACAAATATTTTTTCATTTTTCCCTTAACTATACTTATAGATCCTACGATGTTTCTTAATTCTAGTGGTAATTTATTAAATATATTAGGAATTATGTAATGTTTTGTCCTTCTACCATATACGTTATTTGTTCTACACACTTCTAACAGCTGCAGCGTTGCAGATCTTACAGTATGACTGCCTTGCCTAGGTACTTTAAATTCATCACTAGAGTATTCCTTGATCGCATGGTAAAACACATATTTTTTCTCTATGGGCAAAATATTAAATTTTTTGAACAATGCTTCATAGTTGTTAGCAAGTTTACATTCCCGTCGCAATTTTTTATCAGCTAATATTTTTAAGAAACGTATCTGTAAATTTTTAATGTTCTGCAAATATGTAGCATATGTTGTACCATACGTACCCACTCCATAGTTGATAATGGATTCTATCAGTGCATGATAAACTAATAACAAAATCCCTCTAGGCGTCCTGTAGGATAATAATTTAAACATGGCCAGCGCTTGTCTTAGTCTAGTGCATAAGACATCTATGTGTGTCGACCAACTAAAGCGCTCATCTACTGTCAGTCCCACATACCTGTAAGTATTAACCTGCTCTATAGCAGGGCAGGCACACACAGAAGTCCCATGCAGGCAATCGAACGAGTGACCTTTTATAATTAGTGGATCCGTTATTTTCGCTTTATTGTGACTAGACCTTAAATACATAAATTTAGTTTTGGTAATATTTAGTATGATGCCATTATCATGTGCCCATCTACTCAGGTTGTTGAAATCTTCTTGGATGTTTCCTATCAAATTGTGAATATCTTTACCAGCAGTCATTATACATGTGTCATCCGCAAACATATAACAATTACACTTCTTTATAACGTTTGGCATACTATTGACATGTAAGATATAGCACATTGGACCAGTCACTGAGCCTTGGGCCACCCCAAATTTTACATTTTTAGGTGTACTATAGGTGTTATTTACCTTAACCGTAAATGTCCGATTCTGTAGGTAATTTTTGAACCAGTTCAAAAGTTTACCAGGTAACCCATTGCTTTGCATAGATTTCAGAAGGGTATAATGATCCAACGTATCAAACGCTTTACGAAAATCAATAAATAAAACAATAACATGATTTCTACTATCTAAACTTTTATTTATATCATTACAAAACTTTGACAATAACGTATCCGTTCCTATACCCTTCTGAAATCCATACTGAGCTTTATTAATAATATTATTTTTACCTATGTAACTACATGTGATGGAATGAATAAATGAAATGAAATAATAACCGTTCTTTAACAGTTTTATCAATATGACTGATATGCTAGAAAGATCTCCTTTCGATTTTCAAATAAACAATGGTAGTTAATGATAAATTTTAAATTATTGTTCTCAGCTTTGGTCATGTAATTTTTATTAGATTCTAGAATACTTAGATAATTATGCATTTCATATTTTTAAGTGCCTTTTTGTAAGAAATATTCAAAATTCAAGGATCTTTTTTAAATTTTATTCATAGGGAATTACTTTCACTCATTTAAAACTCTAACCAAAATTATTTCGAGTACGTACCTGGTCATTCAGATTGATTTAATTTGCTCAAATAATCTGTTCCCAAAAGTCAATGATACTCGGAGCGTCGGGGACGGGCCAAATTGGCTATTTACAAAACGAGGTCGTCCCCATGCGAATTGTCACCGGGTTTAATTAAAAAACATTTTAATCTTAATAAAAATCGCAGAGACCCATTATGTTTAACGGCGTACCAGTGGAAGGGTGTAAAACAATGAATTCGTTTGTTGGTCTCAGAAAGGAATCCTTTTTTGCTAACGGATATGGCATTGTTCGAAACGTCCACTACAGGGCAGGGAGCTCCCTCCAGAATTCTAGCTTTTGCTGGAAAGCTAGCTAGCTAGCTAGCTAGCTTTGTGGAGGGGAAGGACCATAGTCACCTCGCTTGTCAGCGTTACGGCTGGCACCATGGACCGCGGTTGTAGGTGACCGCGGTAAGTAAGATTGTATGGTACACAGGGGGATGCTGCTGCCCATCTTCCAGTTTATAACCCTTAGTCGCCTCTTACGACACCCACGGGTATGTACAGGATGATACTAATTCTTTGCCGGCACCACATGGGACATCTTGTTTTATCATATTATACATTATTATTTTATTCATATTATTTTATCATATTATACAGGGTGTAAAGGACTGGTTGGCTAAAACTGAAAAGCCAACCCAAAGCCAACAAGAGCCATGGCTTATCTTGATACTGGGTCACGAATCACCGTGATCAATTTCTGAAATGATGGAAATTCAAAATTGGGCCCGTTTTTCGGTACACGTCTAAATTTTAACTTTTTTTTTTATTTTGTAAACAACAATTTTATATCATTTCTACCAAGTTTCACTCAAAGTCTTCTGTTGTTTTTCAGCAGGTATTCTCAAGAGAAATCAAAGTTGTGGAGAAAAAATTGTGTTGTTATTTATAGAGCCGCATATTAAATTCTTTGTGTAGAATAAATATTGATTTATTATTTACATAATATAAGATTTATCTATGTTGTCTAAGAATTGGTCTCAAAGGGGCAATAAAAGCTTTTATTTAGTTTCGCCTGTCGCGGTGTCTGTCTGTAAACAAACCTTGCATAGTAAAAAAAACCCGGCCAAGTGCGAGTCAGACTCGCGCCCTAAGGATTCCGTACCTATCTACTATATGATATACTAAAAGCTTTTACTCTTTGATTTTAAAAACTCCGTGACCATGCAACTTGACCCCTCTTTTATAGAAAAGTTCTTGAAACGGGGAGCTCACCTTAATTGGTTAATACTTATTAGTTGTGAGAAAAAAAATAATATTTAATGATTTTATTTTAGACATTTCCCTTTATTTGTACTGTAAGACCTAGCTTCTTGCCAAATTTCATAATTTTAGGTCAACGGGAAGTACCCTGTAGGTTTTGCTTTTTTGCATAAACCTATGGAGATGAGGACATAAAAAGCCATATCTTTTGATAGCGTCGTTGTAAAAAATTTAAATTTTCAGATCTTGTGTGGTTAATAGATCTTAATATTCGATATCAATTTCATTTTGATACCTCTTCTCTTTCGTGAGAAAAAGGGTCTTGACTGACAGACAGACGGACAACAAAGTGATCCTATAAGGGTTCCGTTTTTTTTATTTTGAGGTACGGAACCCTAAAAATATATAAAGGACAGACTAGATGGTAAGCTTCTTCTAGTAAGCCCATTGACAATAAAAAAACTGCTACTTGAAAGAAATGCGTATTGTCGATCTACGTCTTGGATAATCTGCGTTTTGGACCATCTGCTACTAGCTCCATTTTACTACTATAGGTAAATTTATTAGGTTTGTTGAAATATCTCGAAATCAGAATACGCCAGTGGTACATATTTTGTTTTTAGGGTTCCGATACCAAAATGGTAAAAAAAAGGAACCCTTATGGTGCCGCTCTGTCTGTCCGTCTGTCTGTCACACCTCTATATCTCAGCAACCACTTACGCTATCGAGCTGAAATTTGGAATAGTTTTAGAATATAGTTGCCCAACTTAATTGCACATGAAAATTTTTTGAAAAAAGTATGATTATTAATGTAAAGGGGGCCAAAATAGGGGGGGCCAAATTTCAAATTGTCGCTACTAGGTCGAGTGGGGTATCATATGAAAGGGCTTTACTTGTACATTTTAAAATATATTTTTGTATTTTTTTAAGTTTCTTAGTTTTCAAGTTATGATGAAAAATGTCAAAAAAAATACCATTCCCCCCCCCTTATCTCCGAAGTTTGAGTAAGGGAAAATCTGAATTAATTACAGTTGACAGAGGTTTATGTAAACTTTACAGCAAAAATAAAACGATCTTTCTAAGTTGCACAGTTTTTCAGAAATCTGCAAAAAACCTTTACAAACAAATTTAGTTTTGCGGTCCTGAAAATGGACTTTATTGCTTCCAAAAATACTATAGGTATATCGGAACCCTCGGCGCGCGAGTCCGACTCGCACTTGACCGGTTTTTTTCATTTTTACGTGTAACTGTACTTGGACCAACTGCGACTTGGACGAAGTGCGTCTGGACGATCTGCGTTTTTAAACCATCTGCATTTTGGACCATCTGCTACTCAGTCCATTTTAGTTCTTTTTCTACCATCTAATAAAAGTTTGATTTAAAAGTTTTTTTACTTTAATTTTTTTACGTTATAGCGCGAAGAGCAGCAACGAGAACATACTTCCCGCGTCCTGCCCAATCAGAGACACGCATGGTCATGCCAACCAATCCCGAAGCTTGGTCAGAGACAGAGAGAAGGGTTGGTCAGCGCGAAGTTCGAAAGCCTGCGCGTTTTCGCTAGCAGATGTTCTCTTGTAATTTTGTCCTGTCAGCAGTCATTTCTATAAGTACTAAATTGCTTTATAATAATTTTGTCTAATTTGGTGGCAATAATAACAGCCAATACCCTAAACTGTGTTTGCCTTCCACCTCCAAACCTGAAGAACCCTATCCGCCCTGTTAAATTGGACGCCCAACTGTGGTTTGGAGATAAGCTAGTTCAAAACGCCGCCGAAGAAATCAAACCGTCGGCAGTCTCAGCATTCTCGGAGGCAGTCTGCGCTCTTTGCTGGCGCAAATTCCGATGTCGAGGGGGATGTGTCATCTTCATCAAAGGTGACTGGAGTGATGGCCGCAATACAACGGTCTCAGACTGGACCCTTTGAAGGTTTGATAGAACGTGTCTTTGAGCGATAGTCAATGTCGATGTTGCCGCCAGCAGCAGTGAGAACATACTCCCCACCTGCTGCCCAATGAGGGACACGAATGGACGCGCTAACCAATCCTGAGGCTCGGTCAGAGACAGAGAAAAGGGTTGGTTGGCGCGAAGTTCGAAAGCCTGCGCGTTTTCGCTATAGCAGATGCTCTCTTGTTATTTTGTCCTGTCAGCAGAGCACGAAATTGCTTTGTAATAATTTCGTTTAATTCGGCGGTAAAATATCAGCAAATACCCTTAAACTGTGTTTGCCTTCCACCTCCAAGCCTGAAAAACCCTATCCGCCCAGTTAAAATGTATTATTCCCTAAGGTATCTTTTTAGCCTAACTGCAATTGAACGTCAAATTATTGACGAGCTATTGGCTCATTGGAGATAGTTGTAGAGAAACCGGCCAAGTGCGATTCGGACTCGCTCCAAGCTCGACAAGTGAGCAACTGTGGGTCGCATAATATCCAGTCCCATCAGCGTACGTTCCACCCGCAGAAATTCTGCCACCTGGACACAAAGTGCAGTGGCCAACCTGGCAGTCGCTTCGCGCTCTGAGAACTCAGTTTGGCCGCCACTGAAATAACATGGTAAGATGGGGGTTTACAGACCAAAGCACTATGACTGTGAAACTTCGTCTCAAAACATGGCGCGTTTGCTCTCTTGTCCATTGTGCACCTTCACCTGTACTAACGAAGATCTGTGTGAAAAAATATGGAATATTTTCATGTTCGCAGATTTAAGTAGATTGTCCTCATGCCTGGTCTATTTGCAAGTTGTAGAAAGCTTCCTTGAAATTTAATATTTTCTTAATTGTGCTGCTGAAGATTTACATATGTCTAGTGGACAAAATCAAGGTAGGCTGAACTTAAAAGGAGCTTTCTGAATAATTTCTAAATTTTTTCTTATTCATTTTAGTCAGACAGCATGTTCTTTTGTAACAACACTAAGCTGGCTTTTATTTGCGCAAGTCTCGCGATTTGCCGCCATAATAACGGAAGTTCAACAAAAGTTTATATTGCAAGCAAGATGGATGGTACTACCCAACTTCTCTATGCAATTTTCTAGTGCTTTCTCGTGTAATGAAGTGGAATATTTACTGGTAATATTTTACCGCACCTCCATTTGTCTGCTTTAAAGTTTTCGTCTCAAGTCAACTTCTAAAGTTTTAAATTCTTGTTATTTTTATGGTAAAACTATTTAATTCATAAGTCAAAGTTCCAAAACACCGTGGTTCTTCACCTTGGCTTACAATTACAAAAATTTTGCAAGAAGCAACACGTCGTAACAGCAAAAACTTTAAACTGTAATTTTTTTCTTTTGCTCATAAACATTTTTACGATTTACAAAATTTTTAATTAATACTATAAAGAACATAAAGAAAGTAAGAAAAAAAAAGTTACAAAGGAGTAAAATAGTTAGGGAGAAGGAAAAATCAAACGTTGTATCTTAGCAAAACCTCCAACAGCTGACACAGTGAAGATTCTCATAGAAATTAGTCAAGCTACAAGTGCGTGAGAGAAAAATTTTTCTTATTACTAGAAAAGTTGTACTTTCAATATTTCCTTTACATTACGGTAAAATAGAAAAGGTAATAACAACCTTCGTGGTGTAGTGGTTAGAGTGCTTGGCTCTCGATCCGGACCTTATGGGTTCGATTCCCGGTGGGGGACCCTATCAAACAAAAATATTTTTGTGCGACCTCCCCATTTTGGTTAATCCATTGCAGGATGAATCACCTGATTGTCCGAAAAGTTAGATGATTCCGTGCTTCAGACGTAGAGGCACGAGAAGCCGTTGGTCCCGACTGCTATATATGGATGTAGTCGTTAATGAGCCATGTCACAAGCCTTCGGTGGCTCAACAATTCTGTCACCAGGGTTTGTGAGGTCGGTCTTCAGACTTGCAACCCACACGACATGATGATGTTAGAACAGGTGTACACTGAAAAAACGAAGAGTCAAACAATATCAGTTTTCTCTTGTTTGGCATTTTGTAATTAAGTCGAAAAAGATATTGAAAGATTCAATAAAGCGTCTTAGTCAATTTTAATTTGTGATACTTAATTCAATAATCATATTGAAACAATCCCATAAGGTCTTTGCAAACTCAAAGGGAGTCAAGATGCTTGTTTGAAACTATCAAAATCTTGATTGAATCGGCAATTTTTTTTTCAGTGTAGCAACCTTAATGTAAGGCTGCTTTTCGACCAGAGCTGTGCGAGGGAGCTTAGCTGTGAACTGGAAAATTCCAGTCAATAGGATTGCTTCATTCGACAGTAAATTTGACAAGCAAAGATGTTAATCTTTCCATAAAACTAAACAATTTTTTTATATGAACGTTGAAAAAAAAAATGCCCTGTTTCTGTGGCCTGAAAGTAACTGTATCAGTTTTGATGTCAATCTTTTTTTTTTGTTTCGACCTAAGCTCCTAATAAAAAGTTCAATTATATGGAAGGAATCACATAATTCTGGGTAACTAGTACTTTTTCTAAACGTTGTAGAAGATAGCTGCGTTGTACCTCAATACGAACATAAACACATTCCTACAATGTATCCAACGTCTCATTTGATGAAGTTTAAGAGACTCGTAAAACGCTGAATTAAGTACAAACTTCTACATTGTTTGTAGTTGAGAACCCAACTACAGAGTTCGGTAACAATGTGTGATAAATTGTGTGTCTCTTCCCGTTGGTATCATAAAAAGAGGATAGAGGTACCTAAACTAGAGGATAAGCGGCCAAATACTTCTATATATCGATCGTCCCAACCACAGATCAGAAATAAGGTCCCAACATACTCCGTTAGAAATCCTATACCCATGGAAGAGATGTCATCATGTGGGTAAAAACATAAGGGTAAAGGTATATTCGGCTTCCCCATACTTACATATCATTGCTACATTGTTTCTTTGCACATAAGTTTAATGTTTTGAGTCTCCTTCTAAAAACTTTTTACTTTTACCCGCATATTAAAATGAAGCGAGTTTTGAGTGTAAAACAGTTAAAGAAAACTAGGTTAAACAAGTAGAGAACAGATTGAAACTACGAGTAACAATGTTGAGTACATTGAGGTCAGGAAGGAAGTAACTCTCAAGTACGTTCTTGACGTAAAGTACCAACACAACATGGTCTCAAGTGCTCCTCAAGTAAACATCCCCTATTTAATATTTTTGTAGAGAATACAATATTTTTTGTACATTGAAACAATAGTTTGGCCGCGTTGAGTGAAGTTCTGCAAGTTATTTCCTATACTTTAATTCAAAGTTTGTGGAACTTTATCAATCACTCACAAAACTAGTATCTCCCATTATAGGTACGAGTAATTTGATCCTGGTAAGACCGTTATAAGGGCATCTTTTAGAACACATTGTTGAGTGACTATTATACAACGTGTAAACGGAATAAGCGAAACTGAGAAAGTAGTTTGTTCAGAATCGAGAGTAGAATCAATTTCACAGCTTTTTGATAGGTGTATTTTTTTTAATTTTTATTATTTAAATTTTTGCCGCTTCTATTCTAAATATATCTGTGGATACGCGCGCTGGAAGTGACGCCGCGCGGTTCATGAGCGGTGAGGAGGGGAGGAAAGTGGGCGCGGAGTGCGCGGACAAGAACAACGAAGAAACTAGAACAATGATGAAACTTTATATAAATCAATATCTACATAAATAAAACTTTTTCAAAGATTTTTTTACTGTGATCTTACTGTGATGGATTTGTTTTAATAAAAATCAGTTGGGCTGTATGAGGGTTTCGCTTATTCCATTAACACGTTGTATAGAAGCGTTCTTTAAAGGCATATTCATTTTCTGGTCTCTAGCAACTTAGTCACACCAATTGGTGGTTGGACTATGTCCAAGACTGATGACTTAGAAGTTTTGGAATTACAATTTTTCAAGCTGATCACTGTGCGGCCTGACCCGATTTTAACCCATTCAAAATCTGAAAGAGGCACTGTATTGTCGTAAGTGCCTTAAATATTAAAATATCATATTTCCAAACTAAACAAACCCCTATGTCCTAAAATATTATTCCATTACAGAAAGGACCGTCCTAATGTCATAGCTTTAAAAATATGAAAAGGTGTTCAGAGCAAACCTCCAAATGGATTTACTAAAATATGAACCTCGTTTTCTGCAGGTTACCTACTTTTAGCCAGCAGGCACTACAAAGGTGCAGTGCAAGGGGACTTTTAATACTCTGCTGCTACTGAATTATTTTGTCTAGAAACTGTTTTAAAACGAACTTCCCGCGAGAATGTTTTTATGAAAATGTAACTGCGGAATAGTAATTGTTATTTCGTATGCTTTTTAGATAATTAGGTGCAGTTGATAATTGTTGGTTTGCACTATTTTCGAAAGCGTTAAAAGCATACTTAAATATTTCTCTTAGTTGTTCAGCTTCAATTTCAGAAGAATTATGATTTCCGCTTATTCAGTAGGTTATATACCTACGGTTAGTTGTTATTAGTTTTATGTTTTTTTAAGTTTTTAGCACCTTTACAAACAATTAAGTTTGTTAGTTTATAACTCTTGATTTTCTTCCACTGTCTACCTTAATACTACGCTTTTCAGAGTAAAGTATACTGCTGGCTGTTGCTTACTAAATATGAAACAACATTGTGCTATAATTTTTCATAAGAGTAGAGCTACAATTTTAAATTAGGTCACGCTGCCTGCCGCGCCATACATCATAACGTCGAAAGTTACCAAAAATCTGAAGCAATACCTTAGCCTTGGTATGATTTATTCACTCCGCATCTGCCGTATAAAGTATGCAGAGAGCTAGCCCGGTTATCTGGTTTTAGCCGGTTAATATCTTATACTGAACCCGACCGGTTAATAAGCCTACTGCAGCTGGGTATGGCCGTTCTCTACTTGTTGAGATATTTGAATTAAAATAAAGAATATGGAATTACTAAAGAAGTTTATGATAGAAAAATTGGTGCATTCAGTTTTCTTTTTTAGATCTTTTGTAAGCATTTTGAAACGTCTTTAAAAGCAGCAAACAAACCTAGAACCAAATACAAATAGGTAGATATACAAGTAGGTGTTTGTATTTACTAACGTTGTAATATCAATTTGAATTGTGTTTTTTCCACTATGAGAGTCGCATTTAAAGCGAAAGAAACTCGGTTAAGTGCAAGTTGAACTTGCGAACTGAGGGTTACATACATACATACATAACATCACGCCTCTTTCCCGTTGGGGTAGGCAGAGACCACAGTCCTCCACCTGCTACGCTCTTGACATACTTCTCTTGCTTCCTGTACTCTCATCAATCCTTTCATACATGCTCGTCGGTTTAAGGTACTGTTAACCTGGCCTTTATTCAGAATACAGAAAAACTGATTTCTTAAATGAAAAAAATATTTTCTCATATATATAACTGAAACAAAAATTTTCTTAAATAATGAAATATTTTTCATAAATAAAGTAAATATTCTCAAGCCTATACAATACTAAATTAAAAAAATGTTTGCTGAATTTAAGAAAATATTAGTTTCAGAGTGTATGAAATAATAATGTTTTCATTCAGTAAACCTTTTTCTGTGATCACGCAAAAACTTCATGACTTAGGAATGAATTTTGTTGTACATACATGTTGATCACTGTGCGTGGTTGAGTTTGACACAAACTTGGCTAATTTTAATTGTTTGTAGATTAATCTTGCTCGGGATTCTGGTAAACCCAAAAGCATGACAGTAGAAATACTTTAGACGTTATAGCTTGATAAAAGGGTAGCAAATGTTTCGACAGATATGTGGTTGACCGTTTATAAAGCAGAGTTATATGGGTCACCAAAAAAACTAAATGGTTTGCGACAATGCCCGCGTGGCTTAACCGAGGCTGCACCTAATCCGTCCGTACACACCCTTACTCTGTTTACGATTGAGCTGAAAAAAAGTTTAGTAATCACGTTTCTAATATGCGGTGACCCTCTTTCATTTTGTCCCTTTAAGGGTTCCGTACCCAATAGGTAAAAAACGGGACCCTATTAATATGCCTCCGATGTCCTTCCGTCCGTCCGTCTATCTGTCTGTCAGCGGGCTGTAGCTCATGAACTGTAAAAGGTAGACAGTTAAAATTTTCGCAGATTATGTATTTCTGTTGCCACTATAACCCCAAATATGAAAAATAAAAAAAATTATTAAGTGGGGCTCCCCCCCCTACTAAAAACCTGTTTTTAAGGTAATTTATGCTCTATTTTTGTTTTAGCTCTCGTAAAAACAAGAAGGCTTACAACCGTGAAAATTTGTATTGCATAAGCTTTAAAATAACCGCAAATAATAAATAACAGCAAATTATAAACACCCCGTGTAGTGCCGGCAAAGAATAGTACCAACCCATCTCTACCTGTGGGTGTTGTAAGAGGCGACTAAGAGTTAATGAACCAGAGGATGGGCAGCAGCATCCTTCTGTGTATCGTATCATCTTACATTCTACGGTCACCATCACGCTAACAAGCCTGGTGACTATGGTACTTCCCCTCCACATTGTTTCAGCAAAAGCTGGAATTTTGGAGGGACTTCACTGTCCTGTAGTGAAAGTTTCATGGGATGTCATGGTGATGATGAATAAAAGCTGGTCAAATGCGAGACGGACTCGTCCGCATTTTATACACTTCTGCGCGACTGCGCGCGTATTTTCTGGTTCTTACAATTTATAATGAAATCTGCCATAACCATACATATTCTGTGATAACAATAATCTACCGTTTACTGTTCATGAACAGACATATAGGCTTAGTAAAAACACCTTTTGAAGGAAGAAAAAAAGTCATAGACAACTTGGGCTAAATAGAAATAGAATATTCTACCGATCAATTCCCACGACAAAATGTTT
This sequence comes from Athrips mouffetella, assembly GCA_947532105.1. Classification (NCBI taxonomy): domain Eukaryota; kingdom Metazoa; phylum Arthropoda; class Insecta; order Lepidoptera; family Gelechiidae; genus Athrips; species Athrips mouffetella. Next base: position 32,668,574 of record OX383957.1, on the reverse strand, counting down.
CATTCAAGTTTGTGAAAGGTTGATTTCTTTAGGGCTGCAATAAATGGAGAGGTACAAGGTGCTTTGGAAGTAGTAAAATGTAAGGAAAGAATCAGTTGTAGAGACTCAGGACTCATTCTATTCAACCTTGACCTACGGTTGTAAAACAGTCGTAAATCAGGGGTGTCTCTTTTTACTATATGCTTAGTAATTTGAAGATTTGAAAGCTTGTTTAGAATTGAGTTGCCAAACTCATTTTGTGTTCTCCTGTTTTTTTTTTCATGTAGGACCAGTGAAGAATGATTGATGAATTGATGAATGATTTACTGCAGACTTCTTCAGTTATTAGTATAAATCATATTTGATTAGCTATATTAACTGTATATAGGTAACGCGTGAAAGTGAAGCTGAGTGGTGGCTGATTTTTTTGTACAACATCGGCCGATTTCATGAACTTGGACGGGTGACCGCTGGTTTCATTTTCCTTTCAATGGGCTTGTTATCGACCTAACTCTAGTCTTGAGGACAGAAATGAGGTCAACGAGTACGAGTTCATCCAGAAGGATTCTAAAGTACCTAATGTAGAGCTTAGAAATTAAAAGTGAAAATAAAATATTTTCAAAAAGGAAACACAGATAGAGTAACAACAATAAAATTTAGTAAAAAGGTACTTACCAAAAATAAAATCATTAAAAAGACACTCTTAGTAACTTCGAAGTTCCCTGTTAAACAATTTTTAAAACAAGGGGATATGTGGTTATATAATGGGTCAATACCCTTAAAGAGATGTATCAATAAATAGTAGATTGTATCACAAGGCTGTAAAATAATATTTTTAAGGCGAGGGCGCTATTTTGAATCCAGAGCGAAGTAAAGGATTCTAAAGTAGAATCCTGAACGTAGCGAGGGATTCAGTAGGTCGCCCAAGGTAAAAATATTTTTGCAGCCGCGTAATACACTCTATTTTTCATCTCCCTCTATGAGAAAAGAATAAGAGGCTCATTGAGACACACACTATCGTTATTAATTTTAAATATAAAATAACATTACAATATTATTACTTGATGAAACAATACTAAAAATCATATTATGTATTATTTGTAACAACTGAAAATGCTATTCAAAAATAAAATAAAAACAAAAATATTTATTTACTTTAGCAAGTTTTTCTTGCAGCTAATAGCAGGAGCTCCCTTTTAAACATAAAGGTTATGCTTGTACCAGGGAATTACGCTCTTAATCGTAATGTGTACATATTCAAATTCGAAAACTGTGAATTTACTTAAGAATATTTCTAGATGGGTGCATAACACTGTCAACATCTGATAATTTACAAAAGACTATTTCTAGATGAGAAACTATTTTGATGACATTTTTTTTTTGATGATTATTTCAGAAAGAAGAGAATAAGCTCTTAGTGGCAGAACGGAAAATTTTGCGGAAAATTCTGGGACCGGTCAAGGAGGCGGATGGCAGATGGAGGCGAAGGAAAAATAGAGAGATCGTAGACCTAGTGCCCGAACCCAACATCATGGGCGAGACCAAGGCTGCAAGGCTTCGCTGGCTCGGCCACGTGGAGAGAATGGGAGAGGATCGGGCCGCCAGAAGAGCTTACGTGGGACGACCGACTGGAAAACGACCAGTCGGTCGTCCTAGGTACAGATGGGGTGACGAAGTGCGGAAAGACCTGGATGCCCTCCAGAGAGCCGATTGGCAAGAAGCGGCACAGAACAGGAAAGAATGGAGAACTCTCGTGTCGGAGGCCAAGATCCTCTTGGGGTCGCTGAGCCAGCGTAGTAGTAGTATTTCTAGATGGGTACATACATTTTCAGAAACTGAGAATTTATTTATAGACATTTTTGTTTCAACTAGGAACAGAATCTCTTTGGTTGGTAGTCTTGTTTACATTTCAAGCATATTTCTTTTTTTATATTCATAATAATTTTAATAGTACAACTGGACAGTATCATTTTTCGTACAATATTTTGGTTCGACCTCTATGGTTGACCTAAAATATCCCTATGGCTATGGTGGACCCAATGATGTTACATTTACCATGATTGAGGACTACTAACAATTTGTACAGAGGCAAAACGAGCAGAGAAAGACATCATAGTCGATGTACTTCGTCCCTTTCTAATTGTTGCCATACTAATGAAGTTTGCACAATTTCCGTGCAAAAAGTTAAGTTTTATATCCACAAATTTTTATTTATATGTATTTTTAAATACTTATTTAAATAATTTTCAACGTGCAAAGTATAAACTTCTCTCTCAGTTTTCATTAAATATTTATAAATGCAGAAAATCATTTTCTTTTGATTTATCTGGATTAAAATCTCTTTGGTAAAATGATTTTTAACAAAGATTTTGCATGACATTTTGTTGATGTTGTCATGGCAACATAAACAAAATGTCATGCAAAATCTATTAGAAAGGGACAGCTTCATCTCATCTTACGTCCTACTCTGCTCGCATAATTTTTGGAAGAGCGCAATCTGGTTAAAAGCGCCGCGCGCGAAGTATTAAATCTATGGGTGGACCTAAATCCCATTTTTACCCGCTACGAAAGTCTCTTGTATCCCAGGAAGATTGAGCCATATAAGGGGAATTAGCGGAACAAATTAATTGATTATCAAAAGTTTTAGCTTTGGGTAGTCTTTGACTCTCTTCACAACCTCAAATAAATTCCTCTCGATTATTGTAAGGGCTACTCGCAGGGCAGGTCGAGAAAGGTCCTTTTTTTAGGACTTTCGCTAGTAACTTGAAAACGGTGCGTTTTAGAGACAAGGCTTTAAGAGATGAATTGAAGCCTGCTAAATTTTCCACAACTTTTTTCTTATACATAACTAGCTGTGCCCTATGACTTCGCTTGCGGGAAGTGTTGATTACGGCTGCGTCGCTTTGAAGTTTGCAATGAAACAAAGTTTGTATGATGCACCAACGTAAGCTTCATTCATAATTGAAAAATTCATTTATATCGGTTTAGTAGTTCGTGAGTAAATACCAGACAGCTGCGTGAAATTTAAAATTCGAATATTTCGTCTTATGGCGAACCGATTTCATTGAAATAATACTCGTGCATTGCAACAACTTACGGTTGACACATTATTGAAAACCCCGTTCAAATCTGATGAGTAGTTTGTGAGTGAATCGAATCTGTGTGTTTGTCTGTTTTTCTCTCTGTCGGCGGCATAGCTCAGAAGGCTTTAGTACTAGAAAGCTGCAATTTGGTGTGAATATACGTTTTAACCACCCGGACAAATAAGTAAAAAAAAAAAAGCATTATCTCCCCTGCACGTGAAGCGGAGATTTTTTTTGTTTACATAATAGTGTGGGGTATCGTAAGAAAGGTATTTTAAAAATATTGTGAGCGTGTGAAGATCATTTTTCGATTTAGGGATCCGTTTGCGAAATATTAAGTTTCAAAGTGCAATTTTTTTGTTAGAGTCTACGTCGACGTTGTCGTCGTCCCCGCCAGTTTAGCGGTTGTAATCGAATATGTGAGAAAAATCACGGTAGTCAGTAGTATGTATGTCACATATAAACTTTGTTTCATTGCAAACGAATAACCGTAACAGAAGATATGCGATTATGAACTTAAAAGCGACGCAGCCGCAATCAACACTTCACGCAAGAGAAGTCGTAGGGCACAGCTAGTTATGTATAAGGAAAAAGTTGTGGCAAATTTACTAGACTTCAATTCATCTATGAAAGCCTTGTCTCTAAGACGCACCGTTTTCAAGTTACTAGCGAAAGTCCTAAAAAAAGACCTTTCTCGACATGTCCTGCGAGTAGCCCTTACAATAATCGAGAGGAATTTATTTGAGGTTGTGAAGAGAGTCAAAAAGTACCCAAAGCTAAAACTTTTGGTTATCAATTAATTTGTTTCGCTAATATTATCATTCTTCCCTCATTATTGGAGAAAATAGCTATTTTGTTCGCCTTTATTGACGAACCGTTCAGCGATTTTCGAATAGATGGGATGAAAAATATATTTTTTCCCATCTGGGCAACCAAGTTTAAGATCTATTCGATAGAAGTTTATATATATACTAGCTGTTGCCCGCGGCTTCGCTCGCGTTGATTTCGTATTTAGGTTGTTTGAGATATTTTAGTCCAGGGAAATTATTATTTATCCCATCATTTCGGGGTAATTTTAAACTAAGGAAAAACAGGACTAACCCTGCGCAAATCAATGAGTATAATTCAAGATCCAGCTGAATTTTATATAATATACAGACGTTACTCATAAATTACTCAGAACAGAGGAACTTAGCAGCAGTATCCTAACAAATGTGAAGAGAGAGATGAGAGACACCTTTAAGTAATATTTCAAAACGGAGCCAATTTGCAGAAGTAATTGAGAAAAACTAAAACCCTCTCCCTCTCTCTCCGTCTCCCCCATCCTATCCCCCTCCCCCTGTCTCTCCCCTTCCCTCTCCTCCCTCTCCCCCTGCCCCTCCCTCTCCCTCACCCCCTCCCTCTATCCCTACCTCTCACCCTCCTTCTCCCTCTCCCTCTACTTTACCTGTACCTGTAACTCTACGTCTCTACGTCTCTACCTCTCAACCTCTCTACCTCTCTACCTCTCTACCTGTCTACCTGTCTACCTGTCTACCTGTCTACCTGTCTACCTGTCTACCTGTCTACCTGTCTACCTGTCTACCTGTCTACCTGTCTACCTGTCTACCTCTCTACCTCTCTACCTCTCTACCTCTCTACCTCTCTACCTCTCTACCTCTCTACCTCTCTACATCTCTACATCTCTACCTCTCTACCTCTCTACCTCTCTACCTCTCTACCTCTCTACCTCTCTACCTCTCTACCTCTCTACCTCTCTACCTCTCTACCTCTCTACCTCTCTACCTCTCTACCTCTCTACCTCTCTACCTCTCTACCTCTCTACCTCTCTACCTCTCTACCTCTCTACCTCTCTACCTCTCTACCTCTCTACCTCTCTACCTCTACCTCTACCTCTACCTCTACCTCTACCTCTACCTCTACCTCTACCTCTACCTCTACCTCTACCTCTACCTCTACCTCTACCTCTACCTCTACCTCTACCTCTACCTCTACCTCTCCCTATCCCTGCCGATAAACCATACAAACGACACCCATATTGATTTTTAGACATTTAGGATGTTGGTATTTCACGACCACCACGTTGGATTTCAAAATTGTTGTAGTTTTCGTAATCAGCGACCGGATAAACCATACAAACGACACCCATATTCACATTTCAACCCTATCGCACCCCAATCCTATTTCAAGGGAATGATGGTATTTAACGTCCACCACGTTGGATTTCAAAATTGTTGTATTTTTCGTAATCAGCGACCCGATAAACCATACAAACGATAATCATATTGGTTTTTAAACTTTTTTACCCCATTTCCCTTTTTTGGGGGTTGAATTTGGGGTGGAATTTCAATTACAGTGATGAACGTTGCATATAATTATATCATTAATGCCTAAATAATAAATTATGTGGATTTTACTTTAAAAATTAAGAATTTTTAACTTCATCCCCCTTTTCACCCTTAAGGGTGTCGAATTTTCAAAAACTCTGAGGCACGTTAATATTAGTTTTTAGTCGTCAGCCTAAATACAAATTCTGAAGATCCTAACTTCAAAACTGATGGACTTTCATACAAATTTTCATCCCCTATTTTACCCCGTTAAGGGTGGAATTTTGTAAAACCCTTTCTTAGTGCACCCCTAGGCCTTATAAGGAACCTACATGTAAAATTTGGAATCTCTAGACCCATTGGTTTGGGCTGTGCGTTGATATGTCAGTCAGTCAGTCAGTCACCTTCTTCTTTTATATATATAGATTGCAGCAAAAATAAAACAATTTCTCAAAGTAGAATAGTTTATTAGAATTCTGCTAAAAACCTTTACACACAAAGTTAGTTTTGCGGTCCTAAAAATTCACTGTATTGCTTTTATAAATACTTCAGTTATACTCGTATCAGAACCCTCGGATCGCGAGACCGACTCGCAATTGACCGGATTTTTATTATTAAATGTTATTGTTACTAATACAATTTTCTTATCATCTATGCATAAACCCGCAAAATTATTTACACAGTTTTATTTTAGGATCAATCTCACTATAGTCAGAAATTATTAGTTAATTATTAGTTTAAAGTATAATATGGTACTCGCACTTGGGCGGTTTTATTTTGTTACTAGCGGTTCGCCCCGGCTTCGCACGGGTAGATATAGGTTCTTGTTGCATCGGGGGTTACTAAAGAAACCAGCCAAGCGCAAGTTGGACTCCCACCGAGGGTTCCGTACCACTAAGGTAAAAATACTGTCCTAGTTATGGGCAGTCATACCATCTTAGTCACGCAGAAGTGCATTAAATTCGCTCGAGCCGACACGCACTTCATCAAAACCATCATAACATCCCATAATACGTCCACTACAGGACAGGGAGCTCCCTCCAGAATTCGAGCCCTTGCTAGAAGAATGTGGAGGGGAAGTATCTTAGTCACCACGCTTGTTAGCATTAAGGCTGGCACCATGGACCGCGGTTGTTGGTGACCGCAGTATGTAAGATGGTGCGATACACGGAAAGATGTCGCTGCCCATCTTCCGGTTTGTAAACCCTTAGTCGCCTCTTACGACACCTACAGGTTGAGATGGGTTGGCACTATTCTTTGCCGCTACCACACGGACTTGACCAGTCAAATTTTTCGTGTCTATTCTCTGTTGTAGATAAAACCATTACAGTCACTTAGGGCGCTGTTTCTTTAATTTCAATTTTGATAACGATTACACTCATGATAACTTTTGAATGGTATGTCCGATTTGAATAATTCAAAAAGTTATTTACAGGTACTGATATAGCCTTGAATACGAAATCATTTATTTGGATAAGGATTAATAGGTACGAATAATGTGGCCTATATACTTTGTACCGGCGTTACTATTACATATTTTAACATGAAAAAGTAGTTATTGTGACATAACTGTAATAGTTAGACATATGGCATCCTGGACTTTTTTGTAGATATTGATAGCTTCTATAATTCTGTAGTAAATTACTTTGCTCTATTGTTAATAGTTTCGGCAGCGTACTCGATATAAGGATGCTATTTAGTATTTTTTTCACACCTTGGGTTACATTATCGAAGTTTTCATACGGAACCCTAACTTTTTTTAAAATATTTTATAGCCTATGTTCATTCCGAATAATGCAGGTTTCTAATGGTGAAAGAATTTTTCAAATCGGTCCAGTAGTTTCGGAGCCTATTCATTACAAACATACAAACATACAAAAATAGGTACAAATCTTTCCTCTTTATAATATTAGTGTAGATGTAGAAGTGTAGATAAGGTTACTTAACACAATAAAGCTAGGACGGTAATGATTTCGACATAATAAACGAAAAAAGTTGACGGGAACCGAACGATGGGTCTTCCGCATTGCGCTTTGTTTCTAACAGTGCTGCAGATAACGGGGAAGAGGCGAACCTCCTCCTCTTCCTCGTACCCGGGCTGATTCTCGTTGGGCTAATAAGCCCAACGGTCATATGAATGTGGGCTCAGTGCCCTGAAAGTGACTCCTCTGTTTCGGGGCTTCGAGGACCGAGGTCTTCGAAGGCCGGCCATACCAGAGGTGTCTGGATCTGCACAGCCAGGGTAGGAGGTGCGCCTCTCGCACTCGCTCCTGCTACGACGCGCAGTATAGGTGATGGCGCGGATGATACGCCTGTTTGACTCGCCGCGGGTTGTACGCGGCTAGTGTTGCCTCCGAACGGGGACTGGGAAATGGAGGATGAGGAGGAGGAAGAAAAGTTCACGGGTAACACTAAGTATGTTTTAGCAGATCTATATAGAGGGCCGGAGATGGCTCATCTCCTTTTCACTGGTTTTCACACAGAGACCTACTTCTACCACAACACTAAAAGGCAAAGCTTTCAAGTTATTCGAAACCAAAAGTCTATTGTACATTTCGAAACACAGAAAACTCTGTATTTGTTATATTACTAGTGGTTACCTATTTATCCGGGTCCCTTTCAAAACCGCCTTCGCCTATATTTTGTGATCGAAAATACACAGAATAATCGCTCTTTGCCAACGAGCACTTTAGGACAACAGCGCAGCAAAAATATGCAAATTAAATTTTAATATTTGAACATCCTGCCCTTGAGGGGTATGTAATATAACGCGCCATCGTGAGTAAAAGTTGAGTCTCAGATGGTGTGCGGTATGAAAAATTTATAGACGAACTAGTTGGTGGTGAGGCTGCTTTGCGTATTATGCAATTTGCGCAAATTAGTTTTCCCAACATGTTAGACCCTTATCTTAAAAGGAAACCGCTATGCATACAAAAATGCATCTGACCTGTTCGTATAAAAACTCTCTCTCTCTCTTATATCTCGAACACTAAAATCACAAAACCTAACTACATAACATCCCATGAAATGTCCACTGCAGGACAGGGAGCTCCCTCCAGAACTCCTGCAAAAACGCGTAGTATTTAGGAGGAGACTTCACAAGTCAGATAAGTATGTGTCAGGTAAGTTAGATAACTCTGTGTCAGCGAAGCGACTCATTCGCGCCACGTACATACCTTAATAGGTATCCAATCCATGTAATAAAAGCGTATTGATTAAATAATAAAATAACCGGCCAAGTGCGAGTCGGACTCGCGCACCGTGGGTTCCGTACCACCACATTACCGGTTATTAACCACTTTCTTTACCAATTTCTTTTTATTGAAAACCGAATGGTTATTAACCGGTTTTTTAAAGAAAAAACATCAAAATACGCTCACATGTACATATGGCACAGCAATTTTCAAGCTTTAGTGAACCCACTATTCAAAATCCGAACACCTTTTATTTCATGCCGAGTCAAGAAAATATTTGCACTTCCTTGACGAGTTATCCTCCCCTAATCAACACAGGTTCTCACAAGCTGCATAAATTAGGCTCCGGTCAGACCGTAATTCGTTTAATTTGGTTGTTATGGATTGTAACGCGAGTGTACGCGCGGCGTGACGTCATTACTTGCGGGTGAATGCAGTGTGGCCACCTTGTTAAAAATTCACTTATGTATTCTCGAAATTTATTTAAAAAAATTATGAGATTGAGTTTTCATAATTTGTTTTTCTAAATTTTACAAAAGAAAATCAAAAACAGAGTCGGGGACTAATTGTATTTGACTTTCAATATGAAGAATTTCGTTGAAAAACTTTACTTTATTCGTATTTTGGCTTGGCTTTTAAATTTTTGAGTTTATTTTGGATGAAAGAATAACACTCTTTTGCAGTAGAATGAAGAAAAATATATATTAAGGAACAAAGAAACATAAAAAAAGTAAAAATGGTGTAAAAAAAATGTAATCACCGTTTCAGCGTGTTATTCAAACTGTGAAACTTAACAAATTTTCCTGAGTAAAATAGTCAAAATACGAAAAAAATTAACTTCCCATAACAACTGCGCATTTTTAGGTGAGGTTAAAATTTTTTTTTTCGTATTTTAACCTATGTTCCTTCTGTTCATGATGCTTAAATAGTGCTCACAATTTTTTTTACACCTAATAGTTTAGTTTAGTTTATTTAATCACATATTGTAACTTCATACAATTACATTTCATGTCAGATTATATTCTTTCACAATACGATCGTCAATAAGTATATAAAAAATCAATAAAATTATTTGAATTAACAAAAGAGAATCAACGTTATAAAATACAAATGTCAAGTAAAATAAAATGTCATAATGATCACCGTACAATAGTAAAATACTCCGTCATGGAGTATAATGCCCTATCCAACAAAAAGTTCTTCAGTCGACTCCTGAAAGTTTCGTCACAAGATTCATTTTTTAAATCAATGGGAAGTTGCTCATAGTACGTCGGGCCTATAACGCGCGGATTTTTTTCGAGCAGTGCGGTGCGCCGCTGTACACTCCTGAGACATCCAGTTCGGCGAAGATGCCTACCCGGCACCTCCACCCGCTCAAAGCTCGACAGGTTCCTACGAACAAACATGAGGACTTCGAACAGGTAATGAGAATAGTGCGTCATGATCTGGTGTTCAACGAATAACATTTTACAAGAGTGTCTCGGCTTGACGCCAGTCATCGTTCGAAGAGCTCGCTTCTGTATTCTCATCACCCTGTTCGCATCAGTCGAGTTGCCCCACAGTATCGTACCGTAAGACATCAGCGAGTGGAAGTACGCATAGTACATCTGCCTTAGGGCTTCACGAGATATAAGCGGCTTCAACTTGCGCAACGCGAACACTGCACTGCTCAATCTGCCACACAGCTCGTCAACATGCCGTTTCCAATTTAAATTAGAGTCCAGGTGAAAGCCCAGAAACTTACAGTGATCAGCAAGTGGCATTGGGCTTTGGATACTAGTAGTTCTAGCAATACTTTGGCCAGAAAACAACATGATATTAGATTTAGATAGGTTTAATATCAGACCGTTTGTTGAAAACCAACAGCCTAGTTGATCACACGCTGTATTGAGCTTGTCACTGAGCTGATGATACGCTGGCGCTTTTACTACTACAGTCGTGTCGTCAGCAAATAGCACCATCATATCATCACTCAAAATGGACGGTAAATCATTAATAAATGCAAGAAACAGAGTATTTCCTAGCGCCGAACCTTGAGGAATACCTACTGTCACACTGCCTACTTTGGAGTTCTGTCTTCTCCCGTTTAATGTGACTTGCACGGTTTGCCGTCTATTTTCCAGAAAAGATTTAAGCAACTGGTGAGCATTATGATTGAGTCCGTACCTCGTTAGTTTGTTTAATAGAAGTTTGTGATTGATGACGTCAAAGGCTTTGGACAGGTCGCAGAATACCCCTGCGACTTTGTGTTTGTCATCAATGCCGGTGGTAATGTAGTCGAAAATTTTATGAGCGGCTGTGGTAGTGGACATGTGCCTGCGGTAGGCATACTGTTTATTGGTCAGTAAGTTATTCCTCTCAAAATGTAGCATAAGGTGCTCAGATAAAATCGATTCAATAGTTTTTGAAATATTTGGTACTATAGATATGGGTCGATAGTTATCAACAGTTGACCTTTCACCCTTGCCTTTGTACACGGGACATACTCTTGTGCTCTTCAGCACCTCGGGGTACACGCCCTCCGAAAACATAGAGTTTATCAGGATGACGAGTAGCTCCGCGAGTACTGGCCAGATACACAAGAGTATGTTTACCGAAATGTCATAAACGTCAAGTGTGGTTCGGGTCTTCAGCAGAGATTTTAGAACCCGGTCGAGATCTGCACGTGAGACAGTCGGCAAGGAAAAAGTCGGCACAACCGAATCGGATAAATAATTTTCAAGGTACTTTAAAGACCTGTTTTCATCAATTTGTGTGGTATGGTTAGATGCACTATTTAAAAATTGAGTATTTAAGTGATCAGGGATTTCACTCATAGGGACAAGTTTAGAGTTTACGTCTTTAAGGGATATGTTCTTAAATGCTTGTTTATGCGATATTTCATCATTGACTATTCGCCATATCTCTTTAGACGGATTTTTACTATCTTTTAACCTATTTTCCACATGAATTTGTCTGGCTTTCATAGATTTCAACTTTATCACATCAGAATAGTGTTCTATACAATTAGAGATAATTTTTTCGTTAGGATATTGGCGCCGGAACTGTGTAAAATCGTTAAATTTTTTAATAAGTTCAGCTATTTCATCGGTCATCCAGGGAACATTTGATTTAGATTTTATTTTAAGTTTTTTTAACGGAAAATGAATGTCAATGTAATATGTTAATATGTTTAAACTACGATGATGTTGGGGCGCTGATGTATTAAAGAAAAGAGTAGAATTTGATGCCTGATGTTTAATCGCACAACCGTACACGATTACAGTTTGTGGCAGAGAGCGCCATACATGAATTGCTATACTTAGAACTTATAAAAACTACTATTTTCTGTTGGGTGTTGCCAACATGCTGGGGGCGGCGGCAAGAAACTAAAAAAGGCAAAGATACAATGCAAGTAAATAGCAGTACATGAAATTATAACTGAAAACATATGATTGCCACCAGCAAATCTAGAGGTACATCCTAAAGTATGTGGTTATTTACACGTTATTCATAAGTTTAAGAAAATATTTGAAATAAAGCGATATTATCAACAATGTTAAACAACATGGGTTTCATTTTCTAATCTTGTTATGTATGAATTACAAATTATATAGTAGAACAAGTACCTATCTTATACAATTTGCAAATTTAAAAACACATTACTTGTACAATAGTAAGTTTGTAAATTTTCCTTATGAAATTGAACTTAATATTAACTTAACTAAATTCTGCTTAGTTTTTAAAGAAATGAACTAGCTTTACTCAGAGTTATTTAGAGGGAAAGCAAAGCTTTTTTATCAGAGGTACAAAACTAGTGCATTTTTATTAAAAATCTCAACTAAACTTCTAGAAAACTAAAGTTTCTTTACACGAAATCCTAAGAAAGGTTAAAATCATGTTAAAATACATGTTTAGAAAAAAACTGTAGGTACGAGTATTTTTATCTTAGGAGTCTAGATAAATCTAAAAATTAGGTAAATAGTGAAATATACTATTTATTTATTCTAATGGTAAGACACAAATACCAGACAAGGAACGTCTATACACTTTCTTATTTGGAGCCATGACGTCAACGACACGCACCCTATTATCAGGGCCTTGAAAAACCTTTACTATTCTACCTAAAGGCCACGAAAGTGGAGGCAAATTTGGTTCTCTTAACAGTACCAACATTCCTTCTTGTATATTAGGTAGGGAATCGCGCCATTTTGGACGTGATTGCAAAATATTTAAATAATGTTTATGCCAAACATTCCAGAAGTGTTCCCTTACTTTGTTACATAGTGACCAGAACTTTAACCTATTTGTAGGCGTATCAACGGTGTTTTCTTCTGGAAAGGAAGTTAAAACTGAACCGATCAAGAAGTGACCGGGTGTTATGTAGCTGAAGTCGTTAGGGTCTGAAGCTGAGACCGGCAAGAGCGGCCTTGAGTTTAAGACAGCTTCGATTTGCGTTAAAATAGTGTTTAACTGTTCATAAGTTAATACATAATTTTGAATTATGCGCTTCAAATGAAACTTCGTACTCTTAACACCTGCCTCAGCGAGTCCTGCAAACATCGGCGAAAAACTTGGTAAAAAATGATATTTTATACATTGGCTGGTAGCAAAGCCTTGCACCGATGCTTGGTGGTCACGCCCAGAGTGAAAGTTATACAATCTTTTCAGCTCATTACTTGCCCCCTTAAAGTTTCCTCCATTATCGCAAAATATATCTGACGGTAAGCCTCGCCGCGCTATAAAGCGCTTTAAGCAAGCAATAAAACAGTCAGTCGTTAAGTCAGAACAAAGTTCTAAGTGAATCGCCTTTGTGACGAAGCATACAAATACACATATGTATCCTTTTGTTTGTATGGCTCGTCTGACGCGAGAGTTTTTTACAGTTATAGGTCCGGCCATGTCCACACCTACTTTTTGAAATGGCCTACAGGCAGTGACCCTTTGAGGCGGCAAGTTACCCATGAGCTGCTTAGCGCATTCTGCTTTTAATCTGAAACACACCAGACACTTATGAACAATTTTCTTGACGTGCCTAATGCCATTGACTATCCAGAACCGTTGGTTTATGCTAGACAGTAGTAATTTTGGACCGGCGTGTAATAATCGCAAGTGCTCATGGTGTATGATGAGATCAGTAATTCGTGAATGTTTAGGTAATATTACAGGGTGTCTCTGTGAGTATGAAACTTCTGCATTTTCTATTCTACCACCTACTCTGATTAGACCTTGATTGTCTAAAAATGGATGTAAGGGATGTAAGGAGCCCTTTATTTTTTCATTATTTTTTAAGCATTTCAGTTCTTCACTGAAATGAAATTTTTGCTCTTGACCAACAACCCAAAGCAATGCCTGTTGCAATTCATTGACGGTCAAATAATCATTTTTATTTTTATTATTTTTATTTTTTAAATTGTAACAAAATCGACGCATATAAGCAACGACTCTTGTTAATTTATTTAGATCAGAGAACCGATCGAAATATTTGTAAAAATCCGTTTCTTGTTGCGTGACCAGAACGACCTTGGGAGCGGACTTTTTCATCTCAGGTAAGTTGTCAACTGGAAGAGGGGAAACCTGACCAAACTCGCACTCAGTGCTACGCAAAAAGGCTGGACCATGCCACCATTTAGAGCAGTGAGAAAGAACACTCGGCTCGACGCCCCTGCTGACCAGATCAGCTGGGTTATCTTCTGTGTTGACATACAGCCATCGCCAGTCCGCCGTCTGCTCGCGAATTAATTTCACTCTATTTGCAACGAAGGCCTGAAGCTTAACGGGGTCTGTCGCTAACCAAGCCAGAGCAATTTGTGAGTCAGAGAACAAATAAACATCATATATTTTAATTTTAGTTGACAGTGTATCATGCACCTTTCTCATCAGTTTTGTTAGCAACAACATAGCGTTAAGCTCCAGACGTGGGATGGTGAGAGGATGTTTAGATGGATTAATTCGAGACTTGGAACAAAGCAAGGAAACCGATGGAGTACCTGTACTATCCAGGACCCTTAGATAAGCGCAGCAGCCATAGCCCGTCGAACTTGAAGCGTCGGAAAAGCCGATGAGTTGCACGCGGGAAGCTGTCGACGAAATAGGTACATTCCTAGCTAACTCTATTGGTTCCAATTCTGATAAACTTCCAGCAAAGGACAACCACTCATTTTTTAAATCATTTGGTGGGATAGCATCCCAAAGAACCTTCTCTAACCACAACCTTTGCATAATAGCCTTGGCCTTGATGACAATAGGAGATAGGAACCCCAACGGGTCATAAAATTTCGAAATATAGCTGAGAATTTCTCTCTTGGTGGAAGACCGGTTGTTGAATGGCTCTGGACACGACAAAATAAAGCAGTCCTTTCTAACATCGAGAGTTATACCCAGAGTCTTCATACAATAATTATCTCTTTGAAAATCCAATTCATCGAACTGTTGCTTGCCAGCCGGAATGTCAGCTAAAACCTGAGAACAATTGGAAGCCCACTTGTGGGTCTCGAAGCCACCCTTAGCTAATAATTCGCATAACTGTTTTTTAGCATCAAGTAAAACGTTTAAGCTTGAATGTGAGAAACACGCGTCGTCGACATAAGTCGAGTCTTTTATTATGAGAGAAGCCAATGGAAAGTCAGCTTTATATTTCTCGGCTAATTCATACAAACACCGAGTGGCTAGAAAGCTTGAAGCCTTTTGACCGTAAGTAACAGTATCGAGCTGAATGCATTTAAGAGATTCAGAAGGATCCTTTCTCCAAAGGATATTTTGGAGAGAAGTATGTGCAGGGTTAAGTGCAATGCAGCGGAACATGCGCCTTATATCAGTGGTGAATGTGTAGTCGCCTAAGCGAAATAACAACATGATGTCAAGCAAATCTCTTTGCACGGTTGGGCCATTTAGCATGATATCGTTAAGCGAAACTTTCTTATCAGTTTGCATCGAGGCATCAAAAACAATTCTGGTTTTGGTACTCTTACTATTCGAGTTATGAACGGAATGATGGCTCATAAAATAGACAGGATCGTTTTGAAAGTCAAAGGAATTAAAATCAACATAGTGACCATGGCCCAGTTCTATATATTCATCGATAAAGTTCTGATATTCAGAGAGCAGATTTATATTTTTGTGTAGCCGCTTCTCCAAATTTAAAAACCTGTAGTAAGCAAACTCAAATGAGTTACCTAAAGTTTTGTTAATTTCATCAATTGGTAACTTTAAAGGCAACTGTACTTCAAATTTATTATTTTCTAATTTGTGAGTTGATTTAAATATTTGCTCACATTGCTCGTGCTCTGAGAAAGTCTCACTGAAGGACTGCGGAATGCTTTCAGTTTCAAAAAAATTCTCAAGTTTATTATTTATGCTTGAATTACAAGTAACACATAACAAGGATACCTGTTTGTTAGTTGCAACCGGCTGATATGGCAAAGCCCCACAGACAATGTGGCCAAACCTCGTATTAATGAAGCGGGGATGTGGCTGTTGGTGAGGAACATGGCCCTCAGTATGCTGGGAAGCAGGCTGGCTCGAAGAAGATTGTTGCTCTGAGCGTTGCTCCAGCATTAACACAGTATGTGCATGATGACTTGTTCACCGAAGCCGACTTGTTCCCAGAAGCTGACTTGCTTGCAGGTCCCGTTGCTGCGAAGTTGACCACCGGAGGCTTGTTGGATTTTGCAGATGCTGCTGGTTCCAAATTTTCCAGGCCTAAGGCTCTTTTTTCCAGAAAGAGCAAGAAATCCGAAATTTTTTGTTGTGGCCCATCGTTACTCTCCAGCTGATAGGCCCTCGCGGTGTTTGAATTATATATTCCTGTGAAGTGTGGTATTTCTATAGTAGGCAACTTTGCCTTGTACATGCTCGTTTGAGCATCGGAGTTGGGGGAAGCCTTCTTCTGAATGACTTCATTAAGCACGGTTAGGATAGAGAAATATTTGCTCTCCACTTCCGCCACATTTTCCTCATCCTTGTCTTCTATTGCGAGTATGCGTTTGTTGTATTCCTCATATTCGGCAAACAGTGCCCTTATCCTATCTCTCTTGGTTTGTAATGTGGATACCGGAGCTTGCTCCACATCGGCTATGTTGGATGTGAAGAGATACAGACGGGTAATGGCAGCTTTGGTATAACCGCGGGCGTTTCGCAACGCCTTAATATCGTCATCGGACATTTTTTCAGTACTCACACTTCTAAATATCCTATACAGCAAATTTATTTAACTAAATAAAAAAAACGCACAGAAAAATAGCGAGTGTCGTGGGCTACTTAGCGACGATCGAACGAAATGACGAAATGTTAAAATCGAAGCGAATCTATGCTTGATTCACTGACAAAGAGAATCGATTCGAAGCTCGCTATTGGTTCTAATAACTACCAACGCTAAATAATCTACCAAAGTAAAGTCTGTCTTGCTTGCACTCGATGCAGTTGACAATCTTCTGTTTCGGTCACCCACGAATATTTCCGTCCAAACGGAACGCGCGTTCGCTCGACCAAGCTTCCAGATGCTGCGTCTCTTTCGCACTTGCGTGAAGAAGTCGTATGCGACTGGGCGCGAAAGTTTGAAAATGCACCGGTGTTGCTATTTATCAAAATATACAGGTGGAGTGGTAAGAGTGTGGGACGATGGAACTTGCTTCGTGATCGTGAAGAAATGAATGCACAAACACGATGATTCTTAGAATTAGCGATGACACGAAGGTTTTACCTTGGCTGGTTGCGCGTCCTCGATGTGCTTCCTCTTGAATTTGCTCTGACCACAGAATGTGTAGCGATGACACGAAGAAATATGCTAACTTCCTGGTTAAAAGCGTGTCCTCTGTATGAACAAATACCGTATTTTTCTTCCTGAAGTCGCTGCTCCGTCGGATGTATGTCACGATAGGTTTTGCGTGGTACTATAAGTAGGTAGAAACAGGAACCTGGATTGCCGCCGAGCTGTTTGTAGCAGGAATACGATTCTTGAGTTTCTTCAAGGGTTTGTCGAAGCGTAGATATTTGCAGGAAAATGTCTTGAATGTGATGCGTGATTCGTCTTCCTGAGATTGCAGACGGTTAGTGAGATAAATGTAGGTATGCCACGGATGGTTGTAAATGATGCGTGACACTCCACTCTCACCAACAGGATTGCCGGCGCAACGATGATGCAGGACTGCAAATCACGATTTATTGTGAAATCTCCCTGATTGCTTCCTCGAAGAATAGATACTTCGACCAAAGTGTGATTGCGTGGGCCGCGATGGTTGAAGGCGTTGCGCAGCGCCACGTGTTGCGTGAAGACGAATTGTGTTTCGCAGGCAATATTTCTTAAATCCTCCTCTTCTCTCGGTGTCGAAGGACCATGTTTAAACTACGATGATGTTGGGGCGCTGATGTATTAAAGAAAAGAGTAGAATTTGATGCCTGATGTTTAATCGCACAACCGTACACGATTACAGTTTGTGGCAGAGAGCGCCATACATGAATTGCTATACTTAGAACTTATAAAAACTACTATTTTCTGTTGGGTGTTGCCAACAAATATATTAAATAGTTTAGAAAATTTGCCATTAATGTCAAGAGAAGAATTTGTTATAAAGTTCCAGTCATAATTTTCTATGTCAATGTAAAATAAATTAATTGCATTTTCTTTAAATAGTCTTCGTTCAATAAACGTATTGCACGGTTCGCAGTGCGCTTGTTCCGTAGATAACGAGAAGAGCTGGGCGCTGTGGTCGCTAATGAAGGTATCTATAGGGGCCACCGTGACGTCACAGGTACGAGCAACTATCCCACAGTCAATAGAGGTGGAGCTATCAGCACACACTCGGGTGGGGAACCCGACAATGTTCGCGCAACCGTAACTGTTCAAAATATCATTCAGTCTTACCTTTAAATTATTATCAGTTAAGTAATCCACGTTCAGGTCGCCGACCAAAATGAACTTTTTATTTTCGTCATTTAACCTAACTAGTAATAATTCCAAAGTATCCAAAAAAATTTGAAAGTCACCTTTTCCTGTTCTATACAATGCAATAATATTTATATTCAGTTTACAAACTTCAATACATGTGAATTCACAGTGATATTGCACGGCCAGATTCTGTAGGTCATTACGCTGTCTATATAAAATGTTGTCGCGTATGAATACGGCGACCCCACCATGCGCTATGCGCGTGCGACAGTAGTGATTTGCTAACTCATACCCACATAACCTTATCCGCTCAATTTCGTATTTTTTACACCAAGTTTCACTACAAGCTAAAATATCAGGTTTTTGTGACTCTAATACAATGTTTAACATTGCAGTTTTACCGCAAATAGATCGTACATTTTGATGTAAGATTGTAAAACTTGAAATTGGTGCTAAGTTTGTCGTGTTTTGCCGGCACTTGTCGGGTTTTTTGGCTGGACAAAATTAAACCTTCGAACAGTGACACCGTCTGGCCAGTGCTTGGAATTTCGTACAACCTGGACTTTATCTGCTGGAACATCAATACGAAAAGATGAATATTCGCCACGCGTGACCGTCAGCTGCTCGCATTTCGTGACTGTGATGTTCATTTGTGACCTGATATGACGGATTACATTGTCAGCTGTTGTCTTAACGTCCAAATTGAATACATGGAGGCTGATGCGATGCGGAGCAGCTGCTCGGAGCTCCTGTGGCTGCTCGGCTGCTCGGAGCTTCTGTTGCTGGCAGGATGTTTGCTGCAATTTCGAAGTGGCTGGCTGCGCAGGCTTTAGAACCACGGGCGATCGGATTGTGCTACTATGGATTAGAGGCCTATGAACATTCTGGTCTACATCATGGGTGCCGTCTATACTGCTGGCTGAAGCAGAAGCAGTCGCCGTATCACCCGCAGTGGGTGTATCAATCGGGATGGACGCGACAGGACGTGGTGGACGAACACGACGAGGCTTTGATGGTGGTTTCGTTAACTGCATTTTTTTTTCTGCCGTCAATGGTTTCAATGGAGGTGTTAAAGGCACTATCGTGGCTTTTTGTGCTGGTGTTGGTGAAATAAGCGGGTCAGTATTGTCGTGGACGTAGGCTAAACCTTTAGGCCCTGACTCGTTTAGTGTGACGTTATTTGCAGTTGAAAATCTTGCTGGTATACGAACAACATCTGAGAAACTGTATCGGTCTGGCTTTGTAGTATTGCACTTTTCTGTATCTGAGTCAGGTAAGTCTTTTTTCACATATTTTAGTATTTCATAGACTATACTCATTTGTGAAGCCAATTGTTGTTTTTGTAGCGATATAATTTCATAGCAGCTGTCTACTTTGGACTTTAATTCCACAACAGTATCATTGAGATTTGAAATAACGTCCACTAACCTGTCCTCCGCGGCTTTTGACCTGGTTTTTTTCGCAGTCGGAGCCATTCCAATTGGATATTATATTCACAATGTCAACGTATAAACTCAAATAAATCAATAGTAACAAAATAATTCAAAAATGTTGGTCAAAATATTTAAAATAAATACAATAATACGGAGCGCTATCTGTATGCAGCGGTGGCGCCGCCGTAGATATAAATTAGCTTAAAATTGTAACTAAAACATTTAACAACGAAATATTTGTTGGAGTTAAGAACTGCCTAAAAGTGGCTAAATATAGCTCAAAATTGGCTAAAGTGGCAATACTGGGTTGCTAATAGTCCAGCCGGGTCTAATGTAACCCTATTAGGGAGATGTTTGGCGAGTCGGGACGTGATGGATATACTGATTTTGTACACCTCATAATGCTTGTAAGGACAAAGTGCTTGCGAACTTACTAGGTTTTAGGCTAGAAGCTTTGTTTTGTTTAGGTATCTCAAACATAATTTAGGTTTTGTGTCGTGTAGGCATCCTGCGGGTTGACTGTGTTGCTAGAGGTTGAAATTTACTTGTTGTTTTTGTTTGTTAATTTTTTTTATTTTATTTAAATAAAAGAAGTAAATAATATTTTGGTCACAATAAAAATTTGTCTATCAATTAAACCAAAAAAGAACAGCAAAATATTGTTTCACATTTTTAATAAAAAAAAAAAATAACAAACTACAAATCTAAATAATAAAACTGGCCTTTCTGGTTACAAATGCCGTAAGCTTCCACCATTTTCGTGCTTTCTGCAGCAGCAATACACTACTACTTGTCATACAAATAACGATCACGCAAATGGTAAATCCGAGACGTTATTTGACGTGATCGGAAGGGAAAATCAAGTGCTGCTTGGCCACAAGCACTAGTGCTTCATATCTACTAACATTTTTGCTTAATCCCAAAGGATTCGAGCAAAATCTGTACTGAAGACAATTCAGAATCATTTATTTTAACTCATAAGGCGGTTCGGAAAGAGACGTCTAAAATATTTATAACAACCACGATTCTTGGCGCAGTGCGAAAATATTGCGGAAGTGGCCCCTGAATATTTTATAAAGGTTATGTGCTCAAGTAAAGTTTTATTTTATGTTTGAGCGATAAACTTAATTAGGTTTCTTCGTTGAGTGAAGAGAGATGTTATGACTTTTTTAAGAACGCAACGGTAAGTAAGTAAATTGGTGGGTTCTAGAATGAAGTGGATGTTTCAGTTTGAGTTTCTCAGGCATTCAAGCAAGCTTATTGTTTGGAATTTCATAAAAAAAAAACTTATTCATATTAGGATATTTTGATAGCCAGGTAGTCGTTAAGCAAAGTCAGTGGTCATTTGGCGGATTGATAAAACTCTGCGACTTTCAAATAAAAAGACAAAAAATTAAAAAAAAAATGTGAAAAAATAATGAAGAAGGAATTTACCTTTAAAACTAAAGTCGTAAAACGAAAAAATATGAGTTAGATCATCTTTTCATAGAAACTGCATCAGCTGATACCGCATAAAAAATTGCATTTCTACCTACTTTCCTTAGAAAAAGTTATTTATGGGCAGATTCACATTCTTCAGGCTCGTTATACTCTCTCTGTTGCACCTCTATAGTTACACCTTATAATAATAGATAACTATCTGTCTATATTTTCTACAAAATACTCGCAATTTCCACATCTGAATAAATAATATGGTCA
The DNA here is from genome assembly GCA_947532105.1 of Athrips mouffetella. Classification (NCBI taxonomy): domain Eukaryota; kingdom Metazoa; phylum Arthropoda; class Insecta; order Lepidoptera; family Gelechiidae; genus Athrips; species Athrips mouffetella. Next base: position 32,646,995 of record OX383957.1, on the reverse strand, counting down.
CGGCCGGGCACATTACTTGGTCAGTCTAACCGATATTCCGGTTTAATTCATTTACCGCTAAACCAGAATTACCGGTTACCACGATTCCGGTTTTCCGAAGCGCTAAAAGCTTTGGAAATTGTAAATTTAGGCTTCCCGCGAACAACGGAAAGGCTGCATAATTGATTCAATTGATTCTCAGATTCAATACTCATGACGAAGTATCGTAGACATTCAACGTAGTAGATTATATCTACCTACAACGTAGACGTGAATAATAAAAATGTGGAATAAACAAATCAAACCTTAATTTTGAATCTCATAACTTCATAAGGTTAATACGAAAAAATTATAATAAACCTTACTTTCAATAAGTACATCCATTTGGGTAACATAAAAAAAATCATGGCGTTAATTATATTACCTACATCGTTTAAAAAAATCTACGAAAAACAAACTGAATAAAATTATACTAATCTGTGTTAAACCAACCAAAAAACGTCCTCCTAACTGCTGTAAATAGGCCTCCTCTAAAAGTCCCAGGCAGCGCAGGCACAAATTACTATAATACATAGTTTTGCACAAGTACGGTCGTCGTGGAGATATTTAGAGGAGACCTTGGACTAGTCTGTACGAGTAGATAAGAATCTGCATCTAAAGTATCACCTCTGTATCTATGATAATCTCTGTTAGTTTGCAACAGTAACGTTAGCGCATGCAAATCGGTTAATGCCGGACGGAATAGGAAACAACGTAATTAGTTGTTTGTTTCAATTAAAAACAAACAAAGCCATCATTAACTGGAACGAACGAGTGATAATTATGTACTCATAGTGCAGTAAAAATCTTATTACAACGCATATTTATATAGGAAATTGGGTACTTTTTAGTACTCGACGATGTTTACGACTTGTTCGAGGGTGTGAAAAAAACGTCTACCGAAAATTAAAAGCTCGGAATCATGAATATAGTACGAAACACAAAAACACATAAACACGTTTCTGTTGTCTCTATTCCAAAGTCAAAACTTCTTTTTTTCGTGTGTGTGTACGATATTACAACAGAATACTTTACAATACAACAGAATACTTGAAAATACCCAAGAGACAGTTTAAAGAATGTGTACTGCTGTACACAAAATGCTATAGATTAGATGACTACACAGCGTGAATTTTCATTCGTTTTAAAGCCGAAGCCCAGTGATTCTACTCATGATAACAAGCCAATTTCCCGAAGAAAAAAAAATTTTACTCGAAAATAGTTTTTTGTTTGCCCATAGTAGGTCGACTCATTTTGTATGGGAAGGTGAAACATTTTTTCGGAGTAAAATATTTTTTTCTTCGGGAAAGTTGCTTGTTTTCATGAGTAGAATCACTGGGCTTCGGCTTTAAAATGAATGAAAATTCACGCTGCATGTGGCGATCCAAATCAAAAGGGACCTCATGCCGGCATGCACTTTTGAACTTTTAGAACTAGATTTATAAGGTATAAAGTACATGCCGCCAAAAGGTTCATTTTGACTTGGAATGCCACATGTGAGGTATGGTTAAAAACACAAAAACTTACTCATTTCGACCTATAATCCTTAGAGAAAGTTGTTCAGTCTTATGTATATTCTTTATTGTGCACAATAAACAGAACAGTAATGATAGCAGAGGTTCACAATGGCGAGCTCATCTCTATGAAGAGATCTCTTCCAGCCAACCAAAGTTTAGTGTAAAAAGTATATAAGACGGGGACAAGAATAAGTACACATCAAAATAATAATAAGAAATAATATTGATTATGTGTAATAATGTAGTTATTTAATATTTTTTACCAAAAAATCGGATAAGATAGGTTATCAGACGACAGAAGATAAAAATATACACTACGTTACCGGCAGTGTAAAATTTAGGAATTTATTTGAATATCGAGACTGCTCAAACAAAAATACTCGATTAGTCGTTGCCAATTATTTAATGATAAGATATATTATTCTATTTCCATGCAGTTTGGAAGAAGCATAAATATGTATGAGGGCTAATTATTATTATTCTCTGAATACAAAAGAAGTATATATTTTTTATTATTATGCCTGAAATGAAGGACAAACTCAGCACTTTCCTAGTGAACTGAAGCGGAGGGAGACTCAGTCTTTCCCTCTTCCTCCCATCACTCCCGTCCCACTTAACCCCTCTTCTCTCCCCTTGCCCCCCTCATGACCCTCCTCTCGACCCTCCTCTCATGCCCCTGCCTTTATCCCCTTCCCCTCACACCCATTCTTTCACCATCTGACTAATCCAAGGCTCGATGTAGTACCAATTATTGCTGCCAGAGGGCCTATTATCCACTTTGCTAGCAGTGACCCCCAAACGGAAGCATATACCTACGTATACACGTCTATGACCTGGCAATTCAAAAGGTTCTAAAGTATTAATTTGCATTTTAAATTGTTTTTGAGCAGAAACATCAGTTTTATATTTTTTGACTAAACTCATATTTTCAACGTCGCAATATAAAAAAAAAATATACAAACAATCTTTAGCATTTGTGATATCGTTATAATTTTATTTTTATGCCAAGTCATTTACATAATTATCAATCTTATAAAATAATGAGGAGTTTAGAACGATTTCAATTTAGTAGCGACGAGCATCTCGTAGAGATGATTTTATTTTTATATTTATCTGGCGCTATTCTAGCCCTGTGTTTATATTATCTCACCGGAAAATACAATAAAAACTATTGGACTAAACGTGGAGTTCCTTTCTATGAGGAAAATAAAGTTTTGGGTCCTTTTTGGGAGTTCTTACGCACAGATCGGCCCTTGTTCAAAATTCTTCACGACATATACAAGAAGTATCCAAATGATCCAGCCGTTGGCATAGGAAGCTTACTTACACCCACAATTTATGTGAAAGATCCGCAAAATATTCAGTATGTACTACAATCTGACTTTCAATCCTTCAGCCATCGAGGTTTGGAAATTTACGAAAAGGATTTGCTTGCGGACAATATACTGTTCATGAATGGAAACAGATGGAAACTTATGAGGCAAAGCATGACGCCGCTTTTCACCACTGCAAAACTTAAAGACATGTACTATATTCTGGATAAAAGTGCAAAAGATTTCGTTGAATACATCAAAGAGGATCCCGCAAAGTTAAAAGGAAACGTATTCGATACGTTGAGTACTTTTTGTAGTGCTGCTATTGGAGCTGCAGTTTTTGGAATAAGAACGAATTCCATCTTCGACTCGCCATTTCTCAGTATGGTAATACAATCATTTGCAGCAACAATACCAAGAAACATCAAATTTGCACTTGGTAGTTTGTATATGAATTCAACTAAATTATTTCGGCTTTCAATATTTAAAGAACATGAAGATTTTTTCATTGGTGCCGTTAAACAGGTTATTAGACAAAGAGAAAAGGAAGGTATAAAGAAACATGATTTTGCAGATATTTGTGTGAACTTGCAAAAGAATGGGAAACTTAAGGATATAGACACTGGCTTTGAACTTGAGCCTACGGATGAGTTATTGGCAGCTCAAGCATTTTTTTTCTTTGCTGCTGGTGTGGAACCAACTGCATCGGCTATTTATGCTACATTCGTGGAATTAGGAAGAAACCACGAAATTCTTAAAAAAGTTCATGATGAGATTGACACGATCTATGACAAGTATCAAGGTGCTTTCACATACGATGCTATGAGTGAAATGGAATATGTCGATAAAGTGATGAATGAAGCAATGAGAATGTATCCTCCTATTGGATTTTTGACCAGAATGTGTGTCAAAGATTCCGTTTTACCGGTTGGCAACATAAAAATCTGCAAAGGGACTAAAATATTTACCTCATTATTTGAACTCCATCACGATCCGAAATACTATCCCAATCCAGAAGGTTTTGATCCAGAAAGATTTTCACAAGACAACATGACCAATGATATAACATATCAGCCGTTTGGAAAAGGAAACAGAATGTGTATTGGTATGAGGTATGCTCGCATGCAAGCTAAGGCTGGTCTTGTTCACGTTTTAAAAGAATTTTCTCCAAATACAACAGTACTAGAGGGCGGAATCAAATTCAGTAAACAACAAGTGCAAGTTCGTCCCACAAACGTCCTTTTGGAATTAGTTCCAAGAAAAGTGAAAAATAATTAAATTTTTGTCACTAATTTCTGAATTAAGAAAACAACTTCATATTTTATGCATTATTTATTGATGTTATTTAATTAATACACGATTTAATTACAATATAAAGAATTAAAGTGAGCATCACGCCTTTTTTATTAACATTATAGTCAAGTGGTTTTTTTACCGACAGCGATGTGATTTTGAACCCTCAAACATCATAAATAAAATATAAATTGTTTATTTCAGACTTCCTAGGCCATAACAGTTATCTATCTACGCTAATATTATAAAGAGGAACGATTTGTATTTGTGTGTGTGTATGTTTGTACTAAATAAACTCAAAAACTACTATGCCGATTTCAAAAATTCTTTTACCATTAGAAAGCTAGATTCACCTTGAGTAACATAGGCTATAAAGTATTTTCAAAAAGGTTATATTTTCGTATGAAAACTTCGATAATGTAACCAAAGGTGTGAAAAAAATACCAAATAGCATCCTTATATAGCGTACGCTGCCGTAATTATTGACAATAGAGCAAAGACAAGACATCAATATCTGCAAAAAAGTCCGCAATACTATCATCATCATCATCATCATATCAGCCGAAAGACGTCCACTGCTGGACATAGGCCTCCCCTAAAGATCCCCATGACGACCGGTCCTGCGCTGCTCGCATCCAGCGGCTTCCCGCGACCTTGACCAGATCGTCGGTCCACCTTGTGGGGGGCCTGCTAACGCTTCGTCTTCCGGTACGTGGTCGCCACTCTAGAACCCTTACGCCCCATCGGCCATCAGGGCGCAATACTATACGTCTAACTATTACTCACATACACAAATGTTTAAATTCCGGTACAAACTATATAGGCCATATTATTCGTACCTTTGTATTAATCCTTATCCAATTAAATGACTATTTATTCAGGCTATATCAGTACCTGTAAATATATTTTTGAATTATTTAAATCGGACGTACTCGTACCATTCAAAAGTTATTATGAGTAAAATAATTATCTAAATTTAAATTTAAGAAACGGCGCTCTAAGTGACTCTAGAGGTTTTATCTAGTAGAGGATATAAGTGTTGGTAGATTAATGATGATGAAACGAAGGCGCTCCTATAATTTTGTCCCAAAGTTTCAAATTACACTAAAAAAAGAGAACGTTTTGTTTTTTCAATTAAGGGCATAAAGTACAATAAATCAACACTAACTGCCAAACTAAACAGTAGTTTGTGGGCAGTGCAGTCAAGAGCACATCAAACTTCTAATTTTTTTTTAAATAAATATATATTGGAGGACATTTTACATAAGGTCACCTGATCCTAAACTAGGCAAAGCACGTACTATGGGTATCAGAGTCGCAGAACTACGCAGAACAAACACTTGTGTTCATCACACAAATGTTTGCCCTGGGCGGGGATCGAACCCGCGGCCCACGGCGTGAGAGGCAAGCCCACTACCAACCACACTAACGGGCTAGTCAAGCAATGGACTTTGTAGCGTTCTTATTTCAATAGACGTACGGGCTAGAGTCGCACTGCGAGTGTCAAGCTTGACCTGCCGTTGACTGTACATGACTCATTTTTATTACAAGTGTGTTTCAGACATCGTTTTCGCCTTTTATTTAGTAACGATGGGACTTGCAAAAAACCGCTTGATACAGGTAGTGGAAGTAATTAAAATAAAAATAAAAATAATATATCGGTTGTGACCAAGCAAAAATCAATTCTTTATTGCATCTGAAACTCTTTCTAATACTTAGTATTTTTCAATTTAAAACGCAAAATGTCAAACTCCTTTTCTTAGTCCTACACTTCTCAAATTACATGTTTGTCTTTCATTGTTAAACGCAATAATAAAGTTTCAAACATAACAAGCCTAATAACGTTGTGAATTTATTACTTGTTGATTTTAACCAGCAGCCGTGCGTTGGAAGATAACTAATAATTTAATGTTAGTTTCGAGTTTTGTTTGCATTGTATTGTTTAAGAAGTTGTTTAACTACATTATAAATTAGAGCTCAACAGAAAATCGATTCAGCTATATTTACGTATTTCATTTTATTTTTACATAAAAGTGTTATGTAGTTATAATGTAGGTAAAGGAGTGTCACGTATTCATGATAGCATACTTTTATGTCCCCTTTTTAAGCAAATTAATATAAAAGTGTAAGAGGGGTGCGGGAGGCCAGCCCAAGCAGGGTCTTGTTCTCTTTTGAGAAGCACCACAAATGTTGTTGGTATAAGCTTGCGCGGCCTCAACCTTACTAGTAACGTAGGTCCTGGTTTGGTGTTTCCGAAGGTCCCTTGCCGGACTTGTCCAGCTTGGATGACTTCGGCCGGACGTTGGGCGCCAGATGTAGACTTGTCTAGCTTGGATGACTTCGGCCGGACGTTGGGGCGCCAGATGTAGACTTGTCCAGCTTAGATGACTTCGGCCGGACGTTGGGGCGCCAGATGTAAGAGGGTTGCGGGAGGCCAGCAAGCAAACGGCGGTGTAAGATTGACAATCGTGTATTTATCTAAGTTATTACACTTTAGACGAGATCGGCCCAAGTAATACGGCTATAGTGTGGACCGGGCACCGTTCACAGCACTATAGACGCATTCTAGGGATAGTCACAGGAGAGCCGGGTACCGTCTGCTCTTGAGACTGCTAGCGAAAGTCAAAGGGTACAAAAATTGTTAGACCTATATGAGGAGGCCACGATGACCAGTCGATAGCGCGTTGTAGAAACTGAGCACTCCATCTATCGAACCATTTGCATAGGGCTTGTTACAAAAGTCTTTCTTTTAATTTAAACAAGAGCACATAAATCTGAAACAGCAATACTATAGATATGCAGAGAACATGAATAACAAAAAGCGTATAAGTGAAAAGCCGGAGGGACAGTCGGCGAGAAAAGGACGGTCATTTTTACGCCGGCACAAAGGGCAGGACATTTGTAAGGAATATTTTCAAATGATTCAGATCAGTCGATAGGTGGTAAAATATCACCGCTTATGGGACCGTTATGTAATGCGATCCATTTAGAAAACGCGTGAATTTGTATTACAAGTTTGAATATGAGAATACATTTGGAAGGTTCTCTTTTAGGTTCAACGACAAAAGGTCGACTAGGTAAAAATAAATTCTGAGAGAATAACTTACAAACCTGCATCAATCAATTTTATACGACGAAGAAGACTAGGTACTAGTAAGTCATATTATGTGCGTCTCTAGTAATACTAGGTGCTAGAGCTTAGTAGGATCATGCAAGCCAGCGGGATCTAGCATAATTTTAGGCGCTGCGGGTTCCCAAAACAGAAAAGCAGCTCCCTTCCTTAACACTCTTTATTTCGTAAACAGACAAACTAGAAAATAGAGAGACATCCAAAATTATTAAAAAGAAATGGTAGCATTTGAAACTGATGGAGTAACAGAAAAGTATTCGACTTTTTTGTACGTCTCTTTGATGACTATCAAACCAACGAGTAGGTACAAAGACTAGGCATAAGACAATGATGATTATTTACTTTTTATTAAGTACATAAGGTGCAGTAATTTTTGTTATTATTATTTGATCAAACTAACCATCATACAGTTCAATTCCGTGAATACCATTTATACTCTAACTTATGCGGGCTCCTGCTAGATTGAAGTAAATTCAGAAAAAAATCCGCGGTGTTTAAAAATAGCGCTAAATTTCAATCTGTGCTAGGTGCGAACCAAAAGGTCATGATTTTTGTTACTTTATGACGAAAAAAAATATTTTCTGATAGGCAATCTCATTTCGTAGTTTGTTTCGTGCGTAGTTCGAAATGCGTCTTATATGGCTATACTAACAGTTACGTTAGTTAGTACAGGAGTTGATAGTGCTAAAAAGATGAAACTAACCAATAGAAATATAAATTTTGAGTTTAACTTTCATTACAGACACTGCCCATAATAGTAGTTGTCTTGTCACTCGGAATACATTTTTTTTACAATACATGAGTTCATCCAACGTGCAATTCTCACAACGAGTTCTTCAAAGGAGTAAGAGGTCTCTTTGTAGTCTCAGCAAACTTGATTCATGGTGCAACTGTCTCAGACTCTTTTTCTAGGTGTTAACTAAGGACCTGAGAAAAGCGTATAGAAGTAACGGAGTAGTTTTATCAAATAGCCTTTATTGTGGCTCTTAGATCACGATTTGAGGATTGTGAATAAATCTTTGTCAAGTAAGGGGTTGCACTCTAAATGTATTAATTAATTAACAAAACTTGAGCAGATGTTAACAAAGCAAGCCACATGTCGACGGCGTACTCTGCTGGTACACTCTCAGAAGATATATTAACAGGTTCGCTGTCTCAAAGCAATTTGCAGCCTTCTTTTGACACGGTCCCATAGTAATAACGGCATTGATACTTTACTGGATTATTGTTCCGTTTCGCCATAGAATCAGCTACACTGCCACCGACTTATCTGTTCAGGCGGCGGCGTGTGACACTTTGCAGTTAGTTATAGTGGCGTCGTTAGTAAAGTTCTCAATTTTTGCCATGAACAGAAAAGTCGGTGGATCTATAAATAGGTATTAAACAGCTAAATTAAGTACCTGAACTTTTCTTCAAAAGAAAATATTTTTAATGAACAACCAACCCGTTATAACAATCTGCCAGCACTTTCTAAAATTACTAAGAATAAAACAAATTATATTCCATTGTTGTAATAACACTTCAGAAAAATTCCAGAAACAGAGCCAACCTACTTCCGTCGCCTGGATACAAACTCGGGCAAAAAGTGAGAACTTTATAATGGCATCTGGAGGCATGCCAGATGGAAAAAAGGGAAAAAACGCGTCTGATAATTTTGTCAAGGACGTTTGAAGATACGACGTACGGAATCGCAGATGAGTATTTTTATTTGTAGTAACTAAAGTACAATTGTAATTTATTTGATAGAGTTTATCAAAAAAGAGTTTTTCACATGAGTTATCAATTGAAACCAAACCTATACTTGAAAGACATAATAAACCTAATGAAGACATAATAGAAGAATATTATTTTAATTTGATTTAATCAATGTATTGCTGGTAATTCTTACTAACATAAAATCATACTTTCGCGTAACGATAAAACATTAATAAATTAGTGCAATAGAAAATTAACCTTTTTTTTGCGCAAGATTTTTTTCTTTAGTATTTTTGAATATTCTAAAGTTTAAGTACGTATACATTCTGCCTCAACAGAAGAAGATTTATTTTCTACTATGCGATGTGCATGTATCATTCGTCTACAAGAAAGTTTCACTTACTTACTAACTATCCAGTGTCCACATTACTCAGGCATTGTTCACATTCGGAGATAACACTAGCATACCAGTGCCCTCTCTTAAAATTAAGAGGACTCCAACCATATAAACTTCTTTAAATTTAACAGCATAAAATATAAAATAATTTGTAAGTAAACAAGTAAGTTTCTATGGTTTTATTTTATATTTTCCCATTTAAAACCTTTTTTTTTTTAATATAGTTAATGAGTTAATAAAAACGAATATGCTTTACTACTTATCATCGTCATCATGATTCATTACTACTAAATACTTGTGATATAGAATAACAAAAATTATGTACACACGACCGCACATCAGTAGAAACACTTTTGGACCTTATGAAGTGGTAATAGAGTTGAAAAAGTTTCTACCGACAAGCGGTTGACCGTACCTTGTAGAGATATTATTTCAAATGACAATGCTCTTTTAAAAATTTGTCACCAAATAAACTATTGCAGTTCTAGCATGCCAGTATTGGATTAATCAGAATGGCCATTAAATAAATCTAGCATTTCAAGCGCACACGACGGCATAACTTACAAGTTATGGGTCGTCTGTGACAAGTGCGGCCTAATTTATAATTTACCGGTGACTCGGCAAACTTAATGGCAAATTACATGTCTTGATTTTAGCCACCGTAAAATAAATTAGAAACTTTTGATGGCGTTTCAAAAGTTGAAAAGTTGGAAATTAGTAGGAGCAAGGAAGTTGCTTTATCTCGTTAGATATAAAACAAATATTTAACTTACTAAAATGACGTTGATGGGCGTGTAACAACGCAGATTTTAGGGCTCAGTTACCATTTTAAATTAACTCTTTTGGTTCCGTTACTACCAGTTAGGAGTTAACGCCATTGTTTTTTTTTTCACGAATCATAAAAAGCTTATATAGCAAGTGAACTAAAATAAGGAGATACTGAATTTGATCTCCTTTGTAGGGTTCCGAAACCAAAATGGTAAAAACAGAACCATTATGGTGCGACTTTGTCTGTCGGAGTATTATATTATCTGTGCTGTCGGTCAGTCACACTTGTATATCTCAGCAACCGATCATGCTATCGACATGAATTTTGGAATAAATTTAAAATATGATTTTTCAACTTTATTGCAAACAAAATAATAATAAAAAATATTATTGTAAAGGGGGACCCAATAGAGTTGCAAAATTTAAAATTGTCGTTACTAGGTCATATGGGGTATTATATGAAAGGACTTTACTTGTTAGTTCCAAAATTGATTTTGTATTTTATCGACTGTTAGTTTACAAGTTGATGAAAAATTTAAAATAAATCATCATCAATCATTTCCCTAGCTGTTGGCGTCAGGCAGCAGTTATCCCCATTCCAAAAATTTCAAATCCTTCGATATCCTCACACTTTAGGCCTATTTCCATCCTCCCCTTCCTTTCAAAAGTCCTCGAACGCCTCGTCCAACACCAACTTAGTGTGTTTGTTAATACAAATAATGCCCTTAGCCCTTTCCAGTCTGGTTTCCGCCCTGGCCATAGCACTGTTACTGCTCTAACTAAAGTGTCCGATGACATACGCTTTGGAATGTCGAATCAACAGGTCACAACCCTAGTGCTGCTAGACTTTAGTAATGCCTTCAACAGCGTTGATTTTGACATTCTACTAGCAATGTTAAAATCTCTCTCTGTCTCGGACTCTGCAGTAGAGTGGTTCCGCAGTTACCTCGTTGGACGCCGACAGCGTATCCGCGTAGACAACAAATTATCTTCCTACTGCGATGTAGTTGCCGGTGTTCCCCAGGGCGGTGTCCTCTCCCCTCTCCTATTTTCAATTTTCATTAATTTCCTGACTCCCTTCCTATCCTGTCATTACCACCTGTATGCTGACGACCTGCAAATCTATTCTCGAGCCTCCACTGATGATATCGACGTCTTGATTTCCAAACTTAACGATGACCTAGCTACTGTATATAGATGGAGTCAATCGCATGGCCTTATCGTCAATCCTGATAAGTCACAAGTTATCATCATTGGAGGCTCGAAACAGATTTCACGGCTCAACTTCGATCTGATTCGACCTGTTACTTTCAGTGGTGTCACTTTGCCTTTTAGCAAAGTGGTTAAAAATCTTGGGGTTCTTTTCGATAGCACTCTCTCTTGGGCTCCGCACATTACCCAAACCAGCAGAAAAGCCTTTGCTGCTGCTGGATCGCTAAAAAGGTGGAAAAACTTGCTCCCCGTGAAGACTAAAATCGAACTTGTGCAATCCCTACTTTTTCCGATTCTGGACTACGCAGATGTATGCCTCATTGACCTCAATGGGGACCTGTTCAATAAGCTACAACGCTTGCAAAATATGTGCATCAGATTTATATATGGGTTGCGTAAGTTCGATCATGTGTCTGAATACAGGAGCAAGTTAAAATGGCTTCCTATTAGGTTGCGCCGTGAAGAACACGTCCTGACGCTTCTGTACAATGTTCTGTATGACCCACGCACTCCTTCCTACCTTAAGGAGAGTTTCCAGTACCTAGGTGCTGACCGCTCGCGTGTCTTTCGATCGAAGTCTGACAACATTTTGCGGGCTACATTAACACGGTCGGGCTACTACAAGGAGTCTTTTGCTTTAAAATCTGCTCAACTGTGGAATAATTTGCCCTCTGAAGTTCGTCACTCCGAGTCGCTTGCTATTTTCAAAACAAAACTGCATAATTATCTCCTAAGTCGTTCCTCTTCTGTTTGCAACTGAGTATACATGTATTCGTAACACTATAGTTATATATATGTATATTTATATTTATTTGTTTATATTTTTGTATTTATTTTATATTTATATTTTATTTATATATATATGTGTGTTTTTTGTATGCAATTTTTTATTGGTACACTACCTGCTGTGATTATTTATGTATGTCTTTTCCTCTATACAAAGGTTGTCTGGTAGAGATCGCTCTCAGCGATAAGACCGCCTTTGCCCACTATACCCTTAAGTGTTATTCTTTGTGTGTTCTTATGTTTATGTGTGCAATAAAGAATTTATTCATTCATTCATTCATTGATTCATTCATTCATCATTCCTTCCTTTCTCTGAAGTGGCTTAAGGAGAAATCTGGATTAATTATAGTGAATAGTGGTTAACGTAAATATTACAGGAAAAACAAAGTTGCACAGTTTCTTAGATATCTGCAAAAAAACCTTTACAAACAAAAGTTACGCGGTCCTAAAAATGGTCTTTATTGCTTCCAAAATGACTATAGTTATATCGGAACCCTCGGTGCTTGAGCGAAACTCCGGTTTTTTTAGTATATTTTTACGACTCTTATTATGATGAAAATTTTATAAAAAAATACTATTCCGCCCCCCATTTGTCTCCGAAGTTTGTTGAAAAAAAATATTTTCATCCCATCTATTCGAAAATCGCTGAACGGTTCGTCAATAAAGGCGAACAAAATAGCTGTTTTCTCCAAGATACTTTCGTAGCGGGTAAAAATGAGATTTAAAATTAGAATTTGAATTTAGGTCCACCATAGGGATATTTTAGGTCAACCATAGAGGTCGAACCAAAATATTGTATGAAAAATGCAAAGATTTCGGACCCTTATTTTTCTGTGGAAAAATGATACTGGCCGGTTGTACTATTAAAATTATTCTGAATATAAAAAAAATAAATATGCTTGAAATGTAAACAAGACTAGGTACCAACCAAAGAGGTACTGTTCCTAATTGATACAAAAATGTCAATAACATTTTCAGTTGTTACAAATAACACTTAATATGGTTTTTAGTACTGTTTCATCAAGTAATAATATTGTAATGGTATTTTATATTTAAAATGACGAGTGTGTGTCTCAATGAGCCTCTTATTCTTTTCTCATAGAGGGAGATGAAAAGTAGAGTGTATTACGCGGCTGCAAAAATATTTTTACCTTGGGCGACCTATTGAATCCCTCGCTACGTTCAGGATTCTACTATAGAATCCCTCGCCATGCTCGGGATTCTACTCAAGAATCCTTCACTTCGCTCTGGATTCAAAATAGCGCCCTCGCCTTAAAAATATTATTTTACAGCCTTGTGATACAATCTACTATTAATTAATTAGAGTAGATAGAAGTTTATGTAAATATTGCAGCACAAAAATACAACGATCTCTAAATAGCACAGCTTTTTTAGAAATCGCGCAAAAAATCTTTACAGTCAAACTTAGTTTTTCGGTCCTAACAATGGGCTTTTTCCCGTTTGTCATTAAATGAATTCACCTATGCTCGGTCTCTTGTCCTCAGCTGGCTAAATAAAAAAACTTTCTGTAATATCTCAACAGATTCAGAATTGTTTCCTTATAAAAATTACATACTTTATAATTTTTGTGAGTACCTAGTATCTACCATACATCAGCCAAGCAAGCAAATTCGCTAGCAACGACCGGTCTTGTGCGGGCGGCTTGCCTCAACCTAGATTGGCTAGATTTAAATATTTTCCCTCAAATGCATGTCGACTAAGTTCAGAAAACTGCGGTGTACCAGCCTTTTTACCTTTTCCTACAAGTATTTCAAACTTGTTGCATTCTTTACTAGAGCCACTGGTTACACAAATTTATAAAGATACGAGTACGTAAATTATAAAACGATCATTTTAAGTATTGGATAACTTTTCTGTCCATTTAAAGTGAGCCAAGCAAGCATTCTAAAAATTTGGTTGCAAGGCAAGTAGGATCAGTAGTGTAAGCACTCTTTAAATTATCATCTTTCCGTGGAAACTTCATATGCTGTAAGCGCATTTTTAGGAAAGTATTTTTTTTTATCGTTGTTGGTGTGTAGAGATAATTGTTTAATTGTGGTTTCACGAGCAGAAGTAGATACGCCATTATTTATTTTTAGTGTGAAAAAACACATTAAGTTAAGTTTATTATAAAACCACGTCACATCTTTACTTGTCATTCTTTTTTTTTTTGTATATGTGAAATTGTTGTTAACTTTTTAACGTTGAATATGTAATTTCGGAAGTGTATACTTTTGAAACATTGAAAGACAAGAAAAGGCTGCATTAGTCATTCCCGTGACACAAACACAACTAAAACCAGATTCACGAACAAGTTTTACCTAATTATTACGGGCCTTTTTTCAAGAGCGACGAGGTAAGTGAAACTGCCCTTAAAATATTGTTCATGAGTTCAATAGTAATTAATACATAATCCAAATCACCACCTAACATTAAAAAATCAGTACAAAAATATCATCAGTGTGAGTGGCATCCTAAGTTTGATTTCGTTTACATGAGGCCATCAGCCGGCGCCTGTAATTGAAGTTGCTCGTGCACCTACAAACGTGAAAGCCCCTAGAGTATTCAGAGTAACGTCGCCTTTCCGTAGGACCAGAAGAAAAATGAGTCTAGAAATGTCAGCTTACTTTCACAAAAGTAAGCGATAGAAAGGATAGCCAACATACTGCAGATAATTTAGCTTTTCTTTCTGATAAGCTACATTGATTCAAACAATTACAAATTAGTATCATAATTTATCCCTTTGTCACTCCTAAAACTTTAGTACTTACTTTCTTTACTCAGATCATAAGTGGACAAATTGTCCCACGAAATGTTTTTATTTACTCTTATCAAATTCTGTTTGTAACACGGATTTAAACAGGACTAAGTCGTCTCCTGCCTGTTTACTTATTACGTCTTCTATTACCCTTTTTTCCCCTTCATCTTCTCCCGCCCGCGCGTGGTCTGTAGGGCTATTATTTGGACCCGGCATTCTTGACCCACTGATTCAACAGTCAAAAGCAACTAATTAAATTCTTCATTTTTTTCAGTAACACACAATAAAGTTTTCTATTTCCCCTACAATAAAAACGTCATCGACATATTTTGGATGGGGAGTTTGAAACTTTTATGCGTTGTTGTAAAAGTTGTAGCTTTAAACCTCACATATATTTTTTTAAATATTGTCAATGGGTTACCCTTGACCTCGATCTAGTCTTGAAAACGGAGCTGAGGTCGACAATGGCATCTCAAGATGACAGCAATTCGTCATGCAGGATCGAACTTGTGCTTTGTATAAAACTAGAAGCTGTCCAGGAGTGAAGTACGAGGGTGGTCCCAGAAGTAGCCGACCTAACCAAGAAAAATCAAAATAAATGGGACAAACTATATTTATTTCTCTACATAGCTTCCTTGTAGCTCGATACACTTTTCCCAGCGGTGCTCTATAGCTTCAATGCCACGTCTATAGTAGGAATTGTCAAACTCTTCAAAATAGCCATTAACCAACGACTCAACCTCTATGTTGCTCGAAAATCTTTTCCCGCCGAGCCATTTTTTTAGGTTTGGGAACAGAAAATAATCTGACGGGGCCAAATCTGGTGAATAAGGTGCATGGGGAAGCAATTCAAATTTTAATTCTTCGATTTTAGCCATTGCAATGCCAGATGTGTGGACTGGAGCGTTGTCTTGATGAAACAAAACTTTTTTCTTTGACAAGTGAGGCCGTTTTTAGGGTTCCGTACCTCAAAAGAAAAAAAGGAACCCTTATAGGATCACTTTGTTGTCCGTCTGTCTGTCTGTCTGTCTGTCTGTCTGTCTGTCTGTCTGTCAAGACCCTTTATCTCACGAACGGGTAAAGGTATCAGGTTGAAATTAATACCATATATTAGGATCCATGGACCACACAAGGTCTGAAAATTTAAATTTTTTACAACGACGCAATAAAAAGATATGGCATTTTATGTCCTCATCTCCATACATTTATTCAAAAATGCAAAACCTACAGGGTAGTTCCCGTTGACCTAAAATTATGAAATTTGGCAAGAAGCTAGGTCTTACAGTACAAATAATGGGAAAAGTCTGAAATCATTAAATATTACAACTTTTCTCACAACTAATGGTAACCAATTGTGGTGATCTCCCGTTTCAAGAACATTCATATAAGAGAGGGGTCAAGTTGGATGGTCGCTGAGGCGATTTTTGTTTTAGTTCTATTTAAAAACGAGATCACTTACAAACTTGAAAATTGGTATGTTTATAGTGCATAAGCTATAAAATAACAACAAATAACAAAATTTGGTCAAGCGCGTGTCGGACTCAAAAAATCTAGCACATTAAATTACTGAAATTTCAACTAATACAATTATGTTTATGTGGTGGTACGGTGGTGTGGTGGAACCCATACATACCCGTGGGTGTCGTAAGAGGCGACTAAGGGTTAACTGGAGGATGGGCAGCAGCATCCTCCTTTTCTTACTTACTGCGGTCACATAAAACCGCGGTCCATGGTGCCAGCCGTAACGCTAACAAGCGAGGTGACTACGGTAGGTACTTCCCCTCCACATTTTTCCAGAAAAAGCTAGAATTCTGGAGCGAGCTCCCTGTCCTGTAGTGGACGTTTCATGGGATGTTATGATGATGATGATGGTGGTACGGAACCCTCAGTGCGCGAGTCCGACTCGCACTTGGCCGGCTTTTTCTTTATTTCTTCACTCAAACGCTGCAATAAGTTGGCATAATACTCGCCATTAATGGTTTTTCCTTTTGGAAGATAATCTATAAAAATTATGCCACGCGCGTCCCAGACAACTGAAGCCATGACTTTTCCTGCCGATGGAACTGTTTTTGCCTTCTTTGGAGCTGATTCTCCTCTTTCAGTCCATTGTTTTGACTGTTCCTTAGTCTTAGGTGTAAAGTGATGAACCCATGTTTCATCCATGGTGATAAATCGACGCAAAAACTCGGCTTTGTTGCTGCGAAATTTTGCTAAACATTCGACTGACACATCCTCACGGCGCTGTTTTTGTTCTACTGTGAGTAATCGCGGCACCCATCTTGCGCATAGCTTTCTCATGTCCAAGTTTTCTGTTAAAATACGATGGACTGCACTTTTTGAAATGCCTACCATATCTGCTAGCTCGCGTACTTTCAGTCGACGGTCATCCAGTACAATTTTGTGGATTTTTTTTACTATTTCTGGATTAGTCACCTCATTTGGTCGTCCACTGCGATGTTCATCTTGGCAGCTCGAGCGGCCGCGCTTGAACTCTGCCACCCAATATTTTATTGTTGTAAATGAAGGAGCAGACTCCCCCAAAGTAGAATCAAGCTCCACTTTGATATTATTTGGGCTGAGACCTTTCAAATAAAAGTATTGAATTACGTAACGAACACCAATTTTATCCATTATCGAAAAATTCGATGACAACATTCACTAAGTATGCTTCAGAACA
The DNA here is from genome assembly GCA_947532105.1 of Athrips mouffetella. Lineage (NCBI taxonomy): Eukaryota > Metazoa > Arthropoda > Insecta > Lepidoptera > Gelechiidae > Athrips > Athrips mouffetella. The sequence goes on along the minus strand of OX383957.1, from coordinate 32,629,431 downwards.
AATGCCAAATGACCTAGCGCGTTCGAATTTTAAATTTAAATTTCTTAATGTTCACGCTTCCTAAAAAGAGTATTTAATCAAATAAAAACTGCCAGTAAGTAAGTAAGGTCGAATATTTCTGGGACCGCCCAGGTAACGCTTAACCTTGTTTAGGATACCCAGCTTTTTTGCCGCAGTTTGGGCTTTTGACTCAATGTTGGTGCCGAAGTTCAGATTTGCAGACAAATGTATTAGTGGGCAGTAAGGTGTCAGGTCAATAAAAATACCTTGTAAATGGTAGCAGTTACATATCAATACAAAACGCAAATTTAAAAATTTTTAGTAGCTCTAACAAAACAAGCAAGCTCCTTCTATACATCAGTCAACTTCTGTCCACCTTCATTCCTTAGTACACGGTCTAGGGGGACAATTTGTACTAATTGCCGTGGTACAAACAAACTTTAGCACGGAATAATTTACATCTAGTGCACAGAGTTCTTGTTCCTTGGTGCAAGTAAAGGAGTTGTTATTGTGTTAATATTCCACGAGTTTATAGAACTTTCCGTAAAGGAAAACTGCGAGAGAAGTTTCTTGAACGCTGTGTGTATGTCACAACGGGAAAGAAAAACCAGGAATTTATCCTTATATAGTATTTATAATACTTTAAACGCAAAGGTTTGTAAGTATTGATGGATAGATGGATGGATGGATGTTTGTTACTCTTTCACGCAAAAACTACTAAATGCATTTTAGTGAAACTTGGCACATATATAGGTTAGATCCTAAAATAGCACATAGGCTACTTTTCACCGCGGGAAAACGCATTTAATGAGGGTGAAACCGCAGGTGGAAAGCTAGTTACCTATATAGTATTTCATACGCTCAGACTCGTGTTCACTTATGTCCATACATTCACCTCGTATTTGAACCCCTGACGGAATAACTTATCATAAACATTTCTTAGTAGCCTACGTCATACAAGATACACGTGACTTAAATTATTAAATATTTTCAAGACTCATCTTAGGCAGTATGTTTACTGTCAGTCATCAAAGATTCAAAATAAGAAATTTATTTAGTAAGTATACAGCTTAAAGCAGCAGCTTAAGCTAAAATGACGCGCCCCACTACCGCGCCGCTCAATAAATAAAAGGTGCTCGTTTCGTCCTCATGGATGTTAAGATATTTTGGCGGCACTGTATAGTAGTAAGACACGTCATTTTAGCTAAGACGAGCTCTACCTCGTTCACTGGACAAGCTAGTGCTGGCTAGACTAACATTATAAATGCGAAAGTATCTGTATTCGGATATTATCTTGGTTTTTACCTATCTTACTGCGACATATCTGTGTTAGTTCATGCTGAGTTTTAAAGGAAGCAAGGCTAAGGCTGCACCATCTCAGAAAGTAGTTCTAATTTGCTTAAGCAACTTTTAAACATGCTTGTTAATTTTATAACGGAAAAGATAATAATATTATTAAGTAGAGAAACTCGTTAAGAAAAAATACTTTTTAGGTTGTGTAAGTAAAATGAAATTCTTTCAAAATAATTAGTCTTTGAACTAATTATAGCAAATTACTTTCAAATAAAATAGGAATTTTCATTTAGTTATTTTCAGTGCCTACTAATGAAAATAAGTAACTTTCCCCTAAAAAAATATTTTAATGAGTAATATTGTTTGTCGAACGTGACGTGACTACTTTAGTATGGAGAGTAGAAAATAATTAGTAGCAGGCTCCGTAATCCCAATTGATGTGCGGGTGACTATAATAAGAAACAAGTAAATTCCTGAGCAAAGTGATGTAAGATCACCCTTAAAAGGGTTATCGTACTTTTTTTCTTCATCCTGTATAATGTGACTGATTTTAAACCCCCACAGGACACAGACTTTAGCTGGTGTAGCCATTTTCGCCAAAAGTTTACTTAGTTATCAATTTCGAATGAGTGTCATGTTTCCTGTTTATATAGGGTGACTTTAAATTAGTTCTTGATAGCAAAAGATATGCATGTACTCATGATACTGAACAACTTTCCCCAAGGAACATAGGTCGAAATACGACAAATCAAATTTGACCTCCCATACAAAATGACCTCCCATACTCCCATACAGCTGATGCCGTTTTTATGGGAGGTCAAAAATTGATTTCCTTGTGGAAAGTTGTTCAGTATCATGAGTACATACATACCTTTTTATATCAAGAACTAATTAAAAGTCACCCTGATCGATTTTGAAACAAGTACGTAAATAACTTACTAGCACCACAGAATATATAATAGTAAACAAGTTTCTAGCACTTATTTATTTAATCGTATGGCGTTTATACATAGGCGGATACTATAAATTAACTTTCAGGTTTCCCAGCCAAATGGCTGCGTCAGCACTTACTTGACCAATAAAATCATAAATAGCCTTTTAAGAATGCAGACTTATTTTTAAGCTCCGCGCTGTGATATTTTCGTCTATACATAATCAGCGTAAGCGTGCGTGACAGAGTGCTTTGTGCAGCCAAAAATGAGTGAAAAATTGTGGAAACTGAAAAAATAAATTAAATTATTTTTACGTATGCCCAAGCAAAAACTGTAAAACAATTTAAATTTCAAATAAAGTGTACAAAAGTTTAAGTTTCAAGTTGAAAGTTTTTCGATAAACCTCAAAGTTAGTCGGTAAGCTTAATATTCAGAATTTGTTACGAAAAATAGGCATTAAAGTATATACGTAGCTACTTGGTATTATACCTTTAGCGAGGTTTAATAAGCATAATTTCAAAAGTTTCGTCGTGCCGTTTGAATACTTCAAACATAATTTTGTTTAAAGATTTTCATAAATTAAATTTACCTCTAATACCCGCAACATAAAATTATATCATGAACGTTAAACCATTTAAGAATTTATGTTTTAAGCTAATTTCGATATTCCTCTGTATTTTACTACAGTAGAAGCCAATGAGTTAAGTGAATTAGTTTCGGTAATTAACAGGCTGGAGTAACGTAAACAGAATATAAATTAGAGATAGTTCGATAAGGGTAACTTATTTAAAGCTAACGGTTCGCACAAGAAATATAATTATTCTGCTTGACTCAGGTCATTACAATGGAGTATCGAATTAGTTTATTTATTTGGAGCGCCTAAATAAATTTTACAATTTTTTTTGGGTTTTGTACCTCAAAAGAAAAAAAACCGGCCCAGAGCGAGTTGGACTCGCGCACCGAGGGTTCTGTATAACTAAGGTAACCGCCTTAGTTATAGACGCGCAGTCACGCAGAAGTGTATTAAAAATGCGCGAACGCATCAACTAAACAGGTCCTTAAATAAAATTTAAGAGAGTTATTGTTAATTTGACATATTTGTTTTTAAATATGCACACTTAAAGTAAATCTTTTTAGATCAAGAATACCAACGAGGTAATCAAAACATCATATTCGTCTAGTCATATTATTATCATTACAGTATACACCCAAAGGAACCTCCCGGGTTCAATGTTAAAGGTTAGGTTATCTCTTGGCCCTCGCACTAGAATTAGTTGCCCCGTGCATATCGGGATTGCTTCGAACCACAGGGTGAATTTGAAAACATTCGAAGAATTTTGAGATTGAGTTCAGACCACGAAACTGAACAACTTTTCCCTAGGAACTTAGGTCATTAGATATAAAAAAATCGATCTCCCATACAAAATGTGAGCTGACTGACTTTACTATGAAAGGGTAAAATTCTTTTTCATGTTCCTAAGCAAAAATCGATCTGTTTCGCTGTCTGAACTCAATCTCAAAATTTGTCGAATGTTTTCAAATGCAGCCTGTAGACAAGTTTCGCTTGTTTGTTTATTTGCTCTTGACCTCGATCTAGCCCTGAAGATAGAGAGGAGGTCAACAATGGAACGAGCTTGCTTAGACGAAGTCTATTCACTCGCGACTTGAATATATACGGGATAACTAAAGGAAGATTCAATTGTATTTCACGAACTAAACAGTAACATAAACTGTGTCATTGTAGATGATAGTTATTAATTTTATTTCACTTATGTGGTGCAGGTAAAGAATAGTACCAACCCATTTCCATCCCTGTTTGACAGACGAATAAGGAACTATGAACCGGAGGATCGGTCGCAGCGTTCTTCTGAGTACCATACCATATATCATTCTGCGGTCATTAACAACAGCGGTCCATGGTGCCATCCGCAACGCTAACAAGCAGAGTGACTATGGTATTTCCCCTCTGCATTGTTCCAGCAAAGGCTGGAACTCTGGAGGGAGCTCCCTGTCCTGCAGTGGACGTTTCGTGGAATGTTATGATGAGATGATGTTTTGTGTTTTAATAACTATAAATAAAATTGACACAGCACATTCGACGCGTTTGTTAAAAAAAAATTAATCATTTAGTGACTATAAGTTACAAGCCTAAATGGTGTTTTAAAAATAACTTTCCTTAAAAAAGGCATGTATTTAATGCGGCGACAAATTATTCTGAATTAGGTTTTAAAAAAATATTAAAGCAGGCAGCTAAAATAGTAGGTTGGCAGCTACAGTGAAGGATAATTTTAAGTAGAAAATAGCAGCTTTATAATCAGTTGTAAGCTTTGTTTTAATTTAAACTGGCATCTATTTTTTGTTTTGGTAACTGAATTTATCGTTAATCGAACACTTGACGGCGGATAAAAACTAGAAAATAGGGTTTCTTAAATGATACAATGAGGTTGTATATAAAGTTAAGAAAGGTGAGAAGAAAATATGAACATGGTCATAAAAAACACACTTTGTTAGACATTTTAAGAGCTCTAAATAAAGCTAATAGTGACATTCAAAAACAAAATTGTTGGACTTAGTATTTTTATAATAAGACTTAAAATTTTCTTACAATGGCAGAAGAGTAAAGGCATAAAGGTACAATAATTGTCTTTATTCATTCAAACCGCAATTTTTATTAATTTATGCCGCGCTGAGTGTTCCTCTTCGTTCATTGTTTATAATTAAAGCTCCACTCAAATCTTCCTGACTGTAAGTTTGTTCGACGTCCCCTATATCTGTCTGCGAGGGTTCACAAGGGAACCTAACATAACCTACTGTGTATATGTCGTCCTGTCTGGAGTTTGTTTTTTATGGCGGGTCCCTCATACGCCCCCTTATCCCCCCGCTTCGTGATGGTAGTGGTCATTTTGAGAAAAGCAGTTGTCATTGCAAAAGGTTCGAAAGAACGTGGAAGTATGATTAATTGATTACAAAGAAAAGCGAATTTATAATTAAAGCTCCAAGGTCATGTTTCCAAGGTCATGTTCCAAGGCCAGGTTCCCTTGTGACCTCTAGCAAATAGAAATAGGGCCTCACAGCACAACAAAAAATATTTAAATATTTTCGAACCGCACTCTGTTTATTTGCAAAGAGTACGCTTGTAGCCGTTTTCATTAAATTATGATTCTCAACAAAAATTCTGAAATACAAATACTTAATTATAGTACCTGTTTTAATTTTTACAGCTGCTTGTAAATCGCAGCCCGAAAGTGTATTTTTATATGGGAGCCTATTGTTGTCAATAATACAACCTTTGTTATCCCATTGTTAATATTAGTCGCCATGTCATTATTCATAGTATCTAGCCTATTTTAATATATCTTCTACCATTCCATACAATAGCCCCTGTTTAATATATCTGCTACCTTAAAGAATCAGCCATTATTTAGTTTTTTATAAATCATTGCAATTTGAAGCTCATCTAATATAATTGCTGCTAAAATATTTAATCGCTGCCAGATTTTATTAGATGCAAACTGTTAGTTGCCGTTTCATTTGTTAGTAGCCTCGAAAATAATATGCCCTTAAAAAATACACGTAATTATTTTGGATTTGCCTTAAAACATTTTGCTATTGTTTATTTCATTCTTGAAAGATCATTCAAAAGCAAATCATATCAAGTAGGTATTCAAAAAGCTCAAACTACCTGTCTACCTAAGGCTTAACAAGGACTTGCTCTGCCTGTTACGATGACACCAAGCTTAGGTCGTGTCGTAACCGTTAGCTTTATCATGAAATGTTTCGGGGTTTGTCTTCCCAAAGACTAGTTAATCGTTTTTAGGGTTCCGATACCAAAATGGTAAAAAAAAGGAACCCTTATGGTGCCGCTCTGTCTGTCCGTCTGTCTGTCACACCTCTATATCTCAGCAACCACTTATGCTATCAACCTGAAATTTGGAATAGTTTTAGAATATAGTTGCCCAACTTAATTGCACAAGAAAAAATTTTGAAAAAAGTATGATTATTAATATAAAGGGGGCCAAAATAGGGGGGGCCAAATTTCAAATTGTCGCTACTAGGTCGAGTGGGGTATCATATGAAAGGGCTTTACTTGTACATTTTAAAATATATTTTTGTATTTTTTTAAATTTCTTAGTTTTAAAGTTATGATGAAAAATGTCAAGAAAAATACCATTCCCCCCCCCTTATCTCCGAAGTTTGAGTAAGGAAAAATCTGAATTAATTACAGTTGACAGAAGTTTATATAAACTTTACAGCAAAAATAAAACGATCTTTCTAAGTTGCACAGTTTTTCAGAAATCTGCAAAAAACCTTTACAAACAAATTTAGTTTTGCGGTCCTGAAAATGGACTTTATTGCTTCCAAAAATACTATAGGTATATCGGAACCCTCGGCGCGCGAGTCCGACTCGCACTTGACCGGTTTTTTTTTATAGATTTTACTTCGGAGAGTGTGCCCAATAGCTTGAATCTTTTCAAGTCGCGGTAAGCACGTCCCATCGGCGATCCGGCGACCGCATCTATGTTCTTAGGGCTAGATCGTGGTCAAGAGTAAGCTAGTGGGTCCTAAAAAAATACAAAACATTGTTTTGGTTAACGCCAGTTTTCCACTGTTAAGGTGCATAAATAAAGATCACAGTTACAAGTAAGGGTATAATTTTCATCACATAAAGAGACAGGTTGACCGTAACGATTTTCCAAATTGTCAAAACTGGGCCTATTACCACCCACCACCAGTTACCATCAAGTGGCCAACCTGCTTGTTTGCTCACTTGTTACGTAAAAAAAAATTACCCCTTCAATTTGATAAATGGTGTAAAAAAAGTATTGGAGGTGATTCTACATCGCACTAATAGAAAAATATAAAAAAGAACTTTTTCCTAAAAAAGAGTAGGTTTAGCTCATAAAAAAGTTAAGCGCCTGGAGGGTTCAATGACCACTATAATCAGCTGGTGATGCAGACAAAGATGTTTTTTGTTTAAATATCCAGTCACTAGCAAGCACTTATTCATTTGAATAAGTAACTGTAGGTAATGTTATTCGAAAGAAAATCAAATTTCATGATTATCCAAAATAAAAATAATAATAAGGACACGGCGGAGTCATAAGTTTGAGACAAACAAGCGTTTTATGCTAGAGGTAAGAAAATATCATAGACAAATTCGACATTGAGTAGACAAACACAATTTTAAAACAGAATTGTTTTGCCTTTTGGGTTTTGTCCAGACCCAGATAATGTAACTAATGAAAACAGTCTAACCAGTCCTTTCTGATCTTAGAATATTCTTTGACAACAGTCCGTACAAGTTACGTTGAACAGCTAACGAACAGAACAGACTAGCTAAAAGCGGGCTGTTTAAGATGTCAGTAACTTCCAGTCCCGCTGCAACTTGAATACAGTTGCTTGCACACGGCGGAGTCATAAGTTTGAGACAAACAAGCGTTTTATGCTAGAGGTAAGAAAATATCATAGACAAATTCGACATTGAGTAGACAAACACAATTTTAAAACAGAATTGTTTTGCCTTTATTGGGCTTGTAGGACTTTCTCTAATTGAACCAGGTCCGCTGCTTGGTCTTACGTTTTCGTAGTTTGAAGGTGGTGGCACTTTTGTGCAAAGTCTTTCCTGGGAAGTACTTGCTTTCTTGTGCCGTTAAGCAGCAGTGTCTGCACTGGTGTGGTTTACAGGGCAAGGGAGCCAGGGAAATTTCTGGCACATGAGACACACCATCTTAGTTCTTAGGGTGGGTAACGCGCTTTTCTGGGTTGTTATTGTCAATTATGCTACTAATAAGACAGTGGGCATTATGGGTGGTGGTGACCACTTACCATCAGGTTGCCCACATACTCACTTGCTCACTTGCTTACTTGTTACATAAAAAAGTTTTGGTACGAGGGTCAACAGATAACCTATCGAACCCGTTTCCTAGTTTGATTGGTTTTTTTGTAGCACGAAGCGAAACGCTAAAAGAACACAATTGTAGGTATAAAGTAAAAGCAATTTTTTTAGGAATCAGGTTTTTGATAACTGAAAGGGCATAGTTAGTCAACGCAAGTGATCGACTTTCAGGAAATAAAACTTTCAGGAAGTGGGTAAGAAATCGGCCTCTCCATTCAAAATTGCAAACTTGTTGGGACAGTTTGTATGAAAAGGCGAATTTTATATTTATCCCTGAAAGTTTTATTTTGTGAAAGTTGTTCAGTTACGTTGAATGATCATGCCCTTTCAGTTTTCGGAAACCTGTCCTTTATATTCAGTTCTGTTTGTATAAAATTGTACTAAGGGTGTAAATAATTTAAAACGACAGGTGTCTCAAACTCAAAGTAAAATAAGTAAATAAGTAAAGTAAAATGAAGTCATCTAACAAGGTTTTGGTCGTCCTAGGTACAGATGGGGTGACGAAGTACGGAAAGACCTGGATGCCCTCCAAAGAGCCGATTGGCAAGAAACGGCACAGAACAGGAAAGAATTCTCGTGTAGGAGTACAAGATCCTCTTGGGGTCGCTGAGCCAGCATAGTAAGTAAGTAATGAAGTCATCTAAACTACCATCGCTTCGCAAACAAAGTGGCGCCATGGTGGGAAAAACAGAAAAAAAAAACTCACGCGCTCTAGTGTATATACATACAATTAACATATAAGTCAATTTGAATTTAGTCTAGGTCTTCTATTCCACCTCCTTTACATAGTATACCCAGTAAACTAACCCAAATTATACTTTCAAGAAAATACTATTCAGAAGAAAATAAACGAAGAATATCTAGAAAAGACGTATTCAAAGCAAAAGTACAGACAACACCTAACAAAATCTATTAAAATGCACTGTCATGTCTTTAAGCAGGAAAGCTGAAGGCCAGCTTATGCTCTTTTAAGAAGACTTGCAACGAAAATCGATAGCTTATCCATTAATAGAAATTATTTAAAACATGTTTGATGCTATGAACTCAACGAAAAATATTCTAATTTGCTTCAATATCAATGTTATCATTATTAGTTTAAGGACATCATAAACAATGTTAAATTTAACTTCCGTTTGTCTTAACTTGTGATTGTGCAACTTTGACTGGACTAAAGGATTTTTTTTGTATGTACGATATAGGCTTGCCTAGTGTGAAGACCTTTTACTTTTTTCGTAGAATAGATAATGCAAAAATCTAGAGTTTGAAATATTTTGTAATTTATTTAAATAAATATTTTGTATTTGTACAACGAAATAGAAGACCTGATAGCCGAGTCCAACATCATTGGGGGGACCAAGTCAGCCCGACTTCGGTAGCTCGGCAATGGGTGCCTAGATGAGTAGAATACTTCCATATAAACAATTTTTAACCTGGCAGCTCAGATCTAAATTACAACCGAAACGACATTAATGCTTTCAAAAGTAACTAACTGTAGGTTATTATTCTTCTTCTTCTCATATTCAAGAGCCGCGCTTTTGTCGGTGGAGCAATCTTCATTTCTCTCTGTCCTCTGCCAATGATTTGACATCCTGGACTCGACGTTTACCTCTCTCTATTTATTACCAAAACTGGAAATATGACTGACTGCACACCAACCGAACCTTGCCTACAATTGTTTGTATGGAAGTACTCTATTCGTCTGGCAAGGTTTGGTTAGTGTGAAGTCACTCCTATTCTCAGTTCTGGTGATAACATGTTGTAACGTTTGGTAGCGTTTATCTTGGTTCGGATGTATTTTAGAGTTACGAGTAAGCTGCTTTACAAAAAATTTTTTGCATAGAGGTACTCTATTTATTTAGCAAGGTTCGGTTGGTGTGCAAATCGACTTTCCTTTCAAAGGATGCTGTTATGGTTAGGTGTAACCCAAGCAAGAAACTTAAAAAAGCACTCCTAGAGAATCTCAATCAAAAGCTCGTATAAACAGCCTCTACGTATGAAAGTGCCATGAATATTGTCTTAAGAATTCATACCCGGGTTAAGCTGAGAATTTTGAATATCTCCCCCATATTTCTAAGGAATTGGTAGTTGAAAACTGTACGTGGACGAAATGAGAACGGCCGTTTTCGGGTTATGTGGGAATATATGAGGAACGGTCATGGAATATCCAAAGTCCTGAATGCGATAAGAGTTTTTGTAACTACTATTTTATGAAATTGTTATGTTTTTATCTTCATTTTTTTTTCATAAATTAGGTCATATGTCAGAATTTGAATGTCGTTTGCGTCCGTTTTGTGTTTGTAAGAATTTTAGTTTCTTTCTGATTATTTCAGTGTTTAATTTTTAATGTGTAGTTTTGATAGGGTTTTATCTCTTTTCTTTATTACTTCATGCCGTGGTATTTTAACAATTTCATACGCATGCTGACACTTGTTATACTAGTAAGTATTATCAGACCTTCTTTTAACATAATTCAATCCATTAAACACACCTTATAATTTTAACATACATGTACTTACTACTATGCTGGTGTCCATGAAAGTGGACCTGGAGTCCTACGTCGAGTTGAGTCCTAAAATACAGGCCTCAGTTTAGTTAAGGCTCCAGCTACCCCACAAACAAACAACTATTTAGCAACATTTATTTGGTCATCTAAGTTTTTTGTGTAGAGAGAAAATAAACAATTTTATTAATATTTATTTATTATTAATTTTGCATGCTACTACGCAAAGGAGTAGTAGCGTCAGTTAACGTAGCGACGAGAAAGTACCCTCTTTTTCTTAACGGGCAAAGGGGACATTAAAAGGAGAATTCAATAGCATTGAGTACCCAACATTTTTTCTGACCTCGTTTTCGAGACTTATTTCTATAATTTTATCGAAGTCATCATGGTTATAAGAATTTCGTATAATTCACTAAACATTGGTGATTTGCGTAGTTAATTTTTAGCAAGACCAAAGAGTAAAAATAATCATTATTACAGACTCTAGACCTGTTGTTTTGCAAATTAATTTTGTGTTTTACTTCAGTCTAAAACTGCACAGTATATGACAAAATTTTACGAACATATCTGCCTGTTGTTGCGATAAATGTGAAATATGTTTTATATTCATGCTCAGCACAGCACACACAGAGTGCAAGCATAAAGTTGCTTTGCACCGAGCACCCACTCGGTAATATTTATTTTGGCGTCGAGATTTTGGCACAGTTTTACGCTTTTGAAAGCCTTTTAGACGGCTTTTACTTTTTGTTGCTAAATGCACAGAATGTTTGAGCTTTGTGCAAAGATGACGTATGGATTTTACAAAGTATCGATTTACGTACATTCACTCCATGTTTCAACAGCTCGAGCAAATTACAAATGTTTTACACAATATTGCATTTTTGTGTGCAAAAATAAAGCTATAACTTTTTTGACAGATTTTAACAAGTTGTATGCGAAATATTGAAAACTTTTTCTAAAAATGTTAGTAAAAGCACGCATCGAGTGAAAATGTGCGCAACAAAAGAGTAACGAGTAACAACACGGCTTTTAGCCGTTCGATCAAAACTGCAACCGTGACTTCACGGTTTGTTGACTCAGAATAAAGGCTGGCAGGGGGCGCACAGGGCTGTAATCAGATTGAAAATATTCATAATAGGGCCCTAAAAACGTCTCTACGATTTTGTAGTTTACTGCTACAGCGTAGCGGTTACGCCTCAAGTCGTACAAGATTTAACAGGTGTAGTTGTGTGAAGGTGATTCTTTTTCTTCTGACTTTGATAGGTTTAAGTTTGGAGTTGCGGATCGGAGTGGAAAAAGTGACTGTTACAACTTATAAATACATACCTAACGTAGATTTATACGTTGTCACTTTCACTCCAATAGTTCTGCTACTGTGTAAAATTGCTCAGTTAGTCAGATTTGGTTCATGCTGCTTTTCAAATAAAGACAGGTTAGTAATTCAGCAGATTTTTTTACGTTCTTTGCATTTAAGCGGCGCGACGTGAAATTAATCGCGGTCCAGAAACAAATATTTTATATAAAACATTTTAGATAATTTAAATTCACTTCAATAATACCTACGACAACTTTTCTTTGATAACCTCCCACTACTCACTGACAAATAACGAAGTCTGATTATTTGTCTACCTCTTGTTAAAGTGGTTATGCTACTTAGTAGCTTGTGGCAGGTGTTATGCTGTTACATGAAACTTTTTCCTATAAGATAATAATTGAAAATATTTTCCAAACTCTTCTAGTTGCTGCATTACTATTGCACACTGCTAAATGGACTTGAATGTAAACTACCTAAATGTATTTGCAAACGTAGGCCACTAAAGAAGGGCCACAGTAAGAAATCCGTTTTGACGTTTCCTTATCACCAAGGGTTAACTTTTCTTTACAGGTCATAATTTTTAATTCGTTTGTCAACTGTCACAATGGACCTATTACGATGACCTTAATTTACGGACACTGAATGCGTCTCTGTGCCAGTGCCATTTCAAAAGGCCCTAAAATACAGTAACGGGAGCTTATGGGGAAATGGTTATTGTTCTACCAACTCGGGGATATTATACCTATACTTATGTGGAGATTAATTTTCTTTGGACAAAAGATATAAGAATGTGTTTTCGCATCGACAACCATGTCCTGGCGCCGAGTTTCCGGGCAGGGATGAAAATGTTTTTAACATTTTATGCCGAAATAAAACGAATGTAACTTTGTTTGCATATCGTACCTAACAGGTAAAGTATATGTTGTGTTACATACCTATTTGTTTATTTATTTACATTTGTTGCAAGTCATAATCAGTAGGGTTAAGAAGTGATCACACCTTGCTGAATTCAAAGACTGATGGGGCGGGAGGCTTGGTTATGTTAATTGCAATATCCTTACTACAACGAGCAATGTATGCCGAATAAGTCTTTGAATTCAGCCAGGTGTGATCACTCCTTTAGAGTCGATCACTGGCCGTTGAGCAGGCTGCTTGGTGCAAGGAGAAGGCCTCGGCGAACGGTCTATGACCAAATTCAATATGTTCTTAAGGTCAGTTTAAAAGTATCCTAAGAGACGAGTGTGTATGAAAGGGTAGATGAAAGTAGAGAAAGCGAGAGAAGTATGTCAAGATTGTAGCATGTAAAGGGCTGCCTATCCCGACAGGAAAGAGGCGTGATATTTATGAATGTCATCATCATCATATCAGCCGAAAGACGTCCACTGCTGGACATAGGCCTCCCCTAAAGATCTCCATGACGACCGGTTCTGCGCTGCTCGCATCCAGCGCGGCTTTCCGTGACCTTGACCAGATCGTCGGTCCACCTTGTGGGAGGTCTGCCAACGCTAATGCATGTTTACGTAAATTGGGTAGTGACCGATTCCAAGAAGAGGCAAGCAGATGTCAAATACTTTGATCTTTGATCATGAAATTGATAGAGTGAAATAAATAAATCTAATCTAATCTAATCTAATCTTTGTTTCTAAGTTTTTTTATGACTCCACGTCGTAGCTAATGCTACCGATAGAATCAATCAAGGCATCATCTAATCTAGTCGCAAGTGGAAAGTTTCTTCAAGTCAAGCTCCAAGCCACCTCAGAGCAAGATCAAGGTCAAAAGCAAGCCCATTTGCATTTAAAAAGATCAGGCTTCGAAGAAAGGCGTCTGTCTAAGAGTTCAATTGCGGTATTTTTGAATAGCTTTAAATAGCTTGCATAACTTCTCTTAATTATTTGACAGCGAGATTCTATTATCAAAAGACTTTTGAAACCGTAAAATTAACAGATTTCAGTGAATCTATTTATCTCTCCTTTAATAAATTTTCTACTTAAACGAATTTCCATAATCGCAAAAGACAGTTAACTACTGAATCGTCTACAGTCTACACAGTTGTGAATACAGTAGAATCTTGTCAGATACAGGAAGTCTTTGAAGAGTAATTTCTTCAAGTGAAAACTCGACGGATTTAAGCTTTTACCCAATATAAAGTGTGCCTGCTATATCCAAATGTTACTATACGTAAAAATACTTCTACGACTTCAGTTTTTAACAAAGCGGTTTTCCAGTCAGAGGGTTCAGATATACCTATCTACGTATATTATTTTTAAAAGTAAATTTTTATAACCGCAAAGCTAAGTATGTTTTGTGCGCTCCGGACCCACCATACCCCTGGGGGCACAATTATATCAATCACACATAAAATATCGTAAATTCTATATCTCAATTTGATCGTGTATGGTAACACATCTTTACTTAAAAGTAATTAATTGTGCTTGTAATTTTAACTTCGGAAATGCATTTGATTTCTTTACAATTGGGATTTTGGTGAATTTTCTTGGACGGGACGGCTTTCTTCTACGATAGAGCTTTTGTTCGAGATGCTCACTTTGAATTAAATTTTAAAAGGACTTCCTGGGAATGTCTGCACTGGCTTAAGAAATGCGTCCGAGTTATTTTCATCTTCGTGAAATATTGTTTTGGGTCTATTCAAGAAAAGTTATTCAGTACTTTCTAAAATTATTATTATATTTCTTTCACTATTGTTTCTTAAATATCTCTTATCTCTAGACAACAACAATTATAAGTGTTAAATTGATGCTTTGATCATGTCCGGGTGTTATTTATTTATATTTGTATATGTTTTGGTCCGTGTTGAGTCGACAAAGAGTAGTACCAAACCATCTCTCTACCCGTGGATTTCGTAAGAGGCGACTACGGGTTTATAAGTCGGAGGATGGGAAGCAGCATCTTCTTGTGTTATGTACCATCTTACTTTCTGCGGTCAGCAACAACAGCTACAACAAGTATGGTGACTTTGGTAATCCCCCTCCAAAGTACCACGTATTTACGCTAGAATCTCCCTGTCCTGCAGTGGAGGTTTTCATAGGATAATATGTTATGTATGAACAGCAACAATAGTCTTAAACTGTCCTTTGAACTGATCTGAGAGAAAATATAATATTATTTATCTTCTCCTCTCCCCTCCATCTTCAACGGAAAGTTCTGTACCACGTATTGTAACAAAATCTAACCTCCTTATTGAAATAAAACTAGACTGGAGTTGAATTATTTTTAATTCTGTTTTGGCCATGAATGAGTGATCGTCTCGCTTAAATACTTACGAGGACCCGTACGTTGTGGACTGGTAGCTAATTAAAAATAAAATGATTTGAGAAAATAACTTAGAAGAAAATGAAGTTTAAAATACAAAATTAAATATTTAAAATAAAACACACCAATTTAGCCTGCTAGCTTGTTATGTCGAACCATGCACTGCAGATTCGTCTTGACCGCGCATCTTTTATAACTTTTAGGTGACCTAGATTTCCTAACAGTGGGAAGTAAAGTTAAATTAAGGACTTGGTGTCTTCGTCTCGCGTTGCTGGAATGAAAGTGAATCAAAACCATGGATATGGTTTGGATGAAAACTTTAAAGTCGAGAATTAGGTTTCCTATAGATTTTTAGATTATCTGAGGCTCTCTTATAGCGTAAACCTCAGACCAACGCTACGAAACCTTTGAACAACCTGACTACGCCCAAAGTCTAAGTTAGGTTACCCAGCAAACTTTCACGCACCTTATTCCGATCATCTCGAAATAACATGAGCCTGCCTACAATTTATCTACGATTAGTAAGTTGCTTAATATCCATCTGATCAAAACGAAACAAAATCCGACACTCAATTTTAACCTGTAGGAGTGCTGAATATTGTCCCTCTATAATACAGGCTAGGCGACTTAGGTAGTCTAATCAAGCGTTGTCTATACAAAATTTTGGATGATGATCCCGTGTGAAAAAAAAAGACGATAAGGAAGACTATTCCTGGGATAATTTTAAACTGAAATTGTAAAAATAACGGCTAAAATGCCATCACTTTTAAAGTGCACATAAAAACAACCTCACACAATTTAAACTTAATGTTGAACTCACTATAACACGCAATAAGCTCTAAAACTTTAGTTTTATGACATTAAATTTCCAGTTTCAAAGCTAAAACAGTAGTTTTCTGTGAACAGGATGCTATGTTGAATTCGCAACTTTATTTTTGAAATGAAATTGCGAAAAATTCTCAAAAATGTAAATAAAAATAATTAACGCTCAATTTGTTTATGAAATTAGAATCTTATAAGAGTCTTAGTGAAGTGAGTCTTAGTTATTATTTCTGATTATATTTTCTATTAATTTTTCTTGTTGAATTAATTTAAAGTACAACCTTATATTTTATTAGTCTGCGTATACATCGACAGTTTTTAATTTATCTTTGATACCATTAAGTGGTTGTCAGTCTATAAATGATGTTTTCCTATAGGTACTATGTCCTGTGTGGTGCTGGCAAAGAATAGTACCAACCCATACATACCCGTGGGTGTCGTAAAAGGCGACTAAGGGTTAACTGGAGGATGGGCAGCAGCATCCTCCTTTGTATCTTACATCTTACTTACTGCGGTCACCTACAACAGCAGTCCATAGTGCCAGCCGTAACGCCAACAAGCGAGGTGACTATGGTACTTCTCCTCCACATTTTTCCAGCAAAAGCTAGAATTGTGGAGGGAGCTCCCTGTCCTGTAGTGGACGTTTCATGGGATGTTATGATGATGATGATGACTATGTACTATAGCTACACGTTTAGTGAGCGAACGAGTATATATTGCAAATAGCGCCTACTATTATGTATGTGGCAGGTTCTGATACTAAGAAATACGATGGAACCTCTCTTGTGCAATTATCTTCTCTAGCTCCCTCACCCTTCGTACAAAAACACAGTAAAACATATTGCCATACTGCTGCTTTACGGCAGATACTGTGCCTACTCTATAAAAATATTTTATGTACGGAGTGCAAGGAACAGGTTGGAAAAACGGAAAGGACTTGATCAGTCAATGAAACTAAACAAGTTTCTCCAAGAAACGTATTATTATTACCGAAAACGAAGAAAATTACCTCTACATACATCGTTACAAATTTTATATGACTTTTTGAATTTAGAGGCCAATGTTTTGAGGGTTCCGTAGTCATCAAAGAATCCTTACAGTTTCGTTATGTCCGTCTGTCTGTCTGTCCGCGGCTTAGCTCAGAGACACTTATTACTAAAAAGCTGTAATTTAGTACGGATATTCATTAATCCACGTCGACAAAGTGGTAAAATAAAATCTTAAAAATATTTTTTAAGTGTATTTCCCCTACAAGTATAGTCGGGGTATATTATTTCTCGTATATCCCATCGTGTGGAATATCGATGGATAGGTTTATCGAAAATAATGTATGTAAGTCAGCACAGATAATTTTCCGCTTTAGGGATCAGTTTGCGAATTTTTTTTTTATTGAAAATGGGCTTACTCTTGACCTCGATCTAGCCTTGAAGACAGAAATGAGGTCGACGATGGAAAGCGTAACTTTTTTTGGAGTCAAATGTGACCCCCCTGCCAACTAAACGTTTGTCATTAGAAATGTGAAATTATTCGAAATAGTAGTATATATTATGAAATTTAAAGGAAAAATACCACAGCTAAGTAGGCTTTACAGATAGCCAAAACACAGGAAATAATATAAATAGCGATTGGGCGCTAAGACCTCACTGAGTATTAGGAAGTAAAAAGTTTAGGTTATGAACGCTATGACATACTTTATCAACACTTGCTTCGCGATATAAAATTGTAAGAAAACTAAGGAACCCTATACTGTGCGTGACCCGACACGAACTTGGCCGGTTTTAACGTTTCCGGTGATACACTTCTCAGTAAAAGTAGTTCAGTTTTATTGACTTTCCTTTCAGTTTTTGCCAATCTGTCCCTCACAACCTGCTATTTGGCAAACAAAACATCAATCATAAGAATGATCTCTATCAGAGTTAAATTTTGGAATTACACAATAATTTGTTCCGAGTTGGGAATTTAAATTATGTTTGTGTTGTAATCCTTTGAGTACAGTTTGATGTTCTTTACGAAATTTTCGCTCAGGCTCTCGAAGCGAATAATGAGAAATTATTTTCGTTAATGCTAATTTCATGAAATTATATTTGTGGTTCGAGAATTTTCTTCTTTGGATCTTTTTCTAATTGTAGAAGGAATATTATTTAAAAGAAACAACTTCAATAAAAAAGGCGGTCAAGTGCGAGTCGAACTCGCGCGCCGAGTGTTCCGATATACTGTATTTTTGGAAGCAATGAAGTTCATTTTCAGGACCGCAAAACTAAATTTGTTTGTAAAGGTTTTTTGCAGATTTCTGAAAAACTGTGCAACTGAGAAAGATCGTTTTATTTTTGCTGTAAAGTTCACATAAACTTCTGTCAAATGTAATCAATTCAGATTTTTCCTACCACAAACTTCGGAGATAAAGACAGCACATAAGGAGATTACGACATTTTTCATTATAACTTGAAAAGTAAGAAACTTAAAAAAATACAAAAATAAATTTTAAAAATTACAAGTAAAGCCCTTTCATATGATACCCCACTCGACCTTGTAGCGACAATTTGAAATTTGGTCCCCCCTATTTTGGCCCCCTTTACATTAATAATCATACTTGTTTCAAAATTTTTTCATGTGCAATTAAGTTGGGCAACTATATTCTAAAACTATTCCAATTTCCAGGTCGATAGCATAAGTGGTTGCTGACATATAGAGGTGTGACAGACAGACGGACAGACAGACAGACAGAGCGGCACCATAAGGGTTCCTTTGTTTTACTATTTTGGTATCGGAACCCTAAAAATTAAGTATTTTTAAAGAACAATTTATACCAATTTACTTAATTTTTTGTTGGGATTGACCAACTTGTGGAAAACCTGACTTAAAAAAGATGATGGGATGATAGTGATCACTACAGTTACTAAGCAGGGTGCGGGATTGCTCCAACAGCGTCTTGTCGGTCAATACATAGGCTCAGCAATTACTAATATTAATAGATTTTTATGATGTGTAACAAAAGCTCAAAGAAAGAATAAAGTATTCTTGTAGCTACTTTCTTGCACAAATGCAGTCATACAAGCTGACTCTTCGCTGCTTGGCTAGTTAAAATGATATTTCTGCTAATATCGATCTCTTTTCTAGAAAACACTCGAACTCAAAAGGTTGATTGAGAGTTTAAAAAGTAAAATTTCATAAATATTAGGTGTGGTTGTAGGTTAAGTACATATAAATTCGGTAAAGTATCTATTCGTCCGATTTTATTATGGACTCTGCAGGTCCGTGTGTTTTACTTTGTCTAGAATATATGTTCTGTACTTAAGACCGATTGTTGTCATAAAAAAATATAATAAAAATAACGTCCACTGCTGGACCTGCCACCAGTTCTGCAATACTTTCATTGTCCACACGACTTTCACTACAGCATCAATCCACCTTCTTTAAGGCCTCATGCTTCTTGTTTTTATTTAAGGTCACCTTTGTGCTTCTTTGCCCGTCTCAATTCTTCAAGCAATGTGCCATACCCTCTGCTACTTGAGTTTTACTATGCTGAGAGCTTTGTGGTTGGATCACTAAAATAATCGTTTATTGTAAAGCTTGATTGCAATCTAGTGCTTTCAAAATGTATCATTCAAACTAATACACTGACCGTATCGGGATATTATTGATCTGTAATTGTTCGTAAACTGTGCGACAATACAATGGTTGCCCACAATTGACTTGTATGTATAATACGTAGAG
The DNA here is from genome assembly GCA_947532105.1 of Athrips mouffetella. Taxonomy (NCBI): domain Eukaryota; kingdom Metazoa; phylum Arthropoda; class Insecta; order Lepidoptera; family Gelechiidae; genus Athrips; species Athrips mouffetella. The sequence continues at coordinate 32,609,689 of OX383957.1, read as the reverse complement.
TAGTGTTTATTCAAGTCTAATTACATTGTCGTGTACTGACTTGAGTGGTCACTCTGGAATTGGAGATAATGATGTTTGGCGTAATAGTACACTGAAGGTTATAATTATGTGTACTATATTTGGTGGTTGCTGATTACCTGTTATTGCTTGTCTGATTATGTAGTTATAGCTACGGGTGCTTTCTGAGTTGACCGATGCTATGCATAAAGGAATGCACTAATGCATCGCGTTCATCAATTCATGAAGCGGCTGTTTTAGGTTTATGATGAAAATCAGGGTTTTGATAAAATACCGAAAATTATGACTTTATTTAATCTTGAACATAGACAGGTCCAGGTTTTTGATCCAAATCCTGGACTCATCTAGGTATATAGGGTGACTTTTAATAAGTTCTTGATAGCACTTGATAGCAGTACTCATGATACTGAACAACTTTTCCCAAGGAACGTAGTTCGAAATATGAAAAACCAAATTTGACCTCCCATACAAAATGCGCTATCAGCTGATGCAGTTTCTATGGGAGGTCAAAACTTGATTTTCGTATTTTGAGCTATGTTCCTTGGGGAAAGTTGTTCAGTATCATGAGTACATTCATACCTTTTTCTATCAAGAACTAATTAAATATCACCCTATATGATGAAACCGAGTTATAATTTTGTCTTCTTCCGGTTTTATTTATTAATTTATTCAGGTTAAAACGGTTACACAAGTATATTTTCAACGATAACGATAACATCCCATTAAACGTCCACTGAAGGACAAGGAACTCCCTCCAGAACTCCAGCGAAGATGCGTGCTACTTGGGAAGGGATTTATCATAGTCACCAGGCTTGTAAGCGTTGTGGCAGGCGACCGCTTTTGTTGGTGACCGCAGTATGTTGGTAATTGGGAATTTTGCTGCTGCCCATCCTCCAGTTCATAAGCCCATAGTAGCCTATTACGACACCCATGGCACAGATAAAATAACATTAAACTAACGTTTATTGGGTAGAAATGGGTTAGTACTATTCTTCGCCGCAACCACACGGACATACAAATATTTATTTCTGTTCTCTAGAACAGTAAATTTTAACCTAACTTAGTAAAGTAAGTAATCAGTGATAAATTTTACATGTAGTGCCAAGAATGGTTTCAAATGATGATTAACAGAAAGCTTAAACAAACTGAACTATAATAGGTATCTCAAACAAAACTATAACTTAAGTGATTGCTGGTATTTAGACTTTTTTCTATTACCTTTTTTATTACAATTCAGTTAGATTGTTCTGTGACTTTGTCTATATTTGTCTCGTATTTTGTTTCTGTTGTTTTTCCATTGAAAATAATAAAACCTGCAATTTTATCAAAAGTAAACAGTTTTCATCACATTTTGGCAATTGTAAGGAAATGGAATCATATAAAGTTACTAGAATTACAGCGCCAAGATTATTCACTAATTCTGCGAAAAAAATTGAGGCTGCGATTGAAAATAAAGAAAAGTCGCTTATATTACCTATTATGCATGCATTTTTTTCCATTTCATAGAAAAGAAGGAGTTAGCCACAATAGAAAATATATTTTTTTGACCTGTAGCTAAAAGTGAAAACACGGGTGAGCATGCACATCGATCTTGTTCGGGTAGGTATATGCAGAAAACTGGTTCTTACATCAGCAAAAATATAAGGAGTTTGAGCATGACGAAAGTGAGTCTAATCGATTCTCAAAATTGTTATTGGTTGTTGAGATATGGCTGCTGACAGAAAAATAACAAAAGAACCTCAATTATCAAAAGCGCGCAGGCTTTTGAACAGCGCGCCAACTAGCCCTTTTCACTGTCTGTGACCGAGCCTCGGAATTGGTTGGCGCTACCACGCGTGTTCCTAATTGGCTAGCAGGCGGGGAGTACGTTCTTGCTGCTGCTGTACACGCTATACTCTCCTCCTCCAACTCGCGACATCGTCTCGATGGTGAGTTGGCTGTCGCCTCTGTTAGTGGTATATGTGTGTTTTGTTATGGTGGTGTTTTACGGTTCCTGCGCGGTCGCCCGTTTTGGCACCGTGTTTGAATAGGCTGAATCAACGTATCGGCATCGGCAATTACGTTAGCCTCTCCTTCTGTCAATTCATATTTAATGTTGTTCGCCTGAAGTTTCAGGGCCCATCATAATAACCGTCCGCTGAGTGACTTGAGGTTTAAGAGCCACCTCTACGGCTGATACCCTCTCATCGCTATAACCTCACGACCGCCCATATATGGCTGGTACTTCTCCACTGCCCAAACTACAGCAAGTGCCTCTCGCTCAGTGGAGCTGTATTTTCTTTCCGCATCTGAGATTAAGGGGCTCGAGTAGGTACTCTAATGGGCGCTCCTCCTGGCCTTCGCCCTGCAGTAGTACAGTATTTAGCGCACAGTCACAGGTTTTGGTTTGGACGATGAATGGCTTACTGTAATTGGCTTTACCTAGAATCGGAGCTGTGGTAAGCCTCTTTTTCAAATCTTTAAACGCTTCACGTTGCGTATCTTTCCACGCCCACGGCACATTCTTCTTGGTGAGTTTGGTAAGCGGATGAGTGATTTCTGAGTAACCAAGTACAATTTTTTAAAACTTGGTGCATGTTTTGAGGAAAATCCGCAAGTGTTTCTGCGGCTCATTTATTTGAAGTACCGCCTCAACCTTCTAACCGTCGGGTTTGATGCTCTCCGGCTTCAAACGAAACATAGGTTTGGCCATGGGAAGATGACAACCAGTATTAATTCCATGCTCAGCATAGTTAGTCTCTCCTCCTGGAACAAAAGTATCCTCGTATTGGCAGGGGATCCCAGCCAGTTGCTGACGTTGGTTTATAGCCGATCTCGTCCTTTCAAATTTTCTTAGCACGTTGGTAGCAGTCACAACGGGATGTGCGGTCAATTAGTTCCTGTCTTCTTCATATGCTTTGGTAGAAGCCACGACAGAATATGAGGTGGGATGATTACTTTCTTCCCCATCAAACTCCTGAGGATACATTTGTGAACCAGCTGAAAATTTCCCTGTTGAGCTGGCAAAATTTATTATCATTCCAGCCGCGTTTATACAATCTATTCCCAAGATTGTATTACTATATTCCGCGTCTGGGAAAATTACAAAATCTGTCGTCACAACTTTATGTACAGAGATTGTAACGTCAACTCGAGCCACTAACAGATCCCGTGACTGGGTTATCCTGTCGGCAAGTTTGTCCTTTATTCGCCTCTCAACGAATTGCTGATTATGAGCTTTTAAAAAACGGTACAGCGAGTGCTGGTCACTTAGCTGCGGTATCAAGAAGTGCCACGCCACGTGAACCGCAAATCTGAATATTTAAAATTGATCTGCGGGTCAGAGCTGAATTCTCGATCGGTAGGTACAATAACAGTGGAATCTACTGAATTTAATAGTATAGAACCGGGTTCCACATTTTCATTTTTGTCTTTACTAGAAAAGTTAACAAAGTTTTTGTGGCGTGTTCGTGGTCATTGACAGGCACACTTATTCTACTAACGAAAATCGGTTCAGCATAGTTTCCGTCGTTAGGTTAGCCATATTATGTCTCGCCGAACTTGATTTTATAAAATTCGGACGAGGACCGACGATTGGTACGCTCACCTTACTAATCGCGTCGTCATACAAGAGCGAGGCACCAGTTTCTGGGTATTGTAAGCTCTCCTTTACAATGTCATATACAAAAAATCATTTAATAAAATCAGAGAGCACGCTTGTGTTTCAGGCGTGTTAGTTTGTGTTAATGTATGTGAGCTTTTTTGTTCGTGTATATCGTGTATGCGTGACTTCGAAGCGGTTGGAGGGAAATAAGAGTAACGAGAGTCTAAACAATCATCATCAGAATCGGTAGAAAAAGAATATTCTAAATGGCCGTCGAATTCCGAAAATGTTAGTTGATTCGGACTACAAGTAAGACAACGTGATCGTACTACTCCCTTCGCTCCACAACCATAGCAACTTAGTATTGGACATTTAAGTTATCATTACCTACGCTTACGCCGCGCGATGAAATTGTCCTTTTTTTTCAGGGCCTTGCTCCATTGAAAAAAGTTCTATATAGATACGGGCAGGAGGACGACGGTCACCGTAGGCGCTGCGAAGATTGCGGAGATTCTATATTCTAAAATCTTTTGCTCTTTGACTTTAAAAACTCCGCGAACATCCAACTTGACCCCTCTTTTATAGAAAAGTTCTTGAAACGGGAGCTCACTTTAATCGGTTACGATTTATGACGTTTTAAAAAAAAGAACTACTTACTCGATCTCGTTCAAACCAATTTTCGGTGGAAGTTTGTATGGTAATGTACATCATATATTTTTCAATACATTTGCTCGAAAAACGTACTTACAAGGACGTAAACATTGCTCGTAAGTAGTTACTTACCGAACTAGTGCGGTAAGTAAAATAAGTATAATACCAAGGAGTTTTTACACTCTGATCATAAAATTATTTTGGAAAAATACTACAGTGGTGACTTTTTACTTGGGTGACGACTGCCTACCTATATTTAAAATAAAATGGAGAGTACAAGGAGAACATAAATCGACAAGAGGCTGACAGTACCCATGGTTAGTTCCTTTACCAAGTGTATTACTTATACCTGTTTTCTCACAAATGTATTGAAAAACTTCGTAAGATACACGTCCGTAAGGGTTATGACAAACTCGTGCCGCGGTAAACCCTCGACTTCGTCTCGGGCTTACAAAACGTCAACTCGTTTGTAATATCCCTACTTACGGAACTTGTATCTTAAACTACTATTTTTTGTTTTATCATTCTCTTATTTTAGAAATTACGGGGGGGGACACACATTTTACCATTTTGGAAGTGTCTCTCGCGCAAACTATTCAGTTTAGAAAAAAATGATATTAGAAACCTCAATATCATTTTTGAAGACCTATCCATAAATACCCCACACGTATGGGTTGGATGAAAAAAAAATGAGTTTCAGTTCTTAGTATGGGGAACCCTAAAATTTATTGTTTTTTTTTTCTATTTTTGAAGTCGTTCCACCGCGTCAATTGCTCAACTACGCTGAGTGTTCAATGTATTCTCGGTATCGGGGTGATTTGATATGTAAATCGTGCGGTGATCAAATTCCTCACTAAACAAGGAAAATCTCAAAAAAATATCTATAAAGAAATGATAGCCGTTAATCAAGACTCTGCTCCTTCATTATCGACCGTACAGAAGTGGTCAAGTGAATTTAAAAGAGGCAAGGAAAATATCGAAGATGACCCCCGCCCAGGTGGCTCAATCACGGCGGCAACCGAAGAAAGTGTGAAAATTATCGAAAAACTTCTTATTAGAAGATGCACGTGTTAAAATCAAGATTTTCGCAGAAATAACTAAGTAAGTGTAGTGTGTATAATCCGTTGGTATTATACACACTACACTTACTACATTATTATCTCAAACTTACAAATGTCAGTGCAAGATGGGTGCCGCACATGCTCACTGCGCTTCTAAAGCAGGCGCGGGTTAACACTTGTAAGGAGTTTTTAGAGCTGTGTGGCGACGATCCAGCAAGTGTTATCGAAAGGATAGTTACAGGTGATGAAACGTGGGTACATCACTACGACCCTGAGAGTAAACAGGAATAAATGCAGTGGCATAAAAAGGGATCAGACCTCAGAGTAAAAAACTATAGAGTCCGCCATATATGCATATTTTGTATGAGCTAGTGAAGCGTGAAGCGTCTCACTGTCGCCCATGCTAGTCGGTCAAAAAACTCAGTTAAGTTTTACAAAAATCAAGATATCTTTAAAAATCTAATGTTTTAGTATAAACTTTGTTTGCGAAAGTGAAAATATATCGTTTTTTACTTGTGAATTGATCATTAATACTAAGAACGGATGCGTAAATAATCCGTAATAGCCATTTTATGCGTGATTTTAACACCGTTTCTTTCCTGATTTATCAGTCCCATATCACATATTTTTCAGAGAGAAAGATAAAAATTTTACGTTTTTAGGATTTGAAAAAAATTCCATACATTTTAGTATGGAGGTCCCTCGCAAGAAAGTGCTACGTTTATGGCTCCCTCCTTTGCAGCAAGAGCTGCTACTAAAACCTCCTTGGATCAGACCCTATGAAGAAGTTCAAAGTCACTCCATTGGCTGGCAAAATCATGGCCACAGTTTTCTGATATTCTAAAGGAATACTTTTGATTGAGTACACAAAAAAGGTGAAACTATCAACGCAGGAAAATACTTAACCACTTTACGCTGTTTGAGTAAAGCAAGAAAAGAAAAAAGAAGGGGAAAGCTGGCAAAGAAAGTGCTGCTTCTTTACGACAACGCACCGGTTCACACTGCGCGGCTCTCCAAGGCTGCTGTACGAGAGTGCGGGTTCGAGGGAATTAACCACTCACCCTACAGCCCAGTTCTAGCCCCCAGTGACAACTTTTTATTCCCAAATTTAAAAAAGACTTCCGGGGAAAGCGATTTGCTGATGGAAATGAGCTCAAGTCCGCTGTAAATGAGCATTTTTTGGGCCAAGAAGAAAATATTTATTTAAAGGAATAAAAAAAAAGATTTCGCTATCAAACAAATGTATTGATATTATGGGAGACTATATTGAAAATAATTTTTTTTCAAGGTTTTATCTTTTTTCTAACATACCCATACCGAGAATACATTTAACTCCCCTCGTACTACTAGCTGACATTGCAGCATGCGCGAACCAATCGCTGCTCTCGTTCTGAATTTGAACCCATTGATTCGTATTTTGAATATACGTCCTTTTGGTTTCACGTAGGCCCACTTTTTGTTTGGAATTTGATTTGAATTAGAGTTCCTGACTTATTATTTATTCGTAGCCCAAAGCACAGATAATACACTAAGTACCTGGTCGACCGAGCTTCGCTCTATAATTGCCGCCTCATCATTAAAATATCATCGGTTGAGCAAGCTATGCTACTCGCCAACAGATGGCGCTGTAGGTTTTTGTTTAAAACGCGGTATATTTTAAAAATGCTTAAAATAAAAACACTGGCAAAACGAATTTTCCCAGACATGAGACCTAGCTAGATCGTTTTTAGGGTTCCGTACCTCAAAATGAAAAAAAGGAACCCTTATAGGATCACTTTGTTGTCCGTCTGTCTGTCTGTCAAGACCCTTTTTCTCACGAACGGGTAGAGGTATTAAGTTGAAATTGATAACAAATATTGAAGTCCATGAACCACACAAGATCTGAATATTTCAATTTTTACAAACACGCGATCAAAAGATATGGCTTCTTATGTCCTTATCTCAATACATTTATGCACTAAAGCAAAACCTAGAGGGTACTTGCCGTTGACCTAAAATTATGAAATTTGGCAATAAGCTAGGTCTCACAGTACAAATAAAGGAAATAGTCTAAAATCAATAAATATTAAAAAAAATCTTATAGACTCGAGAAAATATGGAAGAATAGAGGTATCAACCGCAAAACAAAGATCAGGCTAATGCGGGCACTCATATTTTCCATCTTTTTATACGCGTCCAAAACCTGGACATTTAAAGCTCGAACCTTAAGAAGGATAGACGCATTCGAAATGTGGTGCAGGCGCAGAATTCTCCGAATATCCTGGACCGAGCGGCGCACAAATGAATCTATCCTTAAGGAGTTGAAAATTAAGACCAGGCTCTCCACCATCTGTAAGCAACGAGTCCTAAAATTCTTAGGCCACACGGTCAGAAAAGGTTCAGTAAACCTGGAAAGGCTTATTATCTCTGGCCAAATGGAGGGTAAACGGAGCAGAGGAGACGTATGCCAATGAGATGGGCCGACGCTATAAAAGAAGCTACTGGAGCGACACTACAGGCCAACATTCACCGTGCTCAAGACAGGACGATCTGGAGAGGTGTGGCGGCACAAGTAGCAGCCCACGACTGTCACGTCCCTCAGTCATGAGGATACGACTAAGAAGAAGAAGAAAGAATTCTAAACACGCAGTGGAGCAACTACGGGCGCGATGATTTACTTGTATAAAATAAATTTCAAAAATAATTAGTTTTCTTTATAGTGATGATAATACATGATCTAAATTAATTCATTTTTATATTTAGTTAAATGCTTTTTAAATTAGATTAAAGTGTAATTAAATATATCCGAGTATTAACATTTTTGGTAAATGTTTTACAGCTTTGTCTGATAAAAACTCTTCAATATCAAATTATCATTGGGTGAGCAATCTATGCCCTAAAATAGTTTGTAAAACTACTTTTGCGAGAAAACAATTCAGACATCGTAGTGCAAACATCTACAATGCTATCAATAAAAACCTAAATATAATCTCAATAAATAAGTACGATTGTAAAAATAAAATTAAAAAGTGGTTACTCTCTTTAGATTATGATCTGACAGACCAACCATCCATCTTAACCTTAGAGCAACGCGTCAAACCGCGCTAGCCCGTCTTAACCTAAATTACCTACTATCCTAATTTTTCCTCCTTCTTGCAAGCACTTACACATATCCCGCTACAAATCACACAAAACCAACACCATATACTTACATGCATTAGACATTAAATCTCAATATATTAGTCAGTTATACGTCTCTGTGGAAGAACTGTAGAATTTTCTAACATACGTACAATAATATAAAATCCAGTGTTTTCGCGGCTATGTTATTGACTGTACAGTCAAGCGCACATCAAGCTTGACACATTAGACCTTGTACCGTTCTTATTTCAGGAGACATACGGGCTAGAATTGCACTGCGATTCTCTTTATAAAAAAGGCTTGACCTGCCGTTGACTGTACCATTAGGTAATGATTCCTAGTTACATAATAACTTTTGTTCATTGTTTTTGGCAAGCAATCAATAATAATAGAGACGACAGACCACTGACACTCATCACTGAGGTTTTTAACCTAGTTTGAGTTTCAGGGGACCGCCGTTAAATTAGTAAATTAATTAGCCTTTTAAGTTCCAGTTTGTTAAAACTCCAATTGTGTAACTGGCTCAAATAAACATTTATTTATTTTATTTATTTATCTATGCTACCCGCCAACAGATAGCGCTGGAAGTTTAGGTTAAAGTTGTAGGTTAAAAAAGGCTTAAAAACAAGGGGAAAACGAATTTTCTCAGACATGAAACCTAAGCTAGATCGATTTTTTGCCCCCGAAAATATGTAAAATTTCATCGAAATCTTTGGAGCCGTTTTCGAGAAACCGATTACAAATATATTTATACACATACAAATATTTCTCGTTTAATATTATAGGATTTGCTTAACTATTACTTTTACTTCTTGCAATGGAGAACAGAAGTTTTTGATTAAGGAACCGATTTTGTCATTCACCTACGACATATAATTATTTCCTAGGAGTAAGATAAAAACGTATAATCATGCTTATTTTGTTTTTGTAGTGACTGACTTTTCTTTATTCATTTCCGTCGATTCTTACAAACATGTACAAAAATAAAAATGAGGACGGCAACAAAAATGTAACATTTTGCCTAATATCCCGCTCATACGGCATACCTAACCAAGCAGAGGGTTATAAATTCGCCGGGAGCGGAAAATGGCGTTGATGAGAAATTTCCCCGAAATTAAAACGTAATATAATAATTCATGGTCGGTTGTGCCGTCGCCGTGTGAGAGATTAGGAGCGACTTATATGTACAGTCGGACGCATATTAGTGGAAACCGCTGCTCTTAACTGACTTACATTCAACAAGCTATTTATGATTTAAATTTAGGTAGTGAAGCAAAATAATTGTTATCGTATTTCAAGGACTCTTTCGAGGCAAGTCTATGGTAGTTGAAATTGTTAATAAGGGGAAACATGCAAGAAAAGTACATGAAGATCATAGCAGGAGGAAGGACTAAGTAATTTTTATGTAACTACGTATTATTTGTTATCAACGAAATATTTTGTTAGTACGAGCAAGAGTTAGTTCCGTACCTCAAAAGGAAAAAAATACAGAACCCTAATTAGATCAGTTTGTAGTCTGTCTATCAGTCTTTCAAGGCTCTTTTTCTTACAAACGGGAAAAGATATGAAGTTGAAATTAATACCGAATATTAAAAATCCACCTTGAAACACATAGGATCTAGTCAAGGTCGCGGGAAGCTGCTGGATGCGAGAAGCGCAGGAACGGTCGTCATGGAGATCTTTAGGGGAGGCCATGTCCAGCAGTTGACGTATTTCGGCTTATATGATAACGATGAGGATTTAGGTTCATGAAACCCTGAAGTTGTGAAATTTTCAAGCTTCTACAACAACTCAATCAAAAAATACGACCAGTCATGTCCCCATCTCCATACATTTATGAACCAAACTGAAACCTACACGGTACTTCCCGTTGATCTAGACTCATAAAATTTTCCATGATGCTCTTTATCATAGTAGTTTACTATTATGTAATCTGTGATCATAGAACAAACAAAAGAAAAATTTTAAATTCACTAAATGTTACTATTTTTCTTAATATTTATACCTATGTGTTTCAACTAAACCAGTAAATTAAAATTTATGCTAAGCCAAAATTAACAGACTGCTCATAGTGTAACGCCAGGGAAAACCGCCGTTACAGGCCACTAAACTAGCGGAAAATGTAAAAGACAACCATTTTTTGTTGCCATATTGAAACCAGCGTTCATGATGACAATTGGCAATAATTATGCATGTTTTTCTATTGCAAAGAAAAATAATTGTTAAAGTTATAAAAATTTTTACCATGCGCAAATAAATAAATATTATCCTACCAAAACCGTCAAGTTGAAAATAAACCACAACTGCGACAGATTGGATCCTCATTGACTTATGCCTAATAAAATATAAATCTGGGCAGGATAAAAGAATGCACGATCAGCCACCTAAAACGTTAGTAGTTTGCTACTGTTTTTCTTGACCATGGATATTGGTCTCGCTTTTGCTCATAATTAATGTCCACAAATTACCTTAACTCGAGACTACTGACGTAATCAGCACACATTGTCCGACTTTGAGTAAATATATGTATTATCATCAACTATGATTCTTGTTTAGCCGCTTGTATATCCGCTTCCGCTGCCGCCTTTAATACAGACCGTAGGCCGCGACATTACCGTGTGTTTGACATACCGCACCCGAGGGAAATTTATAACCTAGAACCCGAAAATTGAATTCTAAAGTAACTGTGAACACATTTTGTGCGTTACGCGGGGTGATGGGTTTGATGTTTTACTTTGAGATAAATAGCTAGGTAGCTCAAAGTGAAGATAAAGTATACCTATAGCAGGTACTATATTTTTATCTTAAAACTTAAAATTTTGAATTTTCAGCCTTATTCAAACACTGCTGTAACAATTTTCAAGCTGTATCAGGATTCAAATTAATCTGAATGATAAATGGATTAAAACCAGTTTGGTCCGGTCCGGTCAAAAAACTCGGAACCTTGGTTGCCCTGTTTGGCATTCTCTTTTTTGTGATCGCACTAACCCATGAGTCATGAACTAGGTGTATAAGTAGCTTGACGAAGGTGGAAGCTTGCCTATTTCAGATGCAAAACAGTAGTTTTGAATTGACTGATTGTGAAACATTTAGTTTTTAATATAATAATTTAATACTCGTAGCTCTCAGGTTGGTGTGTCTACACCTAGCGGGACCCCCTTTCCTAGAGACCTGTGTGTGGTACAGAAAATTAGATCCAGATTTGTTCTATCGAATTGTGCCTTAATTAAATTTGTAATTTTGCTGTCCTACTTACATAAGTGTCTGTCTTTCAAAACAATAGATGTTGTAGGAAAAGACAAAGACAAATAGCCACTCATGATCATATATCCAAATTGCTTGTTACTCGTAGTTCGCCTTTAAAGCTACAGGGAATAATGTTATACACCCGTCCACATGGATGTGTGTGTCTTTTTACTTGGCATCTTTTGGCAAGACTGAGCAAAATAGTGCGACTGACAGGCATTCTTATTTCTGCCTTCGTGCAAATATTTGTATCTCGTTATTTCGGTTAAAACGTGGCCAAAATCCAATAAAAAAACAAACGGCGTCTGTTGACATCAATCAGAATATTGTCTCCACAAGTGCTCGTAAAGCTTAGAAAAGTGTTAACATTAAGTTTGGTCATTTAAATATTAATTACCTGTGCGACCGAGCATTGCTCTGTACAATCTTAACCAAAGCCCAATAATAGATGACGCTGTAAGGTTTTTGAAACGTGCTATTTTCAAGAAATGCCCAAAAAACGGACAAAACGAATTTTCCCAGACATGAGATGTAGACATAAAAAAGCCTATTTTATCACTAAATGACTCGTTACACATAATTATATACAACACGGATCAACTCACGTTTAATATTGACGGCATGGGGCCGACAAGCTTCCACCCTGTACGTGGATCTTCTTCAGGGAGGTCGGCAGTTTCAAGGACCGCCGTCTGCCGCCGTGTTGTATGTAATTATGAGAAAGCCTTTTTCGAGAAACCGATTAGAAATGTATATTCAAATATTGCTCGTTTAATAGTTAATAATATTACCTCATGTGGAACCAGCTACGAATAGTATCAGCCTTTTTTTTATTTATTTTTTAATGAATGAATAACTCTTTATTGCACACAGTAAGGAATAAAAATTAAAAAGGACGAGTTTACAATAAGGCAAAAGGCAGTCATTTCACTAAAAGTGCTTTTTTCCAGACAACCCTCGAAGAAATCAGCAGCAACTAAAGACTGTACTGTAGTGCACTAAATATAGTTACATACATAAATGTATATTCTGATATTTAGAAAACATTTTTACCTTAAGAACTAGGCAAAGTCCCACAAAACTGCAGACAGTTTGACTGTAGTATCAGTTGATTCTATTCTTTCTCGTGGTTGTCAATTATGTTGCGATAAAAATGAGATTGAGTGCTAAATATCTAACTGTTGAGATCGTCTTTTAGACATTGTCACATATTGAGTAAAGTATCTCAGTCAAATGACATTGATACTTTCGCTTCTTTTTGAAACATCATGTAGGTATATTATTGTTACAAATAATGAAAATGGAACTTAAGGGACGGTGTACCGAAAACTGAAAGGGCGTGCTTAATCAACGAAACTGTACAACTTTCCCAAAGATTTTTTTTTTTGGGAAATGATAAAAATAAATACCTCTTCATACAAACTGTTCAATCAGAGTGAGCAATTTGTATGGAGAGGTGTTTTTTTTTTTAATTTCCCAAAAATGTTTCTTTGTTGTAGCCAGTTTCTTTGACTGAGCACGCCCGTTAAGTTTCCGGTACACCGTTCCTTACATCCTGTTTATTGTTAGTACATCAATGATGTTACAACATTTACACAGTAAGATGTTGGAACGAAACAAAAAATACTAGCATGGACCTAAAACTATTATCAATATTAGAAGATTCTACTATACGTCATCATAACAAGAGCAAAGTGGAAGATAAAACAGAACTGAGTGTACGGAACTAATAAAACTTCTTGCGAAGTAATAGGGAGGAGCATTGAATTAGTTTTACTTTTAATATCGACGAGAAAAGGGTTCAAAGGTACCATCAACAAAGTTGGTACCTGTCCACCTTTAAGTTTAGTTTCGAGTGCAGTATTGGCTCGCGGGATAAAAAAAAACTCAAAATAGTTTATTCATTGTTGGATATTAAAATCTCTTAATGACGTCAGCTAAACTACATTGCTTCACAAACAAATTGGCGCCATGGTGGGGAAAAACTCAGCTGGCTCCACCTTGCTAGTTTTTGTCCGTTATGTGTAAGTTTTAAATGACCAACATTTGACAGATGAACCCTGAAGGACCCGAAAAAGTCATAATTTCAAATTTCAATATATGTATACATACATAACATAAGCCTCTTTCCTGTCTATGCAGAGACCACAGCCCCCCACTTGCTTCGATCTTGACATACTTCCCTATAGCTTCCTCTTATTTCATGAACCCTTTCATACAAACTTTTAATATTTTAATAAAACACAAATATTAAACAATCATTTGACAGGCCTCCGGATGCCTAGATATTTTTACTTTTTTTTTACAGTCTGAACTTAAAAAAAGAGAACTACAGCGACCTAAGTTAGGAACTAATGTATCAAAACCAAACTGAATAACGATACGTGGTTTCCTAAGATAAAGTAAACGATTGACGACTTGAACAAACGGGAAATTGTAATGTTTGACTGAACAACAAATCGATTTTACCAACCGAACCTTGCAACCAAATTTAAATTTTACAAGTTTTTATATAGATAAATATTTACTTTTAATAATTTAAAGCTATAAAGTTTTGTTGTAATAAAAATGTGGAGTTTTTTATTTAAATTTACCGATATTTTAGCAGCACTACATTACAAGCAAAGATGCGGAGATGATTCGATTCCGATTCTGTTGGTTTTGTACAACTTGGATTAATATAATCTGTTCCAGTTGAATGTTTAACTTATAAAGTAACTACCACGAATGATCAAGATATTGAATTCTGAGTCTAGATATTTTTTTTTAACTTTAATTTCCCTAAAAAATCAATAATGTCAACAATGGCTTCACCCTTAGTGGTAAGGTGCAATTTAGTTAGAACGGCTACTTGAGGTTGATAAGATTGTATAGCACTCTTTTTCACCATTTGACTAAGAGTATTTTCCAAATTTACTATTAGTGCGAAAAAGCAGCACATTCATTATGTCCTCACGTAAAACATACGTTAAAATCTTATAAGTAAGCTGGGCAAAAACACAGACGATTACATAATAGTATCACATGAGACCCATCCAAACAGGACTAGTAGCACGTAATGATGTCACACCGTACACTTGCGTTACAATCCCTAACAAGCATATTAATTAACCGAATTACGGTCGCGTCTGACCGGGGCCTAATTTATGCAGCTTGTGAGATTCTGTGACGTCACGCGGGAAGGATAACTCACGGCCCGAGCGAAACGTGCAAATTAAATTTTAATATTTTAACACACCGCCCTTGAGGGGTATAGACGTAACGAGATCTGCTGTTGCTTGTAAAAGTTGGGTCTCAGGTGGTTTCTGCGATGAAAAAGTAATATAAGAACTAGCTTTTGTTTTTTTTTCTGAATATTTTAAAACTTCTTTTGGTGAATTTTGCTGTCGATTTGAATCAAGCTATCGCTATCTAAAGGTTCAGGCAGAACTTGGGTCACGATTAACGCTTACAATATCTTCCTCCTAAACTTCATTCTACAAAAGCATAATTATGTGAGTGATACTCAAGTGAATATATTTTTGCCACCGTCCAAAACTTCAACTGACTACTGGATAAAATGAGGTGATAAACGAACAGTTATGAACAAGCTCCTGATTCATCAATCACCTAGAAGAAAAGCGGCATGTCCATAAAAAGTATGACAAGACTAGTTTTATGAAAATTCCACGAAGCTTAATCCCTGTGGAATTTGGACTTCGGCGAATATAAAAGCAGTAAAGTCACATAGATTAGTTCTCTACAAAACCGATTTAGATAAAGTTTAGATAAGCAAAATTTAAAGAACATTCGTGCACCACACCAGTTCAGAAGTTTATCTCGCCGGCAATATAAAACTTTCCTTCTATCGTAAACCGAACGGATATTGCCCAATTCGAAATATGAGATTCGAAAAGCAATATGTTTTGGGATATTACTTCTTTCGACTTTTATTTCTGCACTCGAACTGGTAATTCTCTGGATATAAATTTTGCAGGAAACAGGGTTAAAGAGAGGATATTTTGAGGCTAAGTTACTGAATGGGAAACAGTCGATATCCACAAGAACAGAAGAATTTTTTGCTTTGTTATATTTTTCGGAAAATATTTTAATGGTTAAAATGAAACAAGCAATTGAATTAAATATAAACATTAAAGTTGAATAAAAATATACTTTTTTTTAAAGCATTTAAATTGCAAATTTATTTTAATCCAATTACAATTTAGTCAATTTTGATATCACTGGACAAACACTATAAAACCAAGAATTTACATTGCCACCAAAAAGTCTCTAAGAGTCTAACCCAAGGGATAAATTTTGCAAACAGCCTATACAAAGACGTGCAAATGTGAGCCAGAAACAAACAGTGCCCCGGAACCACGGGCCTGGCAGTAAACAACCTGTGGAGACGTGCTTCAAAAACAATATTCGATTCTTGTCTAGACCAACCGTGCTTCTGCAAAGTTTATGTGGACATCGCAATCTTAAATTGTGACTTGGTCACTAGTTTAGAAGTTTATGTTGCGCTGTTTTTGATGCACTAACAAACGAATAAATAAACATTTAATCTTTTTCTGCAGTAAGTAGATTGTTGGTTTTATTTTGATTGATAGTGTGTTTACGAGTTCATAATATTATAATCCTAAGCTATTGAAGTTGCGAGAGCCTCTAATGGGCAAGCTCCTTCTATCATCGATACCACCTTTGTTTTCAAGGCTGGATCGAGATCAAAAGCAAGCCCATTGACAATGAAAATAAAACAATTTATTTAACTTGTATGTATGAATGTTCGAAATTTATAAGTCATCATTATCTTTAGCCTTATTTCGTTTTATAGAGTTTGCTACCTAAACTGAGGGATTTGGCTAAGGCATTGGTTTTAATGCATAGTAAGTACCATCCTTTTTCCCGCAACAAAGAGGACAAACCCGATTCAATCTTGGTGTAAGTGTTTCCAGATAAGCGACCAACCTAACTTATAAAGCTTTCAAGTCGCCACGTACCTCAGACTTAGCTTAACAGTCGCTATCACAGACAACGTTACCAAGATCAACATGACATGCCTTCCAAAGTATTGAAAACGCTCGAGATATTTTACAACTAGCGGTCACTCATACAATTTCCGACCACGGCTCACGTTGTCAGATTCAGATAATTTTATTCAATGTAGATTCTTTACAGAATACATATTGAATGTCATGCAGCATGCAAATAGAGCGAGTCTACGCCGCTTCAGATTGTGCTATGGCAGCGTAAAAGAAACGGCAAGAAACCACCGCAGCACGGCCTCCTTTTTTCAATGTGTTTCTTGTGTTTCGCTGGAATATCAGAACACCATATCTCTTTGTCATTGATATAGTCATCTAATCTATAGTAAGCTATTTTAAATAACGTTTCCTTAACACATTCTATAAACTTTCTCTTAGGTAATTGCACTATATTGTCAGGTATTTTGTTGTTTCCTTCGATGACTCTCCAAGGTTATTTTAACACTCAAGTATTTTTACGACTATTACTTCCAAATACCATTAAAAGGGACATCTTTTACCTTTACGCTCTTTTTAGACTCGTAGTTCAAGGGTATATCCTGAAAACAGATTTGTTCCTAGTTTTTACTACCTCTTAATTCTTCATTCGAAAACAAGTATCACTCAAACGACATGTATGCGATTTTCTGTATATAATGAACATAAACATTTCTGTCTGTCTGTCTTTCATTTATTTCTTCATATTCTGATAATGACAGTTATTTGAAGATTTTCATAAACATTAAATATCATTCAATTTTAAAACACATTCTTACTTAAAACAATAAAGTTGTCAAAAATACGTCAAATGATTCGACACACTTTAACACATTGGAGACAAAACGTAGCGTTCTTCTACTTCGATCCACAATGCTACAAGTTTACGAGGGAACAGACAAAGTAGCACTATATAGCACCTATATGTTTGTTTTACTGCCCATAATTTAGTTGTGCAAGATCCGGGTCACGACCTCGACAAATTTTCAGCTTGGTTTTATTTGCAGCTTTACTTTTTAACACAAACATGAAGGGTTATAATAAATGTAAAGGTCCGAAATTATAAAAGTACTTACATGAAACTATACAATAAAATTGTTGTTAAAAAACACGACCATGTATCGTGAATGTAGAAAAATTGGTTCTATCCATCTATCTCAATAGTTTAATTCATTGGTTTATTCAGCAAATGTAGGAAAATCTTATTTCCTGAGAAGTATCATAGAAGGACGGAAGAAAAGCGAAGAATGGGACAAACTAGGCTGAGCTACTACTCTAAGACTTTTCGTATTGAATAGTTAAGCTTCTGACAGAGTAAATAGATAAAGTGAAGATAATCCACCGACATGCGCATATCTCTTTAATTAAGGAAAAGAAGACAATAATTTTGATTTTGAAATTTTTTTCAAAGAAAATGTTCTTGCAATATACTTGTACGTCCAAATGAAGGATGCAAGGACGCATTTGTCTCTGTTTACCCCTAATAGTAATGATTTGCTCATGTCTGCCTTTTTGACTGATGATAAGAAGCATCCTCTAGAAGATACAAAAAATATTGGCGGACATCCACACCCCTGCGTTTTGAGGAATTAAGTTTTAACTATTTTGAAATTTGACAATGAAACGTACACCTGGCAGACTATGACTATCTGATTAAATACAATGTATAAAACCCCATAAAAATGGTCTGCCATCATAATAGCCTTGCGTCGTAAAGTTACAGCGCTTCAAAATGCAAAAATTCACTACTTCGTCCCGTGATAATGCATAGCCCCGCATGTCTGCCTCTTCGATTTTCTACATCTTCAGAAGTATTTTAAACAGGAGCCACAAGGGCAGACAAAAAAACAGTATTTAGTATATTATTTTTATTTTTTTTGCTTTAACTCAAAAACGAAGCGACGCACAGAAAAGCTTGTAAGGACCAAATCGATTCGTATTGAGCTGATCTATCATCCCTATTTATATGAATCATGAGCAAATCATATACCCAAATTGCAGCCAGCACCCTAACTATAATGAAAAGGTGTGATCTTTACTATAAGCATGGACGCTATAAGGTATGTTTGTAATGACTTCGTTTTATAAATAAACCTTTCTTATAATAAGTAGATTGTATGGTTGTAGGGCTTTTGTGGAAAGTCCGTCTGGATAAGTACCACCCCCTTGCTTTTTTCTGCCGTGAAGCAGCAGTGTTTGCACTACTGTGTTTTGGTTTGAAGGGCAAGGGAGCCAGTGAAATTACCGGCACATGAGACATTCCATCTAAATTCTCATAGAGAGCAACACGCTTTGCTGTCTTATTAATATCAAAATATGCCATTAATAAGACAGTGGGTGCTATGGGCGGTGGTGACCACTTACCATCAGGTGGCACACCTGCTCGTTTGCCCACTTGTAACATAAAAAAAAAGATTGTGTAACAGGTATTTTTTTGGAATTTGCATTATAACGCATCTTTATAATTTTTAACGCGGCTGTGCTCATTGGCTTATTATATATTTTTCTCTTACGGTCATGGAGATTCGAAAAAATAGACCATTTAGAAGGTAACAAAACAAGAAGTTCTTACGTAATAAACATCTGTGATGTGAACAGCAAAAAATCTTATTACAAGGTTTGTGTAATATATTTCCCGTTTCGTCCCGGTTTCATATGCATACCTCAATATCAGTCATTTCTTTGCTGTTTTGCTATACCTATTGTAGATATTGTTTTATTTTTGAAATAAACAACTTATTTTCATTGTGTTTCTGTAAATAGAAATACTGCCTTATTATTATCTATATATATAAAAGAAGAAGGTGACTGACTGACTGACTGACTGACTGACTGACTGACATATCAACGCACAGCCCAAACCACTGGGTCTAGAGATTCCAAATTTGGCATGTAGGTTCCTTATAAGACCTAGGGGTGCACTAAGAAAGGGTTTTACAAAATTCCACTCCTAAGGGGGTAAAATAGGGGATGAAAGTTTGTACGAAAGTCCGTCAGTTTTGAAGTTAGGATCTTCAAAATTTGTATTTAGGCTGACGACTAAAAATTAATAATTACGTGTTTCAGGGTTTTTGAAAATTCGACACCCTTAAGGGTGAAAAGGGGGATGAAGTTGAAAATTCTTTATTCTTAAAGTAAAATCCACATAATTTATTATTTAGGCATTAATGATGTAATTCTATGCAACGTTCATCACTGTTATTGAAATTCCACCCCAAATTCAACCCCTTTAAAAGGGAAATCGGGTGAAAAAGTCTAAAAACCAATATGGGTATCGTTTGTATGGTTTATCTGGTCGCTGATTACGAAAACTACAACAATTTTGAAATCAAACGTAGTGGACGTGAAATACCATCATCCCCCTGGGGATGGAGTTGGGGTGCGATGGGTTTGAAATGTCTAAAAATCAATATGGGTGTCGTTTGTATGGTTTATCGGGTCGCTGATTACGAAAACTACAACAATTTTGAAATCCAACGTGGTGGACGTGATATACCATCATCCCCCCTTTTCAAAGTAAAGAATAGAATAAGAAATGTGAATACGGATATGTTCCTATAGTTTTATAAACCTATTGTTCTTTTTTGTAGTTTTTTAAGAGTACTTTGATCTCATTTAGTTAAAATAATTAAGGTACTTTAACTTGCAGTGCCCTTACAGGGCTTCATATGTAATTCTGAATGTATTGAATTAGTAACATCTTTGTACCATATGAAAGCAAATAAACATTATGATTATGATGGAGTTGGGGTGCGATAGGTTTGAAATGTCTAAAAATCAATATGGGTGTCGTTTGTATGGTTTATCGGGTCGCTGATTACGAAAGCTACAACAACTTTGAAATCCAACGTGGTGGACGTGAAATACCATCGTCCCCTGGGGATGGGGTTGGGGTGCGATAGGTTTGAAATGTCTAAAAATAAATATGGGTGTCATTTCTATGTTAGGGATAGCGGTTAAATTGGCGTAAGGGGTAGGGATAGGGACAGGTAGAGGTAGAGGTAGAGAGGTAGAGAGGAAGAGAGGTAGAGAGGTAGAGAGGTAGAGAGGTAGAGAGGTAGAGAGGTAGAGAGGTAGAGAGGTAGAGAGGTAGAGAGGTAGAGAGGTAGAGAGGTAGAGAGGTAGAGAGGTAGAGAGGTAGAGAGGTAGAGAGGTAGAGAGGTAGAGAGGTAGAGAGGTAGAGAGGTAGAGAGGTAGAGAGGAAGAGAGGTAGAGAGGTAGAGAGGTAGAGAGGTAGAGAGGAAGAGAGGTAGA
This sequence comes from Athrips mouffetella, assembly GCA_947532105.1. Taxonomy (NCBI): domain Eukaryota; kingdom Metazoa; phylum Arthropoda; class Insecta; order Lepidoptera; family Gelechiidae; genus Athrips; species Athrips mouffetella. The sequence continues at coordinate 32,588,753 of OX383957.1, read as the reverse complement.
GAGGTAGAGAGGTAGAGAGGTAGAGAGGTAGAGAGGTAGAGAGGTAGAGAGGTAGAGAGGTAGAGAGGTAGAGAGGTAGAGAGGTAGAGAGGTAGAGAGGAAGAGAGGTAGAGAGGTAGAGAGGTAGAGAGGTAGAGAGGTAGAGAGGTAGAGAGGTAGAGAGGTAGAGAGGTAGAGAGGTAGAGAGGTAGAGAGGTAGAGAGGTAGAGAGGTAGAGAGGTAGAGAGGTAGAGAGGTAGAGAGGTAGAGAGGAAGAGAGGTAGAGAGGTAGAGAGGTAGAGAGGTAGAGAGGTAGAGAGGTAGAGAGGTAGAGAGGTAGAGAGGTAGAGGTAGAGTGGTAGAGAGGTAGAGAGGTAGAGTGGTAGAGAGGTAGAGAGGTAGAGAGGTAGAGAGGTAGAGAGGTAGAGAGGTCGAGAGGTAGAGAGGTAAAGAGGTAGAGAGGTAGAGAGGTAGAGAGGTAGAGAGGTAGAGAGGTAGAGAGGTAGAGAGGTAGAGAGGTAGAGAGGTAGAGAGGTAGGGAGGTAGAGAGGTAGAGAGGTAGAGAGGTAGAGAGGTAGAGAGGTAGAGAGGTAGAGAGGTAGAGAGGTAGAGAGGTTGAGAGGTAGAGAGGTAGAGAGGTAGAGAGGTAGAGAGTTAGAGAGGTAGAGAGGTAGAGAGGTAGAGAGGTAGAGAGGTAGAGAGGTAGAGAGGTAGAGAGGTAGAGAGGTAGAGAGGTAGAGAGGCAGAGAGGCAGAGAGGTAGAGAGGTAGAGAGGTAGAGAGGTAGAGAGGTAGAGAGGTAGAGAGGTAGAGAGGTAGAGAGGTAGAGAGGTAGAGAGGTAGAGAGGTAGAGAGGTAGAGAGTTAGAGATGTAGAGAGGTAGAGAGGTAGAGATGTAGAGAGGTTGAGACGTAGAGACGTAGAGAGGTAGAGAGGTCGAGAGGTAGAGAGGTAGAGGGGTACATGTAGAGGGAGAGGGAGAAGGAGGGGAAGGGGGAGAGGGAGGGAGTGAGGGAGGGGGAGGGGGTGATGAAAAGGGAGAGGGAGGGGCAGGGGGAGGGGGAGGAGGGGGAGGGGGAGAGACAGAGGGAGGGGGAGAGGAAGGGGGGAGAGGGAGAGAGAGGGAGAGGGTTTTAGTTTTTCTCAATTACTCCTGCGAATTGGCTCTGTTTTGAAATATTACATATAGGTGTCTCTCATCTCTCTCTTTACATTTGTTAGGATACTGCTGCTAAGTTCCTCTGTTCTGAGTAATTTATGAGTAACGTCTGTATATTATATAAAATTCAGCTGGATCTTGAATTATACTCATTGATTTGCGCAGGGTTAGTCCTGTTTTTCCGTAGTTTAAAATTACCCCGAAATGACGGGAAAATATCTCATTGCTTCGGAAAACCGGTAACAACATAAATACGAAATCCACGCGAGCGAAGCCGCGGGCAACAGCTAGTAATATTATATTTGTGTAAAGTATTTACTTGAAACAAATATTTTTACATTAAGAATTACTTTATTATGTTTGCGTAATTTATTTATACTATGTAAATAATAATATCGAAGTTTAAGAATATTTATTTAGGCTCAAATAAATATTTGTATATTTATTCGCTTTAAGTAGTTCGATTTCTTTTAAGTATCAATATTTTCAGTCACTTTACATCTATTCCTAAGAAATATATCTAATATCAACTAAATCAAATCGGTCCCTAAGTATAAATTACCAAATGAATAGGTCTGTCCTCAAAAAACTAGATCTGTCACCAAAATGATAGATTTAATTTTTAATTTAAAATTCAATAGGTTGAGGTGAGGTTGAGGTACAGGCCTACCATCTACCATAAAGTCAAACCGAACCCGGTTAGGTTGGGTTAGGTTATCTTACTACCACAAAAATTTTCTTGGCAAAAAAAAATACTCGTACGATTACTTCAACTGTGTTTTATGTACATCTTCGGGTCAATAGCTAGTTTTCCACATACGCAAAAACAGAATTACTAAGAAAATTCCTAATACAATATTTTTTTGAAAATTACTATATTTGCGCTCTAAGCATGTTCACTGTGGCTTAATACTGTTTTATTTGTTGTTGGTTACAATGAATAAATGTTATTTCTATTCTATTCAAAAATTTCAACAAAAGTTTCACATGTTTTTGTTTTCTTTCATAGGAAACCGCAAACTCTGAAACAACATTAAGGCCCCTAAGGAGTCTAAATGCAACCATTTTTATTTTACATTTATATGGTTTTGGATATTCACCAAAATTTTGTTTGTATTTTCCTTTTGGTCTGATCACCTGATAATTTTTTTATGGAGACTTTGCAAGGTTTAGAGGCGCTCTCTGAATTTTGGCGCTGCTATAAGCACAATAACACGGATAACCAGAGTATCAGGATCTAAGAAAAACGTTACCTATGTTGTAGTAAGAGCCTGCCAAACTATAAACATACGCGACATTACGGTTTTACGCGAACTCAGTAATACCCTGTTTTCCAATGTTTCTTCTTCTTCGAGAGTAATACCCTGTTTTCCAATGTTTCTTCTTCTCCAAAACTTAGCTCAATCGTCAGTTTAGTATTATTTAATCTGTGGCTCAATTCAATAAAAAATTTATTAATGAATAAAGATTTACTTGTCAGTCATGGTTACAACTAAATTCGTAAAATAAAAGATTTACTCGTACTTATGAACTACGTAACATAAAAAGTTATAAATTTTATAACAATACTTATGATTGGATAGATGATGTCAGCTTTTTGTGTTCAAAAACTCTTTTACTGAATAAAAGACCTTACTTTGAATAAAAGGCCTTAATCTCTAGATATTCTGCTTATGAAAGCAGCGTCTAATTCGGTCCAGTTCCTTAAATTACCAGGTGGTTCTCCTTCTTCCACTGCCTCTATTGCCCTCTATTTTTAATTCGATTATGATTCTAGTTTCTAAACAGTTAACTACATCACTATAATTCCAAGATACAAGTGTAGATTCACGAGTGAAATAATTCAATTACAGGTGTTTACTTTTATAAAGAAGGATATATTAAATAGCAAACACAAAATAATTAAGTGATGAGACATAAATAATGTTTTTTACCAAAATGGGCCGTCTTAGTTATCTCTTATTTTAGGCGGAGAGCGCGCAGTAGGCAACCCTACGTCATCGCGTACCAAAAAGAAACCTATCTAGGCCGCTGCAAAAATTTTTTTTTTTACATTTCGTGTAAGTAAGTAAGTATATCATCATCATCATATCAGCCGAAAGACGTCCACTGCTGGACATAGGCCTCCCCTAAAGATCTCCATGACGACCGGTCCTGCTCTGCTCGCATCCAGCGGCTTCCAACGACCTAGACCAGATCGTCGGTCCGCCTTGTGGGGGGACTGCCAACGCTTCGTCTTCCGGTACGTGTTCGCCATCTTCGCTAAGTAAGTATATAGTAAGTGTAGCGACCTGTTTTCGCACACCTCCATAGGCTGCATGCAAACCATTTTCTTCTTTTAATTTTGTCGTTGCTGACGTTTGCTGACGTTTTTGTTATGTTTGTGACTTTTCTGTAAACTACGTTTCGTCTAAAATATAGTAAATATTACCAATTACATCTTTTATTGTGCCGACAATACCGGCACATTGGTGACCCCGACGTGATTTTAAAATACGTGATAGTGATATAAAAATTCTAAAGGACTTTGACAAAAAAAGACATCGGACCCACAATTTTCTTTTTTGGTCGGAAAAACATGAACCAAAACACAATCAATCCGCCTGCATCACAGCAAGCAGCGCTTGGTACTGAAACATTGCAAACCAATCGAGTTTCGATAAAACTTCCACGTTTCTGGCCAGAGAAACCGGAAATATGGTTTTTCCAAATAGAAGCACAGTCTTCAGTACAGCAAATTACAGCAGATGCTACAAAATTTTACTACCTAATTTCACACATAGATCCAAAATTTATAGAAAAAATTTGGGATATTATAACAGATACTACAGTAAGAAACAAATATTAAGTTACTAAATAAAGGTTATTAAACATATTTAAGGATAGCGAGAACAAAAGGATGAAGACGCTCCTGACAGGAATAGAATTTACTTCGGACCAGAAACCATCACAATTACTTAGGAAAATGCAATCTTTAGCTGGAAGCGATATTTCCGAAGCTGGTTTAAAAACTTTATGGCTGGATAAACTACCTGATGCAATCAAAAGCGTTCTAGTGGTTAGTGACGAAAATATATGTAAGCTAGCTAGCTAGCTATCGCACTGGAGGGGGACTAATGTAGCGACCTGTTTTCGCACACCTCCATAGGCTGCATGCAAACCATTTTTTTCTTTGAATTTTGTCGTTGCTGACGTTTGCTGACGTTTTTGTTATGTTTGTGACTTTTCTGTAAACTACGTTTCGTCTTAAATATAGTAAATATTACCAATTAAATCTTTTATTGTGCGACAATACCGGCACAGTAAGTAATTAATATGTACCAAAATAGGTAACCAGGGTTGCCTTGCCTAAACTCGGTTATTTAGGGAGTTGCAATGTAATTTTTAGGTGAAATCAACTCAGTAAGTATTAGGGTTGGGTGAGGCAATCCTCTTGATTTTGGTACTTCTCAATTAGTACTTTTACACTAGGTATTTAGTAAACAAAATAAAATTTTTTTGTTGATTGTATAAAACCTGCCAAGTTGCACCCAGGCAACTCTGTTTTTATAGACTCTCAGTTTCATTATACACCAGCCTAGATAGGTAATTTTTTGGTATGCGATGAGGAAGGGTTGCCAACTGCAAGCTCTCAGTCTATTTGGAATCTAATATTGCCGCAAACAGCCGATTTTAATTTCAGATTTATGAGGAGTCAAAAGGTGTCTCACAAGGCTCGTTTGGCTGTTCATGGGGGAGTTTTGGTACCAACACTGATGTATGGCAGTGAAAGCTGGGTATGGCAGAAGAAGCATGAAAGTAGAATTAATGCAGTGGAAATGAGAGCGCCAAGGAGTATGATTGGTGTTAAATTGAGTGACAGGATTAGAAATAGTGTGATAAGAGAACGGTGTGGCGTAAAAGAAGACGTAGTGACCAAAATCGAGAAAGGGATGCTGAGATGGTTTGGTCATGTAGAGAGGATGAATGAACGAAGATTGACGAAAGAGATCTACCAGGCGAGAGTGAATGGAAACGTTGGAAGGGGAAAGCCTAGGCGAACGTACCAGGACCAAATTCAGGACGTTCTGAATAAAGGCCAGGTTAAAAGTACCCTAAACCGACGAGCATGTATGAAAGGATTGATGAAAGTACAGGAAGCAAGGGAAGTATGTCAAGATCGTAGCAGGTGGAGGACTGTGGTCTCTGCCTACCCCAACGGGAAAGAGGCGTGATATTATGTATGTATGTATGTAAGAGAGCCCATGAATGGCCATAAAACTGGTTCATTATGTTATAATGTTATTTCGATAACACAGTTACCAAGAATAGTCGAGTAATGGGTAAGTAAATATATGCTCATAAATATGAGCATTACTTTGTAGCACAAATAGTTTGGGAAAAGGACGCTCCAATGGGGAGTGTGGATCATCATCATCTTCAAAATGAAGTTTGAAGGTCAGCAGTCGGTACTCTTCGTGGTACTGTAGTCCGGTCCAGTCTCTTATGTGATCGAACCATTTCCGTCTCAGCCTGCAAGAATTGTCCGCAGGAATTGTAATGCGGAGCCTCTCTGTGCCCAAAGGAGGCCAATTTCCTTTTGACAATGGTCAACAGCAGCGAACATTGTTGAGGAAGTCTGGAGTGTGGATGGAAAAGTCGAAAGCAGAAGGTTTGACTTCATAACTTAACTGGTTAGGAGATAAACATACTAAAAGTCTTTAGCCCTCTGAGGTATGCCTGGGAGGGGGAATGTAGCCAGTCTCAACAAAATTCTGAAGTCAAACTTTCTGCTTTCGACTTTTCCAACCACACTGATTCATTGTCTAAACTAAAATAAATGTATCAAAATGTAGCTAAACTACAATAAATGTTGCAGGTATCCAAAAAAACTGTTTATGTATTTTTGCAGGGTCACAGATTAAAGTAATAGTTCTATCGTACAAAACGGAGACTCTCCGCTCACCTTGTAATCTACCCCGCACTCCCACGCGCACCCACCCGCGAGATTCTCGTGGTCCTTCTGATGTTCTTTTGTACTGAATATGCAAGCCTAGGCGACCTCCCAATTTCTAATTCGTGCTCGATGTATGTATTGTCCGGGGTGTATAAGTTCAAATTACTGAACTAACTGGTACTAAATCAATATATCGTAGAATGGGCAAGGTTTATCATACTACGCAACGAAGCCAATCATAGTAAAGTAACTATGGCAAAGCTCTTCCCCAAAAATTACAGTAGGTATTTATCTTTAAAGCTTGTCTAGAATTAAATTATCTAATACTGTTATGATATTATGTCTAATCGATATGTTAACGGTATTATTTGTCAATGAGTAAACATAAAATGTAAACAACGTAAGTATTTTTTCACAATAACAAATCCCCACATTAAATATGTAAAAACGGCACAAAGCCCGGAAAGGGAAGGGGTTAACCGGTCGATTTGGCCTATTTTTGTCCCATTCCTAGCCACAACGACGACGGGCTACGGATGATTGATTACGGTATCAACGTGTCGGGCCCATTCTGTTAACACTTTTTAAGCTTTTTTGACGGATACTGGATGAAGGATTGTATTGAATTTAAACATAAGAATGCGTTTTTTTACTAGTATATTCTGTCCCACTGCTAGGAAAAAGCCTGCCCCATTTGTTTTCGTTCGTCTCTATTTTTTGCGATTGTCGGCTACTTGTCACTAAAACCCTCTACCGCTTCGGCGTCCCTCGTATTGTACCTATTCCGTGGCGCGTTGGAGTAAGAATGCGTTAGTTACGAATATTAAATGTTTATAAATATGCCCTGGTGACGAAAGAAATTAGGAAGTATAAAAACAGATTATACTCTAAGATAGTATTTGCTTGACAATAAAAATTACCTGCTAAACTTAAACTTTGAGGGTGCCATACACAAATATTTCACTCTCTTTGACTGCGTACGAAATCAATGTACTTAATAACTTAGCCCTTACTACCTTGGTAATAAGAAAATGTCATTCAGAGTGACAGGCAAGACATCATCACATTTATCATCGTTGAATGGGTTAGTGCTTTGCTTGCGAGGTTTTGGCCGACGCCCGGAAACTCTTACGAGTTACATTACACCCCCCCTAGACTAAACATTTTTGAACATTAGAGTTTAAGTAATTTTGAGTTGAAAGTTAAAGCCTACGTCTTTCAAATTTTTGTCTCGCCTTCCCTTTTTTTTGTTTTTCCTTTGTGTTAAACAGTGGGTTAAACTGACTGAATAACATGACTGTCGAATTGATTTATTCGGAAAGCTACCTAACCTTTAATGTTTTTAACTATTTACCTACACTATAATATATACTCAATATGTACACCTGTTGTTTAACATGATTTAGCTCTTCTTGAAGTTGTACCTGACATCCAGTTGTCCACTTATTAGAGAGGTTAAAAGCAACAACTTTTGTTCTACGATATTGCAAACAACAAACAAAAAAAATATCAATTTACCATACAAAATGTATTGGTCCGAATTACTTTACTTCATATGATGAAGTCAAAATTTTTATGTGAGTTGTTGGCAAATTCGAAGACAATGTTGTTGCTTTTAATCTCTCTAATAAGTGGGCAAACGGATGTCAGGTACAAAAAAATAACCTTGTAAGTGCTCCAGGATCGCTTTTGATGATTTCAGCTATAATTTATTTAGTTTTGGCGTAAATAGAATTTGCTAGAATTTCTCATTATTTATATAAAAATTTTTGAGATCAAGGCTCAATTTAGTTGGTAAGAAATAACCTAAAATTTTTAAAAGGATTCTTAGAAATAATGAAAGAAACTTGATCTTGTTAGTAGTATCAAGTTGAAAAAAATGTATTAATGATTTAAAATTTTTAAAGTTATACATTGTAAATACATACTGAATAAATAAATAAAATTAATAAATAAATAATCTGCAGATAACTAACAATGTTGTCAACTTTTTTACTATTTTTTAGAGCCTCTTTTGAGAGGAGAGAAGTTCCCGTTCACTCATTTGCTTTATATTTTCTTATTGTTTTCGATTTTTCCTTGAGTTCTGATGAAGTCACCGAAGATCTGAAAGTGACCTGATCTCTGACATCAGAACTCCTGCACAAGGAAATTTTTACTGCGTCTGATAAATGAGTTAAAAGTTAGAGGTAAAGTGACAACTACGCACCAAAGGCCTCATAAGACACCGCGCCGGAAGCGGAAGTGTCATGAAAAATGTTTTTTTCAATTCATTATAGCAGCTGAATGATACCCACTATCAAGTGGGTATCATTCAGCTGCTATAATGAATTTAAGGCTATGATGGCACTGCAGATAACTTGCAGGGCGATCACACTGCCAGGTTGCGAACTGGCAGACCAAGGTAATGCGGATCTAACTGGCCAGTGCTCTCTAAACAAAGTTGCTAATTCATTTTACTCGATGACGTAGGATAAATTGCAGCACTCTCAAGTTCAATATCTAGGCATAATTTTCATGATCTACTTCTATATCATGGACAAAGAGGTAGAGTTACGAACTTAAAGTATTCGAAGTAAAGTAAAACATTGCAAATCAGGATATCTCGAAGTACAAATAGAAAGGTTAGAAGGCAACGTGAAAGCTTTCCTCTCCAGAGCCGTCGGCAAACACTGACAGACGAGTTAGATGTGATACTTACAGACCTTATGAAACACAAACTTAACATTGTCCTTACAAGACCATCCATCCATTTCTCTAGCCTCTGTTTTTGCCAAACGGTTTTTACCCTAAAGGAGTGATCACACCTGGCTAAATTCAAAGACTAATTGGGCATACATTGCTCGTTGTAGTAAGGATATTGCAATTGATATAACCAAGCCTCCCAGCAATGTATGCCGAATAAGTCTTTGAATTCAGCTAGGTGTGATCACTCCTTAACCTAACCTAGGATTTAAGAAAGGCATTAGTTTTCACACAGAGCGACTGCCATCTGACTTCCGCAACCTTCAGGGGAAACCAGACCCTATCCTAGATTAGGCTTTGCCAGGTTAGTGGCCAACCTGGCTGTCAGAGTTTTCAAGCTGCTACTCGTAAATGGCATCTGACTTGGCTTAACGACTATCATCATTGACAATAGCCGGGACCAACGACTTACCGTGCCTTCCGAAGCACGGAAGCACTCTAGTTCTGGGGCCACTAGCGGTCACCCATCCCGGTTTTGACCACGGCCAACGTTGCTTAACTTTCGTGATCGGAAAGAAACTCGGCTACGAGCGCTAAAAGCGATATTGGAAAATAAAATAAATCGATATCATTGTCAGCCGAAAGACTCGATTTGGATACACAAGTACTACACAATTGTTCCTGCGTTAAATCTTATGGGAGAAATTGGAAATCAAAAAATAAACGACCACAAATTATAATGCGTAGCTGGGGTAGGTCTCACAAATAGGACTTAAATCTGGTAAAGGTCGTAATATCATGCTTTTTATCTAACAAATATTGAAAACACTTTTTGGCTGTAGTGGACTTCATTTGTTTATAGATCCATCGAAGCAAAATAAAACAGTATGAAAGGGTTGTTGAAAGTAGGGGAACGAGGGAAGTAGCAGGTGGAGGGCTGTGGTCTCTGCCTACCCTGACGGGAAAGAGGCGTGATTTTATAAATGTAAAACATTGCAAATCAGGATATCTCGAGGTGCAAATAGAAAGGTTAGAAGGCAACGTGAAAGCTTTCCTCTCCAGAGCCGTCGGCAAACACTGACAGACGAGTTAGATGCGATACTTACAGACCTTATGAAACACAAACTTAACTATTAAAAAATACTAAAAAGAAAAATTATAATTTCTCTATTTAAATTATTATACATTTTTTACTTTTAGAAAGGTATTAGGTAAACTCCATTTCTTAAGAATATCTATGCGGAGCAGATGCATGAACAATTTCTTACCTGTAAACAAGCTTATTTTTGCGCAACTTATTCTACTGCTGTATGAGAGAATAGTTTTGCAAATTAAACGATTTATTTTCACACACTTAGAACATAAATTATAAAATAAGTTTCAACAGCAAGTTGATTTGGTATTATAACGACATCGATAAAAACATATTTTTTGTTACTCGTACAGCAAATAAGTAGCTCACATTAAAATGTTTTATCTTGGTAATTCATAAAAGTTGTTAGTTTAACTGCTTTTGTGCGACAAACTTCTCGACAATGTACCCCGGAGAGCGAAAAGAACGCCTCACGATCGTTTCCTTGAAAACTTTTTAGTTACTTAGAGATTGCATTTTCACTCGTCTTTCACAAAGCCGGGGATTTTTATGTCCCTCGTTGTGGTGAATATGGAACAGCCAAGTTGGCGGCTCTCAATCTTTACAAAACTTTTATCTGGTGTTGTATATTTATTTGATCATAGCAAAGAAAATACAGCGTCTTTGTTATATATGTAATAAAAAAATAACCTGAATACCCAAATAAACAATATAAAATCGAAATTAAAATTGATAGTGGGTTTTGTATTTTATTGTAGTTTAAAACTGTGTATTGGAGGAAAATGTTCATAAGGTCAAGAATAAATTCAGATAGACCTTTTGATATTCCGGTAGAAATAGTTTGAAAGAAAATCTGTTTATCTCGATTAGTGTAGCGAATTTGATGAAAGCACTGTTTTTGTTTTTATTGCATAGTATTATCCTAAACTTACATATATGAGACGATAATTGTACATTAATTTACAAAAAATCCGTAATACCCATCCCAAATTATTAACAAGATAGTGACTCAGAGAGACGTAGAGAAGATGGAGGAAGATCGTGCAGTCAAAAGAACTTACCTGGGACGACCGACGGGAAAACGGCCGGTCGGACGTCCTAGGTACCGCTGGAGTGACGAAGTGAAGAAGGACGAGCGCCCTCCAAAGACCCGATTAGTGTGAGGAGGTGCAGGAAACGGACGACTGGCGGCTTTTGGTGTCGGAGGCCAAGATCCTCTTTGGGTCCTTGAGCCAGTGAAAGTAAGTAAGTACAGTGACTCAGTCTGTCTGTTATTCTTTAACGGCTAATCCGTAGAACCGATTTTGATGAAATTCGGTATCAAGATAATTTGAATCATGGGAAAAGACATAAGCTACTTTTTTCAGAACCACGCGGACTAATTCGCGGGCAACAAATAGTCTTATCTTAAACATAATTTATTATTATTATTATAAGCCTTTATTGCTGCTTTACAGTATTTACATATTTTTGTTACTGACAATTGGTTTTGGAACAACAACTTGTCCTTCGACTAAGGCCTCCTCCAAAAACTTCCACCTATATCTGTCTCTTGCGATTCGGGTCCATTCTGCTACTTTTTAAAGGTCATCTTCCCAACATTTTACTTGTCGTCCTTTACTTCTTTTACCATTTCTGGGGTACCACTCTGTTATTATTTTAGTCCATTTCTCCTTTTTCTCCCTTAGTATATAAATATAATATGATATCTTCAATGTATGATGCGTATACATATAAGACTCTGTAATTTGTGTCTCAACATAGTAAGACTTCATAGTTACATAAGAATTACTAACAAATCGGAGAAATCTGAAAGGTATTAGGAGGATTGTAATAAAGCCTGCAACCCTTTCTCCAGTTTACACATAATTAATAAAGGTAAAAGGGTGATTCTATTCTTAGTTATTGGTATATTTTTGGTATTGTTGAATACCACTGTTCCTTCAACTGCTAACAATGTAGAAGTTTCTATTTAATTCAACGTTTTACGAGTCTCTAAAACTTGGTCCAATGAGACGTTGAATACAATGTGGGAGTGTGTTTATGTCCGTGTTGAAGTGTGTAGTTGCCTATAATCATGGAATAATTAAGATCTAGCACCATCAAGTGGCAGTCGTTGACTATTAATTAGTTTCAAAGTGTAGGTAAGATTAGTTATGAAAATAAAGGTATGGGCCATGTACGAGTATGTCCAATGTGGTAAATGGAGACAGATAAAACACGTGGGTGGTGAGTTAATAAAAAATAAAGAGATTTAAATTGTATTTACTGCTGCAAATGAACTTGCCATTTGCAGCAGTAGGCAATGATTTGAATGCTATTATTCGATTAGTTATAGTTAAAATTATTATTTTTTTAATATAAAAATTAAAAATTATTTATTTCAGCTCAGTGACCCATAATTTTCCAAATACAAATGAACAAAAATAACAGAATTTATAAATGTCAAAAATTATTTAACAACACAGTCGAAATTTGAAATACAAATTCAGTTAAAACTAATTAAATTATAAAATACAATCAGAAATTTAAATTGAAATCTGATATAATATGATCTTCAAAAATAATATTAAAAATGATAAAACAGAATACAAACCCCTCAAAACAAATAGAATACATCGATTTCTGCTATTGAGTATTTGTAAACAAATATTTAAACTACGTTTGACGAAACGTTAATACTAGTGAAACTTTTAGTTAGATCTCAAAAACATTTCCTAACTTTGAGTAAAATTGCATCATTATTTGATACTTATCCACATTAAAAGCAATTGAGATAACTGTGACAAAGGCAAAAAATCTGTGACATCTTTTTCCCTTTGGATTCGGCAATTTATAGCATTCTTATCAGCAGAAACGTCAATTCAAATTTGGCACGACGTAGCTTGAGGCACGTTCACCTGGGTTGAAAACATAGTGGCAGGTATTTTTACAGGTGAATACGCAGACTAATCAAAAATAATTTGATAAAATGTCCCAGCAAATATGTACAATTTTATATATTCAGATAGATTAACGATGATACCCACATAGAACTTAGCCTGAGTCGTAGTTAGACAGTTTTGTATTTAACAAGAATAATGTATTGAATGCGATAATGTAATTTAAGTCCTAGAAAAATGTATACTAATGATTCTAAGCCGTTAGCGTTAGGTTTCACATGGGAATGTTATGCTTTCGTATTTCTATCAACCAGCATACTATAAGTATTTATGATACCAGGATCATTATTTTCCTTGACGCAGGAGTCTTTGTAAGTCGCAGATTCAATTCCAGTCTCCAAACAATTGTGTAATGAGTTTAGGTGTTTGCTTTATATAAATAAAATTTCTTTGATTAAATTTCTTTAATAAACAAAGCACATACATATCCAAGTTTGGAGTCAGATGACCTTGTGTGAAATGCCCCCATATTTACTAGCGGCATTAAGGCATTAAGAACGTAGCGCAACCTAAGCAAATTTCTTCCCATATGTCTTCTCCACTATGAGTTCAGCTCACGTGCGGTTCATTCCCTCACTCAATATATCAGGATCCCGGCAGTGATTGCGGCACATGTCAATAATAATGCATGCCCCAATCCAAGACGTTTCATGTGAGCATTAATATCAATCAACGCATTTACTACCCTGTACTTACTTGTGATTTATTTTTGATCGTCCAGCGTTTTCTCGTGTGGAATTTGTATGACTTGCATTTATTTTAATCAGAAATTTGTCTTTTCATCTTGTATTTAATTTTTGGTCTAAAATTTAATTGCTTTTATCTTCCTTGAGCTGAATGACCTAGTTTTAGTTTTCATATTAGAAGAGAGAAACGGTTTCGTTTTTGATAGAAACCGGTACATTTCGGTATGCTCGATCTCATAATTAATTTGTTTCTTGAATTCCCATGAAACATCTACTACAGGACAAGGAGTTCCCTCCAAAATTCCAGCTTTTGTACCATAGTCATCACGCTTGTTAGCGTTACGGCTGGCACTATGGACCGCGGTTGTTGGTGACCGCAGAACGTAAGAAGATTCGATACACTAAAGTATGTTGTGCACATCCTCTGGTTCATTAAACCTTAGTACCTCTTACGACACCCACGGTTAGAGATGGGTTGGTACTATTCTTTGCCGGCACCACACGGGTCGGGATACCTATTACTTATTTAAAATAATATTTATAATTACAAGTTCATTTAAAGTAAATGACTTGACGGTTAAAAAAAGGTTAAGCTGAATAAAAAAAGTCTAGTGGATAGTTTTGTTAATAATGAACCTCAGCGTTGCAAAACTTGTATTTTCTGGACAAATTTCAAGACAACTGTAATGATCCCTTTAATTACTCAAACTGTATTATCTTCACTAGAGACGCAAAAGCAGGGTAGAAACCCCAGTTCTCGACCGCAAATGAATTACAGCAAAAACGACATTTAAAGCTGAAACCAGATAATGTCTGGAACACGGCAGCTGTGAGTTAGAACAACAAAAAATGAACGTATTATAGTGAATTGTACTCGACCTCGCTACGGAAAACGAAATAAGACGTGAACTATTGCAATTTTATTCACGTTCCTAACGCTCGTAATGAACGCAGAAAGTTTTCAGTAAAGAAATGTTTAAACTATTTTCGATTTACATTTAAACTTAATAATGTTATTGAAGCTATTGGAGATAGGAGAAATAAAAATTTATTAAACTAAGTACTTACTCCTTTAAATATATTATCCAATCTATCTATCTATCTATATCTAAATATATTTTCCATTATTAAATTCACAAAATTGTATTAAAAGTTTATTTGCGCGAAGTGCTCATTCTATACCTAACACGAAATTAATAAACCAGGGAACTGGCACTACCTAAGTTTGATGCCAAATTAAAATTTATTTTAAGTGATGCACCCATATGCAAAATTATTCCATTATTCTCTTGTCCTTAATCCCAAGTATTAATATAAACAGTAACTTTATTCTGCTTGCAAAATTATGTATGTGTAAAAAGTACCTATGGAAGTATATTTTTGGTGGTTTTTAATAAATTCCAAAAATAAAAATCAATATGTCTTAATTCTTCACATTCTTTTCCAGGTAAAGCAAGGAGATAAACAAATAAGTAAGCAAGTTTGAATCAAATAAAAATGCTACCTCGGTTGCCTGCGACTACGTGACTTTTCCCAAGTTTCGCTCCGACCGTATCGAGTGAAGCAAATATGTCGTGTAAGTTACAATAGGAATTCTGTCGTATATTCAGCTTTTTGTCTCACATTTTTATGTCTGCGACAATTCTCAAGTGAGATTTTTAGTTAAATCTTTATTGGAATTCAATTTAAAAGGATCAATTGCAAAAGGATTCAATGTATAAATAAATGTGTATGAAAAAATAATTTTACGCTTTTGAATTCGATACTTTACTTTACTTTATTCTGAGCAAAATACATATTGCATTGAATATAACTTAATCTAGGTACATTATTTGGAATAACAATTAATATGTCCAAGAAAAAATTAAAAAAAAAAACAAACAACAGCAACACAAACAAATGGAAATTAGGTATTTAGTATTTAAGAATCAAATTCTTCTTATCTTCCTATCTTATTTAGCCGTTGCTGTCCCACTGCTGGGCAAAGGCCTCCCTCTTTTTTCTCCATTCGTCCCTATTAAGAGCCTGCTCTTGCCAGTTTGTACAAAAGACGTCAAGTTCATCGCGCCATCGGCGCCTTGGTCGGCCTCGACGCCTCCTGTCGCTCTGCGGCTGCCAGGTGGTGGTGATTTTGGCCCATAGATCATGCGGCATGCGGGAAACGTGACCTGCCCAATCCCATTTAAGCTTGGCGGCTGTGTAGGCTGCGTCAGCTATTTGTGTTTTTGAGCGCAGTATGGTATTTCTGACCCGATCTGTCAGTTTCAGACCCAACATACTGCGCTCCATTGCTCGCTGGCAAACCGTGAGCCTGGATCTTTGATGTTGTGTCAAAGACCAAGCCTGTGCACCATACGTGAGAATCGGGAGAATGCAGCTGTCCATGAGTTTGCGCTTTAATGTGATCGGAAGATCGCTCTTCATGTAGCTTTTCATGGACCAATAGCTCCTCCAGGCATTATCAGTGCGTCTGGCAACTTCTTTATCTTGTCGTGCCTGGAAGGAGGCTATTTGGCCCAAATATAAGTACTCCTCGACATACACTGCATCTCCTCGACTGCATTCTCTCGCCATCTACAGTCACGCTGTATTTGATACTATTTGTCATCAGCTTGGTTTTTGACATGTTCATCATCAATCCAGACTCAAAGCTTGCCGAACATAACTCTTGGAGCATTTCCTGTAGTTCTGTAGCTGTAGAGGAAAACAGGACTATGTCGTCAGCGAACCGAAGGTTTGTGATCCTTTGACCGCCAACGTCAATCCCTCGCTCTTTCCATGCATCCGCCAGCTTTCTAAAAATTTCTTCGAGAGCACTTGTAAATAACTTAGGGGACAAAGGGTCACCCTGTTTTACTCCTTTTTCAATTCTGAATAGTGGACCAGTTGACTCTAACTTGATAGAAGCAGTACTGAATTCAAATGTCATAAATTCGTTCACTGAATAAAAACATCTTTCGAGTAATAAGGCGTATATAATTCTTTTGAATGATGTTACTCTGGTGACAGATTTCAACGACGTTGGAAGTTTATTGAAGCAGCGAATGATTGGTTTGGGATAAAGACATTATTATAGTCGGATGGCGTTTAGTCTTCCCTGCGAGTTAAAATTTAATATCATTGTTAAATCAAAATCAAATCAAATCAAAATCGTTTATTCATTGTTGGATATTAAAATCTCTTAATGACGTCAGCTAAACTACATCGCTTCACAAACAATGTGGCGCCATTGTGGGAAAAAAAAGAAGCGACAATAAAAACCCACGCGAGAGAGCCATATCTCCGCCCCTGGCGTGAGCAGGTGATGTTCTTCCTGTCCTCCTGGAAACTGTCTTGTCGGACATTCCCCCACGATATGCTGTACTGTTTGTAAGGGCGCTCTAAAATCGCAGGCAGCTGACTTTGAAATTCCCCAACGGTGTAGATTGTACCTAATTGCCCCTCGCACTACCCGTGCAAATTATATTCAGAGTTGTCCATAATTTTCGCCACTTCTTAAATCCGCTTTGATTGACACAAGGGTTTGGAATATGTATTTTGTCTTTAAACACATCTGCGTCACGCCACTGCCATTGTAAAGATTTTATTGAAGAAGCAGTAATTCTTCCCTAGTTTTTGTTTTATCTATAAAGCATTTGTTTTAAATATAAGTTTCCTCTAATATTTCTTGTAATTTAATCAAACTAAACGTATGATGCGGTTTATTCTTAAAATAATTCCAAGAAAACTACCATACACATATAGCTTGTGTTAATAATTTTAGGTCAGGTCAGTAGGTATCTATTATAACACTTTTCCGTGGAATAATAACATTCTTGATACGATACAACAATAAAATATTTTTACATCTGCGTTTTGTTCTGCATATTTCTTAGAATATAGTAAACTTAAGGTAACTTTTGTTCATGAGACTTATCACGACCACCAATACATCACTTTATTAAAAAAATAACATGGTATTCCATTTATCATTTTCTAAATCATTAGGGTTCTTGCGTCTGAGACTGTGGAGCTCAGTCCCAACACCATTGTAGATGAAGTACTAATTAATTTCAATTTTAATTTATTGCAGTCACAAATTAAAAGGAGTTACATAATTATAGGAAAGTACAAGTGACGCCCTGCAACGGTACAGCAAATTAAAGAGGCTCAACTAGATGCTACAATTATTAACGGTCAACCGTGCGTCAATGCAAACTTTATTGCCATGTCAAAAATCCTTGTCATGTTTCTGTTGACGTGCTGTTGGGTGTACCTAATTTGGTTTATATCATTTCATGTTTATATTTTTTCTTCTAAAATTGTTTAATTTCGTATCCTGAGGCATTTCTCAAAAAAAAGAGAAGTGAATGTAAATTGCGACATTTAAACTATATAATACGTTTGAATACTTAGAGTTAATAAGCCCGTGGATTCCTATAATTGGTTAATAAGTGTACCTGTCTGCGTTTCCATATTTGAAATTAACTGTTGGTGTCCCTAACAAAAAGTTTATTTAAAAACAGTTTATTTATTTTATATAAAAAAATAGAGATATAAAAAATTGTAAGTTAGTAATTATTAGTAGTATGAGTCCTATCTATCTATCTTGAACTAATCAATTAAATAACAAAAAAAAATAGATTAGGTACAATTAAATAACATTTGATATTTTGTATATCATAGATATGATTTAAATAAAAATTTCAGATATTTACAATTAAATAACATTAGATTAGATAATTAAGATTCGAGGTTATAATTTAGGTATAATTTATTTTTAATGTTTATTCCAATTTGTCTTGGAGAAATTCGGATAGTGTCGTTTTAGTTGGCGGAGAGCATATACGAAAGATGATAATTTGTTTGACAAATTTTGAACGAGAGGTATCCAATTGACGTGTGAATCTATTTTTATGTCTAGAAGTGAAACAGAGCTAGCAGTTTCTATTTTATTTCCCTTTTATTCATAGTTTATTTGTAATGTAGTTTTTTGGTTCGGCTTAAATTGGATGAGTTTAGTTTTATTGAGGTTTAGCAGTAAATTATTGCAGTCAAGCCATTCAACAATTAAAGATGGTGCTGCCCTGAATACCCTCTCGTGGAATCTTCTGAAGATGTTTGGAATACTATTGAAGATGGATTTAGTGAGGGTCTAAAATTTTATTTTTTTATTTTTATATTCATTAAACTTAATCGGTGCCAATGGAAGAGAGATGCCTCCTAGCACAGGCATTTTTTGCTTAAAAGGAGGCATCATGTTACTTCATCATAACATCCCATGAAACGTCCACTACAGGACAGGGAGCTCCCTCCAGAATTCTAGCTTTTGCTGGAAAAATGTGGAGGGGAAGTACCATAGTCACCTCGCTTGTTAGCGTTACGGCTGGCACCATGGACCGCGGTTGTAGGTGACCGCAGTGAGTAAGATGTAAGACAAAGAAGGACGCTGCTGCCCATCCTTCAGTTAACCCTTAGTCGCCTCTTACGACACCCACGGGTATGTATGGGTTGGTACTATTCTTTGCCGGCACCACACAGGACGAATGTTACTTAATTTTTGTAAAATAATTAATGAATAAAGATTATTATTATCATTATTTATTATTATTATTACTGTCTGTCTAGTAAATCAAGCCTTAGATCTAGGCAATTTTTAAAATAAAGTCGATCTTTGTAAGTTGGCCTCAGCTGAACTTTTTGCATTAGTCTACCTTGTCAAATCCTTGTCAAAGCTGCATCTTAAGTTTTTTTAAGTTTAATTATTGTATTATATTTAGTCGAGTACTTCTCGTAACTATTCCATGCTCGCAAAAAATATGTAACTTCATGATATTCTCTACCAAAGAACTTCTACAGCTTCCATAAGCTCACTCCAATAAGTTACTCGTACCACAGAATACACACACAACATTTAGAAAGTTAGGTCTGATAAAAGATTGAGTTGTACACACTCAACTTTAAAAATAACAAAATATACTCATCTCATTCTCGGAAATATTGGTGTATGTAAGTAACGCGATGCAATTTAGCCTCAGATACTACATTGTTAGAAAACTCACTAAGATTTACTTTAGAGTAAAATTGCTTACTTAACTTATTCATCGACCAAGACGTCAAGATAATTGTGAAATATTGTAATACTAAATTTGTGAAAATTATTCCAGTGCAACCAGTCACGCCACAGTATAATCAAATGGAAATAACAAAAATGAAATAATAAATAAATCCACGCAAAACTGGCACCATTCATTATAGCGCACACTGTACGTTTCGTGTTTGCGGTCGCGATCGAGAAATCTCTGACATATAACTGCAACGTATACCGCACACACATTGTTTGCCACAGCGCAGTTATTTCACACATTTGAATAGAAATAGTTTAACAGTATACCAAAGTACAGTATGGAAGTATTTTAGGCTGTCGTCATATGTAGGGTGAAGGCGCCGATATTGGACAGTCACGCAAAGTTCGCAGCCCAGCTGGCATTTGTTCGTGAACTAACATGATTAATGGATGAAACTCGCCTGCTCTTTGTACCGCGTTATGATATTTATTGCGAGCACTCATCGTTTATTAAAAGAATAGAAAACCTTGACGGACCTTATTAGAAGAACTGCCTTGAGACCAAAACCGAATATACGGGGTGTAAGGGACGACTTTTGGAAACTCCTTTGTTTTTTTCTTTATATTCGTAATATTTTTGTTACTTATTCAGCTTTTTAGTATCTTCAAGATCCACAAGAATGTCCTTGTGTGAACTTTGACATTATTATAGGCCGGAGTCGAGTCTTAAAATACAGCCTTCGACTTAGTCACAGAATTAAGTAATAGTCCTATCATACAGAACGGACACTCTCCGCCCCCTTTGCAATCTACCCCGCACCCCCGCATGCACCCGCCCGCGAAATTCTCGTAGTGCTTCTGAGGGTTTTTCGTACTAAATATGCGAGCCTACGCGACCTTCCAATTTCAAATTTCAATTTCGCGCTCGATGTATGTAGTGTACGGGGTGAGGCTTAGTATAGGTTCTGTGGTTTTCAGCGTCTCCTATTCAGGGTCGGGTAAAGGTGATATATTAACTAAAACAGATTTATTTGCAAGCCTGTCACTGCACACCCGCTTGCCTCGATTCTCTCGTCAGCAGTATTGCCAGCAAGCAAGTCCGCGGTCGAGCAACTTTATTCAAATACATTACAGGTTCAAATCTGCCATAAAAATCACGACCATTTTTTATTGTCTCATTTGCAGTTTTGCAGGCTCAAAGTAAATTAAATTTTTATTTGACTTTATTTACTGATTTACTTACTGAAACTGAACAATTTTCAGTGAATTAAATAAATTATTAATTTAATGACGTTTGATTTAACTGACACAGTTCATATGACTTTATTTATAGAACACACAGACCTTTACTTTAAAAGAAAAATCAATGAAATCGGACGATTAGTTCCTGAGATGATTTTGTGAAATTCAGAATTTTCCATTTTTGATTGGCCGTCATTTTATTCAGGTACTACTTTGAGATCACAATCATGGTTTTTGACATCCTTATAAGCCTATCTGACTACTGTGAAAAGGAAAATGGTTTCTCCAATTCATACCAAAAATATGAGCAGTATCTAGGCTCTTGGATTGGCTGCTATTTTGGTCAGCTACCACTTTGAGACTTGTACAGTTGATTGGACTTTTGCCTAGAACTGAGATTCCACAAAATATCTTTTCAATAGGCCAAAAAAACTGATAAAAAAATAAACAATCACAGAAAGAACCTACTGTATGTGGACTGATGATAGAGATAGCCGCAACTGACGCTGCACTATGGGAAATGTGAAATTTTTCGGTAAGAGCAAGCAAACATATTTTCTTAAAAAAATATATAAACGAATAAAGTTCTAACAGTAGCTAAGACTAGAAACATTGTTTACTGACACTTTACATTGCGTAGGCGTGGTTCGGAGCAGTTTATCTTGCAAGACCAATTTATGTTCAGAATAAATGTTTAGCTGATACTTGTTGCCTGGTGCGGTTAACCTCCTATTTGTCAACGAAACCCAAGACAAAGCCTGTTTGTTACTGGATCTTTTGGTTCAATTCAATTGCATATTCCAAGAATTCTAAGAAAGATTTTCCTAGAGTGAGGTTGTAAGATGATGTTTTTTTATTATTGAAGGAACATAAAGTAAATTTCGTTTGAAATACGAGCAACTGTAAGTTTTGTTTATTTTCCTTTACCTGAACAAAATTCTTAAACAAAATAAGAATTGTTGACGTCTTTAGCGACTCAAAAACTCTGACTCCTGGGTTTGTGAGGTTAATCATTAACATTGCCGCGCATACAATAATATTATGATGATATGATCATTTCCAAGTTCGAACACAAGGTTTGCCAGAAAGCGATAGAGCGCAGTATTAATGGAATAAAATGAAAAGACCGAGTCAGAAGCACCATACTGCGTTCCAAATCAGGTATTGCTAACGTAGGGAAGAAGACCGCAAAGCATAAGCTGGCAATATCTGTCGAATTCGCCCTAAAATGTTGGCAAAGTCACTCATCAGATGCCTAAAGAAAGGTCCAGATATATGCCGATGTAGACGCAGAAAGCGATAGCGTGACGACCATGATGCTTTGTTAAAGAATTAGGAAGGGGTGACAAAAATCGTGAGCAATGGAAAGCTGCGGAGGAGGACTTTGCCCAGCAAAAAACAAATAGATTTTTGGAGGATTTACACAGAAAAAAACCGGCCAAGTGCGAGTCGGACTCGCGCACTGAGGGTTCCGTTCCACCACATAATCATATTTGTATTAGTTGAAATTTCAGTAAGTTAATATACTAGATTTTTTGAGTCCGACACGCGCTTGACCAAATTTTATTATTTGTTGTTACTTTATAGTTTACGCACTATAAACATACCAATTTTCAAGTGTTCCCGTTTTTAAAATAGAACTAAAACAAAAATCGCCTCAACGACCATCCAACTTGACCCCTCTCTTATATGAATGTTCTTGAAACGGGAGCTCACCACAATTGGTTACCATTAGTTGTGAGAAAAGTTGTAATATTTAATGATTTCAGACTTTTCCCATTATTTGTACTGTGATACCTAGCTTCTTGCCAAATTTCATAATTTTAGGTCAACGGGAAGTACCCTGTAGGTTTTGCTTTTTTGCATAAATGTATGGAGATGAGGATATAAAATGCCATATCTTTTGATTGCGTCGTTGTAAAAAATTTAAATTGTCAGATCTTGTGTGTTTCATGGATCCTAATATATGGTATTAATTTCAACGTGAGATAAAGGGTCTTGACAGCCAGACAGACAGACAGACATACCGACAGACAGACAGACAGACGGACAACAACTTTAGGTCGAAACGATCCTATAAGGGTTCCGTTTTTTTCTTTTGAGGTACGGAACCCCAAAAAAAAGATATTTTTAAGTACCTAGTAGTTTTCACGAAGATTGGCATCTTCGGTACTGTAACCACAAAATAAAAATAGTAAACAGGGTTACTGTAACTAAAAATGTTGAAGGCGGGTATGGCCAATGATGTACATTTATGATCACCATCTGAGATAAGATAGATCTACAACTTAACAGGCCTTTCGACGCTCTAGGTGATTACTACTACCTCTCCGCACGTACACCATATCTGGATGTTGGCCGAAATTGCTTAATTTACTATTTTTTGTTAATATAGTTTGTACTCCCGAAGGATGATTATTTTGACGTGGGTATATCTGTTTTCGTTTGGGGGGTTATATAGGCCCTGTGGTCTTCTTCTTCTTTCGTGTCGGCAAAAACACGGGCTAAATCTTACTTGCCCAGAAAGCGGCTACCGTGGTAGCACTCTGGTTACCATCAAGTAAGTCCTCACGCGAGCAGATGGTCGGGCACGCGGGACAATTAGTGAGGTGTGCCTTGGTTTGCAGGAGTTCTCCACATTCACATCTGGCGTCTGCGCTACTTAGGAACCCCCACCGGCACAGGTTATCCTTGCGGTGGCTATAATTCATTTATTCATTTATTGATAATTGCATGCTACATGTCATAAAATCTTACATACTAGTGTTAGTAAAGACAATGGCATGTAGCGCCGTGTTCGGGCACTGCAACTTAAACCTATGTTAGTAATTAAATTCATTAAATTAGAACCGAAAATAATCAATAATTAAATATGTATATGATTAAATGTATTACAATGTCATAATTATTTATAATTTATTATCATTAATGAACTCAGCAACAGTATAATAACATTTAGAGATTAATAGAGATTTTAAACTATTTTTGAATATTTGTATTTTACTTTCAGAATTTATGCTTCCAGGTATTTTATTAAAAATTTTGATAAATCTGTTATATGGACTTTTACTAAATATCGTCAAGTTGCTTTCAAGTGGTGCTAGTCTGTCTTTATGTCGTAGGTTTCGGCTGCAGACATCTGTCATTTTTTTGAAAAGATGCTCATTTTTTCTTACAAATAGACCGACTTCTAATATGTAGATTGACGGAAGCGTTAGGAGCTCGTTTTGAATAAAATGCGGTCTGCAGCTCGCTCTAGCGCGGATGTTAGCAAGAATTCGGATACACTTTTTTTGCATAACGAACACGTCATGTACGTTAGTGCTGTCGCCTAATTGGTATTATATTGAGCTTTGTATGACTCATAGTGTGCAGGGAGGGTGTGAGGGGAGGGTTTGGGTAGTGATTGGGCGGTATTTACATGCTCTTGACTGTACCTACCTATAAAGAAGTATCCTCGTAAAATTTACGGCCACATCAAGGATGCAGCCAACTAGGTTTTTTATATCGGTTCGTATATACAGGGTGTAAGAGACGTTGTACCGAAAACTGAACAGGCGTGCTCAGTCAAAGAAACTGAACAACTTTCCCAAAGAAACAAATGTTGGGACATGACAAAAAAAAATTTACCTCTCCATACAAATTGCCCACTCTGGTCGAAAAGTTTGTATGAAGAGGTCAATTTTTTTTTCATCTCCTAACATATGTTTCTTTGGGAAAGTTGTTCAGTTTCGTTGACTGAGCACGCCCTTTCAGTTTTCGGTACACCGTGTCTTACACCCTTTATATCGCAGGCAAATTATATACGTTCGGAAAATTTTAAAACGGTGTCGGCAGATTGTAAACGAGGTAAGATCACTACTGGTGCATTTTAGGTTAGTTAGTTAAGGCAAACCCAACCTTACCCGAACGGGATCGGTTAGTTTGGATTAGAGCTGGTTCCCACTATGTCGGATCTCGGATTCCGATTTTAATCGGGTGTCGGCGCCTCTGTTTCCACTATGTCGGATATCGGATTCCGATTTGAATACTCGTATGCGAGCGTTGATCCGACACAATCGATCAGCTGACAAAACACACAACATTTCTTGTCAGATCCGACACAAAATCTTAGTCGGACGAGTCTGAATAGCTTCATAAAAATTGCTCTGCCTCTGGAACCTCCGATTATTAAACGGATCCGACACCCGACAAATGGGAACCAGCTCTTCCTCTATCCTTCTATCCTTGGACCCCAAAACACGAAGCGAGCGTGCCGCGGCAGCGGCCAGCGAGTCCCAGAAAAAAAAAACTCGTGTGGTTATGTAAAATGCCGAGGCATTGTGTAAACTGACGAATTTAAACATTTCTCGTGATTTTGTAAATTTCCAAGACATTATGTGAAGCGACGAATTATACAATTTCCAGCGACATTGATATTATTACATACCACAGAATTCCTTAATTTATATTGACTTACTAAACTTTAAAGGATTTCGAATTTTGAATTTTGCTGTAATAAATTTAAGTTTTACCAGTTTGCAAAGTCAAAATAGCTGGAGGGACGCCCAAACTTCAGGAAAATTATGAATTTCCGACAACTTCTATCTATCAGCGTAGCTTTAGACTGTAAACAAACTGAAATGGAGTATAAACCACGGTATTTTATAGGGTCTATTTTCGATTCCGCTAATTAAGATATTTCGGTACATTTTGTAAGTACTTAAAGAAAGTTTCTTGAATGGCGACCATGAAACAAGGCATGAAATGGGCATAAGATTTAAAAAATATTTGGTTAACGTCAAAAATGCACCTGCTGAGAAAGCTAAATAAAATAGTACAAATGTTCATTCAAAACTGCATGCATGTCATTCTCAAAAACTTCCTAAGTAGGGTTGCGAACCAAAATGTTAAAAACGGAACCCTTAGGCCGGTATTTCACTGGGACCCGGACACCACGGTGGTGGCGTGACTGGTAGCGCGACTGGTTGCGCCACTAGTGTCCGTAACTAGACACCAGTAGTAAAGACATGGCGTGACTTCGTCTGTCTGTCTGTCACCTCAGTAGTTACTCACGCTACCGACTTGAAGTTTGGAACAGTTTTACTACATACTTACCCAACTGTATGAAAGAATTGAAACAATATTTTTATTGGAAATGGAGCCCAAAATAGGAGGAGGAAGGAATCCTAAAATATCGTGTCTAGATCGATTTACATATAAAACGGCTTTATTTAGATATTCCAAAATATATTTTTGTATTTTTTTAGACTTAATTTTCAAGTTATGATGAAAAATACCAAAAACTATACCTCCTTGTCTCCAAAGTTTAGTCGACGTAGTCGAGATAGTCGGACAAATATAGTCGGTAGAAGTTTATGCAAACATGCAACAATAAACATAAAACATTCTCTCTCTCTAAAACGCAGTTCTTCAAAAATTTTCAAAAAGCCTTTACAAACAAACATAGGTTAGCGTTCATAAAATGGGCTTTACTGCTTCCAAAAATACTGATACGAGTCCGACTCGCACTTGACCTGTTATAAAAATTCCAACTATTTTGTCTAATTTAAAACAAAATTTAGATCATAATACTGTCTAAACTGTGGTTTGAGCAAAGATCATACATGCCAAATCAGGTTGGGAAATACAAAGACAACCTTGACAACCTGAGGATAAGCTAGTAAAAACATCTGCGACTGCGCATCGTGCTCTACATCATGTTCGCTAAAGGATCTGTACAAGGACAGGCCAAATGCTATCCACGTTACCGAATACTGTTCCAATAAAGTGTTACTCGTAGTTGTTCACTTGTAACTGAAGTCTCTTAATTGTTGCCACTCGGAGGAACGATAGCTCTCATATTACAAACTAGCTGGTGCCCACAACTTCTTCTGCGTAGCATTATAAATTGTAGCCTATGTGTTATTCTGATGTATAAGCTATATTATTGTAAATTTTCATCAAAATCCATTCAGTAGTTTTTACGTGAAAAGTAACAAACATACTACCAACATCAACTTTCGCGTTTATAATATTAGTAGGAAGTAGGATTAATCTAGCTTGGGAGTTGGACGTTACCTTTAGTATGATTTATCAGCGTTGTAGTTTATTTTATTTCTTAAGTAATAAGCTTGTCATGTAATTATTAGGCTTTTCTCCATAAAGATTTTATTATTTTTTTATTATTATTATAAATGTTTCCATCAACACGAAACCAGAAGAAGAAGTGAAGCTTTGAGCAAAATCTCTAAAAATCGGTCGTATGCAACTCAAGCAAGATGTTGGCAAAAATAACAAGGCTGATTTTAAAATTTCACGGATATAAATGTTTGATTACAATATAAAAAAAAAACTTTCTTATGTAGCCTCTGTGTGTCCCACTGCTGGGCACAGGCCTCCCCTTTGTTTTAACTTTAAAAATCTTTTTTCCAAATGGCAACTTAATCTTTACTTGAGCAAACAATCGAAGCAATATGGCTTTTGTCTCTTAAAGTTTGAATAATTTATACAGAAAAACATCAATTAGCTACTAATTAAGTAAGTATCTATACAGGGTGTAAGGGAAGGTGTACTGAAAACTAAAAGATCGTGCTCAGTCAACGAAACTGAACAACTTTCCCAAAGAAACATTTTGGGGAAATAAAAAACATTTTTGACCTATCCATACGAGTACAACCTGTTCGATCAGAGTTCGATGTTCGATCAGATTTGTATAGAGGCGACTTTTTTTTCTCATTTCACAAAAATGTTTCTTTGGGAAAGTTGTTCAGTTTCGTTGACTGAACACGCCCTTTCAGTTTTCGGTACACCATCCCTTACACCCGGTTTGTCTTTCAAAGTTTAAGATCCTAAAGGTACGATACCTTGCAAAGTACTTTGATCGGTTAGTCGTTGAGTAGACAAACTTTGTACAAAGTTCCTCAAAATTAGCATTGCTAAGCTCAAACCAATCCTTGGCAAATTTATAAGAAAATTAACATAAAATTGATTATGACTTGAATTTTCTTGGGAAGGTTCAAAGGGGTTATTTGAACTTTTACAACAGTTTAAAAAATGGTTTATAAGCAAATATTTTATTTAGAACCTGGTTGGACATACCTGTCTAGATTCCTAATAAAGGGCATGAAAAACGTAAAGGCAAGATTTTTTAAACAAATTCATCATAACATCCCACGAAACGCCCACTACAGGACAGGGAACTCCCTCCGAAATTCAAGCTTTTGTTGAAACAATATGGACGGGAAGTACCATAGTCACCACGTTTGTTAGCGTTACGGCTGGCACCAATGGACCGCGGTTGTTGGTGACTGCAGATTGTAAGATGATACGAAACACAGAAGAATGCAGCTGCCCATCCTCTAGTTCATTAACCTTTAGTCGCCTGTTACGGCACCCACGGGTAGAGATGGGTTGGTACTATTCTTTGCTGGCACCATACGGACAAACAAGTTATAATTACAAGTTGTATGTGGTTAGAATTGAAGCGTTTTATAGGTAAATACTAATACAAAGTGTTTTTTTTCTATTTTGGTGTAAAGTTCTTTTATGTAGTTAATTTCCAAGTCAAACTCAAGGTTTGCCAGAGAACGATGGCAAGTAGTTTTCTTGGAATAAAATGTACAGACCGAGTTAGAAACACAATACTGGGTTCCAAAACTGGTAATGCCAATGTGGGGAAGAAGACCGGTGAACTATAGTGGCATTGGATTCGCCATATCCGTCGAATGTACCCTCAAAGGTGGGCAAAGAAAGTCACACATTGTGTGACACGTATTCAAACGCCGAGGTAGACCAAGAAAGGGATGGCTTGATGACCTTGATGTTTTTTTTTAAGATTGTGACCTATGAAAAGCCGTGGGGGAGGCCTATACCCAGCAATGGGATCTAGTAGGCTAAGAAAGTATAATCCATAAATCATAAAATTAAACAACCTTAAATGAAAAAAATCTGCCAAGTGCGAGTCGGACTCGCGCACGTAGGTTTCCGTACCACTAAGTTTAAAATATCGTTTTACTCGTAGTTATGGACGCGCAATCACGCAAAAGTGTATTAAAAATGCGCGAGTCCGACGCGCACTTGACCAGTTTTTATTACTTGTTATTATTTTATAGCTTATGCACTATAAAGGTACCAATTTTTACTCTTGTAAGTGTTCCCTTTTTTATGATAGAGCTAAAACAAAAACCGAGCAAAACTTGCCTAAAAATACGTTTTTAGTAGGGGAGCCCTCCTTAATTAATATATTTTTTGTTTTTGATATTTGTTGTTATAGCGGCGACAGAAATACATACTTCGGTTCATGACATACCAGCCCACTGACAGAAAGACAGACAGGCATCGGACGCATATTAATAGGGTCCCGTTTTTAACTCTTTGGGTAGGGAACCCGAAAAAAGTTGACTATATGGCTATCGTCCCATTCTTGAATTTCTAAAGATATAAAATATAGCCCTGTATTTGCACAACTGACTGAACCCAGGTTGCTGTGAACTGCATAGCCCCTACGTTAGTAGTATTCCTCTCGCGCCTCACCTCGAGTTCTTATCTCAAAACTTCAACCATGAGAAGCCTTTCGCGAGCTACATTGAAACTTCTACACTTCCGACCCTTACTGTTTGTTATCACTCGAGTTTGCTTTTCCAGGAGTTGAAAAGCAAACCTTTTATTTAAGCAAGATAAGGTCAATTTCCCCATAAAAAGTTTAAAAAGCGAAGTGAGTCTGCCTTTACTAGCCTTGGATTCATTCTATGGAAGAGAAGAAACGGTGTAAAAACCAATTTTAAAAATATCTCTATATTTTATTTTTATTTATTTTTTTATTTTTTTTTATTTAAATAGGTACACCAACGACACATTCATACATAAATTTTACAAAAAAAATTAATAGGACTTAAACTCTATCAACATGTCACTTACAGGCATACACATCTTTCACCAATAATTGAGGCATGGAATTTACAAATGGGCTAAGTGCCAGAAAAACCAAAATTTAATTTTTACCTTTCATAGGAGCTATGTTGTACAGCTATTCCATTTCAAAGGTGCAAAGTGCCAACAAAAGTTTATTCTAATTTTGGGATTTTTTCATAGATGGCGTTAGGTGTAAGTGCCAAACATTTTTTCTTTACAAATGGGTCGTTTCGAATTACAAAAAAGGACCATCTCATAATATGGTGCGATAACTGTGCTGGCCAAAATAAAAACAGAATGATGCTTTTCTTATTCATGTTTTTAGTGGCAAATGGCCACTTTAAATCAATTGAACAGAAGTTTTTAATAACAGGCCATAGTTTCCTTCAGTTCAGTGTGATAGAGACTTTGGAATCATAGAAAAAAGAAAAAAGGTAATGAAAAGTTATGTACCTCAGGACCTAAAAAAAGTAATTTCTGGTGCAAAAAATACAACACAACCTTTCCAAGTGATTGATATGACAAGTGAATGTTTTTTTGACATCCAAGCTGCTGCAGATGACATAATTGTGACTAAAAAACTGAATATCTCAACAGCATCTCGGTTGTTAGTAAGGGACGATAAGCCAGTTGTAGTACATATAAAAGAAAATTTTTCAGACTTGGAGCCATGGAAAGAAATAAATGTATTGAAAAGAGGAAAATCTATTTCAGACATAAAAAACGTGCAGTTACACCGACTTGTGGCTAAAAATACCATAAGCAGAGAAAAGAAGAAGGACTTAGAAAGTATGATCGAATACTTGCCAGAAAATTGTCAAGAATTCTACAGGAATTTGTGTAATAATTAATTATTTCAGAATATTGGCACTTAGCTCCAATGATAATAAAATTAGTGTGGTACTTAGCCCACATGTTAAGTAAATATCTTGTGTTTTGACCCATTTCTTTACTATCCGAAAAAATAATTAGTTATTTTCAAAACTAACTTACAACTGATGTTATAAAATAGTACATGTATAAACAGTACCTGTTTGATATCTTTTATCATACTATTGAGCCAAATAAAACGTTGATTAAAAAACTAATATATTTTTATTCAATTTCTCCATAATTGTCTTCTGGCACTTAGCCCATATGTAAATTCCATGCCTCAATTAATTATGTTTAGTTATTTATTACCAACAACAAACCAAAAATTCATCACAAACTAAATGAAACTTAATGAATTACTAACAAACAACTAAAACAATATTGACAGTTACCATAAGATAAACTTCTTTCTTGATTAAAGTAGTCGCCTAAAAACCTACATAATTTTTGCTTGGCCAGTTTTTATCCTTATCGTCCTTTGGCGGCTTAACAACTTTGAAATCAGGGTTAGTGAGGTTGGTCATCGTCCTTGCGATCCACACGATATGATGAAGATAGACAACATCGCCGATGTTGTACATCAAACAAATTACATCAGAATATAACGTGTATGAGAAAGTGCAATTTCTATTCTGTTTTGTAGGGTTCTTTATTTGAAAAAGAAAAAATTGGAACCCTTATACGATCACTTTCTTAGCCGTCTGTCTCTCAAGACACTTTTTCTCCCGAGCGGACAAAGGTATCGAGTTTAAATTAATATAAAATATTAAATGTTTCATAGTACTATCTCCTTAGTTACTGTCGTGAAATACGATAGCGAACTTGTACAGTAAAGTGTTCAAAGTTCGTCCATTATATACATTGTTGAAAATTTGAATGTTGATTCAAGAGCTCAAATAGATGTTTCATCGTCAATGACTTTGTTTCACTCAGTAACATGTAAAATTTTATGTGCTTTTATCAATGAAATTTTACATAAAATATTCTATAACAGCATTGGTTTTAACGATATTTAAAATATCTATTAAAATATGAACAATATCTTTCGGGTTTCTTTTTTAAAAAGTGATGAGCTGACCACTTAGGATCTTACAGTCTTCGTGTTCTTGTGGTTAGGGCATTTGTCTCTCGATCCGGAGGTTATGTGTTCGATTCTCGGTGGGGACACTGTCAAACAAAAATCACTTTGTCTTATTGCCCCAGTTTGGTTAGAGCATTGAATGAAAATTCCGAAGTCCGAAATTTAAGATGATACCATGCTTTGGTGCTCTGATATTCCAGCGAAACACAAGAAACACATTGTAGAAAGCCGACTCTTATAGTAGGCCGTGCTGCAGTGGTTTCTTGCCGTTTCTTTTACGCTGCCATAGCACGATCCGAAACGGCGTAGACTCGCTCTATTTGCATTGTATTCTGCATGACATTCAGTAAGTATTCTGTAAAGAATCTACATTGAATAAAATTATCTAAATCTGAAGGCACGTTAAGCCGTTGGTCCCGGCTTATCTTCCCTAGTAGCCGTTAATGAGCCATGACAGACGGCTTGGGCTGTGTGACAACTCTGACATTAGGTTTTGGGAAGATCTTACTACCCACACGATATGATGTTGAGGAACTCAAAATAAAAAGGTGCTTTTTGTAATTAAAAATTAAGCATTTTATTTGACAAGAGATCTTAAAATTGCTCTAAATAAGTAGCAGTTTTTCTCTTTTGGTGATAATTCTTTATCGTGTAGTAAAATTCAAATCGGTTGCAAGCCCGTTCACAATATCAAATCTCCAAATGGATTACACGATATGCAATAGGTGTGTCACTCCTGTGTTGCTGGCAAATAATAGTACCAACTCGTCTCTACCCATTGATGTCGTAAAAGACGACAAAGGTGTCATGAAGGATGGGCAGCAGCACCCTTCTGTGTATCATACCAATTTACATAGTGCGGTCCATGATGCCAGCCGTAATGCTTGAAAGCGTGGCGACTATGCACTTCCCCTCCAAATGGTACCGTGCGTTTTTGCTGTAATTCTGAAGGGTCCCATTCCTGCAGTGGACGTTTCATGGGATGTTAGATGATGACACAATAAGTTGAAATATCTTCTCAAGCACAGAAGTCACTAGCGGTCTGCATTGCTTGACTAATGTTATGGGAAACAAACAATGTTTAGAAATCGTATTCTTTTTTGCTTCAAAGGATCACTCCGTTGGCATAATCTCTATGATTTATGTTAAAATTTGTATTTATACCTGCAAAAAAAAACCGTTTACATAATTTGTATCTAAATAAAGACCAAGAAGAATAATAATATATTGATATTATGTCTTAGAATAAATACCTATAGTATTGTAATATTAAGCATAAAATAAAAGTTCAATCCCTTAAGCCCCAAACAAAATCCTACTGGATTAAGTTTGCTAGCTGGAATAATATTCTTTTTCGTTGCTTAAATAATTCTTTATATCCACGACCTCAATACAAAACCTCTGCTTGCTCGTCAACATTTTCAGCATTACCAATATTCTGGTTTCGACGTATTACTTATCAGACAGGTTACGTGAAGTCCCTTGGGAAATGAGCCTAAGTGGCGGATCGAACCTCTGTTCTGTATTGTACGATACATTTTGATGTACCACGTCATATTCTAGCTGAGTTTTATACGAAACAGTTTAATTTTGTAAAGCTGAAAATCCCGGATAAAGATTCCAAGGTTACGTTTATGACTTTTAATTGACCGTTTGCTATCCAAATTCCCCTTTGAAATAAATTTGTTGAAATTATGCCACCACTTTTATTCTTATATCGGAAGACCAGGCTCACTGAACCATGCACTACACCTCTACTTGGTTAGTTAAGTATTTAATATACTAAGTTCAAGCATCTCACTTTACGCAGTTTTATTGTGGGTTTTTCTTGTCACTTCTTTTTTTCCTATACACTTCGTTTCCGAAGTGATGTAGCTTTTAGTTTAATTGACGTCATAAAGTGATCAAAGAATGCTAATATGAATAAAGTGTAATTTGACTTTAGGTGATGATAATATTTTAGTATTTAAGAAGTTTTCATTTGTCTTATATTATTTAGGCTAAGTTGTTATTTGAAATAAATTTAATCTTATCTTATATTCCATTATTACACACATTTGCAGAAAGTGATTAGCAACATATTTTTATAATATGCACAACCAGGGAATAGAAATATCTACCTCTGCTTCTGTTACCCAGTTCCTATATCCCGAATCTATTAAAATTGCGAGTGACTGGATTTTTTATGAATGATCTATTTTCCATTGTTGACCTCATCTGTCCCCAGAGATAGACTAAGTTCAAGAATTTTAATTTTCTTTTGTTCGCAATTTGTTCGAAAAGTTTCCTGGAAAATCTTCAAAATCAAGAAATACTGAAAGTGTAATTCTATGGGTTCTATGTATGCAACGTCGCAGCGCAGAACGCTTGTACTATCATCATCATAACATCCCATAAAACGTCCACTACAGGACACGGAGCTCCCTCCAGAATTCTAGCAAAAGCTATTAAAATACAACGTGTAATTCCAAATACGCTAAACTTCTTGGGGTTATTTCTACCCATGTAACTGAACAACTTTTTGTTCTATGACTTTTGGAAATAAAAATACACGCCTAATGGTCCACACAGGATAAAGTGCGGAAACCACACACTAAACTTAGAACTTAAGATTATATCTTACGTTAAAACCCTCAATTATTCAAATGTTGCAGGAACGCAGTACCGGGACACCATTACAGCAGAGGAAGTGATACATGAACTGATCAGAAGCTCGCAACCAATAAATTATTAGTGAGTACGAGTATCTGAGCAAAAGTACCAGGCTACCATAACACGCAAGAAAACATTATTCTCTCGAAGCCTGATGGATGTCTGTATCTACGCAGCACTCGCATTATTTCTCCTGGGAGTCCGTTGTCAGCGTTGGTGAATGTTTTAACAGACGTAACTGTGTTGTCCTGGTGTTTGTTTAGAGATTTCCTTGTGACGTTGTTTGTGGGAAGATATCATCAAGTTAGTCTAAGAGAAGGCGGAAAATGTGTTGTTTTTATTGTTATAAATTTTGGTTCGTATAAATTTTTGTCAATGCATATCTTGGGAAGAATTTGCGGAAAATGTGTTGTTTTTATTGTTATAAATATTGGTTCGTATAAGTTTTTGTCAATGCATATCTTGGGAAAAATTTGTATGCACTCCCAAAACTGTCTAGTGAAATTGACTATTAAGTAAAACATGTTTCTCTACAAAGTGGACCAAAAAAGCAACGAGGCATAAAAAAATGTATCTCTTTATTTTGAGCTAAGTTCCTTAGGATCCAGTGTTTAGTTTCATGGGTTTCACATCCTGTAAGATTATCATCATCATAAAATCCCATGAAACTTCCACTACAGGACAGGCAGCTCTCTCCAGAATTCTAGCTTTTGCTGGAAAAATGTGGAGGGGCAGTACCATAGTCACCTCGCTTGTTAGCGTTACGGCTGGCCCCATGGACTGCGGTTGTAGGTGACCGCAATAAGTAAGATATAAAGGAGGATGCTGCTGCCCATCCTATCAAACCCTTATTGTGACACATTAATTATCAATCTTTGACTCATTACAAGAACTATAAATCTTATTAGTAAGCTAGTACACTTGACCATCTTAAACGATAATTTTTCCACAATTTCCTATGCGGAACTTCGAAACAGAACTTCAAACCCATATAAAATTCAGCGCTAAAGATTTACTGGCTATTTGCGGCTTAATACACCAACACAGGCTTAATCTAGAATTAATTGCCAACCGTGTTTAACTGTTTAGTGCAAACGCAATTAAGAAGCCGCGTGCCAGGCATATTTGCTGAAACGAATCGCCTGAAGCGCCAGCGAGTATTTACCCTTTAATTTTGAGAGATTTTAACTTCTCATATTTGTTCAGTTTCTGTTAGAAATTTTCTTTGTCGTGCTTGTTTGGTTTAGAGTCGTCTATGTTTAGATTATTAATTTCGAAAGGATCTAGCGGAGGTTTCATCACATCATCCAAAAGAGTCCGATTGTGGACTAAATGCTCCGCTAAAGATTTACTCTGCAGATTCTACAGAAAGACAAATCCTTCACTGTCCGCTTGACAAGCCTATTTTATCTAAAGTCATTTTTCTTACCAAATTAATGTTACTTTGAAAATTCTTTACAGAAGTCTTCTTCGATCTAATTAAGATCCAAAATAAAACCATTAGTGCTTACCTTCAACACATCAAAGAGAACTTAAACGCTTAAAGCGACGGACTTTCAAACGACCAGTAGCGTTTAAAGGATCCCTATATAAAACGTTCCAAGAGTAGTCATTTCCTGGACCAAAGTAAATTGGTCGACGACATAATTTGCGAACTCTTTCGCCCTCGCCGTAAAGAGCGCTAGCGTCTATAATTCCGAACAAATGTTGCAATAAATTCAAGCCGGTAATTTACACATACGCGACCATAACCACAGTACTGCGTTTTGTTTCTGGTGCAAATTGTAAGAGACTTTTCTGTTTTATATCTTTGCTATCTTTGTTACTCTGAATGTAATTTTATCTTTACGTAGACTCTTTATTTACACATTTTAGGTTTATTGTTTCTTTTGATACCAGGATCGTTTGATTTAATTAGACGGGTTTGTAAGCCACACCACAATGTTATACTTTTTATCGTTAATAATTAGTACAGTGGATATGATAAAATATTACACGGTTTCAGTGAGCACCGTTATTTTGGCACTGTTGCAAGTACTATGATTACGGCCTCTACGGTAGGTTGAAATAGGTACTATCTCAAAAAAATTATAAAGTTAATTTTGTTTTCAACAACATATGATCTATCTTCAGTTGTGGCGAATTCGCAATCTGTGTTTGCAGTACTGTGTTTCGGTTCGAAAAGTAACGGAAATTCCAGCCAGTGAAATTACCGCCAGCCAGTGAAATTACCGGCAGCCAGTGAAATTACCGCCATCCAGTGAAATTACCGCCAGCCAGTGAAATTACCGGCTTACGAGACATACCGTCTCAGTTCTCACGCTAGGTAACGAAATTTTCTGTGCTAACAGTGTCAAATTATACCATTAGTAAGACATCGTTATCATAACACCTTAGATCTCAGGGTGGGCAACGAGTTTTGCTGTGTTAATAGTGTCAAATTGTACAACTATTAGAGCTAGTGTAGCCTTTGCTTACTTGTTTCGAAAAACAAACAGTTTTTTAACTAAACCATTGTTATCTCTTATCTCTTCTGCCTTGTCCCGGCCTGTGCCACCTCAGTACCACAGACAAATGAACGGCGCCTTGCTTGTTTATTAGCGAATAGGAGCATTTTATGTGCGCCATTACTATAACCATACTTGCGGCCCACGTGGTCTTAATATATGAGGGGCACAGTTTAGACGTTAACGAGGTAATCAGTGACCTTGAAATGTGGAAATGTTGCATGAACCAAATTAAATTGTCGAGGGAAATGTGAAAAGATTTGTAAAATTAACAATAAATTTAATAAAAAAAAGTTTAAACTTAAAAAAAATTCATTGTAGGGACAAATGTTAATGTCTCGCTTTGATATGTCAGCATATTTGCTACTTCCAGTAATGACCAGAAAGCTTAGAACGACGAGGCGCGAGTTGTTCCACGCTCGCCGTACAGTTCACTCGATCAAAATTTAAACGTAATTTTGAAATATGATTTGGCCTCACAACTATTTCTGCTGCTGGACATAGGCCTGCCCTCAATATTTCCATGACGACCGGTCCTGCGCTGCTCGCATCCAGCGGCTTCCCGCAATCTTGACCAGATCGTAGGTCCCCCTTGTGGGGGGCCTGCCAACGCTTCATCTTCCGGTACGTGGTCGCCACTCTAGGACCCTTACGCCCCATCGGCCATCGGTTCTTCTTGCGATATGCCCTGCCCATTGCCACTTTAGTTTAGCTATTCTCAGGGCTATTTGGGCACAACTATTTGGAGTTCCTTTATTTAACCCACATCTAATTACGCAAAACATAGCAAAACTAAAGAAAGTATTTTTAACTTATACAAAATTGACATGTCTTCGGTAATTCATCTGTTTTGTGGGCAAGCTCATTGCCAAAGTGTGTAATGATGATAAACCTAGGAACCTAGACTAAATATTCATAAAAAAATGTCTTAATTGAAATTTATTTATTGTGGATCACAGGTACCTACATGGAAGTTCTTATAATTATGAAGTTCAGCCATGTCCCGCCTAAAGGCATACAATATTACAATTTCAATTGGTACATACAAAGACACATAGGTATACAAGAAACAATTATTATACTATATAAACGACCAAGCATTTTACAAAAAAAATTGTATTAAAGGCCGAGTGGCATTTGCATTGAAAGGTTGGATAGTATCCTGAATAAACTAAAGGTTGTAAGGGTCAGGTTTTAGAAAACTGAAATGGCATCAGTCGACGCAACTGAACAACTTTCAGGAACTGAAAAAAAAAACAGCCTCTTCATACAAAATTGCAAAGTTGATTGGCCATTTTGTATGGAAAGGATGATTTTTTCAGTTTTCGCAGACCCGTCCCTTATTCCGTGTATAATGTTTTGACCCAAAAACTAATACGCTCGGTATGGTGAAATCAGAGAAACGCCTGACGAATTTCAGAACGCATCTAAAATAGTTTTTGCCGCAAAATACTCACAAGATCTTCAAGTTTGCAGTTTCACAGAGTAACAAAAATTTTGAAATATTACAGTATCAGATTATGTCACATTTTATGTAGACGATAGATACATCCGTCCAGGTAATAATTAATTTATTCAGCATTATTATGCAAACAGCTATAAACTTGAGACGGGAAGGCAATGTTTATTTCAAGTAGGCCATCCTGCTGAAATTTTACGCATTTTGATACAGAAAGCCAATATAAAAAGATGTAAAATTTAAAATATTGTCCTTTTCATTTTTTGCAACAATTTCAGTTAAATAACCAAAAAAAGGCCTATAATTGTATGGGTATAGATAAAAATGTTTGCTGACTAAACGTTCAACACTTTCGTGGAATCCATTTCCTTTAGAATAATCAGAAAAACAGTATTTTCTTTAGCTTCGGTCACCCGCACATCAGTAGAATCATTTGCAACTTTAATTCCACGCCATAAAGTCCAAAATGTTCCTACTGACGTGGTTGTTAAACATCTGAATAAATCACTGTTCTATAGCCATATTATTGTCATAAAACTCTCAGCAGTATTTTATTTTTGAGATTATGCAACTTGTAAGAGAAAAGTGTGATAAGAGTGTGAATCTGCCCATGAAACTGATAATTTTTTTTCAAAGAACATAGTTCATACAAAGAACGAAATAAATTTTTGACCTCTCATTGAAACTGCATCAGCTGATAGAGCATTTTGTATGGGAGGTCAAGTTTGGTTTTTCGTATTTCGACCTCAGTTTCATACCAAATTCACACCTTTCAGTATTATTACACCTTTTCTTTACACGTTGTAAGTATACTCGTAAGTCTTGCAAGATGCTGGTGAAAACCAAGTTTCACAGCCTGGCCATGGCCCAGCGTCGCAGAGTTCCATATCTGTCGGTCTTCTACAGATTGTACTTCGTAGAGTGCGCTCTTGAGCTCCACAAGATTATTCCACCATCTCCGTTCTACCATCGGGAGTCCAGACGCACCGCAGGATATCACCCATACTTTGTTGATATTCCACACATTCGCACAAAGCGCTTTGAAACATCTTTTATAATGCGCACTGTTAAAGAGTGGCATTCTCAGCCTGTGTCTGTGTTCCCGAGTTCATATAACCCGAATCTATTCAAGTCGCGAGTGAATAGGCTTCTTCAGGGTAAGCTCTTTCCATCATCGACCTCATCTCTGTCTTCAAGATTAGATCGAGGTCAAGAGTAAGCCCATTTTCAATAAAAAAAAGTACTTTCACTCACTTTCACTTATTACGTATTGTCGAAAGTATCAATTTAAGCTGCAGTCTGTAATATTAACTTACTTAGCTACAAACAGGGAACGAACGAACAACTAACTTATCTTAAATGGTTGCCGTCAACTTTCAACTGTCACGAAGTTGAGGCGAGTTTAAAACAGATAACAACTTAACATCGCGAACGTTCCAAGTGTCTCACTCCAAGGTAAAGAGAGACCATGTTTATGTCTAGAAGTGTTTATGTTATGCTACCAATTTTTAGGGTTCCGTACCTCTACATAAAAAAGGAAACCCTTGTAGGCTGGCTCACTTTGTTGTCCAACAGTATATAAACCGTTTTTCTAACAAACCATATCACAGTCAACGCGACGAGTTAAGGCCGCTGGGCGGAGTGGAGGGGGTATGCGCAGTTGCAATATTTGTAAGTAAAATACTACTGCGCATACCCCCTCCACTCCCGCCAAGCGGCCTAAACTCGTCGCGCGGACTGTACCTCCCGTTGATTTAGTATCATGAAATTTGGAAAGAAGCTAGATAAAACGTAAGATTTAGCAATTTTCTAAAATCTCAATGAAATCATTAGATCCTTGAAGTTTTAATATATACAAATGTGTATAGATCTTAGTATTTGATTTTAATTTTAACTTGATTTCTCTTTCTATTCATGAAGAAAAGGCTTTGACAAATAGACAGACGGATAACAATTTAATCCTAAAGGGATTCTGTTTTTTCCTAATGAGATTAAGGAATTCGACAAAAACACCATTAATAAATTAATAAAATGTTATGGCACAAGAAAAACAGACACAAAAAGAAACGTAAAACAAACGTTCTGTTTGTGTTCTAACAGGCTA
Organism: Athrips mouffetella; assembly: GCA_947532105.1. Lineage (NCBI taxonomy): Eukaryota > Metazoa > Arthropoda > Insecta > Lepidoptera > Gelechiidae > Athrips > Athrips mouffetella. The sequence goes on along the minus strand of OX383957.1, from coordinate 32,548,418 downwards.
ATTCAAAATTCAGATTGACTTAACATTCAAACATTTTTATACGAGCACGTGGGTTTTTTTTTCCACTATGGCGCCAATTTGTTTGTAAAGCGATGTAGTTTAGCTGACGTCACTAAGAGATTTTAATATCCAACAAAGAATTAACTATTTTGACTTTGTGTCTGTTTCTCTTTCTCTCTCTTTTTAACCCCTTAACCCATATCATTTGAGTTTATCCTATATTATCAGTTCATTCATGTATATTTTTTTAAACATTTCAATGCTATAAATGCGGAGTTGTTTTTAGAGATTTATAGAAATTAAGAAAATTAATAAATGTTTGTGAGCATTATGCTGATACTCACCAACTAATATACAATGTATCAAAAACTGAAGTAATGATTTTCAAGTATGGAAAAGGTCCTGATGCTGTTCCCCCTATTAAACTATGCAATACGACCTTAAAAATTGTAAACAAATTTAAATATCTTGGACATATATTGTCAGATGACCTATCAGATGATGACGATTTGGAAAGGCAGAGAAGGAGTCTTGCATGCCGAAGTAACATGCTTGCAAGAAGGTTTAGCTATAGCTCAGACCAAGTCAAAGTGACCCTGTTCAAGGCATACTGTCAGGCGCTCTATACCAGCCAACTTTGGTATAAGCACACGAGGAGAGCATACCACTCTCTTCGTGTGCAGTACAATAATGCGTTTAGGGCAATATTGCATCTGCCCAGGCGGTGTAGTGCGTCTGGCATGTTCGCCGAGAACAGGGTCGATGACTTTTATGCTGTAATGCGTAGGCAAAGGGCTGCTTTTCACTTAAGACTAATAAAATGTAACAATGAAATTGTAACTGCTGTATTCCGCACCACATATATGACAAACAGGCAATTTATAATTAAAGACTGACTTTATTAATTTGATTTGACTTGATTTAATTTTAATCATTATTATTAATTTTAAAATCAATAATTGTAATTTTTAAATAGATTTTTATAACGAAATTTTTTAAACTTATTTTTGAATTTATTGAACTTTAAATCTATTTTATATAAATTTAAAAATTGTAATTTTATTTTTAATTTAAGCTTGAATGTAAAATATGGGTCCTATTGCCTGAAATAAAAGAATTTTATTTTATTATTTATTTTATTATTTAGCGACATAAACTCTAACGTGTGGTGCCGGCAAAGAATAGTACCAACCTATTTCTAACCTTGTCGTAAGAGGCGACTAAGGGATGATCAGGAGGATATGCAGCAGCGTCCTTCCGTGTAACGTACCATCTTACATACTGTGGTCACCAACAACCTTGCAATTTTGCCAGCTGCAAGGCGTTAGGCTTGTTAAAGTGTGGTGACTATTGGTGGTTCCCCTCCACATTTTTCCTGTGGTGGACGTTTCATGGGATGTTATGATGATGATAATGAACCTCTAAGCGCCGTGAAAATTTACATTTACCTTCACATTTTGATAAGCGAAAAAGATGTTTTCCCACTTTATTAGCCCTTGCCATTTCAGAAACTTATTTACAAAATCTAATAAAAACTCTGTCCCCTTAGCAGAATAAATCTAAATAACTTTCACTGAGTGTTATCAATCATGGCCAAAGGAAATTGTCTTGTAACTGTCAGCTTCGGTAGCCCAAGGCTTGTAGATGCTATCCGTGATGTTAATGGTTTTAAAGAATTAAGGCTGTTCACTTAAGTTTTACAATTTTATGACGTAGACGCCTCTGCTTTCGTTTGAGGGGTCATTTTGTTCAAAGTGGATATAAGCCCTCTATTGGCAATAAATCTATCTACAATAATACATCTCATCGATCTAGTATTTGTGATTTAGATGAGTCAGAGGTTGAGGGTAGAGGTGTGAGGGGTTGAGGAGGGGTTGAGTGACCAGAGGGTAGTCGGATGGGGGTGACGGTCGGGGAGGTGAGGGAGAGGGGAGGTGATAGGACGTGAGTGGGAACTTGTCGTGGTCTTGACTGATGACTGTACCTATCTACAAAGAAGTGTCCACGTAAAACTGACAATGATAAACTTAAGGCTAATATTTGCATTCTGCTTAGTTACAGTGTGGTCACAGTAAATATATAAGCTAAAGCAGTATGGAAACTCCTAACAAACGTCCAAAGCTGGCGCACTCACACATGCGCACACCGCTACATGAAAATAAGCAGTTTTTGCGCTGAAGTAAGTCGTGGGTGCTAAAACCATAATACAAACAAATAGGTACATATATAGAGTTCCTATAAGTATGTCCCTGTCCTTGTGCGATAAAAGGCGACTAAGTATCTTAATCTACCCTTGCGTGATAAAAGGCGACTAAGTGTCCTCATCTGCCCTTGTGTCATAAAAGGCGACTAAGTGTCTTTATCTGCCCTTGTGTCATGAAAGACGACTAAGTGACTTAACCTTCCCGTGTGTCGTAAAAGGCGACTAAGTGACTTCTTAACCTTTCCTTGTGTCGTAAAAGGCGACTAAGGGTTTCGGAATAATTTGTTTAGTTTTACGTTCCGAAAACATGCTGAAAGGAACTAAGTTGATAGAAGCACCCCAATATTTGAGTTCATCAAACTATTCTTATTTCAAAACATCTGGGTTACTCGTACAACCCTGACGCTCCGACGCAGAATAGTTCTTTTTTCAAAAAAAGGCCCGAGTTTCCATACTGCTTTAGCTTATATATTTACTGTGGTGTGGTGAAGGCAAAGTATACAACCAACTCATCTGTACCCGTGGATGTCAAAAAGTCGACATAGGGATTATGAACCGAAGGCAGCAGGGTCCTTTTGTGTAACGTGTCATCTTACAATCTGCGGTCACCAACAACGGCGGACCATGGTGCTAAACGCAATAATATCAAGCGTCGTGACTATTGTAAGTAGGTACTTACCCCCCACATCGTTCCAGCAAAAGCTGGAATTCCGGAGGGAGCTCCTTGTCCTGTAGTAGACGTTTCATGAAATGTTATTAGTAGGTAAGCAGAAAGAGGAAGAATTGGAGTAAAGGAGAAATTTGTAGAGTTGTTTTTTGATGTTACATCCGTTTGTCCTCTTATTAGCTAGGTCAAAGGCATCGACTTTTTTCAATAACTTTTGGAAGTTTTTTTTGTGCTTAATCCTTTAAGTCATAATCACAAATTTCTGCAGTTGAGTAAACTTATAAGCGATGAAAAAAAATCTCGTACATTTAAAAAATATATACAAAACCATAACGGCTCTATTCATGTCTATCTGGTACCGTAAAATAAGCTTCCCTTCAAACCTGTTTACGGTAAGTATTTTGATTTTCCGAGGTCAGTGTAGACCCTCGCGTCTTGGGAGCTATTAGTTTGACAGTTGTACAATGTCCGTTTGCTCAAATTGGGTTGGCGTGGGCTTGTCAGATGTCCCAGTTCAAATCTTTAGCTACAAATGTCTGAGAGTTCTGGGAACCATTACGATGTTATGACAAATTGGGTGTCAATTTTGAACTAGACCCATAAAAACGTCAAACACAAACTTTTCTTCTGTATATTTTAGCCAAGTAGGGTTGGCTTTGCTTGGCTTGGCTTGGCTTATTCTATCCAATGGAAAAGTTAGATTAGAACAGGAACCAAAAAGCAAAAGAATAAAAATCAAAGAAATTGGATTACCTGTATCATGATTCTGAACTAACCTAATCTAAAAGACAAGAACCACATACAGCTGGTCGAACTTTTCCAATAAGACCTTTGGGCTGATAAGGAGAAAAAATGGAGGTACGCAATGCCCTTAATCTTCGAAACCACAGCCGCAACTTCGGCATCAAGTATTTTAATTATCTTAATCCGTCGACAAAACTCCTCGAAAGCCCGGCGACTTAGAAGTATTCACAAGTTTGGTGCAAATAGTTTGTTACCAGCGTATAAACGGTAAGTAGAATATTCTGTATTGCTTGCATCACCGAACACTAGAGTTCAATAGATGTTTTGCAATACAGAAAATAATAGATAATTTAAAACGTTAGATCTATCTAATACAACTTAACATGTTTGCATCAGGGCACCATCATCATCATAACATCCCATGAAATGTCCACTGCAGGACAGGGAGCTCCCTCCAGAATTCCAGCTTTTACGTGAACAATTGAGAGGGGATGTACCATAGTTCGCTTAAAACAGGGCTCATAAACAATGGGAATAAACGAGAGAAACACACAAAGTCAAATGGTTTAACTGACGTTCTCTTGCTCATAGGCATTTAAGAACAGCTTTTCACTTTACGTTTTAAACTTTCATTTTTACCTGTTCATTTCGGCAGTTTCACTATAATAGTTCGTCCGGGTTAAAAATGCAAGAAGTCAGTAAAAGTGTATTCACAATGGAGTTAAAATGCAAAAAAAAATGTTTTTTTTTTCTCTTTTTTTAGGTAACACACAAAGGAAACAATTGTAGTTTTTAGTTTGTTAAAAACATAAACTCTGCAATGTTAAATAGTTTAATTGCGCTGCAAAGAACGCAGAATGATACAAATGCCAGTACGAGTATGTAGGATAATTTTACCTGCAATAATACACTTGTTTCGCTTGTGGTTTACACCAATCTTGTCGTGTCGTTTAGAGACCGCGCTAATTTTTAAGACAGCCCCCAGGGCGGCGCCACTTTCGCTACAACCGAGCGCTAAAGTAGGGGACTCTGAGTTGCCGGCAATCAATTAATGTTACTATCAGGCGGATTAACGTTTTATCGCTTACTAGTGTTGTTGTTGCTTTGGATTATAGTTCTTTTCTTTGAAGTAGTTAGTTCTTTCCGCATGTAGATGTTAGTTTTTTATAATATATATCTCTAGGTACTATTACAAAATTACAAATTGATTTTGTCTGTACATCTTCTTTATATGTAAAAGAAGAAGGTGCTGACATATCAACGCACAGCCTAAACCGCTAGACCTAGAGAATTAAAATTTGGCATGAAAGTTCCTTAAAAGGTCTAAGGGTGCACGAGAGAAGAATTCTTCAATATTCACCCCCTAAAAAAATAAAATGGGGGTTCACAGTTTGTATAGGGCAACAAGATATAAGTTAGACCGTTTTATTCGTAACTTCACAGAAGAAGTCCTATTAATAAATGAGTAAATACGTGTTTCAGGCTTTTTCAGAATTCAAACCCTAAAACGGTGAAAGAGGGTGAAAAGGTCTAAAAACAAACATAAACATTTTATATGATTTATCGTTGTTTTAGTAGAGTTTCTGGCGTAACAAAATTTATCGATGTATAGGTTTTTTAGTACCATAGACCACATACATGCGCTACTGCAAGTTATACAGAAGACCAAAGAGTATAACCAGCCACTTTGCCTAGCGTTTGTGGGCTATGAGAAGGCCTTCGATTCAATCGAGACGTGGGCCGTGCTACGATCTCTCCAGAGGTGCCAAGTCGACTATCGGTACATTGTAGTGTTGAAGAATCTGTACAAAAACGTTACTATGTCAGTTCGTCTTCAGGACCAGGACTCGAAACCTATCCAATTGCAGCGAGGAGTGAGACAGGGAGTCATATCTCCTAAACTGTTCACGGCTGCTTTGGAAAACATCTTCAAACTTCTGGACTGGAAAGGACTTGGCATCAAAATCAATGGCGAGTACATGACCCACCTTCAATTTGCCGACGATATTATCGTAATGGCCAGAGATAAAATAATAGTAAACTAACGTTTGGCCTAATCACGATGGGCCTATTCAGGAAGCTCAAAGTCACCCAAAGGGCTATGGAAAGGCTTATGCTTGGAGTCTCTCTGCGCGATCGAATCAGAAATGAGGAGATCCGCAGAAGAACTAAAGTAACTGACATAGCCCTGAGAATCGCTAAACTGAAACTAAAGTGGCAGTGGGCAGGGCACATCGCAAGAAGAACCGATGGCCGATAGGACAAAGCGTTAGCAGGCCCCCCACAAGGTGGACCGACGATCTGGTCAAGGTCGCGGGAAGCCGCTGGATGCGAGCAGCGCAGGACCGGTCGTCATGGATATCTTTAGGGGAGGCCTATGTCCAGCAGTCAAGTGGACGTCTTTCAGCTGATATGATGATGATAATGAGGTTTTTTATGAAGGGGCTTACTCTTGACCTCGAACTAGTCTTGAAGACAGAGATGAGGTCGAAGATGGAACGTGCTTGCCAAGAAGAAGCCTATTCACTCGCGACTTGAATAGATTGGAGTAATATGAACTCGAGAACACAGACGCAGGCAGAGAATTGCCGTCTTTAGTCAACATTTTTATTTATTTCATTTATTTATAGAGATTTTGTTACAAATAATTTTCTATTTGCTTGTGCGTAGCTTAAAGTCTAGCTTTGTTATATGTTTTTATTTATTTATTTATGGAAAACAAACAGCCTTAATTTTATACATAATAGCTTAAAATACGTAGTAAATACAAAAGCCAACAAAGTTTCCACTTAGAGAAAAAAAAGTTGTATGGCATTGCGTAAATACTATAAGATTAAAGAAACCACACACTTGAAAAATTTTACGTAAAAAAATAACATAACCTGGCAGGAATCGTCGGTAATGATACGAGTACATTATCCTATTCCGACGAAATTTTTAAATTTTGTGCAACTATTTAAAAAAATGTCAACATTTTAATATCTATCATTTTAAGCATATGTGAATCTTGTATAAAAAATCTGTTTCTGGCATAGTTACTGTGGCTAAAATCTGAAGATAATGTTATATTTTTTTTCTTTTTTATTTTGTAGAATCTTTAAGAAAATTTTCCGTCTAGCGCAAAAATAGCCTTCCAGCTATAATAAACAGTTTCAAAAAGTTGTTTGTCTATCGCCAATGAACTTCCAAACTGCTCGCAAAAGCGCTAAATGACACTTTCAAGTCTTGAAAAAAGCCAATGGGATATGGAATGAGAGATGATATTCACAGCTGAATACACCAATGCGCTCAGTTTTCAACGGATTTAAAGTGAGACCGCAACGAAGAGCTTGACCACAGTATAAACAGAGCGGCGTAGTAGAAGCTAAATATTTTGTGCAGTGGATGAATTTTTTAAGAGACTGACATTCGCACAAAGTGCTTTGAAACATCTTTTGTAATAATACGCACGGCTAAAGAAAAAAATTCTCTGCCTGCGTCTGTGTTCCCGGGTTCATATAAACCGAATCTATTCAAGTCGCGAGTGAATAGGCTTCTTCTGGGCAAGCTCGCTCCATCGTCGACCTCATCTCTGTCTTCAAGACTAGATTGAGGTCAAGAGTAAGCCCATTGACGATAAAAAAAGAGACTTCAATAACCTAGATGTACCCGAAATTCTCTAAATCAACAACATCATAGATAGATATAAACTGTTTATTGCACACAAATTTACAACAATTAAATACAAACAACAACATATCTTATTGCACGCAAAGGTGGCCTCATTGCTCTAGCCTTATTATACAGGTTGTAAGGAACAGCCTTCCGAATACTGAAAGGGCATAATCAGTCAACGTAACTGAACCTATTTCAGTGACTAAAACTTTCAGAACGGGGTAGCTTGGAAGGATGAAACTTACAAATAAAACGACGCAACCCCGTCAAATTTGGGCTCGTTTGATTCTTGTCGACAAATACTCTCGTGCTAAGGTCTATAATAGTACAAAAAAAGACCCTTAAAGGATCACTTTGTTGTCTGTCTGTCTGTCTATCTGTCTGTCTGTCAAGACCCTTTTTCTCACGAACGAGTAGAGGTATCAGGTTGAAATTGATAACGAATATTAAGGTCCATAAACCACACAAGATCTGAAAATTTTATTTTTTTACAACGACGCAATTACCACTAAGGTAAAAATACTGTTTTAGTTATTAACGAGAAGTGTACCAAATGAGCACGAGTCCGACACACGCTTGACCAGTTTTTATTACTTTTTAGGGTTACGTACCTGAAAAGAAAAAAAAGGAACCCTTATAGGATCACTTTCTTGTCCGTCTGTCTGTCTGTCAGTCTGTCTGTCAAGACCCTTTTTCTCACGAACGAGTAGAGGTATCAGGTTGAAATTGATAACGAATATTAAGGTCCTTAAACCACACAAGATCTGAAAATTTTATTTTTTTACAACGACGCAATTAAAAGATGTCCATGTCCTCATCTCCATACATTTATGCAAAAAAGCAAAACCTACAGGGTACTTCCCGTTGACCTAAAATTATGAAATTTGGCAAGATGCTAGGTCTCACAGTAAAAATAAAGGGAAAAGTCTAAAATAATTAAATATTTCAATTTTTCTCACAGCTATGACCGAGTGGTGAGGAATGAATTGTGGTCAGCATTGTCTATGTATGGGGTAAACGGTCATCTGATTCAAGCACTGAAATCTCTCTATGAGGATTCCAGTGCTTGTGTCAGAATAAACGGGGCGTACACTGAATGGTTTAGCATCGAAAAAGGTGTTAGGCAGGGATGTGTAGCGTCACCTTGGCTGTTTAACCTGTTCATGGATAATTGTTTGATTGATCTGAAAGAGAGTATGTGTGGACTGAGAATGAATGAGTTACTCATCAAATGTCTTTTCTACGCTGATGACCAAATTGTACTTGCGTCATCTGCTGACGAGTTGCAGGAGATGGTAACAATAATGAATGTGGCTTTGGACAAGAAAGGAATGAAAGTAAATGTAAGCAAGACTAAAGTAATGGTACTTGAAAGAGAAGAATGTATGACAGAGTGTACTATATTAATAGATGGTGAACAAGTCGAACAAGTGAAGGAGTTTGTGTATCTGGGCTCAAAGTTTACGAGAGATGGAAAGTGTGAAAGTGATATTGAAAGAAGAGTGAATGCTGGAAACATGGTGAATGGTGCCCTGCACGCCTTTATGAAGAGTCAGAAGGTGTCTCACAAGGCTCGTTTGGCTGTTCATGGGGGAGTTTTGGTACCAACACTGATGTATGGCAGTGAAAGCTGGGTATGGCAGAAGAAGCATGAAAGTAGAATTAATGCAGTGGAAATGAGAGCGCTAAGGAGTATGATTGGTGTTAAATTGAGTGACAGGATAAGAAATAGTGTGATAAGAGAACGGTGTGGCGTAAAAGAAGACGTAGTGACCAAAATCGAGAAAGGGATGCTGAGATGGTTTGGTCATGTAGAGAGGATGAATGAACGAAGATTGACGAAAGAGATCTACCAGGCGAGAGTGAATGGAAACGTTGGAAGGGGAAGGCCTAGGCGAACGTACCAGGACCAAATTCAGGACGTTCTGAATAAAGGCCATGTTAAAAGTACCATAAACCGACGAGCATGTATGAAAGGATTGATGAAAGTACAGGAAGCAAGGGAAGTATGTCAAGATCGTAGCAGGTGGAGGACTGTGGTCTCTGCCTACCCCAACGGGAAAGAGGCGTGATGTCATGTATGTATGTATGTACTAATAGTAACCAATTAAGGTGAGCGCCCGTTTCAAGAACTTTTCTATAAAAGAGGGGTCAAGTTAGATGGTCGCGGAGTTTTTAAAATCTTAGAGCAAAAGCTTTTAGTATATCATATGGTAGATAGGTACGAAACCCTTAGGGCGCAAGTCCGACTCGCACTTGGCCGGTTATTTTTTTTAGGTTTATACTCGTAGCGGCAACAGAAATACATTATCTGTCAAAATTTGAACTGTCTACCTATTACATTTCACGAGATTACAGCCCGCTGACAGACAGACAGACATCGGAGGCATATTGATAGGGTCCCTTTTATCACCCTTTAGGTACGGAATCCTTAAAAAGAGGATATAAATATAACACGCTTTTATTTGAACGCTTGTCTTAATTTCTTTTTACGCTCCCGTTAATCTCTAAAATGACTTAAAAATCTCTAAGAATTTGAAACTGTGAATTCAGTCCACGAAACTAAACACTTTTAGTCCAAACCAAAAAAATGGGTATTGTTGTTCCGTATTTATATTTTATAACATTCCTTGGGGAAAAATTTTCAGCTTTATGGTATAAATTCACAGTATACGTTTTAAAAAAATTTCTTTTACATAAAAAAAAAAAGTTTGGCAACTTCAAATCTGTAAGAGCTGATAATTTCACTCTACAACCATTCCGTTATCAGAGAAAATGTTTAATGGAAATGTCAGTCGCACCGGCGCAGATAAACGTAATTATTCATTTGGCTCAGTTTCGTCGTGTTGCGAATACAGTACGGTCAATCACATGTTAGTGCAAGCACTTGCACTACGAATATGAGCCCTATTGCTACATAACAAAGTCACAGAATAAAAATAATACTCGGCCGAGGTCAAAGTACCAAGTGATTACTAACTTGATCCTGAAAAGCAGTTTTTAGGGTTCCGTACTTAAAGGGTACCAACGGGACCATATAAGGTGCTTCTAAAATTTACGCCACCGTTTCAATGGGTATTTCTACCCATGAAACTGAACAACTTTCCCTAAGGAACCCATAGTCAAATCTGAAAAAAATATTATGGCTCTCCTATACTAACTCGATTAGCTGATCGGCCAACTTAGCATGGGAAGACCATATTTTTTTTTAGATTGGACTATGGGTTCCTCGGGGAAAGTTGTTCAATTTCATGGGCAGAAACACCCCTTGCAGTGGTGACATATATTTAAGAAGCACCCAATATTTACGAAGCTAACCATAGTAACTACCTATGTGGTTGACTTTTTTACAAAATATGTGTTTTTATGTAATTAGACACCATTTTCACACTAGTTCCACTATTTATTTAGTAAAATTTATACAGAATGCGACCGGTTTCGAGTTAACATCGTCAGGCACTGCTTACAAAATATTTTGCAATAATAAACTACCTACTGTGTGGGTAGAAAATATAAATGTTTGTTTTTTTTTTTTTTTTCTACCCACACAGTAGGTAGTTTATTATTGCAAAATATTTTGTAAGCAGTGCCTGACGATGTTAACTCGAAACCGGTCGCATTCTGTATAAATTTTACTAAATAAATAGTGGAACTAGTGTGAAAATGGTGTCTAATTACATAAATACATTGGAGTCCCATCAAGTAATAACAACACAAAGTATATCATATGTGTTTTTATTGTAGATTCACAACATTCCATAAGTCCACTGCAGGACAGCAGCTCTCTCCAGAACTTCAGCAACAACACGAGGTCTTTGGAAGGGATTTTCCATAGTCACCACGCTTGTAAGTGTTGCGGCTGGCGATCGCTGTTGGTATGTTATTATGTAAGATAGTACACACGGCCGCATATCAGATGAAACACTTTCGCACCTTATGGCGTGATAATAGAGTTGAAAAAGTTTCTACGGACAAGTGGTTGACCGTACGATACACAGAAAGATGCTGCTGCCCATACAAATAATAAAAAAAAAAAATCGCCTTAGTACGTGTGGTGCCGGCAAAGAAAAGGCAAGGCAAATAGTACCGAGCCATCTTTACCCATGAGTGTCGTAAGCTACAGAAAAAGTGTCGAAATTGCGCTTTGAAAAGTACCATAATTTTATTTGTAGCAATAAAATTTGTTTATCTACACTAATATTATAAAGAGGAAAGATTTGATTGTTTGTTTGTTTGCATCGAATAGGCTCCGAAACAACTGGACCGATTTGAAAAATTCTTTCACTATTAGAAACCTGCATTATCCGTGATGAACATAGGCTATAAAATATTTTCAATAAAGTTAGGGTTCCTTATGAAAACTTCGATAATGTAACCCAAGTTGTGAAAAAATACCAAATAGCATCCTTATATCGCGTACGCTGCCGAAACTATAAACAATAGAGCAAAGTGAAAAAAAAAGTCCGCGATACCATATGTCTAACTATTACAGTTATGTCACAATAACTGCTTTTTCATGTTAAAATATGCAATAGTAACGCCGGTACAAACTATATAGGCCACATTATTTGTACCTATTAATCCTTATCCAAATAAATGATTTCGTATTTAAGGCTATATCAGTACCTGTAAATTACTTTTTGAGTTATTCAAATCGGACATACCATTCAAAAGTTATCATGAGTGTAATCGTTATGAAAATTGAAATTAAAGAAAAAGCGCTCTAAGTGACTGTAATGGTTTTATCTACAACAGAGAATAGACACGAAAAAATGGGCTAATGGTTCCTGTATATGTAATTAAGTGTAATCTCACTCCTATGTCCCCATAGAGTAACTTATATTTATATCCCTTCCTCACGGGGTAGGCAGAAAGAGTGTATGTGATGATGAGAAATCTAGATTTGTCTATTACTTAAGTACCTAAACATTTAATTCAAAATGTTATCCAAATTTTCTTTAAAATGTACTCTTTTTAGGGTTCCGTACCCAACGGGTGAAAAACAGGACCCTATTAATATGCCTCCGATGTCTGTCTGTCTGTCAGAGGGCTGTATCTCATGAACCGTAATAGGTAGACAGTTGAAATTTTCACAGATTATCTACTTAAGTTGCCGCTATAACAACAAATACTAAAAACAAAATATTAATAAAGGGGGGTTCCTCTACTAAAAACGTGTTTTTATAAGCGATTTTTGCTCGAGTTTTGATTCCGCTCTATTGTAAAAAGGGGAATACTTACAAGCGTGAAAATTGGTATATGTTTATAGTGCATAAGCTATAGAATAACAACAAATAATAAAAACTGGTCAAGTGCGTGTCGTTCCGTGTGGTAGCGGCAAAAAAAAGTACCGACCCATCGCTACCTGTATGTGTCGTAAGAGGCGACTAAGGGCTTACATACCGGAAGATGGGCAGCAGCATCTTTCCGTTTATCGCACCATCTTACATACTGCGGTCACCAACAACCGCGGTCCATGGTGCCAGCCGTAAGGCTAACAAGCGTGGTGACTAAGTTACTTCCCCTCCACATTCTTCTAGCAAGAGCTGGAATTCTGGAGGAAGCTCCCTGTCCTGTAAGTGGACGTATTGGTGTCGGCTCGAGCGAATTTAATGCACTTCTGCGTGACTAAGACGGTATGACTGCCCATAACTAGGACGGTATTTTTACCTCAGTGGTATGGAACCCTCGGTGCGAGTCCGACTTGCGCTTGGCCGGTTTTTTTAGTAACCCCCGACGCAACAAGAACCCATATATCTACCCGTGCGAAGCCGGGGCGGACCACTAGTTTTCTATAATACCCTAAGTAACTTGATTGTTATTACACATCGTAGTCCTTATTCCGGATCGAATCTGGTTTGCCCTTTTAGTTGCGAGGTCAGATGTTAGTCGCTGTGTCTAAAATCCAGTGCCTTAGTCGAAATCCCTAGGTTAAAGTTGCTGTTTCCATAAAAAAAACGAATGATATAGGCTTGAACAAAAAATAAATTCTTCACACAAAATTTTTCACTGGCACGGAATGCTAACAGAACGCTTTCAGAAATATATGATATTTCAATTTTTCTCACATAAAATAGTAACCAATTAAGGTGAGCTCCCGTTTTAAGAACTTTTCTATAAAAGAGGGCTCAAGTTGGATGGTTGCGGAGTTTTTAAAATCAAAGAGCAAAAGCTTTTAGTATATCATATGGTAGATAGGTACGGAACCCTTAGGGCGCGAGTCTGACTCGCACTTGGCCGGTTTTTTTTAGTTCCTATTTCATTTATTGCACAAAAATATAAAATAATGCGGATGAAAAGCATTATCTGCCTGTTAACTTTTGGGTACACGAGAAATAATTGGTTGGTTTTGTTGTTATTATAGTGTATGCAACTCAATTTAAAATAACGCGCAAAAATATATTAACAAATCCTAATTACGTTAGGGTTTTTCATTCATATTCTTTATGAAAATAGAAAAAAATACCACAGGCGAGGCTCAAACCCGAGTCTTTTACGTTTATACCGATATGCCATATTAACCAGATACACCAATTTAACATGGTACCCAGGGCAAAGCCCAAAAAAAAAACTGAACCACTTTGCCCAGAATGTAAAAAAAAAGTTCCACATAGAATCTGCATCAGCTGCTAGAGGCTTCCATCTTGACAATAATGAAATTGACGGACAGAACTAATAGTCCGTTATTAATTTATCAGAGTTGTAGGGCAGGTGTTAACTTAAACGTTGATTCAATTGCCGTTAGTGCATTACACGCAATAACCATGACAGACCGTTAAAACAGCTTACAGGTTAATTAGTTAACAAACAGAGTATGGTTAAACCAGAGCTTACTGTCACAAACAGAAAAGGCAATTAGATTCTATGCGGCCAGCAAAATAACAGACTACTAACAAACTTTTCACTATTCTTTTTCTACAAACAACGCTTTGATTTAAGGCAAACCCACTAAATCAATATAAAAATCGGTACCTGAGTCGACCCTTATCACAGCGGCTTCTTTATGGAACTGACGGGGGAATGGACAAAGCCCTTTTTGCTAACATGTCAGCTAGAACGGTCTAACGACTGTGTTTCTCATTGTCAGGATCAGCTTAGTCTAATAAGCGGTTTCAGTATCACGTTTCTGATCAAAGCCGGGTGTAAGGGACAGGTTGGCAAATACTGAAAGGGCATGATCAGTCAACGTAACTGAACAACTTTCAGCGAACAAAACTTTCAGGAAATGAAAAACAAAATCGGCTTCTCCATAAAAACTGTCCGATCAAGTTAGCAATTTTGTATGGAGGGGCCGGCTTTTTTTTCATTTCCTGAAAGTTTTGTTCGCTGAAAAATGTTCAGTTACGTTGACTGATCATGCCCTTTCAGTATTTGCGAACCTGTCCCTTACACTTTGTATAAGGTCCTAATGAAATAGTGAACATAATTTTAGTATGTTACTCAGACCATGAAACTGAACAACTTTCCCCAAGGAACATAGGTCGAAATACGAAAATCAATTTTTGACCTCCCATAGAAACTGCAACAGCTGATAGCGCATTTTGTATAGGAGGTCAAATTTAGTTTTCGTATTTCGACCTATGTTCCTTGGGGAAAGTTGTTCAGTTTCATGGTCTGAGTAACATACTAAAATTATGTTCACTATTTCATTAGGACCTTAGCCATACAGACTAGAGAAATTGCTTTGACATCATTATGTTTTCTGTTTCTTTGTTTCGATAGAACGTTTTTATTCGTTTATTTCTAGACACGTGTTTCTTTGGAAAAAAAAAACAATTTCACAGCCTGAATATTACCTTTGTAGTCTTATAAAATAGTCTTTTTATCCTAAAAATGAAACTCAAAACTTTTTTTTAAATCAAAATTACAAACAGAATCGTATAAAGTATGCGTACGATGTGTATTAAAATGTTCTCATGTTTTGTTTTATCTAATTAAATATTGCTTTTATATCATTTCCTTTGTAAGAGACGCAAATTTTATTATTTTATTTGCAAAATGAAGGAAATGTTAAGAAAATTAAGAATATTAAAACCATTGTCGTAGAAGTTTGAAACAGGAAGTTCCGTCAAAATTAATTACTTAGAGAAAAATGTCACAATACAGAGCAGAAATAAAAGATGGTTCACTCAAACATTGAACAAGTCACTCAAAACACCATGATATTCAATAAGTATTCTCTAAAGAATCTACATTGAATAAAAATATATAAATCTGAAAAAAAAATGGTTTTATTTATTATTATTATTTTAGTATTTATTTAATTCAAGATGACAGAGATCCATAAAATGATTAGTATAAACATATTTTATGTTTTAGATACCCCGGATTATAGGATCTATCGTCACCGTTATAAAACTGAAGAAACCTTGAGAGTGTTTTAACATGGTGGCAACTGCTGTCGTGTAACGGAACGAAAAACCTGTTTTCTACTTTGACGCGACACGAAAACATAGAGGCTCATCAGACGTGCAACAAACTTTTTGTTGTGACAGTCCGCCAGTGTGGCCGATACTGCAATTATTTTCGATATTATTATTGTCATTGATATGAGATAAAAGCTCCGCTTGTATGCGATTATTTTCCAAAATCTTTGGTTTGGAATGAAAATAGCTTGAATAGTAGTTCAGTTCAAAGAGTTGTTTAGTCAAAATGTTTATTCAGATTGATTGTTATTTAGTTTAATTCGACATTTCTGGTGACCTGTAATACAGGTTCTTTTTACCTACCATAGGCACCAGCGATCCACTGCCAAGACTTGTTAAAAATACTTTTTGTGACGTTATTTAATAATTTAATTTGGTTGTGGAGAGAAATAAAAAACTTTTTTATTTTTATTTTTTTTATTTAAAAAGCAAAATAAATGACAGCAGCGCCTTCCTGACAACGTCATCCCCCTGCCTAAATTCCAGTGTGGCACTGTATACAAACCTACGCTCAAACACACAATTTTGTATACCCAGATACCCAGTATTTATTTTTCTACTATTATTTTTACTACTATAGTATTTATTTATTTTACTACTAGTCGTCTACTTTATTATAATTTTTATCTTTATCATCTGCATAATTTACTCTGTGCGCTGCTCTTGCACGATTTATCGCCCAAACAGCCGCGAGTAATGGCATAACAAAGATTTATATGTTTGCGATTTTGTTCAGCTGTTAATGAGAAGTGCGTCTGTGTATTATTGTTGTCTTTCTTGTTTACTCATTTTTTTGTTTATATTCTCATGACACTTTAATTTTCCTCTTAGAGACTTATTCTTAATTGTTTTCAATATTTATTTCCGCAGTAAAAAAATATGAAGGTGACAATTTGACAGAAAAGTAATATATTGTTATTTCTAAATAGGGTTTCTTTAATGCTGTAGATATGGGCTTTCATCTGGATTGCGGCTAATAATTTGGGCTTTCATCTGGATTGCGGCTTGACATGGAGCGATCACTTTGACAAGTTGTGTGGTAAGCTGGGACAAGCATGTTTTGCCTTAGGACGAATATCGTCAATTTTACCAAGGGATGTAGTTCGCAATTGTAATTTCGCTACAGTTCAATCGTTGTTACAGTATGGCATTGAGCTGTGGGGCCGGGCGGCGGACTGGCAGCGCGCATTTGTACTACAAAAGCGCGCGGTCAGAATCGTCGCTCGGGTCCCCACTGACGAGCCAGCTCAGGCACACTTTAGGAAACTAGGCATACTAACACTTCCAAGCTTATACATATTTGCGATAGCTATGTACGCTAGGGAAAATCTACAAGCTTATGAACAGTGTGGAGAGAACAACACCTATAATTTACGTGGAGCTAGTAAACTTAAGTCTGTCCCTCACAGGCTGGCCAAGTCCGACAGGGTGTCACACGTGTTGGCACCTTATGTGTACAACCGACTACCAAAGCATGTTGTCGAAGTCAACTCCATCTCGATTTACAAATAAAACGTAAACTTAAAAGCTGGCTTGTCCAGCAAGCGTACTACACGTACGACTTCCTTAAAATTCTTTCCTAGAAGATGCTGTAATTTCATTGTTATTAGTAAGATTGACTTAAACCCTTTTTTTTTTGTTTTAAATTAATGTTTATTTAATAATAATTAAAATAGCGTTCCTATTATACTATAATGTATTACATTATGCTATAATGTATAATTTAATTTGACTTATAATGTATATTATTAATAAATTATTTGTATTTGTATGCAAATGAATCATTCGATTTTAGAAAAAAAAGGCTATAAAGAGCAATTACGATTTTAATATGTTGTAGCAATCGTCTGATTTTTCTTTTTAAGTAAGATAGTTCGTTTTTTTACAGAATGTCATAAATACTGGTTGATGTTCCTTACCATTGTTGTCTTAAATTAAAATAAAAGTATTTAAATTGAACAATTTGTCTGTCGAGTTACGAAAAAATACGGTTCCAAAACGTGGCGACAAAAAAATAATCGTAAACGGATATCGAATAAAAAGAACTGAACGGAATAAATAGGAAGTAAAGGGAAGTACGCATTACTTTGCCAAAATTCAATTTCCTTTCAGAGAGCTTGTAAACGGGAATTATTGTTGTACAAACGAAACATTATACTAAACGGTCTTTTAAACTTTTAACTACTAACCAAACGGCTTCAAAATCAGCGATTTACACTTTAAATATTTATGAAACCATTTTGATTGTCTATTGTATTACGTACATTAACTGATTTAAAATTTATCAATCTGAAGTTTTTAGAATGCATGATACTTCTGATTTACCAACTTTCTTCGAGTGTTCGTTCTAAACCTATAAAAATATTAACGATCTACGAAGAATCTCTAGCAATCACACACACTCTACATATTTATAATTAATGTCAAACATACCGCCGCTAAACCCAAGCAGGATTGAGCCGGTTGTTTCTGTCCCTCCAAGTTTCTGTCGTATATTCTATATTTTTTGGGTGAAAATTGAATCCCATTCGATGCCACAATCACACGACAAGACCTTGGCAGAGGTGGCGAGACTAACTGATTAGTAAATGCCTTTCTAAATCTGACCGGATGACGCACGATGTCGGGGGAAGGATGGAGGTAGAATTTACCCAGCAGTGAGTTAGGCCGGTATTTCACTGGGACACCATGGCGGCGCAACCAGTCGCGCCACCGTGGACACCAGTAAAGACACCAAAGTCGCCACACCCTGCGACCACAGTATTAAGGGCTATATTTCACTGGGAGTGGTAGCGCGACCAGCATCCGCCAAATTGGTTTAGCAACCAAACGGACACCAGGTGAGTAACTCTCTATAGAGCTGTATACATTTTGTTGGCAGCGGCAACTGGTTGCGCTGACATGGTGTCCCAGTGAAATATCGGCCTATGTCCTTCACAGTGTAAGATAAGAATTCTAGTTCATATGATGCTTCGTTACAAATCCAACCCTTCTCTTTCTTGGTATTTAAATCAAACAACGACGGGCAGAAGCACTTTTCAGTAATTTATCTAAGAACATCATGTTCACCAATTTTAACGCTGTCAGGCATGCTGTTTTGGGAGACTTTTTCGATTTGACAGTGGATTTTATTAAGGCTACAAACAGCCTTAATAATACTAATAAGAGAAACCCGTACACTTATTTTTCATCTTCCTATTTAGCCTTATACTTATTATCCCATAAAACATATTCCCCAAATTTAAATTGCCTTAGTCGTCACTCTAGCCACGGTCGGCAACCGCAGTATGGTAGAGCATTTAACCTTACAAAGTTTTACCTTATCCCAACCTTTATTTACTTATCAAAGGACATAATCTTACCCGCTTACTTTCTAAAGAGACCCCAATTAAGTAAACGCCCATAAACTTTCAAAATAATTTCCTAAAGGGAATCGCTTGAAACGGGTTTGGGGAAAATAAATATAATTGCGAGTTCTACTTTGTTGTTTGACCATGAAATACCGATTTGTTTTTTATAGCGTCCTTTTCAGTTAGATATTGTTTGCTCTTTTTTCTGAAATTAAACTCGTTTGAAATTGCTATTTGAAACTTCCAACGATAACAAACAGTAGTTAAGGAGACTAGTAGACTTATTACAAACGAGTTGACGTTTTGTAAGCCCTAGACCAAATCGATGGTTTATTATAGTCACAAGTTTGTAATAATCCCTACGGACGTGTATCTTACGGTGTTTTTGCATCGAAACTCGTCCAAATTGCAAACTTCAATCAAAAAGGCGTGTATTGCCAATTCATACATCCTAAATTTTTTTCCACCCCTTCAGTCTGTTCGCTGTGGGATGGTGCGGGTGACACTGTCAATATTACAAGACTATGGAAGTGATATGCAATTCAATTTTATCGCTATCGATTCTCTCGGCGAAAATCTAGTTCCCTTTTTTGTCAAAATGAAATTTATTTTAAAATTAGTGGTGCCAAAGACTTTTTTCGCGTGGAGTTTGGACTCTCACAGTAAACACTAACAACTGGACCTGTTCAAACATTGTTTGTAGGGTTTCGAAACTTAGCTGCATTTCTTCCATACAAATCGATACTAATGTATTCCCCTATTTCCTCCCTGGATAATGCCTGTTGAGCGATGGTATTTTGTTTTTAAATCGAGGTCTACTGTAGGCATGCCCCTGTCAATTATTTTTTTACGAAAAATAATTACCTATAGAAATAATTTTCAGCCATATTTAAAAGACTACCAGAAAAATTATAAATTTTATTTTTTCAAGATAAAAGAAAAAAAAGGAGCATAGATCTCCTCTTCCTTTAAATTTGGATACCAAAAATAATTGAATCAGCTCAGTTTTGGAGAAGAAAACAGGGGAAAGCGTAACGTCATTTTGTAGGTAAAATCGTTCTAAGCTGTAGGTTGTCCCTATCGAATATCTATTTCTCGGACTAGAATACCCTCTTAACTTAAAACTTTATGATTCGTATGTCTGTATGGCTTCTACAACAACATAATCAAACCAAAACCTGGGAACTTCCCGCGAACTAGGAAAAAAAAATTGGCAAGAAGCTAGGTCTCATAGCACAAGCAAAGGGAATGGTCTAAAATGATTATATATTTCAACTTTTCTTACAAGTAATTATAACCAATTAAGGTGAGCTTCCGTTTCAAGTACATTCATATAAAAGGCGGGTCGGGTTTGAGTGAACTCGTAGTTTTTTGAATCAAAGGGCAAAAGCATACAGTATATCATTCCATGATCGTAGTAATTCCCCTTAAAATTTTCCTCGCTTTTTTGCCGGCAGGGAGGTCTCTGCCCTGCAGTGGACGTTTCGGGGAATGTAATGTAATAATAATGTATGTTTTGTGGTTTCATATAAGTCTATAGATACACAAAAAAGTTTAATAATACATACAGTAAACTTCCCTTTCTTTTAAAAAAATATCGACTATCCATCGTAGCAAAACTCATCCCATCACTAGAAAATTTGTTATAGGCATAATGCTTAGCTTCATATTTATTTCAATTTAATTTTATTAATAGACCATAACATTTCGATAGGGTAAAGTAATTAAATTTTCATGGTTATTACATATTTAGTATTTTACGACTAAAGGTATAACTAAAATATTAGGTCATGCTTGTAAATCGCGGCTGACATTCAAAAGTGAAAAGGAACGTTTCGAATAATGTCACCCGCACCTTCCCACAGCGAACAGACAAGGGGTGGTTCTTGCCCATCAAACTGAACAGCTTTTGCTTATAAATATAGGTCGAATTACGAAAAAAATATTTTCATTTCCCATACAGACTGCATCAGATGACATCTCATTTGGTACTGAAGGTCGAATTTATTTTTCGCATTTCGGCCTATGTTCCGTGAAAAAAGTTGCTCAGTTTCGTGGGCCGAATCACTTCTTGAAATATCCGGGGTGAAAAAAAAATTACGCTGTATATCAACTCTTTTTTGGCATAGGAGTCTCGGACATTCAGCCTTTACGAATTTTTCAAATAAAGCCTGAACAGCAAAATAAGAAATCTGCAGTGAGGGAAATGAATAGGACTAAACTGCGGTTTTAACAGGTTAATCAAAATTTATTAATGTTAATTGTATCACATGACTCACTCGTTTGAACAATTTTACAGGTATCTCTATGGTTTTGCTCAAATAAAATTTAAAACGCTTGACAGTAACTGTCCCGTGTGGTGCCGGAAGAATAGTACCAACTCACACATACCCGTGGGTGTCGTAAGAGGCGACTAAGAGTTAATTGGAGGACGGCATCCTCCATTGTACCTCACATCTTACTTACTGCGGTCACCTACAACCGCGGCTACTTCCGCTCCATATTTTATAAAGCTAGAATTCTGGAGGGAGCTCCCTTTCCTGTAGTGGACGTTTCATGGGATGTTATGATGACTGTAACTGACCTCTTATTTCAGACTTATGAAAATATTGGCTAACCACCCATTATTGGTTTTTGAAAATATTTCATACTTACTCGTATATAACAGCAAAGTAGTAGTGATGAAGTTTTGTGCGTAAACCATAGTTATATTGCATTGTCAATTCTGTAAAAGATTTCAGTAAGTTTGTGGTTTTTTTACATTCTCCGTAATAACGTCCAAGTCCTACTTTAGAACAATAACAAACAAACATAACATTACGCCTCTTTTTCTGTGAGGTAAGGAGAGACAACAGTCCTGCTACGATCTTGACAAACTTAACTCGTTTCTTCTTCTTTTATCAACTGTTTCATACACGCTTGTCAGTTTATACCTTCAATTTTCACTGACTTCAGGTATAACTACTTTATCTATGTACCTTTAGATTTTGCAAGTATATCTTAAATATACTCAGCCAAACATAAAAAAAAGATAAAGAAAATTCCTAATACCAAGAAATATATCTACTTACAAATGCTATTATCGTACAAACAATTACTCTAAAACAAACCAGTGGGGATTTCAGCGAGACCATAAAAAAGCAATTAATTTGAATAAATACGAAAAAAAAAATGTTACTAAGCATTTAGAATTCTGTCGCAGTCACATTGGCGTATTAACAAACTCCTTCTGAGTTCACTAAAATTATAGAGTAGGCCAGTCCATTTGGTCACAATCATGTCAGCAGTGGGTACCTCAGAGATAGTTTCTCAGTTTTATAGTCTGAGTAACACACTGAATTTTATTAGGACACACACGATATAAAGGTGTTCCACAATTTTGCTTATTAAATGTTTTTAGAATATTTACGCTGATCTCAATCTGCACGATACCACTTCATAATCTCAAAGTATTTTAAGTAAATTTTTAGTCCCTTACATTTAGACCAAGTGGACAGTTTAAGCAAGTCATCAATTTTAAATATCGAACGACGAAACGAAACCGTCTCCGCAATAATGAAAATTGCAATATATAGAAGTCAAAGTCTCCTCTAATTCAACACTAACAGTTTACCAATACGCGTTTTATCACACGATCGTTAATGGCAGCTTAATATATTGGGAGTCGTTGGCACCTCGTTCTATGTCCTTATCATTTTTACTGAATGCCATTTGAATTTGAAATTGTGCTCCTAGATGCGGTTCCGGTGTGTTAATGAGCTTTTAGTAATAATTCTCATGAAGTTGTTTTAGGACTACAGATATAAAAAACTGCAACCACTATTGATTTTCTACGAAACTTTATTCCCTTTTTTTAAATTAATCTTACAAAAATAGTATGTCTGACATGGACGGAGAAGACGCAGGTTTGAATCTTGCTGTGGTTGTAAACTTTCTATTTTCTAATTGGTAAAACACTGACATATTTTGATTTTATTGTAGTTATAATAACAAAAAAGTAGGCAGACAAACTAACGTACATTTACATGTATACTATTGAAAATAACAGATTCAGAAATGTTTGTAGGAACCAAACATCGGCCACCTCAGGCAAGTCACGGCCGTTCGGAACCACTAAAAATAAAAACAAAATGGCCGCGCGTCCCGTCAGGATTCCCAGTAATCCGTAACAGTAACAAGGATTTCTTGCTACCCTCATTTCATATCAAAGTCGTAAGAAAACGCCCACGACGCATCTGCTCTAATCTGTGTGCAAATATTTATTATCCTTCTTTGGTTCGCCTTGCATAGTATACAGATTTCGTATGTGATAAATAGTATAAACTTAACATGCATAACCCAACTGTAAGAAGATTTTTAGGTTCAACAAAAGTTAGGAACAATAAAAATAAATATTTGTTTCTACAATCAGTCAATGCCAATAACATATTCTTACTTAATGTGCGATTTAATCGCAAGTATGAATAAAAAAAAAAACAATTTTTATGATAACTATCATACAAATTATGTGAAATGCCTTAGAACAAAGACACAATTGGGTGCACACATAAGAATTGAACGATTTAGAGTATTTTCATAAATAAGCAAAACATATTGACTGGTTGTTCAAAAAAGGTAAGTTGGTAAAACAGCTGGCGATGGCGGTACAACAACGTCATCCATGGAAGTTACTCCATCGACAAGACCCAGACTCGATGTAGTGTATAGCCTATGTCTCGAGCGTGCATACGCAGTCTGCAACCGACCGTACAGCGAGTAGGATGTGCAAGATGGTGTGTGCGTTGGCGAGCCAAATAAAGAGCTTAACAACTAACATCTGCAACGGTACAGTTGGCGACGAGGATTAAAAGTGAGTACTTGCTTATAAAATATTTGAAACAGAAAAAAAGGAAAGGAATTACTTAATTTCACCAAATAGTTGTTAAACAAATTTTTGGCTTGATGTAAACAAACATAGTTATTGTCGGCCGGCTATAAATAGAACAGGTGTGAACCTGTTTGAACGGACAAAGGATGCGTATCAGCCCATCCAGATTTTGCATCATATTTAAAGTTTTCCTTGGCTGTGGTTTGAGTAATTCAACCAAAGAAATCGGAACGGATAGAAGTCAATATGTAGGTAGTTGCGTCAAGCCAATCGAAATAAAAAGGATTTAAGGTTTTAAGGAAACTTGAAAATAACCTATAGGGTGCCTGTAGGTTCCGCCGAACAGTGGTTCGGTCGGTCGTTGACAACTTGACACGGCGAGAAAAACTTTTGATGAATATAACAATGAACTACCTACACAAATTTATTTACTTTACTATTAAAAGGGCTGACCCCCCATAATTAACCCACCGACGACGTGCGGCATATTGCGGGGTTACCAGTACAGTAGATACTAATACTTTGATACATATTTACCATAGGTTTTGATACCACTATCCATTTAATATTACTTGGACTGCTTTCCGTTTAAATATTCGTCCCGAATACTTACTATCTGGAACGTACTCGTTGAGTTTATTGCGTAGGTTCAAAAGGATTATAGTACCCAAAAAACTAACTAACTAACTAGCTGGATGCTAACTCAGCGCAGGTTATTTGTGCTGTTTTTACTACTATTTATAGAATAATTTATTTACCTTGGATCCAACGAACCAGCCACGAGTCAGTTTTAATGATCCTAATTATTTTATATCCCGTGTAGTGCCGGCAAAGAATGGTACAAACCCATACATACTCGTGGGTGTCGTAATAGGCGACTATGGCTCATAAACGGGAGGAGGTAACTGACATGCCAATTTTTATTTATCAATAAATTTTGAATCGTATTGATGGGTTATCCTCCTGTGTGCCATACCATATTACATACTGCGATCACCTACATCCGGGTTCCATGGTGTTAGCCGTAGCGCTGACAGGCGAGGTTCCCCTCCTCACTTTTTACAGAAAAAGCTAGAATTTTGGAGGGAACTCAGCGTCCTGTAGTGGTCGTTACTTTGGATTATGATGAAATAATTTGATATATTGGCAGTTATATACCTACTGGGCATTAAATTGCATATTGTCTTTTAATATCTTGACAAACAAGCAGTTATAAACTGGGCATTAAATTGCATATTACGCATATTGACAGTTATATACTGGGCATTAAATTGCATATTACACGTATTGGAAGTTAAATACTGGGCATTAAATTGCATATAACACGTATTGGCAGTTGTATACTGGGCATTAAATTGCATATTACACATATTGGCAGTTATATACTGGGCATTAAATTGCATATTACATATATTGGCAGTTATATACTGGGCATTAA
This sequence comes from Athrips mouffetella, assembly GCA_947532105.1. NCBI lineage: Eukaryota > Metazoa > Arthropoda > Insecta > Lepidoptera > Gelechiidae > Athrips > Athrips mouffetella. The sequence continues at coordinate 32,523,069 of OX383957.1, read as the reverse complement.
ATTGCATGTTACACGTATTGGCAGTTATATACTGGGCATTAAATTGCATATTACACGTATTGGCAGTTATATACTGGGCATTAAATTGCATATTACACGTATTGGCAGTTATATACTGGGCATTAAATTGCATATTACACATATTGGCAGTTACATACTGGGCATTAAATTGCATATTACAAGTATTGGAAGTTAAATACTGGGCATTAAATTGCATATTACACGTATTGGCAGTTAAATACTGGGCATTAAATTGCATATAACACGTATTGGCAGTTGTATACTGGGCATTAAATTGCTTATTACACATATTGGCAGTTATATACTGGGCATTAAATTGCACATTACATACATTGGCAGTTATATACTGGTCATTAAATTGCATATTACATATACTGGCAGTTATATACTGGGCATTAAATTGCATGTTACACGTATTGGCAGTTATATACTGGGCATTAAATTGCATATTACACGTATTGGCAGTTATATACTGGGCATTAAATTGCATATTACACGTATTGGCAGTTATATACTGGGCATTAAATTGCATATTACACGTATTGGCAGTTATCTACTGGGCATTAAATTGCATATTACACGTATTGGCAGCTATATACTGAGCATTAAATTGCATGTTACACGTATTGGCAGTTATATACTGGGCATTTAATTGCATATTACACGTATTGGCAGTTATATACTGGGCATTAAATTTCATATTGTCTTTTAATAATTTGGCATATTGGCAGTTATATACTGGGCATTAAATTGCATACTATCTTTAATAATTTGATATGTAAGCAGTTATATACTGGGCATTAAATTGCATATTGTCTTTTAATAATTCGATATATAAGCAGTTATACACTGGGCTTTTAATTGCATATTGTCTTTTCAATAATCTGATAAACAAGCAGTTACAAACTGAGCATTAAATTGAATATTGTCTTGTTAATGATGTGATATGTTATGAACGGTTACAAACTTGGCATTTAATTGCATATTGGCTAATAATTGTGCCAATAATGAGATACATACCAGCAGCTACATACTGGGCATTAAATTGCATATTGTCTTTTAATGATGTGATATGTTATGAACGGTTACAAACTTGGCATTTAATTGCATATTGGCTAATAATTGTGCCAATAATGAGATACATACCAGCAGCTACATACTGGGCATTAAATTGCATATTGTCTTTTAATAATTTGACATGTAAACAGTTATATACTGGGCATTATATTGCAAATTGTCTTTTAATTATTTAACATATAAGCAGTTATATACTGGGCATTAAATTTCATATTGTCCTTTCAATAATCTGACAAACAAGCAGTTACAAACTGAGCATTAAATTGAATATTGTCTTGTTAATAATGTGATATGTTATAAGCGGTTACAAACTGGTCATTTAATTGCATAATGGCTAATAGTTTTATCAGTGATGAGATACATACGAGCAGCTACATACTGGCCATTAAATTGCATATTGTCTTTTAATAATTTAAAATATGAGCAGTTACTAACTGGGCATTAGATTGCATTATGTCATTTATAAAATGAGGCATAATTGGAGCAGTTGTGAATTCCAACTGAATTATTTAATTGATCGGCTCCAATGGTTGGAACGGCTTACTCCTCATCAGTAAACCAAACCATAGAATTACCATTCTATACATGTTTATGCAGGTAACATGAACAATACCTACATAATTATTTAACAATTCTGTAAACTGAATCAGCTTTCATTTCCTTTTGTTTAATATGTATACGTATGGAAAAAATGTGTATAAATAAAAATTATAGTAAATCGTATGTTCATATTTTATTTGTTGCATAAATAGTATTATGAAACTCAAAGAATAGCCACGCATAAAAAAAATATATAAAGAGAGTAAGGGAGTCTAGATGCGATAGCACAGTGGTCTGTGCATTGGATTCGTGCTGCTTCTGATGTTTGTTGTATGTAAATACAATTCATGCTTGGTCCGTTCCAAAGGTGCGGTTTTAAATCTAGCTCGCGTCTTAAAATATTTCTCATATATTTTCAGAAAGGTTATATGCGTGGGCGAATGACATGTATTGTTTTGAGCCATGGTATTAAAGAGTGAAGGAAAGTCCGGGTGGATAATGGAAAATGATATGATACGATTCGGGAACCGATTAGTGTGAATTATAAATAACAAAATGCTTCCTTGTTTAGTTGAAAAGAAGTAACAAATGGATTTCAGATTCACACACATTGTTTGACAGTCAAGTTATCTTTATAAGGACATATAGTGACAATTTTATTTTGTCCCTAAATTCAGTTTAAACATGCTGAGTGTTTGGAAAAGGTTTGATAAAAAGTACCTACCTACAGTGTTAATTTTAAATAGTTTGATACCTATCTTACAGTTTTCAATACCACTGGTGTAGTTAGGGAGCAGGTAAGTTTTGGCACTTGTAGCGAGAGTACCCATTACTGTACATTTCCTACTTTAATGAATACATACCCACGAAAAGTTAAATTATTCTGGAAGGGTTTATTTAATGATCATGTCCCTATTTCATTATGTTTAACATTCGTACCTTGAACAACGATGCCACAAAAAAAAAAAAAAAAAAAACTTGTGTACTCACAGTGGCGACGTTCGTTCCGCTGTGTTATAAAGGGATCGCTGCTGCTCAGTATGAATGACAGTGAAGTACCAACAACTACTCATAGGTACATCGGCGTGTAGCTAGTATATTGTACTGAACGATTTCACTTAAAATTGGAAGGACCGGTACATAGACAATATGTGTACTTAATACATCGTAAAGTTATATTGATTCTCTTCTATGGGCCAAGACAACCACAAATAATACCTACGAGTACCAACCTATTTCAAGTGCCTAAATCAAGACATTAGGATCAAGAATTATTTCTTCTTCTTGTCGCGTTAATCAATAAATAAATCAAGCTCAAGAAGCAATCGATTTTAAAGATAATTAAGTAAATAATTTTACAATGTTTGAAATAAATTATGTGGTTTGTCATGGGTTTGTCCATTTACAACGATAAAAAAAATCTAACCTATCATTCTTAATAGGTACCTATTTAAAATTAGTGCATACTCAAATATACTTTGGTTGGAAATAGCTTGGTTCCCGTGAAAGGCTACAGAAATTGGAATAATAATCCGGTCACCTAGTAGGATCTTTGTGGTAAATAAGCCTCTCAGATAACTATTGAAAAGCAGTTTTAATTTAGGTTTTCTTATGTAACTTTCCCGTAAAGCAACAAAATACTCTTTAAAAGCGTTGTAGAAATAAAGCTACCTATGGACTTACGAAAAGGTAATTAGGTATATTTGCTTGAATAAATGAATAGTTCTGTCTGAATAATGTGTCCCAATGAATTAAAAATTTAATGAAAAAGTTGATTTGTCGATTGATTTGTTGATTTGTCGGACCGTACGGTACAGGTAAGATAATAAAATCAACAAAGTGGACAAGCAGCAATTCCACTAGAAATTTGTGAGCAAAGGTTTTAATAGATTAGAAAAAAAACGTGTTATTAAAAAAGGGGTGCTGTTCTTTTGTGCAGCGGCAAATGTATAAATAATTCATTTACAAAATTGATACAACTGAAAGAAGTCTTAAAAATAAACAATAATAATAATTCCTTAAATTTGACACTAAGGTTTGAAAATTGATCAGTAACATAAAAAATAGTTTCCGACAAACATTTTAAGTTTAATTCTGGTGAGATTCTACATTTAGATTAAAGGTACCAGTAGTTGAATTAGATTGAAAAATAACTTCATTTGATATCGCTATCTTATTAATTTATGTCAAATTGTGACAAAGCACTTTATTGCGATCAGGAGAACTTTAGTTTCCTTTTTAGGGTTCCGATACCAAAATGGTAAAAAAAAGGAACCCTTATGGTGCCGCTCTGTCTGTCCGTCTGTCTGTCACACCTCTATATCTCAGCAACCACTTATGCTATCAACCTGAAATTTGGAATAGTTTTAGAATATAGTTGCCCAACTTAATTGCACATGAAAATTTTTTGAAAAAAGTATGATTATTAATGTAAAGGGGGCCAAAATAGGGGGGGCCAAATTTCAAATTGTCGCTACTAGGTCGAATGGGGTATCATATGAAAGGGCTTTACTTGTACATTTTAAAATATATTTTTGTATTTTTTTAAGTTTCTTAGTTTTCAAGTTATGATGAAAAATGTCAAAAAAAATACCATTCCCCCCCCCTTATCTCCGAAGTTTGAGTAAGGGAAAATCTGAATTAATTACAGTTGACAGAGGTTTATGTAAACTTTACAGCAAAAATAAAACGATCTTTCTAAGTTGCACAGTTTTTCAGAAATCTGCAAAAAACCTTTACAAACAAATTTAGTTTTGCGGTCCTGAAAATGGACTTTATTGCTTCCAAAAATACTATAGGTATATCGGAACCCTCGGCGCGCGAGTCCGACTCGCACTTGACCGGTTTTTATATGGGAGAAACACCATGGTAAACAGAAATCATTCACCCGCCTATCTTTATTATAAATGATTGATGTCATAATTGCCACCGTGCTTACAGAAATAATATAGAACGATAATAAGTAGTTTAAAATACTTATTCTTATCATAATAGTCTTGGAAGATGTGTTGGACGCTCGATCCAGGCGTGGTGGGTTGGAGTTCAGGTACGTGCAGAGTAATGAGCCGAATTGATAGATCGACTTTCCGAGGAGTTCCTGGGTTGAAACAGCCAGTTTGTATCATCACCACACATATAAATATGTACTTTGAAGAGTGCGTTTTGTATGTCTGGGTATAGATCATAATTTTAATAGGTGTAATTAGAACACCAAGAATTCGTCGCAAACCATGCGAAAAAAAAAAAAAAAAAGAAATTATATACCTATAATAAATAGCTGAAGAACTTGTTATTGTTCTGGATTAGTTGTAAAATTTAAAACCTTAATTTAATTTGAATAGTCTTTGTATTTTTCTTTGTTTATCACCTGCAAACCTATGGAAACTAGTAGTGTGAAATAAAAATATTAAGAAAAAAGGTAGAGGAAAGACGGGTAGCGGTTTTTCTCACTCTTGTCTTCCTCTCAAGGCTTTAAAGTAACACAGGGCTTAAAAATAAGGTCCTCCTGGAGTTTCTGGATTGACTGCTGTAGGCAGGCTTCATTGGTCAATGGTTGTTGTAAGTCCAGAACAAGGAGACGGGGCAGATAAGAAGAAACTGGGAAGTGTTAGACAAAAAGAATAATTTGGAAGAAGATAACATTTGCAACAGTAGGGGAGAGGAGGAGTAACTAAGGAAAAGATGAAAAACTATTTTGTAGAAGGTACCGCTAGAAGCGTATTATGATTTGATAATTTCCGATTCAAATGTATTTTATAATTTTAATTAGGTTATTTATGAACGATATAAAAAATCTAATTAAAATAAGGAAGGGATGTAGTGTATAGCCTATGTCTCGAGCGTGCATACGCAGTCTGCAACCGACCGTACAGCGAGTAGGATGTGCAAGATGGTGTGTGCGTTGGCGAGCCAAATAAAGAGCTTAACAACTAACATCTGCAACGGTACACTCTTAAACTAAAGAAGTTGGTAATTTGTAATTTTCAGAATTACCTTGAGTTCGCAATGACCTGAATGCTCTTAAATTAATATAACAGTATAAAAATGTTACAGTATAAAACTTTTTACTAATCATAAAGCTTAGCGCACAATGCTAAGATCCCATCTGGTGTCTTCTTATAAGTGGGTACATCTAATGCCCGCGAACGTCATTTTTTGCGCAATATTTTCCAGATAGTACAAGTCTTTGAGGATAGCCACTTTTTAGGAAAAATCTTTCCAGACTTAGTTTTTGCTGGTGTTTCTTCTTGTTTTACGTTGGCATTGCATTTATTTTGCTCCAAAGTTTTAGTCTGAGAACATATAAGAGTACTTGAGATGATGTCTTGTTTTTACTTTTATCTCAAGAGACTTTCTATACAATATGACGCTCCAAGTTCTAGAAGTGAAATTTATTAAAAGAAAAACAGTTTTTTTACGTGATATCTATATCCCGTTACTCGAATATTTTATTTAAATTTTAAGCTATTCAATGACCTAAAATCTAAAGTAAAGAAGAATAAGATTGTTTTTTAGCGTTTATCGATCGTTTTATGTGGCTTGTTGTGTCTCTCATGTCTCACCTACTCAGTCATTCGTCATCAAAACATCCCATGAAACGTCCACTATAGGACAGGGAGCTCCCTCCAGAATTCTAGCTTTGGCTGGAAAAAATTTGGAGGGGAATTGCCATAGTCACCTCGCTTGTTAGCGTTACGGCTGGCACCATGGACCGCGGTTGTAGGTGACAGCAGTAAGTAAGATATAAAGGAGGATGCTGCTGCCCATCCTCCAGTCAACCCTTAGTCGCCTCTTACGACACCCAAGGGTATGTATGGGTTGGTACTATTCTTTGCCGGCACCACACGTGTCAGTCATCATACAAGGTTACAAAAAATCTTCAATCAAATCTTATTCATGTCGATGTGATTCATGGTTTAAAAACTACTACAACGGTAAGACTAGACTTACTCTACTTACTCCTCTGGCGCAACGACCCAAAATGAATCTTGGCCTCCGATACGATAATTCACCACTAGTCTCGATCTTGTGCCACAGCCTGCCAGTCGTCAGCAACTACATTTTCCTGCAAATATTAGACGACTTTAGTCTTTTCTTTTCGGAATTGCTCTTACTAATCTTTTTCTTTATCCTCACACTCTATAACCGGATAAACCACGGAAAACAAAACCCGATCTCACGGTAACCGGACCCGTGTGTACCCGGCCGGTTGTTTGTCTGTACTTTTTGCAATCGATATCTCTGGAACACAGCAGCTGTGCGTCTAAACGGTTTGCTCGTTTTCCGTCTCGATTAGATTATGAGGAAACTAGTATTTATTGCTCGAGCGACGAATTGGCTGATGAAGAATTTGATTGCACTTTTGTGCTCCCATCTGTAAATTGGTTATCAGGCTTTTAAAATTACGGTTGTATGCGTACGGAATTTTTATTGCTTTTTTAAATCAGACAGTATTTATGGTGTTTGTTGTGTACGATAAATAATATAAGGGGACACGTAGTTAGTTTTCTATTTTACTATTATAAACATTTAAAAACTTAAAAATCAACCTTTTGTTACTTTTATCTACTCTCATATCGTTAATCCTCAATAATGCGTTCAAAAATTGTAGGTTAACATCTTAGGGAAACACTCTTAGGAGCATTTTTTTATATGTGGGAGTGTATTATGAAGTATCGAATTTACTAACAGTCATCGCGGGAGACTTATTAAACAATTTTTTTTTATTTTTATAGGCACGCCTTTGACAGCTTGATACGTTTGTAGTCTGTGGCTGCAAGGAGGTTTCATTGCAATAACGGAAAACTCAGCAAACAAAAGTTGTATTTACATATTTTTATTAGTTTTGTAATGAAATAAGTGATAAAATCGTTTACGATTTGCCTTCGAGTGTTTTTAAAGCAGCTATAGGAACTTCGCTTAGCAGTTATCACCGAAAAAAGAGAAAATCATTAAGGTTTGTTTTTGAACACATTATTTTAGGATTCACGATATGAGAGTAGATAAAGTTGTATATGCAACTCCACATAATTAGGTATAAAACACTCGTGTCTTCTATTATGGAACTTGGCTCGCTACGCTCGCCTGCGTCCCATAAACCGACACTCCAGTTTTATACCCCTTATTTTGTACCGTTGCATAAACTACTATTATACTTTGAGAACAAACAAAAAGAAACTAAAACTTTTTGTGTAATTCTAGCCTTTTTACCAGAAGCAGAAGAAGAAGAGGGAATAAATTTACACTGACTAAAAAATTTATTATTTTAATGATGAACTAATTTCCGGTAAAGAAGTATATGATTTTATCGATTACAAATTTTACAGTAAAACAGTTAATATTAATACATATCTACATTAGTCACATGACTGCATTTTAACATGATCGCAGTTTCAGGACATATCGGTTATTTTTAGAGGCGAGTTCGCATTGGATTTGTTGCTCTCGCGCATTCAAGTTTGATGCATTTTGATACAGAAATAAAGTTGCTTAGTTATGCGTTTGAGTCGATGTCTTGTTATTTAGAAATTGCAGAAACGGTAAGCTGAGGTATTCCTTAGATGTTTGTAAGTTTATTGTATGCTACTTTAAGTTCACATCAACAGTTAGGACAGTAGGTAAGTTACATCAGTAGTCTTTATAATGAAAAAAGTTGTTCCATGTTATGCTATAATTTATTTGTTAAAAAAAACTGCAACTTATGAACATAATATTTGACCTATTTGTATGTTATGATTTTATGATTGTAGCATATTCCTTTACCGTTGCTCCCTATGTAATTATTTTATCTTTGGTCGAAGCACATCAAAAACATTTTAAAGTAATGTACACTCATAGATCATTATAACTATTAGTTTCTTTTATTTTTAAAAATAGAACATTCTAAAAATTTCTCACCATCCAACTAGTAAAGTGACAGCTTGTCATCTGTCAACATCCCTCTTGTCACTTGTTACAAGCAGTGACATGTTCAGTTTTGGCATGTTTTTAGTTTTGGTGTATTTATACCCGACTGCGGCGAAGCCCAAAAGGAGGGTTATGAGTTTGACCTTTATGTTTGTATTTGTTTGCATGTCCGATCCTTTGTTCCCTCATAACAACTAAACAGCTGAAACGATTTTGATGAATTATACATTGTTAAATTTGTTTTATTTGTATCAACCCATACATACCCGTGGATGTCGTAAGAAGCGAATAAGGGTTATAAACTGGAGGATGGGCAGCAGCATCCTCCTTTGTATCTTACATATTACTTACTGCGGCCACCTACAACCGCGGTCTATGGTGCCAGCCGTAACGCTAACAAACGAGGTGACTATGGTACTTCTCCTCTACATTTTTTCCAGCAAAAGCTATAATTCCGGAGGGAACTCGCTGTCCTGTAGTGGATGTTTCATGGGATGTTATGATGAAATTTGTTTTAATAGCGTTAAGTTATGAAAAGTCGATATGGCGGATTTTTGTGGCCTAATTGACAATCTTGATTTTTTTTTCTATACTTAAAACGTTTTAAGAAGCGATCACAAAAATATGTATCTAAAAGCAATTTTTTGAGAATAATTTGACGTACAAAATCTGAAAACCAAAATATATGAAATAAAAATGATTAAAAACAAAAAACCCGACTGCTTAAGAGAAATCAAGAAAAAAAGCTAAGATCTATCAAGTTAGGATTTGGGTAACTTGATTTTTAGGGTTCCGTACCTCAAAAGAAAAAAACGGAACCCTTATAGGATCACTTTGTTGTCCGTCTGTCTGTCTGTCAAGACCCTTTATCTCATGAACGGGTAAAGGTATCAGGCTGAAATTAATACCATATATTAGGATCCACGAACCACACAAGATCTGAAAATTTAAATTTTTTACAACAACGCAATCAAAAGATATGGCATTTTATGTCCTCATCTCTATACATTTATTCAAAAATGCAAAACCTACAGGGTACTTCCCGTTGACCTAAAATTATGAAATTTGGCAAGAAGCTAGGTCTCACAGTACAAATAAAGGGAAAAGTCTGAAATCATTAAGTATTACAACTTTTCTCACAACTAATGGTAACCAATTATGGTGAGCTCCCGTTTCAAGAACATTCATATAAGAGAGGTTCAAGTTTGATGGTCGCTGAGGCGATTTTGTTTTAGTTCTATTTAAAAACGGGAACACTTACAAACTTGAAAATTGGTATGTTTATAGTGCATAAGCTATAAAATAACAACAAATAATAAAATTTGGTCAAGCGCGTGTCGGACTCAAAAAATCTATTAACTTACTGAAATTTCAACTAATACAATTATGTTTATGTGGTGGTACGGAACCCTCAGTGCGCGAGTCCGACTCGCACTTGGCCGGTTTTTTTAGTGTTTCGTACCTCAAAAGAAAAAAACGGAACCCTTATAGGATCACTTTGTTGTCCGTCTGTCTGTCTGTCTGTCAAGACCCTTTATCTCATGAACGGGTAAAGGTATCAGGTTGTAATTAATACCATATATTAGGATCTATGAACCACACAAGATCTGAAAATTTCAATTTTTCACAATGACGCAATCAAAAGATATGGCATTTTATGTCCTCATCTCCATACATTTATTCAAAAATGAAAAACCTACAGGGTACTTCCCGTTGACCTAAAATTATGAAATTTGGCAAGAAGCTAGGTCTCAAAGTACAAATAATGGGAAAAGTCTGAAATCATTAAATATTACAACTTTTCTCACAACTAATGGTAACCAATTGTGGTGAGCTCCCGTTTCAAGAACATTCATATAAGAGAGGGGTCAAGTTGGATGGTTGCTGAGGCGATTTTTGTTTTAGTTCTATTTTAAAAACGGGAACACTTACAAACTTGAAATTTGGTATGTTTATAGTGCATAAGCTATAAAATAACAACAAATAATAAAATTTGGTCAAGCGCGTGTCGGACTAAAAAAATCTAGCACATTAACTTACTGAAATTTCAACTAATACAATTATGATTATTTGGTGGTACGGAACCCTCGGTGCGCGAGTCCGACTCGCACTTGGCCGGTTTTTTTTTAAGATATTGCAGACGAACTAAATTATAGGAACTATAGCACAAAACGTATTTCCTTCCCCGCTTGCAATGTCTTATAACATTCAAGTTAACCAAACCTAACTCAACGGGAAAGAGACGTGATGTTTGTGTATGTCTTTATGTCTCTATAAGTTTTTGTAAAACATTTTAGTGGCTTGTTCTAGAGACTAAAGCAACGGATTTTATTCTACCTTACTGTTTTTAAAAAATTACACCAAAATTTTAACCCACAATTAAAAATTAAAAAACCCGCATTTTCAAAAGTTTTCAGAATAATTTTGGAGAAAACACGAATTTATAAAAATCCTGTATTTATATAATTACTATAATTGGATTCACAAATCTAGATTTTAATAGTCAACAAAACCATGTTCTCTACAACAACCAGACTCCAAACGTTTACAGCTAGTTGGTTTCAATAACAACTCTCCCACACGCTACTGTTTTGAAAGTGCTCATCAAATTCAAGATCTGTTATAGCTATTTCAGGATCTCGTGTAATCTGTTTGTGGCAATCATCTAGGATACAACGACTGTAAATTTGAGTTATAGGAATCTATAAAACTAACAATTTAGCCGCACAACACGTAAAAAAATCTACCCATTTAACTTAGCACAAAACAAATAAAAGTCTACTTCATAACATACTAGGTTTTGCCCGCGATTTCAACCGCATGTTAAAAATAATACAGGGTTTGGGTCAAATTATTAGCTATCAAACGAAAAAAGTTGCATTAAAATCGGTTTAGTTATTTTTGCGTGATGCTCGAACAAATAAACAACCAAATAAAAACAAAATACATATATTTGATATTTTTTTCTAAATATCTTCAATGTAATACAAAATCAATTGAAATTTTGTAATAGTAGAAAAACTTGAAAAACTTTGCTTTGCAAGAAGAAAGTATCACAATATAGAAATGAATTCCACATGCTAGGCAGGGTGAAATATCTTTTTGGGCAAGAAATGTTATCTTCAAAGGGTTTGACCCCACACATTGCTAGATGGGGTGGTAGAGATCTACCTCCTAGCGGTCCACCCCGGGCAACGGCGCTGCGGGACATCACGTTCTGTGGCGACGGCTGAAGGTCTCTCTAAGCGGTGGTAGGCTTCGGCCGCCTGGCTCGCGACCACCCTCCCGCCGGAGCCCGACGCCAAACAGCTTGTCTGTGTTCCATCGGTGTGCGGGAGTGCCAGTGCCACTGGGGGATCGGAGGTGGTCAGTTGCGTGGCTTAGGATCGGTCTTGGTCTCTAGGCAAGTCTGTTCCGGGTAACTCATACTGGGGGGTAGCGGGATCCGAGGCACGGTCTCTGCCGTTGGCCGACCGCAGGTAGATGGGAGCCCAAGTACCACGAAAGCCGACGTGGGAAAGGCTGCCCCGCCAACTAGCGAAAAATCTTGGAATGCTCCGTCGTGCCAGCTGGCGACTGGACGGGAGGACCCGACGGCCATTTCAGGGGGGCTCGGGCGTCCCCGCAGTCTCCAGATGAGTTCCCCACTGGTCAGATGAGCCGAAGAGTCTCATTTGATAACCTAGCCACGTCTCGACCAGTTTCCGTTTCCCCACAACAACAAGCTCTCCATGTCAAAGTCCAAAAAGAAAAAGGTTTCTAAACGGCGGCACTTCCTCCCACTAAAAGTGCACCTCACTAACATCCGGGGGTTGCACTCCAATCTCGATCCGGTCCATTTCCACCTTGAGACCGAGAAGCCGCACCTATTCTTTTTAACGGAGACGCAGATAGCAACACCGTCAGACGTGGCGTACCTCAACTACCCGGGTTACTCGTTGGAACACAAGTTCAAAAAACGAGCCGGGGTCTGTGTGTACGTCCGCGATGACATTTGCTATCGGCGTCTCCGTTGCTTTGAAGATTCAGGGTCATCAACAATATGGATTCTGGTGGACACCGGCATAGAGAAATCTCTCTACGTCGGTGTCTACCGGTCGCACAGCGGTGACCAGGAGACGACCAGGCTCTTTGAGCACCTGTTAGAGAAGGCGGATTGTGCCGTACAACGGTACCCAACAGCGCAGCTTCATTTTCTGGGGGACTTTAATGCCCACCACAGCGAGTGGTTGTTCCCATACCAGAAAACTGACCATGCTGGGAGAGAGGCGCGCAGGTTTGCATTGTCGCTAGATCTCACCCAGCTGGTGAATGTAGCTACGCGGGTGCCTGATGTAGACGGACACACGCGGTCCTGATGGAATACCAGCAAAAGTCTTGAGAAACTGTGCGCCTGAGTTGTGTCCTGTTCTAACACGTCTGTATCGCCTCTCTCTAAAAACAAGAACAGTGCCAAAATCTTGGAAGGTTGCCAACGTACAGCCAGTGCCCAAGAAGGGTAGTCGTGCCGACCCCAGCAACTATCGGCCAATCGCCATCACCTCCATACTCTGCAAAGTTATGGAAAGGGTACTTAATGGTAAACTGCTGACATACCTAGAAGCTAACGACCTACTCAGTGACAGTCAGTATGGCTTTCGCCGGGGACGATCAACTGGGGATCTTCTAGTGTATGTCACGCATTGCTGGGGGGAGGCCATCGAGAAATACGGCGAAGCCCTTGCCGTTTCACTGGACATCTCGAAGGCCTTCGACAGGGTGTGGCACGCAAGTCTGCTGAGCAAACTTCCTGCATACGGCATTCCCGCTGACTTTTGCTCTTGGATTTCTGACTTCCTGAGTGAACGGTCGATCCGAGTGGTCCTTGATGGCTGCTCCTCTGACCTCATGGCTATTGATGCTGGGGTTCCTCAGGGGTCTGTTCTCTCTGCGACTCTTTTCCTGCTGCACATCAACGACCTACTTGGTCCTAGTATTGTTGGGTACGCAGATGACAGTACTGTCGTCGAGAGATATATGTCAAGCGCAAAAGCCAGCAGTGACGCGATACGTTCTTCGAGAGAAGCCATGGTAGAGCGAATAAACTCAACCTTAAGTCGTGTCTCCGAGTGGGGTGACAAAAATCTGGTGAGTTTCAACGCCACCAAAACGCAGGCGTGTCTGTTCACCGCTAAAAGGAGTCCGTTCAATCTGGCTCCTACTTTTCGAGGTACAACTGTACCAGTTACCAACAGCCTCGAGCTACTTGGCATGAAGCTGTGTGCAAACCTGAACTTCAGCGCTAACATTGAGTCAAAAGCCCAAACTGCGGCAAAAAAGTTGGGTATCCTCAATAAGGTGAGGCGTTACTTCACTCCTGGACAGCTTCTAGTTTTATATAAAGCCCAAGTCCGATCGTGCATGGAGAATTGCTGTCACCTTTGGGATGGCTCAGCCAAATACCAACTAGCCGCACTTGACTCGATAGATCGCAGAGCCAAGAAGCTCGTTGGTGATGAGATGCTGGTGAAAACCAAGTTTCACAGTCTGACCCACCGTCGCAAAGTTGCATGTCTGTCGGTTTTCTACAGATTGTACTTCGGAGAGTGTGCTCTAGAGCTCCACGAGCTTATTCCACCATCTCCCTTCTACCATCGGGAGTCCAGACGCACCGCAGGATATCACCCATACTTGGTTGATATTCCGCACATTCGCACAAAGCGCTTTGAAACATCTTTTATAATGCGCACGGCTAAAGAGTGGAATTCTCTGCCTGAGTCTGTGTTCCCGAGTTCATATAACCCGAATCTATTCAAGTCGCGAGTGAATAGGCTTCTTCTGGGCAAGCTCGCTCCATCGTAGACCTCATCTCTGTCTTCAAGACTAGCTCGAGGTCAAGAGTAAGCCCATTTTCTATAAAAAAAAAAAAAAAAAAAAAAAAAAAAGATGAATAAATAAAACATGCTAGGTGTACTAAAATAGCAAAGCAGAGATACATTACATTATTAAATCGGCGAATCAAGTCTCAAAGTTCCCCCTTTCCTGGAAGACAGCTTGGTAGAGGTGACCAAAAGTGGAAGCTTGTCAAAGATTAACTTGGTGAATGTTTGAAAACAGATAGTGCAGTACTGTATTATTATTTTATCGGAAAAATAACACCTACAATACCGCGATTAAAAACTGTTTTGTTAAGCGCGTGTGCATTTGTTATTTTGGTTTCACTTATATGATATTATTACATTAATTATGTGATATCTTAGTAAATTATCATTATTTATGATGGCAGCTTAATTATTGCCGTATTTTTATGGTGAAGTACTCTTAAAGTAATTGATGAAATATAGCAAGCCAACAATTGTTTTTGACATAACTATCACGGTTCCATTCTGTTTCTATGTTGCTCTACATTCCAAGCCCGTAGTGTAATATCTATTTTCATCTTGAAAGACAGTGGCGGACAAAAAAAAATTCAGTATGCGGAAATACATATACAAGATTTTATGATATTCTAGGTTTCTATAAGATAAATCTTTTCTTTTCTTAAGGGTACCGTAGTCAACAAGAAACCCTGTCTGTCCGCAGTTGAGCTCAGAGACTCTTAGTATAACAAAGCTATAAATTAATACGGATACATTTCATCCACGTCAGCAAAGTAGTAAAATAAAATCTCAAAGAAAAAAAAATATTTTAAGGGAACCTACAATTAAAGCGGGTTTGATTTTTTTTCTCGTCTACCCCATTGAGTGGGGTGTCGTTGGATACAACAACTCTGACACCAGGGTTTGTGAGGTCTTTTTTATCATTTATGCTCTTCCGTTTTGTGGGTATATCTGTGATAGTGCTTTTGTAATTATTAGTAAAAGCAGAGTAAAAACAGTAAAAGCAGAACCAGAGCTCTGCTGCTCGAAGTCATTGCGTTGCCACTGAACGTGAACTTACCTGAAAGATATTAAAGAAATGCCTGATAGTAAATATATTTTTTTATATTGTAAGCGTATTTTTCTTTTTAAGCTTACACATAATTTCTCTCAGTTATTTTATATGAAACCCTATTTATTTTAAGACATTATAAGAGTTGTTGCCTCATAAAGATAAATTCTCGACAACGAAAAGTCTCAAAATATTTTGCCAAGTTTTTTATGAGTCTCAAAGATATTATAACAAGGGTTTGTTCAAACTTTTGTAATAACATCTAACACACCAAATTGTGTTCATAACATTCATCTATCCTACAATAAAAAATTTGTGCCGGCGAGTGTAATCATAACTACACTCGCCGGCACAGATAGATAAGCATTTGGCTCGCACCACTTTAAAAAAAATACAAATTTCTTTTAGCCCTACTTAATTAACAATAAGGTATTACTATAGTCTTTGAAAGTTTATCAAATTTACTTTTTATGAATTCTTTTATAAAGCACGACCAGGGCATCACATAAAAATGCGAGTGCGAGTCAGACTCGCGCACCGAGGGTTCCGTACCACTAAGATAAAAATACTGTTTTAGTTATTAACGAGAAGTGTATCAAATGAGCGCGAGTCCGACACACGCTTGACCAGTTTATTAGTTTATTGCTTATTTATTATTTTTTGTTATCTGATAGCTTATGCACTATAAATATACCAAATTTCACGCTTGTAAGTATTCCCGTTTTTACGATAGAGGTATGAGTAAAATCTATCAAAATTCGCCTAAAAATCGCGTTTTTAGTAGGGAAGCCCGTCTTAATTTATTGTTTATTTTTATTTTTATTATAATTTGTTGTAGCGGAATCAGAAGTACATAATTTGTGAAAATTTCAACTGTCTACCTATTACGGTTCATGAGATATAGCCCGCTGACAGACAGACAGACATCGGAGGCATATACATCGTGAATTTGTATTGGTTTCGCTCCCGAAGCCCAGTGATTCTCCTCATGAAAACAAGCAACTTTACCGAAGAAACAATCTTTTTTCTAGTTTTTTTTTTCGCTTTTCTATAGTAAAGTGGTCACGTGATGCTTTGGCTTCGCGTGGTTTCTATAGTAAAGTGGTCACGTGATGCTTTGGCGTGAGGCTTTGCCTATCAGCCTGCATGATTCTACCAAGTTAATACTCGAACTTACCAAGATTTTTTACTGCCTTATAATTGTTTGGGATCTTAATCGAGAGTTATTTTACAAGAAAAACATAAGTAAATATTATTCAAAGTTTAGCAGCACTGCACTTACTTTCTCGCGATATACGAGAGTCATCATTCAACAGTGTCCCCGCCGGGAGTCGTACCCAGAACCTCCGGATCAAGAGCCGAATGCTCTAACTACTTTATTATATAGGCTGCGGATAGTAATGAGTAAATAAGTACCAACTGCAAACTTAAGTTTGTAATTCCATACAAATAATATGAAAATACAAACTTACCTATACTCGTACCTTCTAAATTTATGTAGAAATGATTATTTTAATGAAATATGCAGTCAGGTAAAAAACCAATTTAGAAGCCAAATTGTAGAACATCAAAATAAGCTCAACGAAACCGATTTTGAGTAAATCACATTTTTTTATTTTAGTATTATGGGAACACCCCTTATATGAATTTCTACAGACCGATTGATACTGCCGAAAAATACCTTAAATGAAGATGCTTGATCATGCAAAGTTTCATCAAGATTTTATGAGACGTTTTTGCAAAAATTACAGTTTTTCCTTTTCGTTGTATGACAGCTACCCTTAAAATGTGAGCCAGCAGGAAACCACTCAAAACCCTTTCGATGGATTTGCATAAAACTCTTTAATTCAAAATATGGTGTCAATCGGACCATTCTTTTAGCCGCTAGGCCAAAGCGTGATGGATAGACCGACCGACGGACCGACCGACCGACGGACGGATATTTTTAGGAGACTTGTTTTTTATGATGTATAAGTGATATATAGTTTGATAGATGATATAGTGGTAAATCTCAACAACAAGTTAAAAGTAACCGGATTATTCCTCGACCTAAGCACTGCTTTTGATATGGTAAACCACTCTATATTACTAAAAAAAAATAGAGTACTACGGTGTGACGGGTAGCGTTCTTAAACTGTTTGAGTCTTACCTGCACAATCGAAAGCAGTATGTGGAGATGATGGGTATGAGTGATGATGGTGCTGAGTTGAAGCACAATTCAGAGCTCACTCTTATATCAAGAGGGGTCTCACAGGGTTCTATCCTGGGACCAACATTGTTTTTGATTTTCATAAACGATATGGTTAGTTTTGTCACTTCAGAGGTTCCTGGCGTAAGGCTTGTGCTGTTTGCTGATGACACAAACGCAGTGCTATCGGAAAAGAGTATTGAAGAAGTTTCAGCATCAGCCAATCATGCACTTGTGGCTTTCTCTACTTCGTTTAAAGTTAACGACCTTGAGTTTAATATAAATAAAACATTTTCCATGTTATTTAGATTTACAGCTAGGAAGAGTGATGCTCTAAATTTGAGCCTAAATGATAATTTTGTACAACAAGTGCAGGTTACAAAGTTTTTGGGCGTCCACATTAATTTGCTGCTTAGTTGGAAAGAAGAGCTTAGCGCGATTGAGAGTTCTATAAGTTCGGCTTGCTATGCTTTACGTAGCCTAAGAGAGGTCTTAAAGATAGAGCAGCAAATTGAGATTTATTATGCACTAGTAGAGTCAAAATTACGGTATAGTATTAGGTTTTGGGGAAACGGCTACAAATATAATTTGAAAAAAGCTTTCACTATACAGAGTCAGAAACGGGCAATTAGGACCATTGCACGCATTCCTCCTTGTGTGTCATTCCGAGAGTATTTTGAAAAATACAAAATACTTACGGTACCTGCTCTCTATGGAATGGTACTCCTAACCCATATAATAAATAACAGGTGTAAATATGAAACTGAGCAGGAAATGAAATTAAGTCTGACTATGAGAAGGAAAGATTTGCGATTGCCATTCAAGGCGTGCCTGAACATAGCTAAGCATTGCCCACGGTATCAAGCGGTTATTTTATTTAATAGGTTGCCGACAGATATAAAGATTGCAAATGATGTTTCTGAGTTTAAATTAGAACTAAAAGCATTTTTACTCAAAAAACCGTGTTATTCAATTGACGAAATATTTCTAAAATAGTTTTCACATGTTAATTAGACTTGTATAGTAGTTAAATTATAGTGGTAATTGTATTATAGTACATTAAATTTTGATTTTTAATTTATGATATTTCTATTTCCAATTTAATTTTTATGTGACATTGATGTGTGATATTTTGAAAGCAATTTTAATTTTATTTTTTTACTTGACTTTTTTAATGTACCATTTGAAATATTGTAACTATGATAATTTATCTATGTAATTTTATGTTTATGATGTGTTTTTTTATTTTTATTTATTTAACTTGATAATGATTTTTTGAATTGTAATGATGTTTTTTAATTAGAGTTTAGTTATTAGTCTAATTATAAATACTTGTAATATTCGCACACAGTAATACTGTTTTATCAATAAATACATGATGATGATGATATAAAACACATTTTTGAGAAAATTAGAACAACTTTTTTTTTCACGAATACAATACCTACCTTTCTCGCTCCGCTCGAAAGTAAAAATCTAACAAAACAATGCACAAAGAGAAAGCCATCAACGTATACACATATTTTGAAATAAGAAGTTCATAAAGAAAACTTTCGAAAGCTACTTTCCGTACTTCCTAGGTTTCCGGATGCTGCCGGCACGTGCGTTTGGCCCAAAATATCCGGCACGATCTATAACGAAGCTGGATCTTCAGAGTGACACAAGAGATGCGTTGTACAGATACAAATCTTGTCTTAAGATGGATTCTTTACGAAAATAGCGGAATATGTTTCGGATTATTATAATTCATACATTATACTCGTATATCCTTAAGAAATTAAAATTGTCTTAGAGACGTTTAGATTTTGATTTTAAAAAAGATGAAACTATTGACTTGCCCGTTGGTCTGTTGGTAGTTAGCCTGCCTACTACGCCGTGGGCCGTAGGTTTGATTCCCGCCCAGGACAAATAATTTTGTGATGAACATGGGTTTTTGTTCTTTATCTGGGTGCTGTTTTTTTTTTGTTTATATCAGTCTCTGGTACCCATTGAACACGCTTTGCCTAGTTTGGGATCAACTGACTTGGTGTGAATAATGCCCCAAATAAGATTTTTTTTAGAAATCGAAAATAGAAATCCCAAATCTTAACCGTATTATTATTTCCCATAATACAGTTAGGTACAATAATTTCTAAAGGTCAACTTTGAATTAAAAGGATAAGTAGTTAATTGAAACAAGCGAGCATAAAATATAAAAATAGGATTAAATATAATTTTTCAGCTAATTGAGAGAGTTTTAAGTGAAAAACAAGCGCCAAAAATTAAAACACTACAAAATAAAATAAAAATAAACGTAACGATTTATAGCAAAAGAAGCTTTAGCAAAGTAATACGAAGGAAAAACTAGAGAAGTGCGAAATCGCTAAATTGAATAGCCCGAGCCAAATAGGTCAAGAGGTTGGTATAAACAAAAATACACTTTCAATTGCTTTTTATTTCGTTGAAAATGTAATCTCTTAATTTAAAAACTTTCCAAAAAATGTGTTTGTTTGTGCAATTATTTCTTAATACTCTTTGAACGTTAATGAATTCTTTTTACTATTCTCTGCGCGTTCATTACTTAGAACGTTTGTTTTATTTTTATACAGCCAAACGTTTCTATTTCCTGTGTGCTTTTTAGGGTTCCGAACCAAAATGGTATAAACGGCACCCTTATCGTGCGACTTCATCTGTCTGTCTTTCACACCTGTATTTCTCAGCAACCACTCATGCTATCGACTGGAAATTTGAAATAGTCTTACAATATGATACAAATACTAATTCATTCATGATTGCACAACTTTATTGCATTATTTCATTGCAAAATAGGTTTTTAATTTCGTTACGACAGTCAATTTTCATATTATGAAAAATGTCTAAAAAAAATAAAATTCAACTTTATCTTCGAAGTTTGCAAAAGGAAAAATCTGAATTAATCAAAGTCGATAGACGTTTACGTGAATATTAAAGAAAAAATAAAACGATCTCCCTAAGTAGCATAATTTTTTGAAATCTGCAAGAAACGATTACAAATAAATTTCTTTGGGGTCCTAAAAATAAAAATTGTAGCTTCTAAAAATACCGTAGGTATATCGGAGCCCTCGGCGCGCGAGTTCGACTCGCACTTGACCGTTTTTTTTCAAGCTAATTGTCAAGACTAGACTCAACAAATCAAATTGTACAAGAGATACTCGTAATAATGCAACGAGTGTTGTCACTTCAATTTCGAGTGTGTTACTAATTTATTTAATGTAATTTTTAATTTCACCTTTCCTTTTCTTCACAGCTGGCCCTGAACTTTCTTTATTATCTCTGTTGCCTTATTTCTTTATTTCCCTTTTCACGTCGGAATGATTTGAATTTAGAAGTTTATCCCTGAAATGTTATCCCCTCTGCCGCACATACTGAAGTATTTCGGTATCGAGTCGCGGGGACAGTTTGGACGCGATCCAGTCGCGTGCGCACCCTGGGACTCGAAGCCGTGCGACAAAACGCTAATGACGGTTAATAAACGTGCTTTTGGTGGAAGGTGTGATGTGATTGGTGATTGGAAATTTGAATTTGGAATATAATATCTTGTGACTGTTATTACATTATTAGGAATTCGTAATTGTCATTTAAAAGAGTGAACAAGAAATAAGAATGGGGACACGTTATAAATGAAGAATTAGAGCGATCTAAATCAGAAATAGACACAAAAAAATAAACCGTAAAATGAATGACATTAATGAAACCACAAAATTAAATACCCAACAATTTCTGAACCCAAAATGACTCACACACAAAACATTCTACAATAAAATCAAAGAGCAAACAAACAGTAAAACAGCAACTATTTCGAGCGCGTGCGGTGCCAAAGAGAAGAAATCGTAGCACATAAACAAGATGGCTTCTGACCGGCACGCGACTCATATGTTTATTTATATTTGCCTCTCTTTCTCTCTGCCGATGGTAAACGAGGGTGCGACAGTGTACGACGATGGTTTCTCGAACGATGACAGTGGAGTGAGATTGACTAGAGAGTACCACCTGAGGCAGGGAGCTTTGAGAGGGCTGATAGTGAAGCCGAGTCGCCAGTATGATTTACAGCTAGTGGAAATGTTTCTGGGAATCCCTTATGCTGCTCCTCCTACGGGCAGTCTTCGTTTTATGCCACCTGGTGAGAAATTCCTTGAAACTTGGTTGTTGTTTCTTTTACTGAAAATCATTTATGTTACCAAAGTAGTATTTGTTTCATAATAGTTTAAAATACGAGTTCTAGTAAGGTTATTGCAAACCAGTTGACGCTTTGTAAACCCGAGATGCAGTCTATACGAGCTAGTTCTAAAATCTTCTTTTGTGTAAAAGCTTCGTTAATGACAGCCCCCGAAGGATTTTCTAGGGCACTTTCGTCGTATTATTTCGAGTATTACTTTCTTTTTTGTCGGGGGTATTTTAAAAATCTTATTTAATATCTTTTCAATTACAAATATCTTAGGTTTTTTCAAAAAATTTAAAATTATCTTTTTGTAAATAAGTTGCTTTTCATTATTTTTCAAATAAAGTTAAATTATTTTTATTCTGAGAATGTAAACCTCCTTCCTACCATACTTTTCCGTTGGCCTAAGGAAAATTTAAAAAAAAGAAATCGCGCTAGCACAGTAAGTAACTACTTACGGGCAACGTTTTTGTTCTTGTAAGTCCTTTTTTTGAGCAAATGTATTGAAAATATTTAAATAAACCTAACTATGAAAGATGTAAACATATAAGAACATCTGTGATAATTTTGTTCTGCGATAAATATTGTAGATAAAAATTCAACTGTAGAATTAGGTAAAGTTTAACAAACGACTTATAAAATTGTACTTTATAATGGGTTTTTTGATAAAGAGTAATGTTAACAGTATTTTATGGGTGTAAGGAAAACTGAAAGGGCGTGTTCAGTCAACGAAACTGAACAACTTTCCCAAAGAAACATTTCTGAGTAATTAAAAAAAG
Source organism: Athrips mouffetella (assembly GCA_947532105.1). Taxonomy (NCBI): domain Eukaryota; kingdom Metazoa; phylum Arthropoda; class Insecta; order Lepidoptera; family Gelechiidae; genus Athrips; species Athrips mouffetella. Next base: position 32,500,472 of record OX383957.1, on the reverse strand, counting down.
TTTGACCTCTCCATTCAAACTGTTCGATCAGAGTGAGCAATTTGTATAGAGAAGTTAATTTTCTTTTAATTCCCAAAAATGTTTATATGGGAAAGTAGTTCAGTTTCGTTGACTGGGCACGCCTGTTCAGTTTTCGGTGCACCGTCCCTTACACCCTGTATATTTTTTTGAAATTGATGTAAGTAGTGAAAAAAATGCGGTAGAACTTTTGAGTCAGCAGAAAACAAATGATTTTATATTAACTGAACTCAAACGAGGCTATGGGAAAAGATAGATATTTGACAGTGCGCGCAGTCTTTTCGCTTGAAAGAAAGGGATAAAGTGCGCAATCCGCAACGCATTCGATTGCGACAGATATACTGTGCGTGTTACCAAAACTAAATGACGTAAGCGCCTGATATAAAATATCGACTTTTTGTAAAAACTAAGTAATAAAATAAAATTTTAGGTTGGACAAACCCTAGCAACTACAAATACCATTCTGTATACTTAATTTCACTACTTAAAATACCTCCGATTCCACAAAAAGAGGAATAAATGAAAATTGAAGAGGCAACTTTGGATTTTTATTTTGTCGAGTCGATTTTCACTAATCATGTTTTGGTCTTGGTGATGCCCTCACTTTAATGGTCAATAAATACATACCTGAAAATCACGGCAAGATATTGGGTAAATATAAAAAAAAATCTCTTTAGAATACCCAAAAAAACTTACATATCGCCTTAATTGTTGGATATTAAAATCTCTTAATGACGTCAGCTAAACTACATTGCTTCACAAACAAAGTGGCGCCATGGTGGGAAAAAAAGAAGCTAAAAACCCACAAGACGTTAAAAAAACAAAAATAAAATAAAACAATTATGGTGAACCAAACTAAGCTACAGTGATTTAATCAATGTTAACAGTAAGAAAGTAATAATAATAATTTATAATTGTAAAAGATAGATCACAATAAAATAGTAGTGATAGAGACAAGAAAAAAACAAATTACTGGCACATGAGAGATACCATCTTAGTTCTCAAAGTGAGCAACGCGCTTTGCTGTCTTATTAGTGTCAAAATATGTCATTAATAAGACAGTGGGTGCTATGGGCGGTGGTGACCACCTACCATCAGGTGGCGCACCTGCTCGTTTGCTCACTTGTAATATAATTAATAGATTTTTGTATATTTCTACGATCCTTTGTTTTCAAGTTATATACCTTTCTCCCCCCCCCCTTATCTCCGAAGTTTGCCAAACGAAAAATCTGAAGTAATTATAGTCGATAGAAGTTTAAGTATATAGTACAGCAAAAGTAAAACAATTTCGCTTAGTAGCACAGTTTTTTTAGAAATATGCAAAAAACCTTTAAAAACAAACCTAGTTTTGCGGTCCTCAAATGGACTTTATTGCTTCTAAAAATACTTTAAATATATGGAAACACTCGGCGCGCGAGTCCGACTCGCACTTGACCTAAAAACCGGCCTAGTGCGAGTCCACTTGCGCGGTTTCAGAGTCAATTTTCTAGTGTGTATTATTCGTATTATAAAATAGAACCCTTGGGAATCCATATTTGCAGTACCATTATTTTCTTAGAAATATTATTGTATCAGACCAAAATTAAAATTTGATGAACAGATGTCTCTAGATTCATATTTATATTTGTGCCCTATTTGAGTCATCTTGAAACCGATCATAATTCTGCGCATCTGTTGCCTAAGGTTTGTCTGACGTCTAGCCATTATTATCTTTAAAACTATTCTGAATAACTTACATCTAATATTTATGAATGAGATTAAAGGTGAAGCAAATGTCAGGTTACATTTTGCCTCTCTTTTACATAATAATGCCTTTAGACTCTTTTGTATTACTTCGTATACGTAATCTTAATAAAAAAGGCAAACATTATTAGAACCTGAAGCAGTTTTCATAAACTCTGTATCTATACAGGGTGTTAATTTAATTGCGTGCCATAGCTTAGGGGATGTTTCAGTAACGATAAAGGAACACAAAAAAATACAAAAAAAAATCCTACAAAAAAAAAACTAAAACTCCATTGAAACTTAACTAACGCGGGGGGCAATGACCCGGACGAAGCACCACGCAGTATCAGTGGATAAGGTAGGCACATACATAACATAACTGAAACACTTTCGCGCGCTTTTGATAGCGCTGTGCTCAAGGTGTTTGCTGTCCGCGTTAGTTTAGTTTCATTGGAGTTAAAAAAAAAATAAGTATGTAGGATTTTTTAAATATTTTTTTTGAGTTCCTTTATCGTTACTGAACCACCCCTTAAGCTATGGCACGCAGTTAAATTAACACCCTGTACATATAAAAAAAAAACAAGACATCTTTTGTAGAGACAAGTCATTTAGAATCTTTTTGTACTCAAATATTTTGGAAACTACGTGCAGGCATTTAAAAAAAAAAAACCGGTCAAGTGCGAGTCGGACTCGCGCGCCGAGGGTTCCGATATACCTATAGTATTTTTGGAAGCAATAAAGTCCATTTTCAGGACCGCAAAACTAAATTTGTTTGTAAAGGTTTTTTGCAGATTTCTGAAAAACTGTGCAACTTAGAAAGATCGTTTAATTTTTGCTGTAAAGTTTACATAAACCTCTGTCAACTGTAATTAATTCAGATTTTCCCTTACTCAAACTTCGGAGATAAGGGGGGGGGAATGGTATTTTTTTTGACATTTTTCATCATAACTTGAAAACTAAGAAACTTAAAAAAATACAAAAATATATTTTAAAATTTACAAGTAAAGCCCTTTCATATGATACCCCATTCGACCTAGTAGCGACAATTTGAAATTTGGCCCCCCCTATTTTGGCCCCCTTTACATTAATAATCATACTTTTTTCAAAAAATTTTCATGTGCAATTAAGTTGGGCAACTATATTCTAAAACTATTCCAAATTTCAGCTCGATAGCGTAAGTGGTTGCTGAGATATAGAGGTGTGACAGACAGACGGACAGACAGAGCGGCACCATAAGGGTTCCTTTTTTTTACCATTTTGGTATCGGAACCCTAAAAAGAAGTGTGCCATGTAAAAGTCAAAGGAAAACCTAACATGGCGGTCTTCTTCTTAGCGTGTCGATCAATCACAAATATTTAAATTTTTGGTGACATGGTGGTGTTTAGGTGTATTTTCGAACTTGTAATCGATACTTTATCTATATGCGGGCTGGTAGATGGTGTTGGAGATGTGCTAGTATAAGTGGTGACTACGTAGTCGTGATATTTCATTTTAAAACAAACATGATATTTTGATCTGTTTTATCCTTATCCTGTTAACATCACAAAATATTTTCAACCGTCTTTAAACCAGACTCCAAGTCAAATGTTAATTAAAACTAGGCAACTATCCAGATCACAGAATACAGAAAACTAGAGATAGGACTATCTACGAGTACCGCGTCAGGTCTGCCATCTGTATGCTTAGTAAGCATACGTTGCCATTCAACAAGCGCTAACTGAAAGCCCAGAAATTATTCAAAAAATGCAAAACTTATTTACTAATACAAACTGATTTAAATTTAGGAACTATATCCTCCTCCCTGCATCTTCATGCTAGCTTTATTTATGATGGACATACTTTGTGTGGGAAGACGAATAGTCTTTTTCTTCGTCAAAGTTGCTTGTTATTAATTCTAGAATCTCATCTGTGCTATATTAAAAACATTAAATTGTTTTATAGAGAGTAAGCGCTTTTTGTTTTTATTTACTGGTGCGTTATGAGCGTTTAAAAAAGAGCTAGAGGCACTCGGAGGCCGCACGGTACCGCACGGCGACGCGCGGTGAAACCATTCACATGACAGCATAGATACGCGCGGCAATTTTGTGCGCGGTTATGTAGAAAACAAACACTGTCTGCTTTATTCTTGTACCGCGCGGTCATATGAACTTAGCCTGAGAGCCCTTTTCCATTAGGTGACTAGGGACCATACAAACATTAGCAGCACGAAGTTATGCTAATGAGAACGCGAAGCGTAGTCACCTCGCGATTTAGCAACGCTCAAACCGCCGTGGCGGGGCTCTAAAACTAGGCAGTTTGGCTGATCTCCATTTTTCTGGTATCTATGGTTCAGACCGTCACAAGTTTAATTAACTGTCTAGGATTCCCGTATGTTGGGATGTTTGTGGAATCAGTTTCTGTTCCGGTTCGACTACTACGCAGTCTTTGACTGTTGAAGTAACTTCTGGTGTGAAGTTGCAGTAGAACCTACTCCAGATTAATGCATATTAAGACTATTAGCCGATTACTAGAGTTAACTAGAAAACAAGCTCGATTTGTACACTTTAGCTGTTGCTTTAAAAACTATTTTTTTAAAATAAATTTAATCAAAGCGACAAAGATAAATGACAGTGGCTGGAGGGCACTGCAAAATTCAAACTTTAAATCTCACATCAGAGTTAGGAGGAAGAGAAAAACGTATTAATTAAAATTAAATCACACGTAAAAAAAAATTCAGACTTCACTTTTCAAAAACTACTACCAAATTAAGCAGCACGTAGCTGGGTAGAAACAAAAAGATTTCCAGAAAATTTGTTTCAGTCTACCTAGATACACGAAACACAAAGAAAATAAGCACAATTATTCCAGGTATTTAAGCAAAAAATAAATTTAATGCCTCTTAAAAAGAGTATCTTGAAAGTGTCCTCAATATAAAAGCAAAAAGCAAAGAGAATTAACATAGAAATGAAAAGTAAACTCAATGGGGGTAGAAAAAAAGGATCGTAAAAGGTTTCTGTCTGCGTTTTGCTAAGATAAGACGCACTTTTTATTTGCGCAGGAAACTGGAAATTTGCGTGGACGATATCCGAATCCTTTTGTTATTCATAAAGTATTTATTTTCATAAATATTTCTTTTCGTCACATTAATTCAAATTGCTGCTTCAAATAATTCAACTTGCCTTAACGTTTAAATCTTAGGGTGGGTTGCATAATCTAACTTAATCATAACCAAATATATGCAACCCATCCTTAAATGTTAAACCTTAGCAAAATAATAAGTGTAAATATTACAGAAAGTGGCTCTGTATGTATCTATCCAATTTTGTGTAGGCATAATATGTTGCACATTAAAACTAGATTTTTTTCTTTTATTGTCTTTGTTTTAATTCTATACTTGAATTATCTATATGATTTAGTATCTTGCCTTTCTTCATGTATATCGGGAAGACATGTTGAGCCGTTTGTCCCAGTCGGTCATTTATCTTACAACCCTTACGATATTATGTAATGATGATTGCAAACAAGGAAAAACAACAGACGTCATATTATAGATACAACAGTATGCGTGTCGGTTATAATATCGGTGACTGACTTCAAATACCGTGGAGTCAAAGAGAGTGCTAGAATAAGCCCTCCCAAGACCTTACTTCTTCTTCCTCGTCCTCTCTATTCACCTTGTAAACATAGTAGCCGGGATCAACGGCTTAACCTGAATCATCTTACTTTTCAGCAGATCAGGTGATTCATCCTGTAAATGATCTAATCAAACTGAAGGAGTCACACAGTGATTTTTGTTTGAGAGTATTCCTACCGGAACTTGGATCCAGAACGCCAAGAGATTAGAGATTTTGACTCTAGATCTAAAGGGATCGAGAATCAGACGCTCTTACTACAAGAGTAGAGTACAGACGTTTTTAAAAGCGTATAGGGCTGTATAATTGGTGTGAGCGCCAATAGCTATAGATATGATATATAAATTCACTTTTGATGTATTCATTCCCTTGACAAATCCCACTTTTATAAAATGGACATAATTTCAACGCAATATTCTTATTATTTCCAGTTAGCGCGCCGCCATGGCCAGGCGTGATGAAAGCAACGCGTTTCGCCCCGGTCTGTCCTCAAGCCATCCCTCCTATTAAGAAGGGTAATCCTCCGTCCTTGGGCCGACAGCACTACATTAGCAGGATAAAGCACTTCCTCGGTAACGAGTCTGAGGACTGCTTATACTTGAACATCTACGTTCCTTTTAGAGGTAAGAGAACTTCGATTTACATAATACATTCCTAATGAAGTAGTGAATATAATTTTAGCATGTTATTAAGACCATGGAACTGAATAAATTTCCTAAAGGAACAAAGGTTGAAACACGAATAACCAAATTTGACCTCCAATACGAAATGCACTATCAGCTGATGCTGTTCCTATGGAAGTTCAAAAATTTACTTTCGTATTTCGACCTATGTTCCGTGAGGAATGTTGTTCAGTTTCATGGTCTGATTAAAAAACTAAATTTATGTTCACTATTACATTAGGACCTTATATATTTTTTTGCAGCTTTCTTTAACAACATTTTTTATTAATAAGATCTTGCTCTTGACCTCGAATTTGTCTTGAGGATAGAGATGAAGTCGATGATGGAACGAGTTTGCCCAGAAGAAGTTTATAAAATCGCAACTTGAATAGATCTAGTTTTTATGAACTCTGCAACACAGATGCAGGAATAGAAATTTGCGTTATATTTATAAAATCTCATAATTTTAGAAAAACACCCTATAAAAAAAGTTACGTTTAATTTACAATTATAGCAAATGTCAGCTACTTCTTACACCAAAACTCATAAAAACTCGGATATTTATTTTTTTAGTTTTAGATCGATCTTGTATATTTTAGTACAACATCCTACAAAAAAGATACGTGAAATTTACAGTTATAACAAATATCAGCTACTTCTTACTCCAAAATTCATAAAAACTCGGATATCTCTTTTTCAGTTTTAGATCGATCCAGTAGATTTTAGTACAACATCCTACAACAAAGATACGCGCAGTTTACAAGTATAACAAATATCAGCAACTTCTTACTCCAAAATTCATAAAACATCGGAAAACTTGAGCATACATGTCTTGTAAAAAACATTATTTTCCAATCGTAATATCTGATTACGATTGGAAAATAATGTTTTTTGTACTTTCTTTCTTTTTGTAATCAAGACATTGTATACTCAAGAATTTTAACAAATGAACCATTTGTTTCGGTTTTTTCACAACTTTTCCGTGTCAGCATAAAACATTGACATCGACATAGCTATCTCGACGAATCGACTTTTTTTCCAAGTAATAAAGCCAAATTGACCCCTTAAACCATCGTTGTTCGTCAAATGGATCCTCTGCGGTATAAAATAGGTCAGTCACGTGTGGAAGGGGTGATAAAACGTGAAATAGGTCGACGTGGAAATAAAAAACGCCACTTCGGGAAATTAAAACATTGTGAATACGAGTATGTGTTCTCTCGTTTATTGGGATGAAATATTATGTACAGGAAGTAGTGCATACTTTATATCGTCTTATTATTGTGTAGGCTAATTTCAGAAAAATGAAACGTTTTTTGGGAGGAAATATTTTATAGGGGAAGGCATTCTTTATAACGTCTTATTATTCAATAGATTGTTTTCAGAAAAATCATAATCAGAACCGAACTGTCGTAAAGGCTAAAATTCTAATAGTATTTGTGTCACTTACGACATTCTTTCTTCAAAAGTTAGTTTAAATGATTAGGGGAATACTCGTATATAGAATTTTAGCTTTACTCGTCTTTCGAGAAATATATATACAATACTAGTAATTTTGATAAACCGCTCTTAAAAGTAATTTTTTTCCTATTTCCTTATTTGGACTATAAAGGTCCAGAACACAACAGCGCTGGCGTTTAAAGTTTTTACTACTGCGTCATTTCACCACACAGACATAAAGTATTTATGTAATTAAACACTTGTCAGCTCATGTTGCCCTGACTCTGTTGCGGATGTGCTTCGCCACTCCAAAGCTGATTTATCTTTTTAGGACCACCCAACTTGGCTCTTCCCAGAGTGCCTTTCAGAATTTGACGGCGTGCTCAAAAACTGCATCGAGACAGTACTGAACGTCTCGCTAAGCCATACCCAGTGGGACCAGGCGTCCTTACCAATAAGACACGGAGGCCTAGGCGTGCGGCGTGCCGCGGACGTGAGCCTACCCGCCTTCTTAGCGTCGGTTCATGGGGTTGCAAACCTTGTCACTACTATTCTCCCTGACGGTGACAGGGTGAGCATTCCTCATGGATCCGATGCTCTGATGGCATGGTCGGCTTGTCATCCCGACGTACCTCTGCCCGCAGCTCCTCACTATCAGCGTTTGTGGGATGAGGTTGGGTGTAAGGCTATTGCTGCACAACTCCTGACTGGGGCTGTGGGGTCGGATGTGGCGAGACTACGGGCGGTATCGTGGTCAGAATCCGGAGCGTGGTTAAACGCGCTTCCATCACCTAACCTGGGCACGCATCTTGACAATGACTCCTTGCGGGTGGCGGTGGCTCTCCGCCTGGGCTGCGATGTATGCGAACAACATTGTTGCGTCTGTGGTACCATGGTGGAGGCCAATGGCCATCATGGGTTGAGCTGTTGTCGTTGTGCAGGTAGGTTTCCGCGTCACCACGCTCTCAACGATATCATCCGTAGAGCCCTCGTATCGGCGAATGTCCCTTGCGTGTTAGAGCCCCCTGGCTTGAGCCGCACAGATGGCAAGAGACCGGATGGTCTGACGCTGGTCCCGTGGCATAAAGGCAGATGCCTGCTATGGGATGCCACCTGCGTCAGTACTTTTGCGGCTTGCCATCTAGGCCAGACAACCCAGGCAGCAGGGGCAGCCGCTGAATCCGCAGCCTTAAAAAAGAGGGCCAAGTACGCCGACCTCTCCCGCCAATACGAATTCGTCCCGCTGGCTGTTGAGACGGCGGGTAGTTGGTGCGCGGAGACACTGATCTTTGTCGGGCAGATAGGGCGTAGGCTGAAGGAGAGAGGTCTTGACCCCCGCTCCGGCTCGTTTCTTGTCCAGAGGTTGTCCATTGCGATACAGCGTGGTAATGCTAGTAGCGTGATGGGCACCTTTGGACCGGGTGCGATCTGGGGCGGTCTGTTTCATTGACTGTTTGTTTTTGTGTTTTTGTGTTGTAATTTAGTTGACATATAAACACTATATATATAATAAATATAAATACATATAAATAGATATGAAACACCATTTTTACACTAGTAGTTTGGCTAATGAGTGTTCACAAGGGGTATGTGGATGGAAAAGTCGAAAGCAGGAAGTTTGATTAAGGAACTTTGTTAGGGCTAGTTAGGAGATAAATATACTAAAATCCTTGCCCCTCCGAGGTCTGCTCGAGGGGGGGGGGGGGCGGAGGGTTTTTTATTATTTGCTTACATCTCAAGAACAATGCGTCAAGCGAAATTTTGTTGTACTACATAATGAAAGCTGATAAAATTCTCTACAACTTTAGTTTTCACACTTTTTATCTTTCTCTTATCTTTGCCCAACTATAAGCTTCGAAAAATGGTCGATTTTCAAAAATGTGGTCTATAGTCTTACGTTTTCTTTTTTTTTTGCTTCTAACTTTTCTTAAGTGCTACCGTAGATTTCAGGATACACATCAAAATTAAAAAAATGTTGACTCTGTTTGTCCTGATTGTCCTGTCTCATAATCCATCCATCCATCTACAAATTATTCGTTTATTTATTTAGTAAAATTTATACAGAGTGCGACCGGTTTCGAGTTAACATAAATACATTGGAGTTCCATCAAGTTATAACAACACAAAGTATATCATACTAGACATAAAGTATTTAAGCTTTCATTGTAAATGCTTCTCTTTAATCATCTTTCGGAAATGTGTGCCTAACTTCACAAACCATACTAAAGTTTAACTTACTTTTTTTACTTTCGAACGGAGCGAGAAAGGCATTGTATTCGTGAAAAAAAAAAGTTTTTCTGATATTCCTAAAAATGTATTCCATACATCATAAAATGCAAGTCTAGTATAGCATTAACTACAAATTTAAGTTTGCAATTGATACTTTTTGATTGCCTATCGCGATAAAGTAAGTGCAGTGCTACTGCACCATTTATTTATCATGTTCTTTACTTCCCTTGATTATTTAAAGCCTGTTACAAATTAGATGCACAAGTGACGATATATTTAGTTTGAAGTCGTGCGCATGTCAAATCCAAGTAAATAAACGTCTTTCACTTGAACACGTGTGTGGTTTTGCTCACACCTGTCCAGTTGTGTGCAAGTCTATAAGGGGAACCGCACTTCCTGACTACAGAAATAAAGCCACTCATGTGATATACCTGTACACTCGAATGGACGTTCATTACACAAGCCTTTTACACCAAAATATAAAGGCTATTATACCAAAATACGTAAATATAATATTTTATTTATATGTGAATTAGCTGAGAATTTAAACCCGATCTCACATTGGTGGTAAGTGACGATGGGGTCGAAGATAATGCATAATCACATAAAAACTAATATATATAGTAGTTTTTACAACAAGTGCACAAAACGAACCATTTTACTTATTATTACACCATGAATAATAATTATTTTTTATCGACAAGTTGTTCATCATCATTCGCAAAATTTACCCATCACTAAACTTCCTAAGTTCTTTACTTGAAGGGAGTAAGGAGGTTTAGTGATGTCCGAGTGCGAATGATTAATTTTAATTTAATTCCGTGTTCGCATCGAAATTAAATTGACCAATACATGGTCTAAGGGACTGGTTTCCGAAAACTCGCCTTCGGCTCGGGCTGATAGTAATGTCGAGGATAAAATGGTTTTGTGGACGAGTTATAAACTCTGCTTTTCACTTTGATTGCGAGGAGATAAAACGTAAAAGTACTCTCTAAATGTAACTGAAGAATGAGTTGTTCTGCTTTAGTGAAGAATATGTTGACGCGCGCGCAGCGTGGGGGGGATGCAGCAGGCCCGCGCGCAGTGCGTACACCACCGAGATTACTTTTTTGCCCTAGTGCACAAAATTCGACTTTGTGCAGCCTATATCCTGCACAAATAAGCACTTTTAGCGCATGAGAAGTGAAAATAATATTAAAATCACATATTCACATTTTATGGGGTTTTAGATATCACAGAATCCACAAATCAATGTTTTCCAGCCGAAATCCTACTAGAAAACCGGTCAAGCGCGAGTCGGAATCGCGCGCCCAGGGTTCCGATATACCTATAGTACTTTTGGAAGCAATAAAGTCCATTTTTAGGACCATAAAACTTAATTTGTTTGTAAAGGTTTTTTGCAGATTTATAAAAAACTGTGCAACTTAGTAAGATCGTTTTATTTTTCCTGTAATATTGATATAAACTTCTATCGACTGTAATTAATTCAGACTTTTCCTATCTCAAACTTCGGAGAATGGTATTTTTTTTGTCATTTTTCATCATAACTTGAAAACTAAAAGTCGTAAAAAAATCAAAAAAACATATTTTAGAGTTTACAAGTAAAGCCCTTTCATATGATACCCCACTCGACCTAGTAACGACAATTTGAAATTTTGCCCCCCCCCCCCCCCTACCCTATTCGGGCCCCCTTTACATTAATGATCATATTTTTTTTATTCTTTCATGTGCAATTAAGTTGGGCAACCATACTCTAAAACGATTCCAAATTTAAAGTTGATATCATGAGTGGTTGCTGTGATATACAGGTGTGACAAACTGACAGACAGACAGACAGACAAAAAAAGTCGCACCATAAGGGTTCCTTTTTACCATTTTGGTATCGGAACCCTACAAAGAAAAAAAATAACCTAGGCTAAATTAATAGTTTCTTTTTAGTATGCAATAAAGTGTTCATCTATCTATCTATCTAAATTACGGTGGGAGGTTTCTTGTTTTACAAGTGTTCCTTGGGTCCCCCTGAATATATCTAGAAAATTCTGCGTTGATCCCATGTATCCATGATCCCTACCCCCTCGCCACCCTCAAACGGGTCCCTTTTTTTTCATTTATCTCAGAAACGGTTGTGACCATCTAAAACATTCTATTTCACATTCTGCCTGAATAATGATTGTTGGTTTTAGAAGATTATATTATAAGTTAGTCACGGAAAAAAAAAGACCAATTTTTAAGTTGTTTTAAGTAAATTTTTCGAACAAATTAATTAAAAATCTCTTTTTTCACCAATTACATAAAAATATCTGGGTTGGTTTTTGGAAGTTTTTGTCGAAGCTCCGATATTATCGGAGAAATATGGATTCGGAAATTTACTTTGTATGGGAATTTTCAAGTCAAAGGGCGAACCATAGACTAATTATCGGCGTGATATTATCCAACTGTCACTTCGGAGTACGACTGCTGATACACACTATGAATTTGTAAATTATGTAGCCACTACTCCTTTTAAGCATGGTAAATTTAAACATTTCTAACAAAAGATATTTTTTACGATTCCTTTTTCTATGATATTATTTATGACACAAAATAATCTCAGTATCTCCCATTTTTCTGTAAACTAAATCCCTACATTCACGTTTCGTGTCAAGTTCTCTCAATAATATCCTAAACTCCTTTGTCTTTTTCTCCTTTAGTAGGTTTCTCAGAAAGTAGAAACATAGGTGAGGTAATTTAGAATAGGCAAGTTACAAGTGAAAGTACAGTTAAGAGCACATCAAGTTTGACACATTGGACTGTACCTTTCTTATTTCAATTGACGAACGGGCTAGAGCCGCACTGCGCGTGTCAAGCTTAGCCGGTCGTTGACTGGTACACACGGCCGCACATCAGTAGAAACACTTTTGGACCTTATAGCGTGGTAATAGAGTTGAAAAAGTTTCTACCGACAAGCGGTTGACCGTACATACGTTCGTGATTTTTGCATTTATTAATGGATTTTGACGAATATGTTTAAATTATTTATCTGCTTATTGTCCCAAGGATTTCAGGTTCTCTTTTTAGTTGGTGCTTTGGGTAAATTACTTTGTCGTATGTGTATTAGTCAAGGTTTATTTACTTCTATAATTTGCGACTTGCTGTAACAATTTTTCAAAACACTTCCATGTTGGTTGCTTTCTGATTCCTTGTTTTATTTTTTAATTGTGTTGTTCCCTAGGTTTCTTTAGAGCGATTGAGAGATTTTTTACCGGAGTACGGGCAGCAGCAACTTTCTGGGTATCTTACATACTATTGTCATAATAAAAACCACCGTTCATTTTGCCAGCTGCAGCGCTAACAAGCTATTTCCATTCAGATTAGGTTGATTAATAGATTGATTCTTTACTGCACACAACGTCAACAAATTTTGTAGAAAAGAAAACCTTAATCTAATATGGGCAAATTCCCGTCGGGAAGGCAGGCAGTTAGTCTAGGCAACGGAGCGGATCGTTGTACGAAGACCCCCGCATTAAATCCTCAGTCCATGAAACTTTGCTGGGGTATTACACAAAATGAGACAAACCTTCTATAAAAAAATCCAAAAAAAAACCGGTACTTTTTACTTTTCCATACAAAAATTACAAAAAATGTTTATATGAATTTTTTTTTGTAATTTTTTTTTTTTATATTTTGAATTTACATTTAATTCATGATTCTTTCTCATCCTGTCAAATAAAATCTGCCTTAGTTTATTTTGGGGTCAACTGCTTCGTTGCCTACACTGAGTGTCTACAGCCGTCTACCTGTTAGATCTTGAAATTCATGCCTCGCTTCCTCTACTTTCATTAACCCTCTCATACGCGTTCGTCGGTTTAGGTTTTATAATAATGACAAAGATTCGTGTTAAATACGCAAAAAATAGTCTTTAAACTGTCTTAATTAGAGACATTCCATAATACTTTTTAATACGGTAGTAACTAAACGAAACCCGTCAAATAATCCAAACACAGTTTATTTTTCTCTTTATTACTTTAATCCCTAACAAGCAAATGCAACCCGAACAAAAGACCCAAAATGTTTAACACAAAACCTTTCTGAAAATCCCATGAACTATCAAATGCACTTCCACGCTAGCGCTTGCGAATATCAAACTTCTATTTGAAACAGAGATTTATTTTGAAAGAGTACGCTAGCGGCGCCGGCAACCCAATTTCTACGGAGTAAATATGTGTCAATCAATCGTTGCTGCTCTAGTGAACTGAAAAGCCTAAAAATAGTGAGTGAACAGCTAATTTGCTTTTTAAAGATGCTAAAATGTTTGGGATATGTAAAAAAGTTCAGCTACCTTTGTATGTAAACAAAGTCGTTGCAAATATTGCACATAATTAATAGTATCTGGGCGACCGAGATTTACTCTAAATGACACTGTAAAGTTTCTGAAACGCGCTATTTTCAATAAATTCTCAAAAAACATACAATACGTATTTTCCAGACACGAGACCTAGCTATAGTTATTTGTTATGCAAGGCAGCAAAAGGTTTATTTGGCGCGAGTGCCTCGTATTGAAACCTGAGCAAGCGAAGGATTCTAGGATTGAACCACGAGCGAAGCGAGTGGTTCAAAAGAAGAATCCTGAGCGTGGCGAAGGTTTCAAGGCACGAGACGCAAAATAACTTTGCTGCCGAGCGAAACACAAAATTTTTCACCTCATTAAAGCGAGGAAATGTTAACATAATGCAAGAATAGCAATTCAAATATAAGAAATAATTACTCAACCGTTTTAACGTAAGGGCCTAATACCTACATAATGGTACTGACGGCAGCAAGCAAGTGGAAACATAACCAGTATAACCTGAACCAGCGCTTCGCTACAAACCTCCGTACCCAGAGACCAGCTCAAGGTCAAAGAGTTTTCACGAACGAGTGGCCATGTATAGATAAAGAATACTAGACATTAAAAAGGAAATCACTATAATTAAATTATTATTATTTTTGGGACTGCTGTGCTTATGTTCGTGACTCTACCTATAAACTACTTGATAAATTTGCGGAACAAGGTTCATTTTCATTGGATTTCAATATGGAGACAGGCAAATCTATTTTGTATTGTGTTGATTTGAAGTCAAAGGGCGAGTCCATTAATCTGGGCAAGAGAACAAAAAAAGGCGATCGAGTTTTAAATTTACTTTTCATTATCAGCCAGTACCTTACCCACCAGGCATTCACTATTCATAATACTATTTGTTTCTTTCCTATAGCTGCATCCCTATTTCTCATCTTGAAAACGATAGTGCGTGCCTGGTTTTACAAGCGGCCAGTACTGCAGCATACTATAAAATAATAAGTACATCGCGTTCGAATTTCAAAAACCTTTTGCCCGCTAGGGGCCAAAAATCGTTTTTGGCCGCAGAATTTAACCGACAAAACAAATGTTTCCGAGCTTTGGAGGTGAAAAATAAATTTTTCGCCCCCGAAAACTCCCGTATAAATTTCATCGAAATCGTTAGAGCCGTTTGCTTGTTTAAGAGTATAGGATACAGTATTTGAAGAACTGTTTATTCCAAGGAAATATTTCAGTACCAACACAACTATTAAACATTACTACTACAACTACAAAAATTGGTCAAAAAGACGAAAACAATTGGTTGTCCAAATTAGTTACGGATGTGTAAGTAACTCAGTTTCGTTTTTACGGCTGCACCGATTTTGAAGAATTTTGGTACCTGTATAGATAGTGTTTATACAATGATGGGGATAATACAAAATGTAACTCTATTTTTCTGTTTAGCTTTCATGAATGATCCGCTAAACCAATTGTAATAGAGTTTTGTTTTGTTTGTAGATCATTTGAGTCATGAGGAAAGACATAGGCTACTTTTTTCTGAATTCCACGCACACAAAGTTGCAGGCAATTGCTAGTCTCATATAAAATGTTCTACTGAGGGCGTAATGGCAAGCCAAAAGATAGATACTGATAGATAAGTTATAATGCTTTATTGAACTGTTCCCAATATTTTAAGAATGGTGTCGCAAAACTAATTGAGTGGTTTATCTGCGACAACATAGTAACGGTTACAAGTTCATACCTGAAAATTATATGTACGGTCGACTGCACATCAGAGAAAACATTTGTGACTCTATTACCTTACCATAACGTCCAAAGTATTTCTACTGAAGTGCTGTTGGGTGTGTACCTTACATCTAATACATATAATGAACGAAACTAAAACAAAGTTTAAAAAAAAGACGTTTGCTTTGAATTTAAACTAGAAAGAGAACTGTTTTAGATCTCGTTCTTTTATTTCTTAGATAAATTAAGCTAAGTTTTTACAGCGACAATTGTATGTGCACTATTTCAGAAGGGCTTTTCATTACGTATATTAAGAATAAGTTAAAGACAAAAGGCCCAAAGTTATCTCCATCTTGATAACAAATTACCCTTGTCTTAAGTATTTTGTTCCTGCTAATTACCATCTTGATAATCTTAATGGTCTTTAGAAAGTTACGTAATTAATAGGTGTTTTTTAGGGTTCCGTACCTCAAAAGAAAAAAACGGAACCCTTATAGGATCACTTTGTTGTCCGTCTGTCTGTCTGTCTGTCTGTCTGTCTGTCAAGACCCTTTATCTCACGAACGGGTAAAGGTATCAGGTTAAAATTAATACCATATATTAGGATCCATAAACCACACAAGATCTGAAAATTTAAATTTTTTACAACGACGCAATCAAAAGATATGACATTTTATGTCCTCATCCCCATACATTTATTCAAAAATGAAAAACCTACAGGGTACTTCACGTTGACCTAAAATTATGAAATTTGGCAAGAAGCTAGGTCTCACAGTACAAATAATGGGAAAAGTCTGAAATCATTAAATATTACAACTTTTCTCACAACTAATGGTAACCAATTGTGGTGAGCTCCCGTTTCAAGAACATTCATATAAGAGAGGGGTCAAGTTGGATGGTCGCTGAGGCGATTTTTGTTTTAGTTCTATTTAAAAACGGGAACACTTACAAACTTGAAAATTGGTATGTTTATAGTGCATAAGCTATAAAATAATAACAAATAATAAAATTTGGCCAAGCGCGTGTCGGACTCAAAAAATCCAGCACATTAACTTACTGAAATTTCAACTAATACAATTATGTTTATGTGGTGGTACGGAACCCTCAGTGCGCGAGTCCGACTCGCACTTGGCCGGTTTTTTTGGTTAAGACAACAGCACGTTGCTTTTTACATTTTTTACTAAGAGCCCGCCTTTATGACGAATCAGTAGGGCTCACCAAAATATCTGTAGGGCTTACATTAGAAGTCCAAATGTTTATAAATCTGCTACTGACTATTTTTAGTGATTTCATTTGTAAAAATATACCACAACACAAAACACTGCGAGCAATTATGGCATTTATTACAAAATAACCTGTTGCCCGTGAATTCGTACGCGTGGCATTTAGACAAAAGAGTTGTCTATACCAAATTTCATCAAAATCTATTCAGTGGTTAAGCCGTGAAAGCGTAACAGACAGACAGATTATCTTTATGTTAGTTAGGATAATAAAGTTTGAGTTAATTATCTTAATAAATAATTTTTAATTGGCTTGCTATTGCTGCTTATCACCACTCGTTACAACTAATAGGTTTTTATTACCTTTAAAAAAAATCTATTTATAGGTACTAAATTTATCGCAAACACATCAAATATCAATCTTTTCAAGTCGCGAGTGAATAGGCTTCTTCTGGGCAAGCTCGTTCCATCGTCGACCTCATCCTATGTCTTCTAGACTAGATCGAGGTCAAGAGTAAGCCCATTTATAAAAAAAAAAGTATATGCAGGGTGTAAGGGACAGTGTACTGAAAACTGAATAGTTCTCAAGCCCATGTCCATCATTTTACTCTTTCGACTATCAGCAAATTACCTATCTAGATCGCTTGGGGCTCTTCTGCTGACGCCGAGACTATTGGTCATTTTGACCAAATCGGTCCGGTATAAGTTCTATGGATGCTCAAAGTCGGGATTTTTAAAGTTCGATTTACTCTTTTTACTATCAGCAAATTTTATATCTTAGTCGCTTGGGGCTCTCCTACTGACGGATAGTCTATATTGCATTTTGCTCAAATCGGTCCGGATAAGGTTCTATGGACGCTCAAAGTCGGGACTTTTGAAAAACGATTTACTCTTTTTACTATCAGCAAATTTCATGTCTCCATCGATGAGCGGTCTTACACTGATGACTAAACTGAAAACCATTTGGATCGAATCGGTCCGGATAAAATTATATGACCACTTTAATAATGAAAAATTAAACTGCTAAAATAGAAATCGTCGCGTTCTTACCGCAATATTTGACAAATCAAAGAATTAATAGGTTGCAAAACTAATATTTAAACGATTTTTTAATAAAAACCATTCTCAGATCTTAACTTCTGATGATGGAGACGTACTGCCCGCATAAACGGTAAGAGCCATGAGTGTGCTGCTCTAAGAAATTTTGCTCAAAATCTATGTCAAATTCATATGCGCAAAGAAAAAAACAAAATGGCTGATTTCACATTGCTGACTATTACCAGTCCTGGATTTGAATGTTGGGAATATCAGCAAATTTAATATTTTAATCGCTTAGGGCTCTTCTACTGACGTATAGTCTATATTGCATTTTGCTCAAATCGGTCCGGATAAGGTTCTATTGATGCTCAAAGTCGGGACTTTTGAAAAACGTTTTACTGTTTTTACTATCAGCAAATTTCATGTCTACATCGATGAGCGGTCTTAAAGTAATGACTTAACCGAAAACCATTTGGATTGAATCGGTCCGGATAAAATTTTATTACCACTTTAATAATGAAATATCAAACTGCTAAAATAGAAATCGTCGCGTTCTTACCGCAATATTTGACAAATCAAAGAAATAATAGGTTGCAAAACTAATATTTAAACGATTTTTTTATAAAAACCATTCTCAGATCTTAACTTCTGATGATGGAGACGTACTGCCCGCATAAACGATAAGAGCCATGAGTGTGCTGCTCTCACAAATTTTGCTCAAAATCTATTTCAAATTCATATAAGCAAAAAAAAAAAAACAAAATGGCTGATTTCACATTGGTGACTATTACTAGTCCTGTATTTGAATGTTGGGACTATCAGCAAATTTAATATTTTAATCGCTTAGGGCTCTTCTACTGACGTATAGTCTATATTGCATTTTGCTCAAATCGGTCCGGATAAGGTTCTATTGACGCTCAAAGTCGGGACTTTTGAAAAACGTTTTACTGGTTTTTTTTATCAGAAAACTTCATGTCTGCATCGATGAGCGGTCTTAAACTAATGACTTAACCGAAAACCATTTGGATCGAATCGGTCCGGATAAAATTTTATGACCACTTTACTTATGAAAAATTAAACCACTAAATTAGAAATCGACAAGTTCTTACCGCATATTTCGACAAATCAAAGAAATAATGGGTCGCAAAACGAATATTTAAACCATTTAATAAATAAAACCATTCTAAGATCTTAACTTCTGATGATGGATACGTCCTGCTCGCATAAACGGTAAGAGACATGGGTGTGCTGCTCTAAAAAATTTTGCTCAAAATTTTAGTCAAATTCATATGAGCAAAGAAAAAAAACAAAATAGTTGATTTCACATTGGTGACTATTACCAGTCCTGGATTTAATGGTTGGTTTTATCACCAAATTTTATATCTAAATGACTTGGGGCTGTCCTGCTGACAAATAGTCTATATTGCATTTTGCTCAAATCGGTCCGGATAAGATTCAATGGACTCTCAAAGTCGGGACTTTTGAAAAAAGATTTACTTTTTTTTTACTATCAGCAAATTCCTTATCTAGATCACTTGGGGCTCTTCCACTGATGCCGAAACTATTGGTCACTTTGACTAAATAGGTCCGGTATAAGTTCTATGGATGCTCAAAGTCGGGGTTTTTGAATTTTTCTCAAATAAACTGGTCATAAAATTTTATCCGGACCGATTTGATCCAAATGGTTTTCAGTTTAATAATCAGTTTATGATCTCTCATCGATATCGATGTAGACATGAAATTTGCTGATAGTAAAAAGAGTAAATCGTTTTTCAAAAGTCCCGAATTTGAGCGTCAATAGAACCTTATCCGGACCGATTTGAGCAATATAGACTATTAGTTAGTATGAGAGCCCCAAGCGATTAAGATATAAAGTTTCCTGATAGTAAAAAAGTAAATCAAACTTCAAAAACCCTGACTTTGAGCATCCATAGAACTTATACCGGACCGATTTAGTCAAAGTGACCAATAGTTTCAGCATCAGTAGAAGAGCCCTAAGTGATCTAGATAAGTAATTTGCTGATAGTAAAAAAAAGACGACTACTGAAGATGAAGTCATGGCTGCTATAATGTCTTTCAAGAAAGGCTCCAGTGGCGGTTTGGATGCTTTATCTCCTCAGCATCTTAAAGACCTTGTTGGTGCCTCGCTAGGTAATTCGGGAGAATTGGGTCCTTTTTGGGCAGTTTGTCAGCGCTCACTAATTTAATGCTTTCAGGGAAGGTCCACCCCAAGGTAACGGAGATTCTCTACGGCGCAAATTTATTTGCCCTAGGGAAGAAAGATGGGGGGATTCGGCCAATTGCTGTGGGCACTACCCTAAGACGATTAGTATCGAAAATTGCTTGTAGGAACGTAGGGCCTCCCCTGACCACTATATTTCAACCGCACCAGGTTGGGTTTGGCTCGAGACATGGTGGCGAAGCTGCGGTTCATTCTGCTTGCAATTTTCTCCAGCAGGGTGCGGGTGAAGTCCTTCTCAAGGTGGATATTTGCAACGCATTTAACACGATCGATCGAGGTGCGCTGTTAAAACAAGTGAAAGAACACATTCCCTCGTTGCTCCCATATTGTACCAGTGCTATGGTTCGCCTTCTAGGCTTTGCTTCAGGGAAAATACTCTCTCTTCAGCGGTCGGGTGCCAGCAAGGTGATCCGTTGGGTCCAGCCATTTTCAGTTTGGGCATACACCCGGTGATCACGTCTCTGACTTCGGAATTTAATGTGTGGTAATTTAGTTGCTGTTTTTTTTTTGACATGTAATTTTATTGTAAAATTATGTAATACACATATTATAATATAATTTAACGTAAAAAAAAAAGTAAACCTTTTTTTAAAAGTCCCGACTTTGAGCGTACATAGAATCTTATCCGGACCGATTTGAGCAAAATGCAACATAGACTATTTGTCAGCAGGAGAGCCCCAAGTCGTTTATATATAAAATTTAATGATGACTCCAACTATTAAATCCAGGACTGGTAATAGTCACCAATGTGAAATCAACTTTTTTGTTTTTTTTCTTTGCTCATATGAATTTGACTAAGATTTTGAGCAAAATTTGTTAGAGCAGCACACCCATGGCTCTTACCGTTTATGCAAGCACTACGTCTCCATCATCAGAAGCTAAGATCTTAGAATGGTTTTATTCATAAAATGTTTTAAATATTAGTTTTGCGACCTATTATTTCGTTGATTTGTCGAAATATGCGGTAAGAACTTGACGATATCTACTATAGCGGTTTAATTTTTCGTAACTAAAGTGGTCATTAAATTTTATCCGGACCGATTCGATCCAAATGATTTTCGGTTAAATCATTACTTTAAGACCGCTCATCGATGTAGACATGAAATTTGCTGATAGTAAAAACAGTAAAACGTTTTTCAAAAGTCCCGACTTTGAGCGTCAATAGAACCTTATCCGGACCGATTTGAGCAAAATGCAATATAGACTATACGTCAGTAGAAGAGCCCTAAGCGATTAAAATATTAAATTTGCTGATAGTCCCAACATTCAAATCCAAGACTGGTAATAGTCACCAATGTGAAATCAGCCATTTTGTTTTTTTTCTTTGCGCATATGAATTTGACATAGATTTTGAGCAAAATTTGGTAGAGCAGCACACTCATGGCTCTTACCGTTTATGCGGGCAGTACGTCTCCATCATCAGAAGTTAAGATCTGAGAATGGTTTTTATAAAAAAATCGTTTAAATATTAGTTTTGCAACCTATTATTTCTTTGATTTGTCAAATATTGCGGTAAGAACGCGACGATTTCTATTTTAGCAGTTTGATATTTCATTATTAAAGCGGTCATAAAATTTTATCCGGACCGATTCGATCCAAATGGTTTTCGGTTAAGTCATTACTTTAAGACCGCTCATCGATGTAGACATGAAATTTGCTGATAGTAAAAACAGTAAAACGTTTTTCAAAAGTCCCGACTTTGAGCATCAATAGAACCTTATCCGGACCGATTTGAGCAAAATGCAATATAGACTATACGTCAGTAGAAGAGCCCTAAGCGATTAAAATATTAAATTTGCTGATAGTCCCAACATTCAAATCCAGGACTGGTAATAGTCAGCAATGTGAAATCAGCCATTTTGTTTTTTTTCTTTGCGCATATGAATTTGACATAGATTTTGAGCAAAATTTGTTAGAGCAGCACACTCATGGCTCTTACCGTTTATGCGGGCAGTACGTCTCCATCATCAGAAGTTAAGATCTGAGAATGGTTTTTATTAAAAAATCGTTTAAATATTAGTTTTGCAACCTATTAATTCTTTGATTTGTCAAATATTGCGGTAAGAACGCGACGATTTCTATTTTAGCAGTTTAATTTTTCATTATTAAAGTGGTCATATAATTTTATCCGGACCGATTCGATCCAAATGGTTTTCAGTTTAGTCATCAGTGTAAGACTGCTCATCGATGTAGACATGAAATTTGCTGATAGTAAAAAGAGTAAATCGTTTTTCAAAAGTCCCGACTTTGAGCGTCCATAGAACCTTATCCGGACCGATTTGAGCAAAATGCAATATAGACTATCCGTCAGTAGCCCCAAGCGATTAAGATATAGCGATTTGAGCAAAATGCAATATAGACTATCCGTCAGTAGCCCCAAGCGATTAAGATATAAAATTTGCTGATAGTAAAAAGAGTAAATCGAACTTCAAAAATCCCGACTTTGAGCATCCATAGAACTTATACCGGACCAATTTGGTCAAAATGACCAATAGTCTCGGCGTCAGCAGAAGAGCCCCAAGCGATCTAGATAAGTAATTTGCTGATAGTCGAAAGAGTAAAATGATGGACATGGGCTTGAGAACTAGAACGGGCGTGCTCTGTCTACGAAACTGAACCACTTTCCCAAAGAAAAATTATTGGGAAATAAAAAAAAAATTAACCTATCCATACAAATTGCTCACTCTGATCCAACAGTTTCTATGGAGAGGTCATTTTTTTTTAATTTTCCAAAAGTATTTCTTTTGGAACAGACAAAACGTCCAAACACCAGTGATTTGGATTCAATGGCTTCAAAATAGCATCACGTTATATTTTTCTATAAACATCCTAAATTCAAGAAACAGTCAACAATCACCAGGATGAAAGTTTTTTTTTTACCTTTTTTTTATTTTACTAAAAATCTTTTATGTATTCTTGTCTTTCTAATACCATTAGAATAACCCTCTGGACAAAGTAACGTCAGCAGAAAAGTTAACAAGCTACGATAAAGTAGGATGAAAATTTTAACATCTCTTTCATCTTAAATTTTGTTTCCTCCAAGAACCGTGATTTACAAAACTCTATAAGGCCCTAAAACAACGATTAAGTTTTTGATGGATATGATACGCTTAGGCAAATACCCCTCACCCTCATTTCTGCAGCTAAATAGGCTATCCAACTTTTTAATGACTATCCATTAGCCAAATTTGAATTTTCAAGGACGAAGTTCATAGCTTACAGGAGTTAAGGAACTTAGTGAAGTTAAAATGATATTTCAGTGGAAGGCCCGTTTGAGATGAAAATCTGACGTCAAGGCAAACTGTGACGGAAATAAACTTACGAAATACGTGGTAATACTCTATATTTTGTGGCAAAACTTTACTTAGTGTACGTTTTGTAATACTGTACAAAAATATAATGGAAATTAAGATTGGATTGGATCAAATTTTGGATATAGAAGAAGAAAAGATTTAGTTTAGATTCGACTCGAAATTTTATGTAATTACTTTGATATTACCATTAACATTTAACAATCATAAACGGTAATTTGTAATTTTTAGGGTTCCGTACCCAAACGGTGAAAAACGGGGTATTACTCCCTAGGATATCGGAGGCATATTATGCCTCCGATATCTGTCAGCGGGCAGTATCTCATGAACAGTAAAGGTAAATAATTGAAATTTTCACAGATTATGTTTTTCTTTTGCCGCGATAACAACAAATAAAAAAATAATGTTGAAAGGGGCTCTTCCTTACAAAAAACATGTTTTAGGCGATTTTTAATAGATTTTTGTTTAAGTTCTATCGTGAAAACGGAAATACTTACTCGTACAAGCGTAAAAATTGCGATAACAAATTAAAAAAATAATATTCAACACTTTTAGAACGTAATGTAAGTATTTTACGTAAATAAATTGAAAAATTATTCGCTTTCAGAAAAGAACGTTAATTTAATAAGCTTTGACTCATCTGTAACTAAAAATAATCGCCACAAGTTATTCAAACCAACCATTAAACTTGCACACAACATTCTTGCTTCGAGCAACAGTATTATAGCCAAATCTATTTATATCACTTTAAGAATTTTGTCATAAGAGTCACGGAAGTAGTATTCCCGTATGACAATAATAGAGCAGGAACTCTGGCGCCAAGATGTTTTAATGCTATTTGTAAAACATCTTGTAGGAGTGACGATTGACTTAGTGAATTGAGTCAGTGATGCTCTTTATTTTGGGGAACGATTTAAAATGGGTCATAGTGACGATAAACAACATTTTACTTTAGGTAAAATAACAGATTTTAAGTTTGTGAATACCTATACTAGATGTAAGGGTAAACACTGTGATCCTTGAAACTCTGTAGTCAAACCATGACTCAAACTGAAAAACTTTCCTTAAATAACATAGGTCGAAATACGAATAAAAATGTTCAGTTCTAACACAAAATGCGCAATCAACTGGTGGAGTTTCTATGGGAAGTCAAAATTATTGCGTGAAACGTATTTTCTATAGCTTGAAAACCACTATATTTTTTCTTGTAACGATAACTTCAAATTAAACTCTACTATCAACTACACTCCGCGCATATTTTCTTTTCTTTTGGTCATGGCCCAGTTAGCCAAAAAGAACGTTTCGACCATAAATAAAGTATCAAGAATCGATGATTATAATAATTCAAAATTTTCGATGCGAATGTTACTTATGCGAGATCGTCTTTATAAATTCGTCGCAAAATCTCCCAAAAGATCCCAAGGAAGTGGAACAAGACCGGAAAGCATTGACCGCCACCTGCCTGTATTTGGAACCTCATATTTTACCGTAAGTGCGAAATGCCATAACAACCAAAGAAGCATGGGACAGCTTGGTTCAAGTATTTGAGAATGATAGCATCAACAGGATATCACTGCTAGATTTTCTCCTCAATGAACGTCTGGAAAAACATTCTTTGACGCATGAATATATAGCAGCTGTCAAAAGAAATGCACAGAAGCTGAGCGACATTGACAAGGCTATTGACGATGATTAGATTCCTGTTGTTCTTTTTTAATAGGTTTACCAGAGTGTTACAACTCTAAGAGGATGCCACTGGAGCACTCAGGGTCTAAGCTTACTTCGGGAAATGTTCGTCTTGAACTACTTCAAGAGGATGCCTTTGACGCAGCGTTAGTGATTAAGAAAAGCAGCAGGGTTCGTCTAACAAAGTTAAGTGCTTTAATTATGGTAAAAGGGGCACAAAAAGGCCGATTGCCCCGGCCATTCTGTTCTAATGGGTGGTACCTCGAGTGAAATGTCTCCTGTGTGAAAACCTTGGCTTGCGCAGAAGTAGGAAACGCTGACGTACCATATCAAGCACTCATTGGAGCTTTGAATAACCTAGCCACAAGGGCTGAAATTTCTATTGCTGTCAGCATCCTTGCGTATTATAATTCAAAGTATGGTCAAATGCACTGGAAAGCGGCTAAACGTGTTACTTATTATAGCACGGAAACTAAAAATTTGAAGTTAATCTTTAAAAAACACAACACAGCGTTTGATGCAACAGGTTTTTCGTATGCTGATTAGGGGGCGGGTGGGGGAGATATCACCGATAGGAAATACTTCACCGGTTACGCCTCATGGGAATGCCGAAAACTGCATTGTATGGAGGGGGAGACTTATAAGGCCATATTTTTAGGGTTCCGAACCAATGGAGAAAACAGAACCCTTATTGTACGACTTCGTCTGTCTTTCGGTCTGTCTGTCTGTCACACCTGTTTATCTCAGCAACTACTCATTGACTTGAAATTAAGAATGGTTTGAGAACAGGCTTGACCTTTATTGCTTTCAAAAATACTATAAGTACTCGTATATCGGAACCGTTGAAGTGCGAGTCTGACTCCACTTAACCGGTTTTTTTGTTTTGTTATTGTAGATGCTTGAAATTTTGATAGCTTCAAAGGTTTATTAATCTTAATATTCGATGTAAAATTCAACATAATATTTTACCCCTTCGTAAGAAAAAGGGTCTTGACAGACAGAAAGACCGACAGGCAGATGGACAACAAAGTGATCCTATAAGGGTTCCGTTTTTTCCTTTTGGTTACGGAACCCTAAAAAGAAAGTGAACCTAATAGTAAAAGCCCGAAAGATTAAAGTATAGTACATATTTGAAACATAATTATCTCTAAAGCTCAGCACTGTATTGCAAAAACGATGGATGAACAAAGAAATTTGAAAAACAATAAGCGGGAAAACTTACTGCAACTCGGAATCCAAAATGCATTGTTTATGTTCTGTTTTGGCAAGAACAGTCACTAATTACTTTGGCTAAAACTAAAACGTGTTGACGGGTTTAAAGTTTCACCGGACGAGAGTTTCAATAAAAGTTAGATTCTTTTGTTTAAAATTTCGCTCGATACTTGGATAAAATATTTTACTTTCTATAAAACGTAAACTAATTTGGAAGCGCAGATTCTTGGCTACCTAATCTAGGCGATTTGACGATAGTACTGGTTTTGACACAGAGCGACTGTCATCGGACCTCCACAACTCAAAAAGAAACCAGATCCAATTTTTGTTTATGCTTACTATGCTTATAATTATTAAACTCAAACTCTAAATTGTTTCTTCATTGTTGGATATTACAATCTCTTAATGACGTCAGCTAAACTTCGTCTCTTCACAAACAAAGTGGTGCCATGGAGGGAAAAAATAAGCGACAATTAAATTTTAACTTAATTTTTCCAACATTTGAAGAACCGAAAAGGTTTTGATGAAGGTTTATTTGTCTTACAACTTCGACCTCATAATACTAAGAGTGTAGGAAATACTAAAAATATAAAGACATAAATCTTCACCAAACCATAAAATGGACGAAAAAAATTATAAAGGTTGTAAGAAAAAGTACAATGATCCTTTTAAGGGATAATTCTTCATTGCTAATAGATTGTGTTAAAAATACAAAAAATCTATTTTCTTAAAAAAATTAGTTTTAGCTCAAGAAGAAAGAAGCTTATGGATGGTGATGCAGACAGAGATGTTTTTTGTGATAAAATCCAGTTAAAATCCAGTTACTAGCTAGTACCTATCCATTTCAATACATTACTGTAAAGTAAAGGAGAATCTAAGGAAAATCTAATTTCATGATCACCCAAAATTTAAAATACTTTGAATATTTTTTTTTTTTTACTTTTTTTACAATCTATTAGTGATGTTGTATCATCCCTTAAAAGGATTTTGTTCTTTTTTTACACCCTGCATAAATTGTTTTCAATGAATTTATCTCTTGACATGAAAAATATACTTTGGTTTAGCAGGAAAATCCGATTTGACACAAACAGATGATCATAAAATCTCTTCGTTAAACAACAACCTCATAATAAATGGACCAAGTAAAGCCGGGGCGGTTGCGAGTCATTAATAAACTAAACAAAAGCCTGAAACGGAACGCATCAAAGCGTTGCGTTGATTGGAACGGGAAGCTCTCCCGCTCTCATTTCCGCTCAGTTGCCTTTACAGGGAAAAATCCCGTTTTTTGATGTCAATTCTAGTGGCTTTTTATTGGTGCTTGTTGTCTGTAATTTGAGGAGGAATTCTGTTTTAGTTCAGTGAAGTAAATAAAAGAGAACAAAGACTTGACATTTCGAAAAGATTTGTATTTTTTTATTTCTATTGTTATTAAAGTACAAAGATACAAATGAATGAAAACGTGATAAGTAAGAGGTATTTTTGTAACATGGCAGCCTCTTGAACTAATTATATTTTTTTGAATATATCAAACAGTGCAAAACACGTTATTGAAAGAAAATTTATTTAATGTTAAATACCAATGTCATAAAAATACAATAAAATTAGGTCACAAATAAAATATTGTGTCAAGCGCGTCTCCTCGAGGCGGCATAGTCCCTAGCAGACAGGCAGCGTTCCCACGCTGAACAGCAAGACTTAATCTTTGCGCTAGAAACGTTATTTAAATATTTACTGTTACGAAGCCTGTCAAGTTGAGGGCATAGAATTAGTGTTGCTATATAGACTGTAATGGACAGGTGTGATAAATGTCAATCAAAATCAATTCTTGATCTCCCATAGAAACTGCATCAGCTGATAGTGCATATTGTATGGGAGGTCAAATTTGGTATTTTGTATTTCGGCCTATGTTCCTTATAGTAAGGGACCAATTTCTATATGATTTGCTCATGTCTGCCTCTTTGACTGATGATAAGGAGCATCCTCTAAAAGATACAAAAAATATTGGCGGACATCCACACCCCTGCGTTTTTGAGTAATTAAGTTTTAACTATTTTGAAATTTGACAATGAAACGTACACCTGGCAGACTATGACAATCTGATTAAATACAATGTATAAAAACCCAGAAAAATGGTCTGCCGCCATAATAGCCCTGGGTGGTAAAGTTACAGCGCTTCAAAATGCAATCACTAATTTGTCCCGTGATAATGCAGAGCGCTGCAAGTCTGCCTCTTAGATTTTCTACATCTTCAGAAGTATTTTAAACAGGAGCCACAAAGGCAGACAAAAAAAGCATTATTTAGTATCTTATTTTCATTTTTTTTGCTTTAACTTAAAAACGCAGCGACGCACAGAAAAACTTGTAAGGACCAAATCGATTCGTATTGAGCTGATCTATCATCATGAGCAAATCATATACCCAAATTGCAGCCAGCACCCTAAATATTAGGAAAAGTTGTTCAATTTTATGGACAGATTCACACCCTTTAGTATTATCACATATTTCCGTTACATGTTGTTTAAGCTGGGCTTGGCAGCTTAACTGTACTCTGGGAAGATGCTAACCAATAGTATTGCTCCATTCTCGAGCGCAGCTCTAATCTATGAAAATTGAGCTTTCCTATTAGTTACATTTTTTCCAGCACAAAAGTTAGCTACTAATACAGCAGAGATTTGGTGGAATTACACCTTTAGGTGCCAGTCTTGTACAGCATCTGTAAAAGAATTTAGGTAAATTAGGTCATAGTTCCCCGTCGTCTCGTGTGGTGCCGGCAAAGAACAGTACCAACCCATACATACCCGTGGGTGTCCTGTGTATCTTACATCTTACTAACTGCGGTCACCTACAACCGCGGACCATGGTGCCAGCGATCACGCTAACAAGCGAGGAAACTATGGTACTACCCCTCCACATTTTTCCAGCAAAAGCTAGAATTCTGGAGGGAGCTCCCTATCCTGTAGTGGACGTTTTCATGAGATGTTATGATGAGGTCATAGTTGAGTAATTAGAATCATTCTACGATAGCATTTAAGCTTTTAAAATTTTACAATAAATTAACAAGCTAATAATTTTAGCCGAACTTTTAAAACGTTTTCGAACGCCATCTACGAGTTTCGATAGGAACTTTTACTGAAACTGAAGCTTTGAGAGTGAAGGATAAGAGCCCCTGAAAACTTTGTGTTTGGTTTCATCTTACCGAGGGTTCGGCTGAGAGCATTACGGGAACGACGGTTGATGGTGCTGAATAAGTTCTACATAGTTAAGTTAGATGTCGCTAGTAGTCACAAAACTGGAACATGGATGTTTGAAGTCTGACATAAGTCTGGCATTAGATTGATGTTTTTTTGACTAAAACGTTACACCAAAGATTAAAATTGAACGCTTTGTCAACACATAAAGGATGTGTTAAAGATAAAATAATGTGGACCTCACCTTTCAACTGGTACAGAAGGATTGTTCATTACATTAGTGAATAATTTCTTATATTCTAAGAGAACTAAGGCTTTTACTTTTGTTTATGTAATTAGTTGGTCATCATTACCTTTGTCTTAGCTCTTCAACTTTGGAGAGAAAAAAAAAGCAATAGTAAAAATGAAATAAGACAATAATAATATAAAGGGTGTAAGGGACGGTCCCGTGTGGTGCCGGCAAAGAATAGTACCAACCCATACATACCCGTGGGTGTCGTAAGAGGTGACTAAGGGTTAACTGGAGGATGGGCAGCAGCATCCTCCTTTGTATCTTACATCTTACTTACTGCGGTCACCTGCAACCGCGGTCCATAGTGCCAGCCGTAACGCTAACAAGCGAGGTGACTATGGTACTTCCCCTCCACATATTTCCAGCAAAAGCTAGAATTCTGGAGGGAGCTCCCTGTCCTGTAGTGGACGTTTCATGGGATGTTATGATGATGAAGGGACGGTGTACCGAAAACTGAAAGGGTGTGCTCAGTCAACGAAACTGAACAACTTTCCCAAAGAAACATATAATGGGAAATGAAAAAAAAATTTGACCTCTCCATACAAACTGTTCGACCAGAGTGGGCAATTTGTATCCAGAGGTCATTTTTTTTTCATTTCCCAACATATGTTTCTTGTATATATTTTTTTGTATATTTGTTTATTGCACTCATGTACATAGTTAAGGTACAGTTAGTACATGGACCCTGCAAGGGTGTCGCAAAATTTAAATTGAATTTACTATTAAAAAATTAAAATTAAACAAATCTAAACATGCAAATTAGGTAACATTACAATATTCAACCATATTAAATTAATTTATACATTAAACCTAGAATATAGCACATGTCAAATTATATTAAAATTAAAACATAGAAATTTTATAATTTGGTTTACATCACATGTCATATAAAATTCAATAAAATAAAAGAATAAATAATATTAGTTGCTCCAGTTGTTGTCAAATTGTTGTCTTATTGTTGTGCAGTGAGTTCTCTACCGACTCAGAGTTTTATCATTTATAAATTCGTTTATTGTGTAATAGCTTTTTTGTAATAGTAATTTCTTTAATTTATTTTGAAAAGTTTTATCTTTTTCTTCATTTTTAATACTGTTTGGTATTTTATTATATATTATTATGGATCGGTAGTACGGACTACTTTTAAATAATTCCAGTTTAGGTTCATGGCGTTCTAAGCGATCATTTCGACGGGCACTTTTAGTATTAGTGGTATAAGTGTATATTTTTCCTTACGAAAATAGCTGTTTCGAGAATGTATATACAAGAAAAAGTAAGTATACCGTTCTGCACGAAAATCGGTTTGCAGCTTTTCCTCCGTTTTGTTCTTTGGGAAAGTTGTTCAGATTCGTTGAATGAGCACGCCCTTTCAGTTTTCGGTACACCGTCCCTTTCACCCTGTATATGCTAAGCTTTAATAATATGTTATTTATGTATTCATTTTTGTTTTCAGCACAAAAACCAAAGAAGTTTCCTGTGCTGGTCTTCATCCACGGAGATTCCTTTGAATGGAGTTCAGGGAATCCCTACGATGGGAGGATCTTAGCTTCCTACGGCAATATCATGGTCATCACTGTCAATTTCAGACTAGGAATTTTGGGTAAGTTTCAAAATTACTGACAATACAGGGGTCTGGCGTATGCCTCTGATGGTTCCTCTACTTCAAATTCTTATTCCTCGGTCCCTCACTGATGACGATCGCAACCACATTTGGTTTCCTTCCACAGGCTGCGATTGTATGATGTGTGGACCGCACGTTGCATGTTCCCGCCCACTGCCTTCTTCATTGTTTCTGACCATCTCGTAGGTGTCCTACCTTGAGCACGTCTGCCTTCCATTTGGCCCAAAATAATCTGTTTCTCCAAACAATGCCTTGAAGACCGCATAGTGTGTCCGAAGAAACGGAGGGCATCCTTTACTATACTACTTCAAATACAACAGTTTGAAATATGCAAGTATTTTTGCGGTTATTCATACAAATTGAACGGTACCACTTGTAATTTTGTATGGAGAAGCAAGATAAATTTGCGATTTGTAGTAGAAAAGTAGTCCAATTTCATGAGTAAAGCGAGTAGTTTCATGAGTAAGTAGAATATGAGGTAAAGAACACGCGAGGTTTGGTGAGACCATGGGTGAGACATACCAGAGACCCTGTATACATGTCACGAGGTATTAATTAAAACAACAAAATCAGATAATGTGTAAAAGATTACACAAATTTGGTCATATAAAAACAATTTAGACTCTTCAATTAACCTTTGACTGTACATAAAGGCGTATTCGGGTATCGGATCTGTAACTTTCGTATCAAACACGAAATACAACAAGACTTAAAAGGAAAAGTTTTTTGTGTTGGATTATTTTAATGTTGTTGTGACAACTAATACAAATTTTTATAGTATTTCCTGAAAATCAAAACGTTAAAAAGACGAAATTCTTTCAAAGAAATCAGACGTGAAACAAATTTAAAAACTTACTTAAACTTTGGCTGAACAGAAAACAGCTCACGGTCCATCTGGGGCCGTCAAACTTCTGCTTTGAAGCGCCGCTAACTATTCGTTACTGACGAGAAAACTCACCTTTTCTTCGTTAAATAAAAGTCCATTTTTTTTCTAGTCACACAAACATGTAGCGGTTTTCTCGTGGATGTTCTGAGTTGAGTTAGTTTTAAAGTTTGGTAATATTACATTAAGATGCGAGTGCGCTATTTTGGTGATTACGCCCGAGACTAGAGAATTGCAGCCCGAGCCGTAGGCGAGAGCGAAATGGAGCCGAGAATATAGTGATGAATGCGCACGCGCTTCCTACGACTTTTTCAACACATTTTCGAATAAAAACAAATAAAATTTGCTTACCTTTTTTCACGAAGGAAAATTCGTATCGAAAGTTAGGTATTTTTCCTTAGATATCTACGTACACCCGATAAGTACTCAATACTTGTGTTTTGTGTCTAAGTATTTTCGACGTTGAAGAACTACATTAATTAGGTACTTACTGCTTTTAGGGTTCCTTGCCCAGAGGGTGAAAAATTGGACCCTATTGATATGCTTCCGACGTCTCTCTGTCAGCGGGCTGTATCTCATGAACCGTAATAGGTAGAAATTTCGGCTTTCATTGCTAGTTAGTTGATTAATTCAAGTATTTTCATGAAATGAACGTTTATTTATCATAGTATCGTTTATTTATTTATGAAAATATTAATATAAAACTCCATGCTATTTGCCAAAAAAGTAGAAAAAAATATTGTGCGGTAATATAATAGAAAAAGCACGCGTGTTTATTAAGCTGGATTATGGACTTTAATACAGTGCAAATAGAGCAATTTTATGAACAAATGTGTTTTTTAGGAAGGTTTTTAAAGGTACAAAAAATTTATGTCCTTAAAGCGGTATTTATTCTCAGTGGTTCCTAGAAATTTAGTAAGCTTTTTATCGTTGCGAAGAGTTTTCGAGCCACTTAATAACCTTAGACATGGCTTAACATCTGTTGCAAAGAACTTAATTTTTTTTAAATGAAAAATAAAAACGAAATTTTTGATTTCGTATTTTAATTTACAGGTTTCGTGAAACCCAGTCTCACAGAACACGTGTATGGCAACAACGGTCTTCTGGACCAATTGGCTGCTCTCCAGTGGATCAAGGAGAATATTGAGGACCTGAATGGAGACCCTCACTCCGTCACCCTCATGGGGCATGGGACTGGTTCTGCTTGTGTCAACTTCCTAATGCTGTCTCCTATTTCCAATGGTAACTTAGACATTATTTATCGCATGCTTGGCAGTTGCTAAGTTAAATACAAAAGTATCACACAAAAAATTTAAATGTACCTTTGAATATATAAATTTCGTGATAAGTGGATAAAATAAATTTGTGGCGGAAATAATTGGTTTGGTCAGAGGGTGACGGGAAGAGGTGAAGGGGGTTAGGGTTGTGTAGAGGGAGGGGGTGAGGGGGATGGAGGTTGAGTGGACGTGGGTGGGAGCTTTACATACTTACTCTTGTTTGTACCTACATAGACGTTTGACCTTAGTGTCAAGTATAACAAGACAAAGTTAAAGCTTTTTTGATATTACCACGTTACTCCGTGGATATTACCACGATATTACCAATCTCTAAATGACGTAAATTAACTAGACTAGTGATGCATGGACTTTCCTGGATAAAGTATACACACATCACAGGTGTGATTATCGAGAGAAACTTCTTCAATCCTCTTCATCTAATGGTCGAACTATTCTATTTTGTTTGCTTAAAGAAGAAACAAAACATCTTTTACCCCATCATTACATGAAAACTTATGACAGAAAACAGACCAGCCCATTTCGTTCAGACCTGAATATATGAAGCGTTACAGGGAGTAATGAACTTGCTTAAACTTGTCCGCATTCTATTTCGTACACGATTTAACCTTAATTAACTTCAACTAATGAATTATTTCCCAGGTGTAGGTACCCTACACATTTTACCTCTCCAATTGTTTAAAACTTTCCGGACTAACTCGTTCGAAGTTCAAACACGGTCGTTCGTAATGAAAAATAATGAGGGCACATAACTTTCAAAATGAAACGAAACTCCGATGATTTTGACGTTGTAAAGGTTTTAGATTTCTCTTTTCGAATTTAACAAAACGTTGTAAAACTGTTCAAATCGAAAAAAAGTATCATAGTCCAGTCGCTTAACGTCTTATATCGCCTTTACGTAGACACGCCTTATAAATACACCAAAGTTTTTCCAGGGTACTATTTAGGTACATAGCTCTAAATTTTTGATAGGAGCTAATTCATGGATTTTCAATGGAATTGGCTCCTATCAAAAATTGAGAGCTATGTACCTAACTAGTACCTGGAAAAAATTTGGTGCATTTATAAGGCGTGTCCACGTAGAAATACTAAGCGACCGCAATATCATATGAGATTCGATTCTTGTTACTTTTTGTAGTTTTATTTTCGTTTCGATTATAATATGAAGAGTGGGTTAAATCTGAAATATGCCGACTGAAAATATAATACACAAGATGTAAGGGATGGGTTGGCAAAAACTGAAAGGACATAATAAGTCAACGAAACTGAACAACTTTCAGTGAATATAACTTTCAGGAAATAAGAAATAAAGTCAGCCTCTCCACACAAAATTGCAAACTTGATTGGACAGTTTTTTTGGAGAGACCGATTTCCTTTAATTTCCTGAAAGTTTTTTCACTGAAACTTGTTCAGTTACTTTGACTTATCATGCCCTTTCAGTTTTTGCCAACTTAACCTGTACATCTTATATACAGGCCCCTAATGAAATAAGGAACTTAATTAGTTTTAGTGTGTTACTTGGACTTTGAAACTGAACAACTTTTTCCAAGTAACAGGTTGAAAAACGCAAAAAAATTTTGACTTTCCATTCAAATTGTGCCAACAACTGACGCAGTCTCTATAGGAAGTAGGTTTCTTTTTCTTATTTTAAACTATGTTAAAGTTATACAGTTTTATGGTCTTCGAAACAACGCTAAAATTATGTTTATATTTCATTAAGGCCTAAAGGACAGGTTTCCTAAAACTGATAAGGCATCTTCAGTAAATGTATCTGAATAACTTACAGTAAATAAAACTTTCAGGAAAAAAAAACGGCCCCTTCATATAAAATCGGTTTCTCTTTAAGTTTAAAAAAATTATGGAAATACCAAATATTTATCTTTTTCTAAAAGTTTTATTTACTGAAAGTTATTTAGTTACGATGACTGATCTTGGCCTATTAGCTTTCTTAATAAATTAATATATATACTCCATTTACGACATTTCAGGATTATTTCATAGAGCAATTTTAATGTCCGGATCAGCGCTGTCCAACTGGGCTATGACAAGAGATCCTACGCAATATACGTTGCAAGTGGCCCAAAGTCTTGGATGCAATCCCACTTCAAAAGATTTGATGACTTGTTTGCAGAACAAATCGTAAGTTTACTCAGTACCAAACACAGAACAACGATAGGGCCACTCCGCCTGCGCGCGCACCCCTCCATAGAAGCGAAGATAATAAAAGAAATTGGGTCCTTATATACTATCCAATTTATGTATGCGCTTATTTTGAATGCACATCATAAACACATTCGTTGCACTAGAGAAGCTGTCACTGGTTTTTTGCATCTTACTCTCTCGCAATAATGGTACTATGTTTATCGCACTCAAATTATGCTAGTGTAGTGTGGGTGCAGAAAGCGTGTTAGTTTTAGTAAATGGTGACACTGATTTGTATTGAATGACATAAAGAATTATCAGGGCCAGAATTTCGTTAGCTAGGGATTCAGCCGAAATTGAATTGTTTTTATTTATTTTCATTTAATTTAAGTATGTATAGTTACAGATGACAGATCATATATTTAAGTATCTTTATAAATTAGACATTTAATAAGAACTATTCACACCATTTCTAAATAACAAAAGAAAAAATTTGGTAATTGAAACTAGGCATTAAAATACATGAAGAAATTTAAGATTTTACAGTGATTCTATTGAATTACTTACTTTACTTAGAAGTTACCTGACCCATAATTTTCAAATGGTTATAATTGTAAGCAACTAAATCTAAATGAGGACATAGGTACCTACTTGATTAAATAAGTTACTCGTGCGGATTAATTGATTATTTTGGGAGACATTATTGCTGGCACTCGGGATATCTTTGACCTATGTATTCTCTTGTCATTATTTTTTTGTATTTTTAATATAATTGGCGTTATTATTTGGTAATCTTATGTTATTTTCCAACACAATGGAATAAATTTAATTGAGTTGAATTATCAAATAATTTAGGATATCATACGCAGTGATCGGCTTGGCGTTCATTTAGCACTATTATGCGCCCACATAGTAAAAATATTATTTTTTTAACTAAAGTGTAAAACCATTTCTGAGTAGGGTTTTGGTTGTGTAAAGCTAACGTAATTAGCAAGTTTTCACATTGTTTCCAGATTATCAGAAATCAAGAAAGTCCAAATACTAGCAAGAGCCTTTGAGACTCCTCTGGGACCGGTTATAGCCGGGTCCTTCATCCCCAATGAGCCTGCCAAAACTATGGAGTCATTTCCTAATCTATTAAGCAAGTAAGTATTAACGAAAAGTATACTGACAAACAAGAAATACACAGAGGGTATATGATATTAAGTTCTGTCTGGTGTCTTACATTATTTCGATACAAAGGCAAAGTTGCGAGTGTTTCATAAAGACTAAGGTTCAAAATATTTTTGTGTTCGTTCAATTTTAAATAAAATTTGTTAAGGTCTTTTTTTATTTTACATCAGGAATGTTATGTTTGTGGTTGAAATATCTTGACTCTTCTTTTTTTTGGCATTCTGTACCAAAATTGCAAAAACAGAACCGTTATGGTGCGACTTCGTCTGTCTGTCTGTCACACCTGCATATCTCAGCAACCACTCATGCTATCGACTACAAATTTGGAATAGTTTTAAAATATGATAGTCCAACTTTATTTAAAATGAAATAATTATTAAAATATTATTATTATTGTTGTTGACAAGGGGGCCCAAATAGGGGTTATAATTTTAAATTGTCGTTACTAGTTCGAGTGAGGTACCATATTACAAACTAGATTTCCTGATTTATTTATGACTCTTAGTTTTCAAGCTATGTTGGAAAATGTCTTAAAAAATACAATTAATTATTTCCAAAGTTTGCACAGCAAAAAATCTGAATCAATTATATTCGAATCCACTACATTCAATCTAAACACTTAATGCAAATGGTACAGCAACAGATGAAAAGCAATAAACAAGATCGCAGCCACAAGTTATGAGGCAACAACCAGACAACAGTCAAGATAAATCTATTGGATGGAGCAACTCTCAGTGGTGTTATCTCAAAGTTTTGTTCACAAGCGTCTGTAGAGTTGCGGAGAACTTGTTAACAGTCCACTGAGGAGGTATTTGACATTTGTTTGATAAGGAAATTGTACAAAATAGAATATTGTGCAGTTTATCTAATGTCTTCTCAAACTTAAACTCTTCATTGTTGGATACTAAAATCTCTTAGTGACCACAAACAGTAGCCCCATCTTGGGGAAAAACAAACGACAGTAAAAACCCATACGCATAAGTTTGAATGTACAGGGTCGATACCTTAAACATAAGTCAATTTGAATTTTTAATTAGCCTGTAGAAATGTAGTCTATTTCCATGAATTTTTCTCTTCTTGGAAATCTATTAATAACATTTCTTATAACTTGAGCAACGAATAATTTGTGGATGGAAAAGTCGAAAGCAGAAAGTTTGACTGAGGAACTTTGTTTGGACCAGTTAGGAGATAAACATACTAAAAGTCCTTGCCCCTCCGAGGTCCGCTCGAGGGGGGTGGCACGAAGAAGGTCGCATTTTTTTGTTTTTTGCTTAGATCTCGAAAACGGTGCGTCGTACGAAATTTTGTTGAACTACATAATAAAAGTTAATAAAATTTTCTACAACTTTGCCTTCCACATTTTCAATCTAACTTCAATCGTTGCCTAGCTATTAGCTCCGAAAAACGGCCAGGAAAGAGGCTGAGATTATGAGACCGGACATACAGTCAATATTTTTTAATTTAGATGTGTATCCTGAAATCTACGGTAGCACTTGAGAAAAGTTGTGAAGCAAAAAAAAAAAAACGTAAGACTATACAAAACATTTTTGAAAATCGACCATTTTTCGAAGCTTATAGTTAGGCAAAGATAAGAGATATATAAAAAAAGTGAAGGCTAAAGTTGCAGAGAATTTTAGCAGCTTTTATTATGTAGTACAACAAAATTTCGTTCGACGCATCGTTTTTGAGATGTAAGCAAAAACCAAAAAAACGGATCCATCTTTGTGCCCCCCCTCCCCCTCGAGCAGACCTCGGAGGGGCAAGGACTTTTAGTATGTTTATCTCCTAACTAGCCCCAACAAATTTCTTAAGTCAAACTTTCTGCTTTCGACTTTTCCATCCACATATCCCTTGTGATCACGCATTGGCCATACTATTATGCGAGTTGTAATATCGCCAATGTGAAAGTAAACAAATTATTAAAAAATTATGACAAGATAGCCCATGTCAAGTGTAAGATTTACGAGAATCCTAATCAAATAATATTAATCATCATTATTAAAAATTCACACTTTTGAAGAATCATCATTTTCGTTTTGATTGCAGATACCAAATTCTAAGCGGTGTGACGGAGCTGGAAAGCTACCACGACTTTGGTGTGATAGAGTTGGATCATGGTATACTGGAGAACCAAAGGGACGGTTTCATAAAGAAATATGCAAAGCTGGTCTTTGGTGGGGCTGAAGACGTTGTTTTGAAGGAAATCTTGAAACAGTAAGTTTTCAATTCGAGTATCAAATTTTTTACATCGAAGTCGTTGTTATCTTTTAAAACATATAAAACTTTCTATCAACGTTAATCTGAAGACCAAATTCACCAAACGTTTTACAGTTTTAACGAAAAAAACAACTTCTCAAACAAAACTGCACTGCCAAATGCAATTTGCACTGCCAAATGTAAGGTCTGATTCACATAACGTAGTATTGAATAATGAAACATTAGATTTTGTTAAGGTTAACACTAGATTCTAAACTTCAATGGGGCCCTCATATAACGGCTCTTTCTGGTCGATTGAGCTCGGCTGCATATGCTGTCAGAAAAATCAGACAACTTACTGATGTGGCTACCGCAAGGCTTGTTTACTTTAGCTACTTCCATAGCATTATGTCTTATGGCATAGTGCTTTGGGGCCGGGCAGCTGTTATCCATTCAGTAATCGTTTTACAAAAGAGGGCTATAAGAGCAATTTATTGCCTGAAGACTCGTGATTCCCTGAAAGAACTGTTTAAGGAGATCAACATTATGACAGTGCCGTGCCAATATATTTATGAAAACATTATGTACGCTAGAAAGAACATTCATCAATTACCTCCAAATTGTGACAGGCATAATTTTAATACTAGAAATAAGCACAAAATTGATCAGCCATATACTAGATTATCTAAAGTCAATACATCTTTCGTTGGTCTGTGTCTACGATACTACAACAAAATACCTGACAATATAGTGCAATTACCTGAGAGAAAGTTTAAAGTATGTGTAAAGCAAACATTATTAACATAAATTCATAGTAACATAAATTGTTTGATGAATGCGTGTACAAAATGTTTTGAAATATTGATGCCTGTGAGCACAATTAGTAATTAATTTATAAAGTAGTTAAGAGTTTATTGTAACGCTTTGGATTTTCTGTTATGTTACAATTGTATATAAAATAAATAAATAAATAATGTAAAAAAGCTCACTATAGATTACATGACTATATCAATGACAAGGAGGTATGGTGCTCTGATATTCCAGCGAAACACAAGAAACACATTGTAAAAAGCCGAATTTAGGCCGTGCTGCAGTGGTTTCTTGCCGTTTCTTTTACGCTGCCATAGCACGATCCGAAACGGCGTAGACTCGCTCTATTTGCATTGTATTCTGCATGACATTCAATAAGTATTCTGTAAAGAATCTACATTGAATAAAATTATCTGAATCTGAAAACGATTATCTGAGAGAGCCATATGTATATGGGAAAAATATAAGAAATATTTATGTTAGATGGAGCGTTCATACAACGCATAGCAAGTGCTACCCGACTTGACTCTACGCAATACGTAAAGTCAAGTCGGGTAGCACACATGTTTGCTTCGGCATGTTCGGTTCGGCCTTTTTCATACAACAGACAAATCAAGCCCTATAAAAAGCCGAACCGAACATGCCAAATCAAACATGTGTGTAGCTAAACTAGCCGACATTCAGCCGCCAACTATTTACCTGATTAGACCCACTTTTTAAAGCCGTTCTAATATATATCAGATTTTATTTTAGAAATTTAAAGAATAAAATATTGGAAGTTCTTTGAAGGAAAATATCAAAAACATTTTCAGCTACGCCCCTTCAAAGCTAGACCCTCAACGCTGGAGCGTAGAAGCCAACCGTGACGTGATATTGAACTTCCTGAGCGACGCAAACACCCTCGCTCCGATGATCAAGTTCGCCAACTACCAATCAAAGGCCAACCGACAAAGCTACTTCTACGTGTTTGGACATAATTCTATCAGCACAGATTATGCTGCAGTAAGTGTTCTGAACCTTGTAAAGTAAGTAAAGTAAAAAGTAAAAAGGTATTTATTTCACGTTGAATTCTTATTTTTAATAAAATTGTTTATATTGATTTCGACGAGAGTCAGACGGCGCCGATAGCGCGATGAACATGACGCCTTCTGTAAAAAGTGGCAATATGAAATTGCAATTGAAATCCATTTATATCCATCAACGGCAAACATAAGTTTGCAATTCCATACAAATAATGTGGAAACACAAACATATTTGTACTAGATTTTTGTAAAAATATTAAAATTAAATATGCGGTCATGGAGATTTTAGAACATCAAAATAAGCTGAATAAAACCGATTTTGAGTTAATCACATGTTTGCTAGTAATGAAACATCCCTGACATGTATTTCCGCAGACTAATAGATAGTGCCGCAAGATATCTAGCATGCAGATTCTTGCAAAGTTTCATCAAGATCGTTAAAGCCGGTTTTGAACTAATTGCAATTTTTTCTTTATAATAGTTGTATGGCGGTTACCCTCAAAATGAGAGCCGGCCAGAAAACAATTGTAACTCTTAGATAAATTTGTCTACATCTCTTAAATTTAAAATATATCAATCGGAACATTCGAACAAAGCGTGATGGACAGACCGACCGACCGACGGACGAACATTTCTAGGGGACTTGCTTTTTGGAAATGTAAGTGATATGGAACACATTTTTGAGAAAACTATATTTTTTTCACAAATGGGTATGAAAAATATAAAAATGTTAGTTATTGTAAAAAAAAACATGAAATGGAAAATTCAAAGACGCTAACATTTCAAAACAAAACAAACTTGAACTTGCACAAAAGTCCGGTGAAACTGCCGAATCAATCTGGATAGTTACCATAAAAGAAAAAAAATGCGTACGGAGTTCGAAACGAGCTGGACCGTGTCGAGGTTTTCAAGCTCTTTTTAAGTTCTGTCTTTCAACAGGTATTTCACAATGTAACATTTCTGACACAGAAAAAAGTTTGAGCTATATCTGAATACTTTTAGTGTAACAAATCGTTCTGTAGATAGGACAGGCTTAAATATTCACCTGTTTCGTAGGAAATTTCTCTATCTTTATTTCAAACTGAATAAACATAATGTTTTGTTACATATCTAGATTCACTTATCCTAGTGCAAATACTAAATACTTAGTGTGCAGAATTGGCCTACGAAAATCTAGAGTTCATTGATCAACATGAAAAAAGAAGACCTAACGTAAACGACAAAAAAATTATAAAAAAATCCGGCAAAGTGTGAGTCAGTCACGAGAACCGAGGGTTCCGTACCAGTTAAGTAAAAATGTCGTCTTAGTTATATATGCGCAGTCACGCAAAAGTGTATTAAAAATTTAAGAGTACGACACACACTTGACCAGTTTTTATTATTTGTTTTATTTTGTAGCTTACGCACTATAAACATACCAATTTTCATGCTTGTAAGTGTTCCCGTTTCTACGATAGAGCTAAAACAAAAAATGAGCATAAATCATCTAAAAACACGTTATTTGTAGGGGGCTTCCCCTTTAGTCATTAATTTTGGAGTAGCTAGTAGGGGATTCCCCTAAGCTTTTTTTTAAATTTTAGTATCTGTTGTTACAGTGGCAGTAGAAATACATAATCTATGAAAATTTCAACTGTTTACTTAATACGGTTCATGAGATACAGCCCGCTGAACGACTAAACCAACAGGGTTTATTTTTTCACCCTTTGGGTAGGGAACCGTAGAAATAAACTTAGCTTGACATAAATGTTGCGTACATTCATAGGTGTTATAACAAAATATCCTTAAAGAAAATACATCTTTCTACGAGTTCTGCACTTAATTACTATTTATGTGTGGTTTATGTTTCAGCTAAACAAAAGTGTTCATGGCGAAGAGTTGCCGTATGTGTTGGGAGTGCCTTTAGGTGGCGCCAATACTCACTTTCATTCCGAATACACGCAACAGGAAAAATTGTTGAGTGAGGTCATGATGAGACTATGGACCAACTTTGTTAAGATGGGGTAAGGTCCTATTTTCTACACTATACCGAATCTAAACTTATTTCACTTTCAAGACGAAAAGTATTTTATACCATTCCCCCTCTAAAAAGATTATTTTATTCACTGGAAACAGTGAATAAAAAGCCCTTTTAATCACAATTTTGGTGTTTGAATTTAGAACACATTCGACCTCCATTCACAACTTTAAGAGCAGCGACTCAATACGAAGTTAAACGTCAGTTTACTATTATTTAATTTGTGACGAAGTACCAGGAGAACATGAATATTCAAGAGGAGGACAGATAAAATAAAAAGCACCTACCAGGGGAGCATAAATATAAACAAACGGGGTGGTCAGCAAATTAAGCTGTATTCGAGAAAATAGGATGAATGTATATTCATTTTATGATATTTAATTAACTAATTAACTAATCAACAATTTGTCATTTAAGTAACAAGATATACATATTTGATGGCTGTTTAGAAGTTAAGTCTGTACCTCTCAAATACGCATATAATATGTGCCCTGTAACGCTTTGTTAGTGAAAGACGTTAACTATTTAATAGATTTAAAGAAAACAACCGATACGGTAACACAATTAACAAAAGTATATTAAGAAAGTACAATTTAGGGTAGATTTAAATTAAATACCTAGTATAAAATATAATAGATCACAGGGTCGTAGGGACTAGATTAATTCACTGAGAAACCGAGTCTACTTTAGTTCGCTTAGGTTGGAATAGCACTTCCCTGCAGTAGCCAGCTTCGACGCGTTGACGTCACGGGAGCACCGGCGGTTGACGTCACAGGAGGCGGTAGTAGATGTCTGAGGTGGTCCGGTTTGATGGTCGCTTCAAGGCAGTACTAGCACCCCAGTCTGGGAAATTCACAAAATTCACTTGTTAAACCTTTAAATTATAATTTTTCACTGCTGCGTACTAAAATTAATGAATTAATGTACTAGAATTTTGTATAATTTACAATCTCAATACTATGTAAGGACGTGCTGTCAAATCAGCGGTCCGGTCGTAACAGATCGAGGTTCCCTCTCCCTCGCTGCAATCCGGTCCCTACGGTGACGTAGCCTATTGTTTTCGACGTTTCGAGCGCGGAGAAAACGCCTGATCGATTAGGTTACACTAAAAGTTAGCGAAATGTAAAATTTCTCAGTTTTAT
Source organism: Athrips mouffetella (assembly GCA_947532105.1). Taxonomy (NCBI): domain Eukaryota; kingdom Metazoa; phylum Arthropoda; class Insecta; order Lepidoptera; family Gelechiidae; genus Athrips; species Athrips mouffetella. Next base: position 32,456,263 of record OX383957.1, on the reverse strand, counting down.
TGAAGTAGGCATTTAGACGATAGTTATAGTTCCTTTAGTTTTCGTTGTTTAGAGTTAATTTTAAGTATTTTTCTATTATTAAATAATATAAGTTCTAGTTTTAAGTTTGTATTAGGTTGATTTTATTCGTAAATATTTTGATTTCTGATACTTATTTATTATAATTGAGTCAGAAAATAACGTCCCGTTACAGCCCGCTAAAAAGAAAGAATGCGATGCGTGCCTTATTAACAAATATTTGTTACATAGTATATTCGACCTCCATCTCAATGCTGTACAACCTCCTTAAATGTATATTTTCGCTTAAATCTTTCTTTTTCTTGTAGTCATGGTATAAAGTATAGTATGCAACTCTTGAATAAAAGGGATTAAAATCGAGGGCCATGAATCACTCGCGTCGCTCAGGATTCTAACACTTGTTAGAATCCTGAGCGACGCGAGTCGTGATTCAGTCGTAAGAATCCTTCACTTGCTTGAGATTCATCTCTGGCTCTCGCTTTAATTCTGTCTTTTATTCACTAATTGCATAATATACTATTGGAATAACCGTACAAATCCTGCTGTCAAGTCACCTTATTTATAAAAAACGGTACAGATGACTAAAAATTATACTCTCGGCGCAGAATGTCGCGATAGAAAAATTTCATGTTGTTTTTAGTTAAATTTTTTAAGAAAAATAATTATAAAGTTAATGGGCTTGCCCAAGTAGTTTCAATTAGTTCAACATGACACAAAAATAAAAAAACCGCCAGTAAACACAATGTGGGAGCAATATTTGTGATCGGTTTCTCAAAAACAGCTCTAACGATTTTGATAAATTTAGTAATAGTTATAGGGGTTTTTGAAGGCATTTTAGTATTTCTTGAATATATCGCGTTTCAGAAGTCCTACAGCGCCATCTATTGGTTGATTTTGGTTAGGATTACACAAAGCGAAACTAGGTCCCCCAGGTACTAACTCAATTAAATGTGTACGTCTGAAAAGCAATAATATAGTGGCAACTTTAGTGGCCCCTTACATAATGAACATTGAAAAAAAAAATGTTTTCATAAATTTTCTTGAAATAGTTTTTTTTCCTTTCTTAGTACTCCAAACACCCAAAGCGTGAACGTATACTACACACTAGACAAAAAGCAATGGACAGCATTCAACGTCGAATGGCCGGAGTATAACGTCGTGCATCAGACTTATCTGAAACTCGGTAAGACTGCTGCTTTCAAGTTGAAAACTTTCTGGCCAAAGCTTGAAACTTCAATCCAATGTCGCAACTGGTTGGGGAAACTGTTTAAGATATGTTACAAAACAAGTATAAGTTGCAATTCAGAATGCTTATTTTGTAAGTTTCAAGACAAAAATAATATAAACGTTTTAATTAATGTATTCATTTTTGATACTTAATTGAAATATTGATTGTCTGGCTATGATCAATAACATCTTTCCGTGAGGGTAAAAAAATCAGAAACAAATGAAAATACGAGTATATAGCTGCCAAAGCACTTTTTGGTTTTATATTTTTTTTTTTCAAAACTATGTAAGAAATACGTAATCGTATTATTTTTCTTTCAGACATACCTCCCTATATAAGCAGTTTATATAGAGCAAACTACACAGAGTTTTGGATAGAGTCTTTGCCTAATAAAATGAGAAAATTTGTAGTGGATCCGCTTTTTGAGTACACGCCTATACCAACTTCACAACGACCAAGACCAACCCATAGATCGTCAGGTAAATAAATTATATAAGTTAATTTTTTGGTAGTTATATAACATAATGTAGTTTGTACTTACCGGCCAATTTTCGAATTGAAAATTCTAACAACAGGATCCTATTTGGGCTGACCGCTGGCCTAATGACGGTTGCATGAAAAATATCTCACATCAGCTTCATAACTGATTTTGCATGTTACAATTAACAATTATTATATCTTACAATTATTATACAATTATTAAACTTACAATTATTATATCTTACAGATTCAGTCCGACAAGTAGGACAGCGAGTGAATGCACAATCACGATATACTCCAATCACAGGCCATACTGGTGGAAACTATTACCCTGCTGGCGGCGGCGGCGGCGGTGGTGGAGGCAGTTGGGGAGGAGTTGCGAGCTACGGAAGACCAGCGGCCTACCCTTCGCCAATCCACAGAGACACAGAGAGAGTCTACAAGGAAATTCAGGCCATTAAGACACCAGCCAGACCATTACCACCAGGCTTATTAGAAAGAATACAGACATCCACAATAAAACCGACAAAAACTCAAGTGACTATGCCAGTTAAAACCTCCAGTGCTACAATAACACTCATTATAACCCTTGGAATTTTATTCCTAGCTGTGAACGTCGGAATTTGCTCAATTTTATACTTCAAAAAGCGAAAACTACGCTTAAGAGAGCAGGCATTTGAAAGTTCTCGACATTCTAGAACTGATGTTGGTGATGTTGATGGACAGAAAAATGCAAAGGATGAAAAAAGTGCACTAAAAAGCTTTAAAAATAGTTGCAGTGTAATTAAGTCTATGAGCATAGATAAAATTCGCACAAACAATAAGAGAAGTAAGAAAAAGTTAGAGCCTTGTAAAACACCAAAATCAGACGATTCTGGAGGATTCAGAGAAAGATTTGCTTTGAGAAGACATTTATCTACCAGTACTTTGGATGCGCAAACTAAAGTTCGAGATTGGATTGCCAATGAGGTCATGCATAGATGCTCACCAAATATCTTAAGAAAGTCAAATTCTGACTTAAACACGAAAAAACAAATAAGTGTGACAAAATCTTTCACCAGATCTGAAGAACTTCTGTCAGACGCAAAAAAGTTAAAGAAAGATACATCAAAGGCTGATGAAAATTTGAAGTCTAGAACACTACAGTCTAAAACAAGTCATAAAACAAAAACTTCTGAAAAAACTACGTCTACATCTGCTCTTGGTTCTCATTCTTCTATTGAAAGTAACAAACAGTCCTTAAACAGTGCCAAACAGACGGGAAAATCTAACGACTCCTTGAAGAGTAAAGGTACTGAAAGTATTAAGTCCAAAAAAGTATCAATTGCTATAGATGCAACTCCAGCTGCACGGACTAATTCTATTTTGAACCAAGAACCAATCGAATTAACTAAATCGTTTGATACTAGTGAACAAAAACATTCCAATGACGTTAACAAAACAGAGAATTCCAAAACTGCAAGTAATTGCGAAAAAATAGCAATTAAACCTGAAATGAAGGAAGAAAAAACTTTTACTAACACGGTGACGCTTTCTTTAGGAAGAGATAAACCTGTGAAAATTTCACATAAACATTCCGTGTCAGACCCAGTAACTGACGTTAATTACGATAAACTACAAGAACAAATCGAAAGTAGTAATCAAGTCATAAACATCCCGCCTCCAATAATATTCCGAAATGATATAAACGTCACATCTCGCGAAGAGAGTAATAAAGTGCAGCTTATGACAGCAGCTGAAGCTTTACTTACGATCCAAAGAAGAAACTTTCCTAAAGTTCTCCCGGATTTACCGAAAGCACAAAAGAGGCTGTCATTGCAACCAACGGCTTTTCAAACTTTTCGAAGTACGGGTAGTGCTGAAAGTCAATTCGAACGTTCTAAAGTTCCACCGCAGCCGCCACCTCGAACTACTACTTTAGACCGTCGACTTGCTTATAAAAATTCGAAGCCACTTTCGTCCTTTGGTTCATCGAATGAAAAAGAAACTACTGTGACAGTTTCTCTCAAAAACTATGAAAATATAAATACATTGTCAGCACATCCAGAAATAAGTCGGTCTTTTAATTCATCCTTTGAAAGGAGTCCAAGTGGCGATAGACCTGAGCCGACAATAATTATACCACCAATAGATCGAGATTATCCAAAGGTGATTATTGCATCAAGTTGTATGCCACCAGAACCTAAAATACTCATCAAACCCTCAGCGAGTCAAGTTGAAATCCCTGCAAATACACCAAGAGTAAGACTACCTGATGATTTTCATTCCGGTTCAGTAACATCATTCTCATCATTTTGTAGTGAGGACGATGATGACAATGAATTAGATGAGGATATCCTCGATGAGTTTGCTGAAGATGAACTCATAAAAGAACTTGTAGGGGGTGTTGAGTCACCAACAAACATAGAGGACGTATTGGATTCCAAAGGTCCAGAAACTATATTTGAAAGAAAACTAGAAATAATTCCAGTAAAAGTCAATCCAGGTCACATTGCACCTAAGAGTAAAGAAGATTATGTTTGTATATCTAGCTTACATTTACCTGATGTTAGTGATTTAGAGAAGACTGCACAAATTAAGCCAAACTTTGGTCTCAACAAGCTACAGCATAGAAGTGAGAGCATACACAAACCTCTAGAAAAAGCTGTGAAAGTAAAACATAAAAGGACAATAAAACCGTCAATATTGAGTAAAAGTAAGAAAAGTAGAAGAGGAAGTGATAAAAGTAGTGACTCAAGTAAATTAGAACATTCTAATTCCAATTCTTCAAATGATACTGAAACCAGTACTGGCACTGTAAGGCATGTAGGTTTAAGAAAGGATTAGAACATAAATCAATATGTGAGTTTTTGTATTAATCATAAATGTTCTAATAAGTGATGAAGTTTAATTAGAGCCTGACGTAAATGAACATTTGAGTTAAAGATCATTATACAAAAAATGAACAGCATTTAGCAAAATATAAAGTTTTATGAAAGAACCCTGAGTTTTCCTATGCAAACGTTCATGTCTTTACTAGGGAACTTATGGTACAAAAGCTAAAAACATTTAGTTTAACGACATCATAGTTATTAAAACTTTTCAAAGTGGAAAAAAGGCAAAAATTGTAAGAGCGTAAAGAAGTAAAATATCTGATCCTTTTCAGTTGCTCGTTGAAATTTATTATGTTTTAATTTTTGAAAAACAGGAAAAGGCAATAATTTGCAATGCTTTAATTTTAACACTGGTTAACTTTATTCTATGATCACAGTTGAAATTTTTATCCAAAATTTCCTTTTAGTAAGTTTTCCTGATGGAGCGGAATAATACCTACTCAGTTTATTAAGCCAGCGAAGTATACGACATTGAATGTATCCCGAGCTATAAAGCTCTATTGATCTCATTTTACGAGCGAAATTTTCTTTCGCAAACAAAATTTAACAAGGCAATGGTGCTGTTAACTTGGAAGTCGGAACTTCTGCATTGGGAAGCTTTTAAAACTTGCTGATACGTGTTGTAAACACGTGGAGACGTTAAACTTTACGCTTTAGTGGATATGTGTTTTCAGCTTTAGGTAAATCTTCATGTGTTTGCGTCTTTAAAAACTCATAAGTATAATTTTAAAGTTATCTACCAGTCATGTCCTCTAGAAAAATAATTTGTTTACCTTAATAAGACACTTTAAAATTCTATAAAGCGCAAAAGGCAGTTGCAGTAAGACACTGTCGGGTAAACGATTCCAAATTCTTTGACGTTAGCCAGGTAAGCATACATTGTGTGGCAATGAATGAGAGATTTAGCAATATAGAGGTAAGGATAATGTAACGATCATATTCGTCACAGTTTTAGGAATTTCATAATAAACGTATAAAATGATATAGACTTACTAAGTTAAAACAAATAAGACCCTATAATATTTCACCACTATTCAATTTACAACAGGTACGGTCAACAACAGGTAAAGCTTGACACTCGCAGTTTGTCTTTGGCTCTTGCGGAGATTGAAATAGTTATGGTACGAAGTCCAACGTGTCAAGCTGAACGTCCTCTTGACTGTACATCTAAATAGACTTCCCGCTTACAAAATAGCATTGCGCTCGTAGTGGACTGTAATGCCTTGTAATTAGATTCATTTTGGTAAAAAGTTGCAGTGGACGTATTATTGTAAAAACAATACTTCTTAGAAATTTAAGAAAAAAGGCATAGCGAGGCAGTGACGTAACACACTGCAGCCAAATTGCACATTTGGTAATTTTTACTGTTTTGATTTAAGGTTCATTTTAGGAGAGACGCAGCAGGTATAAAATTGTAAGGAACAAACACAGGATTTTGAAAAAGGGAGATGCAGGGGCAGTCAACGCCTGGCTTTACAATAGGGATTACGTGCACAAATTAATAATTCATTTTCTATTTTTTTTTCGGCGAGCGCCAGATTATACCTAGTACTTTAGTGTTAAACATTAGGGTTTGAGGCAGTCAACGCTTGGCTTTTCAATAGGAATTACGTGCACGAATTAATTTTGCGGCGGCCGCCCAATCATAGCACACTAGTGATAAATAGTAGGGTTTTGATTATAAAATAGAGCGTCAGGCGTTGTAATAGGGAACAAATACTATTTTTTAAAACAAGTATAAATTTTGTAATGTAAATATTTTAATTATATTTTAATTTAGTGCTGTGAACGTGATACATTTAGTACGAGAGGGCTTCGTGTTTGTGTCTATCCCGCCGGGAATTTATGGCTTCGTTGTTGGTGAGTTTATTTTAGATTTCCTACTACTTATTCATTTAAAAGTGCTAGCTAGGTCTCTTGAAATGATAGGTCATCTGAGAAGGTGCTGGGGTGATCAACGACGAGTTTTCTGAGTTAAATCTAGGTGCAGCTGAATCCTGTGGTTTATGGAGCCAGCGTGAGAATTAGGTTGTGTTCATTTGATGCTAGGTTATTAGGGCACTTAGGTGGTGATGGATGTATAACACTAAAATGTGATGTAGGTATTCTAATGTTATATCGATGAATACACAATAAAATTAATCGGTATAACACATGCATTTATAAGACAATATTATTTTTAGTAAATTGGTTTTGTCTAATGTTCCACGAATATAGTACTGGTTAGATTACCTAAGTCGCCTAGTCTGTATTATAGAGGGACAATATTCAGCACTCTTACACGTTAAAATTGAGTGTCGAATCTTGTTTCGTTTGGATCAAATGGATATAAAACAATTTACTAATCGTAGATAAATTTTAGGCAGGTGGAGATGGATGTTATTTTGAGATGATCGGAATTATTTGTGTGATGGTTTGCAAGGTAACCTATTTTAAACTTTGGGCGTAGGATTGTTCTAGGTTTTGTTGGTAGGCCTGGGATGCTAGGTTGGTTGGGAGTCCCAGATATTCTAAAAATCTATAGGAAACCTAATTCTAGACTTTAAAGTCTGCATCCAAACCCTATCCCTGGTTTTGAGTCACTTTCATTCCAGCAGCGAAAGACGAGGAGACCACGTACTTAATTTAATTTTACTGCTTACTATTAGGTCTAGAACTAAGAAACCTAGGTCACCTAGAAGTTGAAACAGACGCGCGAACGAGACGAATCTGTAGCGCTCGGTTTGACATCACACACAAGCTAGCGGGCTGAATTGGTATGTTTTATTTTCAATAATTTTATTATATTATAATTATTTTCACTTTTTATTTCAGTTTCTTCTAAGTTATTACCACAAATAAACTTATTTTTCTTTAATAAATTTAATAATTAATCCACAATGTACGGGTCCTTTTAGATGTTGAAGTTAGACGATCACGTATACATGGCCAAAATTATTACAGAATTAAAATAATTAAATTCCAGTCAACAATAGCCATTTAGGTAGGTTACATGTTGTTACATTGGTGCCTCGTGACGCAGAATTGTGTTTTTAAAGGGCGGATCTTGATTGATTCGAACACACAATAAAAGAACCTGTTTTATTACGTGTAGATATGGCTTAGCATAGGTCATTTAATAGGATGACTAGATTTTTTTTTTCTGTATTTTTCACTTTTTGAGACGATTTAAGTATTACAAACAAATATATTTTATGACTAGTTTGTATTTTATTATTTTATGAATTTTATGTGATGGCATAAAGAGTTTTATAAATAGATATACTTAAGGTACGCAAATACCTACTTTTGGCCAGCAGTGCGACACAAAATAGGCTAGAAATAAGAATGAAAAAAAAGGTGGGTATGGTGGTCATTTATCACCTTGAAACATGACTGTTATGATGATATATCTGGGACAATATTGTACACAAATACATAGATAAATTACATTAGACATTTCATATTGTGTAATTTGATCCTTAACTAGAAACAATAAATTTATAAATAACGCCAGATACAAAAAAAAAAATATTTTTTTATTCACATAAATTTTTGCTTTGCCAAGTATCTTACCCGCAACTCAACATAGCGCGCGCAGAAGACAGGGTCGCTACTGGCCACGCCACATGCCCTTCGAAATGGGATGCATTTTTTTTTGTTTCGAAATAGTAACAGTGTTTTCGTTTGCCAAGTTAAGGTTTATTTTACTATGGCGTTTTTGTATCGAACGTTATATTCTAATGATTTAATAGGTATAAAAATAGGGAACCTTTGACATCTTAGTTTTAATAATTTAAGTTCTTTTGAGAATAGTTAACAAAACAATTTAGTAAGGTGGATGCTTGAGATGAAAGCCTGAAAGGTGGTAGGACTTTTGTGCAGGGTCAGTCTGGGGAAGTGCCATCTCTTTGTTTTTTCTGCCGTAAAGCGGAAGTGCTTGCACTGTTGTGTTTCAGTTTGAAGGGCAAAAGAGCTAGTCAAATTACTGGCACATGAGACAAACAAACTTAGTTCTTAGGGTGAGCAACGCGTTTTGCTGTCTTGTTAGTGTAATTTATTCTACTTGTAAGACAGTAGTCACTATTGGCGCTGGTTACTACTTACCATCAGGTAGCTCGCGAGATCGCTTGGTCACTTGTTACATAAAAAAATATTTTTGGACGTTAATGTCTTGTGAATTACAATAATTATGCAGGAACGGTATAAACAATTGTGGATTGGTAGTTATATTTATTACAACTCCAGGTAGCGGTTACATATCTATTGATAAAAGTAATAAACACGGCTGCAAGTAGGTGGTAACAAAATCAGTATAAGCTGATGTTGCACAGCACTACAAACGCTCGAAACCAGAGATTCGCTCAGGGTCGGAGTTTGCCACTGATATGCGGTCAGCTGTACTTAGTACAAACATGCGAGTATTTAGTACTCTTTGTAAGATTGGTATTATAGGTATTTTAGTAAGCAGATAGATTTTTGGAGGTAAGTAAAAATTTTGGGTAGATATTCTCATTAAATTTAATGTTTTAATAAGATGTAAAAAAAAATAGGACTGCCTCAATGAAAGTGTATAAAACAATCTGAATTCAAGGATATTTAGGAAATAAACAGAGTAAAATTACATGGGTTTGAAAAATGAATAGAAGCATTATTTTTTAAAAGGCATCTATATTTGTAGCAGGTCATATCAGTCAAACAATGAAAAAAAAAACGGACCCTTGGGTTCTACAGTTTTATGGCACAGTTTAACTTTCTATTATTTCGTGCCATGGGCAGGTCAGTTTTTTTTTTTGGTAACACATGTTTGCGCGTCGCAAGTCAGTGGTTTACAACTTTTGGACTTAAAAAAAGTACGGGCTTTGAAAAAGTTCAGGACAGTAGCTCATACCCAAAGTATGAAGATATATGTTTTCATAAAAAAGTAATAAATAAAAATTGAATTTGAGCTTTGAATTGTTTTCAAAAGTACATTACGCAAGTTTCAAACCTAATTGCTCAAGCATAATTTTAATTAATGCTAATATTTTAAATTTATTTGGTGAATTTGAACAGCACACAAAATCGTTAAGTTATTTGCATTAATACTATTCCTCATTTAAAACTAATTATATATATCGTGTTAGTTTTCAAGTTTATCGACTCTGTTTTACTCGTACTAACCAAGATTTTTATAGACCAAGGTTGGGAACCTCTGTTTCAAAAACAAAGACCTCCGTTTCAAAACAAAAACGCGTTAAACAACTTATTATTATTTTGTGCTTAAGTTTTCTGAAGTTGTCGATAACTCAAGTGCACCGATAATTCTCGTGGTAGGTAATCCACTTCAGTTCAAAGAATTTTGAGAATCACTTTTGAAGTAATAAATTTGGTCGTATTTGACACATAGGTACAAAAGTGGCAATTTGTTTACGCTTGACGACGAAGTGAGACGAGTGGGTTCGGTGAAGTTCGGTGATTCCCAGACCTAGTTCGTAGTCGGTCAAGTGTGAAAATCAAACTCCGACAGGGTTCTGTACCTTTTATATTTTAGTTATGAGTTGTGCCTTATTACATTTTTGTTTTAAAGACCTTTAGCCGAATAAATAGGTGATGTGTTTAATGTTCATTTAAAAGGGTTACCTATAATTAAACATAATCGTAAAAGTTGATATAGTAAACAAAATGAGTATTGTGGTAGTAAAACTATTTATTGTTTTTAGTTTAATTTTATATAGATAGGTATTCTTTATTAATAAAAACTTGACTATTTAATATGCAAAGAACAACGTATAAATCTTTAGTACGTGACACACGCACAGACCAAGGGATCACAACGTTATCATACGAGGGTTTTTAATCTTCAAATTTGAGGGACGGAACCCTAAAATTTTGTGTTAATCGTTAAGCTTTGTTAAATCCAAAGACCTAGTGTTGCTTTCTTTGTCAGTAAAATGATAATTTTGAGGTATCAATTTAACAGTTTGAATACAGAGATTTTTTTAAATAGTTTGAAAAATGCAATTCAGTTGTACGTTAAAAAAACTCTTTTTATTTAAAATAAGTGAAACTAACAGTAGGCTTATCATAAACAAATGGATTAAATTCGTAGGGGCGAAATTATTTGATTCAATCATTTTATATCAATGTGGGTTTCTACTACCTGTTGAAAATGCAAAATGGAACTCATGTTATTTGTACCTAATAGTTTTATTACGTCGCGTATATTATGAACAGATAAATAAGATTTATAGGGGCGAAATTGCTTAATTTTGGTTTGAGTTTTATACTTGTTGCTTGGAGAGTATTACAATTTTTTTTCTATGAGTAAAAGAAAATGTTTAAAATTAGGGGCGTGTAAGTATTAACTACCTGTTTAACAGTGGATTTTTAAAGGGATGTGTCCATCATCATCATCATATCATGCGGGTTTCAAGGTCGATGACTGACCTCACAAACCCTGGTGTCAGAGTTGTAGAGCCGCCAAAAGCCTTTGACATGGCTCATTAACGACTGCATCCGTAGATAGTAGTCAGGACCAAAAACATAACGCGCCTTCCGAAGCACGGAATCATCTTGCTTTTCGGAAAACCAGATTATTAATTCATTAATGTTTTAACCAAACTGGAGAGGTTGCTCAATGGGATTTTGTTTAACTGTGTCCTTACCTGGAAACTAAACCGGAACCACGGATCGGGTGCCGAGCACTCTAGCCACTAGTCCACGGAGTCTATTGTTAGTTAAATAGTTAACATGTGTCAGAGTCAGAAGTTTTTCAAGTCAGTAAATAGTTTTAAGGGCATTGCTTAACGTTTAGTTGCGAAAATCAGCCCATCGCACAATTTTATTATAAAGATATTTGATATAGTTAAATGACTACTGGCAGGAAACCAAGCTCGTTTGAACGACTTAACATGCCTTACGAAGCAGAGAAACCTCTCTTTTCTTACTGCTATGCCTTATCTACTTAGGTTTTCACCACAGTCGATGTTCTTTTGTTATTGTGATTAGGAAAGAATCATCTTCATAATATTTCGCCCGGTTAAACGTTCATTGCAGACCTTCACTAAAAACGCTTGGTACTAAAAGGGGATTTACCAACGCACTTGTAAGCGTTGCGGCTGGAGACTAGAGTTGTTGGTGACCGCAGTTGGGATGAGACGATATACAGAAAAATGTTGCTGCCCATTTTCCGGTTAATGATCCCTTAGTCGCCTCTTATGACACCTTCGGGTAGAGTCAGATTGGTACTGTTGTTTGCCGGTGCCACACGGACAAGGAAATAATAGTTACGGTTAATTTCAAAATATTTATTTTATTGTTACTATCAAGAAAAGTGTAGAATATCAGTACACAGATACTCAGACTTCAAATCATTAGTTACATTCTGACATCGATTTCGATCAAGTATCGAACCCGAAACTTTCTGCACGGTAAGCAAGTGCACCACTGAGCCATTCAACAATCAGAATTGGGTCTTAACTTTATGCGACTATTCCAATAGGACTTAAACACAATCCTATCAGAGATAAAGTCGAAATGAGATTGTATTAAGTTTATATTGAAATAATACTGGAAGTACATTATTAGGTTTAATAAAAAAAAGTATGCATATTTCTTGAATTCTTAGGGGCGTTTTGCATCAAACAACATCCTAACATGCAAAAACTACTGAACTGAATATCTGAAAGTAAGTCTGTCTTGTCTAGGTTTATTGCAAGAAGGGTTGAATGATGTAGGAAGACATAACTCTTATAAGAAGTACGAGTATGAAAGATTTTTCAAAGCTAGGGGCGTAAGGTAAATTAAGGTTTATTGTCAGCAGTGGTAAATGATGTGGGAATACAACATTAGCAGGAATGCTAGTACTTGTGTAAGAAGATTAAAAACGTTTAGTGTAAGGGGTACGACATCAATAATAGTAATTAAAAACTATTGAAGTGATCTTGATATTGACAAGCATAAATTTAGTTTTCCTATTGTTATTTCCTCATTGTCTTCTGCTATTTATAGAAAATATCAATCCAACTCGGAAATAAAGGGGCGATGTAACGATCATATTCGTCACAGTTTTAGGAATTTCATAATAAACGTATAAAATGATATAGACTTACTAAGTTAAAACAAATAAGACCCTATAATATTTCACCACTATTCAATTTACAACAGGTACGGTCAACAACAGGTAAAGCTTGACACTCGCAGTTTGTCTTTGGCTCTTGCGGAGATTGAAATAGTTATGGTACGAAGTCCAACGTGTCAAGCTGAACGTCCTCTTGACTGTACATCTAAATAGACTTCCCGCTTACAAAATAGCATTGCGCTCGTAGTGGACTGTAATGCCTTGTAATTAGATTCATTTTGGTAAAAAGTTGCAGTGGACGTATTATTGTAAAAACAATACTTCTTAGAAATTTAAGAAAAAAGGCATAGCGAGGCAGTGACGTAACACACTGCAGCCAAATTGCACATTTGGTAATTTTTACTGTTTTGATTTAAGGTTCATTTTAGGAGAGACGCAGCAGGTATAAAATTGTAAGGAACAAACACAGGATTTTGAAAAAGGGAGATGCAGGGGCAGTCAACGCCTGGCTTTACAATAGGGATTACGTGCACAAATTAATAATTCATTTTCTATTTTTTTTTCGGCGAGCGCCAGATTATACCTAGTACTTTAGTGTTAAACATTAGGGTTTGAGGCAGTCAACGCCTGGCTTTTCAATAGGAATTACGTGCACGAATTAATTTTGCGGCGGCCGCCCAATCATAGCACACTAGTGATAAATAGTAGGGTTTTGATTATAAAATAGAGCGTCAGGCGTTGTAATAGGGAACAAATACTATTTTTTAAAACAAGTATAAATTTTGTAATGTAAATATTTTAATTATATTTTAATTTAGTGCTGTGAACGTGATACATTTAGTACGAGAGGGCTTCGTGTTTGTGTCTATCCCGCCGGGAATTTATGGCTTCGTTGTTGGTGAGTTTATTTTAGATTTCCTACTACTTATTCATTTAAAAGTGCTAGCTAGGTCTCTTGAAATGATAGGTCATCTGAGAAGGTGCTGGGGTGATCAACGACGAGTTTTCTGAGTTAAATCTAGGTGCAGCTGAATCCTGTGGTTTATGGAGCCAGCGTGAGAATTAGGTTGTGTTCATTTGATGCTAGGTTATTAGGGCACTTAGGTGGTGATGGATGTATAACACTAAAATGTGATGTAGGTATTCTAATGTTATATCGATGAATACACAATAAAATTAATCGGTATAACACATGCATTTATAAGACAATATTATTTTTAGTAAATTGGTTTTGTCTAATGTTCCACGAATATAGTACTGGTTAGATTACCTAAGTCGCCTAGTCTGTATTATAGAGGGACAATATTCAGCACTCTTACACGTTAAAATTGAGTGTCGAATCTTGTTTCGTTTGGATCAAATGGATATAAAACAATTTACTAATCGTAGATAAATTTTAGGCAGGTGGAGATGGATGTTATTTTGAGATGATCGGAATTATTTGTGTGATGGTTTGCAAGGTAACCTATTTTAAACTTTGGGCGTAGGATTGTTCTAGGTTTTGTTGGTAGGCCTGGGATGCTAGGTTGGTTGGGAGTCCCAGATATTCTAAAAATCTATAGGAAACCTAATTCTAGACTTTAAAGTCTGCATCCAAACCCTATCCCTGGTTTTGAGTCACTTTCATTCCAGCAGCGAAAGACGAGGAGACCACGTACTTAATTTAATTTTACTGCTTACTATTAGGTCTAGAACTAAGAAACCTAGGTCACCTAGAAGTTGAAACAGACGCGCGAACGAGACGAATCTGTAGCGCTCGGTTTGACATCACACACAAGCTAGCGGGCTGAATTGGTATGTTTTATTTTCAATAATTTTATTATATTATAATTATTTTCACTTTTTATTTCAGTTTCTTCTAAGTTATTACCACAAATAAACTTATTTTTCTTTAATAAATTTAATAATTAATCCACAATGTACGGGTCCTTTTAGATGTTGAAGTTAGACGATCACGTATACATGGCCAAAATTATTACAGAATTAAAATAATTAAATTCCAGACGCAATATTCACATAGGTAGGATACGTTTTGTTGTTACAATAACTAGTATAATAAATTAACAAAATATATACACGCACAGAGAGTCATCTGATATTACCAAGGTAAAGCCTATAAATTACTAAAAATAATCGACCTCTCCATACACTGTCCAATCAAGTTTGCAATTTTGTATGGAGAGGCCGATATATTTTTTTCTTTTACTGAAAGTTTTATTCACTGAAAGTTGTTCAGCTTCGAAGCCTGATCTTACAGTTTTCGGAGACCTGTCCTCTACACCCTTTATACATTCATTACCAACGTATTTCTCTGTTGTATATTTACGTCTTTGTTTATAAAAAATATAAACAAAGACGTAAATATACAACAGAGAAATACATAAGGCATTTCATATAAAATTAGGAGCAACGTAAAATAGTCACTTCGAACGAATTTCATAAAGTTCTGAACTCGCTTTTATCTTGACGTGCACTTTGCAAAGTATTTTATCAACGTACCTACATATTTCAGGCTCTGAACTAATTTTCTCTATCTCGTGGGAAAGTTGAAGAAGTTAACTCTTGTTTTGCATACGAGTGAAGTTTTCTCATTTTGTACGAAAATTAGAATATAAAACCTTTCATCAAAATAGGTAACCTTCTAAATTACACTGAAGAGGTAAGAAAACGGGTCGGTAGTTTTTTCGGCATACATTTTCATACAATAATGCACTCAAAGTAAACGTCAATATCTTATCCAAATAAAATTGAAATTCGAATTACATTATTGAGATCTTTAGGTAAGAACCTTGTCAACAAATCTCTTGAAGAACTCTCCTGTTTATAGAATCCAGGAAAGAAGTACATCACTTAGAAGAAAAAAATGGGAATTTCCCTCAGATTTCCCATACATTTTCAGCGATCAAATTTAAAGCCAAATGGAGTCCCTTCAATCTGACTCCAACTTTCCGAAATGTATATCTGTAACAATACCAGACCACAAGGAGGTATTTCTGTATCGATTTGAAGTATGTTTAATTTAATCAATAAAAAAAATAATCAACTTTAAATTTATCTGTATTTAATATATCCTTAGACTTATAAAAAAAATATATTTATCAATAACAGAACTTCCCTCAAAATTTGTCGAATGTCTTCAAAGTCACCCTGTAGTTAGGCATTACTCGTACATTATCATGGCAATCAAACTCACCTAAATATAAACGCATATAAACAAGCATTATTGCCACCATCCCTTCAAATTACGCTCTTATTACTACCAAGCTTATGATCCCGGAAAAGAAATGTAAACAATTAGACCGGTCAAGCCATTAGCATCCCTTCCGGTACATAAACCCACTACGATTATACCTTGCAGTAATTTAGCATTCTTACGTCTCGTTTGGTAGCATACCGTCGGTTTTTGTGTGGCATTTGTAAATTGTAAGTATTTAAGGAGTACCTAATAATATCTATGGTTAGATAAATGTACGAAAATTTGTATTTCTCATTATTAGCTTAGGTAACATACTACAGGAACTAGCATTTCCTTTATGGAGAGTCTGTCCAGAAAAGATTGCTATACTCAACCTAGGAATACGTTGTGTTAGAGCAACAGGAACGGTTTGAACGCAAAGGTAGTAGAAAAAATACTTAGGAATTCGATTAGCAGTATGGAAGAAAAGTCAGCATTATTTTAGCTTATTACTTAGTCAGACCATGAGAGTGAACAACTTTCCCTAAGAAGCATATAAGGCGAAATATGATTTAAAAAATACCCCTCCCAAATGAGCCAGCAGCTTGTCCATTTTCTATGGCAAGTTAATTTTTTTTTTGGTTTATTTGCCTTGCAAAAAAATTTGTTCAGTTTCATGTATTATTGTAATAAAAAACAGTACAGTCCTTACTACTAGAGTAACTAAAAAGTGCTTTATACCGTATCGTGGTTAAAGTACGATTTTTTTTAAGAATTTTATGGTTTTTAGAGATGTACCAAACTTTTTAGCATTACGGCTGTTACAATATACCGCGTACAGTGGAACATAGAACCTCCTCCTTTTTTGAAGTCTGTTAAAAATTGTAGATACAATGTCGAGTAATACGATGCTAATGTGTATTTGATGAGTTGCAATACACTGTATCGAATGTACTCGACTGATAAAACACGAGTTCTTATTGAAGGAAACTCAACACTATTTCATTCTTGAATAGAATGAAACGAACTAAGAAACAAAAACTAAAAAGCTTGTAAAATACAATACATTTACATTGCAATAAATAAACGAGCCGAGAGTTATATACGTTCGTTCAGGGTGAACGCAATATCTATGCAAAGTGCCAATATTGTATTCGAAAGAAGGTTTGAACGTAAGTTAAAAGTACCTATGGATCCATTTTTAATATTATTTAATAAATCTACGTACGGTCAACCGCTTGTCGGTAGAATCTTTTTCAACTCTATTACCACGCCATAAGGTCCAAAAGTGTTTCTACTGATGTGCGGTCGTGTGTACCTGTTCAGTTGTAGGATTATTACCAAAAATCTCTAAATATAAGATAACTCTTAAGGTGTTACAATTTTAGAGCTAAAGTTTTAAATTCATTCAATTATAAACAGTGCCTTTTCAAAAGGTTTTTTTTTTTTAATAAAAGTGAATAGAAGTACTTCTTAACACAATAATTTCTCAAACCTTTGTTCTGCCAAATTGAAGCGAGTTGCCCAAATATTATAATTAGTTGCCTTGTTTCTTTTTTCATTTACCTCAGCCTGTGAAAATTCTTCCTTTTGTGTATTTTTTTCTGAGGTAGATCCCGTCAGGTGAATAAATTAAGAAGTGGCCTAAGTCGGCGAGAAATTGGCTACGTAATGACCACAGCGTAAAAACACAATGAAGTTTTTAAAAAGGAAGTTTATTTTAAAAGTTCATTTTTATTTTCGAAATATGATAATATTATTTTAAAAAGAGGCAAAGTAGATTCAGTGGCAGCGGATGTGGGCGCTCTTTTCTCAAGTTTGGCGCAGATGGGGCAGCAGGTCAACTCCTCGAAACGTGAGATATTTTCTTGCAGCGACCGGACGAGAGAGAGTATCCTAACTTTCGTGCCTCTGATGCCGGGTCTAAGGATATGGGACAAAAGCTCTTTTACCCTTCTAGAAGCGCCTATATTCCCGAACGGCATTCCTGCTGCTCTGGATGTTAAAAACCGCACAATTATCCGGGTCTAAGAACATCTGAGGAATGTGTCAGCGCATCAGGTTGCTTTAACTCTTTTTGCAGCTGTTCTCGTTGCCCACACTCACACATGTGGTTCGGACAACTCCAACCTGGCTCTTTCCCGAAGAAGTCACCGCCTTGGATTACTCCATCCGATCCACTCTGGAAACTATCATCAACGTCACTCTTGACGATTCCAAGTGGTTACAGGAGATGTTACCTATAAGGCATGGGGGTCTTGGCATCAGGAACGTTCAGGCCGTTAGCTTGCCTGCATTCCTTGCGTCTTCGAAATGGGTTCCTGCACTAGTTACTAGCATTCTACAAATTCATGGTGATAGTTGCAGCATCCCCTTTCAAAACGACGCAATGGAAGCTTGGGCGGTAATGTGTCCTGTCGTAAACGTACCGGAAAAGTTAGACTCCCAGTAAACCTGGGACGACTTGAGCTCAAATTTTTATCGGAGTTGTCCGAACCGCTCACAGGGGTGGACAAGGCATGAATTAAAGCCGTAGCCTGCCCGGAGTCAGGCGCATAGCTACACGCTTTACCCTCACCTCAGCTCGACACGCACCTCTATGATAATTCATTACGGGTGGCGGTCGCGCTGAGGCTAAGGTGCAAGTCTCATAATGCCATTCGTGTTCAATATAATAACACCTTTCGACAGCTGATGGGGCTGCCACCATGGTGCAGTGCCTCAGATATGTTCTTTGAATCCAGAGTGCACACGTTTAATGCCATTGTGAGACGCAGAATAGCTTGTTTTATGGACAGAGTTGACACGTGTAAATACAGTATTGTAAAAGAGCTAAAATGTAGACTGCATGTGACATAAATTTTCTGGCGTTGGCTAGAAATAGCCGCATAGGTTTACAACCGTAACATAATTTTTTAATTATGTTTATTTTATATTTTTCATTTGTACTCTATTTTATTGTGTATAATGGATCTTGTTATCTGACAAACAAACGTTATTATTATTATTTAGCCTAAGTAATACACTATAGGGTCCTTCCTAATCAACTAAAAGAGGGCCAACGTAAGAAGTCCGTTTTGTTAACACCAACACACAGGGTTCAATTTTGCTTGCAGGTTATAACTTTTCATACGTTTGACAGCTGTCAAAACGGACCTATTACGTTGGTTTTACTTTACGAACCTTTCGACCTTAAAAATAAAAACTTTCCCTAGAACGTAGAACAAAATACTATAACAAATTTTCTACGTTATGGAAACTGCATTAAAGATTCGCGGTTGGTTAGGGTTTATAACTCTACGACATTTATAATCACGTAATCACGATATTTATGATAAAATGAGACTTTGCAATCTACGTGGACGATTTTCTCATTGTTTACAAGTTACTTGCCATTGTTAGCTACAGTCTCAAACTTGCTCTTTTGTCCTGTAAAGTGCAAGAGGCTTCTGTTTTAAAGTTTTCTGCTTGTTAAAGTAAAACTTTTACGATAGAGTGAATAAAAATTATTATTAAGGCAGTATTTTGTTCTTTGTAGGCACAAAATTGAACTCTAGATACGAGTTAAAGTAACGTAGTAGAATTATTAATATACCAGGTGTAATATGGCAGGCAAAATCTCAAAAATCTATAACCATTTCTATAGCTTGCCATAATTTAGCGGAAGCTGTATGAAGAAACAGAAAGAGTCTACTACTTGAATCCTGTAGATTAATAAATAAATAAATAAATATAAATAAATAAATCATTTATTTCAGGTACTAGTCCCATAGTTACAAAGTTACAAAATTACAAATTACAAATAAAATTACAAAGTTAAAAATCCATGATACAAATATTACCAAAATAAATAAAATAAAAATTATATTACATTGATCACTAATACATTATAAATGTCAAGTTGAGTCAAAGTCAATAAAAAATAAATCAAAAATAAATAATGTCATTAAAATTTGAGTCAAAAAAGTAAAAACTATAGTAGACAGCTACTATGATTTCATTCGGAGACGCACGTGCTCTTTGCTCGAAGGAAGCTCGAATATTCCTGAGTACAGCAAAAAAGTCATTGACTCTGTGCTCGGCGAACATTCCCGACGCACTACACCGCCACGGCAGCCCCATGATGCCTCTAAAGGCGTTGTTGTACTGTACTCTGAGAGTGTTGTACGAGCGCTGCTTGAAAGAGTACCATAGGTGGCAAGTGTATAGCGCCTGGCAGTACGCCTTGAACAGAGTCACTTTCACTTCCTTCGAGCAGCGGGCGAACCGCCTCGCTAACATGTTGCTCCGCATTGCAAGGGCTCGTCGTTGCCGCTCGATGTCCTCATCATCCTCGAGAGTATCTGTGACTACATGGCCTAGGTACTTAAACTTTGTTACGACTCTTAGGACAGAGCCGCACAAGTAAACCGGTAATATGTTTTCCGGACCTTTCTTGTACTTAAAGATCATGACCTCCGTTTTATTAACGTTGTACCTAAGGCCATGCGCAGCAGCATACCGCTCACATATTGAGACCAATGTTCTCAATCCTCTTACCGAGGGGCTCAGCAACACCATATCATCAGCGTAGCTGAGATTGTTTATCAGTTTGTCATTTACGTAACAGCCAATTTTGGTGCTGCTGAGCTCCTCGATCAGCCCGTTGACATACAGATTAAACAGGATCGGCGACGTGAGACCGCCCTGCCTAACCCCACATTCCAGTTTATAACTATCAGATATTTCATTGCCCCATCTGACCACGTTTGTCTGATTCCCGTACCAGTACTCCAACAGACTGACAATACTCTCCGGAACACTGGTTTGCCTTAATTTCTTCCATAAAATGTCATAACTAATTGTGTCAAAAGCTCGGCTCAAGTCTAGAAAACATGCGTACACTGATGTTTTCTTCCTGATATAGCTCTTGACAGTATTCTTTAAGGCGAATATTGCCATGTCCGTTGATAGACCAGCACGGAAACCAAACTGGGCGTCATTCAGATCAATGTTTGCAGTTAGAGTTGGATTTAAAAGTCTTTCTAGCACTTTTGAGAAAACAGTGGCAAGAGAAATAGGGCGGTAGTTAGACAGGTTGGTCACATCGCCAGTCCTGTTCTTTACCAATGGAACTACAGTGGTCAACATGAAGGCCTCAGGTAAGTGGCTATGGACAAAACACGCGTTAAACAAAACAGCAAGTTTATCGAACAGCAACGGAGCCGCATACTGAATATGTTCAATACTAAGCTGGTCAAAACCAGGCGATTTACCGCGTTTCATGTTGCGTACACAGTCAAGCACTTGCTGGGCTGTGACGCGAAACTTGTCAGTACTCTGTGTGCCGCGCTGCGGAGGAACAGACGAGGGCAGTTTGTGCGTCTCGTCGTCAGTACAACTCTCAGTCTTTAAAAGCTCTGATTTTACATTAAACTGTTGTGCGAACATGTTTGCAATTTGTTTACAATCTTGGCTACCATTAACATTCATCGGACGACTAGGTCTATGATTTAAGCTTTTAGTAGATTTCCAAAATTTACTAAAATTTCTGTCCTTTCTATGCTGTGCTATTATGTCCATTCTAATTTGGTCTTCGTTTCTTTGACACCAACTAATTTTATTTTTGAACTTTTTTCTACATTTAATCATTTCGTCATGTATGTCACCTTGTGGTGGACATCCGTGCAATAACCAGATCTGGTATGAAATTCTCGCATTATAGTGTAAATCTTTGACGTGAAAGTTCCATCCCGTTATTGGTCGTTTTTTCGTTACTGTTTTTCCCACATACGAGTCAATCGCCGCGTTTTTTAAACATTGTATTATCCGACTATGGTATTCGTCAATCTGTACACAGTGGTCTTGGTTATTACACGTGTCACACTCACAGAAACAAATTGGCAAATCAACACAGCTTAGGTAGTCATTACATAAATTCATATAGTTAGATATTTGGTCGTCATCCCTAACACCCCAAATGGTTTTATTAATTAATGAATCGGTTTCAGTACAATCACATATTTTTTGTTTTATTATGTTTAAGTCACACTCTATTGCTAGAGGAAAATGGTCCGACCAGTAAACATCGTCCAACACGCACGCAGAACGAATAAGTTCCATTGCACTAGAAGTGACTACGCAGTGGTCAAGCCAGCTGGTTGTCCCGTGCGCTTCGCTTCTAAATGTGTACGCACCCGAGTTCTCACCAAGTAATAATAAATCTGCACATACCCAGTTCTGGTCCAAACAGTATGAAGCAAGCTCCTCACCAAAGGTGCTTTGTACATCCGCGTTGTAGTCACCAAGCATAATAACACTTTCTACCTCGTTATCTTCCACTATTGCACTCACTTTGCCTAAGCATTCCGTGAATAACGGAAGGTTATCCGCGCATTCGGTCGGCATATAAATAGACATAACTATAAAACTACGATTTCGCACTATAAACCGCACAGCCGCGATACGCTTTGAATTACTGTTGATTGGAACAGCAATCGGGAACAGGTTTTTCCGCCACAGTAGCCCAACGCCTCCATAAGGTCTGCCTTTGACAGGTCCACTCGCCGTGTCCACTGCTGATATACCGAAGTACTCGAAGTCAGGATGTATTTTACTTAAAAAGTCAATATCGTCGGGTAGAAGCCATAATTCTTGTAAAGCAACAATGTCATAATCATTACACAAATCCCGCACGTGAAGATAACTGCGTTTAATAGACTTGCAGTTGAAAGTAATCATTTTTACTTTGTTTTGACACATTGCGGTAGACATTATGTTGATGTAGGTATGAATGTTTGTTTACGTTGTCGATACCCTCGATACTCGATGCCGACCGGCCAGAAGTTTTCGTTGCACAAAGTTGTGTATTTATCTTGTAGTACAGTAATCTTAAAAGATGCAATCGAGGAGCTGCTACTTTTGTATGGGACTAGTAATTCGACGTCGATAACCGATTCACCAGCATCCAAGATAAAGTCTTTAACGTCTTTAGCAGTAGTGCACTTGTCAAATCTCGATACGTAAAGGTAAGCTAACTTTGGGGCTACTTTAATTTTGCCGGAGGCGGTTGTCGCTTTGCCTAAGTTATTTCTTTTCAAAAGCTTGTTTTTATTTTTACGTTTATGTTGATGCGGTATTTGCCAGTCACTCTTTTTGTTTTGCTCACTCTGCGGTAAAGATAAAGCTTTTTTATGAACAGATAATTGCGCCTGTTTGCTCGCTGGCTGCCTCGGTGGAACACGAGTCTGGGCGGGTGTAGGTATGCCCCTAGACTCTGTGTTTACGTTTCTTGTCTTCACCGTTTTCTTTGCGGCTTGAGCAAAACTCCTGACGGGCGAGGGAGGTGGGAGCGGTGATGATTTTTTCTCAATTTGCGGAACAACCGTTGAACATAAAAGTTCAGAAATACCCTCATTCATAAATGTGTTAAAATTTGGCTCCAGTTTTTCTTCCAGGTCTTTCCGTATACTTGCAACTTCTCGTTGTATGGCTTCAATCTCGGTTGCTTTTGTATAAGTAGACTTAATAGTGGATATGTCTTGTTTGAGAACAACTAAATCCTTCAGGAACGTCGTAACATCCACGTAATCAAAGGAGACGGGAGGTAGTCGATTAAGTTTGTGTGCCACAAATATTGGTAACTTGTCAGACTCCGTCTCCTTCACGGTTCTGATGACATCCAGTAAATCGCGTTGAGTTTTTCCCTCACCCTTACGAAGTACCCGGCGGTCTGTCAACTTGCATAAAAGCGTTTTTGCTATATCCACTTCTTGTTCCGTAAAATTACTTTTACAAATTTGGTACAACGAATTTTCGTCCATCAGATCTTGTTTGTTGCTAACAAAACACAGCAATTCGTTAATTACGACTCTGCACTTATCGCACGATTCCGTCATTGTTGTCAGTGTGAGATGCGTGCGTACGCGACCGATCGCAAGCAGTGCGCGCGACTGACTGATTAAGCACAGCCCGGACGTAAAATAAAAAAATATATATATATTTTCAAAATTTGCCTTGGCATACATAAACAGAGACACACACTCACTTACATAAAAACATTTGCCAACTTATACTACGATATTTCAAGAAAATTAAAAAAAGAAATGCTTCATACCATTCCCACGTAGATATGTAAAGAGACTAAAAACATTATAAATTGTTGTGCTGTTGAAGACTTACATTTAAATATTGACAAAAGCGATTCTTTAATTTTATGCCTTAATTTGATTCTGGAAATTTCCATTTTATTTACAGTAGCAGACACTACATATAGCGCGAATTTGAAATTAGAAGGTCGCGTAGGCCTGCCTATTTAGTACAATACACCCTGAGGAGGACCATGCGAATCGTGCGGATGGGTGCAAGCGGGGGTGCCGGATTGCAAGGGGGCGGAAAGTGTCCATGCTGTATGATAGTACCATTACTTTATTGAGTGGTTTAAGATCCTTTAGCTGCAACTGTCCTACTAATGTTGCGGATTTTTTTGCGTTTGTGACACATGCGACCAAGCACTTATGAAGCTGATTGTTGTCGTCTAGTGCGCGAGGAGCTATTGCGAAGCCGGAATAATAGTAATTAGCAGCCGAATCCTCAAATTGGGTCCATAAATAATTAAATGACTATAAAAAATATCAAATTCAAACACAAAATAACGAAGTTAATTTTTTTATTTTTTTCGAAAAATATCGTTTAACTTAGGGCAGAATTGAACATAGTCATAGTATATTTAAAT
The DNA here is from genome assembly GCA_947532105.1 of Athrips mouffetella. Lineage (NCBI taxonomy): Eukaryota > Metazoa > Arthropoda > Insecta > Lepidoptera > Gelechiidae > Athrips > Athrips mouffetella. The sequence goes on along the minus strand of OX383957.1, from coordinate 32,431,735 downwards.
AATTAAAAACAAATACTGTCACCTTTTTAGTGATCTTATCTTATCTAGTCTATAATGTCCCACTGCTGGGCAAAGGCCTCTCTCTCTTTCCTCCATTGGTCCCTATGTAAAGCCCGCTCTTGCCAGGCCTTGCAAAAGGCCATCGGCACCTTGATCGGCCTCAACGCCTTTTGTCGGTTTTTGGCTGCCAGGTGGTGGTGTCCTTGTTCCATAGGTCCGGCGACATACGGGACACGTGGCCTGCCCAGTCCCATTTGAGCTTGGTGGTGGTATAGGCTACGTCGGCTATTTGTGTTGTAGAGCGCAGTATTTCTGACCCGATCAGCTTCAGACTCAGCATACCGCGCTCCATTGCTCGCTGCCAAACCGTGAGCCTGGATCTTCGATATTCTGTCAAAGACCAAGTCTGTGTACCGTTATGGGACAGTTTTTTTTCATTTTGTGTAGGCTTCGACTGAATACCATTTTGTCGCTGGGAATTGATATTAAGAAAATAAATTTAATTGGATTATTTTTGTTCGAAAAAAGTCCCTTCGAGGTTCCTTACATTTGGGTTATTGTAGTGAAAAATACTGTTAAGTGAAATTCCTTAAAATCTCATCAAATTCAATGCTCCTTTAATTCTGAATCAATATTCTTCAGCAACGTGAAAAGGACAGCACGAGACTTAATTTGACATTAAAATTGATGAGGCAGTCCAAATACGGCCTCAAAAAGGACTAAAAAAAGAACAGACTTTATTTGTTGAAGTCTATATTTTATTTACACAGATTGAAGTAATCAGCAGAATTAAGGCCTCTCGAAAGAGCGATGGGTTGGCGGCTAAGCTTGATCGATGTATCTTGACACCCAACAAAGACAAATTGTCTGATACAAATTTATAGATTCAACCGAATTGAGATGTTCGGTGAAATTACCTAAGAGGCTGTTTTACACCACAAGACCGAACGTCTAAAAGAGGGTTTGGCGTTGACAGTCTATTTGGCGTATTGTAAATGCAACTTTCTTCCTACTTCCTTGCGGCGTCTCCACCAGAAATAATAATAAGTAGGTATATTTTGGGATTTATTTTGTCCACTCACTGTCCATAACAAAAATCGAAAACAATAGGTCCCACTAAAATTTTCTATAGTCCGACAACGACGTTGGTGGAGGCGAGAAAGTCAGATGGTAGTAGGCTGTGTAGCGGGGAGATAAATCGCGTGAAACAGTTGCAACCAACGAAAAATATTACTGCATGTATTATATACCCTTTAAAATCTTTCACCCCGCAGGAGGGTCGCGCACATAGTTGTTGGTCTTTGGTAAATGTCTGCAAACCTCTCAGGTGGTAGCTCTACCCATGAAACTGAACAATTTTCCCTAAGGAAATTTCCCGAAAAAAAGATTCGACTGTTTATTTTTTTTTGTCGTATTTCGACCTTTTTTCCTTAGGGAAAATTGTTCCGCTTCATGAGTAGTGCAAGCACCTGAGAGGTTTGCAGATATTTACCAAAGATCCTGTAGTTTCTAACCTAATGAAATGGGCTACTTATTACTAAAAGTAAAAAATAAATTAAACTGTCTTTTCATAAAATTCGCGAGTTATAGTTGAATCAGCTGCAGTTTCTTATATTGGTCCTTGGAACCGTAGAATGGATTTAAGAAGTGGAGCCACCCACATAAAAAAAAATATTCGGTGGACGGGGAGGCTTTAGCTCAATATTGATATTTTCATATTGAGCTAAAGTTTGATATCATTTTCGTATAATTTAAGGATGCCTCTCCCTTAATTTTTTTTTCAAATATTGGTGGTTCCAGTTAAATATATCCTTAGGTCCAACTCCAATTGTCGGTATATGGCAAGCCGTACAAACTCATTATAATTTTTTCATATTTGTTAAGAGATTCAGGATTTGATAAAGGAAAAACTTTGTCAAACTTTAATTAAACCTCATGTAGGGGACACAGATCTGAAAAAGTCACAAGCGCATATACAAGTACACAGAGGTTGATATCCGCGTGGCTATATTCCTTTTAGATCTATCTGATTATAGGTTTAATTTTAGCAGCCACGCAGAAATCAACCCCATCACTTTGTTTGTTTAAATGTTGTAATAGATCAGGAATAGACCGTTTGGACTGTCATCATTAGTGTGTTTTCGTTATTTAGTGCTTATAATAAATATTCAAGACAAAATTAGGTTGATGTAACTTTATCCTTGATAAAACATTTGTTTCAAGCCAAAAGTCCACCCCACAGCGCCAGAACAAAGACCAGGATCTTGTTAAGAAAATTTTAACAATTATTGTTATAGCGATCGTAGCGCTAGATTAGAATTGTCCCCGAGATACAAGTAAAGCCGCAGTATACAGAAACCAAAAACAGAATGATGCAAAAATGAGCAGTTGCGTCAACCGAGGCGAAAGATAATGTTTAAACTGTGTCTGAGTGAAATTGTAAAGAAGCGGCCCACAAGTTTCGCTAATTCTCAGAGTTTATAAGGAGGGATCCCCTTTATGGAAACAATATCTGTTTAAAATGGAATAAAGTTTTTACATTACGACTTATCTGTTGAGTGTACTTGATAATTTATTCAAAACTGCGGTTAAAATTATACTGCTCAATTTGCAGCGGGTTTCATGGGTGTTATTGAAGTTCCTGATGTTGGGTTCAGGAAATTGTGATAAAATTAATTGGGGAAGATTTATATCTTTTATTTTAGAGGTCGATATTATTTTTGTTTTTTGCAGTTCTCAAAAATTGTCTTCTTGTGTATGATACAAAGATGACGTACTTTGTTCAGCTGAAAAGCTTTTTTGTGGTTACATTCTTTTATGGAATTCCTTCACATTTCTCGCTCCTATTCTTTCATATCGCGAGTGAATCTAGGCCGCCTCCTCACAAATAGATTTAAACCGATGCTCTACTCAATATTATGAGTGCTCCCGTGGATAACATTTTCTTTTTTGCGTGATAGAATTCTTTTATTTTCCCTTTAGTAAAACTGTTCACTGGCTCGATTGGGTTTTCATGCCCGAGTGGGTAAAACGGATTGCTTAGCTTTTATGACGTTTGTAGATTACATGTTTTCTCGTTATATTGGAATAAATAATATGTTTAGGATTTACCTTTTTGTTCTTTTTTATTCATTTATTTTTGCTTGCTCACCCGATAGTAGTTACCTGTACTTCTCTTTGCATATACTTTACATTTCCATTTTCTTTTTATTTGTATCGGAACTTGAAATTTTTTTGTGCGTTGTAGTCGTAAAACAAGAGTTGTTGCTTTTGACCTCTCTAATAAGTGGGCAAATGGACGTCAGGTAAAAAAAAACCGGTTAAGTTTTTTTAAAAGCAATAAAATCCATTTTTAGAACCTCAAAACTAAATTTGTTTTTAAAAGTTTTTTGCAGATTTCTAAAAAACTGTATTTTTTTTACATCGTTTTATTTTGTCCTGTCATCTGTACATAGATGTATATGGACTATAATTAATTCAGTTTATTGCATTGCAAACTTCGGAGATAGGGGGGGAGTGGGACAATTTTAGAAATAATTTTTCATCATAATTTTAAAACTAAGAGCTGTAAAAAAAAATTGTGTGACATGTACAAATAAAGTCCTTTTATATGATTCCCCACACTACCTAGTAACGACAATTTAAAATTTTTCCCTACTTGAGCCACCTTTACTTTAACAATCATATTTTTTTAATGTGCAATTCAGGTGGGTAACCATATTCTAAAACTATTACGAATTTCAAGTCGACAGCACGAGTGGTTGCTGAGATATACGTACAGGTGAGACAGACAGACGAAGTCGCACCATAAGAGTTCCGTTTTTACAATTTTGGTTCGGAACCCTAAAAATCAGAGGCCCCAAGATAGAACTTTCGGGATACACCAAACGATACAGAAAAGGGTCTACCTACTACTGTTTTCGCTAACTTTGTCAAGTTGGTCAAGATCTTTGAGATTGCATGCATTAAATGCATTAAAAGTAATTTCTATATTCTGATGTTTAATTTCAAGAACTTTATTATTTATCATGTCAAATGCTTTTTTTAAGGTCAACGGAAATCCTAACTTATTATTGTTGCTGTCAGTATTCTTTTTTAGTTTTGTTACAAAGAATATGGTTGCAGCTAAAGTACGAATTTTAGGCCTGAAACTGAATAGCGCTCTGTAATACATTTGATCATTTCTAGGTATGATAACAGACCTTTGCGTAGCACTTTTTAGGGTTCCGTAACCAAAGGTTGAAAACGGGACACTATTAATATGCCTCCAATGTCCGTCTGTCAGTCTGTCTGTTGTCTGTCTGACAATGGGCTGAATCTCATGAACCGTAATAGGTAGTCAGTTGAAATGTCACAGATTATGTATTTCTGTTGCTGCTATAACAAAAAATACTAAAAATAAAAATTTATAATAATTTAACGGGGGCTCCCCTACTAAAAACGTGATTTTAGGCGATTTTTGCTCGATTTTTGCGTTAGCTTTATCGTAAAAACAGGTACACTTACAAACGTGAAAGTGGGTACCTATACTTATAGTGCATAAGCTGTAAAATAACAATAAATATTAAAACTGGTCAAGTGCGTGTCGCTGTCGAAACTCACAAGTTTTTAATACACTTCTGCGTGACTGCGCGTTCATAACTAAGGCGGTATACGGTATTTTACTTAAGTGGTACGGAACCCTTGGTGCCGACTCACACTTGGCCGGTTTTTTTTATTGTTATTGAAAGTACTGAGATCAGCTTATAATTTGAGGGATCAGTTTCGTTACCAGATTTGTAAAATTGTCAAATTTAAATAAAACATAATAAGATATTTTTCATATAAATTTTATGTCAATTACTATCTTAATTAGACAGTATCTGGGCGACCGAGCTTCGCTCTATAATAGACGCCTTAACATTAAAATATCATCCGGTGAGCAAGCTATGCTACCCGCCAACAGATGGCGCTGTAGGTTTTTTGTCTAAAACGCGTTACTTCAAAACACGAGGAAAACGAATTTTCCCGGATATGAGACCTAGCTAGATCGATTTTTCGTCCCCGAAAATCCCTGGACACAAAATTTAATCAAAATCGTTAGAGCCGTTTTCGAGAAACCGATTACATAATATATATATTACACAAATATTGCTCATTTAATAGTACAGGATGGCAGATTTGGTGCAATACTTCTTAAAAATTAGAGAGATATAATTTTAGTTTCAAGTTTTTCAAGCAATGTTATGTTACCATTCGTTATTCTAAATCATATGACACATAAATTTACATTACAGTGTTATGAACAGAACTAAAATACAACAATCCTTCATAGACCAGGCAAAGTGGTTCTAGCTATACTTACCTGAAATATTATATTTGAAGTCGGGATTTTCCAACAATGCTTCTACTAGTTCAACTCTTCAAAATTAAAAAGATGGTTTCATATCATTTAACATACAAGTTGGCCAGACTTTGTTTCATACTATTTTTAAATTTTTAATAAGAAATTTGGGTATCCATGGAAGAAACACGAAATCTAGAGGTAGTTTACTTTTTTTACTACAGAACCTAAAATGTACCACCTACAGCGAAAAACCGTTAAACGGTAGTAGAATAATATTGAATATATAATCCATTTGACATTCAGCATTTTGGAGCGCTTCGCTGAAATAATAAAAGTGGAGTGCCGACAAAATGCAATGGTCCGGTCCTGTTAAAGCATTTCACATGAATATAGATACATTTCTAGAAAAGCCTTAAACGATAAATATATGTTTGCTAATAGTCGAAACAGAATATTGATATAAGAAAATCCTGATAATGAGCATTCATAAAACCTAAATAGGACCGATTTAATCAAAATTACTAGCGATATTAGTCAGTTGATTTACTGATTGTTCCAATAGTAAAATGATGGATACGGGCTTGAGTATTATTAAGAATGGTTTGCATATCCGAATTTATTTAATGTAAAAGTTAAAGAATGATTATAGATAGAAAGTTGTCAGACAATATTATTTTAAGATATTTTATATTTTCAAAATAACTCAAATGTAAATATTAGAAAAATGTTGTTTTTATATGGGCGATTGCTGATAAAATTGGGCAACAGTTAGCAAGTAACTCAATTGCAAGAAGTATCAATTTGCTTGAAATTTCAAAGCAATAAAATACTTTCTTTATAGACTAGGATGATTTTCAAAATTTGGCTCTCCTTCTTAGGGTCAGAACTTAAACTGGACCAGACCTAACAACAAAGTTTTTCTGGGGTTTTGAATACCGCAGAATTCAAAAATCAATGTTGTCAAGCCGAAATCCTACTAGTTCAAAAAGTCTAAAAATAACCTAGGCTCAATTATGGCAAAAGTTTTTTTGTTTTTAAAGTGTTCCTTAAGTCTCCTTAAACATATCCAGAAAATTTCCCGTCGATCCCATGTACGCCCTCCCCAGCCTCAAACAAGTCCCTGATTTTATTTTTTTTCATTTATCTCCGAAACGGTTAAAAGTAAAGCAAATTTGTTAACGTAACTATAATCGTTATAAAATTACCAACCAGTAGACACCGGTTTTATTTAGATGTGGCCTATAGTATCTGAAATATAGGGTTAAGTTTGCCCTTACAACTGAGTACCTCTTAGCTACTCGTAGCTGCTGGTAATTGTTGTCTAAATGAGTATGATTTCGAATATTTTGGTTTTGAACATCACATAATTCTACATCCTACTCATTTGGACTACTATTGCCAGCAGCTTGCTAATAGGTACTCAGTAGTAAGTGCAAACTTAACTCTATATTTCAGATACTATAGGTTACATTCAAATAAAACAGGTGTCAACGAGTTGGTACTTTTATAACATTTAAAATTAAAAAATCAGGGACCCGTTTGAAGCTGGGGAGGGAGGAGCATACATGGGATCAACGGAGTATTTTCTAGATTTGTTAAGGGGGACCTAAGTAACACTTTTAAAACAAGAAACCTCTTACCGTAATTTAGCCTAGGTTATTTTTCATATTTTTTGTACTAGTACGGTTTCGGCGACTCTGGCAAGAAAAGATTAGGAGAGCCGACCCCAGCTAAAAATGGGACAAGGCCGGAAGAAGAAGAAGAAGTAGGGTTTCGGCTTGACAACATTGATTTCTGGATTCTGTGATGTCTAAAACCAATAAAACCTTTGTTGTCAAAAATAGTCCCGTTTTAGTTCTGAGAAAATTAAATTATCACTTATCTCCTAGTCTATTAATTTTATCTGCAAAAAAATATTGTTTTATAATTTATGTTAACAAAACAGCGTCTTACTTTACCATTTAAAAGCACTTAACTGATTTCAACCAGAGCAAAGTCTTGTTTATTTATTAAGTCAAAGTCAAAATCGTTTATTCATTGTTGGATATTAAAATATCTTAATGACGAATATGAATATGATGACAACTATTAACGAATATGTTGACAACTCTCAAGTGATACTTGCTTTGATGACAACTACGACAGTTATGTTTATTAATGAATACAACATCCTTCTGATAGCAATCTGAAACTTGAAAAGGATTTATTAATATACCCTAATATTGTACATCACATATTATGTTCCCAGAATGAACAAGTCTTGTCTCTTCTAGTAATTTAAGAGCAAAGCAGGGCACTGAAGCTCACCAGTCGTTACAATATGTATGCTAATCGACTCTTGGCGAACATCGGCGCATTGTTACGACTATATACGACCACGATTCGCCCAAAGGTTTTATTGTGCACATTCTTTGCAATGTCCAGTATTCTACCGAATATGCGTTTTGTAGGTTTTCTGATAGATATATATCTGAATAATGGAAAACGCCTCGTAATAAAGTAATCAAAAAGTTTTCATGAAAAACCTAGGCTTTTAATTAAGAAACGGTAAAAGTCAAAATATTATTATAACTTGAGAAAATTCGGGTATAAAAAAAATTAATTCGTTTAAATAAATAATAATAATAATTAGGAGCCTGTTGTGTCCCACTGCAGGGCAAAGGCCTCTCTCCCAACTTTCCACTTTCCCTTTCCTGGGCCAACTCCTTCCAGTTATTGGCGCAAGTGTCGAGCTCATCCCTCCATCTTTTTTTAGCCCGACCACGACGACGCTTGGCGTTAGGTGGAATCCATTTTGTCGTTCGTTTTGCCCATAGTTGTGATGGCATTCGGGCGACGTGGCCAGCCCAGTTCCACTTAAGATTGGCCGCCTTAGTCGCTAAGTCAACAATTTGTGTTTTGGAGCGTAGCGTAGTGTTTCGTACTCGGTCTTTAAGCTTCACTTAATTTTTCAGCCAAAAAGCCACAGTACAAGAGTTCTAAAAACTACAATTTTAAAAACCTAACTATATATAGGTACATATAGGGTGACTTTTAATTAGTTCTTGATAGCAAAACATATGAATGTATTAATGATTCTGAAAAACTTTTCCCAAGGAACATAGGTCGAAATACGAAAAACCAAATTTGACCTCCCATACAAAATGCGCTATCAGCTGATGCAGTTTATATGGGAGGTCAAAACGTGATTTTCGTATTTCGACCTTTGTTCCTTGGGGAAAGTTGTTCAGTATCATGAGTACATTCATACCGTTTTCTATCAAGAACTAATTAAAAGTCACCTATATATCACTAAACAGTCTACTTCTTGAATGCGTCCCTATGGATCTCAGTCCAGTGTTTTAGAATGGGACTAGATAAATCCCGTGTCTTTTCATTAGCTGGTGAATGCTGTTATTACCAGACCTACGTAGTCTATCCCAGAAGGAAGTTATGCGAGCTCTGATAACAACAAAAAGTGAGGCATTCTCGCCTCGGCGAACATGCTTGACGCGCTGCATTATCTTGGAGACTTCCCTTCTGGATAGAGCCATCCACTCCCCAACCACCCGGTGAAGTTGTACCAGCCGTTCAGGCTAACAACAGAAGACCACTACAAAAAAAAAATAACTTCGTAAGGATGGAGTATGCATCCCCCCCTGCCCGCCAAACGGAGGTAATTGGAGATGTAATAAAGTTTACAGTAGTAGGTAGTATCTTATACTATTAAACGAGCAATATTTGTGTATATGTTACCGGCAAAGTGTATAATTCAGGCATTCTATACAATGTCTAAGGCATTCTATATAATGCCGAGCTCGTCTAGGCAATGTATAAAATATTATTTCTAGCGTGTTACCGGCAAAGTGTATAATTCAGGCATTCTATACAATGTCTAAGGCATTCTATATAATGCCGAGCTCGTCTAGGCAATGTAAAAAATATTATTTCTAGCGTGTTACCGGCAAAGTGTATAATTCAGGCATTCTATACAATGTCTAAGGCATTCTATATAATGCCGAGCTCATCTAGGCAATGTATAAAATATTATTTCTAGCGTTTATAATTATGCTCATTGCCTAGTCAATGTATATAATGCCTAGGCATTATATAGAATGTCATGTAGAGATCAGGTAAAGTATAAAATAAGACAAATACTACATAATACTTTTTGTGTTTGGTGAATAAAGTTCTTTTTATTTAAACAACATGTGTTTTTAACTTAACTACTCGTAACCTAACATAACATAACCTTTTTTTTTGTTGATGCTGCGAAAAAATGCATTATGCATCTCCCTCCCATCGGGGACTAAGAGGGGTGTGTGGGACTCCAACCCACTAAAACAACCCAACGGCACTCCCGCGTCGCCCGAGTATTGGGAGACTAAGAAACCGTTAGAGCCTTTACTTCCAGTTCCACACCGGCGACCGCTCGCCTGCACGGCGGGCCCTTAACGCCCCTTCCAATGAGGGGGCCGGGAATGACCGTGAGTGCTCGGCCATTTCCACCGGCTGGAGACCCAGCCAGCTGGATGCCAGATATCCCCGTGTCTGAACGCCCGGGGTCGGGGGTGACGGGTCAGGTCTGTAGCCCCGCCGCCTGCCACTTCGGCCGCAGAGGATATGGAGAGCGGCACAGCTTAACACGGACACTCCTCTTCCCCTGCGGCCCCACCACGTCCGCCATCAAGCGGTGGCGACCCCGCCGAGGCCGCGGAAGGTAGGGAGAGCGGCACAACGTAACACCGTCACTCCTTTCCCGTCGCGGCCCCTACACCTCAACTATTGGAGACCAAAGCCTGGACGAAGAGCGGTTTCTCGAAAACGACTCTAGCGATTTCGATGAAATTTACCATACGCGGGTTTTCGGGGGTGAAAAATCGATCTAGCTAGGTCTCATGTCTGAGAAAATTCGTTTTGCCCGTGTTTTTAAAATCCCGCGATTTAGACAAAAACTTACAGCGGCATAAGTTGGCAGGTAGCATAGCTTGCTCATCCGATGACATTTTAATGTTGAGGCGATTATTATAGAGCGAAGCTCAGTCGCCCAGGTACCATATTATAATGAAATTAAAAGAAAAACTATCACAGCTTAGTAGACTTCACAGATCAATAAAATTTAGACGAAAAACTGGAAATTAATAAAATAGCAAATCAATCAGGCGCTATGCTATGAACATTATGAAATACTAATAATAAATTTTAATAAGAAGTAGCTCAGTAAAAATACAGTTTTGCAAAATATTAAATGTTAATAGCTACTTTTTGCGTATGTAATAATATGAAATGATGAATAGATGAAATACATAGCAAGCAATGAATAAAAAAAAATCAAATATTTTTTCCCTAAAATTAATATTTCCGTTTCGCCATACAATCTGCCGTAATTTTATGAGAATAAAGACTTTATAATAACTTTCTTTAAACGTAAATCTAAACAATTGCTAATCTAGGTTTATGATGAAATCGACTTGCAAACCCACTGCAAACGTAAGCTGACGAGCACATCGTGGGTTTGGTTTGTTTTTCCAAAATCCTGGATTTATTCAAATTTAAGGAAAAATTAAGCAAAATCTTGTCTTCTTTCGGTTTCTGATCAAAAAACTGATTTTATCAAAAATATGTGACACAATATACTTACTAATTTCACCAGAATTTTAAAAACATATGTTTAACATTATTAAATTTAATGAGTAAATGAGAGAGATTATAAGATTAATACTGCTTTTTAAAGAGAGTTCGAACAGAAACTCGGGAAGTTTATGCAAATACAGATTTATTGGAACAATAGTAAATTGAAATGCCACGCAGTCGCGAGAAAATCCAATGTAGATTGATTTATCAAGGCCGAATGAAATTGAACAGAAAAATGTTTCTCTTCCCACCCGCCACAGTGAGATTTCAGAAAATGTTTTACTATATTTTTACTGTATCGAGACCAAGAGCAACAAAATTCAAATTCATGTACTACATAATTGATTCATAATTCATTCATTTATTCATGCTTACATGTACAGCTTAAAGTTCTTAAATTAATATAAGGGCATCGCATTGTAAGGCATACAGTGAGAGACATTAAAAAAATTAAATTAATAAATACGGTTCATAATATAAAATAAAATAAAATTACATTGAATCGTCAATTCAATTGTCACAGGTAATTAAATTGTCAAAAACAATATAAAATTAAAAGAAAATTAAATTGTCAACATAATTAAACATCAAAATTAAATAGGTAACATTGTAAATATCATTGTGTAAATAATAAAATTGATAATAAGGAATTCATGAATTAGATTAATAATTAATTTGCGATTACAAATGACTAGATTGACATAGACTTTGTATGAAGCTTATTTGCAAAATTTTGATAGTCAAGGAACAACGATTGTAAAATTTACAGCCAATTGTAGAAAACTTTTTTAAACACATACATGGTATTTCTTTTTAAACTGCTCCTATTATCATAATTGTTATGAACCATGCATTAACCTATTACTCATTGGGTAACAAATGGCGCTCATTTGAGGGATACGAGAAATAAAGTGACGCGGGTTATCGTAGTACGACGATTTCACCCTTTCCGCCGGCGAAGTCGTAATAATTCACTTGCACCACATTATGGTTTCGTTTATGTATCTTATGAGGTAGATAACCAGACTGCGGGACCTCGAACTATTTGCCACGCATATAAATAAGGTGGCAAAGTACCAGGAGCGCATCAATTTGCAAGAGGTGATCAGAAACTGGGTTGGTTGGGGTCTTACCCTTCAAAAAGTAAATACAAAAGTCCTAGGGGTGATAGAAAAAAGAAAAAATTGACATTCTTTTAAATCACAGGCAGTGACTTTATGGCGCATACAGATTCACAGGCACAGCTAGTAATAAATAAATAAAACATAAATTACCCACTAATATTTTTTTTTTAATTTAATACATACGTAACAATCAGTATGTTACGGACTCGTCATGCACCGTGCGGTTGCTGATGGTGTAGTGAAGTGAACCGAATTTTGAAAGACCGGTCGTCTTTGGTCGCTCGATCGCGTAGCGTTAAGACATTATCTAGATTAACCGATCAATCGAGATCGCTAGATGTAAAAGTTTTTATTCGTAATAAATGGACACTTTCTTTCAACATAAATTGGTATGTTATCTATCTCTTCCCGACGGCCAAACAAAATAATTAGTATGTAAATATCAGATTTTAAGATAAATTCACAAATATTTACTTTTTTGCAATGAGTTTTGATGTTTAACAAAATACTTCAAAAATTGAGCTCAACATATTACATACAACTTTACAGTCTACACAATCAATACTAAGAAAAATAAGACCAAAATACACATGGTATATGCTCATGTATGTCTCGGCTACGTAATATATTAAGAAATACCGTCGTAAGCAAGCTGTAATTTTGCCTGTAATCAACCATGCTAACATGATTTAAGAGCGACTCTCCCTACCTTACATCAGCCCCAGAGCACAGAAAACTGATTCACACAACGTCGTAAGTAATTTTGTTAGACTTTCCAGTTTAGATATATGAAAGTATTAAACACTCTTAACAAAAACCATTTGCAAATATTATTATGCTACTTTAAATAATTTGCTAGGAAGTTATATCACTTTCATAGATAGAATCAAAGACAAAAATGCGACTAAAGTCATATGTAAATGTATGAAAATGTGATACTGGACTCACGTTACCCCTAAAAAGTTATATTGTTTTTCACTAAATGAAACGCACAAAAATATATCTTTCAAATTCTGATTCTTATTACTATTTCCGAGAATTTTAAACATTATAAGGTGCTTCTTCAATATATGCCACCGCTTCAAGGGGTGTTCCTATCCATGAAACTGAACAACTTTCCCCAAGGAACCCATAGTCAAATCTCAAAAAAAATATGGCTCTCTTATACTAATTCGATCAGCTGATCGGCCAACTTAGTATGAGAAGTCCAATTTTTTTTTTTGAGATTTGAATATGGGTTCCATGGGGAAAGTTGTTCAGTTTCATGGGTAGAAATACCTCTTGCAGTGGTGGCATATATTTTAGAAGCACCATATCTGTTACCGCTAATATGCGTAAATCTTTATCTTCAGATTACCTTGCTGAGTCCGTTATAGAGTTAAATCTGTTTTTAATTTATTACCTTCTAATGGTCACGAATATTTTCACACTAAGGTAAACTTAGTGGACCAGATTGCACAGGGTGCTTCTAGTAAGAAAGTGCATGCAGTTTCAAGCAGATTTTTTGTCAAAATACAATATTTCGCTTAAAGTGAATAAAATTTTCGTTTTTGTTCTGCGGTGAACTTTATTTGAAATGTAATGAAAAAGTTAATAAACGTTATCGTGGTCGCTTATACAATATTAAATTAAAAATGTTATAGACTAAAAACACTAGTCACACAAAACCGACATTACAACAGGCTGGGTAAGGCGTCAGCAGTGGAGTCCCAAGTGATATATTTGCTGAAAGTAAAAAGAGTAAAATGCTGAATTTGAAAGGCAATTCATGAAGAATATGTGGTACAATTTCCTTTACTTACACAAATGTGTTCAGTTCAAGGCAATTTACTCGCGTCCCAACACAGCGATTTTTCCTAACGTGTTTCTTGATTGACAGTCTCCTTTCTTTGAATTGCATATTATAACACTTTTACGTGTGTTCATTTTGTGAAATTCATGGCAAAGTATTTAAAAATAAATATATTTGGAAGATATTATGAGTATAGGATATGTACTTTGATTTTGAAATATTTCAAGATCTATAAAAATTATAAGATTATTTCAGCAGATTGATGACTGAACCCAATAAATATAATTCTGTAGTTTGTAAGTGAATCATGGACAGCCGTTTGAAAATTTGCATTCAAGTACAGTGTTTATGAGTGAACCGATTTAAAACAAAACTTACGTGTTGCAACAACATAGGACTTATTGTAGAATTGTTTGAATCTGTTCAGTAGTTTGTGAAATTATCAAATCTGTATGTCTATCTGTCTGTTCATCTGTCCGCGTTTTGCTAATGTTATAGCACAGAAACGGGCAATAAGAAAAAAATATTCGAATTTCCCACGTACTAAATTGTAAAAAATACTTCGAGAAACTGATGTTAAAATAAAGTTGGCGTGTAACTATGTTCGATGTAAAATATTTTGTTATGAATAAACGAATTGAACTTCATAATTATACCAAATATATAATTTGTAACATTTATTACCATTAATTTAGGCTTCAAAGCCTGTTAAAAGGCTTGTTGTTAATGAATTATTATTATTACAATTGACAAGAAGATTCTTAGCTTGATAGTAGTTAGTAGGTCAATATCAGTTTGCTACGGAGTATCAGTGATCAATAACAGCTACAATAATAGTGACTTAATGGAGATAGATTGGAGTAACACAGACACCATGTTCCCGATAGCCGGAAGTTTCGCTCAATTAGTTTGTAACATCCCCAATACTAATGTGGGTGGTTCCTGCTTCGTTGAATAAATTCATTGTGGCGAAATATTTATGGATAATTTAATTGTACTAAAATAAATTTGGAACTTCCGTTTTGCTTGCTGTTCCCGTTTATTGTGGTTGAAAGTAGATTTTATTTTTGATAGATATTGAAATAAGTTTTTATACGTAATGACAAGAAACTCAAGACTTCTGTTAGTTGTTTAAAAAGACTAATAAAAAGATAACTTGTAAGTTATAAAATTGTGACGGGCAAGTTATAACTTGATCAAGTACAGGGTGTCTCAGAAGAAACTAACTTTTAAAAATAAATAAAAAATATACTGTTACATTAAAATTTCCTTTTGTTGTTAATAACCTAAAGTATGAAGTCGAGAAATTATTTTTTTTAAACCACAGCATCCAAAATGTCTTCTTATTATGAAATCGGACGACAACAATTTTCGAACCTTTAATTTTATATATAAAATAAAGAATAAAAAAAATATTTTATGCGTTAATTGATAATCTTGAAGTCAACTTTCTAATATAAGAAAAATGAAAAAATAATGCTTTGGAGTTATAGGAATTATGATCTCATTAACCTGTAAGGAAATTTCGGCAATTTTATAGTTAAAGACCAAAATCTATGATTCTTTTGGTTGTAATAAAATTGGGCTAACCATATCCTAAAATTATTTTAAATTTGAAATCAATAGCATTGCTGAGATATACAGGTGTGACAAATAGACAGACAGACAGACGAAGTCGCACTATAAGGGTTCTGTTTTTACTATTTTGGTTCGGAACCCTAAAAATTCATCCGCACATTAACTACGTGTAGACAAGAACCCTAAAAATATATTTTCAAGATTTTATTTTACAGTTGTCTCGGCGTGATTAAGAAAATCTGACTATGCAAAGCTACAGATTTCTAGTAATAGGAATTTTTGGTGATAAGCCACATACAGGCAGACAGACGGACAACCAACTTGACGAAACTATGAGGATTCCTTGTTGACTACAGAACCCTAAAAAGCTTAAAGTCACAAAGAGGTATGGTGCTCTAATATTCAGAATCTGTAGATCCTCATAAATAAGCGTTACGTTACACATTGCTTCCCTGGTTTCTACCAATATCGAGTTTAAATTCCAAATGATCTGCCTGGTATGCTTTGATCTACACTCCACAGCGTGGAAACTTGAAGCACAACTGTATACAATGGAATTGGGTGATAAATTACATGAAGATTAGGTTATGTAAGTAAATACATTTTAAATAATTGCCAAACCGTAAATAGAGCTCTTCTAGTTCATGACGTAGATGGATTGAGTAAAAGATGAGACGAAAAAGTAAGAAGCGAATGACAGAGCAATGGAAGCGACAAACCTAACAACCTGGAATAACAGCAGTCCGATGACGATCATGATGCTGAATGTAGTCGCACTCTAGTAGGAGATCAAAAAAGGCGAACCTTGCACCTAAACCTGCTGAGATGAAACTTGGTAGGAGTCAAGTACATACCCATAGGTAATATATTTGTTTAAGAAATACATATTCTGTGAAATTTTCAACCAGCTACATATGTCTGTTCAACAGATACAATTTTCAACCTAGTAAAAACTACATATTTTTGACATTATGCCCCACTGAGCATCTCAGTCGCGTCCTGCCGGGCAGCACCACTTCTAATATGTTACCTATATGTATGTACTTGAATCGTGCTAAGTTTCATCCCAGCCGGTTTAGGTGCAAGGAAACCCATAAAAGCTCGGCCTTGGATCTCCTACTACTCATCTCGCTTTTATAAAAGATGAGTTTACTTACGAAAGGAAAGAATAGAAAATCTTCTTATTATTACTCGCTTAACTTCAGGTTCTTAGAAAAAAAAATCATTTAAGCTAGGCTACAATTTTGTTTGTTACTATTGCAACGATGAGAAAAAGTTTCATTAAAACCTTTGTAAGGAGTTCAAAACAAAACTGTTTTTTAATTCGGAAATATTTTAAATCTTAAATTTTACTATTTTGGTAAGGTAAAATAAATTTTAATTAAGTACTACGTTGTAGGTTGTATTCTAGAGGGTGTAAAAAAGTACGATGCTCCTTTTAGGGAGCGATTCTGCATCCTTAATACAAACATACACATAAAATATAAAAAAAAACTTAATATTTCTATTTAATAACAAAAATTGGCTCAGAAAAGGAAAGCGTAAAGAGAGAGATAAAATTTAAATGAAAAGAGTGGATGGAGGATGAGGATTGTGGATGCTTCGATCTAAAACTGCCTGAGTAGTTCTAACTTATCTAGGTAGTTCCTACTTATCTAGCTGCTTACCCTTCCTGCCTAACAAGTTTCTCCAGCTAAATAGCATCCAGTATGTTCGATATCTAGTCCGGACATTAGCATTTTGAGTCTTCGTTTCTTCATTTGACTCTCCATATTCGAGTTCTATCTCAGCCTGAATTTCTTCAAGTCAGTAGTTTTTGGGGTAAACTGGTTTTTTAAGATATGAAACAGAGTCTCGGTTATACGGAAGCCACGTTATTGATAATCATTTCTGTACTTCTATCATCTTTTGATTGTTTAGTCATTATTATTTCTTGTGGGGACGCCGCGGCTTGCGCAGACGGGTAACATGTATGGAGCTATAATTTCACCTAATATTCCAGCTAGAAATGGACGGCGTGGCTTGCTTCACTTTAAGCCGCATCCAAGAAGACGGCCAGTGCTCTTTTGGCTTCATCGTGGTATTCTCATTTTCTATTCCCCCTATCCAATGGTTGAGATATACTAAGTGAGGACACTACGAGGACCTTCGAAGCTTTTCGCACACAATTCTGTGTCCCCTGATGTGAGGTTCTCTGCTCCATATGCCACCCCACCCGGAGGCACTGTTTTACTGGTGCTCCTGCAGCGTGATCCCGCGGAACCTACTTGTTGCTTTGTAATATCTTACCATGTCGGCTACTGATAGTTTCTTGATGTCCTCTTCTGATAGTCTGCCCTTACCCAGCACTATCCATCTGGGCATCGAGTGCATAGGACACTCGGCGAAGAAGCGTAAGCTGGTCTTCTCCTATCCGCATTCTGGAAAAGCTAGGTCCTCCTTCCTTTTCATTATGGTCAGGTGTCTGTTTATTGTCTTAAGTTACAATGACCTGTCCTGAAACCACAGTTAGAGATCTCTGATATCAGGCTCTCAGTCTATCCTACACTAATCAGGGTAAGATAAGCTAGCAACTAGCATCATTATTTGAGTTCCGCTCCGCTCAGCAAGCAATTCTTTTTAAATTATGCAGTCTGGCAGCATAATGAACACGCGTAAATTAAGCAATAAATTTTAAATGAAAATCGTCGATTTCCATAATATGAACAACCGTATTTACGTAAACAAAAGGGCCTGTCGGAATTTCAATCGCACTGTACTATGTTGTACAAACATACAGACAGATGGTATGATTTGGTATGATAAAATTACAATACATACATTACATCACGTATCATGCCCGTCATGGTAGATAGACACATGTTTATTACAAAATCTTAATTATTCATAAACAAAATTCAACTTTCGAGATAAGTTAGTTCCTACCATATGGCAAGTGCAGTGATTTCTTTAGACATCGAATTGACAAAAATATATTTACTTGAAAGAAGATTTAGTTGACTGTACACCAGCAGTAAGATTGATATTTATGAAGAAACCTCTATCATTAAAATATACGCAAAGAACTTTTCAGAATTCGGAATATAAATCAAAGTTTTCGTTTGATTTAATAATGGTCAGTATGTACTACATTTGAACATTTAACCAGGTATTGCTCCTGTACAATATATCATCATAACATCCCATGAAACTTCCACTGCAGGACAGGGAGCTCCCTCCAGAACTCCAGCATAAACGCGTGGTACTTTGGAGGGGATTTGCCATAGTCACCACGCTTGTAAGCGCTGCGGCTGGCGACCGCTGTAGTTGGTGACATGTAAAATGGTATGATACACAGAAGGATGTTGCTGCCCATCCTCCGATTCATAAGGCACTAGACGAACGAAATTCTCCAATGAAGCATGTAAAACTTTGCTGAAGCTGCATAATCATGGTGAACATTGATGAAGATGAAGAAAACCCAACAATATTACTATACTATAAGTTTCTTAAAAGGGAGAGCCCTAAGCTGGGCCGGGGTGTGCTCTCCTTTTATGAAACTAGTCGGTTACTTAAAAGATGCTAGGCAGAAATAAATGGAGGTAGACTCGCTCTTTTTGTATTGTATTTTGCATGATATTCAATAAGTATTCTATAAATAATCTCATCTTCATCATCATCATATCAGCCGAAAGACGTCCACTGCTGGACATAGGCCTCCCCTAAGGAACTCCATGACGACCGGTCCTGCGCTGCTCGCATCCAGCGGCTTCCCGCGACCTTGACCAGATCGTCGGTCCACCTTGTAGGGGGCCTGCCGACGCTTTGTCTTCCGGTACGTGGTCGCCACTCTAGAACCCTCACGCCCCATCGGCCATCGGTTCTTCTTGCGATGTGCCCTGCCCACTGCCACTTCAGTTTAGCAATTCTCAGGGCTATGTCAGTTACTTAAAAGATGCTAGGCAGAAATAAATGGAGGTAGACTCGCTCTTTTTGTATTGTATTTTGCATGATATTCAATAAGTATTCTGTAAATAATCTACGTTGAATAAATTAATCTGAGTCTGAAAATTTATCGAACCAAGTTTTTTGGTTCGTATTTTTCTTTAATTTATTTATTAACTCTACGTACGTTCACCATCATATTTCATAATTTTAATTCGATTGAGTATAATGTGGTATGATGTAGGTTTAAAATGAAAAAAGAAAAACAAAGTTTACTTTATTTTCTTTTAAGGTTATTTTACTTTCTGTCTTTATCGATAGAATATAAAGCCACTATGTACATTTAATGTGAAAAAATTCTCTTTGTAATAGCAACTTTTTAAAATGATTTTACTTATTTCATTATTATTTCGTATATTTTTTGAAACACAACGGCCATCAATAGCCAATGGTGATTACATGTCGACATACGTAAAATGTCCGATTTTGACAAATGCGTGAATTAGCAAAAGGGCTTCGTCGGCTGGCGATCAATCTTGTTGAAAGCGACATTGAGGTGAAAAACGAAGATTGTGAGTAATCATAAGTATTTAGTTTAGATTTTTTTTAATGGAATGTATGAATGTATGAATTCCATTTACATATATAATACTTATCGTTAACATTCTGACAAACTGCAGGGCAGTTTATTGGCAGATTAGATCGCTCTCGTCTAACAATCACCATAAATTACAATTACAAATACTTTCAACACTTTTTTATAATCACGCGACCAAGATGTAACGTAAAAAAAAATTCAAAGGAAATTAAGTAACTTTCAGGATATTCTACATAAAGATCATGTTAAAAGTACCCTAAACGAACGAGCGTGTTTGAAAGCGTCGATGAAAGTAGAGGAAGCCAGGGAAGTATGCCAAGATCGTAGCAGGTGGAGGGTGGTGGTCCCTGCCTACCCTGATGGGACGGTAACGGAGCGCAATGTTATGTATGCAAGAATGTAGCTTTCTGGGCTATACGTAGAATAAAAATTGTAGCGACAGACTTGCATAGTCAGCAAATCAGGCGCCGGGCCGCAAGCGCTCGCAGTCACTCCCGAACCGTAGATCGCGACGGACAAGTATACCTCTCATGTCATTTTGTGACGTCATAATACAGTTTTAACAGTCTTCGGTAGTTTTCTTCAACCAACCCCTAACCTTAGTAATCACCATAGACCCTTGAGCCTATAGAATACCCTCCAAAATTTTCCTATTACAAAGTTATAGGAAAATTTTGTGCCGAATATAAATTGCAGCTGTTAAAATCAAATTATACCCTTTCACATAAAATCACTCAATGAAAATAGTAGATTATATTATAAGGGAGCAAAATAATATTTTTACGGCGAGGGCGCTTTTTTTGAATCCAGAGCGAAGCGAGGGATTCTTTAGTAGAATCCTGAACGTAGCGAGGAATTCAAAGTACGTCACCCGAGCCTTAAATATATTTGCACCCGATTGATACACTCTACTTTTCATCACCCACTATGAGAAAATAAAAGGCGCCTCATATTTTATTTATTGATAAGCAACTGATAAAATCAAGACCAAATTTAATTTAGCAGACAGGCTTGTATAAAATGTTATGTCAGAAGGTTATATCACTTAGGCGCCTATTATCACATATGCTTAGATTAAGACGCTTAGTTGCATTTTCGCACCTAATGGAAGGTTAAGTCACTTAGTCACCTTTTATCACACAAGGGCAGATTAAAACACTTAGACGCCTTTTATGACACAAGGGAAGGTTAAGTCACTTAGTCGCCTTTTATGACACAATGGAAGAGTAAGATACTTAGTCACCTTTTAAGACACTAGGGCAGATGAAGACACTTAGTGGAAGATACATGATAATGATAAATTTATTTGTAACAATTGCTACAAGTCAAAAATTACATTACACATCTAGACTTCCTAGATCATTTTTTATTGGAATTATATTATATAAATTTAATTTACTTAGTGTAATAACAAATAATTTCCTATAATGTCAATTCTAATTTAAAAAAATCATTATGATCATAAAATTGGCTAATCAACAGCCAATTTTTTACACGGCCTTTGAACACGCATAGGGAAGTTGCATCTCGCACGTCAGCTGGTAACCGGTTATAGACGGCAGGCCCGGCGACGTATACCGACTGCTCCGTTCGTGCTAGCTTGTGTGTAGGCGCAACTAATCTGTCTTTGTGTATGTTATTACGCAGGGACCGTGATTTGTTCACGCCTTGGCGTTTAAAGGATTCCCCGTTTATGTGTGTAAACAGGGCAATCTGATACACCCATATGCAGGGCAAGGGCATGATCTTAAGTTTTTAAAATATTCGCGAGCAGAGACGTCGTCAGAAACACCCATTATAGCCCACACCGCCCGCTTCTGCATTGAAAACACGTGGCGTCATTCAGCGGCGCGTGCCCACAGCTCTGTCCCGTACGTGAGTACCGAGTGCACGGTGGCAAAATAGCAACTCCTGACTACGTCTCTGGTCGCGGTAAGTATGAGGCGACGTAGCGCGTAGCATGATCGCCCGAGTTTTTTGCACAGCGTGTCTATTTGATGTTCCCACGTAAACGCGCTGTCGATGTGGAATCCTAACAGTTTGGTGGTTGTTACTTGCTCAAGCGGGGTGTCTGCCGCGACGATTCGCATGGGTGTGGGTGTATGACCATTTAGGCAAATTTTTTTCTCTTTTCTCATTTCATGAAACTGGTCTTTTCTATATTGAGCGCTAACCCGTTTGAGCTAAACCATTCGTGTAGGATTCGCACGGTGTTATTTAGACTATGGTTGAGTGTGGCTTCTGTGGGTTCAGAGACTACGACGGTTACGTCATCTGCGTACATATATACCTCTACGCCGGGAAGAGCCTCGGGGAGGTCGTTTAGGAGAATACTGAAGAGCGTATTCGATAGGCATGACCCTTGTGGGACTCCCAGTATGTTTTTCATCTCGGCAGACTTTACCTTCCCCTTGTCGCTGACTACTACTTGTTGTCTTTCTGACATGAAGGACATTAGTAGTGCTAGCGAAGGTCCTTCAATTCTGTAGTGGCGCAGCTTGGCTTCAATGAGCTTGTGGTCGGCGGTGTCGAACGCGCGCGAGAGGTCGCAGCACAGGATCGAATCCATGGGCGAGCTCAAAACTCTGCATATTAAATTCCCTAAAACTTAGGTGTATTAGTACCATAAGTTGGTAGGTAGTTTGACTTTTTGATCGCAAAACACTTGGCTGGTTTTTTTCGTTTACACCGCATTTTATCTTTTGTGCTTGTATATTTCTTTTCATCGAAAAATGCCGGTGAGATTATTATTTTGTTATTTTCTTGTAGTCTGTCAATTGTGCTGTCAATAGTGAAATGTCAAAGTCAAAATTTGAAGGCTGCGTTTTGTTCTTGTAGTTGTATTCTCTTTGTTTACTTTTTCTTGGCTTGGAAACAAGGTAGTTTAAAATGGTTAATTTATGTTAATTTTTAATTGTTGAACTTTTGTTAGTAGTAAGAATAGATTTATGCTTTGGGATCAAAGTCAAATTAGGTGGTGTTCAAGTATTATACACTGGCGGTAGGTAGGTTTATTTATTTTTTATACTTATTTATTTCTGTTGTATTATTATATTACATTAATATTATTATCTTTATTTGTATTGTATATAAATGCTAACTGGTATTGTTGATAATGGTGACGACTTGAGTGATGAAGATAGTTTCCACTCCATTACTTCTCTTTCAGAAACTTCACAGGATAGTTTTCACAGCGTAGTTGAGCCCCTTGACGCTTGTGTAGCCTCGGCTTTTGCAGCGCACCCTAAAAATTTCAATGCTGTGCACATTAATGCACAAAGCATTCCTGCCCACTACCCTGATCTTCTATCCACCTTTTCCGACAACCGAAATGTCCATGCCATCCTAGTATCCGAGACTTTCCTTAAACCATGCCTACCTTCCACTTCCTATTCCTTACCCGGTTTCCATCTTATCCGCAATGATAGGACTGGCAAAGGTGGAGGTGGTGTTGCAATATACCTAAGAAGCCATCTTCCTTTCACCATCCTAGATAAATCTCCTTCCGATTATTCCCATTCCTCCGAACACCTTTTCATAGAGGTTTTGTTCGGTCACTCCAAATTGCTGCTTGGAGTTGTTTACAGTCCTTCCATAATGATTGATTATTTTTATAAATTCAACGCATTGCTTGAGAACTATGTTCTTACAGTTGATCACTCCATTATTATGGGTGACTTTAATACATGTCTAATTAATCAAGATTCCCTGCATTCATCCCGCTCCTGTAAACTACGTACCATTATTAATAACGCAAATCTGAATATACTTCCTCTCGATCCTACTCACCATTTTCCGAATTGCGCCCCATCTTTGCTAGATCTCATCATTGTATCCTCGCTTGATCACGTTAACTCCCATGGGCAATTCAATGCTGAAGCTTTCTCCTACCATGATCTGATCTTCCTATCCTATAAAATCCGATGTCCCAAACCTAAACCCCGAATCGTAATGCAAAGAAATTTTAACTCCATCGATCATGTTAAGTTTATGGCAGACCTAAACACTATTGACTGGGATGCGGTATTCAATGCTGCTACCATTGACGAGAAACTGGACATTTTTAATTCTCTTTTAATACAGGTGTTTGATATCCACGCGCCACTTCGCCCTGTTAAGCTGAAACATCTGCCTGCACCGTGGCTTACGGAGGATATAAAAAGTGTAATGGCCAGAAGGAATTCTGCAAAGGTTCGATATAGGAAGAACCCTACGGACGTAAATCATAACCGGTACAAGGAGCTGCGTAACCGTTGCAGCAGAATGTGTAGAGACGCACAACGTCGTCACATTCACTCTTCTGTGGAGAATGGTGACCCCTCCAAGGTGTGGTCGTTTCTGAACTCGCTAGGCATTGGTAAATCAAAATCCTTCTCTTCCCCACAACTTGACCTGGAATCCTTAAACCAACACTTTACTTCCAGTTCCCAAATCTCTTCCTGTGTCAAACAGTCCTCCATTGATTCCCTGGCATCTATTCCTGAACCTCTCTACCCTACTTTTAACTTTAGACCTGTTTCTTTGCGATAACATCACAGCTATCAAGTCTAACGCTGAAGGCGTTGATGGTATTAGCCGTCGAATGGTCCTTCTCAGTCTAAAAGTGGTTCTCCCAGTGCTTTCTCACATTTTCAACTTCTCGTTAAGTTCCTGCTCTTTCCCAAGCTGCTGGCGTAAAGCTGCAGTTATTCCCATCCCTAAAACCAGTAATCCATCTTCCTTTTCTCATTATCGCCCAATATCGATCCTACCTTTCCTTTCAAAAGTTTTGGAACGTCTTGTTCACCATCAACTATCCGTATTTGTAAACACTCACAACATACTAAGTCCCTTCCAGTCCGGCTTCCGCCCTGGTCACAGCACAGTCACGGCCCTGACCAAGGTATCTGATGACGTGCGCTTGGGCATGTCGAATCAACAGCTAACAGTTATAATTTTACTTGATTTTAGCAATGCGTTTAATACGGTGGATTTCGACATTCTTCTTTCTATGCTGCGTTCTCTGCATATCTCAGATGCAGTGGTGGAGTGGTTCAGTAGTTACCTTACTGGTAGGCAGCAATGTATCCGTGCTGGTGAGAAAGTCTCCCGATTTGTGGATATAACTGCCGGAGTGCCCCAGGGTGGAGTGTTGTCCCCTCTCCTTTTCTCCATTTTCATTAACTTCCTTTCCCCTCTCCTCTCCTGTTCATATCACCTTTACGCTGATGACCTGCAGATTTATACCCAAGCTTCCGCTGATAACATTGACGGTGCTATTGAAGCACTGAACAATGATCTTGCGACTGTCCTTCAGTGGAGTAATACTCATGGCCTAACGGTAAATCCTGATAAATCGCAAGTTATTGTTATTGGTGGGTCTAAGCAAATTAATCGGTCTAATTACGATGCTCTCCCTCCTCTCAAGTTTAATGGTGTACATCTTCCTTATAGTAAAGTTGTCAAAAACCTGGGAGTTTTATTTG
The DNA here is from genome assembly GCA_947532105.1 of Athrips mouffetella. Lineage (NCBI taxonomy): Eukaryota > Metazoa > Arthropoda > Insecta > Lepidoptera > Gelechiidae > Athrips > Athrips mouffetella. The sequence goes on along the minus strand of OX383957.1, from coordinate 32,406,315 downwards.
ACTCTACGCTATCCTGGTCGCACCACATCTCCCAAGTGAGTAGAAAACTCTTCGCAGCGGTAGGGTCGCTTAAAAGGTGGAAAAACCTGCTTCCCGTGAGGACCAAGGTTGAGCTTGCGCAATCGCTTCTTCTTCCTATCTTGGACTACGCAGACGTTTGTCTCATAGATCTCAATGAAGAGTTCCTTAATAAGCTTGAGCGTCTTCAAAACGTCTGTATTAGATTTATTTTTGGATTGCGCAAGTTCGACCACGTGTCTGAATACCGGAAAAAACTAGAATGGCTTCCTATCAGGCTGCGACGAGATCAACATGTACTGATACTCCTTTATAACGTGCTGTTTGACCCTCGTTCCCCTCCTTACCTGAAGGAATGCTTCAAGTATATGGGCGCTGACCATGGACTGGCCCTGCGCTGTAAGTCAGATAATATTCTACAGCCGCCTTTCACACGATCTGGCTACTTCAAGGACTCTTTTACTGTGAGAGCTACTCAGCTATGGAATGATCTTCCGAGAGAGATACGTCACTCTAAGTCACTCGCTGTTTTTAAAACAAAGTTGCATACCCATCTCCTCAACAAAACCATTTAATTCTCCGTTTACTATCATAGTATATATGTATGTATACATATGTGTGTATGTATTATATAATGTAAATATATATACGTATATATTTATTATTTATTTATATTACACTAGTGTGTGTATATGTGTGTGTATTTATTTACCTATGTTGCTTATTGTTATTCATTAACTTAGTTATATACTATATTACGTATTACTATGTTTAGTTTACTATTACATTCATTTTAAATTTTTCGTGGCAATTGTTATCACATAATTACTTGCAGACTCTGAAAATGTATTCCTGTCGTCAAAGGTTGCCTGTAAGAGATCGCTTGCAGCGATAAGGCCGCCTTTGCCCACATTAGGTTAAGCTGTCCGTGTATGTTTGTATTTTTCTTTTATGTGAGCAATAAAGTGTACATCTATCTATCTATCTAAGACACTTATTCGCCTTCTATGACACAAGGGAAGGTTAAGTCACTTAGTCGTATTTTATGACACAATGGCAGATTAAGCCACTTAGTTGCCTTTTAAGACATTAGGGCAGATGAAGACACTTAATGGAATATTAGGATACTTAGTCACCTTTTATGACACAAAGGTAGATTAAGACACTTAGTCGCCTTTTAAGACACTAGGGCAGATGAAGACACTTAGTGGAAGATTAGGTCACTTAGTCGCCTTTTATGACACAAGGGCAGATTAAGACACTTAGTCACTTTGTATGACACAAGGGAAGGTAAAGTCACTTAGTCGCCTTTTATGACACAATGGGAGATTAAGACACTAGTCGCCTTTTAAGACACTAGGGCAGATGAAGACACTTAGGGGAAGATTAGTACACTTAGTCGCTTTTTATGACACAAGGGTAGATTAAGACACTTAGTCGCCTTTTATGACACAAGGGAAGGTTAAGTCACTTAGTCGCCTTTTAAGACACTAGGGGAGATGAAGACACTTAGTGGTAAATTAGGGCAATTAGTCGCCTTTTAAAACACAAGAAAATGTTAAGTCACTTAGTCGCCTTACAATATTTGCGTCCAATTTCTTTGGCGCTGAACACTAAGATGTACCAAATTCAATAAGTGCGCGGCAAAGTACTTTGCGGCGCAGTTTATATCTATATAAGGTGACTTTTAATTAGTTCTTGATAGCAAAAGCTACGCATGTACTCATGATACTGAACAACTTTTCCCAAGGAACATAGGTCGAAATACGAAAAATCAAATTTGACCTCCCATACAAAATGCGATATCAGCTGATGCAGTTTCTATGGGAGGTCAAAACTTGATTTTCGTATTTCGAACTATGTTCCTTGGGGAAAGTTGTTCAGTATCATGAGTACAATTATACCTTTTTCTATCAAGAACTAATTAAAAGTCACCCTATATATAAATAAGTGCTCCGCAAAGTACTTTCCGGCGCACTTATCAAGTTTCATAGAAAACACAACCTTTGGGTGCTTTAATAATGTTATGTCAGAAGGTTATAACAATTAGGCGCCTATTATCACATATGCTTAGATTAAGACGCTTAGTTGTCTTTTCGCACCTAATGGAAGGTTAAGTCAATTAGTCACCTTTTATCACACAAGGGCAGATTAAAACACTTATTCGCGGGTGTATGACCATTTAGGCAATTTTTTTTCTCTTTTCTCATTTCATGAAACTGGTCTTTTCTATATTGAGCGCTAACCCGTTTGAGCTAAACCATTCGTGTAGGATTCGCACGGTGTTATTTAGACTATGGTTGAGTGTGGCTTCTGTGGGTTCAGAGACTACGACGGTTACGTCATCTGCGTACATATATACCTCTACGCCGGGAAGAGCCTCGGGGAGGTCGTTTAGGAGAATACTGAAGAGCGTATTCGATAGGCATGACCCTTGTGGGACTCCCAGTATGTTTTTCATCTCGGCAGACTTTACCTTCCCCTTGTCGCTGACTACTACTTGTTGTCTTTCTGACATGAAGGACATTAGTAGTGCTAGCGAAGGTCCTTCAATTCTGTAGTGGCGCAGCTTGGCTTCAATGAGCTTGTGGTCGGCGGTGTCGAACGCGCGCGAGAGGTCGCAGCACAGGATCGCCACCTGCCTGCCCGCCTCACGCGCGACACTTAGTCGTCTTTTATGACACAAAGGAAGGACACTTAGTCGTCTTTTATGACACAAGGGAAGGTCAAGTCACTAAGTTGCCTTTTATGACACAAAGGTAGATTAAGACACTTATTCGCCTTCTATGACACAAGGGAAGGTTAAGTCACTTAGTCCTATTTTATGACACAATGGCAGATTAAGCCACTTAGTTGCCTTTTAAGACATTAGGGCAGATGAAGACACTTAATGGAATATTAGGATACTTTGTCACCTTTTATGACACAAAGGTAGATTAAGACACTTAGTCGCCTTTTAAGACACTAGGGCAGATGAAGACACTTAGTGGAAGATTAGGTCACTTAGTCGCCTTTTATGACACAAGGGCAGATTAAGACACTTAGTCACTTTGTATGACACAAGGGAAGGTAAAGTCACTTAGTCGCCTTTTATGACACAATGGGAGATTAAGACACTAGTCGCCTTTTAAGACACTAGGGCAGATGAAGACACTTAGGGGAAGATTAGTACACTTAGTCGCTTTTTATGACACAAGGGTAGATTAAGACACTTAGTCGCCTTTTATGACACAAGGGAAGGTTAAGTCACTTAGTCGCCTTTTAAGACACTAGGGGAGATGAAGACACTTAGTGGTAAATTAGGGCAATTAGTCGCCTTTTAAAACACAAGAAAATGTTAAGTCACTTAGTCGCCTTACAATATTTGCGTCCAATTTCTTTGGCGCTGAACACTAAGATGTACCAAATTCAATAAGTGCGCGGCAAAGTACTTTGCGGCGCAGTTTATATCTATATAAGGTGACTTTTAATTAGTTCTTGATAGCAAAAGCTACGCATGTACTCATGATACTGAACAACTTTTCCCAAGGAACATAGGTCGAAATACGAAAAATCAAATTTGACCTCCCATACAAAATGCGATATCAGCTGATGCAGTTTCTATGGGAGGTCAAAACTTGATTTTCGTATTTCGAACTATGTTCCTTGGGGAAAGTTGTTCAGTATCATGAGTACAATCATACCTTTTTCTATCAAGAACTAATTAAAAGTCACCCTATATATAAATAAGTGCTCCGCAAAGTACTTTCCGGCGCACTTATCAAGTTTCATAGAAAACACAACCTTTGGGTGCTTTAATAATGTTATGTCAGAAGGTTATAACAATTAGGCGCCTATTATCACATATGCTTAGATTAAGACGCTTAGTTGTCTTTTCGCACCTAATGGAAGGTTAAGTCAATTAGTCACCTTTTATCACACAAGGGCAGATTAAAACACTTATTCGCCTTTTATGATACAAGGGAAGGTTAAGTCACTTAGTCGCCTTTTATGACACAAGGGTAGATTAAGACACTTAGTCGCATTCTATGACACAAGGGAAGGTTAAGTCACTTAGTCGCCTTTTATGACACAAGGGAAGGTTTAGTCACTTAGTCGCCTTACAATATTTGCGTCCAATTTCTTTGGCGCTGAACACTAAGATGTACCAAATTCAATAAGTGCGCGGCAAAGTACTTTGCGGCGCAGATTATATCTATATATAAATAAGTGCTCCGCAAAATACTTTCCGGCGCACTTATCCAGTTTCATGGAAAACACAACCTTTGGGTGCTTTTAAAGGAGAACCAAGTCGTTCTTTTCGAATAGATGGGATGAAAAATATTTTCATGTTGAATTTTTATACCCTGTATAAGACATCTCTCGAAAACTAAAATAGTGGCACCACACCACAAAAAAAGATATTGCCTTCCCATATGATTTTAAACTATTAATTAAGTGACAGTTATTAATTTTGTTTCGGATCATTGTAGGTCCTTATTTTTATGTATTCAGTTTAAAGTCGTATCTACAATTATTACAACTTAGCGTATCGACTCACCTAACGGAAAGATCCGAGCAGACGCTTCACACTCGCTTTACTTTTTAAGTTACTTACTTTTTAGGTTTTTTATGTTTTTTAGAACAAACACAACATTTATGTTTATCTATAACATTTTATAATTTGTTTTGTTGTGTACAATACAGAATACAAATCACAGGAATGTTTTGTTGGTTTTAGCGGTAAGCTTTTCGTCGGAGGATGACATGCCATACCGCTAGCGGAAACGGAACATTCTGTGGGAGAATTGTTCCGCTTGTTCTTTTGAGCCCATATTAGATTTCGGTGACTAAAAAAATCCAGTTATTAAAATAAATAATATGATTTCTTTAATCCTGTGATTTTATCCGTGTGGTGTCCGGCAAATAATCGTAAAAACACATCTGTACCTGTGGTTGTCGCACAAGGCGACTACGATACTATAAACCGGAAGTTGAGCAGCAGTGTCGTTCTGCATATTGCACCACTTTGGTCATTAATAACCACGAGCCATGGTGCCAGCCGCAATGCTAATAAGTGGTGTGATTATGGTACTTCTCCTCCAAATTGTCCTGCAGTGGACATTTCATGGAATGTTATTATGATGATGATGAACAATTATTGAATGATTCTTACATTTGTTATCATAAACCGCACCTACGTATACTAACATACCTCAAAGACCACCACAGTTCCACCGTGAGAGGTTCCGCGATGGTGTATCATACTATTCAGATTTTTATCGACTTATACAATTTAATTAAACAAGCAAACAAACTTATTGAAAACTAATTTGGCACGAATAGGATACTCCCATAAGTTTTGCTAGTCTAACATCTGAGTTAGACCTTTAGACCCCAATCGATCTTCACCTGATTCCATTCAAAAACGAGTCGTACATCACTCGTACTTGCAAGTTGCAAAAATGTCATTTGACAATCAGTCTGACGAGCGGAGAGCTTTCTCTCAATAGCAATAATTCAAATTCTAATATTATTGTAGTACATTACTGCAATGGCCGAAAAAAAGGTATTGAAGGACGAAAGTGATGCGATGCTTAAGTCCTTCAATACCTGACTGCGGCCAAGGCTTGTATAATAATTTTCTCAATGAATGCGCGGAAATTCAAACTAAGCTTGATCTAAACTTTGGGTACACCGTAGTTCTTCTTTTTCCTATTCAATTTAATCCGTGTTTGTTCAATTATTTTTTTCAATACATTTGCTCGAAAAACGTACTTACAAGGACGTAAACATTGCTCGTAAGTAGTTACTTACCGAACTAGTGCGGTAAGTAAAAAAAGTATAATACCAAGGAGTTTTTACACTCTGATCATAAAATTATTTTGAAAAATACTACAGTGGTGACTTTTTACTTGGGTGACGACTGCCTACCTATATTTAAAATAAAATGGAGAGTACCAGGAGAACATAAATCGACAAGAGGCTGACAGTACCCATGGTTGGTTCCTTTACCAAGTGTTTTACTTATACCTGTTTTCTCACAAATGTATTGAAAAACGTCGTAAGATACACGTCCGTAAGGGTTATGACAAACTCGTGCCGATGGTAAACCCTCGACTTCGTCTCGGGCTTACAAAACGTCAACTCGTTTGTAATAACCCTACTTACGGAACTTGTATCTTAAACTACTATTACGATTTATAGCTTTCTTTTACAAGCCAATTCAAAATTTTAACAAAATCTTTAATAAGTTACCCCTCTATTTGTTTTGCTTAGATCAGTTACTTCTTTCTTCTTTCTGACACTTTGATAATTAAGGTACCTCCTTGGTTGGTTTGCATTTTGGCACTATTACTTGGTTACAAAAATCGATAAAAATGGATTTTCATACTAACTTTGCCGGCAGCTGCTCGTGAATATTTAACCAGTACAGTACAGAAGAAGCTTGTCAAAATAATGACAGAAATTTCAAGCATTTTTGAGAAAAAGTAAATTTTGTGTATGACATATGGTTGTTCTGGTGGGAACTTTGCCCATTCCAACATTGTTCTTAATAGTAAATGAGTGCGGCGAAATAATAGTACAACTTTATGATGTGTCCGGTTTGATTCTCGAAAGGCTCTTACATAGTATAGATATAAATTAAGTACACACTAACCGACGGGAACAAGGCGTGATGTTATGTATGTATGTATGTACTAACCGTACGGTTCTTGAACTTATCAACATTATAAATGTCAACAGTTCCATTGCAATCCAATCATAATGGTATGGGTCTAAGCCCCTAGGTGATTGAAATACCAATAACAACTTTGTTCCATAGTCCATTGTCTAAACTTGACGAACACTTGATTGTACCCTTCAACACGCAGACTGAGAGATTGCCGTTATGATTTCCCACTGAACAAGTAAGAGATAGAGACGTCATGAAAGTTTTAACAAGTTTAGTTTGAGGCTGCTTTTCTACCAGTCTGCTCGAAGGAGATAAGCTGCGAGCTAGAAAATTCTCACCAATAGTATTGCTCCATTTTACAGCACATTTGACAATCTAGGAAAATGGCGCAATCCGTTTGGTCCTAGCTCACAGCATAGGTGAAAAAGCAGTCTTAGACTGTTAAGCCACAAAACATGTTTAGAAAGTTAGTCAACAAGTCATTTTCGATTAGTTATAAGAACACTAAAATTATAGTAAAAAACTCGCACGGGGCATTTTTAAACTTTACAATAACGAAAAAGCTAAGTACTTAATACTTTTTGGTATTTTATGTTATAATTTATTTTTGCCCGTGTGATGCTGGCAGAGAATATTGCCAAACCATCTCTACCCGTGGATGACGTAAGCCGATTCCTATGATGATGATGTAAGTATTTTTGCGGATACAGGAGTACAAACATGCAGTGATAACAAAATATTCAGTAAATATAATAAAATAAAAAAATAAATCTCAAGCTAATAACTCGCACCCTTTCTATCGCGCCGTTAATATTTATATTGAACTCTTTGGTGGAGCAGTTAGTAGGTGGAGTGCGTCATTTAGCGTAAAACCCAGGTAAAATTTATATTTGTTTTTACATTTAAGAAATATATTTACGACCATTATGAGTTTATTGAATTTGGAAATATGCGCATCATTCGTCTTCACGTTATGTACTCAATGTGACCACCAGATAAATAGCTTTCGAAACCCTATAGCTCAATTACTTCGATTGATGCTGCCGGGGTAGCTGTTAAAGTCTAACTAATGCAGATTCGATTCGCATCTTGAAACTTGTCCAAACAGACGGAATCTTTGATGAGGGATCTAGGATTTGGGTCTAAATAATTGGGACTCGAGTTGAATTATTGAGTGGATGGGAAGCGATAGCTGCACTTCGTAGGCTTCTTATTTCTACATAGAGGCTTCATTTACCCTTTTTGTTTAAAAAAACAAGGTGATGACTGCAGTAGTCCTTCTATTCTTCAAGGTTGCTCACATCAAACTTTTTTATTTCACATAGTAGAAATTTCATTTAGTATTTAGTACCTGGGCGACCGAGCTATGCTCTGTATGATTAAAATATAATCGGGTGAGCAAGCTATGCTACTCAACAACAGATGGCGCTGTAAGTTTCTTGAACGCACTAAACCGCGCTAAGAAATATTAAAAGAGACGATGAAAAAGAATTTTCCCAGACATACGACCTAGCTAGATCGATTTTTTGCCCCCAAAAACCCCTGTATACTAAATTTCATCGAAATCGTTAGAGCCGTTTTCGAGAAACCGATTACAAATATATATATAAATATTGCTCGTTTAATAGTATAGGGTTTAACAATATTTTAAATATTCTCTTCTTTATTACCCTTTACCAGCTGCCTTTCAACCAATTTTTTTCCAGGTACTAGTTAGGTATATGACTCTCAATTTTTAATAGTAGCTAATTCTTGGATTTTCAAAAACTGACAGCTATGTACGGTCAACCGCACGTCAGTAGAAACTTTTTCAACTCTATTACCAAGCCACAAAGTCCATAAGTGTTTCTACTGATGTGCTGTTGAGTGTACCTAACTAGTACCTGGAAAGAAATTTGGTGCATTTATAAGGCGTGTCCACGTAGAAATATTAAGTGGCCGCAATATCTTTAGACTCATAAAACTTGACATAAAGCATTCTCTTATTATCGTCAATCGAATATTTTATTACTCTTCATCAATTTTGAAGTAAATTTACATTTCAAATGCAGTATTAAACAGTTCTTTAATATTTATCGTTTAGGTTCATTTATATTCAGCGCTACGTGTCACCGCCCGTTTGGTAGGTAGTAGTTAGCGCTCGGCAGTCTACCTTATTAAAACAAATACATCAAACCCAAAATTAAATGTGCCGAACTCTTTTTATTTACTAAGGTAACACATAATACTAATTTCTTTTGAACCAATCATGTATTTCCTAAGAAGAAAAAAATCATGGCAAGAAAAGACAACACTACTTGAGAAAGACCTTCCCTGAAATTTGCTAAATTAAACGGTTCTGCGCTGCTAATATCCAGCGGATTACTAATATTATGACCCTAACAGCTAGATCATTAGCCGATCTTAGCTTTTTTTTGGGTTGTCCTTGGCTTTCACCCTAAAACATTCATGCACAAGATGCCATCGATTTTTCAATATTCCCAGCCCATTGTCACTAAAATTAGCAAGTTATTTATTTTCAAGGCATCCTCAACGTGTAACAAACCTAACTGTTTATGATAGTTGTCGGAACCAATGACTTAACGTGCTTACCAAAGCACGGAGCCGAATTTCCGGGTTTTCACCGAGGCTTTAATTGCTTAAGGGGCTCATAAGAGCTAAATTACCTTCCTTTCTAACATATGACAGAATTCGCATGTTAGAAAGGAGCGGATTCGCGCTGTTTTACGTTTTTCGCTCATTTTTGCATTTTTCTCAAAATCTGTAGCCATAATATTAATTATAAAATAACTATATTACTATACATACTATATTAAATATTGTGTAATAGTTTTGGCATCATAGATTAATGGGTACTAAAGAAAAAGGGTTTAAAAGCAAAAAGCAGAGGTAATTTTGGATTTTTTTATCGCTTACGAAATATATTTAATCGTGTTTCAGAGTCGGCCATATTCATGGAAAGATGTTTAATTATCATATTATTTTTTTTCACGGCCATATATTCATCACTTTTCGTTGAAAACCTGCTCAAGTGAAGCGGATTTAGCTTTTATCAGCCCCTTAACTTTCGTGATCGTATAGAAAAAGCCATCACCTTTTTTGCCCACGAGCGCTTCGCAATTTCTAGAGTTAATAAGTAGTCGTTACGTAAAAATACTTCATAAATTTTCTGTTGCTACTTGCTACAAAACTAAATATATTTCTAGAAGTTTTTTCTTTTAGTCTTGAAGCGTGGTTGTTTACAAAGCAAAATGTACTGAGTGCATTAAGAAACTCATTTTAGCCTTAATTTGTTAACCAAAGGCAGGAAACAACGGTAAAGTAGAGAAGTGTTTTCTTTTACATTAAAATGCAGGAAAGGAATACTTAATTTTCTTTTGAATTGAACTTTTTTTATACTTTAGATTTAATCTTCAAGTCTGTTTTTCTGTGCTTTTTAACGCTTTTAGTAGCATCACGACTCTTGAAAAATTGCAAAGCAAAATTATGTCTCTAAAGCCGATCGAAAATTATAAAATAATACTAATAATCCATAGATTATGGATAAAATTTGATGCTATCAAGTTCTGAACTTGGTAGTACAAAATTGTATGTATGTAACTTTGTTAAAGTATTTCAAGGATATGCAGTCAATAGTCATCAAGCTGATAAAGCTTCGTGCCTAGCGACTGCGGTACACCCCTTCCTACCTCTTTATAAAACTAATTTCCATAGTAATTTCTCGTTCCTATCCTGAAACCTTGGAGTTTTATCAGAACGATGCGATTCGGTTGGCGCCTGACATTATATTTTACGCTGCTTTATCTGTTCGCCCTCGAGATGTGCGATTTGGCCTAATGTCTCCGGGAAATTCACTCCTTCGAGGTGTCCTTTACAGTGTCCGATACGACTTACGAATATCGAGGTGTAAAAAGACATGTTATGAACCACTTTACGCAAGAAAATATGTGTGCGATTTGGCCTAATGTCTCCGGGAAATTCACTCCTTCGAGGTGTCCTTTACAGTGTCCGATACGACTTACGAATATCGAGGTGTAAAAAGACATGTTATGAACCACTTTACGCAAGAAAATATGAGCAAATAAACTTTTAATTTATGGTTTCGGTACAAAACCACTATCACGTGCTGGTGATTTGGAAGGTAACTTAACTTCAAATGCGTGATTATTCTTATTCAACATGACATTATAGTGATGAATGTTATTGATCAATTTTATTAAGTAACTCTGAAATGGTAATGAATGTAATAAAATAATAATTAATTAGTCTAAGTTGCTATACCTTAATTTAACAGGGTTCATGAACTTTACCTATTAAGTTAACTTGTACATGACTGCAAAAAATGAATAAATTAAACTAAGATAATTAAAGAGATTAGTCAAAGGTATTTTAAAGCTGTCTTAAAAGCTCATGGCAGAAGTTTCTACACCTTTATATAACTTCATAGAGGTTTTCATCAAAATTTCGTTTTGACAGTTTTTGTAGCCATCAGAATCAATATGAATTTTTCCTTCATTTTGCATACATAATACAAATGGAGATCAAGAACCAGTAGAATTTTCAAAAAAACTGTAAAAGAAAAAAAAATAAGTTCAAAGCCTTATCGTCATCTCTAAAAGCCCTCTATCTTATCAACCAGTAAACTGCGTTCAAGTTACGTATAGCTGAACTGTCGGCAAGGAAAATTTATGTACCGCCATTGTCAAGCTTTAATATTGCCTTGTTCGTATGTTTCCATACTTTATACTGTTCTTATTGTGGTGTGGTGCCCTTTTATATATAGGTACGTACGATGGTTCAAAATAGTACTGTAAAATAACCGATGATAACTGAACAAATGACCCTAAAGCCTACTTAACCCAAGTACGAAGGATGACCATGACTTTAATATTCCAGTATATTAAGGTCATGTACAAAGGTCAACTGCATATCAATAAATGTATTTGGGAAATCATCTTTATCAGACTCCCCAGTAAAGTTAAAATTTTAACAAATTTTTTGGTTACTAACTAAATTTTCTCCTTGAACAGGCTTTAGAATTAAATTTATGCAAGGTGAAAAGGATGTAAATCTGCCCGACGAAATGTTTTTTTCATAAGTGACGTAGAAAATACGTTAAAATTTTTAATTTCTCATATAAAAGTTAACAGATAATGCAATTTGACACGCGTTTTTTTGTTGTTTTTCAACCTATATTCTCAACATATTGATACAACAAATATAACAATCTGTATTTCATTTCGCAAACTTCCAGCGACACGGTTTTCTGCTCAAAGCCTAGACAGCTGTGCTTACTTTCCTTGACATTGAAACACAAACATTTTCTATATTCTCGTATGTAGTCACAATATCGTAGTCTAATTATTATTATTTTGACACACATATATAACAAGTATATCCATCAACTTATATGTTCTGAGTGAGGCCCGTTTGTTTGTTGGGTGTCACAGCACAAAACTAAAATGCTGTTATGTGTTGCTGTTGTGTGTATCACTCTGTAATATATGTTTGTGTTGTGATGTCCAAGAAGTAATAAACATTTCTGATTTCTGATATTTCAACTCTTCAGTTTCATTAGCAGATTCAAGTCATACAACGATGTTTTATTTTTCTATACCTTGTAATATAAATCGAAAATTCAGAAATAACAGTTCATTAGAAAATTTTCCCTCCTCGGTCTTGCTCCCAATAACCTTGTACGTAAGAAAATGAATAATCAAAAAGTAATTAGTATTCCAGATCACGTCGCCGGCGCAAGCAACGTGTTAATCTTTTTAGGGAAATGAGAAAACTTCCACTTGCCTTATTTCGTTCCTAGGACGTGGGTAACATTCTTTTTGCCGAATTAAATCGACCGAATTCGGGTACGAGCCTTGTAGAAGAAGATATTAAAATGGACAAGGTTGTAACGCGCCATTCTTGCTCGATTAATAATCAGAGGAAGATTCTAAATGTCAACTTTTTTAATGACAATCCGTCGTTTGCGTTAACTTCAACAAATCTTCGCCAAGCTTTTAGTGAGAATCGTGATGGAAACTTTTTAGTTCATAGGAGGCAATTGCTCGGATTTTAGACAAATGCATTGCATGTTGGCGTGATTGGTAGTAATAGGGTCAATCCCTACCCAACATTAACATTTGTGTGACGAACACACGTGTTTGTTCTGTGTCTGGGTTCTGTTTACATCATCATCATCATATCAGCCGAAAGACGTCCACAAATAGGCCTCCCCTAAAGATCTCCATGACGACCGGTCCTGCGCTGCTCGCATCCAGCGGCTTCCCGCGACCTTGACCAGATCGTCGGTCCAACTTGTGGGGGACCTGCCAACGCTCCGTCTTCCGGTACGTGGTCGCCACTCTAGAACCCTTACGCCCCATCGGCCATCGGTTCTTCTTGCGATGTGCCCTGCCTACTGCCACTTCAGTTTAGCGATTCTCAGGGCTTTGTCAGTTACTTACGTTCTTCTGCGGATCTCCTCATTTCTGATTCGATCGTGCAGAGAGACTCCGAGCATAGCCCTTTCCATAGCCCTTTGGGTGACTTTGAGCTTTCTTATAAGGCCCATCGTGAGCGGCCACGTCTCGGTGCCATATGTCATCACTGGCAACACACACTGGTCAAAGACAATATCAATATCTTCACCTCCAAAATACCGCAGTGTCTGTTTATATATTTATGTAAAATTAGTCTCTAATACTCGGGCTTTACCTAGTTTGGGAAAACCTATTTTGTGTGAAAATATCCCACAGTTATCTAATTAAAGCTTTCAGGGGTTTCTCTTTCTTGATCCTGCTGCTGGGTTAAAACCTCCTCTGCGATATCGCACTCCTTCTTGTTTTTTAAAGGAAATAAATACTATTTCGAGCCAATATACCGAAACAATATTATGGGTTCGAATAGTTTTAAGGCAGTTGTTGCATTAATTCATAACAAGCCCGGAAAGTCGCCAATATATAAATCTAACACCTGTTCTAGGAAATATGAAAATACTTTTTCAGCTGCGTAAGAAGGTTCTCAAATTGAAACCGGAATGAGTCTTTGCGTTTTGATTTCCCCAGAGATCTAAATGTTTTTGTAAAATACTAAAGCTGACTTTAGGCTGAGACACGCCTTTTCTATTGTTAGAAAAATAATATTTTCAAGGAAGGAAGGAAGGAATTCTATATTTTCCAGCACTCTGATAAAATTGTTCTCTGCTGGATTAAGTGAAATAATAATACGAGATAGATTTTTTCAAACGACCGATCGATTTTGAAGTATGAATTATGCTACAATTTCTTTTGTTCCCAATTCAAAGTCAAGGTCAAGCGCATCGAAGAAAACTTGGGTATCTTGAAGTGGAATGTGAAATACGCGAAAATTTACGTGTTTTTTTTAATACATAAATAAATAAAACCAGTCGGTAGTAAAATTCTTTACATCTCTCATATTCGGTAAGTAGGTCATTATTACCCCCAAATGGGGCTTGTACGTGACAAATTAGCGCTCTAGGGTAATAATTTAGCTAGAAAAGCCCTAGGGCGGTAAGTAATTGTAACGTCCGCCTTGATGGCCGCCTCCAGCAGCGGGACGGCGCGCGTTTTAATTACTTACCGCCCTAGGGCTTTTCTAGCTACATTATTACCCTATAGCGCTAATTGGTCACCTACAATTTGGTGGTAATAAGGACCTACTTACCTCACAATCGAGATGTAAAGCAGAGTAGTTAGTTCGGGTGTAAGCATCAATTGCACCCTCGAACTATAGGCGCCCTCGCTGCGCTCGTGCGCCTAAATATCTCGGGCTGCAATCGATGCCTTACAGCCCTTGGCTACTAATCTACTATTAGCAGCTGCATTATTCGCAATATTTCTATAAGGTTGACAGAAAATGGACTTAGGGGTTCTTGCGCTACAAGTTTACTAACTCTATATTAAAATCGAAAGTTGCACCCACAGAATAATTAGGGTAATTAAAGGCGGATCAAAGAAATAATTCGTCACAAGGTAGTTTTTTTTATGTTACAAGTGAGCAAACGAGCAGGTGAGCCACCTGATGGTAAGTGGTCACCACCGCTCATAGCACCCACCGTCTTATTAATGGCATATTTTGACACTAATATGACAGCAAAGCGCGTTGCTCACTTTGAGAACTAAGATGGTATCTCTCATGTGCCGGTAATTTCACTGGCTCCCTTGCCCTTTAAACCGAAACACAGCAGAGGAAACAATTCTGCTTCACGGCAGAAGAAAGCAAGGGGGTGCTACTTCCCCAGACAAACTTACCAGAAAAGCCCTACCACCTTCAAAGTGAAGGTAGTGAAGGCGTTGTTCTGTTAATTTGGAAGGGTTATTTTGAATATTTCACAATGATCGATGATGAAGAGACATTTCGATTTAGGACATGCTGGCAGATGTCATCCTACAGTAAGATAATTTATCACGAGTTCTATTGCGAGCGAAGCAAGTAGGTCCAATTTCCTTGGTTGCACCAACAGCGAGATAAAAGTAAAAAAAAAATCGTTGTACCTACACGGTTTAGTAAAGATCACATTTTATAATTCTAACTGAATTTCCTGCTTCCTTTAGGAAAAATACATACATACTGTCGCAGACTCCTTGCTCACTTTACACTTTTGTATTTTTTATATTTGTTTTTTAAAAGTTAGTCTGTCTTGAACTCTCCAACTAGCTAATTGTGCCCATCATTTCCTCAGTATAGTCTTATCAACGAGTCCTTGGTATTTTTTTATTACAGTTTATTTGCTTAGTCCATATCACATACATCACATTTTCTAGTCTAGGCAACGAAGCGGATCGTTGTATGAAGACCCCCGCATTAAATCTTTAGTCGATGAAACTTTGCTGGGGTATTACACAACATGAGACAAACCTTCTATAAAAAAATCCAAAAAAAAAAACGGTACTTTTTACTTTTCCATACAAAAATTACAAAAAAATTAATGGATTTTTTTTTGTAGTTTTTTTTGGATATTTTGAATTTACATTTAATTCATGATTCTTTATCATCCTGTCAAATAAAATCTGCCTGAGAAATTTATGTTGGGGTCAACTGCTTCGTTGCCTACACTATTCGTGTTACGTATAAAATTGTGAATATTCGCAGAGCACGGCGCATTGAGTGCGATTTCTATCAATTTGCTGAGGAAAGCGAGTGCATTCATTCCGGACAATGGTCGATCGGACATTGACGGTGGCGGTTCGGAAAATTTCATACGGCTTTAAGAAAAGCTGCGATTTCTTGTGCGCGTATATTGAGATGCCGTAGAAAATCTTTGAAAGAGAACAAAGTTTTCTTAAGGTTTCTATAGGAATCAAAAAGTATAGAAATTAATAGAAATCGTGATTTTCAACTCTTTTAAAACAATAAAAAAGCACTTGTTTAAATTATAGTTACTTTTTTTCTACGTATATCAAACAGTTATGAT
Organism: Athrips mouffetella; assembly: GCA_947532105.1. NCBI lineage: Eukaryota > Metazoa > Arthropoda > Insecta > Lepidoptera > Gelechiidae > Athrips > Athrips mouffetella. The sequence goes on along the minus strand of OX383957.1, from coordinate 32,390,212 downwards.
AGTCAAAGTGTCTGACCAATATTGTTTCATTCAAGTTTGTTACGAATAAAAGGAATGTCGCGATACATTGACAACCTATACAACCTGTAACGCAAAGATGTGATAATACTAAAGGATGCATGTATAGCGCAATAAATGAATATTGTATGTACTTTTATACTGATAAATAAAGCAATTCGTGCGAAATTATTCCCTACCGTTGCAAAATATTCAAAAATGCGCAACGTTGATGTTTAAGTTTTCACTTCTGCCGGCACTCCCGGAGTGAAACCCGTCCTTTTTTTTGTATTTCGTCCTATGTTCCTTAGGGAAAGTTGTTCAGTTTCATGGGTTGATTCACATCCTTCAGGGTTAAAATACGCTTTCTGCTATACCCTGTATACTGTTTAATATTATTGTAAAATCTCGATAACATTTTCAGCTCGCGTGAAGAAACTATCAGCCTATGGCGAAATAAAAGGAATACGAGTACGCACCCTATTTTACTACATCTTACTTCATACCTGCTCGTCATCTTAGGATAGGTACTTTAAAGTTCTTTATTTAGAACATCATGAATTAAGAATGAATTGTACGTTTTTAATTTATAAAATCGTCAATCACTTTCTAATAAAAACAAGGAATAGTATTCAATATTAGATCTTATTAAGTTAAAACTCTATTTTGTTACAAAAACTATTCTAGATTATAAAGTATTTATAATGTCCATTGCGTTTGACTTTTAAAACTATAAAATCATGTAAAAATACTCTAAGAATTTCACATAAAAGAAAACTGTCTTTAACATTCAAGAAATTGTAATAAATTGCAATCAAGTCATAAAATTGAAGGCACTTAATTGGCAATTATTTGACGGGGACGAAATAAATTAAGATTTTTACGAAGCGACACAAAAGCCAAGGAAATAAGGTTAAGATTGAATTAAATTTATTGCCAAGGAATCTTCTTTGTCTTATAACAAAGTCATAATTGCGTAAAATTGTTGCTCGTAAATTAGCTTTTTCAAAATAAATTATGGATTTTGTGGTAAGTCTGCTTGTAAGTTTGTTGTAAACCAGTTTTTTCATCGAATTCAAACATTTACTTCTGATTCAAATATTTTTTTACCTCAAAATAGATTATGTATAAAATACTTGTTGATTGATAAAGCATGCAAAATTCAAATAAAACTAGTTTATTGTTTTTATTTTAACGTATTATTTCTATGCAAACACATGGAAAGTAAACACTGAAGTGGAGTACTTTAGTAGGTTTTTTGTCACACTGAAATACCAGAGCACTAAATCTGTTTATCGTTAAAATACAAAAGAATCTCATATTACATTTTTATAATATCATCAATAAAAAGTTTTATTCATCTAATTTTATATGAGAACCTACAAATATCCGCGTGTCATCCGAAAGGCCTTAAGGGTCGTATCCATATTTACTTGGAGTCCGCTGTCAAAAAAACGCCCCAATCTATAGTCGAAGGGACCGAGTAATAAGATCTATTTGTTATCCCGTGCCGCCTTCGATAGAGCGTGTATTGACGGGACAGATGACAAGAGCAGATCACAAGCAGTTTTTTGGAAATTGCGTAGAAAATTTTAGAATCGATAAATCTAGAGAAGATAATGAGGAAACTTGATTTTTAAACTCACGTTGAGAATAAACTAACAATAAAAAAAAAAACAAAATTAAAATTAAAATCGATGAATATTATGTGAGAACTGAAACCAGATAATTTGTCAAAAAATACGTAAGTACCTAAGTAATTAAAGTATGTAACTAATTTTAATATAGATATAAAAAAAATTAATGGGTAAAGTCACAAATTTTCTCATGAGGTCACAGCAGTGATTTCGCAAAAAAAATTGAATTCCGCCGCCGCAGAAAAATAGAAATGCCGTCCGTAAAAATCTGATCGAGGTTTGTGAGACGCCGTATTTTACATTATTTATGTTTTATATTGGTAACAGTTGAAAAAACCGGCCAAGTGCGAGTCAGACTCGCGCTCTAAGGGTTCCGTACCTATCTACCATATGATATACTAAAAGCTTTTACTCTTTGATTTTAAAAACTCCGCGTCCATCCAACCTGACCCCTCTTTTATAGAAAAGTTCTTGAAACGGGAGCTCACCTTAATTGGTTACTATTAGTTGTGAGAAAAATTTAAATATTTGATGGTTTTAGACTTTTCCCTTTGTTTATACTGTGAGACCTAGCTTCTTGCCAAATTTCATAATTTTAGGTCAACGGGAAGTACCCTGTAGGTTTTGCTTTTTTGCAAAAATGGAGATGAGGACATAAAAAGCCATATCTTTTGATTGCGTTGTTATAAAAAATTAAAATTTTCAGATCTTGTGTGGTTTATAAACCTTAATATTCGTTATCATTTTCAACCTGATACCTCTTCTCGTTCGTGAGAAAAAGGGCCTTGACAGACAGACAGACAGATAGACGGACAACAAAGTGATCATATAAGGGTTCCGTTTTTTTTATTTTGAGGTACGGAACCCTAAAAAGGACTATTTTAAGTCTGTACGCTACAACAAATCCATAAAAATATTTTTCAGCAATCTGCTTGCCGAACTAACGCTACGTGTGTCCAACAACAGTAAAGAGTGCGAACGATAAATTCTGTCAGAATTCATGCGTTCAATTTCTGAGGGCCTAAAAATATGAGACAATAAGGCGGCGGGACGTCGCAAATATCATGTTTTACGAAACGTTTCCGATTCTATCACGTTTTGTTTGCATAAGTATCGAATATTAAAGTCCCTTCCCTTCCTTGTGTTTGCGTTACATGACCAACGGACTATATTGGCGGACCTTTCTATTTGCCTTCCGGTTTGCATGGAATTTCAATTTGTTGGTGGTATTTCATAGCTATTTGGTCAACTATTTCTTGACAAAATTATTTATAGTTACTAATAAAGACTTATGTACATAACATTCTTTGGTAAGTTGTATTCTTTTCTCGAAAAAAAAAAAAGAAATGTTAACATAAAACCAATTTCTGGTGTCGGATGTTTACCTTTTTTGTATCCCAAATCCGTCCTTCAGTTTAAATTTCATAGCTAGTTCACTACAATTTGTATTTTTTAAATAAATTGAGCAAAATTTCACGCAAGATCGCCTGATTTCAGACTAAGATAATCCTGACTAAAAGTATTATAGACTGATATAGGTTTATACCTATACTACTTACTTACTTACTTACTACACAAATATATAACTACTTATGTACACAAATATATAAATAGATTATACATAAAAATAAAACCCAGAAATAGAGCAAATAATCGTGTTCATCTCACAAATAATCACAAATAATAATAACCTATGAAATTTCCGTTTTGTATGGCGAATTTTAGGTAAACTCAATTTATTTTCAGTACTAACATTTTTGCATTTTTCTCAGGAATTATAAATCCAATTATTTTAATTTTTTTAAGCATTATTGAGGAGACATTAAGCTAACAGAAGCTTAAATTTAATTATCGAAAAATATTAACTGTAAAAAAATATAACAAATCTAATGATGAAATCGGACGACTATTAAAACGAACAATTTTCAAACCTTTAATATTATATATTAAACTAAAAATTAAAACTGTATTTTATGCGTAAATTAATAACCTTGAAGTCAACTTTCAAATATAAGACAAATGGAAAAAATAGCATAAGAATTATAGGAATTATGATCTCATTAATCTGTAAGAAAATTTCGGCAATTTCATAGGTAAAGACCTATTATTTGTTCATGGCGGGCTCAAATAAATAGAATAGAGCGACCGAGCTGAGCTCTGTATAATTTTAACCAATACCCAATAAAAGATGGCGCTACAAACGGCTCTACGTCAACTTTCTCACAGACTTTAGTCGTCAAACACTTAATATTTTGGTCGTCTTATTTAAACTCCACTACTGCTGGCACAAGGTCTGTATGGGAGGACTAAAAAAAATGTTTTTCTTAACATCTTTCTACGTGTAACTACGAGTAGTTTAGATTAGATTTGTGTTCTATGTAACATACTAAAATTTGGCTATAGGTTCAATAATAACCCAGTATATGCCTTCTGTTATTAACAAGGCATTTTTGTATTACAAGATGAAAATGAAAATATGTTTGAAAATATGTTTATTTGGCAAAACTCTACATCAGTACAATTGCTCGTGGACCCCACACTAGGTCATGCCTGAATCGTGGGGGCCTGAAATGCACGAATTTCCAACAATTTTAGGTAGAAAACATAACTAAGAGAAACTAATCACAAATGAAAAACTAAAGTAATAAATTAATAAAATAAATATCAGCTAATTTAAATACAAGTAAGTTTTGTTTATATGTTAGTTGCAGAACAAATTTTAATTTATACCCATTATTATACAATTTTCAATAAGGTTTCAATTTCGACATAAGACAAACATAGTAGCCACTGCTTTACAGCCTTCCTAGCATCCTTTACGTTTAACTCTTTTATATCGCACTTTTTGACAACTTTTTTATAAATGTAAGGAGAAATAAATTCGGAAAAACGCTGCGCAAATACAGTTTTGACAGCAGGTTTAGGGATTTGATATACTCTTTTATTTAAACACCTGCAGTATATATCAGGGCTCGTGATAATATGTTGGTGAGTTTTGGCAACAGATATGAGAATGTATAGTTGACGAACATTTAGGAAACCAGCTTCTGAGTAAAGCAGCTGTGTGGAGTACCGGCGAGGCCTCTTGTACATAACTTTCATTACTGCTCTTTGCGCTCTCTCTAAACATAGCATAAAATAAACCCCAGCGCCACCCCACACAGATAAACAATACCCTAGAAGTGATTCGCACAAAGCAACATACACCATTCTAAGTATACTTAATTTCGCGGAGTTTCGGAGTCGTCTCATGACATAAACTAATCTACTTACCTTTTGTGCCAGAAGAGATATATGTTCTTCGAAAGACAATTTTTGGTCTACTACTATACCGAGATATTTTATAGAGTCGACACGATCTATAGTCTCACAAGAGCATGGCGCACCACTGCATGCGGAGTGAAGCTTTATGTCGAGCGGTGACTTTGGCTTTGATGCCTTAGTTTTATGGAAACACAGATACTTTGATGCCTTAGTTTTATGGAAACACAGATACTTTGTTTTCTTTAAATTCAACGTGAGAAGGTTTTGGTCTAGCCAGTGTTTTATAGTTCCTAATCCATTTTCAGCAAACTCAAATGTCTCTTTCCAATCATGACCATGAAATAGAACCACTGTATCGTCGGCGTAGCAAATTATCTCTGCGTTATTTAAAGAAAGATGATGTATGTCGTTCATGTAGAGATAAACATGAAAAAAGACTTTTATTACAACAAAACTTGTATTCTTCGAGTTTATCAAGACGAGGAGTCATATGGAGCAATTTCTTATTGAAAGGAATTTCCAACTATGGCAAAATTGTTATGAATAATGAGTGTGTCAGAACTTTGATATAAATTATTATCTTCTAAATGTCTAACAAAAAAACGGCCAAGTACGAGTCGGACTCGCGCACTGAGGGTTCCGTACCACCACATAATCATACTTGTATTAGTTGAAATGTTAGTAAGTTACTGTGCTAGATTTTTGGAGTGCGACGAGCGCTTGACCAGATTTTATTTTTTCTTATTATTTTATAGCTTATGCACTATAAACATACAAATTTTCACGTTTGTATATGTTTCCGTTTTTAAGATAAAGCTAAAACAAAAATCACCTATAAAAAACAGGTCTTTAGTATGGGAGCCCTTTATTTATTTATTTTTTTTTATTTTTTGTATTTGTTGTCATAGCGGCAACAGAAATAAATAATTTGTGAAAATTTTAACCGCCTAGCTATTACTGTTCATAACATACAGCTCAAACAAAATTTTGTAAAACAGCTGACTTTAATGGCATCTTATTTCTTTTTTTTTTAATATTTTTCAAAACGAAAAATACAATATGTATTTACATTAACGAGTCCTAAACAACGATACCCCACTCGGTGGGGTAGGTTAGTCTTTTTTTATGCTCCCCCCTTTAGCTGTTTAGGAGCGCCTCTTAATTTTTTACTTTTTTATTTTAGTGTTTGTCGTTGTAGCGTTAACAGATATACACAATTTGTGAAAATTTCACACTTCTACCTATTCCGGTTCATGAGATACAGCCCGTTGATAGACAGACATCGGAGATATATCAATAGGGTCCAGTTTTTTACCCTTTGGGTACGGAGCCCTAAAAAGTGTCCGCCTTGCTGTTTAGAAGGACATCCATCATTTTTATTTCTATTCTATTTGGGGTCATCGCAATATGCCTGTCTATTATAGTTTCTTTGTCATTCGTTAAATCCTTACGATCTTTTACACAGTTTATTAATGGCCCTGGAGCCGAAAAGATTTTTTCCTTGATTTTTCACGTGTTAAGCGAAAAGATTCCATATATTTTAGTGGATTGTATTACAAGGCTGTAAAATAATATTTTTAAGGCGAGGGCGCTATTTTGAATCCAGAGCGAAGTGAAGGATTCTTGAGTAGAATCCTGAGCATGGCGAGGGATTCTAAAGTAGAATCCTGAACGTAGCGAGGGATTCAATAGGTCACCTAAGGTAAAAATATTTTTGCAGCCGCGTAATACACTCTACTTTTCATCTCCCTCGATGAGAAAAGAATAAGAGGCTCATTGAGACTCACACTCGTCATTAATTTTAAATATAAAATACCATTACAAATAACCATACTAAAAATCATATTTTTGTATCAATTAGGAACAGCACCTCTTTGGATAGTAGTCTTGTTTACATTTCAAGCATATTTTTTTTTATATTCATAATAATTTTACAATATTTTGATTCGACCTCTATGGTTGACCTAAAATATCCCTATGGTGGACCTAAATTCAAATTCAAATTTTAAATCCCATTTTTCCCGCAACGAAAGTCTCTTAGAGAAAACAGCTATTTTGTTAGCCTTTATTGACGAACCGTTCAGCGATTTTCGAATAGATGGGATGAAAAAAAAATTGCAACAGTGATCAGAACACCATCCATAGACAATTAATAATCATAGTTGACAAACGCCAAGGAAAACTCCTTATGCCGTTGCCTTATGCGCGTACACTGTCTGTTTCTCTCTATACTTACTATCTCTTTGGTTTTATCAACTCCTATATCAATAACGCATATCGATCTACAAGTACCTATCTTAGCTGAGCGACCGTTGTTTGAAGAAATGGTCTTGTTATTACACCAAACATTGTTATTAAAATATACCGGGATCCGGATCGGAATGTTATCGTAGGATGTCGAGTATACGATAAATGTATTATGGATATAATGTATTTGTTGAGATATCTACCCAAACTGAAAATGAAAATAATGTTTGACAGGGAACACAGGATTATGAAATTAAAAATAATTTCGTTTAAAAGCTTTTAAGAAACTCTTATACATAGAGATAATAAAAAAACGCAGACTTTAAAACCAAAAGAAGTAAAACTATTAAATAATTAGAATAACGCGTTAGAGGTGTATTGTCAATTTTGATACATCCAGGTTAAAATGTTATTACTTAGGTTCATTATACAACGTGTTAACGGAATAAACGAAACTTAGAAAATAGTTTGTTCAGAATCGAGAGTAGAATAAATTTCACGGGCTTTTGATAGGGGTAAATGTTTTTTATTTTTATTATTTAAATTTTTGCCGCTTCTATTCGAAATATTTCTATGAATACGCGCGCTGTCGGCCGGTGCGCCGCGCGGATCATGAGCGGCGAGGAGGGGATGGAAGTGGGCGTGGCGTGCGCAGAGTGCGCGGACTAGAAAAACGATGTAACTAGAATAATGATGAAACTTTAAAATAACAATATCTAGAAAAAAATATATTTTTTTAAGATTTTTTTTATGGGAATGAATTTATTTTAATAAAATCAGTTGAGGTATATGAGGGTTTCGCTTATTCCATCAACACGTTGTATATGTCGTGGCTACATAAATAAGGATACAACTTAGAATTGTGTCTAGATCTTAAGAAGAACTAGACCTTGTTTCTCAGTCACACCTAATTTACAATAAATCTTTTACAAAGAATAGAAGAAGTAATATTAAAGCCAAGTACGTAGAAAGTGAGGCAATACTCGGCAAAAGTAATCACCCTATTGGAACACGCTATAATTTTTGCAAATGGCGTCTAATGTCAAATCGGTTTTGAAAAAGAAAATGTAAAATACATTTCGACAAGCCATGAATCGCCATACTCCCCAAGAACGCGTAATAATTGTTTCCATTTTTAGAGCAATAATTCGTCTGTGGTATTGGCGCAGTGTGAATTTCGTCGAAGATTTCCCGGCAGTCAGACACCCACTGGCCAAACACTGCTGCGTTTGGCCACCCACCTTAAAGAGACTAAGACAACACGAGATGCTCCTCGGCGTGGCCGGCCCCGGACCATCCGTTCTGCAGAGAATATCGCCACGGTAGCCGAAGATGTCGAAATGGACCCCGGAACATCGACCAGGCGACGTGCCCGGCAAATGCCGGCAATTGGGCCTTAGCACGCGGTCCCAACGACGAATTTTGGTGAAAGACCTGAAGGAAGAATCTCTACACACTTTTTAAAATTGTCCAAGGATTTTCTTACTCCCTTTATTAGTGTATTGGCCAATTTATGCTTTAGTACAGGTATCTTTCCTATCTCTCTAAAACGTTCCATTGTTACCCCTGTTTACAAGAGCGGAGACAGCACCGATGCAAATAACTATCGTCCTATTTCTGTGCTACCCTCCATCTCTAAAATCATTGAGAAACTTCTTAATAATAGGCTTGTTAGCTACCTCGGTAAGTTCAACATCCTATCTAATTCGCAATATGGTTTTAGGAAAGGCATGTCAACACAAGATGCTATTTTGGATCTTACGTCCAGCATAGTGCATGAAGTAGATAAGGGCAATAAATGTGTTACAGTGTTTCTTGACCTCAGGAAAGCATTTGACACCGTTTCTGTCCCCGTTCTTGTACGTAGGTTGGAGAGCATTGGTATCCGTGGTACTGCACTTGCCCTTTTTAGTAGTTATCTGAATAACAGAAAACAAGTTGTAAAAATTGATAAATACCTCAGCGAAGAAGAAAGTGTAACGTATGGCGTCCCGCAGGGGAGCGTCCTCGGTCCAACGCTCTTTTTGATATATATCAACGAATTATGCAACCTTCATGGCGTTGGAGGGAGGATTATCTCCTACGCGGACGATACTGCGATCGTTTTTAGTGGTAAATCCTGGGATGAAGTGCGCCTGGTCTCTGAAAAGGGCCTGACCTTAGTCTCCAACTGGCTAAGAGTAAACTTACTTACCCTAAATACCCAAAAAACTAATTACATATGCTTTGCTCCATACATCAACTCTCAGCCGAAGTCTGATTTCTGTGTTAAAATTCATAGCTGTGCCAATCCTGTTCTTCTTTCATGTAACTGTCCAGTGATTCAAAAAGTAAGTTGTATAAAATATTTGGGAGTTATGGTAGATCAAAAATTGAGCTGGCACTCGCATATGGAGTTAACTATGAATAGAGTAAGAAAATTAATATGTTTTTAAATCTTTAAGGCATGTGATGGATAAGGCACTCCTAAAGAAAATTTATGTCGCTTTAGCGCAATCTGTAATAATTTATTGTATTCCTGTGTGGGGTGGAGCAACCAAAACTAATTTCCTAGATCTTGAACGTGCACAAAGATCGCTACTAAAAGTAATGTTTTTCAAGCCTTTTAGATTCCCTACTGATAATCTTTATATTGAATGTGAATTACTTTCTGTCAGGAAATTATATATTGTTAATCTTATAATGAAACATCATAAAGCAATTCCATTCGATCAAGACCTCCAGAATAAAAGACGTAATGATTTGGTTGCTCCTGCTCATCAGGTTCGCACTGCCTTCGCGCAGAGGCAATATACTTCTCAGGCTCCCTATTTGTATAATCTGATTAACCGTAAGGTAAAAATATACGCCATGCAATTATACACCTGTCGACTAGCTCTCACTCATTGGTTAAAAACGCTGTCTTATGATGAGGTTGAAGACCTCTTAGTACGATTGGCTTCATTTCCGATCCCAAGGAACTCTTGCATCCGTAGGGCATGTAGGTAGGTACTTGCGTATATAATTTTACAGGTATCCACTCAGACAAATGGTGTATGTATATGAACATATATTTATTTATACATATGAACATATATATATTTATTTATTTATATACTTGTTTTAACATATATTTATATCGTCACATACATACATACACACACACGCACACACACACACACACACACACACACACGCACACACACTAAAATTTGTATATAATAAGTAATAAGTGGCGTCGGTTCTGGTAGGCGCGGGCTGAAGCTGATTTGGGTTCGGCGGCTCTGGACCTGTTACTGTCTTTTTCTTTGACAAGGACAGCGACAGATCTGGACCTGTCGGGTTTGGTTTAGTGTTGGCCTGTGTCTACCAGAATCGACTCCAGTAGCAGACTTAAGCTAGCTGTAAATCTTGTGTTATGTAGCTTGGAGGAGCGAGGCATTCCCACTACAAGTATCTCTGATTACTTACAGGGAAGCCCCGGTATATGTATGTTTTCAGATTTACCTAAATAAAAATATTTTAATTTTTTTTTTTTTAATTCTTTACAAAGTGTAGACAATGCATCAGCTGTTAGGTTTTGACCGCCATTACACCCGCTCAAGGTTACGGCATGGTGCACTGTTCACGCACGCTCGAGGAATCATTGGGCCAATTTTTTTTTGCGAAGACGCCGCGGGCTAAACGGTTACTGTGGACGGCAACTGCTGCCATGATCAACGAGTTTCTGAACTGGGACTGGAGGGCATGTAGTTCCAACAGGACGGTGCAACGGCACACACTGCGCGAGCCACAACCAAAATTTTGAAGCAGGCATGTCCGTCAAGATCGCTCGATATGACCGTACCAGACTTCTTTTTGTTGGGGTTTTTGAAGTCTCGTGTTTACAAGCCTCAGACTCTGGAAGCCATTAAGGACAACATGCGACACGAATGCGTGAACCTATCATCTGAAGTTCTGGCAAAAATTATGGAAAACGCCATAAAAAGGGTCCGTATGGATAATTACTTTGGCCTCACCTTGTATAAAAGGAATACGTTAAAAACGTAGTACTATTGTATAAACAAAGCAGTCTTATGGATGCTAAACAATAAAATTAAAACAACATTTTACGGTCAAAGGAGGTATTTCAAATAGATTGTGAGCATGTTGCAGCTACAGGGAACGTACAACGCGAACGAACAAAGCTAGCTTTAAACAACCACATGCCTTAAAATGTAGGCTGTGTGAAAAGCTCGGATTTACAGGTCTAAATGTATTTGTTCGGTTTCAAATCACGTGAATAAAATTCAGGAACCTTTTAAACAATGTGTGGAATAAATCTGTTACGTCAAACAATCAATCGCGTCTGTTGAAAAAATTCTGAAATAGAAATAGCCGCACGGATATTTATATTAAAATGTTTTTACAAAATCCTTTGAAACATTGAGTGAAACAAAATTGTTATCCACAACAACCAATCAATCAGTTTGTGGGTAAACATGCGAAAATAGAAAGAGAGGAATGTACGCTAACTTTTTTAATAAACCATGGAATTTGTGGGTTCTTGTATTCAGTCGGACGCACATTATTGGTAGAGCTTTGACTTTGAGCGGCCAGTTTTGGACGTTCGTAGTGTTTCTAGTGCTGTGAGAGGGAGCTAAGTTGTGAGCTGTAAAATTCTAACCGATAGGATTGCACCATTTGACAGAGCATTTGAAAAGCTAGGAAAGTGGCGCAACTTTGTTGCTTGTATTTTTCCCTGCTCGCAGCTTGGTTCCTCGCACAGCACTGGGGGGAAACCAAACCACCTTAAACTGAAGATGGTAGGGCTTTTGTGGAAAGTCCGTCTGGGGAAGTACCATCCCCTTGCTTTATTCTGCCGTGAAGCAGCAGTGTTTGCACTTCTGTGTTTCGGTTTGAAGGGCAAGGGAGCCAGCAAAATTACCGGCACATTAGACATATCATAGTTCTCAAAGTGAGCAACGCGCTTAGCTGTCTTATTACTATTAGTGTAAAATATGTCATTAATAAGACAGTAGGTGTTATGGGCGTTGGTGATCACTTACCATCAGGTGGCCCACCTGCTCGTTTGCTCACTTGTAACATTAAAAAAAAACTGGTTTTGTTACCACTACTTGCTGCCACGCGTCCGCACTAGCAGGTCGTTTTCAAGTTTGTCTAAGAAGACCAGGCTACTACTCGTAACAACTAACACGTCCACAATTCAACGCCGAATGAGCATTTAAAAAATCAGAGCAAGTGAGGACAAGGGGGAGTGAGAATACGATCAAAAGATTTTCCGCACGCACAGGTCTCGATACGTACTCGCTTAAACATTTTGACTAGGCAAATTAATAAAGACTAGGCCAAACTAGTGTATCCTAAAGTGTACTAATTCATATTAGGCTCAAACAGTTCAGCCTAGGTTAAACTAGTTTGTCCTATCGGCTAAAGGACGAACCAGATATCTTAATCTGTATCGGTTTATCCTATCACATATAGGATGAACTAGCTTGGCTTAGGACAAAATAGTTTATCCTAAAATCGATTTTGGCCGGTAACATATGTAAATAACTAACTAAGCATCAAATAACAACTGCTTATTTTACCTTTCGAGGTACGGAAAACGGTCGAATTATTATACACGAGCGGTACCCGTCTATTTTCAAAGCAACCGCCAAGGCCCCAAGCGTTTGATCTTTTTTCATTCACTATCTTTAGATTTATTAAATAACCGAAACAGCAAAAAGAATTTAAGAAAATTCGTTTTACCGTGTTTGAATAACTTAAAGAAATTTCAATAATAGTTGGTTACAATTCTAAATCTCTGTATTCAATATTTTTATTAAACAAGCAAAATGAAAATATTGTAGTTTTTAGTAAAAATTGTAATTTTAAAAAGAGTGCTAGTCTGTGATATAAGGCACAGCGCAGCGTTACATATTGGGCTTTGTACCGTTTTATTTCAATAGACATACGGGCTAGAGTCGTACTGTGATTGTCAAGCTTGACCTGTCGTAGACAGTACCGAGCATATTTAGCGATGGCATTTAGTACATAATTATTGTTATTTAGTTGCCAAATCTACAGAAATTTGAAAAAAAAATCTAATTTACGGTAAACAATTGCCTTATTTCACTTCACCAAACTCTTGTTGGAATTTCACGGCTTTTTACACTGTTAAGGGTTTACAATTTATAACATTAACAAATGTGGGTGTAAAACCTTTATTAATGTTTTCATAGAAAACAACAAAAGCTCTTAATCTTCAGAAATACCACAAAGTCATCAACATAAACCTCATCTTACCAGCTATTTCTCACTTCAGACGACGTCGCCACTTCACGCAGACAAAATAAACTCTATAAAGTAATAAACGTGAGCTTTCCAAGTTAATTAAAGGTGCGTGTCACTCGTGCAAACGAGCTAAATTAAAATATATAGCCTGTGGGAACAATTCCGCGGGAATGCTTGGCTTAACCTGATATTGAAGGAATGGGATTAATCTTATCAGTTAAGGCAATTTTGTATTCTTTCTAAAAATAAACCGTTTTATCTTTACTTTGACGTAGCGTTAAGAAGGAGTTTGAAAATAAATAATTTAAAGACTAATTTTTTTTTCAACATTTTGTGCTTACATTTTAAATAAATATTTCTAATTTATTAGGACACACCAATATTATTTGGCGCTTTCTGGGCAACGAAATTAAAGATAGATCTTCAAGAGTAGTTAGAGTAACAGTATATAGAGTAACAAATGCATATTATAAGAAAATTTCTATGATAAAGAAGGGTTTTATGACAATAAATGTACCTAAATACATGATCGTCAGCTAATTTAAGTATGGGTATTCGTTTCCGATTATAGGTATCTTTTGAGTATTTAGCACCCACGATGCAAAATTAGCTTACCTATTGGTAAAAATCATACAATACGAAAAATAAAATCCAACGACAACCTATATAAATGTACAAATAGGTACTTAAAATCTTATAAGGTTCTTTTATAGGTTTTCAAGTATAATAGACGGATGCATAATAAAGAATTTTATATCAAAGAGACTTCCCGTCCTTATGTTACGCCGTAAAACCAATATTTTAAACTTTTATATCCTCAATAAAGTTTCAAAACTGGACTTAGCACTCCATTTAGCAAACGTTGTGTAGTATAAAGTATAAACTACGGTTCTAATATTCATTTCTAACAAATTATTGTTAAAAAAAAAAAATATTTATTATTAAAAATGTGTTTTTGGGGGGGGGGGGAAATTCACACAAATCCATCTGATCCCAAAATAGGCAACAAACGTCCACTGCAGGACAGGGAGCACCCTCCAGAACTCCAGCAAAAACGCGTGGTACTTTGCAGGGGATTTAACATAGTCACCACGCCTGTAAGTGTTGCGGCTAGCCACCGCTGTTGTTGGTGACCGCAATATGTCAGATGGTTCGATACACAGAAGGACGCTGCTGCCTATCAAACTGATATCCATAAAATTCTATAGATAAATAATATATAGAACTTTACAGGCGTCTATCTCTCGTAAATGTCACACAACGATTGCGATGCGCTGCCAAACGAATAAAACGCAGTCTTATCTCCAGCTACTTAGAAAATCAACAGCTATGTACAACTTATTTTGAAAATACCCGCAATATAAAAAATATCGGGTCAGTATGACCCAACGTGGATGGCGCCGGGTTAAATATTTCAATTTTTCTCACAACTAATAGTAACCACAAAGTAGAAAATCGCAAAATTTCACAACCACAGTCAGGATTCGAACCTGCGTATAGAGATCGCAGATTTCACAACATCAGGCAGGACCACAGTAGCCTAGTTGGTAAAGCGTCTGCGGTACTGACGCAGAAGACGTAGGTTCGAATCCTGCCTGTGGTTGTGAAATTTTGCGATTTTCTACTTTGTAGATTTATCCGAACACTGGAAGTGTTAAAATAAAATCATTTTTAATAGTAACCAATTAAGGTGAGCTCCCGTTTCAAGAACTTTTCTATAAAAGAGGGGTCAAGTTGGATGGTCGCGGAGTTTAAAAACCAAGAAGAACAAAAGCTTTTAGTATACGAGTATCATATGGTAGATAGGTACTAAATACTTAAGGCACGAGTCCGACTCGCACTTGGCCGGTTTTTTTAGTCGTTGTTGCAAAAATGGTCGTACTGATGTTGTTGCTTATGTCCTCAATTGTAAGTGAATAAACAGATGTCGGGAACAAAAAATAATCATGTGTAGGGCACACCTTAAAAGAAAAATTAATGATAAACTTTAAAATCAAATCGGAATTTAACGAATAAACCTTGAATTCATTGTGATATTTCTGATTTTGATGTGTAAAATGATGTAATCATTAAAATAAAAAACAATCTACTCCGAATGAACCTTGAATTCCTTTTGATATTTCTGATTATGATGTTGGAAATGATCTGATTTTAAAATAAAAAATCTGTAGCAATCACTTTTCATTTCATGACACTTTTACACTTTGGTTATTTTTATAAAAAAAATTATTTCTATTTTATTGCTAGAACTTTAACAATAAGCTGAAAGAATGACCAAAGCGACAATGCAATAAATGTGATTCTATGGACTTCCGTACGTGCCTCGCATGTAACACAAGAGGGTGGTTGTGGATTAAAACCGGTTCACAGTGAACCCGGTTTTTGTCTTACTGCTGCTGACCGAAATTGTTATCTACCTATTTTATTAACTGAATACTTCAATGCGAAAAATGTAGGCCGAGGCTTCATTAACTGGCCAATTCCTACTGATCACCCTTACCGGTGGAACAGAAAAAATAGGTACAAGTTACAGGTTACTTTTAACACAAAAGGGCGTTTCCAGTACACTAAACTAAACATATTTTACAACAAAAGACACTGAAGGAAATGAAAAATAAAAATCATCGCTCGATACAAAATCGCAGTTTAAGTGGTCAATATGAACAGTATATTTTTTTATTATTATTTTCGAATAGTTGTTTAGTTTTTAAATGAAAGCACCTTTTATTCCTTGTTCTTAAACTTTGAGCAATACTGATCTTGTTTTGAAGATAAAATGAATTCAATTACAAAATGTAATACAGTTTTTATAAACCGATTTTATAAAGTAAGCAAGTTTAACAGTCCTGGCGGAGGGTCACTGACACTTGCTCTGTAGGATTTTTTATGTGTTAATTTCAAAGGTATCGCATTTTCTTTGAGAAACACACATTCTTGTAATTTAATCTGCCTGTATGTGTTGTTCATTGTAATTTCTTGTATGCAATGAATAAATAAATTTAATAAATTTATTTATTCGATTTCAGGTTCTACAGTGGCGACCACGTACCGGAAGACGAAGCATTGGCAGGCCCCCCACAAGGTGGACCGACGACGATCTGGTCAATGTCGCGGGAAGCCGCTGGATGCGAGCAGCGCAGGACCGGTCGTCATGGAGATCTTTAGGGCAGGCCTATGTCCAGCAGTGGACGTCTTTCGGCTGATATGATGATGATGAAGACACAGAACTAATACTCGTGTTCTGCACACGACGGTGTAGAAAAGTCCCTACCAGCCAGTCAAGTCTGTGTATTGTGTTCAAGATTTACCGATATGTGTGATTTTGTTAAGAATAAATAATGGGATCCATGTTAACGAAAGCTTATATTTTAACAGCCACAAAATGTATACATTTATGTATACAATGTACACATGCAAGGATCCGAGTTTAAAGATTAATATCTTCCACAACACAGGATTTTACTACAGACACCTATCATTTGCAGTTTGTTTAAGACAGTTATTATCAATGCCTATTGTAATTTGAAACTAAAAAGAAACTTACAGCATTAAAAAAAATATATTTATTATTCGTTAGTTATGATAAAACTTCTAGTGTTCCAATGGTTCGAAAACAAGAAACAAACTATTAATCAATAGAGCTTTTCGCAATTACTGTACTTGCAATCGCAAAATCTTCTAACTTAAAAAAGGAACAATAATATCGGGTAACCGCCTCTAGTGCAGACCAGCAATTTCTCAGGATAAGCGTCTATCTGTCTATCCGACGTTGACAGATGACGCAATATCTTGGTTTCGAAGAAGAACCCTAGTTTGAATTAGATAGTCTGCAAGAAGGAATTTCAATTGAATCCAGAAGGGTTGAGAAAGTTAGCAAAGATTTGCGTAAACTTATTTTTCATCAATACTTTCTTTAATATTTCTTTTTTTTTATTTACTTAAGTACATCCAAGTTTTGAATGTTCGTCATTGAATTTATAAGTTACTGCTAATATAAATTCTGCAGAGTTTGCTGCGGCTGAGTTGCACCATCTAGTTTTAACGTATGACACAGAATAAAGTAATAGTACTATCATACAGAACGGACACTTTCCGTCTCCCTTGCAATCTAACCCGCACCCCCGCGCGCACCCGCCCGCGAGATTCTAGTGGTCCTTCTGAGGGTCTCTTATACTGAATATGCAAGCCTACGTGACCTTCCAATTTCAAATTTGCACTCGATGTATTGTGTGCGTAATGGTGTGGAGAGTGTATTACGTAAGTTTTGTTAGTGTTAAAGAGAGAGCAACTCAGCCTACATCTTCTAGTCTGTAACCGGAATACCCGATACTAAGCTGTATCCAATTCCAGGCCAAAACAATTTTGTTAAATGACGTAAGATTTAAAAGTAATTTCAAAATTCATGCGGTTGAAATACTTAAAATCTCTAAAAAATTAAAGAAAATTTTACTTCAAAGGCATGTACATTTTTCGGCGGCTATAGGTGTCATTTCACTATCTTAATAGTTTGCGTTGAATAAGTTACAGGGACATAAAATAATTTTACGATCCACTACACATTACATAGTTGCTTTTATCATAACATGCATTTTAGTTTTGTACAAGATATTAAAAAATGTGTAAAACTTTTCTGTTTGGTTTTGAGATGAATAAATACAACAGTTTATATCGTATCCTATACTAATAATCGATCAATATTTGTATATATGTCGTGGCCAGATCGTTAGAAATGATCACTTCATGAAAGGTTCGGTTATGTTAGGTTGCATTTCATGAAGTAACCAACATGAATTCATGAAGTAACCAACATACATCATGAAATAGCCAATACCACGATCTGGCCACGACATATATACAGCGTGAATTTTCATTCGTTTTAAAGCCGAAGCCCAGTGATTCTACTCAGGAAACAAGCAACTTGCCCGAAGCAACTCTCCCCATAATAAAGTGGTCAAGTGATCGACTCATTTTGTATGGGAAGTGAAAAAAATTTTGTCGAGTAAAAAATTTTTTTCTTTTTTTTTTTATTCGGTAAAGTTGCTTGTTTTTATGAATAGAATCACTGGGCTTCGGCTTTAAAACGAATGAAAATTCACGCTGTATATTATATTTGTAATCGGTTTCTCGAAAACGGCACTAACGATATCAATGAAATTTACTATATAAAAAAAAATTAAATAAATCGTTTTTTCACCAAAACATTCAGTAATACAAATTCATTATATTCTGCCAAACCGCACAGCAGTTTGTAGGCAGTATAAGCAGTTTGTAGGCAGTATGGGGGTTTTCGAGGGCAAAAAATCTATCTAGACAGGTCTCATGTCTGAGAAAATTCGTTTTCTTCGTTTTTGAGCATTTCTTAAAAATACCGCGTTTTAGAAACCCTACAGCGCCATCTGTTAATATTATGCAGAGCAAAGCTCGGTCTCCAGGTACTGCTAGCATTAAATACGTCATACCGAATATTTTATCAGTGGATTAGTATTATTAGATTATAAAACGGTAGCTTCAAGAAAAGAGCACAGAAGAACGTAGTAAGAAATTACATTACGTAACATAAACGTCTCACCTCTTTCCCATTGGGTAGTCAAATTCTCATCTACTACTAACAATCCTGACAAACTTCCTTCAAATCTACTGCTTTCATCAACCCTAGATTCATATTCATATATTTAGTAATGATCACTGTTATTACATGTGAAAAGAACTCTTTCATACACGCTTGTTAGTTTGGAGTACCCATGGTCTGGATTTTACTTTTTTCATATTTTTAGGAACAAAATAACTTTGTGGCTGCTGATATTTTCCCAGAAAAATATAATCTGGATTTTTTCAAGGCTAGTAAACAACAAACAGGCTTTATCTAGACGAACATGCATATATCTTCGACACCATTGTCACCTAACACCAGGTGTACCTATATATGTCATAAGATTATATTTCATAAGAATTAGTTTTTTAATATCATTAAATAGGTTTACCCTTAGACTCAATAGTTATAACCCTAGGTCGACATTTATTGCTTACGCACTGACCCAAAAAATACCTAAAAGTTTTAATTAGACATTACTGAGAAAATATAAGCTCATAAGTATGTTGTAAGAGCCTGAAGAAGTAAACCTCAACGAGGGTCCTCTAGACGTACAAGTTGTTGTACAGAAAAACCACTGCCACTGTCGCCAGAGCAAAGTTGGCAGACTTAAGAATAACTTTTAGGCAGTTTTTCGTAACTCAGTAAAAGAAAAGTTTCCCGAAAGTAAATAACTTGAACATACCTACACGATGTCTTATTCCTGTAACGATTTACGGGAGAAAATTCTAAGATAGGTCAATTGCTTCTTTTGAAGTCTTTTATTCGTGTAAGTCATGTTTTTAATGTTTATATTTAGCCTTTAAGGTGTCCCGCTGTTGGGAGAATGGCCTTTTCCGCCTGCTATTAAGATCTTGACACGCTATCTTCCAGTCTGCAAATATGATCATATCCTGATCAAGTGTATTCATTTTCCAATGTCATACCCAAACCGGGGATCGTCTCATAAAGTGATTTTTGTTTTGCAGTGTCCCCATCGAAATTCGAACCTTAGGGTTAAGAGCAGAACGCTTTTAGCACTCAACTATGGAGGCTGTTATCTGGTCCTATAGGATTCATTCTGTGTTCAGCTTTACCTATTAAAATAATCAGATTTGCAAAATTTTGCTACGAGTAATAATGAATGCTTATGTTTTAGATAGATGGTGTTCAATCATAGAGATACGCGTTGCTCCAAGTGTTAAATAATATTAATTGTACGAAAGGTTCTTGCTTGTAAATTTAAACAAGGTTTTAACCCACGCTTAGCTTTGGAGTTCCAATGAAATATAGCAACTTTTCCCAAGACATCGGTCGAAATATGAAAACATCTACTACCATCAAGTCTAGAGAAAGTGCATCAGCTGATAAGCAAGTTTTTTATGACAGCTTGATTTTTTGGATTTTGGACTGTGTTCATTAAGAAAAATTGGTCACTTTTATAAGCAAATTTATCTCTTAAATTATCCGGGGTGACGAAAAAACGAGATTTTTTTTTAAATAAAAAATATGTCGTTGCCTAAAGCGGGAAACACCTCAAAAATCATAGTCAAATTTAACACGTTGCTATTTACGCGAATCGGCACTGCTCAGTGATGTTTTTGATATAAAGTTGATAAGCCTTGGAAGGTTGTTAACAGATATCCCACCAAAAACATTAATAGGAACAAGGTTCAAAGCAACGGCTTCACAAAAACAAGTATGATCTAAAAAGTCACAAAGTTCTATAGAAATTTCTAAAATCGTAATTGCAGAAATGGATAAGGTACTTCAGTTGCCTAAAAAAAACTTATGACATCTGTGCTACTATAATTGGCGTAACTTGTCAAGTTTTACTAACTTGATTAGGCAAAATTAGTCTCAAGCTCTGAAAATCACATTAAATAAATAAATATTGTGGATTTTTCACACAAGGTCATCTGATCCCAAACTGGGCAGAGACTCTACAATGATTGCTGCTACTACCTTCTGGGTAAGCTTGTTCTATCGTCGACCTCATATCTGTATTCAAGACTAGATCGATGTCAAGAGTTAGCCCATTTTCAATAAAAAAAAAAGATTATCTGAGACTTATACATACATATCACCGGAAAATAATAAGAATCGTAAGTTGATCAATTTCCGCGTCAGTTGATTTCATTTCGAAAAATATTAAACTCGTAGGAAATTCGTAGATCCATAGGTCCGTGAGGCAAGGGAATCACAACCTAACCGATCTCGAAGGTGCAGAAGCAAATTCGGTGCAGTTTTCGGTTCAACTTACTATGAAATTGATTACCTAACGACTCCGTGTTATCTTCCGGTGACATAAACAAACGAACGAACACTCTTGTTTATCACACAAATATTTGCCCTGGACAGAGATCGAACCTGCAGGCCACGACGTAGAAGATAGGCTCACTACCAACCACGCTAAAACTGCAATCATAACTTCCATTCAGAATCTAATTTGGCATACATTGCTCGTTGAAGTAAGGATATTGGAATTAACAGAACCAAGCCTCCCAGCAATGTTAGCTGAATTAGTGTTTGAATTTAGGAAGGTAAATTGCGGCTTAATAGACCAGATTGAAGTAGTAGCAAATTTTTGTTTCTGAGGCCAAGACACATCAAGAGTTGTTGCGCCGAAATAGAAATGTAGTCATATAACTCAACTTCCGAGTTCCTTCATACTTCAGATACCTTTAAAAATGTGAAGTAAACTTAAAATACAGCAGACTGTTATTTTCGAAAAATGCAACCTCAATATCTGAATGGATGTGTCAAGTAGTGATTGAAAAAGCTTTCTGAAGAGAAAAATTGTAAACAATCTATCAAAACAAGTTGTTTATTTTTCGACACGCAAAGTTTAGCAGTATATAAATATCAGCCAACTGACCGGAACAGTGTATGGATTTAACGGTCCTGTTTACGATATAGCCAATCCAGTTGAGCTCAGCTATATTTCGCTCAGGTTGTCATGGTTGGACGATTTATAGTCGGGTTTTAATTATTATTTTGTTTGTGGGTCGGTTAAGAAGCTTTATTTTTTATCACTCAAAAGGCTTTATCATCAAACAAAACTGCACCGTAAAGATATCGGTTTTTTTTCATTCGTCATATTGTTTGAGATGCTATACTTAGTTTATAGACTAAAACTGTGATGTCAGATTTCGTTGAATCAACTCGAATTATGTTTTAATGTACAATGCAATATTAAAGAATATTTGGAAATATACAGCCTACTAATATTTAGGTGTATTTTCGGCAAGTAAATTTGGGTTTTTCACCTTACACGTTATGTTAACAATTAAATGAGAATAAAACTTAGTGCTGTGAGATCGCCGCGTTTTATATTTGTCAGTTGCAAAATAATACAATAAATGGTAAATTTTTAATGCTAATAGGAGTGGGAAATTTCATGTTTCTGCGCTTAAAAATTTACTAAAAGTTTGATTGAGAGATACAATACATATATTAAAAAAAGGGTCCATTTATGATAAAAAAAAATTGGCTCAGTTATTTAAATCATTATTCAGAATTTTAGGTCAGGTCATAGCATTTAACGTTCCGAAAGTTATTTAGAGTTGAAACATTTTATACAAAACAAAAAAAAACTTATTAGATACATACATAACTCAAGACATCAATACCTAATATTAATGAACAAAAATAAGTTCTAAAAGCAACTATTACACAATTTTCTATAGAACCTGTTCTAAGATGTCTCTATTATTATGAAAGTTTTGCCAGGGGTGCTATTTCGTAAACAAAGCCCATCCATCTCTGCTCGCACAAAGACGCCAAGTTTCAGGTCGTGCCAAAAACATGTTTACACGTCCGTCCCCACTTTGCAAGCGAAAATTTTCCCAAAAAAATAATGTCTTAAAGGGTTTTGCTGACGGACTTTTTGGCACCTTAGCAGACTGTTTCGTGGTTCTGCGTTAGGAA
Organism: Athrips mouffetella; assembly: GCA_947532105.1. NCBI lineage: Eukaryota > Metazoa > Arthropoda > Insecta > Lepidoptera > Gelechiidae > Athrips > Athrips mouffetella. The sequence continues at coordinate 32,367,310 of OX383957.1, read as the reverse complement.
CGAAATGTCCAAACGGCTAGTTTATATGTCTAGGTAAACGAGCGATATTTATAAATATTAGTAACTAGTTTATCGAACACGGCTTTAACAATTTCTAAGAAATTTACCATGCGAGGGTTTTCGGGGATAAGAATCAATCTAGCTAGATTTCATGTCTCGAAAAAATCCTTTTCTCAATTTATTAAAGACTAGCTGTTACCCGCGACTTCGTCCGCGTAGATTTTATAAAAAAACAGAACTCGAACTTAATTGAAACATATTTTACGGAGCGCTTATCCTTCTTGATCCCTACGTAAAAGATGCATTTGTACTTATCCAAGTTGAATAAATGCATCTTACTACAAACTTAATTATCTTTTGATTTTATTTAACTGGTAGGTAGTGCGGAATTTTCATTGTCAACCGTTACAGGCGAACTTAAAAAAGAAGGCAATAAAGGGAGTGAAGTGAATGGGTAGCGAGGAGGTATTAATAAAAGTAAAAAAGGTCCCTATTCCTCCCTATCTATCCTTTTGTATCCCCCCCCCTACATTCCCACTCCCCCTCCCTCACCCTCTCCCACTCTCTCTTCCTCTCCCTCGCCCCTCCCTCTTCCCCCCCCACCCTTCCTTCCCCCTCCATTTCCCCCCTTCCCCTCTCCCCATCACCCTCCCTTTCCCCCCTCGCCCTCCTCCCATTCCCCTCCCTTTCCACCTTCCCCTCACTCATCCTCCCCTTCCCCCTCTCCCTCCCTCTACCCCCCCCTCCCTCTACCCCCTCCCACGCCCTCTACCCCTCCCTCCCCCTTTCTCTCCCCTCATTTTCCCCTCCCTTACACTCTCTCCCTATCCCTCCCCCTCTCCCTCTCCCTATCCCTGACCCTACCCCTATCCCTGCTTCTACCCCTAACGCCATCTTAACCGCTATCCCTATCCTTATATAAACATACAACTGACACTCATATTGATTTTTAGACATTTCAAACCTATCGAATCCCAACCCCATCCCAGGGGTGGTGGTATTTCACGTCCACCACGTTGGATTTCAAAATCATTGTAGTTTTCGTAATCAGCGACCCGATAAACCATACGAACGACACCCATATTGATTTTTAGACATATCAACTCTATCGCACCCCAACCTCATCCCCAAGGGATGATAGCATTTCACGTCCACCATGTTGGATTTCAAAATTGTTGTAGTTTTTGTAATCAGCGGCTCGATAAACCTTACAAACGACACCCATATTGATTTTTAGACATTTCAACCCTATCGCACCTCAACCTTATCCCCAGGGGATAATGGTAGTTTACGTCTACCACGTTGGATTTCAAAATTGTAGTAGTTTTCGTAATCAGCGATACTTAGTTGAATAAAAAAAGTCCCATCAAAATCGGTTAAGTAGTTTCGGTGTGCTGTAGCAGATACAACCCCGCTAGAGTATTATTGTATGTGTAGATTCCCACGGGAATGAGATATTTTCCCGGGGTAAAAAGTAGCCTATGTCCGTCTCCAAGTTACCATCTATCACCATACCAAATTTCATCAAAATCCGTTCAGCCGTTTAGGCGTGAAAGAGCCCGCTAGAGTATTATTGTATGTGTAGATTCCCACGGGAATGAGATATTTTCCCGGGGTAAAAAGTAGCCTATGTCCGTCTCCAAGTTACCATCTATCACCATACCAAATTTCATCAAAATCCGTTCAGCCGTTTAGGCGTGAAAGAGCAACAAACAAACAGACAGACAGACAGACAGACAGAGTTACTTTCGCATTTATAATATTAGTATGGATTTATTTTTCTCGAAAATTCGCGTTTCAGTAACTTTATAAAGCGCCATGTTAGTAGGCTTTAGCTAGGATTATATTGAGCGAATCTAGGTCACCCAAGTATGAATCAAATAAAATCAAATATAGTTTAGTAATTTTGACGTATATTCTTAATAATATTATATTAATATATTAGTATACTCTTAATGACGTCAGCTAAACTACATCTCTTCACAAACAAGGTGGCACCATGGATGGTAAGAAAAAAAGAAGCGACAATAAAAACCTATGCGCTCTTTTAAATATGTTACGTATGTATTTTAATACGGCAAATTAAAAGTATACGGCAAATATTGTGTGGGTTGTAATATCTAAGACCAACCTCACATATCCTGGTGATAGAGCTATCAAGCTTCTCAGAAGGTTTTCCCATAGTTTTTTCTTTACACTTTTTTCAACAAAACGCCAAATTTTAGGATTAGTATTTTTATGTGGTTGGTACGGCTAAAACCTAACAATGTTTATCGGGAGAGACGTAATTTAACTAAAGCAAGTTTAAGAATGATTTTGTATGCTAGTATGAAGAAAATATTTCTTAAATTTATTATTTTCATTTTATTCTATTAAAGACTTAATAACTAAATAAATAAATGAAGTGGGATAATACACATGAAGTCATCTGGTAGGGCTTTTGTGGAAAGTTCATCTGGGGAAGTACCACCCCTTGCTTTTTTCTGCCGGGAGGCAGCAGTGTTTGCACTGCTGTGTTTCGGTTTGAAGGGCAAGGGAGCCAGTGAAATTACCGGCACATCAGATAAACCATCTTAGTTATCAAATTGAGCAAGTAATAAGACAGTGGGTGCTTTGGGCGGTATGGTGACCACTTACCATCAGGTGGCTCACCTGCTCGTTTGCTCTCTTGCAACAGAAAAAAAAGCTAAACCTGTACTACAGCACAGATTATAGGGTACCAAAGACTGATAAACATACATAAATAGATTATACGGACAAAGAACAAATTTTTGTTCACTACACAAGTGGGCGGGGAACGAAGTCGCGAACCACGGTATAAGGCAGGCTCACTAACAACTACACCAACGGGCCAGTTTCCTTCAATTCTAAGCTTCATCAGCTCATTAGCACTGCAGCAAAACAAGACAGAAGAGCAAGAAACATTTTTATGTTTTGCAGAAAACAAACAAACAACTGTTTTCTCTCTGAAGTAACCTGTATGGAATTTCTTTAATCGCATCATATTTTTCCAAAACAGCGACGTTCGGAATGGCTCCCCGGCGGTTTGTAAAACCATTTCGTTTTGTTCCGACGATTTCGCAGCGATTCCATTTAGTGTTTTCAGACCGAAACACATGGATTACTTTAGGAATTTGCTCTTTGAGAATTGAGCTACCTTTTCTTAACATAATGTACCACGTTCCATAAAAAGAAGATATTTTCCTTTTAATCTAGTTTTCTTTGCAACAATATTTGATTGTTTGTTATTAAAAGGTCCTCGGGAGAATTAAATACATTATTATTTTTACTTTGACAAAAAGACAAAACCTAGTTTAAAGCGCAGTTTTATACTATACTTCATTCACACTCGTTAAAGGAAAAAGAAAGGTTTAATTCTAGGAAAATCTTGAATTGTTAGTACATCATCATCATATCGTGTGGGTTGCAAGGTCGATGACCGACCTCACCTCATTGTTAGTACAGAAAATACACAATCGCAAGTAAAAACAGGGACAGAAAGGGTAATAAATTAAACTACCCACACTCATTTTTATTATTTTCGTGCTGGCCAGGAATCGAAACTGGCACATTTAACGCAACAGACAGCTACTCTACTACCGCACCATATTTGAGCTATCAAAAGCTTTCTAAAACGACTTCTAGTTCTACATTCATTCGTAAATTTGCCTTTGCTTAAAGTTATTCTTGTCGCACATTTGAAAACTTATTTCATATTTCATACATTATCGCAGTTCCAATTTTCATGCGTTCTCCATCGTCAACTCTAAAAGGCTTTTAAGAAAACCGTTTACCATATTTCGCTTAGAATTTATCGTTTCAAGATATCGTAGTAAGTAAGCCCGTGCCCTACTTTTGTTTTGTAAAGAAGTGGTTTTATTTATGTAAATTTCAACGGAAAATCATAATCTTACTATCAAACAAGTTGAATCATGATTTTAAATTTTTATCGAAACAATAATGTTTTGGCTTTAGACATTTTCAGAAGGTGTTGAGGCAAAACAAGATCAAATTTTATTTGAATTTCTGTTAAAGAAAGAAAGAAAAAGAAACAGACATGGCATGAGACAGATCGTTATTCAGATTTTGTGGACTGTATTCTTTTTCTGATATGTTTATTAAAGCAAGAGGCCGATGGCCAATGGTTACGCTAAAAGCCTTGTAATTTAGGCTTTTAGAGTAACTATTGGCCTAACGATACCAATCAGTAAAAAAATACATCAAAGTATGCAGTCTGCAGGTTATGATGTAGGGGTTTTGTCTCCGGTAAGTTTATATTTACTGCTTAGGACATCTCTTTAGAGTCATTAGATTGATATAGATTTAGATCAAAGCATATTACTTGTGCTTGTCAATCGTTTTACAAAAACAATATTTTTTAGGATTTTATTCCTCTCATTTGTTATTCGCAATTTACGTAGCGACCGACGAATTAAATCGAAAAAAGCGAGTTATGTGAAGGCAGACAATAAATAACTCAGATTTTAATAATTATCGTTCCTAATTATTATTACTTGGAGTTTTGACTACGGGCTTACGCACTAACATTTGTGCGCCGAAACATGGCCGAAACGTTGAATAAACTCTCTTTATGAACGTTTTCTTGTGAAGTTTGTATGAACCTCGTTTGCTTTAATAGCTGCCACGCTAGGTTAAATATGTTTTCTAGGAGTAAATTTAAAATAATGCGCATTACAAGCAACGTTTAGAGACGTGAAATTTTGTCTTGCGTATAATTTTATGATAACTATAATGTTCATGGTCAATGAGGCATGAAGATTTTAGAGTGATGATCAAGATCCCCTCCCCAAGTAAGCAGATCCCCCCCTCCCAAGGTAGACCGACAATCTATTCAAGGTCGCGGGAAGGCGCTGTATGCGAGCGCAGGACTTGACATCATGAAGATGTTTAGGGGAGGCCTATGTTAATATAAAGTTAGTTATATTACCAGCATAAGAAACATTTAACCCAAATTCTCTGTGTTGACAGCTCTGTCAAACTAGGCAACAAAAAAAGTACTAATCAAGAAGCCCAGTATCAGTAAAAACTAATTTACGTACAACCTACCTAGTAGTACCTATAAGTCTGCAATCTCTACAAATTTTAAGATAGCTTCATAATCACCCACTAACACAAAGCAAAATAGTTAATTATTCGGAGAATCTTCAGACTCAGACAGCCAATCATGAACTTTACATAAGTGGAATGTAAATAAATGAATTATGATATGCTAATATCGAAAGATAAAACAGATGAATAAAGTCTCAAATAAAATTGCAATTCAGCTCCATCTAAAGTTTGTTCTTATTAATTTGTAAAACACATTGCAGCAATAAATTATTACCTAGAGGCTGTAAAGAACTAATTAATCATAAATTACGTTTCTCTTTGCAATCATAAACTTTAAATCAAACTTGAACAATTTGGGTTCACGAATTTTACGTTTATTCAAAGATGGCAAAGTGTAATTACTCAAGTTTTTGGGATTCATGACTGGTTCGGATCTGAAACGTAATTGGTATGAGCTGAAGCCAGTAAAATAGACTTAAAAGAACAGTTGCAAACTTATGGGAGTTTGATAACAAAGTTTATGACTGACTTTCACTTGAACGTGGCAAATAAGTAAAAAGAAAAAGCGATTTGAAAGATTAATTTACCGTTTTGAAGAATCGGGAAAATTTATTAAAATATGTTTTTTGTGGTTTGTAAAGTGTTTAACTGCTCGAACTATCTTCGCTTTTTTCCTCGGCTGTCCTGTTATTTTTATCCCGCTTTTATTAGCTTCACCTGTAACTAACACTGCAAAAAAATCTTGGAAGTTATATTTGACCCACTTCCCGGTTTGCAAATGTGCTGAAATTTAGCATTCGACGACAATGCATGGCTAGTGACGTCATTCTAAATCCAACATGGCGACCTCCAAAAATGGTGGACTAAGTTGTTAATTTTTAGTGTTCACTCCCATAATATGAGTATCACATGAAAGAGTTTGCTAATAGAAATACGAAAAATTATATGACGTCACTCTAAACCCAACATGGAGGCCTCCTAAAGATGGCGGACTAGTTACTCGTAATTTTATGCACTCTCATGATATGGGTAGCATAGCAAATGAAAGGGTTTGCTATAAGGAATCTGAGAAATTATATGAAGTCACTCTAAATCCAACATGGCGGACTCCAAAGATGGCGGGCTATTACTAGTTAATTTTGGTACTAGTATTTATTTCATGCTGCAAACTATTCATGAGATCCCACCCAAGCCAAGGTGAGAAACGTGCTGTGGGCTGAATGGTATGAGGGTGGTAAAATATGGCATATTGTGTGTCACCACAGGGCACCGGGCGCAACCCATTTGTAGTCAGCCTTGCCCTCTTATCGGTCCACTGGGGGAGTCGACAGTTGAATTGTCCGCTACTCGTGGTAAAAAAATTAGTACAAACAAAACATAAAATCTTAAACTTGAAAGGTAATCAAATGTATGACATCAAGGCCCAGGAACAAAATTTTGATGCAACTCGTATCCTGGGAAAAAATAATTTAGAGTCTATCATACCTAGGGATATAAATAAAACTAGTGGACTTCCAAGCAAACTGAAAATTTCTGAAGATGCCATAATAATGTTGCGATCTAACATTGATGTCGAGAAAGGCCTTGTCAATGGAAATATAGGTATCATCTCGGAAATTGTCTGGCGTCTTTTCTGTCGAGACCAAATGTATGACACATGGATGGCGAATATGTAATTAAGCCCATAGCAAAACAATTTTCTGCTAAGTACAGTCATGGCACTGTTGAAAGGGCGTCGACAGTACGTAAGATGCAAGGTTGTACGGTGGATCATGCAGTAGTCTATTTAGGACCACGTACCTTTGCTGCTGGATAAGCTTACGTTGCTTTAATTCGCGTGAAATTGCTAAATATACTTCTGATTGAGGAACTGGACTGTTCAAAGGTCATTGGTAAGACTCCTTGCAACACTGATGCATTGGCGGAAATGAAAAGAATGCGCGCTCAAAGATTAAATTTCGATACTCGAGACCGTGAACAGAACAATGAAATACCTCAAATACTTATAACAACAATCCATACTAATATTATAAATGCGAAAGTAACTCTGTCTGTCTGTCTGTCTGTCTGTTTGTTTGTTGCTCTTTCACGCCTAAACGGCTGAACGGATTTTGATGAAATTTGGTATGGTGATAGATGGTAACTTGGAGACGGACATAGGCTACTTTTTACCCCGGGAAAATATCTCATTCCCGTGGGAATCTACACATACAATAATACTCTAGCGGGCTCTTTCACGCCTAAACGGCTGAACGGATTTTGATGAAATTTGGTATGGTGATAGATGGTAACTTGGAGACGGACATAGGCTACTTTTTACCCCGGGAAAATATCTCATTCCCGTGGGAATCTACACATACAATAATACTCTAGCGGTGTTGTATCTGCTACAGCACACCGAAACTACTTAACCGATTTTGATGGGACTTCTTTTTTTACTCAACTAAGTATCGCTGATTACGAAAACTACTACAATTTTGAAATCCAACGTGGTAGACGTAAACTACCATTATCCCCTGGGGATAAGGTTGAGGTGCGATAGGGTTGAAATGTCTAAAAATCAATATGGGTGTCGTTTGTAAGGTTTATCGAGCCGCTGATTACAAAAACTACAACAATTTTGAAATCCAACATGGTGGACGTGAAATGCTATCATCCCTTGGGGATGAGGTTGGGGTGCGATAGGGTTGAAATGTCTAAAAATCAATATGGGTGTCGTTTGTAAGGTTTATCGAGCCGCTGATTACAAAAACTACAACAATTTTGAAATCCAACATGTTGGACGTGAAATGCTATCATCCCTTGGGGATGAGGTTGGGGTGCGATAGAGTTGATATGTCTAAAAATCAATATGGGTGTCGTTCGTATGGTTTATCGGGTCGCTGATTACGAAAACTACAATGATTTTGAAATCCAACGTGGTGGACGTGAAATACCACCACCCCTGGGATGGGGTTGGGATTCGATAGGTTTGAAATGTCTAAAAATCAATATGAGTGTCAGTTGTATGTTTATATAAGGAAGGGATAGCGGTTAAGATGGCGTTAGGGGTAGAAGCAGGGATAGGGGTAGGGTCAGGGATAGGGAGAGGCAGAGGGGGAGGGATAGGGAGAGAGTGTAAGGGAGGGGAAAATGAGGGGAGAGAAAGGGGGAGGGAGGGATAGAGGGCGTGGGAGGGGGTAGAGGGAGGGGGGGTAGAGGGAGGGGGGGTAGAGGGAGGGAGAGGAGGAAGGGGAGGATGAGTGAGGGGAAGGGGGAATGGGAGGAGGGCGAGGGGGGAAAGGGAGGGTGATGGGGAGAGGGGAAGGGGGGAAATGGAGGGGGAAGGAAGGGTGAGGGGGGGAAGAGGGAGGGGCGAGGGAGAGGAAGAGAGAGTGGGAGAGGGTGAGGGAGGGGGAGTGGGAATGTAGGGGGGGGGGATACAAAAGGATAGATAGGGAGGAATAGGGACCTTTTTTACTTTTATGAATACCTCCTCGCTACCCATTCACTTCACTCCCTTTATTGCCTTCTTTTTTAAGTTCGCCTGTAACGGTTGACAATGAAAATTCCGCACTACCTACCAGTTAAATAAAATCAAAAGATAATTAAGTTTGTAGTAAGATGCATTTATTCAACTTGGATAAGTACAAATGCATCTTTTACGTAGGGATCAAGAAGGATAAGCGCTCCGTAAAATATGTTTTAATTAAGTTCGAATTCTGTTTTTTTATAAAATCTACGCGGACGAAGTCGCGGGTAACAGCTAGTTATTATATAACTGTTAAAAATTATAACTAAGCAAACCTTCAATGTATGTATTCCTAATCTATACCAATCATATCAGTTATAATTATAACCGAGTCAAAGTTATTTTAAGACTAAAAAGTAAAAAATAAAATATTATAGTTTAGAAAAAAATAAAAAACACCCTTTGATCACTTACAAAAAAAACTTAAAAATAATAAAATTGAACAAACTTTTAGTTTCTAGAAATATATGCATTTTGTTACCCTTTCCGATGTTGTAATTTATCCTATACTATTAAACGAGCAATTTTGTATATATATTTGTAATCGGTTTCTCGAAAACGGCTGTAACGATTTCGATGAAATTTAGTATATTCGGGTTTTTGGGGGCAAAAAATCGATCTAGCTAGGTCTCACGTCTGGGGAAATTGGTGAAAACGAATTTCCCCAGACGTGAGACCTAGCTAGATCGATTTTTTGCCCCCAAAAACCCGAATATACTAAATTTCATCGAAATCGTTACACCGTTATCGTTACAATCGTTTGCCAATTCGTTTTCACCGTCTTTTTTAATATTTCTTAGCGCGTTTTAGTGCGTTCAAGAAACTTACAGCGCCATCTGTTGTTGAGTAGAATAGCTAACCGATGATATTTTAATCATACAGAGCATAGCTCAGTCACCCAGGTACTACATTGTAAAACGCAAATATATTTTCTTCAATACGTGACTCACGACCAATACGCTAGGGAGTTATTAGTAAGCTAATAACTTCTTTTATGTCTAATGACTAATTAAAAAAGCGTGGATTGCTTTTTGGTTATGTGTACTTTTAATTAATTTATTATTTTTGTTGGTAAACCAGTTCTTTTGATCTTGTTATAGCTCAGTTAGAACATAGCGAGGCATTTAATGACTTATCGCTCAATAACTTGGCTTTCTTGAGGCATCAAACGGGTAAAAGTTTTAGATTTACATTTCAGAGCTATCGCAGACCTTTTTAAATATATTATATCCAATATCAAAAAACTAAATAGTCAAATATTTTATACAAGATACTCAAATCTTTTATTCGGTGATTTGCTTATGACTTGGACCAAACAGGCAAAGAAAAGGATTAAAATCCAGAAGGGGCACTCCTAAAGTCACAGCTCTAAGACGACTAAAGAGATTTAGACTGAGATTGTTTCAATTCAAACATTTTATTGTTCTGTGTCTTCTTGGTTAATTGTGCGACAATAATGTTTTAATTTATTCAAGTATTCAAGCCCAGACAGAATATATTCTCATAATAACTCAGCACAATTCCCATTAATACAGTCTTATTATTTCAAACGTATAGTTTGTTACCCAGTTCAGACTATAAAAGATCTTTTGAAAAACGAAAAACAATTTTGGTCTTTCCATTCCTCTATATTGACGGCGCAAGGTTTGTACTCGTATGGGAAGGCGAAAAATCGCTTTTCTTGATAATATAAGTTTCTTAAGGAAAGTTTCGGTTATTTATTCATAGAAGCGCGCAGTTTATAAAAAAATATACTTTTTGATTTGGTAATTTTTTTGAAATTGGAACTGTAGAGCTTTTTTTTTTAAATAGTTGAGTGGTAATAGCTCTTTATTTCCGATAGTAAAAGTTAAGCAACGTTGGCCGTGGTCACAACCCGGATGGGTGACCGCTAGTGGCACAACAACTAGAGCGTTTCCGTGCTTCAGAAAGCACGTTAAGCCATTGGTCCCGGTCACTGTGAATGATAGTAGTCGTTAAGCCAAGTCAGAGGTCGTTTGGCGGCTTGAAAACTCTGACAGCCACTAACCTGGAAAAGCCTAATCTAGGATTGTGGTTTTCCCACTGGGTTGCGGAGGTCAGATGGCAGTCGCTCTGAATAAAAATCAGTGCCCTAGTTTAATCCTATTACACTAAAATTAGACTAAATTAAACTGTTTTTGTGTGACAATGAAGAATTTATCTATCTATCTAAAATAAGACCTGCAAAGAAAAATGAACCCTGTGTGCTGGTGATAAGGAAACGTCAATACAGACTTTTTACGTTGGCACTACTGTAAGGTAGCTGACTCCGTAAAAACCACTGGCATAAAAAAAGAATAATGCAATGAAATGATAGATAAAAAAAATTGTATCGCTTTACAAAATAATAAGCAAAAAATATATTATTTTTACACATGTTAGTTTCATTCAGATGAGACAACGCACTCAACCCTTTTGAAATATAACCCTGTTACCACATCGATCAAGAAAAGTATCCGCAACTTCACCAAAATAGCAAGTATGATGCTTTATCTCCCCATTACTCAAGAGAGCTTACCAAATTGACAAGCGAAGTGGCTTTAATTGCAGTGTTCCTCGAACAGGGTTTAGTTTCTGGTCACGTCCTACCCTCGAGTGCGCTGTAATGACCGAAAGGGCTTCGGTAGCTGGATGTTTGGTCTTTCTAAATTAGTAGGAAGCCTTTAAGTAAGTAAAGATCTTTTAAAACAACTTAGCGTATGCTGTCGTCAGAATAATGGAAGTATATATATTCATCATGACATCCCGTAATACGCCCACTACAGGACAGGGAGCTCCCTCCAGACTTCCAGCTCTTGCTGGAATAATGTGGAGGGGAAGTACCTTAGTCACCACGCTTGTTGGCGTTACGGCTGGCACCATGGACCGCGGTTGTTGGTGAACGCAGTATGTAAGATGGTACGATACACGGAAGGACGCAGCTGCCCATCCTCCGGTTTATAAACCTTTAGTCGCCTCTTACGACACCCGCAGGTAGAAATGGGTTAGTACTATTCTTTGCCAGCACACACACGGATCTATATTAACGATCATTAATTATCAAGATTCACAGTCACGTTCAAGATTTGAACGAAAAAGTTCCTCATTTTCGTGTGTTCCAAATTTGAAATTTCGCCGTATAAGTTCCCCGAGCTATTAAGGGGCTGATAAGAGCTAAATACGCTTCACTTGAGCAGTTTATTAACGAAAAGTGATAATTAAGCATCTTTCCATGAAGATGGCTGTGTCTGAAACACAATTAAATATATTTTATACGCCATAGAAAAATCCAAAGTTACCTCTACTTTTTGCTTTTAAACCTTTTTTCTTAAATACCCATTAATATATGATGCTAAAACTTTTACACATAATTCAATATATTATGCATTATGCTGTTTTATGATTAATATTATGAGTAAAGATTTTGCCAAAAATGAGCGAAAAACGTAAAACAGCGCGAATCCGCTCCGTTCTAACACACGCATTCTGTCCTTTGATAGTAAGCTTGGTAGTTTAGCTATTATCAGCCCCTTAAGCGACAGAAAGCGAAAAGAGGCTTGAGCCTCTTCTTTTATGCTTCCAATTTTTGAGCATCTATCCTGCATCTACCTAAGTATAATCGAAGATCTAAAAATAAAAAAAAATATAAAAAAAGAAATAAAAATAATACAAAAAAAATGGTTATCGTAATTTCATGATGACTGCTAGGTAAATGCCTCCCTTCAGTCTTTACACGTCTTCCGAAACTTCTGATCTTGTGCTTTCTCCAGTCTATTACATTGAAATGCATCATGCTTATCTTACCTTCTCTGCTTGACTCTACCGCATTGCTTTCTGTTAATTAGTGGCATCCACTGTGTGTTGGTTTTTGCCCACATATATCTGGCATGCGGCAGAGTTTCTGTGGGAGTATGGGAGGTACAATTTTTTATCGCATTTCGTCTCAAAGTACATCTTGTTGTCGCGTTTATCAATTATTAAATTATACTTGTTATCCATTTTCTAAAGTACGAAAGTATTGGAATTTTAATCGCAGAACAGTTTGCTGAAAAGGCTTTTTGGGGTTGTGTGCCAATAAGGCAGTGTGCCAACAGCGAGAGATTCTTCAAAAGCCCGCTTTACAGAATAAATAACAAGACGACTAACTTCACTTCCACAATCTTTTAGGAAAATGCCGAGTTTACGACGAAACGACAACTTAAGAAAACCTTCGGAACTGCTCTGTATGAATCGAGAGTAGAATCAATTTCACAGGTTTTTGATAGGGGTAATTTTTTTTTATTATTTAAATTTTTACCGCTACTTTTTTTTACGAGTCATACGTTTCTGTTCTTACTTCTATTTAACTGCTAACAAATGACCCTGACATAATTTAGTCTTCTTCTTACTCATGTCGATACTCCGTCAGACAGACAGCATGGTGTGTCCAGGGGATAGTTAATAGAAATCTTTATTAACGAAACATTTGCACAATTTAGAATAACTTGAACCCCGCACTAGGTAAACCTGTATCGCGGGCGTCGACTTTAACGAAATTCACTATAATGCAAACACATAAATTTTGATAATTAAAAAAAACAGTATTGACTAAAACATACAGATGCTTCTATTCTAAATATTTCTGTGGATACGCGCGCTGGCGTCGCGGCGCCACGCGGATCATGAGCGGTGAGGAGGGGAGGGAAATGTGCGTGGCGGGCGCGGAGTGCGCGGACTGGAACAACGAAGAAACCAAAACGATGATGAAACTTTCAAATAACAATATATAGAAAAAAAACCTTTTTTTAATAATTTTTTTTACGGGAATGGACTTATTTTAATAAAAATCAGTTGGGGTGTATGAGGGTTTCGCTTATTCCATTAACATGTTGTATATACTAGTTTGTGCCCACGATTTCGTTCTTAGATTCTTAAAAATAAATTCATGTCTTTTTAAATGGTTAAAATCGTTTCAGCGATTAAGCCTTGAAAGCTTATTAGACAGACAGAGTTACTTTCGAATTATTTTAGTTTTGAGTTTGGATTTGGATGGTAGGTTTTTTGACGTTTATCGATTTTTTTGCAAAGACAAGACGAAATTGATATTTATGTCTCTTTGATGGCTCTTTAATTTAATAATTTCTAACAATTAGTACTGTTGGCTTTTTCTAAACTTATGGTAAATATTTGTAGTTGGATATAGTTGTTTATAATACTAGTTAAGTGCTTGGATGTGTTGGCAGTCAATAGTGTGGTTACTTAAGTTGTTTTCGTGGACAATACTACATTCCTCTTTCTCATTGGCTAGTAACGCAGCGTCCGAGTCCAGCCAATCGGAGGTCCGCGAGCACGATGCGAAGTTAGCTACATGTGAAGTTGGCTACATGTCGATGGTAGGGACAGATAATGATTGTAAAGTGAAAGGCAAGGCAGTCTGTCGATAGCTCTTAGCGTGTAAGATTGTGCTTTAATGTTATACTGTGTCTCGGTAAATAATAAATATATTTAAGGAAGGTGATATGGGTTTCACTTCTCGAACTAGCCAATAGTTCAGAAGTGGGACATTCGAGAATTATACCGATTCTCAAACCACGCCAACAAAAGTGGAAATTTACGTAAGTAAATTTTTGGTAACCAGAGAAAGCAATGAAGGCTAGATATTTTTTTTTTCTTGAGTACTATCAAATCTTATATACACGAGTTTCGTCTTATTTATTTATACTAGCTCCGCCCTGCCACGTGTTGCTGTGGCTCGGTTTAAAATTCTATAGAAAAAAAGCTTTAGTTTTTTCCTGAAATTCCTTTTTCTTTCTTGGTATATTTTTTTTATTTTCCTAGAAACCACGATCACGATCAGTAAGTAATAACAAATCCATCTAGCCATTCCTAATTTATCAACGAACTGGTTTTAAAATTAAGTCATATTTTCATAGTATTTTTTTTTGGTTCTCGTCATTCTTTTCCTTAATATTTCACTTATTTTCGCTTATTATTTCACTATTTCTATTTTTACATACACCTTCCTTAAAAATGTTTCATAATTTTGCGTTGCAAACAAATCACACGTTTTTTCTACTTATACATAAAACGGATTGTACCCGTCACCACAGATCAGATAATTTCAATGAAATGGCAGTAAAACAATAGTTGCTTTTGGTACGTAACCCAATTATAGTCTGCCACAAATTCTTGAGAATGAGGGTACTCAAAAGAGGTTAAATAAAAAAAAACCGGCCAAGTGCGAGTCGGACTTGCGCACCAAGGGTTCCGTACAAATCTGTAGGTATATAAGTAAAAGTTATGGTATTTTTATTGCAAAAAAATATAAATAATGTAACATCGCTCATTTTAATAGATATAGTCACATTCAAGAATTCGAACGAAAAGTGTTTTCATTGTATGTGGGCTCCCAATTGGAATTTCGAAGCAAACACAGAGTCTGAGAGCAAAAAGAGGCTTGTTTCTTTTATGTATGATGCCATTTTTAGGCAGCTATCGAGCATCTGTCAATGTATGATCAAATATTTGTAAGTACAAATTAAGATAATATAAGGAAAAGGTGTAAATGGCTAGGCTACATAAAGCTAAACAATGCAAATTAGTTCAGACAGGAAAGTACTTTAAACCTAAAGTAATATTCATTAATATTCAAATACTTGGGTATTTAGGCACCTACCCGACAAATATAAAGATTGGGAAGGGAGCTGAAGTATCAGTACTTATTTTAGATTCTAATTTAATTTATTTCTTAGATATTTGTTTTTCGCTACCTACACAAAGCACGTAAAAACTTGTGAATAATACACAAGACTAATCTTCGAACCCCTAAATAGTTCTAATTACCCACGCACTAAATGGCTCTGTGTTGTATATTTCCTGATAGGATAGTGGTCCTAAAAATAAAAGCGTTGAGCTGTGATTCACACTACCTACTTGATTCAACTCTCATTCGTTTTAGTACCCACTACTAATAATTGGTAAAATTCTTAGGGTAAAATTTAAAGTCTTGGTAATAAAACACTTCTCAGCGTTAAGAATTAAAAAAAAAACTGATGAATAGCTTGTAAATAAGTTATTAAAACAAGTTGGCGTTTTGTTTGTTACGTGTATAATCGCCACAAGTTTATTATAAACTTTAAGCGAATTTAATATATTTACAGGAAGATACAACTCATTTAATTGCGTTGTTAAATCAAATCTCGAAATAAGTTGACTTTTTTTTTTAATGAAATGGTGCGTGTCCAAGGAGAAGTTGAAGTAGCAGTATACTTTCTGCTAAGGAGGGAGCCATAAGCGTACCCATTTGCAAGAGACCTCGATACTAAAATGTATGATTTTTTTTTTATCCAAAGCCCAAACAATTTTTATCTTTGTCTGAGAAATATTTAATTTGGGACTAAATAAATGTATTACTACAGATTGTCTGGTAAAACAAACAATTTAGGAAAAAAAATGGTGTTAAAAATATCGTATAAAACGACTATCACGGATCCTTTACGCTTCCTTTCTTATTATTTGTAATCTACACACAGGTAAAAGGAATATTTCCGTTTTCGAGTGTAGCTGAAACATTTGATTTTTAAAGATTTTATTTCTGACCGACTAGTCGGTCAGCAACTGCATACGTTTTACACTTGACCACCTCATACAGACTATGTATACGACAGACTCTATATAATATTTACTCTGTGTGCGTGTCTACGAACGAACTTCCTTAGAGTGAGTTCCAGAACGGTAATAATTACCCTTTGACAGCAGTCTCTCTCGACCACACCGATGGAAGTCATATAACGCTATCCTGCTGTCAGGGTAACTTTTACCCGATTCGGAACGCAACCCTAAATGTGAAATAGAATCGGCAGAGAAAAATGAAGCCTATACATAAGATCAAACATGAAGCCTATACGAGTAAAAGAGCTTCTACTCTTAATAAAATGGTAAAAGGTTTTTTTTATAATAGTTTGGATTTCGATCAACTTTGGAAAAAGTGCCTATCTAATACCTACTTTTTATTTATTTATTTTCCTTCGTAGAACGTCCAAATAGTTCTGTTCTCGATATAATTTCCTAAATGTGGACATTGTGCACAATTAAAACTTCCTACATGTGGAAAGTTGGGTAAATCATCCTAGTTCGGTAAGTAGTACTTTTTAAAGCAGGTTTTTCCGCGCAAGTGGGAACAAGACCAATAGGTCTAAAATACACAGAACTTGCCCTACGGTGGTGCAACAAACTGTAGAATACAGAGACTTGCTCGAGGTTAGAGTGTTATCTTTGACGTGTGGTTGACTGTAAATTTTTCTGTATTTAAGCGAAAATATCAATTACATTAAAAATCCGTTTCGGGAGTCTAGTAGATCCCGAAATTCTGATTATTCTGGAAGATGTAGGTTTACTTATCGTTTTTATCTCAACATACCTACATTTTAAACTTATTTCTTGTACAAGAATGTTTCCTTTTCGCCCTGCTTTACTCATGAATGAATGGAAACTTACAACTTTCACTTATTTTTATTTTCTCATTTTTTTTGCTCTTCCTAAAAATATCGATTAAATATTTCAGTCCATTAAATTTAATTTAATGATATAGAATAACGTAAATTCTATAAATACCTACATGAATTCAATGAAAGTTATGAAAAAAATATTTTGTACAAGATTATTAAAATATTTTTACTACCTATCTACTTGCTAAGTTCTGCGGTCTACCACTTTTAGATTTCGGTCATATACTTAACTTTCCGTAGCAAAATGGTGGGTGGATATCTCATTATAAAATTTGGCCGTGAAGTTATTTCAGATACCATTGGTGACTTGATGACCTTAGGCCTTCTCAGCTCTATGACGAGGTTACCTAAGTACCTACCTGATACCAAAAAGTAATTTGTTTTATTTTCGCTTTGCAATTATACTTTTCCAAATCACCTGGAAAGACTATGATATGCAATATTATGCAACCTTGGTGTTTTAAATTTACTGTTGATAAGACAGAAAGTATTTTTTCAATAAGGAACAATAAGGTAAACTCGTATGAAGTGAAGCGAGCATGAGATGACTTCAATGCAGTATTTAATATACCGTATGGTGGATAGATGGAGTTTGGACATATACAGTCCTCCCTCGTGGTCCACCTGCGCCGTTTATATACAAAGCTGAATATAAAGTCCCATAAAAAAATCTTGAAAACTTTGGTATTTTAACAGTACTGGTCTGCATACCAACTTCATCCCTCAATCGTATATGTAGGTATATGCTTAGTAAACAGAAGATAACGAGGTCTTTATGGTGCTAATCCCTAACAAATAAATAATGAAAAGTTCACGAAAAGTATAAGACAATCTAGATGACCCTTAGAAATTTTATAGTGTAAATTAGAAGCTAGCGCTCCTTTTAACTTATCCGCCAAACTGAGTATTACGACGAGCTGTGGTCATAAAAAAAGGGCATTAGTTTATTGTGTTTGAAAGCATAAAAAAAATATAAAACCACTTTATAAATGGAGTCGAAAAATGATTCAAGTTTACTAAAGAAATAAAAAGTAAAGTAAATTAAGTATTCAGGTATGATATTATATATTCAATTCAACCCGGGAGCAGAAAACGACTGTTTTTTTTTTTCGAGATTAATCTAACTAAGAAAGCATAAATTAAGATAAATGAAATCTTTTCGTGTGAAATAACGAAAGCTTAACCATGTAAATAGCTTAATTAACGCTGCAGCTTATGAAAGATGTGCCAAGTAGTGCTGATCCTCTTATCTACTTAAGACAATATCGAGGATGGAAAGCCAGGAGTACCCAGCTCTCAGGGCCGTGGTGCTTCATACCTATACAAACCCAGGGATGCCCAGGTCACAGGGCTAGAGTTCTTCATACTTATTCAAACCCAGAAGCGCCCAAGTCACAGGGCTGGGGTCCTTCGAACTTATTAAAACCAAGGACGATAATAAAACTGGTTAAAACCCAGGAGGGCCCAGGTCACAGGGTCGGGTTTCATCGTATTTATTTAAACCCATGAGGGCCCAGGTCACAGGGCCGGGGTTCATCGTACTTATTCAAACCCATGAGGGCCCAGGTCACAGGGCCGGGTTTCTTAGTATTTATTTTCAAACCCATGAGGGCTCAGGTCACCGAGCCGGGGTTCATCGTACTTAATCAAACCCACGAGTGCCCAGGTCACAGGGCCAGGGAACCCGAAGATCTTCGTACAAATTCAAACCTAAGGAGTACCTAGTCCACGAGGCCAGTGGTTTTCATACCTACACTCAGGGAGTCCGGGTAACATGGAACATGATTCACAATATTTCTTTTTTTTTCTTCTTACTCATGCGATTTGCACACTGCTATGAAACTTTTTCAAAAAAATATGTACATAGTTTTTAGTGCCCTCGCTGATAAAATTAATAATTTTGACTTTGAAAATGATTCACGTTCTAAATTACAAGCGCCAAAATAAACACCCGAATTCTGAAATTTCCCTCAGCCACATAGACAACGTCAAAAAAAATACACCGTGATTAATACAAAAGTACCTGGGCGACCGAGCTTCGCTCTACAATAGCCACTTCTACCTGACAATATCATCTGGTGAGCAAGCTATGCTACTCAACAACAGATGGCGCTGTAAATTTCTTTAACGCTCTAAAACGCGCAAAGAAATTATTAAAAAGACGGTGAAAACGAATTTTCCCAGACATAAGACCTAGCTACATCGATTTTTCGCCCCCGAAAACCCCTGAATAGTAAATTTCATCGAAATCGTTAGAGCCGTTTTCGAGAAACCGATTACAAATATATATTTAAATATTGCTCGTTTGATAGAATAAGATTTTGAAATAACATGAAATGTTGTGAATTGACACTCTTATGCATGTACTTGTACTAAGTACGGACCTATCATCACATCACACCACTTGTTGCCCCGTTTTTGGTTCAGAACTGATGTTAAGCTGCCTTCAGTCACATTTTCATCGATACGGACGAGACGACTCAAAAATAATGGACTTATCTTATTAAATTTATAAAATTCTTGTATCATCAAAACTTCGGCTTATATCGCCAATAAGTAATTACTAAATTCTTGTATTGTGTATTGTGCGCCGTACGATATAACCATTCATGAACGTTCCATATTAAACTGATGTCCATGTTTCATACAATACAAAATTTTAGTTATAACTAAGTTCTTGTTATTATTTTGATATGATGTTTGTTTGTTTAGGTATGTTGGTTTAATATTGTTACTTACTTAAACTTGCGTTATGATTTGATATATTGTGATATTAACTTATGACATGTGAATATGTAGGTACAATCATTGCAGTTCTTTATTTCTTCTTATTGTTTTGATTATTATACGATATCTACATCATTTTGAATTTGAATTATAATTACTATTGTCGTTATTTTTATCATTTAATAAAACAAAATAACTGGCTGTAACTACGCTTGGGAACTCGCGATACACTTTCATTTCATATTATATATTCTTTATTGTACACAATAAAACAGAACAGTAGTGATAGAAGAGGTTCACAATGGCGAGCTTATCTCTATGAAGAGATCTTTTCCAGCCAACCTGAGTTTAGTGATATTATGATTTAATAAATTGTAAAAATCTTTTCTTTCACTACAATTTTAGAGAACTATTTACATTTCATGTTCTATTTTTGTTTTGTACATTTTGATTATTGTTATAGAATATTTTCCTCAAATAATTTCTATTGTTGTTTTTGCGTTTATTTTTGTGTTTGTATTTATTGTTTTATAATATCGTTTCCTTATACTATCACAAGATATAAAAAAAAGGAATAATGTATCAAGTAATTTACTGTAACCACGCGAAGGGACTCGCGCTTATCAGGACGGCCGAACTGTTGGCTTTTTCTAAACTTGTGGTAAATATTTGTAGTTTTTGTTTTGTACATTTTGATTATTGTTATAGAATATTTTCCTCAAATAATTTCTATTGTTGTTTTTGCTTTTATTTTTGTGTTTGTATTTATTGTTTTATAATATCGTTTCCTTATACTATCACAAGATATAAAAAAAGGAATAATGTATCAAGTAATTTACTGTAACCACGCGAAGGGACTCGCGCTTATCAAGACGGCCGAACTGTTGGCTTTTTCTAAACTTATGGTAAATATTTGTAGTTGGATATAGTTGTTTATAATACTAGTTAAGTGCTTGGATGTGTTGGCAGTCAATAGTGTGGTTACTTAAGTTGTTTTCGTGGACAATACTACATTCCTCTTTCTCATTGGCTAGTAACGCAGCGTCCGAGTCCAGCCAATCGGAGGTCCGCGAGCACGATGCGAAGTTAGCTACATGTGAAGTTGGCTACATGTCGATGGTAGGGACAGATAATGATTGTAAAGTGAAAGGCAAGTCAGTCTGTCGATAGCTCTTAGCGTGTAAGATTGTGCTTTAATGTTATACTGTGTCTCGGTAAATAATAAATATATTTAAGGAAGGTGATATGGGTTTCACTTCTCGAACTAGCCAATAGTACATAGTTGGAGAAGAGAGAAGCAGATCTGACGTTAAAGTGTGAATTGCTAGTTTAATACAAGCCTTTTTGAAAAAGCTTTTTATAAAACAAACCTATGAAGTTGAACATCAAGTTTTCTACATTCCAAACTGAAACATGTCCTTGATTCACTAAACCATTCTAAAGCGGAACATAACCGCGCAATACAGCTTTGCCTCAAACAAGTGGTATTTTGCACCACCTCAAATACTTACTCATTTCTGCTATTATTCCGTTGTTCGCCCTACGTTCTCTGGTGTTGCTAATTAATTTCAATTACGTGCCCCACCGGTAATGAAACTCAAGGAAACATTACGTGAAAAATTCGTTAGTAAATCATTTGCAAACAAAAGTAAACTTGCCAGGTAATAATAATTGTGAGGTTTCAATTTATTCAAATATTTATTATTCAAATATTATGCACCTTGACAAATTAAGAGGATTCTGCTTATAAAAGCCGAGAATGGTTTTCTGATGTTGATAACAATCTTTAAAATTAATTGTAAAAATTATGTTTTATTTGTAAAAAAAAAAATTTGCACTGTCTTTACAATAAAGTAAAACGTTTCAACTCAAAATATTTTCCAATGCTATGGAAGAAAATATTCAAGCAAGCAAAGTAAACACATCAACTTGCGAGATAAAATACTTTCAACAAAACTGCCAAGAGCAGGATAACATGCATGAAAATTTAAAATTTGTTTTAGGATATGTAAAATGACTGCCAGAACTCGGAACTATGGTTTTTAAGTAGGAACAGGTTACAAGAAATTAGCGATCCATCACAAATTAAGATAATTTATAATGATTTACTTTAGACGTCAAACTAAAGACGCCTGCGAGGGTGAAACCCTTTAGATTGACATGGGCGAGGCTTGGAACTTGTCAACAGGTTTACCTTGTGCCAAAACTAAAAACACCAGAAAGGCTGTTGTCACGCCATCTCTTATAAAAATTAACGTTATTGAGCCAGTTAGAGTTAGAAATAAAGGCAATATTATTCTGTTCTTACCTACGCTATTTGTCTTTTTGCCAAATTCAGAACTGTGGAGTTTGAACGTCATAGTTTTGTATGCATTTCGTTTGACACTATATCTCTCCCTTACTGGCTTACGCGCCTGTCATCATTAACATTGCCCTAGCCGTATTCCGTTTTTACCAATGTTTTTTCAGAATCAGGTACCTATTCTAGGGGATTTAAAGAGGGCACTGGTTTATACACAGAACAACAGCCATCTGATCTTCAAAACCCAGAGAGCAAACCAGACCCAATCCTAGATAACACTTTGCCAGGTTAGTGTACAACCTGGCTGTCAGAATTTTCAAGCTGCCAAATGGCCTCTGATTTCGCTTAACGACTACTATCATAGCTTAATGTACCTACCTTCCAAAGCTCGGAAACGCTCTGGTTGTTGTGTCACTAGCGGTCACCCATCTAGGTACTGACCGCAGCCAACGTTGTTTAACTTTCATGATTGGAAAGAAAGAGCAACTAGGTACATCTCGGGCTTTACTTCACTCAGCTTACGCGCCTATCACTATATAAAAAAGCTTACTCCTATGCCTTTAACCAAGCGCAGTGGTTGGAAATGCGACAGGAGACTGACAGCAACAATATATTCAGTGTGCCAGTGGAGACGCGTGGTACCGTTGTTTCGTACAGTTCACGCGTTTCTCGCCACGTTGCTTCCCTGAATAATCGTTTCTGCCTTATTTTAACACCTTGCGTTATTGCTAGAGTATTTACAGAAAAGCTTCTTCATTAATAATTATTGTAGTTCTTTTGTAAATTCTACACCCTGGTTGGTTTTATATTTACTTTTGTCATTGTAACTTTTCTATTAATCAACATTTCAATAAATTCTTCTATTAGCACACCCTCTATTTAAATTTCATAAAATAATAGGCCAATTTGAAGAGGTTAAAGTCCAAAGTAAACTTCAGCTTTGGTGTTACGAGTGCGTACAAAAGTTTGTCAACGAAAGAAGGCGAACGCCTGGCATCGGAAGCTCTGCTACTTGCACCAGGGCTTGCATCAGGCCAGTTGACTACTTGACTAAAAAAACCGGCCAAGTGCGAGTCAGACTCGCGCACTGAGGGTTCCGTACCACCACATAAACATAAATGTATTAGTTGAAATTTCAGTAAGTTAATGTGCTAGATTTTTTGAGTCCGACACGCGCTTGACCAAATTTTATTATTTGTTGTTATTTTATAGCTTATGCACTATAAACATACCAATTTTCAAGTTTGTAAGTGTTCCCGTTTTTAAAATAGAACTAAAACAGAAATCGCCTCAGTGACCATCCAACTTGACCCCTCTCTTATATGAAAGTTCTTGAAACGGGAGCTCACCACAATTGGTTACCATTAGTTGGGAGAAAAGTTGAAATATTTAATGATTTCAGACTTTTCCCATTATTTGTACTGTGAGACCTAGCTTCTTGCAAAATTTCATAATTTTAGGTCAACGGGAAGTACCCTGTAGGTTTTGCATTTTTGAATAAATGTATGGAGATGAGGACATAAAATGCCATATCTTTTGATTGCGTCGTTGTAAAAAATTGAAATTTTTAGATCTTGTGTGGTTCATGGATCCTAATATATGGTATTAATTTCAACCTGATACATTTACCCGTTCGTGAGATAAAGGGTCTTGACAGACAGACAGACGGACAACAAAGTGATCCTATAAGGGTTCCGTTTTTTTTTTTGAGGTACGGAACCCTAAAAATGATAGTATCAGCAATCGACAACATGGAGCCAAGAATTATTAGTTTCGCTTTGAAAAATAAGCTTATCATCAAAGACCTGGGATGGCGTTGAAAAGCCCGATGCACTGAAGGTTTCCCTTGGAGAAGAAGCAATTCAGCGTCTCGATGCTAAAACAAATGCAAAAATCTGCATGTCAACGTCAATATATCCTGTCATCTTGTGCTCAATATCCGCTCAGGCTATATGAAAGAAGCTAGAGACGGCATATGCAGACAGCGGCTTACCTTAATCCGGATACTGTTGTACAGCAGGTTAAAAAACTATGATTATATGTAAGCATAGATACGTGAATGGGGTACGTCCTACAATAATTTTGAGATAACGTGATAAACATGCAAGTCACCTTGATCTGTTTACTTGTATATCCTATACTATTATCCTATACTATTAAACGAGCAATATTTGTTTATATATATCTATATATTTGTAATCGGTTCCTCGAAAACGGCTGTAACAATTTTGATGAAATTTAGTAGACAGGGGTTTCGGGGGCAAAAAATCGATCTAGCTAAGTCTCGTGTCTGGTAAAACACGTTATCACCGTCTTTTTTAATATTTCTTAGCGCGTTTTAGTGCGTTCAAGAAACTTACAGCGCCATCTGTTGCTGAATAGCATTGCTTGCTCACCCGATGATATTTTAATTAAACAGAGCCTAGCTCGGTCGCCCAGGTACTTCAAGCTAAACCCATTTATTTCACTAAAGAGGTAAACCAATATTTCCAATGTAAGCAAAAAATGACTTGTTTTTTAATATGAATTGGCCCGGTCCGTTTATCACATTCTACAGAAGCCAGAAAATGTTTATTATATCGATCGAATATTAATGCAGTAATAAAAAAACCGGCCAAGTGCGAGTCGGACTCGCGCACTGAGGGTTCCGTACCACCACTTAAACATAATTGTATTAAGTAGTTGAAATTTCAGTAAGTTAATGTGCTAGATTTTTTGAGTCCGACACGCGCTTGACCAAATTTTATTATTTGTTGTTATTTTATAGCTTATGCACTATAAACATACCAATTTTTAAGTTTGTAAGTGTTCCCGTTTTTAAATAGAACGAAAACAAAAATCGCCTTAGCGACCATCCAACTTGACCCCTCTCTAATATGAATGTTCTTGAAACGGGAGCTCACCACAATTGGTTGCCATTTGTTGTGAGAAAAGTTGTAATATTTAATGATATCAGACTTTTCCCATTATTTGTACTGTGAGACCTAGCTTCTTGCCAAATTTCATAATTTTAGGTCAACGGGAAGTACCCTGTAGGTTTTGCATTTTTGAATAAATGTATGGAGATGAGGACATAAAATGCCATATCTTTTGATTGCGTCGTTGTAAAAAATTTAAATTTTCAGATCGTGTGTGGTTCATGGATTCTAATATGTGGTATTAATTTCAACCTGATACCTTTACCTGTTCCTGAGATAAAGGGTCTTGACAGACAGACAGACAGACGGACAACAAAGTGATCCTATAAGGGTTCCGTTGTTTTCTTTTGAGGTACGGAACCCTAAAAATAACTTTAATTTAGTTTTATCGAAAGGCACAAAAACAATCCAAAGAGATAGAAACCTAACTCACTAAACCAAATTGTTTCAAATGTGTTTTGTTTTAATAAAAGGAATTTAATCACTGTAGAGATATAGGTACTGAAATTAAAGTTTGGGGTGGAAATAGGGGTCGAGTTTCAATATTGCGGAATGCTAAAGTTGGTCGGCTTTGAAATGTGGAATGTGTTGGTAAATTCCACATAGGTAGCGATATTAGAATTTCCATTAACCGTAGCTACCTAGCATTATTTGCAGGTTTTGAATGCTTCATTAGCTTAAATTTAGCAAATCGATATTTTCATTTATTTAATTTGATAACATTTTTTTCTCTTTCGCAAATCAGTGGGATTATTGTTTGGTTTCTTAATATAATTATGTATCTTTTTTATTAGGTACTAGCAGAAAAGAAAAGAAAAAACGGAACCCTTATAGGATCACTTTGTTGTCCGTCTGTCTGTCTGTCTGTCTGTCTGTCAAGACCCTTTATCTCACAAACGGGTAAAGGTATCAGGTTGAAATTAATACCATATATTAGGATACATGAACTACACAAGATCTGAAAATTTAAATTTTTTACAACGACGCAATCAAAAGATATGGCATTTTATGTCCTCATCTCCATACATTTATTCAAAAATGAAAAACCTACAGGGTTCTTCCCGTTGACCTAAAATTATGAAATTTGGCAAGGAGCTAGGTCTCTCAGTACATATAATGGGAAAAGTCTGAAATCATTAAATATTACAACTTTTCTCACAACTAAAGGTAACCAATTGCGGTGAGCTCCCGTTTCAAGAACATTCATATAAGAGAGGGGTCAAGTTGGATGGTTGTTGAGGCGATTTTTGTTTTAGTTTTATTTAAAAACGGGAACACTTACAAACTTGAAAATTGGTATGTTTATAGTGCATAAGCTATAAAATAACAACAAATAATAAAATTTGGTCAAGCGCGTGTCGGACTCAAAAAATCTAGCACATTAACTTACTGAAATTTCAATTAATACAATTATGTGTATGTGGTGGTACGGAACCCTCAGTGCGCGAGTCCGACTCGCACTTGGCCGGTTTTTTTATTGAAAATGAGCTTACTCTTGACCTCGATCTAGTCTTGAAGACAGAGATGAGGTCGACGATGGAACGAGCTTACCCAGAAGAAGCCTATTCACTCGCGACTTGAATAGATTCGGGTTATATGAACTCGGGAACACAGACGCAGGCAGAGAATTCCACTCTTTAGCCGTGCGCATTATAAAAGATGTTTCAAAGCGCTTTGTGCGAATGTGCGGAATATCAACCAAGTATGGGTGATATCCTGCCGACTGAAACTATTTCCTAAAATGAGATTAATATAAGATGGAGTTACACGCTCAGTATTTTATCATCAGTCAATTCCGTCATGCAAGTGACTAACGCCAGAATGATGGATGCATATCAAGGTTCCAGTCATGGTCAATCCAAAAGTGATAGGACTGGAGGCTTACAAAAAGTGCGTTTTCATTCATGTTGACTTCTGATTTCGAAACTTTGGCAGTAACTGATTGTCCGTGGTACCGTTAGTAAGACCACGAATAACAAATACTAAGAAAATTAAAAGTACCCTAAACCGACGAGCATGTTTGAAAGGATTGATGAAAGTACAGAAAACAAGGGAAGTATGTCAAGATCGTAGCAGGTGGAGAACTGTGGTCTCTGCCTACCCCGACGGGAACAAGGCGTGATATTATGTATGTGTGTATGTATGTATGTATGCATGCATGTATGTATGTATGTATGTATGTATGTATGTATGTATGTATGTATGTATGTATGTATGTATGTATGTATGTATGTATGTATGTATGTATGTATGTATGTATGTATCTATGTATGTATGTAAGAAAATAATAGAAAGAAGCTGGCTACTAAAAAGCTATTATAATGACTGAAACAATGGGGCAGGAAAGATGAAGAAGACTTTCTAAATTATTTTCGGATAAAAAAAGCCTGCTGGAATCACCTGCGCTGGTCGGAAAAGTACGAGTATAGCTCCATTGCTCGACAGTCACGGAGTGACGCGAGGATGACAGAAGTGGTTACACGATCAGCCTCCAGTCATTCCAACGGATACGATGCACGTACATGGTTTTTATTATTTTCCTTTATTATCTGGGTTAATATAATAACTCAAAAACGACGCACAGACGCGCATCAAATCTGCACTTTGATCGCGACCTAGATTAAAGGTGCATCGACATACGGCAGACCGTAGCCACATGCAATATTCAAAGAGACTTTATAATTAGTATTCAATTAGACGCGTACAGAGAAACTTGCATTTTAATCACTCATTGACATTTTTGCATAATTTGTACATTGACATTTGCATCAAACACTCTACAACTATTAAATAAAATACTGCATCAGTCGACTGCTCGTCTAATCTACGGATTGATGCTCCATTCTTTCATCATTCTTACCAGAATGACGCGACGGAATGGACCGATGAAATACTGAGAGTTTAACCCCAAAGTCTTACAGAATAATGAATAAGTTTGACACCTCCATCAAAACCAAAAGACATTGTTGGAAAGAAAACTAATCAACCCTATTTACAGCTGAGTGAGTGCTGCAAATAGGCGATTTATTGCTGTCTGAGGGCAAAAAAAGCTTCAGAATGTGAGTATTGAGGTGATAGTTTATCAAATACTATTATTGTGGACACACTGAGCTTTATTTAAGAATAAGCTGGCCTTAAATTAGGTACATAGGTTACAGAATTTCAGACTAAACGATATAGGTAGATAAACCCATATTATTTACAGATGGTGCTTTTTTAAATCAAGGCTTTGTACTTAGATTGTACAAAAAAATGTGATTAGGTAGGTAGCCTCCGTGGTCTAGTGGTTAGAGTGTTCGACTTTCGATCCTGAGGTTCTAGGTTTGATTCCTGATGGGGATACTGGCAAACGAAAATCCCTTTGTGCGACCTCCCCAATTTGGTTTGGACATTGCAGGATGAATTATCTGATTGTCCGAAAATTTAGATGATTCCGTGCTTCGGAAGGCACGTTAAGCTGGTCTCGACTACCATAAGGAGCCATGTCAAAGGCCTTTGGTGGGTCAACAACTCTATAACCAGGGTTTATGAGGTTGGTCATCGACCTTGCAACCCACACGACATGATGATGATGATAATGTTTATTGAATCTCATCCAAACGCTTATTATATAAACACTTATTTGTATTTTAAGTACCACACCACTTATTGCATAACGCCTAAATAGGGTTTCATGCAGCAATAAGACGCTCATAAGGCACATGTATTCATAAAGGAAATAAATAAATGAATTAAAGAATTTTCTACAAAAATGTGTTACTTTTACTTAAAGTTAAAATAGCAGTACACGAAATAACTCTACTGTGCTCAAAGGAGTAGTATACAGGTATATTTGATGTCACTTTACTAAGGAAACAATGAAGCTCCTGTATACGAAACACTGCGTACACCTCTTCTGGACGAGCTGTATATCTTTTAGCAGGAAGATTGTTTGTGAAACATTACTTACAAGAGAGTAGTTTCTTAGTTATTCGAATTCGCTGTGAGCCCAACAAAAATAAGTCGGAATATTTAGATATTTAATTTTTAATAATACATGGTCTGGTCACCTCTTTATTTAGGATTTTCTGTTATTGGTATAGTATATTGATACTAGCAAGAAGTGAAAAGTGCATCACCAACTTCGATTTGCTCTCTCCTTCCAATCACGATAGTTAAGCAACGTTGGCCATATGGTCAAAACTCGGATGGGTGACCTCTAGAGGCACAACAGAAACAACTTTCCATGCTTCGGAAAACACATTTAACCGTTGGTTCCAGCTTCTGTTAAAAATAACAGTCAGAGTCGATTAAGCGGCTTGAAAACTCTGACTGCTAGGTTGGCAAATAACAAGGCAAAGCCTTATCAAGGATTGTGTCTGGTTTGCCATCTGGGTTGCCCACTGGGTTGCGGAGGTCAGAGGCCGTCACTTTGTCTTAAAACCAGTGCTCTCGTCAAATCCCTTGTGTTAAGTAGCAGACTCCGCAAATACCATTGGTAAAAAGCGGAATTAGGGCAATGATGATGATCATTCTTATTCATTCAAGCCTCATTTGCTTGAAACACTTCCTCCCTAATCCTTCGAATTACAACACAGCTATCCTCAAAATAGACAAGGGATTGCTTTAGGGAGTGATCACACCTAGCTGAATTCAAAGACTAATTTGGCATACATTGCTCGTTAAAGTAAGGATATTGCAATTAACATAACCAAGTCTCCTAGCAATGTATGCCGAATTAGTCTTTGAATTCAGCTAGGTGTGATCACTCCTTTATTCTTAAAAATACTTTGTTCAAAGCCTACGAGCACCACATTGAAACCAAACAACTAAAAAAAAAAACTTTACAGAAAAAATCTCTATGACATCAACTAAACTACACTGTTTTGTAGTGTTATGTTAAAAGACATAAGACAAAAACAAAAGCTTTGAAAATGATAAACTAAATATTGGCTGCAATATAAGAGCGCTACGTACAACCAAATTTTTGTGTAGCGGCCTTTCTATCATTCTGTCAGATTCAATTTAGCCGTGTTATATGCCCAGTTAGTAACCTGAAACTACTCGGACACAGAGTAAAACATGTAGTTCCGCCGTTTATATGGATGCAGTGGCAGTTCAGTGTTTGGAAATTTCTAACTGTCTGATTATTCATTTATAAGAATCACTTTAGTGTTTTCAGCTATTTAGAGAAAATATGATTTTGTTTATATATTCATTGATCATTTTTACGTACTGTACTGTACATTCAACCACACAATTAATGAGGGCTTCTTCTGAGCAAGTTCGACACATCGTTGACTTCACATGCATTCTTGCTTGAATTGAGATCAAAAAAGTCCATAAAAAATCGCACACTAAAGGTTTCCCTACTATGAAAATGAAAAGTCATTAGAATTTTTTTACATGTGTAAAAATACATTCTGAGGTTATTTATTCTTGTTTCATTAGATTACAAAATAACAGATTTTTAAATACAGTTTAAAACTTTAAATATGTAAATATTAACAATTATAAAATTTCATTTTAAAATAAAAATTTGTAAAAGTTGTAAATATAATGTAAAGTATTGTAACTATCGTTACATCTTAATTTGCGCCTGACCAGTTTACAATACAGTAACTTTGACACCGATACTTATCACAAAACTACACAGCGGGTACATTTATATATACATGTACATTTAAGTACAGAAGGTGCGTAAGTATTTTTTTTATCTCACAAGTGGCTAAAGAAACGAGCAGGTGGGCCGCCTAATGGTAAGTGGTCACAACTGCCCATGAGACCCACTGTCTTATTAGTGAAATAATTTGACACTAATAACACAGCAAAGCGCGTTACCCACGCCTACCTTACGTATGTCTCATGTGCCGGTAATTTCACTGGTTCCCTTAAACTTCAAACCGAAACACAGCAGTGCACACACTGCTGCTTTACTTCCCCAGACGAGAAAGCCCTTCCACCTTAAAACAAGGACAAACATAAAGAAAGCGTAGGGTTAGTTAGGGTCCGTTTGCAGCCTTATAAACGCTATCATCTTAATAGCTAATTTCAATAATTGTTAGATGCCCAGGATTTTTGAATGCTTAAGATACGCGCAATCAAATTGAAGTGTAGTTTTATTTATACAGGTACGTACAAGTATTCATAGTTCAAGCAATGAAATAGGTTTTTTAAAAACAAGCCCGTTCAATTCGTAAACAGTAGCCCAAATTGGAGCCTTCTCACTGATTTATAGGACAATCCACCGTTTGATAAACCACTATCTCACTAGCACTCGTAAAATACGGCCAGAATACATACGAATAGTGATGAATGCGCCTAGGACCTTTGTTAGGTTAATATTTGTGAAAAAATAAATATAGCTCCACACTTGATTTTAAAAAGAAAAAGCAAGAATCAAATATATGCTTGTGCCACTCTGTTATCTCATACGTAGCATCTCACTAATATAGTAAGCAATTTTTTTTTTAAATCTATTACCTAGTGCAAAGAATTCTACATTGCGGGGAAAACACAAGCAATATTTGTCTCCGTGTCAAGAAAAAATATCTGCCGGGACTTCGTAGTTTATTTGTCTTGTTCCTTTCTTCCATGCAAAAAAAATATTTTCCACAAAAACATAAAAAAGTTAATTTTTTCAACTATCCGTGAACCTTTTAAAAAATTACGCTGAGAACAAAAATTTGCTCGTAGCTGTCGAGAAGATCAACCGCAGCGACTTATAAAAACTCCTTTGAGTTATTATTTTAATATACCTAAAATATTTTGTGCTGACAACAAACCAAAACAAAGACAACACGTGTCAGAACAAAACTCTTTGTCGCGGAGACAAATGTAGCAAACTCTTATTTTAACCTGAGGAAAAGAGACGTTATAAACGTAGACTAAAAGCTTAACTGGTAAGACTATAAGTAATCTCCGTCGGCGGTGCATTACGTGTCTCCGCTGAAGATATAAATGCACTTCCAGAGTTAAGCTCTGAAAGTCGCGTATATCATAGCAAGTCGCCAACCTCCTTCCATCCCCTATGTAATCCCGCGAAGGATTTATACCTAGACTATGGCTTTACCTGCCTGCAAGTTCAGAAATTCTTTAGTTTTATTCTGCAATAGAGGTAGCAAAAGTGAATTAGTAAAAAAGAATTAAGAATTTTTTTCATTAATGAAAATATTGTCATTCTTTTTTAAGAAAAAATATTTTTAAGCTTGATACTTCAGACTCAGATTCAGATAATTTTATTCAATGTAGATTCTTTACATAATACTTATTGAATGTCATGCAGAGTACAATGCAAATAGAGCGAGTCTACGCCGTTTCGGATCGTGCTATGGCAGCGTAAAAGAAACGGCAAGAAACCACTGCAGCACGGCCTACTTTAAGAGTCGGCTTTTTACAATGTGTTTCTTGTGTTTCGCTGGAATATCAGAGCACCATACCTCTTTGTCATTCATATAGTCATCCAATCCATAGTAAGCTTTTTTACATAACGTTTGCTTTACACATTCTTTAAACTTTCTCTCAGGTAATTGCACTATATTGTCAGGTATTTTGTTGTAGTATCGTATACGCAGAACAACGAAAGATGTATTGACTTTAGATAATCTAGTATATGGTTGATCAATTTTATGCTTATTTCTAGTATTAAAATTATGCCTGTCACAAATTTTAGGTAATTGATGAATGTTCTTTCTAGCATACATTATATTTTAATAGATATACTGGCATGGCACTGTCATAATGTAGATTTCCTTGAACAGTTCTCTCAGGGAATCACGAGTCTTCAGGCAATAAATTGCTCTTATAGCCCTCTTTTGTAAAACGAATATTGAATGTATATCAGCTGCTCGGCCCCAAAGCAGTATGCCATAAGACATAATGCTATGGAAGTAGCTAAAGTAGATTAACTTACTACGTAATTTGATAGAATTTACACTTTAACGAGAATCATCATTGGAATTAAGATACCTGGAAATCACAAGATGCCTGAATGCATCAAAAATCCTACACAACAACAAAATGCCCAAAAACTATTATTTATTTATTTTATTGTTTATTGTACACATGGAAATACTGAAAAATAAAACTACACAATAGGAACTGCTTCTTCATTTAGGATTATTTCTTCCTTATTAGGTACGCAACGCTATTAATGGACGCTTTAAACGCTTCTGAACGTGTCACTACTCTATCTGACGCTATTGATAAATACTTATTCCGTAACAGCTAGAATTAAGCATCACTTTCTATGAACTAAACTAAGCAGAACTTCTGGTAGATTGGTTGCTGCCACTCACCTGCAGAACCCACTATTCCCTGTTGCATCCATTGCTCTGCAACGAGTGGACTAGCCTAGCATCCAGTACAACACTGCTCATCTTTCCACAGTGTCGAAAGCTTGCCCAGCACCCGGCAAGAGGAAGCTGGTTCTTAGTACCAACATCTCCTACCCCCCAGTACTTGAGACCATTCGTAAACGCTAAGAGCTGTTCCAAAAAGAAAATGATTTGCCAGTGCTCCTAAAGGGTGGCCCTGCTGATGAAATTTTGTACTGTTTGACCAAGTCCTAGGCCACGCTGGAGTGAAGGCAAGAACATAAGTTATAACAAACACACAATCATTTAAAGTACTCTTCATAATAGACCGGTTCCTTATAGTCTTATATCGCCAAATTCACCAAATTGTACCAAAATTATAAATAACCTTAGATCTTAGAATTTGTCGCTAAATTATTTTAACACCATGTTAATCATAATACTATGCACCAAATGAAAGTTAATGTCTGCTATAAGCGGAAAATTTATAGTTGTAATAAACTAAAATGTTTTGTTTTGATTAAAAGTGCCAACAAAGCAAATAAACCGAATATTGCAAACGGCGTCCTTAAAACTCGTTAAACAAACCTATTGCTGTTATTTTCCATCTTTTTGACTGACACAAATATCCAATTAGTCCTGTTAGGGTTTTTAATAACGTCTTTGTGACTGTGAAGCCTATTTATTGAACAAAAATTCCATTGAAGCATCAGTGAATTCTAAAGTAATTGCCTCTTTGTTAGCCTTTATATGGCATACAATGTCTAGGTAATTGAAATACCTATAAGCTAAAAGCTGAATAGCTAACACTGATAACACTGTCAACTAAAACTTTGTTTTCAGATTATTTAAGGTAAAAAGTAGCACAAGACAAGGCCTAACAAACATAGCTGAGGATTCATTAAGAATCTTGCACTTTGTGCCAAGTCTCTGAAATTTGGTGTGATCTTAGGCATGATCTTAAGGTTTTAGAAAACCATCACAAGCAAGGAAAAAAAGAGGTAATCAAGCAGGAAAATTTTTATCTTCATAAATGAAATTTCATTTCGGACGTATTTATTATTACTTCTAGAACTGACGCAATTGCTACTAGACACTGTAACATTGATTTGAACAATGTTCGCTAGATATTGCATCTATAGGAAAACAGGCAACCAGCGGAAGCGCACAAGTTGTGTTTTCCGAAATTCTTAAGACCATACCTAAGACCATTACCAAAGATCAAGAACTTGGCACAAAATGCAGGATTCTTATGGATTTTGAATTATTTCTTCTCGGTTTGTACAGGAAAAGAGAAGAAAAATTAGAAATGGAAGGAAAATAAGAGAAGAGCATAGATAACTGTTGTAGAAATCGAGAACGCAAAGGCACAGAATCGCTGTACATAAAAAGGGTTTAACAACAATGAAAGATTCAAATCTGACAATGAAACTTGACAACTTTCCCGGAATAAAGGTCAAAATTAAAAAAAAATTACTTTATAAAAAAAGTGCTATCAGCTGATGCAGTTTCTATAAATGGAAAGTGATTTTTTTATACCTATCATACGAATAGTTGTTCAGTTTCATTGGCAGTTTCACAAAGTTTTTATACCTCTTTTGTTACTCGATATTGTTCCATTAACGGCCACCTATCCGGATCAGTAAAGCCGGCACTACATAATGAATCTAAACGGTCTGATGGCGCATATAGGGTGACTTTTAATTAGTTCTTGATAGAAAAAGGTATGAATGTACTCATGATACTGAACAACTTTCCCCGAGGAACATAGGTCGAAATACGAAAATCAAGTTTTGACCTCCCATAGAAACTGCATTAGCTGATAGCGCATTTTGTATGGGAGGTCAAATTTGGTCTTTCGTATTTCGACCTATGTTCCTTGGGAAAAGTTGTTCAGTATCATGAGTACATGCATATATTTTGCTATAAAGAACTAATTAAAAGTCACCTTATATAATAAAATAACATTCTAATATGGAAGTTAAAAATATTTCGTTTTACATTGAAAACATTGCGTTGAATTTATTATCTAAGCCTATATTGTGTGAAAATTTTCACCCGAATATCGTGTTTTCTTTTTGTTAATGGCTAGCGAACTTTCACCGCTCGGAGCTATAATTTCCCAGATAATTAAACTTAAGAAAAAAATACGTTTTATGTGTACGATACATTACGGCCTTAGGGCACAGATGAAACAATAGACCTCAGAGTAAAAAACTATAGAGTCCGCCATATACATATTCTGTATGAGCTGGTGAAGTGTAAAGCGTCGCACTGTCGCCCATGCTAGTCGGTCAAAAAACTCATTTAAGTTTTACAAAAATCAAGATATCTGTAAAAATCTAATGTTTAAGTATAAACTTTGTTTGCGAAAGTGAAAATATATAGTTTTTTACTTGTGAATTGATCATTAATACTAAGAACGGAAGCGTAAATAATCCGTAATAGCCATTTTATGCGTGATTTTTAACACCGTTTTTTTCCTGAATGGTAAGTGTTTTCACCAGAAAAACTGTGGTAGTAGCATTTATTAGTCCCATGTCACATATTTCTCAGAGAGAAAGATAAAAATTTTACGTTTTAAGGATTTGAAAAAAATCCATACAAGTTAGTATGGAGGTCCCTCGCAAGAAAGTGCTACGTTTATGGCTCCCGCTACTAAAACCTTCTTGTAATAGACATAGGTATGTTCTGAAACAGGCACGTTCCGGATACTCAGTAACAAAGCACCAGTGATGTGCTTCTGTACACACTGCGTTTGTTTGACGCGATAACGGCACACAGTGTTGGAAATTCGCAATTTTAGAGCTAAATTTGGCTTTAAATTGACAAGAGTAAAGAAATTTGATTGAGCTCTTAAAAAAACCCTTATTATAAAATAAAGTAAATACTTACTGTAAAATATTTCATACAAATTTCAAAAAGATTACCTGGTAACCTATAACTACATTTTGCTCTCAACACCTTGTTTAAACGAAATTACTTGAACAGGAATAATAAATTTATCACACACACAACATCTCATGCAATGCCCACTGCAGGACGGGGAGCTCTCCAGTAAAACGCATGGTACTTAGGAAAGGATTTGCCATAGTCACCACGCTTGTAAGCGTTGCGGCTGGCGACCGCTGTTGGTCACCGCGGTATGTAAGATGGAACGATACACCGAAAGACGCTGCTGCCCATCCTCTGCTTCATAAGCCGTTAGTCGCCTCTAACGACACCCTCGGGTAAAGAAGGGTTGGTGCTATTTTTTTGCGGCAAATTATTAAAAAAGAATAATTATAGATTTTATGATGTAGCTGATATGAATGGTGTTGTTTATTGTTGGTCATCATCATTGGTCGATGCTACAGGTGTTAAAGACGAGTTGAGTGTGAAACTGACTTTCAAATCGTATCTTACCCGTATTTTAATATTAACAAGACCTCTTTTAAAGTTTAGGTTTGGTAACATTGAAAGCTCACTTATGAGATTAAACTGCAGAAGCAATATAACGTGCACGTAAGTTGGAATGAGGAATGTTCAAGACTACTGGCTCAAGATTGTAGGTGGTACGAAATTGGAATACCTGATTCACTGTTAAGTTTTGTAGGGTTCTAGAAATTTTGCATAGTTTAAGCTGTCTCATATAGTGGTTATAAAACCGTTGGTCACAAGAATACGACGTCTTTAGAAAGTTAGTATAAGTAAGTAGATTATGTTTTTCTTTTGCTGGCTGTACTGTTTTCCAGAATTGCTATTTTTTATAGAAGAGGGAAGCAGACGAGTAGACATTTATAGGCTCGTTTCTTGTTGTACCCGTTCGGAAATACCTGCGCAGGAAGCTGATTCCACATTTATATTATAAAAAATACTTTGACAAATGAGCTTCATTCTGTATACTGTTAACCAAAAATTTTTACAGATGACGCTGTATGGTTTCTGAAACGCGCAATTTTGAAGAAATTTTCAAAAAACGGATAAAAACGAATTATAGCTAAAAACTAGATTAATATAATCAAAAATTTGCATTTAGCTTTAAAAAATTGTTTGTATAATTTATTTACCCATTTTGGCAAGAATAAAAATGGTGGCTTTGTGTTAAAAGTTACTTAATAAAATAAAATTGTAGTCTCTGGGTACTGCCATAAATAACGGTCTCCTTTATATTAAATTCTTTATTTCAGTCACATAAACATCCAAGCAACAAGATAAGAAACCGTAATAATTCAGGTTTAAAATCAAGCAGCCCCTTTTAATAAAATACGGATGTTTGAGACCACAGAATTAAGAGTCAAGTATAGAATACTAACATAATTTTAACCAAAACATGTCGCATGTTTTATAGAACGAGAAAGCTTTACAAATAGAACATTTTCTAGATTGCTTAAATATTTTGATACTGATCGTACGTTGCAGAAAACCCAGAGTTAACTTAAAGGGACAGGGCAAAAAATATTGAAATGAAAGAATTAGGCTTAATGTAACAGTAACGTTAACATCCGTTTCTGCAACGCATGACTATTCTAAGGAACTTGATAAAACTAATACTATATTGTGATGACAAAGGGAAATAGACTTTCTTCGAACCTATTTGGTTTGTTGCTATTTTTGTCAGTGTGAGATACTGCTAATTTTTGTATGAAGTTAAAAACGTTGTTGGTATTAAGAATAACAGTATTAACAAGTTTCTAGGAATAGTTTTTCGCAATTTTTTGACACCCCTTCTTTTAATACATCTTCTATGGTAGGGACGCAAGCCCACATTGTCACGTAGCCGTGTAAAATATTATCTAGGTGACTGCGAGCGTAGCGAGTAAGACGGTGCTTGCAACCGAGACGTGCTGCAATGTGAGGAAATATACGACGTAAGTGTGCAAATACACAACATGAGTGTGGAAAGAGGTGCTACATTTTATGCAACTGTAAGAGACACTGTTTAAAGCTTTTATTATATAAACAGTGCGACGAAAATTCTAAAGACGAGATGACAATTTCAACACGGATCTGTCTAGTGCAAAATTTTGGCAGGAACCATAAAATAATCCCATTCCATCGCACGATAATTATTTCCATCGTAAAACCTTTGTACTTTATGTGGCATTAGATCCTTAAGTTATCTGTTTTATAAAACTTGATCAAAGGGTCATAATCATAAACTCAAACTCAAAATAGTTTATTCATTGTTGGATATTAAAATATCTTAATGACGTCAGCTAAACTACATCGCTTCACAAACAAATTGGTGCCATGGTGGGAAAAAAAGAAGCGACAATAAAAGCCCACGCGCTCTTTTAAAAATGTTTCATGATAGTGCCGCTAAAATCGGATCGGACGGGCAGTCACGGACTTTGTCGACCAGTGTGGCCGGTATTGCGAAAATTATAGATTTTGTCAGAATAAAAATTCAAACCTATAATTTTTCAAAATTGATCTACACATTTTAAACTTAAAAACAATCAATCTGAACAACCTTTTCAACTCTTTGAACTGAACAACTGTTCAAGCTGTTTTCCTGTCAAACCAAAGATTTTGAAAAATACGCGCATAGAAGCGACGCGTTTTTCTCATGTCAATGACTATTGCAGTACCGGCCACACTGGCGGACTGAATAACAAAAGTCGGCCGTCTGCTGTGCGTCGAATAATGACACGTTCTCGAAATGACACCTTTTCAAAATGTCACTTTTGATGAGGTTTGTGCCGGCGCAGGCTTGACATTATGCTTAGTAAAACTTAATGTGTACAAAGCTTAGAATACATTTGTGACCGTTTCATTTTGCGCTAACAAAATATAATATTATTAGGTAGTAATAAAACAATGTTTTGTTTTATATACTTACATGCCTGTACCTTGTTTCATGTTCTAAATGTGTGTTGTTGTGTGTAAACAAACGTTTATTCAGTGATTCAGGAACAAACCATATAATAATCCATTTGATACGTTATGTTTATTGAAACGTTCTGTCCTGACTGGTTCTACGACGCTCTGGATTCAAGGAAATGGGATATAAAGCAGGTAGGTACGTGTGAATAATGTTTGACAAGCTATTCAAGATGTGCAGGCAGATGTGAAAGATTAATCCCGCCCGTACTTGCGGAGCTTAATACTTGAAAAGTATTAAAATTTACTTCATCTTAATACCTTGTAAACCACTAATACTGGAAAAAAGCGTCCGCATCAAGCTAACAAAAAGTGTAAGACTTATTACTTGCGACTATCGTCACGCGTGTTTCTTTGGCAGCTAGCGAACACTATATTTGGAAACCACAGTGTGTAAGTATGACATACAGAAGAACACTGCCTGTCTATCTTCTGAAGCATGACACATTGCATCTTGTACCATTTTTGTTTGAATTATCCCAAGAAATAAAATAGCGCTGCAAGGCTCGTAATTGCCTAGCACGATTTGTTATCACTGGTCTTAGTGGAATGCTATGGGGGTGATTTGGGGGGGGGGGCTTTTACAATACTGGCCAAGGAACAGATGAGGTGGTACTTAGCTAGCAACATTTGGGCTAACAAAGCCACCACCGCACCACACGCAGCAGGGAGAAGTTCAAGAGCTCAAAAACACATTTTTAGAATTCCACCTTTTAAAATAAAATACTTATAGACCACCACACAGAAAAAAATAATCCCCTTTTTTACCCCCTTTAAGGGTGATTTTTAAGAAATGCTAAAACACGTTTTTCTTTATTTTTCACCAAAAGTTTGAATTCAAAGTTATGTGAATCTAGCTCAAGAAACAAAGGACTTTCATACAAACTTTCATCCCTTATTTCACCCCCTTGGAAGATGAATTTTCCAAAGTCCTTTCTTACTGTATGGTTTTGACGTGCAAGGAACCTGTGTACAAAATTTCTTATCTGTATCTATAATGGTTACGGCTCGGCGTTGATGAATCAGTCAGTCAGTCAGGACAAACAATTTTATATATTTTAGATAAAAAATAACCTACATCTATCATATTGAAATCGTCGCTTAAATCCTCATTGTACGTATTGTACGTGTTTATGTTGTACCAAACGATCTGTATGATTAAAAATTAGATAACTGAAATGTCAACTTATAATACAGGGTGTAAAAAAGTGATACTTATGGTGATTCTTTTTTTACACCCTGTTTAGTTTAACTCGACCTGGCAAACCAAGTAGTAACAATTTCTGGTTGTGCAAAATTCAAAAGTCGCAACTAAAAGTGCTCTTTTGTTACGTGACTTCGCTATTCTACAGATGGTGCAATTCTCTCCAGTGTCCGAAGATCACGTTGAATTGTAGTTTCCTACACCTGCTACACTATCAGTTTTAAAACCAAAGTTGAATCCCGACAGATCCCAACCCTCATTTAATAGAGCTATCTTGTCAGAAATCAAATTTTGCTAACTGGATTGGGGTTTAGAAAATAGATCGACGAAGCAACGATACGAACAAAATTACTGATACTGCAAGACAAAAAACTGAATACTAAGAAAATTTTGCTTTTTCGGTCAAAATCCTCGTGTCAAAGTCGTTTTTGGCCGCTAGTGTGGAAAAGGTTTTTATAAATTTTATTCCATCGAATTCTGCGTAAACCAGTTTTGGCCATAGAGTTTTCACTATTTGATGCGATGCTCTGAGGTTTTGGCTGAAAGCGTGGAAAATAATTTTGAAATGAGAACGTAGTTATGAATAACGGGATAAGGTAAATATAAATGTTGCTGCCTTACTAAACAAATAACTATTATCAATAGAGTAGTGCTAACTTATTCATCTACTTAATGTATTATCAACAATTACATTATCATATCACTCAGAGACATTATGTCATAATCCAGGCTCCCATCCTCTTCCAAAATTGAAATTTACTAATACTACCCCAACCTTATCCATTGTAAGCTAAAATAACATTATCTGAACAGTAATATTGTTTGCATACATAGATACACGTACATCGTATTATATCTAGGCGTGCGAATGACAACCGATTAACGCATGTTCAGAGATTTGCTATTATATGTATAGGTACATTTCATGCGCGTATGTCTTATAATTATTATAGATAGAGCATAACATACTAGTTATATCTTTGAATTTGATAGGAATTTTATAGTAATACTAGCTGTTGCCCGCGGCTTCGCTCGCGTGGATTTCGTATTTATGTTGTCACCGGTTTTCCGAAGCAATGAGATATTTTCCCGTCATTTCGGGTTAATTTTAAACTAAGGAAAAACAGGACTAACCCTGCGCAAATCAATGAGTATAATTCAAGATCCAGCTGAATTTTATATAATATACAGACGTTACTCATAAATTACTCAGAACAGAGGAACTTAGCAGCAGTATCCTAACAAATGTAAAGAGAGAGATGAGAGACACCTTTATGTAATATTTCAAAACAGAGCCAATTCGCAGAAGTAATTGAGAAAAACTAAAACCCTCTCCTTCTCTCTCCCTCTCCCTCCTTCCTCTCCCCCTCCCTCTGTCTCTCCCCCTCCCCCTCCCCTGTCTCTCTCCGTCCCCCTCCTCCCTCTCCTCCTGCCCCTCCCTCTCCTTTTTCATCACCCCCTCCCCCTCCTTCACTCCCTCCATCTCCCTCTTCCCCTCCTTCTCCCTCTCCCTCTACCTCTACCTGTA
Source organism: Athrips mouffetella (assembly GCA_947532105.1). Lineage (NCBI taxonomy): Eukaryota > Metazoa > Arthropoda > Insecta > Lepidoptera > Gelechiidae > Athrips > Athrips mouffetella. The sequence goes on along the minus strand of OX383957.1, from coordinate 32,325,405 downwards.
CCCCTCTACCTCTCTACCTTTCTACCTCTCTACCTCTCTACCTCTCTACCTCTCTACCTCTCTACCTCTCTACCTCTCTACCTCTCTACCTCTCTACCTCTCTACCTCTCTACCTCTCTACCTCTCTACCTCTCTACCTCTCTACCTCTCTACCTCTCTACCTCTCTACCTCTCTACCTCTCTACCTCTCTACCTCTCTACCTCTCTACCTCTCTGCCTCTCTACCTCTCGACCTCTCTACCTCTCTACGTCTCTACCTCTCTACATCTCTACCTCTCTACCTCTCTACCTCTCTACCTCTCTACCTCTCTACATCTCTACCTCTCTACCTCTCTACCTCTCTACCTCTACCTCGCTACCTCTCTACCTCTCTACCTCTCTACCTCTCTACCTCTCTACCTCTCTACCTCTCTACCTCTCTACCTCTCTACATCTCTACCTCTCTACCTCTCTACCTCTCTACCTCTACCTCGCTACCTCTCTACCTCTCTACCTCTCGTCCTCTCTACATCTCTACCTCTCTACCTCTCAACCTCTCTACCTCTCTACCTCTCTACCTCTACCTGTCCCTATCCCTACCCCTTACGCCAATTTAACCGCTATCCCTAACATAGAAATGACACCCATATTTATTTTTAGACATTTCAAACCTATCGCACCCCAACCCCATCCCCAGGGGACGATGGTATTTCACGTCCACCACGTTGGATTTCAAAGTTGTTGTAGCTTTCGTAATCAGCGACCCGATAAACCATACAAACGACACCCATATTGATTTTTAGACATTTCAAACCTATCGCACCCCAACTCCATCCCCAGGGGGATGATGGTATTTCACGTCCACCACGTTGGATTTCAAAATTGATGTAGTTTTCGTAATCAGCGACCCGATAAACCATACAAACGACACCCATATTGATTTTTAGACATTTCAAACCTATCGCACCCCAACTCCATCCCCAGGGGGATGATGGTATTTCACGTCCACCACGTTTGATTTCAAAATTGTTGTAGTTTTCGTAATCAGCGACCCGATAAACCATACAAACGATACCCATATTGGTTTTTAGACATTTCAAACCTATCGCACCCCAACTACATCCCCAGGGGGATGATGGTATTTCACGTCCACCACGTTTGATTTCAAAATTGTTGTAGTTTTCGTAATCAGCGACCCGATAAACCATACAAACGATACCCATATTGGTTTTTAGACTTTTTCACCCCATTTCCCTTTTTGAGGGGTTGAATTTGGGGTTGAATTTCAATAACAGTGATGAACGTTGCATAGAATTACATCATTAATGCCTAAATAATAAATTATGTGGATTTTACTTTAAGAATAAAGAATTTTAACTTCATCCCCCTTTTCACCCTTAAGGGTGTCGAGTTTTCAAAAACCCTGAAACACATAATTATTAATTTTTAGTCGTCAGTCTAAATACAAATTTTGAAGATCCTAACTTCAAAACTGACGGACTTTCATACAAACTTTCATCCCCTATTTTACCCCCTTAGGGGTGGAATTTTGTAAAACCCTTTCTTAGTGCACCCCTAGGCCTCATAAGGAACCTACATGCCAAATTTGGAATCTCTAGACCCAGTGGTTCGGGCTGTGCGTTGATATGTCAGTCAGTCAGTCAGTCAGTCAGTCAGTCAGTCAGTCAGTCAGTCACCTTCTTCTTTTATATATATAGATATACACCTGAAAACGATCCTCAGGAAGCGATTCAAAAGAAGAAGAAAGGAGTTGGTCAATGAGATGACAAGGCAACAAGCTTTGGCAGTAGTCACAATAAAACTTTGTGTCTTTTTAGGGTTCCGTAGTCAACAAGGAACTCTTATAGTTTTAGTTCCCATTTAGACCTTATAGTACTAGAAAGCTAGGGATCCGACGATGGAACAAGCTTGCCCAGTAGAAGCCTATTCACTCGCGACTCCAGCGAATTCCAGCTTTTGCTGAAAACAACGTAGAGGGGAAGTACCATTAGTCACCACGACGCTTGATAGCGTTCCGGCTGGCACCATGGACCGCGATTGTTGGTGACTGCAGAATGTAAGATATTACGATACACAGAAGGAAGCTGCTGCCCATCCACTGGTTCACCCTTAGTCGCCTCTTACGACACCCACGGGTAGAGATGGGCCGGTGCTATTTTTTGCCGGCACCGTACGGGACGGTATTATGAAATACTTAATCCTAATTTGCTTTGCGATAAAAAAAAATCTGAAAAAACTATGGTAGTTCAAAAGGCTATAAAAGTGTAACAGAAAAACCAAACTTTCGTGTAGGTATTAAAATTCAATTTAGTCTGATTACTATTCAAGACCGCAAGGTCTTTACTTCACCACTTCAGGAACGTGATTTTACCGAGGCCAGAGAGCTATAAAATAGGAAATTCGCAAATATATATCTAATATCACGATTGAGGCTTCAGAGAGTGAGTATAAATAAATAATAATCGTTATACTCACAGTCTCTTGCTAACACTACGTTTTCTACATGACACCAAAATCTAGAGATGCATAAGTACACGGTGTCGCAAAAGTACTAAACACTATACAAATTACTTGTATTTTTTGTATATGACATCTCCTGTCATTCTGATACTGAAAATTGTGTAGTAAACAAATGTGAAATACACTTAAAATAAACATGGACCATTTTTCTCCCCAAGAACGTGGAATAATTGTGGATTAATTGCCGCGCTATCTCTCGTTTGGCTTGGCCTGCAAGATCACCCGATCTGACCTGTTCAGAATTTATTCTTTAGGGTTATTTGAAATCTCTGGCGTATGTGAACAAGCCACAGACTCTCGCATCCCTAAAAGAAAACATTCATCAAGAAATAAGGAACATAACGCGAATTATTACGGCCAGTAATAGAAAATTTCATAAATAGGGCTCAAAAGTGGATCAACTCTGGAGCTTACCATTTAAGAGGCATCATCTTCAAATCCTAATGGGACTAAATTTCATGGCACAAATATACATAAATAAAAATTAATTCTAGTTTTCTAATTTAGAAAAGAAGTTGTAGCTGAACCAAATAGGGTCATTACTTTTGCGCCACCCAGCATAACAGAAAGTACATCTATCATCATCATTGCCCTAACCTTACGAGTATTTCATTTTGACAAATGGTGTTTACGGAGTCGGCTACCTAACCTAGGGCATTTGACGGGGGCACTGGTTTTTACACGGAGCGATTGCCATCTGACCTCCGCAACCCAGAGGGCAAACCAGACCCAATCCTAGATTAGGCTTTGCCAGGTTATTGGCCATCATGGCGGTCAGAGATTTTAAGTCGCCAAACGGCCTCTGACTTGGCTTGACGAGTACTAGCATTGACAGTAGCCGGAACGTGCCTTCCGAAGCACGGAAACGCTCTAGGTCTTGTGCCACTAGCGATCACCCATCCGGGTTTTGACCACGGCTAACGTTGCTTAACTTTTGTGATCGGAAAGAAAGCAACTACCACTCGGCCACGACCGCTTCAAGAAAGAACATCCAAGTTAAAGAATATTAATATACTCATAAAACTGATCCATTTTCACTAAATAAGACATAAATAAGACTGGTTCAAATACGAACAAATAAATGACAGTTTTTTTACGTTACTGGTGATATGATACATGGTAAAAGTTTTTCAGTTTCATGGACTGATCCTTTCAGCTATTGCCAAGGCCTGTCCGCACAGCGAATTTTCACCGCGCGATAATTACTCGCGCGAATTATATCCCGTGCTTGAAATAGCAAAAAATCACGCGGCAACAATTCGCTGTGTGGACAGGCCCTAGGATTCAATGTGTTACAGAATAGCTAGAGAAAAATTGCGCGAATCGCGATTTTTTTCTCGCGCGAATTATATCCCGCGCTTGAAATAGCAAAAAATCGCGCGGAAACAATTCGCTGTGCGGACAGACCCTAAGATTCAATGTGTTACAGAATTGAGAGAAAAAATCGCGCGGTAATAATTCGCTTACAAACTTTTCTCTCTTATACCAACTTATATCTTGTATTTATGCAAAAGTTTCGTGCATATTTTGTATCTTTGTCTGGTTTTGGGTGTGGAATCAGCTAAAGCGAGAATAATAAAATTGTTCCATTATTCGCCAACAAGCGCATTCAGCCAATTTTACACAAATTAGGACGAAACCGGCGCAGTCATAAACTTGATTAATCGCTTGCAGTGGATGACATTCACAATTTACCGTTGTATATTGGAACACTCAAATAATTACGTAACTAATGCGATGAAAATTAACATTGGAAAATCAGGACCGAATCATTACAGATCACATCGATTCTCTTAAAACCTTGAAGAAGAGAAAACCGGTAGACTTTTTTTAATTGGTCAAGTGTACTTAAATGTAAAAAACAATTATGATAAAGATTTTGTCAACATTGTTAATTTTGTGGTGTAATGATCCTAACTTAATAATTATTCTTTCAATCAAATCAGTAAAGTAATTTTTACATCATAAATTTCAATACATGCACAGATTTTTCCATAGTAACCTACACAACACGCTTTCCTATTTCAGCCCTTTTGAAAATATCATTAAATTCATAAAGTGTAGCTATCAAGCAATAAACAGTCTTTCAAACTCTTGTCAAATCCAAAGTCTTATTTTATTTATCAATACTTGTTTTCATTAAAATATTAATTATAATTGGAAAAATCGTTAGGAACTGAAGGTCGGTGAAGCAGATAGTTCTACGTATGAAGTGCAGTTACCTACTGTAGGTATGCCTACTAAGTGGACAAGTATGCAACTCATAGCATTTATCAAGATATTTTGTATGCATTTTAAACACTAAAAATAAATCTCATCCCCTACCTTATCAATTTGAGTGCTTCCACGTTTCCTGAAAATTAATACAATTGAAATCAATTTATCTAGAACACGATGAGAGAAGAGATAAATTATTCATGTCCAATTATACGAATTGCTTAAGCCGTTTAGAAATTTACGACTGCGTCCTATTAATTTCGGCTCTATGCGTTGTGGTTTAGAAATCATAGCTTGTAACGTAGCTAAGAGTGCAAAGAATATTTTACAGGAATGTGTACAGACCACTTCAAAAGAGGTTTGAAATATATTATAAGTTAGTAAAGTAGTAAATTTTGGATTAGCAAATTTTTCTTCTAATTTCCCAAAAAAACATGAGATACTTTTTGGCCTCCCCAAATTTGTAAAGTACTGCCAAAGGTTATCTCTTGTTTTGACTGTCAACTTATGTAACCCTTTTGTTAGAAGTTGTGTGATATAAAATTGTATTTACATTTTATTGGTTAATAAGTAATACAATTCTGTAAATGCTGAAATCTGATCTGCTGAAAGATTAGATATCTATCCGAGCAATGATAGAAAATGTACTTTTAGGCAAACCAACAATAATAGATACTGAAACATAAAACGTTATTCCGATAAATTCACGTGAAGAAACAAACAAATAAGGAATCATTTCTAGAACTTTTCTCTAGATTTCATTGAAAAGCAATCCTTACTGCTCAATAAACCAAACAAAAACACAATAGCCCGTTTTTTTTAAACTAACAAAAAGAAACTTATCGATACCTATTCGAAGAGTAGATCCAACAAAACACTGTTCCGAACACTTTATCAAGTAAACAAAAAAAGAACCTACATTCTCAACATAGAATTTTATTCAAGCGGAGGGAGTGATAGTTTCCGAGATATATTTTTAGGGTTCCGCTAGGTTATAGCATTTGCATATCTTTGGTAAAAGCAAACATACTGTATATGTGATCTTTATGCGGTCCCTACTGGCTGGCGACGCTCAAGTTGCGAAGGTGATAAAATTTTGTTTGTGGCATTTTCCGCATGTGATTTAATATAATGTATAGAGAAAATAGGAATGTATAAAAACGCATTTACTTATCAGTGTTTATAATACAAGGTGTAAAAATACTAGTAGCCTAAAGGATATGAAACTGCCTATGAAACTGAACAACTTTTTATATAGAACTTAGGTCGAATTGCACAAGAAACAAATATTAATCTTAGGAGTATGATTGGTGTGAGCTGAGTGACAGGATAAGAAATAGTGTGATACTCGTAAGAGAACTTTGTGGCGTAAAAGAAGACGTAGTGACTAAAATTGAGAAAGGGATGCTGAGATGGTTTGGTCATGTAGAGAGGATGAATGAAGGAAGATTGACGAAAGAGATCTACAAGGCGAGAGTGAATGGGAACGTTGGAAGAGGTAGGCCTCGGCAAACGTACTAGGACAAAATTCAGGACGTTCTGAATATAGGCCAGGTCAAAAGTATCCCAAACCAACGAGCATGTATGAAAGGATTGATGTAAGTACAGGAAGCAAGGGAAGTATGTCAAGATCGTAGCAGGTGGAGAACTGTGGTCTCTACCTACCCCGACGAGAACAAGGCGTGATATTATGTATGTATGTATGTATGTACAATTGCAATGGGAAGTTGTATTTATTATTTAGTTTTTCATCAGTATCTACAGGCATTTATTTTTCTTAAGTTATTTCCGCAAATTTTGTATTTGATTAATATAAGGCGAAATTAAAGTTTTAAATGTTTTAGTAATATTTAAATTAATTAATTCGGAATATTTTGTTTTTTATCACAATCGATTATCTTTGATATCGTGAAATATAATAAAACTTGAATTTGAAACCACAAAATATGAGAAAACAAATTTAACTCAAAAAGTTTTTGAAAGTAATATAGGTACAGTTATATTTTGTATCGTTATTATTTCATTAACTTTAGGAGCTTAAGTCACCTTGTGAGCGTTAACATTGACCTATACTTGACTGTACCATATACACGTTAAGCCCTAAGTGCTAAGACCTTAAGGCGATCCGTTTCCCATACTAAATTCAAATGACTTGCATTCTTGAGCGGGACATAAAATGCTGTTAAAGAACGAATGTATGCTGCTATTTTAAGTAAAATGTTTCGCTGATTAAAGCAAAGATATAGCTAATGCACAAAGTACTAGTTTTTGTTATAAATTTTTGGTTCAACATTACCAATGTGTGCGATCTATACTGTAGTACTTTCGGTGCATAAGCTGTATCTTTGTATTTATCAGCGAAAACTTTAACTAAAAATAGCAGTAAACACTCGTTTTTAACAGCATTTTATGTCCCGCATAAGAATGCAAGTCATTTGAATTCAGTATAAAAAACGGATCGCCTTAACGGAACCCCAATCACCTAACAATAAAAAGCAGATAGGTACTTACTACATCCTAGAGCTCTTCCCTGGAAGTGTTTCCGATTCAATAGAGAGAAATGTAAATGAAATAGACGCGGCGAGTTATGATGCAGAATGTCAACGATAAAATTCCCAACTTTTTCTTATCCAACATTTGTATTTGCTCTTTGAAAAATGTCAGAACTTGATACCGTTCTGAATTTATAGAAATCTTCAGAAACAACCTTCTGAAAATAAGAACCATCTGAATCTTATTACGAGGAGCATTGTCACGATAGTTGCTAGCTTAGCTGATTCTGTCTTCTAGTAACCAAGCCGCCAAATTACCCCTGTATTCTCTATGAATCTTACACTGTCACTTTGTTTGAGAAGGGACGTAAATGTAAATGACGTCATTAAGTGATTTTTAATATCCTACAATAAATAAAGAACATTTTGATTTTTTTATTTGATTTTGATCCCAAAGCATACATTTTCTCAGTTCAAAACCACAAACCTTTCACCGTTTCGTTCAACCAAAGAAAATTAATATCACAAATTCACAAAAGAAAATATCCCCAAAGAACTTAATTAGAATTCATTGTGGCAACACACAATAAATCAAATTTTTAAAACGCCACTCGTTTCAAATGAAACGTGCTCGCTGTAATTAACACAAGTCCGTAATTAAAATGTATCGTGGAAGGGGCGTATAGAGTTTTAATTATGTTTATTGCCTTACATAATTAAAAGAGGTTTTCGAGGTCTATTTTAGAGGGGATTTTGTGAGTTGATTTGGAGATTTAAGCCGCCTTGTAAAACGATTTCGGGTTTTTGTTTTACTCTTTCTCATGTCGTTACTTGATGGTTTGATTTGATTAAAGGCTTGTTTTTAGGGTCGCTGCTTAGCTCGGATACCCTTAGTCCTAGAAAGCAAAATATTTGTAAGCAATTATGCTAATGTAACGCCGACAAAGTGGTTCAATAAACTCCTTAAAATATTTTCATTTTAGTATCTCCCCTTCACGTAAAGTAGAAATAATATTTTTTCGTCTTCTCTATGGTGTGGGTTGTCGTAGGGTAGGACGTTTATAATAATGTTAGTGTGTGAGGATCGAATTTCGATTTAATTATAATTTCAGTAGCGAACAACAGTTTAAATATTTTACAAGAACTTACATACGAGTATCAACTAGTATTTATCCTATACTATTAAACGAGCAATATTTGTTTATGAAAACGGCTCTAACGATTTTGATGAAATTTAGTATCCGGGGGTTTTTTGGGACGAAAAATCGATCTTACTAAGTCTCATGTCTGGGAAAATTCATTTTCCCCGTGTTTTTAAGCATTTTAAAATAAATACCCCGTTTTAGACAGAAACCTACAGCGCCATCTGTTGGCGAGTAGCATAGCTTGCTCACCCGATAATATTTTAATGTTGAGGCGGCTATTATAGAGCGAAGCTCGGTCTACCAGGTACTACTATTATAATATTTATACATCGAAAATACTGATTGCACATGAAAATACTGACTGTGCATCAAAAACACCAAATTGCAACTTCTAAAAAAAAATACTTAAATGCACTTTAAAATCATGATTGTGCAACAAAAACCAAGGTTCGTTAGCTAAAGTAAATCTAACATTTCTGATCTGGAGCAGAGATCGGTTAGGCTGGTTTAGGTTATCTTGCGACCGTAACGCAGAAACGAATTACCCGCCGTTATGTTAAACGGCGAATTAAAATTTTCTCGACATATATTATATTTATTATAATATTGTATAACTGCCGGCCGTGTGTATACGATGTGGCTGCGACATATTAATAGCAATAAGTCACGAACTAAATTGTTGCTGAAATAATATTTTGCGGTAACAATTTTGCTGTGCAATCAGTATTTTTGATAATGATTGCTATTTTCTTTTATTTGCTGAATCAGATTTTTTGGTTGTAATTTAAACTTATGCATGGGTAAGGATATTCTCATTTCTATGGAAAAGATTCACAAGCCCAGATGGAACTCGAACCCGTATATCTTTCGTTAACACCGAAGAGGCTCTATCAACTAAGCGTACTACTGGATTGTTTAGCCCTGTGTTGTTAAAATGTTTTATAGTGATAGTAAATAATGTGTTAAATTTTAACTGTGAGTTTTCATATGTCAAGAACTCAGGACTGATACCTTGTCATGACTCAGGGAAGTTAATACATCGGCACATTCCTGAAAGGGGACTGGGAGAGATCGGAGCAGCGTGGCGTGAGTTGCTACATGTAAGGTATTCTAATTGAAAAAAAAAAGAGGAATTCTTGTAAGAAAGTCATTCTTACATTGCGGTTTTTGGTGACCAGAGTATAATAGATGGTACAGTAGGCAGAAAGACGCTGTTACTCATCATCCGCAAGCACTGTAATCAGCTGCCTAACTAGTCCTTTCTTCTTCAACTTAAGAGCTATGCTCTTGTCGGTGGAGTGACTTCCAGTCTGTTATTTTACTTTATTTGACATTTCCATTGTTCCATATCTTGATGGGTAGGATGGGTTGGCTAGAAGAAATCTCTTAAAAAGATAAGCCCGCCTTTGTAAATGGCCTGTTATTTGTACCTTTCTGTTTGTAGTTGTGCAATAAAGAATATACGCATATTTTGATAATTATAAAATGCAGTTCAACATTTTGACTCTATGTCATTTCTTTTTCTAAATTAAATTGTCAACGTAAATTATTTAGCGCTATATTTTGTTACGGTTACTCATAAAATAAATCGACAAAACCAAATAAAAAATTTACCAACTATAAATATAATATATCATAGATTTACCCACAATTCTTTAAAAGAAAAAAAAAACAATTAAAGTTTCAACAATAGCTTTTGTTCATCTTTTGACGATTCGATTTGCCCCAATTTTAGATAGGTAACCGATATTAATCAAACCTATTGAAACAAATAAGAAAACAATTTCATAATCCAGTGAACTGTGAACTGTTTACTTAAGAACTGGCTTTCTTAACGAAAATAACGAGCGAAAACTTTTCTTTTTAATTAAAAGCGTGTTTATTACATTCACAAGTTTGGGGAATTCGCTTGATGCTTCTCTTTCAGTACTTAAAGAGATTAAACGTAAAGCCATTCGTTTTTCTGTCGAAAATGCTTCAGTTTCTGAAAACAAAAAAGGCTTGACAAGCACTTGACACCATGATATTGCGAGAAAAAAAAATACTTAGTGTTTAGGGCAGGCATTGAAAACCATTACTTCAAGATTATATTATATCACTATAACGTATAACGGAGTGTGTAAAGGGTGTAAGCGAACTACAAATAATTTTTTTCTTCAACTAATTTAAGAATTTCTGAACTAATCCGCGGATAAAGAAAAAATCAGGCAGATATGGTTGTTGACCTCGTTGACTACAAAAGCCTGATAACGAATTGGCCATTATTTAGATCACTAAAATAATTGTTATAGAATTTAGATTATACGGAAAATTGCAAGAAAAATTAAATACCTGTTTGGAAATTGAACTAAACTGGCTTTTTATATAGTTGATGATTCACAGACTATGGACAAATGGCAGTAATGGCTTTTTACCTCGTTAAAAAGTTCGTCGTGTACGGACAGACTGTTACCGATGTTCAACATGGCTAAATTTAAATAGCCATAATAATACACTAACTTAACAAAGCCGTATCTAAGATTGGTTTTGATTTGCCCAGTCGCGAAGGTCTGATTGCAGTCGCTATGTGTAAAAATCAGTCATCATCATCATCATGACATCCCATGAAACTTCCACTACAGGACAGGGAGCTCCCTCCAGAATTCTAGCTTTTGCTAGAAAAATGTGGAGGGGAAGTACCATAGTCACCTCGCTTGTTAGCGTTACGGCTGGCACCATGGACCGCGGTTGTAGGTGACCGCAGTAAGTAAGATGTAAGACAGAGGAGGATGCTGCTGCCCATCCTCCAGTTAACCCTTAGTCGCCTCTTACGACACCCACGGGTATGTAAGGGTTGGTACTATTCTTTGCCGGCACCACACGGGACCAGTACGTTCGTCAAATTTCCTAGGCTAGGTAGCCTATTAAGTTTTTCCCGTTTCCTGCGGTAATTTCGGAGAATGTTTTTTAGTGAGCGCTTACATTACCAGTAGAATCTACAAGCAAAATTTTAAGTTTCTAGGTCTATTAGTTTTGTTTTTGCATTGATATGTCAGTCAATCAGTCACGTAAAAACAGAAAAAGCCAAGGCATAAAAAGCAATGACAAATATCACATCAAGTCCTATTATATTTATTTAAAAGGCTTACGTACCTTTTAAAGTAGGTTCATACGAGTATATCTCAAAGAAAGAAACCTCTAAAGGTCATATACAGCCGGCTTTACCTACAAATTCTTTTTTTTAAAAGCCCATAAAAAACCCTTACAAATTAAAGAAACGTCTTTTAAGGCTCGAAAAGGGTCATATAAGAGTGTCGAATAGCCACAAAGGAGTCCACTCAACCTCGAAACCTTAACGCGGTCTTTAACACCTTCCATACGCGGGAAATGGAACATCTGTGTTTAATTCCATGAACCTTTTCCGCTAAAGCTGCCATGAAATGACTTGGCATTTTTGAAGTAGGTAATAAAAGTGGATAGTTTTACTTTAGACACTTCAGTTTGTTTAGCGAATGGATGTTTTCTTCTTCTGTCTTTCTTTCAGCGACAAGCTTCATACAAGGTGTTGCAGACTCCTTGCTCCTTTAATCTTTTCGAGTTTTGATATTTGTTTTTTTAACTTGATCCTATCTTTAATTTATCTTTAATTCCTGTTCCAGCTACTTGTGCTCCTCAGTGTTTTAATTAGTCCACTGCTTAGTTCACTTCACAATAATTCTACCATCTTGCCCTTCTTCCATCTTACCCTTACTCATACATGGCTGATATTCCGCACATTCGCACAAACCGCTTTGAAACATATTTCATTATGCGCACGGCTAAAGAGTGCAATTCTCTACCTACGTCTGTGTTTCTGAGTTCATATAACCCGAATCTATTCAAGTCGCGATTGAATAGGCTTCTTCTGGGCAAGCTTGTTCCATCGTCGACCTTATATCTGCCTTCAAGACTACATCGAGGTCAAGAAGAAACCCATTGACGATAAAAAAAAACAAAGTATAACAATCATCAAGGGTATAAAAACCTTTGTGAATCGGTCAATGAAACTGAACAATTTGATCCAAGGAACATGGGTCGAAATTCGAAAACTAGTCTTGACCTTCCTTGTAAAATACGCTATCAGCTGATGCAGTTTCTTCTATAGTTAGCAGTTTTTTTTTCATGTTGGATTAAATTTTTTAGTTTTATTTATTCCAAAGCGTTGTTATAGCTTTTTTTCACATGATATTATGTACATTTTTTGGCACTTAATTATATGATATTATGTACATTTTTCGGTAATTAATTAAGAATTCAACAACTCTGACACCAGGGTTTGTGAGGTCGGTCGTCGACCTTGCAACCCACACGATGATTAAGAATTCAAAGAATTAAACAAAACGCATTCCTTGTACATTGGTAAAATTTTTAAACCTTCAAACCAGTTAAATTTAATTAGGGAATAAAAAAAGGTATGTAAATCCAATTTTATCCTTTCAACTTGAAGACGCGACCGGAATCTTTGTTTTTGCAAAATGTCCTCTGCACACACAACCCATGTCATGCTTGTCGTTTACAGGGAAAAAAACGCACCCTTTACTTTGGGCAGGGCGTTAAATAGCGAGGTATTTGTATTGTATTTATTTATTTCTTAACAAAGTAAATTGTAATGAAAATTCATCACATAAAAATCACATTAAAACACCATAATTTAAAAAAATCATCGTGTAAAAAATAAAAACAATCATAATTCCTAAGATATCATAATAAAAATTAATTAAAAACACAATAAAACAGCATCATTTATAAAAAAGTCGAATTAAATTTAAAGTAAATAAAAAAAATTAAACAAACATAAAATAAGATCATCAAGTCAATAAGAACACAAAAAATTGTAAAAAATAAAAACTACACATACACTTATTCAAAAAATACCTATTTTGCCTAAGATGCTTTGTAAATTAAAAGTCAATTACTGAGTAAAAGCATTTTTTTAGCAAGAACCGGTTTTTGGAGGGTTTCACAAATTCCTGTAAAACCTAATAAGCTCATTTTTAGACCACAACTTTTTCTCAACTGATTTACAGAAATAAACTGATTACTGAAAAACTTTGAGAAACCGTGTTCTAAGCCTTCCAACTGAGCAATCGCGGCTTGAAGCAAAGTGTAATATTTTTCTAAGTAATATTTTGTTCATTGTCTGCGTAACTTAGCGCCATCTTTCCTGGCAGCAAAATGTTCTGCTTCTAAGTAACTATTTCAAGAAAAGAACAAAAGAGGACAGAGAAAAAAAAACCGTTTTTGACCACCTCGCTCTTACCCCCAGAGCTAAATCAAAGATGGTTTCCGCGAAAAAAAGCGTCATATGTTTTTTTGTTTACATAAGTTTTTCCCGTTTCCTACGGTAATTTTTCTAAAGCTTCTTAAGTGAGCGCATACATAACCAGTGGAATCTACATGCAAAATTTGCATGCAAAGTTTCTCGGTTCATTACTTTTGGCTGTGCGTTAATATAATAATAAGACTGACGTCAGTCAGCCAGTCACCATATCCTTTTGTAAACGTACGGGTAATTTTGAAGAAAGAGACTCAAATAGTATACTATACAGTTCAACACCTTTGCTTACCCACCCAGCTCGTAAAGCGGGTTTGCCTAACACTGTTTGAGTCACCCGAAACGGGCAATAAAATTTTCACTCTCTCGTCGCAAACCAGTTTCGTCGTCATGAAAGCAAATCGTGTAAACTACAAATATAAGGTTGTGGAATAAACTACGAGTTCCTAACCTAGTCAAATGTAATACCTAATCTTCAAAGAATTTGGTTGGATGCTAATCACTACCAAAGTGACAATTCATCCTTAAACAAATTATTTTCTATTAACAGTAAACGAAATTAAAAATTCGGCTTTAACGAAGTAGTATCGTGTCAATGTATTTAAAATTGAGAGTAGACTTTCTGAATGCCAAAACTTTTAAGGAAAATTGCTGCATTGCAACGCAAAATATATAATTATGATGATGACAATAGCAGCGCATGTCTTTCTTAATTAAGGTAATTTTTCCCGATTTAGCCATTTTCTACTCATAAGGAACTCAAGTTGAATTTAATTACGGATACAGGCGTACTGGCATTTGATCTTCAGATGGTGATATTCCATGCAGTAAATGAAGTGTGCATTCTCGTGTCTTATCTTGATTACATTTGAATGTGGGAATTGCACTCAGCTTCGTACGGGAGAAATTTGTATATCTATTTACATGGAAACTACGTTATTTTTGACAGATGTAATGAGATGTTCTTGTTAAAAGAAAACACAGTGACGCAAATGCCTTAGATTTAAGTCCTAATAATTTTTTGGTATTTGTGCAGATCTGATCAGAAAATTGCTCTTTACGCTTGTTAAGTAATTGTACCATTCGAACTCTATGAAATTTATATTTTGTTGGTGTATGTTTATTTTATAGTAGTAACATTAGAGTAATAAAATATTCAATTCATCAAATCGGTAGCAGTACACAAGTGCCCTAGAGGTTTCGAGTCTTAAGTAAAGTTGTAGAGCTTGGACCCTTCGGCCGTTCCTTTAAATAAATTACTGGTTTTCCCTGGTGTGTGTTTTTCTCAGAGCTTAATAGGGACTCGAAGGGTTGGTAATTTAGATGTTCGAAGGTTTTTGTACCTTCCTTCTTTATTGTACCGTTTATATAAGTTACCTGCTTTTACATACGAGTATAAGGTGTAAGGGCTGGTGTACCGAAAACTTAAAGGGCTTACTAGGTAGACAAAACTAAACCATTTCTCGAAAGAAAGTATGTGAAGCTGAAAGAATTAAGCTGTGGGGTAATAGCTATGCATATAATATAGGTAATGCCTTCATTATTCAAAAAAGGGCAATCAGAACAATATTTCGTATCACTAAATAGTATCTTGTAAGGAGTACTTTAATTAAACTAGGCGTGTTGACGGCACCAAGTTTCTACAAATTCGTTTTGTTGTGTAATTTCATCAAGCATCCACAATACACGGAGATGACTGCAGAAAGAGACTTGAGACTTTTATCAAGGCGAAAAGAAATCCCAATTAAAAGTGACACAATTTTACCAAAACTCAGTTTTTTTTCACAAAAATTCTCGTTATAATAATAATAATGTTCATTGCCAAACCATTCGTTGCTTCTAAACTTCTTCTTCTTATTATTATTATTCTTCTTCTTACTAAACTCCCAACATCGTTGAAGTCTGTCACCAGAATAACATCATTCAAAAGAATTATATACGCCTTACTACTCGGAAGATGTTTTTATTCAGTAAACGAGTTTATGACATGTAAATTTGATTCTTAAATAGCTATGTTCTAAATACCTAGTTTCCTTTTGTTTGTGTTCTTGTTGTTTGTTTTTTTTCCTACATGCAAAGGTTGTCTGGAAGAGATCGCTCCCAGCGATAAGACCGCCTTTGTCACCCTAGATTTAAGACTCTCTTTTGTAATTGTTAATGTGTTCTGTGTGTGACAATAAAGTGTTTATCTATCTATCTATCTAATAAATAAATAAATAAGAATAAGAAAATGTGTTGGGAATTTTAATAAATTTCAACTATTCCATACAAGGTGCCTTTACTAAGCGAAAAAATTTGTATGGGGAGGTCGAATTTTTTATCATTTCCGAACACATGTTTCTCAGAGAAAGATCATCACTTTTGATTAGATTCGACAGTTTTGACACATCGACACTTACTGATTATAGTATTTCGCTGAACGAAACACTTTCAGACTACGTATTTTACCATCACGTGCCATTTTTGCGTAAACGTAGGTCTACATAAACATAGGCAAGCCCCTACAAGTCTGTGCCATGCAGATTTAATCTCACGGCGTAGTCATGAACTTGCTGCTTGCTACAAGCGGTTTTTATTCACGTTGTACGCAGTAGTGCGAAGACAATATTGAAATACGCTTGCCACAGACCGTAGTAGCACAGATGATATTATAGTAAAAAACTGACGAAGTAGCTTGTTCTGGCCGAGCCATTTGTTATAAAAAAAGCCAATAATTTACAGCAAAACTCCGTCAAATCAAGAAGACGTACCATTTACCTATACTAGTAAAATCTTAGAGCAGAAATGAAAAATGTTTTCAATTTGAAGAAAAGTAAACAGAAGCTACAAACGGAAATAACTTTGCCTCTGGTTTATTTATAGTCACAGAACAATTTTTCACTGGAATCTTTCTCCATAAAACGAAGAGTCATCCTGAGGTCTATCCTCTGAATAAATTATAAGATTTCCCTTGTGCGTGTTTTTCACGTGCTTGTAAAAAAGTGTCAAGTCCCAAGAGCGTCCTTGTCCGTGGTTTCAATTATGGCCACGCATTAACGTTATGCAAAAGTTGTATTTTATTAGTGCAACCATGAGTTTTAGTACAGTTTTTTATTATAAAATTTATAAGTTTATTATTTATTTAAGAAAATTCCATTTCCCTACTAAATACGGACTATTTATGATATTTCATAATGTTAATGAAATTCAAAAAATTGGGTAAAAATGTATAAGACAGGTTATTAAAAAATATGAGATTAGCTAAAAGAGAAAAATCCATGGGATTAGACTACTGGTTCTAACAGGCTAATTCAAATTGACTTGTGTTTATAGTATCAACCCTGTACATTCAAACATATTTTAAAAAGCGCGTGGGTTTTTAGTGTCGCTTCTTTTTAAGGGTTCCGATACCAAAACGGTAAAAAAAACAACCCTTATGGTGCTGCTTTGTTTGTCTGTCTGTCTGTCACACCTGTATATCTCAGCAACCACTCATGCTATCGATTTGAAATTTGGAATTGTTCTAGAATATGGTTGCCCAACATAAATGCATATGACAGAATAAAAAAAGAATTAGGATTATTAATGTAAAGGGGGCCCGAATAGGGGGGGCAAATTTTCAAACTGTACTAGGTTGTTACTAGGTTATGTGGGGTATCATATGAAATGGCTTTACTTGTACATTCAAAAATATTTTTTTTTTATTTTTTTTAACAACTCTTAGTTTTGAAGTTATGATGAAAAATGACAAAAAAATACCGTCCCCTTATCTCCGAAGTTTGTGAACG
Source organism: Athrips mouffetella (assembly GCA_947532105.1). NCBI lineage: Eukaryota > Metazoa > Arthropoda > Insecta > Lepidoptera > Gelechiidae > Athrips > Athrips mouffetella. The sequence continues at coordinate 32,307,971 of OX383957.1, read as the reverse complement.
GAAAAATCTGAATTAATTACAGTCGATATAAGTTTATGTAAACATTACAGTAAAAATAAAACGATCTTTCTAAGTTGCACACTTTTTTGGTAATCTGCAAAAAACTTTTACAAACAAACTAAGTTTTGCGGTCCTAAAAATGGACTTAATCGCTTCCAAAAATACTATAGGTATATCGGAACCCTCGGCGCGCGAGTCCAACTCGCACTTAATCGGTTTTTTCCCACCGTGACGCCACTTTGTTTGTGAAGCGATGTAGTTAAGCTGACGTTATTAACAGATTTTAATATCCAACAATGATTTTGAGTTTGAGTTAGTACACGTAGTTGAAATTACGATAAACCAAACTTTTGTCAAATATTACTCTTCCGTGACTGATCTTGTGTCAAAGTTAGCAAGTCTTAAATCTTTGGTTTGAAAGTTAAATTGTTACCAATACTTCAATTTAAGTTGAAGAATACAACTTTGAAATTCAAAAACATCAATTTTGCAGCGCGAAATCGGTTCTCTTTAACATCTTCCGGTGAGGATTTCATCCCTCTGAGATCGTATTCTTCCAATTCTTTTTAATTTCTGCAAAACAAGGGTTTTTCATTAAAGCCAGATATTTTGTATGATTTACAAAATATAAACTTAAAAACTTTACTTACCGAAAAGGATGAAAAAACGTTATTTCCAGCTTTTCTGTTCAAACTTAACGGCATTAACAAATATTTTTATGGCCAACTAAAATGTTTCTCCTGTTTTCTCTCAATTGCCATTGGTGACTAAACACATGTCGAGGCAAAGCTGCAGAGCCTTGAACACCGTCGCAAAGTGGCCTGCTTGTCGGTATTCTACAGAATACATTTCAGTGAGTGTGCGTCTAAATTGCACGACCCGGTACCACCACCCCCCTTCCTTCTACAAGGTTGTCGACATACTACCTTTTCACATAAAGTTTCTTATTTTATTTTTGGTCTCAGTAACAAATTTAAGTAATTATTAAAGATACAGTAAAATTTATTAGTTCAATATATTGAATTTTGCTGTATAGTTTTTAAATTTGTTAAATACGACAAATTTAAATAACGTACTTAAATGTGAATGTGAAAATAATGGACGATATTACGTAAAATACGACTACGTAAAATTTTTAATTCGTATATTTTTTTTTTCTTGTCTTGCCAATTGTGACAGTAGTGTTGTCACCTTAGTAAATTATGAACTTTGTTCCGTCGAGTGTCTCTTGATGCGACCACGGCACATGTAAATGAGTTGAATACGAAAATATTAACCCCAGAGGGCCCGATACTCGGCTAAAATGGAGATTGCTAAGGAAAGATGTCAAGATTTTAGGTGCATTAGGAAACTTTCTGGTAAATTGTTATAATTTTCTCAAAGTAGTAGAGTAAAACCTACTTTTGGAACATTTATAATAAAGTGCTTTACTTTTGTACCGTAAAATGGGGAACATAAATAGTTTATTGACACATTTGCTCATAAAACAGCTCTATTTGCAATGTATTAAGGTCCATAATCCAGCTTATTAAACACGCGTGCTTTTTCCATTATTAATGTAATGGAAAAACCACTAGTGCTTTTTTTTTTTTTGTTTCAGCAAGGAGTTTGTAATGCCTATAAAACTCAGAATATTTTCATGTATAGATAAACTTTGTTCTATATATGATCATCATAACATCCCATGAAACGTCCACTACAGGACAGGGAGCTCCCTCCAGAATTCTAGCTTTTGCTGGAAAAATATATGATGTTTATTACATTAATTTCATGAAAAGATTTATATTCATTAACTTAGTTACAACAAATTCGTCTTTTAAGTAACAAAATATCTCATTTTAAATAATTTAAAGTCAAGGCTTTTTGGCAGTTTAGTCAACGCTAAAACAGCGCGCGCCATTTTTACAAATATTTGTGATGTTTACATTGTGGTTATTGTAATTATTTTCAAAAGTATCGACTCCTACAAATATAAAAACTTTAATTTATGTAGTTCCTCAACGTAGAAAGTACTAAGGCAAGAAACACAAGTCTGGGGAATCGAGTGTACGTAGAAATCTAAGGAAAAAAACGTAGCATGTTTTCAACGAATTTTCCTTCGGGAAAAGAGGTAAGCAAATTTTACTTGTTTTTATTCGCAAATGTAATAAAAAACGTCGGAAGAAGCGCGCGCAATTTGGTCGTTACACTTTCGGCTCCATTACGCCCTCGCCTGCGACTCGGGCTTCAATATTCGAGCCTCGGACATAATCAACAAAATAGCGCACTTGCATCTTAATGTACTGTTATACCAATTTCAAAGCATGTTGAATGGTTAAATTAAACTTTTTCCCTTAAGTAAACTGAATTTAGTAGACGGAATAGCTTTTAATGATCATGCACTTTTTCTTTTCATCCTGCAAGCGTCGAATAAATCACCATCATCATCATATCAGCCGAAAGACGTTCGGTGCTGGACATAGGCCTCCCTTAAAGATCTCCATGACGACCGGTCCTGCGCTGCTCGCATCCAGCGGCTTCTCGCGACCTTGACCAGATCGTCGTCGGTCCACCTTGTGGGGGGCCTGCCTACGCTTCGTCTTCCGGTACGTGGTCGCCACTCTACGAGTAGAACCCGAAATCGAATAAATAAATTTATTTATTTATTGCATACAAAAAATTACAATGAACAACACATACAGGCAGATTAAATTACAAGAATGTGTGGTTCTCAAAGAAAATGCGATACCTTTGAAATTAACACATAAAAAATCCTACAGAGCAAGTGTCAGTGACCCTCCGCCAGGACTGTTAAACTTGCTTACTTTATAAAATCGGTTTATAAAAACTGTATTACATTTTGTAATTGAATTCATTTTATCTTCAAAACAAGATCAGTATTGCTCAAAATTTAAGAACAAGGAATAAAAGGTGCTTTCATTTAAAAACTAAACAACTATTCGAAAATAATAATAAAAAAATATACTGTTCATATTGACCGCTTAAACTGCGATTTTGTATCGTGCGATGATTTTTATTTTTCATTTCAGTGTCTTATGTTGTAAAAGTTGTTTAGTTTCGTTGACTACCTGTAACTTGTACCTATTTTTTCTGTTCCACCGGTAAGGGTGATCAGTAGGAATTGGCCAGTTAATGAAGCTTCGGCCTACTTTTTCGCATTGAAATATTCAGTTAATAAAATAGGTAGATAACAATTTCGGTCAGCAGCAGTAAGACAAAAACCGGGTTCACTGTGAACCGGTTTTAATCCACAACCACCCTTTTGTGTTACATGCGAGGCACGTACGGAAGTCCAGAGAATCACATTTATTACATTGTCGCTTTGGTCATTCATTCAGCTTATTGTTAAAGTTCTAGCAATAAAATAGAAATCAAAAATTTTTAAATAATAACCAAAGTGTAAAAGTGTCATGAAATGAAAATATAAAACTAAGTCATTTCCTGAAGCGAGAGTAAGAACTCATGCTCAAATGTTTTATTCCTTGAAGTGGTAATAAAAAGTTTGATGACAAAGTGATTGCTACAGATTTTTTATTTTAAAAATGAGATCATTTCCAACATCATAATCAGAAATATCAAAAGGGATTCAAGGTTCATTCGGAGTAGATTGTTTTTTATTTTAATGATAAGATCATTTTACACATCAAAATCAGAAATATCACAATGAATTCAAGGTTTATTCGTTAAATTCCGATTTGATTTTAAAGGTTATCATTAATTTTTCTTTTAAGGTGTGCCCTACACATGATTATTTTTTGTTCCCGACATCTGTTTATTCACTTACAATTAAGGACATAAGCAACAACATCAGTACGACCACTTTTGCAACAATGACAAAAAAACCGGCCAAGTGCGAGTCGGACTCGTGCCTTAAGTATTCCGTACCTATCTACCATATGATATACTAAAAGCTTTTGTTCTTCTTGGTTTTTAAACTCCGCGACCATCCAACTTGACCCCTCTTTTATAGAAAAGTTCTTGAAACGGGAGCTCACCTTAATTGGTTACTATTAAAAATGATTTTATTTTAACACTTCCAATGTTCGGATGAATCTACAAAGTAGAAAATCGCAAAATTTCACAACCACAGGCAGGATTCGAACCTGCGTCTTCTGCGTCAGTACCGCAGACGCTTTACCAACTAGGCTACTGTGGTCCTGCTTGATGTTGTGAAATCTGCGATCTCTATACGCAGGTTCGAATCCTGCCTGTGGTTGTGAAATTTTGCGATTTTCTACTTTGTGGTTACTATTAGTTGTGCGAAAAATTGAAATTTTAATGATTTTAGACTTTTCCCTTTATTTGTACTGTGAGACCTAGCTTCTTGCCAAATTTCATAATTTTAGGTCAACAGGAAGTACCCTGTAGGTTTTGCTTTTTTGCATAAATATTTGGAGATGAGGACATAAAAAGCCATATCTTTTGATTGCGTTGTTGTAAAAAATATAAATTTTCAGATTTTGTGTGGTTTATGGACCTTAATATTCGTTATCAATTTCAACCCGATACCTCTTCTCGCTCGTGAGAAAAAGGGTCTTGACAGACAGACAGACAGATGGACAACAAAGTGATCCTATAAGGGTTCCGTTTTTTCATTTTGAGGTACGGAACCCTAAAAAACTCTATACAAAGTAACGTAAGTCATCTATCAACATATTTTGTATCGAAAGTTAAAAAAAGAATTGTTACAAAAGTTGTAAAAGAAAACTGAAACTAATAACGTGGACAAACGGTTGTCAAGCAAAAAAATTACCTTGTATTTATTAAATAGTATCCTTGATATATATACAGCGTGTAAAAAAAGTAAAATGATCCTTCTAAAGGATCATTCTACATCACTAATAAATTGTATAAAAAATACATAAAATAAATAAATACTACAAATTTGGACAACGATTACCAGCAGCTTGCTAATAGGTACTCAGTTCTAAGTGTAAACTTAACCCTATATTTCACACAATATAGGTCACATTTAAATAAAACAAGTGTCGACGGGTTGGTAATTTTACGTATAATATTTAAAGCATCGTTAACAATATTCGTCTATCTTTAACCGTTTCAGAGATAAATGAAAAAAAAATCAGGGACCCGTTTGAGGGTGGGGAGGGGGGAGCCTACATGAGATCAACGGATAATTTCCAAGATATGTTCATAAACACCTAAGGAACACTTTTAGAACAAGAAACCTCTCGCCGTAATTTAGCCTAGGTTATTTTTTGTCTTTTTTGAACTAGTAGGATATCGGCTTGACAACATTGATTTTTGAATTCTGCGGTGTTCAAAACCCCATAAATACTTTATTGTCAGATCTGGTCCAGTTTAAGTTATGACCCTAAGAAGGAGAGCCAAATTCTGAATTTCATCCCATTCTATTAAGAAGAAGTGAAGCGCCTGTAGGGTTAAATAGTCTCTATGATCAGCTGGTGATGTTTTTTGTAGTAATATCCTGTCTTCAAAATTCAAATTCATTTATTTTCGATTTTAAATTACATTATTTTTATTTATACAAAGTTACATCAATAGAATTAAATTACAATTTAGTTAATACAATAAAAATAAAAACATTACCGAAAATGGGCATGGGCACAGCAACAGGCTGATTTTAAGCCCACCCCTAGTCATAGGAGGCTAGTTAAATAATTTAATAATCTAGGAATATATAATAGATCACTAAGCATAATTTTAGTTATAATTTATAAGATTTAATTTTATTTTAGTTACTGTGATGACTCACACCACTCTTTGTCTAATTATAGATGTATAAACAGCAGCGGAACAACTCACGTTCTCACATTTCTTTTGTATGTTAAGGAGCAACCTCTTATACCCTATTTTAAACGAGTTGAAGGAGAAAGTCGATCTTTTTGGCGGTGGAATGTCATTCCAGCATTTACTGGCCGCGTATTTAAACTACTGTCTTCTTACTGTAAAATCTAAAAAACTAAAATCTAAAATTTTTGTAAAGTAATTTGAAGTACAATTAAATTTCATGATCACCCAAAACAAAAAAAAAGAAATATGTAAAAAAAGAATTTTACACATATATTTTAAATCTATTAGTTATGTAGAATACCCCTTAAATTTAGATTCTTAGAATACCCCGATGATTCTTCTAAGGCTTAGAAGAATCATCGTACTTTTTTACACCTCAAAAATAAAACAACAAATTGAACAGGGCCCTGAGTCAAGTGGCTTTCTACAATTGCAAACGCTAGTAGAATAGAATGAAAATATATGGGATTGACATTAGCTAACGAAATGTTGCGTGACAGCTAATGTCAATCCCATACATTTTTATTCTATTCTATAGCATTTGCGATAATAGAATGCCACTTGACTCAGGGCCCTGGCTATGTGCTAGTCAAACTCAACAAAATAGGGACCAAACAGAATAGATTCGATACCTAATTACCTGAAATTTCATCTTAACTATATTTTGTGGTGGTATGCAACCTACGCTTTGCAAAATCAGCCCTCAGTTCATTTAGATCTTCGGTATTTGTTTTCTCTTGCGCTAGAGATAATCTTAATCATTTAATTAAAGAAAAAGTACTTCACCTACAGCTCAAACTAAAATCGCTTCACAGCCATTTAAAATTTGAATAAATCTCTGGAAAATTAATAAAACTGTAATCTGATCTGACGTTGAAGGCTATTGTCGGGGGCGGGTGAAAAATTCACGGATTCCACGTCCGCCTTCCAAGCACTGCAATCAATCAATGCGAGAAATTGACACCGCTCGCAAAATAACCGGTGGTATGTTTAAGAAGCTGCAGGCAATCGATAGAATCTTGACTGTTTTTTTACAAAATTAGGCTTCTTCTGGGCAAACTCGTCCCATCGTCGACCTCATCTCTGTCTTCAAGACTAGATCGAGGTCAAGAGTAAGCCCATCGACAATAAAAAAAAAATTAAGAATCCAAAATTTTGTATTGAATGAAAATATGCGCTCGTAGAATTTATTGAAAAACGCGAACAAGTTATTTCACATTTTTGTGTTTAAATTAAACCATTTAGAGACCCGGCCAGCACCTTAAACTGAGACATGCCTGAGTATTGTTCGTCCATCGTAAGAATGCAGCAAGTCATCGCCTTCCGCCGCTGGTAGACAAGTCTCGTAACCAATCAGGTCGCTTAAAACTATAAACTCAAATGCACAATGACTAACTGAAGGCAAACCTTCGAAAGAAGCGGTTGGTTCCTTTCTGTGTTACCTAAGAATGTAAAATCGCAATAAACCTCATTCCGATAATGATTGTATTCTTCCTGAACCCCTACTACATCCTGAGGAGTCTCCGACATTTACCTGCCGCTGAGCAGCTTCCGGTGGCAACAAACTATAGTACCCTTACAAGTAACACGTTCTTTTTTCTTATTTATCACTGATCTTAATATCTCCTTTGTCTTTTTAATATTTTATTTTCGTTATCCATTTTCAATAACCACAACATAATTGATTTGGAAATCGCCTTTCACTTGGCCGGTTTCTCTATCACAGCCCATCTTACAGTCATTTCCGTTGAATGGTCCGCCATTAGGACGACAAACATTTTTTCCCTAATTTATCAGGAAAACACACATTTGTCGACGATCAGCCGTGTTATTTACACAGAGAGTTGTAGCTTAGGAAACATCATTATTTCTGACATTATTTTCACGAGAAAACATTTAAAATATGAAGTGTGACCCGTCAAAGTATACCGATATCATTAAAATTGATCGGGATGTAGGGGACTTTTCGGGAGCTTTTCAAAACCTGAAAAGGTCATGATCAGTCAACGAAACTGAACACAATTCAGGGAATTTGAAAAATGAAAAAAATGCTGTATCTTTATTCAAACTGTCCAATAAAGTTATCAATTTTGTGTGGAGATGCTTTTTTATCTTTCTGAAAATGAGCAAATCTGTCTTTGTTAATTGTTTGTAAATATTTTTAAATTAAATTTTATATATTTTTTTTATTAACAACTAAGAAACTTTACCGGTGAAAAAAAAATTGTCACGTTACCGACACATTTCCTAAAATAATAAAAATTTATAATGTTTAACTTATAATTAGCCCTTGTGTTTTATTTTCTATAATAATTAATTACAGAAATTGAATTCGAGAAAAAAAAATTACCCCAACTTTATTTGTTGGGTGGGTACCTACCCAATTGTCACGTTACCGACACATTTCCTAAAATAATAAAAAATTATAATGTTTAACTTATAATTAGCCCTTGTGTTTTATTTTCTATAATAATTAATTACAGAAATTGAATTCGAGAAAAAAAAAATTACCCCAACTTTATTTGTTGGGTAGGTACCCTAAAACAATTTTTTATTCAAGATTTTATTTTACAACTTTGTTGGTGTAGATAAAATGTATATCCGTACTAAATTACAGCTTTCTAGTGCTAAGGGTCTCTGAGCTAAGCCGCAATACACAGACAGAAGAATATAACGAAACTATAAGGGTTACTTGTTGACTACGGAACCCTAAAAAAATCTTACTCTAAAAAAATACTTTGCCCATTTCTCATGTAAATATTCGACAGCTTATCGTTGAGTTTCAAACTTAAAATTGCATGACACGCAGTTTTTGGATTACGAGTATCTGCTAATGACGTCAGTAGCAGTTGTGCTTTTTCAGGGTCCTGTTAATGTGTTTTGAAAAAAAAAACCGTTGCAAAAAGCCTGTTACTTCGTCAACTTAACAGAGATTCAACTTTAATTAAAGAGCTATCTGTTACTGGTGGTAGTATTTTGAAAATTAATGTTGTAAGACATAATAAAATTATAAAGCGAAATTTAAAGTCCCTTTTATTCCATTATTGTCTCATTATAATACTACTGGCTGTAATGAGAACAATTTCAAACTTTATGTGTTAAGCAAATTAATTTTTTTTTACTTACTAGTACGATTTATTCCAGCCTCTTACTTTAAGGCTGTTGATGGAACATGATTTAAACGTACAGTCAACGACAGGTCAAGCTTGACACTCACAGAGCGACTCTAGACCGTACGTCTCTTGCAATAATAATAGTACAAAGTCTAATATATCAAGCTTGATATGCTTTTGACTGTAGATGTATAAACTAAAATAAATAAACGAAACCCAACTACGCTTGTTAGCTTAACACGCTTTACAATTTTTTGCTTGCAAAACAACGAACTGCGTCAGTGCAAATAGGGGCCGTTTATGATCCTGAACCTATTACTTGTTTGCTATGCAAATGAAAGCTCCAGCTTTGTTTAAAGCTTTATAGATGTTGACCTACTCAAAATTCAAACAGAGTTTTTGTCAAAAAATCAACCTAAAAACCTCTAACTTTGTGTAACCAATTGTAAACGCAGACCAGAATGAAACTGCTTCGGAGTATTAACATTACTCGCAACAATTCCAAGCTAGGATGCTGTAAAGGAGAGGTTGTTAATTGTCATTTTATGTATTCTCATCCCTTCCTGGCCGACTTTCTTACATAGCCACATTACATTAAATCACTATAAACACGGAAGTTTGTCCCTCATAGGGTTGAATACAACAATATCTCATTGTTCGAATATTTGCTAACAATTTGTGGTATTGTATTATTGCAAATTTGTCCTAGGTACAACAATTGATTTAGCAGAGTTATGTATTTAAATGAAAATAGGTTGTAATGTGCTTGCAAAAAGCAGCCGAAACAGTAGAGATAATCATAATAACTGTCATCAACTACCAAATAAATATGATGACGCCTGGAGGGTTAAAACATATAATTATTTATTAATACACTGGCAGCATATGGTGCTGATGCGTGTATACGAGTATCACTGAACTTGTGTCAGATATTACTCATTCAATTTCCCCACCACTCAATTGTTTCATTCTTATTGTTTTCTTTACATTTGTTAGATTCGATTATGTTGAATTTATGGTTTTAATTTTCAATTTTTTTGTATTTTTTTCTTATATTTTCTGGTATCTTGTATTATTATACAGATTTTCATGATTCACAAATATGTCCATGTTATAATAATTTTGACTTTAATTTTGATTTTAATTTTTTGTGTAGGACGGAGACCTGGAGTCCTAAACTTGTTTGAACAGAAACCCGTGACATTTGCAACAAGATATTCAAGTCGTTTGGCTACCCACTCTCATAGTACCACATGCTTTGCTAGGAACAGCTATAACATGGCCATCAAGCTCTATAATGATGTCAAGAAGTTGCCAGTTACTAAATTTAAGAAGTGGTTGCATGACATGCTTGTTAAAAATTGTTTTTATGACATACGAGAATTTGTTAATTTTAAGTGGACATAGGAACTTTATTGTGAATTTTGAATTATTTAATATATTTAAATTGTTATTAATTTTACTGTTACATGTAACCTTATCTTTATTATCTGACTGTATTATTTTACTTGATGAATTTTATTAATTTTAAATTTGAATTTGTGACCTTGTATAGTGAAATCTAATTTTTTTGATATATTTAACTTTATGAATTCTATATTTTAATTATTGTAATTTTAATATTAATTGTATTTCTAATATTTGCATGCCGATTCGAGGTGCATCACGCATGAACGTTGTATCCAGGTTGTATCATACTTACCTACCATGTTTATTTAACCGTGTATGCTAGCGAATAAATGTATTCATTCATTCATTCATAAAATACAGGCTTCGGCTTAGTTTAGGCTCCAGTCTCCCACAAATACGGTGACATTTTTTAATTCTTGTTATTGTATTATTTTGTTGTGAGAAAATAAATTAAATTTTGATTTGGTTTGATTTGATTTATCCAGTCTGTTTTTGAAAGCATTCACAAAGGGAGCCCTGATCACTGTCTGTGGTAGTTTATTCCATAAATTCACTACACGGTTTGGTAAAAAATTGTGTCGAGGGTTGCTTGCACTCGGGAAGTGTGAAAGTTTCATTGTGTGTCCTCTGAGATTTATGTTTTCGTTTATGACATAGATATTGTTCAAGTTAGAGACGCTGTAGAAACCGTTTAGAATCTAGTAAGTTTCTATAAGATTTCCACCTCTTCTTCTTTTCCCTAAGGGGTTCAGGCCAAGGGATTTTAAGCGTTGCTCAAATTCTACGTTTCGAAGGCAGGTAACCATTTTAGTTGCTCTTCGTTGTACTTTCTCAATAAGGGTGATATCTTTTTGGGCGTACATAGGTCTTGTAAATTCTTATGAATAACTCTCTGGTGATTTTACGAAAAGCTTTCAAATTATTCTCACGCAATCAACATTTCCATAGCTCAAATTAAAATTTTGAAAAAAAAAAAATTATTTCCTGACATAAAGTCTAATTTTGTTTGATATCTCAGATACTTACCACTTTTTCAAATCTATTAATATGTTGTTTAATAATGATTTTAGTTGCTTCATACCCAACAAGACCTCTAAAGACGATTCATAGTTTAGAAAAACCATACATATGCTGTGAGTAACATGAAAAATCCTATGCACGTATAAAATATAAGATTTGTATACATCTTATAGTATGAACGCGTCCTGATTATCTTCAGAGCAAACGACCCAGCTCAAGTTACAAACTACTACAATTACTAGTTCCATTGTAATGATCTTGTTCCAGACTGATAGATTGTTTCTTGTTACGAGACACCGAAACTATACATAGTTTCGGTGTAGTATTACAATACTATTAATTTATTCTGTGCCAAAACATATATGGCTCAAACCACACTAATAATATGAATGAGAGGCAAACTCGGTATTATTATTATTATTACTTACTTGTGTTTTGTATATCATAGGTTGAAATCATGTCGAAGTTTTCACTTTTATTTTCTAATGTATGTATTTCTAGTTAGTCGCCCGCTCAATTTACGAAGTAGGTATAATGCTGCCATATGTTTACAAAAGTATATTCTTCTGAGTGTTCAATGAAGACTTGACATGAAGACTTTCACGCGATCAATGATCTAAAGTAACTGACATAGCCCTGAAAATCGCTAAACTAAAGTGGCAGTGGGCAAGGCACATCGCAAGATGAACCGTAAGGGCGTAAGGGTTAAGACGAATCGTTGGCTTGGTAGGCCACCCACAAAGTGGACCGACGATCTGGTCAAGGTCGCGGGAAGCCGCTGGATGCGAGAAGTGCAAGACCTGTCGTCATGGAGATCATTAGGGGAGGCATATGTCCAGCAGTGGACGTCTTTCGGCTGATATGATGATGATCAATAAGCGAGACGGGATTTTTAAATCCTTTAGTGTAAACTTGCTTTAGCAAATGCTTCATAACTTCGCCTTTATCCTATTTATCATAACATCCCATGATAAACATAGTCTTACTTTGGTGTAATTAAAAAACAACCGAAGAACTATAAAAATAAGCCGTAATATTTCAATCGCATTACTCAACTTTTTGTTCCCTCTCTACCAACTGATAAACCTGCACCCCCATTACTCAAGGACCCGTGTCATTGCATGATTAAAACTGTTCGGGATTTATCCAGTGTTTTATATACTTTAAGATATAAATGTTAAATTGCAAACAAAATTACTATCAATAAATTCATCAAATTTACTTTTAGGACTTTGCTAAGCGATATTTAAATACGCACAAAATCGTGTCAATGAAAAAGACATTTGGTAGTTGCACATCCAATGCTAGTCCAGTAAAAATACGGTTTTGCAAAACATTAAATGCTAATAGCTACTTTTTTTTGTATATCGTATTTAAATATGATATTAAGACACAATATTTACGAATCCACCTAAAATTTAAAGCGGAATATTTTTTTCGAATAACAGCTAAGGCAAAAATAGTAATAGACAATTATATACTTTATATCATAGATAAACGTATACTTTACACATAGGCATCAAAATCCACCATAAATATATTTAAAAATATCAATTTATTTCAAAATATAAAATTTCCACTTATTTTTACATATAAGGGCCAATAAAGTCGAGGTAAAATAATAGCAATAAACTGAGCTAAACTCAACCTTTTTAAATGTAAGTGATTCTTATATATATTCACAAAAATGCCATACTAAATAAAAAAAAAGTTTTTTGTAATCGCTGGTTTACAATAATTTTGTAAACATTTATGTTGGATTTGCCAAAAATGTGATTATATAGCACTATTTAAATTATTAGAAAGCAAAACGGATCTATTACTATTTTTGGTTGCGAAGATAAGCTGTATTTAAATTTCGTGCTATAATAGTTAAACAATACAAAAAAGCTAATATTTTTAGGTGGATTCATGTATAATATGAAATTCTGAATATATAGCAAGCTGTAAATAAAAAAAATAATCTATTAACATTTTTTTACGAAATTCCATATTTTTTTTATGTTAGAACGGCAAAATAAATAAATAAATGAAGTAAATTTAGGTGGATTCCATTAAAAAGCTTTACACAGAAATATAATCTATCGATCTGAAAAAGAATCACGGCTATTATCAATTATTTCCGTTTCGCCATACAATCTCTCGTAATTTTACTGGAGTATGCGTACAGGGTGGCCAACTAAAAGACATACAACTTTTTTGCCTCTTTTTTGTATTAACTCAATACTTTTCAGTTTTTTATGTAACAGTTATATCGTGTAAATATGGCAAATTTGTTATGGATCTTTTTTGCTTGAACAACGTAAAAACGTGGTCAACAGCAGAAAAAAAGAGGCAAAAAAGTTGTATATTACCACTTAATTGGCCCACATAATACAGTTTCTTTTTCTACTAAATCCTACTCTATATAAAGTGTCTTTACAGTTATAAAGTTTCTTTTTCTACTAAATTCCAGTCTACATAAATCCAAAGAAATAATCAAATAAGAATCATTTTCACAAATGACGTGATTATTACTTTTGTTTGAAACTCTAAGAAATGAGCAAAATGTTCATAGCTAAAGCAGCGAAATGCAGTTTCAGTTTTATAAAACAGACTGTGACTGTGACTTTTGTCTGACGGTAATTTTGATCTTTTCACAAAAAAGAAAGAAACAGTTACTGGCATCCAATTAAATAAATTTACTGTAATCTACTCCCAAGTATTTTAACAACGTTCCTTGGATTATGACTTCATACCTTTACGTGAAAAGGGTTTTGCGTAAAGGTATGAGAGGTAGTAAGGGTTCTTGTGTCACTCAATATCACGAATGCTTTGCACGTTATATTGCACATGGTGTTTCAGGAGTCTTTTATTAGTATTATATTGGTAGGTATCTAACTTTCAAAACTCACATTTATAGCTGCTCGACTGGTTTATTGCGCTGTATTGTGATTTTATTTAATCACAGGAATTTCCGTGGATTTATAAGAACACGGCGTGACTATTTTCTTTGAAACTCCAAGAGATGAGCAAAATGTGTACACAGAAACGTACAAAATGCAGGTTCGTTCTGAAATGCACAAAAATGATTAAAAGATGCACGTGTAAACTGAAAATCTGAGTGTCAATTTATTAACACTACTCATCCAATCTTGTGCCGTCTATCCGATCACTACAACAAAAGTTACCAGAACGGTGACTTAAGCAGTCGTTACCATTGCCAGTTTTATTACCAACATATTTCCATAACTGACCCAAATTTCTCGTACAGAAAGAACTTCCATCCGTACAAGCTACGAATACGATGTCAAAACAACTTCGAGCGGTTTAATAACGAAACTTAGCAAACTTCTTCCCCTCTCGTTTTCACACAATTTTCACCAATCACGAAGAGTCGCCCCTATCGATCAGAGTCATAATCAGAGTATATTCAATTAGGTAGCGTTCGACTATCCATCATTTGTAATTGGCATGTCAGCAGCAAGCTGCTTGTTTTTGCTGTTTTCGTGTTTTTAGGGTTCCGTACCTCAAAAGAAAAAAACGGAACCCTTATAGGATCACTTTGTTGTCCGTCTGTCTGTCTGTCTGTCTGTCAAGACCCTTTATCTCACGAACGGGTAAAGGTATCGGGTTGAAATTAATACCATATATTAGGATTCCTGAACCACACAAGATCTGAAAATTTAAATTTTTTACAACGACGCAATCAAAAGATATGGCATTTTATGTCCTCATCTCCATACATTTATTCAAAAATGAAAAACCTATGGGGTACTTCCCGTTGACCTAAAATTATGAAATTTGGCAAGAAGCTAGGTCTCACAGTACAAATAATGGGAAAAGTCTGAAATCATTAAATATTACACCTTTTCTCACAACTAATAGTAACCAATTGTGGTGAGCTCCCGTTACGAGTACAAGAACATTCATATAAGAGAGGGGTCAAGTTGGATGGTTGCTGAGGCGATTTTTGTTTTAATTCTATTTAAAAACGGGAACACTTACAAACTTGAAAATTGGTATGTTTATAGGGCATAGGCTATAAAATAACAACAAATAATAAAATTTGGTCAAGCGCGTGTCGGACTCAAAAAATACATACATACATACATAACATCACGCCTTGTTACCGTCGGTGAAAAATCAAAAAATCTAGCACATTAACTTACTGAAATTTCAACTAATACAATTATGTTTATGTGGTGGTACGGAACCCTCAGTGCGCGAGTCCGACTCGCACTTGGCCGGTTTTTTTTTTTGTAATAACGATTACGAGTTTGTTTGGAAGTATATGAAGAGGGATCACCCGGAAGTCTACATGCAAACTTGTCAGGAGTTTAGCTACCAAATAAATTTTCCTGTAGACCGTTATTTATTGCTCCATAAATCGTTAACTCTTTACTTTATCTTGGGAAAATTCGGTCATAGATAAAAGTTATAACAAAAACACTGAAGTAAGATTAAAGGTACTAAACTTATTCTGTTTTACAACATCGGCTACTTATTCTTGCAGATTTGACGAGGGTGTTGGGAAGATTTAAGGCAAGTTAAAGAAGAACTCCAGATAGATTTAAGGCCAAATTATATATCCAAATAACGTTAAACTATTACATTTTGACTGTCTGAACTGTGCGGCGGGCGAGAGAAGACTAGCGCCTCGTCGCTCTAAGCTACTGGAAGAGGCAACTATGCTGACTTGACAAACGTGACATTACCATGTGTCCCTACAAGGGCGTGATTTTTACACAGAACACCTGCCATTTGTATTTGGCTTTTGCTGGCCAAATTAAATTACATTTCAATCATAGTTTCAATCCGTTATTTGTAACTTAATGTGTGGGTGTAGTAGATGTTTGACAGCTTAACAAAATTATAATTTCAAATTATCAAACATTCAGGTTTTGACCGCAGCCAAGTTTTGTGATAGAAAAGAAAGACTAACTTCGACCCAACCACTCAAGTGTAATCAAGCTGGAAAACGCCTGTGTCAGGAGGTATCGCTTTTCCGCAGAACTTCAATAAAATTATATTTCTGAATTCTCCAAATCAACCGAGAATAGAAACCACGTGTCAGTCGAAAATTTAATCATTCAAATTGAACAAAATTTTCTTCCGCAAAAACCAATTTCAGGAAATCGTCAGAATAATTTCGAAATCAGCAAAAAGTGTTAACAGTTGTCATTGGAACGAAATGTAAAATTTTAACAAAATGTATCAAGCGTACAACATCTGTGGGACGGAATGCAATTATCGGTTTTTCCGTGGCAACATGTTAAACCATTTACAATTAATTGTTATGAGTAAAGTCGGCACGGGGTCTGCTGAGTATTCAGTATTTCAGTGTGAATAATTAAAATTTCTGATGTTTATTTTACAATGCAGTCCTGTTGTCCCTACGTTATAAATCATCCTTTAAAATAAACAAATATAAAGTTACCCGTTCATGTAAATAACTACAGTAGAATGGCTCGTTTCAAGTACATCCTGTTTCATCTAAAGCTAAGAGCAATATAATAAACTTTTTTTTATGTAGGATAGGTAGATATTTGACTCCCATCTCACCTGATGGCAAGTAGCGATGGAGTGGAAGATGTAGCATGCTTACCTAGAAGATGCTTCGGTTCGGGGAACAAATCTGCAAGAAGGGAGTTTTTTTTCTTATTATTATTATTGAAAATGGGCTTACTCTTGACCTCGATCTAGTCTTGAAGACAGAGATGAGGTCGATGATGGAACGAGCTTGCCCAGAAAAAGCCTATTCACTCGCGACTTTAAGAGATTCGGGTTATATGAACTCGGGAACACAAACACAGGCAGAGAATTATACCACTCTTTAACCGTGCGCATTATAAAAGATGTTTCAAAGCGCTTTGTGCGAATGTGCGGAATATCAACCAAGTATGGGTGATATCCTGCGGTGCGTCTGGACTCCCGATGGTAGAAGGAAGATGGTGGAATAAGCTCGTGTAGCTCTAGAGCACACTCTCCGAAGTACAATCTGTAGAAGACCGACAGACATGCAACTTTGCGTCGATGAGCCAGACTGTAAAACTTGGTTTTCACCAGCATCTCATCACCAAGGAGCTTCTTGGCTCTGCGATCTATCGAGTCAAGTGCGGCAAGTTGATATTTAGCTGAGCCATCCCAAAAGTGACAGCAATTCTCCATGCACGATTGGACTTGGGCTTTATATACAACTAGAAGCTGTCCAGTCCAATCCAAGGCTGTGAGTTCCAATCTTAAGAAAGTTAGAACCAAAATATTTTTTTGTTACTTCTTCACAAGAAAAGCTCTATGTATCCAAATATGTCTAAAATCCCTTCGAATTTTAAAAATATTAAATTTTTAAATTCATTTCACTGTGTAATTACATTTTAAGAACCAAATCAAAACCCAAATAAAAGAGTTCAGTTTTTGAAAACCGGTCCCTTACACCTTTTACACGATTTTTTTCGCAATAAAATGACAAATCTTATGCAAAAATTTGATTTTAATTACTTATAAATACTGATATTAGATAATTTTATATTATTCTGTACAATTTATGCATTATACAGCAATTTAGTTTTAAATACCGTGTAATTAAGAACGTGCAAGCAAGCGCACGATGCCTAACGATGCAGCTGTTTCTTGAGAACATTTTGCTGTAATTAATTTACGAACGTAGTTCCTTTTACATGTCATGAAAGTTCCGCTAATTAGTGTTGTAGGAAGTTAATATACAGACATCGTCAAAGCTTTTGTTCTTTAGTAATTTTATTAAGTAGGAATCGTGTCGGACCTGTCTCCAACTCTTTCTGCCCTCTATTTTTTATTCTATCACACCTACGTATTGTATTTCTGTGAGAAACCCTCCAAGTGCTTATTCCTTCATCACCCTTTCTTAATCGGAAATCTCGATATGTCGCAGAATTTCATAAATATTTCACTTATTCCCTTAAGCAAATTACAACACCTTTTATAATGGGCACGGCTAATAAGTGGAATTCTTGTAAGTGGAACTCGTATAACAAAGAATGAACAGGCCTCTTGTTCTTGTAGATAAACGCATTCTATCTTTAAACTAGTTTTGCTTTCAGGGCTAGAATGGGGCTACCTGTTATATGATGTCTACTGCAAATTCCCGCGAAAGCATAAAATCACATTGTGGCTGTTTAGAAAAAAAAGCAATAGAGCTCCAGATTATCTTAACTCTATTTCTCTTTTATCTCTATTCGTAAATATATATATTTTTTAAGATCTTTTTTTAAATCTTGACTGCATACCCGATTCGAAACGTTTAACGGTCTCATTTTAAAATGTTGCTGCATCGTCTTGAACTTTTATGGCAAAAAATCATGGATTATTCAAATATAATGTGAAAATAGGAATGTTCAGTGTCCAGACACAGATTAGATAATAGTAAGTCCCGCAATAACGCGACATAATGGTTTCGTGTTTCGTTTTATATACGTATATATCTTCATAAAAATGAGCCAATATGATTGCTTGATAAGTTAGTCTTAATTACATAAACTACTCTGGCTTTTCCAC
Source organism: Athrips mouffetella (assembly GCA_947532105.1). Classification (NCBI taxonomy): domain Eukaryota; kingdom Metazoa; phylum Arthropoda; class Insecta; order Lepidoptera; family Gelechiidae; genus Athrips; species Athrips mouffetella. Next base: position 32,289,141 of record OX383957.1, on the reverse strand, counting down.
CAAGATTCGGTGGCGATCTCTTTAAGTTGAATACCACGCTAAAGCGTTCGCACCATACCCAGAGCTTACGGCAAGCTAGTTCATCTGCAGCAACCAAAAGGCCCCTTATTTTTTTATTACCTATTTGTTGTTATAGCAGCAACAGAAATATATATTTTGAAAAAAAATCAGCTGTCTACCTATTACGTACGAGTATCATGAGATACAGCCCGCTGACAGACAGACATTTGGACATCGGAGGCAGATTTACTAATCTCGTTTACTATCCTTTGGGTACGGAACCCTAAAAATCAAAGATTAAATCTTGTACATAGCAACAAGGTGTAAAAATGTATTGACTGAAAACTGAAACTATGTGGGTTTAGATCAAGAAACTGAGCAACTTTTCTCAAGGAACATAGGTCAAAAAGCAAAGAAAATATATGTTTACTCCCCACACAAAATGCACACTATTGCGACTTGCAGTTTCTTTGCGAAGGATTTGTTTTATGCCACTACATCGTATTTAGTGGCATCTTCGCAAAAAAAAAACAATATTTAGAAGTAAGTTAATGAGTTTAAGCTCTGCGTATGGCAGACATGTACAAATTGAAGAGGCTGATTCTGTCAGAAGATGAAATCTTCCGTTGCGTACAACTTTCCCTGGTACGTTTAGCTGAATCTGGACTAAATTTACAGTAACAGCTTTGAAAATATGTTTTTTAACACTATCAATATTTGCACTCTTATAAATTCACATCAATAATGCCTTTGTAGAGCTTTTATCCCGACCCTTTTGTAAACATTTCAGAAAACAATCGACACTCTGACACTTGATTTACATACTCAATACAGCTCAATAGGTGATGGGCTTCATTTAAATTCATGTCTCCCGAATCGAGGCCATTTACTCAGTATTTTTGACGATTAAATGTATAAAATATCTTTAATTCATGTCGCGTTAACTAGCTGTCGTCGTTGATGCTCAGTTAATTCTGTGCAAACGCTGAGAATGTACGTGACGTCGGAAGTACTAGACAGAGATAATTTGGCAATTAATAAATTATTTTCTAAAAATAAGCTATTCACTAGTTTTTAAAAATAAGGAGCCGCCGCCGGATGAAAATAGAACCGACTTATTTCTTCAAGGGAAAAAAAAATTAAGGATTGTTAAGAGCCTTACAGGCTTTTGTCTAGTATTACACATTTTTAAGGTATACAATTTGATTATAATTTTAATCGTTTCTAAAAAAAAGTGTACAAATCGTTTCTATAAAAGTCCGATGACACAACTTGTGTTTACGCCTAAAACAGCATAAATATAACCATCTTCTTCTTATTTCTTCATAATAACTTACAACCTCAAAGCGTCTTTCTTTCAGTCTAAAAGCTTCTTCAAAACAATTTATTTCTTTGTTAACAAATCAGAAAGAGTCTGCAATAGATTTAAAGGACCTTTAACTATAAAGACGCTTTATGCTACTGACGGTCAGTCCCAAAAGCTCCATCAACAATTCTTTGTTGCCTTCAAAAAGGTCCTCCCGAGTGCAAGAAAGTGGAGGGGGCACGCACAGTTATTTTAGTTACCTACATACATTTTCATTTTTTTTCTTATAGCGTTTGCGATATTAAAAAGCCGCTTGTCTCTATGCCCTGTGGTCTCTCAATCTGCCAGTACCTGACTGCAGTCTACTAAGCGACTAACATTATTATATTGACGGTTTTTCTATGAAAACATTGAACATCCTTTGTTGGCAAAACGATTTGGACCAGCTGAAGTGGTCTGAATTTTCGTTAAGCTGAATATTCACGACAGTCGTTACCATAGCAGCGTCAGCGTCAATGTGACTACTTAATTCAGCTTTTTATAGCCTCTGGAAGTGGCTTAATTACAGCTTGTTTTCTAGCGACATCAAAATAAGATGTAGGTTTTGAGAATTTTTGGTTTTTCTCCACTTTGCTTGTGTAACTTGAAGTTGGTCTTTTGTCATGTAGAATTGATTTGAATAAACGAATTAATTTGAAATAGAATGAATTTTATTAGAATAAATATTTATCGTATCTTAACTAGCTTTAAAAGATCATAAATTGTCGTCATATTTTTAAATTATGTTTTATTATAATTATTATTATTATTTATTCAATATACAGTTTAAACAAACAAAATTTTTTTTACAAGTAATGCGCCAAAATGTAAGGAGCCGCAGGATAAGGTAACCTGTTTGTATTTATTTATATAATACTTTGTTGGATTGGGACTTTTCCAAATAAATCGCAAAGTAACAGCCATTGAAAGGGAACTAAAACTTACTACGTCTATCCTGCTAGTACACGTATGTTCCATAATTTTTTTATGCAAATATTTTTTAGGGTTCCGTACCCAATGGGTGAAAAACAAGACCCTATGTCTGGGCCTCCGATGTCTGACTATTTGTCTGTCAGCGGGTTGTATGTAAAAAACAAATTAAAAATAATAAAGAGGGGCTTCCCTATTAAAATCGTGTATTTTAGGTGATTTTCACTCGATTTTTGTTTCAGTTCTATCGTAAAAACGGGAACATTTACAAGCGTGACGATTGGTATGTTTCTAGTGCTAACGCTATAGAATAACAACAAATAATAAAACCTCGTCAAGTGCGTGACTGCGCGTCTATAACTGTAGTAGTAATAAACCCTCAGTGCGCAAGACCAACTCGAACTTGGCCAGTTTTTTAGGGTTCCGTACCTCAAAAGAAAAAAATGGAACCCTTATAGGATCACTTTGTTGTCCGTTTGTTTGTCTGTCTGTCTGTCTGTCAAGACCCTTTATCTCACGAACGGGTAAAGCTATCAGGTTGAAATTAAGACCATATATTAGGATCCATGAACCACACAAGATCCATGAAAATGCCAATTTTTTACAACGACGCAATCAAAAGATATGGCATTTTATGACCTCATCTCCATACATTTATTCAAAAATGCAAAACCTACAGGGTACTTCCCGTAGACCTAAAATTATGAAATTTGGCAAGAAGCTAGGTCTCATAGTACAAATAATGGGAAAAGTCTGAAATCATTAAATATTACAACTTTTCTCACAACTAAAGGTAACCAATTGTGGTGAGCTCCCGTTTCAAGAACATTCATATAAGAGAGGGGTCAAGTTGGATGGTCGTTTAGGCGATTTTTGTTTTAGTTCTATTTAAAAACGGGAACACTGACAAACTTGAAAATTGGTATGTTTATAGTGCATAAGCTATAAAATAACAACAAATAATAAAATTTGGTCAAGCGCGTGTCGGACTAAAAAAATGTAGCACATTAACTTACTGAAATTTCAACTAATAAAATTATGATTATGTGGTGGTACGGAACCCTCAGTGCGCGAGTCTGACTCGCACTTGGCCGGTTTTTTTTTCAAATCTACGCTTCTTGGTTATAAGGAGACAAAGTTACTAAATTGCCCCACTTATGCATGTTCTTATATTTCTAATGCCCTCACAGGGAAAAAGAAAACAAGAATTAGCTTTACAGCTACATCGATGCATAATAATTTGTGAAATTGTCGATTAGGTACCTTTTAAATAAAACATAAATCAATTATGATTTATAGAAATAGCGCGGTCCGATTTTATTTTAATTTTATTCAATGTAGATTCTTTACAGAATACTTATTGAATGTCATGCAGAATACAATGCAAATAGAGCGAGTCTACGCCGTTTCGGATCGTGCTATGGCAGCGTAAAAGAAACGGCAAGAAACCACTGCAGCACGGCCTACTTTAAGAGTCGGCTTTTTACAATGTGTTTCTTGTGTTTCGCTGGAATATCAGAGCACCATACCTCTTTGTCATTCATATAGTCATCCAATCTATAGTAAGCTTTTTTACATAACGTTTGCTTTACACATTCTTTAAACTTTCTCTCAGGTAATTGCACTATATTGTCAGGTATTTTGTTGTAGTATCGTATACACAGACCAACGAAAGATGTATTGACTTTAGCCAATCTAGTATATGGTTGATCAATTTTATGCTTATTTCTAGTATTAAAATTATGCCTGTCACAAATTTTAGGTAATTGATGAATGTTCTTTCTAGCATACATTATATTTTCATAGATATACTGGCATGGCACTGTCATAATGTTGATTTCCTTGAACAGTTCTCTCAGGGAATCACGAGTCTTCAGGCAATAAATTGCTCTTATAGCCCTTTTTTGTAAAACGAATATTGAATGTATATCAGCTGCTCGGCCCCAAAGCAGTATGCCATAAGACATAATGCTATGGAAGTAGCTAAAGTAAACCAGCCTTGCAGTAGCTACATCAGTAAGTTGTCTGATTTTTCTAACAGCATATGCAGCCGAGCTCAATCGACCAGAAAGAGCCGTTATATGAGGTCCCCATTGAAGTTTAGAGTCTAGTGTTAACCCTAAGAAAACTGTACTATTTACAAAATCTAATGGTTCATTATTCAATACTATGTTATGTGAAGTAGACCGTACATTTGGTAGTGCAAATTTAATACATTTAGTTTTTTTGGCGTTTAGGACTAGATTGTTAACAGTAAACCATGCATGAATCCGACGACAAGGTGAACTGACAGAACCAGTTAGAAGCACAGGATCGGATGATTGATCTCTAAGGGAGTTTTATGTTTAGAAGTGAACATATTTCCATGATGATGATGTGATCGAACTTTTAAGTAATCCCAGGTTTAGTAACCTTATGCTTCAGCTTTACGAGTAGGCTTATGGCGGGGGCGTAAAATCTGACATCAATGGTATGTAAAGGCATGAAGTATTCAGGTGGGCGTTATAGGTCTCGTTTGAACAATATTCGAGGGCGCTTTTAGCCTATTTACCAAATAAACTTCGTAAGTGGCCTATACACGGTGAAAAAATAAATGCTATGTTCATTCTAAGGGTTGATTTCCATAGTTGTATATACAACGTGTAACGGATAGGTGTGATAAAACTGAAGGGTGTGAATCTGCCCATAAAACTGAAAAGTTGTTCAATTTCATGTGCAGATTCACAGCCTCTAGTATTATCACACCTTACCCTTATACGCTGTGTATTGTAAAATAATGTAAAAAAGAAAAAAAAAATCATGGGGGATCATTGCATTTGGATTTGCTTTGATTCACATTACAATAATTCATTTAAATGGGAAGGTAGGTACCAACTAGTGACTGGATATTATCACAAATATAATTGTTGTTTACGTTTCAGCAGCTGATCATACTTTTTATTAACGCTCCAAACGCTTTTTTTCTTCTTGAATCAAAACGAATTAAGAAAAAGTAATATTTTTATTTAACCTATTAAAATCATCGCGTAGAAAGATCATAATACTTTTTTACACTCAGTATAGGTGCCGTTAGTCTTATGACGCCCACTTTATGAAATCATTCATACAAACACAATAAGAAACAAACGGTATTAAGCAACGAATAAATAATCACCTAAGCCACCAAAATCATTTATGTTTATTCCCTTGCCCATTCAAACATTTAAAATTGCCTTTAACAGCCATAATAAAGCATGCGAAAGATATAAATTTAGATAAGTGCCCGTAATAACCCTAGTAAAACCTTTTAAAGCCCACTCAACAATTTTACCAGTGGAAATGGGTCAAGCCGCCTTTTCAGGAATGTAAAAAAAGTGTGTCGATGGTCGTTGAGATATAACTTTTTATAGGCGGAAAGGTTTTATGTATATTTTTTTGCTAAATATGACATCTGTTCAGGACACAATGTATAGATATATCTATCTTCTTTACCACAGTTCACAAACACGAAAAAAGAGACGAGAGGGAAATCACCCGGCTACGCGATAGACTCAGTATCGAGCACTTGCAACAGGCTGGTGTTCATCTTCCGAGGGTATTGGCAGTGTTGCTCACTTTCAGTATCCGACATAACTGACGCCTAACAATCCTATGAAGACCAGAGTTGTACCAATAATCAAGAACAAGACAGGGGATGCATCTGATAAATTGTAACTACACACTAGAATATTTTGCTACCATCATCGCGAAGGTACTTGATAAAGTGCTCAGCAAACATGTAAAACTGCATGATGCTCAGTCTATGTTTCAACCTGTACTGTCCGGCAAAGCAGCCGTTTTCTGTCTTAAACACACTGTGCGGTTCCTGGATGAGGTAAAGGCTTTCAACATGGTGTCGTGTGGTGTGGTACCTTCTATGAGAGAAAATGAGTCTAAACACCACTCTAACTATGGAGATAATTAAGATAATTAAGTTATTCAAATACTGGTTTGACAAACAAGTTAACTTTGTTAGGTGGGCTACAGTGTGTTCATTGGTATATAAAATTAAATGTGGGGTAAGGCAAGGGGTATAATATCCCCAACTTTATTTAACCTGTACTTTTATGAGTTGATTGAGGAGTTTAGCAGCGCTGAAGTAGGAACTTTGATAGGTGTTTTTGTTTCGAACAATACGAGCTACGCAGGCGACATAGTGTGCTGTTGAGGCCCTCAATCAACGGTATTTAAAAATTAGTTATTTATGGTTTGTAATGTTACATAAAAAGTAAGAAAGTAAAATTTCAAGTCAGGGAACAAGACTTGCACCGTACCATCAATAACTCTTAATTAATAGTGCTTCCAATGGAGAGAGTGGTGAGGTTTTAGTACATAGGGCACTGGTTGACAGATAGTGTAAAGGACGATGAAGACATAGAAAGTGAGCGCAGAGCATTATCAATAAGGTGTAATATGTTGTTGCGTAGATTCGCTAGATTTTCGCAAGAGGTAGAAATAACCCTTTTTTAAAACCTTCTTTCAAACACTATGCCCGTGTAATCTGTGGAAACTACAATGCTCTGTGCATCCAGTACAACAAAGTCTTCAGGGGACTGTTGGGCCTGCCTCGTTACTGCAGTGAATCTGGGATGTTTGCCACCTGAAGTACTGGTGGACTTCATGCAGTCGTGCGAAAACGAGTAGAATCTCTTATAACAAGGTTGCCATGCCAGGCAGCATCAATACTCTCAAAGTGGTTTTAAAAGCGTTTATAAGTCCAATGTTCAACTAATGGACGATAAGTCATATCCATTGCAATAAAATTTATGAATTTTGCTAACAAAGTTTAAATATGTGACCAACAATGTGATATTTTTTATTTATTTTTAGTATTTTATGTCTAACTTGTTTTATCTGAATCGAATGAATTTGATTATTCTGTCTATGAAACTTAACATTTTTCTTAAATGAATATATATAAATATCTACTTCTCCCGGAAACTGCATCAGTTGACATCACTTTAAGTATGAAAGGTTTTAGTTTCATTGGCAGAATCTTCCCTTAAATTTTTATCAAATTCACACTTTGTTCATTTATTCTGGCTATAAAACTTAAAAACTTTCTTAGACACATAATATGATGAAATACGTAAATAAAACCGGCCAAGTGCGAGTCGGACCCCTCTTTTATAGAAAAGTTCTTGAAACGGGAGCTAACCTTAATTGGTTACTATTAGTTGTAAGAAAAATTGAAATATTTAATGATTTTAGACTTTTTCCTTTATTTTTACTGTGAGATCTAGCTTCTTGTCAAATTTCATAATTTTAGATCAACGGGAAGTACCCTGTAGGTTTTGCTTTTTTGCATAAATGTATGGAGATGAGGATATAAAAAGCCATATCTTATGATTGATCATTGATCATTCAATTGAATAAGATAAAATTGTAGCATACGAGTACAAACTGCCGGATACCTTAGATAATTATTTAGTGATCGGTATTTTTTCCATTGGGCGTTTGTGTTGTGTTGCATGACGTAGACATGCAAAGTTTAATAGCAAGTCAAATACAATACAACGTATTTTTAAAGTAAAAACACATCATATTTTGCCTATGGCCAAATTCAGGCAAAATGTATCCAATAAACAAATCAATCAATTCTAATAAATCAACTTGTGCCTAAATGTATCAAATTTCTTTTTCGTCATGACAAAATAAGAATATTTCTCGTTACATTGGAATGTAATTTCAACATATTCTATGACGAAGAAAATGAAGAAAATAAAATATTGTATTTCTGATATTATTGTTACAAATTGACGGTCCTACAGCTTTGTATTATTTATTAGGATAGATAAAAACTTATGTATAGAAGTGACAGTATTGTGATAGATGGGAATGAGAATATGATAATTTTGCAGCTGAGATGATGAGAATATGAGTCTTTTACAGATTGTACTTCTGTGATAGTGTGTCCAAGAATGAATGAATTAATTAATAACACTTTTTTGCACACAAAGTAAAATTGCAAGATTTACATAAGCTTAATTTAACGCTGAAGACGTGTGTATTCCCAAGCTCACATAACCCGAATCTATTGAAGTTGCTGCTTCACAAAATATGATTATTAATAATATTAATTTTACACCTCACAATATTTTTAATATACGATAAAAAAATATAAAATTAGGTATGTTATACAGGGTGTTAATTTGATTGCGTGCCATAGCTTAGGGGGTGGTTCAGTAACGATAAAGGAACACAAAAAAATATTTAAAAAATCCTCCTTAATTTTTTTTAACTCTTTTGAAACTAAACTAACACGGAGGGCAATGACCTTGAGCACCGCGCTATCAAAAGCGCGCGAAAGAGTTTCAGTTATGTATGTGCCTACCTTATCCACTGATACTGCGTACCACTGATGCTCCGTCCACCAATGCCCTCCGCGTTCGTTAAGTTTCAATGGAGATTTAGTTTCTTTTTAAGTAGGATTTTTTAAATATTTTTTTTGTGTTCCTTTATCGTTACTCAAACACCCCCTAAGCTATGGCACGCAATCAAATTAACACCCTGTATAATCCTTAAAATGTTTGGCAATTTAATATGACGTTTGTCAACTACGTTTTTAGGGTTCCGATACCAAAATGGTAAAAAAAGGAACCTTTATGGTGCCACTCTGTCTGTCTGCCTGTCTGTCACACCTATATATCTCAGCAACCACTAATGTTATCGACTTGAAATTTGGAATAGTTTTAGAATATGGTTGTCCAACTTGATTGCACGTAAATAAAATAAGAAAAAAATATGATTATTAATGTAAAGGGGGCCTAAATAGGGGGGGGCAAAATTTCAACTTATCGGTACTAGATTGTGTGGGGTATCGTATGAAAGGGCTTTACTTGTGCATTTTAAAATATATTTTTGTATTTTTTTTCAACTTTTAGTTTTCAAGTTATGATGAAAAATGTAAAAAAAATACCGTTCTTCCCCCCTTATCTCCGAAGTTTGTGAATGGAAAAATCTGAATTAATTACAGTCGATAGAAGTTTTTGTAAATATTACAGCAAAAATAAAACGATCTTTCTAAGTTGCACAGTTTTTTAGATATGTGCAAAAAACCTTTACAAAAAAATTTAGTTTTGCGGTCCTAAAAATGGACTTTATTGCTTCTAAAAATACTAAAGGTATATCGGAACCCTAGGCGCGCGAGTCCAACTTGCATTTGACCGGTTTTTTTTAGTGTAGAATGGTGGCACACTCGAACTGTTATCAAGCAAAAATTATATAAGAAAGGTTATTATAAAATATCAGATTATCTAGAAGAGAAAAATCCATGGGATTAGGCTACGGTTCTAACATGCTAATTGAAAATTTAAACTTACTTATGTTTATTGTATGTATATTGTACATTCAAACATATTTAAAAGAGCGCGTGGGTTTTTGTTGTCGCTTCTTTTTTTTTCCACCATGGCGCCACCTTGTTTGAGAAGCGATGTAGTTTAGCTGACGTCATTAAGAGATTTTAATATCCAATAATGAATAAACGATTTTGAGCTTTTTTTTGAGCTCATCTCTATAGGCAACTTACTTTTTTATGGCTTGGTAAAATAAATGAAATATTTTTAGAAGACAATAATATTTCAGATATTTGGCAGTAGCGATCAAACAGATTTAATCAGTTTCATACCGGTTGACCCGGTTGACTCTTTAGTATCAGGGTTTCTATGTTTTTTCCTGATGATGATCAGCAGTGATAACCAGTTGACCCTTTAAAAGGTGATGGTAAACACCCTGTTACATAGTAAATAAAATAATAAAAATAAGTTACCTCAAAACAAACAATAAGTTTCAAATACGAGTAAGTACAGAAATATAAAACTTATCATAAAACGTTTAATTTCCTTAAAATTCTCCCATAAACTGCATAAGTGTTTTAAATAAGATACTCCATTATTATTTTGCTCCAAAATTGTTACGACACTTTAACTTTAATGGCAAAACTCGTAAACTAAATTCTCTTTTACAACAAATGTTTTGATGGCGTTCTGAGCTTGTATAAACATAAAATATTTGAATTAGCAAGAATGGTTTTTTTTATAACTAAAAAAAGTCTTATGAAACGGTTAAAAACTTTTGAATATATTGATTATGCCGTACAATAATGTTACAAGCAATACATTATTGAACCTAGTAAAATAAACCACTTCTGGACGTTCCTGGTGCAAAAGTGTTCATTATACTTGCGGTACTTCTACCCGCAAAAACTAATTTAAAACAATAAATCTTTATTTTCTTTGTAAAGAATGAATATTGACTAAACTTAAAAATTTGATATCTCACCAACATATAATAATAGATTATATGTTGGTGAGATATATAATAATAGATGTAATAATAGATGTAATAGTAGATTATAAGATATATAATAATAGATGTAATAGTAGATTAGTAGCCAAGGGCTGTAAGGCATCAATTGCAGCCCGAAATATTCGCGAGTCGTTCGAGGGTGCAATTGATGCTTACACCCGAGCTAACTACTCTGCTTTACATCACGATTGTGAGGTAATTAGGTCCTTATTACCACCAAATTGTAGGTGACCAATTAGCGCTCTAGGGTAATAATGTAGCTAGAAAAGCCCTAGGGCGGTAAGTAATTAAAAAAAAAACACTTCACTCTTTCAAAATTCAATCACTTACCGCCTTAGGGCTTTTCTAGCTAAATTATTACCCTAGAGCGCTAATTGGTCACCTACAAGCCCCATTTGGGGGTAAAAAGGACCTACATACCGAATATGAGAGATGTAAAATCATTTTTTGTATACAAAGCATTGAAACTGATTTACCTGGCAAACCATTTTAAGCGATACCAAATAACATTATATTAAATATAGCTACATATATTGCAACTTCCATTAGTGTTGCCAACAGTATTAATGCTTAACAACGTCTCGGTGTACTCCGCTGATTAACTGTGTCGCGGTCTGATCCATTATTTTGAGTGAATATATGTATTATTGTATCTAGAACGGTAGTAGATTATCTCGCAGACGTAATTAATTAATATTAGTCAATGTATTTCTACAGGTGAACCTGTCGATTAAAATGAAATAATCTATATATATAAAAGAAGAAGGTGACTGACTGACTGACTGACTGACTGACATATCAACGCACAGCCCAAACCGCTGGGTCTAGAGATTCCAAATTTGGCATGTAGGTTCCTTATGAGGCCTAGGGGTGCACTAAGAAAGGGTTTTACAAAATTCCACCCCTAAGGGGGTAAAATAGGGTATGAAAGTTTGTATGAAAGTCCGTCAGTTTTGAAGTTAGGATCTTCAAAATTTGTATTTAGGCTGACGATTAAAAATTAATAATTAGGTGTCTCAGGGTTTTTGAAAATTCGACACCCTTAAGGGTGAAAAAGGGGATGAAGTTGAAAATTCTTTATTCTTAAAGTAAAATCCACATAATTTATTATTTAGGCATTATTGATGTAATTCTATGCAACGTTCATCACTGTTATTGAAATTCCACCCCAAATTCAACCCATAAAAAAGGGAATTGGGGTGAAAAAGTCTAAAAACCAATATGGGTATCGTTTGTATGGTTTATCGGGTCGCTGATTACGAAAACTACAACAATTTTAAAATCAAACGTGGTGGACGTGAAATACCATTATCCCCCTGGGGATGGAGTTGGGATGCGATAGGTTTGAAATGTCTAAAAATCAATATGGTTGTCGTTTGTATGGTTTATCGGGTCGCTGATTACGAAAACTACAACAATTTTGAAATCCAACGTGGTGGACGTGAAATACCATCATCCCCCTGGGGATGGAGTTGGGGTGCGATAGGTTTGAAATGTCTAAAAATCAATATGGGTGTCGTTTGTATGGTTTATCGGGTCACTGATTACAAAAGCTACAACAACTTTGAAATCCAACGTGGTGGACGTGAAATACCATCGTCCCCTGGGGATGGGGTTGGGGTGCGATAGGTTTGAAATATCTAAACATAAATATGGGTGTCATTTCTATGTTAGGGATAGTGATTAAATTGGCGTAAGGGGTAGGAATAGGGACAGGTAGAGGTAGAAGTAGAGAGGTAGAGTGGTAGAGAGGTAGAGAGGTAGAGACGTAGAGAGGTAGAGAGGTAGAGAGGTAGAGAGGTAGAGAGGTAGAGAGGTAGAGAGGTAGAGAGGTAGAGAGGTAGAGAGGTAGAGAGGTAGAGAGGTAGAGAGGTAGAGAGGTAGAGAGGTAGAGAGGTAGAGAGGTAGAGAGGTAGAGAGGTAGAGAGGTAGAGAGGTAGAGAGGTAGAGAGGTAGAGACGTAGAGACGTAGAGTTGTAGAGAGGTAGAGAGGTAGAGTGGTAGAGAGGTAGAGAGGTAGAGAGGTAGAGAGGTAGAGAGGTAGAGAGGTGGAGAGGTAGAGGGGTACAGGTACAGGTAGAGGTAGAGGGAGAGGGAGAAGGAGGGGGAGAGGGAGGGAGTGAGGGAGGGGGAGGGGGTGATGAAAAGGGAGAGGGAGGGGAAGAGGGAGGGTCAGCGGGAGAGGGAGGAGGGGGAGAGACAGGGGGAGGGGGAGGGGGAGAGACAGAGGGAGGGGGAGAGGAAGGGGGGAGAGGGAGAGAGAGGGAGAGGGTTTTAGTTTTTCTCAATTACTTCTGCGAATTGGCTCTGTTTTGAAATATTACATAAAGGTGTCTCTCATCTCTCTCTTTACATTTGTTAGGATACTGCTGCTAAGTTCCTCTGTTCTGAGTAATTTATGAGTAACGTCTGTATATTATATAAAATTCAGCTGGATCTTGAATTATACTCATTGATTTGCGCAGGGTAAGTCCTGTTTTTCCTTAGTTTAAAATTACCCCGAAATGACGGGAAAATATCTCATTGCTTCGGAAAACCGATAACAACATAAATACGAAATCCACGCGAGCGAAGCCGCGGGCAACAGCTAGTATTGTATAAACCTAGGAAAGATCGGAAAATTTATAACTTCTGGCGCGACCCAAACCCACACGTCTTCTTCTTTTCTTCCTAAGACGCCATACCAACTAATTTTCTGTGGAGTCATCGAGCGCAAGTTAGAAATTGAAAGGTCGCATTTTCAGTATAAACGACCCTCAGAAGGACCACGAGGATCTTGCGGGCACGCACGCGGGGGTGCGGCGTGGATTGCAAAGGGGGGCGAAGAGTGTCCGTTCTGTATGATTGTACTATTACTTTATTCTGTGGTAGAGTGTGGAATCTATTCGAGTGTTGAGAAATTCTCGATCTCTATCTGTACAACGTGAATTATCGTTTGTTTCGCTCGCGAAGCCCAGAAATTCTACTAATAAAAGCAAGCAACTTTCCCGAAAAAAAAAAGAATTTTAGTCGAAAAAATGTTACAACTTCCCATACAAAATGAGTCGATTGCGTGGTCACTTTAGTATGAAGTCGAAAATTTTAGAGCAAAAATTTGTTTTGGTTATAGTTGCACGAAAACGATCATTATTACTATTGTTTTATTAAATTGGTAATTTTACAAAAGAAAATAAAAGTAAGATACTAAAAGGGTAAGACGTCATAACAAAAACAGTAACTAAAATATGCTATTTGTGACGATGAGGGCTAAAATATTATAGCTAAAATAACAAAATTGAACAATCAAACATCTTTCATTGAACGCTAACCTCAATAAACATTAAAGGAGAGTCTAGATCACAAAACCACTCAGCCTTAACAGCCAACAACAATGGTTGTTTATAGTTATTACACGCAATTACAGCTTACAACACTCCATACATGGAAGCTTATAGCACTCAGCAGACAATTACATCGGCTGTTATTGGAAGGAGGTCAATCGAATATGCCTACCCATATGGGATTCCATGTGGAAATGATTGGTTGATATTGTGTATTGACTATCAATGTTGCGAATAAAAGTCCATAGTACGTTGATATTTATTCCAATACAAGAAAAGGTTAATTCCTCTTAATAATGTTTGAATTATGATCAAACTAACTAGAATTACATTCAAAACTATTTAGAACTTTAAATTAATACAAATTCAACCAATAATTATTATTTTTAAGGCAAAGTTTCTGTTATGTTGAATCGCCAATCAGTCTATAGCTGTCACTTTTTGTCTTGACGACAAGTAAAGTAAAAACAAAAGATTTAAAGTAGCTTTAATTTTAAAGATGGTTTGAGCAACTTGCAGTTTGTCTTCTATATTATATGTGTACAGATACTACCAAAGTAAAAACTAAACTTATTTTTTGTTTTTCATTTTGGTTACGTCTGTAAACATTTGATGTCCAACCAAGATAACTTGTCTAAAAATTAGATCTTTCATCTTGAGAAATATTTTAAGCAATTTTATACCAAGCTAAAGGTTTGTAAGAAAAAAAAATAATCAGCGAATTTTGCGGTGAATGAATCGAAATATCGGTATTTCACATCGATAGTTTAAGGTAAGAAAGGACATTTCAATATTGTGATTACGGTAAAAGTAAGATCGTTTCACTCAAACATAAAAATAGAATATTCTATCTCTCGAAATCCTTTGAACAAAGACTCTAAATCAATATCGTATTGATATAAAAAAGCGAAAGCATGTAAAGGTGAAAGTGAGTCGTTCGTGCTGAACCAATCCTGGGGCGGTAGTTTACCAAATGGAATCCCGGATAAACAGATAGAGAGGAGGAGGAGCCACGAAACAAGAACTCATAGAAAACTAAGCGTTATAACTTACAGGAACTTGTGATTTTTTTTGTTAATATGCTTCGTAAAAAACTTTAAAAAACTTCGTAAAAAACTTTAAAAACACGTTGTGCAAATATGATGACAGTTGCCAGAATATTTATAGACGTAACATTTATTTAAATCAAACATACACAAAATCACACTAATAGGACATTAAAATGCAAGTGCGCTATTTTGGATATTACAGCCGAGGCTTAGAAATTGCAGCCCGAGCCGCAGGCGAGGGCGTAATGGAGCCGATGGTGTAATCACCAACGAGCACGAGCTTTTTACGACGTTTTTCAACACATTTGCGAATAAAAACAAATCAAATTGGTTACCTTTAAAAATACTAACCTTTGCTAACCTTACGTCCACCGCACGTCCACCGTACGTCCACCGGAACATTTTGTCGGCTGCATATGTTCATGTTTTCCTTTAATTTCACCAACTTTCAAAATTGTATTTAGTGTATGAGTATTTTAAACGGTTCAGGAACAGTTTTTATTTGTAGAAGTTGACACTTTTAGAAATAATTACATTAATAGACACTACAAATATTTGTAAAATGGCGTGGATTATTTCTTTTTCAACGGGCACAGATTAAAATAGGAGGCCCCAAAATATTACCAACTGTGTTATCTTACACCATCAATCTTTTATCAATTATTAGTCAATCCAGTTACCAAGCTATAGAAAAAAAAATTGTCACTCGGTACCCAAACATCCTATTTTGAAAAAAAATTTATCAAAAACTGAATATCTTGTTACGTAAATGACAAATTTATTGTTAATTAGTTCATTACTATAAATAATTTCATAAAATCAACATTCATTTATGATATTTTCTCGAAGTCAGCTTGAAAATTTTAGTAACATATAAAAACTCCTTGCTCCTGGCCGATTAAAAAAAACAGAAATAAAACACTAGTAAAGTAATATTATGACAAAAACACGCGTGTTTAATAAGCTGAATTATTGACCTTAATACAGTGCAAATAGAGCTGTTTTATGAGCAAATGTGTTGAAAAATAAAACCACAAAAGTAAACACAATCGCAGGTTACGTACCACAAAAGTAAACATAATCATTATCATTGGCTTCGTCCGTCTACTTCAGACGATTTAACATACCATCTCAGTTATTGACGCGTAGTCACGCCATTGTTTATTAAATTAGCACTAGTCTGACACGCATTTGACCAGTTTAAATTATTTGTCGTTATTTTGGAGCTTACGCACTATAAATGCACCAATTTTCACGCTTTAAGTGTTCCCGTTTTTGTGATAGAACTAAAACAAAAATCAAGCATGGATCACTTAAAAAACACATTAGATAAAAAATACATTATCTGTGAAAATTTCGACTATCTACCTGTTATGGTTCATAAGAAACAGCCCGGAAACCGAAGATGAAATAGATTCAGAAGCAAAAGCGAAGTGATGGCTCCCAAAGGTAAAGTAGTAGGACCAAAACGAAAACTTTCACTTCAAAGGCATCGATACTTCGGAAAACTGCAGGATTCAGAGTACCACGAGAAGTTGAAGCTACGTAGAAAAGTGCATTATTAATTTATCAATAGTCGTTTTATTTTCTGGGTTATTCTTACTACTTATTGAACACCGTAGTATGCCTACTTTAAATAAAATCAATTTTCAACCGTTACAAAAACAAATTAATTTTAAATCTTGCTCTTATACTATAAAGAATGTTTATGTAACATTACATTTAATTAAATACAGATTTTGCAGTAGGTAAGCGAAACTTTTCTTGCTTAATCAATGTTGCCGCGAATCTTAAACGCCATTTTTGTGGCCATTTGCAAGAATATCACCTGCTATCCGGTAAGTTGTTTGACGAACTTGAAGTGCCAATGCAGCCATAGGTACGGAAAATATATAAAGAAAATCCCTTTTCATATGTACGATACTTCTATCTTGTTACGTTGGCAATCGATTGTTTTTGCTCGTAAACGCGAAAACTCGGAAAATTGTTTTGCGTTGATAACAAAGTTTTTGCTATACGAACATCCGTCTTTGTCATCTAGGAATATGATTTTTGTGGAACATTATATTACGTGCGTTGAGATGAAAAATCTGAAAATGATGGAGGATAAACCATACAAATAGGCTAGAAACCATTAAGGGTGTAGGTATATTGATCGACATTAGTAAATTCCGATACAATAAATCTTGATGAAATTATTTGATTTACAGGGTAACGCAGTAGAAAATAGGACTATAAAGTAATTTGAAAGGAGAATAAAAGAAAATGTTTCTATTACATAGTAGGTACCTATCTGTCATAGTAGTAATAAAAAGTAGAGGCCCATGCTCAGCAGTGGGTGGATGTAGGTGAAATCCAAGAAGTTAAATAGGGACGACGTGTCCATTCCAAACTTGGGAAAGCCTTTATGGGTAGTGTAGAGTAATTTTACATACACAAATAGGTAAATTATCTTAAACAGAATAAACTAAGAGCGGGCAGTTGGCAACCCTACCTTATCGGGTCCAAAAATCAACTTATCTATAGATAAACCGCCTAAATGAGTCCTCGCCAACGGTGTACAGGGGCGCGGGGGTAAGACGACAAAGGGGGAACGAAAGAGGTGATAGCAGCGGCGGGCGGCGGGCATTCTCATTCTCTACGCATATCCACCCCCCGCATCTGCCCTTGTACCCCGCGGGCGAAGTCTCATTTAGGCGGTACTACTATAGGCGCACCAACAAATGTGCACCAACATTATAACGGTGATGTGAAAAAAATACAGGGTTTCCTGGGCAAAACCGGGCACGTTTTGTGCAGTAAAAAAAACTGTGTATTTTTTTACCAAATTCTGTATCAAGTAAACAGTACATAGTGCATGCGAAGCACTAATTAAGAAGTATCAAAGCCAACAGGATTGCCTCACCTAACCCTGATACTAAAATGACATTTAAACTCCCTAAATTACCAGGTTAAGACAAGGTAGTCCTGGTTATTTTGGTACATATAGTAAAAGGGGTGAAAAAAAACAGATTTTCGTTGAATGTACAAAACATGTCAGGTTGCGTCCAGGCCACCCTGTTTTTAGACTCACCTTTTCATTGTGCAGTAGCCTAGATAGGTCTCTATTTGGTATACGATGAGGTAGGGTTGCAAACTGCCCGCTCTCCGCCTAGAACAAACACTGTTCTTGATACCAGGTAGGTTTGACTTGAACGAATACCGATCCAACATCCTACACGTACGTTGCAAAATTGTTTATGAAAATATGTACTGCAACGACGGGATCTAGAGAAAATAGCATTTATCGCAATAATAAATTACTAAAGGCGATTTTATATAAACATTTAAGTATTTTTAACAATCGATCGATCCTCGCGATTAGTCTAGGCAACGAAGCGGATCGTTGTATGAAGACCCCCGCATTAAATCTTCAGTCGATAAAACTTTGCTGGGGTATTACACTATATGAGACAAACCTTCTATAAAAAAAATCGGTACTTTTAATTTTTCCATACAAAAAAATTATGAAAAAATTCATGATTCTTTATCATCCTGTCAAATAAAATCTGCCTGAGAAATTTATGTTGGGGTCAACTGCTTCGTTGCCTACACTAGATCTATAAAAAATTTATGAATGATGTTCTAGTTCTAGATATAAAATCATTAAAGGAAACTACGAATTCATGGTAGCTTGTTCTAAGCTGTAGCAGGCCTGTGACACTCCGCACTCTAGATATGCAATGCGGCGCTAGAAGTCGACTGGGTCAGGCCTGTGACACTCCGCATAGTAGGTATGTAACGCGGCTCAGGAATGCGTCTGCCCAAGGCAGTCGATTTTACTTTTTTTTTGCCATCTTAGGCTTATGGCGGCAAAATAGGTAGATTGAACAATATTACATACCTACTTGCATCTCATAAAGTGACAAAATATCACCTTAGCCCACCGGTCCGCGATCACCCGCGATTTAAAAACGTGTCCTAAGCGGTACACTGCAAGTATCGACTTTATACTTAGACCGTAAGGTTGAAATTTGTCGGCACCCCGCCTGGGAGAGACGGATCTGTAAACGTTAGTTTACTATTATTTAATTCAAATTCAAACTTTATTTCGAGTAACAAAGACCCATACATTATATAAAACACCAATCAATAAATAAATACGTGAAATAATTGAATAAAATTAAAACTAACATCAGAATTAAAATCAAAACAAACACAATCATAATATTTTAGGTAATTAACCCTCGTCTCATTTTATAATGTGAAACACTGCTGGCCAACAATCCGTGGGAAACTAAGCAGCAATGTCTCACATAATAAAAATCTAGCCTTTCAGCAATCATTTGCAGAATACTGTTGGTGCTGGCCCGTACGCGACGCACCAGGGAAGAGCATCTTTTTCGCATCGTTGTGTAGAAACAATCAACGCGGGCTTCAGCAAACATCCCTGATGCGCTACAGTATCGAGGCAGCCCCAACAGCATTCTAAAAGCATTATTGAACTGGACGCGAAGGGCATTGTAGGATTTCGCATTATAGCGTGCCCACAGGCTGCACGTGTAGAATGTGGTACAAAATGCTCTAAATAAAGTAATTTTGGCCTGCACTGAGCATCGTGCAAACCTGCGGGCTATCATGTTAGCTCTCACTGACAGTGCCCTTCGCTCCCGCTCAATATCTTCATCATCTTTAAGGTCAGGGGGTCCTTACCTTAATATCCTTGATCACGATAAAAATTAAACACTTTTCTTGATTTCAAACTATAATCAACTTTCACCAGTGAACGTGACATGGAACTAAGTCAAAGTAAAACAAAATCGTTGTCAAAAATACAAAGTTCTAAAAAAGTAAAGCAAATATTCAAAATCTATAAAAAGTAGTCGTAAAAAAGGTTCTGTCGCCGACATGGCGCCCATGTGACCCAGGTATTTAAACTTGTAAACCCTCTGTAAGGGAAACTCATTCAATTTCACTGGTGGCACATCCCTCCTCCTGTCCCCAAAGACCATGAATTCGCTTTTTTTAGAATTATAAACCAGCCCATGGTCATCCGCAAATTGCTCACAAATGCTAATAAGCCTTCTTAAACCACAGATTGACGCACTCAGCAGGACCATATCGTCCGCATAGCTAATATTATTGACACTGAATCCGTCAATGTAGCAGCCGATACGTTCACTGCTGAGTGCCTCAATAAGCTCGTTAATGTAAATATTAAACAGTGTAGGCGAGCTCGATCCGCCCTGCCTTACCCCACATTCTAGTTTATATGGTTCCGACAAAGTCCCTCCCCATCGTACGCTATTGACCTGGTTTCCATACCAGTACTTGAAGATATTAACAAGTTCTCGTGGAAGATTAGTGTCTTCAAGTTTTTTCCACAGTTTACTGTAGGAAACCAGGTCAAAAGCCTTGGATAAATCAAGGAATCAGGCAAAAACGGGAGTATTACGGTCAGTATAGTATTTGACAGTTTGCTTAACGCACAGTATTGCACTGTCTGTAGACAAACCAGGTCTGAAGCCGAACTGATTGTCATGAAGTTTAATATGTTTATTTAACTGTGCGTCTAACAACCTGTCAAATACCTTGGCCGTCACAGTTGCTAAAGAAATAGGCCTATAGTTACCTGCATCTGAGGCATCACCTGTCTTATTTTTAATGATAGGACTGACTATAGTTCTCGTTAAGTCATTTGGCAGGTAACTATGGCTGATACACAGGTTAAATAATAGTGCCAGCACCCTAGCAACATGCGGACCACCATACTGAAGATGTTCGATACTGAGGCCATCGTGACCCGGTGACTTTCCACGCTTTGTAGCTCGTATAGATTCTTTTAATTCTTTAGCGCTAAATTGAAATTTTAATTCACCTTCGAGGACCTCAGTATCGAAAATCGTATGTGATGGATCCAACTGAGATTTTACAGTAAATTGCTGTCTAAAAACATTGGCAATACCCTCCGGTTCACTTAAACCGTTAACACTCACAGGAAGGCCGGGTTTTAGGCTTAATTTGTTTGTAGACTTCCAAAAACCACGGAAGTCTTGTTTTGCATGAAGAGTAGAAAGGATATCCATCCTAATTTGGTCTTCGTGGGTTTGGCACCATTTCAGACGTGATTTGAATACCTTTCTACTCTCACACATTTCTTCATAAATAGGTCCATTGAAAGGTCTACCACCTAACTGCCATGCTTCAAACTTTAGCCTTGCCTCCCTATGCGCCTCACTGACATGTCGGTTCCATCCTATCGTCCTTTTTCTGCTCCTCATTTCATTTTTACCCGCTTCCCTACCTATTACAGAAGATACTTTTAAGGCATTAATAAAACTGTCGTATAAATTATCTATAATAGCATTATGACTAGAATCGTTACAATATTTATAAGAACATTGTGTAAACTCTACAGGAAAATCAATGCATTTCAAACGATTATTACACTCTTTTGAATAAATTAAAATTTGCTCTTTAGATCTTTCTCCCCATACTACTTTATTATGACAATTAGGGCTGGCCTTAATTTCACGAGTTAGAATATTTAAATTGCATTCAATAATAAGAGGGTAATGGTCCGACCACAATACATCGGTATTAACATATACATCAACAACAGAATTAAAGGAGGCCTGTGTAACTACACAGTGATCTAGCCATCTCTTTGCTCCATTCGCTTCACTCATAAAAGTGTATGTCTCAGAATCTAGACCAAGCTTGTCAATATCAACGCAGCTCCAATTTTGGTCAAGACAGAAACTCATGAGTTCATCAAAAAACGGTCTTCCTGGATGTGCGTTGAAATCACCCAGTATGTAAACAGATTGTGCATTACTGTCTTCAACTATTGCACTAACCGATCCGAGGCAGTCAGTCATCACGCTCAGGTTGTCCTTTCCGTCCGTGGGCATATACACACTGAACACCAAAATAGGCCTATCACTCGATATTATTTTTATTGCACACAGTCGTGAATTATTGCACTGTATTACGGACACATCCTGGAATGCTCCCGAACGCCAGAGCAACCCGACACCACCGTAGGGACGCCCTCGCACCATCCCCGCTGCCGTGTCTATCGCTGACTTCCCTGTAGCACTGAAGTTATCGTCAATTCCACACAGGAACGGGACATCCTCAGGAAACAGCCACGTTTCTTGCAGTGCAATAATATCAGAGTACCTGCATAGTTCTCTTACATGCTCCACTGACCTCTTCACGCCCTTACAATTAAAACTGACGAATTTATAGGTACTCTTATCCATTAGTTGCTGCTTTAAAACCGTTTCTTGATTTATCCATTTTACTTCGGTTAAAATGTACAAATCTTCGGAATAAAATACCTTGTGGCCAGATTTCCTCGTCGAGCAATAACCGTTCGTTTTCTTGGGTCACATAGAATTTGTAGGCATCGTATTCTCTTTGTTTCATGGTATTTATTTTCTTTAAACATATAGTCAGGTTTGTTTTGCCCTTTATGTATGTTTCAATGTCACACGGCTTTGTATTTTTATGAACATTAGATATAAACATGGGTATTTCCTTTTCCGCGGCTCTAAAATCTGACGAGGAACTGGCAATTCCGCGTTTTCCCATAAATCTAGGATTAGGTTTAGGTTTAGACTTTTTGTATGTAACTGGCTGCCAAGAATTTTCAATATTTACACTGTTTCCATTTTTCATACTCGTTAACGTCGCAACAGGTAACTGTGTCTTATCAATCAGCTGTTCAGGCATTTGTTTACCTGCCGCCTTGTCATGAGTCACGGCCGGGCGAGGTAGTGGCGAGCTATGACTCATTACACTACCGGTCAAACCGCAGCCGATCTCGCCGCCGCCGCCGCTCGATGATAGTACAGTGTTTATTTTATTATTCGGACGTGAGGGATGTACTACTGTATTTTCCATCGTCGAATATTCTAAACAAGATGAACGAGAGGGTTGAATTATAGTTTTTTCTATCGACGAGTGTTCTAAGTATGATAATCCAACTGGCCCGCTGTCTCGACAGAAGGCGCCTCTTCTCATGTTTACATTACGCTCCGGGGTAGGTATTGATGTTTTTGTGGTTTTTAAATCTTCTTTAAGCTCATCTAACTGGCTAGCTGTCGCGTAAGTGGTTTTGATGTAATTAACCTCTGCCCGGAGGCTAACGATGTCTTTAAGCAGCTTCGAGCAATCCAAGTGATCAAAAGATATTGGCGGAACCTTTTCGAGTTGTCGGGCCACAAAGATCGGAATTACCTCGGGGTTTAACACTTTGTAAAGCACCACAATATCTTCCACATCACGTCGATTTTCTCCCTTGCCTTTACGCGTAATGTTAGGTTTTGTACACATCTCACTGGGCAACGATTCGAAAAACAACCTCTTCGATTTTTTGATTTCGTCATTTGTAAAAGAGGACGCACAGATACGGATTAACGTGTCTTCATCACAAATAGATACTTTGTTCTGAATATACGCCAACATTTCGTCTATAACAATGTTACACTGATTACACTTTAATATTTTCGACATTGTGACGATGCCACCGTGAGGGCTCCGTAACTTAAGCGATAGCGTGTGTCACCGATCGATGCGCACGCGCGACTGAATTAATCTTTGGCTGTAGATAATTATGGAACCCTGAAGGTCGGGTTCAACAGTACCTACAGTACAAAAAAATAAATAAAATAAATGTGTTTCGAATAAAATCCCACAGTGGTTTCACGTAGATGATATTAATGTGACAGGCGTGACGTGGGTCAGGATGTATTTTACAATAATTGGGGTACAATCTACCACAAATCGGGAAATCGTTTCATTTTGCGATGCGATAACAAATCTCGGGTCAAATTGGCAGAGACGCCCTGGACTTAGATATTTTCTTTTGATCAGCCTAGCAGCAATATGTGACAGAGTTAGGTATTAAAACTTGGTTTCAGTTTAATTTTTTAAATTTGACGACCAACTACTTTAAATATTGGACAAGGACTAAACAAATTGGAATTAATTTAAAAAAGTGAGGAAAACAAGTTATGAGCATTGCTGAGCAAGTCTAATCAAACGAAA
Organism: Athrips mouffetella; assembly: GCA_947532105.1. Taxonomy (NCBI): domain Eukaryota; kingdom Metazoa; phylum Arthropoda; class Insecta; order Lepidoptera; family Gelechiidae; genus Athrips; species Athrips mouffetella. Next base: position 32,265,136 of record OX383957.1, on the reverse strand, counting down.
TAGGAGTGTACACTTACCTAAAAAATAATACACATGTGAGGACAACTGATTAACTAAAATAATAAATTAAGTAAAATGCACATTAAATAAATTAATTCAAACACGACTACAAAAGTATAACTAAGCATAAACAATAAAATGAATGGAATATTTAATTAAGGGCACTTTTTGAAGCATGGGTTAATATTGGTAAAATAATATAGAGTTTCAGAGTTCTTGGTTACAAATTTGCATAAAATTGGTCACTTCCTTTTTTTTATACGATTAATTAACGTATAGGAAGGTTGCTATCATGATACACAATACATGTAGCGGGTTTATTCTGAAGGCTAAATATATAAAATTTGCTCTAAAACTTGGAGAAACTTCTATAAAATATTGACACGCTTTATTTCAAACAAGGTGTAGGTGGTGAAACGGTACATCAACCCTGAAAGATGTGATTCTGCCCATAAAACTGAACAACTTTCCCTAAGGAATGGATGTAGTTTAGCTGACGTCATTAAGAGATTTTGATGTTCAACAATGAATAAACTATTTTACATCTCTCATATTCGGTAAGTAAGTCCTTATTACCACCAAATGGGGCTTGTAGGTGACCAATTAGCGCTCTAGGGTAATAATGTAGCTAGAAAAGCCCTAGGGCGGTAAGTAATTAAATTTTGAAAGAGTGAAGTGTTTTTTTTATTACTTACCGCCCTAGGGCTTTTCTAGCTACATTATTACCCTAGAGCGCTAATTGGTAACCTACAATTTGGTGGTAATAAGGACCTACTTACCTCACAATCGAGATGTAAAACAGAGTAGTTAGCTCGGGTGTAAGCATCAATTGCACCCTCGAACTATAGGCGCCCTCGCTGCGCTCGTGCGCCTAAACATCTTGGGCTGCAATTGATGCCTTACAGCCCTTGGCTACTAATCTACTATTAAGTTTGAGTTTGAACATAGGTCGAAATAAAAAAAACAATTTTGACCTCCCATAGAAAGCTGATAGCGCATTTTGTATAGGAGGTAACAATTTTTCTTTTTTCATAATTTGATGTATGTTCCTTAGGTAAAGTTGTTCAGTTTCATGGGCAGAATCACATCCTACAGGGTTGATATACCCTTTCTGTTACACCTCGTATAGTCCAAGAATTTGCAACCTTTCGCGGTGATAAAACAATATATTGCATTTATACTCCAGAATTTTAGAAATAATAATTTGTTCCTGTATTAATATAATGACAAGCCACAGTAGCTGTATAAGCAATCTATCTTCATTAATAGGAACTTCCGCTACAGTGGATGTTAATATTTCATCGCTCGCAGAATGAGATGTCACTGTACAAACACGGGAATAATGACGATCGTGTACTATAGGAGTGCTTAAAGCATGGTACGACAAAACTCGTTAAAATTCAACGTCTGTCCGAATCAGTTCCGTGAGCTTTAACAAATTATGGTGTAAGTTACAAGGAAAATTCTAAAAAAGGAAATCTCTTTTTACAGGCTGCAAAATAACAAGCTGGTATTACTCAAAAACTCAACTCAACTGCGTTGGCAGGCCCCCCACAAGGTGGACCGACGATCTGGTCAAGGTCGCGGGAAGCCGCTGGATGCGAGCAGCGCAGGACCGGTCGTCGTCAGTCGCTGAGATCTTTAGGGGAGGCCTATGTCCAGCAGTGGACGTCTTTCGGCTGATATGATGATGATGATTACTCAAAAAAAGTATAGGAACTAAATAAAACATTCAGGCCAATTGCAAGTCGGACTCGCGCACCACATGATTCCACTACGTAGGCATTAGACGAAATTTCAGTTAGAGTTTCAAGACTACTGTGCCAAGTTTTGTAGAGTCCTACTCGCACTTAGTCGATTTATATTTACACAATAATCAATTAAACCAAGTTTGTCGTTAAAATTCATACCTTACTTAAAGCATTAAGCCAGTAGTATCGTTAATAATAGAAAAGAGCAATGTAGTTATAGTTAAATATTTCAAAGGTTATAATTGGAATTAATTATGTATCGCTGAAGCCTTGCAAATGGGCCACAATACCCATCCTCTGCCATTATTCGTCCTCAACCGCTTCAACTATCCGATGGATTTAATTCAATAAATCCGTGTAACGACGTCAACACTTAGATATGAATGATTTATGCCAACTGCGAATGGCATCCGTTGGGACGTTACATTTCTGATACTTTTTTCCGTATCCGTTTTTTGTTGTTTTCTTTCTTTCTGCTTGTTTGAGTGATTTGTGTTTAATTTCGTTTGTGAGTCTCGAGTTTCTTGTATGAAAATAATTTAAAAGACGATATTGCTTTACTTATTGCAGCCCTATGATCAGAATTTTAATTTTTAAGGTATTACACGATTCTGATTAGGCCATATTTCGCTGAAAGACAACTTCTAAAATGGCGACTGCAGGAAACGACCGTGTAACAAAACAGTTTAAAGTACTGTAGGATTTGAATCTCCCTTGAAACCTAACACTCGATAAAGATTATTAATAAAACGGTATTTAACTATGCAAGACATAACAAAATATGTGATACTGCTATTTTTGAAAAAAAAAAATTTTTAGTATCAAGTTTAAAAGACAGCAAATTTCCCAACTATCCAAATTTGTTTGCATAACATGGCATTCAATCCTGCTTTTGTCGGTTTTCAACCTCTGCTTGAAGTTGTTCGAAAGTAACTTAGCTTGTTTGTATTGAATCCAGAAGTAAGTTTCGCACACCGAAAAGTTTTTAATCTCTTTAAATAAATATTATTTAGTTGAACGTTTAAACTTGAATTGGTGTTGTTGTTCACAGGGAGATTTACAAATGATTAAAAAGCTCTAACAAAAAAAAAGAATTAAAAGATGCCGAAAAACGCAAATATTAGGTTTCTTATTCTGACTTTGCCGGCACCACACGGGACTGGACCCGTGTGGTGCCGGCAAAGAATAGTACCAACCCATACATACCCGTGGGTGTCGTAAGAGGCGACTAAGGGTTAACTGGAGGATGGGCAGCAGCATCCTCCTTTGTATCTTACATCTTACTAACTGCGGTCACCTACAACCGCGGTCCATCCATAGTGCCAGCTGTAACGCTAACAAGCGAGGTGACTATGGTACTTCCCCTCCACATTTTTCCAGCAAAAGCTAGAATTCCGGAGGGAGCTCCCTGTCCTGTAGTGGACGTTTCATGGGATGTTATGATGATTCTGACTTTGATCCTGTTCAATCAATAGAGATTAGATTGAATATTTATCCGCACACCATAGAAAATAAGTTAAGAGTGAGTCTGCTATATGTATAAAAACTGGGAAGAAACTACTATTATATGGGGTGCCGTTGCACAAAACAATAAATACCTATTCTGTTAAGAATCTATTGCTGCAAATATTTTTAGCTGAAATACCAGAGTATTAATTTTGGTTTGACTTATTTTAGATAAATCACTGGATGCTCTCTTGCCAATGAATCTGAGGGGGAAAAGACGAACCTAGAAATGTTTAGGGAAGCTTTTAACATTTACTCTGAGATAAAACATTTTGTTGTTATTTTTCTATGAAACAGGAAGTTATTTTCATATAACCCACTCGTATCCTGTTCCGGAGAAAAAAGCGCAAAATAATGCAGCGCTGAGGCCATTAGCGCTTTTAGTTTTTCGAGTGCTCTTACTCTGAGTAACGCTGAGAAATAGTCGGGATAAACAGCTTATACACATGTACGTAAGGATTACGGCAATAGGGAGAAATGAATGAGAAAGATCTTTTGTTGGAGAATATTTTTAATCTAACTTTATGTTGGATTAATTGCACAAAATAAAAAATAAACATATTAATGATATCCCGCTCGACTTAGTAACGATAATTTTAAATTTGGCCCATATACAAAACAATTATAATAATTTGATGTAGTGACAGCTTAGAAAGTAAAAAAGTACCACCCCATTTAAAAGGTACCACCGATTTTAAAAAGTACTATCCCGCTTCAAAAGTTCACCTCGTTTCGAAATAATCATCCCGTTTCAAAATTGATACCCCTTTTGAAAAGTACCAGCCTGTTTGTCAGTACCTCGGTATTTTTGAAACTGAGTGGTACTTAAAAAAACCGGCCAAGTGCAAGGGTTCCGTACCTATCTACCATATGATATAGGTACTAAAAGGTTTTGCTCTCGGATTTTAAAAACTCCGCGACCATCCAACTTGACCCCTCTTTTATACAAAAGTTCTTGAAACGGGAGCTACCTTAATTGGTTACTATTAGTTGTGAGAAAAATTGAAATATTTAACGATTTCAGACTTTTCCCTTTATTTGTACTGTGAGACCTAGCTTCTTGCAAAATTTCATAATTTTAGGTCAACGGGAAGTACCCTGTAGGTTTTGCTTTTTTGCATAAATGTATGGAGATGAGGACATAAAAAGCCATATCTTTTGATTGCGGCGTTGTAAAAAAAAATTAAAATTTTCAGATCTTGTGTGGTTCATGGACCTTAATATTCGTTATCAATTTCAACCTGATACCTTTTCTCGTTCGTGAGAAAAAGGGTCTTGACAGACAGACAGACCGACCACAAAGTGATCCTATGAGGGTTCTGTTTTTTTTATTTTGAGGTACGGAACCCTAAAAAACCGGCCAAGTGCATATCGGGCCACGCCCTAATTAAGTGTTCGGTAGTAAAGTGTTTTTAAGAATTAGATTTTTTCGTTACCCTTTTCTTTTCTAACGAACAGCGAATTCCAGTGCCTGACCCAACTTTACGTGAAGGTGGGTACTCAAAACATTATTACTTTTTAAACTTTATTTTACCACTTTGTCAGCGTGACTAATATGTATGTCACCGGAAAATAGTAACAGTAAGGGTATTTTTATAAAAAAAAAATCATCATATCATAACATCCCATGAAATGTCCACTGCAGGGAGCTCACTCCAGAAGCAAAACAGCATTCGCTGAAACAATGTGGAGAGGAAGTACCATGTCACCACGCATGTGAGCGTTGAGGCTGGCACCATTGACCGCGGTTGTTGGTGACCGCGGTATGTCACATGGTACGATACACTAAAGGGCGCTATTGCCCACGGGTAGAGATGGGTTGGTACCATTTTTTCCCGGCACCACACAGGTGAAATTTTGGTTAACAGCTGTCAAACTTAAAACTGCTATTACTCTGAAACAACTTACCCTAGACTACTGCAGAAACAAATTATAGGTCTCGCCAAGATCTTAATTTTTGCGTACTGTACAGATCTGAAGTCCCTTCCAATAGGATCCTCAAATCAGATACGTGAAAGTTTTGGCCAAGGTTGATCGTCTAGAATAATATCCTTTAAGAATATTATAATTTTTCTGAATCCTACGTCATTCCGTTTTATATATTTATAATATCTTGTAATTTACAGATTCTGCTCGGTGGAGAGTGGCAATAGAAGAATGAAAAAGAAACACACTTGTTATTTTAATACTTATATTAGAATATAAACCTAATCTTTACAAGTCTAATTTGTGTTATTTATTTTATTTTATATCACTATTTATTTAAATTTAGTTTCATATTGACAGGAGTAGTTCATCTGAATTCATGTAGTTTCATCAATTTAGGAAAGGTTTCATCTCATTTACAATGCAATATTAGAGCCGATAAGTTTCTGAAAAGAAACCTATGTTAATATAAACGAAGTAATAAAAATAATGTGGGGACAATCCCCAAGTTTGGGGCACCGCCATCGCCCCAAGCAGCTCGTCCTAGGCCTCCTCTACCCTAAGTCCTAGGTCCGAGGCATATCATCACCCAGCTCACGATGACATGACGCTAAACTACCCTAACAATCCAACTGGATCGTCAGGATTCTGATCATCCTCGCAGAGCTGGAAATCCCACCGAAAACTTAAACTACAGTAAAGACTAGGGTTAATGTATGTGGAGAGCGGAACTAACTAACCACAGTACAACCCAGACGGTGATGATGTCTCCCCCCGGTATGTTCATGCCCCGCGTCAAACCCGACTTCCACGTGGCCCACCTTTAAGGGACGATCACTGACTCATCCAGGGTTCACAGGGTATTGACTATTTCTTTTAGTCACCCATACCAGAGCTGGTCACCGAGCCCGCCAGGCACACGAAGCATACGGTCTTCCTTTAGGAAAACAGGGCACTCTCCATCATGAGCTATAAGAGCTCTTCCTGTAATCCCTCCGGGCAGACAATGACCGACATCATCGAATCCCTTAGTTTGTTTTGAAATAAGTTAAACTGAAAATAATTAGCCAGCTCCACACGTCCAAGTGTGAAGTCTGTACTAGATACGGGTATAGTATTATTGCTTGCATGGCCAGCCTAGATCAATAACGGTTTTATAACGAGAGACATAAAGAGTTTGAAGGGCAATCTCCCTCCCCCCAGTCACTGAGTGACTTTATTGCACCAACAAGGTCTCCGTATATCCTTCATAGCTCTCACTTGTGATGCGTAGCTAAATCTCTTTTCCGTTACCAACCCACGCAGGACAAGGATTATGTAGAGTAACCCCAGTCTAAACACTCATTTAAATAAAATGAACTGCATCTAAACTATAATGGGATTACCCAGCATATTTCGAAGAAGAACATATAAGAAGTAAGTATAACAAAAGATTACTGAAGGTAATCCTTAATTAAAAGTGAAGTATGATGACCAGAACCGAGAAGATACGGGATAGTAGTATCTAAGCTAGGTTGGGCCAAACATTTATGATTTAAGATCTTAAGGGAAAATCAAAAGCATCGAGTATTCAAAACCAAGAACACTGGGAGAATTTAGCGTAAACAACACTAGCTAAAACTCGATGTTCTTTAAAAGAGGACTCAAAAGAAGTATAAAAATGGGGTTATTGTATATACTTAAATATTCGGAACTTATTTACAATGAAAAGAAACTAAACATTATAATTTCTGTTCCATTTTTGTTTTTCAAGAATCTATTTAGTAAAGTTAAGGTGGTTTCACACTGAGTCAAAGTATAATTTTAAGTATGATAATTTATGACAAGTTTTATTAAGGGAAAATTAAAACTTAGAATCTTATAAAGTTTAGATTCCTGTATGATTCAATGAAGATTAAATAAATTATTTAACTACTTTAGGATGACACACATAAAGTTCAGAGGTCCCCCAAGGTCAGAGTGTCGTACAGCCGTCGCAGCCTTATGGGCGAACGTCGTCAACACACTTTACAAGAAGCAACCCACGAACGAACGTAATGTCTCCATCAAGAATATTCTTCCTATTGATTCAGGACAATTCTAATTTATTCCTTATAAACAATTTAATGTCATTAGACTAAACTAGAATGTCCCTTCACATAAGAAGAAAGTTTTATGTTGTCTAACTACTCTACATTTGGTAATCTAACGCTAAGATCAGGAGGTCCTCCCGCGGTATATGCCACTCAAACGACGCAACCAATAGTGGGCAAGCGTTGTCAGCACATAACACAAGAAACATTATTTCCAAAATCCAACGTTAAAACACCTTGCAAATATCCCTCCATTTGTACTGGAGTAACACCAATTCATCCCATACATACAGATGGAAGAATCAGGATGAATCAGCGAAATCTCACACAAATAGAACGAGAAGAACTTTAGTATCAGACCCTTTTAGGCTTGAGGGCTCCGGCCCAAGAATGATTAAAATAAATAAATCCGAAGGTTGATATTATCAGATAGACTTAGACAGATACTTCAGTGACACGCGACATACATTAGCCACAACCAATATAGTGGACATCGGGGACACAAGTCACGAGGGCATCCATCCATGCTTGGTTGAACTAAATAAACCTGAGAGCAGGCATTTCTTAATCTCAAAATCTGGGACTCCTATAGTATGAAAGTAAAAGGAAAGATAAGCACCTCCTATGAGCTTGAGTACTGAGATGTAGTAATGCTCTCAGCATGTTCCAATTTTGGGAAATTGAGGCAAAAGATTTAAAATCACTATCAAAGCAATTTATTATTACTTGAAATATTATTATTTATAATATTCACTCTACTTAAACTTACCCTTTATTTCACAATAAAATATCACAATCTATATCCAAGTTTTAGTTTTCAGATATATTATTTTAAGATTTTGAATTGACGTTCTAATTCTTTTGATCTGACGGAATATTTTTCTTAAATTTTATCATATGAAGACATTAGTATATTAAAAACTGGAATTTTGATTTAGGGCCAAAGATTTTATATTATTTTCTAAAAATGGTAATTATTTAATGTATTAATATTTTCTTCCATTTTGATTTTGGGTTTTGATTTATTTTTTGTTAAAGAGATAAAAAAATTTATAAAGATTTCAAAATAGCGTCTAGCTTTGAGTAAAACTAAATCAAAAATGATTTATTTGTTGACTATTTGACAATAATGTCAAATAGACAATTCTACCTAAAAAAAGTATAAAAATATACATCGTTTAAAGTCTCCTTGAATTGATGATAATAATATACATCGTCCAAAGTCTCTTTGAAATGTTGACAAAATATACAACATCTAAAGCCACCCCTAATCGATGACAATATATATACATCAGAGTCCAGTTTCCATGATTTCACCAAGGACTATTTTAATCAATTTCTCTGTAAAGGAAAGAATTAAACACAATGAAATTTACATTACCTTTACAATCCAAGCAATACCTTTTTTTTAGCCTTCACGTTTTATCATTTGTGGTTTGCTTTTCCATGTCTATAATGTTCCTTGTAATTCCTGTACCTGTTTAGAAATAGAACATTATCCTGCCTAGCTATACGCGAACAAAGACACTTGTAGAACTAGTTTATACTTAATTATGGGAAAAGAAAATCTTTATTACTATCTACAAATAACGACTCAGATTAGAAACACAGTATGTTATAATTTCCGCAGAGTTATTAATGTTTACAAACGAAAATCATTAAGTGGGAATATCAATTTACTTAAAGTATCACACAGTACAAGCCTCTTATGACCTCGCAGGTAGATCTGTTAAGCTGCAAATATTCTCCAATCAACTCTTCCTCTTTTGACATTGAAATCTGATTTTCTCAACGTTATTTAGCTCACATAACCTGGAAGAAACTATAAATTTCATTAAGTCACATTTCACCTTAACTCAAATACACACAACAACTTTGAACCGAAAATAAATAAAAGATGGAAAACCACAAAATTGAATACTTACATAACATTAGTTTCACTCCACTTATTCTTTACACTTTGGAATCAAACCCAGAATGTTAGCATCTTGAATTTATGCGCAAATAAACCTTCCTATACTATATCCTACACGAAGCAATCCCTATCTTTATCTCAATTGAAGGAATCCACAATCCAGGATCATAGCCTCCTTCAAAAGATTCGTCTCATCAGCTGTATGAATTCTATTTTTTTTCGCGAGCTACAAAACAAAAAAAAAATATAACTCACAGAAAACCAGCATACTATCGACTTTTCTTTCACAGACGTCTCAAAGTAACATCAAGAATATTTGGAACGTTTACCGATTCCATTCTTCCATTTTTCTCCGTTTTTCCCAAATTTTCCTTGCTTGACGGTCCAAAATCTCTCTCACCTGAAACTTTAAAACATGTTAAAATTCTATTTGTGCTCCATTGCCCTCACTATTCAACAAATCCTGATTCTTAGTTTTCTTCTGTTGCTTTCGTTTATCAAAATTTTAGCAACTATTCATTTTTATCAGCAAAAATAGCTTTTCTTCTTCATTTTCCTTTTTCGACTCTTTCCCGACCCTGTCTCGACTGTCACTCCTTGTCATATTTTTCTACTCCCCGTTTATCGTTACACTTCTTGACACTTCCTCTAAATAGTATTTTATGCATTTAAAATTTTTTTAGGGTTCCGCAAGTGCACAGTACCTACCCGGAAAATGGATAAGTTTTGCAAACGGGAATCGAACTAACTTCTTCTTCGTTTATGTGATGTAACTATTACAAACATAAAATCGCGCCTCATTCCCGTTGGGGAAGGCAAAGACCCCTCCACCTGCTACAATCTTGACATACTTTCCTCGCTTCATCTACTTTCGTCAACCGTTTTTCAATCTCTTTAAAATTCACAATCTTAATTGATTCTGCCTTTCCCTAACATCTCTTCAAAAATTAGAAAAAACCTACATAGTAAATACTACTACTACCACAGTACCTAGGTGCATAGCTAGGTAAAATGTGAGGCGTTGTATAAACGTGTCACTTATATCTCTTTTCGGGTGAGCGCGCTAAATAATGCAGGTTCGGGCGGCCATTAGAGCTTTTAGTCTTCCGAGAGCTTTCAGGTTGACACTAGTGGTTGATCGTTAATGACTCATTTATCTGGCTTTTGGTGCAAATTGATTTTTAGTTCATGTAGATGGATATAATATCTTTGGTGCTTTTTATGCATAATTAGTTCTTGATAGAAAAAGGTATGAATGTACTCATGATACTTAACAACTTTCCCCAAAAAACATACGTCGAAATACGAAAATTAAGTTTTGACCTCCCATAGAAACTGCATCTGCACAGGGTGTAAGGGACGGTCTACCGAAAACTGAAAGAGCGTGCTCAGTCAATGAAAGTGAACAACTTTCCCAAAGAAACATTTCTGGGAAATGAAAAATATTTTTGACCTCTCCATACAAATTTGTCGACCCGACTGAGCATTTTGTATGGAGAGGTAAACATTTTTTTTTCATTTCCCAGAAATGTTTCTTTGGGAGAGTTGTTCAGTTTCGTTGACTGAGCACGCCCTTTCAGTTTTCGGTAGACCGTCCCTTACACCCCGTATAGCTTTATATCAAAAGTGATACCGGTGCATAAAAAGTAGCAAAAGATGAACCCTACCGACTATAGAACCATTTCACTTATTCAATCGTTATCTTAAATATTTGAAAGGCTTTTGAAACCCAGACTACTCAAACACATTAAAACCAATTCTGTATTACATCTGAGGCAATTTGGTTACCAGAGAGGAGTTGGAACAGGAATGGCAATAGATACTTTAATTAATTACACATTGCAGCAACTACACGTTAAGAAAAAAAACGCTGGTGCATTTCTTGACTTGAGTTCTGCCTTCGACACAGTAGACCAAGATATACTGATCAGCAAATTGGGACACTATGGTGTCCGGAATCAAACCTTAGACTTGATTAGATCGTACTTCAATAATTAGCAACAGGTTGTAGAGATAACACATCTCACAGATGGAATTCAAAGTTAGTGCATTTCTAAATTGGTAAAGGTGACTAGGGAGTGCCGCAAGGTTCAATTTTGGGACCTATTTCATTATTATTTTCTTAAATGATATGACATTTTACTTTTTAAAAGCACTGCACGAGTCAAAGTCAATTTAGAAGTTACTGTCAATGGAGAGGCAATAAATAATGTACCATGCTCTTATTGAATCTAGGTTTCGATACAGCATCAAATTGTGGGGTAATAGTTATGACTACAACATGAATAATGGATTTTATTGCCCAGAAAAGAGCAATTAGGGCAATAGTCCGCATCCCACCGTGGGAATCGTGCAGAGCCCATTTCAAGTCTTTGGAGATTTTAACCCTTCCAAGTTTGTATATCTTGGTATCATTGATAGACGTTGTCAAACATAGACATGTGTTTGAGACTGAAGACGAAATGCATACACGATTGGCAACTAGGCGAAAGGACCTGAATCATATTATTGATTCTACACTGGACGTGGTCAGACAATTTGCACGATATCAGGCTGTGGCCGGTGGACCTAAAATCGTTTTAAACGAAAATTAAAAGAGTATCTCTTGGAAAAGTGATGTTTTAGTATTGAAGATTTTTTAATCTATATTTTTTTTATTTTGAACTTTACATTTTTGACATTTTTATATTTTATTCTAAACATTTAATATTCTTGACATAATTAATTGGGTAGGTATTTAATATTTTTTGAGATAATGTTTACTATTCTGTTATTGACTTTGAACATAATTATTTACATTGTTATTTTTATTTGAATGTAAATTTATATTTTGGTGTAATTTTCTATCATTCAATGTAATTTCGGACACAATTTTATATTGTTAACGAAGAAATGAAAGTAAAGGAAATTAAACGAAACGAAACATACGAAATGAAAATAAATGAAACGAAGTATGTATTATAGTTTTTGAAATTCGGTTTTGTAGGCGCTATTTCTCATTGGCTGGCTCTAAATTTATCAAGCCAGACGTAAACATAATGTTTATTTTTTGTGTTAAAAAAAATATGAATTTAGATGACCTGTAATAACACTTCTGTGATCATCATTATTCTGTGCCTTATTCCGAATTACCATTGGTTTTATGGAGTGAGCTACATAACCAAAGGGAGTTGACGGGGGCACGGGTTTTTAAACACAGCGACTGCCATCTGAGTGTATGACACCTTGAACCAATGGGGGTAAAACAGATAAAATCCTAGATTAGATTTGGTCACGTTAGTGGACTATCTGGCTGTCACTTTTCAAACCGCTAAACCTTTCTCTGACTTGGCTTAATGAAGTCTATTGACTAACTGTTGAAAAACGGTAGAACGTGCTTTCTGTAACACGGAAACGCTCTAGTTGTTGTGCCACTATCGGTCACCCATCCGGGTTCTGACCAAGACTCACCAACGTTGCATAACTTTCATGAGCGGAAATAAGATCAATTACCACTTTTCCACGAACGAGCTTTTCTGTAATTATAATCAGTGTTTTTAAATTTACAGGACAAGAAGGTAAAAACACGTACCAAAAATACCTGGAAGACCGTCATAACTCTCACATACATAAAATATTTCTGAAGAACCTTATTCCATTTATCTCATCACTGTGTTTAGTCTTCTAAGTTGCTTACGGTATCAAATATATTGCCTAACAGTAATATTCACTGTAATAAACCCGAAATCAAAGAGTTGATCTAATTAATGCTAACAACGAAACTTGATTCGTGTCAGAAGCAAAAAACATGCTTAAATCTTAACTTAATTTTGTTAAAGCTTCAGTTCTGACAGAATTCTAATTTGTGCAAGTATTAATCCAATTTTGAGAGTCGAATTAATTAGTATGCAAAGCTGTATTAAACCTATGTCTGACGGGCACCAGTGTGTCGACTTTCGCGAGTATCATGCCAACCAGTATAAAATAAACTTTCATCCAATATGTAGCTTTGTGAATAATATGCCTCCTTGATTTGGTTGAGTGTGAACCTTTATAAGCCGACGACATAATAAATTGATAGCTTGCGTTATGAACTAATTTGTCATTATTAAAAAGATAGTTAGAAAACTTAATCAGGACTTAAAGTTCAAAGAGTTTACGAGTTATTGGAACTAGAAAGCAAGCAAAACGTTGTTCTTGAAAACCATGAAACAATTGCTTATGACTCAGATAAACCAGTTCAAATAAAAAAATGTGAAAGCATAGACACTATGGGACAGATTTAGGGAATCAACACTATACCTTACGGCTGCTTACCTAGTGAATGGAAACTTTGGAAGGGGAAGGCCTAGGCGAACGTACCAGGACCAAATTCAGGACGTTCTGAATAAAGGCCAGGTTAAAAGTACCCTAAACCGACGAGCATGTATGAAAGGATTGATGAAAGTACAGGAAGCAAGGGAAGTATGTCAAGATCGTAGCAGGTGGAGGACTGTGGTCTCTGCCTACCCCGACGGAAAAGAGGCGTGATGTTATGTATGTATGTATGCTTACCTACATTGTACCTGCCACAAATAAAACGCATGTTTTTCATTAAACATTTATGAGGATTTTTGCAGGGGAAGAAAATTTTTACGCTAGCTGGGTTTGAACCCGCAGCCTTCTTGGTACTGGGCTGATGCTTTTAGTTTAGTTTATTCATTCATTTATTGCAGTCATGTACAAGTAAGTAGGTCTTAAATATAGCTTAAAGGTAAAGTACATGCACCCTGTCAAATTAGGGTATAGCAATTTAGACTAACAATATCTTTAACGTTCATCACTTTAATGTCATGTTGAATAAGAATGATCATGCATTTGAAGTTTACAATATCATTATCATTAAATTAATTATTTCATTATTATTATTAGTCCAGATTACATTGTTAAATTAAATTGTTGAATTAATATCCATCTACAAAATGTCGTTAAAAAAAGAAGGAATAAATTATAAAACTAATTGTTATGTCATTTACCTAAAAGTTAAATATAAAAAAAATATAAAGAAAAAAAAATAGAAATAGAAATAAAATATGTCACAAATATCACAATCTACCTAACTCATTAGAAATCGATTTTAACGTTTATAATTCGTTGTGCAGTGGATCCAACAGAACTATTACATTTTCAAGTGACTTATTAAAATTATCCTTTTCACAGTATGTCTTACTCTTGTTTGCCAACACAGTGATTAGTGTCATCGTCGATACGTTACGCTGAACTCGCCGAAGGCTACAAGTATAAACCCGGCTCTAGTAAAATTTTTCTTTCTTTTTATCTTTCTAAACCTCAACAGTGTATTTGTACAAGTGCCTGGATATAAAAAAAAATATTATTATTATTATTAGGAGCCTGTTGTGTCCCACTGCAGGGAAAAGGCAAAAAAAAAATTAAAAAAATATATCTATACATATAATAAAAGAGTAGAAACCGCGTGTCTGTACTTTTGATAAATTTATAAAAAAATTAGTGGGGGCGATAAGAAACGACTAATAGAACTCAAAAATATGTTTTCTGAACTTTTTGTCTGTCTGTCTGTCTGTCTGTCTGTCTGTATGTTTTCGATAAACTCCGAAACTACTGAACGGATTTTCTCGCGGTTTTCGCAAATAGATTAAGCTTAGTTCTGAGCAACATATAGGCTATATTTCATTCAAATCGGTTCACCCAATCAGAAGCTACACTAATGTAAAGTATCAAATTGCCTGTACGATACTAACCCACAAACCGATTCAAACTGAGTTTTCAATTACGAGTTTGGCTTACTTTTGTGCAACATAAAAGTTTAGTTTCATTGCAAACGGTTCATTCAGACAGAAAGTACCCTAAGTTTCATGAGGCGCCACAAATAACTCACAAACTATTAAACGGATTCAAACGGGGTTTTCAATAAACTGTCAAGCTTACTTTTTTGCAACATATTAGCTTACTTTCATTGAAAACGGCTCACTCAGACAGGTGCCCGAAATTTCCAGCGGAGGCGCCAATATCTTACAAACAACTGAACCGATTAACACGAGGTTTTAAGTAACGTATTTGGCTTACTCCATGCAACATGTATGCTTAGTTTCATTGCAAGCGGTTCACTCAGACATAAAATACACTAAGTTTCAAGCGGCGGCACCAAAAACTGACAAACTAATAAACGGATTTAAACGGGGTTTTCAACGTGTTAAGCTTAATTCTTTGCAATGTATTAGCTTACTTTCATTGAAAACGGTTCACTCAGACAGAAAATGCCCGAAGTTTCAATAGGTGGCGCAAATAACTCACAAACTACTGTACCGACTCCAACTGACATTTCCATGACATGCTTGGATTTGGTACTTCCGTGCAACATGTAAGCTTAGGTTAGTTGAAAACGGTTCAATCAGATACAAGTTACGCAAAGTTTCAAGCGAAGGTGCGAATAATTCAAAAACTTTTTAAATGTTCAAACGTGGCTTTCAATAACGTGTTTGGCTTACTCCTGTGCAATAAATAAGCTTAGTTTCATTGCGAAAGGTAGGTTCATTCTGACAGACGATACGCAAAGTTTCAAGCTGCAGAACCAAGAACTCACCTATTGAACTGGTTCAAAGTCAAACAAGGTTTTCAATGACGCGTCGGGCTTCTTTTTGTGCAACATATGAGCTTTATTTCATTGCAAACGGTTCACTCAGACAGAAGGTTTGCGAAAATTTAAGCGGCCGCACAAATACCGCACAAACTACTAGAACTACTTAAACGGGGTTTTCAATAACGTATTTAACAGATAATAGGCGAGTTCAAAGTTTCAAGCTGTGAAACCGAGCTTAAATCAAACAAAGCTTATAATTTTGTACGGAAGAAAGCCAAATACGTTGTTGAAAATTCCGTTTGATCCGGTCCAGTTGTTTGTGTAAAAGTCGTGGGTACAGCTAAAGATTGATAAAATCTAGATTTAGGTTTATTGTAAAAATAATAATAAAAATATTCCTGTTTCGGCATTGCGGTGCAACAAATGTAAAAAAATATATTATATTCTTTATTGCACAATTAACATACAGAGAATTACATACAAGAGGACATTTACAAAGGTGGGCTTATCTCTGCAAGAGATTTCTTCCAGCCAACTTAAGGTCGTGAGAGAAAATGTTCGTTTAGCGGGACACAAGTGTGCAGTGAGAATTTCAAAAAGAAAATATAATATATTTGTGTATAATGAAAGTTCTAAAGTTTTGAAAACTTAGGATGTAGGTACTTATAAACGAAATACTTCAAAAAATAAAGAGAGAAGTGAATCATTGTTTTTTAGGAATTGTCTTTTAAGGGGAGAGATAAGTTACAAAGATTGTACGGAAGTGAAGTTCAACAGTTTTGTATGTAGGTACATGTACAGTTAAAAGCATGTGAAGCTAGACACGTTGGACTTTATACCGCACTTTTTCAGTAGCCACAGAAGCTAAAGTGACTGAGCCTCTGATTAAGTTAGGCTTTGTTTTGTATAAGAAATAACGAAACCCGTATCATAGTTACTCCGCGTGGAATTCGACTATGATTTTACACTTACGAGGATAGTGGGCGACCTAACAGTCCACACGTAAACAAGAGGTGTTTAATTTACAAAAATCCGTATTATCGATACTCTGTGTACCTAATAATATAAAGGCGAGAACTGCACTGTCTGTCTGTCTGTTACGCTTTTATGACTAATCCGATAAACCGATTGTGATAAAAACTTGGTACGAAGATAGTTTGATGCATGGGAAAAGTCATTAGCTACTTTTTCTGAACCCCACGCGGACGGAGTCGCGGGCAACAGCTAGAATTTTTATAAAAAATTTCATCAAAGAACACCTTCTCAATTCAATCATAAAACGTTTCCGATACGTGTGGAGGCGATCTTTTCCCAGAAACTTGAATGAGTCCCAAAAGGCTACCTGCCCGTTTGGCTCGATTGGGTTCGCGTGCCCGTAGCTCTCTCGTCATGTTCCAAATAAGCCCTACGAGAGTTCGATACTGGCAAGCTTTTGTAATAATTGATTGATTTTTCCGAACGGTGTGAAAATTGACGGGAATTTTCTTGGTAGTAATAGCGACATGCTCAGCTGAACATCTAAGAAAAACCGAGAGATATTATAAAAACATTATATTATTATTTTCATAAATATAGTGAATTTAATTCCGTGCAAAATGTGATATTTTTTAACAATTACCTACAACATGATTAAGTTTTGGAAATACGTAAATTAAAACCTTTTCAAGTGCAAATTTTAACTTTCCCGGTCAGTACAATCCTAATACTATTTGACTATGGTATACATGTTAAGAAATTACTTTTATTGTATGTTATATCAATGAATACTTAAATGGATTATCTCTAGAACAAAATCCGCCATTATGGTGAAGTACAGCAAATGATATGCGTGAAAAAAAGAGGCAGAAAAAAAGTCTCTTGGTCAGAGGAACATAGTTGTTGGCGTGGTTTTCTAAGTAATATTCTATTTTTTCACGGTTTTATGCCAAATAGGTACATGTCTCAGGGTCGATATTGTTTGACTTTGCGACGAAAAGCTGAATTGGATTAAAGTTATTTTTTAACGTCAAGATATACATCCTTCCGGGTTGTAACATATTTGGATAAAGTCCAGGTACAATAAATACTGCAGGTATAATATTAATGGTACAAATCAAAAGATGGCACAGCATAAATTTACCAAGCACATACTCTGAGCATATGAAAAAAAAATTGTCGGTGACACGTGAGTTCTTTTGGAAAACGACCGATTTTGCTTTTAAAAGTCCTTTTTCAGGTATTGGTGAAAAAACCATAATTTTCGAAATATTCAAAATCCTTAATTCCTTGGTAAAACTTGATGTACTAAAAAAAACATCCTGTGTTTAATATATAATTTCTCAACGAACAACAGAACCTAGATTGCAACAATTTCAACAAAATGCAAACGTAATTACGGTTCATCGCCACGTAATTACCCTCCACCGCAGCGTAATAGATTCAAGCTGCATTTATACGAAACTCTACACTCCACACTCACGTTGAGAGCTTTACCTAAAATACCACAGAATAGTTTATTTAGGACTCGCTGTTTGTAGACCGCTAAATAATATGCTAATGAATATATGCTAATGGTTACATGTAAGACCATAGGGTTCAGAAAACTAGATTTGTGAACAATTAAAGCTATAGAATAATGAAACTAGAGTTTTTGTTTTGAATTCATTTCTTGTTTTTAAATTATAAAACCATAATGACTGTTACCAAGGTTCCGCCATGAACCGATCTCGAGTTTTAATTGCCCTTTTGAGTCAGCCCTTTCAAGAGCTATTCGCCGATAGTTGGATTCTAGCATCGCCGGACCCCTGTCTATCAACCATCGTGCAAAAGCCTCTTAGAGAAACTCCATCGGCTTAAATGCTGCCTTAATTTTTCATATCACGACTAAGTGAGCGGAATGGAGTCTCTTCTTTGGCCTTATTGGGGATTCCAAGCATATCAGGGTGTGACAGAACGGTGGAAAGTCACGCCAGGGGATGGTCGTGGGTTCGAAAGGCTCTGAAGTTGCAGTGTTGGAGATGTGGCAGAGGGATCAGGAGCAAAGAAAAAAGTTAGAAGTCACCTGAAATTATATACAAGGTTTTAGAGAACACAGACAATTTTGATAATTTTGCTGAAGATAAACGAAGTAATAAACAAGCACTTACCAATACTGGTGTCTACAAATATT
This sequence comes from Athrips mouffetella, assembly GCA_947532105.1. NCBI lineage: Eukaryota > Metazoa > Arthropoda > Insecta > Lepidoptera > Gelechiidae > Athrips > Athrips mouffetella. The sequence continues at coordinate 32,246,241 of OX383957.1, read as the reverse complement.
CATAATACAGATAATAAAAATTAAAAGATTTATTTATTGATCTAAGAATGATCGATCGATGTGAAGTGATGAAAAACGTCAAAACATTGTCAACGCGCAAAATTATTTTGAATTTAGAACGTCAGCTGATTGTAAACCGACACTGGCTGTATGAATTTAGAACAAGGCAAAACGAAACGCAAGCGCTTCGTTAGAAGAGAAGTCCTTTAGATTTCCTCTGCTGAATTGCTTTGTGGCGAGCCTTTACTTGTACGGTCATTATCTGTTCTTCGGTGGAGACATTTTCAACTCTATAACCATTCCATAAAGTCAAAAGTGTTCCTACTGACGTGCTGTCGGGTGTACCAGGCGATTTTTCTAGTGACAAATATCACGTCAAGGCTACGTTATTTTATTCGTTTATATAAATTTGTCACTGGCTTGCATGTAGTTACGAAATCAGCACGAGAAAACTTGTATATAATGTACATACTCTTCGTAACTCTTCTGAAATGGCCTATTGTATCTTACCTAACTAGTTGTCTTTAAGTTCGAACCAAAACCTCTTTGTTACAGAGTTTGAAAAAAGAAAGGACTATTTGTTTGCACATAATTTAAAATTTCCTCATTAGTACGTAAATAATTATAATCCAAATAATTATAAAACCCGTAAATCGCGTGACGCTAACTCATTTAGGAATAGGCACTAGATGAATTTTAATTACTGCTGCTCCTCATTAAAGCTCAACTTTAATTGTCACCTTTGTTCGTGAGACAAAAGCACGAATTAAGGAAAGGACAGAGATATAATGCCCATTATTTCGGCTCCATGTGTTATAATGTAAAGAAAGTATGTCAGGAATTGTTCTGGGATTCTCATGTCTCTCTTTTCCCAATAGATCAGTAACCTTTATACAAATGTGAAAATGAAAAAAAAAACTCACTGCGAAAATCAAACAAAAAGATTAAAAAATAAGTCACTTTGCAGGTTACTTACTTAAAATTCCAAATTCCACACGTAAATAAAATTAACGCCTCTATTTTTCAAAATAAAAAAAAACTCGTTTATCTTTTTAGTTTAGGTTTGATCTATAAAAATAAGTTACTTTCATAAATTACAATCCCTAATCACGTTACCCGTGATACCCGTCAGACCAACATGAACAGCTTAAACAAGGTTCCCGGGGCCATATATCATCACGCTCTCATCAAAAAAGTAAATCCCTAATACTTTCATTTTTCATATGAAATCCATTTTTTCTATCGAGGCAATGGCGTCTCGCGTGGAAGCGATTAATTTCCCTCGAGACATCTATGTCCTGCTGACGCGTGTTTTCTCACGAAATATTGTATGTAACTTTATAGGCTAAGATTGTCTTTTGCCTACTTTTGTCTATTTTTGCATAAAATCTATTTTTTGGGCCAGCTCCTTTTTATTCTGCTTCTTTATTACTACTTCTTTACTGTTTTTTATGACGAGTTAAATATTATTTGGTAAACAAATCTGTGTAATTGTTTTAAGACTAAATAATTCAAGCATTAAATTAATTATTTACAAGTTATATTTACGTTTATGCCCGTACCTTTTGTCTGTTTGAGTGTAGTGCTTCCGTTTTTTTGTGTATTGATTGTAAAAATGGTTTGTATTTTTGATGGAAATAAAAATGTCGTCGAGTTTTTATCCTTAACTCGATAATTCACTTCTGTACAATCTCCCGTCTCCCGAATGAATAACACTCAATCAATTCAAACACTCGATCTCTGCCGTACGCATAATTAATTTTCAACCCAGTCCGCACAATTTCACACCAAATCGATTTTCACCCCTTTCGATCAAGCATTCTGTGAAAATGTCCTTTTATGTTAAAATTTAAATTGATTTCTAATACCATCAATGGATTCAACATGCAATACATCTTTAAAAAATGCTTCGTTTTAAACAAGGTGTTACAAAAAGGGAATAACCGCACAAAAGGCTGTGAAACGCCTATAAATACTTCTGATAGAAACTTCTGCAGCTGATAACGCATTTTGTATGGAAGGACAAACTTTTTTAATATTTCCCTAAGTCCATTGGAAAAAGTTGTTCAATGTCATAGGCAGATTCACATTTTTCGGGGTAGTAGCTTTTTTTACGGCACTGCTATTTTACGGCAGAAATAGGCAAGGGGGTGGTACTTCCCCAGACGGACTTTGCACAAAAGCCCTACCACCATGGAAAGGTAGGTTACTCCTATACTCATTCTGTAACTAGGGCGGTAAGTAATTGTTAGCACCTCCACCTCCACGCGCGGCTCCGCCTTGATGGCCGCCTCCAGCAGCGGGGCGGCGGGCGTTTTAATTACTTACCGCCCTAGGGCTTTTTAAGCTACATTATTACCCTATAGCGCTAATTGGTCACCTACAATTTGGTGGTAATAAGGACCTACTTACCTCACAATCGAGATGTAAAGCAGAGTAGTTAGCTCGGGTGTAAGCATCAGTTGCACCCTCGAACTATAGGCGCCCTCGCTGCGCTCGTGCGCCTAAATATCTCGGGCTGCAATTGATGCCTTACAGCCCTTGGCTACTAATCTACTATCACATCTCTTATATTCGATAAGTAGGTCCTTATTACCCCCAAATGGGGCTTGTAGGTGACCAATTAGCGCTCTAGGTTAATAATGTAGCTAGAAAAGCCCTAGGGCAGTAAGTAATTGTTAGCACCTCCACCTCCACGCGCGGCTTCGCCTTGATGGCCGCCTCCAGCAGCGGGGCGGCGGGCGTTTTAATTACTTACCGCCCTAGGGCTTTTTAGGCTACATTATTACCCTATAGAGCTAATTGGTCACCTACAATTTGGTGGTAATAAGGACCTACTTACCTCACAATCGAGATGTAAAGCAGAGTAGTTAGCTCGGGTGTAAGCATCAGTTGCACCCTCGAACTATAGGCGCCCTCGCTGCGCTCGTGCTCCTATATATCTCGGGCTGCAATTGATGCCTTACAGCCCTTTGCTACTAATCTACTATTACATCTCTTATATTCGATAAGTAGGTCCTTATTACCCCCAAATGGGGCTTGTTGGTGACCAATTAGCGCTCTAGGTTAATAATGTAGCTAGAAAAGCCCTAGGGCAGTAAGTAATTGTTAGCACCTCCACCTCCACGCGCGGCTTCGCTTTGATGGCCGCCTCCAGCAGCGGGGCGGCGGGCGTTTTAATTACTTACCGCCCTAGGGCGTTTCTAGCTACATTATTACCCTATAGCGCTAATTGGTCACCTACAATTTGGTGGTAATAAGGACCTACTTACCTCACAATCGAGATGTAAAGCATAGTAGTTAGTTCGGGTGTAAGCATCAGTTGCACCCTCGAACTATAGGCGCACGAGCGCACTCGGGCTGCAAATGATGCCTTACAGCCCTTGGCTACTAATCTACTATTACATCTCTTATATTCGATAAGTAGGTCCTTATTACCCCCAAATGGGGCTTGTAGGTGACCAATTAGCGCTCTAGGTTAATAATGTAGCTAGAAAAGCCCTAGGGCAGTAAGTAATTGTTAGCACCTCCACCTCCACGCGCGGCTCCACCTTGATGGCCGCCTCCAGCAGCGGGGCGGTGGGCGTTTTAATTACTTACCGCCCTAGGGCTTTTCAAGCTACATTATTACCCTATAGCGCTAATTGGTCACCTACAATTTGGTGGTAATAAGGACCTACTTACCTCACAATCGAGATGTAAAGCAGAGTAGTTAGCTCGGGTGTAAGCATCAGTTGCACCCTCGAACTATAGGCGCCCTCGCTGCGCTCGTGCGCCTAAATATCTCGGGTTGCAATCGATGCCTTACAGCCCTTGGCTACTAATCTACTATATTAATGTTAACTTTGCCATGAATACAATGAAAACATAATGCAATTATGGAACCAAAAACGAGCTATTGCTTAGATTTAAGTTAAGTTTGAATTGATAGTATCAGATTCATAGATTTTTTACGACTTTTGAGCTGCTCTTTATAGGTAAATATAGTATTGTCTGTTCCAAAAAAATTAGACAAATATGCCAATAAATTTCATGTTTCAAAAAGACAAAGCCAGATTAGAATGCCTTTACGTTCAACTCAACAATAGTCAGACCATTATGTATTGATAAAAATGTAATACATATATAAAAATCAGACAGTTTTATTGAAAAAAAAAAACAGACTGACAACGTGAAGGCTTAATATTTCGGTGACGTTAGCAATCTTTGGCTGCAATACCCTAACCGTAAATCTCCTTTGAAATATCCCTAAAACGATCGCTCTTTAGAAAAGAATGGCTTTTAAGTTTCCCAAAACGCCGGCAAATGAGAGATTCCTAAGCTAAAGTAGTAACTTCTTCGCATACCAGAACACGTGAAAAAGCAGTGAGTCGACTAAAATGGAATACCGAACATTTCTCATTAAAGGAAATCGATAAACACGCATGTTTTCCATTACGCCAGTGAGCATAGGATTAATTTAAGAGAAAATTCTTTAAAGGTACTCACTACCATACAAAAATAAATGGAATGAATAAGGAACTTTAAAGTTATCTACCATGTCTGTTGTATGTAATATTTTGATGACAGACACTATTTTATTAGTACAACCTTGTAAGAGTCTGGATTCTCGTTAAGTTATCATTTTACACAAATAAAAATATACTGTTATAGTTATAGAAATAAATAATAAACATTTTTAATAATTTTTTTTATTAGGGACACCAAGAGTTAATTTCAAATATGGGAACGCAGAAAGGTACACCAATTAACCAGTTAGGGCCTGTCCGCACAGCGAATTGTTGCCGGGCGATATTTATTCGAGCGACTTATATCCCGTGCTTGAAATAGCAAAAAAAAAAACCGGCCAAGTGCGAGTCGGACTCGCACACCGAGGGTTCCGTACCACCACATCATCATAATTGTATTAGTTGAAATTTCAGTAAGTTAATGTGCTAGATTTTTTGAGTCCGACACGCGCTTGACTAAATTTTATTATATGTTGTTATTTTATAGCTTATGCACTATAAACATACCAATTTTTAAGTTTGTAAGTGTTCCTGTTTTTAAATAGAACTAAAAAAAAATCGCCTCCGCGACCATCCAACTTGACCCCTCTCTTATATGAATGTTCTTGAAACGGGAGCTCACCACAATTGGTTATCATTAGTTGTGAGAAAAGTTGTAATATCTAATGATTTCAGACTTTTCCCATTATTTGTACTGTGAGACCTAGCTTCTTGCCAAATTTCATAATTTTAGGTCAACGGGAAGTACCCTGTAGGCTTTGCTTTTTTGCATTGTATGGAGATGAGGACATAAAATGCCATATCTTTTGATTGCGTCATTGTAAAAAATTGATATTTTCAGATCTTGTGTGGTTTATTGATCCTAATATATAATATTAATTTCAACTTGATACATTTACCCATTCGTGAGATAAAGGGTCTTAACAGACAGACGGACAACAAAGTGATCCTATAAGGGTTCCGTTTTTTTCTTTTGAGGTACGGAACCCTAAAAATCGCGCGAATAGTTGCGGTGCGATTTTTTGCTATTGCAAGCACGGAATATAATTCACCCTAAGTATTCAGACGGGCCCTAAGTATTCAAACGTGTTGTCGCAATTTTGCATTCTCTTTTTTTTTAGAGAACATGCCTAAGGATATGAAACTAAATATTTAAAATAAAAATAGAAACATGAAGAGAAATAAACCAAATTAGGTACACTCACCAGCGCGTCAACAGAAACACTCTGTGTTTTATGGCATGGCAATAGAGTTACAAATGTTTGCATTGACGCACGGTTGACCGTAAATGAGACATTACTCGTAATTACCAAATATTTAACAATTAGTAGTTTACAATTTTTAACTTCGAAAATGGTATTTTGTAATTTATTAACCGCTAAAGAAATTTGGATTTTATATTCAGCTGGTGTACATATGAATAGAATAGAAGACAATAAACGGATTTTAATTTCATGAAAAATATCAAGATCAGCAAAGTTTTTATTGTAGTTGGTAAGGGTTCTATAGGTATACATAAAACCATTCCGAACATAATTTTTATTGCTACTGGTATCATCGCAGCTAAACAATTGTCTATTCCTCAAACGATGTTTGCGCTTCGTAGGGACAATGTAATGTATGTTTTTGACTAAATCTGGGCAGTCAAAAAAACCGTTGACAATTTTGAATAAGAACAGTTGATCGGCTATCTCCCGTCTGATGTGCACATGATTCCTTGTAACCATCAAATCTACACCCACTCGCATACCCCAGGTATCTTAAAAATTTGTTTTGAACTTTGTCAATTTGTAATATATAATATACTTTTAGGAACAGAAGTGGAACTTTCTTAAAAAAAAACAATTATTACAACGAAACCCTTGCTTTAATTTAATTTAGAAAATAAGTTTATAAAAATAGGAACAGAACACTCGGATCAAACACTAATCATAAAATTACTCACGTAATCGAACACCAGTTATTACACACAATTTACACATAAATTGGCAAAGGGGGCTTGCACCGAAATGGCAGGTAGACTGACGGGCAGAGCTTCCGCACGCGACGAGATTCCGAGGAGCAATGGTGACGAGCCGTGGCCGCGCCGTTTATATAGGAGCGGGCGGCCTGCTGGCGTTGAGGAAGGGGGTGTGGCTAATACGGCCTTCCTGATTAATCGTCGTCCTCGACGAGGGCTGAGCTGCTGGTGCCTGGCACAGCGGCATCCGGAGGGTCATCGTCCAGAAGAGGCATGGACAGTGCCACACCACCACTGCTTGGGCCAGGAACAGAGCCGTTCTGTTCTAGTGAACCGGCCTTTCCAACAAGGGGCCCATCACCAGTGCTGTCATCATCGTGATCATCATCTGAAATTAAATCATACTTGTAACTGGTTGTTCTTATTCTTCAACTTCACACTTTCGTCTCTGTCACACTGAATTTAGGTAAAATTTATTCCTCTCGCTATCCAGTCATACATAATAGAAGAAAAATAAAGTAAACGAAACTACAAGATAGAAGGCGTCCCAACGATCTTGAGTCACGTCTTATCTTACTCTGAATCCTCATTTAAGCGAACACACGCTAAGGCGACACACGCCTCTAATTTAAGCGAACACACGCTAAGGCGACACACGCCTCTAATTTAAGCGAACACACGCTAAGGCGACACACGCCTCTAATTTAAGCGAACACACGCTAAGGCGACACACGCCTATGATTTAAGCGAACACACGCTAAGGCTGTACACACTTAAGTTTAAGCAGTACACCTGAAGTTTAGGCGGACTAACGCTTAGAAAAGAAAATGGCCATTTAAAATTAAAAAGAGCTCTACTCACTTTCGAAGAGTGCCGCGCACGTCTCCGGGCACCACTCTCCTCGCCATGGCACCATATACTGTGCCGCTGCCTGCGTGGTTTTCCCATAACAACCACTCAGTAATTTAAGTTCATATCGACCATTGGGGAGAGTTTTTATAACTTTGTAGGGGCCGCGCATCCCAGAGTCTAACTTGCCTGTAGACTGGGAGTACTTTATAACAAAAACAAGGTCATCAGCCTGAAAGACCCTAGGAGCACGTCTGTGTTCGTTAGCATATGAATCCTGCTTCTCCTGGTTTTTCTTTAACAGGTCCTTTGCGCGACTCCGGCTCATCTCTCGCGTCGCCTCTCTGTTGGGGCTTGAACCTGATAGGGCTACATCTCGAACCAAGCTGCGAATGACAGGAGTTGTCCCATCGGTCCCAATCATCAAGTTTAGCGGCGAGGCTTGTGTAGTTTTCTGTTTTGTTATATTCAAAACTAGTTGAAGTTTCCACAATGTCTCAGACCACGCAGCATTCCTGTAATTTACCTCGATTCGTAGCATGTTGAGGATAGTACGTATGTATCGCTTGGCTTGGCCGTTCGCATGATGCATCTCCGGCGTGATGTAGTGAAGACTGCAACCGAGTTCTCGGATCCATGAAACGAATTCATTTGACTCGAACATGCGTCCTCTGTCTGTGATCATAAGCTTAGGTACCCCAAAGAGAGCAATGGCCTGTGTAATAGCACGCTTTAACTCAGCCACGTCTTGACGATATATGGGATAGAGTAGACAGAACTTCGTAAAGGCATCTACTAGGACGAGGATAAATTTGTAGCCCTCAGACACGGGTAGTGGTCCCAGCGCGTCCACGTGAACGGTGTTAAAAGGTGTGTCCGGTTTTTCCCATGACGTTATAGTCTGATGAGGAGACCTAGGTACGAGTTTCTTCGATATGCAGATCACGCAGTGTGCGATGTACTTCCTGACAAATTGGTGAAGGCCCGGGAACCAGAAATGCTTCAGAATGAGATCTATAGTTTTGTCAGCATTGATGTGCTCGTGTTCATCGTGGAACACCCGAAGTAGGCTCAATCGGTGACCTTTCGGGATGTAACATAAAAGTCTAGGTTCCTCTCCAACAGGCGTGTAGCGATAGTACAGTAGGTCATTTTGTGCGACGTACCTGGAGGAGTCAAGGTTACCCTCTTGCAGGTTTTGCAGCATGTTCTGTGTCTCTTGATCGGCGGCTTGAGCTATTTGGGCCCAGGTTTTTGGTCTCGTGACTTGGTTAACTGCAACTGCTGGATTCCGACTAAGGTAATCGGCGTGAGGCATCATTGCCCCTTTTCTGTATTCGATAGAAAAGTCAAAATCTTGGAGGTAAATCCACCAGCGCGCCACCCTGGGTAGTAAGTCCTTCTTGCGCTCAGTGGCCTTGAGAGCGTTGCAGTCAGTCACGACTTTGAAACGTAATCCAACCAGGTAGTGGCGAAAGTGCTGAAGCGCCTTGACAACTGCTAACGTCTCAAGCTCGTAAGAGTGGTAGTTCGGCTCAGCTCCTTGCGTGACCTTACTAAAGTAGGACACTACGTGCTTCTTACCGTCTTGGTGTGTTTGAAGAAGGATTCCGCCATAACCTAAGCTGCTTGCGTCGGTGTGGACTTCCGTGTCATATTTTGGGTCGAATATAGCAAGTATGGGTTGGCTTGTCAGGTGCTTGATAAGTTCCTGACGCACTGCTTCTTGTTCGGCACCCCACTTAAACACGACGCCTTTTCTTGTTAAGTGAGCGATACAGGCAGTTCTGGTTGCATAATCCTTTATATAACGCCTGAAGTATCCAGCCAAACCCAGGAACTGTCTTACCTGTTTGACATTCGTAGGAATAGGTGCGTGAACCAGGGCTTCCACCTTCCGAGTGCTCGGCTTCACCTGACCTTGACTTATGATGCGCCCCAGGTATTCAACTTCGGTGACTAGGAACGAGCACTTTCGCAAGTTGATGGAGAATCCAGCTCCCGTGAGTGTTTGTAGTACTCGACGTAAAAGATCGATGCCTTCGTTAACAGTGGAGCTCATGATGAGCACGTCGTCAACATATACCAATACCTGACCCTGATCTATGAGTTTTCGCAGGGTTTTGTTGATGATACGTTGGTATACAATCGGCGAATTGGTTAGGCCATAAGGCATCTTTAAATATTCAAAGTGGCCTTCAGGTGTGACGAATCCAGTCAGTGGAATAGACTCCTCGCTCAAGGGTATTTGATGGAACCCAGTGGCCATGTCGAGACTTGAAAAGTACGTATAGTTCCCTAACCGATCTATATGGTCGTCAATCAGCGGAAGCGGATATCGATCCCTGACTGTAAGTCGGTTGAGTGCTCTAAAGTCTACGCACAGCCTGTCGGAGCCGTCTTTCTTTTTGATGAGAAGTATCGGACTCGCGTACTCCGACTGACACTCTGATTATTCCCTTTTCTAATAAGTCAGCTACTATCCTACGAACCCTAAGTTTCTCTTCGTAAGAGAGTTTATAAGGGCGATACACTACTGGCGTCTGATTCGTCAGCTTTATTTCCATTTTACCCGTCTTGACAGTAGTAACAGCCGTACCCGAGATAAAATAGTCCGAGAACTCTGTTATAACGTCGGTTAGTCTTTCGCGATCACCACCTGGAGGGGTGTGTTTATTTCAGTCGCTGTACTTGATTGTATCGAGTTTACTACCACAGGATTGTTGGTCGAATGTGTCAAGTACTGCCGGTCCCTTGTCCTAACATAAACGATACCTTTCCAATTAAGTATGTCCGTACCGATAATTATTGCAGTATTCATACACTCTGAAGGGACAACAATAAGGTCCGCTTCGATTGTCGTAGTAATATACGACGAAGCAACTATCTCTTTATCGCTTACGCCTTTCAGTACACAGTGGGTAGATTTTGGCTGACAGTGAAGATGTTTTAGCGCGTGAGAAGAAATTAACGACACGTTTAATGCTCCACTATCTATGAGTACGTCCATGGCTACACCATTGACCACAGCAGTAACGACGTCATTACCTAATTTGTGCTGAGACTGATCCGTGCATAGATTTACCTTTCGGTGGTTACGTGACTCTGACCGATTTTTAGCAAAACAATTGTCTTCTACGTGACCTGACTTTTTACAAAACGCGCAAGTCTTTAAGGTTTGCCCAGAAGGCGGTGGGTTACTTGCGTTGGAACTAGGATCGATTTTTTGCTTTTTAGGACAATGATAAGTTACGTGACCTCTCTGACCGCAGTTGTAGCATTTACGTTCCGGACGATTGAACGAGAACCGATTGTAATTATTTGTGTTTTGATGAGGCCGCTTTTTAGTCTGAAAGTCACGCACTTCTTTTTTGTTTTGGTTTGGTTTGTTATAAATTGATAGGAATGAGACTAAATTTTCTGGTGTGAGGTTAGAGTTGGCAGTTACCGCACGAACTTGCGGGTCAGTTATACCGCGGATTACAATCAAAGTCATTAGTTCGCTACTTAGACCCTTCACGATTCTTAATCGCAACAACGTACGACGAGCGTACTCTGCATATGTTGGGTATTTATCTGAAGTGGCATTCATGGCTTCGAATAAAATGTTGGCATAGTCTAATTTTCGGGGACACAAAGGCGTAAATTCCAATTTAAAGTTTGACCACGTACGATCGTTGGTGACCCACTCATTCAACCATATTTTGGCATCGCCTTTTAAACAGGAGGCCACTCGGGATAAACACTCAAAATCATTCCAGCTGTTAGCTATCTGTGCGCGGTCAACCTCTGCGCACCATTGTTCAATGTCGTGTATAGACGGGTCGAAATTAGACACGAAATAACTTTGAGAACTAACGGGTTTCAATGATTTTATAGCATCCGCAAGATATTTAGCCGTATCGGGAATATTTTCGCGTTCAGAGATAACATTGTAGGTAGTTAGAGAATTGTGCTCCGATTCTGGTTGATTATTTTGTAAATTATGCGTGCTAGTACTAGGTGTAGAAACCGTCGGATTAGTACGTGAAATATTATTGCACTCTGTCGTAGAATCACGCGTCTCCGTAACAATGAGAAGGTTACCCGGTTGATTGCTAGTGACGGTAGGCGTCGGAGGGGTAGGCATGTTCGTGTTACAATTATTCTGGACGGCATCAAGCCGCGCTAAAATCGAATCAAACATTGCGTTTATACGAGATTTACGAGTACCTAACGATTCGTTAGACGTCGAACGAGCCAATCTCTCTCGGTAACGTTCGCGGGGGGTACCATCCGTACGGCGACGTGAGCGACCTCGCGACCTATCCCTATCTCGTGAGACACTTCTTGAGCTGTTACGTGACGGTTGGAGACGCGACCTACTACGCGGGTTGTCGCGGGAGCGGTGTTTATTACGTTTGCGAGAACGATGACGCGACCGAGACTGTCTACCCGACATTTCAACGTTTCAGAAACTGTCGAGTTATCTGTTCCTTTGTTGTGGGCTATTTGTTCTTATATCCCACTTCTGATTTTAGGAACAGAAGTGGAACTTTCTTAAAAAAAACAATTATTACAACGAAACCCTTGCTTTAATTTAATTTAGAAAATAAGTTTATAAAAATAGGAACAGAACACTCGGATCAAACACTAATCATAAAATTACTCACGTAATCGAACACCAGTTATTACACACAATTTACACATAAAATGGCAAAGGGGGCTTGCACCGAAATGGCAGGTAGACTGACGGGCAGAGCTTCCGCACGCGACGAGATTCCGAGGAGCAATGGTGACGAGCCGTGGCCGCGCCGTTTATATAGGAGCGGGCGGCCTGCTGGCGTTGAGGAAGGGGGTGTGGCTAATAATACTTTATATTGGGGAATCCATAATTGACTGGCATACACTAACCGGCAGTGGACATACGTAAAATAAAGTGTTTTGATGGCTCGAATATTACTAAATTTCTTAGACTGTCTTATTATGAACCCTAGTGTCTTAAGTGATTTGTTAAATATATGATTAACGTTCTGGTCGAAAAGCAATTTACTATCGAAAACCCCTAGATCTTTAGCGACATTCTTCCTTATCAAAATAGTGTCATGTAATTTATATGACAATGGTGCTAATATTTCGGTTTCTAGTGAAGGACATTACGAAGCATTTATTAACATTTAGATGCAACCTTTTAATTATGCAATACCTATCAAAACGGTTTAAGTCTTTCTGCAGACCCTCACAATCACTTTTAAGTCATCCGCATATAAAAGAACCTCAGCATTTTGAAAGCAATATGTAATGTCATTTATTAGAATATTGAAATAGACCCCTGGAACCCCAGAAGACGGAGAATACCAATCCGATCGGAACCCACCGACTACCACCACCTGGCTCCTATTACGGAGGTACGACGTAAGTATAAAGTAGTTAATTACAAAAACTTATACAATCACGACATATAAATAAACAAGTTGGAGGCCGTGTAGAATGTAAGGAGATCCTACTTCAAATAAAAAGAAGATTTAAATTTACATACTATTCTTTTTGCGATAAAGTTTATACGCAAAAATGTAGAGGCGTAGTTATTAGCTTCTCATCTATTAGGAGAGAAAATAATTCGGCTTTTTTTTGTATGGTGAATGCTTTATAAACTGTACGTCACATGTTTGAAATAGGAACTTACATAAACAAATAGCTAATTTAATAATGTACACGTGACTTAGTGTTAACGTAATGGCATTGGTTACGAGTATTATTGATTCCTACCAATTTTATTTCGGTTTATTATGGCTTGCTTGAGTATTTACGAGTATGTTCCCAAAACTAAATTATTCTTCTAATGAAAATAATCAACATTTTCGTGGATTAAAAAAAATAATTCCCATTCAAAACATCACGTGATCACTTATGTGTAAGACGATAAAAAGAGTTATGAGAGACAGTATTTCTTTAAGATAGTTAGTTGCCTGTTTTAATCAGTAGAATCACTGGGCTTTTAAAGGAAGTAATACGATAAAAATCTGAATTTCAAAAAGTGATGTAGTATAAAGAGATAACATTATAAATTCGTATTGAACCTACTTATTCTGGAGGGCAAACGCAACATAGCCCTGGCCTTGAAATATCACAAAAAAAGCTGGTTAGCAATCCGGTACAATGATTATGAGATAACAAAAAAAACACATACGTTTTCCGATTTCAAGAAGTGATACGGAAAAGTTGATGCATTTGTGTAGATTTAAAGGATGGGCCCGCACCGGCCGCACGGCGAAAAACCGGTCAAGTGCGAGTCGGACTCACGTGCCGAGTGTTCCGATATGCCTATAGTATTTTTGGAAGCAATAAAGTCCATTTTCAGGACCGCAAACCTAAATTTGTTTTTGAAGGTTTTATGCAGATTTCTGAAAAACTGTGCAACTTAGAAAGATCGTTTTATTTTTGCTGTAGAGGTTACATAAACTTCTGTCAACTGTAATTTATTCAGATTTTTCCTTACACAATTTACTAACTTTTTTTTACTAATTTTTTTTGACATTTTTCATCATAACTTGAAAACTAAGAAACGTAAAAAAATACAAAAATATATTTTAGAATGTAGGTACAAGTAAAGCCCTTTCATATGATACCCCACTCGACCTAGTAGCGACAATTTGAAATTTGGCCCCCCCTATTTTGGCCCCCTTTACATTAATAATCATATATATTTTTTTAATTCTTACATGTGCAATTAAATTCTAAAACTATTCCAAATTTCAAGTCGATAGCATGAGTGGTTGCTGAGATATACAGGTGTGACAGACTGACAGACAAAGTCACACCATAAAGGTTCCTTTTTTTTACCCTTTTGGTATCGAAACCCTAAAAAGGCATGGTGATTGTTATGGTAAAACCTTCCCAAAACATACTTACCTCAAAATCTGGCCGTGACATTCTTGGGAGAGCTTCTCCTGTTCAGCAGTGCACTTTTAAAGCATGTTTTGATAATTGTAACACGAATTATTTGCTACAACATTCTACATAGACGACTTCCAGCTCTATTTATTGATACATATTTATACTGGCATTTTCCTGGAATGGACTACGAAATAAAATATTGCTTTTCGTCTTCTCGCCAAACAAAAGCCCTTTCCTTCCCACTCTGCGAGATAAATTGAATAAACTCGCAGTTCTCTATGCAAACACTAGCAGTCGCAATGATTCAACGTCTGATAGCTTAGATGCGAACAAATACGATGTTAGGAGAAGTTCCAACAAAAGGCACTAGCTTAGATACCTTTTATTGATGTAATACAACAACTGCTCATGACATCCATTAGTATCATATTTTTAAGGGCATAATTTGTAACTGATAAGACAGCAAAGCGCGTTGCTTAGCCTGAGCTCTAAGATAGTTTGTCTCATTTCTCGGTAATGTCACTGCTTTCCAGAAAAGCCGTATTTTGTAACTGAACACATTTGAAATATACACAGGTAGAAAAATGGGAAGTTTTTGGTCGTCCTATAATCAAGCATAGAAAAAACTCTTTTTCCGTTTTCTTTATTAAAATCAATCATAACATCCCATGAAATGTCCACTACAGGACAGGGAGCTCCCTCCAGAATTCTAGCTTTTGCTGGAAAAATGTAGAGGGGAAGTACCATATAGTCACCTCACTTGTTAGCGTTACGGCTGGCACCATGGACCGCGGTTGTAGGTGACCGCAGTAAGCAAGATGTAAGATACAAAGGAGGATGCTGCCGCCCATCCTCCAGTTTATAAGCCCTTAGTCACCTCTTAGGACACCCACGGGTATGTATGGGTTGGTACTATTCTTTGCCGGCACCACGCGGGACGATAATATTAAAATATTTACAGTTAATTAGCAAGAAATTGTACGATGTTAAAACACATCAAAGCGTTGCCTTTAAATAATAGGGAACATGCATAGATTTTATTAGTCGCATTTATTAATAAAATATGAAAATACCGTAGTAGAGATGACAAAAAGTGAAATTAAAATTTAAATCGGCCAAGAAATACGGCCGATATAAGCATTTAAAACTACTAATTAGACAGAGAGATCCGACATGAATAGTGACGTCAAAATAAATTCACTACGGCCATATAAACTCCATATTAAATTTCGTTTTGCTAGAAAGAGACAGAAACAAATCTTCGATGGCTTATACCTTTTTAGGGTTCCGATACCAAAATGGTAAAAAAAAGGAACCCTTATGGTGCCGCTCTGTCTGTCTGTCCGTCTGTCTGTCACACCTCTATATCTCAGCAACCACTTATGCTATCAACCTGAAATTTGGAATAGTTTTAGAATATAGTTGCCCAACTTAATTGCACAAGAAAAAATTTTGAAAAAAGTATGATTATTAATATAAAGGGGGCCAAAATAGGGGGGGCCAAATTTCAAATTGTCGCTACTAGGTCGAGTGGGGTATCATATGAAAGGGCTTTACTTGTACATTTTAAAATATATTTTTGTATTTTTTTAAATTTCTTAGTTTTAAAGTTATGATGAAAAATGTCAAGAAAAATACCATTCCCCCCCCCTTATCTCCGAAGTTTGAGTAAGGAAAAATCTGAATTAATTACAGTTGACAGAAGTTTATATAAACTTTACAGCAAAAATAAAACGATCTTTCTAAGTTGCACAGTTTTTCAGAAATCTGCAAAAAACCTTTACAAACAAATTTAGTTTTGCGGTCCTGAAAATGGACTTTATTGCTTCCAAAAATACTATAGGTATATCGGAACCCTCGGCGCGCGAGTCCGACTCGCACTTGACCGGTTTTTTTTAATATTATAGTTATTCGAAAAATAGTTCTACAAGTCTGTTAATTACATGAATGAGAATAAATTTCTTTAATAAAAAAATTCGTGCATGTTCCCTATTGGGGACCTGGAAACCAATGTGGCCGTTTAGATTCAGATAGGACATGAGTAGACGAGTTTATATGTCCCGGGACTCAAATTTATCTGGCCTTCTGTCAGCAGATAACTGAACTTGATTCAATGGCTACTATAGCCACCTAAGAAATAGTGAACTAATTCACCAGTTGATGCTACTAACCAAAAACTACTACGAAACTACTACTACTTACTTACTTTCGCTGGCTCAGGGACCCAAAGAGGATCTTGGCCTCCGACACCAAAAGCCGCCAGTCGGCCCTTTTCTGCACCTCCTCACGCTAATCAGGTCTTTGGAGGGCGCTTAGGTCCTTCTGCACTTCGTCAACTTTATTTCATTTACTACCGTCACAATTTAGTGCGTCGATACAAGAACAACAGTACTCATGGCCTGACCTGTCTCCGACGTGTTTATTAATTTATTTTAACCAAAATGGTTTAAAAGAGGAAAATAGCTGTAATTTGAAAGTGAAAGGCATTGTAACGATCATATTCGTCACAGTTTTAGGAAATTAATAATAAACGTATAAAATGATATAGACTTACTAAGCTAAAACAAATAAGACCTTATAATATTTCACCACTATTCAATTAACAACAGGTACGGTCAACAACAGGTAAAGCTTGACACTCGCAGTTTGTCTTTAGCTCTTGCTGAGATTGAAATAATTCTGGTACGTAATCCAACGTGTCAAGCTGAACGTCCTCTAGACTGTACATCTAAACAGGCCTCCCGCTTACAAAATAGCATTGCGCTCGTATTGGACTGTAATGCCTTGTAATTAGATTCATTTTGGTATAAAGACGCAGTGGACGTATTATTGTAAAAACAATACTTCTTAGAAATTTAAGAAAAAAAAGGCATAGCGAGGCAGTGACGTAACACACTGCAGCCAAATTGCACATGTGGTGATTTTTACTGTTTTGATTTAAGGTTCATTTTAGGAGAAACGCAGCAGGTATAAAATTGTAAGGAACAAACACTGGTATTGTATGAGAGAGGCAGGAGAGGGACAGTCAGCGCTAGGCTTTAGAATAGGGATTACGTGCACAAATTATTATTATATTTTTGCGGCCGCCTGATTATAGTACTTTAGTGGTTAAAATTAGGGTTTGATTTAGAGACGGCGCCTGACTTTACGTACGATAGGATATGGAATAAGAGCTTAAAAAAATAGTACTTAGCGACTGCGGTTCAGTAGGCTAGATATTAATTTAGGTACCTAATGCGCATTAGTGTTAAATGTTAGACGTGGAGGTTTACTGATTAAAGAAGTGTCAAGCGTATTGCAATATTGGGAATACTAACTTACTTTTTTTTTAGCAAGTGTAAAATTGTGTAAAGTAATTTATAATTATATTTCAATTTAGTGCAGTGAACGTGCTACAGATATTGTACGAGAGGGCTTCGTGTTTGTGTCTTTCCCGCCGGGAATTTATGGCTTCGTTGTTGGTGAGTTTATTTCAGATTTCCTACTACTTATTCATTTAAAAGTGCTAGCTAGGTCTCTTGAAATGATAGGTCATCTGAGAAGGTGCTGGGGTGATCAACGACGAGATTTCTGAGTTAAATCTAGGTGCAGCTGAATCCTGTGTTTTATGGCGCCAGCGCGAGAATTAGGTTGTGTTCATTAGATGCTAGGTTATTAGGGCACTTAGGTGGTGATGGATGTTTAACACTAAAATGTGATGTAGGTATTCTAATGTTATATCGATGAATACACAATAAAATTAATCGGTATAACACATGCATTTATAAGACAATATTATTTTAGTAAATTGGTTTTGTCTAATGTTCCACGAATATAGTACTGGTTAGATTACCTAAGTCGCCTGGCCTGTATTATAGAGGGACAATATTCAGCACTCTTACACGTTAAAATTGAGTGTCGAATCTTGTTTCGTTTGGATCAAATGGATATAAAACAATTTACTAATCGTAGATAAATTTTAGGCAGGTGGAGATGGATGTTATTTTGAGAAGATCGGAATAATGAGTGTGATGGTTTGCAAGGTAACCTATTTTAAACTTTGGGCGTAGGATTGTTCTAGGTTTTGTTGGTAGGCCTGGGATGCTAGGTTGGTTGGGAGTCCCAGATATTCTAAAAATCTATAGGAAACCTAATTCTAGACTTTAAAGTCTGCATCCAAACCCTATCCCTGGTTTTGAGTCACTTTTATTCCAGCAGCGCAAGACGAGGAGACCACGTACTTAATTTAATTTTACTGCTTACTATTAGGTCTAGAACTAAGAAACCTAGGTCACCTAGAAGTTGAAAGAGACGCGCGAACGAGACGAATCTGTAGCGCTCGGTTTGACATCACACACAAGCTAGCGGGCTGAATTGGTATGTTTTATTTTCAATAATTTTATTATATTATAATTATTTTCACTTTTTATTTCAGTTTCTTCTAAGTTATTACCACAAATAAACTTATTTTTCTTTAATAAATTTAATAACCAATCCACAATGTACGGGTCCTTTTAGATGTTGAAGTTAGACGATCACGTATACATGGCCAAAATTAAATACGAATTAAAATAAGTAAATTCCAGTCTACAATATCCATTTAGGTAGGTTACGTGCTGTTACATTGGTGCCTCGTGACGCAGAATT
The DNA here is from genome assembly GCA_947532105.1 of Athrips mouffetella. Taxonomy (NCBI): domain Eukaryota; kingdom Metazoa; phylum Arthropoda; class Insecta; order Lepidoptera; family Gelechiidae; genus Athrips; species Athrips mouffetella. The sequence continues at coordinate 32,227,422 of OX383957.1, read as the reverse complement.
GTGTTCTTAAAGGGCGGATCTTGATTGATTCGAACACACAATAAAAGAACCTGTTTTATTACGTGTAGATATGACTTAGCATAGGTCATTTAATAGGATGACTAGAATTTTGTTTTTATGTGTTTTTTTCAGTTTTTGAGACGTATTTAAGGATTACTAACAAATATATTGTATGACTAGTTTGTATTTTTTTGTTTTATGAATTTTATGTGATGGCATAAAGAGTTTTATAAATAGATATACTTAAGGTACGCAAATACCTACTTTTGTCCAGCAGTGCGACACAAAATAGGCTAGAAATAAGAATGAAAGAAAGGTGGTTATGGTGGTCATTTATCATGTTGAAACATGACTGTTATGATGATATATCTGTGACAATATTGTACACAAATACATAGATAAATTACTTTAGACATTTCATATTGTGTAATTTGATCCTCAACTTAAAACAATAAATTGATAAATAACGCCAGACACAAAAAAAAATGATTTTCTTAATCACATAAATGTTTGCTTTGCCAAGTATTGAACCCGCAACTCAACATAACGCGCAGCAAACAGGGTCGCTACCAGCCACGCCACATGCCTTTCAAAATGGGATGCATTTTTTTTTGTTTCGACAAAGTAAGAGTGTTTTCGTTTGCCAACTTTAGGTTTACTTTGGCGTTTTTGTATCGAACGTTATATTCTAATGATTTAATAGGTATAAAAATAGAAAACCTTTGATATCTAAGTTTTAATAATTTAAGTTCGTTTGAGAATACTTAACAAAGAAGTTTAGTGCAGTGGATGCTTGAGATTAAAGGTGGTAGAGCTTTTGTGTAGTGTCCGTCTGGGGAAGTACCACCACTTTGCCTTTTTCTGCCGTAAAGCGGCAGTGCTTGCACTACTGTGTTTCGGTTTGAAGGGCAAAGGAGCTAGTCAAATTACTGGCACATGAGACAAACCAACTTAGTTCTTAGGGTGAGCACCGCGTTTTGCTGTCTTGTTAGTGTCATTTATACTACTAATAAGACAGTAGGCACTATTGGCACTGGTTACTACTTACCATCAGGTAGCTCGCGAGATCGCTTGGTCACTTGTTACATTAAAAAATATTTTTGGACGTTAATGTCTTGTGAATTACAATAATTATGCAGGAACGGTATAAAAAATTGTGGATTGGTAGTTATATTTATTACAACTCCAGGTAGCGGTTACATATCTATTGATAAAAGTAATAAACACAGCTGCAAGTAGGTGGTAACAAAATCAGTATAAACTGAACTTGCACAGCACTACAAACGCTCGAAACCAGAGATTCGCTCAGGGTCGGAGTTTGCCACTGATATGCGGTCAGCTGTACTTAGTACAAACATGCGAGTATTTAGTACTCTTTGTAAGATTGGTATTAGGTATTTTAGTAAGCAGATAGATTTTTGGAGGAAAGTAAAAATTTTGGGTAGATATTCTCATTAAATTTAATGTTTTAATAAAATGTTAAATAAAATAGGACTGCCTCAATGAAAGTGTATAAAACAATCTCAATTCAAGGATATTAAGGAAATAAACAGAGTGAAATTACATGAGTTTTAAAAAATGAATAGAAGCATTATTTTTTAAAAGGCATCTATATTTGGAGCAGGTCATATCAGTCAAACAATAAAAAAAACGGACCCTTGGGTTTTACAGTTTTATGGCACAGTTTAACTTTCTATTAATGTACCATGGGTTGGTCAGTTTTTTTTTGTAACACATGTTTGTGCGTTGCAAGTCAGTGGTTTACAACTTTTCGACTAATAAAAAAGTACGGGCTTTAAAAAAGTTCAGAACAGTAACTTATACCCAAAGTATGAAGATATATGTTTTCATAAAAAAAGTAATAAATAAAAATTTTATTTGAGCTTTTAATTGTTTTCAAAAGTACATTACGCAAGTTTCAAAGCTAATCGCTCAAGCATAATTTTTATTAATGCTAATATTTTAAATTTATTTGGTGAATTTGAACAGCACACAAAATCCTTCAGTTATTTGCATTAATACTATTCCTCATTTCAAACTAATTATATATATTGTGTTAGTTTTCAAGTTTATCGACTCTGTTTTACTAACCAAGATTTTTATAAGACCTAGGTTGGGAACCTCTGTTTCAAAAACAAAGATCTCTGTTTCAAAACAAACGCTTCAGGCAATTTATTATTATTTCCGGCTTAAGTTACCTAAGTTGTCGATAACTCAAGTGTGTCAATAGTTCCCATGGTAGGCAATCCACTTGAGTTCAAAAATTTTCAAGAAATATTTTTGTAGTAATAAATTTTGTCGTACCCAAACAAAAGTGGCAATTTGTTAAGATGTTAATAGCTTGCAAGCGATAATGTGACGAGAGAGTGGTTATTCGGTTCGACAAACCCGGTACGTCATAAAAAGCTTAGGTAGTCGGTCAAGTGTGAAAGCCACGCTCTGAAAGGGTTCTGTACTTTTAAATTTTAGTAATGTGTTTGATTGACGATTATTCGTCAAAGAATATTCGTAGTTTGTTTACTTTTGTGTTAAAGACTTAGAAGCCGAATTATTAGGTGATGAATTTAAATCTTCAGTAAGTAGGTGTGACCTGTAGAAATATATTTAAATGTCATAGTAGTAGAGAAAATGGGTTTATGGGGTATGTATTGTATTGTGGAAGTTGAATTAGTTATTGTTTTTAAACTATGGATTTTTTTTGTATGAATAAGTATTTGGTACTAATTACAACTTGTCAAATTAATATGCAAAGAACAATGTATGAATATTTCGTACATGACACGCGCGGACCAAGGGATCACAACGTTATCACACAAGGGTTTTCAATCTTCAAATTTGAGGAACGGAACCCTAAAATTTTGTGTAAAACGTTAGGCATTGTTCAATCTACAGACCTAGTGTTGTTTTCTTTGTATTTTTTTTTTAAGTTGTAGTTGTTTGAAAAATGCAATTTAGTGCAGTTGAACGTTCAAAAGAACTCTTTTAAGTGGAACAAACAGTAGGCTTATCATAAACAAATGGATTAAATTCGTAGGGGCAAAATTATTTGATTCAATCATTTTATATCAATGTGGGTTTCTACTACCTGTTGAAAATGCAAAATGGAACTCATGTTATTTGTACCTAATAGTTTTATGACGTCGCTTTTATTTTAAACAGATAAATAAGATTTATAGGGGCGAAATTACTTAATCTCGGTATGAGTTTTATGCCTGTTGCTTGTTGAGTTTCAATTTTTTTTACTTTGAGTCAAAAATTAAGTTAAAATTAGGGGCGAAAAAAATGTTACGTATATGTTTAGCAGTGGACTTTAATGGGTTGTGTTCATCATCATTATTATAATCATCATATCATACGGGTTTCAAGGTCGATGACCAACCTCACAAATCCTGGTGTCAGAGTTGTAGAGCCGCCAAAAGCCTTTGACATGGCTCATTAACGACTGCATCCGTAGATAGTAGTCAGGACCAAAAACATAACGCGCCTTCCGAAGCACGGAATCATCTTGCTTTTCGGAAAACCAGATTATTAATTCATTAATGTTTTAACCAAACTGGAGAGGTTGCTCAATGGGATTTTGTTTAACTGTGTCCTTACCTGGAAACTAACCCGGAACCACGGATCGGGTGCCGAGCACTCTAGCCACTAGCCCCCGAAGTCTATTGTTAGTTGAATAGTTAACATGTGTCAGAGTTAGAAGTTTTTCAAGTCAGTAAATAGTTTTAAGGGCATTGCTTAACGTTAACTTGCGAAAATCAGCCCATCGCACAATTTTATTATAAAGATATTTGATATAGTTTAATAACAACTGGCAGGAAACCAAGCTCGTTTGAACGACTTAACATGCCTTACGAAGCAGAGAAACCGCTCTTTTCTTACTGCTATGCCTTATCTACTTAGGTTTTGACCACAGTCGATGTTCTTTTGTTTATGTGATTAGGACAGAATCATCATCATAATATTTCGCCCGGTTAAACGTTCATTGCAGACCTTCACTAAAAACGCTTGGTACTAAAAGGAGATTTACCAACGCACTTGTAAGCGTTGCGGCTAGAGATTAGAGTTGTTGGTGACTGCAGTTGGGATGAGACGATATACAGAAGGATGATGCTGCCCATTTTCCGGTTCATGATCCCTTAGTTGCCTCTTATGACACCTATGGGTAGAGACAGATTGGGTCTATTCTTTGCCGGTACCACACGGACAAGGAAATAATAGTTACTAACGGTAAATTTCAACATATTTATTTTACTGTTACTATCAAGTAAAAGTGTAGAATATCAGTACACAGATACTCAGACTTCAAAACATTAGTTAAATTCGGACATCGATTTCGATCAAGTATCGAACCTGAAACTTTCTGTACGGTAAGCAAGTGCACAACCACTGTGCCATTCAACAATCAGAATTGGGTCTTATTTAACTTTATGCGACTATTCCAATAGGACACAAACACAATCCTATCAGTGATAAGGTCGAAATGAGATTGTATTAAGTGTGTATTGAAGTTATACTAGAAGTGCATTATTAGGTATAATTATGTAAAGTATGCATATTTCTTGAATTTTTAGGGGCGTTTTGCATAAAACAACATCCTAACATGCAAAAACTACTGAACTGAATATCTGAAAGTAAGTCTGTCTTTATGTAATTAGACACCATTTTCACACTAGTTCCACTATTTATTTAGTAAAATTTATACAGAATGCGACCGGTTTCGAGTTAACATCGTCAGGCACGTAAGTCTGTCTTGTCTAGGTTTATTGCAAGAAGGGTTGAATGATGTAGGAAGACATTACTCTTATAAGAAGTACGAGTATGAAAGATTTTTCAAAGCTAGGGGCGTAAGGTAAATTAAGGTGGTAAATGATGTGGGAAGACAACATTAGCAGGAGTGCTAGTACTTGTGTAAGATGATTTAAAACTTTTAGTGTACGGAGTACGACATCAATAATAATAATAAAAAAACTACTGAAGTGATCTTGACATTGACAACCACAAATTTAGTTTTCCTATTGTTATTTCCTCATTGTCTTCTGCTATTTATGGAAAATATCAATCCAACTCGGAAATAAAGGGGCGATATGTAACGATCATATTCGTCACAGTTTTAGGAAATTAATAATAAACGTATAAAATGATATAGACTTACTAAGCTAAAACAAATAAGACCTTATAATATTTCACCACTATTCAATTAACAACAGGTACGGTCAACAACAGGTAAAGCTTGACACTCGCAGTTTGTCTTTAGCTCTTGCTGAGATTGAAATAATTCTGGTACGTAATCCAACGTGTCAAGCTGAACGTCCTCTAGACTGTACATCTAAACAGGCCTCCCGCTTACAAAATAGCATTGCGCTCGTATTGGACTGTAATGCCTTGTAATTAGATTCATTTTGGTATAAAGACGCAGTGGACGTATTATTGTAAAAACAATACTTCTTAGAAATTTAAGAAAAAAAAAGGCATAGCGAGGCAGTGACGTAACACACTGCAGCCAAATTGCACATGTGGTGATTTTTACTGTTTTGATTTAAGGTTCATTTTAGGAGAAACGCAGCAGGTATAAAATTGTAAGGAACAAACACTGGTATTGTATGAGAGAGGCAGGAGAGGGACAGTCAGCGCTAGGCTTTAGAATAGGGATTACGTGCACAAATTATTATTATATTTTTGCGGCCGCCTGATTATAGTACTTTAGTGGTTAAAATTAGGGTTTGATTTAGAGACGGCGCCTGACTTTACGTACGATAGGATATGGAATAAGAGCTTAAAAAAATAGTACTTAGCGACTGCGGTTCAGTAGGCTAGATATTAATTTAGGTACCTAATGCGCATTAGTGTTAAATGTTAGACGTGGAGGTTTACTGATTAAAGAAGTGTCAAGCGTATTGCAATATTGGGAATACTAACTTACTTTTTTTTTAGCAAGTGTAAAATTGTGTAAAGTAATTTATAATTATATTTCAATTTAGTGCAGTGAACGTGCTACAGATATTGTACGAGAGGGCTTCGTGTTTGTGTCTTTCCCGCCGGGAATTTATGGCTTCGTTGTTGGTGAGTTTATTTCAGATTTCCTACTACTTATTCATTTAAAAGTGCTAGCTAGGTCTCTTGAAATGATAGGTCATCTGAGAAGGTGCTGGGGTGATCAACGACGAGATTTCTGAGTTAAATCTAGGTTCAGCTGAATCCTGTGTTTTATGGCGCCAGCGCGAGAATTAGGTTGTGTTCATTAGATGCTAGGTTATTAGGGCACTTAGGTGGTGATGGATGTTTAACACTAAAATGTGATGTAGGTATTCTAATGTTATATCGATGAATACACAATAAAATTAATCGGTATAACACATGCATTTATAAGACAATATTATTTTAGTAAATTGGTTTTGTCTAATGTTCCACGAATATAGTACTGGTTAGATTACCTAAGTCGCCTAGCCTGTATTATAGAGGGACAATATTCAGCACTCTTACACGTTAAAATTGAGTGTCGAATCTTGTTTCGTTTGGATCAAATGGATATAAAACAATTTACTAATCGTAGATAAATTTTAGGCAGGTGGAGATGGATGTTATTTTGAGAAGATCGGAATAATGAGTGTGATGGTTTGCAAGGTAACCTATTTTAAACTTTGGGCGTAGGATTGTTCTAGGTTTTGTTGGTAGGCCTGGGATGCTAGGTTGGTTGGGAGTCCCAGATATTCTAAAAATCTATAGGAAACCTAATTCTAGACTTTAAAGTCTGCATCCAAACCCTATCCCTGGTTTTGAGTCACTTTTATTCCAGCAGCGCAAGACGAGGAGACCACGTACTTAATTTAATTTTACTGCTTACTATTAGGTCTAGAACTAAGAAACCTAGGTCACCTAGAAGTTGAAAGAGACGCGCGAACGAGACGAATCTGTAGCGCTCGGTTTGACATCACACACAAGCTAGCGGGCTGAATTGGTATGTTTTATTTTCAATAATTTTATTATATTATAATTATTTTCACTTTTTATTTCAGTTTCTTCTAAGTTATTACCACAAATAAACTTATTTTTCTTTAATAAATTTAATAACCAATCCACAATGTACGGGTCCTTTTAGATGTTGAAGTTAGACGATCACGTATACATGGCCAAAATTAAATACGAATTAAAATAAGTAAATTCCAGTCTACAATATCCATTTAGGTAGGTTACGATGCTGTTACAGCATCCCACATAACTACTAATGTTTTCTTGAGACCATTGCAGTTGGTTTTCACTGAGGGATATTAGATCCACGATTTGCCAAATGGATGGAGCTTTGCCAAACGAGAACTGCTTTTGCTATTAGGAACGCGTGAATTTGGATAAGGAATTAATTATTTTAATGTATACCTATAGCTTTATCATTATACATAAGTATAAGAAATAATTTTTGTTTTTTTTTTTCGCTAGTCTATACTGTCCCACTGCTGGGCAAAGGCCTCCCCTTCGGTCCTCCAACTGTCGCGGTCCATAGCGAATTCTGGACAATCGCGACGGTACGAGTCTAAATCGTCACGCCACCTTTTTCGTGGTCTACCCCTGCGGCGTTGGCCATTCTGCGGTATCCATTGGGTGACGACTCTCGCCCACCGTCGCGGATGCATTCGGCTTATATGTCCAGCCCAGTCTCACTTAGAAATAATATAATTAGAAATAATATTAAGTATAATTTTATTTATTGTAATTATGACTTATATATTACATATATATTGCAGGTGATTGTAGAGAATATAATAGAAAATATTGCACAACGAAATGGCTGACTACTTTGGTTCAGTTTAGTTCCAGTAGGTTACATAATCCTTTCGAAAAAGAAACAAATTTTTGTTTCAAAACTTTTTTCACCACACAATTCACATAATTTGAGTAAAACTATTTCTTGAAGCTCAGTGTAGTGCTCAGTTTTACTTTTGGGGCTATTCCACTGGGACTTTCCAAAACGCAATTTTTAAACTTGGCTCAAAAAAAATATTTTTTTCCCACACATAATATTATAAACTAGTTAAATAAATTTTCCCACTCAGTAACCCCTTTGTCGATTTCATGGAAATTATTGTATGATACATTTTTTTCGTTTTTAGGGTTCCGTACCTCAAAAGAAAAAAACGGAACCCTTACAGGATCACTTTGTTGTCCGTCTGTCTGTCTGTCTGTCTGTCTGTCTGTCTGTCTGTCAAGACCCTTTATCTCACGAACGGGTAAAGGTATCAGGTTGAAATTAATACCATATATTAGGATCCATGAACCACACAAGATCTGAAAATTTCAATTTTTTACAACGACGCAATCAAAAGATATGGCATTTTATGTCCTCATCTCCATACATTTATTCAAAAATGAAAAACCTACAGGGTACTTCCCGTCGACCTAAAATTATGAAATTTGGCAAGAAGCTAGGTCTCACAGTACAAATAATGGGAAAAGTCTGAAATCATTAAATATTACAACTTTTCTCACAACTAATGGTAACCAATTGTGGTGAGCTCCCGTTTCAAGAACATTCATATAAGAGAGGGGTCAAGTTGGGTGGTTGCTGAGGCGATTTTTGTTTTAGTTCTATTTAAAAACGGGAACACTTACAAACTTGAAAATTGGTCTGTTTATAGGGCATAGGCTATAAAATAACAACAAATAATAAAATTTGGTCAAGCGCGTGTCGGACTCAAAAAATCTAGCACATTAACTTACTGAAATTTCAACTAATACAATTATGTTTATGTGGTGGTACGGAACCCTCAGTGCGCGAGTCCGACTCGCACTTGGCCGGTTTTTTTCATTTAACACATTTTGCAGCTATGTCAAAGGCAATCGGCTAAAGCTGTCAGAAAAAACAAGTTTGTAAAACAACGTTGTTTTTTCCGTCAAATATACTCGGATTTTAGTGTCATGGCTGCAAAATATCTATTAGATGAGCGTTGGAATAAACGAAAAAAAAAGGATTTTTTGCAATTTTTTTTACATATTTATAAAAGTTTTAGATAGTAAAAGTACTTTTTATCACGAAGCTAGTTTAAAAGAATAATAACGTATCATTATAGAAAACCATTACTCTACAAAGAAGCTCTTCTAACGATTTTCTTTATCAACGAACACTAATTTTCTTATAATGAGAGAACTGGGATAATAAATAATTACAGAAGGACGATAAGTCAACGTCGGCTTGCCAGAGTAATGATGAAACATTGAGATTGATTATAATGAGCACTGGTCACCGCATTGCAGAACAATAACAAAAACAATTTTTTTAGTTGTTATGAAAGTAGAAATAAGTATTTATGTTTATTCGTAGACGTAAAAACTGTAAATGTACTCTGAGTTATTACTTATAACGTAAGTATGTCGTGTTTATAAGTGTATTGTGTATTGGTGTTGGATAACGCTGGAAAAAGTTAACAAATATGAAGTCATATTAGAATACTTAAATCTTCGCTTCTTTGATTTGAACATATTTTCTTTCAATTATGTTGTAATAATATTATCAAAAATCACTCAACATTTGTATGGAAAAACATACTTTTCTTATAATAATCACTCAAATAATAATCACAGAGTTCGTCCTTAATGCTCAAAAACCAATCATCGCAAAAAAGTAATATAAAAACCGATTATTGCATGTTTTGTAATTTTTGCTCTATTTTGAAATTTTAAAGATCACAAGCAGAGCTTGCAAGCGATTGGGAAAAAACCCTAACTACTTGCGCAATGGTTAGTAAGAGATGAAGTTACCTGTAGACATTTGGATGACTAACTAAGGATTATCGCTTAATGGATAATTAAGGGCGTACGCCCTTTAGTGTTATATGTGTTGGTGTAAAGCACCTTCATGGTTGACGCCACTATTAGCTGGCCGTTTTTATAAGTGTTTTATATATTTTGATAGATGTCTGTTATTGTCGTTCGATTTTGTTCATCACACGGCTCTCATGCCTTTTGTATCTTTCCTAATAAACCAGCTTATTCTATACCATTGTGCATCGCTCTGTCCTTCCCCTGAACAAGGGTTATGGGCCCAGAGCTGGTAAAAAAATAGTAGTCGTAAAAATATTTGGTAAATTAGGTATAGTCGGATCCAAAAATGTCTTCGAGTATACGTATCCAAACATTGACAAGAGACAACTATGATACCTGGAAAGTGCAAGTGGAGGCTTTATTGATCAAAGGCGATTATTGGGAGTATGTTAGTGGTGAGAAGCCAAAGCCCAGCGACGGAGATGCCACTTTGTCAGCGTGGAAGGCAGCTGACAGAAAAGCTAAATCCGAGTTGATTTTATCGTTGGATCCAAGTGTTGTTCATCATGTAAAGAAGGTGGGAACTACACGAGAAGTTTGGCTGAAATTGGAGAGTATGTTTGCGTCGAGAGGTCCTGCGAAAAAGGCAACGCTGTTGAAAAGGCTGATGTTGCAGAAGATGGGCGAAAATCAAAATGTAAGCGAACATCTCGATTCTTTCTTTGAAGCTGTAGATAAGCTTGAAGAGATGGGCATCCAAATCCATGATGATTTATTGGCAATCATGCTTTTGTATAGTCTGCCTCCTAGTTTTGAAAACTTTCGTTGCGCTATAGAGTCTAGGGACAACCTTCCTAAACCCGAACAACTTCGAGTAAAGATCGTCGAGGAGTATACCTCGAGAGGAAACGCTCAAGTTGAAGATATCGAAGGTGCTATGTATGTGGGTAGACGTCAGAAAAACGTGAATGGATCTGGAGCTGGAACAAGTAGTCAGAAGAAAGGGAACGGAACTGGAACGAATTTTAAGTATAAATGCTTTAAATGTCATATATTTGGACACAAGGCATCGGACTGTAAAAAGAAGAAGAAAACTTCGGAAACTAGGTGCGCTGAAAGTTGCGCAGAACCAGATGGAACTGTAGAATGTGAAGCATTAACCATCAATCAAATTTCAGACTGCCTGGCTGTAGGAGCTAAGCGCCGTCAAGAATGGCTATTTGATAGCGGATGCAGTGCTCACATGTGCAACGACGCGGCAAGGTTTGAGGAGGTACTGCCTTCGAGCCAAAAGTTAAAGTTAGCCACTGAATCTTTTACAACCGTGCAAGGTAAGGGTACAGTTAAGATATTAGCATGCAATGACGACCGTACGCGCTTCATAAAATTTGAAGATACTTTACTAGTTCCCGACTTACGAAGTAATTTAATTTCAATCGCTAAGCTCACTGAACGAGGCTGTGTAGTCACTTTTAAGCGTGATGTAGCATACGCAGTCAAGGATGGCGAAGTAAAGCTGACCGCTGACCGGCGAGGTAATTTATATTACTTGAGGGAAATGGACGCTTCAGCGTCTGTGGTATCAGGAAGTAAGAATGTCGATCTGTATAGATGGCATGAGCGTATGGGACATTTGAATGGAAGAGATCTTATGAAATTACTTAAGAAATCAGGTATTGACCCGGTAAATACTGATTGTGACTTGCGTGATTGTGATGTGTGTGCTAAAGGGAAAATGGTTTCGTTGCCTTTTGTGAAGTCCAGTGGACCCTGCAATGAGAAGTTGCGAATAATTTATTCTGATGTGGTAGGTCCCATGAGAGTTCAATCGAACGCGGGAAATAAATATTTTGTTACTTTTATTGACGACTGTACTCGTTGGTGTGAAGTCTTCATGCTAAAAAATAAAAGTGACGTATTGTCAAAGTTCAAGATTTTCAAGTGTCAGGTTGAAAATATGTCAAATAGGAAAATCAAATGTTTACAATCGGATAACGGTGGTGAATTTGTAAATAAAAATTTTGATTTATATTTACAAAGTGCGGGAATTACGAGACGACTAACAACGCCGCATACACCCCAAAGTAACGGAACAGCTGAACGTATGAATCGTTCATTGCTTGAAAAGGCAAGATGTATGCTTTTATCCTCGGGACTAGCCGCAAGTTTTTGGGCAGAAGCCGTTGCGACGGCGTGCTACATACGTAATAGGTGTCCATGTAGTAGCTTGAACGGTGAAATTCCCTATGAAAAATGGTTCGGGAGACCTGTGAATATCGAATATTTTAGATCGTTCGGTACAAAAGTACACGTCTTGAACAAAGAACCAGGAAAGGATAAGTTTGCACCAAGAAGTTCACTCGGCATTTTTGTTGGTTATCCAGCTGAATCTATTGGATATAAAGTGTGGATACCTGAAGACAGAAAAATAATAGTGTCGAGGGATGTTCGTTTTCAAGAAGGTAAGCTACCTGAAAATAATGATAATATTTTAAAAGAGTCACTCATTGAACCACACTGTGAAAAGAATAGTGATAAAAAGACTGTTGAAATAGAAATTCAAGCGGGACAGTCGGGTTCTTTGACGGGACAACCCTTAAGTGTAGAAATCTCATCAGAAAGGCCACCAGATTTGCCATTGAGCGATGAAACAAGCGGTGGTACGTATACTAGTGGAGACGGTACTAGAGTTAGTAATGATAGTGATGGCAATGAGGCTTTAGAGAGGAATATCACTCTAAAAAGAGGTCCTGGAAGACCAAGAATTGAAAGAGGGCACGTCGGGCGTCCTCGAAAGCTGTATAATATGGTCGAGATTGAAGAAACTGAAAATAATGAAAGCGAAGCATCAACAGAGGAATACGCCGACACTGATGACTTTGCTGGAGTTATTGAGATCACGTTAAAGCAGGCCTTGAGTAGTGATGAAAAAGACAAATGGCAAGAAGCGATATTATCTGAGATAAGGAGCCTTGTAAAAAATAATACATGGAACATTGTGAAGAAGCCTCCTGATAGAAATGTCGTAGGTTGTCGATACGTACTGACAACAAAGTTAAACGTTGACAAAACAGAGAAAAAGAAGGCGAGATTAGTTGCGAAAGGGTATAGTCAGCGAGAAGGGCTGGATTATAATAAGACTTTTTCTCCAGTTGCGCGAATTGGAACTGTACGTCTGTTGGTTGCTTTAGCCGTTGAGATGGGAATGGACATAGACCAAATTGATATCAACACGGCATATTTAAACGGAGACTTAAACGAAGACATTTATATGAAGGTTCCAGAACTGTTGGAAGAAAGTCTAAAGAAACTAATCGAAATAGATAGTAAAAGTGAAACAGGAAAAAAGGCAATAAGAATGCTTGAAGAAATAAAAGCAGGTGGTGACACATGTCTTCTAAGGAAATCACTATACGGTCTCAAACAAGCTGGACGACAGTGGAATATTAAGCTGGATTCAAAGCTGAAAGAGATGGGGTTGAGACCTACTGTGAGTGAACCTTGCTTGTATCATAAACATACTAAAGATGGAGCTGATCTTTTTGTAGTTATCTATGTCGATGATATTTTGATCTGCTCGCAACGGAGAGATGTGATAGATAAGTTCAAACAAGAACTGGCCAAGAAATTTGAGTTAAAAGACTTTGGTCCTGCAACTTATTGTCTTGGGATAGATATAAAGAAAAATGGTAATGGTTACTACTTGTCACAAGAAAAATATATTAAAGATATATTGAAAAGATTCAACATGGAAGACTGTAATCCTGTTCAGACTCCAATGGAGACAGGAAAACAAGTGATAAGTGAAGAGAAAAAGGTTGCAGAGAAATCTTTTCCTTATAGAGAACTGATCGGAGCACTCATGTATTTAAGTGTGGCAACTAGACCAGAGATTGCTAATGCTACGGCAAAACTTGCACAGTTTGCAGAAAATCCACAAGATACCCATTGGAAAGCTGCAAAGCGGATCTTGCGATATTTAAAAGGTACAATAACGCATGGTTTGTTATTTAAACCGACAGGGTTATGTATTCAGGGGTATTCGGATGCAGACTGGGGTAGTTGTGTAACCGATAGACGATCATTTACTGGATATGTTTTTGTACTAGGTGGTGCAGCCATATCTTGGACTTCACAAAAGCAACGCATTGTTGCGACTTCTACGTGTGAGGCTGAGTTTGTGAGTTTGGCGGAAGCTATGAAAGAGGCTGTATACTTAAATAGTCTGCTGAAGGAGCTAGGTCTTCACACATTGTCTAAGGTAAGAATGCATGCTGATAACTTAAGTGCTATCTGCCTTGCTGAAGATCACGGTGTATTTCACGCAAAGAGCAAGCACATTGATATTAGACATTTCTTTATTAGAGATGTGCTGCGTGACAACAAAGCCATAACTTTGGAATATCTGGCGACTGACAAGATGTTGGCAGATATCCTCACCAAACCTTTGCCTCGTATAAGGCACGAGCTACTGACGGCTGCGTTAGGGCTGCGTGACGTTAAGCCATGAGTTGAGGGGGTGTGTTGGTGTAAAGCACCTTCATGGTTGACGCCACTATTAGCTGGCCGTTTTTATAAGTGTTTTATATATTTTGATAGATGTCTGTTATTGTCGTTCGATTTTGTTCATCACACGGCTCTCATGCCTTTTGTATCTTTCCTAATAAACCAGCTTATTCTATACCATTGTGCATCGCTCTGTCCTTCCCCTGAACAATATGTGTGTAAAATAAATACACAAGTGTACGAAACAGAGTAATTTTTTCAAGACTCTTTTTAAACTACACATAAAAGGACACAAAAATACCCGAATTTATTCATTCATTCGAATGGATTCCGTCGATGTGGTTTCCCAAATTATAGGCACAATTCCAATTACGCATTCAATACTTTTTCAGAACCTGAAGGAAAGATGAATGTGAAAGAACTTTTACTAAGAGAAGACTTTCAAAAGTAATTGCTTTTCCGAAACCGACTTCTCGTTAAAGTACCAGTCTTGAGAACGAACCATAATTTTTAACGGCTTGACATATAAAACTTATGCTTCCATTTAAGTTTCCTCATAAACTTGTTTCATTTTGTACAAAATGGCTTCAGTTCGTGACGTTTAAATATTAGCTAAAAAGAAGTGAATTATTTCTTCAATTTACTATGTTTCTTTTTAAACTTGACATTTCGTCTTTAGCCAAGGGGGATTTTTTCTTAAGCAGGATTCTTTAAGAAGTAAGGCAGGATCCTTAAAGGGGTTCCGAACAAAAGTGGTGAAAAAGGAACCCTTACGGTGCCACTTCGTCTGTCTGTCTGTAACACCTGCCTATCTCAACAACTTAAAATATTTTTTTTTACTTTTGCTCAACTTTATTGCAATTGGAAAATATTTTTATTGTAAACGGGGGGGGGGGGGGGAATTTCAAATATTGTCATTACTTAGTCAAATTCTACCACTAATAAGACAGTGAGTGCTATGGGCGGTGGTGATCACTTACCAACATGTGACCCACATACTCGTTTGCCAACTTCTAACATTAAAGAAACGTTCCAAAATAGGTTATCGCATTTTTAAAATATGTCTTCCAGTTATGATGAAAAATTTCTAAAAAATACCCTTCTCCCTTCCTTATCTCCGAAATTTGTTAAACGATAAAAATAATAATTAATTGCTGCCCTACTCGACAACGACCTCTCTTTACTCGCAATAATACTTAAATGAAACGCAAAGTTTTAAAAGTAAACAGACTAGTTACATCGATAAAACGCTCTGCAAATCACACATAGTCGTAACTGAGCCCGACGGAGCAAAGCCAAAATTTGAATTGTCAACTTTTTTGATGCCCAACGGACTAGAAGGCTACAACTAGGCCAAATAAGTTGTAGAGAAGCCACGAACCACAGAAAGGAAACCACCCATTATAACAATAAGATAGGTGAAGCTGACGTGTGCACGTTCTCTGGCAAGCGGCCAGCTGTCAGGAAACTACGGCCGTGACGGGGTTGCAGCTAACTGAGTCTGATGGAGTTAATCCTAGCTTTGATAGTCGTTTTTTGACTAAAATTTTATATTACTTTAAAAACCGGGAAAGTGCGTGTCGCAAAGCAGATTTTGATTAAGTATTTTATAACTTTTATAACATAAACTTCTTCTAATGCTCAGCGCAGCGCGGTCCTAGCGCCTGATTGCTATTGCTGTTATTATTATTTCCAGTTTTTCGGCTATAGCTCATTAACCTATGAAACCTTCATAGCTGTGATAGTTTTTCTTTTTATTTCATCATATATATACTACGACCAAGGAGGTTTTAATCCACGCTACGCTCTAGGAAGGAGAGATGAATGGCCAAAAAAAGCGTGATGACGAGTATATCCAATAGTCGCGGTGGCATCTCTTTCACACAGTAGGGTGACCTAACTATTTTACGCTTGGGGATGTAATATAATTAAAGCCCTCTGGAACAGCAGCTTCATTTTTAATATTTTATTTTGCAGGATATTATCCTTTAGTTTCGACCTGATAAGTTGTGCTTCCCTCGGCAACAAAGTGTTTCGTGTCTTAAAATCCTCGCAGCGCTGAGGATTCTTCTTTAGAACCACTCGCTTGGCTCGTGGCTCAATTATAGAGTCATAGAGGTAAATGAAGTCAAGTCCGTTTGGTGCCGGCAAAGTATAGTACCAACTACCAACCCATCTCCACCCGTGGGTATCGTAATGTGCGTACAGTGTACGTTTCATGGGGTGTCATGTACAACATGAGAATATTATTCAAGCATGGTACCTATGTGCATGTCATGAATATTATTCAAGCATGTCATGAGTACCTTGGGCTCAATTCTTGAATAACACCGGATGATAAATAATTATCACCCGAAAAATTAAAAATTAAAAAAATTTCTTTACAAAAGTGCAGAATGATATTCGTAAAATATAAAGTAGTGATTGATTGTTACTTTTCATGTATTATGGTTTACATTTTTAACAGATTATCAGGGTACATTTGATATTTTTTTATGTTTAAAGTGAGCAAACGAGCAGGTGGGCCACCTGTGATGGTAAGTGGTCACCACCACCGCCCATTCTTATTTGATGTCTTAAAAAATATATTTAATCACTCGGTAATATTCAACAATTGGGTCAGAGTTTTTTCAGCAGCAGCATTCTTTTTGTTTGTTTCCAAAATAAACCTTTTTTCATTTCTTTCTTCTTGCTTTCCAGAAAAGCCCAGGGAATTCTTGAAAATCACCGGGTGATAAAATATCACTTTTGAGTCTTTATAAATTCACATTTGCGTTGATAAACTGTTGAAAGGTAAATCAGAATACATGAAAATTAACAATAAAGGACTCCTTTATATTTTAAGAAGATCAATTTCAACTTTTGAAAACAAAAATCTATGATTTTTAATTTTTTGAGTGATATTTTATCACCCGGTGATATTCAAAAATTGTTCTCCAGGTACGTTGCATGCCTCATCATCAAGAAGCAAAGCAATTAATAAAATTTGACGTGTATTTTATGATTTATTGTTTATTGATAAACAAAATTCATTATAGGTTCGACATGTTACAAAATAATCGTACAAATATAAGATTTTATTTCTTATTTCATTGATTCAGTTCTGACTTTACATTTTTTTCACTCACATGGAATAACAATAATTTAAAAATATGGACTGGCTGTTGAACTTTGCCTCATTTATACGTTTCTTAATATTATGGCCCAAGTTTTTGTCATTATCTTTTTACTGAAATAAACTATCAATACTCACAAACATTAAAAGACTTAAAACCAATATGTTGTTCATTCTCACTACTTATTGAACAGCCCTCGTAACATCAGCTGTCTGTCCATCTATATTTGCGATCCGTCTGGCTGTCCGGGAACAACAGGTCGATACAGGTTTTTGTTGGTATTCAACATCAACCAACTTCATTTGGGCCTAATTGCGAGCCACCTACTTTTTAACCGACTTCAAAAAGGCGGAGGTTCTCTATTCGATCGTATTTTTTTAAATATTATTATTTTAAATGAATGAATCATTCTTACCTACCAAGTTACATCTGTCCACATCTGAAACTTTTTTAAATAAATTCCAACCCAAGGGCATCACATAAATTCTCTCAATAATGCCCGGAACAAAACTTTGATGCTGACCGTAAAGCCCAAGTCACACTGAGGCGGTAGCGGAAGCGTTCCGGGGCCGGTATTTTTTGTAAAGTATGAGTTCTTATGCACCCTATCACATTGAAAGCGGTCGCGGCGCGGCGCGGTGCGGCGCGGGGGCGGCCGGGCCGCTAATACAACCCCGCGGACCGGGCGCGGCGCGGGGCCAAACTTTCAGCGGGAGCGGGCGCTGTATTCCATTGCGTTCAATGCAACCCGTCACACAGAGCGGCAGCGGCGTGGCGCGGCGCGGTGCGGTGCGGTGCGGTCCGGGCGCGGACTTTGACATTGTATTTTTTTTTACAAGAATTTTGCGGCTTTGCGCAGACTTTTTTTTAGGTTATCAGTTTTGTTTTTTGTTTAGTGCAAAGGATTTACGTCTTTTGAATAATCACAGATAAATAATGTCACACCAACCACTACCGCCCCGCTGTCCCGCCGCGGTTTCCGCGCGGTACCTCTGTGTGACCGGTCCCGGAACGCTTTCGCTTCCCACAGGTCCGCCCCCGGACCGCTTTACCGCTTGTACCGCTCTGTGTGACGTGGGCTTAAATGGCTCGAAATATCTATCGCGAGGGAGCGCAGGGCAGGCGCGTGAATTATTGGCTTCCCGCATGTCGTCAATAAGAACGCAGAAAATAACCGGCAGCATCAGATGTACTATTTTCCTATTATTGTACAACAGTACAGGTTCCGTTGTTTTGTTTGATTTTCTTTTAAAAGTAATGCAAGCTGTTTTTCTCTTTCATGTTTAGATTCAGATATCTTCATCATAATGTTCTTTGGGATAAGTTGTTCAGTTTTATGGGCCGATTCTGCAGATTCACATCCCACAATACTGATGTGGTTGTACCTTTTTAGTTTCCTTTGTGTTCAAATATCGTACATTACAGCCACCCTACTTCATACGTAAAACAGTTCGGCTTTTTCATAGAAAAATTAAAGGAATAATGGATACCCATAGACGAATATTCCGCAAATAGCATAACCATCAATTTTGCAGCCATTTACTCTACAATATTTCACTGTTTTTGCAGAAAAAATACGCGATTTTAAACAAAATTTAGCATGACATAAAAATGTGTCAAAGACGGGGATAACAGTAATGTATTAAAAACTATTACCAAAAAGGTTGATGACGAATGAAGAAGTACATAACCTGCTTGACCTTAAACAACACAATTAGATCAAAAATATTTTATAGAGTTTCCGAGATAAATCACAGAACCAAAAGCACCCGAAAAATATTAAATTTTTAAGATTTAGCTCTAAAAAGGTTTTCTATATGAAAACCAAGCATAATGTCAAAAGATTTTTTCCTACCAACCCCCAATTTCGTTTTGCTATGGCAACTGTGTGAGCGTGACACAACCGCGACTAATTGACCTCTCGCTCGGCACAATTTCTCTTCTTCGCAAATCACAGGAATTTATACCATATTACAATATACGATTGACTAAATTTGTGTAGCAAGATTTTTGCATTAAACACTCCTTTCTAGAGCGTAGCGTGGATTAAAACCTCCTTGACTACGACTTTGATTGATAATTTTTTTTTACATTACAAATAGCAACCGATTAGACATCAAGATTGGGGGGGGGGGGGGGAACTCAGCTACAACAAAAAATGCGCTTTTAAGCTTAATATTTCGCAAACGGTTCCATCAATCGAAAAATAATCTTTAATCACATTATTTTTAAAAGACCTATCCCACAACAACACCTATGGGGTCGACGAGAAAAAAATCACCTCCACTTTACTTCTACTCGTAGGAAAAGTACACCCAAAAAAATATTTTCAAGATTTTATTTTACCACTGTCGGTGTCGATGGAATGTACTTATTTTTTTTGTACTTAGGGGTATCTAAGCTAAGCCGCGAACAGACAGACGGACATTACGAAATAATAAGGGTTCCTTTTTGACTACGGAGCTCAAAACCGTTAAAACGGAACGATGATTATGATTTATTTTTAGCCGTAGTTTTTCAAAAATTTTTAACGAAAATATGAGTGTATTTGTCAGTATTCAAGTAACTCAACCAAATGTCACTCTACATGAAACACACTTCAAATTCACACATCGAGAACAGGACAGCTCACTGGCTGATTTATGCATAAAGTCGAACGAAGTTCATCAAGCAATAAGTCAATTCCTGTCAACGATCAACTGGCGGGCAGCCAAGACTTTGCACATGTCAATGGCTGATTTAGAGGGACAGGTTCAGCGTTATCAAAAAGAGTTTCATCATTGGCATGAGTGATATATGATCCAAGTAATTGTTATTTAGTGGATTAGTAGTAATTTTAAAATATGTCATAAAATCTTACCAACTTTTATAATCAGAAGTTATTATCACAGTAACTGTACATACCTTAATCGATGACTTAGACAACTTAAGTAGAATGAACATTAAGTACCGGCTTTGCAGCTACTCTATTGCATTGCTTTCCCGATGGGTTCTATAAAGGTAATTAAGAATACTTTTGTTTTTTTTTTGGAAATGGGCTTACTCTTGACCTCGATCTAGTCATGAGACAGATATGAGGTCGACGATGGAACGAGCTTGCCCAGAAGAAGCCTATTCACACGCGACTTGAATTGATTCGGGTTTTATGAATTCGGGAACACAGATGCAGGCAGAGAATTCCGCTCATACTACATAAATCAGAAGTGGAGCAGCAGCGTGTTTAGCTGAGGGGACGGCAACAACTTTCGCCATTTTTTCTATAGCGCGCTAACATTTTGAAAACATTTTTACTTTTAGTTTGATTTCATCAATTCCTTGTGACGCTGTGTATTTATTCTGTATGAAAAATATACAGATATAAATTCAGAATCGTTTAATAATGAACAAAACTAACGAAAATTTACTTTGAATATCGTGAGCACTACATGCAACTTTTTCCAAAAATCTTTGTCCATTTGGAAACCCGCTGTAACTGATGCTGCTGGCGGATTTAAATTTTGGGGCTTTAATTCCCGATCCTTCGGTTTCATAACTGCTTAATTACTACATAAGACAATCCCAAGAAGTGGTTTTGCGATATTCCTCCACATTACAAGGCGAGAATAAGCTGGACAGGAAGATAAGATTTCTAAAATTATTATTTTTACTTTATCTCTACAATGAAAATTAGGTAGGTGTCCCATCTCAACACTCAACTCTATCATGGAAATTGTCTTTTAATTGTGGTTGATTTTGTTGGTAAACTAACTTCTAAAACTGTTTTTACAAAAGTTTCTCACATACCTTTAAAAATAGACTATACTTTTTATTTAAGTACCGTGTTTACGTCATTCACGTTTCAGGAAACAAAACATTCGGGACACGAGAACAAATGCTCTAACGACCGTATGTCATCGTAGCTGCGCTAATCCTATTATGATACGATACGATACTGTTGCACACTTAGGCCGATATTTCACTAGGACACCACGGTGGCGCGACTGGTTGCGCCACTGGTGTCCGTAACTAGACACCAGTAAAGACACCAGAGTCGCTATACCCTGCGTCCACAGTACTAAGGGCTATATTTCACTGGGAGTGGAAGCGCGACCAGCATCCGAGCTGGTTGCGCCGCCAAATTGGTTGCGCAACCAAACGGACACCAGGTGAGTAACTCTCTATAGAGCTGTATACATCTGGTTGCGCTGCCATGGTGTCCCAGTGAAACAACGGCCTAATTCCCAGTTGAAGATTTCCTCCGCAAGAAGAAAGTTTTAATCGACCATTCAACCATTTACGACGTGTCATCAACCTCATCCTTGTTTCATCGCATGTAATTACCTAAGCCCAGGACTACCAACGTTACGTCACTCAAATGCTGGCAACAATTATAAATTTACCTGCCAGTCTACGAAGCGTCAGCCCCCTACGCAGTTGAAACATGGCAGTTATTTCCTCGGGCGGATGAACGCTAGTGTAATTACTTTATGTTGTAGGATTTCCCTGATAATAAGATATTTTGCAAGCTGAAATTCACTGTTCCTATACGTATCGCACAAACTAAAAAAGTAATTTTAATTTACCTCTCAAGCTAAATAGTGCGGTCAATTCACCTATTTAATAAAATCAGGCAGTTCACCTATTTAATAAATTGCCTGTAGATATCAAAGGCCTCCTAGACAAACCCCAAGTTTTTAAAAGAAAATTGAAAGCGTTCTTGCTAAAAAATTGCTTTTATACAGTAAATGACTTTTTAATTTTCAAAGCATCTTAGGCAGAGTAGGTATTTTTGAATAAGTGTATGTGTAGTTTTTATTTTTTATAATTTCTTGTGTTCTTATTGACAGGATGATTTTATTTTATGTTTATTAATTTATTTATTATTTCACACAACTTTTTTTTTATGAATGATGCTGTTTTATTGTGATTTTAATTATTTTTTATTATGATATTTTAGGAATTATGATTGTTTTTAATTTTGACAGGATGAACTTTATATTTTATCAGAATGATTATTTTAATTTTTGTGTTTTTTTTAATTGATATGTTTTTATGTGATTTTTATGTGATGAATTTTCAATACAATGTACTTTGTTAAGAAATAAATAAATAAATAAAAATAATAAATAAATAAATTAGCTGTTTCACGTAGACACGCCTTACAATTTCACCAAATTTTTTCCAGGTACTAGGAACAACATAGCTCTCAATTTTTGATAGGAGCCAATTCTTGAATTTAAAAAAATGTCCATAGAAAATTCAAGAATTAGCTCCTATCAAAAATGGAGATAGTACCTGGAAAAAATTTGGTGCAATTTAGTGAATTTGGTGATATTATTATAAGACAATAAGCGACCGGACTAAAACAATTTTTACCGAAAAACGTAGTTTGAGAGAAGAAAAAATATATAGCAAGTCATATGTCAAAATGAAATATTCTTGCATATTTATGTCAAGTGTCCATTAAACTATGAGCAAATTGACATCCTTCAGTACCTACTTCGACTAAGTAACATGTAGGACAATAATTGATTATAATATTTTTTTAGGGTCCCGTATCTAATGAGTGAGAAACGGGACCCTATTAATATGCCTCCGATGTCTATTAGCGGGCTGTAGGAATCTCATGAACCGTAATAGGTAGACTGTTGAAATTTTCACATATAATGTATTTCTGTTGCTGCTTTGACAAAAAAATAAAAATAATTAAATTAAAAAATTAAGGAGAGCTTCCCGGATACAAACGTAAGGGCTTAAAAAATTAAGCCATTTCTGCAATATCTTATAATTCAGCTCTATTGTTGAAACGGGAACACTTATAAGCTTGAAAATTGGTATAGCTACTTACAGAGCTCTGAAAAACAACAACAAATTATAAAAATTGGTCTAGTACGTCTTACACGGTGCGTTCCTGACTAAGATGGTATTTTACATTTGTACATTGACACGAAGATGAAGAAGCCTCAGTAGTGCGGAACCGCCGATGAGCAAGTCCGGCTCTCACGTGGCCGGTTTTTTCTACTTGTTTTGCATTCAAAATATTACGCTTCTTTTTATGTCACCCTTCATTTAAGGTAATTTCAAAGTAATTTGTAATCTACAAATTAGAAAATCGCAAAATTTCACAACCACAGGCAGGATTCGAACCTGCGTCTTCTGCGTAAGTACCGCAGACGCTTTACCAACTAGGCTACTGTCACAACATCGGGCAGGACCACAGTAGCCTAGTTGGTAAAGCGTCTGCGGTACTTACGCAGAAGACGCAGGTTCGAATCCTGCCTGTTGTTGTGAAATTTTGCGATTTTCTAATTTGTAGATTTTATCCGAACACAGGAAGTGTTAAAATAAAAATCATTTTTAATTTGTAATCTGTTGAACTTCTTAGCTGGTTGTACAGTATTTTAATATTTATTTAAAATTGATCCAATTGTCTGTGAAGTTTGGTTATAAACTATAAATAAATAATTGATTGTCTTCAACTGTACACTACTGAACAAGCCCTACGTGAAAGTACGAGTATAAATCAAATACAAAATAACGGTAATAAAAAAAATATTGCGCAGAATATTAAATAAATTTTCTAATCAAACAAAAATGCTACTTACCTATATAAAATGCAGCGCAAAAGAGCGTGAGATATAAAAATTGAAGCAATTATTTCTTATAGATGGTGTAATCCCATACTAGTGAACTACTTCACGCTATAAATTAGATCTTGGAAACATATAAAAATAATATTTAATTAAAAAAACAATAGAACTAAGATCATAATTTAATAACATGCCCGAATTAACATAAGTATACTTTCTGATATTCATAGTTATAAAATTGTTTAAAACATTTAAAATGTTAAAAATATCATGAATATGGTTAAATCAATAAAAGTACAAGGATATATTAAGTATAAGAATATAAAAACCCTTGTCGGTTGGCCAGAGTAGCTACGAAATGGGTGCCAGAGGATGGTCAAGGCCAAAGAAAATACTACTCGTCAGGGCCGACCTCGAAGACGAAGGCGCGACGACTTGAACTACTTTTTAGAGAACTGGCCATCGAAGGCTCAGACAAACAAACAAATGGCGAAATAGAGGGGAGGCCTTTTCCCAGAAGTAGGAGACTCTACAGGCTACGTATATACCATAAAAAGTATCAAGAAGTTAACGCTGTTATTTTTTAGTTAGTGAAAAATAAAAGTAACCCAAGGCGTGTTTGAACTCGCGATCTATGTCATACACACAGAAAAATGAAGGTACTTAGAAGGATTTTTAGGGATCATCGATGATGGGGTTGTGACATGTTGGCAGATGTCATCCCCTACTAAAATAAATTAGCAAGGTATCCTATTATTAGCAAGGTATCTATTCCGAGCGTAGCAAGGAGGTCCAAAATCTTTGGTTATACCACAGCATAAAGTCATAGTACTAACAAACAGAACGTACACTTCCTGCCCCCTTACAGTCCACCCCCTCATCCCCGCGCGCACTCGCCGGCGCCATTCGCGTGGTGCTCCTGCGGATCAGTTTTCCAATTCCAAATTTCAAATTCGTTCTCATTGTATGCAGTATCAGGAGGGATGTGGACATGTGCCAACGTCTTTGTAGTAACATTCATTTTACCGCGTCGTATTCAATCGTTATGTTTATCGCGTCTAATTAACTTGATTATATTTAGGTCACCTAGCTGAAGATATAAAATTCAAATTTCAAAATTTTTATAGCGTTTCACAATGTAAAAATTATGTTTTAAATCACAGTTTCGTCTCATTGGTGGACCCTGGTGGGCACAGCAAAACTTAATTTTATACTAATTAATAAATTTCAATTATTTTTTATTTTTACAATAAGATTTATAGTCACTTAGAATTTAAATAAGTACAAAAACAAACAATAGATAAATTAATTGAAGGCCTATGTTCCCTACTTGGTGCACCAAAGGCTGTCTCCGGGTGCAATTCCCGGTCAGGAAAGAGATTTATTTGTGAATGTGAATGAGCTTGGATATTTAGTCTCAGATCTGGATGTATTTGCTTGTCAGGTACTCACGATACGTGGTTACCTTGTAAGCGAGATTTTTTTTATTACAGATTCCTTGGCAGAATTACATATTAATACGTTTACCCAAAGATAAACTGTGCAATACAAAGAAACGACGCACTAGCTTTATCTTGGCTTACCGCATCAACTTGTATCAAGAATGAAAGAGTAATTATATTCAGTACATTACCCTTCAATAAGCTCATGTCATGGCGTTCTCTCATCATATCGGAAACAAGAATCTAATGCGGCATGAAATGAAAGGATTCCTTATTGAATAGTCTTGGGAGTGACAGTGATGCATTGTCGCTGGCGTTGGAAGGTTATAAATCTCCTTAAACATGGAATTTACAGAAGCAAAGCGAATCAATTTCAGATACTCAAGCAGTAGCGCTACTGCTGAACGAGAAATTAAATGATTTTAAGTTTCTTTAATGACAATGAAGTAGTTAACACGATTAGTACTACGGTGTGTACTCTACACAATGTGGATTTTATTTCGTTTTGCTGCAGTAGCATAGTGTTCTAGTAATGAAACGAATTTTCTGGGTATAGAATTAAAATAACGTTATTCTGAAACCCTTACAGCGCCATCTGTTGATGAGCCTTTGCTAAGATTACACAGAGCGAAGCTCGGTCGCCAAGGTAGTCGGTGATAGTTCAATAAAAGAGCAGTGAAAATATTATTACTTTAGTTTCTAATTTGTAGGTAAGTATGCGGTTTAAATACGTAGAACTAATAGTTATTTGTTATGCAAGGCAGCAAAAGGTTTATTTGGCGCGAATGCCTCGTATTGAAACCTGAGCAAGCGAAGGATTCTAGGATCCTGAGCGTGGCGAAGGTTTCAAGGCACGAGACGCAAAATAACTTTGCTGCCGAGCGAAACACAAAATTTTTCACCTCATTAAAGCGAGGAACTTTTAACATAATGCAAGAATAGCAATTCAAATATAAGAAATAATTACTCAAACGTTTTAACGTAAGGGCATAATACCTACATAATGGTACTGACGGCAGCAAGCAAGTGGAAACATAACCAGTATAACCTGAACCAGCGCTTCGCTACAAACCTCCGTACCCAGAGACCAGCTCAAGGTCAAAGAGTTTTCACGGACGAGTGGCCATGTATAGATAAAGAATACTAGACATTAAAAAGGAAATCACTATAATTAAATTATTATTATTTTTGGGACTGCTGTGCTTATGTTCGTGACTCTACCTATAAACTACTTGATAAATTTGCGGAACAAGGTTCATTTTCATTGGATTTCAATATGGAGACAGAGGATAGGCAGTGGCAGGCAAATCTATTTTGTATTGCGTTGATTTGAAGTCAAAGGGCGAGTCCATTAATCTGGGCAAGAGAACAAAAAAAGGCGATCGAATTTTAAATTTACTTTTCATTATCAGCCAGTACCTTACCCACCAGGCATTCACTATTCATAATACTATTTGTTTCTTTCCTTTAGCTGCATCCCTCTTTCTCATCTTGAAAACGATAGTGCGTGCCTGGTTTTACAAGCGGCCAGTACTGCAGCATACTACAAAATAATAAGTACATCGCGTTCGAATTTCAAAAACCTTTTGCCCGCTAGGGGCCAAAAATCGCTTTTGGCCGCAGAATTTAACCGACAAAACAAATGTTTCCGAGCTTTGGAGGTGAAAAAGTAATTGATAATTCCATTACATACAACGGCACCTAAGCTGCAATTTATACGTATAAATCTGTACTTTCTGCGGTACTTACGCAGAAGACGCAGGTTCGAATCCTGCCTGTGGTTGTGAAATTTTGCGATTTTCTACTTTGTAGATTTATCCGAACACAGGAAGTGTTAAAATAAAAATCATTTATAATTTCCCTAATTTGCAATGCCTTGATCAACTCTAAAAAATTAAATTACAATTATTTGTGTTATTAGTAATAAAATATTATTTCATAGTTAACAAATTATATTCTTTAATTTTAAAGATTTTATTAAGTTGTTGTTTTTATTATAAATCACTAGAATATGTTCAAAAATAGGTACCCCGAACATAATTTTTCATTAAAAGTTATTAGCAGGTATATCATATTGACTTAATTATTATTTAATTTAGTGTAATTTAGGTTGTAATTGTGAATTAAATTAATAAGTCAATGGAATTTAGAAATAGTGCCTCAAATTTCATGTATTTCATCACTATTTAAAAAAAGAAAAATCCTTTTAAGCGAAAATGCACATAATATGTTTTGAAAAGAAGCGAGTTTGGTAAGTACTCCGTTTTTAGGGCACCGTAGTCAACAAAGAACCCTTATAGTTTTGTCATGTCCGTCTGTCTGTCTGCAGCTTAGCTTAGAGATCTTAGTATTAGGAAACTGCAATTGAGTATGGATATTCTATCCACGCCGACAAAGTGGTAAAATTAAATCTTGAATTATTTTTTTATTGTCTCTCTTCTAAAAGTAAAGTGGGATGATTTTTTTTTTCATTTCTCGTCTACTAAATAGGCCTTTTAAAAATTATTTAAGCCTACTCGTACAAAGATGTTTTGATTTAGCTGTTTGCAAAATATTTAGCTTTAAAGCGCAATTTTTTGTTACAGTCGAGTGTCCCTCCTTCCCATTCCGGCTAAGTTGATATTGAAAATGTGAAAAAATTTCAGTCGTAGTATATATGAAAAAAATAAAAGTAAAGCTTTTACAGGTTAATGAGCTATAACCGAAAAACTGGAAATAGTAAAATTGCAATATCAATCAGGCGTTAGGACTTCGCTGAGCATTAGGAGGTAAAACGTTTATGTAATGAACGTTATGAAATACTTAATCAAAACCTTTGCGATAACGTCAAAAAAAACTACGGAACCTGATATTGCGCGTGGCCCCACACGCACTTAACCTTTTTTTCTAGAAAAGGTTGGACCGAGAATAATAAAATTTATTGGTGCTATTACATCAACTCGATGCATTATGAATAACGACGAATGTAAAAGTTTGCAATACTTACTCCAAAGCTACGAGTAGCTCTGGAATTCGTCAGAATGTTTTGGTTCGCTTCTGAGGCACGAAAGATGGAGTCTCCATAATATAGTTCATTTTGTAGAAGACATTTTTAAAAAAACTAGATTTTGCTTAACAATACTTAATTTAAGTCTAGATTCTAAGATCCCCGGGGACTTTCCAGGGCTATATATATTGTTTACCTCAAACTTGTTATAGTTATTTACGAAAGTGCTACCAAATTTAAATTTATTATCATCTTACAAATTTTCCACCCCTTATAAACATTCAATAGGGAATATGCATGATTATTTTTTAATTAAAAAATTTATCCTCATTCATGTAATAAACAGTTTAATAAAACAATTTTTCGAATAACTATGAAATTAAAAAAGATATAAGCCATCGAAGATTTGTTTCTGTCTCTTTCTAGCAAAACGAAATTTAATACGAAGTTAATATGGCCGTGGTGGCATGTGACGTCACATGCCATGTCGGATCTCTCTGTCTAATCGGCGCGTAATTAAAAGTTTTAAATGCTTATACCAGCCGTATTTCTTAGCCGATTTAAATTTCAATTTTAATTTTTGTCATCTCTAATACGGTTTTTCATATTTTGTTAATAAATACAACTAAAAAAAATATGCATATTATTATGCCATAGGGAATATTATTATGCCATATTTTGGTTGAGAAACAAGATTTTTGACAAGAAAATTGGTTTCGTTGTATCATTTTTCTTGTGTTACATTTTATTTAAAATAATATAAAATTTTCTATTCTTTTTACGAAATACAAACGAAGTTCTAAATCAACTTATATTGAACCTATGAATGTTAACCAAAAATATATAAAACTAGTATTTGCATACCAACTCTCTTGTTTATTCCCTGGGAACACAGTAACGGTCGTTGCCGGTAAGCTTTATACAAATGACGATCGCAGTTGCTACGCCACGAATTTTTCTCTGTCCATTTTGTTACGAGGAAACGTTTGATATTTGCCTCGTTTTATGTATGTTGTACCTATTTTTAACGTTTAATTTGAAGAATGAAAAATACTCTTTTTAACCTACTTTTTCATGTGATACTTTTCGAGGGACTTATAAATAAAGTTATAAACTTAAAAGATACTTTTTACGTCAGTATTTTTATATTCTGTCCTTTTTGAAAATATGTGTTAAGTTTTACTTTGTTAAGATAAATCTTTGTAGTTTCATTTAATGCGATAATGTCTAGTCTGAAAAAAAAATTAAAGGGCAACCTCAACTGGAAATATGTCGCCAGATGGACCTTTGATCCATTTCACAGCAGAAACTTTTACAAATTGTAAAAACTATTTGATACTGAGCAGATTTTCTTAACATAAGAAGGTTATAAAATTGATATAGTGAATTGGCACCCAATTAACGAGAAATGAAGATTAGGGAGACCATAAAGAAGGTAGAGTGATAACGTCGCAGGCGTGGTAGAAAAACTGTAATTTCAGCAAAAAGAAAAATACAGTAGACTGAAATGGGCTCTTCCAATGCATTCCCTCGTATCATTTTGCTTTTACCGCAAGCGAACCTTACAACAAATTATAGATTATAAAAACACTAGCAAATATCTACCAAAATTTAAGTTTGACCTAAGCATCTTCGATGACAAAATTGTTTCATTAATCCCATTACATTATTTCCATTAATTCCATATCTAGTATAGGCAGCTGTTTTGAGCTGTTCTATTCATATAAATTAATTTAAAAAATCTGCATTTTTTTCGTAATATTCATCCAAAATAGCTAACTTTTACCTCAAGAGTGCTACGAACAAATTGTGTTCTGTAACAACGCCGCTGCGGATGCGCTTAGGAACTAAGTTTAAAGTTGAGTAATAAATAACTTGGAAGGTAAAAACATACGAGCTAATAATTTGACTACATTAAACATGGTACAGCAGTGGACGTCTTTCGGCTGATGTGATGACGATGAAAAATAGAAAAATAGTAATTGGTCGGGTTCTTATTTTCTGAAAGATAGACCTACTTATGGATTAGTTATACGACCAATCCAAGGCTGATGTCATGACACTGATAAAAACTACGACAGTTACCGTTTAGACAGTAAATACGACAGACGTAACTTGAAACTAAGAGTCGTAAAAATAATTAAAACCTATTTTAAAAAGTTCAAGTAAAGTACTTTTTAATGATAACCCCACAAGACCTTGTAGACAATTTAAAATGATGTACTCTCCATTTTGGCCCCCTTTACAATAGTAATAATAATATTTTTCAAATTTGTTTGTTTGTAGTAAAATTGGGCAATCATATTCTAAAAATGTTTTAAATTTAAAGTTGATAGCATGAGTGGTTCAAATCAAATCAAATCAAAATCGTTTATTCATTGTTGGATATTAAAATCTCTCAATGCTGGGATAATACAGGTTTGACAGACAGACGAAGTCGCATCATAAGGGTTCCATTTTTAACATTTTATTTTGGAACCCAAAAAAGATTCTACGAATATTCTCCTGTATATTGACAGCATAGTTTAACCAGTTTACGTAGTGCGGTAGTTTCAAAGTTGCCTAACAGTGCAGGGGCCTGTGATACCTGAGTTCCATCCCTAAGGATAACTCTCTGGTGGACCGGCCGAAGATCATGATAACTATATTATAACCTCAGAACAAAAACCTCCTTGCTTTGCTCGGAGAAGAAACCATGCTATTTTTTTTCAGTATGGGATGACAACTGCTAGCATGTCTCATGCCATGTCAAATCATCAATGATCTCATCCTACCAAATTAGATGAACGACGCGTTCATTGCATTTACGAAGTTTATAGGATTATTGTAACTTGTTGGGATTTTAACGGTTAAAAATATTTCCTAAATTATATGTTGTAAACATTGTGTAAATTATAAAAAACATGTACTGAACAAGTTAAAAATATCGTGAATTTATTCTTAAGTTGCTCTCCATATTAGTGATTGTTCTTTTCAATAATAACGTGTGTAGTTGATGGCTGTACATATTCAAAACAACAAAACGAAAATTGCAAGGAAATTTTGTGTTTTCATCTGTAAGTTTTATTCAGTATTTTTCATGTTTGTGGATTATTATCACAAATATTGCATAAAAAATGTCAACTTATCATTTCTACAGTCATATAATATGGAAATTGTTACGTATTTTATTGTAATTTATCATTTTTTGTGGGATCATGTTGGAGTTTATGAGTGATGTATTTTTTATCGATAGTAGTATTTTTACTTTCGATCTGAGCGAGAAAGGTATTGTATTCGTGAAAAAAGTTGCACAAACTTTCTCAAAAATGTGTTCTATATCACTTAAGCAAGTCCCTTAAAAATGTCCGTCCGTCAGTCGGTCGGTCTGTCCGTCACGATTTGGCCTAGCGGCTAAACGAATGGTCCTATTAACACCATATTTGTAATTTAAGACTTTTATTTCCGAATGGTTTTTTGCTGGCTCTCATTTTGAGGGTAGCTGTCATTCAACAAAAAATGAAGAATTGTTTTTTTTTTTAAAAACGGTTCAAATTATTTTTATGAAACTTTGCTTGACTAAGCATCTCTATGCAAGGTATCTTGCGCTATCATCAGTTTGTCTGTGTGATTCCATATAAGGTACTTTTCCTGTACTACCAAAACGTAAACTTGTGATTTACTCATAGGGTCAGTGCACCACTAGATGACCAAGCACCAATAGCTGACCAAAACTTAAATTTGAACTGAAAGTAAGAAAATTTAAAAATACCGCGATTTTATATAGAATCTAACTATATTGGCGTCTTACAATAAAGTTATGGGTCTGTCTAGCTAGTACTTTAGTATGTTTATTCGAAGTGGTCATGCAATGGAACATTTGAAAAAAAAAAACTTTAAGAGCATATTTTGTAAAGTCCTTAACACTTATTATATCACAAGCCTACCTAATTCATAGTCGAACTTTTAGAAGTGACTGAAAGTGAAACTAATAATTCAGTTTTTTTATGAATTTCGTCATAAAACCGCTTAAATGGTCAACTAGTGGTACATTGACCCTAATTGATTCCATTAAGTTTGTATTATTTCCTATAATTTTAATTTTGTTTTGGTTATCTACCTGAATGGATATTCAATTTGATTGGATTTCGTGAAAATTTAGTACACAGGATGTACCAAAAACTGAAAGAGCTTTTCAGTAGACAAAACTGAACAACTATTCATAAGAAACGAGTTTTGAAATTTAAAAATCTGTGAAAATTCATATAAAAGGTGTTCCAGCACTACCAAAATTTGAACATGTGATTTGTTCGAAATCGTTTACGGTTGGTTTGTTTTAATATTTTACAATTCGAGTTCCGAATTCATGTGGTAGAACATTTTTCAGAAAAACCTAAATAAACGTTTGTAATTCCATTTTATGTGTAGGTATGGTATTACAAATTTAAGTTTGCGGTTGACAGTCCTACTTGCATATCGCGAGAAAGTAAGTGCAGTGCTGCTGTACCATTTATTATATTTTACAGTATTCAACGCGTTTTGTTTTCATTCTGGGTTCGATTCCCGATGGGGACACTGTCAAACAAATATCACTTTGTGTGTCTTCTCCAAATTGAAATGTCTCAATCAGCAAGAATCATCCTGAATCAACAAATTGTAAGAAAATTAATAAAAATACTAAATTAATCTACATAAAATTCTATACAAAAAAGGTTTTAAAGTTTTTCGCTACAAACAATACTGACAAGCAATTCTTGTGCACATGCAACGCTTTGGCTAACAAGCGTATGAAGATTCTGGGTCAAGCTTATCCGAAACCAGAAGACTACAGGCTCCTTGTGCTCTAAGGTCCAATAAGGAACTCAGCTCCACGTTATAAGGCAAGATAAGATACACGAAAATTCGCTTGAAAATTTATTTGAGCTACTTAGAAGAAAAATACAAACCCGTATTTCAGCATTTTTGCAAAACCATCCCAAAGGGATTGAATTGAGGGATAAAAGTTTGTATTAAAATCCTACATAATTTGTATGTAAGCTAGAGATATTCATGAAAATAAAGAAAATAATCTTTACACCTCCTACCCCTCTTGCCTCCACCGCTACCGTCCATTACTTTTAGTAAGT
Source organism: Athrips mouffetella (assembly GCA_947532105.1). Classification (NCBI taxonomy): domain Eukaryota; kingdom Metazoa; phylum Arthropoda; class Insecta; order Lepidoptera; family Gelechiidae; genus Athrips; species Athrips mouffetella. The sequence continues at coordinate 32,193,948 of OX383957.1, read as the reverse complement.
AAGTAAGAAATTTGGTATCTTTAATATTAAAACACCTACGTAAGAAATCACCTTTAGTAAAAAATGCAAAAAGTATGTTTTTCCTGAATGAATTTAATCACTGCTTTTAACAGATTTGCCTTTTATTAAAGTTTAGTACTTCAACTTTTTGGTCAAAGTTTCGACATCGATTTGTCCTTGTGTAACTTATCGACTATCGATAGATGAAAGCATGCCCACATCCCTACTTGTGATGAATTATTTGTTATATATTACTTCTATATGAGGTCAAATTTCTTTTAAAAGCGCTGCGCGAAAGTGCAGGCGTAATATGGGGCGTGGCATACGTCTCACCCGCACTCCCGAGTTGTCGCGTACTAAAATTCATGATCGTAAAAGGCGACTAAGGAATCAGAGGTCCCTTCTAGTATCTAAGTAGGAAGATGATGATAATATTGTCATCATCATCATATCGTCATGGTGTCAGAGTTGTGGAGTCGCTTAAGGCCTCTGAAATGACTCATTAACGACTACATCCGTAAATAATAATCGGTAAAACAGCTTAACGTGCCTTCCGGTGCACGGAATCATCTAACTTTTCGGACAATTAGGTGTTTCAATCTGCAATGTCCTAACCAAACTTGGGAGGTCGAATAATGAGATTTTTGTTTGACAGTGTCCCCAATGGGATTTGAACCCAGTACCTACGAGTACCTTCGGATCAAAATCCGAGCCCTCTAACCGCTAGACCACGAAAACTGTTGATAAAATTATAAATATAAGTAATTTAAGGCAAGTTAAGAAAATATCGTTTGCTAATAATAAAAAAGTTGTACGCATTATCATTGTCTTGAGAAATATACAAGTTATTCCTCAATACAACAAAAAAACCGGCCAAGTGCGAGTCGGACTCGCGCACTAAGGGTTCCGTACCACCACATAAACATAATTGTATTAGTTGAAATTTCAGTAAGTTAATGTGCTAGATTTTTTGAGTCCGACACGCGCTTGACCATATTTTATTATTTATTGTTATTTTATAGCTTATGCACTATAAACATATCAATTTTCAAGTTTGTAAGTGCTCCCGTTTTTTTAAATAGAACTAAAACAAAAATCGCCTCAGCGACCATCCAACTTGACCCCTCTCTTATATGAATTTTCTTGAAACGGGAGCTCACCACAATTAGTTACCATTAGTTGTGAGAAAAGTTGTAATATTTAATGATTTCAGACTTTTCCCATTATTTGTACTGTCAGACCTAGCTTCTTGCCAAATTTCATAATTTTAGGTCAACGGGAAGTACCCTGTAGGTTTTGCATTTTTGAATAAATATATGGAGATGTGGACATAAAATTCCATATCTTTTGATTGCGTCGTTGTAAAAAATTGAAATTTTCAGATCTTGTGTGGTTTATGGACTTTAATATTCATTATCAATTTCAACCCGATACCTCTTCTCGTTCGTGAGAAAAAGGGTCTTGACAGACAGACAGACAGACGGACAACAAAGTGATCCTATAAGGGTTCCGTTTTTTTCTTTTGAGGTTCGAAACCCCAAAAATACATTGAAAATACTTCATTTGACCACATAAGAGCTCTTGAGAAAGCTCTTTCAAGTAAATTTTACGTTAAATTAGATAGCAACGTATGTAGAAATGTTCTCTTTGTACGTGGAACATTATTTGCTAAGCAACTACGTTTCAGTGACGTTGCAGTTTGCTTCTTGTCTGTCTGTAGTTAGACTAGATATTTGGTTTGTTTAATGTTAACGTTAGTCTGGCAAAATGTATTTTCCTTGATTCAATCCATGTAGATATTGAAAATGGTATATGCCTTGTCATTGAATCAAAAAAGAAGAACTAACTTGTAGGAGTCCCTCTGCTCCTTAAGAAATAGATTCGTCTGTTATATCTACCATGAGATAGTTACGCCAAAGAGTATGAAAAATTTGCTTATATTGTTACCTACCCATACAATGTGTATGGAGAACAACTGTACAAACTTAAACGGTAGATTCAGACCACAAAACTTAACAGATTTTCCATGTTTTACATGTGATTTGTAACTTAAAAAAAGTGTCAAATAACTCTGTAAAATTCAAGCTAACCAAATTCTATAGATCCAAGAGCTTGTTTACTTCTTTTATGGGACGCAGTCGGGCTTTTTGCTTTAAATATTTTTTTATTTGAAATTAACTCTTAATTTTCAGATTTTAAGAAAAATTCAAGATGCTCAACTTGGCCCCATAATCCACCAGATTGATTTTTCATAATTTTTATATGCCCAGTGACACTTGCGTTATATAGAAAAATTTTACGACACATACTCATTTTGTCAAAATTAGTTCAGCCGTTAAGTAGCTATGAAAATCACATACAAACGGACATACAATACTTACATACATGCAAGTCAAACATAAAACCATCCTTCGGGGCTTTGCCGCAGTCGGGTAGAAAATATTGGACCACGTTTTAAAATTATAAAAAGTGACCCAAAGTTAGCGAAAAGATGAAGTATCCTCGTACTTGCACACAATACAAGACAAAAAAACCTTAATTTTTTAAAGAAAATCTTAACATTTTACTTAACAAAACATTGTAATTTTACAGTCTTCATCACACCGACAGTACTGCAGAATGCTGCCACCGCAAGGTTTCCATCCCACGTGAGCGCAATCATTCTTTCGCACGTCTCCGCAAAGATCATTACTCTACTTTATGGCCAAGTAATTTTGCCACACAGTACTCCGAATGGCGGGAATAAAACAAAAAGGAACGCCAGCTTCCGAGAGGGGCGTTATTGCTTCCTTTCCACAGAAGTGCCGAGGCATTATCCTCTGCTGTACGGGCTTCTTTTAGTGCAATGTGTATTTAGTATAAACGGATGTAAGTATGAGTAAGGGTAATAATGGGAACCTGCAAATGTACTAATATTGTTGGCAATACAATAAAATTCTTAAGTACTTCCTGTGACATGTTTAATATGACTCTTATTACACCCTTTTCTTCCGGTAAGTTTTGTAAAAGGCGACTAAACGCTCTTAAACTGAAGGATGGGCAGCATCGTCACTCTACGCATCGTACCACCATACCGCTGTCCATAGTGTCAGCCGCAGCCGCTACGCTATCAATTTTGTTAACTATGGTACATCCTTCCTAACATACAAAGGGTGTTTTAAATAAGTAGTGAGAAGGAACTATATTTTGGCTGTAAATCTTTTGATATTTATGAGTATTGATAATTTAGTTGACTAAAAAGGTGGTTCCAAACACTTAGGCTATAACATTTAAAACGTATAAATAAGGTGGTAAAGTTCAACAGCATGTCAACCAAAGCACCAGAAATTTTTAAAATGAAAAGTTTCGATATATGCCATTCATCAAGGCGAGTTTGAACAAATCAACCACTCACTCCGACAGGTTTCTATTCACTTATAGTAACTTTTATACGTTCCCCAACAATGAAGGAGAACCATATACGAAAGCAAAATCAAATTCATGGATCCCATACGGAGAGCTTTAATAGGACCACAATGAAAGTTATTTTTCAAAGGTATCGATGCTTTTAAAAACTGCGAGATTCAAAGTACAAAGAGACGTTTAAGCTACGAAGAATAATATATTATGCAATTAGTGAATAAAATACGGAAAACAGTTAATAAAATAATCTTTTTACAGGAGGAATGGTATAAAATAGTATATTATGCACTTAGTGAATAAAAGAAGAAATAAATGACGATTAAATCACGAACGTAGCGAGACGCGTCGCTCAGGATTCAAGTGTTAGAATCCTGAGCGACGCGAGTGATTCATGGCCCTCGATTTAGATCCCTTTTATTTAAGAGTTGCTTACTATTTTTTCTACCATGACTACGAGAAAAAGGAAAATTTAAGTGAAAATATACATTAGAAGGAGGTAGCATTCAGATGGAGGTCGAATATATTGATGTGTTCTGATTAAAAGGGATTTCTATACACTGTTTTCAGTGAGTAACAGAATTTTTTTAGAGGGCGAATGGTATAAATATATTAAATTTATCAATAATTGTTTATTATCTACATCTTTCTCAGTAATTATTGAACGCCGTAATATGCCACGCATTTTCACTGACAAATTCTGGGCGGAACATCCTAGGAATATTATTCTGACTATCATCCGTATGGCAATTCACAAGAAAGTTAGACAAGATATTATTTTTACCATACTATAACAGAGTATATAGAAAACAGAATATATTGAAAGTCACAAGAAAGACAATTAGTTAAATCTTAGGTTGACTTTCCATCAAAGCTGTGCTAGATAACATGCGAGCTGACAATATTCTAACCAATAGAACTGTTCCATTGTGGAGCACAACTTTATGTAAGGAACATGTAGTAATCATCACCATAACATCCCATAATACGTCCACTACAGTACAAATAGCTTCCTCCAGAATTCCAACTCTTGCTGGAAAAATGTGGAGGGGAAGTACCTCAGTCACCACGCTTGTTAGCGTTACGGCTGGAACCATTGACTGCGGTTGTTGGTTACCGCAGTATGTAAGATGGTTCGATACACGAAAGGACGGTGCTGCCCATTTCTGGTTTACAAACCCTTAGTCGCCTCTTACGATACCCACAGGTAGAGACGGGTCGGTACTATTCTATGCCGATACCACACGGAATAACTGAGTAATCATACCTATTGGTCAGAAATTTCCCAACTCACATATTAGCTACCTAACACTGATCAGGTGGAAAGCTATCCTTATTGGCCGCACTCAAGCCTAATGTTTAAAAATGTACATAACAGAGCGCAGAATAAACACAAGTGAGCGATGCACGTAGAGATGTTGGTACGCGTCACGTCTCAGTGTCGTTAACGTCTCTCTAACGACGTGAACACTTCACCCACTGCCACTGTTACTGTGACCACACTGTCTGCTATTTATAGGACGATTTTTATAAAAAAAAACGATTTTCTGACGTTTCCTTTACAAGTATCAAAAAAACAGAAAGTGAGCTTGTTTGTGTCTTAAGTACATTAGTGTTGTGAAATTTTCATAATGTCTGATAAGTTTATAAATTTAAGAAAAATTATGTAGGTAAATGTGATTGTAATTTAAAATCAAGTCAACTAAATACAATTTATATAAGTACTTAGTAAATTTACCCAAACGAATCAAGTTTATTGCTCATCGACCTATTAGATAGCAATACAAAAAGTGCCAAAAGGGCATAAACATCGAGAATCCACAAGCAGATTGAATAAAAAGCTATCTTTTTCTTTGGTTTTTGCGAGTATTCACATTCGAGTACAGAAGCTGAAAAAAGAATTATGTCAAATGCATGGAAAGAAGCGTTATTCATTAAAAGAATTCTGTGTGATCTGTGTATCTGTGTGTGGTTCATTTTACAAAGTGACATTGTATAAGGTTTTTTGGTAGAACGAAACATAGCAATGTTTGTCATTATTTTATTCGTGAAAAATTTATAATGGCACTAGCTTTCACCCGCGGCTTCGCTCGCGTTATATTGTCTTTGTGTCATCCTGGTGTATCAAACGGGAAACATGCAATTATCCGTGATAAATTGTAACCTATGTTAGACCAGTGCTTGATCTATATACTTTCCAAATAACATCAAAATAGGTTCAGCCGAAAAAAAAACTGGTTTCATTATAGTTTATATAATAATAAAAATAATAAAATCTCATGGATGCCCTAAGATTTCGTGTCGGCGACAAGACTACGTAAGTACCGCATACTGTACTTTCAGCTCAACTAATGATTTTCCGGGCATGGCATTTTGACTATTTACATTTCAACAGTTTTAAAATAAGGTTTTCAGGCCCGTGGGAATACGAAATTAAATTTTTATCTCTCTACGTAGCACAGTTTTTAACAAATTTAGTTTTGCGATCCTAAAAATTGATTTTATGGCTTCTGAAAATACTGTACGTATATAGTTATCCTTGGCACGTGAGTCCGATTCACACTTCACTGGTTTATTTTTTATTTTTCTCCCAAATGTAAATCCTTTGCACATTTTCATTATAGACCCTATAAAAGAGGTTGTACTTTGTCTATCCAACTGTCAATCAGTGTTAGGTTAAATTATAAGGGCACAGATAGAAATGCTAGTAAATGAGCATGCTCTTTAACTGTCTACACTTGCTTGCAAAAAGCATGCACGTTACTAGCATGCTACTAAATAAGCATGCTCAAATCAAATACTCTTGACACACATGCCATTAAGTAGCATGCTAATATAACCTATAAGACGTTACTGAAAATGGAAAATCAAGTGGCCCTTCGAATTAAACTTAATAAAATAGTTTTTTCGTCGCCCCAGCGAGACATTTTGATCACAGAACACTATTACTTGTATTTTAATGCGATACACACCTGTGACAGCTTTCAACTGATTGACACTAGCATGCTCATCAGTAAACCTGTTCACACGTGCTCAAAACACACCCCTTTCCACCCGCACCGCAGGTAGCATGCTAGAAAATTGAACGACGGTAGATTTTTGACAATGACATAAGCATGCTAGAAATGAGCATGCTTATGTCAAGCAAAGCGTGTATACACATGCTACTAGGTAGCATTTGCATGTCTCTCTGTGCCCTAAATATTTCGTATTCCATGTTTTTTTTTTATTCTGTGGTAACAATTTGTTACAGAAAACACGAATAATTTCCCTAGCCGAGGCGCAGACTAACTTATTTTAGTAGGCGTTGCCTAGTAACTCAACCTAATTTGTCTTCTAGCCCTAGGTAATATAGAAATTGCTTTTACCTCGCCTTGGCTCTTCGGAGAAATCTGTCACAAACTATTTAAAAGTATTTCTTTAACCTACTTTGAAAAATTAATTATATAGTGTGTTAATTTAACTGCGAACCATAGTTCAGGGGCGGGATCAATATCAGTAACTGAACAACTTTTCCTAAGGGACATAGGTCAAAATACGAAAAACCAAATTTGACCTCCCATAAAAAGGCGTTTATCAGCAGATGCAGTTTCTATGGGAGGTCAAAAGTTGTTTTTCGTATTTCGACCTATGTTCCTTGGAAAACGTTGTTCAGTTACTAATACCGCCTCTGAGCTGTGGCACGCAATCATATTAACACCTTGTATAAAGCAAACAGAAATTAGGGAAATGGACAATTACAAGATTTCGCCATTAGTAACTACTTATGTAGGATTTTACGGAAAAAGTTCAGATTTAGAAAAACAAAAGCACATTGTAAAAGTAGGGCAACAAAAAAAGACAAACTTTTAGTTAATTAGTTTTTTCTTTATTTTGAATTACGGGTGAAGGACAATAAATAAAATTAACACACATTCTCTTTTACACAATACTCGTATGTATGGATTTACTTACAATTAGATTATTCACTTACTTACAGGGATGTTTTAGAACTGGCAATATGAAAAGCGACTTATATGGGTTATGTGCTAGCTAACCAACACTTACCTAAGGTATCTACTAGAATACTTCCTTTGAAAATAATAACAATACTTGTTATTTTTATGAGAAAGCGAAGGCTCTTGTTATATGCAATTGTTTTTCATAATGGAAGTTTGGCCACTTGCTGTTTAAGTTTTAGGGTTCCGTACTCAAAGGATGAAAAATAGGACCCTATTAATATGCCTCGGATGTCTGTCTCTGTCTGCCATTGAAAATTCAAGAATTGGCTCCTATCAAAAATTGAAAGCTATGTATGTACCTAACTATAGTACCTGGAAAAAAAAGTGGTGAAATTGTAAGGCGTCTCTACGTGAAACAGCTAATCGGCCGCACTATAGGCAGTTGAAACTTTCACAGATTATGTATTTCTGTTGCCGCAATAACAAAAAAATACTAAAAATTAAAAAAGATAGATATTATTTAAGGGGAGCTCCTCTACTAAAAACGTGTTTTTTGTTTTAGCTCTATCGTAAAAACGGGAATACCTACAAGCGTGAAAATTGGTATGTTTATAATGTATAAAATGCAGAATACCAAAAATTAATAAAAACTTTACAAGTGCGTGTCAGACTCACGCGTTTTTAATTCACTTCTGCGTGACTGCGCATCCATAACTTAGATGGTATTTTTATCTAAGTGGTACGGAACCCTCGGTGCCCAAGTCCGATTTCCACTTGCCTGGTTTTAAAACTATAAAATACTTTGCACGTTATTGAGAATAACATTAAAGTCCTAAATAGATACAGTCTTTAGCTTCTGGATTCAGCAAAGCTTGACTCTACCCCGTACTTTATTAGCTTTTAGTCCTTGTGGTCGGTCTGAAGCCTACCAAGTCCCTTTGCGGACAGCCATAATTGAAACGGGTTCAGATGGTCAAGCGAAGACTGTGTTCTTGTCATGTCCTGTTCTGTTGATACAACGTGTAATTCCAAATACGCAAAACTCTCAGGTAGCAGTTCAACTCATGAAACTAAATTTTATACCTTTTGTTCTACGTTATTTGGAAAAAAAAATCAATTCCCTACAAAATAAAAATGAAAAATAATTATAATTTCTTTAAAAACAAAAAACAAATAATTAAATAAATAATTAAATTTTTGATGTTTTAATTTCCAAAAGTTTTTCAACAAAAGTTGTTCAGTTTATTTGGTGGAATTACCACCCGAGAGGTTTTGCGTATTTGGAATAACACGTTAAATAATAGTACTCAAATGACAATAGAACATATCTGGCGATATTATCAACATACTCTTTTGTAAAATGTCCTGAACTGGATAAAAATTCTTTATTTAAAAGGATGTACGTGAGATAAAAATATTTTTATTCAAAATTACATTCTAAAGGATCCAGAATTTTTATATTACTCGTATCTATCTCTATTTTGCAGTGGTAAACAACTCACTGTTGACTTGAATATGACTTTGACTGATAATTCCGTCTAATGACTAACTTCAAACTCAAAATTCTTTAAAATATTTAAAAAAAATTAACAGAATGGGATGAGATTCTCAATGGTGCCTTAGAATGCTAATTGGCAGGCTCTGGTAAAATCAAATCAATAAAATTCCCACCAGAAATAGAATGACATAGCATGTTTAACTTCAGTATTCCAGGTTATGAGCAAAACTTTATGTTCACCACGGCTACAAAAACTTATCCCACAAAAACTTATCCCTAGGTGAGAGCCTTTACATGTAATCTTAGTCATTTTGTAATTTTCGTGCAATAAAGATAATACAACAACTACAACAATTTTCTCTGGCTACAACAAATAAGCCTGGCTATGTTAGCACACTGTATGTAACTCACATACCAAATGTTAATATCATTTAATGATCCATTAATTAAAGTGTAACTTTACAACTCAAATTCAAGTTTTGACCAGAACAATGTAATTAGACTGGGAATTGTAACCCCAACAAATATCAACAGCTTGTAATTTTTTTTATTGAAAATGGGCTTACTCTTGACCTCGATCTAGTCTTGAAGACAGAGATGAGGTCGACGATATAACGAGCTTACCCAGAAGAAGCCTATTCACTTGCGACTTGAATAGATTCGGGTTATATGAACTCGGGAACACAGACGCAGGCAGAGAATTCCACTCTTTAGCCGTGCGCATTATAAAAGATGTTTCAAAGCGCTTTGTGCGAATGTGCGGAATATCAACCAAGTATGGGTGATATCCTGCGGTGCGTCTGGACTCCCGATGGTAGAAGGGAGATGGTGGAATAAGCTCGTGGAGCTCTAGAGCACACTCTCCGAAGTACAATCTGTAGAAGACCGACAGACATGCAACTTTGCGACGGTGAGCCAGACTGTGAAACTTGGTTTTCACCAGCATCTCATCACCAACGAGCTTCTTGGCTCTGCGATTACACAAAACCCTGTTACTACATGTGACCTCATCGACGGCCAATCTTAAAACGAAACTTCAATTACCTATAATGGACTAAAAAGCTGTCAAATTTCACTCAATTACATTGAAAGGGTTCCGTGCTATTACAAGTATCAATTATATACAACTAGCATCAATTGGGAACTACCTTTGCCCTCAAACAAAATTTCACCAGTTGTCCGACCAACCCAGACTGTCTCTTCCTTATATATGAAATCAGTTTTACAAAAGTTGCCTTACAACACAATGAGTAAGTTCTCATATGTACAAATTAAAAAATACTTATATTAGTTTGGTTAAAACATGTGCTTTCGGTCATAACAACACGTGATTTATAATTTTTACACAATGTTTTTATAACCCTTAAAAAACATTTTTGTAAAAATTATTCAAAAATACACAATTGGCGGGTCAACAATAAAGAGTACCCGAGTATAATCACTGGTTTCTTTACCAATTTTTTTACAAAGTTTACAATTTAACAATCAAAAATGCCGAAAAAACAAGAGGCAGTGCATCAAAATTACTTGTCCATTTACAAATTCACAACAAATTTAGGTCACTGCACTCAAATTATCCCGGGGCCGTCTCGGGAAGTAGTTCAAAGTCAAAAACGGCCACTATTTCCAATAAACTACATTATTTTTTTACAATAAAAAAAACTAGGAGCTGGCCGAACCTCCCAAAAGCTGTGCGGTACGTACAAGTGTCAAGTCAAAAGGTTGCCAGCCAAAAATATTATTAGTTTAAATGGTAAAATCAAACAGTTAATGGAACTGTACAAAAACCGAACACACAGGATTTAGAAGAAATGTGATAAACCATTTTAGGGCTTATTTTGAAGGCCGCAACTTTTGTTCTACGACTTTAGGAAATTCGGGAAGAAAATTTTCGTCTGTCCTTTCCGTACATATACATTCTGCGTACAGAAAGTTGAATTTCATTTTTAGCAAACTTCGGAAAGAACAAAAGTTGTTCCATCTGGCCCCCAGAATATGCCTTTATAAGGTTTACACCATTTTTATCACGCCCTGTTTAAAGAACTGGAATGGCTTTTACAGAGGACATTTTGAAAATTATGTACACAACGTACTTTTTTATTATACTTATGTCACCTATGCTCTTAGAACGTTCTCGCTTCTCAAAATATTTTCCCGCCAAAAATAGCGTGTATCGCACGGAGCCAATATGAGAGCAAACTCAATTACCAACATACGTGAGTGAAAATGGAAGTATCATTGCCGTATTTTTTGTCCCCAAAACATCAGGGAAACACGAAATTTAGGATATTGGAATAACATAAGTACTTATGCATACTTTTTACGAGCTCAAATGAGTCTTACCAAGAGGCGATAATATGGCATTGAATAATCTCAAAGGATCAAAAGCTCGTATTTATCGATTCTTTTAAAATTTAATGTTAGGTACACAGTTCAGATACAGACATAGTTAAATAAACTACAACGGACCTTTTCAAAGGGAATGAACAAATACATACTTTCAGTTCAATGGGCTCAAACAGAAAACCGACTAAAAGTAGAAATCTCCTTTGTGTTTCTAGAAGAAAAGAACAATAAGAAACTTAACAATAGGCAACTTGATATAACTACTTTGGAATCGGTCTGTACAAAGACAAATGTTGCAAAAAATCCAAGACATTATTTTCTTTGAGCTAGTTGATACACAATAAGATGCTCAGATGATTCAAGAAAATAATTTTCTTACTTCATTATTATTAAAAATGTGAATTTGATAACTTGAGTAACGAAATACTTATGATTTAGACATATTTTTTTTTACCATGTTACAACAAGAGTAGATAGGTAGGGTAGACCGTGTACAATTGAAACAAATTTGCTTCAATTGTGTGTAGTGGAGCCATCTTTAATATTTAAAGATCGGGTGTAAACATGGCTTAAAGAATAGTAAACTGGCTATGAAATACAATTTATAGAATAGTGGTATCTCAATCAAAAAAGCTTCAATTACCGTTAAAAGAGGACGGGGGAGAATGGTTTAATTGACCCCGTACTAGGGACGGTTGAAACAGTCCTCGTGGACGTTTGAAACACTCTAATAATATCGAAACAAAACAAGTTTTGCAACGAACTATAGTCAATCTTGACTCAATAAAAGTATTCAATAAGGTTGTAAAAAGTTGGTAATCCTAGCTTTCAAATTTAAAAGCAGGATATTTTTTTTATGAGGTTCTTTTAGAGATCTCAGTTATACTAATTAGTTCCAATATGTTAAATATACACAGTTTTAATGTGATATTAAGCTAAAACGGCATACAATCGTAGTAAAAACAGATAATCTTATCTCATACAAAAGGGCATGTTTCAATTATAACAATGTTTCAACCATAACATAATTTTTACGGAAGTGGCATTTTAAAAATCTGACATAGGTCACCTATATTGTCACCTAAATTGCTTAAAATAAAAAATCTGTTTTAAAAATCATATTTTGTTAACGTTTCATATTATTCAACTATTCAAACTAAAAAATTTCAGATGAGGAACTACAGTTTTGTCTCTTTGACACCTTACAACTTATAACAATCTGGGGACGATCGAAACACGAGGACGTTTGAAACGTTTCAACAGTACCCAGACGATGTGGTTTAATCGTCCCCAGCCGGCATTTTTTACTTCAAAGTCAAAATTTATTCTTAATCAACTTCAATTCAAATCAAGAATTGTGAAAAAACCACTCCACAATAACAAACTGACACTCTAAAATAAAAACAATAACTGTGAGATAAGTATATCAGATTTTATGACAAAAGTTATATCATGCAAGTTATTTACTTTTTTGCGCGAAAATCTTGTACGGGCGCTGGTCACGGCTGCTTCGCTCGGAGGCTCGAGCGTAACTGTCTAAACTTCCGGAGATGGCCGATTGACCCACGAGTGTTTCGTCATATGCGTAGTTACTATGGTTATTGAGAAAATCGCAATGTTTCAATCATGACCTGGTTCAATCGTATTCGGTCTCCCCTACTCGTACATTGGAAATTTTATTTGGTAAAAAATAATTTTCGGGTAGAATTAATATTCATAAATTTTCTAAAGAGAAATTAAATCAAAATTATTTAAGTATTTATTCGGCATTATAGATAAATTTAGGATGGTGGAGTTTAAAATTACTACGTCACACTATGTTGCACCTTCCGGCATACGAAATTACACAGATTTTTAGCATTATTTATAAACTAGCTGTTACCCGCGACTTCGTCCGCGTAGATTTTATAAAAAAACAGAACTCGAACTTAATTGAAACATATTTTACGGAGCGCTTATCCTTCTTGATCCCTACGTAAAAGATGCATTTGTACTTATCCAAGTTGAATAAATGCATCTTACTACAAACTTAATTATCTTTTGATTTTATTTAACTGGTAGGTAGTGCGGAATTTTCATTGTCAACTGTTACAGGCGAACTTAAAAAAGAAGGCAATAAAGGGAGTGAAGTGAATGGGTAGCGAGGAGGTATTCATAAAAGTAAAAAAGGTCCCTATTCCTCCCTATCTATCCTTTTGTATCCCCCCCCCTACATTCCCACTCCCCCTCCCTCACCCTCTCCCACTCTCTCTTCCACTCTCTCTTCCACTCCCTCGCCCCTCCCTCTTCCCCCCCTCACCCTTCCTTCCCCCTCCATTTCCCCCCTTCCCCTCTCCCCATCACCCTCCCTTTCCCCCCTCGCCCTCCTCCCATTCCCCTCCCTTTCCCCCTTCCCCTCACTCATCCTCCCCTTCCCCCTCTCCCTCCCTCTACCCCCCCTCCCTCTACCCCCTCACACGCCCTCTACCCCTCCCTCCCCCTTTCTCTCCCCTCATTTTCCCCTCCCTTACACTCTCTCCCTATCCCTCCCCCTCTCCCTCTCCCTATCCCTGACCCTACCCCTATCCCTGCTTCTACCCCTAACGCCATCTTAACCGCTATCCCTATCCTTATATAAACATACAACTGACACTCATATTGATTTTTAGACATTTCAAACCTATCGAATCCCAATCCCATCCCAGGGGTGGTGGTATTTCACGTCCACCACGTTGGATTTCAAAATCATTGTAGTTTTCGTAATCAGCGACCCGATAAACCATACGAACGACACCCATATTGATTTTTAGACATATCAACTCTATCGCACCCCAACCTTATCCCCAGGGGATAATGGTAGTTTACGTCTACCACGTTGGATTTCAAAATTGTAGTAGTCTTCGTAATCAGCGATACTTAGTTGAATAAAAAAAGTCCCATCAAAATCGGTTAAGTAGTTTCGGTGTGCTGTAGCAGATACAACCCCGCTAGAGTATTATTGTATGTGTAGATTCCCACGGGAATGAGATATTTTCCCGGGGTAAAAAGTAGCCTATGTCCGTCTCCAAGTTACCATCTATCACCATACCAAATTTCATCAAAATCCGTTCAGCCGTTTAGGCGTGAAAGAGCAACAAACAAACAGACAGACAGACAGACAGACAGACAGAGTTACTTTCGCATTTATAATATTAGTATGGATATGGATAACAAGAAAGCGAATCAAATTATTCAAAATTACAATTCGTCATTAAAAAAGTAAATAATAGGGTAAAATGTCTTTTTTAAGTAAATAGTCAATCAACTTAAATTTAAATTTATTTAAGTTATCACATTGTCTAACATTATTTATTTATTATTTATTTAACTGTTTATTGTACACATAAGAATACAAATAATACAAACATTTAGAGAACAGACACAACAGGTGCTGCTTATTTCAGCTTGGAAATTTCTTCCAGCAGACCTTGGCAAGAGAAAAGACACTGGAAGGGGCAGATAAACGTGCACAATTAACATTAACATTATTTGGTATCTAATTTTAGATTTTTGGCCCCATACCAAAGAAACTTGCTCTTGTCATCATCATATCGTGTGGTTTGCAAGGTCGATGAACGACATCACTAACCCGGTGTCAGAGTTGTTGAGCCGCCAAGGCCTCTGACATGGCTCATTAACGACTACATCAGTAGACAAAGCGGTGTTGCCAGCTTTTAGTTGCGGATCATCCCTTTGGCGTTCACTAGCTACTTTACTAAATATATTCTTGTTGCGTCTAATAAACATTGATATTTCTAAAATATATATTGATGTTGATGTAAAAATTCTGTATATTTTAAAATAAGATTTACAACTCTCCATTTTTCCAAAGTAACATATTATTGCTCGCATCATTTTGTGCTTTAATTTGACTGGCATTAATTTCCGCGGATTTTTGGTAGATTACTTTGCAGTCATCTGCATAAAGTGTCTCTGGATATACACCAAGAACAGCAAAAAGAAATGTATAAGTGAGTACGAGTAAGTGAGAAAGACTGTTTCAGGACAATGTAAGAAATTTCCGTCATAACTATTAATTAATTTAGCTTGGTAAGTCTAGATAACGGTTATAGCGAGAAAGATAATCAATAGCACTCAAAAATTTAAGTATACATTTAGGTAGACGTTGATGAAACTAACAAATTAATTTCAAATGGATGATATACTAAGTGGGGCTATCGGTTTTAGCGATGTGCCAAGCTATAAGAACTACAGACACTTAACAAAATTTAATTATGGATTCAATATTTTTACAAAATTAAGGACATAATTTTAATTAACATCGATGCCAATTGCCAAAGTACGGGTTGCATAATTTGCAACACCCTTTAGTTAAACTATTCAATTCATTTTTCTTATATATATTGAAGCAACCGAATAAATAATTTTAAATTGTGAAACTTGATGTGTTCATTCAAATACTGTAAGTATTCATAAGCTGCCGCCTCTTATAGCTGACACTCGACACCCAACACACCGGGGTCAAATGCGAGCAGCAAGGGTCCCTTAAACCACGACCGCCGAGTTAACCCTATACTAACCGTGCAGGAAGTCTACACGATTCTCGTAGCAATTTGCTTAGGCTATATTCCACCGATAAGTGTTAATAAGTGCTTATTCAAACTCACCGATTTTTTAGCAGAAAAATATATCAAAACGAAAAATAAATTCGTCACATCAAAATATATATAATTTATTAATAATTTAACTTTTAACATAAAATATTATTTTTATGACACAAAGATCTATCATTATATCAGCCACAAGACATCCACTGTTGGACATAGGCCTCCCCTAAAGATCTCCATGACGACCGGTCCAGCGCTGCTCGCAACCAGTGGCTTCCCGCGACCTTGACCAGATCGTCGGTCCACCTTGTGGAAGGTCTGCCAACGCTTCGTATTTCGGTACGTGGTCGCCACTCTAGAACCCTTACGTCCCATCGAAAAGATATACAGAAAGATCAAAGATCTATAGTGCAGGATATAGATTTATTTTTATTCTACAAAATATAAGAAGAAAAAGGAAGGGAAAAAATGTATTCGTATTACATAAAACAAACACTTTTAAATCATAAAATTTACCCTATCTACAAACTGCATTATAAAGGGATGTAGTATTTATGGGAAGTTGTATAAATGTGTTTTGATCAATGTTTTATTTTTGCTTTTATAGTCTGATTCTGAGTGACGAGTGTATTCCACACTACTTTATTTGCATTTATTTGAAGACAGGATATCTGTGAATTCTTGTTTCCCTCACTAAAAACATCAATAAACTTGCATTGGTTATAATAAGCAGAGCTGCCAGAACGTTGTAAACTGAGTTAAGTATTAGAATTGGTCATGCAGAATGGAATTTTGTGACGGCACTATAACCGGGCGGGTGTTTTAATGTCTTAATAATTCTGAACTTAATTTCAGATGTGGCTGTTTTGTGTTTTATGTGGGTTTTAACATGTGTCAGTTAATTGTAAAATTTAGGGCCGCATTTGTTTTAATAACTCGGTCCCTTTTTGTCTCTTTCTTTATTTTTCTGTCTCATGATATAAGACATGTTTATATAATGTTAATTACTTTAAGTAAGCTACTTGTAAGTTAAATAGCGTGATATTTTGCCTTTATTCTTTCCCAACATTTATCTTTTTGAAGAATGCGGGTTTAACAAAATCAGCCGTCAAAACCATGTTTTGTTGCGTAACTTATACATTCAGTGATATAGAACGGTCCAAGACTAGCTTAAAGGTGTAGTAAACTAAGATGAATCTAGTCGTGGACTGCTTAGAATTTCACTCTTTTTATGCCTTCTATAACAAAAGAAATCTGAGAATAAACATCATCTTTTTACATACACATTCTATTGTACGCTATTCAATATCACTATTCTACATGATTACATATAACGACCAAATGTGTGTGTCCCAAACTAATCATCTCTACCATTCTTCCTTGAGATCAATATAACATCAACTTTGAAATTAGTAAAGTTCGAATATCACCATCTCGATCCTTAACCTTTATCGCCAATCAAATATCTTCATTACGCACCTCAATTCACTCCAATTCAATACCTGCTAATAAGGTTGAAGGCCGTTCTAATCAATCCTTTGCGTATTAGGTGTTTACTTAGTTACTCATCAATGATTCAACGCCCTGATAATCTCCCAGAGGAATCTATGTAATTTGTGAAGTAACTGCTAGTTTGTTGCCTGTGGCTTTGTTCGTGCAAGGTTCAATTTCTGCAAAATAAACTGCACTTCGAGTGTACATATTTATTTAATTTCAATAATTTTTTGAAAACTTTATGTATGTCGCCTTAAATCTTGTGCTCTTTTTTGACCCTACAGTAGGCCAGAATAGGCTTATAAATGGTGTAAGGGACGGTGTACCGAAAACTGAAAGGGCGTGCTCAGTCAATGAAACTGAACAACTGAAAAAAAAAATTACCTCTCCATATAAACTGTTCGACCAGAGTTATTTTTTTTTTTCATTTCCCAACATTTCTCTTTGGGAAAGTTGTTCAGTTTCATTGACTGAACACGCCCTTTCAGTTTTCGGCACACCGTTCCTTACACGCTGTATAGTAAAGATAGATTCTATGAAATTTTGACTACTGGCTTTGTTTGCTTAGCTTTCGAAGCACCAAGCAAAAACTCATACAAAACAACCCGTGTTTGTTAAGACGAGTATTAAGTTTTTCAATTTCCTGTGATCTCTATGGAGATGGCTTTAAGGATCTTTTTTGGAAGTCTTCGAATCCACGAATAGTGTAATGGATTCAGACTTTCTCATCATAAGACTTGATGAAAACTTCTTTAAAAACAATTTTGGACTTAAACTGTACAAAAATTTTATTTTTAATGTTTGGCGAGCTTACAACCACATTAAAAATATGATAAAAAAAAATTAAAGGCAGTTAAAGGCCAGTGACAAGCTTCGTCACGTAGACATAAAACTAATCAGGAGGTGGAAGGTGTGAGGGTCACGGCCTTATGACCCTGTGATGGGAGTCGACCCATGTATAAATCGAAAGCTATTATCTCGATTTGTTAGTCTTAAATTTTGTTGATCGTCTTTTATTGGACCGATTGATAAAATAATACTTCACAGTTTTGTCTAGCCAAGCACTGTGCTGTGCGATACTAATAAAATGGCAAATTTATTTGTAAATGGCAAAGTTTTAGAATAGCTCGGCTTATTAAGTTAGGCAAGAGTAGATGCTTACTTTTGTGCTTGAAAGGCCTGGAATTATTACAAGTTAGGGAGTAGGTAATATTTTGAGAGAAACAAGGAATTTTGTGGTAACAAACGGTAAGTATTTTATTTACCACATAAAGCGCCTGCATCTTATGAAGTTTACATTACTTTACGCCAACGAAACCGATGGATATATTTATGGAGTATAAATATCAAGTTATTTTAGAATGAATTAACGCAATTTGGCGTATCGGTATTCATTGGCTTTCGTTTGGCAAAACCCAAATTCTGGCAGGTAAAATAGGAGGGAACAAACGAAACAAACAAACCCCCCTTGGTTGTACCCTAACCATACAATTCATACATGACATATAGGTACAATCAAATCATTATAATTATTGCTTAGCTTTATAGTGGCCACTAACACCTCAAGTTTGCCGTCTCAGATTACGGTTGACACTAGGTCGCAAATAGGCTAGGCTCGAAATTGAAATTTATATCGAAAGGTGCAAAATATACCCTGTCAATGTACGGCACTTGTTACAGGTAGTGTCATGAAATCTCAAATGGCAAACGGTAGACTATCTCTATAATTAACAAATAATATTTTGTTATGCTTATCTGGTAATTAGGCGTTCCCACAATTCGCCGTTAATTTAGCACTGAATTTACCGGTATTAATATACCAGAAACACTTCACTCACTCCATCCTCTCACGCGAGGGGATGCACCCCGAATGCCTCTCTTGGCCGTCCAACTCTTCCCCAACCCCGCTGGCGCGAGCGACGCCGTTCCATTCGTAACGTCATTGGCCCTCCATGCCAAGACGCGCGCTTTCGATTGGTCGAAAACCAAATGCGCTGCATTTACGCGCCAAAACTGCCTGACCTGAAACTGTTAGTGTGTGTGTTTAAATGTTCCTATACAGTAGCAAACAGATGCGCTTTAAGTCCCAGACTTAAGGCTCTGCTTTGCTAAACAAGATAGTGGCACTTACGCCTTTTTTATTATATTTGCAATCCAAAGTCAATCCGAACGTTTACCGCGCTCCTTAAAAAATATGGTTGGGATGTTATTTTTATTAGCGGCAGGCTTGTCCAGGTAAATAACCAAACAACTATTTAAAAAAAATCAAGATACGCTTACTTGTTCATACATTGCGAAAACGCAACAAATAACACAGTTTATCGTAAACAGACATCCATAGAGCTGAAAGCGACTGCGAGGACTAACAAAGGAATAGGTATGAATGTGGATATGACACATATTTGATTGCCAAATCAAACAACTCGCCCAGAAACAGAGCTACACGAAATGATGTCCGAACAGTAACAGGAACTGTTTCTTTCTTAAAATCAAAACATGGATTGAAATGCGAAAGATAGAAAAGAGTCATTATTTATGTCGTATGTAAACAAAGTCGAAATATGAAAAATTGTGTTTCTTCGGTTGTTTATCTTTCGGTTATGTTTTCTGACCGCAATTTAAAATTCACGCCGCAAAAATGTAAAAAGACCCCGAAGGATGTACGACACTAATGAGTGTGACTTTGAATTTGATTAAGCAACTCTATGAAACTGAACAAATTTTCATAGGATTTTTTTGCTTCCCACCAAAAATTTTATATTGGGTTTTTATTTTATAGAATTCATATGGGGTGTACGACCGACAGCCTTCCAAAAACTGAAAGGATCTGTTAACGGAACTGAAAAAATTTCAGCCAACAAAACTTTCAAGAAGTGAAAAAAAATCGGCCTGTTCATAAAAACTGTCCAATCGAGTTGATTACTTTGTGTGGAGATTCAACTTTCTTTTTTAGTTTCTTGAAAATTTCATTAAATGAAAGTTGTTCAGTTTCGTTGACGGATTTCCCTTTCGGTTTTCGGAAAACTGTCTCTTACACCATGTATAACTTTTATACGGATCAAGTAAGCTTCTTTGATGTAACACAGTTCATCGCATTTTATGCGGTCTGCAGGAAATGAAACTTGCAACAGAAAATACAATTTCCAGAGCGTATGCACACAATTTCATGTTTTCTCTCTGCTCCTTGCGTGTTTACTGAAAGCTCAGAAGAAATATACTCAAACAGCCGCTTGCAACAGGTAAATGTGGTTTCACATCGCTATGTAGGATTCCATATCCAAAGTGTGAAAAACGGGACCTTAATGATATGCCTCCGATGTCTGTCTGTCTGTCAGCAGGCTGTATCTCATGAACCGCAATAGGAAGAAATTAAAAAAAAAATTCTAAAATAATCTAAAATATATCCTTTTAAATCTGTCAGTTCGTATGGTCATGGGGTCTCATCCCTTACATTGAAAACTTGTGATAATTAGTATGGTTTAGCTAGTATAATATGATCTGTGGTATGGTATGATTTTTTATTCCGAATTTAAAGACGTAATAGGTATCTTTAAAAAAAATGAATGCATTAAGCTCCCGAAATAGGCTCCCATTAAAACTCTATATAGTTTTTGAGAAGATATGATTTTAATTTTAATTAAGTGCTGCTGTTGACAGACTAATTATATTTTGTATCTGTTTTCGTTATCTTACTACACAGTTTTTAATTATGTTAACGAAAGTATAATTATTGAAGTTTCAAGACAAGACGAAGCTCAAAGACAGATGATTTTATCAGTAATTATTAAAATTAATAAAACCTCAGTTATAACTATAAGAAATATTGAGCATAAAAGTTTAATTAAGTAGAATAGTAACAAATTTTACTAAGAAAATATATTAAATGTCTTACGGAGATTGAACTTCTATAAAATCGCTGAGCCCGTTAAAAAGTTTTTAAATTAGAATAACTTTGCTAACTTAAAATTCAGTTTTTGTACAATTTATATCTATTTGATTTTGTTTAAGAAATTAATAAATCTAGGTTTACAAGCTTATGATTTACAAGTAAGATTTATTCAAAGAAATATTCTATAAAAACTGCTCGTGGCCAAATAACGGTCGATTTTTTTTTTTGGTTGTGGCAGTTTTGTTCGTAATTTTAGCGTGGCAACTGGCAAACAAGGTGGTTTTTTACAACTATGACGGTCGAAATGCACATTTACACATTGCATAAATGTGCTGGCTATTCTTACACGATATCAAAGCATACGTCATAACTTGTGATCATACATTATACATACATACATAGCATCAGGCCTCTTTCCCGTCGGGGTAGGCACAGACCACAGTCCTCCAACTGCACAGTCATACATAATGCATCCATTTATTCACGTTTTTAAAAGATTCGGGTTATATAAACTTCTTACACACGTACATTCCGTAAAACTTTATGTTCACTTAACTGTATGAAACAATGTCGTGGCTATGAAGTTGGCTTCGAAGGAAAAGGATCATAAGCGTTTCCGTGCAAAATGGCTCCACTACGACACTTTTAAACTTCATCTTGGGACTAGCTTCGCTTAAAGTTTAATCGAGTAGAAATTGTTTAAAATGCATCTTACAATGTTTCAACGATCAAACCGTTTTCGATATTTAATAGTTTAATAGGGCTTCAATAAAATCGTGCAAAAAAGAAGAGCTTATATTGAATGCTAACTAAAACAATTTTTGTCTTACAGCAAATATTTTTTTTTAAATCTGTGCAAAATATTCAATTCGGTACAATTAGTATAGGAAGTCATAACCTTTTTGCACAAATTAAAGGTACGAACAAAACCCCAAGCTTCGTTAGTTGAATCGAAATGCATTCGTGTATAGATTTAATTAATGAAAATTCGGTATTATATAAATATTTTTATTTTAGAGCTTGGCCATTGACTCACTTTAAATCATCCGAGCCTTCGAAATTCTCAAAAGCTTATTTTCAACATCTCCTCCATTCAAGATTACCATCTGTACAAAGTTAAGTAAAATTATGTTATTTTTCTGTTTACTTCCATGAATTTGTATGATTTCAAATCAAGAAACACGAAATCATAGAAAAAAAATGCCTTACTGCTCCACGAATCACATAACAAATTTTATCAATGCCCAAATTTACTCAAATTCACTTTATTATAAGCAAAGTGGCGCTTCTTTTTATAGGCTTTTCTTAGTTGTTCTTTAGCTACTTCAAAGCATTTGACATTCAAAACTGTGCAACCTCTATTATGTCTTTCTTCGGTTATAATTTCTTAACATCTTGGTTCAAAGTAATAACGAAAGTCTAGACTACAAAATAAATACTCGAAATATAAAATAAGCTTAGGAATCGAGGATTCCAAATTACGTTCTCGACTTTGGAAGCCTAAACAAGCAGAAACCCACGTTTCGATAATGTGCTGTTATTCCAAGTTGTAAGTGCTTGACTGCGTATTCTCGTGGAACTAACCAAAATTACACTATCGTTTGTTATACGGGTTCGTGTGGGTTAATGAGATTGGGTAATACGGGCGTTATATCCTGAACCGTGGGTCTGTACCACAGAGTCAAAAATACAGGAGAAACGATAAACTCCCGCGTAAATTTTAATAGTAAATGCTCACTTTGGTCATTGAGCAAAGGAGTTGATATTTTGTTTATTTTATTTACTTATGACGTTGAGTATGATTGAGTGAGCGGGACGGAATGTGATACTCCGAAGTGTATTATCGGAGTTAGAGACAATCTCGACGAAATTTTAAGACTACCACGCAGAATCATCCAAACACACAATCACAAAAACCCAAGACAGTACAGCATACTATACACACAGTACAGCAATGTGTATAGTATTTGTAACTAGTACATTGCTGGCAACTAGGACTAGTCTACGAAGTCTTGGCTAGCGTTCCTTGCAAAGAGACAACAGACCTTATCTCAAACATGCTGACCAAAAGAAAATTCAAAGTTCACTTGGGATATGCCAAAAGCTGTACCACGCAGAATCATCCAAACACACAATCACAAAAACTCAAGACAGCTCAGCATACTATACACACAGTACAGCAATGTGTATAGTATGTGTAACCAGCACATTGCCGGCAACTAGGACTAGTCTACGAAGTCTTGGCTAGCGTTCCTTGCAAAGAGACAACAGACCTTATCTCAAACATGCTGACCAAAAGAAAATTCAAAGTTCACTTGGGATATGCCAAAAGCTGTACCACGCAGAATCATCCATACACACAATCACAAAAACCCAAGACAGCACAGCATACTATACACACAGTACAGCAATGTGTATAGTATGTGTAACCAGCACACTGCCGGCAACTAGGACTAGTCTACGAAGTCTTGGCTAGCGTTCCTTGCAAAGAGACAACAGACCTTATCTCAAACATGCTGACCAAAAGAAAATTCAAAGTTCACTTGGGATACGCCAAAAGCTGTACCACGCAGAATCATCCAAACACACAATCACAAAAAAACTAAACTTATTCAACTTAGACCTAGGCAAAAATCAAAATTAGATGTTAGTACTGTTATAACCAAGCTAATATAGAAGAAGTAAGCGAGTTCAATTTATTAGGCATTACAATAGATACTCATGTAACTTGGGAGCAACATGTTAAAAAAATAAAATTAAAACTTTCTAAATTTACGTATGCGCTGTCGACCCTTAAAACGAACACTCACCTTGAAGCGTCACGAGCTGCATACTACGCGTATGCCTACGCATGGATGAAGTACGGGGTTTTGTGGTGGGGAGACAGTGTACACTCGCATGAAATTTTCGTTTTACAGAAGAAATGTATCAGAATCCTCTTTAACATAAAGCCAAGGGAAAGCTGTAAACCATTTTTTATACAACATAAATTACTACCGTTGCCCTGTATATTTATATTGGAAGCCACCTTATTTGTCCGGAAAAACATACATGAATTCAAATTTTGTACGAGTGCCAGAAGAAGTAACACACTGGTTCTGCCACATATAACTATGCATATGGGAAAAACTGGTCCGCACTATAAAGCTGCAACAATACGAGTATATAATAAAATGCCTGAATTGTTGAATAAGTGTTATTACACAGTAAATGAGTTCCTCCATGATCCAATCTAGTCATTCGTAATCGAAAACTAATCATTAATCTAATTTATGAATTCCTTATTATCAATTTTATTATTTACACAATGATATTTACAATGTTACCTATTTAATTTTAATTTTGATGCTTTATTATGTTTCTTTAAATTCTATATTATTATTGACAATTTAATTTCTTCTGACAATTTGACAATTTAATTGACAATTCGATGTAATTTAATTTTTCTTTTTTAATGTCTCTTACTGCATGCCAATGTAATGAAAAATGAAATGAAAACTCAAGACAGCACAGCATACTATACACACAGTACAGCAATGTGTATAGTATGTGTAACCAGCACATTGCCGGCAACTAGGACTAGTCTACGAAGTCTTGGCTAGCGTTCCTTGCAAAGAGACAACAGACCTTATCTCAAACATGCTGACCAAAAGAAAATTCAAAGTTCACTTGGGATATGCCAAAAGCTGTAACAGAATACTGCACAACGGCTTACCAAAAGGCTCGGTACTAATTCTTCAACTTTTCAACCTTTACATCCACGATTTCCGGCAAACAGAGGGCATTAAATTAACAAATGCCCATAGCCCCTTACTTCTGTAATGTAAGTTTTAATATTTAAATAGTTTTCAAACTATGTAACTTCTAATTGAACTAATATCTTTTAAATATGTTACTGTCACTTTCTTTGTCATCCAAACAGAAAATGACAGCAATAAAGATTTAACTATAAAGAAGCTTTGTGCTTTTGTGTGTAATTCAAACTTAACTTTATCATACCAGCCACCACACCGCAGTTGCCCCCGCCGCAGCAAGCCGTTTTTAGGCTGCGATCATTAGACCGTCGCAGTTGCCGTTTGCCCCGGCACCCACAGCTCCCCCCACCTAACACCCCGGCCGCTTCTCTTAGTTGCACCTCCGCTGCCGCCGCTACGAAACCACGAGCCTCCGGCCTGGCTGCTGTCACCGCTGCCTCCGCCCTCGCGGCTTGTTCTGTCGCCAGCGCCAGGTCTCTTAGTTTGATACCTACTTAATAGGTTTACTGCCAATTTAATCCAGAAAACTATTTCTTTACCAATTGAAAGAAACTACTAATATTATCAATGAACTTATTGTTTAACAAAAACACAAATCGCAGCGGCAGCGACACCCAAGGCCGTGGCAGGAGTGGCGGCCGTAGTGGAAGAGGCCGCTGTGGTTGAAGGGGCGGCCATCATGGCAGGAGTGACGGCCTTTGTAGAAGAAGCCGTCGTAGCGGAAAAGGCAGTCACAGTGGCGGGAGTGGCGGCCGAAGCGGAAGAGGCCGCGGCCGTGGCGGAAGGGGCGGCCACCGTGGCAGGAGTGGCGACCGCCGTGGTGGGAGGGTTGGCTTAAAGAATATTACGTGAAATATTTCTTTGAATAAATTATAGTTTTATTATTTTATTTGAGTGGGAACTGAATTCGAATTAAACTGGAATTTAATAAGAACTGAGTTGGAACTGAATTGGAAATGAATTAGATCAGAATCAAAACAAAATCGAAATTTAATGGGTATTTAAAAAGAACTGAACTGGAATTGAATTGTTTTCAAATTTTATTGGAATCATGGAACCTGTTAATCCTAGAGTTTTTGTCTCTGACACAAAAAATAAGGTATTGCATAGAGGAGATCTTAATTTCGGTCGACATTTTGTGAAAATTTAAAACACATTTAAATCTCTGTAACTGTTGACCCTAGACTATTCGTATGTTCTGACAAATAATTGATCTCGACGAGATCGATTTTAAGAAAAACACAGTAACGGCAACATCGGTTTGAGAAAGCCTATAATTCCCATGCCCAGACCCTCTGTTGAGGGCTGCGATGAAAAGCCTCGGCTCTAGCCCAAGAGGCTGATGCCAATGCTCTAGCGACCGACAAGGCGTTTGAGAAGACCCAGCTACTACTTGTAACAACTAATACGTCCTCATTTCAACGAAGAACGAGCATTTAAAATCATCAAGCGGGGCAAGTGAGGACGTTGAGGATGCGCAGGGCCTGAGAAATACGATTTTGATCAAGCAAAATTTGTATATAATGTCAATCCGAAATTATGCGTGTCAATATAGTAAAAATGATTATTCAATTACCATTATATAAAAGTCAAGAAAAAAAAATATAAACCATATTAAATCTATTTACAATTACGGTCCTTGAAATCAATTTGACTATGTTTTCTTCCGATACTATAACTGAAATTAACGGAAATGAAGAGGCTTCAACCGAAATTCTGGTTAAATTTTTGCGTCGCAAGGGAGTGAATCTAAATTATTGTTTCTAGATCTAGCTTCGGACTTAGACTTATCTTTAAAGCGACGCGGCGTGCAGTTTGGTTTCTCTAACACAACGAAGCCATGCGGCGCGCAGTTCAGATACTCTAACACGACGAGAATCAGTGGATCAAGCCGGACGCTCGCGTAGCACGACAAAGTCTCCAAACCGTACAGGCAACTCATAAACAGTGCATCTGAATTTGGAGGCAGGTGAATCAGCTGCGGTTCCTACGCATTCCCAAGAAGAATACGACTCAAGCGAGATGGAGAAGTTAGTATTTATATTATTTGACACTACCCGAGGTAAAATTAAATATTTTGTTAGAAAACCATGTCTTCGTTTTTGGCTGGTGAGAACAGTTGCAATCCTTTAAGATCTTCCGGAAACTTTTTATTCTGCATTATGCGTATACGTAACAGTCTTAAGACGCTCCGCAATTGCTGGTAAGAGACTTTTTTTTCTTTTTTCAGTAATGCGAAATAACACGGATATGATCGATTAGTGCAAATTCCAATCAGGCAAAAGTTGATCAGTTTCATGGTCTGAGTAACATGCAAAAATCATGTTAATTATTTCATTAGGGCTATTTATTGTTAATGAAACGAAACTGAATTAGCTCCTTGAAGATATTTGCTTTTTATTCTAATATCCTCTGATTGTTACTCTTTTGTTTCCGGAACAAGAAGATCTGTTTCTAGAAGATTAGTTCCTGCAACGACAAACCTTCAGGGACGCTTTTTCAATGGAGAAGAAGGCCGAATAAAAAAAAGAAAAGCAAAGAGAAAGATTAATGGCGGAGAGGGAAGGGCTTAGTGTAAAAAAAAGAAAGACTAAGTCAATCCATTGTTTAAGATCAGAAATAACCAGTATACATAGAGATTTCCGCAAATATTTGAACAGATTTATGACTCCTACCCCGGTCTCCCCGTCATGATTACTCATAATAACCTACTTAGCTAGAAAGCTTACTTTGAACACAAGTGAATTAGATTAGTATTTTCATTGTGGATGTATATTAACCAGCAGCTGATGCACCTTCGAAAGAAGAATGTAATGGCAGATTTACAATAAATCAAAATTATGGCGCCTTGACTTAGGCATGACGAAAGGCATGGTCAACACGCACGCAACACCTTTTGGCTGGCTCATTTTTGACTTAGGGTAGGATTGACAACTATCAGCTTTCTCCATTATTCCCGCTATGAACAATAAATTAAATGTATAATTTAAAGGCTTCAGCCAACGTGAGTGCAAAATCATTTTAGAGACTTCCATATCAGGCATAGCAAATTAGGTAAAGGAGAAATACTCTTTAAAGGCAGATTGGGGTACATACTAAAAAGTCAGAAGTTGCAAAATACTTCGTAGATTAATACAAATTATTGTGTGTATTTTGCAGGAGATGTTGCTTATCCATCAAGGGACTACCTAATCGTCCCTTATAAAACACCAGCAGAAGGTACCTACACCGCAAACAAAGCCTGCAAAAAAGTGCTCGCAGCATAATAGAATACACTGTTGGCACACTAAAGGGGCGTTATCGGTGTCTTTTAAGCGCATCAGATCTCCACTACTTTCCCGAAACTGAGGGAAGATTAACCATAGCCTGCAATGTCTTGTCTAATAGAGAACAACTACCTTTTTGGGAACTAACTGAAAGCAAACTATCCCTAGAAATTTTTTTCAACCAGTCACAACTGCACCATCAGGTGCAGGAGCAGAAGACTGCTTGCAGCGTAGGCGTACAGACCGCGATTTTTTTAAAGAATTCGTAAGGCCTCCGCACTCCACACCATCTTCCTCCGCTGGCGGTTTATTACCTCGTTCCACCAACGTCTGTCGACCCGCAGGAAGTTGACGCACATCCTTGCAGACTAAGTATACCTGATGGTATTTTTGAAACGTACTTTGGAGGAATAGCACCTACTCTAAATACTAAAGGTAAAAAAATATTCAGAGGTGTTGATTTTCCGTTATTTAATTATCTCGCTGTCCTTAGTAAATAATGATTTTATTATTTGGTTTGAAGATTGAAATCCACGATTTAAGAAGTATTGATTATTATTATTATTTATACAGTTTATTTCAAACTAATAGTAGTACTCATAGTAGAAATAGTACTTATAGTAGTATAGCGTTTTATTGTATAGTTCCAAAGCTGAAATTCAAGTTTTTGTTAGTTATTCTTGAATACGTCTATGTATGTGTGTATGCGGCTAACTCTATATTACGTACGTATGCCTCATCAAAACCCCAACAAGTTTAAATTTGACTCCATCAATGTTTAGAAAGGGTATTTGAAAGTTATAACCCTTTCAACCAATTTAGTTGGATTAAAAGGATTGGAAGGTAAATGCGGTTTAATCAGAAACAAAACGGAAATTTCAGGATTTGAAAGGTTTTTGGTCCATCTAAAGGTCCATCGTATTGTCGATTTATTACGGTTGTATTAACATCACAACTGTTTGAGGACGTACGAAGTAAATTTAAGGTAAATCAAAGTAAATATGAGTTTCATAATTACTTGTTTAAAAAGATAAATTACAAAATAGATGGATTAATTTCAACAGTGACACCTGCTGTGTCTAAATGTCATAAAATATGTTTAGTTCATAATTACTATCTATTTATTATTATCTATTTATCATGCATGGAGAATTTCTGTCACCTTTGGGATGGCTCAGCCAAATACCAGCTAGCCGCACTTGACTCGATAGATCGCAGAGCCAAGAAGCTCGTTGGTGATGAGATGCTGGTGAAAACCAAGTTTCACAGTCTGGCCCACCGTCGCAAAGTTGCATGTCTGTCGGTCTTCTACAGATTGTACTTCGGAGAGTGTGCTCTAGAGCTCCAGACGCACCGCAGGATATCACCCATACTTGGTTGATATTCCGCACATTCGCACAAAGCGCTTTGAAACATCTTTTATAATGCGCACGGCTAAAGAGTGGAATTCTCTGCCTGCGTCTGTGTTCCCGAGTTCATATAACCCGAATCTATTCAAGTCGCGAGTGAATAGGCTTCTTCTGGGTAAGCTCGTTCCATCGTCGACCTTATCTCTGTCTTCAAGACTAGATCGAGGTCAAGAGTAAGCCCATTTTCAATAAAAAAAAAAAAAAAAAAACTATCTATTTATTATATATTTATCGATGGAGTTTCTCAAATGACTTTTTATGAATTGCTTTTGTACAACAGAAAATATTTTCATAAAACTTTAGATAATTTTCTCTGAATAAAAATACCAACTTTTATTTTTTTACTTAAATGGCTTTCTTTGCTCTTGACCTCAATCCAGCCCTGGGGGAAAAATACGTCGATGATGGAAAGAGCTTACTTAAAAAAAGTCTATTTACTTTCAACTTGAAAGAAATCGGATTTACGAACTCAAAACCCAACTTTCTTTCATAACAAGTAGTGTTCATCACAGAAATAATATGAGTTTAAGTTGTTTTGGAACTTCTGAACAAATACTAGTATGTTTATCAGAACATACGTATCCGAAGCCACTGCCGTCTAACAATCATCACAAAGGCCAGATAAACAAGTTTCTTGCATGACTGACTTTGGCTAGAGACTAACCTTATTTTTATGGAGCTTCAGAGGAATGGTTTCGGTTCGTTTTTCACTAGAGCTGTGCGAGGTAGATAAGCTGTAAGCTGAAAATTTTAAACCAATAAGAGTGCTCCATTTGACAGCGCATTTGACAAGCTAGGAAAATTGAGCAATCATATTGGTTGGAATTTCCCCAGCTCACAGTTTAGCTCCCTCGCACAGCACTGGTGGAAAACCACCTTTAAAGTCAATTATCAGTATAAAATGTTAACACCTTCTTTAGTTCGTTCTGTTTTAGACCAGTTAACCGCTAATTTGAATTTTTAGTTGGGACTTTACAAGACGATGCGTCTTGTTGAAATTCGTGTCATAATAATTTCCACAATGGAACAACATTTGATACAATCTATTTTTGAAACTGCCATAAATAACTAACTTGAACATGTAAGAACAACGCTAATGACGTTGAAGAAGAAAAATAAGTACAGTTTAATACCGAGATAAAAATAAACGCTAAGTGGCAAATAAACGTGTTTTATTCTAAACAGGAAAAAACATTTCTCTCCTTGAAGAATCGAGGAGATTACCTCAACTTCTTAGTGCTGCCCTCAATCAAGCCACCGACCGAAATAAATGGAGAGTATAAAATGCAGCGGATTGGAAGCGGGCTTTTATCTTGCAAAAGCGGGCAGTGCGAGCGATAGCACATATTACACAAGAGACGTCTGCGCGCCCATATTTCAAAACATTAAAGATTATTACT
This sequence comes from Athrips mouffetella, assembly GCA_947532105.1. Classification (NCBI taxonomy): domain Eukaryota; kingdom Metazoa; phylum Arthropoda; class Insecta; order Lepidoptera; family Gelechiidae; genus Athrips; species Athrips mouffetella. The sequence goes on along the minus strand of OX383957.1, from coordinate 32,162,965 downwards.
TTACCCTCCCTAGTTATCCTGCAGATTGCGATGTATGTCCGGAAGAATCTCGATTCATACCCGAGAAACAGGGATTTGAACGGAGGTCGCAATACTCGCAATGCAGATAAACTAGCACCTGTACGTCACAAGCTGGTTAAAGCCAAGAAGCTTACACACGTGTCGGGGCCATCAGTGTATAATCACTTACCAAAAGAGATCACAGAGGCGACGAGCGACAACATTTTTAAAAACAAATTAAAGTTATTTCTTGAAAAGCAGGCGTTCTACAGTATGGACGAGTTTTTTAATGAACGTTTTTAGTACTTTGGTATTCATATATTTATAGACTTTGTTATACCACAGAATTTATAATATTAAACAAGTTTGTTATATTAATGAATAATGTAATGTAATTGACATGTAATTTATTAATTACCAAATAAATTGATTATGATTATTATGATTATGAGTTATTATTGCCAAGCTGACACGGAGCCACGATCCTCAATTGTGAGGAAGCCATTATGAAGAAGAAGATCTCAACAACTATTTTTATATACATATATATATATACAGGGTGTAAGGGACAGCCTTCCGAAAACCGAAAGGGCATGATCAGTCAACGTAATTGAACATATTTCAGCCAATAAAACTTTCAGGAAATGAAAGAAAAAATCGGCCTCTCCATACGAAATTGCAAAGTTGGTTGGACAGTTTGTATGGAGGGCTGAAAAAACATCTGTTTTTAATTGCAGCCCTAGATTCTCCGAGCAATGGGATACACTTCAAGAAGAAATGAAAAAAGGGGAGTAATGAAAACTGCTCCCCAATGGTGTACCGTAAGTATCAACCACCAGTTAGTTTCATAGAACTTGAGGCCGGTCGTTGTTAGGCCAACAAATATTCGTCGGTATTTGCCAGATATTCGGTGCCATGTTCATGTAGCCCTCTTCATATTCGATGAGTTCAGTCACGGAAAACATGCAATAGTTAATAAATTTAATTATTTTCTGTTGCATGTTTTAGTGTTGAATGTTATCAATTAAATTACACCTATTTGTAATGAATTAAAGTTATATGCATATTCATATTTATTCTGTTTTAAATACACATCGTAATAAATTAAGAAATTAATACATTAAGTAAATTCAAAACATTTTGAATTTACTTACGGCGCGCGCGCCGTCCTTGAGCACGGTCGAGTCATAAACGAGAAACCTGCATCGCTATGCGCGTACATTTTGTGAAGCAATAACCGGTGATTTTGCACTTCTATTGTGTATTTCTCGTTAAGATTTAATGTTTCTGTGGTTAATCAATCATGACGACTCAGTGTAAGCTGATTATAAACGAACTTTTATGTTTTGTGCAATGTAAATCGAAGATTCTGGACGAACAAAGCGTGATACAAATATGTGATTCTGCATTCTCGGAAAAAGATATTGATGCAGCAAGAGACGTGCTCACAGGACTTTCCCTCTTACGTGCCTCAAGGAAAGGGGAAGGAAGGAAGAAGCGAACCCTACAAGACATAGTTAGTGTTCTCAAGGAAACTGCTACTGACCAACTGAAACGACCCGATAGGATGTGTAATTCCACTGCTCGGGTCGAGGTGATATCTCTGTGCTTATTTAGTGATCATGGATAGGATTCTATGATAGTAATTGATTACCTCCTCCTGGAATCCGAGTAACGTTGCAAACGATACACTCGCTCAGTCAAGCCCTCCGAAGGTGCGGCGCTTGCCCGTTTAGCAGAGTGCTGTTAAGGTGGCCGAGACTCCCCCCCCCCCCCCTGTACGTATACTAGGTATCGCACAGGCTCTGTATTTCTGTGTTTCTCTCTCTCAGTCCGACTGGAGGAGAATAGCTGCCTTGATTTAAAAAAAAATATAGTGTGGAACTGGAGTTCCCCTTTTGGTACCAAATTTATATTTATTGATGTGGAGTGGCCACTCCTAAAGGTCAGCTGCCGGTCTTATTATGTTGTTATGTGTAAGAGGGAGCTCGGATCACAGTAACGCCGCCCAACATATACTGAACGCCAAGGAGTCGGTTATCATATTTACTTGAATTGGAGCAACATTACGAGTTACTAAAATTTCTATTTTATCAATAAGAATGGCAAAGTAGACTACTGGCCTCAAATAATTGAATCAAATTTATCAGGTTATCTAATTTCCTGACCTGAAGGGTCCAAAGCCTCTGGAAGAGTGCTACCTATGGGAAAAGGTAATCTGTCAAAGGAAACAATAGATTTGGTAACCACTATTCAATTCGTTTATTCGGGTTTTGTTACCAATTTGTACTCGTACGAACCTGCTCATTTACATCTACTCAAAACCAACGAATCCGACGGATATATTTATACGATGTAAATATATCGTTGTGTCAAAGAATTAATAAAAAAGGGGTAGATACTTGACAAGGTGAGTCTAATATGTCGGTATTCGTTGGCTCTTGTTCGCAAAATTAGGCCCAAACTGCAGGAAGTGGGAAGAAACAAGAAAGTAAACCCACTTGGCTTTGTCCTTACCCGACGACTATCTGCTTTTGATATTTATTTACAATTGCAGCGTCGTCGCATTCACATTAATTAGATATTATCGGTATAAACAAGTAATTATAGGTTTATTATTTAACAATGCCTATTCTAACACGTAAATATTGTCGTTGCAACTTATGATTGGCTGAATACGAGAGACAAAACTAGTCTTCGTTATATTAAAAGTTTAGTATATATAGGCTCTTTCTGCGCCGAACATCATAAACTGCGAACGACAAACAAAGTACAAATATGTTAAACATTAAATGCTTATTTTTGGAATTAGCCGGATGAAAGAAGTAAATCTAGTCCGTTTGGAAGTTTAAATCATTGACTGTTACGATAATGGCTTTTATCCAAAATTAAGCATGGACTTAGCTGTAAAATGTCCGATTTTCGCGAGTTTTCCACTGGCTCTACACTTGGTGCTTTTGCACCGAAAAGAAACACGACACCTCACTTTGCTAGCGATCCCCCGAATGTCCAACACCCTCTTCTCTCTCCATCATCCCCGACGTTTGCGCCGCTTGACTCAGCACCACGCCTTAAGCGAGTCGCCATTGGTCCTCACTCAAAGTGTCCCCGTTCATTGGTGGTCGACTGATTTCCCGCGCGCTCTTTGGTCGCGCGGGCAGGCGCGTCGGTCGTTTCCCGCGTATATTCGCGCAACGTCACTACGCACGCATCTCATGGGTTTTCGCGCAACACGTGTTGAGCATGTGGTCCAATGGTGATGCATCTCTAATCTGGAATTTCATCAAGCTTACGTAAAATGTTTTATACCCAAGCAAAATAGATGTGCCTTCAGTCCTAGCACACATGGCTCTATTTTGCTAAATACAAACAATGGCATTTCAGACCTTTTGTGTCATCGCAAGCCAATACCCAAGTATTTATTATTGCAGCCGATCTCTCGTTGAAAAAGTTCCTTTGTCAGTTTTTTCTTTCCGCTTGCGTCGCTTTCTAAAATTGTGCAATTGTTGAGTTAATTGTTTTCGGCAAGGGTTTTATTTTACGACCGTATCGCAACACTTCCTGGGAATCGGGTCGGCCTTTGTCTATTTTAAGTTACATGGTATTTTAAAACTTTTACCCGTTTAAAATATTATTATCTCATACTAACAAGGCATGACTAAATGTGCGTTTTATGACTGACTGCCTTCGCGTATCGTCACACCCCTCTCCCTGTAGATAGTTAGAGTATGATTAATTTCTCTAGCTCTCTACACTAGCACTTGTACCAAAATACTCCTGCTGCCTACTTTTGTCGTAAACCTACCTTAAGAATTATACTTAAAGGTACAAATGACTAAAACCTAACCTTTCCTAATCGCATACTACCCTAAAATTCTACCTATTCCACCGCGTGATCTGTATAACTACATATAAACTTTCCTAGATATATCTATCCTATTTACCTACATACCCATCCCAAACACTACACAAACCCAGCTAAATAGACATGAATCCCCCTAACTAAATATATATGTACAACCTATCTAAACCTAACCGCTACTTAGATACATTTATCATAGCAAATGATACATAATACTTTCCATTCATTCTCAGGTCTACTTGCTTAAAATTTTTACTCGTATATTTGTACCTAAACACCGCTATTAAGAAGGGCGTTACCCAATGCATTTATCGCCTCCTTTTCATCTGAACTTAGATAATATCTAAACAAATGAATAGCGTTATAGTTGCCTTTGATTTTATTCGAATATGGGCAAACCAGCGTATAAACGTTTTCATAAGGTATCGCTCCGACTCTGAATGGCCCGATATAAAGACGTACAAATTTTTTTGTCAACTTTTTATCGGCCTCCGACTTCGGAATTGTCTTCAATTTAACAAAATCGCCTATGTCAAATTGTATCAACCGGTGCGTCCTATCATATTTATTTTTCCTCTCGTCTGCGGCTTTACGCAAGTTTTCACGTACTTTGGCGTGGATCTCTTCGATATCTGTACTTTTAGGTCCTATAACCTTAAACTTTATCAACGCCTTGTCTATGGCAAGCCCCGTACTACGTCCAGTTAGGACTTCTAACGGCGAGAACCCCGTTGAAGTATGCATGACTTTATTGTAACAATCTTCTATCTGAGGTACTAACGCGACCCACGATTTATGAGACGTGTCGCAATACGCCCTAAACATTCGTCCTAACTCCTTATTTACTCGCTCCGTAGAGTTCGGTCGCGGGTTCCTAACTGACGTGTGTGATAACTGTATACCCAACTGTGATAGTCTATTCTCCCACGCTCTTGAAATAAATTGAGCTCCATTATCAGTTATTACATGTTTTATGCGAATCAAAGCGTGGAATTTTTCTACGCACTTTACGACACTACGGCCTGTCGCATTTCTTAGCGGATACAACTTAATGAGTTTACTGAAGCCATCTTGTATGACGAAAATATATTTATAACCAAACTTCCCGGCTGGTAGAGGGCCATATAAATCCGCGAATACGGTCTCACCTATTTCATTCACTACAACCGGCCGACTTGGACCCGAGTGACTGGCTATTTCGTGTTTTGACTTCTGACATACCGCACATTCTCTAAGGACTCGGGCCGTTTCCCGTGACATGTTTTTGAAATAATAACGACTTTTGATCAATGCTAGTACTTTAGGTCGGCCAAAGTGACCTATCTCCTCATGCACGCTCATTATCACCTCTCGCTGCATTGAATCCGGAATAACCACTAAACGTTTACCCGTTCCGGGCTTGATAAAACATAAAGTGTCGTCTTCTAGGAAATAGTTCTGAGTAACTGGACTCACGTTATTCTCGTGCGAGTTTTGTAATTTTTCAATTATATCGCTCAACCGTTTGTCATCTTTTTGTAATTCAGGAAGTGACATTAATTTGTCCCGTACTTTGGTAGAATTAATTGATTTGAACAAATTCATCTCGGGATTCTGAGTCCGCGAAGTCTTCAAGTCCGTAGCCCCTGTTATATGTCGCGATAGCACATCAGCTACAACATTGTCTTTGCCTTTAACATATTCTACACGGTAGTTGAACCGCCCTATAAAGTGCACCCACCGAACCATACGAGCGCTCAATAATTTACACGAGTTTAAAAACGTAAGGCTTTTATGATCCGTGCGAATAACTAACTCGGCGCCCCGCAAATATGTTTCAAATTTAGATAGACTGTATATAATCGCCCACAATTCTTGCTCAGTAACTGTCCACCTCATCTCAGCTTCGGTTAAGCCCTTGCTACAAAACCCTATCACCTGTTTTTCTTCATCTTCTGACAGCTGGTAGACACAGCCTGCAATACCTATAGCACTACTGTCCGTCTGTAGATAATAAGTTTTCCGCGCATCTGGGTGTGTTAACATAACGCTATCTAAGAAAAGTCTCTTCACGCGTTCAAAACAGTCGTTTTCTACCTGAGTCCATCTCCATTTAACGTCTTTTCGTAAAAGTTCACACAAAGGCTTTGTTTCCTCTCCATATTTCCGTATGAATCTACGGAAATAATTAATTAACCCCAGGAAAGCCCTTATTTGTTTTGTCGTTTTTGGAACAGGGAAGTCCTGAATGGCTTTCGTCTTATCTGGATCCATTCGGATGCCCTCAGTATTAACTATGTGACCTAGTAATTTTACCTCGACTTGCAAAAAATTACATTTCAAAATGTTACACGTCATGTTCGCCTCTTGTAATCGTTGCAATACACGATCAAGATGTGACAAGTGTAGGTCGAGATCCCCGACAGTGTATATAATTAAGTCATCTAAGTAATTGACGCAAAATGCCCTGACATCTCCACCTAAAATAATATCCATGGCGCGCGAAAAGCTTCCTACGGACGTCTTCAAACCCTGTGGTAATACGGCGTACGTATAAGTTTTGCCCATAAACGTAAAGCCTGTATATTTTGTCGAATTTTCGTGTATTGGTATCTGGAAATACGCATTATTTAAGTCAATTAAACTAATATAATTAACACCATGAAAAGACTGTAATATCTCTGACGTAAGAGGTGGCGCTTCGGCGTCTCCAACCATTCTTTTGTTTAACTCGCGTGCGTCTAACAATAGCCTTATCGACTTATCCTTTTTAGTCCGATAAGTTAGAGGGCTACAATAAGGTGTTGCCTCTCGTTTTATTACCCCTAATAATTCTAATTCCTCAATTTTTTCTCTAACTTGTTCGCGGTGAGAGAACGGAATTGGATAGCTTCGCTTTACGAATGGCGTCTCGTCGGCCATTTTTATGACATGCTTATATTTATCGGTCCTACCTAGTCTTTGAGTAAACACCGTCTTATTCTTTTGCAAAATCGGCAGCAATAAAGTTTTACGATTCTGACTCATTTCTAAAGAGGCTACGTAATCTTCGACAGATAAGTCAGCACTCGAATTATCCTTTTGTACAATGCTTTGTCCTTCTAATGAGCCGACCGCTGCCGTTATTCGAAAGTCCTTACTATTTTCTAAGACATTTTTTATTTGAGTTGAATTGATCGTGCCGCCTAGTCTTTCGATTTCATTTTGTGATCCTAGTTTTATCTCCGTTTTTAAACCTAAGTGGTCAATCGTTAATGTCTTTTCCGGTCCACATTTAATAATACCTTTAATCCGTTCTAACCAATCATAACCTAATACAATTGACCTTGGCAATTTCCGTAGAACCAAGACGGGAGTTTCTACACGAGTGCTTCCTAAGTCTAGTTCAATTAGAATCAAAGTCTTAACACCTTCACTCTTAGATCCAAATGCACCCTGTATTTGTATTGTTGGTATCGGTATTTGTGGCAGTGGTCCTACCTGGGACTTAATAGACTCGTATAGTTCTGTGGTTATGCCCGTTATCTGACTTCCCGTGTCTAATAATGCCTGTAATTCGCGGTCGTATAACTTGACGGTAATTTCCGGTAATTTAGGTAAAGAAGGAATGCTTTCTTCGTCACTACTATCATCAGTTAATTCGCTGAAGATAGTGTATGTACCCTTGTCCCGCTCGTCACATGTCACGCACGGCCTTCCACCTTCAGCACATAAACCTATATCTTCGTACCGATACCTTAACACCCGACCGACCGTTTCTGCTGTCCTTTTGTCTCGGTCTATGGTGTTGTGAGTAATCGGCCTCCTAATCCCATTTTCTAATTTGCCCAAACCCTTTCCAGCAGACCAACCCATACTCAGCATAGTGCTATAAGCCGTTTCTATCGCACAACCTGTGTTACCTCTAGTTAATAAACTCGATTCCGTAAACTGATTAGATTTGTCCCTATTTATATATTCGTCAGTCTTACAAGCGAGACCTACTTGCTCGACCGCAGCTCGTTTCCCTCGTTACTCCTGTTAGAGGAGCCTTTCTCATAAGAGTCTTGGCTGTGATTATGAGGCTGTTGGGTTGTCCTATCCGTTGATTCTGGCTGCCAATTTATTGCTTTAAAGTGACTCCTACCTGTGGAGGTAGCCTCTCGTCGTTGTCCTACCACGACCTCTGCCCCGGCCCCTAATTGAGCCCTGATAATGATGAATTTGGTGGCTTTCTATCATTGCCGCTAATGGTCTCATATTTCCGCGCGTGTGACTCAATCCGCGCCTATTATGCACGTGCCCGCGATAGTTTTGCGTATCGACGTTATTATGCAGCACAGTATTCCGATCCCTACTTACAACGTTTTGTTCCAGATTCCTTAAGAATTCGGAAGCTGTTATTATAGTGAAGGCACCTTCTCTCGTAAACCACAACTGCTGAACATCTCGGGGATAGTGACGCATAATGCAATTTACTAAATCCCTTTCTGATAATGGTATTGTTAGCGAACTGACCTTGTCTACTTGTTCCGCAAAATGCTCACTCATGGATAGGGTTTTACTAGTGTCGAATGTTGTATTCATGAGCCTAAATTTTGCGGCCTCTTGATGGTGTTCAGCCCAATAAGTACTTTTAAAATCAGTCTCGAAATCCTCTAATGATTTCCAATTTTTACTGTACAGCTCTAGAACCTTAAGCGCAGGCCCCGTCAGGCACTCAGTGGCAATATCCAAGGCTCTCTTGTTATGTGCGTTAATCGAGTTAATATACCTACGCAATCGTTTTAAAAACCGGATAGGGTTCGGATCACCTCTACCACTAAAAATCGGCTTTTCTACAGTTGGTTGTACTATGTAAACATTGTTAGTTTTCTCATTACGGCCCAAGATAGAAGTTTGCTCTAATGCGTCCCCTTGTGACGTAGATGCGACTGAACTACTGTCTGTACTCGATCTTGTCTCTAATGACTCGACTCTTTTCAAGATCCCTTCAAATTTGCTAAGCATTAGCTCGATCCTGTCATCCGTGCTATTTAAATTTTGTTCGGGAACAATTAACTGCTGTTGCCCACGTGCCCTAATATTTTTAGCGCTACGTATTTCTCGTAAATCCGGCGCTTGCACTTTACGTTTTCTACCTCCGCGACCCGTCATATTTATTTCGTTAGCTAACAAAAGGAACCTTTAACTTTGGGTATTGGCTTTCGATGTAAAACCTGAAAATAACACACAATTTTTTTTCATGCAAAAGTGCGAAAATGTTGAATATTAATATCAAACATTAGTAAGAAAACCCGTACTGAAATAACTTTTACAAGTAATTAATTTTAATGAGATTACCTCTCCCAAATCTTTTGATTAAACAAAGAACTTAGCTATTTTATCAAACAAAATTTTATATCTTTTTAATAATTTCCTACGTTGTGATTATTTTATGTTTAGTTCTTGTCTAGTTGTGTACTTCTATTTGTAAACACAAGACTAGATCCTGGTTAACACGGTAACCACGTGAGACGACCCGATAGGATGTGTAATTCCACTGCTCGGGTCGAGGTGATATCTCTGTGCTTATTTAGTGATCATGGATAGGATTCTATGATAGTAATTGATTACCTCCTCCTGGAATCCGAGTAACGTTGCAAACGATACACTCGCTCAGTCAAGCCCTCCGAAGGTGCGGCGCTTGCCCGTTTAGCAGAGTGCTGTTAAGGTGGCCGAGACTCCCCCCCCCCCCCCTGTACGTATACTAGGTATCGCACAGGCTCTGTATTTCTGTGTTTCTCTCTCTCAGTCCGACTGGAGGAGAATAGCTGCCTTGATTTAAAAAAAAAATATAGTGTGGAACTGGAGTTCCCCTTTTGGTACCAAATTTATATTTATTGATGTGGAGTGGCCACTCCTAAAGGTCAGCTGCCGGTCTTATTATGTTGTTATGTGTAAGAGGGAGCTCGGATCACAGTAACGCCGCCCAACATATACTGAACGCCAAGGAGTCGGTTATCATATTTACTTGAATTGGAGCAACATTACGAGTTACTAAAATTTCTATTTTATCAATAAGAATGGCAAAGTAGACTACTGGCCTCAAATAATTGAATCAAATTTATCAGGTTATCTAATTTCCTGACCTGAAGGGTCCAAAGCCTCTGGAAGAGTGCTACCTATGGGAAAAGGTAATCTGTCAAAGGAAACAATAGATTTGGTAACCACTATTCAATTCGTTTATTCGGGTTTTGTTACCAATTTGTACTCGTACGAACCTGCTCATTTACATCTACTCAAAACCAACGAATCCGACGGATATATTTATACGATGTAAATATATCGTTGTGTCAAAGAATTAATAAAAAAGGGGTAGATACTTGACAAGGTGAGTCTAATATGTCGGTATTCGTTGGCTCTTGTTCGCAAAATTAGGCCCAAACTGCAGGAAGTGGGAAGAAACAAGAAAGTAAACCCACTTGGCTTTGTCCTTACCCGACGACTATCTGCTTTTGATATTTATTTACAATTGCAGCGTCGTCGCATTCACATTAATTAGATATTATCGGTATAAACAAGTAATTATAGGTTTATTATTTAACAATGCCTATTCTAACACGTAAATATTGTCGTTGCAACTTATGATTGGCTGAATACGAGAGACAAAACTAGTCTTCGTTATATTAAAAGTTTAGTATATATAGGCTCTTTCTGCGCCGAACATCATAAACTGCGAACGACAAACAAAGTACAAATATGTTAAACATTAAATGCTTATTTTTGGAATTAGCCGGATGAAAGAAGTAAATCTAGTCCGTTTGGAAGTTTAAATCATTGACTGTTACGATAATGGCTTTTATCCAAAATTAAGCATGGACTTAGCTGTAAAATGTCCGATTTTCGCGAGTTTTCCACTGGCTCTACACTTGGTGCTTTTGCACCGAAAAGAAACACGACACCTCACTTTGCTAGCGATCCCCCGAATGTCCAACACCCTCTTCTCTCTCCATCATCCCCGACGTTTGCGCCGCTTGACTCAGCACCACGCCTTAAGCGAGTCGCCATTGGTCCTCACTCAAAGTGTCCCCGTTCATTGGTGGTCGACTGATTTCCCGCGCGCTCTTTGGTCGCGCGGGCAGGCGCGTCGGTCGTTTCCCGCGTATATTCGCGCAACGTCACTACGCACGCATCTCATGGGTTTTCGCGCAACACGTGTTGAGCATGTGGTCCAATGGTGATGCATCTCTAATCTGGAATTTCATCAAGCTTACGTAAAATGTTTTATACCCAAGCAAAATAGATGTGCCTTCAGTCCTAGCACACATGGCTCTATTTTGCTAAATACAAACAATGGCATTTCAGACCTTTTGTGTCATCGCAAGCCAATACCCAAGTATTTATTATTGCAGCCGATCTCTCGTTGAAAAAGTTCCTTTGTCAGTTTTTTCTTTCCGCTTGCGTCGCTTTCTAAAATTGTGCAATTGTTGAGTTAATTGTTTTCGGCAAGGGTTTTATTTTACGACCGTATCGCAACACTTCCTGGGAATCGGGTCGGCCTTTGTCTATTTTAAGTTACATGGTATTTTAAAACTTTTACCCGTTTAAAATATTATTATCTCATACTAACAAGGCATGACTAAATGTGCGTTTTATGACTGACTGCCTTCGCGTATCGTCACACAACTTCCCACTTTTGTGGCAAAAGACCTTCACCGTTTGCCGCCAGTGACATTCGATTATATAGACGTCTCAACGTTGCTGAAAGAGATTACTTGCTTAAAACAAGACGTACATAACATTCAGTGTGATTATATTCGAGCCAGAGATATTGCAGAATTTCGTGATCAGCTACAAAACCTACAAGACGGGACAAAAGAAACAGTAGAAAGTACTAGAAACAAGCCTGAGGAGAAAAAACAAAAAAGGTTTAAGCAAGAAATCAAGAAAAATAGGAATTTTGAAGCAGATGAAACAAAAAAGAAGGTTGACGCAGAAAATAATATTAACCAACAAATAACGGTCATCTCGCACGAAGAGAGAATACGCCCGAACAGCGAGGTCGCCGCATCAAGCGCGATCACAGGTGGCGCTGCAAGCGGTTCAGTATACCCGCCGTCGCCGCCACGGTCTGTAAACAAACCACCTCCGCGTGCAACTAGTAGCCCAGAGCGCACATCTATACAAAGGACCTTCAACGACACAATTATTGACAACAATACTATTGACGAAAGCTTTACAACAGTTATCCACAAGAAAACAAAATACAGAGCAATAAGAAAAAACAATAACAGAATAGGAAAAGCGCATTTGACTTCCAGTAAAATTCAAGTAGTACCAAAGTTTTCCTACATATATGCGTCTAGATTTTTAACTGAGACCTCAGAAGACGATCTGAAAGATTTTCTTGAAGAAACTGGAAACACTGTTGTAAAAATTGAAAAATTAATACCGTACAAAAGTACAGATTTTTCTTCATTTAAATTGACTATACATCAGGCACAGGAAGACACCTTTTTGAACGAAGAGCTGTGGCCCGCCGGGACAGTGTATAGGCGCTATAAACATAAACGCTCCCGCCCTGCGAAGTCGCACTCAAGCACTCCTCGAAATAGTAATAATAATACGTGAGTACAGCAGAGTACGTACGTACCTACCTACTGTCTAGTTGCCGTGTTATAATGAAAGCTAAATTCGTATCTTTTAACTGCAAAGGTGTGAAGCGCACTTACCTACATGTGCGTGATTTATGTAAGGAGTACGACTTAGTAGCAATACAAGAACATTGGTTAATGCCAGACGATGTGGACTTTCTACAAAGCATTCATCCGGACTTTTCCTATCATGGGTTTTCAGCAGTTGATACTTCTGCGGGCGTTTTGGTTGGACGTCCATATGGAGGAGTGGCGCTCCTATGGAGAAAGTCATTGTTTACTTCTGTAACGCCGATAGATACTGGTTCGAAGCGTGTCGCCGCAGTGCGCGTGAACGTCACAACGTCTACAGAGCGGGACTCGCGGAGCTTCATTGTCATGTCGGTTTACATGCCTACACAACATACGGACAACATCCCACTTTTTACGGAGTGCCTAGCGGTCATAAGTGCGGTAATTGAGAATAATAGCGACGAGAACGTGATATGTCTCGGTGATTTCAATGCGGACTTCACGCGATCTGGCAGCATATTTGGTCGTGAGTTATCAAGTTACTGCGAGGACCAGGACTGGGTATGTGTTGATACTTTAATACTAGGACTAACATCTAACACGTTTACCTACCAAAGTGACTCTCATAGTTCCCGTACTACTAGCTGGATAGATCACTGTATAGTGACGGAATCTGCGTATCGTATGTTTACAAGCGTGAGTGTACTTAATGACGTTTATGCTTCGGACCATTTCCCTATAGTTTTCGAGTGCGATATTGATATGGTTATACCGAAAGTTGACAAAGAGTGCGGTTTGCGTGTGAACAGGGTGATTTGGGGCAAAAGAAATCCGGAACAAACGCGTCGATACACGGAGCTGTGTGAAAAATATATAAAAGCTTGCGATTGGCCCGAATCACCGGGTTCAGACAGCAAACAGTACTATTCCCCTAAACAGTTAATAGAAAATGTATATGACAAGGTCACGGTCTGTATGGCGAGGGCTGCCATTCGATCCTATATAGGTAAAGGCGGATTTCAAAATCCGAAGCAAATAACTGGATGGAATTATCACGTTAGCGCTAGTCACCAAGAGGCTCGTCAAGCGTACCTAGCATGGGTTATGTGTGGCTGTCCTCGCCATGGAAGATTGTATGATGATATGTACAATACCCGTAAAATATTTAAAAATAAATTAAAGTGGTGTCAGCGAAATGAAAGTAAAATAAAAGCTGATATAATTGCTATGTACCGATCTAAGAATGATTTTTATAATTTCTGGAAAGAAACAAATAAGCTTAAATATAAATCAAATTTGCCGATATCCGTGAATGGGAGTTGTAACCAATCGGAAATCGCAAACATGTTTGTAAACAAATTTAAAATCGCAAGCCCGCTCCCGCTCTCGCCGGAGGATCAGAAGAGCCCGTGCCTCGGACCGCGCACAGCTGACCCACCGACGGGAGGGGGACCGGTGTCAGGGCGGGGAGAGGAACCGCGCGAACCTGTACACACCGCGCACAATCAACCTATGCGTAATGAACCAGATATACAAACTACTCCTGAGCAATTGTTCAAAACAGTTAAGGATATGAAACGCGGCAAATCTCCCGGCCACGACGGCCTAAGCGTGGAGCATGTTTTATTCGGTGGAACTTTACTGTATGAAAAACTCTGTCTCCTCTTTAATGCTTGTATGGAACATAGCTGCCTACCGAATGAATTAATGAAAACAATTGTTGTACCTATCATAAAAAATAGGACAGGTGACGTGTCCAGCCTGTCTAACTACCGCCCTATATCATTAGCTACAATTATATCTAAAATATTCGAACGACTCATAAACGCACACCTAAACGAAGTTAATATCCCACTGAACAATGCTCAGTTTGGTTTCAGGAAAGGTCTCTCCACAGACTTAGCCATATTTTCTCTAAAAAACACGGTAAGGTACTATGTAAGTAGAAATACCTCAGTTTACTCGTGCTTCCTGGATCTCAGCCGGGCTTTCGATTCAATAGAGTATAATTTACTATGGCAAAAGCTGAGACGTACTGGAGTACCCGACAAGGTCACTAACTTACTACAGTACTGGTATGAGAACCAGGAAAACCGAGTTAGGTGGGGACAGTCACTTTCTGTACCTTATAAACTGAAATGCGGAGTTATACAGGGCGGAATAACCTCTACAGTCCTGTTCAACCTGTATGTAAATGATCTCCTGGAGGAGCTCAGCAGCACCAGGGTCGGCTGTCATGTCGCAGGTGCCTGTGCCAACAACCTGAGTTACGCCGATGACATGGTGCTGCTGAGCCCTTCAGTGCATGGCCTCTGTCAACTATTAGATATTTGTGAAAAATATGCATGTGCACATGGTCTTACTTACAATGTGCAGAAGACAGAAATAGTTATTTTTAAGGCAGGACGAGGCCCTGCGAGTATTCCCGTCATAACTCTATGTGGAAGTCCGCTAGCAGTAGTTACAAAGTTTAAATACTTAGGACATATAATAACCGAGTCCTTAAAGGACGACGAGGATTTAGAAAGACAAAGACGTGCACTTGCGATGCGAGCTAATATGCTCGCGAGGCGGTTTGCCCACTGCTCTAAGCAAGTTAAACTCACGCTGTTCACGGCGTACTGCCAGTCGTTCTACACCAGCCATTTGTGGTACAACTACACGAAGGGTACTTTCAATGCCCTTCGTGTGCAGTACAACAATGCCCTTAGGGCTATACTTGGTCTGCCATGGCGGTGTAGTGCGACTGGTATGTTCGCTGAGAACAGCGTTGCAAACGTCTTTATCTTATTAAACAGACTGAAAACCTCATTTCATAAAAGACTATGTTTCTCAAAAAGCACTATTGTGGAGGCAATGTATATGATTTACTTAAATGAATGTAACCCGAATTTACTGACAACTTAATATTTTCAAGTAGGTAGGTATTTACCAGAATGCTAACAATGTGCCACGAAATATGACGAAATCAATATAATATAATATAATATAATAAATAACATATGCTATGTTTGAATAATATTTTAATTTTAATTTAATTTTAATTGTAATTTATATTGACCAATTACAATGTCTGTAATTATTTATATGGGTCTGTTATATGTCTGTGCCTGAAATAAATTAATTTTATTATTATTATTATTTTTATTTTATTAAAATAAAAGAAAGTATACATTAAAGAAAATTAATATGTTTGTAAAAAAATATTTATGATTTAAAAACTCCTCTACAGAGTAAAAGGCTTTCTGGGCTAGCCAAATCTTAAGCCTTCGAATGAAGCTGTTAAGACTAGAACAATCCTGCATTTCAACAGAGATTTTGTTATAAACTTTATAAATATATCCCCCTTTAGGTAAGATACCTTTTAAAAACTGACGATACCGCTGATGCTGAGCCCTTTTTTATCAAAACACATTATGTGCAGACGCGAATTTTCCCTATTTTCCCCAAAATAAAGAGTAGCCTCTATATGACTGCAATTACAACAGATAACTACTGAATACTTACTGAATATAAAAACCGCAAAAAAAGGATGAGGTAAATGCCTTAAAAATCAAAATTTTTGAACATAAATTAAGAGAACAGACTTCTAAAGCAGATCAAATTTGGCTAATCATTTAAGTTTTCTTGTTAGAAAATTATTTAAATCGAATCGACTCTCCTTAAGAACAGCTTTAACTCATTATTTATTTAGTTGTTTTCAGTTGAACAATTTACACAAAAAAAATCTTATTCTTCTTTGCATAGTAGTTTTCATAAATATATTGACGTGGATTTGTCATTATGTTGATTTCCCTGGATATTTCTTTCAGGGAGTCACGACTCAAGGCAATATATCGCGCTCGTAGTGGTAGCACTTTGATATTTTTGTTTTTGAATTAATATGAACATTCATATTACCGATGGGTGGTGCTTGAGTAAATATATACATATAATAAAACTACACAAGCATCAGCTTAATACCTCTACTTATACACATAAATTTTCACTTAGATTCACTCCTTAGTTCAGATTCAGAGTGAGTTTTACTTGAGTTGTACTCAACTTCATAAAGCTGTCCCTAAGTCTATCTTTTCAGTCAAACATTCTAAGCGGCTACGGTTTGAGCCTAACATTCTTCTTTGCATTTCAACAAACGTGAAGACGAATGCCGATCCCACACTGGCACAGAAGGTTTATGGCAGTCTATGCGGCCACAAATCCCGCCCAGAAAGTGGGGATAAGAGCGTTTATTTGTTCAGACTAATGCACATTTTATGCGGGCCCCGATCCTTATGACTTACGTGACGTAACATTCCGTTCAAGTTAAAGAAGATAGCGATAATGGTTTGTACTCGCATATGAAAGGCGAAATATTTAACGTACTCGTAATTTGACTGACGTTGTAATGTGATTTTTAATATTAGAAAATTTTACTTGAAATAAAAGGTTATGGAAAATCTACGGTTCCCGACAAATTATTAGAGTGATTGATAAAAAATCTTTATCAATTAATTCATAGCGTTATACGTTTATAATAAAAAGGAATTTCATGTCCGGGTAAATGTCTGAAGGTCCACATAGACTTGAAAAACATCGAAATCTGATGAAAAATGAGTAAATTTTTTTTCGAAGATGTGATTTTAATATTTTGTTTTATTTTGACAACTTTTTGATCCAGCTCTGTGCTTAGCAGAAAAATCTGTTTATACTTGATACTTTTTTGTAATAGCCTTTAACCCTTAATAGGGTAAAAGGATTATATATCCCACCCACCATTTTTCATTTTGCGGGCCTTGGTGAAAAACATAACATGTCCCCAAATTTTTATATGGTATGGGCACTAGGAAAAGAGTTCCCACATCGCCTTAATTTATATGGGAAATAATGTTCCTTTTGTCCATTCTGCACAATAAGTTTGCATAAACACCTGCCCAATTAAGGGTTAAGAAATATTGTTCATTTAGAGCTTTCTCAAAATAACAATTTAATAATAATAATTTAATAATAATTTATTTATTTGCACAAAAGAGTATTATAAACTAGATATTAACAGTGATAACCACACTAGGTAATGCCTGTATCGTGGCTATCTTATTCGTAGCTATCTTATTACAAAATACAAGGTACTCAGACATCTACACTTATATTAGTAAAACTGAAAATTATAAATTAATACTTATTATACAAAAAGATGAAGTATGACATATTATTTAGTGACTAATTAAAAGTAAAATAGTAGTAAAAACATTTTACGCGACAATACACATATCGAAATAATTAAATAAAAAAAAACTAAGACTCAAAACTTTCAGAATTAACTAAGGTTCAAATAAAATTATGGATGTTGCTCAAAACATACTCCACGCCCCACGCGACCGGGATGAAAAGAATAGGCCTCCTCGTAAACTTCGAGTCGTAAATATGAAAACGAAAAGATTTTTGCGACAAAAAAAGATCCTTTCACATAAGATTTGATACGAGAAATAACAAAACAAGAATTTTGTTATATGACAAACGCTCTGTAACGAATGATTGGAAATTTTATTTTATTGTCAAAAGTATACCCTTCAGGTTGATTGTTCTGTAGGAACATCCAACAATCGAGATACGATAAAGTAACTCTGTCCGCGCGTTTCTGGATACGCTTTTACGACTAAATAACTGAACCAATTTGTATTCGTTATATTACCTGGGGATTGACAGAGGCTAGATATGTTTTTAGGGTTCCGAGTCAAAATGGCAAAAATGGCACCCTTATGGTGCGACTTTGTCCGATTGTCTATATAATAGTGTCTATCACACCTGTTTATTTCAGCAACTACTCAAGTGACCGACATGAGGAATACTTTTAAAATATACTTGCCCAACATTATTGCAAACGAAAAAAAAATATATTTAATAAATAGGAGGAGAGGGCCAAATTTTAAACCATAGTTACTGGGTTAAGTAGAATATCATATGAAAGAGTTTTATCTGTACATTTTGAATTTTGACTCTTAGTTGTCAAGTTATGATTTAAAATGTCTGAAAAAATACCATTGCTCCCATTTTTTCTAAGTATGCTTGACGATAAATCAGAGTTATTTATGATCGATCTCTCTAAGGCCAGAATTTATAGTCACGACTCAAGCCTAAGTATAAATGCGCAGCATGTTGCATCAGCAACTCCGCTAAAACTCAGCTATTCATTAGACGCTGCCTTTCTTTTTATTAGGGTAGAGGGCAAATCAGGTTGATTATTGACCGGGAAGATTAAGAAATAAATTCACAATTTGATCTCAGTCCAATCCATTTATTTACAAACCTTTATATTCGAGTAATGTGCTAACAGGCACTGTGATTTCGCTGAACAATTTTATTTGGCCCAATACTTAGTCAAAACTTTTAATTTATTATAAAAGCAATAAATTATGAAAAAATGTCTTATATCCCTGCATATAATTTTATTGAGCAAACCTGTCCCAAATTTTTGTGAAATTGCCACCCTATTTTTGGTATATAAAAACCGTTGACACTTTGCGTCATTCATAATGCTTGGCGGTTATATAGCCATCTTGTTTATACTAGAGCCTGTCACAATAGGTTAGGGTAGGATAGCATCATTTATTTAAAAGAATTGGGCGCATTTCCAAAAGTGCTAATCCACCGCCTTGCGGTGGTGCCACAGACATGTCGGTTTCCGACTTTAACCGCGCTGCGGTGGATCCACTGACTATAAGTTAGATGTGCAGCTTTAGCTAGATGTTCATTATGTTCAGATACATAACAAATTTTGGGATGAAGATCTTACCGCTGTGAAGGTCACGGCCTTATGACCCTGCGATGGGAGTCAAACCCATGTATAAATCGAAATGTATTATCTCGATTTGTTAGTCTTAAATTTTGTTGATCGTCTTTTGTTGGACCGATTGATAAAATAATACTTCACAGTTTTGTCTAGCCAAGCACTGTGCTGCGCGATACTAATAAAATGGCAAATTTATTTGTAAATGGCAAAGTTTTAGAATAGCTCGGCTTATTAAGTTAGGCAAGAGTAGATGCTTACTTTTGTGCTTGAAAGGCCTGGAATTATTACAAGGGAGTAGGTAATATTTTGAGAGAAACAAGGAATTTTGTGGTAACAAACGGTAAGTATTTTATTTACCACATAAAGCGCCTGCATCTTATGAAGTTTACATTACTTTACGCCAACGAAACCGATGGATATATTTATGGAGTATAAATATCAAGTTATTTTAGAATGAATTAACGCAATTTGGCGTATCGGTATTCATTGGCTTTCGTTTGGCAAAACCCAAATTCTGGCAGGTAAAAAGGAGGGAACAAACGAAACAAACAAACCCCCCTTGGTTGTACCCTAACCATACAATTCATACATGACATATAGGTACAATCAAATCATTATAATTATTGCTTACTTTTATTGTGGCAACAATAACACCTTAAGTTTGCCGTCTCAGATTACGGTTGACACTATGTTCGACATTGCAATTTATATCAAATGGCGCAAAATATACTAGTCAATCTAATCTCAAATGGCAAACGGTAAATTATATCTATAATTGACAAAAAGAACATGTTGGTATGCTTATCTGGTAATTAGGCGTTTCCACAATTCGCCTTTAGTATTCCACTGACTCTACTTTGCGGTATCGTTTACCGAATCAAAAAACACACTTCACTCACTACCCCTCTCGTGAGAGGATCCACACCGAATGACTCGCTGGAAGTTCCACCCTTCGTCAAAGCCAGCGCGCGCGCCACCGTTCCATTCGTAACGTCATTGGCCCTCCATGCCAAGACGCGCGCTTTCGATTGGTTGAAAACCAAATGCGCTGCATTTACGCGCCAAAACTGCCTGACCTGAAACTTTTAGAGTGTGTGTTTAAATGTTCCTAAACAGGAGCAAACAGATGCGCTTTAAGTCTTAGACCTAAGGCTCTGCTTTGCTAAACAAGATAGTGGCACTTACGCCTTTTTTTATTATATTTGCAATCCAAAGTCAATCCGAATGTTTACCGCGCTCCTTAGAAAATATGGTTGGGATGTTATTTTTATTAGCGGCAGGCTTGTCCCATTACATCCCTCTCCCTGTAGATAGTTAGAGAACCTGTTCTTCTAGCTCTCTACACAAATAATAATCTCATAATACTTGCTTCAATCTTACCTTATCACCAACAAACGCAACAACCCTACGTTACTTAACCTTCAGCTAATTTATTCTCCTAACTCCTCTAACAACCTATAACCCTCATCAAATCACCTAATTCACCCTAAGACCTATCTATCTATTACAATCTCCTACCTTTCTTGTATACAAATCTACCTGCGTACACATAACCTTATCTATTTACTATAAATATACACGCCTACATTATATAACCATATCTGCAAATATATCTACCTAGCTAACCTATTTACCTAACTCAACGAACATAAATCCTCCCAATACTACACAGCCAACTATGTGCATACAATGCCTGTCTATATGCACCCGACCCTTACATAACCTAAGGGTTCGTATATAAATCTTCTATCCTTTTCAAAACCTACCTGCTCATGTACTATGTAACTAGTTTCCTTAGCACTGTCATAAATGTGGGCGTTACCTTTTTGTATTGACGCCCCCTTCTCATTCAAACTTACACAGAGTAAATGGTAACTAACCTGTTACCTGATTAAATGGCTACTCTCATTGGTCATAACGACTTTTGAGTCCTTCCCTTTTCACCGGAGTATGAGTGCAGCTATGTATTTATCTGTACATTATATAATAACCTGTATGTGAGTTTCAGCCCGACTATGAGCAGTCATAACAATGGGCTGCTAGCCCTTTTATCTACCTTTTATTTGTTAAAGATTTCGGCAGCGCATCTCGTCTTTGTTAGACGAAATGGCTTACATTGAGATAAGGTAGGCGATATGCGATGTCAATAAAGTTCATTTTATCGCTTAATCGTTATGACAGCCACTTGTGACATGATATGTTTTTTTTTATTATTTAATATTCATGTAAATTATATTCTTTGTTATTGCCACGTTCCATTTCTGATTTAATTAAAATCATAATAATATCGTTATTAGTAACTTAGTAATAATAATTGTTGTGCCCTTCTGGGTCTACATGTGTAACTATGTATATATGATAACACCTTGAATGACCATGTGGAAAGCAATAAATCATCTTATCTTATCCTAATTTAACAGGGCTTTGCTTGGCATTATTTTGAGACGCTTTATGTTCTCATGACTTGAGCATGAACTTCTATCTATAATATGTCAAAATAATCTAGACCCCACTAAATTCTTTGTTTTGGTTGCGGACCTATGACAATCACAATCTTTGATCTTGTCCTTGTCTTCTCAAGGTAAAGTAAATCACCATATATTTTATTTTATACGAAAATTTAATCAAACCTGATTTTTTTTCTCAACCTTAGTATCTCTATCGTTTTCCTTTCACATTTTACTGCTGGCCAAATCTACCTTAATCGTGTCGCACTTCCTTTTACTATCACCGAAATTAATTGTATTCAATAATTTTATTGCTCATTTGCGGCAAATAACGGACCCGTGTGGTTCCGGCAGCGAATAATACCAACTCATCTCTTGCCATGGGTGTCGCAAAAGACGACTAAGGGCTTAAGAACAGAAGGATAGGCAGCAGTTTTTTTTTTTCTGTCTCTGTGCATCGTACCACCTTACATACTGCGGTCATCAATAACAGCTGTCACCTGCCGCAACGCTTACAAGTGTGGTGACCATGGTAAATCTCCTCCTAAGTACCTCTTGTTTTTGCTGGGGTTCTGAAGGTAGCTCCTTGTACTGAAGTGCGCGTTTCATGGAATATTACGATCGATCATTTCATCACCAAATTCAATTATAGTAGTCCACTCCTGAGCTAAAGTATATACCTATCGATATTCCACTCGCTTCTACAAGCTCGACATTATCTCATTTTCTAATAAAATTATACCAGTTCAGTAATTTTTGAACCACGAAGTTCTCGTTTATAAGACCTCGATTTTTATTTCAATAACATACAACCATAAAATCTACTCTTGTAGCTACTTGCCTTACCTAACGGTTATCAACTGCCATTGTTTGAAATTCTTACCCAGCCAGATAGACAATTTCTAGCAATCCTTTTGTGTGCCTTTAGGGTTCCGCGTCACATTACAAATGAAATACAGGATAACTTTATAAGTTTTTTCCAATAGCTAATCTTTTAGATTAAAACTTGTATTAAGATATACCTACTTATACTTAAGAGAAAACTATATTACCTATTACCCTTATGACCTAACTCGTTACTTATTCGCTCCTAATGCCTATATACCTACTAGTAAATATGAATTATTACCATACCGCCATAAAAGTTGTGGCTTTTAAATCAGGCTTCGTTTATTTAAAATCTCATTTAGCAGTTAATTTAACCTTTATCGACTTATCATTATAAACATTTAATGACATGCAGCCTACTCTGAAATGCGACTCGCTCTTAACCTTTGTAAAGGACTCAAGCTTCGGAGTCGAACCGTAAGCGAAGTCATAATAAATCGCTAGTTAATTTTATCAGCCGCTAGAATTTTTACAAAGAATCATAAAGTTCCCTTTTTTATCTTTCGGTAAAGTTTATTACTAACGTCCGACTGCATGCTATGTAGCTATTGTTTAAAGACCGTCGGCTTTCTAAATAACTCAATACACTGGGAATACCATTATTCTTGCCAGTTTCAAGAACAATCAACAAAAAATTAAAGCTTACAATATTCAAAAGTCCTATTCGGTACATGTGTCTCTTTGTTAAACCGTGGCCTTTCTTGAGTTATCTACTACCTACTCGGACCCTTGCCGTCATAAAACTTTCTTTTGTTTCGACCGTTCTAAGAAACAAACTGCATTCTTTATCGCAGTTTTAAAATTATTCTTAAACTCACTAAATATTACCTCGCCCACTATTCCAAGCATTCTTAGCCTATAGACGAATACTTTCCTTTTCGTGCTTCGGAAGGCACATTACCTAAATTAACGATCTCAGACTTTAGTCTTGGCTTGAAAACTCATAACATCTAAGTCATTTCAGCTAAACCTTAATAAGCCACTACCGACCTTTATTAACCTAAGTGACAACTGACATACCTACCTAATATATATGCTTTGAGAAATTACTTAACGTTTTATAAGCTCGTATCGTTGTTCTGAATACGCTTTACACCCTTTACCTACCTACTTTATAACATACACTTACAATACCTTATCTATAAAATCTAGCGTAGCTTGAAGACCTGAGTGATTACTCGTTGTTATTTATCGCTGTGCATAACAACTGTAAGTTTATCTTTGGTACTACTTTGATAATGCCCTTTTTATAGTCCTTATCTATTGTTAAGTCATCTGAACTTAACGCAGTAGTAATCCCTTAGTTTGTTTTTTTTTCGCAATAACCATACCATAGCATATCAAAAGCTTTCAGAATAATCGATTCAAGTAGTTTTTGATTAAAGTTTATACAACTTTGAGATCATGAGAGAATCGAACCCTCTATGTTTAAACCAATAAAATTATGGATATGGACGCATTTAGATTTGTGGACAGTGCTTACACACTTACTAGCGCTACCATACTGCGAGCCCTTTTTATGCTATCCTAGGTTTAGTACTATTGTACCTCATAGTCTAGTAGGCCTCATTGTCTCATGGCCTTTTCATAGAACTTGAAACAATACCTATTTGGAACCTCTGGTTATTTATACCTACTTACCTTTTCGGTTCTATCGAAATATTAAACCTAGCCTAACCTTAACGATATTACCTACCTAACTACTAGCCTAACTGTATATAACTTAAGCTGTGTATTTTTTTTTGTCTCTCTTCTCTAACTTGCTATCATATAACCCGGAATTTAAATTATGTAAACTTTATACCCGCTGTAGCTCTTTCAAAACCTTAATGTCTTTACCTATCGTTATACTGACACTAATTTATTTTTATAAATACTGACTGCTGTTTTGTATCTCTATGTATGTGACCAAATAAAGCGATTCGATTAATACTACATTATTTTGGGGTGAATCGACTGTAGCTGTCTCGTTTAGGTATAAGTTTTTGTATTAATGATTGGATTCTATTGTCTTCTTAAGACTAGGTCAAATCTGACTTCCACCCAGATGATTCAATTGGTATCTCTAACACACCAGCGGCTCCTAGCACTAGTGGTGGCAGACTGCGAATGCCAATCAAATGTTGATTTGTTTACCGCGAAACTTCCTCCCATGGGGAGCTGCGAAGTAATCGTGGTCATATTCGAATGGAGTCCCTAACACACACACGCAAGTGGCTCGTGGCACTGGTGGTGGCAGGCTGCGACTTTCAATCGAACGTGGATGTAATTATTATTGTGCAACCAGCGTCCCGGTGCATTTGATTGTTTGTATATTTGTACAATACCACATAGGTATATTTTCAAGTCAGATATGACATTGTCTTTATTAACTTTTCAATATTATGAAATAATTGATAAGCGTGATCTAAAAGATTCAACGCTTCTCATACCAAAATTTAACTGCATACAGTCGTTCACTTAAAAGCCTTTCAGTACTCAAGACTTTTGTCATTAATTTAATGATAATAACACCTCAAGACTACAAATACCTCTTTCAACGCTTTAACTTCCCATGAACTATTTCAGGCAATGCCTAAACCATAGTTACCTCGATTCATCTATCAGCAATCTCTAGAGAAATCTACTAAAATGCAATGTGCCTTTTGTCCGATATGATGATGAATGATGAATCTAAACTAAAGCTATCAAAATGCAATATGCGTTTTGTCTGATATGATGATGAATAATTTCTTTAAGCTTTCGATGTCTTTAATCCAATCTGATTTTTAAGTCTAACAGGATATGACCCTTTATTAAATGAGTTTTGATTTCCTTTACCAAGATTGTATATAATTATTTATTTATCTATTTATTATGTTTACTAATTTAGTTAGGGGTTCATAAGCTGTGTTCAGTTCATTTGATCGTTATTTGATAACCCATTTTTCTTTATAAACTGGCCTATTCTTAATTCAATTTTAATACGACATGTTGTTATGACTTAGACAAATATGTCAGAGTAAATAAAATCCATTATTCATTAATAAAACAACTAACATGAAAGTGTCAGAACTATTACAATTACTCGCAATCAGCTATTGTTCAATGTGTGCTTCATTTAGCATTTTACAACAAAAGCGAAGTATCGGAATATTCTTTCGCCCGTACCCAAGCCCTGTAAGTAACGGCCTACCTGCTCGCTTTAAGGTTGGCAAGGCATCCTTTTGTTTGATGAGTAATATGCAACATTTTTACCAAATCATGGATCAAATTTAGAATGTTTATTTATGTATTAATTTTTCTTGTAATAAATTCATTCCGAACCAAGGCTTGCTCTACTTTCATTATATTCTGCATGTTATTACGGTAAATGAGTATTCTGTAAATAATCTACTTTAAACAAATTGATTTGAATCTAAATTATGTTATGCATTTTTTTATGCAATTAGCAATATTAGGATTGGACGTTGGATTGCAATTAAGAACCTGAAAATAGCACACAGTAATATCTCATGCAACAGTATAAGTAAAAGGTGTTTAAAATGGCCATAATAATAACTGTTCTGGAAATGTCATTTGCTATACCAGTATTTTCTCAATAAATTACCTCTCCCAGATATTTAAATTAAATAAGCATCTTTTTATTATTATTTTAAATGCCTTTCTTTGAGTTGAGATTTGTTTTTCCATAAGTTTATATTTTAAACTTCCTCTCCCAGATGTTTTGGACTAAACAAGCACCTTAAATATTTTATCTATAAAAGTTTACGTTGTGTTATTTATTTTAAGTTCTTTCTAGCCGTGTGCTACTGCGTAGACACGATATCTAGATCTTGGCTTCACGGCGACCAGATGTGAAGGTCACGGCCTTATGACCCTGCGATGGGAGTCAAACCCATGTATAAATCGAAATGTATTATCTCGATTTGTTAGTCTTAAATTTTGTTGATCGTCTTTTGTTGGACCGATTGATAAAATAATACTTCACAGTTTTGTCTAGCCAAGCACTGTGCTGCGCGATACTAATAAAATGGCAAATTTATTTGTAAATGGCAAAGTTTTAGAATAGCTCGGCTTATTAAGTTAGGCAAGAGTAGATGCTTACTTTTGTGCTTGAAAGGCCTGGAATTATTACAAGGGAGTAGGTAATATTTTGAGAGAAACAAGGAATTTTGTGGTAACAAACGGTAAGTATTTTATTTACCACATAAAGCGCCTGCATCTTATGAAGTTTACATTACTTTACGCCAACGAAACCGATGGATATATTTATGGAGTATAAATATCAAGTTATTTTAGAATGAATTAACGCAATTTGGCGTATCGGTATTCATTGGCTTTCGTTTGGCAAAACCCAAATTCTGGCAGGTAAAAAGGAGGGAACAAACGAAACAAACAAACCCCCCTTGGTTGTACCCTAACCATACAATTCATACATGACATATAGGTACAATCAAATCATTATAATTATTGCTTACTTTTATTGTGGCCACAATAACACCTTAAGTTTGCCGTCTCAGATTACGGTTGACACTATGTTCGACATTGCAATTTATATCAAATGGCGCAAAATATACTAGTCAATCTAATCTCAAATGGCAAACGGTAAATTATATCTATAATTGACAAAAAGAACATGTTGGTATGCTTATCTGGTAATTAGGCGTTTCCACAATTCGCCTTTAGTATTCCACTGACTCTACTTTGCGGTATCGTTTACCGAATCAAAAAACACACTTCACTCACTACCCCTCTCGTGAGAGGATCCACACCGAATGACTTGCTGGAAGTTCCACCCTTCGTCAAAGCCAGCGCGCGCGCCACCGTTCCATTCGTAACGTCATTGGCCCTCCATGCCAAGACGCGCGCTTTCGATTGGTTGAAAACCAAATGCGCTGCATTTACGCGCCAAAACTGCCTGACCTGAAACTTTTAGAGTGTGTGTTTAAATGTTCCTAAACAGGAGCAAACAGATGCGCTTTAAGTCTTAGACCTAAGGCTCTGCTTTGCTAAACAAGATAGTGGCACTTACGCCTTTTTTTATTATATTTGCAATCCAAAGTCAATCCGAATGTTTACCGCGCTCCTTAGAAAATATGGTTGGGATGTTATTTTTATTAGCGGCAGGCTTGTCCCATTACACCGCTAGTCTAGCTCAAAGGAAAGCATAAAAATATATGGAACATCTGTACAGTTTCTTTATGTTTTTAAGTCTGAAATATGTTGTATGATGGAAACATATAATCACATTTT
The DNA here is from genome assembly GCA_947532105.1 of Athrips mouffetella. NCBI lineage: Eukaryota > Metazoa > Arthropoda > Insecta > Lepidoptera > Gelechiidae > Athrips > Athrips mouffetella. The sequence goes on along the minus strand of OX383957.1, from coordinate 32,135,158 downwards.
ATTCTACTCGGCGTAAAAATATTTATCTATCAATGTTCGTTTTATTTTAGGGTGAGTTCTCACTTTGCCGCAAGAGATATATAGACAACAACACTCTTTCCAACTGCTTATTGAAGACAAAACAGAGAGACATTCAATTGTTAAAAAGGCATGTTATGTATCATTTTATGATAAAATCAGAAATACAATAAATAGAGACTTGATTTTATCACATTCTTATTTTAATAAAAAATAAACAAAGAGTACCTCCACATCTCAGGAAAACTGAGCCATAGGACAATCAGTGGAACTTATTTATGGGGTACAAAAATGTTGGCTTTATGTAGGAGTTTACTTCGAAACATCCTCAAATAAAATCCTCTCGATTACAATACTTCCAAGTGACGATTGAAGCCTAGAAAATTTCCAAAAACTTTGCCGTTATACGTAACTAGCTGCACTCTATGACGTCACTAATTGTGTGAAGTGTTGTGTTACTTAACAAGAAATTGAGGCTGATCGGAGTAAACATGTATTTATCGAACAGGAAAAGAAAGAATTTTGGAGAATTTTTCTTAACTTTTCCAATAAAGTAGAAAATAAAAATACTGACGGTGCATCAACAGAATATAAAAATGCAGCTTGGGCTGAAATCACATCAATCAGTGTGTTTTCAACACCAGACAAGGTAAAAATAATAGTTATGATGAGGTATTTTATTTTCCCTGTCACAGACGAAACTTTTAATGGACGACATGGATGGATGACATGGTTACTTAAAATGAGGAACACATAATTAAGATTACACATGTGTACCTTGTGAGAGTCTAGTGTCCATACTAAGTAAACATGTATTTATCGAACAGGAAAAGAAAGAATTTTGGAGAATTCTACATAACATTTCTGAAAAAGTAAAAAATAAAAATTCTGACGGTGCATCAACAGAAAGTAAAAATGCAGTATGGCTAGGTCTGTAATCACATCAATCAGTGTGTTTTCAACGCCAGACAAGGTAAAAATAATAGTTATATTAAAGTACTTTATTTTACCTGTCACAGACGAAACTTTTAATGGACATACATGGTTACTTAAAATGAGGAACACATTATTAAGATTACACATGTGTACCTAGTAAGAGTCTAGTGTCCATACTAAGTAAACATGTATTTATCAAACAAGAGAAGAAAGAATTTCGGTGAATTCTACACATTATTTCTAAAAAAGTAGAAAATAAAAATACTGACGGTGCATCAACAGAAAGTAAAAATGCAGGTTGGATCGAAATTACATCAATCCGTGTGTTTTCAACGCCAGACATGGTAAAAATAATAGTTATTATAACATTTCTGAAAAAGTAAAAAATAAAAATTCTGACAGTGCATCAACAGAAAGTAAAAATGCAGCATGGCTTGGTCTGTAATCACATCAATCAGTGTGTTTTCAACGCCAGACAAGGTAAAAATAATTGTTATATTGAAGTACTTTATTTTCCCTGTCACAAACGAAACTTTTAATCAAGGTACATGATTACGTATTTAAAATGAGGAACATATTATTAAGATTATACATGTGTCCCTTGTGAGAGTCTAGTGTCCATACTAGGATGAACCTGTGTCACAGAGCATCAGGATCTAACCCTACAGTCACTGGAGCAGACAAAATATTTCTTGGGCTTTCACAAAGAATCATAAATATGTTAATAACAAAAGAAATTAAAATTTAGTAATAAAAGTGTTCATGTTTGTATGTATCTGTGCATGTGTGTATAAATATGCTTATGAGTGTGTTTGCAAAATATTTCCTGGGCTTTCACAAAGAATCATAAATATGTTAATAACAAAAGAAATTAAAATTTAGTAATAAAAGTGTTCATGTTTGTATGTATCTGTGCATGTGTGTATAAATATGCTTATGAGTGTGTTTGTGTGTACAGATCATGTAAGGGTTGGTGTGTGGTTAAATTAAGTTTGCTATGCGATTATCTGTAAAACTTTCTGTACCATCAAGTTTAAATTCCTACCCCATATAACGAATTTCTGTATCTTTATAAGCAGTAATTATACCTATTTAACTTTAGAAATTTTGGCCCAACCCTATTTTTCAACATTTATTTTAGACCAACGAAAACAAGTCGAACGTTTAGTCCTCTTGACGTAAAATCAGTCAAATTACGTCTACAACATTTGTTTACATAGATTTCCTCCCTAGTTTAGGCTTAGTTGAGGTTCAGGTTGAGTTTAACCTGAGATCTAGATAAGTCAAGCTTTGTCAATTCGGGCATAAGTAGCAGTTTTGTAGAAATCTGCAAAAAAACTTTTCAAACATAGTATTGCGGTCCTAAAATGGAATTTAATACTTCTGAAAATACTATTTTACTTCTGAAAATCTATTTTAGGAGCGTAAATAAATTTACCCTGGGTAAAGTTATCACTCTACAATACTACGAAACATGCTACGAGCAAGTCCGTATATCGTAGCCTTTGCGTAGCGTTTTAGCCAATAGGTGTAGCAGTTACTACGATACTCACCATCTTTCTTCACTTGGAGTTCCCAGGGGGGAGACGGCGGAAAATTTGGAAATTGAACTTTAGAGGAATTCCATTCCCAATAGAGTTCCCGCAAAATGGATAAAACTGATGGAAATTTATGAAATGTTTACCTAAGAAAAAACAAAAGTTAACTGAAGTTTGTGATTAATGTTCCGAAGTTATAACTACAAAAACAAGAATTTCTTGTTTCAGCAGTCCCATTAGATTTTGTGACTTAAGAGCTTTAAAATGTGTGTGATGTGTGAAAATTTTCACTTCCTTTAAGATTTTAGATCTAAAAAAAATCAATATTACTTGTGCAATTGTTTTGTATGTAACACAGTAACAAAACAGCTAAATCATTTGAAATAACAAAATAGTTTTACAAACCACGTGAGCCATTCCGAATGTCGGTGTTTTGGAAAAATATGATGCGATTAAAGTAAACTCCACAGAGCAAACGTTGAGCTGAAATTCTCTTTGTTGCGAGTGGAGCACGAAAATTTCCGGTATTCCAGACGTGTGGTTCGGTTTCTGGAAACGTAGCACTACTGAGTTTAATAAATGGTTGGTAGCCCTGTTGGGAACAATAGCCTGCTTAAAATAAGTAAGCTATTGTACAAAGTTTTTATTTTTATTTTTTGTATACAATCGAGGAGGAAATTTGAGTGTACCAAACGTTATTTTAATAAAGCACTTCACTTAAAATAAAAGCACCCAATTCTGATATGATTATGCTTTTTCTTCGTATGATTGGCTGTGAAAAGTGTTTGAGTTTAGAAAGGTTTAATAATAAATAAGAAAATTATGTAAGTGTTGCGACATAAGAACAACGTCAAACAGCTCACAACAAATAATAAAAACTGGTCGGGTGCGTGTCGGATTCGCGCGCATTTAACATACATCTGCGTGACTGCGCGACCATAATATATAAGATGGTATTTTTCTAAAATCTTATAGAACCCTCAGTGTGCAAAAAGAACTAGCACTTGGCCGGTTTTTTTTACTTCACTTAGTTATAAGTATAAAAATACTGATATGGTATGAAACCCTCAGTTAACAATATAAACAAAACTGTAAATGAAAAAAATATATTATTTCTACTCCCATTTGTTAAAATTCTAAATATAAAACCGGAAAAATTATCATAAACAATGCCATTCCGACAACAGTTGCGTAATATTATTAAGGTAATATAATTTGTTCACCTTTTTGTTAGGTTTGGCAACAAAATTACGTTAAGACTAAGATGTATTGGATGCCATCGGCTAATATGCTAGTAACCAATCCATAAAGGACAGTTTCAAAAGAGAATTCGTGCACTTATGAACTGAACCCCCCCATACACAGTATTATATGATGGTTGGCCGAGAATAATGCAGCATAGATGCAGCAGTGTGAAAGAAAGAGAAAGATATACACTGTAATAAATGAACGTAGTGATTTACGTACTGATACATACGTAGTGATTTACGTTCTCTCTCAATTTCATTCATTCGCGCTTTTTTAATCTGTCAAAAAAATTAATTTTATTTTATAATTTAACGATAAACATCTTGAATTCCATTTGAAATTTGTAAATATGAGTAAAATATTAACGCCGACCGAAATAATTATGGCAGCGTACGAAACTCAAGAGCACTTTATTGCCAAAAAAGTGGAGGTGTTCTAGTGCTCTACTACTACTATTTGCTTCGCTGCTCCTATACAAGAATGGTGCCAGTTAAATAGACTACGTACTGGGTACGGACTTTGCGGGGAGTACATGTTTCGATGCGAGTGGCGAGCAACAGCGGCATGTGATTGCGTAGCGCCTGTGCAGTCCATACACCGAGTGCCCAATTAGGAAGTACGCTGGTGATTCCCTGGACCTAGTCGTCCCTAATGAAGACACAGCCCTATGGGTGAAGAACTTAGATGTAAAATTGTAAAAATTTTTACGTATAAGTAAGCGACCAATAAATATGCCATACGATTAAATAAATAAACTACTACGACAAAAATAAATTCGGTACGTTATTTTCTTAATTATTCTTATGGGCGTTGAAAAAATAATGTACGAGTATGCCACTCATTGCAAACTAGTCATTATAATATTCGTGCTGTCTATTGTGACATTTGGCTGCGACTCATGTCACAAACAAGCACTCATGTTACAATGACTATCTTTACTTGACTGTGGCATAAACTACTATCGTAAGTATCGCAATTTTTTTACGCCTCTTCCTATTTAATTAATTATATTGGCCCTCTCTATCGAAATTAAGGCACTAAGGCTGGTAGACAAGACACAAAACTTCTCTGAAAAGGTCATCCAGTAGCTACTTTGTACTGAGGGACAGTGGAACAAGTTTATCACTATCACTTACTTTTAACCTTTAAAAGACGGGTTGCGATTAGTTACTGCTCTAAAAAAATACAACACAAATTTTTGGCAACTTTTCTTTAAATATATTCCTTTTCCGCAAACATTTATCTCGACCCGTCTAGGCATTATCTGGCTTACCTCAAAGGTTTCCTTTGGGATAAATAAACCAAATAAAGGTTTCCCTTATTTTAATATAAAATTATAACGATAATATTTTCCGCTCAAAAAGTTGGGGGGTCAGAAGAGACTTGTTTAAATTACGTAAGGGTTTAGTAATATATTGTGCTTATGTGTAGATTAGTTGTCAGGGCTTACAAGCAAAAACTTAATTTTGTGTGTTAAGCTGCAAAAAAATTGTGTTGAAACACCAAAAAAGTATGTTTACTTTCCCATAAAAGTCGTAAAGCCGAGGACCCGTCAATAGAGGTCTTTTTAGGGTTCCGAGTCAAAATAGTAAAAACGGAACCCTTATGGTGCGTCTGTCTGTCTGTCACACCTGTATATCTCGTATATCGACTTATTCAGATTCAGATTCAGATAATTTTATTCAATGTAGATTCTTTACAGAATACTTATTGAATGTCATGCAGAATACAATGCAAATAGAGCGAGTCTACGCCGTTTCGGATCGTGCTATGGCAGCGTAAAAGAAACGGCAAGAAACCACTGCAGCACGGCCTACTTTAAGAGTCGGCTTTTTACAATGTGTTTCTTGTGTTTCGCTGGAATATCAGAGCACCATACCTCTTTGTCATTCATATAGTCATCCAATCTGTAGTAACCTTTTTTACATAACGTTTGCTTTACACATTCTTTAAACTTTATCTCAGGTAATTGCACTATATTGTCAGGTATTTTGTTGTAGTATCGTATACACAGACCAACGAAAGATTGACTTTAGTTAATCTAGTATATGGTTGATCAATTTTATGCTTATTTCTAGTATTAAAATTATGCCTGTCACAAATTTTAGGTAATTGATGAATGATCTTTCTAGCATACATTATATTTTCATAGATATACTGGCATGGCACTGTCATAATGTTGATTTCCTTGAACAGTTCTCTCAGGGAATCACGAGTCTTCAGGCAATAAATTGCTCTTATAGCCCTCTTTTGTAAAACGAATATTGAATGTATATCAGCTGCTCGGCCCCAAAGCAGTATGCCATAAGACATAATGCTATGGAAGTAGCTAAAGTAAATCAGCCTTGCAGTAGCTACATCAGTAAGTTGTCTGATTTTTCTAACAGCATATGCATACTTGAGCATACTTGAAATTTAGAATACAATTGCCTCACTTAAATGCAAGTGAACAAATATATATATATATTTTTAATTATTATTAGTGTAATGTGAGCCCAAATAGGGGGGGCAATTTTTTTTATCGTCGTTACTAGGTCAATTGGGGTTTCTTATGAAAATAGAATTTTGTATTTTTTGCAACTCTTAGTTTTCAAGTTATGATGAAAATTGAAAATAAAATACCACTCCCCCATATCTCCGAAGTTTGTAAAAGGGAAAATCTGAATTAATTATAGACGATAAAGATTTATATAAACTTTACACATTTTTAAAAATAAAGACTACTAAATTAGTGAATAAATTAATAGTAATAAAACTATTACAAATATTGCAATCACTGCAGCTCAAGTGTCAAAAACAGCTCTATATCAACAAAATGTAAGCGATTAACCTGTGTGAAAACAATTGGTTAACCAGAAGGGTCAAAGCTTTACCCATTAATAAATCAAAGGAACACATAATACATCACATGACTAGTTTATATCCGCGTGAAGGGAAGCGAAACATCATTAAACTAAAACACACGCGGGCATGTTTATGTTGTTACACCTGTTGTGATTAATTATTCAGAATTGTTGGAGCACGTCAAACGTATATGAAAACCTTTATTGTGGTACCGTTGAGCACGGTTTCTGTTAAGTTATGGTTGTAAGATCGGTTGTAAGGCAACGTGATGACGTAGCCATTTGCCACTTTCTACTGTTACCGAACTTTCGTGTTCCGGAGTATCAGTTCTTGAAAGTCACGGAGTGACTTTGTATTTTTTACAAATTAGTAATGATTTAGAGTCAATAGCCTTCGTGTTTGTCAAAATTTTTTGTTGTTATTCATCCAAAGTGAAGTATGTACGATTGTCGTATATTTATTTTTACAGTCTCCGTGATTTCGTGGTTAGATGGCTCGGCTCTCAATCCGGAGGTTATGGGGTAGATTCCCGATGAAGACACTGTCAAACAAAAATCTCTTTGTGCGACCTCCCCAGTTTGGTTAGGACATTGTAGAATGTGCGAAAAGTAAGAAGACTCGTTAAAACTAAGACTAAGACTCGTCGTTGTGGAAGGCACGATAAGCCGTTGGTCCCGAGTACTATCGACTAATGTAGTGGTTAATGAGCCATGCAGAGGCCTTTGGCGGCTTTGACATGGCTCGGTCATCGTCCTTGCAAGCCACACGATTTGATGATGATGTGTTACTGAACTTGAAATCCAATAACACGATTGCTAGAAAGAAATGGAAGCACTCTTCAATTTTTTTTAAACCTTTGAGAAGATATTCAGCTCCATGGGCAGAATCACTTGTAAGAAATTTCCTGTCATAAATTTAAAAAAACACAAATATTCCTGTCACGACGCAAGGTTGCGGACCTTTTTTCCCTAGCCTCCAGATATCCACCTTTAAAAAAATTGTTGCAGAAATGTCGTTTTCATGGTGAAAGTCTGGATTTTAAATAGTGATGGCTAATTTTGACAAAGTTTATATTTCATACCATTTATTTTCTGTATACATTATTATATATTTATTATTAAATCTTCCTCATTTAAGTCAACAACTAGTTATCAGTGTTGTGATTCGTAATAACCCGTTGCCTTACCCAACTCCTAATGAGAAGTTTTGTGTAGCCACATCTATGTAGGTTGCTAGTGGCAACCCTGTACAAATTACGACGATGGCGTGAAAATAGGATAGTACGAGTAAGTGACGTAGAAATACACGTCGCGTCATTCTGTAATTTGCAAGTCACCCCAGAAATTACCCTTAGATGGGGAAGAGAAGCTTCGATTTTATTAGGCTTATTATTAGATAAATAAATTCGGGGAATTTTCTAATTTGATCAATCATTGTATTTGTAAGACAAGTAGCAAGAACGGATTAGATAATTTTTTACTTGAATTCAAAAAAGAAGTGACCTGAAGTTGATGCATTTAGGCTTTAGAATAAGCCTGAATGTGATTCAAATTTAATATAATGTTAGCAGATTTTAACAAAATTATAACAAAAAGTTTTAGTATTGGAATATTAAAAATATAAAAAAGTACATAAAATATGATTTGAACGATACTAAAAATTTACTTAAAATGAAAAATATTTTATGTTAGTTAACAAATTAAAGCTTTCACATAATAATTCACTAAATTATTTGCGTAAAATAGACTAATGTAGAGTAAGTAGGTGGGCTTACATGCCCAACTACACTATTCAACATAATCACAGTATAATTAAATGCCAGAGCTAGACCGGCCAGCAAGACGCCAGACCAGGGGTATGTTCACACAATAAATAATTCATAGGGGCGGTGAGCAGCAAAATGGATGTGTTTACTCTGTTTTAGTGCAAACTTTAACGTCTGTGAAACTTTGACGGCTTAGCCCTTTCAATGCAGAAAATACAAATTTAAGTTTTAATTGCAAAAGTGCTTATGTATTTCTTTTATTTTTTTTTATAAATCAAGGCATATTTTAATTCAAGAAACTACATATTGTTTACTTTTATTGAAAATACCAACTAATCTCCAAGGACCTCGGCCCCAATAAAGTGTTTAATTTATTTACGAATGCTAAAAAAAAAAAAAAACGAAAACTTTCCTGTACAGAACAATAAAATTAGAAAGTATCAAAATAACATTTCTTTTTAATGAGACACGTGAACGAAAAGTGACACAATTCTTATTATGCTTTTAAAAAATCAAATTAAGCTGATGAATCTAAAATTTATATTTTTGTGACAAAAATGTTACGACTATACAGCGTGAATTTTCATTCGTTTTAAAGCTAAAGCCCAGTGATTCTACTCATGAAAACAAGCAACTTTACCGAATATTTTTTTTTTGTTATCAAGCTTTAACACAAGCTATATATTTTAATTTTGCTGGTTTACACAAGCGACAGGCACTTATAATTAACTTCGGAAGCCCACAGAGTTTATTTTGTGTAAACTAAGTAGCGACGAAGCCTTGCGTAAGAAATCGTGAGGTAATGGCGCGGTTTTACCATACTATAATTCCGTAAGTCAGCCAATTCTAAAAAGCCACAAGTTCTTTAAAATTGTTTTCATCGCATTTTTCTTTCTAAATTTTCCGCCAGTTGCAAAGTGCATTTTAAAATTTTTTATTTACTTAATTTTCTGCTAAATTAACAAAAAAAGTTTCAGAAATATAATATTTAATGAAGCTATTGACTTAGAAACAAGTCATGAAAACATTTTATTTCAGACCAAATTTTTAAGAAACCTTTTTTTAGTAACAAACTCAATAAGCTTCGAAATAAACTTTGTATACAAAGATTAAGGAAATGACAACACACGAATAAGTTTCTATTATAATATTAGTTTTGCAAAGTTATTTAAGAGTGCTATTAAACACAAAAAAAAACCGGCTAAGTGCAAGTCGGACTCGCGCCCTAAGGGTTCCGTACCTATAATATGATATACTAAAAGCTTTTGCTCTTTGATTTTAAAAACTCCGCGACCATCCAACTTGACCTCTGTTTTATAGAAAAGTTCTTGAAACGGGAGTTCACCTTAATTGGTTACTATTAGTTGTGAGAAAAATTGAAATATTTTATGATTTTAGACTTTTCCCTTTATTTGTACTGTGAGACCTAGCTTCTTGCCAAATTTCATAATTTTAGGTCAACGGGAAGTCTGTAGGTTTTGGTTTGTATGGAGATGAGGACATAAAAGCCATATCTTTTGATTGCATCGTTGTAAAACATTGAAATTTTCAGATCTTGTGTGGCTTATAGACCTTAATATTCGTTATCAATTTCAACCTGATACCTCTACTCATTCGTGAGAAAAAGGGTCTTGACAGACAGACAGACGGACAACAAAGTGATCCTATAAGGATTCCATTTTTTTATTTTGAGGTACGGAACCCTAAAAAGCACAAAAAAAATAATGTTTTATATCACTAAAAAACTTTTTGTATGTTATTGAGACCATAAGACTGAAAAACTTTACACATTAAACGTACCTCGGTCAAAAAAAGACTTTTCGTGAGCGAGTATGTATTTAAAAAAAAAATAATACGTAACCAAAAAATTCTCGGGTTTGAACTTTAATTCCGTTGTAAAAGTTTTTCTTTATATCTATGATGTAGAAATAATGAAAATAGAATACTATAGATATAAAAAAAAAACTTATACTGTAGATATAAAGAAAAACTTATTCAATAGAATTAAAGTTCAAACCCGAGAATTTTTTGGTTACTATTATTAATTTTTTTAAATACATCTCGTGCAAAAAAAGTCTATTCTAGTCTACAATACTGTAGATATAAAGAAAAAGTTATAGAACAGAATAGAAAGTCCGAGTTTTTTTTGAAAAAATACTACTAACATACTAAAAATACTTTTATCCTAAGTTTTATTTCTAGCTTTTACTACGAACGGATAGTTAAAAATTCAAAACTAGAATTCAGTTCAGAAGCAATTCCGAGAACTTTTCAGCACAAAGTGACGAGTTTCAAAAGGTTGCTCAGTTGAGTGGAAGAATCAGTCAACTATAAATTTTCCTTGCCTTTGCATGTACAATGTTCTGGGTATAACATACAGGTAGTTAAAAACCGGCCAAGTGCGAGTCGGACTCGCGCACTGAGGGTTCCGTACCACCACATAAACATAATTGTATTAGTTGAAATTTCATTAAGTTGTGAAATCTTGTTTTGTGGACTTTCACAATGCACTATTGCGTCCCGCTAGTGAACACTCTCTCTCACTACCATGGGTTGGCTGGAAGAAATCTCTTTTAGAGATAAGCCCGCCTTTGTTAATGTCCTTTTGTATGTAACTTTCTGTTTGTAAATTTGTGCAATAAAAAATATATATAAGTTAATGTGCTAGATTTTTTGAGTCCGACACGCGTTTGACCAAATTTTATTATTTGTTGTTATTTTATAGCCTATGCCCTATAAACATACCAATTTTCAAGTTTGTAAGTGTTCCCGTTTTTAAATAGAACTAAAACAAAAATCGCCTCAGCAACCATCCAACTTGACCCCTCTCTTATATGAATGTTCTTGAAACGGGAGCTCACCACAATTGGTTACCATTAGTTGTGAGAAAAGTTGTAATATTTAATGATTTCAGACTTTTCCCAGTATTTGTACTGTGAGACCTAGCTTCTTGCCAAATTTCATAATTTTAGGTCAACGGGAAGTACCCTGTAGGTTTTTCATTTTTGAATAAATGTATGGAGATGAGGACATAAAATGCCACATATTTTGATTGCGTCGTTGTAAAAAATTGAAATTTTCAGATCTTGTGTGGTTCATGGATCCTAATATATGGTATTAATTTCAACCTGATACCTTTACCCGTTCGTGAGATAAAGGGTCTTGACAGACAGACAGACAGACAGACAGACAGACAGACAGACAGACGGACAACAAAGTGATCTTATAAGGGTTCCGTTTTTTTCTTTTGAGGTACGGAACCCTAAAAACGAATATAAACGGTGAAATTGTACTCGTAATTGGCAAATCCAAATTTTTACAACAACAATTAGACGTTTTTACGCTTTTAAAACTGTATTTTTAACTCGGTAATTGTATTATTAATTTGGAGTGCAAGGATTTAAATTGAGCAAAGTAAATACTAAAGATAAAAAATAAAGGTTTTTAGCTGCACAAATGTAGAACAGTATTTTTTGTTCATACAAAGTCCTTGATCTGTCCGTAAACAAACATGGAGAGAAAAACTTTTGCAAATCCTTTAAAAATGAGATCTCAACCAGGTAAGGGGATATCTTTTTGCTTATTAATCCTATTATTAATATAAGACTTGGAAAGAGACAACGGGGAACAGTAAAATGGGCTAAAATAACGAACTTCTGTGAAGCTTTCTCTCTAAAGCTATGCAAACAATATAAAGCAACTTTTCTTCGGGTCTATTTCAAAGAATTCAAGACTTCTTCCTCCCTTCTCAGTAAAGTTTAAAATAAGTAGAAAGTGGTTTCTGCAGTAAATTTGTCCATAAGTTTGAGGGTTTTTGTTTGGTGCAGTTGGATTTTTATTACATAAGTATCAAACTCTACTGAAGTTAAGGAGCCATATAACACATACTACATAAAGGAGCCATATGGCGACCACGTACCGGAAGACGAAGCGTTGGCAGGCCCCCCACAAGGTGAACCGACGATCTGGTCAAGGTCGCGGGAAGCCGCTGGATGCGAGCAGCGCAGGACCGGAGATCTTTAGGGGAGGCCTATGTTCAGCAGTGGACGTCTTTCGGCTGATATGATGATGATGATAACACATACTACACACCTACAACTGTATGCACGACTTTTTTGCAGTATGAAATATGTTGATGGGGGCAAGGTAGAAGTCAGTGTCGGCGGTCGATGTGATGTACTTTTTTTTTGTATGGCCATAGCTTTTATTTCGTCTTGAGAGTTATTTTTAGTAGACTTACGATTTTGTTTTAAAATTTCAAGAATTTTATTTTTAGTTCAACCTTGTCAATACTTGGAGATCTTGAACCTTAAAATTTATATAAATTTTTAAAATTTAATTAAATGAATTAATTGAATCAATTAGATTAATTAATGAATTTAATTATTTTATTTTCTTAATTTTTTTATTTTATTTTAATGTATGATATGATAATAAAATCTAGTCTACTTTTAATGTAGATGACAAAGTGAAGCAATAATATTTCACTCAAGTTTTATAAAAAAAATCTAAAAGAGAAAAGATAAAACCGTTTAATACATAAAGGTATCGCTGCGCGTTTTTGGCAGAATAAATAAATACAGCCGGAGTCGATGAGAGCTTTCCTCCTCACAAAGCCTGAATATTTAAAGCAATAGTTTCGTTTTTCCTTTGATTGTTTCGGAATTTAGTTATCTTTTGAATACTGTTCTACATGTTCAAAACCTTACCATATAGTTTGAATGAAATAGCAAGTTTTGTGACTATTCAAAAGTCGTAGCATTAAAGTTGTACAGTTCCATGTCCAGAGCTTTCACCCGAGAAGTTTTGCGCAATTTCATTATCACATTGTACACTAAAAATACAAGGTGTAACCGAATGGGTATATCAACCCTGAAGGCCGTGATTCTGCCCATGAAACTGAACAACTTTCCTTGAGGAACATAGGTCGAAAAATTTAATGACCTCCCATACAAATTGCGCTATCAGCTCATTCCGTTTCTATGGGACGTCAAATTTTTCTTTTCGTGTTTCGATCTATGTTCCTCAGGGAACGTTGTTCAGTTTCATGGGTAGATTCACATCCTTCAGGGTTTGTATACCCTTTTTGTTACACCTTGTATAGGGTCCTACAAAAATAGTGAACAAAATTTTAGCGTGTAAACAACTTTTCCCAAGAAACATAGGTCGAAATAAGAAAAACGGTATACTCAAGAGGGAACAAATGACAGTTCCATACCGAGATCATGGCATTTGCGCCACGAGCTTGCGAGGGGCGCAAACAATTCGAGGCATGGAAACTGTTCTTTATCCCGAATGATGTATAGTGCTTTTTATTACACCTACGAGGAAAATCATAGATATACTCGTAAATGCGGAATGCAGTCAATTTCGGATACTCCTTTATGTTGATGTTGTTTCTTGTTAAAATTGTGTTTCTTAACATAAAGTGCATAGTGCTTAGCTTATATTGTTTTGCTTTCTCACTAAAATCTGTGAGTATTTCATTTTCTCAAAATGAAGACGTTTTCTTTTCCTTTTGCCAACGTATGAAATTTTCATAAGTATTATTGTATCTTTATTTAGATTTCTTCGACAACAGGCCGCCTCTAATAGTTCTTGTGGTGTGTTAGGGATAACATCATCACTGTCACAAGAAGTATCCATATTTAACAAAAAAAAACGGCCAAGTGCGAGTCGGACTCGCGCCCTAAGGGTTCCGTACCTATCTACCATATGATATACTAAAAGCTTTAGCTCTTTGATTTTAAAAACTCGGCGACCATCCAACTTGACCCCTCTTGTATAGAAAAGTTCTTGAAACGGGAGCTCACTTTAATTGGTTACTATTAATTGTGAGAAAAATTTAAATATTTAATGATTTTAGACTTTTCCCTTTATTTGTACTGTGAGACCTAGCTTCTTGCCAAATTTCATAATTTTAGGTCAACGGGAAGTACCCTGTAGGTTTTGCTTTTTTGCATAAATGTATGGAGATGAGGACATAAAAAGCCAGATCTTTTGATTGCGTCGTTGTAAAAAATTTAAATTTTCAGATCTTGTGTGGTTTATAGATCTTAGTATACGTTATTAATTTCAACCTGATATCTCTTCTCGTTCGTGAGAAAAGGGGTCTTGACAGACAGACAGACGGACAACGAAGTGATCCTGTAAGGGTTCCGTTTTTTTGTTTTGAGGTACGAAACCATAAAAACATCAAGACAAATGCTAAATCAATCAAATTTTAGCGAAAATGCGCGGGCTTTTTTTTTATGCGCCCGTTTCTGGAGTAGGCTAGGTCATGCAGTCACTTTATCCGTGATTCTGCGCGTTATAAACAAAAATCATTTTGTTGACTGATAAAAAAATTAAAATGAATGTGGCCAGTAACAATTTATTTTAAATTTGAATTTTAGGCAGTTAAAATATCTTTGCTGTATGACTGCTCAAGACTTAAAAAAAAGTAAAAACGGGTTAGTTTTCATACAAACTTCCATCCCTTGGGATCGAAGCATCTGAAGGGCCACTGTGGGCTGAAATTAGCGTTTCATAGACATTCAATATTTTTTGAGTGACGCTTTTTATGCTTGTAAACGATTGAGGATACCTACTTTATGCCTTATACGTATAATGAACTTTCAGGTTTATAATTGTAAACAGCGCACTCAGAATATTTTTCGAAAAAAATTGTATTGAGTCGGCGTAATAAATGATGATATCTCCATTTTCGCACAATTGCGCCTAATATCCTCTTAGGTTCTTAATATATTAATTATTATGGATTTTTTTGACATACTACATGCTAAGACCAAACTTGCGCCTTTTTTTTAACAAAACTTTAAAAAAATACTAGTTTTTTTTTGTTTATTATACAGCTAATGAGTTTTTAAGCAAATTTCACATTCTAATATTTCAGACAATTAATTTGCGTAAATGTCCAATCTATCCAAATCCATTTTAAGCTTAACATTAGTTAAAAACAAAAAAAAATAACAAAATTTGATTTACAAAAGGCGCAAGTTTGGCCTTAGTTTGGAGTATGTCAAAAAATCCAAAATAATTCATATATTAATAACCTAAGAGGATATTAGGCGCAATTGTGCGATAATGGAGATATCATCATTTATTACGCCGACTCCATACAAATTTTTTTGGAAAAAAATTCGAAGTGTACTGTTTAAAATTATAAACATGAAAGTTCATTATATAAGGCATAAAGTAGGTATGCTTAATCGTTTCCAAGCCAAAAAAGCGTCACTCAAAAAAAATATTGAATGTCTATGAAACGCTAATTTCAGCCCACTGTGGGGCGGGATAAACACGTTCCCTCTCTAATTGGAATAATTGGAGTGTATTTTCAGAGCAGGTGTGATAAAAAATAATTTTGACTTCCCGTACAAACTGCGCTGTTGCAATTGCAATTGCTAATGCAAGGTTAAAAAAAAATATTTTCGATCTAAGTTCCTTGGAAAAAGTTGTTCAATTTCATGGTCTAGGCAAAATTTTATTAAGATTTTTCTATGACAAATCTGAATGAGGTAGAGCAGAGTAGTTTCTATAACACTGAAAAAATAACAGTATCAGTAATATCTAAGAAATAAGAAGTTATCAGAAAGCGCTCTCCTCACCTCTGACTCTCTCACTCTCTTTATTACCTCTGCTGGTAACATTTACAATCTTGAACTTTAACATTAAATTTTGACCTTAAGGCGTCATAAAGCGCGACAGTAAATACCTAATACAGTACTTAATCCCCTTATACGTTCATCAAACATCAAACCAAGGTCAGACCAAGAGAAATTGAACATAAACTTGGGGTGTCAAGCCGATCGAGACTGATTAAATCTATTCATGAGATATATGGAATTACACTATTATTAGAACATTTCAGGTTTATACTAATAATAAATCTGTACATGTTGAGTCATTTACTGGATGTAATTAACTAAATTAATTGATTGATTGACTTTTTCCCATACAATAATTTATGTTACCTTACTTTAATTACTACAGTAGTCGTGTGGTGCCGGACAAGAATAGTAACAACCCGTTTCTTCCCGTGGGTGTCATGGGTAGCGACCTTAGAGCAACGCGTCAAACCGCGCAAGCCCGTTTCTTTGCTCGCGAAAATCGTGTTACTCTATGGTAGCGACTAAGGACTTATGTTGAGGAGGATGGTGCTACCCATAAAACTTTATTAATACGGTCCAACTTAGACTTCTTTAACTCCTCATATTCTTACTATAGCTGCCTGCTATCTCTTCTACTTGGCCACAATATTATGAACTTGGTAATCTTCATGACTACTAGGTGCGTGCTGGTACAGGTAAGACCATCGGCCTGTTTGAGGCCAGCATAGGCACATACCAGTATATTTTATAAATTTTATAAACAGTCTATGACGAATGAAAAATTTCTTCCGTACTTAATCTTGTTTTAATAAATAAAGTTGCTGACATAATGATCTTACTTCCCGTTTACGATTGATTGCACTCGTTTTATCTTGGGTAGATTAATTGGGTCGCAAGAGGAAACTCATGATAAATGGAGCATCATTGTCCTTGATAGTACCTATCTGAAGAGAAATTAATGTGGGTTGTTCTAGTGTAGTATCTTCATGGCGATTGTGATGGAAAAATATTCTGGTGATACTCGTAATTATTGTTATTATATATGTTACACATGCGTATTCATACGATTTCTTTTGAAACTGAATAAGTGCGGTTTTCGAAAGTAAAGAATTTTTTTCCGGTCAATACGATTTTTGATGAAAAATATTTCTTTTATACTTCACCTTCTCGGAAAGTACCTCAGTCCTGTTTTAAAAACTAAGGAGAAGATACGTCATTTCTATGGTATAAATATGCTGGGGGAAAAGTTATATGGAAATCCATTGTTATAGTGTTTTAGCGGGATGGAATTTTGTATGAAAATCCATTGTTAACGTGTTTTTTTTTCTTAAATTTAGATCAATATCTGTCGATATCCTATTTTAATATCATAATGCCACAAAAAGAAAAAGTTTTTATCTCTAAGTCCACGAAATGATGCTGGCCACCTACACTTTTCTGAAAAAACCATTAATTTGAAAAAAGAACGAAACCAAAATGTGGAACGAAAGCGCGCGCGCGAATTAGGTTCTTGAAAATCACCGAGTGATAAAATCTTACTCAATAAAATCAAAATTTCAGTTTTTTTCTTATCAACAGGGAAAAATTATAATGCATAAATAAAAATTAGTGTTTAATTGTAAAATTTTATAAAGTATTACTAACGTTTTAACACTATCAGGGTAAAATTAAAAAGTTTAAACCTCCAAGCGATATTTTATCACCCAGTGATTTTCAAAAATTGGACCCCTGTTTTCTTTACAAAGTTGTTGGAAGTTTTAATTGTAGTTTTGTTGGTGCGTGCTTTTTACAAAAAATGTTGTCAAATAGTGACAGTGCTGAAGAGTTTTTGACGCCGCTAGAACTACAAGAAAGTGCGCAAGCGGTTATTGATTGCCTGAAAATTCTCGAAAAAATACAACAATGTAGGTATGTGATAGTTTTATACGTTGAAAAAGCGAGAAAAAAGCGCATTGATTTTCGGAAACTGTTTTGCTTGCTTATTATAGTGAAAAAGCGTATAAATATAAGCCAAGTCTTTGTATTCCATGTTGAAAAGTACCATATTGGCAAGACATGATATCAGTATAATGGAATACAAAAAACTTACATCATATCTGAAAAGGAAATCTGAAATATTTTCCTCGTAGGTGAAGTATAAAGCACTATGTATCACTCGAAAGAAAGTGCGATTCCCAACTCGGGTGTATTGAGCCCTTCGGCTTCGCCTCAGGGCTCAAACGACACCCTTGTTGGGAATCGGTCACTTTCTCCTCTCGATGAACAATGTACTATTTCATTTGCTTTTTCTTTGAAACTTTTTATCACAAGTTACATTATTTTAGCCAACCTTTATTGACACTTCTTACAAAATGATCAGCTAATATTTCTTTTTCATGTGCTTTTTCTTGAAACTTTTTATTACAAGTTACATTATTTTAGCCAACCTTTATTGACACTTCTTACAAAATGATCAGCTAAACTGTCCAAAGATTTTACGCTAAGCTTTCAAAGTAGGCATCTATCATTTCGTCAAAATATGTTTCGCAAGGTTATAAGTATATAGTGGGTTACCGTGAAAGTAAGTACAGTGAAACTCAAATGTTTGCATTGTTCTCACGCACGTATAAACCTACTCGTTGTAAATCACTCCCCTCCGTCACGCACCTCCTTTGTTGTCCATTGTTCAACACTTCCGTGTAGCTGAAGGAAATACATTAAAGGGAAACAAGGAATTAAGCCGATCAAATACAAAGTAATCTTATAAAGAAAACAAAGAGTCTGACAAACAAATGCGTTTCAATTTTAGATATTATGTTCACTTTGAAGTAATTTTCTGATTATTACGCTTTCAAAATATTATATTAAACATTTAAGGATATTTTTATCAGATATTGAAGAAGTATTACACAAAACCGTAGCAGACAAGTCACGGAAAAGTATGATGTGCGTTTTGGCCGCTGGGTGGCGTGACCGCAGTCAATTGCATTTACAGAGGGAGCTGCAAGTGACCGCGTTCACGAAGCCAGCTAAACGCAACACACTTAAATAAACTGAAAAAAACTAAAGTCACCGATATGTCATGATCATGAATGCCATTTTCAAAAGCTAGCAAACAAACTATGGCTGATGCCATTAAATAAATATACATACAACTATGGCTAGGAAAAGGTATACCGTGTAGAAAGTTCCCAGCAGAACCTATATTCAGTCACTAAATAGGAAAAAAATATGAGTGTTTAAACAGAAACTCACTGCATCATGACCGCCCTTTTCGAACACAAACAAACAACCTATGACAAAGGAAAGTGATACCATGAAGAAATTCCCGGTAAGTACCTATATAATCATACTTTCAAGGATTAAAGTGCAGATAATATCCACTCATTGTGCTTAGTGGTGGCAGCATATTTATGGTGTTTCCGAGCATAAATAACAACGAGTTATGGAAAGTTTAATGGCACTTGCGGCTAGGGAATTACCCGTACTTCAAAGGAACACAGTATGGCTGTCTCTAATGATGGAGAAGAGGAATTTGAACGCAAAAGAAATGTATTACGGTTATTATTATTAAGGTTACTATTGAAATTAAAATAAAAACACTATTTATATACAAAGTGGAAAATCGCAAAATTTCACAACCACAGGCAGAATTCGAACCTGCGTCTTATCCGTCAGTACTGGAGACTCTTTACGAACTAGGCTAATGTGGTCCTGCCTGATTTTGTGAAATCTGCGACCTCTATACGCATTACAACGTACGATTACTTACTATACTTGCGATTTTCTACTTTGTAGATTTATCCAAACACAAGAAGTGTTAAAATAAATAATTTATATACTTGTAGTTAGCGGCTGGTTTTCTTTTCTTCTTTTTTTCCCACTGTGGGGCCACATTGTTTGTGAAGCGATGTAGTTTAGCTGACGTCATTAAGAGATTTTAATATCCAACAATGAATAAAAGATTTTGACTTTGACTTTGGTTGATGGTTATAATGTGATGATTTTTTTGAAATTGTAAGAAAATAAAAAATAATTTTAAAATACTGGTAGTGCCCTGCCACGCGTTGCTATAGCTTATCTAGCTTAATTATCTTTATCTTGAGGTCGGTCATCGACCTAGCAATGATTTTAGCTAAATATAATAAAAATGTATTCTTGAATCATCCGAAAAAAAGCACTCAGTTTTTCAGACATTACCAATAATTCAAGGAAAAGTACTATTATTTCCTGGAAAACCTGTTATTTATTTAATTACTTATTTATTTATCAAAAAATAACAAACAGAACAAAATTAGTATTTTAACAGTTTCTGGAGTTGACACTATTGTTAAGGATATATTTAAAAAAAAAATGTTATTGATTTTTTAGGGTTCAGTACCCAAAGGGCGGAAAATGGGATGCCTCCGATGTCTGTTTGTCAGCGGGCTGTATATCATGAACCGTACAGCTGAAATTTTCAGATTATGTACTTCTGTTGCCGCTATAACAACAAATACTAAAATAAAAAATATATAAATTAAGAGGGGGCTACCCTTTAATAAAACGTGTTTTTTAGCACATTTGCTCATAAAACAGCTCTATTCGCACTGTGGTATGTACAATAATCCAGCTTATTAAACTCCCGTGCATTTTTCATTATATTACTGCACTAGCGTTAATTTTTTTTTCTCGGTAATTAAGTTGTGTTCGAGAACATATTATAAATTAATATTAGTTATATTAAATTATTTATATATATTGACTAATCAACAATAGTTTTGGCATTTAAATAACAAGATATTCAATTTTTGATAATTTATTTCAAAGTTCAAGGAATAGACTGTTTGGCAGTTAAAACTGTGCCTTAAAATACGCGTTTAATCCGTGCCCGCTGAATAAGAAATAGTGCACGCCATATTTACTTATATTTGTGATGTTTATTATTGTAATTACTTCCAAAAGTGTCAACTTCTACGATAGAAAAACTGTTATTAATGTAGTTTCTGAATCGTATAAAATATTTAGACAAGAAATACGTATTTGGCGGTTGTAAAAATCAAAGAAAAACACCAATGTATGCCTAAGAAATGTTTCGGTGGACGTGCGGTTGACATATGGTCAGGAAATTTTTGTATTTTTATTAGCAAATGTGTTGAAAAACGTCGTAAGACACACGTGCGCATTGTCATCACCTCGACTGCGGCTCAGGCTGATATTCCTGAGCCTCTACTGTTATTATCAAAATAGCGCACTTGATATTTGTTCGATTTTTGTTTTAGCTCTATCGTAAATCGGGAACATATACAAGCGTAAAAATTTATGTGTAAGCTAGTTAGTGCATAAGGTATAGAATAACAAAAAATAATAAAAACTGGTCAAGTGCGTGTCGTCTCGTGCGAGAATGCACTTCAGCGTGACTAAGACAGTATTTTTACCTTAGTGGTAAGGAACCTTCGGTGCGCTAGTCGGACTCGCACTTGGCCGGTTTTTATGAAGCCTGTAGAGTCTTAATATAAAAAAAAATTCTGAACTATCTTGGGTAAGAAGTAGGTAGTTTAGAATATCTTCAAAATATATTCACAAGTATTGTTATACTTGAGAATTCATCTGGAGTTCCAAACTTAGAAGAACACCAAAATATGTAGAGGGTCCAGCAATTTATGCTTGTAAAGCCAGGAAGCTGTATACATTATGACCTAGTCGTAAACCAACAGAAAACAAAATTTATTACACTCATACACATGCCACCAGCTGAAGCTGGGGATATTTGTTATGTGCCCAAATCTATTGCACCCGTTTCCACATACCTTTCTATGTAATATTCCTTCCTACGGCTCATGTTTGCAGTAAAAAGCTTATTGCGGAAAATCTCATCCAAGTTTTAGAAAGAAACTCGCAGTATGCAGTCAAATTTTTACTACTACTGATAACAGGTTAAATTAAACTAATAATGCCAAAGTAAACATGAGGCGTTAAAAGTATCATGACCTTGAATGTGAAAGTTAGTTAGTTGGTCGAAAAACAGCAAACTCGGATGCCGGAGAAACGTCCACTAAAGGACAGGGAACTCCCTCCAAAGCTCCAGCTTTGGCTGTAGGTGTCGTAAAAGGCGACTAAGGGTTAATGAAACAGAGGATGGGCAGCAGCATCCTCCTGTGTATCGTATTATCTTACATTCTGAGGTCACCAACAACCGCAGTCCATGGTGTCAGCCGTAACGCTAACAAGCGTGGTGATTACTGTTCATTTGTATCGAATTCTTTTTCATTCTAATAGCCATTAAATAAAAATAAAATATAAATATAAACATGAAAGATGCAGTCAATTTTTCAGTTAAAAACTTCTGCATTACAAAATCATGCAGAAAACCTTCAAAATCTCATTACGGACACAATGAAAAAGGCGAGTCTTTAGCCTCAACTCGGCTTCAATATTTCACAAAAGCACTTCGATCTCTAGGGAAATCATAATGCGGAGACTCATCCTTGTCTCACTTTAAGCCTACTCGTTATTATAATAAGGGTAAAAAATATCGTGGGATACACGATGTTTCTTAGGCAGAAGCATTTTTCGTGCTCATGGTGAGTTTGCTTGTTTTAGTATACTGCCAGTTGTCTATTAATCCGGCGGTATTGGGTTCGACTACACGCAATACTGCAGGACACCTAATTATACAAAAGAGAATTTGAAACTAAAATGTATCTTCAAGTATTTATTGGAGCCGATTCTGGCAGGCACAAGCCAAACCTAAACAAAATTTGACAGGCCAAAGAGCAACACTTCCAGGCCTGTCAAATTTAGTTTAATTTTAGTTTGTGTCTGCTAGAATGGACACAACTTTTATTGGTAAGTAATTTTGGAATACATATTTCCTTGGTATTTTTGACTATCACGTAAGGTAGGGTTGCTTCATCCTAACTTAACCATAGCGTCTTGCTCTCTCCACCTTATTCGCCAGAGTGAGACGAAAGATTTTGTTATTGTTATAGTTAGATGTAGCAATTGACACAGTGTCTGATATTAAGACCATTTCAATTTGGTAAAATAAAATAAATGTATCTATCTATTTATTTAAATAGAGCTTTGAAAAGATTGTACAGCGCTCTGAAATCATCTTGAACAAAAGCGTAAGCAGGGCAGGGTTTGAGTACGTCTATTTGTATGTAAAATTGGCTTCACTCAAGTTGAGTACACTGAGATGAATACACCAATTTGTCAAAACCCTATAGTAATCAGCTTTAGCATCATATTCAAGTATTCATCACCTCAGCACAAAACCTTTAAGCAGCCTTAAACGGCTTGTATATGTGAGGTAACTAACCACGCAGTTGAATGGACGCCGGTTGCCAGATGTGGACGACACATGGCGATTAACCCTGGTGTATAAGCGTTCGGGTATTATGCTATTTACCTGCCTCTATTGTGCAGAATAAAATTGTAAGAGAACTGATTTAGGATTACGACAAGCAAGCTTTATATAGACGCTAAGTTTTGGATTTGTCTAAATAATGTTTAGAACGATGAAAAAGCATTGGTGGCCAATACTTACTCCTTTTTATCATTTGTTTATTTAAAAAAAAAACAAATGATAAAAATGGTTGGATGTTATCAGTTGCGGCTGGAAACAAAATATGACAATTTGACGTAGCATGAAACTTTTTTTAAACGCAATATACGTGAGAGTCAAAAATACGTATACCAATTTGCATAAAACCTTTCTAGTGCTTCGAAAACTCGATAAGTTGTTGATCTCGACTATTATCTTCGAAATATATTTGTACTTAAAGCTATGTCAGAGTCCATATTTGGTGGTTTAAAAACTCTTGCTTGATAGTAAATAGGTCTGACTGGTCTAACTTCCTGATTTTACTATAAAAATACAAAACTGGGTAAGTTTTCTTTCAGCCCAATCAATAGACATCCTTAACTTATTAAGTGCAAAATAAAAATAAAACAAAATAAGGAGAGTATTGACTTCCTCCTAGACACAATAAAGCAAGGGGAAGTTTTCTCATTTCCCTAAAAAGATTAACACGTTGCGCCGGCGACGTGATCTGGAATACTAATTACTTTTTGCTTATTCATTTTGTTACAAGATTATTGGGGCATGATCAGGAAGGAATCCCTTGATTTTATGGAACGAGTACCTTAATTGTAAAAATATATGAGGCCGTACCACAGAGCAGCCGTACAAACAATTAAGTAAGTACTTCCTGCTGGTTTCCGATGAGTTTTTTTTTGTTTGGAAACCCTGCGGAAAATATTGAAGACGTAAATAAAACGTATATTTGATGATATGTTATGCGCAGTGAATTTCCATATGGAAAACTTTGTATTCAAATCAATAGTATACTCATCATTATTCAAAATTAGGTTTATTGGCAACCCTATAAATTTAATGAAGGCCACGAGTCTTTACACAGATGGATAGGCCCTCTGAAATCTGCAATACAGAGGGCAAACTAGACTTAATCCTGTATTAGAGCTTTGTCATACTAGTAGGCAATGTGACAGAGTTTTCCTGCCACTAAATGGCCTAACGATAAACTGGTGCATTCCCTATTGTTACACCCAGTCGTTGCACCAGTGTAACGACAAGGAAAAACCTTTTCCTGGTCGTGACACCGTAGCGGAGATAGAGTATCGATTTATTTTAACATCTCACTAAATGTCCACTACAGGACATGTGCAGCTATCGACGCAATGTTACAAGACCAGGAAAGCGCACCGGATTTGGACTCTGATAACAACGAACATCGGCTCCCTCCAGAATTCTAGATTTTGCTGGAAAAACGTGGAGGGGAAGACCCTTAGTCCACTCGCTGGACAGCGTTACGGCTGGCACCATGGACCGCGGTTGTAGGTGACCGCAGTAAGTAAGATGGTATGATACACAGGAGGGTGCTGCTGCCCATCCTCCAGTTTATAGCCCTTAGTCACCTCTTACGACACCCACGGTTATGTATGGGATGGTACTATTCTTTGCCGCACCACACGGGACTATCGATAATCCATACTATATCTACCTAAAACCAGGCCGCGGTCGCACTCTGGTTGTCTGTAGCTTTGCGTATATTACAAGATATTTCAAAGCGCTTTGTGCATGATTGTGGAATATTAACCAGGTGGAGGTGGTAGCTAGGCGGTTCGTCTGGATTCTCGATTCAATTCAATTCAATTAGTTTATTGACATATAAGTTTACAGTAGAACCAAATCACTTACATGCTATCCTTAAATTAAATTAAAATACAATACTGCTTTTTACTTTTATAAAAACTATTAAAAATAGAGCAGCGTATTTGTAGAATTTGTCTACACTGTCATTAAATATGTCAGCATGTGACTGTCGTGTGAGGATTTCATTTATTATAATGATGGCTCGAGCAGTGGGGGCGTTGGCCGCGCTGCAGGTGCGCGCGCATACCGCCGCGAACAGCGGGCGCACCCGCCTCTGCAGCGCCGCGCCACCGCCACGCGGGCCCGGGACTGACAACCCCATGCGAGATACCACAGTACTATTGTCAACTCTGCCGTTAATAACAGCGTAATAATGCATAATTAATGCTAATTTGCGTCTTAGCAACAAACTGTCTAAGCCGACCATTCCATACACAAAGATTGAGGGATACAGGTATGGATAGACACCAAACATTTTCTTGTATATAAATCTGGCGAATTTTTTCTGCACCTTCTCGATCATGTCAATGTATTTGGCTTCCCGATGATCCCAAACGATCGCGCCGAACTCCAATCTACTTCGAACATAAGCATTATATAATGTTAACGCTACCTTCACGTTTTGAAATGGGTACACTGTCCTAATAATGAAACCAAGCATTTTGTTTGCTTTCTTACAAGCCGATATAATGAATTTAAGTTGTTAAGTAATTAAAATTTGAATTTAAGTTGAGACCTAAGTCCTTAATCTCTTGAACCCGATCTATTGGGGTTTGATCCAAATAGTAGGTAGTATGTATCGGCGGCGTTCCTCTCGTAAATGTCACAACCTTACACTTAGATTTATTAAACTCAAGGTTGTTCGCTTTGGCCCACTCTTTTACAGCATTGATATCATTTTGCAATGTAACACAGTCCTCCTGATCTTTAATACTTATAAAAAGTTTAAGATCATCTGCGTACAATGTACATTTTGAATTTTGAACAACACTTGGCAAATCATTTATCATAATAAGAAATGATGTAGGACCTAAAGTACTTCCCTGGCTTACGCCAGATCTTGTATAGTAGTTTGGCGAACGATAACCATTAAGTTAGACATACTGGCTTCTATTTCTCAGATAGCTAGCAAAAAAGGTTAGTAATTTTGGGTTAAAACCTAGTTGTGCAAACTTTGACAGTAAAATATCATTATCTACTAGGTCGAACGCCTTTTTAAAGTCAAAGTAGATCGTATCTACTTGGCCCTTTGAATCCAATTCGGCCAAATTATAGTCAGCAAAGTTAATATGGCTCGTGTTCGTTAATCTAGAAGCTCTAAACCCATGTTGACAGTCAACAAGCGCTGATTCTATTTGACGCCTTAGTCGAAAGTCAATGATTGCCTCAAACACTTTACCAAAGACTGATAAAATAGCTATTGGTCTGTATGACGTCAGTCAGTCGTCGTCAGTGTTTGAGGCTTCTTTGGGAATTGGCAAGACTCTTGAAACCTTCCAAACATTTGGATACTGTGAAAGCTGTAACGAGAGATTATATATGTATAGCAGCGGTTCTTCAAAAACTGAAATACAATCTTTGACCAAATAGGGTGGAACGGTATCTGGACCAGCAGCAGAACGAGCCTTTAGTTTTCCAACTGCATGACGAAAATCCGAGGCAGTAATATTATCTATAGTGACGGACGGCATTGATGAATAGCCATCTTTGGTGGCTTTTTGTACGTCTAATTCGGGCAGATTTTGTAAAAACACTGACTTGAAGTATTCCGCAAAGATGTCTACTGCTTCTTGCCCAGAGACAATACTATCGTTGACTGTAAAGGTAGTCGTTTTGCATCGGTCTCTTTTCCTATCGCTCACATATTGCCAAAACTTCGTTGGATCATTGACAATGTCTGTCTGTATATTGTACGTGTAATTTTCATATGCTATGTCAATTAAACTTTTTACGCGTTCCCTATAAAACTTGAACAACTCTTGGTTAAATTGTTTTCCTTCTGCCTTGAATCGTTTTAAGTTAAAATATTTCAATTTTATATTCCTAATAATTTCAGGTGTATATCATTTCGGGTAAACATAACGACGATTACCACATCTGCTTTTTTTTAAGGGAACATATAGCACAAAAAGATCATTTATAATGCTATAAAAACGTTTTATGGCTATATCTAAATCACTCTCTAGTAGAACATCAGTCCAGTCTACCTCGGCTAAAGCCGCGTATAATCCATTAAAATCTGCCTTATTAAAATCGAATTCAGGTATTCTATGGGACTCGTTTTCATGGTCTCGCACAGTAGTCTGGTTACTAGTCCTAGGTACTAATAATTGTATGTTTAGGGCAGGATGTGGTTTATCCAACCATATCAAAGGTTCAATTTCAGCACTTACGTCAACTGAACCTTCCTTGAAATTGCTATGCACTAAGTCAAGCATGCCGCCATAAGAATTTTGAACTCCATTAAGTTGTTCTATATGGCAAAAATCAACAAATAAATTATATTTAGAAATAACATTAGAAGTCGCGGTATTCAAATTAAAATCTCCTACCACAATAATATTCAATGAGCAGTATTGTGCCATTGCATTTTCAATACAATCAAATACACTACAGTATTTTTCGTCACTAGTTCTAGGAGGTAGGTATACAACACAACATACAAATTTTATATGTTTCCATGTCACAATAACAAATATCAATTCTTTATCCTCAGAAAGGCCGTCAATGTTTGTTAATCTTTGAACTGTAAAACCACTCCGCACAGCTATTAGAACTCCTCCATACCCAGCGTTGTTTTCTCGGTCTTTACGTATCACTGTGTATCCCGGAGGAAACAACTCTCCGTTGAAGACTGAGTCATTGAGAAAAGTTTCATTCAATGCTATTATATCAAATGATTGATGTTGTAGTAGATTGCTTTTAAATTCAGCAGACTTCTTGGATGAGCGTAGTCCTCTCACGTTCTGGTAATACACGCTAATTTTTTTTGGTCGATTGTCTCTTCTCATTCTGCCTCCTGCCACGAAAAAGCTGCCGCCAGGGCACAATACAAATGTCTGCAGCCCAATGAGTGGTCTTCAAAACTGAATCCGCTAGTTTTGCAGGTACACCAAGTTTGAACGAAGCATAATTACCCCGTGCTTTTAAAGTCTCAACTGAGCAGGAATCAGTCTTACAAATTCTCATGAGGTGGTCACGCACCTGTTTTTCAGACGTTCCTACTTTGACGTAGTATAAGTGGAGGTATTTTACTTTTTCTGACGCTTGAAGTGGTGTAGCACCTGGATCCGCTGTGCCACGAAGAACTTCAACCCTCTGCTCAGCTGAACGTCTAGATTTTTTACGAACTACGTCAGTCCATTTTACTTCATCCTCAGATTCAGAAGCTACATCAACAAGAACCTCTGTACATATTTCAACAGTTGAAGGCGATGACTTAGCCACCTGAGGTGGTGTTCCTGAGCAAGAAGATTTCTCTGCCAATTTGTTTTGTTCTTGTTGTGGTTTGAGACATGGTTTTTTATTAACAGTATTTTAAATATTTGATTCTTCTACCTTTCGAGGCACAAGCTGCTTGGCCTTCAACATTTCTTCCAAGTTTTTCAGCTTAACTTCAAGATTCCCAATTTTTTCAAGTAGCTTACCGTCACTTACATGAACAGTTTTATCCACTTTTTCCACTTTTTCTTCCAATTGCGTTAGTCTCTGACACATTTCTTGCATTTTGTTATTTAAGGTACACAGTCTCTTCTCGCTCTCCTCGCTCTCGATTAGCCTATGGTCCATCTGAGATATAGCTTCCTTCACTGTTTCTTCTAGTTCTTTGACCACTACGTTTTTTATTGCTTTTAGTAGTCTCTCGTTGTTGTCGATAATCAGGCGGGACATCTCATCTCTAATTAGCTGTCGAATGCTGTCTGTAAAGCTAGTGTCGTTAACAAGTAAATTATCGAGTACACTGACTTCCGGATCTACTCTCCGCTGATGACGTGATGGGTATTGACATATGCTGACATACGGGCAGCCGCTGCGGCTACTGCGGTTTTTTGATCGCCGGGTAGATCTATTCCCGAATTTCTCAATGTAGTAGAAGTGTCAAAATCACACAATGCACCAGCTATTTCTTTAGTGCAAGTAGTAACTCTGTTCTTGTTATGAGGCTTGTCGTCGCTTGGATTATGTAGTGTATCATGAATAGATGTATGATGGGAATTATTAACATCCACTCTGCTTGGCACCTTTATGGGCGTATCATCATTTCGGTTTCTGCGGTCGCTTCTTGTACATTCAGGACATCTCCATGAGCGGTCCAAATTGAACCTTTCCACGATGAAATACTCTTTTGACATATTAAGGCACCCATAATGGTAGAATTTCCTGCAGAGTGAGCACTGCAATCTCTCCGTAATTGTTGTGTGGGTATTACAGGCTAGGCAGTTCATCGTCTTAGATACCGTCACTTCTTGTGACTATTAATAGGTAGGTACAAATTAAATATTGTTATCAAACTATCTGTAGTTGCTTATTCTTTGGCTTTTTTGTCAATGCACGTTACGAGTATCTTTACTGTTTGATGGATGTAAGCAAGTTGATATGAATCACATAAAGTGTAATTATCTTTGCATCCTTTCCACTATTCAAACATGCTTAGTACACGCATAGCAGTTCATCTTCGGCATACACTACTTCGGTATAAAGGCAAAAAAATTTGTGCAAAATATTAGCGTAAAATGAAACGTTATTTCTGATAACGTTATTTAACTGGTTATTTTGCGTTTGAACGCATCCGTAATCTGACATTGACAGCCAACTGTCACGCTGTCAGCTCTAATGCACCCAATCAGCTGATTGTTGTGAGACGAGGTGAAATCTCGAGTTGTGATTAGCTGAGAATCTTCTATTGTTCATTTTACACAAAAATTGTCACAAATTGGACAAATTAATTGTCCCAGGCTTTAAAAACCTCTATGGAAAACAGACTCTAAAATATATTGTACCTAAACTAATTAACAACCTGCCAAATTCATTGAAGATCATTATTAACGAAAAGAACATAAAAAATAAACTATTACAATTTTTTATAGACGATAATCAAGTAAAGTAACACTTCAAGGAAACACCCTGTGTGTGCGCGCTGCTCCCTACTCCTAACAACTGGTTTTGTAATCTGTCTCACTCAGTGCGCTTCAAGTTGTAATGTCGGCTAAAGCCTCGATCACAGTTCGGGGATTGTTTCGGCATACATTGCTCGTTGAAGTAAGGATATTGCAATTAATATAACCAAGCCTCCCAGCAATGTGTGCCAAATTGATCTTTTTAGATTTGTTCGTGGCTTTATCCTCATCGTATGTATTCATTTGAAAATAATATTGAACTAAGTTGCGTGCGGTCGCAGAGTGCCGTCGAATCTGTAGGTGTACGGACAAACCTAATTAGGTTTTTGTTACACCTTACATAAATTGTAAATTAGTATTAAGATTAGTATGTAATTCTTTTAAATAAAAATAAAAATAAAATAATTTAAATATCGTAGAAATAACTGTAGATTTTCCTCATACCTTGCAGTGAAAGTGTAGATTTCCAAATTCCTCCGTGAAAATTTATAGTGCAGTTAACTTCACTGTGGTTCTTCTTTGTGGATAACACTAACTTAGTAAGTATTGGCAAGGTTTTCTAATTTTCTGAGTTCAAAATTCGGACAGCAGGTTGTTTACAGTTACGGATAAACGTTCCGTTCCGATGGCAGAAGGGCAGCGGTGGATAAGCTGGTGAACCGCATTAGCACACTCAGCCTGGTACAATCTGTAGAAGACCGACAAATAAACAGCCTTACGGCGGTGGGCCACATCTAAATATATAAAAGAGCATGTCCTGACTGACTGACTGATTCATCAACGCCGAGCCGTAACCGCTATAGATACAGGTCTGAAATTTTGTACACAGGTTCTATGCACGTCAAAACCACCCACTAAGAAAGGATTTTGGAAAATTCATCTCCCAAGGGGGTGAAATAAGGGATGAAAGTTTGTATGAAAGTCCTTTGTTTCTTGAGCTAGATTCACACAAATTTGAATTTAAAATTCTGGTGAAAAATAAAGAAACACAAGCATTCTTAAAAATCACCCTTCAAGGGGGTGAAAAAGGGGTTGATTTTTTTTCCGTATGTTGGTCTATAAGTCTCAGTTTTAAAGGTAGAATTATAGAAATTTGTATTTAAGCTTTTGGTATAAAATAAAAAAGTACGTTTTCGATTTTTTCAAAATTCAAACCCTAAGGGGGTGAAATAAGGGATGAAAGTTTGTATGAAAGTCCGTCAGTTTTAAAGTTACGATCTTCAAAATTTTTTTTTAGACTGGCGACTAAAAATTAAGTTTTACATGTCTCAGGGTTTTTGAAAATTTTACACCCTTAGTGGTGAAAAGGGGGATGAAGTTGAAACTCCTTCATTTCAAAGTAATATCCACTAAATTTATTATTTAGGCATTAGGGTTGTAATTCTGTGGAACATACATCTCTGTTCTTGAAATTCACCCCAAATTCAACCCCTTAAAGAGGGAAATGGGGTGAAAAAGTTTAAAAACCAATATGGGTATCATTTGTATGGTTTATCGGGTCGCTGATTACGAAAACTAAAACAATTTTGAAATCTAAGGTGGTGGACGTGAAAAACCATCATCCCCTGGGGATGGGGTTGGGGTGCGATAGGGTTGAAATGTCTAAAAATCAATATGGGTGTCGTTTCTATGTTTATATAAGGATAGAGATAGCGGTTAAGACGGCGTTTAGGTTAGGGATAGGAGTAGGGGTAGGGTTAGGGGCAGGGATGGAGGTAGAGAGAGAGGGAGTGGGAGAGGGAGGGGGAGAGGGAGAGACTGCACATTGTCTGAATATCACGCGGGCGAAGCCGCGGGCACAGCTAGTTATGTATAAAACTTGGTATTCACTAGCTTTTCAACACCAACGAGCTTCTTCTTCAATTGAGTCAAGTGCAGGTATTTGGTATTTGGCGAAACCATCTCAAAGGTGACAGAAATATCCTATATAGTTAAAGATAGTACCTTGGTGATTGTGCGCTGCTTGTAAAAACATAAATCTTCTACCAGTGGATAGGGTGCCAATAGACGATCATTTAACGATTGGGAGGGAAATCAGATTCGTCCCATGTGCGCGGGGGGAGGGGATAGAAGGGGGCGAATTACGCACAATTATGATTATTTTTTTAAAGATCAGTTAATGCTACTAGGTCTTGTGTGGTATTGTTTTCAGGGAAAACAAACACGAGGAATTCATTTTTGATGCTTAAAATGTATAATTCCGTAGAAGAAATAATATTTTTAACGAAAAGTAATAAGAGTCACATACATATATTTTTTATAAACTGCCATATCTTTTGAAAATCTTATTTATTGCGACCACAAAAAATATTTATTAAAAGCTTATTTAATCCAATTTAAAAATATATATAATTGTAGTATACTTATCATACAAGAACTGTAAGAATAAAAATAAAGAATGCGCCAAAAAAATAAGCGCGCTGTAATACGCTGAGGTACTTATCCGATCATATTATTTAATTTCAAGATTTATGCTTGGGCTTGTGTGGTATATATTTTATATAAAAATGCATATGAAGACTTAATTCAAAATGATAAATTTGTATTTGTTTTTAAATTTATTCGTTACAAAAATGCATACATACAAAAATACAAATCTTTCATCTTTGTTATATTATAATATATGTATATTAAATGAGAAAGTAACATTTCATGTCTATAAAAACGTAATTAATTTTAAGTACCTACTTATATTAGTAGCAGAATGAAGAATTATTTGATACCTAGTAATAAAATGACGTTATTTATAATTATTAAAGATGTATTTAAAATAAAGATTCAATTCAGTCGAACTTTTAACAAAATTAACCTACACCAACTAGTTACTCGTACTAAAATGACACGTAAAAGAAATGACCACATGACCAGGAATCTATTTTAGATCTAATATTGTGCAACGATGAAAATTATGCTAATATAGGAAACAGTGATCATGAAATACTGATAGCAACTCTTCAAGTTCAGATAAATACTACGCAGGCTCGTCGCCCAACTCATTTTTAAGGCCGACTATCAGCTGATATCTCAAGCACTAAATGAACCCATCAATCTCTAAACCAACGATGTACTTAATGCGTGGTGTACCTTTAAGAATAAAATAGACAGTGCTGTTCTTCAACATGTACCTATAAAATAATGTAAGAAATCACAAAATTTAAACAAACCATGGATTGGACAGCAAATTATAAAAAATTACCCAAGAAAAAAAGAAACTGATAAGAGTGATGCCTCATATCGAGAATACCGGTCAGTTAATAACAAAATAGTGAGCCTGGCCAGATCGAAAAGGATAAATTTTGAGAAAAATATTTTTTAAAAGGCTCCTAAGGAATTTTACAACTCCATCCGCCAGGATATAACTTCAAAAATTTCTATACCACCATCACTTAGCAACGAAAACACACATCTAATTACTAACGATAAGAAAAATTTGCCAATCATTTTGCCAAACAATTTGAAAAATCGTATGTTCGGCAACCAGAAAATGTAACCATTCCTACACCAAGTGTTCCTCGAGTCTAAAATGAATAGAGAACATAGAATTTACATCAGACAATTAAAAAGCGAAAACGATTAGCACATTCAAAGATGATACTGCTATGGGCCCTGATGAATTACCAGCTGAACAACTTAAGAGATGTTGCCCTACCATATCTGCAACCTTGGCTCAAATTATGCAACTATCCTTAGAACAAAATGAACTCCTAGATGACTGGAAAGAAACTATTATCACACCCATCTATCAAAAAGGTGACAAACTTGCTGCCGCTAACTATCGTCCAATCAGCCTTACCTGTATAGTACGCAAAGTGATGGAGAAGATTATAGCTAAAGAAATGAGGAAATTTTTGGAGATGGAGAATGTTATAATCGAGGAACAACACGGATTTGTGCCAAAGAGATCGACAGTAACCCACATGCTTTGCTGCCTTGACAGATGGACTCAGAGCTAGAACAATCATGAACCTACAGATGTTATCCACTTGGATTATGAGAAGGCATTTGATCGAGTCCCTATAAAAAGATTAATTTGTAAACTTGAACATTTTGGGATTCGTGGTGATCTCCTCAAATGGATAGAGAACTTCTTAACAGGAAAAACATTCGTGTTAGAATTGGAGAATGTTTTTCTGAACCACACAATGTCCTTAGCGGTGTACCACAAGGATCAGTGTTAGGACCTACTCTTTTTGGTATCTTCCTGATAAATCTTAAGCAAGTTATACAGTCAGAAGTCTCCCTGATCGCTGACGACACAAAAATTATGGGCAACCCATTAATTAAACATAACATCTTGCAAGACAATATTGACCGCATTATTGAATATACTAAAGACTGGCTTGTAATACTCAAAGCTGATAAGTGTACTGTTTTACACATTGGCAATAAAAGCCCCAAGAATCTTTATACCATATAGGGCAAAGTAGTGGCTAGCGTGTCCTGTCAGAAGGATTTAGGCATTATTGTTACGCAGAACTTGAAGTGGGAAGAACACATTATTGGTATCACAAAAAGAGCAAATTCTTTACTATACATTATAAGGAAGGCGTTTTTCCACATTAACAAACAACTTTTCCTAAAGGTCTACAAAATTTATGTTCGTCCCTTGCTAGAGTACGGATTTCAAATATGGAGTCCATATTTTCAAAAGAACATCAACCTTCTTGAAAAAGTACAGAGAAGAGCTACAAAAATGGTAACCTGCCTTCGAAACCTGGCTACGAGCAATGCTTAGCATCGCTAGGCCTAACCACATTAGAAGAGAGAAGTAAACGTGGAGATCTTATTGAAACATACCGGGTGTTAGGAACAACCTTCCGAATACTAAAGGGGCATGATCAGTCAACAACATGGAACAACTTTCAGTGAACAAATCTTTCAGGAAAGAAAAGAAAATTCCGCATCTCCATACAAAATTGTAAACTTGATCCGGCAGTTTGTATGTAGACGCGGATTTTTTTTTCTTTGACTGATCACGCTCCTGCAGTATTCGGATGGCTGTCCCTAACATCCGGTATAAGATACTAACTGGTTGCAACAATGTGCCAAAGCTTGAAAAAATCTTTGTCATGAATGAAAACAAAAACCTGAGTGGACACACTATGAAACTTTCACACTACTCGAGTGCAAGAAATCCTCGGTACAATTTACGCATTCTTTTTTTTTCTTGTAGTTCTTGTATGAGAAGTATACTACAATTATATATTATTGTAAACTAGGTTAAATAAACTTTACATAAATGTTGTTTGTGGTCGCAATATAAAAGGTCTTCAAAAAATATGGCAGTTTATAAAAAAATTATGTATGTGACTTTTATTACTTTTCGTTAAAAATATTATTTCTTCAATGAAATTATACATTTTAAGCATCGAAAATGAATTCCTTGTGTTTGTTTTCCCTGAAAACAATACCACACAAGCCCTAGTAGCAATAACTGATCCGTAAAAAAATAATCATAATGGTGCGTAATTCGCCCCCTTCTATCCCCTCCCCCCGCGCACATGGGACGAATCTGATTTCCCTCCCAATCGTTAAATGATCGTCTATTGGCACCCTATCCATTGGTAGAAGACTTATGTTTTTTACAAGCAGCGCACAATAATGCCCTTATATCGACCTTTAACTAATACAGGAACGGACTTGAGTTTTATGTGAAATAAGAAGCTGTCCAGGCGTTAAGAATCCGTTTTACTCTATTGAGGATGCCCAATTTTCTAAATTTGGCATAACACTCAATGTTGTAGCGTAAATTCAGGTTTGTACATAACTTCATGCTGAGTAGTTGGAGATCGTCACTAACTGGTACAGATGTACCCCGGAAAGAAGGAGCCAAATTGAACGGGATCTTTTAGCGGTTAAATCTCAAATTCAACCACAGAACGAACAACGTATGTGAAAGTTTCAATTTGAAGTTGAATAAATACATTAGCAAAAACTATGTCACGCTGGCAAAAGTTCTTACAGTCTTGATTGAAAACAAAATAAATACTGAAACAATTCACCAGCGACGTAAAATAGATATCATCAAAGATGATAATTATTATCCTATACTATTAAACTAAAAGTACATATATTTATTTATTTAACATATTTATAGAATCAACAGCATTTTACAAATAATATATAACAAAGTATTAATACACAGTTCTTTAGCCAATTGTTGATTCACACTATATTACTTAGCAATAAGACAGGTACATATATTACTTAAAAACATAGAAATATTAAGCACAAAATAAAAACTCAGTGAAGTTAAGCGCCGCTTTTGCTGTGTGTGAATATGTAAATAATATGGCTGGGAAAACTCGTTTTCACCGTGCTTTTAAGCATTTTTGTAAAATACCGCACTTAAGACATTTTTTTAGTTGTACCTACACGCGGAGTCAGACCGCGGCCCGGTTTTAGGTAAATATAGTATCGATAATCGATAGTCTATCTCTACTGCGGTGTCACGACCAGGAATAAGTTTTTCCTTGTCGTTACACTGGTGTAACGACGCGTAACGACTGGGTATAACTACAAGTAGCCAGTACCAGACATGGTACTACACTACGCCAGGACTAACTACTCGTGTAGTTACTTATACCACTAGCGGTCACCCATTCGGGTTCTGACAACAGCCAACGTTGCTTAACTTGCGTGATCGGAAAGAAACAGCAACTACCACTCAGCCAGGATCATTTCAATGTCCATGACAGTAACGATATAAGATAATACCTAAAATGAATTTTATGCAAAAGAAAATGACACTTCTAAAATATTAGATAGCCTTTTAGAAACTAATTTAAGCAATAAATTCCATTGAACATTATTGTAATTCACACATAGCTGTAACAAATCATATGTTAAACTCATAACCGTGTGTCTTGGAGCAATGAGCCGTTATATTAGGAGGCGTCACATTTTAATAATTGGCCATAAAAGTTTGAAACTAAAGCCGTTAAGAGAATGAATTGAAAGTTGCTCTTTAAGGCTTCGCTTCAAGTCAGAGCACATGCTATAATCTATGTACCAAAAAGTCTCTATAAACTTGCATACGGGCATTGGGCCCAAATAAAGTAAAGGGCCAAAACATGTGCACTATTGCAACTCCTTTCAAGCTGCTTCCGTCTAGATAAACCATGAGGCAAACATTTAAAAAAATTGACAAATGCATCATTTTAGTTTTGTTTGCTGCTTTTCAAAAAAAGGTGGTCCTCTTCTGCTCTAGGTAATTAGTTAGCAATATAATTCAGTGTTATATGCCAGCTCTGGTGATACTCTTAAAGTATTTTTTTTGTTTAATCACCATATACCTAAAACAACAAATAATAAACGAAACCTTCCACAAAATCCGGAGAAAAATGAATTTTGGAGGAAAATGCTGTGGCACTACGCTTGATAGATTTGTAGATGTAGCTACGCTGATGATGTAGAAATTGCAGCCTATCCTGTAGGTTAAGTTCCTTAAGTCACCTCTTTCGACAATAAAGATCTAAAAAAATATAACTTACTATGTACCAAAAATCTAACGCGCTGCCGAAGAAATTTATATCACACCAACAATTATTCAAAACTGTAACCGTATTATTCACAAGTGCTTTAACAACAAATTGTTGGCACAACAGACGAGAGGACGCCAGTTAGTTTGAATTTAAATTATTTGGCAGTCGCGTCACATTCAGAAGCGCGGGCATAGTATAGTTTTATATGTAGCGATTGTAGCGCCTAGTAAATAGATATAAAAATATTTTTTTAAAGTTTGTTCAACCGCAACTATGTAGGTCGATCAAAATAAATATAGTATTTTAACTACAAATTTAAAAAAAAATAAAAATAAAGGACGTGTATGGATTCTAGAAAGGACCGTTTACAAAACTGAACTGAACGTTGAAAAAAACTGACTTTTACATATTAAAAATATCGGTGAGTCATTAATAAATTGTATAAGTGTAGTACTACTTAGAGGAGATACCCAAACCACTTAGAGGAGACACCGTCAAAAAGATAAACGAATATAAATCGTTTTATTTGCAACCCAGGCAAGTTTACCATATTATATGTAAGCGCAAAATATTTCAAGTACTTTTTTCTTGATGTCAGGCATATAACCAATGAAAAGCATCACTCCCAAATATAAAACAAAAACCAGCCAAGTGGGTGTCGGGCCACGCGCAATATAGGGTTCCGTAGTTTTTTACGATTTTTATCGCAAAGCAGGTGTTGACTAAGTACGTATTTCATAACATTGATAGCATACAATGTTGACATCGTAATACTATGCGTAACGCCTGATTGCTACTGCTATTTACATTATTTCCAGTTTATCAGCTATAGCTCATCAACCTGTGAAGCCTACTTAGCTGTGATAGTTTTCCTTTTAATTTTATCATATATACTACTACTATGATTTTTTTCACATTTCCATTATCTACCGTTTATCTGGCAGTGAGGGGGGGGGTCACTCGACTCCAACAAAAAATCGCGCTGTCAAGCTGAATATTTTGCAAACGGATCCCTAAATCTAAAAATGATTTTTACAATCTGACATTATTTTTAAAAGACCTATCCGACGATACCCCACACAATGGGGTGGACAAGAAAAAAAAAAACCGGTCAAGTGCGAGTCGGACTCGCGCGCCGAGGGTTCCGATATACCTATAGTATTTTTGGAAGCAATAAAGTCCATTTTCAGGACCGCAAAACTAAATTTGTTGGTAAAGGTTTTTTGCCGATTTCTGAAAAACTGTGCAACTTAGAAAGATCGTTTTATTTTTGCTGTAAAGTTTATATAAACTTCTGTCAACTGTAATTAATTCAGATTTTTCCTTACTCAAACTTCGGAGATAAGGGGGGGGGAATGGTATTTTTCTTGACATTTTTCATCATAACTTTAAAACTAAGAAATTTAAAAAAATACAAAAATATATTTTAAAATGTACAAGTAAAGCCCTTTCATATGATACCCCACTCGACCTAGTAGCGACAATTTGAAATTTGGCCCCCCCTATTTTGGCCCCCTTTATATTAATAATCATACTTTTTTCAAAATTTTTTCTTGTGCAATTAAATTGGGCAACTATATTCTAAAACTATTCCAAATTTCAGGTTGATAGCATAAGTGGTTGCTGAGATATAGAGGTGTGACAGACAGACGGACAGACAGACAGACAGACAGACAGAGCGGCACCATAAGGGTTCCTTTTTTTTACCATTTTGGTATCGGAACCCTAAAAATCACCTCCACTTTACGGGGAGGTACTCTAAAAAAAAAAAATTGTCTTAGATTTTATTTTACCACTTTCTTTACCAAATTTCAGCTTTCTTGAAGGGTCTCCGAGCTAACCCGCGGACAGACAGACAGACATGACGAAACTATAACGGTTCCTTGTTGACTGCGGAACCCTAAAAAATTCAACATCCTACCGATACAATATGAGTCATTCACGAGAGCAGAGTTTGAAAATAGAGTATGCAGAGTTTAAAAATGTTTTTTGAACATTTCTTTTGGAAAGTTGCATACTCGTATTTCATAAAGGTAGAATAAGTAAATTTTGACTCTGAATCGAAGAGAAGAATAGCGCGCAAGCCAACCTGACGATTCCTAGACCTCATGTCTTTCTAGCACATTGCTTGCACGTTAGCTAGAGAGAGACGTCTAGCTGTGTGTGATTATTTACAGATTACAGATAGATATATTTTTGCCCTGACTACTTTTAATTTTTACTCTTTTTGCAACCTTCTCCTGTTTTATTATTTCGTTCCGGATATAATGTAAGGTTATGTTTTTGTACCTGAAATCAGTTTGCTCACTTATTAGTGAGATCAAAAGCAACAACTTTTGCTCTACGACGTTGCTAAGATCGCACAAAAAAAATCAACTTTCCATACAAAATGTGTTCGTCACTTACATTACTTTGAATGGGAAGATGAAAATTTTTTGTGCGTTGTTACCAAAGTCGTAGAATAAAAATTGTTACTTTTGACCTCACTAATAAGTGGGCAAACCGAAGTCAGGTACAAAAATAACCTAGCATAGCGCTGAACCATAAATTTATTGCGACACTAAAAACTGAAACTGTCATAAACCATTGGAAAAACGAACTATGAATACTTTCGACCAATAACTTGGCAATATCTCATCGACAAATTGGTGAAAACACGATAGGTATAAAAATGGAATAAAATATACGCAATATATATACAAATTCTTGTAATTCTTAAGTCGAATATGGTAACAATTATTTAAGTTTTGTTCTGGAAGGCAATAGCTTTTTCTTCGACCATTAGGAGCATGTTAGCGAATGCATTTATTTTATCTCCAAGAAAAGTTTCTTAAAAGCCACTTGAGTGGCGGCCTTTTTCCTAATTTTCAATTTCTTTCAGGGGCTAAAGAGCTTTTTATATTTTACTTTACAGGGTGTAAAACAAGTACGATGATACTTATAAGGGGTGATTTTACCTACATCACTAATAGATTGCATTAAAGATACAAAAAGAATATTATTTAAAAAAAAAAGTAATTAGAGGTAAGGTTAAGTGACCTCTATGATCAGCTGATGATGCAGACAAAGATGTTTTTTGTTATAGTCACTAGTATTCATGTAGCCCGGGGACATTCAAATTACGAAAAAGGTTACCGTTTGTCATTGTGAAATTGTTATAGATTTCGCCATTTCACATACTATAAGCGAAGTCTCCTTAAGGGAGTACAATCTTCTTTAAGATTATTTCCCTTAAGTAATAAAATATAATTAATTTGTAATTTAATTAAAATAAATAGTTTTTTTTTTTTTTTTAATTCTTAAAGACGTAACCCGCCGTTCTTTAAGGCTAAGGTTGTACGGTTTATTTAATCGATTCAGATTCAGATAATTTTATTTAATGTAGATTCTTTACAGAATACTTATTGAATATCATGCAGAATACAGAAATAAAGAGTATTTGAAATGTGAGGTTATTTATTATAAATAATTAAACGGGCATAAAAAAATTACCATTTCACAGAAATCATGATACCTAATTTATCAATTCAAGTACGGAAGTGTTATATTAGAAATATATTAAATGTGGCCTTGTGTGATAAACGCAATCTGGATGTTTGCTCAGCATAATACAATCGCGATGGAAAATTTCGAAAGGCCCTTTTGTTTAACATACATAACGATACGCCGGTTCATGTTATGGAAATCGACGCATTTAATTTAAAATTTATTGTTCAATTTTGGCTTGTTCTCGATTGGAACGGATATAAAGGGTTATGTATAAAATAAACAAACACGATACGAGTAACATACGAGCCATATGTTAATTTTGACTCTTTTAACCATGTTAAAAATTT
Source organism: Athrips mouffetella (assembly GCA_947532105.1). Taxonomy (NCBI): domain Eukaryota; kingdom Metazoa; phylum Arthropoda; class Insecta; order Lepidoptera; family Gelechiidae; genus Athrips; species Athrips mouffetella. Next base: position 32,093,623 of record OX383957.1, on the reverse strand, counting down.
AAGTAAGTATATTAAAAATTTAAATGGATGGATTTTCACACTAGATGAATCGTTTGGCACTAGTCAGTCAAATTTCTCCTGATGATGCCTTGTGTAGAGGCAAAACACTTATCGTGCACTTTGGATGGCTGTTATGATGCTTTGTCTGCGCAACATGCGATTAATTTGCGGGCAGGCGAGTGAAGCACAGTTTATGAACGACATAAATAACCGTTGCAATGGTTGCTACCACAGGTTGCTACACATTTTTCGTAATTTGTAATAGATTTCCTGCTCTTTTAACTATGAGTATACTGGGTGTAAGTGTTTAACTATGAGTGTACAGGTTGGCAAATACTGAAAGGGGATGATCAGTCAACGTAACTGAACAACTGTCAGTGAGTAAAACTTTCAGGAAATTAAAAAAGGAATCGGCCTCACCATACAAACAGTCCAACAAAGTATGCAATTGCTTATAAAAAAATCTACTTTTAGAAATACCTTACGGAATTAAAAAGCCTTCTATTTTTATCAACCAACGAACTTCCCCAACACAAGTCATTCAAAGATCCGTATAACAACAAGGAAACACGAGACGTAAACCAAGCCGCACATGTGCGTGGGTAATTTAATTTTGCCGGAGAAAACGATATAAAAGTAAAAATTGGCCATAAAAGGGCGGGAGTGTATTAGGTTGTTCCAAAGAGGATAAATTGAGCACTCTGCTGATTCATCCAAAACAAAATGCTTTGAGTTCCCATATTTAGTAGCACTTAAAAGCTTAAAATAAGAAAAATGTGCCATACATAGATGCAAACTGGCTTATACAGAATGTGACGTATGAACTTCAAAATAAGCCTTTAAGATGATAAAAATGTTTTGCTCTGATGTTTGGTCAATTTATAAAGTCTTTTAAGAGATTAGCTAAAAAAAAACATACAAAATTCGATGACCTCAAGTGTATAGGTTACATAGCAACTTTTCTACGCAACGCCATAGATCTTTGAATTTATATCATAAGTTCATCTGTGTTAACCTGTTCCTGTCGGTGACCCACATCTCCGATAACCCATCTAGCAGCTTGTAAGTGTAGTTAGCTGAGCGATTGCTATGTAAAAGATCGACATATATGAAACCAATTTTACCTCTTAGATGACAATAGAGTTTTTTTAAATTGTCAATGGGGTTACTTTTGACCTCGATCTAATCTTGAGGACAGAGATGAGGTCAACGATGGAACGAGCTTGCCCAGAAGAAGCTTATTCACTTGTGACTTGAATGGATTCGGGTTATATAAACTCGGGAACACAGACGCAGGCAGACAATTCCACTCTTTAGCCTTGTGCATAATAAAAGATGGTTCAAAAAGATTTAGTTCGTCAACTTTGACGCCGTACGCAAAGAAAGCAAGGTACTCGTATAGCCGTCGAATTGAACCTCATTTCAGACAATAATAACTTTTGCAAAAATTGAGATTAATATACATTATTCAATACGCAGAAAGACTCAGGCTGCCCATCGTACCGGTGGTGGGACATTTACTTATTGCATCTACTTGAGATGTGCTAGTAGATATGTTTACAGGAAAATTTTAAAGCTGGACTAATCAACAAACTCAATCGACCAAAATTCGTGACAATAGCTGTTTGACATTGTTCTAGCCTGACTCCGTAAAAACCACTGGCAAAAACCGATTTTTGCCAGTGGGTTTTACGGAGTCGGCTACCTAACCTTTGATTTGACGAGGGCCTGGCTTTTACAAAAAATGACGGCCATCTGACCTCCGCAACCTAGAGGGGTAACTAGACCCAATCCTAGATAAGGCTTTGCCAGGTTAGCGGCCAACCTGGCTGTCAGAGTTTCCAAGCCGCCAAATGGCCTCTGACTTGGCTTAACGACTACTATCATTGACAAAAGCTAGGACCAACGATTAAACATGCCTTAAGAGGCACTAAAACGCTCTAGTTGTTGTGCCACAGCCATCCAGGTTCTGAACACGACCAACGTTGCTTAATTTTCACCACTCGGCTACGAGCGCGTTTTTAAAAGCAACAATAGCTACTGCCTTGTTTGGCAACTTCGAAAACTTCCAAGTCCCATCTGTGTTACCCGATTTCTCTTCACTTTTATTCATAAAGGCAACAATGGATCGGTTCATGAATATGCGATGCGTCTGTCAACGGTTTTAGGCCTGTAAATAAATGGCTGCTTTAAGGAGAATGTCTCTTTCTTTTTAAACTTTGAAGAGATTCTGGTAATGGCAATGTTTGTTAATGAACTTCTTCTGTATTTCCATTCATTTCATTAATTTAATACCCTTTATAATAATACCATTGTGACACTTTTAACATTATATTTAAAGTTTTTATACATAAACCAGAAATAACGATTTACAAATTTCTCGTCCTTAAATATCTACATTAAGTTTATATTTTTTTTATTGCCTCCTCCTCCTTTAAAATAATCCTTATTTAGTATATTTTTAGGGAAACAAATAAAATTAAAGATTATTTTCATTCTTGATAACCCTTAACAAAAATACTCAACTGAATTCCCCTGAAATGTTTTAAACGCTGAAGTTTATTAAAATTATAAACATTTATACTTAGTAGGTCCTACTTCTTAAGGAGGCTTTGTTTATAAATACAGGACTTAATAAATTTTAATTAATTTAGCAAAATATGAGAAAACTTCCTTATTAAGCTATTTTTAGCAAAATTTTCGAAGATAATGAAGGAATTTTCTTTTTCATTAGGAAAATTTAGAAAATTGAAAGAAATTGTATGGGTTTTTTTTATGTATATTTGTGTACAAATAAAAATACCAACGGCTGGCACTTATTTTAGCAAAAAAAGACAGAAACACAATAACAAAATTATTATATATTTTCTATAATAAGTTCTGTTTGGTACCGTCGTCGCGTCGTACCAATTAATAATTATTGATGACTTATCAAAAAGGGAACGATACAACTTGTAATAGTGTATTTACCATAATATAATCAGCAGAAATTAATTTCACATTATAATTGAAGGCAAGTATTCAGATAGTCGCTCATGACGACTCTTTCTATGTTGTATTATAGCACAAAGCGGTTTTTCAGTACAAGTGGGACGGCGAAAAACACCCCCAGAAATGTCTAAGGCTATCTTTTTTGGGAAATACAAGATAATTTACGAGTTATTCTATCCCCAATACGGCACTTATTTTCGCACACCTGTCGAAGAATGTCGAACTTTACCAGTAGGCCAACAACGTAGGGCACCCTAGGGCATAACAAAAGGAATGGAATAAGATTGACTTTGTTAATGTCTAGGTATGTTTCTCTTGGTTTGGTATCATATCGGTGCTACCGGAAATGTGCACAATTCAGGCCTTTTTAGGGTTCCATAGTCGGCAAGGATCCCTTTCGCTCCGATCCTTGTCGATTTTTTTTTTACCATCATGGCGCCAATTTGTTTGTGAAGCGATGTAGTTTAGCTGACGTCATTAAGAGATTTTAATATACAACAATGAATAAACTATTTTGAGTTTGAGTTTCGGGATCGGTTAGGTTGGAATGAGTCAGATATTCTTACGACCACAACGCGCGATCCGAGCGAGCAAAGCGAGCGATCTAATAAATAATAATATTTTCAAATTGAGATAACCACTGAAACACTGTGCAACCACTAGTAAAGTTACTTCTTATTATATTTTATAGGAAAGTACCGTACCGTCTATCATTAATTAGAAGTATTATTTGTTAGACATTCAGTTAATTTTTGTGCTGTTACGACATAGCTGCAAATTTTGAAATCCCAACATTCCCAAGTTCTACTTAAATTATTCAAGCAGCTATTCTGTTGAGAAGTTACTTCATTCTTACCTATCCCGGAAACCCGAGACGAATTCTGATTAAAATTGTAACTTCCCACTCTAAGCGATTAGCAAACTCGTCAAGTGTGTTAAAGTAAAGTGCAAAGTCGTAACTTCATATGTTCGTGGTAAGTTCTTTGTGGTAGTCGTGGTAGAGAAGAGACACTGATTATTATTATTTTAACATTTTTACTAATGAAGATGCCGATTTCTATGGAGAAATCACAAATGCTTTTGCATTTTATAAACTATACTAAATCCCAATTTTATAAGAATCTGGGGCATGAATAATAAGACACAAAACTAACAGCAACTTTAACTCAATTTCTGAAAAGTTTCAGCTATGAAGAAATATTACGAATCTAATCATGGAAATGGATGACATTTTAAGACGAACTAAGTATTTTGGATTCTTTAATTTTATATATCAAACTTAAAAATTAAAACAATACCGTATACGTAGATTCAATACCTTCAAACAAAAATTATATGATAATGAATAAACCTGCATCGGTAACACATGAACTAGCACACCTAGACTCGGGAACGAATACCAAAATTCATCATTCCTATATCTGTCTCCACCGGAATTCGGACCCGGAAACTTCGATGCTACTCGTACTGCAGCTGCACTACCACTGCGCTACATCTGCCGTGGATTTTGACCTTTACAATAAACCTAACGCCGTGAATATAGTTTTCCAGTACCTGGTCGACCGAAGTTCGCTCTATGATGGCCGCCTCAACGTTTATCATCGGGTGAGCAAGCTATGCTACTCGTTAACAGATGGCGCTGTAGGTTTCTATCTAAAACGCGGTATTCTTAAAAAATGCTTAAAATCATGGGGAAAACGAATTTTTACAGGCATGAAACCTAGTTAGATCAATTTTTCGCAGAAATAGTTGAGCCGTTTTCGAGAAACCGATTACAAATGTATAGACAAATATAGGGTGCTTCTAAAATATATGCCACTGCTTCAAGGGGTGTTTCTATTCGTGAAAGTGAACAACTTTCCCCAAGGAACCCATAGTCAAATCTCAAAAAAAATATGGCTCTCCACTACTAACTCAATCAGCTGATCGGCCAACTAAGTATGGGAAGTATAAATTTGGACTTTGGATGGAAAGGAACAACCAAAAGTTAATCTTCTTCTTCTATTCTAAAGTTATCTTGTTACCGCATGCTTCTTCGGCAAGGTTGGAAACTATTTTATGGTCGAGCAACCTACTTCCAAAAATTTGTAGACTGATTAAAAACATCCGAGTTGTTCTGGCAAAGAATAGTACCAACCCATCTCTACCTACGGGTGTCATAAGAGACGACTAAGGACTTATGAACCGGAGTATGGGCAACATAATCATTCTGTGCATCGCACCATCTTACATACTGCGGTCACCAACAACAGCGGTCGCCAGCCGCAACGATTACAAGCGAGGTGACTATGGTAAATCCTCTCCAAATTACCACGCATTTTTGCTGTCTGTCTTGCACTGGACGTTTCATGGGATATTATGTTGAGGAAAAGGAAGTCTTGTCAAAGAAGGCATGTCAAAAGCCTGATTCGAACAATATTTTCAAAAAAAAATTATAAAAACTTCTAAAAACCTCAAATTGACGGAATCAAACTCATATCAAGAAAGTTATTTGCCAAGTTTGTTGAAAGAATATCCGACTTTAATATATTTTCTTATTAAAACTTAATTTACGAATCCTCAACTTATAAAAGACCGCTGCTAAAGACTGAAATAAAAGTTTGTCAAAGGAACTCGACGGTGCGATGATAACAAGCAAAGTTTTAACTGAGTTACAATTTTTTGTATGCATCGCTAAAGTTATAGAATAGTTCAGGTTTCTGTAACTTTTCTAAAGACTTATATTTATTTTTTATTGTTTAATAGCCTTCTTCAAGCTCAAGGTCACCCGAAGAGCTATGGGAAGGGCTATGCTCGGAGTCTCTCTGCGAGATCGAATCAGAAATGAGGAGATCCGCAGAAGAACAAAAGTAACTGACATAGCTCTGAGAGTCGCTAAACTAAAGTGGCAGTGGGCAGGGCACATCGCAAGAAGAACCGATGGCCGATGGGGCGTAAGGGTTCTAGAGTGGCGACCACGTACCGGAAGACGAAGCGTTGGCAGGGCCCCCACAAGGTGGACCGACGATCTGGTCAAGGTCGCGGGAAGCCGCTGGATGCGAGCAGCGCTGGACCGGTCGTCATGGGGATCTTTAGGGGAGGCCTATGTCCAGCAGTGGACGTCTTTCGGCTGATATGATGATGATGATGAGCCTTCTTCTACCTTTGAAGTTTACTTTTAGGGCAAAATGCATTCAATTTCCTTTTCAAATACGTATTTGGCTCTTCATACAAAATGATCTGCTGGTCCAACTAAGTATGGGGAGACAAAAACTTTTCTGCGGATTCCAAAAAGTTGTAGTTTCTTTTATTATTTAAATGTAACCTTCAGAATAAGACCTAATAATGTATACGATTACAATCCAGAATCTGTCTGTCTGTATCATCAGTCGTATAAGCATTTTTTTATGTAACTCGTGAGCAAGCGAGCTTGTGGTCCATCTAATGATAATAAGTCACTACCGCCCACAGCACCCACTGTTTAATTAGTAGCATAATTGCACTAACAAGACAGAAAAGCGCGTCGCCTACGTTGATAAGTAATATGGTGTGTCTCATGAACCAGTAATTTCCCTGGCTCCCATGCCCTTCAAACCGAAACACAGCAGTGAAAACAATTCTGCTTTTGCGGCGGAAAAAAACCAGGGGGTTTGCACAAGAGCCCTACCACCCTTTTCACCGCATTTAGCTCCTTTGACTTGTTTCTTTGGGAAAACTAATCAATTCAACAAATTATATTTTAAGCAATATGTTTTACGATTGACCTGATAACCTGAACGTAGCCACAGTGGAGCCACTATGACGTCACACAGCCGTTGCGGCGTCACGCTTACTGCTCCCGAACGTAAACCACGTAACTAAGATTAATGTTGTAAGGTTTAAATGCATAATTACTGTGTTAAGTGCTTTTGGAAGATCGATGTTAGCAAATAAAATTGGAGGATTATTTGTTGTTACTGCTAAAACTATTGTAACTGTCATTTCACTACAAAATGGTTAAAAAATCTTGTAACAACATACAAGCTTTGGATTGGGTGTCATTTGGAAAGATATTTGCTGCTTTTTGAGTAGATGAAATAGTAAGTAAAAGTATATAGTAGAGAGAAGTAGTTCAGTGACATACAATTTTTTGTAGTGTAAAAGAACCCTGTAAATATTAAGTGCTTTAGAAAATAGAGGAACAAATATGATAGCTGTACTCAAGCCCGTGTCCATAATTATACTCTTTCAATTATCAGAAAATTACCTATCTAGATCGCTTAAGGCTCTTCTACTGACGCCAAGACTATTGGTCATTTTGACCAAATCGGTCTGGTGTAAGTTCTATGGATGCTCAAAGTCAGGATTTTTGAAAATCTATTTATTGTTTTAATATTAGCAAATTTTATATCTTAATCGCTTGGGGCTATCCTATCTGGATTAGGGGTGTTAAACTCAAAATCGATTTACTGTTTTTACTATCAACAAATTTCATGTCTCCATCGATTAGGGGTCTTGAACTGATGACTACACTGAAAACCATTTGGGTCGAATCGGTCCGGATAAAATTTTATGACCATTTTAGTAATGAAAAATTAAACTATTAAAATAGAAATTGTCGCGTTCTTACCGCATATTTCGACGAATCAAAGAAATAATAGGTCGCAAAACTAATATTAAAACCTTTTTTTGAATAAAATCTGATGATGGAGACGTATTACTTGCATAAACGGTAAATGCAATGAGTGTGCTGCTCTAACAAATTTTGCTGAAAATCTAAGTCAAAATTCATACGAGCAAAGAAATAAAACAAAATGGCTGATTTTACATTGCTATGACCAGTCCTGGCTTTGAATGTTGGGACTCACAGCAAAATTTATATCTTAATCGGTTGGGGCTGTTCCACTGACGATTAGTCTATATTTCATTTTGCTCAAATCAGTCCGGATAAGGTTCTACGGACGCTCAAATTCGGGATTTTTGATAATCGATTTACTGTGTTTACTATCAGCAAATTTCATGTCCTTATCAATTCAGGATTTTAAACTGATGCCTAAACTGAAAACCATTTGGATCAAATCGGTTCAGATACATTTTTATTACCACTTTGGTTATGAAAAATATTTGGTGAGTACAATAGAATAAATTTTTAACGCACACCCCAAACCTTTAGGTGTATAAATTTGAAATTTTGCACAGATGTTTATAGTAAACCCTAAACCGTAATCGAGCACTAAGAAAGGATTTGGTAAAGTTCATTCTCCCTATGAAAAGACGGAAAATAATATTAATAATATGATATATAAGGCTGTAAAATAATATTTTTAAGGCGAGGGCGCTATTTTGAATCCAGAGCGAAGTGAAGGATTCTTGAGAAGAATCCTGAACGTAGCGAGGGATTGAATAGGTCGCCCAAGGTAAAAATATTTTTGCAGCCGCCTAATACACTCTACTTTTCATCTCCCTATATGAGAAAAGAATAAGAGGCACATTGAGACACACACTCGTCATTAATTTTAAATATAAAATACCATTACAATATTATTACTTGATGTAACAATACTAAAAATCGTATTAAGTATATTTGTAACAACTTAAAATGTAATTGACATTTTTGTATCAATTAGGAACAGAACCTCTTTGGTTGGTAGTCTTGTTTACATTTCAAGCATATTTCTTTTTTCAGCCCCTGAACGTACAAATTTACTTTTTCCGCTAAATTATTCGAAGGTCGATATACTTCGTACGCAAAATAAGTGGTCAAAAAAGCGGTCCGAGTGAGATAGCCACAAGTGACTGCGGTGTCCCTTTCTAAGATGGCTGTGTGTGTTGCCGTTCATACTTTTTCTGATCATTAAATTTTTGGTAGGAATTTGAATAATTTTATAAACAATTTAGAATAAAAAAAAAGTGTATGATACTTAAAGTAATTGAAGTAGTGAACATTTTGCAATAAAATACATGCGGACGCTAACGCATTTTTTAGTAAAATGCCTAGCTGGCTGCTGTTTTTGTTGGTGAGCAGCGGTATGCCAAATTCATTTAAATGTCAACGGCAATCTGTTTAATGCAGGCGTTTTGTGCAATGTATGAAATTCGGTATACTTGTATGGTCTATAGGCGTAGACAACGTATTGAGTAAATAACGCAAAATCTCTCGGGTGGTAGCACTGAACATAAAACTGAACAAGACCGAGCCAATTTGTATGAAAAAGCAATTTTTTTGCGGTGTTACAAAAGTCACAGTACAAAAGTTTTTCAGTTCCATGTTCAGAGCTACCGCTCCCTCAGCACGACGCCCGAGATAAAATTCAACGTGTAATTTCAAATACGCAAAACCTCTCGGGTGGTAACCTACCAATGTAACTGAACAACTTTTCCTAAGGAACATAAATTTGACTTCCCATAAAAACTGCATCTGCTGATAAGTGGTAGAAAACAAATAAAATATGTGTCAACTCTAAATGTCATTTTAATAAAATATGGAACGACGCAGATTTTTTGAAAATACTAAATTATAGAAAAAATTTAAATGCGCAATTACATTGTTGAAGCTTGCAAGAGCGAATATTTTCCGGATTGTGGATTTTCTTACCATAATTATGTATTTTTACTACGATTTGCGTGTTTAGATAAGTTTAGAAGTTAGGGTGACATAAATTTAGGTTGGACGTCTCGACCCGTCGTTGCGACCGCGACGACGGGAAGTTTTTCTCGGAAGCCGCTCTGGGCAAAAGCTAATACTTTTTTAGCGTTCCAAAGTTTCATAATACTTCAATAACATCCCGTAATACGTCCACTGCAGGACATGGAGCTCCCTTTAGAACTCCAGCTCTTGCTGGAACGATATGGAGGGGAAGTACTTACCATGCTAGTAACATAATAATTCATAAATCATTGTACCTACCTTAATCACCAGTCACCACGCTTGGGAGCGTTACAGCTGACACCATAGACCGCGGTTGCTGGTGACCGCAGTAGGTACACGGAAGGACGCTACTGCCCATCCTCCGGTTCATGAGCCCTTAGTTGCCTCTTACGACACCCACGGGTAGAGATGGGATGGATTCTAGACGTTTTGTGTAGTAGAAGCTACACAAAAGCTCACGACTTCACTGGCGTGGTTTTTAAACTTTTCAGATTACCCGAAAACCTTGTGATACCAAAATTTTCGAGAAAAATCACGAAACATACATCTGAATGTAGCAAACATTTAAAAAAAGAACTTTGTGCCAAATAAACATCGAGCAATTTCGAAACAGAGTGCTGTACTTTCTCTGTTTCAAAAACTTTTTTTTAATATGAGTAGGTAAGTCGTGTCAAAACTGTAGGACTTTTATACAAGTCTCATCCCTTTTACACTTCTTTGGGGACAAATATCTAAAAGTCCTTTCTTAGTGGGTTGTTTTGACGTGCAACAAATCTCTGTACAAAATTTCACATCTGTAGCTCCAGCGGATACGGCTCAGCGTTAATCAATTTTGTTGATTGCTGTTATTATTTTGTTCCGAATTATTTTGTTCCATGTGGAGATGTTCATGTCCATCATAACTTGTTTTTGACTGGCGAATGCTTTTTTTTCTTATTTGTAGGTATGTAAATATTGTATATTATTTCTGTTTCGACGTGACGTTTTTTAATAATTACCTGTACATAATAAAACACTGTTTATAATGTAGTATGCTTTTAATTGGCTCTATTTCGATACGATACCCTGTTTGTTTCCCACAATCTTCAGAATATCATTGTCACCCTTTTCAGAAAGGGACACCGCGGTATCTTATGTGACTTGCTGTCAGCACAATTTTTCTACATGGCACTCAGTCCAGTTGTACGTATACTATACTTATCTAGTCCCTGCTTTTTTTATATTCATAATAATGTTAATAGTACAACCGGCCAGTATCATTTTTCATACAATATTTTGGTTTGACCTCTATGGTTGACCTAAAATATCCCTATGGTGGACCTAAATTCTAATTCTTATTTTAAATCCCATTTTACCCGCTACGAAAGTCTCTTGGAGAAAACAGCAATTTTGTTCGCCTTTATTGACGAACCTGTTGGCGACTGGCTGGAAGACTTTCATTCTTTTTCTGTTTTTATATTTTTGTCAGTTGTCGACTTGAAGTTTTGTGCTAATAAAGCAATTTTTCATGGATTTTGAGAATTGGTGGTTTTCATTAGAAAAACTAACGAGTGGTTAGTAGTTAAACGAACTTATGAGGAAAGTAAACATAATTTTTCATCTTTAGATAAGTTTTCACGCCTCAGAAATTTTTTGCGCGGGGAGGCACGTGACGCCATCACATCACTTCTTTTCTGCGCGGAGTCACCCGACGAGATCGTAAGTGCGCTCGAGCTCCACTTCGCCCGTCCTGAACACATCGTGCTGCAGGAGGTCACCGCACTCAGGAACTTGCCAAAACTAAACGAGCTTAGAGATTTAAATAAATTTGCTTGTAAAGTTCGCAATAGCGTTGCGACGATGAAAGCACTTAAGCACACTCAATACTTGTATTCGCCTGAACTGTATTCGTCTGTTCTTGTTAAATTGAATGTGCTACTAAGGTCTAGGTGGTGTGATTTCGCAAAAGAATGTAGTTTGTCTACCGCATCTCAGGACAGTTCTAAATTAGAACTTCTCTCGCAGTTTTTGCTCCGAGAAGCAGAAACGCAACTTTTGTTTTGTTCAGAGCTCGATATGGCTGCTCCTGCTTTTCCCTCTTCGTCTGCTGCTGCACAGAGGAATAGGCGGGAAAATATTAATTTATCAAAAGGAAACGTACCGCGATGTGTGTACACATAATATAAAATCTTGTGAACAGTTCAAAGGGCTTGTAGTTGATGATAGATGGCGCTGGTTACGAGATGCAAAAATTTGCTATAAATGTTTAAAAGATAAACCACACCGTTGGGTTTTATGCAAAGTCAGGCCATGTGGAGTTCAAGGTTGTATACGGCGTCACCATCCTCTAATGCATGGCGCTACTTCTCAGCCGGCTCAACCTGAAAACACAGTACCAAAAATTTTGGCAATCACAGATGCTTCTCGTGTAGAACAAAGTATCGTAACTCCGCCAATCACTACAAAAGAAACTTTAAATGAAGACGACACCGTTAGGCGTAGGCCAGACAGCAGAGGTGTGCCATACGGCACGCCTTCGGCGCACCTCTTCTGTCTGGCTTGCGCCGCGTCGTTCTTCTACATTTTGTATGCAAGTGATTTAAACAGGCGACGAAACGGCATGCCAAAGGCGCGCTGTCAGTGCACCACCGGCGCAAGGCCTGCGCAACCACCGGCACGCCGCACAGTCTGCTGCGAGTGCCACAGTCGGCCACCGATTCCGTCGTCCAGCCGCGATGTGTACCACGGGGGCGCTAGAAGCGCGCCTCGGGCGCACTAGAAGTGTGCCACGGGCGCAAACTATGTGCGCTCGTAGCGTGCCACAGACGCATCCGATGCGCGCCGCGCCCGTTCTGTCTGGCTTGTGCCTTAAGGTAGCAGCGGCATCTGCTAATACTTCTTAAAATCTTCCAGATCCATTGAATCGACGGGTACTACTCAAGGTCGTCCCAGTCGTGATTTCTGGACCTGCCGGCGAGCTCGAGACGTATGCGTTGCTTGACGACGGCAGTACGGCTACCCTGATCGACGACGCCGTTGCTAGCCGCATCGGCGCTACGGGCCCTCTCCAGCCCTTATCGATTGAAGGTATCGGCGGAATGGCAAGAAATACCGTCGCTAAACTTGTCAGTTTTAATATTAGAGGCGCGAAATTATCTGATCGTCTATTAATTCAAAACGCAAAAGCGCTTCAATCGCTAGCGCTCAGTCCGCAAACTATTCGACAAAGTGACTTAAGTAGTTATACACACTTGCGCGACTCAGTAGACGATCTGACATACATTGACACGACCCCGACTGTACTTATTGGTGCAAGCGATTGGCATTTGTCATTTAGTAGAGAGGTTCGTGTTGGTAAAAAATCTGAACCCGTAGCGTCGCGAACATTATTAGGATGGACTTTACACGGTGCGTTGTCCACTCAGAGCAAACCCGTCGCGTTTATAAATCACACGTACTGTAACGATTTTGAGACTTCTTTCGTAAGTCTAGAAGATTTAAATTCCATTATTAAGGAACAGTATAAGCTCAATTCTATTGGAATTTGTCAACGTGGTCCACGTCATAACCAAGAAGACCAACAAGCGCTAGATATTTTAGAAGCGACCGCTCACAGGTTACCGACCGGTCGTTTCGAGGTAGGTTTACCGTGGCGTGACTTAAATAAATGTTCACTACCCGATAGTTACCCGCAAGCATTCTCACGCTTGAAAAGTTTAGAGAAGCAGATGGCTAAGGACAAGGGCTTCGCAGCCGCTTATAGAGATTTTGTAGATGGTGTTATTCAAAAGGGTTATGCTGAGGAGTGCGCTCCGGAAAGTTATCATAAGAGTAGCGCGCTCGTTGAATGCAATCAAAGTGCAGGTTTAAATTGGTATCTTCCTCACTTCGGAGTTTTTCATCCTCAAAAAAAGAAATTAAGAGTTGTTCATGACGCTGCTGCAGCCACCAAAGGAGTGAGTTTGAACAGTTTGCTGCTTCCCGGTCCAGACTTCTTGCAGTCTCTGTTAGGGATATTATTTCGTTTTCGAGAAGGGCGTGTTGCGCTTACTGCTGATATTAGGGAAATGTTCCCTCAAGTGAAAATAATAGAGAGGGATAGAAATGCACAACGTTTTTTATGGCGCAATGGCGACACTTCTGCACCCGTTAAGGAGTATCGCATGTCTTCTATGATCTTTGGGGCCGCCTCGAGCCCATGCACCGCACTTTTCATAAAAAATAAGAACGCTTTAGAGTTTTCTCACCAGTATCCTGCTGCGTCACATGCTGTCATACATGATCACTATATGGATGATTTCATCGGAAGTTGCCGCGATGTGAACGAGGCTGCGCAACTAGCTGCAGACATTGTTTCCATTCATCAAGCATGCTGCTTTGAAATGCGTGGTTGGGTGTCAAACGATATAAACGCTCTTTCTCTTGTTTCTCCAAGTCTTTGGGCCGAGTCTGGGCAAGATGTTGGCCTGCCACCTAACAAGGACGTCAGCGCTTTAGGTGTTAGGTGGAATACTTGCGAGGACACCTTAGGCTTCCGCATCAGTACGTTTACTGAACTTGAAAAGTTTACTAAGCGCAACGTTTTATCTTTTGTTATGCGTGTCTACGACCCTTTAGGGTTGCTTTCTTTTGTTTCTGTAAAAGGTAGAATTTTCATTCAACTACTTTGGAGAGAAAAAATGGGTTGGGATGACGAAATTCCATCCAAATATAAAGATTTTTGGAACCAATGGCGCCAGGAATCAGAGGGAGTAGCAAATCTTCACCTTCCACGCTGCTACTTGAGTGAACCAGACCCGCTTGAAATGCAGTTACATGTTTTTGCTGACGCAAGTGAGCAAGCGTACGCAGCAGTGGCTTATTTCAGATTTTTGTATCGTAACGGGGACATAAAACTAGCTTTAGTCGGTAGCAAAGCCCGTGTGACTCCTTTGGCTCCGATTTCTATCCCGCGTCTTGAACTTCAGGCTGCTGTTATAGCTGCTAGATTAGCAATTAAAATATTGGAGTTCCATCGTTACAAGCAGGTTTCAGTTTGTTTTTGGACTGACTCGATGACCGTTATTAGATGGTTACGCCGTGATGCCAGAAGTTTTAAACCATTTGCAGCTAACAGAGTGGGAGAAATTTCCGAATCTACAGACATTGCCCAATGGCGTTGGCTCCCAGGTTCATTAAATGTCGCAGACGATGCAACACGAGCAAAGTCAGTGTCTGTACATTCATCACACAGGTGGTTTACCTTTCCATCTTTTTTGCTGGGTCCTCCCGAGTCGTGGCCGGTCGAGAATCCTAGCGACGATGAATCAATTCCTTTCCCTGAGGAAATGAAGCCTAATGAGGTAGTTGGCTTACATTTAACGCCAGTTTCGGTTGATAAATTGCCTCCTGTTGCTAACGTCGCCAGGTTTAGCGATTGGCTGCGTCTCGTGAGAGCAACAGCTCGAGTTATTCAAGCCGGTAGAAAGTTTCGATCACTTATTCGAAATCTAATTCCAAATTCTAATACTTTTTCTAATAATAATCCTTTGTGTATAACAGTATAAGATTTTATAAAAGCAGAGCAAAATTTGTTAATTAGATCATAGGCTGAATGTTTTTCCCAAGAGTTAGCATTACTTAGAGCAGGATTACCCTTCCCCAAGGACAGCCGACTTTCCTCTTTTGGAGTACGACTTGAAGAAGATGGACTCATTCATTTGGATTCCCGTATTGTCCATGCGCCAGATATAAGTGAGGCAACTAAGTTCCCGATCGTCCTAGATAGTCGTCATCCAGTGGTTCGCTTGATTATCCGTGACTATCACGTGAAGGCTGCACATGCAAATCAGGAATTAGTTTTAAATGAAATACGGCAGCGATTTTGGATTTTTGGTTGTAGAAATGCTGTCAAAGCTGTAATGCGTGAATGTTTTATCTGCAAGAGGCTGAGAGGGCGACCGCAAGTACCCCAACCAAGCGATCTTCCAACAGAAAGATTAGAACATCATTTTCGTCCCTTCACCAACGTTGGATTGGATTATTTTGGCCCACTCGAAGTTGCAATCGGTAGGAGGAGAGAAAAACGACATGTGGCTCTTTTTACATGCTTGGTAACCAGAGCCATTCATTTAGAAATTGCGGCCAGTTTATCAGCGGACTCTTCAATATTATGTTTACGGCGATTCATTTCTCGGAGAGGCTGCCCAAAGAAAATATTTTCAGACAATGCTACCGCATTCGTTGGCGCACACAATCAATTAGAGCCACTATTAGATTATGCCACAAATAATAAAATTGAATGGATGAACCAGAAAGTTGAGTGGCACTTCATTCCACCTGTGTCTCCTTTTATGGGTGGAGCCTGGGAGCGCCTCATCAAGTGCGTGAAGTCTGCATTAAAAGTATCACTTAAAGAAAGAGCACCCAAGGAAGAGGTCTTTTATACGTTTTTATTGGAAGCAGAGGCCATTGTTAACTCGCGGCCGCTGACATATCTTTCAACCGAGAGTCCAGAAAGTCCTACTGTTATAACTCCTTTCCACTTCCTCATCGGCTCTTCTTCGAACCATCCTCCAACAAATTGGCTCACAGGAGATCTAAAAGATTCAGATCTTATACGGCGGTGTGACTGGCAACGAACTTTACGCCTTGCGGACATGTTCTGGGCGCGCTGGATAAAGGAATATCTTCCCACCTTGGTGCCTAGACGTATTGCAAACGTAGCCCCTCAAGAATGGAAGGTTGGCGATATTGGACTGATTGCAGATGACAGCCTCCCAAGAGGAACTTGGCCCTTGGGGAGGGTAATAAAGACCCTGGTCAGGATGGTCATATCAGAGTAGTAGATTTGTTAACTCAAGGGGGGGTATTTAGAAGGCCTACAAAAAAGCTTGTGCCGTTAGGAGTCCAGTTAGTTGCCAACTCCCACTGAGCGCTTGCACTGGGGGGGAGGATGTTGGCGACTGGCTGGAAGACTTTCATTCTTTTTCTGTTTTTATATTTTTGTCAGTTGTCGACTTGAAGTTTTGTGCTAATAAAGCAATTTTTCATGGTTTTTGAGAATTGGTGGTTTTTATTGGAAAAACAGTCCATTTTAATATAATTTTTAACAGAACCGTTCAGCGAGTTTCGAATAGATGGGATGAAAAATCAATCTTCAGAAATGCAGAGAGTGCGGGCTATTCTTGGGTTTTACTTACTATAATAAGTTTATTTTTATCTCATATGTAACTTTGATATTTTTCAATTGAAATTCTTAATTGAAACGGACAAAATGAATCCATGCATATTTTTTCCGAAAGTACCCTTGAAATATTAACCAATACTTTCAACGAAATAAAAAATATTACTTTGTGGTTGTATGATGAAACGGTATTAAATATTCTACAATCCGTCAAAGAGGAGTTTTACTAACACCGCAATTGCTATTCAGCATTCAAATTAAAATCTTTGAAAAAACTTCTTGCCCCTGCTATCCCGGGAGTGAATGTAGAGAATAATGTGTTTAACTATATAAGGTGACTATGTCCAGTCTAACATTGTCGACAAAAATAATGCCCTTTTATGAACAGATATTTATAATAAATATCAAGCTGTTTTGAAGAATCTTTCTTTAAATGAAGAAATAAAAAATATAACTTAAAGAATTCTGCATAATTGAAAAAATTGATAAATAAAACGAAATAAAACAACTCTTGGTATCAAACACATGGGCAGATGTACAAAACGACCATCTTGCAGGCGTTGTAAGTATTGATTGTTTTTAATAATTAAGAATATATTGTAAAATTCGAACACAGCATAATGTTAACGAATAAACAAATAATAAATAATATATACATCAAATTCATTCACTCCTACCTTATTTTAACCAGAAGTATACGCTTTGGGGACTATAAATTATACACGTATATGATTGAAGTAATCAATGACATATTTTTGTCTTCAATCAGCCGAACTATGCGAGATGGCTTGTTTTAATGCATAGTGAAATTGTAATAAATGGACCGTCCTGAAATAGCTTATCAATTTAAAAAAGGAGGTCTGTCCATAAGACGAACAAGTAAGGTAAAGATTTTGCTGGATCTGCTTTTGATTTGACTCTAGAACAGACAGTTAACGCTGATACGGCTCATCAAACCCGAGGAATCACTTCACTAACCAATTCAATAGCAGCCAGACAGAGGTGGAGTTTGACGCATACTGTGAAGGCCCAAATTCATAAAATGATTTAAATATTAGTTTTGCGACCTATCATTTCGTGGATTTGTCGAAATATGCGGTAAGAACGCGACGATTTCTACTTTAGTAGTTTAATTTTTCATAACTAAAGTGGACATAAAATTTTATCCGGACCGATTCGATCCAAATGGTTTTCAGTTTAGTCATCAGTTTAAGACCGTCTTCGATGTAGTGTAGATGTGAAATATGAAACAGTAAATCGATTTACAAAAGTCCCGACTTTGAGCGTCCATGGGACCTCATCCGGACCGATTTGAGCAAAATGCAGTATAGACTATTCATCAGTAGGAGAGCTCCAAGCGATTAACATATAAAATTTGCTAATAGTAAAACAGTAAATCAATTTTTAAAAATCCCGACTTTGAGGGTACATAAAACTTATACCGGACTGATTTGGTCAAACTGACCAATGATCTCGGCGTCAGTATAAGAGCCCCAAGCGATCTAGATAGGTAATTTGCTGAAAGTCAAAAGAGTAAGAGGACACGGGCTTTGAGTACCTTTACTTATAATTTTTCCATTTGATATCTTAAAGAATATGAATATAGGTTTAGCAAATCTTAGCCTAGGACTCATTTGTATTACGTATTCCTGTGTACTCATTGTTGGATGTGCAAATAAGATAGGCATAAAATCTCTTAGTTTTAAAATTTTCTACGCGTTACTTCTTAGTGACATTACACAAAAATAAACAGGCCAAGTGCGAGTCGGACTCGTGCACTGAGGGTTCCGTACCACCACATAATCATAATTGTATTAGTTGAAATTTCAGTAAATTAATGTGCTTGATTTTTTGAGTCTGACACGCGCTTGACCAAATTTTATTATTTGTTGTTATTTTATAGCTTATGAACTATAAACATACCAATTTTCAAGTTTGTAAGTGTTCTCGTTTTCAAAATAGAAGTAAAACAAAAATCGCCTCAGCGACCATCCAACTTGACTCCTCTCTTATATGAATGTTCTTGAAACGGGATCTCACCACAATTGGTTACCATTAGTTGTGAGAAAAGTTGTAATATTTGATGATTTCAGACTTTTCCCTTTATTTGTACTGTGAGACCTAGCTTCTTGCCAAATTTCATAATTTTAGGTCAACGGGACAGGGTACTTAGGTTTTCCTTTTTTGCATAAATGTATGGAGATGAGGACATAAAAAGCCATATCTTTTGATTGCGTCGTTGTAAAAAATTTAAATTTTCAGATCTTGTGTGGTTCATAGACCCTAACATATGGTATTAATTTCAACCTGATACCTTTACCCGTTCGTGAGATAAAGGGTCTTGACAGACAGACAGACAGAGAGACAGATGGACAACAAAGTGATCCTATAAGGGTTCCGTTTTTTTCTTTTGAGGTACGGAATCCTAAAAAACAGTGTCGTACAAAATGGTTTCTACACTAAGAAAAGGAAGGAGATTTATTGTTTTTAAGTAATGATGAATATGTTTTAAAATTTCTAGCTATACAATGACAATACGTAGAAATTTAAGCTTTGTAATAAAACTGAATAATATTCCCAAAAAAACATGATGAATATTTGTACAAAGTTCCCCCTTTAACCACATTATAATTAAGTCTTTGCAATTGATGAAACCGTTTTGAAACCCGTCATTTATAAAACACGTGTTCAAATTAATGAGTAAGTCCACTGCCATTCCCCAAGAACAGACTCTAAGGCGAGTCTAATCTGCAACAATTAGTAAAGTGTATCTACCCGCAGCATGAATATTTATACTGAGCGCTTTAACTTGCTAATCTTGTAGTTAGCGACATAGAGTTTGACGAAATTATTAAGGTTAAGGTATTACTATTTAACATTTCAATTTATCCTGTTTGTACATACCATTGAACTAGCAATACGTATTTTGTAATCGGTTTCTCGAAAACGGCTCTAACAATTTCAATGAAATTTACTTTAGCTTGGTTTTTGGGGGCGAAAATCAATCTGAGTCTAATTTTTGGAAAAATTCGTCTTCTCGGTTTTTTTAATAATTTCTTCAGAAAAAGAAAGTACCGCGTTTCAGTAACTCTAAAGCGCCATCTGTTGGTGAGTGGCATAGCCTTATCACCCGGTAATATTTTAATGTGGCTCTTAATTTGTTTTGTTGCTTTCAAGTACATGACTCTTTTGCATGCATAAATAAAAATACAATCTTTGCTGTTACAGAGTATATTGTAGTATAGATGAAGTCCCTGTGACAAAAGTCAATATAAAAATACAACAATTGATCAAGTACAGTGTTTAGCAATTTGTAAGCCAGAGACGTCTGGTTCTTACTTTGCTTTCCTTCTAGTATGAGCTGTAGATTTATATGCATAGAAGTTCAGGGTGCCAGAGTTTAAATTAAATTAAAAATTCTTTATTGCCAATAAATACACATGCAATACATAAGATAGATACATACAAACATAAGAGCCTTTACAATTTACGTATTAATCTGTCTATCTTAACACGCAAGGAATACTCAAGGCATCTACAATTGGCAATGGGTACTAGTCTCAGCATATTGCTATGCCTAGTGGCTTAGCGCTGGTTTTCAGACCAGCCCCTAATAAGGTATCAATTGTCAAGTTCATAGTTATGCGTGACCGTGGTGTTGCAGAGTATTTGCGTAAAATGAGACATAATAGCTATACGCAAGTTATATAAAAAAAAGAAAAAAAAGTATAGTTGCATGGTATTCTGATCTTATCTTTCCATTCTGTTACAGGTTGTATTTTACTGTCGTTTTCTAACACGTTGATAAGCAATATAGTTTACCAAAAGATGTGTGGCTATTGGAGTGTTCAGAGATGCTCATCTTCCTTCTAATAATTTATATAGGTGGTGTTAGAAGTACCTCGACGACTACTTCTATGTTAACACAAATTTATAAAAGAAGCGGATATCTTAGATATAACAGCAACACAGAACCTAGGTGAAGAAGAGAAGTGAAGAGGAACTTAGGTTTAGAACCCACTTTACGCTACACTTCCACGATTATTAGCTGTTTCTCTAATAGCTGTTTACGTGAATATAAAACACTCGTGTCATCTATTATGGAACTTGGCTCGCTACGCTTGCCTGCGTACACAAACTGAAAGTCGAGTTTTATACCCCTCATTAAGTACCGTAGCAGAAACTACTATTATATAAGATTTTATAATAATGTTTAATATTGATTTAAATACGTCTGAAGAATTTATCAAGGCATAATATTTTTTTTACTATCCCGAAAATCTAAGTCCAAGTGTGGTTCGTAGTTCTTCTCCACATTAGATGGCGCTGTATTTAATAATATAGAGCAAAGCTCGGCCGTCCAGGTACAGACAGTAAATTTGACGAAAATTTATGTTGCTTATATTGACAGATTTGGCAGATTTTTTTTGTTGTGTTTATCATTTCAAATACAACATTAGTAAGAGAAAAAATGTGCAAATATTTCCCCGAAAAATTAAAAATAGGAACGAACTGAAGGTGCTTTTTTCTACGGGATTTTTGTATGAACTAAGTTCGAGTACGGGTTATATGCGTGTAAAACCACAGGACAGTACGTTATTAAAAAATATATCATAAATCTGTTTGTATACCCTTAAGGATGTGCATCAGAAAAAAGTGCAGAAGAGATAGAACATACGTGCACCCATTGGGCACACGCATAGGTATAATAATATGCGTGCACGTGTGTTCTGTCTCTTCTGCACTTTTCTCTGATGCACTTGTGAGAGTATAGTTAGTGGTATCAGTTTTTATGGAGTGACCTGGGCTTACTTTTAATAACTTTTGGCAGGATAAAGAAGAGTAAAGAAGAATCTAACCAAAAATACTGGAGGGAAATAAAATTATTATTAACAAAAAAACTACATACATACATAACATCACGCCTTTTTCCCGTCGGGGTAGGCAGAGACCACAGCCCTCCACCTGCTACGATCTTGTCATACTTGCCTTGCTTCCACTACTTTTATCAACCCTTTCATACAGGCTCGGAATAAATCCAAGCAGCATTTTTCGTTTAATATCACACTAAATACGTGGGACACTCAGAAATATTTGCGACACTAAAAAAAATTGTTCTACAGGTACATATATTTTTATTAAATCTTTTCAAAGTACTCTCCACCAGCCTCTATACAAAGATTCATGCGTCTGAACCAGTTTTCAAAACACTTTTTCCAGTCCGCCGTAGACACCTCGTTTACAGCCTGCTCGAACGCAGCCAGCGCATCTTCCGGCGACGAAAATTGTATCCCCTTGAGCTGATTTTTTATTTTTGGAAATAAAAAGAAGTCACACGGTGCTAGATCAGGGCTGTAAGGAGGGTGACCCAGGAGTTTGACTGGTGTGCTGTCCAGGAAGTCCCTCGTTTTGAGCGCGGTGTGTGCAGGCGCATTGTCGTGGTGGAGCAGTAGTCCGCGGAGCCCTGTGTTTGGTCGCTTGTTGCTCACAACAGAAAAAACTTCTGGTAAACATTTGGTAGTATACCATTCGGCGTTGATGCTTCTTTGATCTCGTAAGGGAATTGAGGCCAAGTGGCCAGTCAAATTAAAAAAGCTGGCGATCAAAATCTTCCCCCCGCTTCGAGATCGCTTCACTTTGGTAGGCGTTGGTTCATTTTGAAACACCCAAACTGTCGACTGGCGCTTGGTTTCTGGATCGTATTGATAAATCCAGGACTCATCACCTGTTACGATGTCGTAAACACGCCGAGACGAGCCTGCTTCAAATTTGTTCAGCATATCACGGCACCATTCCACCCGGGCCTGCTTCTGAGCGTCGGTGAGGTAGTGCGGCACCCAGCGCGATACTATCCTCCTCACGCGAAGATGCCCGTGTAGAATCTCGTGAACGCTTCCCGATCCAATCTTTAATATGTGCTGAATCTCCTGATATGTAATTCGCCTATTATCTTGGATTAAATTTTTCACTGCTAGCACGTTTTCTTCCGTAATAGCCGTCAAAGGGCGACCGCTTCTTTCTTCATCCCCCAAGGTTGGTCGACCGCGCCTAAATTCGTTATACCAACGATACACGGTTGCCTTGGAGGGGCCTTCATCCATAAATGCCATTTGAAGTCTATCGAACGATTCATCCGGTTTCAGGCGACACTTGAAATCGTAAAAAATCATAGCTCTAAAATGTTCCCGGCGCAGATCCATTTTTCAGTAAGACACGATACTTTGAATTGGCTCGCAAAAAATGTGGAGGGAAATTTTGAAAATGGAACACACATATTTTTACTTACAAGTAATCATATTTTCGAAAAAGATTCTGACCGGCCAGTCTCCCATATATAAAAACTATTTTTCGCAATACTTTCTGAGTGGTCTGGTAATAAATATAAGCAGATACAGCCCCTTTCAACAAAGGACCTGCCCTTGCCGTGTGTCCCGCTAAGTCTGATTCATTGTAACTCATTTGTTAGCGTCATTTTTTATCTGTTAATCTACGCCACGTTATTTCTCTTAGTTTACGTTTATCTCGACATTTATATGAGGATGAAGATATTTAGGAGGCATTTGGTGGGATCTTACTTCTGTAACAAAAGGGTTTAGCCGCGCGTCGGAGTAATAGCCTATTTTGCATTCCAGAGCGAGCTCTCTTTTTGTTAGTTAAAAGCACTGGCCTCAAAACGTGTTTTTTATTTCTTGATAATCTGTTATTTTTCACAATTTTAGGGTTCCGTACCTCAAAAGGAAAATAACGGAAGCCTTACAGGATCACTTTGTTATATGTCTGTCAAGACCCTTTTGCTCAAGAACGGGTAAAGGTATCAAGTTGAAATTAATACCAAATAGATATCAATGGGTTCTTGAAAATTTGAAAATTTTAAGCTACTATAACAGCGCAATCAAGAGATACGGCGCCTTATGTCCACATTTTCATACATTATGACCCAAACCAAAACTTACAGTACTTCACGTTGTGCTAGAATCATAAAATTTGGCAATAAGCTAGGTTTTATAGTTCAACCAAAAATAAGTCTAAAATCATATTTTCTAATGACAATATTTGGATTTGTAATTCCTACAAAAATGTAAAAGTATTAGAATTAAAAACTCAGTTTACCTCTTCTTCTTCTTCAAATTTAAGAGCAGGGCTCTTGTCTGTGGAGTAATCGCCACTTTGTGCGGTTTTGTGTCAGGTCCTTGACTTCCCGGTACGACTCGACCTCAGCTTTTTCCTTGATTTGATCAATGTAGGATTACCTAAAATTCTCAATTCTTTATAGGTAAGGACCTAACGTTACCGACCATCTCTTTCTATGGCTTTCGTAAAAAGCGATTACGAGTTTAAAACGTCGTTATCACTCGGTATGTGTTTTTTGATGAGCTCTCGATATTTCTGCACTGTTGCAACCACCATGCATGGTCACGGATGAATTGGAGTCTGCGGGTAATAAAAATTATTGGCAGACATATCTGTCTACTTTCCTTCCGTCCGTGATCCTGGTGTTTGCAATAGCGCCGAAAGATTGGAAACTCATCAAAAACTCATATCGTGGTAAGAACCCGTCAACCCATCGTCGCATTGGGTTGCCCTGTAAAGGCGATCCACTTGTGTGTAATTAGATTTAAATAAAAAAGAAAGAAGATACTTTTTTCATAATAGTGTTAGTGACCGCGAAACTCTCAAACAATTACAAACAATAAGCATCAGCGTCTTTCAGTGTATCTAACCACTATCCTTCGGTTTAACCACAGCGGTACATTCGCATCACTAAATGATATTAGAAACCTCAATATCATTTTTGAAGACCTATCCATCCATAGATACCCCACACGTATAGTTTTGATGAAAAAAAAAAAATAATTTTTTTCGAGTTTCAGTTCTAAGTATGGGGAACCCCCAAAATTTATTGCTTTTTTTCTATTTTTGTGTGAAAATCTTAATTCGGTTCACAGAATACATCTACTAACCAAATTTAAACAGTATAGTTCTTATAGTTTCGGAAAAAAGTGGCCGCGATATACGGACGGACGGACAGATAGAGAGACCGACATGACGAATCCATAAGGGTTCCATTTTTTGCCATTTGGCTACGGAACCCTAAAAAATTCCCTTTCCATACAAACTACCCGATTACCCAAGAGGTAATTTTTTAACGGTAATTAAAGGCTCTGGGTGATTTTTTTTAAGTTGTTTTGCCATGCACATTTTTTTGTCAACCCGTCCTTTACACTCTGTTTATTAACGAAAACGATATAATGTAAAAATTGAGTCATTCGAGTTGCCAGAATGTATCAATATTGGATGTGGGAGATATTGAGTATGACGTGGGTCGGTTTGTTGAACTTACTTTCATTTGACAGCCGCAAACAGAAGAAGCTTCAATATCGAAATCTATATTCCACCGACCAAACACGATATTTTGCTAAACTAGTTTTGTGGCGAATAAACCTTTGGCCAATTCGACGGAATCTCACTACACGGGCTTTTTACGTTCAATTTTCCCGCCATACTTTTTCATACAATTATGGGGTCAAAATATGCGTTAATGTTAAAAAAAAAAACGATTCCAAGCATGGAACTAATTAGTGAGATAGATAAGTTCACAGACCTTATCTTACGATCCTTACTGCCAGGGGGCAATAGTTTTAACAGATCACATTTATCTACGATACATACTTAGAAAAAAAAAATGCGATATTCAGGCTGATTTACAATTCTCGAAATCAATTATTAAAAGTGATGTGTGGTTTGTTTAAAACTTTTGCACTTCTCATATATGTTTTGTTTGTTTGTTTCTTCGTTCTTTTTTTTGGTTATTTATTTTGCCAAATTATAAGTGTAGTGTTTGTATCTATTAAATAGATATATTTCATTGTCTCATGTACACGGTTTTGACAGCTGTCACTCGGGCAGTCGCGTGTAGAAGCTGATGCCGGGTAGACGTGCTGCGATTATCGGTGTATAAGTGAGCCAGTGATCACCCTTGGGTAGAACCGAAGGTTCTACAATGGCGACGAGGTGAAAGGTCAGTGCCAAAAATTTTGTTTCGCGAAAATAGAGGAGGGAGACTCAGTATGGAGGTACAAAAGGAAAAATGAAAAAGACGCGGTAAATAACCTCTAATATTTATCAAAATATCATAAACAGATTCCAAACAATATTCAAAGCAGGTATCGATTGCTATTTACATCAAAATAATCTATTAGCAGTGCTTTAACCATATAAGCGAATGGGCAATGATGTGTCATTGGCGGTAGGCTAGGCTAGGAATAAGATAGATAACATCGATTCCTCCTTGCAAAGCACACTGATACGTATGTTGTACCTACTAAAAAGGAATACAGTTGCTTAGGGTTCCTTTGAGTGAATCTCATTTAGTTATTACACAAACAACCCACCTTTTTAACATCCTTTTGTTTACCTATTTGGAATATTCCGAGTGATTTACAAAGATTGCTTGCTTGCTTTTCGTGTAGGCTGCTGGGCCCGTCGATCCAACAAACGTTATAGGTTAACTTTACACTTTCATCTAAGTAGGACTATGTATCAAGTAGCTATGTATATGTTAAGGAAGGGACATGTGGCGGCATTGTAACTCATAGATAGCATATCTACAGCAAAATTACGTTGTTACATACGGTATTAGATTTGGAGGATTAAGCTAAAGGGAAAGAATAAGTAAACAGTCAAATTCAGTTGCTAAATATTTGGAAGTACAGTTAAATACATAGATCTGGTTGTACCTAATATGTAAAATAAAGTAAAACTAGTCAGGGTAAAAGTTATAGCTTAAAGTTTTAAACATAGGTATTTATCAAACGCTTTAAAAGTCAAATCGATATATTGCTTGACTAAAGGTAATAAAATAATAATGTTATAATTAATTACAGTATAATTTCTATAGCTCACTGTAACATGCAACATTTATTTGTAACTTGTTTGTTGAATAGAAATAATTTAGGCCTACAAAGTCGCATAGTCAGGAGCACATCAAGTTTGACACATTGCACTTTTGCCGTTCTTGTTTCAATAGATGTACGGGCTGGAGTTTCACTGTGAGTGTCACGCTTGACCTGTCGTTGACTGTACCATCCTACAGCAATGGTAATATGGTGGATGTCTCATAATAAATTTTTAGATAAGTAGGTAAGTTTGACGGCTGTAAGCACTGCTATGGGTTGGTGGAAATGTTACCTATTGAAATTAATAGTAGTACATTACTCAAGAGGAAAGAAACTGGTAGTTCCATACCGAGAACATGGCATTTGCGCCACGAGCTATGGTATGGAGCTGAGCTTTATCCCGAATGATGTATGTATAGTGCCTTTTATTACACCTACGAGAAAAATAATAGATATAAATGCGAAATGCGGTCAATTTCGGATACTCCTTTATGTTGATGTTATTTCTTATTAACATTGTGCTTCTCAACATGGAGTGCATAGCCCATATCGTGCTTGGCTTATATTGTTTTGCTCTCTCAGTAAAAAATGAGAGTATTATATTTTCAGAAAATTAAGACGTTTTCTTTTTTGCCAACGTATGAAATTATCAAAAGTATTGTGGTATCTGTATTCAGATTTATCCGGCAACAGGCAGCCTCTAATAGCTCTGGCGGTGTGATAGGGAAGCATAATCACTATCACTAGAAGTATCCATATTAAACAAAAAATACAAAGACAAATGCTAAATCAATCGGAATATTTGCGAAAACGCGCGGGCTTCTTTATTTTTATTCGCTCGTTTCTGAAGTAAGTTAAGATCATAGGGTCATGCAGTCTCTTCTCCCGTGAATCCGCGTGTTTTTTACAAAAATCATTTTGTTTTTAATTTTCTGCATGCACCAAGGAGATTGGTGACCTATAAAAAAAAAAATGAATGTGGCCAGTAACAATTTATTTAAAATTTGATTTTTAGACAGTTAAAATCTCTTTGCTGTATGACTACAGAAAAAAAAAAAAACTTAATCGGGTCAGTAATGGATTTTCATACCTTTTTCCCACCCTTGGGATGGAAGGATTTACATACAAACTTCCATCCCTTGGTCATCGTTCCCTCTCTCTAATTGGAATAATTAGAGTTTATTTTTAGAGCAGGTGTAATAAATATGATTTTGAACCTCCATAAATTATAACTTGAAATAATTAATTATAATATAATAAAAGTTCTATTAATTTAAAATGGTTTATTTTGGACTTTCATTGAATTGAGAGTGGTAAAAAATAGTGACTTTCATTAAATTGAAAGTATGACCTCCATTAAATTGGAAGTATGGCTACCATTGAATTGGAAGTATGGCTACCATTAAATTGGAAGTATGGCTACCGTTAAATTGGAAGTATGGCTACCATTAAATCGGAAGTATGGCTACCATTAAATTGGAAGTATGACTACCATTAAATTGGAAGTATGGCTACCATTAAATTGGAAGTATGACTACCATTAAATTGGAAGTATGGCTACCATTAAATTGGAAGTATGGCTACCATTAAATTGGAAGTATGCCTACCATTAAATTAGAAGTATGGCTACCATTAAATTGGAAGTATGACTACCATTAAATTGGAAGTACGGCTACCATTAAATTGGAAGTTTTAAAACCATTAAATTGGAAATGGGTTAATATAATTTAAGCTAGAGACAGTTTTAGCATCACCCGTTCGTAAAAAATAATAATAATAAAATAAGTGTTATGTAGGTAAAAAAAAAATCTAATAATGGGAGATGAGTAACATTGGATAAAGTAATTACAGAAGCGAGATATAGAGATAGGAAAAAAAAAGGGGAAAGAATATGGGGATCGGAAAAGATGTGCGGTTGATTCGGATATAGCAGAAGGCGATAAAGTTTACGTTAAGAAAACTAAAATGTAGTGCCCAGATATTTACAATGCTTTTGTAATAGTGCTAGGATTTTCATAGTGTTTTTGATGTGGTTTCTTGTTTATTTAACACGATATTTGACACATTGCGCTCACGTAAGGTAAGTAAAAACAATAGAAACTTACTCGTAGAGTATTGATCGTGCCATGACTTTCACAGTATTCTTGGGTGCTGGACTCATGATTTTAGTGTTAGTGCAGTAAAGATTGCGTTCATAACATAACCTTTCTGGGGTGGTTTCGAGATGAAGTTCAAATTGTCTTACAGTAACGTGATAAAAGAGTACACAGGTGCTTTGGTGATTTTGGTCCAATGATTACCAAACCATAATGATTGTTTAATTAAAGAAACGGTAACTTTCAAGTTTTCGTATTGGTTTTGTGGTCTCAGGTGAGAATGTAAGTAAATATTGGCGATTGTTTTGGAATACCATTTTGACATACCTAGTAGGATGACCGTAACCAGACTGATTCAATAGCCCACTAAAAATTTATAGCGTTTATTGTTGTTTGAATGAATAAGGGCGTTGTTCAACATTACAGCTGCGTTTCTAAAATTATTAATGTTTATTACTGAAATTGATGTTTTTTAATAACCTAAAAAAGAGTGTGTAAAATTTTCACTAAAGTTGTGATTGTTTTTGAAAGTAGATGTGAGGATTTTAGATGATGACTTTGCCAAGATGATAAACCTGAATCGCATAGCAGCAGTGAGTTTAAAGACATAGTATCTCTGGTGCGAACGGACAGTGACGTGTAGGTGTACCTGGACTAGAGGATTTAGTACCATACTGAGATGTGAAACGTTATTTTGATTTGGCTAGTATGTTTATGTGACTGCCGATAGTGCTGATAGTGGAGATGATGTGCGGACGGGCGATCAATGATTAAATTCAATGTTTTGTTTAGTTCAGTTTGAAGACTGAATTGTTTTGAAGTTCTGTGAGCAAATAATTTTAAAGGTACTAGCCTGATGGAAGCGATGTACCCGCTGGATGGAGGCGTTCGTTTTTTGTGTACTAGCCGGAAGGAGGCGATGTACTTGCCAGATACAGGCTATAATTTTGGGAGTATATGGTGAACTATTTTGATTACAGGACGTGATATCAGTTGCTTAGTCTGAAAATAGTTTTTATCTAATCTAGAAATTATTGATCGATGGTCTAATTAACTTTGAAGCGTTAGAGAGTAAGAGTGACTTTTAATTTGATATCAGAGAGATGCGATTGTTTTACATGATTTTAGTACTTTCTACTTAAACTTAGTTCGAATTCTGCCTTTTTAGATTTGACCTGTAGTCAGTCTTAGAGATTTGGAGTTCGTTAAAGTTTTGAACATTCTTGGTCAGGAGTGGATGAGTGAGTTTTATGAAAGATTCTTGCAGTTAGTTTGATTCTTTTGGTCAGGTTTGGCCGAGCGGTTTACAAGATAGCTTCTTGCAGTTACCTGGACTCGCACCTGGACCGTTCAATAGCAAGAAATGATTAATGGTCGTTATGCAAATAAGTCACACTCGAATGAATTAGGCGATTGTCGAATATGTTGTCGATGTCCACTACCAATGGTTCGGCCAATGTTCTATTCTCTACTATTCCTGATGTCTGCCCCTTGTTTGCATGGTGCTGTCTCTCTTCCTCCCCAGTCTATCTTCGACATCAGAAGCGGGATTTCGTTCCAATACCCTAATGATAAGAGTAGTGCTGGTTTAGTTATAATCGTTTTGGGATGTAATCCAAAACCCACAAATTATGATGATACGGGTAGTGTAGTGTGACCATTACGGTTTTGTTGGAATAGTAGTGCAGTGTTATAGGTTTTTTAGCATAGTGGTCAAGCACTTATGATTATTTTTGGATGGTATACCTACCTACAGTGATGCTGATGATGAGTTGACGGTGGAAAAATAATTAGTTTGTTACAGTTGACTCAGGACAGCTCGGACTCGCGTTCGTATAAGACTGTAGGAGGGGACACAACGATTTGGAATGAGGAGACAGGACAAGGGAACAAGGTGTGATATTATGTATTTATGTAGACAGGACAAAAAAATGTTGTTTATTTGAAGAAAGTGGAAGGAAAATGGAAAACAGTGCAGACGGAAGAAACTAGAGACGATGAAGACAAAAACGATGATCAACCATAAAATTAAAATTTTGATACCATCGCGTTGGGCACGTAGATTCATCATTGCGTATGTAATGTATTGATTTCTAAAGTCAAATTGTAAAAGGTAAATATAACTACAAGACAATATAAAAATAAATTAAAGAAGGAAGGGATGTAGTGTTTGTATCTATTAAATAGATATATTTCATTGTCTCATGTACACGGTTTTGACAGCTGTCACTCGGGCAGTCGCGTGTAGAAGCTGATGCCGGGTAGACGTGCTGCGATTATCGGTGTATAAGTGAGCCAGTGATCACCCTTGGGTAGAACCGAAGGTTCTACAATAAGTATCGCGCTCTTAGCGAAATAAAATAAACATGTGATGTGCGGTTTTTCTGAACACTTAAGAAATGTGTAATCTTATACAAAATTATTGTTTGGGTTCTTATCTATAGATTTCACTATAAAATTAGGTGCTTTTATTCATTTTAAGGAAAACATTGACGCTTAACTTTAACCCCGTCAGTGTTTGCTGTAGATAGTGGTGGGACATGTTATGCACACAATAGTTATTAGGCTCTATAATATAAGTTCATAGACAATAGTAGATTTTACAACAAGTGCACAAAACGAACCATTTGTCCGAGACTTTTAGCAGCCCGAGCCGAAGGCGAGGGCTGATAGTAATGTCGAGGATAAAATGGTTTTGTGGACGAGTATATAAACTCTGCTTTTCACTTTGATTGCGAGGAAATAAAACGTAAAAGTACTCTCTAAATGTAACTGAAGAATGAGTTGTTCTGCTTTAGCGAAGAATATGTTGACTCGCGCAGGGCGTACACCACCGCGATTACTTTTTTGCCCTAGTGCACAAAATTCGATTTTGTGCTGCCTATATCCTGCACAAAAAAGCACTTTCAGAGCATGAGAAGTGAAAAGACATTTTTAATATTTCCTTGGAAATATTTAAGACAAAATGTTTAGATTCTATCAATACGTCTTAGGTCACCATATTGTGGAGTGAACAGCCGCGCAAGGTAGAAGTAAAATGTCCATGTTTAGATCTTTCCTTTGTTGAATATTTTTTTTAATATTTTCGTTAATGTGTGGTTAACAGTATATGTATATTTATATTAGGGTATAACCTATTTGTAACTTTTGTTTACCTATGTAAAAAAAAAAACTTTAAGGTGATTACAATATATCTTTTGTCATAATTTTAATGTATTTTGTATTTATTAACAGACTGTTTGTTCCTTAACAATAAATTAATAAAATTAAAATAGTAAAAAAGTTAATGGCGGAAAAATAAAACGAGCGATATTTTGATGCCGAGTGTGTATTTTTGAGTGTGTAGGGCAACCAGATAACCTAACCTCATTTTGATCAAGGTGTATTTTATGTGCAAGGGGCGAACCCAATAAGACTGCCTATAATATTCTAATTTGTAATTTGTAAATATTCTAAGTATAGTTTAGTTTGTTCTAATTATAACTGGGTTGGGCCGACAACATATTATTATAGCACAGGCACTTAAACAGACATGGTTAATGACATGTTCACAAGAAATATACCTATACTTTTAAAAATCATTTTTTTTTTTAATCGGTCCGTCTGTGTTTCTATACAAGTCCAATCCAAATTTCACGCAATCGAAGTCGATATCACAGGTAAAAAAATGTAAGTATGTAAATTTGTGTATCATGAATTTGTTGTACACTTTCGCCTTACATTTTCCAAGAAGCGATTTTGGAAACTATGAGTCATGAGATGTCATCCATAAAAATATGACAAAATGACAGGATAGGAAAACGCGTGTGCCTTTAGAAATATTTTCCACGTGAACCACCAAGTGGGTAGCGGATGCAAAAAGTGACATTTCCTGTAGTTTTCCTTAGCTTTGTATTTCATACACACCTCGACAGTGAGTTATCGTGACTCCACCCGCGCAAAGGTGAGATGATTGCCCGCATCACTTTTTCCTCATAATTCTCAAATGAGCGCCATTTGTTACGGCGATGAATAACAGGTTGCTGTATAAAATTTGTTCATTTTGCAAGGTATGCCTTGTGTGAGTTGGCTAATACTTCTCTATAAGTTTATCTCTATCTACAACGTGTAACGAAAATGTGTGATAATACTGAACGGTGTGAATCTGCCCATGAAACTGAACAACTTTTCCCGATTAAGGTCGAAATACGAAAAACTAAATTTGACCTCCCATACAAAATGTGCTATCAGCTTATGCAGTTTCTATGGGAGGTCAAAAATTTATTTTGTTCTGACTCATGTTCTCAAGTTGAGAAAAATAGTTCAGTTTCATGGACAGATTTATATCCTTTAGTATTAACCAAGATCCGTGTCTATAAGACAGTAATAAGACCAATCTTTATGTATGGCTGTGAAGCCTGGACACTGACACAGAAAGAAGAGAATAAGCTCTTAGTGGCAGGGCGGAAAATTTTGCTGAAAATTCTGGGACCGGTCAAGGAGGCGGATGGCAGATGAAGGCGAAGGAAAAATAGAGAGATCGTAGAGCTAGTGCCCGAACCCAACATCATGGGCGAGACCAAGGCTGCAAGGTTTCGCTGGCTCGGCCACGTGGAGGGAATGGGAGAGGATCGGGCCGCCAGAAGAGCTTACGTGGGACGACCGAGTGGAAAACGACCAGTCGGTCGTCCTAGGTACAGATGGAGTGACGAAGTGCGGAAAGATCTGGATGCCCTCCAAAGAGCCGATTGGCAAGAAGCGGCACAGAACAGGAAAGAATGGAGAACTCTCGTGTCGGAGGCCAAGATCCTCTTGGGGTCGCTGAGCCAGCGTAGTAAGTAAGTATTATCACACCTGTCCGTTACACGCTGTAAATCGGCAACTATAAGCTTATTAATCCTACACCAAGCTAGAGTGTACCGTTTTTTAAAACGAAAGTATAGTCACCTCTATAAATAAGTTCAAATACCTAGAAATAAGCTCCCAATAAAAAAGCTTATTCAGAAGTAAGTAAGTATTATCACACCTGTCCGTTACACGCTGTATATCGGCAACTATAAGCTTATTAATCCTACACCAAGCTAGTGTGTACCGTTTTTTACAACGAAAGTATAGTCACCTCTATAAATAAGTTCAAAAACCTAGAAATAAGCTCCCAATAAAAAAGCTCATTCAGAAGTAAGTAAGTATTGTCAAACTTTTCCGTTACACGCTGTATATCGGCAACTATAAGCTTATTAATCCTACACCAAGCTAGTGTGTATCGTTTTTTACAACGAAAGTATAGTCACCTCTATAAATAAGTTCAAATACCTAGAAATAAGCTCCCAATAAAAAAGCTTATTCAGAAGTGTCCATTGTTACAAACTTTAATTTCTACGTGCAGCATTATTAATTCAAATTGAACTCGAACGTTTTATTTATATTTATGAACCAGAAATTTGTAAGACGATACTCAAATGTAAGACGCATTTTACGAGAGATAGCGTTTTCAAACTTAATTTGAAACAGGAAATTGTTTCTGAACTGACTGGTTTTTTGAGAAGAAAGAAAGCAAAGAAATATATTTTTGTAGAAAAATCTAATGGTCAGATTTTAATCTTCGGCTTTACCTAATTGGCAGACAGACTGGCGACGGATCAAGCCATTATCTTAAGTTGTGGATAGCAAAGTTTGAATTACGGCTTAGTCCTAAAGAACAGATATCGTATAACGGTATGATATAATATAAATGTTGGTCTTTGAACCCCAACTGATAGATTTATTTTAGTGGTATATTATTAAGCAACCGAGAAAAAATCATAAGACCAGTGGGTAATACGAATACTATTACAATACCAACTTGTCTTACTACTAAAGAGTAATCAATATTTTTTATATTTAAAGATACAATTTTTTTTCCAATTTCATATTCTTATGACTAAAGGCTATAGAAGCATCAATCAATCAATTGTTACTGTATTTATTACTAGAGTAATAATTCATGTTTTTTTTTTATTGTCAATGGGTTTACTCTTGACCTCGATCTAGCCTATTCACACGTGACTTGAATAGATTCGGGTTTTATGAACAGATTCGGGGCACCCTATAAAACGTTCTTTGCAGAACAGGGAACTCCCTCTAGAACTCCAGCAAAAACGCATGGTACTTTGGAGGGGATTTACCGTAGACACCGCGCTTGTAAGCGTTGCGGCTAGCGACCACTGTTGTTCGTGACCGCAGTATGTATGTAAAAATGCTGCTGCTCACAAGCCAAGGTAAACTTAATTATGGGTAAGATCATCTCCAGAAACGAATCTAAGTTCTTAATTATCTGCTAGAAAGAATAATGCTCAATTTTGTAAAATTCCTATGCTTTAAATAAAGTGGTGAGTTTCACAAGTTCTAGGCATTTCGCAAAAGCCTAACCACTTAAAGAAACGGTGAATTATACAGTTTATCAAATAAAACTCTTCTCTAAAAATATTAAGGAAATAAAAGTCATTTTAAGTTTCAAGGTAGCATTTTCTTAGCCAAAGTATGCTAGTAACAAAATTCTGCAGAGAATAACAAACGTAATAAAATTGAACGTACGTACACATAGGTACATACCATCACGCCTCTCTCCCGTCGGAGTAGGAAGAGACCACAGCCCTCCACCTGCTACGATCATGACATACTTTCCTCGCTTCCTGCACTTTCATAAACATTTGGTGGTTATGGGTACCTTTGACCTGGACTTTATTTAGAACATCCTAAATTTGATCTTGGAACGTTCAGATTCAGATTCAGATAATTTTATTCAATGTAGATTCTTTACAGAATTCTTATTGAATGTCATGCAGAATACAATGCAAATAGAGCGAGTCTACGTTACGGATCGTGCTATGGCAGCGTAAAAGAAACGGCAAGAAACCACTGCAGCATGGCCTACTTTAAGAGTCGGCTTTTTACAATGTGTTTCTTGTGTTTCGCTGGAATATCAGAGCACTATGCCTCTTTGTCGTTCATATAGTCTGTAGGAATCCTACACAATTTAAGTTGTTCAGTTGGTAAAACTGCGATATTGTAAATTATTCGGTCTTACTTCCTTTAGATCTCTTTCGTCAATATTTTGTAACTAAAATGAATTAAAGTAAATAACATAAAATATGAGCGTCTAAATAAAAAGCAAATAAATTATTCTCAATCCTTAAATTTTTGCCTTTGTGTGTTTTTTGTTGAAA
Source organism: Athrips mouffetella (assembly GCA_947532105.1). Lineage (NCBI taxonomy): Eukaryota > Metazoa > Arthropoda > Insecta > Lepidoptera > Gelechiidae > Athrips > Athrips mouffetella. The sequence goes on along the minus strand of OX383957.1, from coordinate 32,057,705 downwards.
GGCAAAGAAAACAGGTTGGTAGTTTTTGCTGATAATGGGCTCAAAGTTATCGTTTAAAGTTACCAAAAGGCTTATAGTTACCAAATCAGATAACATACAAACATGAACAGTCACATCTTTAGATAAGAACCTTGTCAACTCCCTGTCGACAGATTCCGAAAAAGTTAAAAAAACATAACTTTTCGTCAGATTTCCTACATATTTTCCGTGATTAAATTTTTGAAGTGACGCAAGGATTTTCCTGAACATTTAAGATGTGTACAATGTTTGAGAAATTAATCGGATTCGTATTTTTATTTAATTTGGATAAGATATTGACGATTACTTTGAGCTCATCATTCTATGAAAATATACGGCGGAAAATATACTGACTTGTCTTTGCTTCTCAGTTTAAAAGTACCTTCTGTGTAAAACTTGTAATCAAAATCTCTGCTCAGCATTAACTTCCTTTCATCAAAGGGTCAAATGGACTTTAGTTAATAATGATCAAATAACTTGATCCTCAAGTTCTGCTCGTCATTGACTTAGTTGTTCCTTTAATGAGGGCAGTTCTGAAGTCTCGTTTGTTTGACCGTCCAGTTGGTGCAGCGCTGGAAGAACTGATGCGTAGTCGTTTCGAGTTTGTTTGCGAAAGTTTTGCTCGTTTGTGAGAAGAAAGAAGATTTAATGATAATAAAATACCTCGATTTCCCTGGAACAAATGACAGCACGAACCAACAGCCTTATTTTTAATCTTCATAGATTAATTCAAGTTTTACGTTTACGTTTTATTAGAGATTGACTGTATACACGATTCTAAAAGTACTATCGATGTTATTAATTATTTGAGATTCTTTAGTATAGCAGAAGCGAGTACTTGTGGTCATGTGATAGTTGCTCTTTCGTGGTAAGTTAAAAAAGTTTCAAACCTGAAAGGATAGTTTATATCATATCTTATCAAATATTAATAAAACAATTATTAACTGTGTTTGAATGTTTACAATAACATAATGCAAATAAAAATAAGTAAAAAAGCACTTAAATACTTACAGCCAAACAGAATCAAGTTAACATATTTTCATAATACAATTTAAGTTTAAACAAAAATGTCTTACTTAACTATGTCCGAAGTGACCATAACATTTTATTACTTTTGAAGCCACGTTAGCAGTTGGTACTAGCTACTGTCACTGATTAAAAACCTACACTAAGTCAGTGACCATTAAAATTTTAAAAGCTCCGATAGTCGAGTTAGACACTAAAGGAGTGATCACACCTAGCTGAATTCAAAGACTAATTCAGCATACTTAACCTGACAAAACCTAATCTAGTATTAAGTCTGGTTTAAAAACCGGTGCCTTCATCAAATCGATATCGTAAATCAGAAAAAGGCTAAGGCAACGACGATGAAGAAGCGAGTGAAACGTAAGCTGATTACTCGTACGTCCTCAACAGCCGACGGGTACTTAAGTCGATGTGGCTCTATCCTATTTCCACTGCATTAGCTTAAGCAAGTGCAGCGTGCTTAATACAAATCAGTTTATCTGCGACTGAATTACATTAGAGCACACACTCTAATGGCCTGCTGTAATCTGTCTATCTAGCTATCTAGTCACTCAAGTTACTCTGTGTTTACTATTATACGAACAATATTTGTATGAATATATACAGGGTGTTAGGGACAGCCTTCCGAATACTGAAGGGTAATGATCAGTCAACGACAGTGAACAACTTTCAGTGAACAAAACTTTCAGGAAATGAAAAAAAAACCGGTCAAGTGCGAGTCGGACTCGCGCGCCGAGGGTTCCGATATACCTATAGTATTTTTGGAAGCAATAAAGTCCATTTTCAGGACCGCAAAACTAAATTTGTTTTTAAAGGTTTTTTGCAGATTTCTGAAAAACTGTGCAACTTAGAAAGATCGTTTTATTTTTGCTGCAAAGTTTACATGAACCCCTGTCAACTGTAATTAATTCAGATTTTTCCTTACTCAAACTTCGGAGATAAGGGGGGGGGGAATGGTATTTTTTTTGACATTTTTCATCTTAACTTGAAAACTAAGAAACTTAAAAAAATACAAAAATATATTTTGAAATGTACAAGTAAAGCCCTTTCATATGATAACCCACTCGACCTAGTAGCGACAATTTGAAATTTGGCTCCCCCTATTTTGGCCCCCTTTACATTAATAATCATACTTTTTTCAAAAAATTTTCATGTGCAATTAAGTTGGGCAACTATATTCTAAAATTATTCCAAATTTCAGGTTGATAGCATAAGTGGTTGCTGAGATATAGAGGTGTGACAGACAGACGGACAGACAGACAGAGCGGCACCATAAGGGTTCCTTTTTTTACCATTTTGGTATCGGAACCCTAAAAATCGGTTTCTCCATACAAACTCCCCGATCAAGTAAACAATTTTGTATGGAGACGCGGATTTTTATTTTCGTTTCCTGAAAGTTTTGTTCACTGAAAGTTGTTCAGTGTCGTTGACTGATCATGCCCCTTCAGTATTCGGAAGGCTGTCGATAACACCATGTGTTTGTAATCTTTTTGAAAAACGGTTCTAACGATTTCGACGAAATTTTCTATACGAGGGTTTTGGGGCTGAAAAATCGATCAAGCTAGGTTTCATGTCTGGAATAATTCTCAATTTCCGTTTTTTTGAGGATTTCTTGAAAAAAGTGCATTTCAGATACACAACAGCGTTATCAGGGCTTTGATTAAGATAACACTGAGCAAAGCTCGGTCGCCCAGGTACTTAATATGTTATATGAAGTCGCCTGCGCCGCGCTGACGGACGCACGCCCGCGCACTTCCACCACCTTAGGTCTGCGGTTATTTACTCCCGAAGAAGTATATAGAATACTTGAGTCGCAATAAAAAAGACCAAAGATGTATATGACACATCAACAGAGCTACTAATCTCCTTAAGAAGTCAGCTGGCAGGGGTGTTGGCCACACTTTTTAACTGGTGTATAAGAGACGGCACGTATCCTAAATCTCTCAAACAAATAAAGGTCACCCCTATTTTTAAAAGCAAAGGAAAAAAAGAAGACCTTAACAATTATAGGCCTGTGTCGATCATACCAGCCGTAGCCAAAGTGTTTGAGTACGGTATCAGTGACCGTTTGATCAAATACCTATCATGTAATCAGTTACTGTTTGAGAAACAATACGCTTACCGTAAGGGCAGATCAGCAACATCCCTAACGCGTGAAGTATTGAGGAGTGTGCTTGATGCTAAAGAGAAACGACAACAAGTGGCCGTGTTGATGTGCGATCTTTCAAAAGCATTCGACGTGGCCAACAACAGTCTATTGGTCGCTAAGCTCAGCCACTACGGAATTAATGGCAATACACTATCGCTGTTGTCAGACTTCCTCTGTAATAGATCTCAAACAGTTTTTGGAGATGGAGGCAAGGTAAGATCAGACTCATTGTCAACTTCAATTGGAGTCCCACAGGGATCTTCAGTGCCAAATATTTTATTTTCTCTTCTCCTCAATGACCTCCCAGACGCGATCACCGATTGTAATATCTTTATGTATGCGGATGATGTTGCAGCTGTATTCAGTGCTCCAAACACCACGGCGCTAGAAAATAAGCTAAACATCACTGCCGATAGTTTATTTAAATGGTTTGTATCGAACGGCCTGGTCCTGAATCTGACGAAGACCCAGTATATGCACTTTAATCTTGCTGGACGACAGATGGCACCGCTTGCGGTATCAGTTGGTCAAACATTACTGGAAGCTGTTGAGTCTGCATCGTTTTTGGGATTTCAGATGGATAGAACTTTAACGTGGGAAGCGCATATTGACAAGCTATGTAATAAGTTAAGCCGCGCCTGTTTCGCGCTGTGGCGCATTGCTCTCATCTTACCGCTAGCGATGGTACGCATTTGCTACTTCGCAACAGTGGATTCTCTATTGCGGTACGGAGTGGAGTTCTAGGGACGCGCTGCCGACTGGGAGCGCGTCTTCAGAAGGCAGAAGCGGGCTGTGAGAGCAATGGTCCGTGCGCATAGTGACACCTCGGCACAACCTTACTTCCGCAAGCTTGAAGTTTTAACACCGCCATCTCTTCTTATCTTCCAGGTAGCTTGCTACGTGAAAGAGAATTTGCAATTGTTTCAGAAATATGGTGACATACAGAAGCTTACTACGCGTAGTTCTGATATGCTCGTTCTCATCCCTCATAAGTTGCACAGGACTAGCAAACAAATCCATATAATGGGACCGGCTGTGTTTAACCGGCTACCGCGTGAAATAAAACTAATGACGTCACATGTCGCCTTTAAAAATAAATTAAAGAAATGGCTCATCGAGCAGGCATTTTACTCAATTGGACAATATATGAATTTAAAACCTAATTAATTAATGTACATACCTATTTTATATTTATATAAAATTTGGTTGAAATTGTTTAACTTTTATATTTTCGTGTATTTTGTTCATTTATTTTAGAAAATTCAATTTTTCTAATCACTTTTGTGATTAATGTTTAATGAAATGACGTGTAATTTACAGTTATCAATAAATGAGTATTTGAGTATAAAACAGTTTCTTACGTTATATAGCATTATTTTTCTCCTTCTTAGCCTAAACCATTTCCCATAATCTGGGGTCTCTCCTTGTCCGTCTTCTCCATTCTGGTCTGTTCTGAAATATGTTGTCATTTAATATATAGCATTATTTTTATAAAACATTAATCAAATTAAACATTAATCGTTATTTTTATAAAACATTTATCGACAACCAAGCAAAGGTTATCCGCTTTTACCTATTCGCTTTTTAGCTCCCAGCCATCACTGTTCATAATACTTAAATTTAAAAAAGTTGGTTTGTTTTTGTGTGTTATATGTTGTGTTGCATTATATTATGAAGTAATTAAAAATTTATAGTAAGCAAACACTGCTTTTATTCAAGCGCTTAGTACAGTACACCTAACAGCACGTCATTAGTAACACTTTGGACTTTATGGCATGGTAATAGAGTCACAAATTATATTACGAGCGTACGGTTGACTGTACAAGTATCTGTTCCCCACAATTTTGGTAAAGTACTTCACAAAAGGCAACAATATTTCCTTTCTGCGTCAAATACTATCCGACAGTCAGTAATGTTGGTATCCATAATTAATTTAGATGGTAACATTTGGGAATATTTGGTGGCATTGGAACGGATATTATAATGTTATATAACACATTTTCCTCCGACAAAATTTCTATCTTGGTTATAAAAACCTTTACCCAGTGTTGTTGTAGGATTTGGAACCTAAAAGTTCCCAGTTCCAAGTGGCCTAACTATAAAATTTGTTGAACAGAAGATTTACACACCACTCTCACACACTCTACTACACTCACACTCCCTCTCTGACGTATCCTGTACACAACTCTGTTTTCTTTTATTGAAAAATTTTGAATATGTTTTATCCTCTAAAAATTGTTTTACTGTAGTTTTGTAATGTTTTAGTTTTTGCAATACTTTTGTTTTTCTACTTTGTAGTATATTTTAATCCACATTAATGTCCCGGATGCATTTCGACATTTATACAGGGCGGAGACCTGGAGTCCTAAAATACAGGCCTTTGCTTAGTTTAGGCTCCAGTCTCCCACAAATACCAAGTCAATTTTCAAGTTAATTTTATTGCATGCATGATTTGTGGTGAGAAATAAACATATTTTGAAAAAAAAAGGCCCGACTCACCGCTTGCTGCTAAAGCTCCCGATAGTAAGCTGACAGATAAAATGTCTGACAGCTAAATATGTCTAACTTTTTACTGTGTTCATCTGTCAGTTAGAGCAATCAGACACTTGTGAAACAACACATTTTCACTATCTGACAGAAATAACTAGCAGATAGGCTATCTAGAACTTAGCAGTAAGCGGTGAGACAGGCCCTTTATTTAATTCTTTAATTTATTAAATGAATAGTTATGAAGACCTTTAGGCAAACAAATTGTTTAATTGAATTTGTAATAATTAACAAGTTTAGTTAGTCAATTGAGCTACACTATAATGAACGTCAGAACAGAAAATCTTCCGTAGACTTTGAATGAAGTTTTTGAACGAACGATTTGGTATAATTTTTGTCATCGTTTAGAATATGTTTTACACTAAATTATTACAAATTTAAAACTAAATAAAAAAAGAAATAATTAAGTTTTCATCAATTTTAAATACTTCTTTCTTAGATGCAAACAGAATTATATTTTATTTTTGACCCAGTAAACTCGCGGATTGTTTCAGTCCTCAAAAATGTTTCATACATATTTTTTTACAACTTTCTAATTAAGAGTGTCATAGCCAGCCATAGCCACCATTTTGAAGTTATTAATCTTGTCTTTAATTAGTAGCACTCGCGCCTCCTACGCAGAACCGCAAATTACAGCCCACCGTGAGTTGAATTTTTAATGACATGCAGAGGGATTTATAATGAAATAATTAATTATACACGAATGACATCACACTTTAGAGTGCTAGAGGAAGAGTGATTATTACTTGGCAACTTTAAAATGAGTTTGAATTTTTTGGCCTGGCATAAAAGGGTCAGTTGGTACAGGCTGCTTCAAAAGTAAAACATTCCCTACCAAGTGAACCCATACGTGAACGAATAGTTTTGAAATGTGCTTTAGATATCACAAGGTCAAAGCGATGATTACAAATGTGCTGATAGAAGTAATGATATGGTAAATGCTTTTGTTTCTCTTGCTGAGCGATTTTGTTTCTCTTGAGCGATTTTGTTTCTCTTGAGCGATTTTGTTTCTCTTGAGCGGTTTTGTTTCTCTCGTTCACAAGTTGAGCCTTGCCGCCCCAGCGTCAGGACTAACTTGTGTATCCCCTCCCATCACTCCGATTTCTATTCCTACTCCTTCACTGTCCATGCGGCTAGGCTGTGGAACTCCCTCCCACACACTGTTCGCGATAGTCCCTCTATCGCTATCTTTAAAAAACGAGTCAAAGAGCACTATCTTTCCCTGTCTTAGTTATTCATATATTTATTAGTTATTTATTAATTTATATATAATATGCATAATATATATTTCATATATATATATATATATATCTTATATTTATTATTATTTTGTTTGTGTAGTAGGTTTATATATTGTAATTAGATAAGTATCTAACATAAGTATGATTAATATATTGTTGTTACTTTTGTATAATTTTTGAGCTTGCGCACAGTCTATCTGCCTTCTCCAATATTTTTCACACTCGCCTAGGTCTGCTGGAAGACATTTCTTTATTGAAATAAGTAGTACCTGTTGTGTCGTTTTTCTTTATGTATTGTCCATTGTATTTTCTTGTGTGCAATAAATAATAATAATAAATAATAAATCTATGCAAAAATCATGTGCAATTATTGGGACCATTGGTGATTCTACTAACTTATTTGACATGATTACTATTACCGAAAAGACTCACTGAAATCAGTCGTACATACTTAATCATAACAAAGCAGCGGTTTTCAGAAATGTTAGCATAGCCATTGCCTTAGGTTGAGTGTATTTAGGCTCACGTATGGGTGTAGAAGCAGGAGATAGATGTTAGAATGTATTACATACATCTTAATTTTATTAGGCGACACCTTCTTAGATACATAGAAATATTGTTTTATTTTTATTTTTAGATACCTTTTTTAAGATTTTAGTGTTTCTGTATTTTTTTATTCATATAATACATAAATAAACATCACGCCTATTTCCCGGCGGGGTAGGCAGAGACCACAGTCCTCCACCTTCTACGATCTTGACATACTTCCCTTGCTTCCTGTACTTTCATCAGTCCTTTCATACATGCTTTAATTAAGCATTAAGTTCATTCTTTTATAATTTTATACTTTTATTTGTTACTATTTTTGACTAGATTTTTTTTTTCATTTTCCTTGTAAACATTTTTAATAAAACAGTACCAGTGCTCTACTAATGGTCAAAGTATACAACCAGGGTTGCCATCGGTCAAAACGACCGTACAAGATTCGCTAGATTTTTTCAACAAAGTTATTTTGTGACAATTTCAGACAGACCTTACCGGTCATACCTCGTGGCACCAGAGATGATGAAGTAAGTGTGAGGGTCAAATCTTATGCCTCATAAAATACTATATTTGAGTATGAAAAAATATCCTAAAATAATAACCTGAATAACGAGGAATTTTTGGAATTTTCAAATTTGCTGAGTAGCTTTCAGTAGCTTTGCTGCACTAGCCAACTAAAGTGATATTTGTACGACAAAAGCGAATAACTTGAAGTTTGGCAATATTTTTTTAGGACATAACATTAAGTGTCCTTGAATGAACCGTTCCTTACAACCTGTAAATTATATGTGCGTATTGCTCTTATTTAATTTTCAACAACCCTCAGCTACCCGATACGCCACATAACCCTATATCAATGTTATTTTATGTCCTATTCAAATCATAGGACGTTAGATTTTATGAGCTCCGGATCGCTTCCAGGCATCGTGAATACATTTGCATTGAGTTTATATTCCTATTGTTTGAAATATCCACCCGTTTTATTTGAATATGAAGTACTACTTACTTGTAGGTACCCAAAGTCAGTAAATACGGACTACCTTATTAGCCATTGTTTAATTCTGTTAGCTACTAAAATATTATGTGTGATAAAATGTTTTAGTAAATGTATGACTTGAACGTGGTAAAGTTTCTTTTTATCTCAAATTAATAACAAACAATCTGGAATTACTTGACAAAAATAAAATTCAAACGGTGCTGCTTCATCTGTCTGTCTGTCACACCCATTTTTCTCAGCAACCACTCATGCAATAGACTTGAAATAAAATATTATTACTACTAATATTAGTAATAGGTCGAGTGGGGATCATATATGAATGGAGTTACTTGTAAATTCCAATTTAGAGTTTTATTTTTTTAAGACTTCGTTTTCAAGATAAGACGAAAAGAGTTTTAATTTTTTTGCATTCCTCTCCCTTATCCCCAAAGTTAGCAAAATAAAAAAAACATAATTAATAACAGACGATAGAAGTTTATGTCAATAGTAAAGAAAAAATAAAATTATCCCTCTAAGTAGTACATTGTGTTTGAAATCTGCAAAAAAACCTTTACAAACAAATTTAGTTTTGCGATCCTTAAAATGGACTTTGTTGCTTTTAAAAATACTAAAGGTATATCAGGACCCCCGGCGCGCAAGTCCGACTCGCACTTGAGCGGTTTTAGGGTTCCGTAGTCAACAAGGAACCCTTATAGTTTCGTCATGTCCGTCTGTCTGTCTGTCTAAAAAGTAAATGTCTGTCTGTCTAATAAATAAAATCTAAGAAAATATATTTTTTAACTCCCCTACAAGTAAAGTGGGGGTGATTTTTTTTATTGTTTATCCCGTCTTGTCCCGTCTTTAAAAAATAATGTGAGTTTGTGAAGATCATTTTTAGATTTAGAGATCCGTTTGAGAAATATTCAGCTTGAAAACGCAATTTTTTGTCGGAGTCGAGTGTCCCCCCCCTGTCAGCTAAACGGTAGTTAATGGAAATTTGAAAAAATATTATAGTAATTTAAAGTAGATAAATGAAATTGAAAGGAAAAATATCACAGCTAAGTAGGCTTCATAGATTAATGAGCCATAGCTGAAAAACTGAAAATAATGTAAATAGCAATAGCAATCAGGCGTTAGGACCTCGCTGAGTATTAGGATGTAAAAATTTTATGTTATGAATGTTATGACATACTTTAGTCAACACCTGCTTTGTGATAAAAATCGTAAAAAACTACAGAACCCTATATTGCGCGTGGCCCGACACGCACTTGGCCGGTTTTCAATTATTATTTCTATACGTTTCTCGCGCAATATACATTTTTCTACGGTAAAGTTGCTTGTTTTCAGGAGTTTAATAAATATTTCAGAAACAACCATATCTTCACAATAATTCACAAAACAAACCACAAATTCTCCCTCATTTACATTTAGAGGCCTTAAAATTGTTGTTTTATTATGTCCAACTAGCCGAATGAAGTCTCGGACGTTTTGTAGGGTATACGAGTACCACATTATTCCACTACATAGAATTTCATGCAAGAAAATGTGCCGGGCATACAAAACTGCTAGAGATAGCTGCTGACAAAATTTTGATCGTTGATATGAAATATTTTTCTTTTCAGGGATACAATTCAATTTTTAATTCATTTATTCTGAGCAAAATACATATTGCATTGAATAAAAATTAATCTAGGTACATTATTTGGAATAAAAATGAATATGTCCAAGATAAAAAACACAAAAAAAAACAAACAACAGCAACACAAACAAATGGAAATTAGGTATTTAGAACATAGGTATTGAAGAATCAAATTTAAATGTCATAAACTCGTTTACTGAATAAAAACATCTTTCGAGTAATAAGACGTATAGAATTCTTTTGAATTATGTTATTCTGGTGACAGATTTCAATGACGTTGGAAGTTTATTGAAGCAACGAATGGTTTGGTAATAAGCACTATGTGAAAAAAAAAGAGTTTTGGTAAAATTGTGTCACTTTTAATTGGGATGTCTTTTCGCCTTGTTGAAAGTCTCAAGTCTCTTTCTGCAGTCGATCCTTAAAATAACCCACAAAATTTTAGGAAACCCAATAAAAAGATAGAAAGATAGTGCTGTTTCAAGAAAGTAATAAAAATCTTAAAAAGAAAATGTTAGAGTTGAGAAATTTTATTCAAAGAAAAAAAAAAGATTTTCATGTGTGTTTTGCCATTTTAATAATAAATGTGCTTATATAAAAAAACATTGCTGGAGAGAAATATCGAATTGAACGATAGTTCAGTTTATGATGAAGTACCTATTTATTAAAAGCGTTCTCACTGCTCCTATGTAAGGACATTGAACCAAACATAAAACTTCATATGCTTGAAATTTCTAGTACTCTACCCGTTAGTTGGTTAAAATGTAACTTAACCATAAGATCAGACCCCTAAGAGCTTTGAAACGATCAAGTGGCGTCTGACATGACTTAAATACACTATGAACAGCTAAGACTAAGTCCTCAACGTGCCTTCTGAAGCACAAAAACGCTCCGGAGGGTAAAATTAACTAACAATATTGTCCAAAGCTTTCTAAATAAAACTAAAAGCACGACCCGTCCACATAGAACACGAACATCAACGCGGTGAACTCATGCAGCCACATTAGTTCTGAAAATCCCTTTAATACCCACCCGCAGTTTCCAGGAACAAGTTAGCCCAAAAAAGACTTTTCTAAACTAAAGTAGATTTTCGCGTTTTGCGACATTCATTTGGTAGCTAGCGCCAGCACGTGCATTCGCAACAATGCATTTTGCTGAGTAAATCTTTGTTAGTTCTGCAGCCTTGTCTGCTTTAATCCTGAAAATTATGCTGAGGAACGGTATTTGGAAAGCCTTATGAATGAAAAATACTCAGGAAAACCGAGTAAAGATTTTACTGTTTAACAGAAAAGGTTTTATTAGTACGTATTAAAAATCCTTCTTTTTATTATAAACTAGCGGTAGCTTCACTCGTATAAAGTTTAAGCTTTACCATAGAAGACAAAAAAATGGACTTATTGAACTGGGTTTTGTAGTTATTTTTGGTGCAATTTTTGTTTTCGTTTCACCTCAATCGTTTGTTTTAGTAAACTAATTGCGATAAAGGTACAATACTTGTGGCTTAGCTCTTTTAGAGATGTTCAAAATGTGGATGTTTTTAAAGTCCAAAACCCCGCAAATCTTGAAAGCTTCAACTCCATCACAACGACGACAACAACTTCGCGAGCCTGACTGTACAGAATGATGTAGAGATCCGAATGCCTATTAATATTTTTTTACCGTATAAATAAGTAAACTATTCTGAAGGAATATTCTCGTGCATATAATATTTATTATATACTACTTTCCATACATAATCCATTATATGTTGACTCCACACTCAAAAAAATCATGGCTAATCAAGTTGAAATTTTGCTTGATTAAAAAAAATATGATCATATCATTCAAGAACATGTAAGAAATAACAAATGATAGTTTCTTGTCACAAACAAGCTAAAATGATTGAATTTCTATCAAGTTAACTTGTTCAAAACGAACACGCACTTTATTATTCGATAAAGGTAAATTGATCGATGAAACCAAACGCCCGCGTCGCGGCCTAAACGAACGTGTTCAGTCGTGTTCATTGCGTCCGTTTGTGTGGACGCGTGTGAAAATTAAGAATGGTTTAAAATAACAGTGTTAACAATGTCACAGTTCTAAACAATTTTATTTCCTGGATTGATAAAGAAGAAGAAGGTCCATCTTCTTGCAGCGTGGCTTCATGGATTTTCATAGCTGAGACCTATTTTCAAACGTAAGTACCTAACCTTTGTTACCGACCGACGCATATTACAGAAAAGCAAATAAATAGGTATTCGCGATATTCAAGATCCTGTGGGAACTCTGTCCAGCAGTGGACGATCGTGTTGTTATCAAAGTTTCTACTATAGGATCATTGGTTGTTGTGATGACTCACAAAATAACGAAATTTATATAAATAAACAGCGGTAGACAAAATTGGTGTCAATGATCGAGTCGGAAATCACTCACTAATGCAATGTAAACTCACATTTCAATATATGTTTTATTTGACATTATAACATTTCAGTGATACAATTGCAACCTTCATCTATCCGTACTTATAAGTATTATAAATGTGAGTTGTTGCTATAAAATATGTTTATAATTTCAGATTTTACCGAAAATAATGAGCTGATCAACGTGATATGATTGCCTGCTCAGACTGCATCTTCAAGTTCCCAATGAAACGCTGCTCTTTCATCATTCAAAAGAAATAAGAAGAAAAATGTGGACGTCAACGAAAGCTGAAAGCCGCAAAGCTTTTGTAACTTACATTCAAACTACAGATTTTTAATACTTTGTATTTTTTACTGCTATTAAATATCTAACTGAAACTTTGTGCATTTTCTGTTGAAGGTACAGTGAGCATGGGAAATGAAGATGAAGAAATTGGCAATCTCATTCTTATCAGATCCCAATGGCTGATTTACCTAGACAAAGGCAAAATATTGGCGCCTCTGAGGGATGTAGATATAGGAAAGAAAGAGAAAGCTATTCAACATTTTCTTTTTTTCCTATAGCTGCATCCCTCAGAGCCGCCAAAATTTTGCCTGCATCTCCCATAAATCTGCCATAAATTTCCTATAAAGCACCTGCATAAAGCAAATAAGTACAATGTTTGGATGTAACATATCCTTTGTCAATTCAAATAAGATCACTTGATCACATTAAATAAATTAAATTTATTTTAACAATGTTAAATACTTAAATCATTCAAGTTACTTGTTATAAGTTATCATTTGTTTTATAAAACCCAACATGTTACAATATTACATCAACAAATCACTTGTTTCATATCATCATCTCTTACTACCGTGTACAAACCTGCATTTATCATAGTAATTATTAGACTTGATTAAAGTTAACAATTACTTCTTTGAATCTACTGAGACAAGTTGTTCTGATTTTTAATCAAGATACATTTATTGCCGCCATCATTTAACTTTATGTGCTCGTATATAAACAAGTTGCATGATTGCCATGATATTTTTTTTAATGAATGTTAACAAGTTTTTTTTTCAGTGCAGGGTATTTAGAAACTTTTATATGAGTGGGTTTGAAGTAAATATAAATGCGACTTTTTTATTATTATTGACAAAATTAAGTTTAAATACATATATGTAAAATAGTATTAAAGAAAAAAAATCTAGGGAAAATGACGAAAAATACATTTTAAACCGAAAAATTAAAAAATGAAGTTTATAATTACGGTTGACATTTTAATTTTGTATAAAATGTATTTAAAATAGTATTTAAGAAGTAAAACATTAAACTTACTTCCATTGCATATTATCCTTTAAGCGCAATTTCGAGTTAACTTATTACCTTCCTGAAACTCCGAATTTCAGCAATTCCAATGGGAAAACATTTTAATTTTTAGGTAAACTACCTATGATTATAGTTCTATTAACAATGCTAATCAATTGATTGCATTAGCATTTTAGTATAAATAAAAAATAAAAATATATGTTCCCGAGGTCATACGATTTTAATAATTATACATTTATAGGAGAGATTAGTTGTTTTACAAGAATCCGAGAAAAAACAGTCATACTTAATTACTTCCAGGTCAAATAATAATTTCCCTGGACTAGTTGTTGAAGAGACCACTTTGCCTTTATTGTGGTTTCGTTTTGGTTATTTCCCCGGTGATTTTAACTGCCTCATGTTTTACAAAAAGTCGTAATACAAATTGAATTCCTTGTTAAACGAACGGACTTGTACTTTTTTAAACCAGGCCTGTTGACTGTTGCTTGTTGGAAAAAGTAATCATGAATTGACATTGTTATTTTCTATTTGCAGAATTTTTAACATTTAGGGTGTAATTCAAAGTAAACACGCTATGACCTCACTTTTCACTATTTTTGTGGAACGCATTCACGTAGATATTTTATTGAAAACCGGCCAAGTGCGTGTCGGGCCACGCGCATTATGGTTCCGTAGTTATTTACGATTTTTATCGCAAAGCCAGGTGATGACTAAGTATTTCATAACATTCATCACATACGTAAAATGTCGTAACGCCTGATTGCTACTGCTATTTACATTATTTCCAGTTTTTCAGCTATAGCTCATTAACCTGTGAAGCCTACTTAGCCGTGATAATTTTTTTTTTAATTTCATCATATGTACTCTACTATGAATTTTTTTCACATTTCCATTAACTACCGTTTAGCTGGCAGGGGGGGGGACACTCGACTCCAACAAAATTGCTTTTCAAGCTGAATATTTCGCAAACGGATCCCTAAATCGAAAAATGATCTTCGCAAACTCATATTTTTTTAATGACCTATCCAACGATACCCCACACAATAGGGTGCACAAGAAAAAATTAAATTCACCCCCACTTTACTTGTAGGGGAGGTACCCTAAAAAATATATTTTCATAGATTTTATTTTACCACTTTCTTGGCGTGAACGAAATACATATCCATATTAAATTTCAGCTTTCTGGTACTAAGGATCTCTGAGCTAAGCCGCGGACAGATAGACAGACAGACGGACATGACGAAACTATAAGGGTTCCTTGTTGACTACGGAACCCTAAAAACGGTACCTTCTTACTTCGTATTTTTGTATCTACATAACTATACATTAATTTATGTTTAAAGATTTTGTTAAGGAATATAGTGTTTGTTTAGTCAAATCAAATCAAATAGGCTGTGCTACGCTCAAAAGCTTATTTTGAACGTAGCAAAGTTTCCTTCATTTGAGATTGTCATCGTTATAAACAAGAGAAAATTTTATATCCGATGATATCATTTTCATGACAACTAAAGGATATTGTAACATTAATATTCAGAGAATACGAAATTATAGGAAACTTTAAACACCCTAACGAAGCAAAAACTTTTCATTACAACACACCGTAAAAATTTTGGCTACATATAGTATTTCACCCACCAATAACAGTACAGTGAAGTTTAATTGCAACCGTTCGTTTATTATTGGCCAACTACACAGACCAAACTTTCGAGAACTTTGCGCTTGTTTCCGCCACAGCCCGATGTTTAACAAAAATGCAGTTTGATGATAAAATATTTGGGTTTTATCCAATAAATAAATAATATTTTCTGACAAAAATTGTATAACTTAGTGAAGTTATTTATAATTTAAAAAGATATTATGCTAAATAAATTGTAAAAAAATTATAGATAAGCTATTATAAGGACATTTTGTTTGTTATTTACCTAATTGATTTTATTTTGATAATTTAGCTAAGCATAGCAAAACATGCATGTACACATGGTAATAGAGTTGAAAAAGGTACTACCGACAAGCGGTTGACCGTAACGTCAACTGCGCGTCAGTAGAAACTTTTTCAACACTATTACCATGCCATAAAGTCGAAAAGTGTTTCTACTGATGTCCTGTGAGTACTCTGTATGAACATCTATAATAACATGTTTTTAAAAAAAAAACGCTAATCTAATCTAGCGCTCTAGTTTCCACGAATTTCATTCAATTAGGGAAAGCTAACAATAGCATCACTAAACTGACAAACTGTTTGAAAATATACAATTTATCAATTTTCAACGAACTGTCAGAACTTTTCACAATACTGATTACAAAAACTAAGTTTTGGGTGTTAGTAAATAGAACAGCTCAGTTTCAGTGGCAAAAAACAAGTTATGTCAGTTTCGTAACAAGAGTTATTACAGCAAAACATAAGTTTGAGGACGCAGAGTTGTACAAAAAAGGATGAATTTTGTCATTTCTCCCAGCACAGCCCCAGGAAAAAGCGTAGAGAAAATAATAGGATTCCACAACTTCAATCCAATTAAGCTAAGCATGTAATTGAAATTCAGCAGGTAGAAACGGCACATTGAAAATAATGGCTCGCCGAGGTAACGAACCAACACCCCCCAAATAGAAGGTAATCGAGCGGAATCGACGTTTGATTGGGCAATACCGTGCATGAGTTACAAGATTTACATGTTTTTCGTCATGCAAACTTATTAGAACTCAGCCTTCCAACAAATAAGCACTCAAAATACTATTGAACATATTGCGTACATAATCCTTTTGACATTTTTTTTTGCAAAATAAAGGCAGAGTATTTAGAAATAATTACATGAACTTATTTAAATGAACTAAAACTTAAATGAACTTATTTAAAACCACGTCAGTTTTTTCTTGTAACTTTTTTCCAACTTGGAGCCACTTTGTTTATGAAGCGATGTGTTTTAACCGACTTCATAATGTTCAGTAATACGTAATGAACGATACTAATATGAGTATAGGAAATTTGAATTTTTATTCGGACTTCTTGTTTAAATATCACAAAAATATTGACTAGTGTCTGTCTTATAAGATGTTTAAGAGATTTAAGATTAAAACTCAAACCGAAAACGCTTTTTACTTCCTAGAACTGCAAAGTAAGAGAGAAGTAGGACGAAAATAAAAGTTCATCAAAGTTTCTAAAAAAGAAAATTGTGAGAGCAATAAAGTAGGATAGTAGTAAGACTTTTACAAAACCATTAGGTAAATTTTCTAAACTAAGATAACATGATTTAAACGTAAAATTACCCATTTTAGGAAAATTTATGTGCTGTGTGTAAAAATAAATCTCTTTTGAGATTACAAACTATTTTCGTACAAATCGTATCGGCTACTCAAATGATATTCAGTATAAGAAGAGGTCCCATAAGTAAGCATGTTTCTTGCTTACGACGGTATTTATGTTACTTAACATCAAAGGAATAATGTTATCCTCTTATCCTAACAAAAAAGAGGCTTACAGGTTAACGCAAACGTTTTTAAGCGTAGGTCTTAGAGTAATAATTATAAATATATTCTTTGAATTAATATATTTTATGAGATAATTTAGTGAAATTGAAGTTTAGGAATTTCAAATTAATAGGTAAATAAAGTCTTAACAAGTTTGTTTTAAAACTTTCAAGGAATTATTCACGAAACTGAATCCATAAACTTTTGTTTAACGTATTTAATAAAATCTCGGCTTAGGTTCTTTTAAAACTTTTTAAGATCATCATCTTTTGTGGTATTCTGTAAAATTATACATATTTGCAATTGAAATAAAACAAAATAGTTTGAAATAATTTAAATACCTTGTGATTTTTTTTGTTACAAGTGCAAGGAGAATGTAATAATTATGCGCAAAAAAATAAAAAAAAATTTGCATCAGTCATTGCAGTCTACAAAGTGATACCTAAAATGAGACCTTATAATTCCGACTCGCACTTGACCGGTTTTTTTACTATGAAATTAAAGCTAGATTCGTGAAATTGTTCATAACTAAACCACATAGTATTTCAAATTGATTTATTATCAGACAACATGCAGTCCATTGTTAGTAAAAAAAAAAAAAACTTAGTTAACTATGTTAGTAACTAAAGTCAACAAATCAACAATCATTTAACAGATTTAGAATTTTTTATTTGTAAGACTTCATATAAGTAACCAGTTTTCAAATATGTTTCCCACAAGCCTGGCAAATTCATTGTCATAAAAAAAAATCTTTAACCTAAAAACACGAAGCAACATCATAATCGAGAATTTTATCGAATTCGGAAGTGTAGATTCCGAAATTAAAGAAATAAACTATCAACAATACAAAATGTGCATGTGCAATTCCCTATAAATCATTATCTACACATTTGAATGAAATTTGAACTGAAAATGAACAAAACGAGACCATACGATTTACAAGAGCCTCATATTACGCTCGATATGCTTTTGAGTAATGGCATGAATTCTGTGGTAATGGTTTAATAACCCAAATAGTACAAAAATAATATAAGGACTATCGTTCTGCCCTGCGGCTTCGCACGCATAGAACTTAGCCGTCTTACATTTATTACATCCCGGTATTGATTGACAAATATTGTTATTTCACATAAAAATATTATTAAACACAATCTCAAATATAGCTTATGTCACTCAGAAACAGTGTAGCTTTCTTGTGGTGAAAGAATTTTAAAAATCCGTTCAGTAATTCTAGAGTCCTACAAACAAACTTACAAACTATACCTACATTGTTTATTTTTTAAGTGAAGGCCATGTTAAGATCTGCAAAGTACCTCTTGTAGAGATAACTTCAGTTTGTAGACAGGCCACAACTTATCTTTTTCTATCTTTTTCCATACGCTTAAGATTATCTTGTTATGATTCGTAAAATATATATATATTTTTATTTTTTTTTGACATTTATACAGCAGGTGTCACTGTTAAATTCAATAAAAATTTGCCGCTTGAAGACGCGATAGCTCAGTTGGTAGAACGTCGGCACGGTACGCCGAAAGTCGCAGATTCAAATCCGGCTCGCGTCAAGTTTTTCTTCCTCTTTATCTATTAAAGAACGTAAAATAAATATTTCTATTTACATTTTAATTAAAGTCAACTTATTCCTTGGCAAAACCTGATGCCCGAAATTCGGACAGACATATAACAACGTAGTTGTATACGGGTGGAGTAATACTCGTGGGTGTGCAGATGCAGTAAACGTTATCTGTATTCCAGATGAGTTACTCTGAAGCAGCGATTCCTGTTCTAGTATATCCTTGTGCTAGTATTACATTTTTGGTTAGATTGTTGCTGGGTATTCGGTTTGTTTATAGCTTATAAACTGTGTTTTATTTATTTATTCCATGAAGTTACATTTTAGAAATCATAATGAATAAAAAATCGGCCAAGTGCGTGTCGGCCCACGCACAATGTAGTGTTCCGTAGTTCTTGCTTAAGAAATTGTTATTTTTAAGCAGGTTTGGAATTTTTTTTTAATTTCCGTACTAACGGCAAGCGAAGCCCAGCGCCTGATTGGTATCTATATTTTTAAAGGGTTTACTAGATTGTCAAAACTAAAAACGATTCCGATTAAAATATGTTTTTGGATACTATAATGAATTTTGAGTATTCCAAACAAGCTGCCCGAACAAGCAGTAATTTAGTATGGAGAAGTCATATTTAAATACACAGGGTGTAAGGAAAAAGTACCAATTTCCTTTTAACTACATGTTGTATAAGTCAATTAATGTACAAAAAACATATTCATAATAAAATAATAACAAAAAAAAATACTTCCCTTGGAAAAAAAAGATTCAGGTTGCCAATCCTATTATTAGAATTAAAACGCGCAGCCGGCGCACCTATTGTAAACAAGTAAAATAGGTACACCTCTATTCACTAACGCAAGCCATTCACTAGCCTGCAACGGACAGAGATAGGAGATAGGAGATAGAAAACTATGCAAGGACGACACTTGAGAGATAAGAACAACAACTGATAAGAACAACAACTATCATGGTGTCTGTTCGTGTATTTAAATACTCACGCTTATCGGTTGAGTCTTATGAGGATTGACACAATTAATTTTTGATATCTCATTATTCTCATTTAATATCTCATTGCCCCTCTCACTCAAACGCAAACTCGTCGACATGTGTATTCTGCCCGTCCTAAAGTCCGTAAAGTAATATCTTTTTTACTGATAGGGGCACTAGTTGACTGCAGGAAAACCCTTAAACATGCGTCTTGTTCTTTATTCTACGTATAGAACATGTGGTTAAAAGGAAATCGGTACTTTTCCTTCCACCCTGTGTAATTAAATATGACTTCTCCATACTAAATTACTGCTTGTTCGTGCAGCTTGTTTGGAATACTCAAAATTCATTACAGTATCCAAAAACATATTTCAATCGGAATAGTTTTTAGTTTTGACAATCTATTAAGCCTAAATTAAAAGTTATTCAGTCTGTTGAGCAATCACTTTAACTTCACGGTACACCGTCGTCCATTACAGCCTGAATACTGTGTGTATATTTTTTATAACCAATTAGATCAAATTTATATTAAGCTGCTATATTTTTGGACAAAGGCGACCACTTAAGGTGAAGGTGTGATTACTTATCCACATAAAACCACCAGCCAAGTGCGAGTCGGACTCGCGCACCGAGGGTTCCGTACCACCACATAATCATAATTGTATTAGTTAAAATTTCAGTAAGTTTTTTTTTAATCTGACACGCGCTTGACCACATTTTATTATTTTTCACTATTTTATAGCTTATGCACTAATAAACATACTAATTTTCTTGTTTTTAAGTGTTCCCGTTTTTAAAATAGAGCTAAAACAAAAATCGCCTAAAAAAACAGGTCTTTAGTATGAGCCCCCATTAAATTATATTTTATTTATTTTCAGTATTTGTTGCTATAGCGGCAATAGAAATACATAATCTGTGAAAATTTTAACTGTCTAGCTACGAGGGCCACACCGAAATGATCGGGAATAGAAAAAAGTACAAAAATAATACAACAATATTTACTTTCATTGTTTTTCGAAGTATTCTCCGTGACAATCGATGCACTTTTGCATTCTATCAAACCAATTATTATAACAGTAATTCCAGTCTGAAGTGGATATAGTCGAAACAGCCGATTTGTAAGCTTCGACTGCCTCTTCTGGGCCTTGAAATCGTTGACCACGTAGCATATCTTTAATTCTTGGGAATGTAAAATAATCATTGGGGCTCAAGTCAGGGCTATACGGTGGATGGTCCATTAACTCCACGTTTTCCTGATTTAAAAACGCGATCGTTTTGCGAGCGGTATGTGAGCTCGCATTATCCTGGTGAAGAATGATGCGACGATTCGGATAAATTTTACGAAGTTCTCTTATGACTTCCGGCAAACAAACTATTGTGTACCAATCAGCAGTAACCGTTCTGCGTTCTTGTAAAGGAATCGTAGCCACATGACCAGTTTTCGATACAAACGAAGCGACCATTTTTTTCGACACGCTACGAGAGCGGACAACTTTTGTTGGCTTGACCTCGCCTTCGAAGACCCAAACAGCCGATTGATGTTTTCTTTCGGGCTCATATGAATAAATCCACGATTCATCACCAGAGACGATATTGTAAACTGCATTTGAGCTCCCTCTATTGAACCGTTGCAGAGTAGACCGACACCAACTAACACGAGCCGACTTTTGTTCCTCGGTCAAACGATGGGGCACCCAGCGGGAAACTAACTTCTTGACACCCAGTTCATCATGTAAAATAGCTTGAATCGCTGTCATACCAATGCTGAGAGAAGCCCGAATCTGCTCGTATGTCACATGTCTATCTTCTTTTATTAATTGGCGCACAGCATCGATGTTATCTTGTGTTACCGCTGTTTTTGGTCGACCAGTAGAAGGAACTGTCGTGAGAGAGGAACGTCCACGACGAAACTAAGAATACCAACGATATATAGTCGTTTTACTGGGTGCTTCAAGTTCATAAACCAGACAGACAGACATCGGAGGCATATCAATAGGGTCCCGTTTTTCACCCTTTGGGTACGGAACCTTAAAAATTACAACCCCTTTTTTGGTCGTATTCTTTTCCAGCCACCCTCATCTTCAAACAAACATCTCGCGTAAAAAATGATAGCTAATAATTTAAAGTGACGGCTTTTTATAAGGGCCTCTGGTTTATTTCGACAATAAAGTTAGTTTTCTCATTTGAAGAGACTTTATAGCGCCAGATATAAATTGTGTCGTAACCCGTACCGTAAACGAAGTTTCAAATATTATATTTCAGAAGAGACGCAATTGTTATTTTTAAATGTTTTTTGTAAAGAAGATTCATTGCATGTGTCTTCACCAGATGGTTTTATTATTGTTTTTTTTTTATTTTGAACAGCTATTCTGGGTGTTTACTCCAAAAAAAATTTTTTTTTTGTTCTTATTCGTCTTTATGTTAGGCTAAGGCTATTCGCCATTACGCCTCTTCTTTCGTAATATATTTCTGTCATAGTAGATTAAAATTAACGTCTGAAAATACGACATTTTCATCCATGTATTAATTCATAAAATTGTCGTCATAAGTAAAATATTTTGGTCAAATCCGTACATAGGTCAAATCTTAATTCAATGTCATATTTATGTAAATTCCAGGCATTTTTGTTTTCGCCAGTTAAAGTGTTTCAAAGTCCTTTTATATTTCATTTACAGTGTTTGTTATTTTATATATATACAAGTACTCCGAAATGCATTTATCGGTCTGACGTTGATCAATTATATATAAAATATGTTTAAAGAGACAGCGTGTTATACTAATTCCAAATGAAAAAGAGTCTACATTTTATTGTGTTCTAAGTTAGAAATTTTAAAATGACATTCCAAATCCGTTGCAAGTACAAGTCCAAATTTCCTAAGTCGAACAAAGAAATATTGGAGCCGTGTTATGAGTGTATTACGAGTATTTTATTTTTGGTCGACTTTTTGATTTTTTAGAAAAAATTTCTGGTTAAGTATTTATAAGTGAGTTTTAGGTTTGTTGAAAGGGTTTTTGAATTCAACCGTATCTTGGAGTTCATTTTTTTCATATCTTCATTATCGGAGTATAAATAATAATAAATGATAAATGCATAAAATTTTCTGGTTACGAATTTCGGCCAAGTTCTAATTCGGCGAATATCCGTATTGTTCCCTTATTACATGCGATAATTCTCTTATTACTTTGTTAAAATTTAAACATCGCACTATTACTCGATACTTCCATTGTTCCACTATGCATATGCCGCCATATTAGCGTATGTCGAATTATTTTTACACAAGGGTAGCATTTGAAATAAAATTGATTTAAAAACTAATTTGATGAAAAATGGGAAACACACGAGGGCAGGCAAGGCTCGACTCGACTAACAAAAGTAACAAAGTGGCAACGCTATATCGATGCGTCATCGCGACTGGATTGATGCAAAAACGCATTTTTCGACGTTTGTATCGATGCAAAAAGTCGCAGTGTGTAGAGGCTCTAATACGCAAAAAAGTTATTAAAACCCATAGGCAAAATAATAGTATAAGCGATTAGGAATCGTACCATCTTATATGTGTGGTGACCAACAATAAACAAGCATGATGAGGGAGCTTCCTGTTCTGCAGTCGACGTTTCTTGGAACATTAATTTGTTACTTAATTAAGTTTCCATAAATATCGTACCTGGTCTTTATTGCAGCCCACAAATGCAGGTGCTTTAGCTGCGACATGACACGGTCTTTAATTCTGTCCTGTAAGTTTGTACTTAATGTTTACCAGAAAATTATGAAAAAAAAAGACACGGTGGCGGTATCGACTGCGGCGGTGCAACACAAATTGTGGCAGCAGCGACAGCCAAGGATAAAATCAACTATAATATGTCATCAGCCTTCTATCAGCTAACACAAGTCATCTTGATTTCATGATATAGAACATCTTTTGTGGATTAAGGCTACATTAAAATAAAACGAACAGACGAACGATAAGGTCGGACCATAAAATTGGCCGAGTGGTTGACTGATCGGGACGGAATTCGGTACTGCAAAGTGATATACTGATTACCAAAGTCTAAGACTCAGACACTAATATGAACTTTTTAGTATAATCTCTTAGAAAAAATACTGGGTACTAATTAATTCCTAGGGACCAAGTGAAAACGTGATAAAATAGCGTCCTTAATTTAATTTGTTAAGAACCTAAGACCAAAGTTTTACATAAATTGGCGGTAAAATGTTTTACGTGTATTGATCTGTTTTAACTTCAATCGTTTTAGGAAAAAATTCGATAGAATTTGAGGAAATCGGCCTGGTCAATTCGACTATGTGTCCATCCGATAGTATATCTGGAATTAACGGAAATGGACAGGCTTCCAGACGGAACCGAAATTCTGGTTCCATTTTTGCATCGCAAGGGAGTGGCTCTAGATCGTTGATGTTAGATCTAGCGTCGGATTCGATGTCACCTTTGCCTTCTGCAGTTGCGGCGCGGTTCAGTTCCTTTGACACAACGAAGCGACGCGAAGCGTAGTTCAGTTTCTCCAACGCAACGAAGCCATGCGGTGCGCAGTTTGGGTTCTGTAAAACAAGGAGAACCATTGGATCAAGCTGGATACTCGCGCAGTATGACAACGTCTCTGTTGTATAAAGTAAGTTGTGGGTGCGCAATAAAAACCAGTTTGAGTCGATCTGTCGTGTATCATTGACGTGTCCCCGTACTTAACACTGGCGAACGAGTTTGTGCTACGCGTGTGAAAATTAATATAAAAAAATGCCGATCGGGAAAATAGAACCATTTATTATCGGCCAAAATAACTGGAACGCATATATTAGTCGTTTAGAGCAGTTCATTTCCCTAAATGATATAGATAGTTATCTAAAAGTGGCTACGTTAGTGACGGTGGTTGGCGCGGAGTGCTATGAATTAATGTGTGATTTGTGTTCACCAGACGCACCGGAATCAAAAGATTTTGATGATTTGGTTACATTAATGAAAGAACATTTGGAACCGCAGAGGTCTGAAATAGCAGAAAGACACATTTTTAGACAAAGAACTCAACGTCAAGGAGAAAGTATTAAAGACTACCTACAAGCATTAAAACATTTAGCCAAAACATGCAATTTTGGAACTTGCTTGGAAGTAAATTTACGTGATCAATTTGTATCGGGTTTGTTCAATGAAGACATGAGATCGAGAATATTCGCTGAACAGGATATCGACTACAAGCGCGCCGTGCAGCTAGCGCTGGCGCTGGAGGCGGCGGAGCGGCATGCGACGGCAGCGGGCGCATCGGGCGCTGCTGGCGGCGCCGGCGGGAGCGCACCGCCGCAGGACGACGGCTTGCACCGGTTCGGCGCCGGCGGCGGGGGCGCTGGGCCCTCCCGCGGGGGCGCGGGTGTCCACAGGGCACAGCGCGCATGCGGCCGTTGCGGTAAAGTGGGTCATGCAGATGCCAAGTGTCGGTTTAAAAGGTATACCTGTGATACGTGTGGAGAAAAAGGCCATCTGAAGGCCGTGTGCATTAAAAATAAAAGTGAGTTTTACGGCGGCGGTGAAAAGAAAACAACTAAAGGTCAGTTTTTTCTTAACGATTTGGACTCGGACGATGACTGTAACTTTTATAATTTGGTGGAGAATTGTGATGGTGATGGGCCGTATTACGCAAATTTGAAAGTTGAAAATATTTACTGTAAATTTGAAATTGACACGGGGAGTAAAATATCGGCGATTTCTAAAGATTGTTATTATAAATATTTTACAAACATTCCCATTCAAAGGAAAACTTTAACTTTAAAGTCTTACACAGGCGACGCTATCGAGACAATGGGGTTCATAGAAGTAAATGTTTCCTGTGGAAAAAAATGCGCAAAATTGAGTTTATATATAATAGAAAACGGGGGACCGCCGTTAATGGGGCGGACGTGGATTAAACAGCTGAAGTTAGCAGTGGTTGAGTGTCATAATTTAACAGAAGAGGACTCGATAGCGACGTCTTTACGAAACGAGTTTCCCGAGGTTTTTGCAAGTGGGTTAGGAACATGTAAATCAGAAATACGACTGTATTTAGAGGATACATGATATGTTTGGAAATAATACACCGTTTGCTATGACCACTGGTTTATTACTGCTCGATGAATGGAATGCTGCGGCGGCGCAGCGCACGCACACACACGCAAACACGTCATCTTCCTCCAACACTAATTAAGAAACCTGTTGACAACAATTTACATAGTAAATTATAGTAACAGAACTTTAAAAGTATTTCCTAAAATCTAAGTTTAATCTAGGGCGCAACACGCGAGCAAGTGGCGGCTGATTATCATTATGAGCTACCTCGCTAGCGGAACTCGCGCTCGTCTGCGGCTGCTCACCGACAGATACCTCATTATGCAAGTCTTGCTCGCTTACTGCTGCCTGCTCCTCATTGTCAATCTCCTCCTCTCCTTCTTCAGTAATAACAATATTATTATCATCAGGCGTAGCCTCTGTTTGGTTTCTAAATGGAGGTGCTGAAGAAGGTGGAGTTAATTGTCTCTGAAAAGATTGTGGTTCCACTTTACCATCCTTGCTGTTTTTATTTTTTTGGAGCTGATCAATGTGGCGAATACATACATCGTTATTATCAATAATTAATATTTTGTACATTCTGTTACCAATTTTTTTCTGTACTTTTCCTAAAACCCAAGTTTCTTTACGAGCACTGTACCACCGGACCCACACCATCTCTCCAATATTTACTTGTCGTTTGTTTGGAACTAATGTTGTATCCTCAAGGTTAAACTTTGGCTCATTTTCTTTTGGTAAAATGAGGTCTAAACGTGTTCTCAGTTCGCGATTAAACATCAATTTGGCAGGTGTTTCTCCTGTTGTACAATGCTCTGAATTCCTGTATACAAATAAATAGTCTAACAACTTTTCATGTATAATTTGAAGTGGCTCTCCGTCTTTTAAAATACATTTTAGAATTTTTTTACAAATTCTTACAGTGTTCTCTGCTTGGCCGTTACTACAAGGATGGTAAATTGGTGACGTCATATATTTAATGCCATTACTAGAACAAAATTCATTGAACTCTGCAGAACTTATTTTAGTATCATTGTCTGAAACTAATACGTTAGGAATCCCAAATACGGAGAACAACTGTTTCAGTTTTATTATTAACGCTTGCGTTGCCGTTTCACTTGCCATGTGTAAACACTCGATCCACTTGCTATAAGCGTCGACTACTACTAAGTACGTTCTTTGTCCTACCTGCATGTAGTCAATGTGGATGCGCTGCCATGGCGCCAGAGGGCGCGGCCAGGGGGATGGCTGCGCACGCGGCGGCGCCGGTCGAACGCTCGCGCAAGTCTCGCACGCGCCGACCCTTTGCTCGATGTCTTTATCGATTCCCGGCCACCACATTCTACTGCGTGCATTACATTTCATTTTAACAATTCCTAAATGGGTGTTGTGCAGGTCGTCTAACATGCGTTTTCTTAACGCTGCAGGAATTATAACCCTCGGGCCCCGTAACAAGCACCCACCTTCTAGTTGCAAATCCGTCTTACAATGAAAAAAAGGTAAAATAAGTTTACACTTAATTTTCCTGGGCCAACCTTTAATCATGTACTTTATGACGGTTTGCAAAACTTTATCATTTTCAGTCGCACGTTTTATGTCTGTTTGTAAAATCGCAGGTGAAATTGAACTTAAAAACTTTAACGAGCTGTAGGTATCATGTTGACCATCACTATCCGAAACTGTCTCCTCCAACGGCGCTCGAGAAAAATAATCCGCGACTATATTGTTTTCTCCCGACGTATACTGAACTTCATAATTATATGCAGATAAAATAATTGCATACCGTTGCAATCGTAAGGCAGATGTCACGGAAATCCCAGTTTTATTGTTAAAGATCGATACTAATGGCCTATGATCGGTTTTTAAGATGAAAGGTTCACTACGACCATACAAGTACTGGTGAAACTTTTTCACACCGAAAATGATCGCCGTCGCCTCCTTCTGGATTTGACTGTAGTTTTTTTCACTCGCATTGAGTGACCTGGAAGCGTAGGCAAGCGGCCTCTCTACTCCTGCGTCATCACGTTGCCCAAGAACAGCTCCAAGTCCTGCTGGCCCGGCGTCTACCGACAGCACCAGCTGTGCTGCAGGGTTGAAGTGCGCCAGCACGCGCTCCGAAGCTAGCTCCTGCTTCACGCGCCGCACGGCGTCTCGCTGCCGGGGGCCCCACACCCACTCCTGGTTAGCCCGAAGTAATTCGTGTAGATGACTCATTACATCCGACGCATTTGGAATGAAATTCCTATAATAATTTACCATTCTCATAAATCGTTTAACTTCAGTTACGTTTCTTGGTTCTGGTGAGTTTAAAATTGCTTGAACCTTGCTCGCACTCGTTTGCAAGCCATTTTTATTAATTGTATAGCCTAAGTAAGTCACACTTTCTCTAAAAAACTCACATTTTTCCCTTTGCAACCGTAACCCAGCGTCATTTAGTCGATGCAATACCTCTTTTAACCTTTGCAAGTGTAATGATTTATTCGGACCTGTTATGCAGATGTCATCAAGCCAGCAACTTACTCCATCAATACCTGAAAGTAAAGTTTCCATCGCTTTTTGAAAAATTGCGGGCGCGTCAGCTAACCCGTATACTAGCCGAGTATATTTATATAAGCCTTTCTGCGTATTGATAGTAGTAAGTCCCTGAGACTCGTCACTAAGTAAAAATTGATTATACGCATTTTTTAAATCGATTTTACTATAGTGTTCACCTCCGCCTAATTTCGCAAACACTTCCTCGATTCTCGGCAACGGATATTTATCTATTACGAGGTCTTGGTTTAAAGTTACTGAAAAATCACCTGCTATCCGTACCTTGTTATTTTCTTTCACTACTGGCACTATGGGGGTAGCATATTGTGAATTACTTACTGGTACTAATATCCCTAATTTTACCAGCCGATCTAACTCCTTTTCTACTTTCTCTTTTAGAGCAAATGGCACGGTACGCGGTTTAAAAAATTTGGGCACACTGTTTTCCTTAAGTTGTAAATGAACTTTAAATTTATTGAAAGTTCCTAACTCATCACGCCACAGATCAGGATATTGTTCTAGTAATTTCATGAAACAGTCGTCTGATTTTAAATTATTTATTCTCGAGGTTAACGTAAGATTAAATGCTGACATAAAATCTCTGCCCAACAAAGGCGGCCCTCCATTTTTTATCACAAACAATTGTATGCTTCTTGTTACATTGTTGTAGGTGATATCGCAATTAAAATAACCTAAGGGGGAAATTTTATGTCCATCATATAAACACATTTTGACATTGCAGTTATGTAACCTATAATTAGAGAATACATTTTTATACAATTTCTCTGAAATTACGGACGTACCCGACCCGGAATCTAGTTCCATATTAATACGTTGTTTACCGATATTCACATTTAGTTTAATTGGTTTGCACGTCACATACCTCAAGTTAAACATCTGACATTCTTCACATTCCTCTCCGCCGGCTGCGTAATCGTCCTCGCTGGGACCGGCCGACGATATATTATGAATGCGCGCACTACACACTTTTTTTAAATGACCTTTGTTACCGCACTTCTTACACTTGTACGACTTATAACGGCAATTATTTTCAGAATGATTCTTCAAACCGCACACTTTACACTGCAATGTAGTTGAACCCGAATTTCTTCGATCGCCTACCGTGCCTGCGCGTAAACGCGCGCTGGCGCCGCTGCTGCTACCCACTTCGCGGTGACTTCTACCTTGCATTTGGGAACGGAAAATGGGTTCCTCCTTCACTACAACTTGCTTGGCTTCTCTGGATTGTGCTGCTTGTTCAGCTATCTCGATAGCCTTCGCAAACGTCAACGTTGAAGGTTTTTGCTCGAACAATTTATCGCGTTCAGGGCCAGAGCCTAGACCGAGCACGAAACGGTCCCTGAGATTTGTGTCCAAGGCGTCGCCGAAGTCACAATAACTAGCTAAACCCCTTAATCGTGCCGACCACTCACTCAAACTTTCGCCTGGACTCTTCGTTGCCCCAAAAAATTTCGCCTTGTCAGCAAACGTACATTGCCTTGGTTTGAAATGCTGATCAAATAAAGCTGTCATTTGGTCATAGCTCAGTTCGGTGATCTCCTTAGGATGAGCTAAATTTCGTAGTAATCGGTACGATTCGTCGGACAGGTGTGTTATTAAAATCGCACCCTTATTTTTCGCTTCCTTCACATCATTCACAAGTAAGAATTGCGTTAACCGGCTTTTAAAAATAGCCCACTCACTATTTTTGTAATCAAAAACGGGCAAATTGCCTAAATAAGACATTGCGATGTCGTATAGTTACGCGTAATTAATAATTTTCACACGCGACAGTATATTCTCCTCGTTAGCCACTGATATGTTTGGAAATAATACACCGTTTGCTATGACCACTGGTTTATTACTGCTCGATGAATGGAATGCTGCGGCGGCGCAGCGCACGCACACACACGCAAACACGTCAATACAACTCCAGTTTTTGTTAAAGCGCGGCCTTTGCCATTAGCCTTACGGGAGCCCGTGGAGAGGGAACTCGAGCGGCTGCAGCGGGAGGGGGTTATTTATAAAGTTGAGAGATCAGATTATGGCACGCCGATCGTGCCAGTTATCAAACCCAATGGTAAGCCTAGATTATGCGGCGATTATAAAATAACTATAAACCCCTTGCTGAAGGACTTTCACTACCCGCTGCCGCGTATCGAGGATCTGTTCGCGGTGCTGGGGGGTGGCGAGCACTACACAAAACTGGATTTGTCAAATGCTTTTCAACAATGCTTGTTACATAAAGATTCACAGGCGATGACGGCAATCACAACCCATGTAGGTACATTTGTATATAAACGAGTACCGTTTGGAATCAAATGCATCCCAGAAAACTTTCAAAAGATCATGGAAGAAGTTTTAAGTGGATTGCCTTCTACGGCTGTTTTTGCGGATGATATTTGTGTAACCGGTAAAGATAGGACTTCCCATCTTGCTAATTTAAAGGCGGTGCTACAAAGGCTAAAGGAAAACGGGTTAAGAATAAATTTTGAGAAATGTCAATTTTTTAAAGAAAGTGTCAACTATTTAGGATATAAAATAGACAAAGAGGGATTACACACCGATGAAAAAAAAATTGACGCTATTGTAGCAGCGCCCAAACCAAACAATATCACGCAATTAAAAAGTTTTATGGGACTCGTGAATTTTTATGCGAAATTTTGCGTAAATATGAGTGATATTTTAAAACCATTGTACAATTTACTAAAGAAGAATGTGTCATGGGAATGGAGCAATGAATGTGAAGTTGCTTTTAACAAAATTAAACGTGTGTTAAGCAGCTCTCCGGTACTCGCGCATTTCGATCCAAGCTTACCGTTGATTTTATCAGTCGATAGTAGCGCCTACGGAGTCGGTGCGGCGTTATTACAACGTTACGCGGACGGCACCGAGCGGCCCGTCAGCAGCGCGTCTCGCACGCTCAACTCGGCCGAGGCAAATTACTCACAGTTAGACAAAGAGGCGCTAGCCATTGTGTACGGGGTGACAAAGCATCATCAGTACCTATACGGGAGGCATTTTACTTTACGAAGTGACCATCGCCCATTGAGCTACATATTCGGAAAAAATAAAGGAATACCGGTGACAGCAGCAAGTCGTTTGCAGCGCTACGCTATTAAACTCGCAGCATACGATTACGATATCGAGTTCGTAAAGTCAACAAACAATTGTTTTGCTGACGCTCTTTCTCGTCTCCCTTTGGAATCGACTGGCGATCAGTCAAAAAAGGAGCGCGTAGAATACAGTTACCTAAATTATGTACAGGAAAATTTTCCACTCAGCTTTAAAGAAGTTAAAACTGAGACTGCGAAGGATCCTTTACTTAGTAAAATATACGGCTATGTAATGTATGGTTGGCCAACAAAATCTTTGGCTGATAATGCAGAAAATAAATATTACAATAGAAGAGATAGTTTGCACATTGATCAAGGATGTTTAGTATGGGGCTATAGAATAATTATACCGAAGTCAAAGCGAGAAATAGTACTGAGGGAAATACATGACGGTCACCCTGGTATTGTTAAAATGAAACAAATTGCACGAAACTATGTGTGGTGGGAAAACATAGATTCAGATATAGAACAAATAGCACACGAGTGCGTAGCGTGCCGCGAGCAGCGCGCCGCGCCGCCCGCCGCCCCGCTGCACTCGTGGCCGTGGCCGGCTGAGCCCTGGTCACGCCTTCATCTCGATTTTTTGGGGCCCTTCAATGATAATTATTATTTAATAATTATAGACGCACATTCCAAATGGATTGAGGCAGAAAGAGTGCGCACTACTTCTGCGGCACTAGTCATAGACATACTAAGACGCACATTTGCACGGTTCGGGTTGCCTAAGCGTATAGTGAGTGACAACGGACCTCCGTTTTCGTCGAGTGAATTTGCAAATTATTTAGAAAGAAATGGTATTAGGCACACTTTGAGTGCTCCGTATAATCCATCAAGTAACGGAGCCGCTGAAAATGCTGTTCGATCTGTAAAAAGGGCATTAAAGAAGGCACAGATAGAAAAAGAAGATTTAAATACTGCATTAAGTAGATTTTTATTTACATATAGGAATACGGAGCAAAGTACGACTGGGCTTGAACCTGCAGTAGCCCTGCTCGGCAGGCGGCTGCGCGGACGACTCGATTTATTGCGCCCAGACCCTGCTGAAGTTATTCGCTCTAAGCAGCTGGTACAAGAACAACGCAGCCACGCCCGGCTTCGAATGGCTGAAGAAGGTCAAAGTATATTAGTTCGTGATTACACTAAAGCGGGCCCGAAATGGACGGAAGGGGTGGTAACAGATCGTTTGGGACCAGTTACCTATAATGTAAAAACAAATGATGGTCGCACTCATAAACGCCACGTAAATCAGGTACTCATGAATACTAGCCGAGAAACACGTCATTCGTTAAGTCAAGCGAATGTGGTCGATATGGCAAAAAAACGTAACAGTAGCGTGGGAGACAACTTTACACGTAGCGTATCAGGGCAGCCCGCAGCAAAACGTAATAGTGATGGGTGTCAGGATAGCGTTGGAGGAGGAACGGGTCTTCAAGTTGGTTTACCGCCGCCGCCGCCCGCGTCCGCGGCGCCACCCTCGACTGTAGTTAATAAATATTATGGTCGCGTCCCCAGGAAAGCTGCTTTACGCTGCATTGAAAGAATAAAAAATAAGATCTAATAGAAGTTTAAAAGATATATGTTATGTTACTTTTATATGAACGTATGTAGTTAATAGATTCTCTAAGTAGCCTTTTTAGATTTTAGGTTTCCTATTATGTTCAGATGATTGTGTCTACTTAATTCATAAAAACAAAAATAGCTTTTATTAAGGGAGGAAAAGTGTTGTATAAAGTAAGTTGTGGGTGCGCAATAAAAACCAGTTTGAGTCGATCTGTCGTGTATCATTGACGTGTCCCCGTACTTAACAGTCTCATAACCGTGCAGGCGAACTCTTAGACAGTGCATCTAAACTGGAGGAAGATGAATCAGTCATTCAGACAAATTCGAAATTTTTTTAACTTTACAGCTCGCACAAAGTCACGGACACACCTATTTCCTCATATGAATGTGTATCAAACAGGTTTCAAGTCAGATAAATTTGAATATACTTTGAATTGAAATACGTCTCTTGTTATAAGATGCAACGATCCTTATTTGAAAAAAAAAAGAAAAAAAAAAAAAAACAGACAGCAGAATTATCCTATTTAACTCCTGTTGCATTAAACCAACAACTGTGCTGGTTTACCGGCTAGTGGAGAGCGCGTGGGTTCCTGTGGTGCTAAGACCGTAGTCCGATAGGTATCTTACTCGTCGGTGAATGAAGGTTGGAAGCGGTGTCTATACATCACTTACTTTCAGGGCGCCACCAGTCACAAAACTGGAAATGTGTTACAAATAAAGGTGTTAAATTAAACAACTTAATTATAATAAATGAGAGAGCATCTTATTTCGTACCTTTCAAATACATTAGTGTTACAATTGACGAGGAACAATAGGCTTATCCTCAAAAGCAATTCTCGAACAAACTACTTCTTCTAGGAGTTATTCTTAAAAACAATTCTTTCTTAAAAATATTCCTTTCTAAAGATAGTCCCTAAAGGGATGTGAAACTTATGACGATAAACTTACTTACTATTTTACATACAACGACATTTACATGGATAGGCCTCTCCATGTAAATGAGTGACGTGACGAGAACATATATCCTTAATTCTAATACATGTTGGGGTACGAGTTGGTTCGAAGCCAAACAAGTAATACACCAACCCGAATACGGCACACCGGTGTGGGGGTAGCGTTCACTCACAACGGGTGACCTGGCATTGCAAACAACGGAGAGAAGTTCCCGTACAGATCTTCACAGCATGGTTGTGTCGAGGTTCAGAATAAAACGTGTGATGACTCACTTGGTCTGCGCATTGCGTTACCTCCCATGACGATGTACCGATGACATGACGATTCTCTCTTTTGTTATAAAAAAGATTCTCTCTTTTATTATAAAAAATGCGAGTCAGCGCCGCGGCATCACGCGTGGGCTTATGACGAGACTCACGATATGTGAAAGAAGCCTAAGCTACCAGATAAAAGAAGAAGGCGACATCCTGTAACAAAGGAATTACGTCAACAGAATGTCATCCACATTTTACGAATTCTACCTAACGGGAATACAAAAATAAACCACCGACCTGTCGCCTCCTGGTTCTGTTTGTCAATCTGACATTGTACTAATGGGTGATCCACAGGATTACCCTGGATATTTGTCGATTTTCTTGGAATGGGTCCGAGATGTGTGTGCTCAGTTACACGGAAAATGAATGACAGGTTAGTTAGTTCTCTTTGTCAATCGACAAAATGCGAGGACCGGATAAAAAAAAATAACAAAGCACCAAATTCAATAAGAACTTTACAATCCAGTTGGAATAATTTCTACGAAGGGGTTTATCTAATAATTTCTATTTACTTCTGCTTTTCTAATTTGGAAATATTATTTAAGAGAAAGACCGGTATCGGAATGATGGCGTGGAAAACGCACTCGTCTCCACATTCTGTGGCACTTGTCTATGGTAACTGTCAGTCGACGAACGTAAACAGTGTCTGTTTATCCTAACAAAAATACACCGAAAAACACATTAATGTTAAGAAAAACGTATTTAAAACTATAGGGGACGATGTGACGACATCACTCCGGCACTGTGAAGTGAAATGAGGTAGTGAAAACACAAAGAGGCGAATAAGACGACGGCGAACGTTGACAAAACAACAGGTTGTTTTGTATCACTGGTTTTCTGCCGGTATACTACAGATTCTATGTGACGAGACGCAAGTGGAGCTCTGCTATTCTGTCCCTAGTCCACCTAGAATGCCGCAAACCTATTCCACGTAAGTCCTACACAATAGATCAACCTTGCCAAAGGCAATAGACCTACCGGTGAAACCGTGTACTCTGCTGGAGCGTCTTGGCTTCACTGAGTGGGACGTACTCCAGCGCAGTTCCTGCGAACAGTCCTACGAATCACCAGCAAAGTACACGCCTTCCCAGGTGATTCTTTACAACATTGAACATTGTAGAAAATAACATGCAACAACACTCCCCTCCTAAGAGCGAAAATAGTTTCGAGTACCGCGAGGTAGAATTTTCGCGATACACGGAGAAACTAAAGGTAAATATTTCTTATAAACAAGTTACGTGTAAGCAACGAAGAACCACTGACCCTTGCTTTTACAACGCACCATTTCTTCTAAGCTACTTTTGGTTAAGTAACCGAACGCGTTCTATTCTTTTTATAAATCCTGTTCTATTTGTAAGTTTATAACACCTAGGAAAACATACGAATCCTTTAGCTTAAGATTAAGTCTTTGTAAATAGTCCTATACTAACTAATACTTAAGTCTTAACCAACTCAGGTTTTGCAAATATTTAACTTTACGGCTATTGTTACTATTGTATACTATTTTACCCTACTCTTAAGTAAATTACTACTCTGTTACGATTATATGTTAATTCCTCATCCTAATGCGCGCGCGACTATACTAAAATATTTGGTTGGGGATCCCCTTTGGATACCTAAACTACACTTAAATGTTAACGATTTGTTGACCTACTCATGCAAAAATATTTACTCGCTAAGGATAATTCTACTCTTCTACATGTATAATATCTTTAATATGGGTAAGTCCCACTTTCTTTCCGTTTAGTGCGCGTAAGCGATACACTAACGGGCTAATCCTTTCTTCTACTACACACTTTATATTACGGGGTGCTAGTTTACTTGCGAAGTTCTCGCTAGCTTTCGACTGTATATAGTCTTTCTTCCAGACTATTTGACCTACTCTCAAATTGACGTCTCTCTTTCTCCTATCATAGATTCGCTTTCCTCTTTCATATGCTGCGGCCAGCTTTTCTCTAACTTTTGAATAAATCGTCCGAAGTTCTTTCAAGGATTCAGCGTATTCATTTCTCCCAGAGAAGGTCAGTTCACCTTGTTCTTGAGAATTGGGATTGTAATGTTCTGTTTCCAAGATAATCTCTCTCCCATGAACTAGAAAAAATGGTGTGAACCCAGTGGCATCATGCTCACTATTATTCATGGCTGATTGAATATGTGGAATATGGACGTCCCATTCTCTTTGGTCTTTCTTAAGAAATGCTGAAATGGTATCTCCGACTACCCTATTAACTCGCTCCACAGGATTTACCTGTGGCGTATACACCGCGGTGTAGAAGAGATTAGGGATTTTGTATTTTTCTACAAATTCCCTAAAGTCTTTAGAGGTGAAGACACTACCATTGTCGCAAATTAAAGTTCTAGGTACTCCGTGCACTAGGAATACATTCTCTTCTAACTTCTGGTTAATAACAGAAGTCACAGCTCTTCGTATAGGAAAAAGAAACACATACTTTGTGAAGTAGTCGGCGACTACCAAAATAAAGGTATTGCCTTTCTTGGACTTGGGCAGAGGACCATGTAAATCAATTGATATAGTTTCAAATGGCCTGTGCACCTTCTTAGGCTGTCCCATTAATCCTGGTCTAGCTTGGTTACTAGATTTATTAGCAAGACAGACTTCACATTTCTTGACATAGCTCTTGACATCTTTTAATAATTTGGGCCAATAATAACGTAAAGCGATTCTCTTTAACGTTTTATTAATGCCAAAGTGTCCCGCTGTTGGCTTGTCGTGGTTCTCAGATAAAATCTGCTTTCTTTCCTGAATGGGTACTACTAATTTCCAAGCGGTGTCATTTTCGGTACTACTAATTTCCAAGCGGTGTCATTTTCTAAGGCGTATTTGCATTTTATTAATTTATATAGCTTCTTGTCGATAATATTGAATTTAGGGTAGCGGTGAGGGTGCTTCTCACAGTTCTCATACAGCTTATCGTACCATGGGTCATTCGACGGGAATGTAATCCTTTCTACGACATTGACTTCTAGCCTGCTGAGCGCGTCCGGCACTACATGCAGATGGCCTTTCCTGTGTTTGACATCAAACTGGAATTGCATGAGTCGCATCGCCCATCTCGCCAATCTACCACTTGGTGACTTTATGTTTAGCAGCCACTGGAGTGATGCGTGATCAGTAATGACTGTGAATGGATGTCCTTCGACATAGCATCTAAACTTTTCAACACTATACAGGGCTGCTAGGCATTCTTTCTCTGTCACCGAGTAATTCCTCTCCGCTGCGGTAAGGCTACGCGAAGCGTACGCTATGACCTTCTCTTCTCCTTCTATATTCTGAGTGAGTACGCTCCCTATACCCTTATCACTAGCGTCACATTGTATG
Source organism: Athrips mouffetella (assembly GCA_947532105.1). Taxonomy (NCBI): domain Eukaryota; kingdom Metazoa; phylum Arthropoda; class Insecta; order Lepidoptera; family Gelechiidae; genus Athrips; species Athrips mouffetella. Next base: position 32,019,987 of record OX383957.1, on the reverse strand, counting down.
AAGAATTCTTTTGAAAAGTCTGGACAAGCCAAGACTGGTGAGGTTATTAAGTGTTCTTTGAGTTTATCAAAGGACCTTTGAGCATCGTCGCTCCATTCAAACCTTTTCAATTTCTTACTGGTCAGCCGATTTAATGGTGCTGCCACCGTTGAAAAATTTGGAATGAAGCGGCGGTACCAACCCACCATTCCCAGAAAACTTTTCACTTCTTTCGGAGTTTTAGGTTCTGCTAGTTTAACAATTACCCTCGTTTTTTCTGGATTAGTTCTCAGGCCTTCCCTATCAACTTTGTATCCTAGATAATCCAGTTCCTCTCGGCAAAAGTGTGACTTCTCTATATTAATAGTAAGCCTTGCGCTTTCTAACTTCTGATAAACACGGTCTAACAGAATTAGATGGTTATTGAAATCGCCACGAGAGACCACTATGATATCGTCTAGGTACGTAAAAACAGATAGGGTTAAGTCTGGGTTCTGAAATTCCGCCGTTATAACGCGGTCCATCAATCTTTGGAGGGTTTGTGCTGCAGTACTCAGACCGAAACACATCCTTCTAAATTGAAATAATCCTCGACCGGGGACGCTAAAAGCCGTTTTCTCCCTGCTATCTGCGCTCAGTTCTACTTGCCAGTAAGCAGACTTGAGATCAATGGAAGTCATGTATGTCGCTCCTCGTAGACTATTGAGGATAAAGTCTATGTTTGGTAGTGGGTAACTATCAAATTTTGTTACGGAATTAAGTTTTCTACAATCCAAGCATACGCGTGGTTTCCCATCTTGTTTCTTAACTACCACCAACGGACTGTTCCACGGTGAGTTAGATGGTTCTATCACTCCTAGTTGCAACATATGATCGACTTCCTTGTGAATGAGTTCCAGCAGGGCGGGCGAATATTGATGACACTTTTGTCGCACGGGTGGATGATCACCAGTATCGATCGTATGTTGAACTAAGTCAGTTTTATTTAAAGTATTCTTAGAAGTTAAATTCTTAAACTTTTCTATTCTCAAATTTAATTGCTTGATTTGTTCTGGAGTTAAATCCGTCGAAGTTTTAAGTACACCAGCTTCTATGAAATTTTCTAACGTCAAACTATTCGTTTCTATTAACTGTAATACTTCTGAACCGATGTTAAACATTTGCCAAAAATCGATTCCAAAAATAATTGGTGTGCTTATTTCTTCTACGACTAAAAATGTAACCATATGGGTCATGTTTTTATATTCTACAGGCAGGCGAGTATTACCAGCAGCTGTACTTTCCGATCCATTAGCAGTTATGATCTTAACAGTGGATGTTGTTTTTTCTAGGGTTGCACCACACTGGTTCAAGTAACGGAAAGCAGAGCCACTGATCACACTGCACACGGCCCCCGAGTCTAAGAGACCTTTGCATTCTTTACCTAAAATCAGAACTTTTAAAAATGGTCTGGTTTCTTCAGGTTTAGGGCAAAACTTAACTTCTTGAATTTTTGACATATCGCCGACAGATGGTTTTTGCTGATTATTACGGGTGCGGCCAGGGGACTCTATCCTTTTTCTGCGTCCGAGGCCTTCCCTCCGTTTAAATTCTTTTGAGGGTTACATTTTGGACACTTGGGTCGGATAACTCCCTCCTTCCCGCAGCCGTAGCAATGCAACGTGCCATTGAATTTACAGTCGTTGGCGATGTGTCCTTCTTTCTTACATTTACTGCAAGTAATACGATAAATTCTCGGTCCACCGACCGCTCCTACGTTCTTTTCCTTCTTTTCTGGGTTTGACTGGCGAAAATTTCGTGTTTTGTAACACAGATCCGAGTGTAAAGAGTTTTGCGTGGATGTTGAAGGATAAACATATGACGAGCATTCAGCTTTCATTTCCTCTATCTGTTTACACTTGTTTCGCAAATCGTCTACACTCGAATATGCTTCACCAAACACTTTTGATTTGTAAAAGGGGGCTAAATTATCCTTAATGATTTCTACCTGTTCCTTCTCAGGAATCGGTGTATCTAGCCTTCTAAAGTAAGTTTTCATCAAGTAGATGTAGCTGGTCACGCTTTCTGATGGGTGTTGGGTCCTATTGTAAATTTCTTTAAGAGTTTTTCTGTTATAGGACGTTGGCAAGAATTCGCTTTTTAAAGCTTCTACGAAGTCTTGCCAAGTCACTTGTTGTTTACCGTAAAAGCGATACCACTCTAGAGCTTCTCCTTCGAAAAGGTCAGCTACACCTCTCAACAATTCTGAATTGCTAACGTTTTTAGAAATACGTAATTCTTCTATCCGTTCTATAAAAGCATGTAGACTAAGTCTGCTGTCGCGTCCCGAATATTTGATTCCCCATCTAGAAACCGAACGCATAGGGTCAATAGTTACTCGAAGCTCACCTGTGCCAACTGAGGCGTCTTGAGTCTCTCCGCGGTCTTGATCCTCATCTTCGTACTCTACTCCTTCCTCGCTTACCGCGGTCACATCTAAGGCCTGTAGGCACAGAGCGCACTTCCTCTTAAGTAACTCCAACTTCTTCTTCGAATCTTCTTCATCTGAGGGTAAACGACCAAGTCTGAATTGAATATGTAAGAGCCTAGATATGAGTCTTTTAGTCTGTGATGGGGTATAATCTCCAGCAGCTATTTTAGAGCCTATCTCGTTTAGTTTGTCTCCACAGATGTCTAATTCTAATTCTAAGTCTAACAGTAGTGGATCAATAGTGACATCCATCTGTGAGGTCGATATCAAAATCGAAATTCTTCTTCTCATCTCGGCTACAGTCTTGACATCAGAATGTCCACGAATACGGAGTTCATATTTGAGTTCATCACCCAACAAATCTCTAAAGTAAATCTTTGGACCAGACATGGTGAAAGACTACCGAGTACTTCTATTCTTAAAACAATTCTATCATAAACAATGACAAGACACTAACCTCCAACTTGTTCCAACGATACCTCGCCACACGTTGTGAGCGCCATTTTGTTGCATTAAACCAACAACTGTGCTGGTTTACCGGCTAGTGGAGAGCGCGTGGGTTCCTGTGGTGCTAAGACCGTAGTCCGATAGGTATCTTACTCGTCGGTGAATGAAGGTTGGAAGCGGTGTCTATACATCACTTACTTTCAGGGCGCCACCAGTCACAAAACTGGAAATGTGTTACAAATAAAGGTGTTAAATTAAACAACTTAATTATAATAAATGAGAGAGCATCTTATTTCGTACCTTTCAAATACATTAGTGTTACAATTGACGAGGAACAATAGGCTTATCCTCAAAAGCAATTCTCGAACAAACTACTTCTTCTAGGAGTTATTCTTAAAAACAATTCTTTCTTAAAAATATTCCTTTCTAAAGATAGTCCCTAAAGGGATGTGAAACTTATGACGATAAACTTACTTACTATTTTACATACAACGACATTTACATGGATAGGCCTCTCCATGTAAATGAGTGACGTGACGAGAACATATATCCTTAATTCTAATACATGTTGGGGTACGAGTTGGTTCGAAGCCAAACAAGTAATACACCAACCCGAATACGGCACACCGGTGTGGGGGTAGCGTTCACTCACAACGGGTGACCTGGCATTGCAAACAACGGAGAGAAGTTCCCGTACAGATCTTCACAGCATGGTTGTGTCGAGGTTCAGAATAAAACGTGTGATGACTCACTTGGTCTGCGCATTGCGTTACCTCCCATGACGATGTACCGATGACATGACGATTCTCTCTTTTGTTATAAAAAAGATTCTCTCTTTTATTATAAAAAATGCGAGTCAGCGCCGCGGCATCACGCGTGGGCTTATGACGAGACTCACGATATGTGAAAGAAGCCTAAGCTACCAGATAAAAGAAGAAGGCGACATCCTGTAACAAAGGAATTACGTCAACAGAATGTCATCCACATTTTACGAATTCTACCTAACGGGAATACAAAAATAAACCACCGACCTGTCGCCTCCTGGTTCTGTTTGTCAATCTGACATTGTACTAATGGGTGATCCACAGGATTACCCTGGATATTTGTCGATTTTCTTGGAATGGGTCCGAGATGTGTGTGCTCAGTTACACGGAAAATGAATGACAGGTTAGTTAGTTCTCTTTGTCAATCGACAAAATGCGAGGACCGGATAAAAAAAAATAACAAAGCACCAAATTCAATAAGAACTTTACAATCCAGTTGGAATAATTTCTACGAAGGGGTTTATCTAATAATTTCTATTTACTTCTGCTTTTCTAATTTGGAAATATTATTTAAGAGAAAGACCGGTATCGGAATGATGGCGTGGAAAACGCACTCGTCTCCACATTCTGTGGCACTTGTCTATGGTAACTGTCAGTCGACGAACGTAAACAGTGTCTGTTTATCCTAACAAAAATACACCGAAAAACACATTAATGTTAAGAAAAACGTATTTAAAACTATAGGGGACGATGTGACGACATCACTCCGGCACTGTGAAGTGAAATGAGGTAGTGAAAACACAAAGAGGCGAATAAGACGACGGCGAACGTTGACAAAACAACAGGTTGTTTTGTATCACTGGTTTTCTGCCGGTATACTACAGATTCTATGTGACGAGACGCAAGTGGAGCTCTGCTATTCTGTCCCTAGTCCACCTAGAATGCCGCAAACCTATTCCACGTAAGTCCTACACAATAGATCAACCTTGCCAAAGGCAATAGACCTACCGGTGAAACCGTGTACTCTGCTGGAGCGTCTTGGCTTCACTGAGTGGGACGTACTCCAGCGCAGTTCCTGCGAACAGTCCTACGAATCACCAGCAAAGTACACGCCTTCCCAGGTGATTCTTTACAACATTGAACATTGTAGAAAATAACATGCAACACTCCCTATCTCGTAGCAGGCTTGAGTACTGTTCTGTTGCATGGAATCCACAATATCAGGTGCATTATAATAGATTGGAACGCGTCCAAAGTAAATTCTTTAGACACATATGTTTCATGGAAGGGCTTCTAAATAACTATAGATCTTATGCTAAGCATCTCTCAAAACACAAGGCATTAACTTTGGTTAACCGTAGGATAATGCTTGATCTGTGTTTTTTACACAGAATTATCAATAATTCAGTAGATTCTCCATCACTATTGAGTATGATAAAGCACACTGTTCTTAGACCTAATGCAAGGCCTACAAACTATGTTCCCTTTAGAGCTCTTGGATATAGAACAAATCACTTGAATGATAAAAACTTATAATTCTATGTACAAGGATTGCGGTTTGGTTATATTCAACGATACCTTACCCATGTACAAAAATAAAATTAAAAGATATTTGTATGAGAAACAATAATGTAATATGCTTTTAGGTAATCTGATCTGTTTAAGATAAAATTATACTTTGATATTTGAATTGAATGTTAATGTAAAATGAAAATTGAATTGACATGCATGATATTTTAGTACTTTTAGTGATAATATTATAATAAGGTATGTAAGTTTTAACGGTAAATTGACATGACATGCATGATATTTTAGTTCTTATAATGATATAATAATTATTATGTAATTTTTAACTTCTAGCATGATGTGGTAGCCTTTAAGTGTGATGCATATTCGCTTGTAACCTATAGAACTATATATTTAAATCTTTAAACTAATATGTATTATGTTGGCTATCCATACAAATAAATAAAAAAATAAAAAAAACTCATTAAAAATTTATAGAAATTGTAATGTTGTTAAAAAACATTAACTGAGATTTAAATTGCAATTGAAATGGCAAGATATTTTCGGATGTTTATAAGCTCTACGTGAAGAAAAAATGTTATCACAAAATCGTAGAACCAAACAACGTACAGGAATGAAATTCTAGTCTCTATTAGACTGGGATTTTATTGGTGCTTTACACTTGAATAGAGCGTTATTCGAAGAGTTATGCGAAGTAATTGTATCATTCCTGCTGCAACAAAAAATGCAAGAGCTATTGAACCCATCACAAAAGTTAGTCTGATATCTTCTGTCACTGGCGTCCAAATAACTTAAACGAGAATCAACTATTTCGGTTTTTCACCGACGGTTCTAAAATTATGACTTCCCAATATACCTTTAAGCGAAACCCTGTATCACTTATATCCCAAAGGCCCAGAAAGACTTTGCACGTTAGTTTGCATATAATAGAATCTCCTTTGATATTGGCTGGCATATCGGTACGCGGTAGGTATCCGACATTGGTATCATGAGTCAAAACATGTGTCTTCCAAAGTGCGTGCGACGTACGACTGAGGCACCTTTGACCGAAAAACCGACAGACTCGGCCGCTGCAGCCACGCTCAACTGACACAGTGTGCGACACAAAGCGAGCCACCTGCCTCAGGCAAGGCACGCCCTTACCAGGTGAGCATTTGAACCCAGAGGTTCTGAGTGCTTTCTGTACATGTGGCTCGTGAAGATTTTCAGCGAAACTGGCAAGGCCTAAAAAATGCCTTGCGCGGCAAACAAACGACGATATTCAGTTTGTTAGTACACACCTATTTACAAACAATCAACTATATATTAGATGATTAATTAAAATAAGCCTTGTTTGCTTACAGAATTATTTTAATTTTTTTATGCAGTTGGAAGCTACTAGATGAGAGTGGGTAAAAATTTTTATGGTCCTTTGACCCAACAGTCAGTCTCAGTTTGCATTAGACAAGTTACAGATGCCTTAAATACGCCCAGAATGTTAAAAAATATATAAAATACGCCAAAACTGACAATAGAGAGATGTAGTGAAATCTCGGTAGTAAACTTAATGTAGGTAATGTTGTACGCTTTACTTTGGCACTCTTTGGCTACAATGGATCTTCCAGCAGTTGCAGTGGCCGTTGAAAGCTCGCAGCCAAACCCTTTTACCACCGAAACATAACTTCGCGAGTGATTCTGATCTGCAAAGGGCCAGGATTTGGTGGGTGGAGTAATCTATGAAGAACTAACATTAGTTGCAAATGATTCTTCACAACAGCGCCTGCCTTCACTAACGTCTATCACTCCACAGTACGTGCACCAAGCTGTTTCTTAGATTATTTTAGTTTCAACAATTTAAAAGTAATAAATGCTTACTATTTTCAGATTTTATAGAAAATATGGCTTACCAGGCGAATGTGTGTGCATTCACTGCACCCATTTCGCAATTATGAGACCGGCGAATAATGAAGATCGATTTTATCATCATAAAAAAAAAACTCATTAAAAATTTATAGAAATTGTAATGTTGTTAAAAAACATTAACTGAGATTTAAATTGCAATTGAAATGGCAAGATATTTTCGGATGTTTATAAGCTCTACGTGAAGAAAAAATGTTATCACAAAATCGTAGAACCAAACAACGTACAGGAATGAAATTCTAGTCTCTATTAGACTGGGATTTTATTGGTGCTTTACACTTGAATAGAGCGTTATTCGAAGAGTTATGCGAAGTAATTGTATCATTCCTGCTGCAACAAAAAATGCAAGAGCTATTGAACCCATCACAAAAGTTAGTCTGATATCTTCTGTCACTGGCGTCCAAATAACTTAAACGAGAATCAACTATTTCGGTTTTTCACCGACGGTTCTAAAATTATGACTTCCCAATATACCTTTAAGCGAAACCCTGTATCACTTATATCCCAAAGGCCCAGAAAGACTTTGCACGTTAGTTTTTTCTTCGCAATTATGAGACCGGCGAATAATGAAGATCGATTTTATCATCATAAAAAAAAAATTAACGTGCAAATGGTTAGTGAAATATTTATCATAATTCATATCTCACTACTCATACACATCATAATCAGATCAATCGTCCATATCTTTGTCATCATCTTAACATCCCATGAAACGTCCAGCTCCTTCCAGAATTCCAGAAAAAACGCGTGGACGTAGGATAATAACCACAGTCACTAAAATTTTTAACCATACGGCTAGCACCATGAACCCCAGTTGCTAGTGAATGCAGTATGTAACGATACACAGAAAAATGCTGCTGCCCGTCTTCCGGTTCATAATCTTTTAGTGGCCTCTTACGACACCCACGGGTAGAGATGGTTGGTTGTTACTATTCTTTGACCGCACATCATCCATCGTACTCATATAAGTAATTGTATCAATAACAACAAACTTTGCATATATGTGACCAGTGAAACATAATTTTAAATGTTATGGGGGCAGCAGCCATGACTCTTTCATTTGGAACACCCATGAAATACAAGCTCTCCATGAGCTAATAACGTCCCCAAGAGAGCTCGCTTGTCTACTTGGTATGAATACGAGTATTATACATTTATTTGGGGCAACCGTTTAAGACAAGCTCACCATGAGCTAATAACGTCCGCAGGAGAGCTCGCTTGTCTACTTGGTGTATATATTAAACATTAAATTGACGACAAATTGCGATCGGACCAACCCAGTTTGGAGTACTAAAAAATCAGAAATTGCAAAAAAATCCGCATTCAGTCCTTTTTAAGAAGTTACTGAGAACGTAAAACAAACAAACAATTTTTGTTTGTATCTTGCAGGAGATGCTGGCTAACTGGCAATCCATTAAGGGACTAATCATACCACATAAATAAACAGCAGAAAGTACACCGCAAGCAAATTTTCACAGCCTGCAAAAAGTGTACACAACAGCCTGCAACTCAATAGTACACACTTTTGGTCTACTAAAGGGGCGTGTTTGATGTCTTTTGAGCGCAAAAGAGCTCTACAGTAGGTACTGCTCTCCCCAAACAGCGGAAAGAATAACCGTAGCCTGCAGTGTCTTGCACAACATGTTCAATAGTGAACAACTACCTTTTGGGGAACTAACAAGTAGCGTGCCGTCCCTAGAAAATTTGCGCCAACCAGTAACAACTTCACCACCAGGTGCAAGAGCAGTAGACAGTTTGCAGCGTAGGAAAACAGTCCGTGATTATTTGAAAGAATTCGTAAGACTTCCTCCCTCCACACCATCTTCCTCCGCTGACGGTTGATTACGGTTATGAACATCTGACACCCCGCAGGAAGTTAGCGCACAACCTTGCAGACATAGTATACTTGATAGTATTTTTGATCCGTACCTTGGAGGAATTAATCTAATTTTATTATTCTAAATACTATTAAGGTAACCACCGTCTCGGTATCATGCAGGCAAACTCTTAGACAGTGCATCTGAATCGGAGGCAGGTGAATCAGCTGCAGTTTCGACGCATTCACAAGAAGATTACGCTAATGTCAATTTACCGGCTGCGTCTCAAGCGAGTTTGAGAAGTGACAGTATTTTCATTACTTGATCCTGAAGAGGTAAAATTGAATATATTGTTAGAGAGCCATGTCTTTGCCTCTAGTGTGAACAGTTACACTCCTTTGAGGTCTTCCAAATTAGTCTGTATTTTGCGTATACGTTATAGTCTGTGAACGCGCTTCGCAATCGTAGGCAAGAGACATATTTTTTTTCAACGGTGCGAAATTGCACCTTAATGATTCATGCAAATTCAATTCAGGTAAAAGTCTGAGTAACATGCAAAAAATATGTTTACTATTTCACTAGGGCCCTCTATTGTTGAAACTGAATCACCTCTTTGAAGATATTTGCTGCTTACACTAATATCATCTGATTGCTACTTTTTTGTTTCAGGAACAAGAAGATCTATTTCAAAAAGATTAGTTCTGCAACGACAAACATTTAGGACCGCCTTTTTAATGTAGAAGAAGGCCGAATAAAAATGGAAAAATAAAGAATAAAAGTGGAAAGAGAAAGACTAATGCTGGAGAGGGGTGTAAAAAGAGAGAGACTAAGTGAATCCATTCTTTTAAGATCAGAAATAACCATTATGCGTACAGATTTCCGCGAATATATGGACAGATCTTTGCCTCTTCCCCCACCCCCTCTCACTCTGCCTGTCATGTTAAGTCATAAAAATAACCTACTTATCTAAATTGCTTACTTAGAATGCAAGTGACTTTATATTAGTGTCCTCATTGTGGATGTATCTTAACCACAGCTGATTCACCTCCGGAAGAACTGTGTGATGTCAGAGTTACAACAAATCAAAATTATGGCTCTGAAACTCTTGCACGACAAAAGAAAAGGTGTAAGCACCTCTTGGCTGGCCTATTTATGAAGCAGGGTAGGATTGACGATGATTTGCTTTCCACCAATTTACAAGTTCCATATTAAAACCACAATTTTAAAAGGTATTGGTTTCCCGCTGTTCATTATACTCGTTGTTCTCTCTGGACAATGAATTGAAAATGTATGTAGTTCAAATAAAGATAGTCCTACTAGCCAGCAGTCAGTGTATCAACTTGTAGTAGAAAAGTTACAGATGCTCTAAATACTCGTACACCCTTGGTGTTAAAAAAATATACAAAATACCCCCAAAACCGTCAATAGAGGGATTTCGTTAAATCTTGGTAATCGGTAATAAACTAATAAGGTAATGTTGTACGCTTTACTTTGCCACTCTTTGGCTACAATTAGATCTTCCAGCAGTCGCAGTGGCTGTTAGAAACTCGAAGCCAAACACTTTTACCACCAAAACATCACTTTGCGTGTGATTCTTCTGCAAAGGGGCAGGCTTTGGCGGGTAAAGTTATCTATGAAAAAGCAATATTAGGTTGCAAGTGATTATTCACAACAACGCCTGCCTTCACACCACAGTAAGGTCGTGCACAAAGCTGTTGAATGGACTATTATAGTTTGCCCAAAACTGCGGGACGAATAACCTAACCTTATCTTGTACAATATGTGCAACAAGGAACAACTACCTTTTGAGGAACTAACAAGTAGCGTGCCGTCCCTAAAAAATTTGCTCCAACAAGTCACAACTTCACCACCAGGTGCAAGAGCAGTAGACAGTTTGCAGCGTAGGCGTACAGTCCGGGATTATTTGAAAGAATTCGTAAGACTTCCCCCCTCTACACCATCTTCTTCCGCTGGCGGTTGATTACGATTATGAACGTCTGTAACCCCTCAGGAAGTTAACGCACAACCTTGCAGACTTACTTTGGAAGAACTACAAAGCTGTTCTGATGATGGAGCAGGAAGGTGGACGATGGAATCCTTGAACTGATTCTTCTAAACAGGTCGTGTTTGGGATCATTAAAATCATCTTAAATGAGTAGGTACTTTTCAATTTGCTTAATGATAAGGACCTGATGAGGGAGCAGGAAGGGGGTCATGGAACCCTTGTATGTTGTCTTGTTAACGGGCCGTGCTTGGGCTCATCAGATTCGCTTTAATGAGTACTTACTTTTATTTTTTTTTGTATATTTTAAGGGTACATACATCTTTCGTGGAATATGTAAGTCTAAGAAGTAATAAATAAAAATCTATTTTGAAAACCTATGCCTTTCTACAATTTACTTAAGTATAAAATAATTTAAATTACAATGAAATGATTGAGAAGCTTACTTTAAAAAGAGTGATGATTTTTTTAAGTGATGTAAAAAATTAAATCTATGTAAAATATTGTAGTCTAATACATGCCAAAGTATATTATCGACGGACGGACGTGACGCAATCTTGACGTCACGACGTGGATTGACAACAATTCCGTTCGGCAATTTACTTTGTATGGAAATTTTCTGTCATTATAAATTCGAAGCTCGTCACGACCGACGATGTTCACTGTCAAAGGCCGATGCATATACAATATCATCGTCATATACGTCTTATGATTTAAACAATTTATTTGACAGGATTATCGGTCGTCGTTTTCCCGGTAGCTCCCCAATAGGTGTGGTTTGTAATACTTTCTGCAGGCTCTAAATTCGATCCCCACCCAGTTAAAAACATTAATTGTTTGATTTATTTGTGTACTTTATTTTTCTTCATTCATTCATTCAGATGACACATTGTTTCAAGTTACCCCGTATATTTTGAACATACTGACCGTTCGTGCCTTCATTCGCACATATATTAAGTTAAAACACATATTGTTTGAGAGCTTGCGGTAACCAACACTACTATGAAAACAGTAACAGTAGTTTTATAATGTTTATACACATCTCAGAACACTACATTGAAGTAAATAATGGCGATAAAAGTACCTCACATGGAGCACGTTGCCCAAAACCAATTAACAACTTCATATCGATCAAGTTACTAAGCATAGAACAGTTGCGAATTGCACGTCGGAGTGGGAACAAACGCTTGAACCGCGAAACTAAGCGCAACCATCGACAGCAGCTTTGCGGTCAAAACCGATTGCTTTAGAGTTCATTCCGGTGGAAAATGTTTCCGCTTGTGGGTGAATGTTCTGTGAAATGTTTGAAAGCGTTTGTTGTTGTTTTTTAACTTATTTGTTTACACAATTTAATTGCCGAACATGTTTTTGTGTTTGTTTACATCTAATTGTGAAGAATAAATGTTCAATCATGTTAACTAAAACTTAATTTAAACTAAAACTTGAATATTTTATTATGCCAATTGGCTTGCTCTTGACTTTGATTTAAGGCGAAGGTCAACGGGCTACCTAGCGAAGATAGTTCGTCACGGAGCGGGCCTGCATGCCTCGCATGCTGCCTCCTTTCGTGATCCTGACTCTATCGTCCTGGCCCAAAATTCCAAATTCCTATTTCAAATGTCTTCTCTCTCCGTCTTTCGGTGTCATTCGTGTCAAAAACAGTCAGTTTTACCTTGGATTCTGGTCGTGCTCAGACGTGCCCGCGCGCAGCACGACCACCGCCTTATATTTGTAGTTACATTGATACAATAAACTCGTTTTCCCTTAACGTTTGCATTTTGGATCCCCTACAACCTGAAGAGTCATCTATTGTCTGCCGCTGAGTAGGTACTGTCACGGAGCGGGGCTGCATGCCTCGCGTGCTAACTCCTTTCGTGATCCTAGCTCTATTGTGCTGGCCCAAAATTCCAAATTCCTATTTCAAATGTCTTCTATATCTGCCTTTCGGTGTCAAAAACAGTCAGTTTACCTTTGATTCTGGTCGTGCTCGAACGTGCCCGTGCGCAGCACGACCACCGCTTTGTATTTGTTCAATGTCTCAATAAACTCGATTCCATTAAGATTGTGTTTTCAAACCCCAACACCCTAGTCATCTATTGTCTGCCGCTGAGTAGTTTTCGGTGGCAAGTTATTTCTCCAATTTAAATTAACAACTGATGCTTATAGACTATCGTAATCTTTGCGGTGCCCCTACGCGGTGTCATATGTTTAGCTCTAAGTCTATATTAAGTAACAATAAGGAAACCATATGTGGTCGCGATCCTCATCAGTGAGGGACCGAGGAAGAAGAAGAAGTCTGTATTATTATAACACCTTAATTGTACAGTCAAGAACAGGTCAAGCTTGACGCACCTGGACCTCGACATTAGCTCCTAAGGCTATTGAAATAAGAGCGGTACAAACTCCACAACTACTACTCTTGCTACAAAGTTACAAATTTTTTGTACTCGATGACGTAGATATTTTCGGTGACCTCTGAATCTATTATACTACGTAGAAAATAATATCAGGAAACTACTCAAAAAATAAGAAGTCAGGGTTTTTATTTCACTCTTCAAATTCTTTAGGCAAGAAAACATAATTTTGTTGAGCCTTTTCACTGCGACCAGTACTCATTATAATCAATCTCAATGTTTCATCATTAGTCTGGAAAGCTGACATCACCTAATCGTCTTTTTAATTATTTACCATTTTCATCATTTACAAAAAATACAAGCTTATTTATTGGGAGAAGAAAGAATTGAAGTAAAAATAAATTGAACTAAAAAAACTCCAATGTAACATAGAAAAACAATCAAAAAGACGAAGTGAAAATCTTCATCATGAACTTGATAAACTTAATAGAAATACGCCAAGACTCGGAAACATAGCATTTGGTACATAGTAGGAAATAAGTGATAATTAAATTTTCTCAGAACTAAAACGGGACCATTTTTGACAACAAAGGTTTCATGGGGTTTTGGATGTCACAGAATCCAGAAATCAATGTTGTCAAGCCGAAATTCTACTAGTTCAAAAAATCAAACAATAACCTAGGCTAAATTACGGTAAGAGGTTTCTTGTTTTAAAAGTGTTCCTTAGGTCCCCCTGAACATATCTAGGAAATTCTCCGTTGATTCCCCCTCCCTACTCTTAATCCCTGATTTTAGTTTTTACTTTCGAGCGGAGCGAGAAAGGTATTGTATTCGTGAAAAAAAAAAGTTTTTCTAATTTTCTCAAAAATGTGTTCTATATCACTTACACACATCATGAAAAACAAGTCTCCCAAAAATGTCCGTCCGTCAGTTGGTCGGTCGGTCGGTCCGTCGGTCGGTCTGTCCGTCACGCTTTGGCCTAGCGGCTAAACGAATGGTCCGATTGACACCATATTTGGAATTTAAGAGTTTTATCGATTTAAGAGTCTTATCTCTCGTATCTGTTTGCTTTTTGGTTTCGGACCTTAAATCAATGTGACTACAATGTTAGCATAGAGGTGTTTGTGAATTATAAAACTCATCTTTTTGTTTTTGTTTTAAAATTGATTATAGTGACAGTCAGAAAGAAGCAAGCTAGAAAAGTTAATAAAAATTCTAAATAAACGTAAACCATGTAACAACGAAATATTTAAAAAATTAACATTGCCAATTTCAATCTCATAAGAAAATTCACCAACTTTAAGAGCAAAGCAACGATTTAATGATAATAAATAGAAATTAATGTTAAAGTTATAATAAATATTTATTAATAACGATCACTTTATCATTTAATCTTTTATTGACATCAAATGACATTTAATTTACATGTGTCAAAGTGCAATAAATTAAAGTATTGCGAAATAAAAAAAAATTAAGAACGGGCAAAACTGTCTGACGTTTTGAAAAAATCTGCTTCAAACTGGCAATCTGCGAGATAAGGTCGTATGAACATGCTTAAATTGCTGAATCCTACTAAATTCACATTAGTGACACACAAGATACATTAGCTTAATAACATATTAATAATCAGAATCAGATACATTTATTATTTCTGGACATCGCAACACAACACATTATACAAAATAGTAAAATGAACATAACAATAACAAATACCTTTATTATAGAAACAAACTATTTGAAAAAAGTTTTCTCTCATGTGCTGTGACACCCAATAAATAAAAGGGCCTCACTCAGCAAAAGCCGCAGCATAAGCTGCAGCGCTTGTTTTCAGTGAACCCTGCTGAGTGAGGCACTGACGATAGTGTGCACAAAACAACTACAAAAGAATAAATACTCGTATGTAAATAAATATACATTTACATTAAAATAACCACATTTCAATTTACGTAAATAGTAAGTATAAAAAGGAGTGCTTATTAGTGCAAAGTGTAATGTGAATGAGTCAGTGAAATACTGTAGTTAAAACAGCGTATAAGTGAGTAGGTATTAACAGCGACAATGATAATATGACTAAAACAACCCTGAAGGCTGTGAATCTGCCCATAATACTGAATCATTCTTCCCGTGGGGTACACGACAAAAAAATTAAAAACTTTCCGAAAAAAAAAACTATCAGTTGATAGCGAATTTTTAAGGAAATGTTGTTCAATTCCTCAACAGAATTATATGGTAGGGGTTTGTTACCCTGCACGTTACACCTGGGTTAATCTTTAGCGACGGCGTCAAAGCAATTTTAAACAACAAGCAACAACTGGAGGTCCCGAAAGATTTAGCAACGATCTTCTAATCGGATTAATTCAGGGCTTACAGGTTAGAGAACGACTTTTCTCATCAAATTAGTCAACCTGCACTCAGTGTTTGCGATGCAACGATATAGAGCCTGTCACCGAAAGCTACTCAGCGGCAGGCAGAAGTTGAGACTCTTCAGGGTGGGGGATCCAAAATGCCAACATAAAAGAGTTTATTATGAAAAAGTAGGTAAATACAAGGCGGTGGTCGTGCTGCGCGCGGGCACGTCCGAGCACGACCAGAATCAAAGGTAAACTGACTATTTTTGACACGAATGACATCGAAAGACAGAGATAGAAGACATTTGAAATAGGAATTTGGAATTTTGGGCCAGGACAATAGAGCCAGGATCACGAAAGGAGGCAGCATGCGAGGCATGCAGCCCCGCTCCGTGACAAGCCTGCAAAAAATATTTTATCGTGACCAAAAAATAAAACGACAAGTTGAAAAACCGAATATAATACCCAAAAAATTTATTTAGAAGAAAGATCAAAGAAGATCGATGTTAATGGCACAAATATTGTCCCCAATACGAAAAAACCGGCCAAGTGCGAGTCGGACTCGCGCACCGAGGGTTCCGTGCCACCACATAATCATAATTATATTAGTTGAAATTTCAGTAAGTTAATGTGCTAGATTTTATGAGTCTTTGACAGACAGACATACAGACAGACGGACAACAAAGTGATCCCATAAGGGTTCCGTTTTTTCTTTTGAGGTACGGAACCCTAAAAAACAAAAATGGGTAATCAGTAACAGTTGAACTGCCCCTAACGCGCACCCCGTATAAATATACCATAACGCCTGCCGTACATTATTGAAGCTGCGCTCATCTAAGACATACCTATCTATAAGAATTGAACTAAATATACTGTGTTTGTTATCTGATCGTGCCGTTTACTTTGACCTTTCCCCAAAGAGCCCTTAGGATAAACACCTAAGCCTAGATCTAAATGTCATTGGACCAGCTAGCCTGGGTAACACCATTACATTTTGGCGCCCAACTTTGGAGGTGTCGCAATTATATTTTGGCACTTTCTTACATCGAATCCACTCTAGGAAGGCTCTGGAAGGTCAAGGAGCAGCTTACTCCCTGACGCGTAGGACGAAATAAATTACACCGTAAATACTTATGTCGAAACAGCCGCAAATCTCAAAACTAAGAAAAAACGAGTTAGTACAATTAGCTACGGAGAGAGGGATACCCGTAAAGGATCCCACAACCAACAAGGACCTCACTGTAATACAATTAAAGGCTAAAATCCTTAGGAATATAGCCGACGAACGCGATCCGTTATTAGACGAGAACAGGAGCACTTTAATCCAGTCTGTTTTATCCGCGGATTCAGAATCCGAATCCGAACCCGAAGTACCCGAACCTGGAACGCAGGATTCACCAACCCAAACCATGGTGAACGAGGACAAGCCAGTAACAGGCAAGGACCTGTACAGCATCATTAAAAATTGGGACATCAGTTTCGACACGACGAACGACCCAGTAGAGTTTCTCGAACGCCTGCAAGAACACGTAACTACGTGCGCGGTACAGAAAGAGCAAATTATTCCTTTTGCTATCAAGATTTTTGAAGGGGAAAGCGAGTCTATGGCATAGAAATAATCATTCAGAATGGAAGACCTGGGATAAGTTTGAGGCAGATTTTAAGCTGTATTTTTATCCGAAGAATTACGAGGCCAAGCTATTAGATAGAATTTTGGCCAGGAAGCAGAGATATAGAGAAAAATTCATTGATTATTTAACCGATATACAAACACTAATAAGAAGGTACGGGAAGCTAGAAAAGGACGAAATATTGGAACGAGTTTACGAAAACATGCATGCAGATTATAGGTTGTATGTAAAAAGGCAGGATGTGGATACATTGCCAGAACTTATTTCCTTGTGCGGGGACTACGAATTAGTCAGCCAAGAGAAATACCCGAAGACACAGTCGTGGACTGATAACCAACCAGGAGCGAGTTACACGAACAGTGGAGCAGGGACCAGTAATACCAGCAACACGTACAGAACCGGATATAGATATCAAGAAAAAAATCAGGATGAATTCAGAAACGATAGACAACGTTCGTCGAACCAGCAAAATAACCAAGCTAAGTTTATACCCAACTATAACCGAGACAGGTGTTGTTGGAGTTGCGGCAAGCCAGGTCACTCGCACGCCGCATGCCGAAGTAAGAAATTAATTTTTTGTAGCCAGTGCGGGAAGATGGGTGTTTTAAGCAAAAACTGCTGCAAATCCGGCGGTACGCGCAGAGGACCGGGCAACACTTGCACAGCCAGTATGGACGAAAGGCAAGATAACAGAATGTTGATAGAGGTGAAGACGTTAGAAACGACATTCGACGCCTTAGTAGATACAGGATCCACCGCATCTTACATCAGTGAGGAAGTGTACAAGAGATGCCAAGAGAAAGGCGTACACGGAGCCACCGCCAGTGAGAGAATAGTCCTCGCAAACAATACCGTAGTCTATGTGACCACCAGGATATTGCTACGAATGGACATTTGCGGCAAGATTATACAGCATCAGCTATATGTGTTACCACAAGCAACACTTAGTATAATCGGCATGGATCTAATAAAGCTAATAGGCTTGAAAAATATATGGGAGTACCTGGAAGACAAGAAAAGCACGCCGGAACGAAAACCGCCGAAACACAAAATACAATTAATAAATACCGAACCCATCAAACAAAAATATTACCCGCGGTACCCTAGATTTCAAACAATGATAAACGAACACGCCAACCAGCTGTCCCGCCAGCCCGTATGTGCAACAGAGATTAAAACAGATAAGAAACTAGATCGGTACGAAAAGAGAAAGTTAGAAGTCCAAAAATCACCAGAAAAATATGACGATTATTGCCTAATGCAAGGAAAACTTTATAAGAAAATTATCAACGCTTCATACGGCACGAAAATACAACCTGAATCCCAGTGGAAGCTATGCGTACCGCTAAGCGACAGACGAAACTTGTTACACGATAACCATAATGTACCAAACGCCGGCCATGTAGGTACAGCGAAAACATTATCAAGGATTGCACAGCGATACTACTGGCCCGGCATGCACCGTGACGTGTCTACGTACGTACGCGAGTGTAGGGAGTGTCAAGTTCAAAAGCCCTCGCAACAGGCAAAAGCAGGGTTAGTGCACATAAACAATGCTACGAAACCACGGG
Source organism: Athrips mouffetella (assembly GCA_947532105.1). Classification (NCBI taxonomy): domain Eukaryota; kingdom Metazoa; phylum Arthropoda; class Insecta; order Lepidoptera; family Gelechiidae; genus Athrips; species Athrips mouffetella. The sequence goes on along the minus strand of OX383957.1, from coordinate 32,001,178 downwards.
AGGTTATAATGACCGACCTGATAGTGCCGTCACTCCAGTCATCACAGGGGGAGACGCACCGGCCGCCGGAGGCTTCGGGCCACCGGAATGGCCGACAGCGCCGCCGCCAGCCTCGTCATTCACAGTCATTCACAAAGCCACCGCCGACACGCACGCAGCCACCCGTGACTTGGGAGAACTGGCAGCAGCCCGCGGTGGACGAGCCCCGGCGGCGCAGAAGGCGCCACCGGGGGAGGAAACCCAAGTTAAGTTCCCCTTATTAATTGAGTTATTACGTAAGGCCCCGCAAAAATTTTTTACATACCCATACAACATACCGTGTTAAAAGTTTTTTTAGAGGACCGTCTTTTCCCCGACCGTAAAATCATAAATAAATAAATTTTGGATTTCAACAAAATCTCTGTAAGATTTCCGACAAGCCGGGCCTTACGAAATAACATTGCTTTAACATGTATCTTGTTCCTATTACTTAGATAGTTCGATAATTACCTCTAAGAGTTAGGTAGGTAGGATTCGAGAATATTAATTAAAGTTCCATAGTTCAGATACGATTGAACTAAGAACGACAAGATTTTAGCTAAAAATCACCAAAAAGAATAACTATCAAAGTTATACGACAACAAAGATTGTTAATTTGGAGAAGTTTATTAAATTAGGAAAAAGTAAAGTTATTTTAAAGCAGCCAGCTGACCGGCATACGGAGCGATAACAGCTGAGATGCGTACAGTCGCGAGCGCATCAAGTTGAGTACACTTATGTTGTACCGTACTATGTTTTGTACACGTATCATTTGTGAAATAACAAAAATCGCGTAATAAGTATCAAGCTAAACCAGCTTTCAACTGTACAAGAAATACAGTCAAGTAAACAAAGATTTAAGTGACTGACTAGTATAGGAAGTTATGTGAAAAATAATAAAGTAAGTCAATCTGCACGATAGTGCACTACCGCCGGCAATAGGCAGACCGTATAAGCTTTAAGGTTAGATACCTACTTCATAGTAAAGTGAGATAAGAAGTCAATTTTGTAACCAGGGTAGGAACGAATAGTGTGGTAAAATTTTTAGGTAAATACTTAACTGCTTCTGGTAAAAATCTAGTCCGGAAATTAATTAATATTTAAGAAAGACAGTACAAAATGAGATGAAATAACCAGTTTTCTGGGAGAGAAATACCAGAAACAATTAGGTACTAAGGAAAAACGATTGTTTTGGTAGATTGTAGCATAAATAACTATTTACAATTGTTGTATAATTTTTAATTTATACATTGTTTTAGGAGATTGAGACAAATAAGACTGCTGATAGCATAAGCACTAAGAGAGATCTCAGGAAATAAAAAGACTAAGACTAAGTGTAGCAAAAATTGACTTAGATAAGTCATGCCGTTATAAACAGTATTACAATGTAGGAAGATGGATAGGGTCTAATTTTTGTATAAAACATTTTAAAGACTAAAGTGAAGTTTTGGAAACAGGAAAAATGTAAAATAGGTTTAGAAAATTAGCGGGGACCTACAATGTATAAGATTGCTTTTTAATAAGATTATATAAAAAAATAATAATAAATAAATCAATAAATAAAAAGTAAGAAAATTTTTTAAACATTAGAACCAACAATGATTAAACCGCACAGAAAAAAAAAGTGCCAGTTTATGAGTAAGTTAATAAAATAAAATAAATTACCCGCGTAGTCCGTAGGTAGATAGGTAGGGAAAATACGTAACATAACCAGATACTGTCCAGAGGTATTTTCAAAACATTCCAGGAAGATGACATGAGCGCACGCTGAGAACAAGCACGTCCTCCGTGCATCGCACAGACAGCACGGGTGAGACGACGCGGCTGCGACAGTGCCCGCGACGAAGCATCGAGCACACAGCGCAGCGGCCGCAGAGCGAGCGCGCCCGGCAACCCATACAGGAAACCCAGGCGTTGTTTACACAAGATATGAAAAGCTGAGTATAACGCGTTCAGTAATGAGGGTTTCTGAAAGAACAGAATTAATGAAGAGAGCAACGGGGAATAATGTACAATGTTACACACGAAAGAACGACACCAGAATCCGTCACAAAAAGAAATAAAATTGAATAAAGTAGCGGCATTGTTGTAACCAGATAAATGAATGTAAATGACGCTATCCCGATATCCAGCTACTAGAGTCAGCCGTAACTTGCTCAACAGTGGACAAGGGGAGTTACGAGCGAAGCAGACTCGTAGTATTACGCCTAAGTGCGTACATTAGCACAGTACAGCACTTAGCGGTGATTTTTCCCTCTTTACAGGAAAAAATCTCCTATTTGGGGGGGGGTAATGTGACGCCCCTCCTAGCGCCGGCCCTGGCGGGGCGCACAACAGCCTCACTACGGCCCTGGCGCGACGCGCGACCAAGTCCAGCGGTGGGGGAACGAGAGTTTATAAGCTGCATCGCCACGCGCCCCGCACCAGTCCGCACCAGTCCGCCCCAGTCCGCATCTGTCCGCGCCGTTTCGCAGTCTCTACAATTTACTCGTAAAGTCCGATTTATCTCCCGCGCCTTGTAGAGCACGACGGCCGACCCGCACGCGCCGCGCTCATTGTGATAGTCCGATATCACCGATAGAGTCCCGCGCCGCGTCCCGAATTATCGATCCCGATCTGAACGAGGCTACCCAGGGGTAAACGTGAGTAACCATCTCATTAATTATTCAGTGTGATTAGAATTAACTTCTCCGAGCACCGGAAGGCACGGTAGTTGCAGAAACCGTTGGGACTTCTCAGTCCCAAGTAGTGGGTCGATTCATAATTATTGTATGCGATCGTTATCGGGTCGAGTACATACCCTCCGCTGAGACGACAGAGATAAACCAACAGGCGTTGGGGAAGCCATGGCGCCCGCTGTGCCCAGCACCCCTTAGCAAGTGGCCGATCTCTGAGCGCCGGAGCCGGTACGGTATTCCCCTGGTGACGGCCGCCCGGGAGCAACGTGCGTTGTACTGCCAGGTGGTTCATTCCCGTGGGTGGCGCCCTTATTGGAGACCCCCGCCGTTCCTTCAGAACCTATTGAATCATCGACGCGGCTAGCTCCCGAGATAGAGCAGCCGTACCGACTTCCGTTGGCAGTTACATTGCCTGCTGTCCGGACGCGACGTGCGTTGTACTGCCAGGTGGTTCATTCCCGCGGGTGGCGCCCTTATTGGAGACCCCCGCCGTTCCTTCAGAACATATTGAATCATCGACGCGGCTAGCTCCCGAGATAGAGCAGCCGTACCGACTTCCGTTGGCAGTTACATTGCGCGTCGCCCTTTACGTGTTTAGCACTAGGCGAAACACCCGTAATCCCGGACCCTTGTAACGTGCACTCCGAAGCACGAATACCGTTGCGGGCAAACCCGCGAGCCAGCCTTCGTGCTCTCCCGGTGTCTCTGATAATAGCGCATCGCCGAAGCCTGCAAGGGCAAAGCCTTACCCCTGGGCGAGCCACTATAACCCGTGTCCGCCCCTAACGCGCACCCCGTATAAATATACCATAACGCCTGCCGTACATTATTGAAGCTGCGCTCATCTAAGACATACCTATCTATAAGAATTGAACTAAATATACTGTGTTTGTTATCTGATCGTGCCGTTTACTTTGACCTTTCCCCAAAGAGCCCTTAGGATAAACACCTAAGCCTAGATCTAAATGTCATTGGACCAGCTAGCCTGGGTAACACCATTACAACTCCTACAAAATATTTTAGTAATGTTATTTTTCCTGTTGAAGTTTAGAAATGTCTGTTTTTTTTTCAGACTATTTCTCTATGTAGTCTTTTAACTTCAGTTCAAAACAACGTTACTTTCGAATACAGATTTCAAATAATCAACTATGAAAAAGCCGTGATAAACCCGAAATAATAGTTATTTACTAATTTAATTAGTCTATTAAAGAAAATAATTTTATTTGTATTTGTTTAAAGCTTGATTACTTTATTTGTAAATGATAATTTCAAACAGACAGTAAATGCAATCAACTATTATTTTTAAGTTTTAAACGTGTGCTGAATATTTCAATTAATTATCATAATTATGTTGAGTTTTTGTACACCCTCATACTTTGTGTGTCAGCTACAAACAAATGCTGACACACAAAGTATGAGGGTCAGTAGGTTGTTTCGCACATATTTATACGATGACAGTACCTGTAGCGCCGATATCTTTCCTTATAAGACGTAACTTAATCGTACGGTCAGTAAATAACGGTGTCCAGGGAGAGACTGTGAAACAAAGAACAAGAAACGATATTTTGATAGATTTTCCTACCACTTTTCGATCTTTTTTACGCACATTATTTCCTGACCACTTTTAAAATGCTAAATATCACAATGATAGTACCATTATAAACTACATTTTCTATAATTTATTGATAATTTAAAGGCTTTATTTGTTCGATCCTACTTGATTTATTTTTCTACCTATTACTGCATCGTTTCATTCTGCAAAGTTCTGGAATATTAATAAAAATCACATAAGCCGATAATATAATGAAAGCAAGTTAAACACAGCTCCCCTGCTAAATTTTAACAGATAGATCTTAACTATTGATAAGGTATCTTAACTATTGACTAGCTATCAAACAAAAAAAAGGTTCATTAAAATCAGTTCTGTAGTTTTTGCGTGATACTCCAACAAATAAACAGATAAAAATTCCAAAAATCTGTGATTTGGATTGAGGGGCATCAAAATAGCACAACGTGGTAACTTTTTAATAAATATCTTCAATTTTCAGACAAAATCAATTTAAAATTTTACAAAAGTAAAGAAGAATACTTGTACTTTACACACAAATACTTCAATTACATGAAATTTAGTAAAATAATCTTCGTGCAAACATTGTTCATTTCTTTAATTCTATGAAATGAATACGTGGGTAGTGACCCGTGTCATGCATGTCACGTAATGCCCCGAGCGAATCTCAGTGGGATTTATTACAAGGAATAAAGACAGAGTAGAACATGTTTATTCTAGGATTTAAATCCCTCTTACGGTATGTTTAATTCTGTATGTGACTGTACTAAAAATCTATACTACAACTATTTCGGATTTTATACAAGGTGTTACGGAAAGGGCATATCATTGTACTGAACAACTTTCTCTAAAAAAAAAAAATTACCCCCGTACAAAATGCCGTATGAGCTGATTCAGATTCTATAGGAGAGCATTTTTTTTTCGTATGTCGATTTATGTTTCTTAGGGAAAGTTTCAGTTTCATGAGCAGATTCACACTCTTCAGGGTTGGTAACCCCTTTGTTACGCCCTGAACCATTTGTTAGTCGATATACGAGTAACTTCATTATGTTATAATACCTTTCTTATTAATTTCTTTTGTATATCCGTGTGCACAGAAAACAGAGAGAATAAAAAATGGACCGATAAGCCAACAGCTTTTGTGCATTGCAGGGCAGTGCATTTACCTTGGATTTTGTCACAACATATCATTTTCGAAGGGTTGGCAAACAGCAGGCGTAGAATAGAGAGGAGTGGAAATACTAAAAGAAGACCTTTGTCCTGTAAAGAATGGAAAAGACTCATTTGGTAACGTAGATTTATCACACAAAAGAACGTAGACAGCTACAATATCGTGCGGTGACTGCAAAAATTTACAAAAAAAATTCTTTCGGCAATTGGTTAATCTGTAGAGTTATGTAATTCACCTTTTATTCTTTGCCGTTTTACTAAACCGTTTACCCATTAAATTTAATTTGTAAAAAGAAAAGTAAGAACATGTATCAACAAATAATCATATTAACGATCGTTTCATTACTGGAATCCATTACAATTCCTCCAGCATTCCAAACCGCTCCACTTTCTAACAAACCGCGAATTTATCCGATATCGCACAACCAATATTGCTGTGATTGGATTACAAGGATAAAATACAGAACATTTATACCCATACGTGTACTTTTTTGTGCCGGATATTACCAATCATTTGAAGCTTGTAAAAGATTTGAGATTGTGTAAGTTTTATTGAATTTGAGTTGTGATTGGCCGATATTTGTAATTTGTTGTGTGTTCACTACGTGACTGTGCACTTAATTTATAACAAAATCGTAGCAAATTTTATTTTGTAGATACGAGTATATATATAAAAGTACGGACACAGGCATACTTTGGATTTAACTACGTGTATTTTTAAAAGTATACTTAACGCACAATAGCAGTAAGTGTAAGCAAAACCAGTATAAGCTGAACTCATGGAGTTAGTTATACACTCACCGGCAGAAATAACCAGCCGGTCTATTTTCTGTTGTACATTTTCATACAAGTAAGGGGTCAAATAAAGCGTCAATATATTTCCTAAACGAAATAAATATCCGTGAATAAACAGTGATATCAGTAAATAATGTGTCTGACTTAAGATTCTTTAAGATTAGACCTGTGCACGGTCGTTCAGAAAAAAATATACGTCATTTTGTCAGAAATCTCTTACATTTAGCGAATTAAAATGTTTTAAGAGTCGCACGGGTTTTTTCAACATTTTAGATATACCTAATCTTTGACAATATTGTTAATAAGGTTCTTATCTAAAGACCTTATCAATCAGGTTTATATTTTTATTCAATTTAGGTAAGATACTGACGCTTCGTTTGCCCCTATATTTGTATGAAAATATATGAAAGAAAACAGACCGGCCGGTTATTTTTGCCGGTGAGTGTATAAAGCGCTATGCTACAAACGTCCGAACCCAGAGACCCTCTCAAAGACAAAGTGTTTTCACTGATGTGTGGCCGTGAGTGCATGTAATTTGAATAGCCAGTATAACAACTTTATTTTTTGAGGTTAACTAAAGTTGGTGACTATAAAATTATACCAAGTTGATTTTCCCACAGGAATTGGAATTGGATGGAACCGCAACACAGTTAATCAACGGAGTACACCACTTCTGATAGGCATTAATAATCGTATATTACAAGGATAAAACTTGCTAATTTAAATTACTTATGAAAATGTATTACAATGAAGTGCCTATATACATAATTTAATTTGATTACATATCATTTTATCAGCTTGTGTAATCGGCTACCTAAGTTTATAACTATAAATTATATTAAGTAGATTTACCCACAATATTGGATGAAACCATGACACAGTTAATCAGCGGAGTACACTGCTGTTGGTAAGCTTTAATAATATGTATATTAATAGGATAAAATTTGGAAATTTAAATTACTTAATTAATATATAGAGTCCTAATGAAGTAGTAAACATATTTTTAGCATGTTACTTAGACCATGAAACTGCACAACTTTACAACATAGGTCGAAATACGAAAATTCAAATTTGAGCTCCCATACAAAATGCGCTATCAGCAGATGCAGTTTTTATAGGAGGTAATTTTTTTTTTCGTATTTTGATCTATGTTTTTTGGAGAAAGTTGTTCAGTTTCATGGTCTGATCAACATGCTATAATTATGTTCACTATTTAAATAGGACTTTTGATATAAAAATAAAGTGGCTGTCAATCCAATCATATTTAATTTGATTACATATCATTTGAGAAGTTTGTGAGTGCATGATAATTAAATTAAGAATCACTCAAAGTTGAAATTTGAATTCCTCGAAGTACGACTGACTTTAATTTAAGCACATAACTGAATCGATTAATAAATAATTCCCGAAAATAAAAAAAAACTAAACTAAAAATATGTTAGTGGACATTATTTGAACGTTTAATCTGAGAAAATATTTTCATGCAATATAGAGCAAAATAAAAAACCCAGATAAAATGATTTTCCCTATTTTGTGCGAATGGAACGCCAAACAGGAACTCACAAAGACGTCATGCATAAAATAGACGTTTGTTAACGTCTTCCGTAAATTTTGTCATGCAAAATATATAAACAAACTCGATAAACATTACACAAAGCTATTCCGTTTTCCATCCATCACGTTTCACTCTCTAGGTAGGAGTAGGAGGACACCTTCATTACGGCGCGCAGACATCCGTAAGGTGATGTCAATTTGTTCAGAAATACAATATTTTATCCACGTCAATTTGTTTGACATAGAAAAATGAAAATAACATTACGATGGAAAATATATTTTGTATATTTGACATTTCATTTAGGACTAACTGTTGCCTCGACTTCTTCCATTTATCAAAATCTATTTATCCAAATATTCATCAATCCAAATATCCTCCTATCCATCTTTCCACCTGTACATCTAGATCTGTACACCTGTCCACATATGCATCTGTCCAACCGTCCAGCTACCCTAACGAAAAATGGACTACTATCAGTACAAGAACTTCGCAGGTATTCATGTCCTTTTGAAAAGTTTTACGTTTGATAAAATTACGAGTATGTACCTACAGCTAATATATGTAATAAAAACGGGGAATTTACCGTGGTTTTGGGTTCTTCAGTATTGTGATTATGGTGCATATTTGAAGTTGTAATGCAATAAATGCTATTCATTTGAAAGCTAAACATTCAGATTCTTAGAGATTATGTAGGTTACATTCTTACCTGATGAATTAACTTTTGTTTTGTAGGCAATTGGTTGTGCGCTTGACTCTTTTTCAAACGTTCATAAAACAACAAACTGTGATCGCCGTGAGCACTATCGACCGGTTCGGGGGAATCAACATCACAGTGCTCAAACAGAACTGTTAAGATGAACTTGCAGAGTACTTAGGTTCGTCATTGATACGAGCCTTCGAAGCTTTTGAGATAAAATATATGAGTGCTTATTTAACTTATTGATGGTGTGTGACGCCTTCCCCAAGCAACAAAAAATATGTAACAGAAGTTAACAGTGAGAGTGATTGCGAACTTTTGCAAAAGGATACGGATGCCATTTTACAATGCTGTAAAGAAAACAATATGGACAAAACCCCGAGTAAATGCCATATTATGTCCTTCGGACGCAAAAAGGAACATTTATTTTACCCGTATGAATTAGAAGGACATTTATTGTCTAGATGTTCGTTTATGAAAGATCTGGGGGTAACTTTTGATAATAATCTTACATTTGATCAACATATCACGACTCTTACCTACGACCGAATCCTTTAGACACCTTGGTTTTGTGCTTTGAAACATGAGAGATCTCCACAAACCGCACGTTATGAAACTTTTATACAGCAGTCTCGTAAGAAGCAAATTGAAAAGCAGTGCTTGTATATGGAATCTACATGAAGCCACATACATTACTATGGTTGAAAAAGTACAGAAAGCTTTCCTAAGGTACTTATATAAAAGGGTTTATGAATGCATTGGGATTGTATTTTTTGGAATCAATGCGTAGTAAGAACGAATTAACGATTGCATTGAAGATGTTGCGTGAAGTGAGTGATAATATGTGTTTAATGATTTGTTGTAAAGCATTAAAATCACACCTACAGAATTTCTCAAGCACTGAAAGCTTATCAAAAGCTACTTTGTGCAATACCAAGTAGCAAGCACCTGTTATATCGTCTTTCTCTATGTGTTGTCCATTATAATTTGTTGTGTGCAATAAATTATTAAATAAATAAACAAGGGCAAGGAAGCAGTCTAATATAGGAATCTCCTTGAAATAGATTTTCAGACTAATACTAAATAAATTGAACAAGTTGCCTTCCCTTAGGAACACATATATTTTTTATTGCACAATTAATATTTAGAAATATACAAAAAACAGGACATTTACAAAAATAAGTCGAATCGAAATACGATTTTTTTTTACTTCCGTTAAAAATTGTGCTAACACGTGATGAAGTTTCTGTGGAATGCAAAGAAGTTTTATATGCCGCAAGGCACGGCCGATGGGCTACGGCAACACAGGGATGATCGGCTACTTTTCTTCGCAAACGCCGCGCCGCCAGCTCCCTCAAGAATTAGATGGTCTGTTTGCACCGCATATCCGTCACTATCTCAAAATTTATGCGTTTACCAGATAACCTTATTTAATCTCCTTTCTGTAATATAAAGCGACCGAGTATTAGGTAATTAGAATCAATTTATCATATAACAAAAACCTATTTTTGTAAGAACCACATACTTTGGAGGATCAATGCTACAATTTTCTAGAATAGGTATAAGATACGCTATAAAGTTAAGGGCGTTTATATCTAATTTTCATATAAAAGATACATAAATTCCTAATGGCTGCCCTGCGTTTGCATGTAGTCAACTGGATCGTATATTTTTTTTAAATTTTAAAATAAAATTAACATGTATCTTTAGTGCGACCTATACAAAATTTTTCCTTTCTTTTTAATTTTTATAAACGCCTTCGTAGGGTCAACAGTTGAGTGGGCTTAAAGACCTCTTACTTAAGTTATTTCGGGCACTTATCTAAATTTATACCCTTCTCGTGCATTATTACGGCTTTTAAGGTTTCTGTAAATATTTTAATAGAAATAAGCACAACAGCACTTGAAATTAACTTTATTTTGAAGTCTGTTATAAATAACCACGACAAACAAAGTATTCGTCAATCAAATTTAAAAAGAGACAAAAGATTTCATACTAAATAGTTATTTTGTTAAATATTGTCATAAAAGGTGTCATAATTCATTGGTTTCGACACAAGTTTTACAGAGGCCATTTGGGGACTTGAAAACCTTGAATTATCTAGAATTAGGTCTGATTGCGGAGTTGAAAATGGCATTCGCTCTGTGTTAAAACCAGTGCCGATTCGATAAAACCGTTAAAAGGAAATAATGATATCTCAACTCAACCTCAAAATAATTTATTCATTGTTGGATATTAAAATATCTTAAAGACGTCAGCTAAACTACATTGCTTTACAAACAAGGTGGCACCATGGTGGGAAAAAAGAAGCGACAATATAAACAAAAAAAGAGAGAAAGATTAAACTCAAACTCAAAATAGTTAATTTAATGTTGTATAGTAAAATTTCTTAATGACGTCAGCTAAACTTGGCAAACAAAGCGGCGCCATGGTGGGAAAAAAGAAATGACAATAAAACCCACGCGAAGGCTACGGCAATAACAAAATAGCATTATATACCATTCCCCCTCTAAAAAGATTATTTTCTTCACTGAAAACAGTGAATAAAACGCCCTTTTAATCACGATTTTGGTGTTTGAATTTAGAACACATCAATATATTCTACCTCCAATCTCTCAACCTTAAGAGCAACTACTCAATATGAAGTACCAGGAGTACATGAATTTTCAAGAGAAGGACAGCAACTGGAGGCTTGGACGGGCATAAAATAAAAAGTACCTACCAGGAGAGCATAAGTATAAAAGAGGTGGTCATGCAGCAAACGGGGTGGTCAGCAAATTAAGCTATATTTGAGAAAATATAATTAATGTATATTTATTTTATGATATTTAATTAACTAATCAACAATAAATTGGTCATTTAAGTAACAAGAAGTTTAGTCTGTACCTCTCAAATACGCGTATAATCTGTGCCCACTAAAAAGAAATAATGCGATGCGCGCCTTATTAACAAATATTTGTTACATGAATATATTCGACCTCCATCTTAATGCTATACAACCTCCTTAAATGTATATTTTCGCTTAAATCTTTCTTTTTCTCGTAGTTATGGTATAAAGTATAGTATGCAACTCTTGAATAACAGGGATTTAAATCGAGGGCCATGAATCACTCGCGTCGTTCAGGATTCTAACACTTAAATCACTCGCTACGCTCGTTATTCAATCGTCATGAATCACTCCCTGCGGTCGTGATTCAGTCGTTAGAATCCTTCACTTGCTCTTGATTCATCTCTGGCCCTCACTTTAAATCCGTCTTTTATTCACTAATTGCATAATATACTATTTTTGGGCAACTATTATTTTGGGCAACTTTATATTAATTGTATGTGTTGTTAAACTTAAAAACTAAGTCTTGACTGTAATAGTAAACATTGGGCTTCATAGCTTTAAATTAAATGATTAATTATTATTTATTATATCCTTCAGGCACCAAAATACTTTTTAATACACCCAGTTTCCTTATACGGGATGCTTCCTCATCAACTGCGTTCCTTTCAATTTGGTACTAGGACAATAAAACTGAACAACTTTCCCATGAAACATTAGGTCTAAATACAATAAAAAAATACAGAAATCCCATAGAAACTGAATCAACTGACAGAGCATTTTGTATAGGAGGTCAATATTTTTTTTTGTCTTTCGACCTTGGTTTCTTAGGGAATGTTGTTCAGTTTTTTGGCCTGATAAACATACTCAAAAGATTGCACTTGATTAGGAAGAGCCTTATATAGAGAAAATATGTGTTTTCAACATAATTTGTCAACCTAGTCAAAGCATTATGTGACTTCTCTCATCTTCAAGTGCTGTACGAGTATACGACGATAGTACAATTTCCGCAGCATCGCGGACGTCAGCTTTGAGAGATTGCCCTGTCTAAACTTCTACATGACTGTTTTGTGAAATCCCCAAAAAAAATTTCTTCCATTTTATGTAAACGTGTACTTACGAAAATACTATTGTAATACAACTGGATACTTCTAGAAAATATTCGATTCTAGAAACGAGTGAATCTTTTCAAGTGTCATAGAAGACGGAAGTATTGTGAAATTGTTTGATGGTAAAAAACTTCGCTGCATAAGTTTCAACTAACTGCTCAATACCAAATTATACATTTTTTTTTATTCTTTACCTCGATCTAGCCTTGAGGACAGAGATGAGGTCGACGATGGAACGAGCTTGCCCAGAAGAAGCCTATTCACTCGCGACTTAAATAGATTCGGGTTGTAAGAGCTCGGGAACACAGACGCAGGCAGAGAATTCCACTCCTTAGCCGTGCGCATTATAAAGGATGTTTCAAAGCGCTTTGTGCGGCTGTGTGGAATATCAACCAAATATGGGTTATATCCTGCGGTGCGTCTGGACATAAACATAAACAGTGACTCATGGATGTAAATGTCAATAATTATGCTATGTGCACGTTAGTCAACATCATCACCATTACATAACATCCCATAGAACTTCCACTACAGGACAGGGCTCACGTAAGTAATACATCTTTAATATACAGCGATATGTCGCTGAATAAAAATCGTTTACTTAGTATAAATTGTCGGAACAGAATGTAACCCTATTGATTTTATCTGAAATCATTTATCTTGTGGTAAAACAACAAGCCTTGCCTGCTAAGCAAACTTTCTGATTCCAATTTCAAAATATTCAATTTCCTCCTCATTGAATTTTGCTTACCGAATTCTCGTTCGTTTCGTGCTAGTTGGCCAAAGTCTACGTATTCAATTAGAGGGTGAGCGTATACAAACGTAAAGCGAAACAGCAGAACTGATGCCTAATTCTGAGTACACTAAAATGTACCATTGCAAACACATTGTTGAAAAATTCTACGGCAATAAAATTTATTGACACATTGACATTTATATGCCATGCCAGTATATCTATGAAAATATAATTTATGCTAGAAAGAACATTCATCAATTACCTAAAATTTGTGACAGGCATAATTTTAATACTAGAAATAAGCATAAAATTGATCAACCATATACTAGATTAACTAAAGTCAATACATCTTTCGTTGGTCTGTGTATACGATACTCGTACTACAACAAAATACCTGACAATATAGTGCAATTACCTGAGAGAAAGTTTAAAGAATGTGTAAAGCAAACGTTATGTAAAAAAGCTTACTATAGATTGGATGACTATATGAATGACAAAGAGGTATGGTGCTCTGATATTCCAGCGAAACACAAGAAACACATTGTAAAAAGCCGACTCTTAAAGTAGGCCGTTCTGCAGTGGTTTCTTGCCGTTTCTTTTACGCTGCCATAGCACGATCCGAAACGGCGTAGACTCGCTCTATTTGCATTGTATTCTGCATGACATTCAATAAGTATTCTGTAAAGAATCTACATTGAATAAAATTACCTGAATCTGAATCTATTGTGCTATCTGCGTAAGACATGCATTTTTTTTGTTCGTGTGAAAAATACAAATCTATTTTAATTGGTATTAAATTATATTTTACTTGAAAATTTTCTTTTTGTATCAAAGCAGAAATAGAGAAACAATGGACTATCTGTGGGTGGAAGTTCGAAGCTCTTGACGAGATATCTACACGTATTCCAGACACATATCCACTATAAATGGCGTATGGATCTCTTTGCAGAATTTACATACCGAGGTTTCTTAAAAAGGCACTGGTAGTTCAAAGAAAAAAAAATCAAATAGTATCATCATAAATTAAATAAATATTGGGAGACAATTCACACGAAAACATCTGCTCCCAAACTAGACAAAACCTGTAATGTGGGTACCAAAGATATATCAAACTAGACAAAACCTGTAATGTGGGTACCAAAGATATATATTCACATATATAAACAGCTAGAAATAAGCTAATCCAACATGGTTACCAAATATGGTTAATCATGTTTCAGCTAATGCGCCTAATCCAATTAGCGCGCGCTTTCTCTCTATCTGTGCTAAGAGTACGTTTTGAGGCATTTTGGTATGTATAATTTAGGTTCTGTATAACCACATAAGCTGTTTTGCCTTGTTCTCAATGTAAAAACTTCAGAAATTCACAAAAATAATATGATGAATACTCGTATGATTGAATATTAAAATGCTCGACTTTAATTCTGTAAGAAATCTAAACCTTTTCAACAAGTAAAAGACAATTTTGTGCTATATCTTACTTTAAAAATGCGAGATTTACTTACTGAAGTTTATATAAATCTTCAAATCTGGAGTTTCATATAAACGCTTCAGGGCATATCTCAAAGAGATTGCTACTAAAATAAGTCTAAGAAGACTCGAGTAAACAATTTTTCATAACTGACTGACCCGGCAGCCTGGCCCTTAGGCGAGTGAGCCAATAACCTTGCTAAATTGCATCATAACTGTAGGAACTATGCAGCGCCCAACGAAACAAGGAGCTGATATTGCGCATCTGCGTCATGTGTATGTCATCTAAAATGAGTAGGGTTACGATAACATAAAGATTTTTAAAAGTAAAAAGGCTAATTAAAGGAAAGAACGACTAAAATAAAAATTTGGCTAACCGCCTTAACATTTTGTAAAGAAAATTGTTTAAAAGTAAAAAGACTTATTAAATGAAAGAATGACTAAAATAAAAATTTCTAAAGACAGTCAAAAATATCTCATGTGAGTAAAAAAGGTTTTAAAAACCACATTACTTGTTGAAATACTTTGAGAAATTGCATTAAATTGCATTTAACAAAGTACATAAACTACTTCAGGATTCTAGTGCCCGAAAAAAGAAACGCGAAAAAATTTGAGTAAGATAAAGTAAAAAGAAAAAATTATAATAGCCCGGGTATTTTATTATACCAAACTGCAAGTAAAAATTAAAATTATTGAGTGGTTGCTTAGAAAATCCCAAGAACAAGACTTAGGTATATTCCGAAAAAATCGCCTAGGCACACCATTTTATATCTGACCCATTGCTTTTATGTGATAGTGTCCGATCCTAAATCCTATCTGGCCGAAAGCCGTCGGACTGACACGATGAAATGCAGTCGTTGGCCGGCAGACATGGCTAGCGGAATGTTTGCCGTTATCTCTGATAGATGTACTCGTAGCTCCACATCTACAGTGATTTGTTAGCTGCCGCACGAAAATTTATTTGGTGACATACTCGTAAAATGCTTTTAAAGTCGTAGAAAAAGATTTGGAAACGAAATAAAAAATTTCAGACTGAAACCAAATTTAGATTCAAATTTGAATCAGTTAAAAGTAAAGTAGTGCCTTTAATATGTATAAAAAACCGACCAAGTGCGAGTCGGACTCGGGCACTAAGGGTTATGTCCACCACATGATATAACAAAAGCTTTTGTCCTTTTATTTTAGAAATTCACGTTTAGTCAAACCTGACCCTCTTTATTATGAATCTACTTCAAACAGGAGCTTACATTAACTGGTCAAAATTGGTTGGGAGAAAAGTTATTTTATCACTAAATGACTCGTGTGTGTTACACATAATAATATTATCCTTCGACGGTTACACTCACGTTTTATATTGACGGCATAGGACCGACACGTTTAGATCCTGTTCGAGGATCTTCTTCAGGGAGGTCAGTTGTTTTACAAACCGCCGTCTGTTTCCGTGTCCCGTGAGTTTATCCGTTGAAGTATATTATTATGGGGGAAAAGTTATGATATTAAATGATTTCGGACTTTTTCCATTGGTTGTGCTATGAGATCTAGCTTCGGTCAAAGGGAAGTACCCAATAGCTTTTGGTAGTTCCATATTTTCTTTTTGAGGAACGGAATACTAAGACACATCTATTTCTGTATTTTCTGTGGGATGTTAATGTAAAAGCGAATTTTCTGAAATCTGAGGATAAATATACCAAACCTAACTAATCTTAGTGTTAATCCTAGGATTTATCACTGTCTAGATTTTCACAGTAAAAAAAAAGAGAGATATTTTTTTTGGGTGTATTTCGTTTTGAAGTTATTTAAAATAATTTATTTAATTTCGCTGTTGTCATATCAATTTTCTGCTCATGATGGATAGTCAAAAGCTCTATGCCTTTTTAAGTAAACAGAATTTGATAATGATTGTGATCGATTGGACTAGACTTGACGCTGGTCGATTAAAAGAGAAAACTTTCCTTTTGTAATTTATATTTACCAAAAGTAGAAAGTATTCATTCAGTTATGAAAGTTGTGATCGATTAAATATACCTTATTAATTAATAGGCTTCGGCTTGATCGTCGGTCCACCTTGTGAGGGGCCTGCCCACGCTACGTCTTCCTATTCGTGGTCGCCACTCTTGGAGTGGTTTTAGAACCTTTACACCTCAACTGCCATTTTACACCTTGCCAATATGGAACAATATGTAACAGCAAATAGAAATTCAAGTCATACTGAGATACACGTTTCAATGATGATTGGTACTATTAGCGCGCGCTTTTGCTAGGACTGTGATTGGTACAGACTTTTTAAGGTAAACCAGACATTTATTAGAATTTTGATGAACAACGATATCAGTTTCAGCTTAATTAAATAACCGGTTAATTTAAGCAAATAACATAAATTGTTTTCCTCTAATAATAATTCTCGGAAGTCGATAATCAAGTATCAAATTGCTGCCAGCGATTATGATTCCTGCCATTTAGTAATTAGCAATCAACGTAGAAATTTACTTCAAACGCTATTAACTGTAATTCAATAATGAAACTATATTGCATAGCGAATCCTCCCGATTGGTTGAAAGCCACAGATTTGCTTCAATCATTTGGAAACTGTTAGTAGGTTTATTTATTTTAGTTCACTATTTATGAGAAACCTACATAGTAGATATTTGTTGTAGACGATTAGTTCCTGAACAAATCTTTCTTAATGATTAGGTTTCGTCATCAATATTAGGTTTTCAAAATACAATTTTTAATTATATTACAACGGCTAATATTTTAAGGGTTTCGTACGTTAAAGGAAAAAGAAATGAATCCTTATAGGATCCCTTTATTGTTCGTCTGTGTGTCTGTCAAGAAAATTTTTCTCACGAACGGGTAGAGGTGTAAAGTTGAAATTAATATATAAAATTATCAATGAACCCATGAAGTTGTGAAGATTTCAAGCTTCTACAATAACACAATCAAAGATACTGCTATTTATGTATGTCCTTATCTCCATAAATTTGTGAACCAAACCAAAACCTACAGGGTACTTGACCTAAAATAATAAAATTTGGCAAGAAGCTAGGTCTTATGGCATAACCATAGAGAAAAGTCTAAAATCATTAAATATTACAACTTTTCTCACAGCCAATTATAACCAATTAAGGTAAGCTCTCGTTACAATTATAAGTGGTCAAGTTTAACATCAATTTGTTTAAATTTTTTCCATGCTTTGGCAGATTTTCCTTTTAGATACTCGTATGAGAGTGACAAGTAACGTTTCAATTCCAATACTTACATAGATTGTCTTTCTTTCCTCAGTTAGATGTCTAACTAAAAATTCAAATGGCACGTAACATCCATGTGTTGCAACATTCACACTTTGATTGGTACAATACACCATAAAAGCCAGCAAAACTAAGCAATTAATCCGAAGTATTGTACTATTGCCATTCAAATACCTACACAATAGAGTTTTTAACAAACAAATAAGGAAATTTTTTGAACAAACGATTTTAACAATAACGCTTTGGATAACCTCTACTATTCTAAAAATAAAAATTGTTTTTGTCAGTACATTGAAAAAAAAAACACGTTATGCTATATTTTGATGCCCCACAGTCCAAATAACTGATTTTTAGGGTTCCGTACCTCAAAATAAAAAAACGGAACCCTTATAGGATCACTTTGTTGTCCGTCTGTCTGTCTGTCAAGACCCTTTTTCTCAGGAACGAGTAAAGGCATCAGGTTGAATTTGATAACAATTATTAAGGTCTATAAACCACACAAGATCTGAAAATTTAAATTTTTTACAACGACGCAATCAAAAGATATGGCTTTTTATGTCCTCATCTCCATACATTTATGCAAAAAAGCAAAACCTACAGGGTACTTCCCGTTGACCTAAAATTATGAAATTTGGCAAGAAGCTAGGTCTCACAGTACAAATAAAGGGAAAAGTCTAAAATCATTAAATATTTAAATTTTTCTCACAACTAATAGTAACTAATTAAGGTGAGCACCCGTTTCAAGAACTTTTCTATAAAAGAGGGGTCAAGTTGGATGGTCGCGGTGTTTTTAAAATCAAAGAGCAAAAGCTTTTAAAATAGTATATCATATGGTAGATAGGTACGGAACCCTTAGGGCGCGAGTCCGACTCGCACTTGGCAGGTTTTTGGACTTTGTTTGTTTATTTCTTCGAGCATCACGAATGAAACTTTTTCTGTATGATAGCTAATACTTAGTTTAATTTTCTAAAAGAGCTTAAGTCGAAATGTGAAACAAAAGGGTCCCATTCAAAATGTTTTATCAACTTATGCAGCTTTATAGGAACTTGAATTTTTAGTATGAATTCTGGGAAAAGTTTTTTTTAGCTCTGAGTAGTGTACTAAAGTTATGTGCTCTGACTAAAAGTTAGCCTAATATTATTCAAGTAGTACTTTCACAGTATAAGTCAGCTTTAAGTCGTTCTTCTACAAAATTCTACACGGGTAGAGCACTACCACAGATAATATAATACTATGCACTACCTAAAGTTCGTGCAAACAAAGTCGCGTGCGAAAACTAGTTAAATTATAAAGTAGTTTCATTTGAGACTTTTGGCATAAAATATATACTCCAACAATATTGCGAGGAATTTAATACATAAGGTGGCAACGGAGGTTGTCTGTCAATCTGCTGCTAACGGCTTCTGTTAATTATATGTACAGGGTGTCTCAGAACGATCCAACTATTACAATGCTATATAGTTAAAATAAAAACTTTTTGTAACTAATATTTATTAATACCATCAAACAGAAAAATAATGAAATTTTACTTTTTAAAAATGACATTGTTCAAATGGCGTCCGTTTAGTTGTCGGCATTCCTCGAATCTTTCACGAACATTACGGAAGATTTTTCTTAGAAGTTGTCGAGAAATCAAGCTTATCTTTTCTTCGATATTTCTTTTTAAATGTGCCAAATTTCGTGGATTGTCCTCGTAGACAACGCTCTTAAGATAACCCCATAAAAAAAAATCTGGTGGGGTCAGATCGGGGCTTCGAGGCGGCCACTCAATGTCACCCCTCCGTGAAATGACCTTTTCAGGGAAGATTTCGTGTAATGCTGCTAGTGAATTGTTAGTGGTATGTGCCGTCGCTCCATCTTGCTGGAACCATGTCAACTGATTGTAATGTTCACATTCTTGCAGTCGAGGAGCAAGAAAATTGCGTATCATGTCGATATAGCGTGGTGAATTTACTGTGACTGCTCTGCCTCTGTAGTCGTCAAAAAAATAAGGCCCAATGATGCAGTTTGCTGACATAGCGACCCACACGGTTACTTTGGGGCTATGCCAGGTGGAAATGCGCTTCGTCACTAAAGAAAATGTTGTCAAAATTGTTAAATCTCTCCAACATTACATTCACATAATTGAGTCTTGTAACGTAATCGTTTTCATTCAGAGCTTGCACAATTTGAATTTTGTATGCCTTAAGATGCAAATCAGATCGCATGATGCGGTGAATCGTCGCTCTAGATAGTCCTAATTGTGACTCGCGCTTCCTGACGCTGACCCGAGGCTGTTGCCTTACTGAATTTGCAACTAACTCTATGTTTTCCGGTGTTCTTGCAGTTCGTGGACGGCCATGGTGGGTGTCGCCAATAGTGTTTCCGGTAGTGTTAAAAGTCTGGATCCAAGCGAGTATTGTTGCATTGCTTGGTGCTTCCCCAATATTCCGCAATCCATAATGAAGTCGGAATAACCGTCGAACACGAATCAGAGATCGATTGTTTTCATAATAAGCACGAACACAAAACGAACGATGTTCTCCCGCGTAAATCATGGCGGCAATTAAAAATTTAAGAACGGATCAGGCACAGGACACTCACTACATACAGCCAATTCGCTTAATTTGCGTTTCGTTCACTCTCGAAATAGTCGGATCGTTCTGAGACACCCTGTATATTCGTGATTAAACGTAAGCAAATTCCAAATTACTAAGACTGATATTTTTGTCAGCTCTTTAGTTCTTGTTTTGTAAAATTTTTAGTACTTTTAATTATACAGGGTGTAAGGGACAGCCATCTGAATACTGAAAAGGCATGTCAGTCCAAGTAACTGATCAACTTTCAGCGAATAATACTTTCAGGAAATGAAAAAAAAATCGGCCCCTTTATACAATGGATTGTGTGCTGGCTGCCAACTGGGAATATGATTTCTTCATGTTTCATATCGATAAAGATGGATATATTAGATTAATGCGAATAGATTTTGTCCAGTTAAGTTTTTCTGTACGTCGCTGCTTTTTTCGAGTTACAGATTTTCAAATATGAAAAAAAAGAAGGGTACTAAATCATTTATTCATGTCTGACTCTGGGGCTACTGGTCAAAAATATCCTGAAAACGAAAGAAACCCAAGAGGCGGACTGGAGACGCTCTGCATTAGCCCGAAATATTGTAGTACATATGTAAAAAAAATTAAGCTCTACTAAACAATTTGTTCATAATTCTAGTTGTTTCTATTCAATTCATTTGGTCCCAAAAAATACAAAAATAATTAAGGTTGGCAGACAGTTTATTCACTGATTTTGAGATTTATTTGAGATAATATTTGGTATGATATAAGAATGATACAATGTTGGGTACTGCTCGTGGTTCACCTGCGTGTAACGGTGGACAAAGGCCTGGTGGCGGTAACGACTACGGAGCGGCGCTAAACTCGCTCTATTTAAATTATATTTTGCATGTTATACCTATAATTATCTTTTTTAAAGTGTCTATCTGATTTGTAAATAATATTAGCACTTGAAAATAATCCTTGTTAATAGTTATGTGCTGTGTGGCGCAGCAGTAGTGCAACTGCTTGCTTGGTGAAGTTCCGGGTTTGGTTCTTGAATGGTTATACCTACCTATTACGGCTTGAAATAATGAACGCAGAAGTATCTTTCATTGAAAGAAAAGGAGGCACTGTCCTCCTTGTTAAAGATTACCAATTTTACAAATTAAAATGTTTTAAAAACAAATCATCCATGTGGGTTACAATACAAGGTCGATGACCCACCTCACAAACCCTGGTGAGTTGTTGAACCGCCAATGGCCTCTTACATGGCTCATTAACGACTACAGTAGTAGTAGTGTTGTACGAGTAGTCGGGCGGGACTAATTGCCTAACATGCCTTCCGAAGCACAAAATCATCTTTTCGGAAAATCAGTTAGTTTATCCTGCAATGTCCTAACCAAACTGGGTAGGTCGAATTATTATTTGACCGGCAATCGGATAATACAAAATAAAAGACCAGAACAAACAAGGTGCAATGCTATAATGACGATGTAAAAAAATTACAAATTTCGATAGAGTTAAAAAATAAGATGGTTTTTTAATTTTTATTAGGTATTTGTGTTCTAAATTAGAAAATGTAAAAATTACGTAGTTGTTTCTTGTCTGTGCTGCAGTATAAAAATAAATAAATAAATAAATATATGGGGGACATTTCAGATAAAGCATATGTTTCAAGTTTACCAAGAACCCTCTCCAGTTCTGTAGTGATGAAGAGTGAAGGTAGTGATAGTTACAGTTTCCGCAAAGGCCTATTGTTCATTTGCTGGACGGTGTTCCGTATTAGTCGGCGAGTGGTAGTTGCTCTTACTTCACGACCACGAAAAATAAGCTACTTTGGCCTTGGTCAGAATTTATCCAAAAATGTTTTGGATAAATTTTAAAACATAATTCAAATTCTAATAAATTTGGAACAAATAACCTAACAATTCATCGGAACACAGAAATCTCACTCCCTAACGTTTAATATAAGCGTTCTTTTAACAAATAAGTGTAAATACTACCTAAGTATCGCGCGCAAGCGCGAAATTGCACCTTAATGAGAATAAAGATACTGCAATATTGTCCACAGGTGGAGTTTCTGCTTAAAGATGACTTTAGACTGCCAGCGACCACAACAACAATACTGGAACTCTCAGTGTTGCAAGAAGCATCCACAAATTAAGGAAAATGGAGAAAAGTGGACGATACCTAGAAGAAACTTAATTACCAAATGAACGAAGTTGTAAATTTTAATAATGATACTAACTTATCTAAATCGGTTCAATGCAAGACTTATAGTGCTTTGATATTCTAGCACGACACAGGGAACCCATTGTATAAAGCCGACTCTTAAAGTAGGCCGTGCTGCAGTGGTTTCTTGCGGTCTCTTTTACGCTGCCATAGCACGATCCGAGACGGTAGTCGAGTCGCTCTATTTGAATTGTATTCTGCATGTTATGATGACCATTAAGTATTCTGTAAAGAATGATATATAAAAGTATTTCAAATAATATAAAAAGGAAGAGATGTGACGTACACAATAAATGTGGGTACTCTGGGAGAATATCATTCGACTGCTGGCTGGCGAGCGGGGATATTCTGTCTGTGTCCCACGTACCATTAATAGCTAGTTTTACTAGATGCATCCCGATAAATAACAGTACGTCTTACCGGACGTAACACATATGTTACCTGTGTCTATATGGGCTCTTTCCAAGTATTTTTAATTACTTCTGGAGTAATTAATAAAAAAAATAGCTCACAAACACATTATTGGTGGCCTTATAAACATCGACATGACAATGACTTTTGGAAGTCTGAGTGACGCAAAAGTCACCGAAATCGGCGATTTGGCTGCTCAATCTTAGCTTGCCCTCCACGGAATTTTGCTCAACTCTGAATAAGAAAATATTCGTGAGCACCGGATTTTGACATAGGAGAGATTGAGCTCCCGTTAAGTAACGTCTCTGAATCTCAGCCTAACATCGTATATTAATAATAAAAAAAAAGTAAATATTTTGTTAGAACTAATTGCAAGTTCTTTTTCAATAGGCTTCATAGAATATGACGGCCTGTGACAACAACAAAAATTTCGACCACAATGAGTTTAGAGGAAGAATCGATCAAATTATATCCTTGTATAGAAACCCGGAACGGAATGAATACGAAATACCAGACTCAACACGAAACGTCGTTACTAAAACAAAATAATATAACTTCCCAATATTACGACAAAAAAACAAAATCTACAAGTAATATTCTTCAGGCAGTTTAATCTCATAAATGCCGCGTTCCCATACCCCTCGCGGTGCGGTGCAGCAAATAAGTTGCAGTGTATGTAAGCGCAACGCACAGCCGAGATGTGGCCGAGATTACTGCGCAGAAACGTGACACAGTGCCCCAGTACACTCAAAGAGAAAAAGGTTTGCTTTATCACACAAATTCTATCAGAGTATCTGCATTAGGGCATCACACACTCATTGCTTTCGCGGATGCTTCTTACATGAACGCATGGAGTAACTTACATAATAGTATTTTAGTTTCACATAGAATGGTTCAAGGTAAAATTAAACGTTTTGGTTTGGCAACTATGCGCATGTACGAGAAACTTCAGATAATAAATATGAAAACATTTGCAAAAAGACTAACTACCAGATTTTTTGACAATGTGAGAAAGCCCCAAAAGGGACGTCTAGCCGGGACTGGTTATTCTAGAAAAGATAATTTTAAGGAGCTGCTCACGAGGTTCAAACGTAGTAAGTAATACAAAACTATGTTCTAAAGCTTTCTGGCAGATGTCAAAGCCATCTCATATAGCAAATAAATATGCACTGGACAACAGGTATAGTAATATAAAAAAATATAAAAGATCTAAGACGACTATCTCCACCAGTACACAAATATCCAACTTTGCACCGTGAATAAACCGCCGCAAAGTAAACGTTGCAGCTCCCTGAAGAAGAATTTGAACGCATTCACATTTAAATTGATTTTACTTGTGTTGCGAATCTAATTGAATTTGAAAGCAAGCAATTTGTTGTTAGAAGTTTCTTTGAATGGTCAACTGAAAGCTTCATTCATTTTCTTGGGTATACAAAAAAAAACTAATAAAACGAACTGGATGTTCTTTGTGGATTGTATTCTAATGACTATTAGTAAGTAACAATTATTGTATAACCATTTGAGTAACAACAAATAGTTTGAAAATGGATTTTTGTTAATGGAAGTTATATCAGGATACTTATGGAATAACTTTATATGACGTATTTTTTTATTTTCTAGCGACTTTCGTAAGACATGCATAATACTTTGTATGTACGAGTATATTGTTGAAGCCGGGATTTCACTAGTGAAATTATAATTGTACAGTAAATTGTCTCTATTTCTTACAATTTAACTAGTGTCATTATAATTTCACGGGGCTACTAGGTTTGAACAAGTTAGGAAGGTTAGATTATTTTACAATTTACCCTGTAAAATTTAGTCGTTATTATCTCACTTTATCTCGCTTTGACAATATAACAACGACACATATAAGCATTAAAAATCTATTACAGCTTATTGTTAACGTATAAAAAATATTTTTTTTCAACAATTTGTTTTTTAATTTTATAGTAAGAATTATTTAACATGTATTGTGCTTTGGTAGAATGTAAATGAATTAATAAATAAAGGAATTCTGATTTTTTGGGAGATTTGGAGATGGATTTGTCCTTAATAGTTAATGCTCAATGTACCTATTTAGCAGGTTATCGAATATTTTCTTAGTTCAAGAGTAGATCTTGACTCGTTTTGAGTAAAAAAATCACTAAAGCTCTAGTTAAGATCGTGCCAATTCTTCAAGATTTATTTCTCTTCTGCACTTGTATTGAAAATAACTATATCTGTGCCTGTTATGCAGATGCAATGACAACTAAACAACAACAATACTATTTTCAGTTGCTTGCTAGGAAATAGGGTGCTAAAAGCACTCTCACTGTCTTGCTTTTTGGCACAATGGCCAGAACAAAAAACCGATTTTAAAATTTGTCTTATTTGAAAATGCTCGGAGTGGAAAGAAATTGTCTAAATTAAACATCTCAAAACCAAAATTGAAATTTGAATCTCGATCTATAAAAAAGTGACTAAACCACTGCTTTGTTTAATGGAAATAAAATTAAATATTAATACAAGATACGGTTTTATCAAACCTTAATCTCCCAAAATCCATAAAATATGATGTTATAAAAATATCTTGTTGAGACTTTTTTTTTAAGTATTAGCTGATTTATAATTTAAGATTCCTGTTAGTTTCATGGACCAAAACAACAAAGCAACCACAGTTTAATTAATTCAGAATCAACGTTAACAGCAATTCAATTAATCCTAAACAATGCAGCCACATCGCTGCAATGTGCCGATTTTACAAGCAAAGTCTTGCCTTGCGGCTTTGACTGAAGATATTCCTGGTTTTGAAGCTACAAAGCAAGGAAACTGAGGAAAGGCGTATTAATAACATTATCTAAATCATGCGCGCACTATTATATCCAACAATATTGAAGACTGCATTCATGTATGTTGCCAAATAGAAGATCGAATGGAGTTATTCGGTTGGTAGATAAGGCTGTGCTTTACATATTAGTGAGATTACTGAATCAATGAATGATGACATGCAAGTACTTCATTTTTCTTTACAATTTTGAGTGAAGAACGTATTCGCAATGATAAGTTACTGCCACAAAAATTGCAACTTCGGTATTACCACACAATAAAGTAATCGTACAGAACGGAAACTCTCTGCCCCCCGCAGCATCCACCCTCTCATCCCCCTGCGCCCCGCCAGCCAGATTCCCGTGGTTAGCAGCCAGTACAAGTAAAGTAAGTAATAGTAATTTTGATTTTGACAGTAGTAACATTGCCGGCGTAATGGAGGAAGATCGAGCCGTAAAGAGATCGTACCTGGAGAGACCGACGGAAAAAAATTCACTAGGGCGTTACCGGCACCGCTGATTAGTCAAAATGCAGAAGGACCAGAATTACATTGCCGATTGGCATGAGAAGTTCCATAGAAGGGATAACTGACAGCTTTTTGGGACATACTCTTAGTTTCATTACTTTCATCGGCTGGAACTGAACATTGACCTACATAAGCTAGGCACTCCATTATTTATGATTTAAAACTGTCCTTTCTTAATAATTAATATATTATGTTGAATAATCAAACCCAGAACTCAAGAGAACATAAAACTTTTTTGAAATAAATTCTTTGGAAACAGTCGAAATATGCTTATTTTGTTTTTCCCATAGTTTCTGTTCCTTATTAATAACTAGTTTTTAAGTATGAACTTGTAGCCGTACGAGCGGTACTCTGTCCTCGTAGATAAACCACGTAAGTGGTTTTGTGAGACCCTATGTAAATTCATGTAAAAAGTTCTAAAAATAAAGATTTTTATCTATCTATCTATGTATAAGCACGTTTACTGAGGTGAATAAAATCGCCAAATACAGCGTCAATTTTTATTTGTTTCGTTGATCGATTCATAAATTCTTTTCTCATTAGATAATGAACCAAAACAAGTTAGAAGTTACCAAGTCAGTTTGGAAAGTTAAATGTCGACTCGACACGCACTTGCAGCGTACTTCATAAATGAAAAAGGACACCGTAGTTGTTTTTGAATTTATGAAATTCTTTCCGTACTGTCACCTTCAACCCTTTTCCAGACGCGTCGGGTTTCGAAACCCTATTACGATACATCGGAGGCCGAGTCAGCTCATTCTTAAGTAGAGCACAATGGGTCCACAATAATGGTCCCTTTGATAAACTATCCCCTCAATACTCGCCTTCTCAAGCCCTTTGTGCCCTCAGACAGCAATAAATCGCCTATTTGCAGCACTCACTCGGCTGTAAGTGGGGTTGATTAGTTTTCTTTCCAACAGTTCTCTTCTGGTTTTGTTTGTCTTGTACAACTTTCCGGTTGATTAGTCATTCTTGTTCGCAGTAAGGCTGCGCCTGAATGTTCGAAACAAGTATTTTGCTTTTTTGTTGGTGCTAGTTTTGAAATGCTGCTATTTTTTTTAGCTCGATTTGAACAATATTTTAAGTGAAAAAGTACAAATATCATTGTAAAACTAAAAAAAATCGAAAATGTTTTCTTAGATACATAAATAACAAAGAAAAAACAATAAGTCATCGTTTTTGAAAAAATGCATTACTTTGATTACTTTAACAGCAGTAAAAAAAACGTTTCCACTTTCACCTAAAACCACCCACATCAATTTGTTTTCATTTCTTTACGAATGACCTATTTCTACTTTATAACACGTATGGTCTGTATCGCCTGCGATATTAAATTTATACGTCAATAAAAATTGTTCATAAACCAAACAACAAAAAAGCCATTTGGACGAATCCAATACGCCTGATAGACAAGTTTAATAGTAGTAGGAAACGAGAGATAAGCTTCTTTATTGCCACCGATAGTAGTAGTAATGGGAGCAATAATCTTTATAAATAATGTCATAATTTAAGACCAACATTATGGTTGCATAAATGTTCTATTTGTATACTAAAACCTTCCACCCAAATAAACTCAAAATTATACGTACGTAATAGTCAAGCATAAGAAAACTAACAGCTCAGTCATTTCAGCTGTGAAAACATATAGTGATCCGATCCGATGTAAACCATGATTTTTAGTCGCACTCGATTTTAAACATTAAAGAAAAACTAACTAACTAACTAAGGAATTATAAAACTAACTCTCGAGTCTCCAAAATGGTGAATAAAAAAATTTCATCATTTACACCATCACTATCTTTTAGTAGTAGTACAGACACGAGGAACAACTCTGAAAATCTATAAGTCAATGTCAGAAGTTCCAAATAATTGTTTTCCAAACTTGACCTGTGTGTCGAGTTTGGTGTCACTCTACCAAAAAGTTAGGAGTTGGAAGGTTATAAAAAATGCAATGCGAGTGTGTTCGTTCAAAGGCCTTATCCTGGGACTTGGCAATAATTTACGATGGTTAGCCAAATATAATTATTTAGTAATCTGTTTATGTTAGTAATTGACCAACTACTAACAAATCAAGGTTTATGAGACGTCGTACCGGATTTTAAGCACTTATGTTTTATAATTTCTTTTAATTTAAAAACAATGTCTCAATTTAAGCCGATTCTTTAATTTTCGCCAATACAGATGATGAAATTTCCGTTTCAGATTATTGTAACTTTAAGATGATTCTTTGATCAAATATCATTTCTGTCAACTAAAACTTTTTTATTGCTATTTTAACCAGCCAGACACTACAGCCACTACTTATTTGATTACAAAGAAGCGAAGGGTACGCATCAAGCAATTTAACGATCTTAACTTAAGTCTGTAATTTTCTGAAACCGACTTATCAATTATATGATCGAGCTGCGACCCTTATTATGACGGCATAAAATTTATGTCCATTTGACCCATAAAAATGAGAATTATCAAAGTATGGAGGGATCACCCAATAAATTATTACGGGCGGGCGAGTGTGGAAAGTAAAGCGATTACTGCTGTGCACTGGAAGTTGAAAAGGGTTCGGATTATCAATATCCAGTCGGTAACGGGATTCAGGATTTTCTGAATCAATTAACTTCATGGCCATCCTCCAATCTAATTGATTACAATTAGCGCTAAATAAAATTTTATTGACTCTTCTCAAACATGAAGCACACAAAAAGTAATACAACGAGAATGACGACGGTTTCATAATTATAATTTTTTTACAATTAAAATGTTTAGACAATTAAAATGATCCGCTTTCAGATAAATCAAATACAATGAAAAACATTAATAAAAGCTGTTATATTTGACGACTACAGGTAAATATAGGTATTGCCTATGTTTCAAGTTTACCCACAATAAAATATATTTATAAGTCAAATTAATAGTGCACGTTGAAAAGAAGACTTTTCTCCAGATTCTAGTAAAGTTTTATTGGGCCAATAAAATCTGATGTATCATTTAACAAACCCTTATGTATAAAAAATAAAAACAAAAAATTGTATATAGCACTGACTGACCGAACAGATTCGACGCTAAAATACCTCATTTCAAATGATCCAGCAACCACACGCCCTTTAGGTCATTACGTCGCACTCGAGGGCGGAACGTGACTGGGAACTAAAATGTGCCAAGTTGAACACTGCAATTAGAGCAATTCGCTCTATAGACAGTTTTGTCGACCGAGTCTGAAAAACCGACAGAATAGTCTTAAATTGATCTTGTATACCTAATGTTTAGACTCAGAAAAAAATTGCGCTTCGTCCGCAAACGGATCCCTAAATCTAAAAATGATCGCAGCACTCTCATATTATTTTTAAAAGACCTATCTAACGACACCCCACACTATGGGGTAGACGAGAAAAAAAGTCATCCCTACTTTACTTATACGAGTATGGAAGGTACCCTAAAAAAAATGTATTTTGAATTTTATACTACCTTTTTGTCAGCGTGGATGATATGTATATCCTTACAAAATTTCAACTTTCTAGTACTAAGGGTCTCTGAGCAAAACCGCGGACAGGCAGACAGACGGACATGATGAAACTATAAGGGTTCCTTTTTTACTACGGAACCCTAAAAAGGTACTAAACGCCCACCGCATCCAGTGATTTGTTACATCGGGATTCGGGGCTAGACAAAACTTGAAAGTATAAGATTGTTATACGGATGGGCTTCTAGTGAAATTGATGGCTTATGTAGCAATTCCTATGAAGAAGTAAATTTACCAATGAGAAGGATTCAATATAATGCAACACAAAACACTTTGCTTTATAATTTGATAATTTAATCGATGGGTTCTGACTACTTACAAATTTTCTTTGGATCTATCTTTTGTTTTACAGTCCACGACTGGTCTGCTCCTGTTTTATAGTGAACGAGTTGATGCGCCGGAAGAATCGCTCTAGCCTTGTCTCATACAGAGGGAAACGCGGCTCTCTTATTGCTGCGCGATAAATCCAATAAGTTCTCTTCACTCCTACATAAGTTTTAGTATTTTATTAACTTTTTTGTTACTATTTATCAGTTTTTTACTATTTTCAGTTTTTCACATTTTGTAATAATCACGCAGCAAATGGAAAATAAAATAGAATACCTCATACTCGTACATACAACAATTACTTTTGTACGAAATATACTTTTAAATAACCAAGTAATGAATAAGGCAATGGCTATAAATTTCAGCATGAAATATAAACATTGGTGACAAAAATGCCAAAAAAGGCCCGTGAATAGAAGAAGGCTTTCGACTTCTTCTGTTCACGGGCCCTTTTTGGCACAACATCTTTTATATTAACAAAAGCCTATAGGACAACTCCCCCTAGTAGGGCAACGACTCGAGAAAAGATCGAACGTCCTGAAACATTATTTTGAGATAAAAAAGCTTTGAATATCCAAAATAATCATAATAGTAGTTTATGCAACTGTCATATAAAACAGGTTATTAAAACACGAGTTTTGGTTTATCACACGAGGCGTAGCCGAGTGTGATAATAGTATAAAACGAGTGTTTTAATACCATATTATATGCAGTTGCGTATACTACTTTATCTTCACTCATGCAATAGGTAGGTACTTACTTATAAATTAAACAAAGGTAAGTAAACAAAAAAGGCAACTTACATTATGTACCTATACATATTTCAGTTACTGTTTACTGTTATGTGTGTAAAGAAGCCGCCTTATATTTGTCTAATAGGTTTTTGAAATAAACAAGCAAAACATTTTCTTAAAGTGACGTGGTTTTCTTTTTGATTTTCGATATTTCCCAATTCACTGTAGGTTTTGTCGTTCAATTTTATGGACTTCTATGGAAAAAGATCGTAAGTTATTTTAGTAGCCACTTCAACAGAATCTCTAGGTGTCACTGCATGTGCCCTGCCTGTACCGCTGTTTCTACTTTTACAATAAATTTTTACAGGCACGAATTACTTGAAAATGGTAAATATTTAGAAATGGCGGTTAATCTAATACCTATCTCCAAGGCCTACTATGATTCCAGGCTGCGCGCGCATCTTTTCCACCACAGATGAAATAATTGTAACTATAGTAACTGTTACTGTAACTGCTCCAAATTAATAGGTTGTTTAAAAGGTCCACTTCGTAAATATGCTACTGATATTTGACAACTACTAAGAAAAACTGTTAAATTTATAACCGGCTCTCTAAAAGACCTTATATTCAGTCTTCTTTAAAAAGGTTTAGGTTCAAGAAGAATTTTATCCAAGTGTTATGTAATGATTAAAAAGTTAAATTACGTAACACCTTTGCAAAATTTTCATACAAAAATCGTTACGTAATGGTAACTTTTTAATTTTTTATACACACTCTGCGTAATATTCAGCCTTATGTATCAACTTTTTGAATCATAATTCAAAGATTACGAAATGAGTGTAGATAAAGCCATTTATTGGCAAATAAAAAACCTACCTCCTGATTTTATTTTTATGAAGATAAAAATCTTTGAATCTTTTTAATCTTATAATAATCATAAAGCCATTTACTAGCAAATAAGAATAAGCATTTGATTTTTATACAGGATAATTAATTACGTAATCACCTTAACCAAATTTTCAGCATTAAATAATGTAAGGCTTTACACACATAAATTATTTAATGAGGCCATCCGTTACAACCCTTGCGTTAATCTTATTAATGGACGGGACGTGTCAAAGACAGTTAATGGCAGTTATCAATATCGCCATTAACATTGACCTTTCAGAGCTGATGCCCTTCAGAGGGTGCTTTGAAAAAAATATCTATGAGTCCATTCCTATATGACTACGAACTGCCCGTAATTTTTTTTTAAAGAATTAAATTTTCACAGGACAATAAAATACAAGACCCTTAGGAGAAAATTGAAAAACAAACTGAAAACCTAGCAAAAAACGTGTAAACAGCTAACTTTTGGACCTCAAACAGACTTTTTCATGGATAGAAAATGTATAAAAATAAGTAGAGTACGCGACAGCTCAGGGCCATACATTTCGCCTGCAGCACTCCTGAGTTGTCGCATACTATGCCTTTCTTGATTTTAAAAATGTTAAGTCTTTATTCATTAACCTACATTTGTACCCTATTCAAAGCAAGCGAAATATTATATTATATTCCAGCACCAAGATGTCTTGTCCTATGTTTGATAGGTTCTTATGCTGTGAAAGAGGATCCCTATGTGATCTTGATCGATATCATACCTGCTGGGCAATTTGAGGCAGTTTTCTTTTATCAGAATGAGATGATCCTGGCTAAATTAAAAAGTATGCAAGATCTTCAGGAAAAGGTAGGAGGAGAGGGGACTGGAAAGAGTGCACACTTCAAAGGAACACCTGTACCTGACAATATAGGTGATAAAAATATTATTGATAGAGGACAGATTACTGGCTCAAAAAAGAAAATGGTCCTTATCCTAAACTCATTGAATTCTATAAAAGAGTCTTTAATGTCATTCGGAACCACCTGTATTACCGCCATTAACACATCTATTCCCTGACCAAGCACCAAGGTTTATGGAATATGAGGTCTCGATTCAACATCTTTAGTCAAAGGGACTCAAAAAAATAGAACCATAGACTTAAAGGTGTAAAGGGAGCAAACCTAAGGGAGAAGACAACAGCAAGAGTAGGAATGGAGATGAAGGGCTAATACGTTAAAGACATTTCGTGATGACAGGAGTAGCAATTCTAGTGTTGTCAACTTTAATATTTTTGGGGATGAAATTCTGAGTCAATTATATCAAGGTGTTGACCCAGAGTCTACGCGTGATTCCAATGACATATTGACTTTAACAAATGTTCCTGGTGACAACTGTGCCCGATGTATGCTTGAAGGGGAAGGGGAAGGCCTCGGCGAACGTACCAGGACCAAATTCAGGACGTTCTGAATAAAGGCCAGGTTAAAAGTACCCTAAACCGACGAGCATGTATGAAAGGATTGATGAAGGTTCAGGAATCAAGGGAAGTATGTCAAGATCGTAGCAGGCGGAGAACTGTGGTCTCTGCCTACCCCGACGGGAACAAGGCGTGATGTTATGTATGTATGTATGCTTGAGAAGTGCGAGGGCTCTCCTCAAGATAGTCATCACCAGTTGAGTGATGATTAATAAAAGGATCCTTAAGATGTGATGTACATAGATCAACTCACTACTTAGTTATTTTATAGAACAAGATCATGATGTACAAGATTGCATAAAAACTTAGAAGATAACATCCAGATCAAAGTCAGATCAAATATATCAATTTAAGATAGGTGTCTTAAACGTACCAATCCCAAAGAGACTTAGTTCTTGTTTAGAATAGTTCAGGTTTATGTATTTTTTTTTTGCTCTAATTATAAGTTTAGTCCTAAGTCATCATTGTAAAATGTCTTGAATAAATTATTTATTATTATTTAAAAAAAAAAGAATAGACTAACTGATATTCTCAAGGAAAAAGTGGCGATCAGAAAAATATCCTGAATCACGTGCTGAAAACCTAGCCAAGAACGCGTAAACAGCTGACTTTAGATTCGAGTAACAAACGACATTGAGAAAAAATAAAGGTGCTTCCTTAGATATTATCCTCAAATTGCACCCTTACAATTAAAGCGACCACTTTATGTCTAAGAGTGCTATGTAAGTAGGTTGAGAAAAAAATGAGAACAGCAAGTACCAAATTTATTGTTATCACTCCTTTTATGTTGTAAGCAAACGAGCAGGTGGGTCACCTGAAGTAAAGCGGTCACCACCGCCCATACCACTAACTGTCTTATAAGAGGCATACTTTGAAACTTAAAAGAAGCAAAGCGCGTTTCCCACCCTGAGAACAAAGATGAACTTCACTGAAAACCTAGCCAACAACGTGTAAATAGCTGATTTTTAATTCTCATATCGAACGACAGAAAAACAAACATTAACACCTTCTTGCGAATTCAAGACAAGTAACCGACATAGCTCAGCGAATCTTGAAACTTAAGTTGGTAGAGCACAACTTTCCAAGGCCCTATAGCCAATATGGTACAATTATTCTACAGTGGCGACCACCACATAGTACATTTATTTAAAATTGTGAACTAAAAAGCTTGTTGCTTAAACAATTAAAATATAAAAAAAATCCTAAGGAACTTGGGTCTAATTTCGACGAAAAATACAACATCTTATAGAGACTGCGTCACCTGATAGCGCATTTTGTATGGGAGGTCAAAACTTTTTTTCGTTTGACCTACATTTTGCCTACCCCAACGGGAACAAGGCGTGATGTTATGTATGTATGTATGTACATTTTATTGGGAAATTTGTTCTTTCCATTTTATGGTCTATATGCTGGAATTATGTTCACTATTTCAGTAGGACCCTGTATGTTTAGAGTCACGAATTGGGCAGGTCATTTACAAAGGAGACAGACTTTCTTGTCAAAGTTGCGGGAATCCACTGTAAATGCAGGCACATCAGTAATTACCGGTTGTCGTTAAAATTTTTCGGGGAAGGCCACAGGGGAAGGCCTATACCCGCCCAGCACATTTTTTGTGAAACAATATGTTAAATATCAACAAACACAAATAACAACGTGATTACAACCTATCCAACTTTTTAGCAAGTTCAAGACTGAGAAAGAGAGACACTAAGATTTGCAACGAGATTATATGAATAAATTCCAAAATAAAACCAACTTGTTTTCACAAATCACATAACTCTTGGCAGCCAAGGCGAAAGCCAATTTAGCTTATAGAAACAAAACCTATTTTGTACCTAGTCAAGCTTCCACTTTTTGATTGAATAGTTCCCATTTCTCTACTTCGTATTATTCAGAAATTTTGTGTAAATATGATGTGGATGTAATAATTTTTTCTTGAAAATAATATTTTCAACTGTTTTGAAAGAAAGTATAGCATTATTTCTTTTTTGTAAATGTCAAATTATGACAACTTGTCATAAATAATTATATACGGCCAGATTTACAGCAACAAAAAATATTTATTCCAAAAAGTTTTTATTGCATATTTATAATTCCGTTTGTGTGACTGCCAACGTAGCGTGTTACTTTTAATATATTTTATAAGACAGATGTATCTCACCTTATCTTATTCTAAAAAGCCACTAACTGTCCCACTGCTGGGCAAAGGCCTCCCTCCGTTCTCTCCACGACGTCCTATCCTGTGCTTCCTCCGGGCATATTATTTAAAAGACGTCTAACTCATCTCGCCATCTCTGTTTAGGTCTACCGAGTTGCCTTCTGTTCGTTGGTGGCATCCACTGTGTGGTGGATTTTTCCCAAAATAATTTATCTGGAATACGCCAGATAGCCTTAACTTAATATTTTTTACACGACTGCATGAAGCCAAAAGGAAGTGTATTGTGTTTTAAATCAAATATAGTTTACCCATTGTTGGATATTAAAGTCTCTTTATCACGCCAGTTAAACTACATCGCTTCACAAATGAAGTGGTGCAATGGTGGTAATAAAAGAAGCGACAGTAAAAACCCACGCACTCTTTTAAATATGTTTGAATGTATGTAGTTAATGTTGTTTAGTAGTCTTGTATGTGAACAAAAATCGGATGTTCCACTCTAGCTTCTAAACTACTAGACAGATATTAATGTTTTTAAAGAATTGAATGGGAAAGCTTTACATGAATCAGATATGGAACTGAATTGGAAATTGTTGTATTAATATGAAATACTGAAATAATATAATATAGCTGGCATAATTATCTACTAAAACCTTATCCAACAGCTACTTCAAGTAAAACATGGTACAGAACTAACAGTATTACTGTAATAGTAATAAACTGCGTAAGTTAGACCACTCGACTCGCCATCAGGGACTCGAGAGTGGGGTGGGACGAGTGTGTCCGCGGTTTACTAGCCAAACTTTATAATCATCATGACTTTAGTTTTATCAAGTGTTGGTGTTGAGCAAGATAGTTACCATAATAGGCGAAATTGGATATAGACTTCTTACACTATTTCAAATAATTGACCTAGCTTGACCACTATTCATTGACAAAGAAAGGGAAAGCCCTACGATTGCCAGGTGAAATGTGTGGAGAAACTGCGAAAAGCCGTAACGATACGCACTTTGTGGACAAGCTAACAGAAGCAATGAAAAAAAATGCAAACTACGAGACGTAACACGGATCGGCGAGTGACATTCATACACCACGAACTAGCCAAATGCACGCACGTTTTTATTCGCAGAGACTCGTATCACAAACCACTGACTCCCGCCTACGAAGGTCCTTATCCAATATTGCGAAGAAACAACAAAGTATTTACATTGCTAGTAAATAAACAACGAAAAAACATCTCGATTGACCGATTGAAGCATGCAATCTTGCTAAACGAAGCTGAGCCAGCACCAGTAGCGGACAGTAACTATTTCAAGAACGATGCGTCTTCGCCACAGTCTACAATGTGCAAGACGAGAAGCGGCCGCGTCGTGCGCCCGCCGGTACGCTTTGCTGGAGGGGAACTGTGTAGCATGCACGTCTGCGCGCGCCTACACTGCTGACGATGTCTGGTCGCGGAAATCTAACCGCCACGGGTGCGTGCAGCCGTTTCTGAATAAAATTAACATTCTTCCGATTATTTTTAGTTATTTATTAATAGTCGCATAAACTTTAACGGAAAGATCAATCACTACCTACGTTACGAGACTTTAAGATTATTACCTAACCTATACGAAGTTTATCTTTGAAGCTGCTTAGGCAAAATTAATGTTAATAAACGAAAGTACAAATTTTCTGGAAGCTGACGTAACAGCCATAAAACTACTAGATATGTTTTCAGTGCATATTCTTTCAAATTCTTTTAGGGTTCCCTCACAAGGAACTCTTATAGTTTCGACATGTCCGTCTGTTTGTCTGTCCGCGGCTTAGTTTAGACACCTTTTGTAATAGAAAGCAGTAACTTGGTATGGGTCGGTATACATATTAGTCAGGCTGAAAAAGTGGTAAAATAAAATATTTAAAAATATAACTTTTTTGGGCATCTAGACGTGATGTTTTTTTTTTACCCCATGATTTATTTAAATAATGCTTGCTTAATTTTATTGCTAATGGGCCTTAATAAGAGAGCTAAAATTATAAGTACCATAAAAAGGCTTTATAACTAGTGCAGTGCAAAAAAGATTTATGTATTTTTTCACGACTTTTAGTTTTTCACCTTCGAAACCAACTAAAAATATCTATAAAATACCTTGTTTTTACAAAAAAAATCGGAAATGATCTCGAAATTCAGCCAACCAAAAATAGTTATTTGTTATGCAAGGCAGCAAAATTTTTATTTTAAAATTACCTTGTGTTGAAACTCGAGCAAGCATGAATGAGCCACGAGCAAAGCGAGTGGTTCAAATGAAGAATCCTGAGCGTACCAATGGTTTCAAAGCACGAGACGCGAAATTACTTTGCTGCCGAACGAAACACACAATTTGTCACCTCACTATAGCACGGAAAATTATAACGGATAGCGCCATTACTTTATACCATAATTCATAGTCACATTCTTATTTCAAAAACCTTTTCCACGCTAGCGGCCCAAAAAGACTTCGACCTATTTCGACCTATAACAAAAAAGACAGATTTCGACCTATAAAAAAAAATTAAGCACAGTTTTCCAACCTTGTGATCAGTACCTAGTCAGTAATCGTTCGGTAAAATAGCGACGCCAAACTTCTAGTCATTACTTTTCGTACCATTTCAAGCGTTTTTATTATTTTTACTCTTTTAGTCTTGACGTAAAAATTTACTCGTGTAGTTTTGCAAAAATATTGGCGTGTCGAGCTAGGCTGGCTTTCTGCCAGGTCCAGCGTTTTTAACTTTGCTTAGTTTATCAGCAATTATAACACTTTTCTCTGTGCACATAACCATTTTCTCTACAATAACAGTTTTGTTTGAATTTAAATTGGCTGCATAAAAACTTTCAGGAACATTTTTCGTGTGCACTTAACCAATGAACACTTACTTTTTACATCAATTCAAAACAAATAATCCTGGTCGTGATACTAGAATACAGGCTTTCAAAGCCGTGGCCAGCTTGAAATAGACCACTAACGTTAGTGTTTTATTTAAACCTACTAGATTTAATAAAATAGTTTTGGTTATGATGTTCAACCTAAACCTTACATTAGCAATACATGCACATTTTGATACACAAAAAGGCAGATAAACTGATTGCTAATGATTGAATAATCTTCATAAATATCTGCTGGTATCACGATTGGCACAGGCACCAAGTCAGCGGACACCTAAAGTAGGATTACAAAAAAAATTGGAAACCTCGATTGTTTCGTTGTATTTGCTTATACTTAGGGTCGAATTGATAAATCCCGCTTAAGTATGAGATTGTCCTCAAGGGGCATCTTGAGGTGTTGCATTAATTAATAAACAGAAATTGAGTAGCTGTCATCGGAGCAATTATCACTTGAGTGTTGAAAACACACTCACTAATTTATAAACGTAACTTAACTCAAAATTTTTGATGCTGTCAAATAGTGACGAGTATTATTTTGTTCAGGCTGTATATTCTTTGTATTAAAACAAAACGCAGACATAAATTATTTTTGCTCTTTTGACGTTTGACTCAAAGACGGACACTTCAGATTGATATTTGGATAGTAGTTTATTGATTAGCAAGATCTTGAGATGCTAATTGCATCTTGATAATTAAGTCAGCTGACATGGATTTGGGGAAGATTTTGAAAGGGGTTTATCAATACGGGTGTAGTGAGTTAGTTTAAGTTCGTATACGAAAATTAAAGCGTCTTGTCAAAAGTGCTTATTTTAGCAATCAAGCACGGAAACTAGTCAGAACTGCGCTATTCAACAGAAATAGTTCCACTGAGACTACTTAAGTGCCTGAAGACAGACCAAATTAAACAAGTCTGTGACCCGGAGACGGAGTCAAGTTACGAGAATTGGGCTAAGTGCTGTTGCGACGAAAACGATCAAACGAAGTAAATTGAATGCAGTCACAAGAGAAAATATTTAAAGTGACGGGCTGTATGTTACTTAAAATATCATATTTCAAAAAGCAGAAATGCCTATAAAATCTTATACTATTAAACGAGCAACATTTGTGTATATATTTGTTATCGGTTTAACAAAAACGGCTCTAAAGATTTAGATGAAATTTACGGGGGCGAAAAATTGATCTAGCTGGGTCTCATGTCTGGGAAAATTCGTTTTCCCCGTGTTTTTAAGAAACTATAGAGCGAAAATCGGCCGCTCAGGTACTACTTATATAATTACATGCATAGTTTTCCTCGCATCACCTATGTCAGATAAAATTGTTTGTTGTTTCCGACCCGAAATAGTAAGAAAAAGCAAGTAGGTAGGGAAAACTATGTTTTTTTTTATTTTATTTTTTCAAACCTGAAGTAGATATTTATAATATTTCTTTCTTGCATGCTCAAGATTAACAAAAAAATCTGATGTTCATGAAACAATGACACAATAAACTTATTGCTCAAACTGTCTTCAAGTGGACAAAAAACCTGGTATGAAGAAAATGTGAAGTGAATATTTTTAAGCTTAAATGCGATTACCTAAATGGATAATTTATAAAATTATTAATAACTTTCTATGTTCTCTTAACTCGTACCACTGAATACTCCCCACTTGTGCAAGTTGTGAGCGGCCATTGTTTGTGGAAAGCCGAGGCCTGCTTACTGCTTACCATCTAACGGGGACTTGAATGGAGCGCAATCTGTCGCATAAAAGAATATTTTAATAACTTTGATAGTGGCAATACTTGCGGCCATAAGACGAAGCCATTGGAAGAAGATTAGGAATAATGTCGATTTTAACCATTATGCTGGCGGCAGCTGAGCACTTGTCGTCGTTGAAGAAAGCTAATAAAAATAAGCTTAGAAATTATGACAATGACGATTAAAACGCAAGTAAGCACGGTAGGAAGCACATAAAAACAAAACCAGTATTAACTGAACCAGCGCTACGCTCCGCTCAAGATCAAAGTGATTCTACCGACGTGCACCTCTGATGTGTAGGTACATCTTATAATTTTTTTAAAGCTTGAAAAAGACAAGTCGACTGCATAAGAGTATTGTAGTGTATAGCCTGTGTCTCGAGCGTGCATACTCAGTCTGCAACCGACCGTACAGCGTGTAGGATGTGCAACGTGGTGTGTGCGTTGGCGAGCCAAATAAAGAGCTTAACAACTAACATCTGCAACGGTACAGATGGCGACGAGGATTAAAAGTGAGTACTTGCTTATAAAATATTTAAAACAAAAAAAAAAAGGAAAGGAATTACTTAATTTCACCAAACAGTTATGAAAAAAGTTTTTTTGGCTTGATGTAAACAAACATAGTTATTGTCGGCCGGCTATAAATAGAACAGGTTTGAACGTACAAAGGATGCGTATCAGCCCATCCAGATTTTGCATTATATTTAAAGTTTTCCTTGATTGTGGTTTAAGTATTTCAACCAAAGAAATCGGAACGGATAGAAGGTAGATACGTAGGTAGTTGCGTCAAGCCAATCGAAATAAAGAGGATTTAAGGTTTTAAGAAACTTGAAAATAACCTATAGGGTGCCTGTAGGTTCCGCCGAACAGTGATTCGGTCGGTCGTTGTCAACTTGACACGGCGAGAAAAACTTTTGATGAATATAACAATGAACTACCTACACAAATTATTTACTTTAATATTAAAAGGGCTGACCCCCCGTAATTGACCCACAGACGACGTGCGGCATATTGCGGGGTTATCAGTACAGTAGATACTAATACTTTGATACATATTAACCATAGGTTTTGATACCACCACCCATGTAATAATATTTGGACTGCTACTTCGGATAACGTATAAAACTAGAACGCAAGGATATTACATGAGATAAAACGATACACTTCGTAGCGCAGACGCAGATAGAATGACTGAAAAAATGTTCGATGAAACTCGATTCAAAAATAAGGTTATTTTTTAGAGTATACGTCGTTGAGTTTTTAGGGCCGCTGCTAGAAAACTCCACTGAACCCAAAAAACTA
Organism: Athrips mouffetella; assembly: GCA_947532105.1. Taxonomy (NCBI): domain Eukaryota; kingdom Metazoa; phylum Arthropoda; class Insecta; order Lepidoptera; family Gelechiidae; genus Athrips; species Athrips mouffetella. The sequence goes on along the minus strand of OX383957.1, from coordinate 31,959,796 downwards.
ACTAGCTGGATGCTAACTCAGCGCAGGTTATTTGTGCTGTTTTTACTACTATTTATAGAATAATTTACTTACCTTGGATCCAACGAACCAGCCACGAGTTAGTTTTAATGATCCTAATTATTTTATATCCCGTGTAGTGCCGGCAAGAATGGTACCAACCCATACATACTCGTGGGTGTCGTAATAGGCGACTATGGCTCATAAACGGGAGGAGGTAACTGACATGCCAATTTTTATTTATCAATAAATTTTGAATTGTAGTGATGGGTTATCCTCCTGTGTGCCTTACCATATTACATACTGCTGTCACCTACAACCGGGTTCCATGGTGTTAGCCGTAGCGCTGACAGGCGAGGTTCCCCTCCTCACTTTATACAGAAAAAGCTAGAATTCTGGAGGGAACTCAGCGTCCTGTAGTCGTCGTTTCTTTGGATTATGATGAAATATTATATGATATAAAATATACTCTGAATTTGTCAAATGCAATCTATTTAAGTTGCGTTAAGTGGTACTTGTGCTACATATGTACCATGTTATGAGCAGTTATGATTATACTAGGCATTAAATTGCATAGTCTTTTAGTGATTTGACATATTGGCAGTTATATACCTACTGGGCATTAAATTGCTATTGTCTTTTAATATTTTGACATACAAGCAGTTAAATACTGGGCATTAAATTGCATATTACACGTATTGGAAGTTAAATACGGGGCATTAAATTGCATATTACACGTATTGGCAGTTATATACTGGGCATTAAATTGCATATTACATATATTAGCAGTTATATACTGGGCATTAAATTGCATATTACACGTATTGGAAGTTAAATACGGGGCATTAAATTGCATATTACACGTATTGGCAGTTAAATACTGGGCATTAAATTGCATATTACACGTATTGGCAGTTATATACTGGGCATTAAATTGCATACTGTCTTATAATAATTTGACACATTGGCAGTTGTATACTGGGCATTAAATTGCATATTAGACATATAAACAGTTATATACTGGGCATTTAATTGCATATAATATATATTGGCAGTTATATACTGGGCATTAAATTGCATGTAACACGTATTGGCAGCTATATACTGGGCATTAAATTGCATATTAAACGTATTGGCAGTTATATACGGGGCATTAAATTGCATATTACACGTATTGACAGTTATATACTGGGCATTAAATTGCATATTACACGTATTGGCAGTTATATACTGGGCATTAAATTGAATATTGAATTTTAATAATAAGAGACATATAAACAGTTATATAGTGGGCATTAAATTGCAAATGTTGGTAGTTATATACTAGGCATTAAATTGCATATTAGACAGTCATATACTTGGCATTAAATTGCATATTAGACATGTAAACAGTTATGTACTGGGCTATAAATCGCATATTAGACATATAAATAGTTATGTACTGGGCATTAAATTGCATATTAGACATATAAAGCAGTTACAAACTGGGCATTAAATTGCATATTACCTTGTTAATGATGTGATACGTTATAAGTGGTTACAAACTAGGTATTTAATTGCAAATGGACTTATGTTTTTTTCATGGGAAGGCAAAAAAAAAAAAAGGAAGGCATAAAGGGATACGATAGAAACTACGAATACCTTCCTGTATACTTGATTTCACTACTTAAAACACCTCAAATTCCACAAAAAGAGAAAGGAATGAAAATTTAAGAGGCTACTTTGGATTTTTATTTTGTCGAGTCGATTTTCACTATCCATGTCTTGGTCTTGGTGATATTATCACTTGAATGGTCAAGAAACACATACCTGAAAATCACAGCAAGATATTGAGTAAATGCAAAGATATTTGCCTTCAAAATACCCAAAAATGTTTAAAATGGCTTACTCCTAACCAGTAAATCAAACCATAGAGTTACTATTATGTACTTGTTTATGTAGGCGATATGAACAATACGTACACAATTATTTAACAATTCCGTAAAAAACTGAATCAGCTTTCATTTCCTTTTGTTTTAATATGGGGGTAGGCATAAGGAAAAAATGTGTTAGTAAATAGTATGTTAAGGTATATTTGTTGCATCAATAGTGGTCAGTGCATCGGATGCGTGCACAACTCATGCTGCTTAATCCGGTCCAAAGTGCGGGTTAAATTCTGGTTCGCGTCTTAAAAGGCTTTTCATATTCAGAAAGGTTATATGCGAGGGAGAATGGCGTGTGTTGTTTTAGGCCATGGTATGAAAGAGTGCCATGAAGTGTCAAAGAACACTACAATAATCTGGGTCAAAGGACGCCATAAATGTTTAATGGGTCAAAGTACGCCATAAATGTTTCATGGTTCAAAGCACACCATAAATGTATAATGGGTCAAAGGACGCCATAAATGTTTAGTGGGTCAAACCGCCACGACTGAAAAAAAAAAAAAAAAAAAAAAAACAAACAAAGCAACACATGGCCACTCGTTATGTTAAAGGCAAGGAAAGTCCGAGTGGATAATGTGATACCGAATTGGATACGAAATCGGAAACCAGCACGGGTTGCGTTATAAATAACAGAATGCTTCCTTGTTAAGTTGAAGCGATGTAACTAATGGACTTCAGATTCACACACATTGGTTGACCGTCAAGTTATCAATAATATCAAATTCAAAACAAATCTTTATAAGGACATGTAGTAACAATTTTATTTTGTCCCTAAATTCAGTTTAAACGTGCTGAGTGTTTGGAAACGGTATGATAAAAAACTACCTACCTATAGTTTGAATTTTAAATAGTTTGATACCTACCTTACAGTTTTCAATATCACTGGCACTTGTAGCGAGAGTGCCCATGACTGTACATTTCCTACTTTAATTAATACATACCCACGAAAGGTTAAATTAGACTGGAAGGGTTTATTTAATGATCATGACCCTATTTCATTATGTTTGACATACCTACTTTGAACAATGATGCCACAGCAAAAATAAAAAACTTGTCTACAGGCAGTGGAGACGTTCGTTCCGCTGTGTTATAAAGGGATCGCTACTGCTCAGTATGAATGACAGTGAAGTACCAACAACTACTCATAGGTACATCGGCGTGTAGCTAGTATGTATTGAACGATTTCACTTAAATCGGAATGGCCGGTACATAGACAATATGTGTACTTATTACATCTTTAAGTTATATTGATTATATTCTATGGGCCGAGACAACCACAAATAATACCTACCAACCTATTTTAAGTGCCCAAATCAAGACATTAGGATCAAGGATCATTCCTTCTTCTTGTCGTGTTAATCAATAAATAAATAAAGTTCAAGAAGCAAACGATTTTAAGGATAATTAAGTAAATAATTTTACAATGTTTGAAATAAATTATGTGGTTGCAACTGACTACCACTAGTGGTTTGTCCATTTACAACGATAAAAAACTAACCTATCATTGTTAATAGGTACCTACTCAAATATACTTTGGTGGGTAAATAGCTTGGTTCCTGTGAAAGGCTACAGAAATTGGAATAATAACAATAGTAATCCGGTCACCTAGTAGGATCCTTGTGGTAAATAAGCCTCGCAGGTAACTATTGAAAAACAGTTTTAATTTAGGTTTTCTTATGTAACTTTCCTTAAAACATAGCTTTTAAAACAACAAAATACTCTTTAAAAGGGTTGTAGCAATAAAGATACCTATGATCTTACGAAAACGTAATTAGGTATATTTGCTTGAATAACTGAATAGTTCTGTCTGAATAATGTGTCCCAATGAAATAAAAATTTAATGAAAAAGTTGACTTGTCGACATACACGGTACAGGGTAAGATAATAAAATCAACAAAGTGGACAAGCATTAGTGAGCAAAGGTCTTAAGAGATTAAAAAATAAAAATAAACGTAGTATAAAAAAGAAGGTGCTGTTCTTTTGTGCAGCGGGCGTTCATTCAACTTTAACTTCGTCAAAATTACAAAAATACTCAATTACAAATGTATAAATAATTAATTTACAAAATTGATACAACTGAAAGAAACGTTAAAAATAAACAATAATAATAATTCCTTAAATTTGACAATAAGTTTTGAAAATTGATCAGTAAAAAAAAAAAATAGTTTTCGACAAACATATTTTAAGTTTAATTCTGGTAAGATTCCACATTCAGATTGAAAATACCAGTAGTTGAATTAGATTGAAAAATAACTTCAGTTGATATCGCCATCTTATTAATTTATGTCAAATTGTGACAAAGCACTTTATTGCGATCAGGAAACTTTGGTTTCCTTTTTATATGGGAAAAACACCACGGTAACCAGAGATCATTCAGCTGAAAGCTATCATTAGCCTATCTATATTACAAATTATTTTTGTTATAATTGCCACCGGGCTAACAGAAATAATATAGAACAATAATAGTTTAAAATGCTTAGTCTTATCATAATAGTCTTGGAAGGTGTGTTGGACGCTCGATCCAGACGTAGTGGGTTGGAGTTCAGCAAGTACGTGCAGAGTAACGAGCCGAATTGATAGATCGACTTTCCGAGGAGTTCCTGGTTTGAAACAGCCCAGTTTGTATCATCACCACACATTTCGATGATATGGGCGTGCACCATTTAAATATGTACTTCGTAGAGTGCGTTTTGTAGGTCTGGGTATAGATCATAATTTTAGTATGTGTAATTAGAACACCAAGAATTCGTTGACCCTTCAAACCATATGATGAAAAAGAAAAGAAATTATATACCCATAATAAATAGCTGAAGAACTTGTTATTGTTCTGGATTAGTTGTAATATCTAAAACCTTCATTTATTTTGAATAGTCTTTGTATTTTTCTTTGTTTACCACCTGCAATCCTTTGGAAATCAGTGGTGTGAAATAAATATAAAAAGAAAAGAGGTAGAGGAAAGACAGGTAGTGGTGTTTCTCACTCTTGCCTTCCTCTCAAGGCTTTAAAGTAACACAGGGCTTAAAAATATGGTCCTCCTGGAGTTTCTGGTTTGGCTGCTGTAGGCAGGCTTCATTGGTCAATGGTTGTTGTAAGTCCAGAACAAGGAGACGGGGCAGATAAGAAGAAACGTAGTACATTTGAAGAATATACAAGGAGACTGGAAAGTGTTAGACAAAAAGAATAATTTGGAAGAAGATAACATTTGCAACAGTAGTGGAGAGGAGGAGTAACTAAGGAAAAGACGAAAAACTATTTTGTAGAAGGTACCGCTAGAAGCGTATTATGATTTGATAATTTCCGATTCAAATGTATTTTATAATTTTAATTAGGTTATTTATGAACGATATAAAAAATCTAATTAAAATAAGGAAGGGATGTAGTGTATAGCCTGTGTCTCGAGCGTGCATACTCAGTCTGCAACCGACCGTACAGCGAGTAGGATGTGCAACGTGGTGTGTGCGTTGGCGAGCCAAATAAAGAGCTTAACAACTAACATCTGCAACGGTACAAGTATATATACCCTCTTCCGTCTGCTAGATTATAGATATAATAATTAATATTTTGACGTCAAGTTTTGTATAGCTAATTTTATATCTTATTATTTGATCAAACATTATTTTTCCTGTTTACAGTTCTTTTAGAGGTAAACACAACAAAATCACCGAAAACAAAACTTATATAACTTCAACGGAGAATAAGAGAACTCTATTTCGCGACCGCAATACTACTCGTACCCTAACAAAACCCATTTTAACACCTTCAAAAACACCTTTGCAACTTCACTTGGGTTAGCCCACTCCTACCTACCTTTATACATGGTCTAAAAAAATACGATAATCCTTCCATGGGGTGAATAATTCAAATTAAATTTTAAAATAAACTAAATTCAATTTATTTCAAAATTCTTAGTCCCATAAAAAGGTACATTAGAATAAAATAAAATCACAAATAAATAGATAAATCACAATAAAATCGCAATAAGATAAAATTCTCAAATATAAAATTAACCCACAAGTTGATTAAGAATTTCAAATTCAATTGGTTAGGAATGTCCTAAACAAGTTAGGGGCGATTCTTATGTTTAGTGCAAACGGCTCTTAGATAGTCGATTGTGAGAGTAAATCTTAAGCCTCTTTAAAACGGTTGGGAAATCGTTAACTTTATGTTCTTTGTACATGCCAGTAGCACTACACCGCCACTGTAGTCCAAGCATAGCGCAAAAGGCATTAATTAATATATTGTACTCGTATAGTGTAAAATGTACTCTGATTATACCTAAACCACAGGTGAGCGGTAAAGATCGACTGACAGTACGCCCTAAAGAGTGCTACGAGTAGATATCATGCAAATCTTCTTGCCAACATAATATTAATTGTATTTTTTTAATTCTTTTATTTGCAATATGATAAGGCAATCATATTCTAAAACTGTTCCAAATTTCAAGTCGATAGCTTGAGTGGTTCCTGAGATGTGTAACTAACAAGAGGCACTATCATTGATACAGTTTCTATGGAAAAAAAAGCAGATTACGTACCTAGGAAAGAGTAGTAAAGAATGCTCTACATCACACGTGTGATCTGAGCATTATTGATTTATGCGATCTTTCTTTCGCAACGCCGCAGACAAGAAAATGTTTTCTTTGTGTTTTAACCCATGTTTTTCAGTTTCGTGGTCTAAAACACTTGTAACTCAGGTCAGGACTACTTAAAAACTAACTTAGGAAGTAAAAACACAAGATCAATTTAAATACACAAGCAAAATTTTTATACCGAAAAAAAAAAATCTGATAGACTCATACTTTAAAGATCATGAATACCCAGCCGTCAGGCAAACTTAAGTGTTATGAAGGTGAATAATAATAAAAAGAACTATTAGTATTAACTTATTAAGAACTTTTGTCATCGTCACACCCAAACGCAAGTTATGGTAGGTAGGCCTGTTACACTATTTCACTGTTAAAATATTGTAATGGAAGTCGAGGAAAAAGAGGAGGGCGGGACATTCTAAGAGCCGTATAAAAGAATTATTTTGAAGCTTAGAACGATAAGGGTGTGACTCTGGGCCTAGAAATACTTAATGGACCTAAGAGAAGGCACTTGGAAACTTAGTTTCTTTAAGTACTTATCCGATGTCTTTCCACAAGTCCGGGGTGCAATTTATGGCCTTTTTTGTGACTATAAATTTTTGTAAATGGGTTAACATGTTATTTTGCCTGTTTTATTGGATGGTTAAACGGTTTATTGCATATAAAGCTCTTAAGAAGATTTGTGAAGTTTATAAGGAAATGTTTTTGTATTTTCATGTCTTGCGTTGTCCTATAAGGTACAGCCAAAATCAAGTGATGTTGGATAGTCGCAGTGGGACTTTAGATTTTACGACGACTGAAATAAGAACGGTACAAAATCTAACATGTCATATTAGAAATTACACTACCTTATTACACTACCTAATTTTCCATACTAAATTCGAATGACTTGCATTCTTATGCGGGACAAAAAATGCTGTTGAAAAACGAGTGTATACTGCTATTTTTAGTTAAATTTTTCGCCAATTAATACAAAGATACAGCTAATGCACCGAAAGTACTAGGTACAGTACATAGATCGCACACCCATAATGGTAATGTAGAACCAAAAATTGCTAATAAAAACTAGTACTTTTGGTGCATTAGCTGTATCTTTGTATTAATAAGCGAAAAATGTAACTGAAAATAGCAGTATATACGCTAAAATCTAGAATTATGGAGGGAGCTACCTGCCCTGTAGTGGACGTTTCATGTGATGTTATGCTGATAAGATTATGTTCCAAAAAACATAAAATTGACTAGATTTCCATATGATAGGCAAATGGGCAAATGCGAAAAATGGTATATTTTTGTGAATCCGACGCGGACGAAATCGCGAACAACGGCTAGAAAGCATGAAACTACCTAAACATGCATACTGTGCCTTGGCTAATCTTCTTAGCTTTTGTCCTGGTGTGGGTCCAGGCTTGGTTGAAAATTAAACTTTACTCGCCTGAGTATCAGAATACATTTTTCTCTAAAACATCTCATTATCCCATGTAAGTACGTTTAGATGTTGGTAATCATACTGACCTTAAAAGCAAACACAATTTTGCAAAATGATTGTAGCCAAGTGAATAAATAACCCAAGCGTGTTTGGCTACGGCAAAGTCCCTCATAGTAGAGGAGCCTGGATTAAGCCGTAATAACATGCAAATTAGTCCCTTATGTCTCCTGTTGTGGCACAAGGGATGTGAGAGAGGCGAAGAAACGGGCTACATAATGAGGATTTGCCGTGCTCGAGGTATTGTAAAGATATTTTCGTATACATTTTATACAATAACGACAAAATTGAGAGTGCTTCAGAGCAGTCGCAAATAGCAATGTGCCATATATAAAATGTAATTTAGCTAAGGACTGGCGTTTCTTACTTAAGAATACTTGTATAACCATTTTGTCGTTTGAAGATAGTTAATATTTTATGTCTCTTTGGTTCCTAAATACGGTGTTAAAATTTATTAACATAACCTGAACTGGGCGTGGGGAGGGTTACTACATTATTTGTAAAGCGAATTTGATAGGCCTAATTCAGCCTCTTTTATTAAATTGTTTAATTATTAAGTAGGCATTTACAATGCAGTACTTATTTAAAAATTAGGCACTGAAACCCTGACGGGGTTTGTTATGTTCAGCGTCTGACTGTTTTGTTTTTACATTGCAATTTACAACAAATTTAATATAATACTAAAATAACTTAATCTACTTTCTATAACTACTTACTTACTGAGTGATAAAGCCAAAAACATTTTATTAGTGTATCCAGAAAATATCCTTCTGCAGGTTTTTAAGGTAAGTAATCCTGGTAGGAACAAGCACTAATGTAATATTGGCCAATTACATTTGTTGAAGATGCTTGACTTCACATGTTACATGATGATAAAAGCGTGATTAAATTTACCCCTGCGTATCAAAGTAATCCCAGTCAGAGATAATGTTATTTTCACTTCAGCTATGATTTTCTGAGAGACATGATCAACATAGAGTAACACGATTTTCGCGCGCAATGCCGGGCTTGCGCGGTTTGACGCATTGCTCTAAGATGATCAATGATGTGGAATTTAATTTAAATAGTACTATAATGACAAAACAATCAATTCTATGAGTTGTTATGTCAAAATTATGCCTCAACGCTTTTTGCTTTGTGATCGGAAAGACAAAAAGAACAATTTTCATTTTAATGTAATGAAAAAATGTTTTGTCTTTCCGGTAACGAAAGTTAAGCAACGTAGTTTCTGACTGTAAACCACGAATACGTCATTGTCATGAAAACAATGGCATTTTTTATGCTTCTAAAGGGATCGGGTTTATAGTATGGTGCAGTTAGACCCAGACCTTAAAATCCAAAGTAAAAGTATCATTCCAGCTCCATATCATTCTATACAGTCCACATATTGTTTGGTAATAAGTTACACCATTTTTAGCGTCGGGATTGGGGGGGAGGGGGGGGGAGAAGTTGGGTTTTATTAGTTTTTCTTAAATATTTGAAAAACTATGCGGTGTGCACAAAAGTGCCAAGGGCAAAAGTAATCAACATTAAAATGCAAATAAAAGTGGTCTATGACGTAATCTTGCTAAAGTTCACTTTCCAGAGTTACGGGGATGAAAAGTAGCAATAGTTTGATATTTTAGATTTTTGGTAAAATATAACATTATCATAAGGAAACTATTTTTTCATACAGAATACTGTTTTTTTTTAACAAATTGTGAGTTTATTGGCTGGTGGTATGTTAGAGATAAGCCCTTGAAGGAACGACAACCTCACCACCCTCGTAAGGGGCGCTACTTTTTCAGGGAAAAGAGGCTTCCACAGGCCTAGGCCATATAACCTGTGGGACGGAGAAACCCACTCTGAACTAATAAAAATGTTAAATACGCAAACCCGACGCCAAAAATGGTGTAAGTTTTTACCAAAACATATGTGAATTGTATTGAACAATTTGGAGCTAAAATGATACTTTTACTTTGGATGTTGAAGTAAGGCCCTTTTTTGTCCTAATTGCATCTTACTATTATTTTAAATTTCCGAGCCGACACCAATACAAAAGAACAGCGAAAATAGAAACAGCTCTATGAGTGAGTAAAAAGCACTGTTTTTTCTCGTAATTTTGTCCGCGCTTTTCTTTTCTAATCGGAATCGGCTTGGAATCGTCGCAGTGAACGAATAGCCTAACGTTGCCTAATTTACCTATAATTTGTGGTGATAGATAATTATGATCTCTTTAAACATAATATGTGGTTCTATATAGACACCTTGAATAGAAATGGAAAGTAGCTATACTTATAATGCTGACTGTACAAAACAATCCCACTCTTTGCCCGTAGGTGTAGACCACAGAACAACGATAGGGCCACTCCGCCTGCGCGCGCACCTCCCCATAGAACCGAACATGGATGCCTCCTGGTTATAAGGAACCTTGGCCAACCTGGAGAAGTTTAAACAGGCTGAGGACCCAAGTTGGCCGAAGCAAGGATAACCTATGCCGGTGGGGGTTCCTAAGTAGCGCAGATGCCAGCTGTGAATGTGGAGAACTCCTGCAAACCATGGCTCACCTCACTAATTGTCCCGCGTGCCCGACCACCTGCTCGCGTGAGTACTTACTTGATGGTAACCAGAGGGCTACCACGGTAGCCGTTTTCTGGGCAAGTAAGATTTAGCCCGTGTTCTTGCCGACACGAAAGAAGAAGAAGAAGACGAGATATACTATCCAGTTTATGTATGCGCTTATTTTGAATGCACATCATAAACACATTTGTTACCATAGAGACGCTGTCACTGGTTTTTTGCATCTTACTCTCTCGCAATAATGATATTATGTTTATCGCTCTCAAATGACGCTAGTAGTGTAGGTGCAGAAAGCGTGTTAGTTTTAGTAAATGGTGACACTGATTTGTATTGAATGAAATAAAGAATTCGTCTCTAGGTGCAGAGCAAGATGCATGCGCTTCAGAGCTCTGTGGTGTAGACAGAGACCACATCCTTCTCCCTGCTACTATATTTTTAATTTTAGACACACTTTTCTCGCTTTTTACACTTTGAAAATGTTTCATTTATTTATTTTTTCTATAAGATCTACACAAAAACGCATATCTCGAGTTTCTAAGTACATATTACGTAAATGCAAGCGGTAATATATTGTCTCTTAAAAATGGTCTGCATGACTCTCGTGGGCTAACTGCACAAAAAGCACCTATACATTTTTTGTGTAAGCGCTCTATCTGCATCTACAGAGTTGCCCCATAATGATGAGCATATAGCGCAACACTGACGCAACTTATACATAAAGCTACGCTCTGTCCAGCTATGCGTCTGAGTTTTTTGAGCGCATACGTAAACCTCTCTAAGTTATTGCACATACGTTCCATGTGTGAATTCCGATTACAATGGCTGTCAAAAGTTATTCCTAAAAACTTTCACTCATTTTATTAATATCATGATCTTCTTAGGTCATCGAACATCTGTAAACAAACATATCTAGTTCAATAATCAAAAATATCTTGTTCAATAATACTTACTAAACTATCATTGTGTTTAGACCATACACTACCTACTGTATAATTCATAGGATGTAAGTTTTAGTTTTACAGGTACACAAGACAAAGCATCCTGTGGGTTTCGGGGCTCCTGCGTACACCCGATTAGCAAGCCGATTTCACGTGGATGTTACACATTTACCAAACAGACGTGCCGAGTGGGTACGACGAGATACGTTTACTGACGAGGTATATTGTGATTTGTATTATTACTGTAGGTACGGCTTCAATTTGTTGGTTATAGTTCAGTAATTAAAATATATAAGATAAGGTTAAGCAGTATGGAAACTCAGCCCGTTTTCTGAAAAAAGAACTATCGTGCGTCGGAGCGTCAGGGTTGTTACCCAGAATTTTTGAAATAAGATAATTATGACAATAATTAATTGACATGGAATAAAAAAACCTGATTCTTGAATCGATGACGCGGCACCCACAACTGAGTGTGTAATTTTTGGACGTTTGTTAGGAGTTTCCATAATGCTTTAGCTTATATATTTACTGTGGTTATGGGTCGAGGTTTAAATTTTGTAATTGGTTCACTTTGTTGTAACTGAACATGTTACTTACCTACAGTCGTGTGTGATAAGTTTAAAAACCATCCAAATATTAAGAACTCACTTAAGGGGCTAATGAAACCTAAATACGCTTCACTTGAGCAGGTTTTTAACAAAAAGTGATGAATATATGGCAGTGAAAAAAAATTATGTGATAATTAAGCATCTTTACAACATACTTAACCAAACATATAACAAGATGAAGTTGGAGATGTAGCATCTAGTGGTAGATATGTTCCTTGTTGTACAAGTCCTCAGGCAAATCAATAATGATAAGTTTGAGGAGTGTTATACCAAGTCTTAACTTTGGTGGATTGAATATGAAGAGCTAACAGGAAATGTTGCTGTTTGTGAACCACCGTTGTACCGATGGAATACGAAATAATTAGTCGTGTCAGATTCTTGAGAATAATAATAGATAGATAAAAATCTTTATTGAAGAACTTTTACGATTTTTTTTGCACAGGTCTCGCAAAACCAATTACGTGGTTTATCGGCAAGGACAGAGTACCGCTCGAACGGCTTAAAGTTACTACTACTACTAGTCCATAATAATGAACAAAGCTAGAGGAAAAAACAATGCTTCATCTGAATCAGCACAAACCTTGTGGAACAAAAAATTTCTTCTGTTTTCTCCTATTGCCATTTTTTGTAGTATATATTTACAGATATATCTGTTCAAAGCACAAAATCATATTTACACAAGCTTACTTTTCAAATATTCAGAGTGTCAATCCTTATTACGATTCATTTTTAAATATTTAGCCACGGTAAAACTTGCTTAATGTTAATGTTGGTAAGGCTCAGAAATGAATAGCTATGCATTTCAAATATTTCCTTGTATATTTTTGCAGAATCTCGTGTATGTTTGTTAAGTGTATTCTGCGGAATCTTTGTTTGTCTTGCATAATAATTATTCTCATGGCGTACACTGAGATAATTATATTTGCTTGAAAATATGTTTTTTTTTCGAGAAAAATACAACAGCCACAAAATATTCCTACGAGTTTATATTTCTGACTCGCCCATGTTGTGCGGGCAAAGAACAGTACCAACCCATCTGTACCCATGGGTGTCGTAAGAGGCGACTAAGGGATTATGAACCAGAGGATGGAAAGCAGCGTCCTTCTGTGTATCGTACCACCTAACAAACTGCGGTCATCGACAACCGCGGTCCATGGTGCCAGCCGCAACGCTAACTAGCGTGGTGACTATGGTACTTCCCCTCCACATTGTTCCAGCAAAAGCTAGAATTCTGGAGGGAGCTCCCTGTCCTGTAGTGGACGTTCCATGGGATGTTATGTATGTATATTGTATTTGTAATATTTCTTACATTATAACCTTATTTTGACAGAAATATGTTTTTAGCAGAGTAATAAGTGACATGTAAAGCGGAGGCATGTTTTTGTCTTAACGTAGATAAGACGTAATACCTGGGCGACTGAGCTTCGCTTCGGTGAGCAAGCTATGCTACTGAACAACAGATGGCGCTGTAAGTTTCTAGAATGCACTAAAACGCGCTACGAAATATTAAAAAAGACGGTGAAAACGAATTTTCCCGGACATGAGACCTAGCTAGATCGATTTTTTACCCCCAAAAACCCCTGTATACTAAATTTCATCGAAATCGTTAGAGCCGTTTTCGAGAAACCGATTACAAATATACGAGTATATACAAATATTGCTCGTTTAATAGTATAGGATTAAAAGCTTATGGTGGAATTTTCATCATCTTTTATATTTATCAACTGTAATTACGCAACAATAATAGTTTTAAGAATAAATTTTGAGGGCGTTATAAGTTATCCTTCCTCAACTAGTAAACATAATTGCAATTTTTTTGTTAATACAGGCGCTCGTCGGTAGAAACACTTTGACCTTGAGCGGGTCTCTGGTTTCGGGCGTTTATAGCGAAGCGCTAGTTCTACTTAAAATGGTTTTGTTTCTTCTTGCTTGCTGCCGTGCATCCTTATCTTATCCCTTATCTTATTACGTGGGGCTGAGATCCTTGTTGGACCTCAGAGCACTTCGACCCTATGGGATCTTTTGTTCCCTGCCTTATTGCTCCTGTGATCTTCCGCTGTCTCCGAATATGCTCGTTATGAGCTTCGATGCAGATTTCAGCGGAAGGAGCCTGTAGTCTTCTGGTGTCGGATAAGCCTGACCCAGAATCTTCATTCGCTTGTTATAGCCAAAGCGTCGCATGTGCACATAAGGTGCTCCATATGCGTTCGCTTTCTTCATCACATGCTCTGCAGGCAGTTGTATCCGACAGACCTATTTTGTGTAGATGCTCTCTAGTGCCAAAGTGGCCGGTGAAAGCACCTAAAATATTACGGGTCTGGTGCCTGCTTAGGTTTCTTAGATGTTTAAAGTAACCTACTTTTGTGGTCCCTAGAAATTTTTTTGAATGAGTAAGTCCAACAGTGTTTGCCCACTCAGTGCAGTGCCTTCTCTGGGCATGATCCTTGAGTGCGCTTCTGATGGTAATCCCTGATAATTAAATAAAAGGTTCAGGTCCGTAGAAGTGTTTCTCTGATCCCTCCCTGGCTAGTCTGTCAGCCGCTTCATTGCCCTCTACTCCTACGTGTCCTGGGACCCAAATCAGTCGTAATGTGTTGTGCCTACCTAACTTGTTAAGGTTTGGATGGCATCAAGGACTATTTTGGAGTCTACTTTGTAGGATGTGAGAGCCTTTAGTGCCGCTTGGCTGTCACTGAGAATTAAGATATTTTGGCCGGTAGTGCCTCTGTCTAGGTTCTCTTTTGCACAGGCAATTATTGCATATGTTTCAGCCTGAAAGACTGTTGCATATATACCCATGCTTTGACTGTGTTCATATCCTCTGGTATAAACACCCGCTGCTGCCGTGCATACTAGATACATAGGATAACTTGCAGCGTCTTTAGAGTCTTCTTCTCTCTTCTTAGTCGTACTCGTCAGTTACTGAAGGTCGTGTCTGACTTGGAACGCCATCGTGGATGTTTCAACCAGTCTCTTCCATTTTTGTCTGTCTTCAGCCAATCGAAGGGCGTTGGTACGAGTAATAGGGAGATCCAGAATGCTTTTAATTTGGTCAGACCAACGGTGTGGTGCTCTTCGCCGCGCTCTTTTGCCCTCTACTTTGCCCAGAAGATTAAGCTTTTCGAGGTTAGCAGGCTCTCTTCTGGTTATATGCCCGAAATATTTCAGAATCCTTTGGTAGCACGTTGGGGACAGACGTATTTTGAGCCCCAGTTGCTCTAGGATAGATTTATTGGTTCTCTTAGCCATCCACGGGATCCTCAAGTATAGAATGAACAATTAACCATTTTTAAGTCTATTTAAGAATTTAACTGTTTTTGTCACAATAGCAAAACAAACATGCTTTGTTTCCATACAAATTTTTATAACTTAGAAAATAAAATTACCAAATTTTTATTTTGCTTTCTCGAATTCCTTTTCATACCACATCCTTGTAAAGGCAGCTCACTCCGCGATGTTACGTCCCTTTAATTAAATACCAGTAAGTTGTGAACAGATGTCGAAGCGACCGCTTGGACAAAATCAATACCTGTTCCAACTCTACAAACCGAAACAAACCTGAACTGCCGGGTTGAAATTAACCCTAAAAAGTAAGGAACACAAAATAGTTTTGCTGTGTAGACATACCGCTCGGCTGATAATCAATTTATTTTGTATGAGAAGTAGAAAATTTGTGTTCAAATAAAATGTTTATTATTTTACTTTTTTCATGAGTAGAGCTTCGGGAGCGAAACTGCTGGATAGAGGCTTGATAACCGATCCTGCCTTACCAGGTTCCCGCCATCTTTGCCAAATGATTGTTTGTTTACTTGGCGGCAAACCTGCAAAACTTTCTATTCGTAGATTCTAGAGTAGCATATCCTCCTTCAATTGTTGGTTCTTAAAGCGATAAGCTTAGCTTAATATTATTCCAATTAAGCGATGCTAATTAGTTATGTTAGTTATCTATTTATGTTAGTTTAGTTGCAAATCTCCTAACTTCTTACTAGAATTTATTACCTAACAAACCCTTTATGATTTTCTTGAGATAAATCTCCTTTTTTATTACTCAATAGAAATGATTACCAATTTTGATAAGTATATCGCCAAATTGATATCAAAAACCTATTTCCATTTTTCAAAGAATTTCCTCTTATGTACGTAACTTAGTCTATTATAATATTTCAGAGAAACTATAAGCTTAGCGTGTGGAGGAATGCTTCTATAAATCAAGTTAGTAGGTTTTTTACTGCCCTCGGTCCCGAAGCCTTTTTGTAGGGAAAGTGCTGATGCCACGTCCAGGTAAGCCATTACTTTGCGAAAATGTGAAAAAGGTCCTTACTCTTTTGTTTGGTCATGCTAAGCTCACCTGAATGTTAAACGAACAAATTCGTATCATAACACCTAGATTGAAGTATTAAATATTAGACAATTTTGAGGTTTTGACCTATCTATCCTTAATTTGTCAAATCAGGTATTAGACGAGAAGCTGCGAAATGTAACTAATACATGCTTTGATAAAAAAAATGGTTCGATGTTTTTTTGCGAGTGTGCTTATCTGTCAGAAAGCAACATAAAAATTATGTTTTTAGTATTGTTAAAAAAAACGGAGGCTGCTTCAATAGTTGAGCCAAGCATGATGAGTAGTTCTTATTGCCGATAATTTTTTTGTTATATTTTTTTGGATTATATAAGTGCTTCCTTAAGTATGTAGTCTCAGACTCGGGAAATCACGTGAATGTTTTTTGCCCACTGTACAAAACCTGCCAGGTTGCGCCCAGGCAACCCTGTTGATTCGGATATAACTTTTTAACGTGCATCACCCTAGATTAGTCGCATCTTGGTAATCGATGAGGTAAGGTTGACGACCACGCGCTCTCCGTCTATCGCGGAAATAGAGCAAGTTACCTACCTGATTTTAGGGTCCTCCCCCTCTCTTTAGACTTCAGATAGACCCAAGATGTCCCAGCGCAATGTGCGCCTGTTATAAGTTGCCAAGGCCAGAGGTCGTCGTGCTGCCCATCCTCTGGATTTCGTTTCCTTAGTCGCCACTTACGACACCCACGGGAAGAGATGGGTCGGTACTATTCTATTTTTAGGCCGGCAATTCACGGCTTATTATCAAATAATGCATTTAAGTAAATTAAATTGAAACTTTTCATTTTCGTGGGGTGTTTTGTGATTTGCGTGGTCTTTATTTTTTTAACTTCGATTATCTCTGTAAGTATATGACTCTCTGAGGTGCCTCTTCTATTAAAAATATAGCTTTAACGTATCTTTTACAATTTGAATGTCAAATTAAATCATATATTAAATTTAAAAATTGCCACGCAAATCACCAAAGAATGCGTTGCTCGAAGAAACACCCAAACATATTATTATTGTAAAGGGGGCCCAAATGGAGGAAGAAAATTTTAAATTATCGCTAGGTCAATTAGTGGGGTATCATACGAGTATGAAAGGGCTTTACTTGTACATTCCATAATTGACTCTTAGTTTTCAAGTTATAATGAAAAATTACCATTCTCCCATTCAAAACGTTCCCCACCATATCTCCGAAGGTTGCTATAACGGCGTAGACTCGCTCTATTTGCATTGTATTCTGCATGACATTCAATAAGTATTCTGTAAAGAATCTACATTGAATAAAATTATCTGAATCTGAATCTGCTAAATAAAATATCTGAATTAATTAAAACATAAGGATCTTTCCAAGTAGCACCGTCTTTTAGAAATCTGAAAAAAACCTATACGAACAAATTTAGTTCTGCGGTCCTAAAAATGGACTTTATTGTTTCTTAAACACTATTGGTTTATCGAAACCCTCGAGTCCGACTCGCACTTGGTCGGCTTTTTTTATGTAACAAGTGAGCAAATGAGCAGGTGAGGAACATCCCAAAGGTTGCTATGGGCACTGTGACAAAGCGTGTTGCCCAACCTGAGATCCAAGATGGCATGTTTCATGTGCCGGTAATTTCACCGGCCCCCTTACCCTTCAAACCGAAACACAGCAGTGTAAAAGCTTTACGGCAGAAATATGTAAGGGAGTGGTGACCCAGACGGACTTTGCACAAAAATCCTTTTAAAATACAATACAATACAAATTTACTTTATTGCACGCCAAGAAATACAAGAAATAGTTACAGAAACTTACACTTACTACTATATACTTACTTGTTACTTTTACTTATATAAGGTGTTTTTAAATTAGACCCAAATATTTCTAGGGGTGGTGTAACTATGATAAAGAAAAAGGTTTATCAAAGTTTTAGAAAAATCGTCCCGCTAGTTTTTTTTTAATAATTTTCAAACAAAAAAAAAATATTATTATTTGCAATCATCCTGTAGTAATGATTTCGACCGTACTAAGAGCCCGAAACCGAGCCGAAACCGCCCGAACCGCGCACTCGGCTTGCGCGTGATTGGCTCACGACTCCGCGCTGCCGCCTGTGCTGATACGGAGTGTTCATTTTACGATATTTAACGGTATTGTTTTTAGGATTTTTCTCGAAAACTAGCGAATAGAAATGTAAAAAAATAACACCAATAGTATTCATTTAGGTCCTTGAGGTAACCCTAACAATATTTGGGTCTAATTAAAAAAAACCTCATATATTATTACATTTTTTACAACAATTTCGTCATCTCCCGCCACTAATAATTTTTTCTGTTCGATGGGTAACACCCATCTCCTCTTTACATTTTGCTGAGTTGTAACGACATTAATTTGAGCACACCGACTTTCCTATAATTAGGATTTACCATTCATATCTGATAATGCATGAGCCTTGTTAATACTGATATAGCAAGTTAATTATTCCACATCGGAATTTGCTAAACAGTCGACTGTTCGAATGAAGTTAACTGCAATGAATAAATCACTTATTGGCTGTTATTATGTTTGGGTATTTTTTTTGTAGGTACCTGACATCCCTTAGGCCATTTACTCATCATCATCATCATCATAACGTCCCATAGTACGTCCACTACAGGACAGGGAGCTCCCTCCAAATTTTCTAGCTTTTGCTGAAACAATGTGGAGGGCAAGTACGCTTGTTAGCGTTACAGCTGGCACCATGGACCGCGGTTGTTAGTGGCCTCAGAAAGTAAGATGATACGATACACAGAAGGATGCTGCTGCCCATCCGCCGGTTAATTAACCCTTAGTCGCCTCTTACGACACCCTCGGGTAGAGATGGGCTGGTACGGCAACCAGGTCATTTATTAGTGAGGTCAAAAGCAACAACTCATGTTCCACGACTTTAACTGAAAACGCTCAAGAAAATCTCAACTTACCATAAAAAATATGTTGGTCACTTAACTTACTTTTTATGGGTACTTGAATTTTTTTGTGCGTTGTTAGCAAAGTCTTGGAACAAAAGTTGTTGCTTTGTTGTTCAAATATTTTTCATCATAACATCCCATGAAACGTCCACTACAGGACAGGGAGCTCCCTCCAGAATTCTAGCTTTTGCTGGAGAAATGTAGAGGGGATTCGAAGTACCATAGTCACCTCGCTTGTTAGCGTTACGGCTGGCACCATGGACCGCGGTTGTAGGTGACTGCAGTAAGTAAGATGTAAGATACAAAGAAAGATGCTGCTGCCCATCCTCCATTTAATAACCCTTAGTCGCCTCTTACGACACCCACAGGTCCGTATAAGTTGGTACTATTCTTTTACGGTACCACACGCGACCAAATATTTTTATTTTAGCTAGTTTAAATAAAAGTAATCTTTTTATTGTCAAATACAGATACTACGTGGCCATAGCGCAGCTGCAATCGCTCTCGCCAAGACCGGACCAGTAATCGGCCCTAATGATAACTCCTTAAAGTTCTGTAGCCCTTGGACTTTTATATTTCAGTACCTGGACGACCAAGATTTGCTCAGTATAATCTTAGGCAACGCTCAAATTGAGCGTCGATTTACTTTTACGAATTTCAAGAATTAACAAAAAATATACTCTTACGGGCAATAGATATAACGATTATTAATGTTATTAATTGTGTAGATTATTCAGAAACGAAAACGAAAATGCTCTGAGGAAATTTTATTATGAACGTTCACTAACGATAACCGGAAGATAAAAGAAGATATATTTTTATTGTCCGCTTTGCCTGGTGTTCTCAGAAAATTTATACCTACTTTAAGGTAGTCAAATAAAAAGCCTTCACAACAATCTTACATTATTTACACATACTCTTGTAAATATTATCAAGGTACTATCGCGGACTTTGACGCCTGTTCAGTGAACCAAAAAAACTATTAAGGCAATCGAAATAATTATGTTCTTATATAAATTTCTAATCTTATGTCGCTCAAACTAGTAGTAACAAAAATATTTTTGCTTATTCGTTAATAAGCAAAAATAATTTATTTAATAATATACAAAACACGATGAAAGGGGTTAAAACATTGGAAAGACAACAGATAGGTATGTTGTATGAAACATCATGAGGCTTCATACAACAAAGTTCAATGTGAGAAATAAAAATAAACATCTCAATGTTCGCTCCATTGTCGAGTGTTTATCTCCACGGCATGGGTTTTCTTTTTACATGTGCTATCTTCTTCCTTCGCCGAACCCTTTACTTTTGCTATCTCTTTCTTCTTGAGACACAAATTTCCTTTAGAGCCTTGAGCTGTGCCATTTATGACTTGTTTGGTCCAAGTTGCAGAAAATTGCGAATGCATGAACAGAAGAATTCAAATTTCTCAAACCTTAAAAAAAAACACCTGTGTAAGAAAATGCTTACTATTTTTTTTTGTTTAGCCTGTGCTGTTCCACTGCTGGGAAAAGGCTCCGCCTTACGTTTGCACTTTTTCCTATCGATCGCCCTTGTCAATGTTTAATTATATTCAGAGAAGTTGTGGTAATATGATAATGTTCTCAACTATAAATAAAATACAATAAGGGTTTATTAAAACTTTTGTTCTGCTTGCTTTTCAACTCCATCCAGCTTCAGACCTATAGAGAAGGGAAAGATAACGATGAATCTAACTCACCCAGAGGTAGAAGCCATTGCTCTCGTGACTCTACAGGGTGAATTTGAAAACATTCGACAAATTTTTCGACAGATTTAGTTCAGACCACAAAACTGGACCACATTCCCCATGGAACATAGGTCGTTAGACGTAAAAAAAATCGATCTCTCACCTGACTGACTTTATTATGAAAGGGTAATTTTTTTTCGTCCGATGACCTTTCTTCCTGGGCGAAAATTGTTCAGTTTCGCGGTCTGAACTCAATCTCAAAATTTGTCAAATGTATTCAATTTCACCCAGTAATATTCGAATTTCGTGAACTAAGGGACTACTTCCATTTCACCCGCTGCCGCTCGTGCATTAGCTGTGCAGTATTTCCCCCAAATAAACCGCGAGGAATGTCTCACTACGTGCGGCTCGACCATAAATTATTTTCAAAGGACAAGCAAAGGCCCCGAGATTGGCGACGCGTCAAACCGGAATAATCTCACTAAGAAACGCTTTGATCTTACAAGAGGCGCTTAACATTGATTTTGAAAGCGAAAATGCTACGGTTAAAGAGGAATGTTATATTGTAAATTGTGCGACGGACTTTATAGAAAAGTACCTGGGCGACAAAGCTATGCTCTGTATTATTAAAATATCATCGGGTGAGCAAGCTATGCTACTCAACAACAGATGGCGCTGTAAGTTTCTTGAACGCACTAAAACGCGTTAAGAAATATTAAAAAAGACGGGTAAAACGAATTTTCCCAGACATGAGACCTAGCTAGATCGATTTTTTTGGCCCCAACAACCCCCGTATACTAAATTTCATCGAAATCATTGAAGCCGTTTTCGAGAAACCAATTACAATCTAAATATATAAAAGAGCATGTCCTGACTGACTGATTGACAGATTCATCAACGCCGAGCCGTAACCGCTACAGATACAGATCTGAAATTTTGTACACAGGTTCTATGCACGTCAATACCACCCACTAAGAAAGGATTTTGGAAAATTCATCTCCCAAGGGGGTGAAATAAGGGATGAAAGTTTGTATGAAAGTCCTTTGTTTCTTGAGCTAGATTCACACAAATTTTAATTTAAGCTTGTAGTAAAAAATAAAGAAACACATGTTTAAGCATTTCTTAAAAATCTCCCTTCAAGAGGGTGAAAAAGGGGATGACTTTTTTCCGTATGTTGATCTATAAGTCTTTCATTTTTTATAGGTAGAATTATAGAAATTTGGTTCCAAGCTCACGGTAAAAAATAAAAAAGTATGTGTTTAAGGGGGTGAAATAAGGGATAAAAGTTTGTATGAAAGTCCTTGGTTTCTTGAGTTAGATTCACACAAATTTGACTTTAAGCTTTTGGTAAAAAATGTAGAAATACGTGTTTAAGCATTTCTTAAAAATCACCCTAGAAGGAAGTGAAAAGGGGATGAAATTTTTCCCTATGTTGGTCTAATAAGTCTTTTATTTTTAAAGGGGGAATTTTAGAAATTTGTTTTTGAGCTATTGGTGAAAAAAAGTCGTGTTTTAGAATTTTTCAAAATTCATCGCTTAAGGGGGTAAAATGAGGGATGAAAGTATCCTACAGTTTTGACATGCGGTACTTGAAAATTTGGATTTTAGTTATTAACAAGAAACAAAGAAACATGTGTTTTAGCAATTTTGAGATATCATCACCCAAGGGGGTGAAATAAGGGATGAAAGTTCGTATGAAAATCCCACAGTTTTGACATGAGGTGTTTGAAATTTGCATTTTAACTAATTATAAGAAGTAAATAAACACGTGTTTCAGCAATTTCGAGATTCATCCCCCAAAGAGGTGAAATAAAGGATGAAAGTTTGTATGAAAATCCTACAGTTTTGACGTGAGGTACTTGAAATCTGGATTTTAGCTACTAATAAGAAGTAAAGAAAGAAACACGTGTTTCAGCAATTTTGAGATACCTTCCCCCAAGGGGGTGAAATAAGCGATGAAAGTACGCATTAAAATTCTATTAAATGTTATGATTTATTAAAAAGAAAGAAATTAACATGGGTTGCAGCGTAAAAATCATCCCCCAAAGAGGGAGATCCCTCCCTAGGGAGAGGGAGAGGGGCAGGGGGAAGGGGAGGGGTAGGGGAGAGAGAGGGAGAGGGAGAGACTGCACATTGTCTGAATTCTACGCGGGCGAAGCCGCGGGCACAGCTAGTATACATATATAATATTGGTCGTTTAATAGTATAGTTAAAACGGTGCGGTGTGAAACTGGAAACGAAATCCAACCTTTTTTTTTCCTAAGGTTTAAGCGAATTTCAGTATGGGTTGGCCTATATTTTCAAACCTGTCACGTCAGATGGTATATCTAGTAATAAGTAAGGAGAACTATTCTATATGCCAGCATCGTCCTTTGCGATCCTTTTGAAACTGAAATGGTATTCTTAGTCTGATGGACGTTTATCCTCGGTCGAAAAATTACTTTACCTCTAAGAAGAGCAAAAATACTTTGTTACTTTAGAAGAATAGTCACACTGAGAGACTTGAAAACCTTAGTTAGTACACCTATATATTCGTAAAATCCCAAATTTCTAGAAAAAAAAAAAAAAGAAATGTAATCGTAAGTCAGCCCGACTCCGCTGGTTTGGCCATGTGGAAAGGATGGTGGAGAATCGTGCGGTCCAGAGAGCATATCTTGGACGTCCGACTGGTAGACGCCCCGTCGGACGTCCTAGGTATCGTTGGATCGACACAGTCAAGAAAGACCTGTTGGAGCTTCAAATAGCCGACTGGCATCAAGCTGTACACAACAGAGAAGGATGGCGGCTCTTAGTGTCGGAGGCCTAGATCCTCTTCGGGTCGCTGAACCAGCATAAGTAAGTAATCGTAAGTTACACATAAATAAACAATATACTCAGATTCATACGGATAAATATTGACGGCATACGGATATAATACGTGAGTTTATCTTTATTTTCCAAAACAGAATAATACGTATTTATATTGAGCGGACATCGACTGAAGTCATGCAAGGCTTATCTGTCGATGAGCGAGTTCTCATAAGAATAGGTTAGCAGTACAATTTTAGTACAGTCAGCCGCACGTCAGCGGAAACATATTCGCAACTCTATTACCATTCAATAAGGTCCACAGTTTTACCAATGACGTGCTGTTGGTTGTACCCAGTTAATTAGTTAACATTTTTGTGTAGAAATAAAGATCATAATGAGTAATTATACTGATCGGGCTCAAGGTTAAGGTAGTAGTTTTTAAGTCATCTATTAAATTTAGGCTTACTTAAATAGTCATTCTGAGCAGTATTAGCCTCTAGATCTGCCTAATTACATAATTATTATCGAAACGAATTCAACACTTACATATTACCAGATAAACACTCTGCTGCTCCATACAAAATTACAATGTTTTTGGACAGTTTCTATAAGTTGTTCAGTTTTATTAACTCATCATGCCCTTTCAGTATTTGCGAATCTGTCTCTTACACCCTTTATATACTTTTTCTAACTGAACAAAATTTTACATTTATCTAGACAATACAATATCTGGTATTACAACTTTTTGCCATTTTTTACTAAAATGTTTGATTTTACGTGATCACTTAGATATTTCAACCTATAGGGAATCAATAATTATGTATGTAGGACAGTTAGGGTATTTACGCAGGTTTTTTTCTTCTCGCGCGGTGCCTCTCCATTAATGAAGGTTGGCCGACGGCTCTGCATATTTTGTCCTTTCTCTTGCCAGGTTTTCTTTGACGGATTTCAAATCATCTCATTTCTCGAGTGCTTCACTTGTACAAATACAATGTAAAATATGAAAAAATAATCTCCAACTAATGTTAATGTTCTAAAATTTTCTGTTTCAAGTTGTAAAACTAAATACTCAATCGTTTCAATTGCCTCGTCTACAAAGTAAACATGAACCTGTACAAATATTTATGTCCGGAAAGTTCTCAAAGCCCGTACAACAAACTTTTAGCCTTTTTCAGAAATTGAACGGTAGGTGAATAGTTGTAATAGACGGAATACGAAGTGATGTAGTTTAGTACACTCTTATTTTTTTATATCCCTGAATATTTTAAGGGGCTGATAAGAGCTGAATTACCTCCCTTTCTAACAAAAGCAGAATGCGCGTACTAGAACGGAGCGGATTCGCGCTGTTTTACGTTTTTCGCTAATTTTTGCAGTTTTCTCAAAATCTGTACCAAAAATATTAATTATCAAATAGCTATATTATTATGCATAATGTATTGAATAAAATGTTTAAAAGTTTTGGCATCATAGATTAATGGGTACTTCAAGAGAAACGGTTTAAAAGCAAAAAGCAGAGGAAACTTTGGATTTTTTTAATGGCGTATAAAATATATTTAATCTTGTTTCGGAGTCGGCCATATTCTTGGAAAGCTGCTTAATTATCACATAAATTTTTTTCACGGCCATATATTCATCACTTTTCGTTAAAAACCTGCTCAAGTGAAGCGTATTTAGCTCTTATCAGCCCCTTAAGAGGAGTTTCTGTCGTAACTAAACAACTTTTCCAAATGAACATATTAGGTTGAAATA
This sequence comes from Athrips mouffetella, assembly GCA_947532105.1. NCBI lineage: Eukaryota > Metazoa > Arthropoda > Insecta > Lepidoptera > Gelechiidae > Athrips > Athrips mouffetella. The sequence goes on along the minus strand of OX383957.1, from coordinate 31,934,191 downwards.
CGAAAAAAGAAATTCGACTTCCCATACAAACTAAATCAACTGACAGCACATTAGAATGGGGGGTCGTAAATTTTTTTCGTAATTAGAAGTTTGTTTTTAAGGCAATAAAAATCAGTTTTATTGGCAGAAACACCTCTTAAAATATCCGGGTTAATAAAAAAATAACACTGTATTAAACTTCAAAATTTAAGATTAGATTCAATTTAAAACCTTTTGCTAAAACTCCAAACATTCAATAATCCAAAACACAAAATTAGTTTCCTTCTAAGCAACCAAGCAATGTGAAATTAATTTCCTTCTAAGCTGAGAACCAAAATAAAAAGAGAGGATGAATGTAATAAAAAGTATCTCATAACAAAAAAGTCGCAATCAAATTAATTATTATTCTAATATGCAAAATTTAATAAAGCAAGACAATATTTTTCCTTAAAATAAATGGCAATTTTTATTTTGATATCCTACAAAGTAAAGGAAATGAAAAATGTTGTAGGGAAATATTAATATTTCATAAGCTGATATCTGATATTTTTGTTGTATTTAGAATTTATGTGTTAAATAATCTTTGATGTTTATATAACTTTGCTGGTAGGTACTGTGGCATATTACGTATGAAAGAAAACCTTTAATTCATGTAAATAAAATGATATTAACAAAATAAATTAATTTGTCTTTAGTTTGATAATACACCAATGAAATTTTAAAAATTATGTATAAAAAGATTTTTCACCCCAAAAGCTCGGAAACATCTGGTTGGTCGGTTAAATTCTGGGGCCCAAAGCGACTTTTGGCCGCTAGCGGGCAAAAGGTTTTTGAAATTCGAACGTAATTTAAGTACTTATTTTGTAGTATAGCAAACCTCAATGCTCCAGTACTGGCCGCTAGTAAAGACAGAACGTACTATCGTTTTGCAAGATGAGTAAGAGGGATGCAGCTATAGGAGAAAGAAATTGTGATATAAATAGTGTATGCCTGGTGCTTAAGGTACTGGCTGCTAATAAAAAGAAAAAAATCAATTTCGATCGGCTTTTGTTTTTTTGTTCTCTTGCCCAGATCAATGGACTCGCCCTTCAACTTCCAAAACAGCACAATACAAAATAATGCATTGTCTATTCTACATTAAATGAAAATGAACCTTGTTCTGCAAATTTATCAAGTAACAGTAGGTACACAAGTCACAGACACAACTGAACAGTCCCAAGAAAAATTGGCCTCTCGTCGGAAAATACAGACCTTGAGCGGATCTCTGGTTGCGGGGGTTTTCTGCGTAGCGCTGCTTTACTTTGTACTGGTTTTTTTTCCACTTGCTTGCTGCCATGCATACCAATATTTACGTATTAATAGGTATTATGTATGGATAATTAACGAAACACTTATTTCTTATATTTGAATTGTTTTTCTTGCATTAGGTTAGCATTTCCTCGCTTTTTTGAGGTGAAAAATTTTGTGTTTCGACCGGTAGCAAAGTTATTTTGTGTCTCGAGCCTTGAAACCTTCGCTACGCTCAGAACTCTCCTTTTGGACCACTCGCGTTGCTCGTGGTTCAATCCTAGAATCCTTCGCTTGCTCAGGTTTCGATACAAGGCGCTTGCGCCAAATAAACCTTTTGCTTCCTTGTATAAGAAATAACTATGATTTTAATATTTCCTGTGTTCAGATAAATCTATAAATTAGAAAATTGCAAAATTTCACAACCACAGGCAGGATTTAACTTGCGATTGTGATTTTCGCTTTGTATATAAAATTTTGGTGGCCCTGACTCCAAATCGAAACTTCTTCTTCCTTGCCGTGACCTCATGACTGAGGAACGTGACAATTGTGGGTTTCAAATTGAAACTATGTTTAAATGATTTAGTTATAAATTGGTTTAAATTTTATGTCGCTAAGAAGATAGAAATCTAATAAAAAGTATAGAATGCATGTCGCCGCCACACGGGCTGAACTTTGCAATATCTAATAATAATACCAAGACTCCGTACGAAAGCAATTGTGGGCAAAACCACGTTTAGTAAGTAACTAGTACGGTTTACTGAACCAAGCAAGTAGGTAGAGAAGTACTTAAAGAAGCAACGATTTTTTCATCAAACCCCACTTACCGAAAGTAACATGTTACGAAAATGTTTTTCAAACAACCTCCAAAGAGGGTTTTTCAAGCAAATTATAAACTTTTTTATGAGCCGTCTTACTGAAAGAATATCTCGGTCAATAAAAAGCGGGCCCGAGGGTAGACTTTACGGTCCCATTCTTTACTATGTCCTTCATCAAAAAACTATTTGCTAAATGGAAAACGCCGCCCTAACTTTGGAGGCGGTTCTGGGAAAATGTAAAGTAATAAATAAGATCTTTTATATCGACTGGGGCTTAGATAGAGTGCGGTGTGAGGAAGAGATTGGGATACTGGATAAGCCGACTCCGATTGAATAAAGCTGAATAGGTCGTTCTATTTCTTCCAAATTAATTAAAAACCTGAACTTAATTTGTGTGTTTTCAAATAGGTTGTAAATTTACTCTCGAGTCAAGTCTTTGACGAGTGCTTTGTTCGGTTTGCAATGCTATCATTTAATAGTGGTAATACTTTGTCTTGGCTTGGAGTGGATCCCTGCTTCCAGGCGTTTGTAGAGTAGCTTTGGTTTAGCTTATACTGGTTTTGTAACCACTTTTTTGCTACTGTGCATACAAAGAGACATTTTTTTCTTGGAAAATGAAAACTTCTTCATTTAATAGTTGATGGGTTAAGCGTATATAACAAGTTTAAATTAATAGGCTTAAATTAATCTTCTGGGATGTATGCCACCTGGAACATTGTTCGAATTTATACCGTCGTGCGATAACGAGTAGCATGTCTCATGAACGGGTTGCGAGGCAGTACCAATACTTAACTTACAAAGTAGTTCAAGGAGCAGTCAATAGTCCATTGTTCAACCATTGGACAACTAATTTCAATGAAAGTATTAATTTTACTAATATTGTTTTGAATATTTTACTAACAATATAATATGGCCCTTACAATATTTTTTTCTTTTTCATTATGACATTTTATTGTATCTTATTTGTCTAGACTGAATCAAAATAAAATTTATTTATTCATTCATTCATTTTCTCAAAGCCGATATTTAAGAAAATTGAGACTGTTCCAGTGTAAGATATGTATGAGTAGAGATTATTAAATTAGTAATTGGCACCATTTCTAGCCTGAGTGCGAATGCCAAGTGGAACATAAATTTTAAAACATTTGGCAAAAGCACAAAATTTATTATATAGCAATCCCTCAAATTATTCCAAGTTATGTTGTTGTAAACGTTCTAGAGTGGCCACCCACAAAGTGGATCGATGAAACTAGTGCCATAATTACAAAAAAAAAGTGGGTCAATGATCTATTCAAGGTCGTAGGAAGCCGCTGGATGCGAACAGTGCAGGAACGGTCGTCATGGAGAACATTAGGGGAGGCCTATGTCCAGCAGTGAATCTCTTTGTCTGGTGTGATAATTTCCCTTTAGTCCGACAGTTTCTTGAAAATGTAATCAAGATGTATAAATAGTTGTGGATCATGCAAGGACACATGATTCTACCCGGTTTTTTTTCCAAATTGAGGCTTCAATAAAGGAATTACCATTTATGCTGGTTGCCAAGTGTTGCCAGACGCATAAACATAAAGTAACATCTGTATGCGATGCGTGACGTGTCTTTGATTTGTCCCAGCCTCTCTTTATTCTGATGGATATTTATGGCGCCACCCAGATAAAACAGCCTACGCAATGTGTGACATAAGTCGCATAGATTTAGTGTAACAGAAATATAGGTCAAGCAAGTTTGTTGAATTATTCAATGCTATACTTCTGCTTTAATGCTTAATGATTGTCACCAAGTTAATGTAACTGCTCGTAGCATTTCATAGATTGATTCTCAACTTTATGCTTCAAATTAAAGCCAAGCCATCTCACTGGCAATTTATAAATAGTACACACGGCCGCACATCGTGTTATAGTATGTGCAATTTATTGTTTAATATTTTATTTGTATCAATTATTTCTATATCATTAACATAAATTAAGAGTAAGTCAATTGACGCGCGCACCTTTATCCTGGTCGCTTATTAGCGGAAGCTATTCCACCACTACCCTCGACTAACTTCAGACTAGTACTTACCAGTATAGGGGGGAGGTTGTTTTGAGAAGGTGATATAAACGGCAGAGAGGTGCGCGCGGCCCCATTCGGATTATAGATTTCAAAGTGTGAAGTGATATTACGATTTATAAAAGTGAAATAAAAGTTAAGGTGGAACTCTTGTTTGATTCCTCGACGTCCTGTTACAGTTCAGAAAGTGGGATCACTTGCTGATAAATAAGTGAAAGCAAGTAAAACCTAGTCCCACAAAGTGAGTTGTATTGTATATCAGTGCCACATTACATAAGGGTAAGTGAAACATTTTTATTTTTACTTCCGTCTTTTTACGATTGGATTCGTACAATCGAGAATTATTTGTGATTTTGCGGTAGTTGCTTTTTATTTTAATCACAAAAGTTAAGCAACCTAGGTAGATTATCACTAGTAGTATAACAGTTCAAACGTTTCTGTACATCAGAACGCACGATAGGCTTTGAATTTAAAAACTGAGAACTGAATGCACGTTAGTCACTAATCTGGCAAAGCTTGGCTTGGTCTTTGGTTTACATAGTCCAGAATGATGTCGCTCTGTGTAAAACCATACCTTTTTTCGAATCCCCAAGGCTTCAAGGTTAGATTAGAATAGTATAATCATGAAATGAAAACAATTTTGAAGCATACCATCATTTATTATGTAGGTAGGTGTTTTTTTTTATTAAGTACATCTTATTTGCTTACTTGAAATAGTAAAGTACAATGGTAATAGGTTGAATTAGCTGTTTTCTCTTTTCTTCGTATTACATATAGTGTAGTACTTGGTTTTTTTTTTCATACATCAACTTATTAATCCTATTCTATTAAACGAGCAATATTTGTATAAATATGGTTTAAATCGGTTTCTTGAAAACTGCTTAAGGATTTCGATGAAATTTACCATAAGGGAGTTTTCGGGGTGAAAAATCGTTTATCTGATATCTTAACATTAAGGCGGTTATTATAGAGCGAAGCTGTGTCGCCTAAGTACTAGAGGTAAAATGACGTAATTTACCAGGTTGCATAAAATACCACAGCTTTTATAAAAATAATTACTGTCAGTAAATAAATTGTGGCTATGCATCTTAAAACCTTTCTTTACCATTAGTTTAATATTTGATTATTGGTAGGAAGTGTATGAAAAACAACAAGATACTGTGGGATAATTTTTGACATTACAGAACTATGGGAAAGAAAAAGAAGCAGGCAATGCTGACGCCTCCCAGAAGTCCTGAGGCTGAACGTGACCATCAGCAGCGGCGTTCACGTCGCCGACGAAGCGGCTCAAGGTCATGCAGTCGACGGGCCACCCGTTCTGCCAACCGCGAGCGGTCGCGAAGCCGATGCAGTTCAGGCCGGAGTACGGCCCGAATCAGGAGTGGAACAAATGACCGCTCGAGGCAACGAGATAGCAGTCGCCGGGCAAGCAACCGTGAAGAGCAACGTTCACGTAGCTCAAAAAGCGAAGCATCTCGAAGATCACGTAGTCGCAGCCCACACAGCGAACAAGGGAGAACGGACAGCAAGGGTAACGTAAATAATTCACAAACCAATAATTTAAATTCTGAAAGCATGATAACTATATTTAGAGAGCTATTTCAAACCATGAAAACAGAAAATAAGAGTGAACACTACCCTATAATGAATGTCGTCCCAGAGTTCGACCCATCCAAACGTAATCAAACGATAGATATGTGGATAAGTAAAGTGAATGAATGTGCGCAAATTTATGGATGGTCAGAACGACAAATAATTCATTATTCTCTACCAAAAGTAGTTGGGTTAGCGCAAAAATGGTACCAAGGTTTGCCTAGTCTTTTGTTTTCATGGGATGAATGGCAAAATAAGTTAAGATTAGCTTTTCCAAGTAAAGAAAATTACGGTCAATTGTTGACGGACATGCTTGCTTGCAAGGCACGATATGGAGATCCATTAGAAGAATATTTTTATGAAAAAATGGGTCTTCTTAATAGATGTGATATTTCCGGACAGCGTGCAATAGACTGTATACTTTTTGGAATCGAGGACAGATCAATACGAACCAGTGCAGAAGCTGCACAGTTCGCAGAAACTGACAAGCTTTTAGTTTATTTGAAGACTGTAAAAAGCATAAAGAAGAACGAAAAAACTAATAACCCCGTGCAAGCAAGCAGCTCCGATAACAAGACTTCAAAACCGTTAAGGCAAGGTCAGAATAGTAATACGGAAGGTAAACCCAAGAAATGTTACAACTGCGGGGGGGATGGTCACCCCTATTACAAATGCAAGCAACCAATCAAAAGATGCCATTTATGTAAGAAAATAGGTCATCTTTCAAATGACTGTCCAACCACAAAAGATTCCACTAACGCGAGTAAAACTGTACTAAGGGTTTCTCAGGAACAAGATAACGATCTGAAATACTTCAAAACTGCTAATGTAAATGGTCATAATTTAGAGTGTTTTATAGACTTCGGTAGTCAGTGCACTATGTTGCGGGAATCCGATGCTAGGAAACTGTGTGAAACTTGGTCTATGACGGATTTACCTACCTTGAGGGGGTTTGGTGATTCTGTAGTTAATTGTTTAGGTAAATGCGAAGTTCAGATAGAATTAGACAGTGCAAAAGCTACTCTCGAAGCTCTGGTTGTACCAGATCATTTGTTACAAGTGCCTGTTTTGATAGGTCAGACTTTTACAGAACAAGAACATGTAGTAGTTTTCAAAACTAATGACGATTTAAAGATTACCTCAAAATCTCCCGAATCGGATAAGAACATAGGGCTTTATATTGCTGAAACGGTCACTTTAAACGGGTTCACTGAAGTGGATGTCTATTCTGAGCCTAAATATACAGGTGACTTGTTTGTTGAACCGAGTTTGTGTCAAAACCCTCAAAAGGAGTATGAATTGATACAATGTGTAATAAAATTAAACGATGGTTGTGGGAGAATAGTTTTGAAAGGATTAGCTAACGTTGGTTTTGAGCTCAATAAGGGTACTCTATTAGTCCGTGGGCTCCCTCTCAAAGAAATGCAATTTTGTCATGTTGGTAGGATTGAGAGCACTATGGATAACCACTCCGTTTCTTCTATTGATGAGCAAATGTTGGATCTTAATCAAGATATAGGACAAAATGAAAAACAACAATTACTTGACTTATTGAATGATTACAGAAAATGTTTTGCTTTTTCGATTAAAGAGCTAGGATGTGTCTCAAATTCTGAAATGGAAATTAAACTTGATGATAAAACACCTGTCGTTTACAGGCCTTATCGCTTACCTCACTCAGAAAGGGAGATTGTTCGGAACATGGTTCAAGAGTTAGAAGAAAGCGGCATTATTAGACCTTCATCCTCGGATTATGCGTCACCAATAATACTTGTTAAAAAAAAGACTGGCGATTATCGCCTTTGTATCGATTTTAGGGCCCTGAATAAAAAAACGGTAAAAGAACATTACCCTTTACCCAGAATCGACGATCAATTGGATAACCTTTCGGGCTATAAGTATTTTACTTCTTTGGATCTGGCATCAGGGTATTATCAAATTCCAATGTCAGAGTCATCAAAACATTTAACAGCGTTCATAACCCCTGATGGGCATTATGAATTTAACCGAATGCCCTTTGGTTTAGTAAATGCTCCCGCTACGTTTCAGAAAACTATTAATAATATCCTCGGAAACGCCAGGTTCAAAGAAGCCTTTGCTTATATGGATGATGTCATAATTCCCTCAAAGTCCGTGGATGAAGGCATACAAAAATTACGAGACATATTAGAGCTCTTTGCTAAATCAGGTTTGACTTTGAAGTTGTCGAAATGCAGCTTTCTCATGAAATCGATTAATTATTTGGGGTTCGAAGTGAGTGAGAATGGGATAAGGCCTGGAAAGAAAAAAATTGAAGCTGTAGAGAAATTCCCAAGACCAACAGATCAACACAAGGTCAGACAGTTTTTGGGACTTGCCAGTTTTTTTCGTAGATTCGTGAAAGGTTTTTCAGCAATCGCCAAACCCCTCACCCAGTTACTTAAAAAGGACGTCAAGTGGCAATGGGGTGATGACGAAGAAAACTCTTTTATCGTTTTGAAGAAGGAACTGGTAAAACGCCCGATTCTTTCATTTTACAACCCAGAATTTGAGACTCAGTTACATACAGATGCCTCTAAGGCTGGCATTGCCGGAATACTAATGCAAAGACGAGATAAAACTTCACCATACAATGCCGTGGCGTACTATAGTCGTCAAACATCTCCAGAAGAAGCTCGATTCTCGTCTTACGATTTAGAAACTTTGGCGGTGGTAACTTCTTTGCAGCGGTTTAGAGTATATCTTTTGGGCATTCACTTCACCATAGTAACTGATTGCAACTCTCTACGAGCAACCTTCGAAAAGAGAGACATGCTTCCTAGAGTGGCTCGGTGGTGGAGCATGATGCAGGAGTACGACTTTAATATTGTATACAAATCGGGGTGTACTATGGCCCACGTAGACGCTCTCTCTAGAAACCCTGTTCCCTCGGAAGACGACAGCTTCTTGGTCAGAATTATTAATACCGATACCGACTGGATAGCTACTGTACAACAAAATGATTCTGAATTACAGCGGATTGTCAATATCCTGAATGATGATGAGAGTAATCGAGTTATAGAAATCAAAAACAACTATGTTGTAAAAAGAGGCTTGTTGTATAGGAAGACTGACGACGGAGATAGATGGGTAGTACCTAAAGGAGTTAGGTGGCAGATATTAAAGGCTAACCATGATCAGATAGGACACTTTGGGTTTGAGAAAACCCTAGAAAATATTAAAAGTTCTTATTGGTTCGCTAAGATGAGAAGATTCGTCAAAAAGTATGTGGAGTCCTGCTTGGAGTGTGCTCATTCCAAAATTCCAGCTGGCAAAAAGGCAGGTGAGTTACACCCAATCACCAAAATTGAATCTCCGTTCCATACGTTACATATAGACCATTTAGGCCCTTTCGTTCGCAGTAGGAAGCGGAATTGCTATTTGTTGTTGATAATAGACGCGTTCACCAAATTCATTATGTTGGTGCCAGTCAGAAGCACCAAAGCTGTTCATTCTGTGAAGGCTATGAAAAACTATTTTCATATATTCGGGGTACCAAAACGAGTGATTTCCGATAGAGGAACATCTTTCACCTCGAAACGTTTTCAAAATTACCTACACTCACTTGGTGTTAAACATATTATGAACGCTGTGGCGACGCCACGAGCTAACGGTCAAATTGAGCGTTACAATCGAACAGTTTTGGCCGCTCTGACTGCTTCCAATCATGGAAAACCAGAGAACTTATGGGACGAAAGTGTGTCTGAAATACAGTGGGGATTAAACAATACCTTAAACAAAGGCACGGGTAAAAGCCCAGCTCAAGCCTTGTTTGGGTTTAACCTTGTGGGCACAAGTGACTCCACCCTTCAATTAGCTGTTAGTGATGCTGTAGCAAACCCAAATAGTGATTTAGAAACCACTCGAAGCGAAGTTTCCGAACACGTGAGACAAGATCAACAGAAACAGAAAGAAAGATTTGACAAATGTAGGAAAAAGGTTAACTTTAAAGTTGGTGAATTGATTAGAGTAGAGAGAGAAGTCCCTTCCACAGGCAGTAGTAGGAAATTGATACCAAAACTAAGAGGCCCTTATCGCATAGCTGAAGTACTCGAAAATGATAGGTATGTTGTGGAAGATACTCCGCTGTCTCGCAAAGGTAATAGAAAATTTAGCGGTATATTTTCAGTAGACAAAATCCATCCATGGTTAGTATATAGCAGAAACGATGAAGATTCAGATAGCTCCGATAGTAACGGGAGTGAGTAAACTACGGGTACACTTTTGATTGCGTTATTCGCGAGTCTTGCTTGTAATTGTAGAAGTTTCAATTTAACCAAATGAATAAATCTGATTGTTGTTGATATGAATTTATTCTTAATATTGTGTACATATTATAATGATTGAAGTCTAAGTTAAGTATTATAAAGAGAATGATAGATATTGTTGAAATAATTGTTCATAGAGACTGTTGTGGATATACAGAGGCCACAGTGGTCATAGTAATAATGAGATTGTTGTGAATATGTAGAGATCACAATGATCATAATTATTTGGAAATTGTTGTGGATATATAGAGGCCACAATTATTTTCCTAATAAGAATTATTGTAGATGTATAGAGGCTACAATAATCGTAGAAAAAGGACATTGTTGTGGATATGTAGAGGCCACAGCGAATTCTTTTTAAGTTCTAAAAAGTAATTGATGTTGATGGATTTTTTTTATTTTTTTGTACAATCAACAGAACGTCTGTAATCTCTCTAGACTTTATACCATGTTAAAAGAGTCACGGGTGTTTCTGCTGGTGTGCAGTTAATTGAACTTATCTTTACATGGCGTAAGGTAATGTGTTATTTCCCGGGACGGGAAACAAATCAGGAAAGGCCGACTGTTATAGTATGTGCAATTTATTGTTTAATATTTTATTTGTATCAATTATTTCTATATCATTAACATAAATTAAGAGTAAGTCAATTGACGCGCGCACCTTTATCCTGGTCGCTTATTAGCGGAAGCTATTCCACCACTACCCTCGACTAACTTCAGACTAGTACTTACCAGTATAGGGGGGAGGTTGTTTTGAGAAGGTGATATAAACGGCAGAGAGGTGCGCGCGGCCCCATTCGGATTATAGATTTCAAAGTGTGAAGTGATATTACGATTTATAAAAGTGAAATAAAAGTTAAGGTGGAACTCTTGTTTGATTCCTCGACGTCCTGTTACAGTTCAGAAAGTGGGATCACTTGCTGATAAATAAGTGAAAGCAAGTAAAACCTAGTCCCACAAAGTGAGTTGTATTGTATATCAGTGCCACATTACATAAGGGTAAGTGAAACATTTTTATTTTTACTTCCGTCTTTTTACGATTGGATTCGTACAATCGAGAATTATTTGTGATTTTGCGGTAGTTGCTTTTTATTTTAATCACAAAAGTTAAGCAACCTAGGTAGATTATCACTAGTAGTATAACAGTTCAAACGTTTCTGTACATCAGAACGCACGATAGGCTTTGAATTTAAAAACTGAGAACTGAATGCACGTTAGTCACTAATCTGGCAAAGCTTGGCTTGGTCTTTGGTTTACATAGTCCAGAATGATGTCGCTCTGTGTAAAACCATACCTTTTTTCGAATCCCCAAGGCTTCAAGGTTAGATTAGAATAGTATAATCATGAAATGAAAACAATTTTGAAGCATACCATCATTTATTATGTAGGTAGGTGTTTTTTTTTATTAAGTACATCTTATTTGCTTACTTGAAATAGTAAAGTACAATGGTAATAGGTTGAATTAGCTGTTTTCTCTTTTCTTCGTATTACATATAGTGTAGTACTTGGTTTTTTTTTTCATACATCAACTTATTAATCCTATTCTATTAAACGAGCAATATTTGTATAAATATGGTTTAAATCGGTTTCTTGAAAACTGCTTAAGGATTTCGATGAAATTTACCATAAGGGAGTTTTCGGGGTGAAAAATCGTTTATCTGATATCTTAACATTAAGGCGGTTATTATAGAGCGAAGCTGTGTCGCCTAAGTACTAGAGGTAAAATGACGTAATTTACCAGGTTGCATAAAATACCACAGCTTTTATAAAAATAATTACTGTCAGTAAATAAATTGTGGCTATGCATCTTAAAACCTTTCTTTACCATTAGTTTAATATTTGATTATTGGTAGGAAGTGTATGAAAAACAACAAGATACTGTGGGATAATTTTTGACATTACAGAACTATGGGAAAGAAAAAGAAGCAGGCAATGCTGACGCCTCCCAGAAGTCCTGAGGCTGAACGTGACCATCAGCAGCGGCGTTCACGTCGCCGACGAAGCGGCTCAAGGTCATGCAGTCGACGGGCCACCCGTTCTGCCAACCGCGAGCGGTCGCGAAGCCGATGCAGTTCAGGCCGGAGTACGGCCCGAATCAGGAGTGGAACAAATGACCGCTCGAGGCAACGAGATAGCAGTCGCCGGGCAAGCAACCGTGAAGAGCAACGTTCACGTAGCTCAAAAAGCGAAGCATCTCGAAGATCACGTAGTCGCAGCCCACACAGCGAACAAGGGAGAACGGACAGCAAGGGTAACGTAAATAATTCACAAACCAATAATTTAAATTCTGAAAGCATGATAACTATATTTAGAGAGCTATTTCAAACCATGAAAACAGAAAATAAGAGTGAACACTACCCTATAATGAATGTCGTCCCAGAGTTCGACCCATCCAAACGTAATCAAACGATAGATATGTGGATAAGTAAAGTGAATGAATGTGCGCAAATTTATGGATGGTCAGAACGACAAATAATTCATTATTCTCTACCAAAAGTAGTTGGGTTAGCGCAAAAATGGTACCAAGGTTTGCCTAGTCTTTTGTTTTCATGGGATGAATGGCAAAATAAGTTAAGATTAGCTTTTCCAAGTAAAGAAAATTACGGTCAATTGTTGACGGACATGCTTGCTTGCAAGGCACGATATGGAGATCCATTAGAAGAATATTTTTATGAAAAAATGGGTCTTCTTAATAGATGTGATATTTCCGGACAGCGTGCAATAGACTGTATACTTTTTGGAATCGAGGACAGATCAATACGAACCAGTGCAGAAGCTGCACAGTTCGCAGAAACTGACAAGCTTTTAGTTTATTTGAAGACTGTAAAAAGCATAAAGAAGAACGAAAAAACTAATAACCCCGTGCAAGCAAGCAGCTCCGATAACAAGACTTCAAAACCGTTAAGGCAAGGTCAGAATAGTAATACGGAAGGTAAACCCAAGAAATGTTACAACTGCGGGGGGGATGGTCACCCCTATTACAAATGCAAGCAACCAATCAAAAGATGCCATTTATGTAAGAAAATAGGTCATCTTTCAAATGACTGTCCAACCACAAAAGATTCCACTAACGCGAGTAAAACTGTACTAAGGGTTTCTCAGGAACAAGATAACGATCTGAAATACTTCAAAACTGCTAATGTAAATGGTCATAATTTAGAGTGTTTTATAGACTTCGGTAGTCAGTGCACTATGTTGCGGGAATCCGATGCTAGGAAACTGTGTGAAACTTGGTCTATGACGGATTTACCTACCTTGAGGGGGTTTGGTGATTCTGTAGTTAATTGTTTAGGTAAATGCGAAGTTCAGATAGAATTAGACAGTGCAAAAGCTACTCTCGAAGCTCTGGTTGTACCAGATCATTTGTTACAAGTGCCTGTTTTGATAGGTCAGACTTTTACAGAACAAGAACATGTAGTAGTTTTCAAAACTAATGACGATTTAAAGATTACCTCAAAATCTCCCGAATCGGATAAGAACATAGGGCTTTATATTGCTGAAACGGTCACTTTAAACGGGTTCACTGAAGTGGATGTCTATTCTGAGCCTAAATATACAGGTGACTTGTTTGTTGAACCGAGTTTGTGTCAAAACCCTCAAAAGGAGTATGAATTGATACAATGTGTAATAAAATTAAACGATGGTTGTGGGAGAATAGTTTTGAAAGGATTAGCTAACGTTGGTTTTGAGCTCAATAAGGGTACTCTATTAGTCCGTGGGCTCCCTCTCAAAGAAATGCAATTTTGTCATGTTGGTAGGATTGAGAGCACTATGGATAACCACTCCGTTTCTTCTATTGATGAGCAAATGTTGGATCTTAATCAAGATATAGGACAAAATGAAAAACAACAATTACTTGACTTATTGAATGATTACAGAAAATGTTTTGCTTTTTCGATTAAAGAGCTAGGATGTGTCTCAAATTCTGAAATGGAAATTAAACTTGATGATAAAACACCTGTCGTTTACAGGCCTTATCGCTTACCTCACTCAGAAAGGGAGATTGTTCGGAACATGGTTCAAGAGTTAGAAGAAAGCGGCATTATTAGACCTTCATCCTCGGATTATGCGTCACCAATAATACTTGTTAAAAAAAAGACTGGCGATTATCGCCTTTGTATCGATTTTAGGGCCCTGAATAAAAAAACGGTAAAAGAACATTACCCTTTACCCAGAATCGACGATCAATTGGATAACCTTTCGGGCTATAAGTATTTTACTTCTTTGGATCTGGCATCAGGGTATTATCAAATTCCAATGTCAGAGTCATCAAAACATTTAACAGCGTTCATAACCCCTGATGGGCATTATGAATTTAACCGAATGCCCTTTGGTTTAGTAAATGCTCCCGCTACGTTTCAGAAAACTATTAATAATATCCTCGGAAACGCCAGGTTCAAAGAAGCCTTTGCTTATATGGATGATGTCATAATTCCCTCAAAGTCCGTGGATGAAGGCATACAAAAATTACGAGACATATTAGAGCTCTTTGCTAAATCAGGTTTGACTTTGAAGTTGTCGAAATGCAGCTTTCTCATGAAATCGATTAATTATTTGGGGTTCGAAGTGAGTGAGAATGGGATAAGGCCTGGAAAGAAAAAAATTGAAGCTGTAGAGAAATTCCCAAGACCAACAGATCAACACAAGGTCAGACAGTTTTTGGGACTTGCCAGTTTTTTTCGTAGATTCGTGAAAGGTTTTTCAGCAATCGCCAAACCCCTCACCCAGTTACTTAAAAAGGACGTCAAGTGGCAATGGGGTGATGACGAAGAAAACTCTTTTATCGTTTTGAAGAAGGAACTGGTAAAACGCCCGATTCTTTCATTTTACAACCCAGAATTTGAGACTCAGTTACATACAGATGCCTCTAAGGCTGGCATTGCCGGAATACTAATGCAAAGACGAGATAAAACTTCACCATACAATGCCGTGGCGTACTATAGTCGTCAAACATCTCCAGAAGAAGCTCGATTCTCGTCTTACGATTTAGAAACTTTGGCGGTGGTAACTTCTTTGCAGCGGTTTAGAGTATATCTTTTGGGCATTCACTTCACCATAGTAACTGATTGCAACTCTCTACGAGCAACCTTCGAAAAGAGAGACATGCTTCCTAGAGTGGCTCGGTGGTGGAGCATGATGCAGGAGTACGACTTTAATATTGTATACAAATCGGGGTGTACTATGGCCCACGTAGACGCTCTCTCTAGAAACCCTGTTCCCTCGGAAGACGACAGCTTCTTGGTCAGAATTATTAATACCGATACCGACTGGATAGCTACTGTACAACAAAATGATTCTGAATTACAGCGGATTGTCAATATCCTGAATGATGATGAGAGTAATCGAGTTATAGAAATCAAAAACAACTATGTTGTAAAAAGAGGCTTGTTGTATAGGAAGACTGACGACGGAGATAGATGGGTAGTACCTAAAGGAGTTAGGTGGCAGATATTAAAGGCTAACCATGATCAGATAGGACACTTTGGGTTTGAGAAAACCCTAGAAAATATTAAAAGTTCTTATTGGTTCGCTAAGATGAGAAGATTCGTCAAAAAGTATGTGGAGTCCTGCTTGGAGTGTGCTCATTCCAAAATTCCAGCTGGCAAAAAGGCAGGTGAGTTACACCCAATCACCAAAATTGAATCTCCGTTCCATACGTTACATATAGACCATTTAGGCCCTTTCGTTCGCAGTAGGAAGCGGAATTGCTATTTGTTGTTGATAATAGACGCGTTCACCAAATTCATTATGTTGGTGCCAGTCAGAAGCACCAAAGCTGTTCATTCTGTGAAGGCTATGAAAAACTATTTTCATATATTCGGGGTACCAAAACGAGTGATTTCCGATAGAGGAACATCTTTCACCTCGAAACGTTTTCAAAATTACCTACACTCACTTGGTGTTAAACATATTATGAACGCTGTGGCGACGCCACGAGCTAACGGTCAAATTGAGCGTTACAATCGAACAGTTTTGGCCGCTCTGACTGCTTCCAATCATGGAAAACCAGAGAACTTATGGGACGAAAGTGTGTCTGAAATACAGTGGGGATTAAACAATACCTTAAACAAAGGCACGGGTAAAAGCCCAGCTCAAGCCTTGTTTGGGTTTAACCTTGTGGGCACAAGTGACTCCACCCTTCAATTAGCTGTTAGTGATGCTGTAGCAAACCCAAATAGTGATTTAGAAACCACTCGAAGCGAAGTTTCCGAACACGTGAGACAAGATCAACAGAAACAGAAAGAAAGATTTGACAAATGTAGGAAAAAGGTTAACTTTAAAGTTGGTGAATTGATTAGAGTAGAGAGAGAAGTCCCTTCCACAGGCAGTAGTAGGAAATTGATACCAAAACTAAGAGGCCCTTATCGCATAGCTGAAGTACTCGAAAATGATAGGTATGTTGTGGAAGATACTCCGCTGTCTCGCAAAGGTAATAGAAAATTTAGCGGTATATTTTCAGTAGACAAAATCCATCCATGGTTAGTATAT
Source organism: Athrips mouffetella (assembly GCA_947532105.1). Taxonomy (NCBI): domain Eukaryota; kingdom Metazoa; phylum Arthropoda; class Insecta; order Lepidoptera; family Gelechiidae; genus Athrips; species Athrips mouffetella. The sequence continues at coordinate 31,917,692 of OX383957.1, read as the reverse complement.
AGCAGAAACGATGAAGATTCAGATAGCTCCGATAGTAACGGGAGTGAGTAAACTACGGGTACACTTTTGATTGCGTTATTCGCGAGTCTTGCTTGTAATTGTAGAAGTTTCAATTTAACCAAATGAATAAATCTGATTGTTGTTGATATGAATTTATTCTTAATATTGTGTACATATTATAATGATTGAAGTCTAAGTTAAGTATTATAAAGAGAATGATAGATATTGTTGAAATAATTGTTCATAGAGACTGTTGTGGATATACAGAGGCCACAGTGGTCATAGTAATAATGAGATTGTTGTGAATATGTAGAGATCACAATGATCATAATTATTTGGAAATTGTTGTGGATATATAGAGGCCACAATTATTTTCCTAATAAGAATTATTGTAGATGTATAGAGGCTACAATAATCGTAGAAAAAGGACATTGTTGTGGATATGTAGAGGCCACAGCGAATTCTTTTTAAGTTCTAAAAAGTAATTGATGTTGATGGATTTTTTTTATTTTTTTGTACAATCAACAGAACGTCTGTAATCTCTCTAGACTTTATACCATGTTAAAAGAGTCACGGGTGTTTCTGCTGGTGTGCAGTTAATTGAACTTATCTTTACATGGCGTAAGGTAATGTGTTATTTCCCGGGACGGGAAACAAATCAGGAAAGGCCGACTGTTATAGTATGTGCAATTTATTGTTTAATATTTTATTTGTATCAATTATTTCTATATCATTAACATAAATTAAGAGTAAGTCAATTGACGCGCGCACCTTTATCCTGGTCGCTTATTAGCGGAAGCTATTCCACCACTACCCTCGACTAACTTCAGACTAGTACTTACCAGTATAGGGGGGAGGTTGTTTTGAGAAGGTGATATAAACGGCAGAGAGGTGCGCGCGGCCCCATTCGGATTATAGATTTCAAAGTGTGAAGTGATATTACGATTTATAAAAGTGAAATAAAAGTTAAGGTGGAACTCTTGTTTGATTCCTCGACGTCCTGTTACAGTTCAGAAAGTGGGATCACTTGCTGATAAATAAGTGAAAGCAAGTAAAACCTAGTCCCACAAAGTGAGTTGTATTGTATATCAGTGCCACATTACATAAGGGTAAGTGAAACATTTTTATTTTTACTTCCGTCTTTTTACGATTGGATTCGTACAATCGAGAATTATTTGTGATTTTGCGGTAGTTGCTTTTTATTTTAATCACAAAAGTTAAGCAACCTAGGTAGATTATCACTAGTAGTATAACAGTTCAAACGTTTCTGTACATCAGAACGCACGATAGGCTTTGAATTTAAAAACTGAGAACTGAATGCACGTTAGTCACTAATCTGGCAAAGCTTGGCTTGGTCTTTGGTTTACATAGTCCAGAATGATGTCGCTCTGTGTAAAACCATACCTTTTTTCGAATCCCCAAGGCTTCAAGGTTAGATTAGAATAGTATAATCATGAAATGAAAACAATTTTGAAGCATACCATCATTTATTATGTAGGTAGGTGTTTTTTTTTATTAAGTACATCTTATTTGCTTACTTGAAATAGTAAAGTACAATGGTAATAGGTTGAATTAGCTGTTTTCTCTTTTCTTCGTATTACATATAGTGTAGTACTTGGTTTTTTTTTTCATACATCAACTTATTAATCCTATTCTATTAAACGAGCAATATTTGTATAAATATGGTTTAAATCGGTTTCTTGAAAACTGCTTAAGGATTTCGATGAAATTTACCATAAGGGAGTTTTCGGGGTGAAAAATCGTTTATCTGATATCTTAACATTAAGGCGGTTATTATAGAGCGAAGCTGTGTCGCCTAAGTACTAGAGGTAAAATGACGTAATTTACCAGGTTGCATAAAATACCACAGCTTTTATAAAAATAATTACTGTCAGTAAATAAATTGTGGCTATGCATCTTAAAACCTTTCTTTACCATTAGTTTAATATTTGATTATTGGTAGGAAGTGTATGAAAAACAACAAGATACTGTGGGATAATTTTTGACATTACAGAACTATGGGAAAGAAAAAGAAGCAGGCAATGCTGACGCCTCCCAGAAGTCCTGAGGCTGAACGTGACCATCAGCAGCGGCGTTCACGTCGCCGACGAAGCGGCTCAAGGTCATGCAGTCGACGGGCCACCCGTTCTGCCAACCGCGAGCGGTCGCGAAGCCGATGCAGTTCAGGCCGGAGTACGGCCCGAATCAGGAGTGGAACAAATGACCGCTCGAGGCAACGAGATAGCAGTCGCCGGGCAAGCAACCGTGAAGAGCAACGTTCACGTAGCTCAAAAAGCGAAGCATCTCGAAGATCACGTAGTCGCAGCCCACACAGCGAACAAGGGAGAACGGACAGCAAGGGTAACGTAAATAATTCACAAACCAATAATTTAAATTCTGAAAGCATGATAACTATATTTAGAGAGCTATTTCAAACCATGAAAACAGAAAATAAGAGTGAACACTACCCTATAATGAATGTCGTCCCAGAGTTCGACCCATCCAAACGTAATCAAACGATAGATATGTGGATAAGTAAAGTGAATGAATGTGCGCAAATTTATGGATGGTCAGAACGACAAATAATTCATTATTCTCTACCAAAAGTAGTTGGGTTAGCGCAAAAATGGTACCAAGGTTTGCCTAGTCTTTTGTTTTCATGGGATGAATGGCAAAATAAGTTAAGATTAGCTTTTCCAAGTAAAGAAAATTACGGTCAATTGTTGACGGACATGCTTGCTTGCAAGGCACGATATGGAGATCCATTAGAAGAATATTTTTATGAAAAAATGGGTCTTCTTAATAGATGTGATATTTCCGGACAGCGTGCAATAGACTGTATACTTTTTGGAATCGAGGACAGATCAATACGAACCAGTGCAGAAGCTGCACAGTTCGCAGAAACTGACAAGCTTTTAGTTTATTTGAAGACTGTAAAAAGCATAAAGAAGAACGAAAAAACTAATAACCCCGTGCAAGCAAGCAGCTCCGATAACAAGACTTCAAAACCGTTAAGGCAAGGTCAGAATAGTAATACGGAAGGTAAACCCAAGAAATGTTACAACTGCGGGGGGGATGGTCACCCCTATTACAAATGCAAGCAACCAATCAAAAGATGCCATTTATGTAAGAAAATAGGTCATCTTTCAAATGACTGTCCAACCACAAAAGATTCCACTAACGCGAGTAAAACTGTACTAAGGGTTTCTCAGGAACAAGATAACGATCTGAAATACTTCAAAACTGCTAATGTAAATGGTCATAATTTAGAGTGTTTTATAGACTTCGGTAGTCAGTGCACTATGTTGCGGGAATCCGATGCTAGGAAACTGTGTGAAACTTGGTCTATGACGGATTTACCTACCTTGAGGGGGTTTGGTGATTCTGTAGTTAATTGTTTAGGTAAATGCGAAGTTCAGATAGAATTAGACAGTGCAAAAGCTACTCTCGAAGCTCTGGTTGTACCAGATCATTTGTTACAAGTGCCTGTTTTGATAGGTCAGACTTTTACAGAACAAGAACATGTAGTAGTTTTCAAAACTAATGACGATTTAAAGATTACCTCAAAATCTCCCGAATCGGATAAGAACATAGGGCTTTATATTGCTGAAACGGTCACTTTAAACGGGTTCACTGAAGTGGATGTCTATTCTGAGCCTAAATATACAGGTGACTTGTTTGTTGAACCGAGTTTGTGTCAAAACCCTCAAAAGGAGTATGAATTGATACAATGTGTAATAAAATTAAACGATGGTTGTGGGAGAATAGTTTTGAAAGGATTAGCTAACGTTGGTTTTGAGCTCAATAAGGGTACTCTATTAGTCCGTGGGCTCCCTCTCAAAGAAATGCAATTTTGTCATGTTGGTAGGATTGAGAGCACTATGGATAACCACTCCGTTTCTTCTATTGATGAGCAAATGTTGGATCTTAATCAAGATATAGGACAAAATGAAAAACAACAATTACTTGACTTATTGAATGATTACAGAAAATGTTTTGCTTTTTCGATTAAAGAGCTAGGATGTGTCTCAAATTCTGAAATGGAAATTAAACTTGATGATAAAACACCTGTCGTTTACAGGCCTTATCGCTTACCTCACTCAGAAAGGGAGATTGTTCGGAACATGGTTCAAGAGTTAGAAGAAAGCGGCATTATTAGACCTTCATCCTCGGATTATGCGTCACCAATAATACTTGTTAAAAAAAAGACTGGCGATTATCGCCTTTGTATCGATTTTAGGGCCCTGAATAAAAAAACGGTAAAAGAACATTACCCTTTACCCAGAATCGACGATCAATTGGATAACCTTTCGGGCTATAAGTATTTTACTTCTTTGGATCTGGCATCAGGGTATTATCAAATTCCAATGTCAGAGTCATCAAAACATTTAACAGCGTTCATAACCCCTGATGGGCATTATGAATTTAACCGAATGCCCTTTGGTTTAGTAAATGCTCCCGCTACGTTTCAGAAAACTATTAATAATATCCTCGGAAACGCCAGGTTCAAAGAAGCCTTTGCTTATATGGATGATGTCATAATTCCCTCAAAGTCCGTGGATGAAGGCATACAAAAATTACGAGACATATTAGAGCTCTTTGCTAAATCAGGTTTGACTTTGAAGTTGTCGAAATGCAGCTTTCTCATGAAATCGATTAATTATTTGGGGTTCGAAGTGAGTGAGAATGGGATAAGGCCTGGAAAGAAAAAAATTGAAGCTGTAGAGAAATTCCCAAGACCAACAGATCAACACAAGGTCAGACAGTTTTTGGGACTTGCCAGTTTTTTTCGTAGATTCGTGAAAGGTTTTTCAGCAATCGCCAAACCCCTCACCCAGTTACTTAAAAAGGACGTCAAGTGGCAATGGGGTGATGACGAAGAAAACTCTTTTATCGTTTTGAAGAAGGAACTGGTAAAACGCCCGATTCTTTCATTTTACAACCCAGAATTTGAGACTCAGTTACATACAGATGCCTCTAAGGCTGGCATTGCCGGAATACTAATGCAAAGACGAGATAAAACTTCACCATACAATGCCGTGGCGTACTATAGTCGTCAAACATCTCCAGAAGAAGCTCGATTCTCGTCTTACGATTTAGAAACTTGATTTAGACACTCTCCGCCTCCGTCACCCCCTCACTGCCCCGCGACCCGCCCGCGAGAGTCCTGTGGTTAACAGGGGTTGTAACAGCCGGGTCACTTGTACTGCATATGCAGGCCTACGCTTCTCTCAATTTCAAATTTTGACAGGTCGTAGTTTCGCGCTCGTTATAAGTAGTATCCCTGGTGTGTCACCGGTATTATCTCTCATCTTTCTCTGTATCTAGGCTGTTTTAGATGTTTTAGATGGTAGGGCTTTTGTGGAAAGTCCGTCTGGGAAGTACCTCTCCCTTGCTTTTTTCTGCCGTGAAGCAGCAGTGTTTGCACTGCTGTTTCGGTTTGAAGGACAAGGGAGCCAGCGATATTACCGGCACATGAGACATATCATCTTAGTTCTCAAAGTGAGCAACGCGCTTAGCTGTCTTATGTTAACAAATGAGAGGGAGTTGAGAAATATGTTAAATAAAACACTCGAAGTCTACTTACGTTTTGTAATAAGTTATTCACTTTACACAGTGTTAAAATGGGTACATTAACACAATACCATACATATGAAGACGAGTCTTCATAATTTTACACAATACGTGATTACTCTTTTAAAGGTAGAATCTCCCAGTTTGAAGAACAAAATACGACTGCCTGAGCGAGGCTGGCTCGAACGTTTCAAGAGACCTCTCCCACTACAATATTACCCTTTCCATAAAACGCTGGTCGAAAAGCCGCCGCGCTCTGACAGTTCATACAACGGAGTTAATACAACAACCATTTATGAACAATATCGTAAAACTATGAAAAATTAGTAAACACTGGTGGCTTAAATATTATAATATTGGAGATCAGAATATCTGTCATGACAACACTTATTAGTGTCAAAATATGCCATTAATAAGACAGTGGGTGTTATGGGCGGTGGTGACCACTTACCATCAGATGGCCCACCTGCTCGTTTGCTCCCTGGAAAAAAAAACTCAAAAGCGATAACGTCAAGAGGGCAGGAAATCTAGCAACTGGTTTTTCTGCAAAATTATTTAGAATACCACTGCTTGTGATCAATATGGCATTAATATTTCTCATTATTTATACAGAAACTTAAGTAAAAATATATCATACTTATGTTTTTTTGCAATACTTACTTCCGTCTCGGAATTGCAATACTTGCTTCATGTCACGAGCCCTGGTGTCAAAGTTGTTGAGCCACCCAAGGCCTCTGATAGAAAGTATCTGGGACCGACAGCTTCATGTGCCTTCCAAAGCACAGAGTCAGGTGATTTATCCTGCAATGTCCTAAAGAACCTGGGGAAAATAGTTGGTGGTGTGCGGCGTGTGTGGTAGACGCAACTGGTACTGAGGGTCAAGAAGCAGCAGGTAAGAATTCTGCCTGTGGTTGAGAAATTTTTGCTATTTCCTTATTTATGGATAAAATGTATTTAAGGGAGCAAAACTGCACTTGTCGAAATTATTTAATGATAGGGTCCTGTTCAAAATACATAATACCGACAGAAAATTCGATTTGCCATGAAAGCGTGGAAATCTGCTCAAAACTTTATAGTACTTATACTCTAAGAATATTAGATTTTAATCTACAAAGGGCTTATGAGCTTAATGAGAGAAAACTTTACTTCTCAACTCTCTTACAAAATAATATTTCGCGTTAGGGTGAAGCCCCACTGAGGAAGAAAAGAGCGAATTGGAACAAACTCTGCACGTTAATAGAAATAAAACTACGGAAGTTGATATACTATACAGAGTGTAAGGGACGGTGTACTGAAAACTGAAAGGGCGTGCTCATTCAACGAAACTGAACAACTTTCCCAAAGAAACATATGTTGGGAATTGAAAAAAATTTTTGACCTCTCCTTACAAACTGTTCGACCAGAGCGGGCAATTTGTATGGAGAGGTTAAAATTTGTTTTCATTTCCCAACATAATGTTTCTTTGGGAAAGTTGTTCAGTTTCGTTGACTGAGCACGCCCTTTCAGTTTTCGCTAGACCGTCCCTTACACCCTTTATACGTTTTAAGCTAAGTTTTTAAGCTTTTCCACATAAACTTCAAGCTGTCAACAAATAATTTTGTATTAGACGAGCAAGTATTTCCAAATATCTTGGCTCATATTTCTTTGAAAAACTTGTTTAGTTTTAGTGTCTACGTAAGCATCTAATATTAGTGGTAAAATAAATTACCGCAACGAATTTATTCGATTAAGATTCCTTTTTTTTATGCACCAAAAACATACATCTCTGCTCATCTTTCCGTCACAAGAACCTCACCCTAATACTTGACCTCGTTATTTCTGTTGTGGGTCTATACAAAACTAGGTTAATGAAAGTCAAAAAGACGTCGCCAGCGCTTAATGTGCCACATAAGGGTTAATTTATGACACAAAGCATTTAAGACGTCGCTCAATCTTGAGTTGGATGCTAGGAGATATGAAGATGAGGCCGAGGCAAGGGCTGGGCATGTTATTTGATGCACATTATCGATTGTCGAAGAAGCTGCCGAATATTATCGTCCTGTAAAGTGCGTATATAAAACTTGATTAATCCATGAGCCAGCTAGCAAAAATATGAAAATTGTATAATTTGGAGGAACCAATTTTAATTTTTTTTTTAAAGAAAAAAATATGAAATGGGACCAATAGTTATTGAAATACAGTTTACTTTATAAAATGAAACATATTGCATCTTGGATTGACTTTCATTTCATCAATCTTCCACATTGGGACAGCAATTGTGGTTTTATGATCCTTATGATTCTTACAAACTTCTGTGAATAGGAAAAGTAATGTGTGCAAAAAAGAGTTATTTATTCATTAATTCATTCAAAAGTACTCTTAAATTATTGCAGTATTCTCGGAATAAAACGAACCGACCGAGTCAGAAACACCATACTGCGTTCCAAAAATGGTATTGCCGACGTAGGGAAGAAAACCGCTAAACTTAAGTTGGATTGGGCTGGCCATGTCTGTCGAATGTGCCCTAAAAGGTGGGCAAAGAAAGTTACCCTTTGGATACCTCATGACGGGTCCAGACGCCGAGGTAGACCAAGAAAGCGATGGCGTGGCGATCTTGATGCCTTCCTAAAGAATTGGGAAGAGGTTAGTAAAGATCGTAAACAATGGAAAGCCGCGGGGGAGGCCTTTGCCAAGCAGTGGGATCTAGTAGGCTAAGAAAAATAAAGAAAAAAACAAAACAGGGTGAAATAGAAACTCTTGGATTGGTTGCTATTTTGGTTAGGACCATTTTTAGACACCATTAATAGTTTTATGGCTTCCGAATAAACCTTAGTTTTATGACATCCTAATAAACCTTAGTTTTATGACATCCTAATAAACCTGTGGTAAAAAGAAAAATTGCATGGTACCCCTAAATTATACCGATATCTGGGCTGGCCTATTGTCTAAATGCGATTTAATTGCTTAGCATAATTGTAGCAGATCGTGATAATGATAACTGGACAGGAGGCTTCGATTTCATGAAATCAAATTATGTAGAAATAAAAAATCGGCCAAGTGCAAGTCGGACTCGCGCACCGAGGGTTCCATACCACGAAGGTAAAAAATACCCTGTGTTATGGACGCTCAATCACGCAGAAGCGTATTAAAAGCGCGCGAGTCCGACACAAACTTGACCAGTTTTTATTATTTGTAGTTAGTGTATAGCATATGGACTATAATTATATCAAGTTTTCACGATTGTAACAGTTCCCGTTTTTACGAAAGAGCTAAAACAAAAATCGACCAGATATCGCCTAAAGACACGTTTTTTTAGCGAAGCTTATTATTTAGGGTTCCGATACCAAAACGGTAAAAAAAAGAACACTTATGGTGTCGCTTTGTCTGTCTGTCCGTCTGTCTGTCAGTCTGTCTGTCCGTCTGTCTGTCCGTCTGTCTGTCCGTCTGTCTGTCCATCTGTCTGTCCATCTGTCTGTCCATCTGTCTGTCCGTCTGTCTGTACGTCTGTCTGTCCGTCTGTCTGTCCGCCTGTCTGTCCGTCTGTCTGTCCGTCTGTCTGTCCGTCTGTCTGTCCGTCCGTCTGTCCGTCCGTCTGTCCGTCCGTCCGTTTAGAGTATGGTTGCCCAACTTAATTGCACATGAAAGAATTGTAAAAAAATTATGATTATTAATGTAAAGGGGGCTAAAATATATTTCAAATTGTCGCTACTAGGTCGAGTGGGGTATCATATAAAAGGGCTTTACTTGTACATTCTAAATTCTATATTTTGTATTTTTTTACGTCTCTTAGTTTTCAAGTTATGATGAAAAATGTCAAAAAAATACAGCAGCATCTTTCTGGGTATCGTACCATCTTACATACTGCAGTCACCAACAACAGCGGTCGCCAGCCGCAACGGTTACAAGCGACTGACACAAGTGACTATGATAAATCCCCTCCAAAGTACCACGCGTTTTTGCTGGAGTTCTGGAGGTAGCTCCCTGTCCTACAATTGACGTTTCATAGGATGTTATGATGATGATGATTTTGGAGAAGAAACGCAATATTTAACTTTAAATAAAAACGATAACTCTCTGAAACCACTCACAGTTCAAATAACCAATTCATCAAATAATTCGCCTGAATTATTATTAAAAAAAAGCAATTCGAGTTATTAAAATAAAACCTAGCAATTTACTGTGTCCTACTTTCAAATATAAAAAGCTACGAAAAAATTCCACTTGACTTTGAAAGAACCAAGATTGAAATAGGTCGCACAGAGTAAACGAAAAATAATTTACCCTGATTTCTAGAAAGAAATTACCATTAACAGATTGTGCCACGTATCTAGCCCATACATATTTAATAAATATAAATTATACTGACTGATTAGGATAAAGTACGCAATGACTCAGTGTAGATCACCTCCTCATATATTTGTATTAGTATCATATAACCCCAGAACACTGTTTATTTTTCTTGTGTTAAAATAAATGTACTGACAATTTTATTAATTCTGCATCACTATAAAACCAAGCAAGACATTGACATTTAGACCTTGAATATTATCGACATTTTTCCAACTCGTACATCACTAACAGAGTCGGCTATTACGTATGCCAGCCGGGAACCGAACAAAGACCCTTTATGGACTTGTTTATCGTCGGCCGCAAGACATTTCTAGCAAAATGTGCGTTTTGCTCCCGCTTCCACGAGTAACTGGCCTGTCCAGAGATATTATGAGATTGAGAATCAAATAAATTGCTTTGTGAGATTACCTGTGTAGACCGTAATTTAAGAAAATTGTAAAAATCAAGACACAGTAACGTCAAACAAAATTAAGATACAAGACTTTTCAAAAACAAATAAAATTAACCCTTACGTAAAAATACTTAGCTAATATTATGAAAATTAGGAGGAGATCCGCAGAAGAACTAAAGTAACTGACAGAGCCTTGACAATCGCTAAACTAAAGTGGCAGTGGGCAGGGCACATCGCAAGAAGAACCGATGGCCGATGGGGCCGGAAGACGTAGCGTGGGCAAGCCCCCCACAACGTGGACCGACGATCTAGTGAAGGTCGCGGGAAGCCGCTGGATGCTAGCAGCGCAGGACCGGTCGTCATGGAGAACTTTAGGGGAGGCCTATGTCCTGCAGTGGACGTCTTTCGGCTGATATGAAGATGATGATGATATGATGAATATTATGAAATTTACAGTTTTTTAAGTCCTTATACTAGGATGCCCTTATCGCGATGACTAGGTTATACAAGATAAACTTCCGTTCGATTTATCCCGCAGAAGCCCAGAGGCCAAAAATCTTGAATTCATATCACCGGGCGATAAAATATCAATAAAAAAAAATCAAAATTACAGATTTTTCTTTTTAAAAGTGAAGATTGATATTCGATAATTATAAAATAATTGTTAACTTAATATTTACTTTTAAACCATTTATCAGGGTGAATTTGAATTTTTAAAGTCGCAAAATAATATTTAATCAAAAAGAAGAAGAGCCTGCGTTCGAATCCTGTATGTGGTTGTGAAATTTTGCGATTTTCTAGTTTGTTGATATTTAATCACCCGGTGACATTCAAGAATTGAATCCCAGTGACTCTCCCAATGAAAACAGGCAACATTATCAAAGAAAAAACATTTTAGTTAAAAAAATTTTCTTCAAGTTTTCATACTAAAGTAACCGTGTGAACGTCACATTTTTGCAGAGAAGTAAAAATCAAATCTCGTTGGAAATATTTTCTTTCTTGTTTACATTAGGTAAATCACTGGGCTTCGGGATTAAAACGAATGTAAATTCACCTGATATTTTTTTTTATCTTAAGTTTCCAAGCGACCAACGTTTTAGTAACCTTGTTTTTCCACGTCGCACTTTATTAAACGGTATTTAGGTACGAGTACTAGATCGTATTAAAAATAAGAATGAAATACATACTCATAGAGTAAGACCAGCTAACCTAATATGTCATTTTAACGTATATATTAGGGTCATAGCAGTAGGCCGTATATCCAGATTAACCTACAATCTTTTATTCCCATTTTGACCCCTAAGAAATATGCAAAAAATATTTGTTAGTTCTCTATATGTTAGTTACTTTATAGCAACTATTAGGAAAAAAATATATATTTGTACCCATCGGTTGAGGTTGTGTATAGTCAATCAGTTAGTCACTAATTCATATTATATTTACAAATGTTTCAAGAATATTATTCTCATATTCTTGATTGTCTCTGCCTACCCTAACAGGAGAGACATTATGTTGATATATTATTTTATTTATAATAATAAGCACAAAGATCAGTTTGCTTCATTAACAATGGTGCAGTGAGCTTGATTGGAGCGATCTATGTTGCTTATAAGCAACCGTACCCGATAGTTACAAATTTATAAATCAACCCCTGCACTATCTTGTTTTCATGATAAATTCATATTATAAATAAATAACAATCATAATACAATTTGATTTTTATTCGATAATCATATTTCAGGGATTCAGAAAATCGATAACATTTTCTAAAAAAAGAATCTCACCATTTCTCTTAAGTAATATGTACACACACTTACACATTTTAAAATTCGAAAACACTTCATCTTGTAAAGTTAGTCCATAGGGATTAAATGTCACACTCTCATTTCGTCAATGGCTGCCTGTGGGAGGTTAGACGCATGATGGGGAGCTTTGCCTCTCCGTAGGGTGGCGTGAGGCCCCCTCGCACCATCGTCTCTCCCCCCGGGAGAGCCCTGTGTAGTAGAGCCGTTTGGAGGCTGGAATTTTGCCTGCCTCAACTCCTGTAAGGGCGGGGAGTTATTAAACTGGTTCAAATTCTTCGGCATCGTAGCATACCCACCCATTTGTGGGTAACTCACATTCGGCAGGCGGAAACTGCTGTTTCTGCTGCCCAGTTTACTCGGTAACATCATGTTGTCTATACTTAACGACGGGCTCGGGGGCGATTTAGGGACGTCCAAGGGCCCTTTAAAATTCACATTCATGACGTGAGGATCATTCAAGTGCTTCTTCCGGCTCTGCCTTTCTACATCAACGACTAAACTGGGAGCATGAGTGGGGTCTATATGATAATGAGAATGTTTGCCCGAAATTGTTTCAAAATGCTTTTCGTTAAAGCGCTGTTGCTTTCCACGTGACCTGGATTTATCTCTTTGGTAGTATACGCCGGCGAATATCAAAACATTTAATATTAACAACGAACAACCGATAGCTATCGTTACGCTGAGAGCTGTCGAGTACGCAGCATACCCTGCGGCCTCTAAATTGGCTATAGTGTTTTCAGTTGCATTCAATGTTTGCAAGTCTCTTCCGTTTGGCAACAACGTCACACATGTAGCTAGCATTGAATCTACTGTAGTGAGCGCAGTCTCTGTGTAAACGGATCCGTTTCTTCGGTGTTCGATCTCGTTGGGATTTCTCGCTAGCGGATCGGGTCTTACAATGCCTTCATAGAGTTCTTGCTCATTGTGATTTTTGAAAAGATTGTGACGTACCCCGAAGTCATCCATGCCGGCTCTGTGAAGCTCGGGTACAAGTCGTAACCAGACAGATAGTTGATGCGCACGATAATGGTTCTTCAGACGAGGTTTCATACCTGTCGAGAGAAACAGCAATTAATACACTCGGCCGGGTGATAAAACAGAACTTTCAAGGTAGTAAAACTATGAGTGGGTTAATATCGCCGAGGATTATCATACAAATTGTAACCCGTGAGACAAAACTTTAAATTGGCTATTTGGCTTCGTATAAGCAATTAGCTTGTAAAGGCTGGGTCGAAACTGAAAACTAACAAAATGGAATTAAAGCAAATTCCAGTTTCTACGACAAGCCGTATTTTACATAAGATAAATATTACTCAGCAAGGAAACTGATTCGCAAACTTCTGAAGCGTATTCAGAGTGGATCAACCATTTATCAAAACTTTTACCAACTGACCTATTTCCAAATATTTCTGGTGCGTCGAATCGTATTCTTCCCAGTTTATGCCCTTGAATTTATTGCGCTCCCGAGACGCGGGAAGTAGGACCTCTTGCCGAATGTTGTCGTTTGGGTTGCTGTAACGAAGCAAACAACCGTTCATAGGGGACAAATATATTTGTTTTCGCATCTGATTGAGTCCGTAAATAAAGGATCGGGGATGCGCATGTTTACATGGAACGTGGATAGTATTTAGAACATAGTTGTACTCAAATGAATAAAACAGAACCAATTTCTATTTACCTACTCGAATGATACATATAGATAAATACTTTAAATAAAACGGAACTGGGCTGTTCTCACTGACGCCGAGCATTTTAAATACGTTTTGACTTTTAAAACGGTTAAAGATTGACCTTTATGACTTTTAATGAATGAAACTTTCTTCACTTTTCTAATATTAAATATATATCTCAAACAAATTATTGCAAATAATGTAATCAAACAAATTTTAAAGTCCAGTTAAATACACTCAAATTCACATTAATCAATTTCTAAACGCCGAACAATAGAAGTTCAACGAAAATTTACCGGATGAATTTATATGATGCTCTTCCGGTTGCTTTTCATTTAAATTGTATCAATGACCAAACTCACACGACTGAATACAATCATATATGAAACTTAAGGGTAAAATTCATTAAAAGTTAGATTTCCACCAACAAAGACGCCTAATCCAGAACAATCCATTCGCCTAGACTTCCCTAAAGTTTCTCTACAAACTATGGCATATAAGGCGTAAGGTCCATACGATGTCTTATCTATTAAAGCACACACTTGTGTACCCATTGAGTACGATAAACCGACGCCTGCAAGTTTGATATTAAATTTGAGTACAAGTTTACAAGTTCTTAACACTGTGTTATTTAATGCAGTTTGCAACGTCGTTTCGACAACAACATAAGGTGCAAACTAGTTAGTCTAGAAGCGCATCCAATTATACAAAGCCTTAGTAGTTTCCTGTGAGTAATAAATTAATATTAATAGGCAAAGTTACGATTCTGCCCCAAGTTAAGGACAAAGTTATCACTTAAGAAATTTAAATGTTGAACGACCAATGAAATAAGCATATAATCTGCCAACACCAATGTTTTGGTTTACTATTAAATAGAAATATCCTTTAGTTTCTCCGCAAAAAAGAATTACATAATTGACGAAGAAAAAGAAAGTAATGGGTTTTTTTTTTGTAGTAAATACTTACCCGTTCCTGACAAAGTTGGCAATAAAAAGCATAACTGATTCAGACAGCGCTATTTCTGATTTTGTGTAGTTTTGAGGAAAATGGCCAAATCCTTCAACTAATGGTGCTCCAAAAAGATAGGGTAACTCCTCACCATGAACTGCTCCCGTTCTCTATAAATAGAAAAACGACGTGTTACAATTTTTTTTACACTAAGACGTTATTTTTATTTATGCCGATAGAGTGTACAAAGAGCAACCCGCCTGCCCATGAAACTAAGCTTCTTTTGAAACATTGACTCAAATACGAAAAACAATTTCATTACGCACTAACAGCTAATGCAGTTTCTATAGGTCGTATTTCGAATTTATCAATACGAAAAACAATTTCATTACGCACTAACAGCTTATGCAGTTTCTATAGGTCGTATTTCGAATTTATAATCTATGTTCCTTACGAAAAAATATTCTTTGTTCCACATTATACAATTAATATTTTATAAAAAAAAAATATAAGTTTATGCTATAGGTACAAACACATTTTTAAACTTATTTCTATATCATACACATTTTTAGCTTTAGAACGTCGAAATATTATGAAAATAGCCACATTTTTTTTATACAATTTCTAAAAGTTGAAAATGATTTTATTTTAACACTCGTGTTCGGATAATTCTACAAAGTAGAACAAATATACGTAGATGATTTAACGTAGTGTTACAATTTTTAGGGTTCCGTACCTCAAAATAAAAAAGCGGAACCCTTATAGGATCACTTTGTTGTGCGTCTGTCTGTCTGTGTGTCAAGACCCTTTTTCTCATGAACGAGAAGAGGTTTCAGGTTGAAATTGACAACGAATATTAAGGTCCATAAACCACACAAGACCTGAAAATTTATATTTTTTACAACTACGCAATCAAAAGATATAGTTATTTGTCCTCATCTCTATAAACTTATGCAAAAAAGCAAAACCTACAGGGTACTTCCCGTTGCCCTAAAATTATGAAATTTGGCAAGAAGCTAGGCCTTACAGTACAAATAAAGGGAAAAGTCTAAAATCATTAAATATTTCAATTTTTCTCACAACTGATAGTAACCAATTAAGATGAGCTCCCGTTTCAAGAACTTGTCTATAAAAGAGGGGTCAAGTTGGATGGTCGCGGAGTTTTTAAAATCAAAGAGCAAAAGCTTTTAGTATATCATATGGTAGATAGGTACGGAACCCTTAGGGCGCGAGTCCGACTCGCACTTGGCCGGTTTTTATTTAACTTCAATTCTATTTGCAATAATAGACTAGTTGAGTGTGGCAGCACAAACGAAACTTGTATAAAGGTCGCAGATTTCACAACATCAGGCAGGACCACAGTAGCCTAGTTGGTAAAGCGTCTCCGAAACTGAAGGAGAAGACGCAGGTTCGAATCCTGCCTGT
This sequence comes from Athrips mouffetella, assembly GCA_947532105.1. Lineage (NCBI taxonomy): Eukaryota > Metazoa > Arthropoda > Insecta > Lepidoptera > Gelechiidae > Athrips > Athrips mouffetella. Next base: position 31,901,550 of record OX383957.1, on the reverse strand, counting down.
GGTTGTGAAATTCTGCTATTTTCGACTTTGCAGGTTCTAAAAGTTGGTTGAAAAATCTTAACAAAGAGTTCTAACTTGAAAACCTTACATTATATAATGGACCATACAAAAAGTCCACACGAATTCCTAAAAAGGGATTGATTAAATGCTATGATAGCTAATTTACGGACGGGAGCTCCCACTTTAAAAAATGCATCAAATATTGCGATTAAAAAACTTTTATATTAACAGTTTTCTTATATAATACTTATAAAACGCACGAACAAACATTCCTACATTTGATTCATACACGGAGAGGAAATTTCTCAATGCATCCCGGAGGCGCTGGTTGAGACAGGAAATGCAAGCTTCGAAAAATGATAGCGTTGCGCTGAAACGAATATTGCGAAATCGGTGCCGATTGCAAAATGCCGTATTTCAAACGATTATGGCACATTTAGATGTAAAATATTGTCTTTAAAATTGAGTATCCGTACATTCTTAGAACAAGAAGTATTGATGATAAAAGCAGTGAAACTTGTTTACACAAATTGAAAATTTATTACATTAGTTTCTTACTACGAATTTCAATTCAATTACAGTAAATTTGCCCTTAAAAATCATTTTCAATTATACGTAGTGTTACCAATTTTCGACTTGAATTCTATTTGCAATAACGGACTAGTTGGGCTAGTACAGTTTATGCTTACTAAGTGGCAGCACCACCAACATTAGTACAGCTAATGCTCACTAGGTGGCAGCACTAACGCAACGTTGGAATGCGTATAGAGATCACAGATTTCACAACATCAGGTAGGACCACAGTAGCCTAGTTGGTAAAGCGTCTGCGGTACTGACGCAGAAGACGCAGGTTCGAATCCTGCCTGTGGTTGTGAAATTTTGCGATTTTCTACTTTGTAGATTTATCCGAACACTGGAAGTGTTAAAATAAAATCATTGCCCTTAAAACTTTTAAATACTGTCTAGATATAGACATCTCCTGTTTTTGGAAGCTCCTCAAGATATTTATTTTAAAAACCTGATTGAAGCAAACATCTGCAGATACGATGTAAATTGCAAATTAGTTTTCTACTTCTTTACAACTTAATTTTCCAATAAGTGATCAAGGTTGTAATTTATTTTTATAGTATTTTACTTTCTAGACCAACTTTTGATAATTAATATTCATAATCAAATATTGAAAAAATCAATTGAATTCAATTTATTTATTAGATAAGTTTGAAAACTCTCATAAGGAATCCAATTGAGCAAGAAAACCAGCCAAGTGCGAGTCGGACTCGCGCACCGAGGGTTCTGTACCACTTAGGTAAAAATATAATCTTAGTCGGGGACGCGCAGTCGCACAGAAGTGTATTAAATACGCGCTAGACCGACTCGCAATGAACCAGTTTTTGTTATTTGTTATAATTTTTTAGCTTATGCCCCATATAAATATAGCAATTTTTACACTTGTGTATGAACTGGTTTTAACGATAGAGCTATTACAAAAATCCATAGAGTAACACGATTTTAGCGCGCAAAGCCCGGCGCGGTTTGACGCGTTGCTCTAAGCAAAAATCACGTTTCTATATGGGGACCCCTCTTAATTTTCAACCTTGCATTGTTTTATAATTTTTAGGTAATCCGTCATAATAACACATATTTTTTGAAAATTTTAATTATAGAACTACTATGGTTCAAAAGATAAAACCCCTTAAAGATCGGACAGACAGATAGACAGACATACAACGTAGGCTTAGAAATAGGGTTGGTTACGAAACCCTGAAAACTATGAAATTTAAAGTAGGTATTAAAATAAGAAAATAACGGTATTCTACTGTAATATACTTCGCAGAGAATTCCAGAAATTAATTTAGCGGCAGACTGATACCATAAATATTCATTATTTTAATTTGTCGATATTGGAGAATTTTAAGCAAAATCAAGCTGTCATTGTTTTGCGAGTAGAACGGTCATCAAAAAACTTTCATTCCAATATTAATATTCAAGAACAAAAACACGTTTTTAATTTTTTACCAAGTTCATTAAAACGACGAGCCTATTGTTTCTAACGAAAACAAATTATGCTCTCTTCAAGCCCTTACAAAATTTCAAAGAGATGTAACTGAAAGAAACCGTTGAATTGTTTGATGATGATGAAAACAAAACAACAACACTCTTTAGATGAGGAAAACAATACGAGAATTTTCAAAGAAATTTAAGCGTAAGACCGTTAGACAAAGGCGTCCCCAGTTCAAACGGTAATAAATTAATCTATTCCCTAAATTAAAATTAAGAAAATAATAGGAGTGAATAGAAACAGTATGAACGGTTCTTACCACGATATGGGTTTTTCATGAGCTCCCGATATATTTCAAAATATTGGGAGCTCATGAAAAACCCATATCGTGGTAAGCACCCGTCATACTGTTTTCATAATAGTGTTAGTGACCGCGAAACTCTCAAACAATATGTGATGCATTATTTTTTTTATGGTTATGGCTCTATCGCTGCTTGCAATAATTCTGCCAATGTGAGAGTTAAATAAGACATAAAACTTAAAAAATGGGCGGCAACGAAGCGGATCGTTGTATGAAGCCCCCCATTACATCCATTACCCCCGCATTAAATCCTCAGTCGATGAAATTTTGCTGGGGTATTACACTGTATGAGACAAACCTTCCATAAAAAAATGCAAAAAAAATCGGGACTTTTAATTTTTCCATACAAAAATTGCAAAAAAATTATGATTTTTTTTTTTTGTAAATTTTTTTTTGGATATGTTGAATTTACATTTAATTCATGATACTTTATTATCCTGTCAAATAAAATCTGCCTGAGATAATTATGTTGGGGTCAACTGCTTCGTTGCCTACACTATAGGTACAACAAAGTAAATTCCCTGGTGACCTAAAGAAGTAGTGATTTAAGACTATTACTACTAATATACGATGTACTTCTAGTTTTTTTTACCGTTCACAACGCTGTAAATCGTCATTTTAATAAACCAATATTTAATTGAAACTGTCAAAGCAATACGGTTTTCTTCTGATTCATTTTGAAAGCATGTTTGAGCGAAATTCAACCTATTTGTATTTGAGTGTATGCACAAATAAGTAAATGCCGAGTCATGATTCAAATTGGTCGACTGTACATTGGGATTCGACAATTATGGAAAACGGCTAATCCCTATCTGAACTGTAAATGACATAAAAAAAAATTGGCCTAAATTTCGATGAACCGTTCAATCTTTTAACAATTAAATTACAGTACTTTTTGTCTTGTTGCCCCGTGTGGTGCCGGCAAACAATAGTACCAACCCTTACATACCCGTGGGTGTCGTAAGAGGCGGCTAAGGGTTATAAATCAATCTCGTTCACCTACAACCGCGGTCCATGGTGCCAGCCGTAACGATAACAAGCGAGGTAACTGGTACTTCCCCTCCACATTTTTCCAGCAAAAACTAGAATTCTAGAGGGAGCTCCCTGTCTTGTAGTGGACGTTTCATGGGATGTTATGATGATGTTATGATGACTTTTTGTCAAAAATTTAGGCTAGGTTCAGGATCAGGCGAATTTGGTCAGGTACTTATTTATTACAAGTTATGTCGACGGTTTTTATAATGATTAATTTTTTAAGCACTATTTTAGCCTGTTACTTAGACCATGAAACTGAACAACTTTCCCTAAGGAACATAGGTCGGACTACGATGATTTTTACCTCCTTTACACTCAACCGCACATCAGTAGAAACTCTTTTGGACTTTATGGCATGGTAATAGAGTTGAAAAAGTTTCTACTGACGTGCGGTTGACCGTACAAAATGCTCAATCAGCTGGTGTTCTTTCTATGCAAAGTAATATTTTTTCATATTTCGACCTATATTCCTCAGGGAAAGTTGTTTAGTTTCACGGTCTGAGTAAGACGCTAAAATAGGGCTTTAAATTTTATAAAATTTTATACCTTGTACATTAAGGCTGAACAAGGTTATTTTTTTGGACCTGATATGCGTATGCCCACCTTATTACAGAGGTCAAAAGCAACAACTTTTGTTCTACGACTTTGCTAACAACGCTCGAATAATTTTCAACTTCCCATACAAAATGGGTCGGGCACGCCACTTTGGTATGGGGAGTCGAAATTTTTTTGTGCGTTGTTAGCAAAGTCGTAGAAAAAAAGTTGTTGCTTTTGACCTCACTAATAAGTGGGCAAAAGGAAATCAGGTCCAAAAAAATAACCTTGTAGAAAATCTGACTTGAGCGGGTACTATTAATACGACCCTAAATTATCATCTTCTGTTACTTCAGTAAGGATGCGTGTTACATTATCTCTGAAGATTAGTTCCTAAGCAGAGACAGATAAACGTAACGTAATATAGAAACGGGAGTCTTCCGCAAATAAAGGGAATAATTTGAAGGAAACAAACAAAGCATTGTTCTTACATCTTGTCAGAAAAATACACAAAGGTAAAATAGAGGTATAATTAGAAAAATGCAGCAAAACACATAGTAGACGAAAACTAAGATATCTATTATAGTATTCATAACTCAAGTACAATGCAACCAACCTATACAAAGTTGTGGTTTTAAAGCAGCAGCTGGTTCTTGAAAACTTTCGGAACTTTGTAGAGATCTATAATTTAATTTGAAAAGCACTTGGCATTTGTACACCACTGATGATTTATGTTTCCTAATTTTATTTTTTAATATATTTACGACGTTTATCTTTTCCTTTATTAAGTTAACAGAAACCTAAGTGACACGTCTGAAGGAGCACTTAAGACATTTGGTTCAGCTTGCAATTTATTTATCTTATCGTAGGAAAATAAAAAAATAAAAATACTCCATAATGTTATTCTGCATCCCAAATGTGTGAAAATTTATGTTGATACATCGTTGCATTCAATAATGCTATGCATTAATATTATTCTACTTTCAATGGAAAAAAAATCCAAAACGCAAGGATTATTGAAGAATTTGCCATGAACGCTATTAATAAATAAAATAAATATTCTAGTCTTGCCAACCCTCACCACTTTTTAACTTGTTATATTTAACGGGTATCACGATTAGAACATGCTTATTTTCCTATTGATTCCGCACCACGGGTTAAAAAAATTGCATAGTTTTTTTTAAGTATCCAATATTTTCTGTCACTATAGTGTAGGCAACGAAGCAATTGACCCCAACATAAATTTCTCAGGCAGATTTTATTAGACAATATGATAAAGAATCATGAATTGAATGTTAATTCAAAATATCCAAAAAAAATTCACAAATAATTTTTTTATACATTTTTTGTAATTTTTGTATGGAAAAATTAAAAGTACCGATTTTTTTTGGATTTTTTATAGAATGTTTGTCTCATGTAGTGTAATACCCCAGCAAAGTTTCATCGACTGAGGATTTAATGCGGGGGTCTTCATACAAAGATCCGCTTCGTTGCCTAGACTACTATATTAATTTCACATGAAAAGTACTAGGTAAGCAAAGCCTCAAGAGAACCCGTATCCCGATCCTTGTAAAGAAATTCCCTAAGCTTCTAAGCAAAACGTGATTCTTTTGTTGAGTATATAAAAAAATGTTATTTCTTTGTTAAACCTCCGCGTTTCGAATACCTTCAATGTATTTAAGAGCTTTTCGCAGAATATCACGGTTGCTTTACATAAATACGTATCACCGCAACAAAAGAACAACTTGGCAATGCAAGGTTTTAAAAATCCTTACAGCCAAGAGCACGTTAAGCTTGACTCATTTGACTTTGACCTTATCTTACTTCAATAGCCGTAAGAACGAAAGTTGCGCCGCGACTGCCAAGCTTTGCATGCTCTTGACCATTTACAGTTTGAATTTAAATTTACCTATTTAAAAAAGTCATAGTAGCTTTTGACCCAAACAATTGTTAAGACCCTGTCTGACTCAACTATTGTGATAAAAATAATTACAAAGATGTACCTATTCCAAATTCAAACTCAAAATCATTTTATCATTTTGGATATTAAAATCTCAGTCAAAATACAACGCTTCACAAACAGTGGCGCCATGGTGGGAAAAAAGAGGCGACTATAAAAACCCAAGTGCTCTTTTTAATATATTTGAATGTACAGGGTTGACACAATAAACTTAAGTCAATATGAATTAGCCTGATTAGAGCGTCCCCATCAGAGATAATAATCCCATACATTTTTCTCTTCTGGGTAGTCTGACATTTTGTTATAACCTTTCTTATACAATTTTTGTTTGATAACAGTTTTGAATTTATCTAACTGTAAAATTTCAATACCTTACTATGATGTAATAATACTTACTTGAGGATAATACCCATCTCTTGTTTGATAATCGAAAACATAGAAAAACGTCTTCGTCGGTCGTCTTGGACCATCTTCATCATTTGGGGCTGGTTTTGGGCCACCGCTTAATAAATCACCACTTTGGACCATTGGCGCCACGTACTGAGCATCCGATAATGCCGACACGATTGCATCTCTTATGTTTATTGGATTCTAAAATAAAAACAAATAAAATGACAACTATCTTTAATTTTTAGGGTTCCGTACCTCAAAAGAAAAAAACGGAACCCTTATAGGATCACTTTGTTGTCCGTCTGTCTGTCTGTCAAGACCCTTTATCTCACGAAAGGGTAGAGGTATCAGGTTGAAATTGATACCATACGAGGGCCACACCGAAATGATCGGGAATAGAAAAAAGTACAAAAATAATACAACAATATTTACTTTCATTGTTTTTCGAAGTATTCTCCGTGACAATCGATGCACTTTTGCATTCTATCAAACCAATTATTATAACAGTAATTCCAGTCTGAAGTGGATATAGTCGAAACGGCCGATTTGTAAGCTTCGACTGCCTCTTCTGGGCCTTGAAATCGTTGACCACGTAGCATATCTTTAATTCGTGGGAATGTAAAATAATCATTGGGGCTCAAGTCAGGGCTATACGGTGGATGGTCCATTACCTCCACGTTTTCCTGATTTAAAAACGCGATCGTTTTGCGAGCGGTATGTGAGCTCGCATTATCCTGGTGAAGAATGATGCCACGATTCGGATTAATTTTACGAAGTTCTCTTATGACTTCCGGCAAACAAACTATTGTGTACCAATCAGCAGTAACCGTTCTGCGTTCTTGTAAAGGAATCGTAGCCACATGACCAGTTTTCGATACAAACGAAGCGACCATTTTTTTCGACACGCTACGAGAGCGGACAACTTTTGTTGGCTTGACCTCGCCTTCGAAGACCCAAACAGCCGATTGATGTTTTCTTTCGGGCTCATATGAATAAATCCACGATTCATCACCAGAGACGATATTGTAAACTGCATTTGAGCTCCCTCTATTGAACCGTTGCAGAGTAGACCGACACCAATTAACACGAGCCGACTTTTGTTCCTCGGTCAAACGATGGGGCACCCAGCGGGAAACTAACTTCTTGACACCCAGTTCATCATGTAAAATAGTTTGAATCGCTGTCATACCAATGCTGAGAGAAGCCCGAATCTGCTCGTATGTCACATGTCTATCTTCTTTTATTAATTGGCGCACAGCATCGATGTTATCTTGTGTTACCGCTGTTTTTGGTCGACCAATAGAAAGAACTGTCGTGAGAGAGGAACGTCCACGACGAAACTCAGAATACCAACGATATATAGTCGTTTTACTGGGTGCTTCAAGTTCATAAACAGAAACAAGCTCGGCGAGACATTGTTCTTGAGATAAACCTCGACGAAAGTTGTGAAAAATTATGGCACGGAAATGTTCCCGCGTAAGCTCCATTTTCCCCACTGACTTGTCAAATTCAAATGGCTACTACTCTTTTCCTTTTTACTTTTTTTAAAATTCAAAAATGGAATTGTGTTTGAAATAATATTAATAATATTAATATTCTACTCCCGATCTTTTCGGTTTGGCCCTCGTATATCAATGTTCATGAACCCCACAAGAATGAAAATTTCAATTTTTTACAATGACGCAATCAAAAGATATGGCATTTTATGTCCTCATCTCCATACATTTATGCAAAAATGCAAAACCTATAGGGTACTTCCCGTTGACCTAAAATTATGAAATTTGGCAAGAAGCTAGGTCTCACAGTAAAAATAACGGGAAAAGTCTGAAATCATTAAATATAACAACTTTTCTCACAACTAATGGTAACCAATTGAGGTGAGCTCCCGTTTCAAGAGCATTCATATAAGAGAGGGGTCAAGTTGAATGGTCGCGGAGGTGATTTTTGTTTAAGTTCTATTTTAAAAATGGGAACACGCACAAACCTGAATGTTGGTATGTTTATAATGCATAAGCTATAAAATAACAACAAATAATCAAATTTGGTCAAGTGCGTGTCGGCCTCAAAAAATCTAGCACATTAACTTACTGAAATTTCAACTAATACAATTATGATTATGTGGTGGTACGAAACCCTCAGTGCGCGAGTCCGACTTGCACTTGGCCGGTTTTTAAAGTACAAAATGGCAAATACAGTCTGCTATTCTTAAACCATAAATTGTTAAAGTATCGCTATAGTTTTTTAAAAGTGGTCACCATCGCCAAATTACACCCACTGTCTTATTAGTTTCATACTTTGACAGTTATAAGATAGCAAAGTGCGTTGCCCACATTAAGAACTAATACCGTACGTCTCACGGGCCAATAATTTCTCTGGCTGCCTTAATCTTCGAACCGAAACACAGCAGTAAAAAGCACTACCTACTGCTTTACCGCAGAAATAGGCAAAGCTGTGGGTGGTGTTTTCCCATTCGGACTTTGCACAAAAGCCCTACTACTCTATGAACAAATCAATACTCGTATGTTGTTAGAACTTCCACAGAGCTCTGTAAACTGTAAATTTGTAGTGTCATTGCATTGTCAAAGTTTGTCGTTGCGAAATGATCCTGTACTTGGCAAAATCAACTTCTGGGAGTAAATGATGTTCCAAACTTCCTGAAAATCGCTTGCAGGCTTGGAATTCAATTTGAAGTTTGTCTTTAAATTGGTTTGTGGTTTTGTGGCGATTCCATGGGGTTGCAAATGAGGAATCTAAATCTAATAAACCCCTCTTAAAGATTTCTTTGTTCCGGAAGTTTTATTACAAAGATGAAAGCTAAGACGAAATCTTTTTTAAGCCTGCACGCGAACTTTTTTAGAACAAAAACAAACCTCTACCGTTCTTTCCCAATCGGTGTACTCGTTGACGATCGTGTAGAAGATCTCACTCAGATGATAAGTATAAGCGTTTCTAACATAGGTCCTGAAACAACGTAAAAAGTTTTATTCCAGAATTTTGAGAACATATTACTTGTCTTTAAAAAATCTATATACATTATATGTCAATATAATACCAGAATTTTTATATTTCCTCCTCGTTTAATCTTTAATTGAATATAATGATTATATTTCCGCTCATTACGCGCTTGAAATATCAAGTTGACTGGATCTTTGAAAGCTTTTGTAAAATATTTACCTTAACATACGGTCTCTCTTGTCTGGTTCAATTCCGTTTTGAATATCGTTCGCAGAAAACTTCCATAACGCTTCGCTTGTCACAACTCCAAATAACAAATCGTATTTGTTCTGAAACAATCTTCTTCCGCTGTCGCTTCTTTTTATGTGTATGTTAAAATTTTGATTCATATTGTTCAAGGGGCCAAAGCTTGGGAAATCTCCCGTTGCGTACATTGTTAGGAAGTCTTTAGCGAAGTCAGTTTTTATGACAACACCATCCACAGAAGGTCCAAATGCTGTCAAAAAGTTTGGTGGAGATATGTCTATAGATAATAATTCTTCGATAGAAGCTTCTCGAAGACAGTCTACGATTACTTCATGTTCTTTATTCATGTCGTCTGGTATCGTGCAGTTCATGTGCTTGGCAAGTTTCAGTGAATAGTAAACAGGATCGTCTACGATTGCCCAAGAACTTAAGGCAGAGCCTGATAGCAGAATAGATCGATGGAATAGCCCTGTAAAGAAATCGAAATATTTTATTGCTTTTTTTTTCAGTTTATTAAAATGTCAGAAAACTAAGATAATCTTTCTTAAAATGAATCTTATATATCTCTATTATTGATACATTGTAAAAAAAAAATATTATGTTGCGTGATTATGAGCTTTGAAGATTCTTTAAATTATATTACACCCCATTTCCTGAACCCAGTTATTTGAACGCTCCACACGCTTCAGTTTTTCTTTAGTCAAAACATTTTTTTTTTTCAGTTTTTTCACACAATAGGTATTATTAACGATAGAGTCACCCTTTAAACGGATCATAGTACAATATATTGCTACGCAATTGCTTATTAATCAAAGTTTTCATCTAACTTTAGTCGATTATCTTTCAAGATTGATACCTTGACAAGCCTGTATGAAATTCATGTTGCGCAATGGAATTTGCCTATGGAATTGTTTTCACTAATGTTTCATCTCCAAATTCGGGCTTGTCATAATTACAGCTACGTATGCATTTAACTAACATACTAACTCCAACAAAATGAAACTTAAAACATTTGTTTAAAGTAAAAAGCTTTTAAAGGTTTTAAGTGCAAACTACGGCCTCTGGCAAGGATAATTCCTCTCTAAATAAACCTCGACCCACTGGAATTAGGAAAATTGTCCCAAAAACACTTCCTTCCATCTTAATTATGCAAAGTACAGACCTGGCATCACGGTGGGTGATATCATGAGAAAATTAATGCAGGCGGCGCCGGTCCCATGGCCCATTAGGGTTATGTTCGTTGGATCGCCTCCAAACAACGCAATGTTCTGCTGGACCCAGTGCAGTGCTGCTATTTGATCCATCAACCCGTAGTTTGCTACTCGAGCTTTGAGTTGAGGGGTTGGATTTGCGTTGAGAAATCCTGGTAAAAGAATAACAATCCTTACTTTTTTTTTAGCGATTTCTATAAGCTTCAAAATCACAGGCTTTCAAAACCAACTAAACATACTAAATTTTTACCACAAAAGGCATAACATTACAATGTTTTAAAAGGCATTCCATTGACTTTTATAATTACCGACTTTTCTAACACAAAATTAAAATTTATTGGTAAGCAATAAAAACATAGACCAATAAACTCCAAGCCCGTCTCAGAAAAAAAAACTAAATTAACTAAAGCGAATTCCATTCGTACTGCATTCCAATTCATTTTCCATTTATATTCAGTCTGAAATCCGAGACTCAAGGGGCAACTTTAATTCAAAGAGTGCATCCTATTCAAACGAATCCGAATGGAAAATACACCCGGTTGTGTGTTCACAAAAAATTTTAGGAGCGACTTGGAAAAACATCTTAAAGTAAAAAGAATTTGCGTTTGGGTGGGACGGTTGCGCCGCAACGTTTCCTGTGAATTATTTTCTAGCTTTACGACTTGGGTTTAAGTGATCACAAACTTCTCTAAAAAAACATCCCTAAGTAAGAAATAAAAATTATTTTACATTTAAGATTTAACTCGTTTGTTTCGTTACCGCGATGATATTATTTAAGAGAGAAGTGGTCGCGAATGCCTTAACATTTGTATATATTTGAAAACATTTTTTAACTTCTAACATAATTTGTTGAATCGCTTTTCTAACCAAGAACCCTCCAATATTTTTCTCGATTCATGTTACGTCACGTTTTCCTCCTCGCTCGCTAATTTGATATAAAAGTTTTTGAAGACCGTTGACTTCGTCCAGAGTCTACTGACGTCCATAATTATATTACTGTAATGGATATTTAGTTGTAAGTACTAGTAAAACTAGAGGTTATCAATAAAAAAAATATGTTTTTCTGTAAAGAAGTAGTGTATTATAAGGATTATTTTTGTTGTTCCTTCTAAATATACTGTCTACTTTATCACTATTTGAGAGATTGTAAAAAGCATATATAAAATTTTTGGCTTCACAGGGTCAACTGCACCCACAGCCTACTGATCCCGTGGACTCAGTTGACCACTTTCTGTTTTTTTTCATGGCCGAGTCGACCCACTTATCCCGGGGGCTCAGTCGAGTACTTCCAATTCCTGACGGGAAAACTTAGCCCACTGACAAAGTTGACAACTTTCAACCCCTTGAGGGTAAACTTAGCCTGCGGGCTAAGTCAACCACTTTTTACTATTTTCATAGTCAACCCAGCTTACAATTGCTTCACCCTTCTCGTGGGCATAGTTTGATCTACGATTTCGTTAACAGACAGACATAACAGAATTATTGTTTAGGGAATATCAAAATGACATCCTATTATGTTATAATTAGGTGACCTAAATTTTGTTGTTAAACTTAAACTCCCGTGAATAGCCAAGCTGTGCCATGGGCTGGGTGACGGAATTATAAGCTGCATCGACCGCGAAAATGGTAAAAAGTAGTCCCCTTAGTTAGCCTGCGGGCTGAGTTGGGGTTGGAAGTAGTCAACTGAGCCCGCTGAGTAACGGACCTGGTAGGTCGAGTCAACCATGAAAAAAACAAAAAGCTGTCAACAAAGCCCACGCTTGACCCTGATGCTTCTTTAATTTTTATTAGGTATTCTTAAAAACGATTACGATGTTATACGATTTTAATGACGTAAAGACCGATTTGAATGTAAACAATAACAAATTTTTTATTTCATAGCTATAGTAGTACCGCCAACAGCAAGTCAGTACAAAACACTTTGGACTTTAAAGCAAGGTAATAGAGTTGCAAAATGATTTCATTATGTCGTGCGGTTGATTGTGCCAATGACAGAAGGCCATCAGGGACCTTACCATACTGGGACTATGGTTATGCGTTGTGAGGTGTCTAAATGTTAATAATTTTCTTTTTGTTTATCATCTGGACTTAAAATATGACTCCAGGTAAAAAGCTCAGTTAGAAAAATGAGCAGCTAATTCAAATAAGCACCCTTTATTTTGTGTGCTCAATGAAAAATTAAAGGTATTTTTTCATTTTTAGTTGATGGATTTAGATTGTACTCTCCGAATAGTGACCGATTGCAAGTGCCTTATCCATCAAATATTATTTCTTTATTTTTTGTATTCAATAAAATGCTACCGAAATAATACACAAGCCTCATGATAACAACTTTGCACGTGTAGCTAATATCAAATTAATAACAATCACAATCAATCATGATAACATGGAGAGTCTTCACTCTTCAACAAGATAGGTTAAATCTAATCAGTCAGTGATTGGACGAGATCGTTATATCGGGAAGTTGAGGAGAGGATCAACGAGAAGTAATTAAGGTAAGAGCCGTCTGCGAACAAAATTCTCTTATAATTCAAACGCTTGACCGGTTTCAAATACGATTTGGGTCTGCGAATCTGCGGCTTGAAATGTGGATTAGGTACGTCAGCACATTTAGAGTTTTCCTAACAAAGGTCTGCTATAGAAATCAAAATGATTCATGAAAATGTTTTTTCAAGATTTGACTTTAGCTAGTCTAGACAAGGCAAACTTGTTTAAAATGGCTCGAGAGGCTCAGTGTATTATACTTTGTAGTTAGCAGGTAATGAAATAAGTGGAAATCGACCAAACAACATAATTCCTTTGATTGTAGAGTCACCCGCACGTCGGTAGAAACTTTTTCAACTCTATTACCACGCCATAAGGTCCAAAAGTGTTTCTACTCATGTGCTGTTGAGTGTACCGGGGCTTGTTTGTCAGTTTTATCGACACGCGCAGTGTGTCACTATGTAGTGAGCAGGTAATGAAATAAGTGGAGATCGAACACACAATATAATTCTTTTGATTGTACCGGAGTTTGTTTATCAGTTTTATCGACACGCGCAGTGTGTCATTATGTAGTGAGCAGGTAATGAAATAAGAGGAGATCGACCACACAACATAATTCCTTTGATTGTACCGGGGCTTGTTTGTCAGTTTTATCGGCATCGATTTATGACACACTGAACACTTTCTTATTAATTGTATAATAATTTCGACCTATATTTATTATGAAAATAACTATGTAGAGCTTAGTTATTTGGTTGTTGACCTCATTACCCACACGAAAGAGAAGAAAGGGTAACCACAAAATATAGCACTACATCATATCAAAGAACCAACTTTAGCCACACAGGGGAACAAACAAACTTACCCAAAACTCCGAGCCTGAAGTTAAGCGTGACCACAATCAAGTCTGTATAGCTGGCTAGCACGGCGCCATCATAAGGGTTGCCAGAGCTCCATGAATAACTCTCACCATGAATGTATACTAGAACTGGCAGTGCTAGTTTAGTTTCGTCCACTGAAACGAAAGTTCCTTGTTAGTGAGGTTCATACACATGTAAATTCCATAAAATATTTTTATCCATGGTTGCTGGCAACTTTTATTTAGCCTATTACTTTAACCGAATTTTCATCACTTACATAAATATGACAAAGAAAAAAATTATAACATGAAAATAATCACTGAAATGACAACCTAAATTAAATAAATTGCTTCAATAATTCTGAACAAAGAATCAAAAGATCAGCCTTGTTGTTATCACATTTACGTAATATTTAGATTGATGAAATGAGTTTATTGAAACCCACACCTATTTCATTAAACTTCCAATACACCTACACCAATATCTCAAAAGACTTGACAACATAAATCATCAAGATAATAATATGGCTCAAGAATTTCATATTTTCCGACGTAACCCGACATCGATTGCTTTCACAGAGCAATAATCGCGCAGGCAATATAAAATGAGAAGTGCATAGAGGTATAAAATTGACGCTAACGGCAGCTTCGAATAGGATTAGTGAGAGCGCCAATTGATCCTTTGAGAAACGAAAAAGAGAAATCAGGCACTATCTTTTCATTACAGCTCCGCTCTTTTAAAAATCATTCTTAACTGTAGAGTAAAACGAACAGGTATACGAAAAATATTACTTGTGAGTATGAATAGTATAACGAGTCGTTAATAACATAAAAAAAAAACAAATCATGGTTGTTTTGTCTGGAAAAGTTGTTATTGCGATTCGAGTGGAACCGCTGCTTTTATGGATTCCTTTTTAGATTGCTCCAATGGCTTTCCAATTTAATATCACGTTTTATAAGAGTCATAGTGATTTGCGATTTCAGTTTCTCTGCAGTTTTAAATATTATGTTATACTAGTATAGCTGCTACTATGTATGTTCATAATAGAAAAAGAGGTAAAAACAAAGTTGTCAACGACGGAGGTTGCTTGCTAAACTGATGCTGGCAGGCATATGTGAAGTATATTTGAACTTATACGTTAGCAAATTCCAAATTAAGACACTGATTAGTTTTGGCAGTCTTCCTTGATTTTCTTGGTCGTTAAGTGTTATTCTACTGTGTTTGTTTATATTATTAAAACTTCTATAACTCTGAGGAGCCGTCTTCATAATTTAGTAGCTAAATAATTAGTTTTCTAAACGTTTTAATTTGTGAAAACTAAACATCAAGGTTGATTTTTTACACTTATTCAGTTAATTTTTCTTTTTTTTCATGCATAAAGTATATAGATGTTAAATGTAGGGTAGGGCAGGGTATAAAAAAAGGACAGATTGTAAAAAAAAATAAGGGCGTATCAGTCAACATACTTATGTAAACAAAATTTTAAGGAATTAAAATAAAATGTCGGCCTCTCGCGAATCATTTATCTAAGGGCCTCTCCATACAAACAGTCCAAACAAGTTTCCAATTTTGTATGGGGAGGGAATTTTTTTTTTTTTTGCTAAAAGTTAAATTTACTGAAAGTTGTTTAGTTACATTGACTGATCATGCCCTTTCAATATTTGCTAACCTGTCCCTTACAGCCGTAGATGGCTGGATACAGGGTGTTAGAAAGAGGTTGGCAAAAACAAAAAGGGCAGGATCAGTCAACGTAACTGAACAACTATCAGTAAATAAAACTTTCAGGAAAAAAAATCCGCTTCTGCACATAAACTGCCCAATCAAGTTGGTTTGCAATTTTGTAAAGAGAGCCCGATTTTTAGGGTTCCGACACCAAATTGGTAAAAAAAGAATCCCTTACGGTGTCTGTCTGTCTGTCACACCTGTATATCTCAGCAACCACTCATGCTATCGACTTGAAATTTGGAGTAGTTTTAGAATATGGTTGCCCAACTTAAATGCATATGAAAAAAAAGGATTACAATTATTAATGTAAAGGGGGCCCGAACAGGGGGAGGGAAATTTTCAACTTGTGATTACTAGGTTGTGTGGGATATCATATGAAAGGACTTTACTTGTATATTCTATAATATTTTTCTTATTTTTTTACAACTCTTAGTTTTGAAGTTATGATGAAAATGACAAAAAAAATACCGTTCCTTGAGTTCCGAAGTTTGAGAAAGGTAAAATCTGAATTAATTACAGTCGATAGAAGTTTATGTAAATATTACAGCAAAAATAAAACGATCTTTCTAAGTTGCACACTTTTTTAGTAAACTGCAAAAAACCTTAACAAACATTTTTATCGCTTCCAAAAATACTATAGGTACACTCACCGGCAGAAATAACCGGCCGGTCTGTTTTCTTTCATATATTTTCATACAAATATGGGGGCAAACGAAGCTTCAATATCTTACCTAAATTGAATAAAAATACGAATCTGATTGATGAGGTCTTTAGATAAGAACCTTATTAACAATATTGTCAAGGATTAGGTATATCTAAAATGTTGAAGAAAACCCGTGCGACACTTTAAACATTTTAATTCGCTTAATGTAAGAGATATCTGACGAAATGACGTATATTTTATTCTGAACGATGCACGGAATTTCCTGGATACCGTGCTCAGGTCTGATCTTCAAGAATCGGTAGTCAGATACTTATTTGTCTCACAGTTTATTCACGGATATTTATTTCGTTTAGGAAATATATTGACGCTTCATTTGATCCCTTACTTGTATGAAAATGTAGGAAAGAAAATAGACCGGCCGGTTATTATTGCCGGTGACGGTATATCGGATCCCTCGGCGCGCGAGTCCAGATAGTATTACTTACTGAAAGTTATCCATTTACGTTGACTGATCATATGCCAGTTCAGTTTTTGTCAACCTGACCCTTACACCCTGTATAATTGCGAGGGAAAGCGGAATTCAAATATACCTGACTTACTTTACAAAGGAGTTAACAAGAAACAAGCATGAAATATAGACAAGCATCTTGACCCCTTTAAAGTCACTGATGAATAGTGGAAGTTTAATACTTACTTTGCAAAGGAGCGAATATGTTTAAATATAGACAATCTTCACTTTGATTCTTAAGGTAAGGCATCAGTCTTTTTAAATATTCTAGTCTGCCTTTAGGCATATTTTCTAACATGGTCCTTTCATCGTTGAGATCTGGTAGTTTCTGGGGGCAAGCTGGACCTGGCCTATCTGATACTCTTACCCCTTCCCAGGGCGATGGTGTTCTTGTTGGGCTGAATCTAAAACAATGGAAGCTATCAAAAAACTTATCTACCTATACATACCCATAAAGTCGATAATTTTATAACAGTATTATATCTTACAAATGGATAAAAAACTTAGTTCATACAATATCTGAGAAAGCTTTCTAATAAGTAATTTTGAACTTTTATAAAGCATAGCCGCAAACTTTGTTGCGCACTAATTCGACTATTTGTTTTCGTAAATAACAATATATCTCTGAGCGCAAAATTTTTAACATAATTGTAAACATCAGATCAAAGAATTAAGTACCTACAAAATTTAAACGAATTTGGGTTTGGAGAGAGTTTAAACTTACAATAAACCAACGGGTCTTACCAAAGTGGAACGAAAGATATCGAACAAGAAACAAATTTTCAGTAGGCTTACGTACCTCGCCTTGGGGCATGATGGATTTAAAGGGTCAGGACAGAACCTAAGTAATCAAAGAGCGAATACCTCTACTGTTTACAAAAACTGACTTCAACTTACCTATTTGACCCAACCGGAGGCGTTGCGTAAGGTACACCTAAAAAAACTTCTAAGGGACTAAGATACCGGTGTTCGTCCATAGCCAAAACTATGCCCTGTAGTTTCCCATACTTAGTTTGAACTATCCTACTGCTTATTTTAAACTTGACGTTGGCTTTCGGAAGCGGGTTGAGAGGACTTAAGTAAAACTTTTTATAGTCTTGGTAGTTGCTGTAACTATTTTCGTTGCTGTAAAACTTATGAACAAAATCTTCGCTATGGTAGTATGGGTTCTGTTCGAAATTGACTTTAGTGTAATCGACGTTTTCACTGGCGTGTGTTTCATGATCTTCATAATTGTCTTCACTTGGTGAATCGTTTTGAATATAGCTAACTTTTGCCGCTTTTTCGTTTGGGTTTTGGTTCATGTTTGTAGTATTAGAATTAACCGTTCGAAAGGAAAGACATGTTAAAACGATGAAATAGTATAAATTGAAAGACACTACTTTTTGGGCGGGATGTTTCACTCTATTGTTTTGGACATTTTGTTCACTGTCATTTTTTAACATACTCGTTTCACTAGCTTTAGTCCGTGCTTTATGGAACTGTCCGGTTTGATTCATATTTCGTCATGTTATCATTTTTGTTTTTCTTTTATCTATCCAATCAACTGTCGTGATTTTCTGTCTTGTTGTTCGGCATCTGTAACAAATGAAACAAAGTTTAGTACCTATTCTGGTGCTAATTAATAGTAATTAAGTAATTTTTTAACATGAATGAGTATTTTTTACAATTATAATTAAAACGAGTGCTGGTGACTCGAGCATATAATAATGTCGTATTTTAATGTTTATGTACAGCGTGATGAAATAAATCGTTAATTATTATTATTGAAATAATTAAAATTTAATATTAAAAATTGTAAGCACAATAAAGCTCCGTTGTAACGCGAGGGTAATTTTGCTTACATTTTTAATTTACCACTGCACTTCCAAACTCTGTATTACTAGTTGCAAGTCTGTAGGCAAAGTTTCCCAGTTTACATGAACACGAGACTTGGGCGGGGAAAACTTTACCGATAGCGGTCAACTGATTCTAGAAAAGAAGTAACTTCTTGTTGGTTAGTCTCTTTCAGGCTTGACTTGAAACTTATGGATACAGCCAGACTTAATCTACTTCTTTGCCAGTTTTCTGAATTACGGAATACTTAAGTTGACTAATCTAAAAACGAAGAACTTTTTGGAAAACAACTTTCATCTTTTGAAATACAGAAACAAAGATGTTGTTTCTCCAAAAAAAATGTACGGAAAAATACCGATACTGTAAATTGCTTTTTCAGTATCTTTTAAATCGACATGAAATCGGTTGTATTAAGCTTATTTAAAGTTGAATCTACCTTAAATCTTATCTTTTTAGCTCTTTGTATGTTAACAAAATAACTGCGCACTATTTTATTTGTTTATCTTTAATGATTTTTTCCATTAATCATAATCATAACATCCCATGAAACGTCCACTACAGGACAAGGAGCTTCCTCCAGAATTCTAGCTTTTGCTGGAAAAATGTAGAGGAGAAGTACCATAGTCACCTCGCTTGTTAGCGTTACGGCTGGCACCATGGACCGTGGTTGTAGGTGACCGCAGTAAGTAAGATGTAAGATACACAGGGCTGCTGCCCATCCTCCAGTTTATAACCCTTAGTCGCCTCTAACGACACCCACGGGTATGTATAGGTTGGTACTATTCTTTGCCGGTACCACACCATTAATAGTTAAAAGTAACTAGATCTAAAAGCACAAAACTAACATCGATGAGCAATTGCTAAACATAACATTACCACTTTAACAATCTGCTTGGTGATTAAACTTTGTTTTAATTTCCAACAAAATTCAACAGAAATTTAGCAGTTTATTTTGAATAACGATAACCAGATCACCAAAACATCCCATTATTATTCAACAATTTTATACCTGTGCAAAAAGTTTTGCAAATTTTAAAACCAGTGGCACGGAATTTTAATTATCGACGCAACTATATTATTGCTCCTATTGAAGTCATGGACCGTAAATATGATTTAACGTTATGTTACTGTTGCGTCCAGTAGGACGTACTGTTATTTATCGGGATGCATCTAGTAAAACTAGCTAATAATGGTACGTAGGACACAGACAGAACATCCCCGCTCGCCGGCTGGCTATGAAGTGATATTCTCCCGAGTACCCACATTTATTGTATACGTCACATCTCTTCCTTTTTATATGATTTGAAATACTTTTATATATCATTATTTACATAATACTTAATGGTCATCATAACATGCAGAATACAATTCAAATAGAGCGACTCGACTACCGTCTCGGATCGTGCTATGGCAGCGTAAAAGAGACGGCAAGAAACCACTGCAGCACGGCCTACTTTAAGAGTCGGCTTTATACAATGGGTTCCCTGTGTCGTGCTAGAATACCAAAGTACTATAAGTCTTACATTGAACCGATTTAGATACGATAGTATCATTATTAAAATTTACAACTTCGTTCATTAGGTAATTAAGTTTCTTCTAGGTACTGTCCACTTTTCTCCATTTTTCCTTTCATTTGTGGATGCTTCTTGCAACACTGAGAGTTCCAGTATTGTTGTTGTGGTCGCTGGCAGTCTAAAGTCATCTTTAAGCAGAAACTCCACCTGTGAACAATATTGCAGTATCTTTATTCTCATTAAGGTGCAATTTCGCGCTTGCGCGCGATACTTAGGTAGTATTATTTATTATTTTATTTTTATTTTATTAGGATATCCAACAGCTTTCCTTATAACTAAGTTTTGAAAATACATGTTCTTACACTTATTTGTTAAAAGAACGCGTTTATTATAAAAATCAGGGAGTGAGATTTCTGTTTTCTGATGAATTGTTAGGATATTTGTTCCAAATTAATTAGAATTTGAATAATGTTTTTAAAATTTATCCAAAACATTTTATAATATCGGTTTGTGAACCACCTCTTTACAAATAATACTTTTTTTTTCTTAAAATAGCAATTCCACAGTTAGTTATCAAGATAATCAGGATGCTTTTGGCAGTTTTTTTTTTTAATACTATTTTAACTCGAGCATGACAAACCATTTGTTTAGTCTTGGTTCATAAGAAACTGAACTGTCACCCTATCTGTGTGTGTGATATTGGAGCCCATTTTTTTTCTTTAAGTTTTACGAGTAGACATGTGTTGCTTTGCCATGGCATTAATGGCATCAAACGACCCATAGAAAATTTATGGTATTTATAATGTTTTTCAACTCTGGAAGATTTATGGCATCTTTCGACCCATGGAATATTTATGGCGTCGTTTGATCCATGCGTACACATTTGTGCATTTTTCGACCCATGGGTAATAGTGGCGTCTTTCGACCCATCGATTATTGTGGGTCTTTCGACCCTTGTGGCGTCTTTCGATCCATGGATTATTGTGGCGTCTTTCGACCCATAGATTTTTGTGGCGTCTTTCGACAGTTTCGACCCATAGATTATTGTGGCGTCTTTCGACAGTTTCGACCCATAGATTGTGTTTTTTTTTCTTTTTGATCCATGGATTATTGTGGCGTCTTTAGACCCATAGATTTTTGTGGCGTCTTTCGACCCATAGATTATTTTGGTGTTTTTTGACCCATGGGCTATTGTGGTGTCTTTCGACTTGTGGCCAAATCAACACATGCCTTCCGACCACGCATATAAACCTTTATGGATATGAAAAGTCTTTCAAGACACGAGCAGGAATTGAACCCGCACCTTTGAACCGAACCAACTAGTATTTTTTGTATTTACATACACCAGACACCAGAAGCAGCACGATTCAATGCACTGACCACTGTGCTATCGCATCTAGACTCCCCCATTCACATGGTTCACATGCGTAGCTTTTCTTATATTAGTGATGCAACAAGTATAAAAATTATTTTATTTTTGATTGGCTTAATAATAATGACGTATTTACGTCTTGAAATACCCAATATTCAGCATATAACAGTTTCCTTATAAATACTTAATCTCTTTTTTTTTTTAGGTTTTAATTCCTTATCTGTACCTACATATTATTATGAAAATAAAATTTTGAGACGCTGTTGTTAGGTATTTATATTTATTTGTGGTATTATTAAGACCTTATTTGTTTTCACAGCTAATACATGGACGAACAAACTCTTGTGACACCTATGTATATTTTAATAGAAACAAAATATACATTTCCTTCTTCTTTTTTTCTTTTTAATTTTACTGTAAGTTTGGATCAATAAAAGAAGGTGTCTGTCTATATGTGTTTGCAACTTTTAAGGTCGAAACACAATGGAAAAATACTAGCTTGATTTCGTTGCATCACCAATATAACTGAGGATTTCAATCCATTCGAGGATTATCGTTAAAACTAACTTTTCCTTTGTTTTGTTTTCGTTAGTTTATTTTGTGGCTTTATAGAATATCAAGATTTTTTTTATGATAAAAAGCACACACAAGTTGATATTTTGTTTTTACTCTGGGTACGTAAATTCAGTACTTATTACTTGTTATTTTCAATAGGGTGTTTTCCCGCACCTTGTGAAAGTTCAACTGGATGGCGCTGCTGATTATCGTCAGGAAAATGGAAACACTGATACTAAAGTATAGTGAAAATATGTTCGCATACGTTATACCTCGGTATGTCTATTCAAATCACATTGATTTGTCTCTTTTATTGGTTTTTATTCTAATAATTTTTTTCTGTTTCAAGAAATATCTAGTAATAGTAAAATTGTTTAGCGCCTAAGTTTCAACATTTTTTTTTTAAGTAACCTCCACTCTGGTGCTGACTGAGAAACAGTACCATAAGCATTTGAACTCAAGTACTTGTTGCAAATCTCAACTAACGACAGTTAAAAACCATAGTTGAAAATATCATAGAAAATTGCCTATTATTGACATCTCGCATTAGTCCGTTTATTGGCCAATAATGATGCTATGCGTATTTTACAAAACACAAAATATAGCTGTAAATCTCTTTATTTAATTACTAGCAAATCTTTAATAATTCGTAGTTAATGGATATCACCTTTGTAATATTGCTCTAATTTAATAATTCATTAAGAGATTGTAATATCCAACAATGAATAAACTATATTTGAATTGTTTGAAAAACAATTTTTTTTTTTTATACTCTTGACGAAGGAAAGTACTGCAGCACCACAAGCACTTTATTTCGTCTTATGCGGCAAATTCTTTTTCATATGAAGTTTGTTTGACTTTCTTATTTACACCTACTTTCATCTAGGGATTCTGTGCTGCCACTGCCGGTCAGTCATCTTTGCATGTTTTCAATGCCAACCGGCACACAAGTTTTTCTCGAAATGTCTCCTCTACTCTAGTGACAATACTCAATGTGCCCAACATACTATACTTACTACTTGCTTATCAACGAGCAACATTTGCTTTGTATAGATAAAAATATACATGTAATAAAAATGACTCGAGTTTCAATGAAATTTACTATTAGTGGTTTTCGGGCCGAAAATCGATCTAATCTCATGTGTACGAAACTTTTCGTTTTGCCTTATTTTTTCAAGATTCAGGAAACCCCTGGTGCCATGTCTTGGTCTGCTTCGAGAAAGGTTATTCGGAGCAAGCTCAGTTGCGTAGGCTGTACCTACTTGTATATTATACTTTGTAGGTAATATAGAGGTGTAATAATTATTGAGCCAATCTTTTTTACATGTATTTTTTTTTAGGATTTCATTTAATAACACTGCATCCATTCCCTACCTACTTACCAAGATTTATAATTAATAATAAAAGTTAATAAGTAGTTTTAAGGTGTTTGTTAATGATGTATTAAAAAATATTTGGTAGGTATTTATAAGCAGTTAGCACAGTGAAATTTGTTCCACATCAAGAGTTGTTATTTATATACCTGCTTTATTTTTTATTCTTGTCTTGGTATTTTGGTCCTGTCTACTGAATGTCTACTTATTAATAATAAATTGTTTACAACACGATTAGCTGGTATTGATTCATAAGCAAGTTATATACATAGTGCAGGTGATTCTGTTGGTAATCTTTAGTTGGTTGCCTATATTTTGTTAACGTCAAAACACA
The DNA here is from genome assembly GCA_947532105.1 of Athrips mouffetella. NCBI lineage: Eukaryota > Metazoa > Arthropoda > Insecta > Lepidoptera > Gelechiidae > Athrips > Athrips mouffetella. The sequence goes on along the minus strand of OX383957.1, from coordinate 31,877,634 downwards.
CGTCAAAACGTCGTCGTACTCTAGTAAGTTGGGTGCATAGGTAGGTTCGGTACGACACATAGTAACGAGTTTTATTTACCATTACGTCGGTGTCATAATAAGCACTTACGCAAGCATATAAGCACTTACGTAAAACCTCACAAACCCTGGTGTCAGAGTTACTGATCTGCCTATAATAACTAGAACAACCGTTTAAGCCTGCATCCCGAAGCACGCATTCATATTATTTTAACTGTTAATCAAGTAGCTTTATTATGCAAAATCTTAACCACTTTTGTTTGACGTGTCTCCAAGAGGATTCGGTCCCAAAAATTATGGTTCGAGAACCGCAATTTCTAAGTTAGTACAGTCAAGAGCACATCAAGCCTGACACATTGAACTTTGTACCGTTGTTATTTCATTAGATGTACGGCTGGATTCGCACTACCAGTATCAAGCTTGACCCGTTGTTTACTGCACTATAGATTACCTACAGAGGCTGATAAAAATATTTTGTTTGCTTTGTTTTTGTATAAGTATTAGGTTATTTAAAGGAATTCACACACGTGTAACAATTTAGTTCTTGTGTAGGTTTTAGCAGCTACTAACTGTAAATTACCTAAATTACCTCGGTAACAGAAATAATGCATCATTAAAATACGGTCAGGCAGCCATCAGCGGAAACAATTGACGAAAGATATATTTGAAACGCATTTCCGTAATTTTATTTTTCTTGAGTGTGAGAAATAAGGCACAGCAAGGGCTAAAGTAATGCCACACACATGAGAGCCTAAGCGAAATTATCAGTATATTTTTCGAAACCTACTTGTAACATTGTTTGGGATGGCGGTCGAACACTTGTAAACAAACAGTTCAATTTTATTAATCAATGCATAATTTAGCAAATACGTGCACGGAGACATTTTTCAGTGTGGATATGTGTCTAATCCTCCTTTTTTTCCATTACTTGAGATGGCAAAGGTTTTTCTAATTATTTTTTTATTTTTGCGGATAATTTGAAAATATTGTCAAAAATTGGTTTCCACTCACCACGCTTTCATCCCATCCTCGTCGCCACTGTTGCGTCCAGTAGGACGTACTGTTATTTATCGGGATGCATCTAGTAAAACTAGCTAATAATGGTACGTAGGACACAGACAGAACATCCCCGCTCGCCGGCTGGCTATGAAGTGATATTCTCCCGAGTACCCACATTTATTGTATACGTCACAGTTACAATTAGATGTTAAAATTCACTTCGGGTATCTGAGCCAGCATAGTAAGTAAGGAAAATAGTTCATTTTCCGGTTCTAAAGTCAATTTATTCTTACCTTTTTATTTCATAAATAACAACCGATCATTTTTCATCCCCCCTTAGAACGCGAACGCGATAATTCAAAGTAAAATACACGCTGACACGGAAAACGATCAACAAAAATCCAACCCTGCCTAAGGCTCGAACCCTGAAAACAAAGCAACGATTCAATTTCTAGACACCCCTATTACAAAGCTACTGTTGTATACGATTCTCACGTTTATGATAATAGAAAAGAGGCAATGGATGTTGTTCCTCACGATTGCGTCGTTGCACAGACGTTTGGATTAGAAATGGACTCTTCGAAGGGTCAGATGGGACATGGGATGGCTTCGACCTAAAAAGGGTCCTAGTGACCTGCCATTGTATAACCTGATTAGATGTAGCAGAGCGGAGCTCAGTTGATCGCATTATGTTAGAAAATGTAGTTAATGAACCAGTTGTGATATTTGCAGTGTATTAGCCTCTGTAATTTGAGGTACCTATAACCGAAATCACTTAGAAAATTAATTTAAGACAAAGTTAGTTACTTTTCAACTATTTAGGAACTAAGCGATAAAAATATATTCAAAATCAGCAAGTATAGAAAATTATAGCTAAACAAAAACTTTCGCAATTTTTTTTTAGCATTTGATATCAATCTCAGTTGGTGATAAGTGGCGATGGTTTCGAAGAAGTAGCATTGAAATAGACCGGCGGCAGTTATGGTCCACTCTATGCCTGTGCGCACATATTAAGAATGTAGAAGCAAAGCACTTTGAGCGGACAGATAATAAATCAACACAGGGGTGGAACTTCAATCAGAACCTAGTCCCTTGAAGATGGAAGGGCGAACGTTGAATAAAATCGGACAAAACAGATGCACACTCCTCTTATCTTACATAGTCGTCGATGTCCCACTGCTATGCAACAAACACCTTCTTTTTCATTCACTGGTCTGAATTCAGAAATAACTGTTGCCTGTTTTTATAGAAACCGTTTTTACAAAATTCAGGTAAAGATAGGTAACCGATGAATAGCCCGACCCCGACGTTTAGTTATGTTGCTGAACAAAAATAAACCTGTAAAGTTAGGGAGCGTGATCTGTGTGAAAGTTAATAAAATTCACACTCTTTCTCACTTCATTGAAGGATTAAAAGTAGAAGTAAGTAAGTTAAAAGTACTCTAAACCGACGAGTATGTATGTAAATGTTGATGAAAGTTAGAAAGCGAGGGAAGTATGTCAAGATCGTAGCATTTGGACGACTGTGGTCTCTGCCTACCCCGACTGGAAAAATGCAAGATATTATCTAATATAAATTTTCTCTATCATCACGCCTCTCGTTTCGGTTGTAATTTATTTTTTATTAGTACAGTCACATTCGAGTAAGACAACATAACTTTGATTTCGAATAAAATCTTAGCACATGCGTACACGACAGAAATATTCATACCCTCATTTTCGTTCCGCCCCCAACAACTTAGGTACATGTGTCATAAAAAGAATTGAATACACTACTCCACACACGCGTACCGTATAGATACGATCAAATTGCAAGGGGCAACGCATTCTTATCATCGTACACGACCTTCACTACGACGTGGCTTGAATGCCATCTTACAATTCTCGCGAAAATTCAAGAAGAAAACGCAAGTGTGTTTCGTACTGACAACCTTTAGTGTTGCCACTCTTTTTAAGACTGGATCTAAAAAGTTTTCTTGAGAACCAGGATACACTTGCATGCTTGTTTGTCAAATATGAATAAAAAAAAAGACGAAAAAATAAACATTTTCTTTATCAAACAGAAACCTCTATTGACGGAAAAAATAATTGTCATAGAATGCTAGAGTTATCGCACTGTATTTGGGAGTCGACTACTAAAAAGAAAATAGTAAGTCAGTTTATGTAAAATTATTTTGAGCAGAATAAGGTTAAGAAGATATTAGTAAATCTGCTTTTGATACTAACTGTAAATGAAGAACAAAAACAGATGTTTTAAATAAAGCTCTCTTTACTATTTACTAGATAAATAATGGCAACACTGTAGATATATCCCCCAAGATCTGCGACGCTGAGATGAGATGTCAAAGGAACTGAAGTTGAATACAAGTATGTCAAATTGCGACTGACTCCTGCTGCGGTCATAGTGAAATTCCCAAGGCGGCTCTCAAGGTGATTATACAGCTGAGTGCTATATAAAAAGCTCTTTGATGTTAAAGATTAAAGAGGATAAAATATGCTTCCTGCCGACAAGATTATCGTATAGTATTCAGAAAAATAACACAGAATAAGTTTGTTTTCTTTTTTATTTAGATTAATATCAAACGTTTTCTTTATAATTTTTTTTACGTCTATCAAAATGAACATTTATTGTATGGTCTAGGCAACAAATAACAGCGTATTTTCTCTGGACATCATTACGAAAACAATTGGACAAATTCCAAAAAGATAAATAATTTGATACCTACTGGCACAATGTATGATAGCCACGTACAACATTATGATGAGTTTCAAGGAGACTGAGATGATGTAATTTTTATGAACCTGCTACGAATATTAAATATTGAAGTATTGATTTATTTCATAAGCCTTGATCAGTGGTAATAAAAGAACAGCACCGCAAGAAACCTTGGAATTTCATTCTTATTAATCAAATAGACAATATAAATACAGTCGTATAGACTTATACAAAGATTTTCAGTTCTTATGAAATAAGTGGTGACTCACAGTAACTGTTGTATGAGGCGTTTTTTAATAGATTTCTAGCCCTTTCTTTTTCATAGAAACAGATTGAGACAGCAATATATCTAAAAGCTTCGTAGCAGTCTAAAAGTGCAACAAATTCAGGTTTTGAACTTGAGCTTTATAAAACTACAATGCCTTTGTATGCAGAGTTTAAAAATGAAGTAATTAAATCTGATACATCCGTGATAAAAATCATCAAATAAATGAAATAAGAGTGAAAATCGTGTCAAGTTGTGAAAATTTACTAATTTTAATATATTTTTTTGTTATTGATAATTTCAAGAGTCACCCCCACTTTTCCATTCCTTTCCTAAAGTTGGAAACATTTATTTTAATTTGTAGTTACGTAAATACCGTAAATGCGAAATTTAAAATTCAAATAAATATTGTTATTGCTGACACGAGCGCCAAGAGCAATATCTTATAGTTGGAAATCAACTTAAGCAAATTTTATCTCTGCGCCAGCAATTCCCATCGCAATCGGAATGGTGTTTTCTCGAGAGAAATAACATTTTACTTATGCGTTCGAATACTTACACTGCAGTATTGATTAATGCCCCTCAGTTTGAGTTTTTTCGATTCGGATATAAAATAATAAAATATGAATCATGATAATAGTATCTTCCAGTCAAGACCATACACAATGATATTAAAAAATCTTACAATATAGCGTTTAAGACAATAATATTACAGCAAAATTTCTGACTTACAATAAAGCCTCCATTGATTCTTTCAAAAAAAGGGTGAAAGAGCATTTTTTTTCGCAAGTCACCTCATAGTCATCATCGTTGTTAATTATTTATCGGCTTATCTGATCTATCTATGTAAACAGGCTGGCCCATTGATAGGCGTTCAAAAGAAAAAAATCGATGCCTCATTCTAAAGGATATCCAAATCACCCCCATGTATATTCCGCGTCTATTTGTAGTTTTTTAGTTAGAGACCTGAAAAGTTTTTTAAACTATTCAAAATCTATGGAACATCCTTTTAATATTTATAAATTGGTGATCAAAATTTGAATCGGCCCATTAAATTGTTCGAAAATGTTATTTAACATACTTTTTGAGTAACAATCAGAAAGTAACGTTCAAGACAAACATTATACAAAATAAAATTGAAAAAAGGTTCAGTATACAAAAAGAAATTTTCAAATTTCCTTCGGCAGGAAATTTTTAAATTCATAAAATAACTTATAACTTGAAAATTAAAATAATCGCGGAACATACATTGGGGTGATTTGGATACTCCTTACCATGAGGCATCGTTATTTTTTCTTTTGAACGCCTATCAATGGGCCACCCTATATATTTTATTATAATTTCTACACTACTGTGCCCCGCTGTTATTATTTTCTCACTGCATTAGGTTGGCTGTAAGAAATCTCTTTTAGAGATAAGGCCGGCCTTGTATATATACTTAAATTTTGTTGTTCTATTTTTACATTATGTGTGTAATCGAGAGTATAATATATAAAGTTAACGTCAATTCCCCTAATTTAATTATAGCTATAGATTTTTTTTTCATGTCAAAAGTGGCTAAACGAGCAGGTGGGCCACCTGATGGCAAGTGGCTACCACCGCCCATGACACCCACTGTTTTTTAAGTGAAATAATATTTTTTTTTAGATTCAAAACACTTTGTGTTTTGTTTAAAACCTGTGAAAATGATAGGTATCTTTAAAATTTTGGTAGAATATTCTATCTCTTTCTTGCTACAACATCCAAAAATGTAAAACTAAAGCGATGAACAAGTTCAATCAAGTATTTTATTTCACCAAAATTTCTACGTCACATTAAATATGTTTGAAATCTTCAAATCACATCAGTTATTCACAGACTTCCTTATGTTGTTTATACCATCAAAGATTTAAACAACGAACCTATTCAGGGAACATTTTATGAGAAAGAATTACAAAAAGTTGTGATGAATACTGATTCGTTGTATAAAATTGAAACAATATTGAAATAGTAGTTTATGCAACTGTCATATAAAACTGGTTATTAAAACACGAGTTTGGGTTTATCACACGAGGCGCAGCCGAGTGTGATAATAGCATCAAACGAGTGTTTTAATACCATATTATATGCAGTTGCGTATACTACTTTATCTTCACTCATACAATAGGTAGGTACTTACTTATAAAAATTAAACAAAAGTAAGTAAACAACAAAGGCAACTTATATTATGTATACTACAGTTCTGATATAAGTCTATAGAAGCCGCCTTAATATATCCGCTAGGTCTTCTTTGAAATATACAAGCAGAACATTTTCTTAACATGGTTTTCTTTTAGATTTTCATTCTTTCCCAATTCATTGTAGGTTATGTCGTAAAATGTCCTAGACTAATATGAGAGAAGATCATAAGTTATTGAGTAGCTTCTGGTGTGAGTGCAGTATCCTGACTGCACCACTTTATCTACTTTTTCAATAAACTTTCACATTACTTTCACGGGCACAAAATGAAAAAGGTAAATGTTTGAAAATAGCGGCAAATCTAATATCTATTTCCAAGTCCTTTCTAATTTCAGGCTGCGCGCGCATATTTTGAGCCACAGATGAAATAATTGTAACTATAGTAACTGTTACTCTAACTGCTCCAAAATAATAGGTTGTTTATATGATACACTTTGTAATATGCTACTGATATTTGACAGCTACTAAGAAAAACTGATATATTACTAACGGGCTCTCTAAAAGACCTTCTATTCAGTCTTCTTGAAAAAAGTTTAGATTCAAGGAGAATTGTATCCAAGTGTTATGTAATGATTAAAAAATTAAATTACGTAACACCTTTGCAAAATTTTCATACAAAAATCGTTACGTAATGGTAACTTTTTAATTTTTTATATATACTCTGCGTAATATACAGCCTCACGTATCAACTTTTTAAATCATATTTCAAAGTTTACGACATGAGTGCAGATAAACAAGATTTAAGGGATCTAGAAAAGAAGTTTTTGTGAAGTGGAGGGGATATCCAAATAAATTTAACTCTTGGATACCATATTCTGACATAAGTAGTGTATAATTTTTATTTTCTTGTATGTTTCGTGAATAATAAGTATACTAACCTGATACAAGGTAAAGCTAATTAAAAAATAATAATATATTATAATATAATAATTATATATATATTTGTCATTTAATAATAAATAATCAGCTTTATCAACGCGCTTTAGCCTCTTTATGCAAGCCACTAGCTGAACGGCTTCCTATTTACAACTCGTTAAAACTTTTTTGTTTCACATTTTTCAGACACGAACGGGAAAATCTTTCCAGTCTTCGGGTTTAATTTACTTTTAGTAAGTTTCGCTCCGCGGTTTTCTGTTTCGAGATTTATTATTCTAAAGTATTGCCTATTGATCTTCCCGAACGTTTCTATATTTTAGCCGTTTAAGTGGTAAGAATGGATCTTCTTTATTTGAAGCACAAAGCAATATTTCAAGTAAAATATAAGCATATTATTTTCTTTTGTGAACAAAAATAGTATCTTTTGTCAGGTTACACCTAACCTTTTGAAGATATTATTCTTGAAAAAAATATAGAGCACCTCTGCCAAGTAAAATATCCAACTACAGCAAACTTTTTTACCTTTGCAAACTAAAGGCTTTCAACTCGTAACTTCATTACCAATACCCACCGTTTTGAATTCTTGAAATCGAATCAGAAATCCTTAAACTTTGTGAACTGAGCGCAAACAGATGAGATATAGATTTAGCTATTGGTCTTTTGGGCCTTTGTGGATGCTTGACCCACGTTACTGTCAACCACAATGACAATTGTCACTTTCGAAACGAATCTGCTCAATTGCCGTTGATAAATTCAACAAACGACTTCAAACTATATTGTACGAAAACTGTCTCGTTTGACCGCTAAAATATAATCGGCTAAGAAAGTATCGGAAGGGGCTAAGCAACGTGAACAAAACCGATAGGTTTCGCAATACCGGCTTCACTGGCGGACTGTCTCGGACATTTTTTTTTTGTTACAAGTGAACAAACGAGCAGGTGGGCCACCTGATGGTAAGTAGTCACCACCTCCCATAGCACCCGCTGTCTTATTAATGGCCTAATTTGACACTAATAAGACAGCAAGGCGCGTTGCTCACTTTGAGACCTAAGATGGTATGACTCATGTGCCAGTAATTTCACTGGCTCCCTTGCCCTTCAAACCGAAACACAGCAATGCAAACATTACTGCTTCACGGCAGAAAATAGCAAGGGGGTGGTACTTAAGGGCACGACAGTAAGTTACAAAATATACAACGTGCACTCTACTCACCCATAATATTAAAATATTTTTTACAAAAATTTTACTCCTTGGAAAATGATTAGGCCAGATTTTAATTTTGTATGGATACTCAAAATATATTATTTTAATTTACAAAAATTGTACAACTCGAGAGCTTTCGCGTTAACAGAGTTCAACGTTGAGTCGTTATGTAGGTTCATTACTTGGCTGAAATAGAAGCTTAGCATATATCCCCGTCTGCCAGTACCTTTTCTATGCAGAAACTTAAAATATAAATTTAATAGAATAATTTCAAGTATCTGGTAAACAAAGCTCGGAGAATAAAAATAACAAAAGAATATGATCCAATATTCAGCTCCATTTTAGCAATGCAGCTTCAAAATATACGTCACAAAAGCGGCAACGTCACTCACCCAACCCAATTATACGTATCCCGCAGCAATTTATACGCAGCAATACGTCAGCAGCGTCTACACACAAGAGATAAAGAATATAGCCATGCAAATCACAGAAATGGTGTATTTGTATGCAAATTCAACGGCTTTGCGGCCCACAGACAATGGCCGTGTTGTCTGTGTTTCGTCAGTTCTCTCTACAAAGGGATAAATCGTCGGACCGAAGTGGAATTTACCGCCTCTTGTACGAATAATGAAGAGAGAGCTCTGTTACGTTTTAACTCGATGACCTTTGACGCTTGAGTTTTGTACGCTTGAGCTGGCTTTGTAGTTTCATGGTCATCGATACAGTACAAGGTTTAAGCAGCAACAAATTATAAATACAGACATACATACATATCACGCCTCTTTTCCGTCGGGGCAGACATATACCACAGCCCTCCACTTTCCTCGCTTCCTCTACATTCATGAACCGTGTCATACACGCTCGTCAGTTTAGGGTACTTTTAACCTGGCCTTTATTTAGGACCTCCTAAATTTGGTCTTATAAAGTTTGCTGAGGCATTCTCCTTCCAAAGTTTCCATTCACATTTGCCTGGTGGATCTCCTTTGTAAATTTTTGTTCATTCATCCCCTCCACATGACCAAACTATTTCGGCATTCCTTTGCCAATTCCTTCCTTTTCTCAGCATTTGTTTTTCTAATCCTGTCACTCAATGTCTAAGGAAAGCAAAATTTAAAAATGCCAGTAGATTTAAAAATGTAAGTAAAGATTATGGCACTTATAAGTATCATTGTAATTTAAAGCTTATAAAAAACTCTCCCTACTTAGAAATTATTATGCCTTTTATTTTTATGCATTATTTTATTTAAAAAAAATTTGAGATCAAAAATAAATTGTTACTTATAGAGCACTATCAATCTTGATTGCGGTTGCATTTAATCGTAATTTGTTGTATACCCAATATCTAAAATAGCAAATATTTATTAACAAAAATTACACTCAGAATTTTGTTAATTTGACGCAAGTAGATCTTGAGAGATTTAACATATTTTTTCACAAATGTTCCGCAAGTGTGTTAGTTTTTAAACGGAAATTCTCCCCTGAGCTTAAATAATCTCATTTAACTAACAAACGCTTGTTAAATATACCACTAGAAAGAACGAAAAAGAGAGTTGGCTATAATTAGCAAATCCAGTTTTTCCCTCGACCGTCCATTTAACTTCAAATTAAGTATTTCCAGGAGAGGGAACAAAAGCAAAAGAACAGTCCAACCGCTGCGACTAGAAAAAATAAAAGGGAAACAAGGAGAGTGGAGAAATGGAAAATTTATTCATCGTTAGCCCCCAAGCATGCCAGTGTCGCGAGAAAATGGCAGGACAGCCCATTGGATTGCCAGGGCAGCACAGAATTAAAGTCCTATGGAAACTGTTATTTGATCCATAAACTTGCCTGATAATCAAAAAGAGAATATCTACAGAATCCTATCGCTACAATATTACTTAACTTGGGTAGGCTTCAATTCATAACAATATAAGCCTGAAAGATTTATTGTAAAGAAATGTTTTAAAGATAAACATGGGTTAGCTTTTTAATAGGAAATGTTTTTGTTATTCGACACAATATTACGAGTATGATGTTGGTTAGTTTTACTAGTAGTTCTAGTAAGTACCAGTTATATTACAACTGGTTCAGAGAAGTGATACAATATACTGACCCGTAAGGAGTTTTTCCATTTCCTTTTAAAGGCACAAAACTGTAAATCTCAAATTCTAAGATATAGATATTTAATTTATGGTTCGTTGTCCATTCAAGCTACATAACTTTTAGAATAATTGAGATACAGCAGAGAACAGTTCAAGATTTATGCTTTCAGCACAACTTTAGCCCATAATTAAAAAATAAGTTTGGTGCAAAGTCGAGTGTGTCTAGCTTGACAGGCTCTTAACTTTAACTTAAAAGATCCTCTTCCAGAATCTTAACTCTGTAAACCATCAGCAAAGTCGAACATTTGTATGCAAACTGACAATGAGGCAAACACACTGCTTGTTCTGAGTGGCCGTTGAAAAAAACAATAGTTTTCCAAATACCCTTTTGGATTCCGGGTCGAATTGCTAAGTGCGGATCCTGTTTATTTTATTTGGAACTAGTAGAACCTAGTCTTGCAGCCGTAGTCTTTGTAAAAAAAGTAAGTGTAACGGGTTTAAAATCCCTGTACTTAAAATAAATTCACGTTTAATTTTGCGGATGTGAGTTTTCCACGTAATTCTATTTTAGCAAAGGGTTTAATTTACAGGGTCGAAAGTGTTATATCTTTTAATGGCGCATTATGGGAGGTCAATGATACAGATTTAAAAAAGATATTAAAATAAATAAAAATTTGTAAATAAATTAAAAACAAATCAAAATCAAGGCGTGATGTTATGTATGTATGTATCAACATGTCTTTATTCATTGTAGGACATTACAATCCTTTAATGACGTTAGTTACAGTTACGTCGTGCCAAAATATGATAGCTCTTAGAAATAAAAACCGAAAAATAACATGAATGGGTACGTTTTGCTTATATCTTTTGTGCCCTATCGTTCCTCACCTTGCTAAACAGCTGCGTAATAATATATTTTTGCTGTAGGTCTCATGTACCTGTACTATGAGCAAAGTCTTTCTAGCAAAGCGTTTCTTTGCGAAAACAAAGGCTCCAACCATGACTTGTGTGACTATGACTCCTATCGCGTTTGCAGCTAGCTACCGCGCACAATTTTTTATAGTCAATCAGAACAAGCAACAACAACAAGCTTGGCCAGAAGAAGCAATTTTTTTATGTTTCAAAGCTCTTAGTGCGAATCTTTTGTGAGCGCTGTGGGTTTTGTCTGTAGGCAGTTATTGGTGTAAGATATTATCGCAGTTCTTTGCAACGTTAGACGTTCGCAACCAATATATTTTTATTATATTGTTTTTATCACAGAAACATCATTTAACCAAAAATTTACCTTTCTGCTCTGACTCACGATTCGTCTAGTGACAAAATATTATCTCTTTATGCTACCGAACACGATTTGGGCTTTCAAAACTTTCTGCTTGTAAGTGCAAATTATTTTTAAGCCGGCCTACGGCCCTTAAGACAATTATCCTTGACGCTCAATTTTTCGTAATGGTTTTTCGAAGCTGTCATTTAATTTTATACTCTTATTCTTTTATCAAAATATGTTTTGGCATTACAAGGCCTTTATAGTAAAAAGGTATGATTTCAAGTTATTTAATTTATCTGCCAAGACACTGAATCACTTTTCCTTCGGAAGATACAATCACAAAAAACCGGCCAAGTGCGTGTTGGGCCACGCGTATTGTAGGGTTTTGAAGTAATGTTGCTTTAAGAAGTATTATTTTTACGTAGGTTTTGATTTTTCATAAACTTTTTTCGACCAGTGAAGCCCAGCGTCTGATTGCTATTTATATTTCCATTATTTTCAGTATTTTGGCTATCACTCCTTGATCTGTAAAGCCTTTCTAGCTGTGATAAGTTTCTTTTTCATTTCATCATACATATATGCTACTACTGTAAGTTTTTCCACATTTCCAGTAACAACCGTTTAACTGGCAGGGAGGGGGGACACACTTGACTTTAACAAAAATTTGCTTTCGCAAACGGATCTCTAAATCGAAAATTAGTCAATACAAACACAATATTTTAATGGGGTGGACAAGAAAAAAAAATCTTCCCCCTTTACGTGTAGGCGAGGTACCCAAAAAACTGTGGTGGCTTGACTCATATATATATCCATACAAAATTACAGCTGTGTACTACTAAGGGTCACTGAGCTAAGCCGCAGATAGATAGAGAGACAGACCGACAGACAGAAGGACATGATGAAATTAAAAGAATTCCTTGTTGACTACGGAACCCTAAAACACAAAAGAGATATCCAGAATGGTAAAATACGACTTTTTATGATTAATGGTTTCAACCCTAAGTAAACCAACCCACAGCTTTTAAATTTAATTTTAAAAAATCACAACGTCCAAGCTGTTTTTGCGCTATGTTTACGCAAGGTGAGGGTCTAAGACAAACGAGTTGAATAGCAAAACATCGTAATCAGGGTAAGGAAAAAGGGTTAAGGAGAGGAGGAAAACGTAAACGAAACTAGGAATTATATAATTAGGGTCCAGTGTCCATCAGGAGGGAATCCTCTGGGGTCGGCGGGGCAATTTGCGAGATGGCTCCAAGGGCTCGTTTGCTTTCGATGTGTTGCTGTTTAACTGCAGCAAGATATGGCTTTTTCTGAGTGTGTGTTATGTGGGATTACATTAAGACAATTTTTTAGGCGAGTGAGTTACATACGGGTGATTTGACTGTCCGTTGCCTTTTTTGGTACTTTTGTTTTGTTTTCCACTCTTATTTATTTATTTATTTATTGTTTATTTGGGACAACAACAGCACTTATTATATATATTTTTTACAAGATCTTATTACCTTATAGGCCAATAACAGCTGTCCACGGAAATATTACTTACGTTGAAAACAGACTTAAGTATAGTATTTCTATAAGATGCATTCACTCTTGGGAATTTTATGATAAAAATATTCTTATTGACGAATGAACATTATGCTTCGTTAATAATTCCTTCTTACAGTAAATTTCTTCGTTGTTTTCACGACTAGCTTTGCATACAGCTTTGTTAGCAATGAGATTGGGCATTTGCAGAAAACAGAAAAAAGGGGACCGAAATCATTTTAATTTGGTAACGTCATAGGCTTATTAATTTTATTACAACATGTACAATTTTATCTCGTCAGCTAATGACAGATAAAATTATTAAATCTGAATTTTTTTTATAGTATCTTACCAAGTATGATAGCGATATCTAACCCGGAGATAGAATGTTAAGAACCAAATTGTATAATACTCAAAATGCGCTTTTAAATTTAAATAAAAATTCAAGCAAACGAACTAACCGCAAGATGCACAAAGTGTCTTTAGAGTTAAACCTCCTTTAACTCTATTGCTGTCACTTTCTCTGTCATCAAAACAGAAAGTGAAATAAATATGTTTAACAGAGCTTTAACTATAAAGAAGATTTGTGCAACTGGCACTAAGACTGATAAAACAGAATACATTCTCCATTAGAGGAAGCAAGAACAACATACGTTACAGAACAAGCTTGTTTATTGCTGCTCATAATCATATTTCTAAAGCGTAATGAGAACTTGTAACGATACTTGGGGAAGATTTAAAATGTTAAGGGTAGAGAATTTTCAGGCCGTAATTCGAGCCCAAGTTTAATTGCCTTTAGGGTAGTACAGATAACGAATAATGAATTAGCAAGAAAGGTTGAGGATAATGGATTAAAAAGACTGCAATTAAGACAAATGTGTTTTACAGGCATACGAGTACAAATGTTGTAAAGGTATTTTAGAAAACTTTTCATTTTATGGTCACGAGTTACAAAAAAAAGTAAACTGATAAAAGGGTATTACATAGGTTATCTCATACCGAACTAGGCATACACTATGGGTGTTTGGATATTAGAGAAGGATGTACATTATGTATCCTTTATTGTACACAAACATTACATAATACAGTGTCACAAAAAAGGTTTACAATGTGGCGAGATTATCCCTTTGAAAAGATCTCTTTGAAAGACAAGAATATAAGGTCCAAATGAAATAGTGACCATAATTTTATATGTATTCTTTATTGTACGTAACAAAACAATTATAAAATGTTACAGATGAAGTTTACAATGGCGAGCTTATCCCTTTGAAAAGATCTCTTTGAAAGACAAGAATACAAGGTGTTAATTTAATTGCGTGCCATAGCTTAGAGCGTGTTTCAGTAACGATAAAGGAACACAAAAAAAAATATAAAAAAAATCCTACTTCAAAAAAAATTAAACTTCTGAACATAAACTAGAGGGCAATGACCCGGAGCCCCGCGCTATCAAAAGTGCGCGAAAGAGTTTCAGTTATGTATGTCCCTACCTTATACATTGATACTCGCGCACTGGCTCGTTGATAGTGCAGAGGTCCGTCCGGGTCATTGCCCTCCGCGTTAGTTTAGTTTCAATGACGTTTTATTTATTTTTTCTAGTAGGATTTTTTTAAATATTTTTTTTGTGTTCCTATATCGTTACTGAAACAACCCCTAAACTATGGCACGCAATTAAATTAACACCCTGTATAAGGTCCAAATGAAATAATAAACATAATTTTAGTATGTTACTCAGACTATGAAACCGAACAAGGAACATAGCTCGAAATAAGAAAATCAATTTTTAACCTCCCATTGAGACTGCATCAGCTGATAGCGCATTTTTTAAGGGGGCAAAATTTGGTAGTTCGTATTTAGACCAATGTTCCTTTGAAAAATTTGTCCAGTTCCATGGTCTAAGTACCGTGCTAAAATTATGTTCAGTATTTTATTAGGACCCTATACAACTTGTAATTCAAAATAAGCATAATCTCTCGGATGGCAATTCCATTTAACTTCACAAATTTTGTTCAATAGCTTTTGGAAATTAAAATACTTAAATAAAAATCACATCTTCATACAAAATTAAAATCTCATCCGGACAAATTATATAGAAAACCAATTGTTTTTCATTTCAATTTCCGAAAGTTTTAGAACAAAAGTTGTTTTGTGTTTGGAATTACTCGTTGTATAACAGACACCGAACAAACATCTTTAATCATAACATAAATCCTTTACTAACTGTACAGAAAAGATGCTCACTTCCAACCGCGCCATGGGTAAGTTTTTACAATGGTGTTGTAAAAATTTTAATATTCAATGTATACGATTCTGTTTTATTTGATTTTTGTAATTTAATTTTTGAAGAATAAAATTAATATTATTATAATTATTTATAATTACTGTTATGTTAGATGTTAATAGATGTTACATTTCAATGTAGTACCAGTTTGCCCATTTTGGACGTACAATATTAATCTTACAAAATAAAAATACAGTTTTTAGGTCATTCTGCGTCGAGACGGCTACGCGGCCATATAATTGTTTTATTGTAATTGGTAAATGGTTACAAATTTTAATTCCTGTAACTAAAGAACATTACACACAGATACATTATAGACAGGTACAAGTTTTGAATTAAGATTTTTCTAGACGCAAAATTAACATCTCTTATTTTTAAGATGTTTTAGACCAATACGACCCTGCTGAATTCATACATGCTTGTTACATAAATGACATACTAACAGTTTTCAAGATGGCGGCCAATAACTGAAAATCGACTTTTTTTTGGCCTAAAAAGTCATTTTTAACGAAATTCAAAAGTGAGGTGATATGTCTCTGAAGGCATAACATACACACCGATGCAATAAAAATAACAATTGTCTATGGTATGTCAACCGTACGAGTATGTACGCCTGTCTGACTGTCCTGCCTTAAAATGGCTGTATCTTTTAATCCCTAATAGGTAGCCGATAGAAATTTTCGTAAAGTATGTATTTGTGTAGTGAATTTAATTACAAATAATAAAAAAATAAATAAAAGAAAAAAAAACGTAACCTACTAAAAACACTTTTTTATTTTACTTTTTTTTGTTTTGCTCTATCGCAAAAACGGTGAAACGTGCAAGCGTCATCCTTGATAAGTTCATAGTGCATAATCTTAAGTAAAAAAAATAAAATAAAAATTTGCCAAGTGCGAGCCGGAATAATGTTATGCGGTCCTTAAATGCAAAGGTACGAACGTATATGTACCGGTAAGTACATTAAACTCATCGTCATATTATTATGATAAAAAAGTTAGTCCTGACTGATTGATTGACTGACACATCAACGCACAGCGGAAACTACTGAAACTAAGGGCACAAAACTTAAAATAATAAAAAATATTGTAAGAGATTCATTCCCTAAAAGGGTGAAATGGGGTAAAATGTTTTGCATAAAAATTATTTGTGTCTGAATTAAGTATTTTACGGTCAATCGGTCTTGTGTGTAATACTTATCAAAAACTTCTATGGGACCAACCCAGTTTTAAGTACTATAAAGCCAGAAATTGCGAATAAAAATTCTAAATTCTTTTGCCATTTCTGACTTCTTTATTAACTTGATATTGATGAATCAAAATCTGTCTAAATTATCGATGGCATTGCATTTGTTAACACCCTCGGCAAGCTTGCAGCAGATGCAAGAGCATTTGGGCAGTTATCAAATGAATTTAACTAGCGGATTCAAAAGGTGGCCTCCAACTTTCGAGAAATTCAGGTAATTTTCGATCGTTATCTTCCTTTGTCTGTAAAAGCAGAGACGAGGAAAAAGAGAAGGAAAGGATTTTCTCCTGTTAGAAGGGTGATAAGTAACTGTAATGTTCCCTTACCTAAAGATTGCAAAAGTTATCTTCAAATGCCTGAAAATAAAGCTGATTTGAACAGGTTTCTATCCGAAGAAGCTTTAAAGTTTGACTTTGGATCACTTGAAGTAATACTTTCCGGTGGATTCGAAGATAAGTCTAAAGTAGAATCAACTGTTGAGGGTCGTGATATTAAGCATCTGAAAGAAACTCATGAAGAGGCAGATACAAGAATGTTTCTTCATGCAGTACACGCAGAAGCCGATAACTTGGTGGTTTACATCAATTTTCGTTTCAATTTATGAAGTATGTAAGAAATTAGCACCTGAGCAAATCACAAATCAAGGTGTGATTGCACATCAAAGATTTCTTCTATAATTAAATCAGGTGCATGGAAATCATTCAAAGAAGATTGCTTGCTCATTTTAAAGGGTCTTGGATCAATCCCCCTAACAGACCAAGTAATTGCTAATGTACTCGTAGAACAGTTCATCGTCCAACTGTACAAGGTTAGTAGGTTTCCGTAAAGAATAGATAGTTAGTTAAGTTTTACAATACAATACAAAATCATTTATTTCTCAATTCATTAATTATAGTTTTATAGTTTTATCTTAACTACAGTTCAGCCCAGACATAAAAACTGGTGACGCTGCTAGAAACTATTTACTTGGAGCTGTTAAAAGACCGAGAAATCTGCCTCCAACTTCAGATGCTCTAGGTCTGCATATTCAAAAGTGTCACTACCAGGCAAGTTGGTTAAATCTGAGAAAGACATTCACTATCCTTATTTGTAACTCTCACACTTCTTAACAGGTGTGCATCTGGAAGAGCGCTCATATAGCGCAACCTAGAATTCCCTGTTTGGAGAACTGTGGCTGGGAAATTGATGGAACTACAATGCGCCCAATCCTTATGAGGCTTCCACCTTTACCCAGCTCCTGCATTGTTCTTCCTGCATGTGGTTGCACAGGACTGTGTCAAACAAATCAGTGCCGATGCAGAAGAGGATCTGATCCATGTATGAAGACTTGCAAGTGTCAAGCTCTGTGCCTTAATTCCAGTGTTTGTCAAAATCTTTGATAAGGTCCACAATTTATAAACTTCAGTTAAGATTGGCCAAGGCATGGTATTAAGTTTCAGCTTGGCTCCGTAAATGTTGAGGATATATACGTAAAATTCTTCATACTTTTCCTCAATTTTTTTTTTATTTGCTCTTTGAATTACGTTTGTTGGTCTTCAAATGCGATAACTATTCAATATCCGATTTTGACCACCATCATGAATACGAGTATGTAACTTTTTATTCAGGTAACAGCCATGTACAGATGTGGCGGGATCACACTGTATTATAAACTGAACTTTTTAATATCTACGAAGAGCTTGAATCCAGATTTGTACACCTGTAACTTTAAAATGACGGACTTTAAGACAACAAACCAAGAAATACCCTCTTTTTCAACCCCTTGGAGATTGATTATGAAGAAATGCTCAAACACGTGTTTCTTTATTTCACCAAAAGCTCAAATGCATACTTGTATATATATATTACTTCAGAAAAAAAAGATTTTCAAGCAAAACATTTTACCCCACTTCACCCTTTTAGGGGATGAATCTCTGAAAATCATTTCTTATGTCAAACCTTCATAACATGAGACACATGCTTTCCAAATTTTGTGCACCTTGTTTCAGTAGTTTCGGCTGTGCGTTAGTCGATCAATCAATCAGTCAGACAATCAATCATTCAGGAATTTACTTTTTTATTGTATTAGTATGATGATGAATTTAATGACCTTACCGGTTCATGTACGTTCGTACCTTTGCATTTAAGGACCGCATAACATTATTGCGACTCGCAATTGGCATTTTTTAAAGTAAGATTATGCACTATGAACTTACCAAGGATGACGCTTGCACGTTTCAGCGTTTTTGCGATAGAGCAAAACAAAAAAAACGTAAAACAAACCTGTTTTTTAATGGGTTCCGCTTCTTTCTTACCTTTTATTATTTTTTATTATTGATAAGTATATTCACTAGTAATACATACTTTACGAAAATTTCTATCGGCTATCTATTAGGGATCAAAAGATACAGCCATTTAAAGGCAGGACAGTCAGACAGGCGTACAGACGGATCGCATAGACAATTGTTATTTTTGTGCATCGATGTGTATTTTTTGCCTTCAAAGACGTATTACCTCATTTTTTAATTTCGATGTCACCTGAGGCCAAAAAAAGTCGATTTTCAGTTATTGGCCGCAATCTTGAAAACTGTTAGTATGTTATTTATGTAACAAGCAAGAATTCAGCAGGGTCGTATTGGTCTAAAAACACCTTAAAAATAAGAGATGAACGTTTGCGTATAGATGAAAAACGGAAGCTTTTTTCTCAAAAATATTATTGTGTCCTTAAGACACGTCTTTGCTATATCCACAGAAATATTGAAAACATTGAAAATTCCATCAGGTTTAGATACTTTTTTTCAAAAAGTCTTTGAAGAGCTTTTTCTAGACTTCAATCTAGCTTTGACGATACACACATGGTTGAAAACTGCACGAGCTTGCTTAAAAGAAGCTTAATCACCCGGGGCTAGAAAAGAAGACAAGGTATTGTGGATTAAATTCATATGACACTGTAGAAAAATTTAAAAATTTCATCATATTTGATAATTTTTAGGGTTCCGTACCTAAAAAGAAAAAAACGGAACCCTTATAGGATCACTTTGTTGTCCGTCTGTCTGTCCGTCTGTTAAGACCCTTTATCTCACGAACGGGTTAAGGTATCAGGTTAAAATGAATACCACATATTAGGATGCATGAACCACACAAGATCTGAAAATTACGCAATCAAAAGATACGGCATTTTATGTCCTCATCTCCATACATTTATTCAAAATGCAAAACCTACAGGGTACTTCCCGTTGACCTAAAATGATGAAATTTGGCAAGAAGCTAGGTCTCACAGTACAAATAATGGGGAAAGTCTGAAATCATTAAATATTACAACTTTTCTCACAACTAATGGTAACCAATTGTGGTGAGCTCCCGTTTCAAGAACATTCATACAAGAGAGGGGTCAAGTTGGATGGTCGCTGAGGCTTTGGATTTTTGTTTTAGTTCTATTTAAAAACGGGAACACTTACAAACTTGAAAACTGTATGTTTATAGTGCATAAGCTATAAAATAACAACAAATAATAAAATTTGGTCAAGCGCGTGTCGGACTCAAAAAATCTATCACATTAACTTACTGAAATTTCAACTAATACTTGTACAATTATGATTATGTGGTGGTACGGAACCCTCAGTGCGCAAGTCCGACTCGCATTTGGCCGGTTTTTTTTATTATTGACAGGTATATTCACTACAGTACGAGTAATACATATTTTACGAAAATTTCTATCGGTTGTCTATTAGGGATCAAAAGATATAGCTATTTTAAGGCAGGACAGTCAGACAGGCGTACAGACGGAAAGCATAGACAATTTTTATTTTTTTGCATCGGTGTGTATTAAATTTCGTTAAAAAGTCACCCGAGGCCAAAAAAAGTCGATTTTCAGTTTTTGGCCGCCATATTTAAAACTGTTAGTATGTTATTTATGTTACAAGCATGTATAAATTCAGCAGGGTCGTATTGGTCTAAAAACATTAAAAATGAGAGATGTTCGTTTTGCGCCTACACGAAAATCGGAAGCCTTTATCTCAAAAAATTCCTTCACTATAAGATGTAATAAACCTGTTGAATAAACTAATTCATAACTATGTATAAACATTTTTTTTGGCTTTCCTGTACAAATCTTGCCTCTTGTATGTATGGGACAATCAAACATTTTTCTTGTTTTTCGACCAAGACATAGGTTTAGGAGAGTTATACAGATTTAGAGGTCTATAAATAAACCTGTACACTTCTATGGTGTTCTATCAAACATTCTGCAACACCACAAAATCCAAATCTTTTCAAATAATAAAACCAAGCGGGCATTCCTTTCTCGCGTTGATAAATAAATCGAATATCTTTTTTTCGTCTAACTGGTCATAATGGAAAGGTAGAAGTACGATATCATTTCACAAAATGTTTTTTTTTTATTCCGTGTCGAGGCAAACAAATAGGAGGAAAACTGGCTTACGATTCTTTTTTAGAGTTCTCGACATATATTTTCATTTGTTTTCCTGCACAATAGCTCCGCAAGATAGCTTCGTTTTAAGAGTCTCTTAAATATTTAACTGAAAAAAACAAGTCCTTTGTTATCTTTGATGGGACGGTTTTACGGCTAACGGCTATGGACTAATTTTGGAATTTATTTCTGAACAAATTTTATATAAATTTAATTTAATTCATGTTACGTATTTTCTGTATACTGGGACATGTTCTGTACCGAAGGACCTAGCGGAAACTTGGAAATATTGGCGATCAGTCCGCCGACAAGAGCATAGCGCATGAAAAGAAGCGAGTTACATCTGTTTTGTAAATTAGCCGCTAAAATGTACAAAGTGGCGTTCTTCAATATGTCGCCCACCAAAGTGATATGACGACAAAGAGCCAAATTTAACAAAACCATGCTATGACTTGGCATTACCTTTGTAATTTGCTTGGGATATTGATTTACTAAATATTTACTCTTTTGCTTATGTGCTGTGTCAGGAATTCAATATTGGTGTTTTAATTGATTGATTGTTTTAATGATATTGAATTTTTGGCTTTTAAATTAGATAACATAGAATTAAAATAATATAATAATTTGACTAGATTGACATAAGATTTTTTGTTTTGTAATTGGATTTTTTTTTTGTTTGTAATTATTATTTAAGATTCAAATATTTGCATGCTATTGTGTACATACATAGCTGAATATGGAGAAACTTATAATATTGTAACATCTTAACTTGTACCCTATTCAAGCGAATAAAAATATTCTATTCTATTCTAATATAGTTCGTTCATAAACAAAAAAGTAATAACCACTCATTACATTATCATCATCACCGTTGTAAGATGAACAACAATTTAACGTACCTTCCAATGCACGGAATCGTTCCAAAGGACGATATCATAATAGGTTGACCATTTGGTGATTCATCCTGCAATGTCATTGTCAAACTAGAGAAGTCTCATAAATAGATTTTTATTATGAAAATGTCCCCACCGGAAATCGAACCCAGAACTTCTGGATCGAGAACAATACACTTAAAGACCACAGAGGCTATCAGTCAGTAGTAGTAACTACTAAGATTTTTAGTTTTTACTTTCGAACGGAGCGAGAAAGGTAAGTATTGTATTCGTAAAAAAAAAAAGTTTTTCTAATTTTCTCAAAAATGTGTTCTATATCACTTATCTACACTAATATTATAAAGAGGAAAGATTTGTACCTATTTTTGTATGTTTGTAATGAATAGGCTCCGAAACTACTGGACCGATTTGAAAAATTCTTTCACCATTATAAACCTGCATTATCCGGAATGAACAAAGGCTATAAAATATTTAAAAAAAAGTTAGGGTTCCGTATGAAAACTTCGATAATGTAACCCAAGGTGCGAAAAAAATACTAAATAGCATCCTTATATCGAGTACGCTGCCGAAACTATTAACAATAGAGCAAAGTGATGTACTACAGGTTTATAGAAGACATCAATATCTACAAAAAAATCTGCTATACCATATGTCTAACTATTACAGTTATGTCACAATAACTACTTTTTCATGTTAAAATATGTAATAGTAACGCCGGTACAAACTATATAGGCCACATTATTCGTACCTATTAATCCTTATCCAAATGAATGATTTCGTATTCAAGGCTATATCAGTACCTGTAAATAACTTTTTGAATTATTCAAATCGGACATATCATTCAAAAGTTATCATGAGTGTAATCGTTATCAAAATTGAAATTAAAGAAACAGCGCCCTAAGTGACTGTAATGGTTTTATCTACAACAGAGAATAGACACGAAAAATTTGACTGGTCAAGTGCGTGTCGTTCCGTGTGGTAGCGGCAAAGAATAGTGCCAACCCATCTCAACCTGGTGTCGTAAGAGGCGACTAAGGGTTTACAAACCGGAAGATGGGCAGCGACATCTTTCCGTGTATCGCACCATCTCACATACTGCGGTCACCAACAACCGCGGTCCATGGTGCCAGCCTTAATGCTAAGAAGCGTGGTGACTAAGATACTTCCCCTCCACATTCTTCTAGCAAGGGCTCGAATTCTGGAGGGAGCTCCCTGTCCTGTAGTGGACGTATTATGGGATGTTATGATGGTTTTGATGAAGTGCGTGTCGGCTCGAGCGAATTTAATGCACTTCTGCGTGACTAAGATGGTATGACTGCCCATAACTAGGACAGTATTTTTACCTTAGTGGTACGGAACCCTCGGTGGGAGTCCAACTTGCGCTTGGCTGGTTTCTTTAGTAACCCCCGATGCAACAAGAACCTATATCTACCCGTGCGAAGCCGGGGCGAACCGCTAGTACATCATAAAAAACAAGTCTCCCAAAAATGTCCGTCCGTCGGTCGGTCGGTCGATCCGTCGGTCGGTCGGTCTGTCCGTCACGCTTTGGCCTAGCGGCTAAACGAATGGTCCAATTGACACCATATTTGGAATTTAGGAGTTTTATGCAAGTCCATCGAAAGGTTCTAAGTGGTTCCCGGCTGGCTCTCATTTTGAAATGAGAGCCAGCCGGAAACCACTTAAAAATGATAAATTGTAATTTTCTCAAAAACGGCTCATATAATCTTGATGAAACTTTGCACGACCAAGCATCTCTTTGTAAGATACCTTGCGCCAGTATCAAATGATCTGTGTAATTTCATATAAGGGGTGTTCCTGTACCACCAAATCGTAAATATGTGATTTACCCAAAATTGGTTACATTGAGTTTATTAAAATTTTCTATAATATTACTCCTGGATTCGTTGTCTACCTGACTGGATATTCTTTTTGATTTTTTGAATAAAATTAAGTACACATGGTGTACCGAAAACTGAAAAGGCTTGCTCAGTAGACTAAACTGAACAATAATCCATAAGGAACATGTGTTGGGAAATTAAAAAAATCTCCATGCAAGTATCCTACGGTAGTATCTATTGACCTTTGAAAATTCATATAAAGGGTGTTCCAGTACTACCAAAAGTTAAACATGTGATTTACTCGAAATCGTTTGATGTTTGTTTGTTTTAATGTTTGACAATTTGAATTCTGAATTGATCTGTATATTTCAATCGAACATTTTTTTGGAAAAACGTAAATAAAAGTTAGTATTTCCATACTATGTGTATGGCATTACAAATTTAAGTTTGCGGTTGATAGTTTTTCCTTGAGTATTGCGAGAAAGTAAGTGCAGTGCTGCTGTACTATTTATTTTCTTTTAGTTTTGTTTTTGAAAAGTTTTTACAAATAGCTTTTACTTAAAACAATTTCTATAAAATTATATATACCCAAAAAATCCCTTAAACTTAAAAATATTGCAACCTCTTTTTATTCATCCAATTGTTTGTTGTGACTCTCTTCTTTAAACCACCATCCCAGAGTCAAGGTTCACGCAGATTTTCCGCAAGGTTCGCTTTCTCGTGATTCAATAACGTAAAAATGATTTGTAGCGCACAATATCTGATATGGTTTAAAAGCGACTCATGATCTGACTATCTGAGTATAAAGCAACAAATATAGTTCGTCATCGCTACCCACCGCTGGTAGTCAAGATCTGTAACCAATAAGGTCGCTTAAAATTATAAAGTTTAATGCACAATGACTCACTCAAGGCAAACTTTCGAAAGGAACGGTTGTTTCCTTTGTGTGTAACCTAGAAAACGAAAAAAAATTTTTTTTTTGCCTAAATCTATTTAATTGTGAATACACCTTTACCCTGCATTCTTTACGCGGACGAACGATAACTTAATTTTACTTGGCAGGTACTAAAATCATGTAATTCACATTTGATTTGTCAGTAGAGCATTTTGCAAAGTACGTCTAGGAAAGTATTATCTGCCAACAAACTGCCCTGCAGTTTGGCAGAAGTATAAAATATGTACAAGGATTATGATTATTCTCTAAATAAAAAAAAAATATATTATCCCTTAAACTATTTTACCTTCTGCGTTCCTATTCAAATTACCGGTAATTTAGACGTTTCATCTTTAGTTTTTTTACCATTTCACGAAAAATTATTTCTGGAATAGGTTAACAGACACTGATATAGTCTTACTGATTAAATCAGACGTTATTGTCTGATACACATTTTTGCAGGAAAAGAAAACCTTTCATTGTGAAAGTGATAAATGTTGGTATTCAGGGTCAGTTTGAAATTGTAAGATGAGAATTTTAGCAAAAAATAATATAACACGCATATGTATATCCTTTCTATCCACTAATGTACCCGACCATTTTCATTATGGGAACGGTCGGTTACAATACACTAGAAGTTAGGAGAAACATGACCCTTTCCACATACATCTTCTAGATTCTGAGGAAAGATTTAATAAATATCGATATTTATCAGTCTTTGACATTGGAAATCCCGAATCCTCGTTTGAGATTTGGTCCTAGACAAAGATTGTTGATAGTCCCAAGTTCCAGGACAAAACTAGGAAAACACCCATCTCTGGCTAGGGCAATAAGGATCCTAAATGAAGTGAGCAAACATGTTGATTTGTTTAGTTGTTGTCTGTTCGAGTTCACCAGTGACTGAAAAATGTCTAACACATGTTAAAATTGTATAGACGTACTAAATACTGTATTTGCTCGTTGTATTGGTTTTTACTGTTATTTGACATGCATTTTAATATACAAGGTTATTTTTTGGACCTGATATGCGTATGCCCATCTTATTACAGAGGTCAAAAGCAACAACTTTTGTTCTACGACTTTGCTAACAACGCAAATTACCAGTTTTTGGTGGTTCAAAAGGATGTTATTAGTCGTTTCAGAAATGTTTGTAGCCTTTGTTTGCTATGGGGTTTTTCCCAGTTGATATGAAGATGACACAATTTTAATTATAATTTCGTAATTTTGCATTGCAAGTCCCGAAAATTTCAGGAAACCAGTACAAAATCAGACAGGCTTATTAAAGTTGTAAAATATTGTAAACAATTTCCCAAAATTCTAATCAAATTATACCCTTCTTCCACGCCATACACAAAACCGCGAAAAGAATTACGATTAATTTTGTTCGCACAACTCGAAAATCCAACATGAAAGGGGCGAGTTGACAAGCGAAAACCTGGCGTCAGGAACACCTGGCGGCCCAAAAATAATATTAAATCGCGGATAATCCGGCAGGTAAGCCTCTTAAGCTGTCACGGTGGAACATCAGCCCGAAGATTATGAGTTTATGAAACGTCCCATGTTACTGAATGTGACAATACGCAGAAGATGGCTTGAAATTCTGACACGCAGAAAATTAATCTAAGATTTTTTATTTTCTTCGCGGTTGATACAGTCATATTTTTTGCCACAGTTCCTAATTAATAAGGAAAACATTTCTTAATGGCTAACAATTGCAGCATGAAAATACAGCGTGATAATGAAATGTCTAACTATACAATGGTACTTAGGACATGAAACTGAGCAACTTTCCCCAAGAAACTGGTTGAAAAATGAAAAAAAAAATTGCCTTCCAAACCTTGTGCCGTCAGTAGGTACTGGAACTAATACTTATGGGACATTTATCATTGTTCATCCTATGTTTTTGGTGAAAGTTGTTCACTTTCGTGTCCTAAGTACCATACTCAAGTATAGTCAGACGTTTCATTAAAACGCTGTATTTTCATGCTGCAACGCTTATGTACGACTTTTGGGTATGTCTTGTATTTATTTGTTTTGGGCAGAATAAATACCAATTAGGACCCTCTAAAAGCGAAAAATCTTCGTAGCCTGGCTTAAACCGTGATATAGATCTTAATATTGTCTTAACAGATATTGATTTAGAATCAGATTCATTAAATAAGTACCCACTATATAAATACATTATCAAAGTTTTGCATATTAAGATAAATTTTCAAAATGTATGTAAGAGGAAACTATAAATGTTACAAAACCTCTACCATGGGTAAAATTTTCGATCCCATTACTAATATACATATTTACCAAACTAAAAGGTGTTCATCAAATAGTCTAAGTGTCGCCTCTCGTACAGCTCAGACCTGAATAGGGTACCCTTCTAAATTGCGTCCATTGAAAACGTCCTACGTAAACCCCTTTCCCTAAGTCTTTAAATCAAGTAATAAAATCTCTGTTTTACGCGCTATTGAATTTTATTGACGGTTGACCTCTAAACAAGCTTTATGAGCGTAGACAAGATCTTTGTGTCAGTACTATATAAGACGGTCATGAAAGCTCTAAGTTACCAGATAACACATTCCTTACTATCATGTGGACATTATTACAACTATAAAGTGAAGGGTGGTGATTCTATTATTGTAGGTCTTCTTGTACTTTATGTTCTTGTCAGGGAAACCCGCTAGTCAGTTATATTTATTGTTCACCGCGGTAAAAAGCTGCACTCAACACAGAAAGATCTCTACTTTGGGTCGCTGAGCACGCATAAGCAAGGTAACAACCGCATTATATAGGGTGAAAGGGACAGCTTGGCAAATACTGAAAGCGCATGATCAGCAGATAAAGCTAAATAACCCTTATCAAGATAAGATTTCACATCGAAAACGCTAAAACGAACCCTAAAATCGACCTCGGTATCCAATAAAATTTGTACGGTATGGAGTGGTCGATTTCTTTCTTCAATTACGGTGATAATTATGTCTCTTGGAAAAAGTTCTTCAGTTTCATCGAATGACCACGCATTTTCAGTTATTGCCAGCATGTGCTTTACACTCTATATACCTTACATGGACCATGTATGATATACACAGCCCCTAGGCTAACTGCAACCATTAATTGAAGGATAATAATAAAATTGTTCCCACTCAAAACATATGCTAGTCCTTTTAGCATTAATTTACTGCTACTATAATTGACAAACCAACCCGCTGGGCTGTTTAAGCTGTTTTAGTCAAACATTGAGTTTTGAACCTTGAAATTATAATTGTGTTTAATCTGATATTTATTTATACCATGTTAGTAAATCCATATCAATGACTTGTTACTGATAAATGATGTTTCAGAAAGCATTTTTTGTATTATTTTCAGACTTTGATTAGCAGGGACAAAAGGGACAAAGTCACATACTAGGAAGGGTACGCTAAAACATAGATTTGTATTTAAGTTCATAGATCTACTTTGGTCTAAAATAACCACCACTTAGGAGCCAAACGCCAGAAGACGAGATGGCGAGGCGAGCTGAATGACCACACTCGTCAAAGAGAAGCTTGTTCAGAATCGGGAAGTGTGGAAAGATGGAAGGGAGGCCTTTGCTTTTCAGTGGGACACGACCGGCTCATAAATAAAAAAAAAATACATAGAGTCAAAACAGATAAATAATCCTGACTCTAGTACCCTTCCCAGTTCGCACCCTGTCCAAACCTACCCATCAGTCTGACCGCGCGTGGCAGAGACAGAATAGGTTGAGTGTCATGTTTTTAATATTCTGCAGTAATTTCTATCCAGGTAAACATTTATCTGGACAGAAATTACTGCAAGTGTAGGTACATAGCCATGTCTTACCAGACAGTTCCTAATATTCCATCCTGAATAAGAAAAAAAATATCTAATTTTTAGGTCTATATCTCAGACGCACGGCAGCAAGCATGTAGAAACAAAACCAGTATAAGCGGAACCAGTGTTACATTACAAAAGCCTGAAACCAGAGACCTGCACAAGCTCAAAATGTTTCCACCGACGAGCGGCCATGTGTAGATTTAAAGTACAAGTTCATTCTAAAAACGAGTCAACCTATAAATCAATCTTCTGCGACAGATGATAATTTAAACAGAAACAAGGTAACAATTGGTGTAGCCACTATTTAATTAAGCAAAATTCAGAAGTCTGTGAAACAAAGCCACCTGTCTAATGAATTGAAAATTGCCAGACAACTTTGGCTGAATGTCAAAAGAGCCAAGTGAATAAGTTAATTAAAATTATATTAAAATAATAGACGACAGTCAAGAATTTCTTCTCCTTTGTTTGAAATATTAACTGCGATTAATTAAGCCTTCGCAGTAGGGTAGCCAAATAATAATTTGATTGATTTTGACAATAATGTCATATACTACCAATACATATTAATAACGACATTGCTACGCTGTACCGTAGTATTATTACCTCAATGATCTGTACCTTATTTATTTTTCAACGTTGGCCTTACTAGTTGTCATGAAACGAATCAGATTTTCTTTTCATTTATTTTCGTTGATTATTGTCGCTTTTCATTCAAATTACACTTTTTCTAATTTAGAACTTTCTTACCACTTTTTTAAGCTTTATTATTTTGAATACTCTTCAGTCTTACAGTAATTTTCGAAATAATCAAACTTTGTAATAGTTTTAGTAGGAAAATCAGTTACTGTTTTCGCCCATTTTTACTTCAAATATTGAGGCTTGGAGAAAAGTTTTATCTGATGCTTTCCCAGAGTCAGTGGCATAAAAAAAATATTGTTATTTGATGAGGTTGGTAATTTTATTGTTACTATTGTTTGTTAAATTCAAAGGTCTGGTCACCCTACAAAACTGTACCTAATAAGATTTTATAACAACTCATTTACGAAATTGCCGGTGATGGTTTCAATTGTTATAGGCGTAAGAAAATTTCACGTTTTGTGGTCAAAATTGTAGGAACTAATGCTAGATGCTACCACTAAATGTCTGTTTTCGCAGAACATCAAATTTTGTTGAGTGTTGATTGTACTGTTCCTGCGTGGACATTTTTAATTTGATTGCGTTTTATATTCAGCAACTCGTTTTGTGATATCACTAATCAGTTAAAAGGTATAGAAAAAAAAAACAATTTATTTACCGTTCTTTATTTGTCAAGCTAATTTTCATAAGTTATTTCAGAAACTTAATGTATTGATATATGCATCTGAGATTTAAAAAATCAAGATTGAATTAGGCTTTAACAACTTGTATTGCATTAAGTTATATGAGTACTCTAAAAAATTTTACAACACAACAACACCTGACATGATCTAAGTAAAATTATATTGAAAATATCAATTTATCTAAAAACGTGCATACTTGCTATAAATAACCAATTTTTTGCGAAATAGGCAGATGCCAGGATTCCTCATTTACAAAATTCCTGAAGAGAAAATTCTTATGAAGTTGTACTATGTGGCATATTAAATTCTGCGATCAAAGGTCACGGAGTTATGTCGACCACAGGGTTCGGCATAACTTACAAACTAGGCATAAAATATGGGTGGAATTTTTAAAGACACAGATAAAGTCAACAAAATTTTATTTATAACCTTAATTCTTTAAAAAGATTAGATTTATGTATCACACAATTGAAATTATAAATCACATTCATGTCAAATATAAGAATTCACAATGTGATCTTAAAAAAAAATGTATATAAAATACAGAGAATAAAAAATGTCAAGTACAAATATGTACATAAAATATAAATCAATAATCCAAAATGTCAAAATAATAAAATAACAATAATTTAAAGCTCACTGAGCTCGAACTAGCCATAGCAGATATCAAATGGGACATAATAGGAATAAGCGAAATGAGAAGAAACGGTGAAGGTATAGAAGATTACGGGGACTATATTCTACACTACAAAGGAGAGACACCAGGATTATATGGTGTGGGCTTCTTAATTAAAAAGAGACTTGCTCACGGAATCGAAGAAATAAAAGGGATATCTGAAAGAATAACTGTGTTGAATATAACTTTACCCTTACATAAAAAAGAAAAATGGTCCATCATCCAAGCATACTCACCAACTGAATCAGATAAAAAAGAAGATGTAGAAAAAATTGAAAAATTATATGAAGACTTACAAACAACTATTTCAAATTCCCACAAAAATATTATCCTTATGGGAGATTTTAATGGCCAAATAGGAACATGCAATAACAATGGAGAAGAATTCACAGTAGGTAAATACGGTTACGGTAGAAGAAGTAAGAACGGCGATAGGTTAGTCACCTTTGCATTAGAAAACAAACTCAAGATTCTCAATAGCTTCTACAAGAAAAAGGTAACAAAAAAATGGACGTGGATTTCTCCCAACGGACTGCATAAAAACGAAATTGATTTTATTACGACTAATAATGCCAAAGTGTTTCAGGATGTATCAGTCATACAAAATTTAAACTTTTATTCGGACCATAGAATGGTTCGTGCTAGACTGACAAGTACACCTATAAAGAGGAAAAGGATGTTCAAGAATGATAGCCCTTCCTGTATATACATATATGCGATGACAACCAACTTACGAATAGTTTGAAAGAATCAATAGAAAAAGACAAAATACCAACTCAAACCAAGTATGAAAAATTTATAAACATCTTACAAACACAAAAGTCAACCCAATAAGCAATAGGACCGTTTCTGATGAGACACAACAACTACTACAGGAGAGGAAAGATCTAGTACAACAGAAAGAAAATAAAATCAACCGCGGTAAAATTGCAGAAATTAGCAAAAAGATAAATGAAAATATAAGAAAAGATAAGAGACTAAAAAGGCAAAATACACTGAAAAAACACATCGAGAAAACTGGTGGAATAAAAAAGGCTATAAAAGAATTGAATACGAAAAAAAATTGGATGCTAAAGGTGAGGACTAAAGATGGAAACTATACTAATAACAGATCAGAAATACTCAAAACAGCTACAGACTATTACCGAAATTTGTACAAAAGCAAGAACCAGAAAGAAATAATAACTGAAAGAAACGTAGCAGACTCAGAACCGATACCGAAAATATTAAAAGAAGAAACAATAAGAGCAATTAAAACACAAAAAAGGGACAAGACACCCGGAACTGACCAAATAACCAACGAATTACTAAAAGATACCCTACCGATCATTGCCCCTACTCTAATAGATATATTCAATGAAGTAATAGAGACTGAAAATATTCCTACAGACTGGACCAAATCAACTATAATATTACTACATAAAAAAGGGGATAGAGGCGATATAGCGAATTATCGACCAATCAGTTTAATGTCGAACATATATAAAGTCTTCTCTAAAATAATTCTATCCAGAATCACATCTACACTTGACGAAAACCAACCGAAAAAACAAGCAGGGTTCCGTAGTAAATACTCAACAGTAGACCATATACATGTTCTAAGACAAGTCCTACAGAAATACAAAGAATACAATAAAAGTTACTACCTGGGATTTGTTGATTACAACAAGGCCTTCGATTCCCTAGAACATCAATATATTTGGGAAGCATTGCGTTATCAAGGTATACAGGAAAAATACATACAAATACTTAAGAACGTATACTCCAAAAGCACAGCCCAAATCAGGCTGGAAGTAAAAGGAGAGGAGTTCCCTATAGAAAGAGGAGTCCGACAGGGCGACCCAATTTCACCAAAGTTGTTCTCGGCGGCCTTGGAGATGATATTCAGAAACCTAGATTGGAACGAAAACGGACTCAATATAAACGGTGAAAACCTTAATCACTTACGTTTCGCAGACGATCTAATTTTATTCTCGGAATGTCCTAAAAAGCTAGAGCAAATGCTTCAACAACTATCAGATGAAAGTATAAAAGCAGGACTTACAATGAACACAACAAAAAAAAAATTATGACTAATGCTATATAGACATACAACATCACCGTAAACAATGAAAAAATAGAATACGTGAACGATTATATATACTTAGGACAGCTTATTTCCACACAAGATATTATGCATAAAGAAATTGACAGAAGAATTGCCAACACATGGAAAAGATATTGGTCTCTTAGCGAAGTTATGAAAAATAAAGACATGCCAATTAAAGATAGAAGAAATGTCTATAACATGTGCATTTTACCATGTTTAACATATGGCTGTCAAACATGGGCATTGACTGAAAAATTAAGCAACAAAATAACAGTATGTCAAAATGGAATAGAGAGAAGTGTAGTTGGAGTAAAAAGAAAAGATAAAATAAGATTAAACAAAATTAAAAGTGAAACAAAATTTAAAGATGTGAGCAAAGTATACAAAACACTCAAGTGGAAATGGGCAGGACATATACTAAGGGAGAAAAAGGAGAAATGGACTAAAATAATAACAGAGTGGTACCCCAGAGATGGTAAAAGAAGTAAAGGACGACAAGTAAAACGTTGGGAAGATGACCTTAAAAAAGTAGCAGGTCCAGAATGGACCCGAATCGCAAGAGACAGAGATAGGTGGAAGTTTTTGGAGGAGGCCTTTGTCGAAGGACAAGCTGTTGTTCCAAAAACGATTGTCAGTAACAAAGATATGTAAATATTGTAAAGCAGCAATAAAGGCTTATAATAATAATAATAATAATTTACAGTAATAACTAATAACGAATAGATATCATTTTAGACAAAATAAATAAGACTTAATGTGGTCTTTATATTCAATAAGTAATATAATTTAAAAAAATATACTCCAGAAAACTACTGATGTATCATTGAAATAATATGAAAATTATAAAATGTTAATCACAAAACATGACATGCCAGACATGTTCATTAACATTTGGAAGTAAATATGCTCCATATTTATCTTGAAATGTTGTTCTTTTACCGTGATATTGGAATTTTAACGTACAATGTATATTGTACTCGTAACAATTATTTCAAGTATCTTTCCTTTGGATATCAAAGAGTCCTTTGTAAACAAATGTAACTTGTTGTCCAAAATATTATCAAACAAAACCTTAACCGGGAATTTTCTTTGTACGACAAAACCATAAATACTTATAACAACAAAGATCCTGACGTGAAATAAGATTTTCTAAAGAAGTTTTTAAAGAATTTTCCTTTTTCCATATGAGAAATATTTTTGTAGATTTATTTTTTGTATTTTTGTAAACAAAACGTACAAATGCACTCATTATTATTTGAAGCCTAAATTGTTTCTTTGAAACAGCGTGAAGAATAAAAGTACAGAAATATGTTATCTACAAAACTTATCCTAACTCTCATTATTTACAAAATAAGATATTGTATTTTCTCCCATTTTACTATCAGAGCCAAAAACTCCATGTAGTTGGGTCCAGTCTTCGATTCTGCAATACACACGCATACTTTTCGTTATAACATTTTCATATTGGCCAGAAGCCAACTCCGCAGCGTTTAACAATACGCGTAAATAAGGAAGGGTGAGACTAACCTTGAAGACAGCCGCGGAAATGTAAAGAGAATAGGGAACGCCTCAAGACAAAACAGGAGAAAATTTTCTTCTTATGTTCGCCAAGAACCGAATTTACGTGGTGTAAATATATGCGTGTCGAAGTCGAAAAACGCTTTCGAAGTAAACATGTCGCTGAGGTTCACAATGCTTTTCTTACATTGATCGATAAGATGAGGTAATTTTTTAAAAAAATATGCTTTCAGCAAAAATAATGTATTATAAAAAGAGTCGAGCTAATTTTAATCCTGATTTCTAGCAACAAAACAATATTTCATAGTATACTAGTTTTTGCTTGCGAAATCGTCAGCAGGTAAACAAGAAAATACTAGTGTCTACAAACAAAAAGTTTTATTAAAATCGGTTAAGTAGTTTCGAACAACTAAATAAATAGACAATACTTCAAAAAATCGGTGATTTGGATCCAAGGAGCATCAAAATAGCATATAACGTGATATTTTTTATAAATATCTTCAATTAACTAACATAATCAATTTTAAATTAGTAGAGAAAAAAAAATATTGGTTTTAGAATACAACACACCAAAAATTTTGACTAAGCGCGTTACCTAGAAATTTTTGTTTAAGATTCAAGCACAAAAAGTATGACAACTAACTTCAAAATGCAGCGACGCCTATAGCGACACGAAAAACCGTCTGTAAGTACCAGCGTTTGATATCGACATGTTAAATTTTGTGACTGAGAGATCATGGAGCTAAAAATAGATAAGTTTCGGTCCAAGACCCAATCAAAAAATACAATGCCAAATCAGCGAGCGTTGAGGCTCAAGATGTGGAAGACCACAATAATCTGATATTTTGCAACAATGTTTTTTTCTGCAAAGAACTATGGCTACAGCGGGAATTTTAAATATATTTTTTCTTAAATTTATGCATTTTAGCTTTTCGAACGTAACCGGCTGAGGTGCTACCTCATTTTGGCAATAATCACAAAACAGACTGCCTGAAATAAGAATACCTAATAAAAAAACCGGCCAAGTGCGAGTCGGACTCGCTCCCTAAGGGTTCCGTACCTATCTACCATATGATATACTAAAAGCTTTTGCTCTTTGATTTTAAAAACTCTGCGAAAATCCAACTTGACCCCTCTTTTATAGAAAAGTTCTTGAAACGGGAGCTCACCTTAATTGGTTAGTATTAGTTGTGAGAAAAATTGAAATATTTAATGATTTTAGACTTTTACCTTTATTTATACTGTGAGACCTAGCTTCTTGCCAAATTTCATAATTTTAGGTCAACGGGAAGTACCCTGTAGGTTTTGCTCTTTTGCATAAATGTATGGAGATGAGGACATAAAAAGCCATATCTTTTGATTGCGTATTTGTAAAAAATAATAATTTTCAGATCTTGTGTGGTTTATAGACCTTAATATTCGTTATCAATTTCAACCTGATACCTCTTCTCGTTCGTGAGAAAAAGGGTCTTGACAGACAGACAGACGGACAACAAAATGATCCTATAAGGGTCCCGTTTTTTTATTTTGAGGTACGGAACCCTAAAAAGACTTACTTACTTATATAAACGAATATTTTAATGATAAAAATACATATACCAGGCCACTCAGAAAGTATTGCGAAAAATAGTTTTTATATATGGGAGACTGGCCGGTCAGAATCTTTTTCGAAAATATGATTACTTGTAAGTAAAAATATGTGTGTTCCATTTTCAAAATTTCCCTCCACATTTTTTGCGAGCCAATTCAAAGTATCGTGTCTTACTGAAAAATGGATCTGCGCCGGGAACATTTTAGAGCTATGATTTTTTACGATTTCAAGTGTCGCCTGAAACCGGATGAATCGTTCGATAGACTTCAAATGGCATTTATGGATGAAGGCCCCTCTAAGGCAACCGTGTATCGTTGGTATAACGAATTTAGGCGCGGTCGACCAACCTTGGGGGATGAAGAAAGAAGCGGTCGCCCTCTGACGGCTATTACGGAAGAAAACGTGCTAGCAGTGAAAAATTTAATCCAAGATAATAGGCGAATTACATATCAGGAGATTCAGCACATATTAAAGATTGGATCGGGAAGCGTTCACGAGATTCTACACGGGCATCTTCGCGTGAGGAGGATAGTATCGCGCTGGGTGCCGCACTACCTCACCGACGCTCAGAAGCAGGCCCGGGTGGAATGGTGCCGTGATATGCTGAACAAATTTGAAGCAGGCTCGTCTCGGCGTGTTTACGACATCGTAACAGGTGATGAGTCCTGGATTTATCAATACGATCCAGAAACCAAGCGCCAGTCGACAGTTTGGGTGTTTCAAAATGAACCAACGCCTACCAAAGTGAAGCGATCTCGAAGCGGGGGGAAGATTTTGATCGCCAGCTTTTTTAATTTGACTGGCCACTTGGCCTCAATTCCCTTACGAGATCAAAGAAGCATCAACGCCGAATGGTATACTACCAAATGTTTACCAGAAGTTTTTTCTGTTGTGAGCAACAAGCGACCAAACACAGGGCTCCGCGGACTACTGCTCCACCACGACAATGCGCCTGCACACACCGCGCTCAAAACGAGGGACTTCCTGGACAGCACACCAGTCAAACTCCTGGGTCACCCTCCTTACAGCCCTGATCTAGCACCGTGTGACTTCTTTTTATTTCCAAAAATAAAAAATCAGCTCAAGGGGATACAATTTTCGTCGCCGGAAGATGCGCTGGCTGCGTTCGAGCAGGCTGTAAACGAGGTGTCTACGGCGGACTGGAAAAAGTGTTTTGAAAACTGGTTCAGACGCATGAATCTTTGTATAGAGGCTGGTGGAGAGTACTTTGAAAAGATTTAATAAAAATATATGTACCTGTAGAACAATTTTTTTTAGTGTCGCAAATATTTCTGAGTGTCCCACGTATAGTACATTAAATAAATAATTAAATATCTTTTGCAACTATTTAAAGTCCCGGTCTATCTCAATGATTGCAATGCCTCTGGAAAAGGGCTCATATGTGATACTTAAGTTATAATACCTTCTTGCTCACCATATGAAGGCAATAAATGTATTGAGTATTGTAATAAAGAAAAGACAGAAATAAAAAAATGAAATCAATCTATAACAAAGAGAATAATGCAGAAACGTTAATTTAGAAGTTATACAAAGTGAAGAGAATTGACGACGCTACCATATTTTTGGTATTAATAAGGTTGTATCATTATCACTAATTAGCATCTATTGAAGATAACTGTGGACGCTGCTGAACTCATCAAAATAACTATACTTTTTACATTTCCTTGAATACAAGGAAAAACATTCCTCCGAATAAAAATTTCCAGTTTGACACTACACAAATAAAATATGAAACTATTAACAAGAAAATATACTCGTTTTTTCAACATATACGGTCAGGGAAATTCCTCTCTATAAGCCTATCTAACTACTGTGAAAAGGAAAACGGTGTCCCCGAATCATACAAAATATTAGCAGCATCTGAACTCTAAGAATGGCTGCTATTTTGGTCAGCTACCACTTCAAGACAGCACTCATGGTTTAATGACATCCTTATAAACCTATCAAACTGTGGTAAAAAGGAAAATGGGTACCACCAAATTATACCATTTGCTAATTATTGGCCATCTGGCCCATGGACTAACCCATCCAATGAGGCAACGCCCCTATTTCTGGCATGTTTTCACAGATGACAAAGGGCGGTGCTCGACTAAAATACGTATTTGAATAGAAACCTGACGTGACTTAAAACGTAAGTTAACAGATTAAAGCAAGTATAACCCAGTTAAATTAGTACGACTAACATCACAAGCAGAATCTTATTGAGTCTTCGTCAAATACCAAGCGAATCTTGATAAATAAATAACATTTCCAATTCCTTAGAATGCCACTTATTTGCCTCTGTTTCTACGCTTGTATTTCAAAAACGCAAGTGAAGACAGCTCCAACGGAATATTTAAAGCGCTCTAGCACCTGCTCTATGTCATGGAATTTATTAAAAGGTGGAATATATTTTCACGGGTGGCAGCGTACGCCGGTCCTTATTTCCTGCCTCGAACCTTTCACGCCAGATGTGACCTGAACCCTTCTGTTGGTTTAAGTTATCCACTTTTAGTAAGGGCTTATCTCTATAAAATTGTCGCCTGTTTATCATTCCACATAACTCTAAAAATTCTTTACGAAATTCTGCCTAGTCAAAAACGTACGTGTGTATTAGGGCAGGCTGAGCGAATCCCTGTTTATTCGAACATTGTATTTGATAACGTGTAATGCCAGCTACGAAGAGCACTTTCCGAGCTAGAGTACACTTTAGCGAAGTGAAAAAAAGCACTATATAAAAAAATTAAAGTAAAATCCTTCAGTCTATTCTTGTTTTTAATTTTAAGAGCTTTTCTCTAGACTTTGGATTGAACTCTAGTAAGTATAATGTTTCTTAAGCTGTACAAAAAAGTACATTTTGTGTGAAAAAATATGAATTCACTGTAGGATACTAAGCTCTTCGTGACGTCATAGTTAAATTACATCTCTTTAAAAAAATGTAGCGCTACACGAAAAAAAATCTTCTCTCATACTTTATTTGAAGAGTGTTTCCTAGTTATTTACGACTATATGAGTGTGATACTCAGACCATAATATTGAACAAATTTTGCTAAATAACAACGACACAAGATTTATTTTGGCTTTTCCATACGAACCTCGCGTCGCTATGAAATAGTTTTGTATATGACGACGTCCAACTAACCACCAATTACAATTTCTCATTTTATAACAAGAAAGTTGTTATTCCGCTTAACATACGCAAATATTCGCAGTTATTTAGGAAATTCACAACAGTTAACAACCACAACACTGTTATGGCTTATCCGCGACCTAGCCGCTTCGTCTAAGTGGCAAGCGATTTTTTAATACACTGTCATCTCACCACTGAGTGCGTAAGTAATAGTTAAGACTTCACGTTCAGTGTACCACTCGTTAATACTGTATACCACTAGCCGCTTAGGTTGCTTCAACCAATAAGATTGCTCCATTTTCGAGTGTAGCTGTAAGCTAGGAAAATTGAGCAACCCTTTTGTTGGAATTTTCCCAGCTCACAATTAAGGTACCCAGCACAGTGTGGTATCATAGCAACCCCTTGTTTTGATGTAATAAAAACATGTCAACTAAACAACCGACTTTGGTATTATAAAATCTGGCGACGAGGATTATAATTATATTTATAATGCCATTAGAAAAATTTAATTTTGAACAACTTACCAACACAGATGAGTGGGAGTATTATATTGAAAGATTTAAAATTGAGTTAGATTTACACGGACTGAACACTGATCAACAAGAACAAAAACGTCAAAGATTACTTTTGTCGAGGATCGGACAACAAGCTTTTAAGGTCTTGGTGGACCACTACAGGCCAGAGGAAGTAACGGGAAAAACATTTGAGGAGCTAGTGAGTACACTGAACGATTATTATGGCAGAAAAACCTATGTACTCGCGGAGCGCGTGACTTTCGCTACCACTAGCAGGAAAACTGATATGTCGGTTTCTCAGTATGTAATGCACTTACGTGCCTTGGCTGGGCATTGTGAATTTGGTAGCCAATTGGATGAAAGACTTCGAGATCAACTTGTCATAGGTATCAACAACACACAATGGCAGCAAGAGCTTATTAAACAACACCCAAAAAACAGCGCTAAGCTATCAGATGTGCTAGGCACGGCCAGAAACCTTGAACAAGCAGAGATCCAAACAAACCGTATAGCACAAACAAATTTAACCCAACAAGAGGCGGAAGATGTGCCGAGTGATGTACCTATTAACAAAGTAAATTTCAAAATGTCAAACTTTTCAAAACCCCATAGTCTTCCTAAGCCATCATCATCGAAATGCTTATATTGTGGAGGAAAGTACCATAACAATTTGAGAGAATGCCCAGCAAGGGGCAAACAATGTAACAGGTGTGGAAGACAGAACCATTTCTCGAAGGTATGCCTAGCAACAAAAGATCGCAAACCGTTTGGCACTAGGAAAATTAAAAATGAGATATCTGATAGCGAGAACTCTGATAGTGACATAGACTTTAGTACCTACAACATCAGCAAACGAAATAAAGCGACTAAAGTAATCATTCCCACCATCATGAACGACGTGAAAATTGACATGCTGTATGATCCAGGTGCTGTGCACTCCGTTATCGGCAAAGAGTTGTGGAAAGCACTAGGACGTCCACAATTTAAAAAATGTCGAAGCCTGGTTGCCTATACTGATGTCAAGATCGAGACCTTGGGTATATGCCAATTGGTCGTGGAAGCATTTAATAAAACAAAACTTTTAGATGCCTATGTAACTAAACAAAATGATATTCCACTTTTTGGCCTAGATTGGTGCATTCTTTTCGACTTACCGATGCCAGAGGGTTCAAGAATTTGTAACATACAACAGAAAAATACTCCTAATTATGTGAAAAACAAAGATATTAATATCAGTAGAAAAGAACAACATAACAATATTGTAAAAAAACTGCTGGCAGAATTCCCAACACTTTTCGATGGGAAGTTGGGTACGATTAAGGGGCATTACGCTAAGATTCAAATCCCAGATAACATAAAAAATAAAAGATTTCGCCCCAGACCCGTACCTCTAGCACTTAGAGACCAAGTAACAGCAGAACTGCAGAGACTAGTAGACGAAGGTGTCTTAGAGCCCGTAGACACAATGAACACTTCAATCGAATGGGCCTCTCCTATTGTTATTGCTATCAAGGCAAATGGGAATGTACGCATATGTGCGGACTTTAAAGTAACAATTAACAGTTATGTGCAAACGGATGATTATCCTTTACCAAGATTTGAAGAAATTACGTCACAGCTATCCGGTGGTAACCTTTTTACGAAAATAGATCTGAAAGACGCATATCTGCAACTTCAAGTTCATCCGGAATCAAGGAAATATTTAGTCATATCAACGCGTAAGGGATATTTCCAATATAAACGCCTACCTTTTGGTATATCTTTCGCACCGGCTCTATTTCAACGGACAATGCACCACATTTTGAACGGAATAGATGGCGTTGTATGCTATTTAGATGACATTTTAATAACGTCACCTGGAGACCTGGATAGCCATATCTCCAAAGTACGAACAGTACTCCAACGACTTCAAGATGCAGGCATGAAAAGCCAAATAACAAAGTGTTCGTGGCTACAAGAAAGCGTAACATACCTTGGCCACAAAATAGATAAACACGGCCTACACCCAACAGAGGAACGTATTGAAGCAATCAAAAATATGCCTAATCCTACAAATGTTTCTGAACTGAGATCCTTTTTAGGTTCGATTACGTACTATGGACGTTTTATAGAAATGCTACATGCTCGATGTGCTCCACTCTATAGACATTTAAAGCAAGGAAGCAAATTACAGTGGACTTCATCAGACATGGAGATAATGAACACTCTTAAACATATTTTAACATCAAACGATACCTTAGCACATTTTGATGCCACCTTACCCATCTACTTAAGCAGTGATGCATCGGACAAAGGTATTGGAGCGGTACTTTTTCATAAGTACAATGACGGAAAGATGCGACCGATAGCTTTCGGGTCGAGAACACTATCTGATGTAGAACGCAGATACTCAACAATAGATAAAGAAGCCCTCGGGTTGGTGTATGCAGTAACTAAGTTCCATCAATACATATACGGGCGAAAATTTATTTTACTCACCGATCACAAACCTCTGGAACGTATTTTCAGCCCTAAACGTGAAACACCAAAAATTGCAAGTAACAGACTTTTACGATGGGCGATAACGTTGAACAGTTACGACTACGACATCGAGTACCTACCAGCCAAAGATAACTCGCCCGCCGAT
The DNA here is from genome assembly GCA_947532105.1 of Athrips mouffetella. Classification (NCBI taxonomy): domain Eukaryota; kingdom Metazoa; phylum Arthropoda; class Insecta; order Lepidoptera; family Gelechiidae; genus Athrips; species Athrips mouffetella. The sequence goes on along the minus strand of OX383957.1, from coordinate 31,835,587 downwards.
GCCCTATCACGGCTTCCATTACCAAATACAGAACAGTCCTTAATGGAACATGCTGGACTACCAAAGTATGCGCACCTACTTCGTCTTCGACTGAAGACAATATCTGTGACGAAACATTCTTTACGTGAAGAAATCTCTAAAGATACCATACTAAAAAAAGTTTGCGACTATGTGACATCTCATTGGCCAGAAAAAAAAGATTTAGAAAAAAGTTTATATCCTTTCTATGAAAAGAAGTCAGAGCTGTCATTTGAAGACGGTTTTTTATTATGGAATGGCAGAATATGCATTCCTCATATTTTACAAAATGAGATTTTAAATATGCTGCACGATGGCCACTGCGGTATTAGTGCAATGCAATCACAAGCCCGTTTGCATGTGTATTGGCCAAATATTGATAAAGATATAGCAGACTATATACAAAAATGTAAGAGCTGTCAACAATCAAGGAAAAATATATCTGAAGCTCCAGTCTACTCTTGGGGCATACCACCTGAGCCTTGGGCAAGGATTCATGTTGATTTTGCCGGACCTTTCTTTGGATACATGTGGTTAATCATTATCGATGCTTATACAAAATGGTTGGAAGTTATTCCGATGAAGAACACAACCAGCGCATCAACTATCAGGCAAATGCAAAGAATTTTCTCTAGTTTTGGCTATCCTAAGTACATAGTATCCGACAATGGCCCTCAGTTTTTAGCCGAAGAATTCAAGATTTTTTGTAAGAAAGTTGGTATTTACCATATTAAAACAACACCTTATCATCCCAGAACAAATGGTTTAGCTGAGAGAGCGGTCCGTACTTTTAAAGAAAGGATGCTATCCTCTGACAGAACTATTGATTTGCGCAACCAATTTGGCGGCGCAACCAGCTCAGATGCTGGTCGCGCTACCACTCCCGGTGAAATATAGCCCTTGATACTGTGGCCGCAGGGTGTAGCGACTCTGGTGTCTTTAATGGTGTCTTTACTGGTGTCAAGGTACGGACACCAGTGGCGCAACCAGTCGCGCCACCGTGGTGTCCCAGTGAAATATCGGCCTTAAGGTTATGGCCAAGCCCTCAAATAAATTTATGGATGTGTCTCTTTGGTAAAGTTAACTACCAAATTATTCTAATTTCAAAATAATGTCAAGTTACTCAATCACTTATCTTTTCGCTTTGATGTGTGAGCGGCCTATGAAATTTCGTATGAATGGGTTTGTATAAAGACTCAATTAATTATAACTGGTGAAAGTGACAGACAGGCTTGGCATGAATGGAGTCGTTTCCGGTGACAAGCGTCGACTTTGAGCTATTCACATATTTTCGTGTTTGCAATATGATGTAAATAGAGAGCTAGTAATTATTTTTTTTGAAAATTTAGCAGGGATATCATTAATTCATGAATAATGTTTTCCCATTACAATATTATTCACAGATTAAGCGAAGCTAAATGAAATAACATTTGCATTAAGAATTCCCGAAATTTGCGAAAGAAAAATAAAAGAACTATTAGATCGATTAGCTGATCACTTTTATAGACATCAATAATTTTTCATGTCAAAATTTTTAAAAATTTTTTGTCCAAATCCCTTCTTGTGGAAAAGATGTAATTAAATGAGAACTTTAATGCAAACTTCGTAAAAAATATCAAATGCTTTATAAAAAAGTAAGCAGTAGTTATCCTCTGAGTTGTTTCTATAAGACTTGCACAATTAAATTCCTTAGTATTGGAATTAGAGAAGAATTACTACGAACAGTCCTATTTAAGATAAATTTTGCTGGCAGTTATAGATAAAACTTGCACGTTAATATTTCTAGGCTTGTCGTTATAAAAAATAACTTGCGTACAGAAAGAAGAAGGAAAATAGCATAAGTTTTGATGGCATATTATGAGATGCCTCCAGAGTGTGACGATTTTTTTGGCTGACTATCTTAATGGTAACGACCTTTTTTTATTACTATGACCTCGATCTAGCCTTGAGGACAGAGATGAGGTCGACGATGGAACGAGCTTGCCCAGAAGAAGCCTATTCACTCGCGACTTAAATAGATTCGGGTTATAAGAGCTCGGGAATACAGACGCAGGCAGAGAATTCCACTCCTTAGCCGTGCGCATTATAAAGGATGTTTCAAAGCGCTTTGTGCGGATGTGTGGAATATCAACCAAATGTGGTTGATATCCTGCGGTGTGTCTGGATTCCCGACGGTAGAAGGGGGATGGCAGAATAAGCTCATGGGGCTCTTGGGCACACTCTCCGAAGTTTAATCTGTAAAAGACCGACAGACAGTATTCTTATTTTCGTTCTGAAAGACGCTTGGAAAACGATGATGAAAATAGGAAATAGTGTTTTTTTGCAATGGTGTTTTTAAGAAATGGTTAAAACAGCCCATCCAGCTTTGCATTACATTTTATATATAGATTTTGTGATATAGGAAGTGATGGGAACACAAACAATGATACCATTTTTCCCAACAAAGAACATTTGGCTCACGCAATCACCTCGGTTCAAACTGTGCCACCGCCATTTACGCTCGTAGAAGAAAATGTTCTTCTTTTATTTAGACAGACCGTTCTTTAAAATTTTACCAACTTCAATGGCTACAGATAAACTCACTTTTAATATTGACAGCCACCTGGAAACCTGTCGGTCCTATGTCGATAAAATAAAACGTTTATCTGTTGAATTACATAATTATGTGTAACACTCACGAGTCGTTTATAGTAAATATTAAATATCGGTCTTTTTAAAACCTATAAACATGAGAGATAACTATGCTAGAGCTAATCAATTCGAAAAAAGAAAAATGGGATTCGGAAAAATATCTAACAGATTCTATTTTATCGTAGGTTTTGATCCACGAATCCTTTTTCCATTTCCAAGATGAATAAAAACTAAGCTTCAGATCCCATAAAAATAAGCATAATAGCAACCAGATCAAAATATGAGTGAGTTTGAGCATTTTTCTCCCTCTTTTGCCAGCGTAAAAATAACTCGTAGGTGGTCACAAAAACAAGAAAAAACTTTAACGATTCTTATCGTATATACTGAAATAACATCTGCCAAAAAAAGAAACGTGATGCAGTTTTGGGTAGAGACATAGGACGTCAAATATTTGCGTAGCATAGAACGGACATTTAATAAAGCTTGTTAATAAAAAGCCAATAACAACGTGCCACTTACTTAAAGTTCTGGAAGAGGATGCATCAATACCTTCTGTAAATGCTTTACCTAAAGAGCCACATATCTAACGATCGGAATCTGTGATCGACTGCAACCAATTCATCAATATATCGAGTTTGGGAAGTCGGTTTTTTTTTCTACTGTATTTGAAACTTTACATACTTTCAATTTCAGCAAATGCAGCCTCTGCACTAGGATATTCTTAAAATACTAGTTTTCGAGATACGGTGTTTTCTATCTTGACATCTGTCACTTTAAACCAATCTTTCAGAGCCAAAATATCAAATCAAATATATTTTCACCTCCAAAGCTCGGAAACTTTGTTTTGTCGGTTAAATTCTGCGGCCAAAAGCGATTTTTGGCCCCTAGCGGGCAAAAGGTTTTTGAAATTCGAACGCGATGTACTTATTATTTTGTAGTATGCTGCAGTACTGGCCGCTTGTAAAACCAGGCACGCACTATCGTTTTCAAGATGAGAAAGAGGGATGCAGCTATAGGAAAGAAACAAATAGTATTATGAATAGTGAATGCCTGGTGGGTAAGGTACTGGCTGATAATGAAAAGTAAATTTAAAATTCGATCGCCTTTTTTTGTTCTCTTGCCCAGATTAATGGACTCGCCCTTTGACTTCAAATCAACGCAATACAAAATAGATTTGCCTGCCACTGCCTATCCTCTGTCTCCATATTGAAATCCAATGAAAATGAACCTTGTTCCGCAAATTTATCAAGTAGTTTATAGGTAGAGTCACGAACATAAGCACAGCAGTCCCAATAATAATAATAATAATTTAATTATAGTGATTTCCTTTTTAATGTCTAGTATTCTTTATCTATACATGGCCACTCGTCCGTGAAAACTCTTTGACCTTGAGCGGGTCTCTGGGTACGGAGGTTTGTAGCGAAGCGCTGGTTCAGGTTATACTGGTTATGTTTCCACTTGCTTGCTGCCGTCAGTACCATTATGTACGTATTACGCCCTTACGTTAAAACGTTTGAGTAATTATTTCTTATATTTGAATTGCTATTCTTGCATTATGTTAACATTTCCTCGCTTTAATGAGGTGAAAAATTTTGTGTTTCGCTCGGCAGCAAAGTTATTTTGCGTCTCGTGCCTTGAAACCTTCGCCACGCTCAGGATTCTTCTTTTGAACCACTCGCTTCGCTCGTGGTTCAATCCTAGAATCCTTCGCTTGCTCAGGTTTCAATACGAGGCACTCGCGCCAAATAAACCTTTTGCTGCCTTGCATAACAAATAACTATTATTAAAAGTTTACAAACAAGGTTATTACAAACATATTTATTATAGGCACCATATGCTTACTGTATAAAATTAGGCTGAATAAAATTAGGCTGTTTTGACACCCACACTAGGTTACCCTGTGCCGTGGGCATCATGAAAGCGTGTGTGAGCGAGTATTTCTTTGTGTGATGTAGTAGAAGGTGCAAAAGTTTGTGTTTATTTTATTATAATTTTATATAGCTAGATGTGTTTGAGAATGTATGTGCAATATGTGTGTCTCTATTCCTATGTTTACGTTGATTATATATTATATTGTAAGCATAGTAATGTTATATTATATACTTGTGTGTATCACATTATAACATAATTAAAACATATATCCTATATTATTAAACGAGCAATATTTGTATATATATATATATATATATATATATATATATTTCTAATCGGTTTCTCGAGCACGGCTCTAACGATTTCGATGAAGTCTACCTACCAATCGGGGGCTTTCGGGGGCGAAAGATCAATCTATGTACTGGAAAAATTTGTACAAAGTACATTCATGAATATATTGTCACAAACTCGTCGTAGATATCGTGGAGACCTGCCAATTGTCCCTACAAACTAGAAATATAAGATAATATTAATGTTATTACTTCCTCTCCGGTAACCTAACGCTGCTTGTCCATTGACGCGGAGAGAGGCAGCGGAGTGGAGCGGAGCGAGCGAGTATTTTGGGAGGAGTTGCGGACTGTATCTGTCCATTGACGCAGTGTGAGACAACGAGTCCCAAAATTCTTTTGGAAACTCGGTCATTCGGCCAGTGATGATTTACCCTGTTCAGGCTGTATCTCATCTGACCGAGATTCCAAAAGAATTTTGGGACTCGTTGCTTGCATGTTGTAAAGAGCCAGATGAAATTTTTGGTTTGTATGGTTGGAGCATTTTGCGCCACTACCTCAATTCGAACGCATTTATCCTACCTGAAGTGTGAGCTTTTAATATCCAACTCTAGTGCAACGGGCTCTAATTGTGAGAGAAACTGTTTCCCAGAAAACTGGACTGGCAGGGAAGGGGCCTTCCATTGGCCTGTTCGAATCACCTGATGCAGTGCTCCAGGATATTTTAGTGTAGAAATATCAACTAGTGCAGAATTAATACAAAGATTTAAACCAACATGTCATGAAGCAAAAGATGCAAGACACGTGTACAGAAGTCAGAAGACTGGCTCGCGTGGTATGAGCAATTGCAGTATTCATTTTTAAACACGAAAATTTTATGTAATTAACAAAAAATGTGTATAATTTGGCTATTAAAATTTATACTGATCTTCCTCTGTTAAACTTAAATACGCCCTAAGTTTTAAAGTTGGTAAGACCTCTGCGTAAATGGTACCCCAAAAGAAAGAGCAACCACGATGCATGCTATTTACAAGATAAAGGAGAGAATGGCTTCAATCCTTCAGCCCCATCAATTAGGATTTGGGACAGCGCTAGGATGTGAAGCAGCTATACACGCCACTCGAACTTTCGCGATGGACGCGTGTAACTCCAATAAGGTCATTGTTAAGCTTGATATATGCAATGCATTCAACAGTGTGGAGAGAGACACGGTTCTAGCGGAAGCGAGAGAAATGATCCCGTCGGTGTACCCGTTCTTGTACCAGTGTTACGCAACAACTTCGAGGCTCTATTTCGAGGACTCTCCCATTGAGTCGCAGGTAGGGGCCCAGCAGGGTGATCCATTGGGGCCTCTTATCTTTAGCCTGGCAATACACAAGGCTATAGAATCCTTGAAGTCACCTCTGAATATCTGGTACTTGGACGACGGTACTATCGGCGGGCCGCAAGATGTTGTGGAGCAAGACATCCACCACCTTTTCCCCAAACTTGAAGAGATGGGTCTCAGGGTCAATACCGCTAAGTGCGAAATTTTCCCGTGTGGGCCCGAAGCGCAAGCAAGTTTGCCAAGTTTTCAAGCGCTTATTCCGGACCTCAAAGTTGTCAACAGGGACAATTTTGCTCTTCTCGGTGCCCCGATCTTTCCCGACGCCGTTCCCGCCGCCCTTTTTGAAAAGAGGGAAATGCTACTGAAGGGGCACGCGCAGCTTAAGCATCTATCGGCTCACGTCGCTCTTGTATTGCTCAGGAACTGCCTATCCCTTCCAAAGCTCACGTATATGGCAAGGACTAGTCCAACGTGGTTGTTCCCTCAGGAAGTTGCCGCGCTCGATGATGTCCTGAAGTGTTCTTTGGAGGACGTTATCAATGTCAGCCTGGGTGAACAGGAGTGGCGACAGGCCAGTCTCCCAGTCCGTCATGGAGGCTTGGGGGTAAGGAGAATGCAGGACACTGGGCTGTCTGCTTTCTTGGCCTCCGCGAACGGCTCACTGGAGCTCGTCACTAGTATAATCTCTTTTGAGGGTGACAGCTTCAGCGTTCCTTTCGCGGATGAGGCTCGGACAGCTTGGACTGCACTTTGCCCTAATGCCGCACTTCCAGAAAAGCCCCAATATCAGAGACACTGGGATGATTTATGGGCTAAATCAGTAGTCGCGGATCTCATCGGGTTGTCGTCAGGGGCGGATTTGGCCCGGTTACGTGCGGCTACCTGCCCTGAGTCGGGAGCATGGCTTCATGCTTTGCCTTCCCCGCACGTGGGTACCCTCCTGGACGACAACACGTTGAGGATAGCGGCGGCTCTCCGACTAGGGTGCAGGATGTGTGAGCCACATAGGTGCCGTTGCGGGAAGTTGGTTGACTCCAGTGGGCGGCATGGTCTCAGCTGCAAAAGATGTGCGGGGAGACATCCTCGTCATCACGCACTGAACGAGGTTATTCGCCGTGCACTGGTGTCAATTGACGTCCCGTGCAACTTAGAGCCACCGGGTCTGAGCCGCACAGACGGTAAAAGACCCGACGGACTCACACTAATCCCCTGGGAACGAGGGCGCGCCCTGCTCTGGGATGCAACCTGCGCGTGCACTTTTGCTGCGTCACATTTGCCTCGTACCACGCAGACTGCGGGGGCGGCTGCGGAGTGGGCCGCAATCCAAAAGCAGACGAAGTACGCGGACTTAACACGGACCCATCACTTTGTCCCTTTTGCTGTCGAGACTTCGGGTGTGTGGTGCTCGGCGGCAAAAGATTTTATAAGGGCTATAGGGAGGCGCTTGAGAGTCCGCGGCAGTGACCCCCGCGCCGGCTCGTACCTGGTTCAACAAGTATCCCTGGCCATACTGCGCGGCAACGCGGCCAGTATAATGGGAACTTTTGAACCAGGTACGAGAGAAGGCGGGATCTTAGACTGTGTCTGATAAGACTTAATTTGACATAATATTGACATTGATATGTATACTTTTGACGAATTAAAATTTTTGTGTTTTATCACTTCACTTCACTATCATATACTTCGACGGATAAACTCACGTTTTATATTGATGGTTTACAAGATTTGAACATCTTAAGCTTAATTACTTATTTTTTTAAAATGCCTTGAACAAATCAGTTTTCTTCATTTTAAACATTATTTTGAACTTCAAACAGCTTCAGAATATTTTCCTGATGACACAAACGCTTAAAAAAAGTCTCATCAGACTGGCCAAACATTCTTTAAGTAAAAAATATATTAAAAAATTGTGACCAAACCACTTTAATTTCACACTGTTAGTAATTAATAGTAGAATTTTAGAGTTTTTTGTCAAAAACATTAAAGTAACAATGGAAAAAAAAATGCGACTTCGTCTAAGACAAATATGGCTTATTATGTTCTAAATGATCTCAGCTATCACCCCTTTAAGGCTTTGTACCCAGCTTCCAATCACCCTGTATTACGGAAAACAGACATGTTGTCGACACAAAAGTTGAAATACTACCTCGCATTGCTTGAGGAAGAAGAGCTGGACTCGGAAGAAACAGAATTACCTACAACATACTATATTAATAATTATTTAAGAATACATAGACTTTAGTTAAGAAATCATATCAAGTATCGTTCAGTGCACGGTGAATATTATACTTTTTTCCGAACTGCTGATGAAAAAACTTTCTAAAATTATTATAGAGTTACACGATCTACTTTTCATGAGCTGCACTCTCTAGTTCAACCATATATTCAGAAACATGACTAGTTTTTCCGAAATTCCATCAGTAGCTGTGACAGGTTAGCAGTGTATTTAAAGTTAGTACTCATTTCAAAATCAAAGTATTTTTTTTTATTTTTATGTCGATGCCATGACACATAATTCAAAAATCGAAATTAATATTACTTCGCTTGTATTCATCTGCAGTTTCATACGAACCTGTTAGCTCTGATGCAGGCGTTCCAGTACTTCCAGTGTTCTGAATTTCTGGAACACCAAAAGTGAAAAAAAAAATAGCACGCACGTACGAGTACTGGTCGAACTTCACTGGCATACTAACCCATATTCCCATCTCCCCGAGGTTGGTTCGTTTCTCCGCTGCCTCACTCCGTTGCTCCGCTCTTCTCCGCCATCTCGTTCCGCAGCCTCTCACCGCTACCACTCGCCGCTTCCGAAAATGTATGAATTTTTAAACAACCTCACAAATACCTGTCCACTGGAGCGGAGCGGAGATTTTTTGCAATCCAATTGGTTAATACTTCTTCGTTTCTCGGCTCCGCAGCCTCGCTCAGCATCAATGGACAGGTTAGTCCAGTCGCTTAACGTCTTAATTCACCAAATTTGAGCTTTCAATTTTTGATAGGATCCAATTCTTGAATTTTCAATGCATATTTTCAAAAAATTCAAGAATTGGCTCCTATCGAAAATTAAGAGCTATGTACCTACTCGTAACTAGTATGTACCTGGAAAAAATTTGGTGAAATTATAAGGCGTGTCTACGTGAAACAGCTAATCGGCCGCGCTAGTAGCATAAAGAGCATTTAGGAACGTCTTTCTTTTCTTGTAAAATAACTCATATTATTTGCCGATCAGCCACGTCTATAATCATATCGGAAAATTTCCACCGTTCATACATTATGTATCGAACGAGCTAAACAGAAATTGGCAAAGTTTCAGACTTACAGAAAATGAGGGCAGGTTATCAAACTTATGTTACAAGTCTGACTAAGTCCATGGCTTTTTCCGCTGCATATTATGATAATAATGTCTTATTTACGCGTGATGAAATAATAATGTTAGACAAAATAGAAGGAATATGCGCAATTGTTATTTTTTTTAACAATTACTAGTAAACTGCGAAGACAATGTCTTCTTTTGCCCATCACTCGATTTGTTTGTTATTCACTATTATTGCTATTTATCGCGTGAACTGTATAGTAAACAGAGTATTTTTAAAAATTTTTCGTTATAATCTTGAGTTTTATTTTAAATCTTAAGATAACTAAGAAAGTTATACGAGGTTGATGACTAACTGATTTGATGAAAAGTGCTTTTGAACCATGGAAAAGGAAACCCATTGTATGTCACAGGAACGAAATACCGTTAAGCGAAAAGGTGTTAATCTGTTCATTAGGGGGTGATCGTGGTAATTTTAACGACATTACCGAAACAAAAACATTTGCCTCAAAAGTTTTGTTAAGTCTTAACTGAGTGTTTTAGGCAAACGTTTTTGTTTTGGTAATATCGTTGAATTTACCACGATCACCCCCCTGGCCAAAACAATTAACATTACAAACCTGATAAAATTATGTTCTGTTTTTGTATTTCAATTAGATGTTTAGTTTGTTTGGCAGATTAGCCAGCAGTCAATAAGCCTTAATTCCTTTTTTGTATTTTCTGTAACAGGTATATATGTCACCGGAAAGTAATACGGAATCGTAAGTTGATCAAATTCCTACTAAGTTGAAAAATAATAAACTGTACTGAATTCGCTTCTGGTACTGGAAGGCTGCCGTCGCAGCACGCTTGCTTTGCTCGCTCGGTTCGTGCGTTTGGTCGAAAGAGAACCTAACACAACTTCACGAACCTATGGATCTACGAAGTACCTAAGAGTTCATTGTTTTTTGAAAGTTGATGATCTTACTATGAAATTGATCAACTTACGATTCTTATAATTTTCCTGTGATGTATACAATAAAAACCTTCTGATGATTTTAATACGGAGCAGTCTACAAATAACGTAAACATTCGGCGGCAGATTTTGGACCAAGTAAGTCGTGCACGCCATATGTTTATACGCATGACATTCAATTACATGTTAAGGTTTTACAGTACTAGAGTAATAAATTCAACTCTGGCACATTTGGAGAGCCCCCGCTCTGAATAAACACACCAAAGGTTTCTTTTTTGTCGCCTCTTACGACAAAAAAGAAAAAAAAAAGGTAATAAATTCAATACAATATTTAATCAATTCAAAACAGAACAACTCCTCCACACACAAATTATATATCTAAAATGAAAGTATTGTGCGTTCCTCTATTTCTGTCAACAAAACGATATAGCTTCACCGCGCACCGCAGCATTCGCAGCTTACACTCGAATGACAAAGGGATTTTTCTAAACAGCATTCAGCTTGGAAAATCCATTTATTTCCATACAAAACACAAAGCGAATGAGGATTAGGCAAATCCTCGGGGAACGGAAAGTAGGATAACTGTTATTTCAAGTTGTATTTTTCCAATTAACGTACGGCCTTTGTACGTGAACCGGTTTAATATTGTTTGGATACAATTTCATTTGGGCATTATTAAATTTGTTTTTCATGAATTTGATAATATTATCCTCTCTGTAATGTGATAATTTACTGAACGTGTTTGTTTCTATACAAAAATAATTCTTAATTAAGTAAATTCAAACACGCAAATATATATAAAAATTATTTTATCAAACCTTTATAAAACCTTTTGTTCCAAAACAATGTCAATATAGTAGGTATAAGGATTAGGGTTAAAGAAGCACATTCTTGAACATATTAGATTACTTTCTGAACATAATTAGAATCACTGAACTCTTGTTAACAATACAGAACATTTTTAAGCCAAATATTCAATTCCTATGGACGTAAAATTTATTAATTCTATAAAAAGGCCATTATAATAGCGCAAGATTTCCATGGGATAGTTTAATAAGTAAACACATCTAAATAGTTTAATAAAAAAAAAAAAAAATTAAACTGTTTATTGCAGATACTATTACAAATTATAAATTATTTATTAATTGAGACAGTAAAGTCTTATAAATTAAAGATTGTGGTTGCCTCAACCAGTTGCCCGCCCCACGACACACCGTGGCCAGAGAGCGTGGATCTGCATCCACCCCCTACAAGAAGTTTACTTTTTTTATGTAGTGTCTATTTAATGTATTTTTAATTTGTTTACTATTTTTGTCAATTAGTTTTTCTGCGATTGTTTGTGGTAATAAAGAATCAAGCTATTGCTATTGGTTGGAATTTTACCAGCTCACAGCTCAGCTCCTTCGCACAGCATTAGTGGAAAACCACCCATAAAGTGTGTTTTATAAAAGAAAACCTTGATATTAATATAAGACACATCCTATTGAAAATATATGACATTTCAAATGGCTCTCAATTCCAGGAATCGATCAGATACGAGAGCGGAATTGCTTCAGGGGTCATTTTAATCTCTCCGCGATTCATTTCCATTCACAAATTGATTATTTTTTAAGAGAAGAAAATTGGAAGGATGACAAAAGGACGAGATCCGTTTTTGCTCCGTAGCTTTAAATGGGAGAAGCGTTCTTTTCGATAAATACTTATTTACGTTGAATATAGGTAAGTAATTTTCTACCAGGATGTAGATTGGGTGTCAAGATATCGTTTAAAGAATGTATTTATATTTAATGAAAGCTGTGGTAATTTTGAACCAAGTTAATTATCAATTTGATCAAATTGAAGACGAGTGTATAAGCGGGCTAGTTTAGCATCAAAATAGATTGATTGATTTGTAATATCTATGGCATTAGTCTTTTTAACATTGTTTTTAGGTTTATTCGTCCACTTGTCTAACTTTCATAAAGTTTTTGGTAAATAAATAAAAACTGAACTAGCCAACTGGTCACAAAGAAATAATGAAAGGAAATGATTATTGTCGTAAACCTATTTTAAAAGAGGTACCTAGCAACTCAGCTCAAGCTGTAGCGCTGGTCTTCCGTGACTCTTGAACATCCTTCGAATACAGGTGACATTGTCTTGAAAGCAATTTGTTTCTGTTTAACAAACTTTATAAAAGGAGGTTGTCCATTCTACCCGTATGTATGTAATATTGTCAAGAATTCACCATTTTCGCGTTTTTTTTCGAATAAGCTTCTAAGCAAATGTACCAAATTTCAAATGATTATGTTGGTGTTTGACCACGTATTTCTCAAGAACTGAAAATTTATTTCTAGTTGAACTAGGTATTATTCAACTTAGGGTACAATGCAAGTTTTGATTACTTTGAACTGTGGTAAGATTACTTTGAAAGGTCCTTAACAAAGGGGATATGGTCCAGGACAGTGCAACCTGGCCTGTGCAGATTCCCTTAGTTTCAAGAAGTACAAATGACCAGAAATGAAATTGTGACTGCTCTTCGGCTCCCATCAGGTCACTTTCCGTTGAATTGTTTGGGTCATCTGATGCGCAAAACGCCACCACCTAATTGTGCAGAGTCCTACTTGATCGAAGATGTGTACCATAATTATGACGGAGTATGTCCAGGGCGAGCCGAAGAGATCTCAATTTCTAATGCTTTCAAACTTTGAGGGAGAAGTGGATTTTTGTAACAGTATTATTGCTTTGCCCACCTATAGATAGAGCCTTATACAAACTTGAACACTTAGTAATTAGGCGTACAGGTTATTTTTTTTTTATTAAACCTATGAGGGTGGCATATTCTATATAGAAATAACCCTGTGTAAAATATTAAGATTAAAAAAAAGTATTAGTTCAGTAGGTCAGTAGTATTTGATGCGACCTAAAACAACAAAAAAAAACTTAAAGAAATAAAACGCAATTAGTAGTACTTAATTTTTTTTAAATTATAAGTGAGCAAACGAGCAGGTGGGCCGAGCCAACTGATGGTAAGTGGTCACCACCCCCCAAAGCATCCACTGTCTTATTAATAGCATATTTTGACACCAATAACACAGCAAATCAAATTGAAACTAAGATTAAAAACCAGCCAAATGCGTGTCGGGCCACGCGCACTATAGGGTTCCGTAGCTTCTTTAGGACTTTTTGTCACAAAGCTAGTTTTAATTAAGTATTTTATAACTTTCATAACATAAACTTTTTATTACCCTGTGCTCAGCGAGGTCCTAGCACCTAGGACCTTCCCAGCTTTCGTTTTTCGGTTATATAGTATAGCTCATACTTAGATGTGGTAGTTTAAACACATACAGTGTGTAACAAAAAGGGTATACCAACCCTGAAAAAACTACACAACTTTCCCACAGGAACATAGGTAGAACGAAAAAATTAGTTTTACCTCCCATAGAAACTGAATCAGCTGACAGTGCATTATGGGAGGTTCATTCTTTTATATTTTGACCTATGTTATACAGGGAAAGTTGTTCAGTTTCATGGGCAGAATCACTTTATTCAGGGTTGGTATACCCTTTCTGTTACACTTTGTATTGTATACAGTTACATACCATGACTACCAAGCGACAGGATTACTTGTTTTTTTTTCTAATATTCAAGCTTGCATAGACAGAAAAAAAATGTTGGCATATTTACCAAGATAAACACCAACATTTGGTTATTAGGGTTCCGTACCTCAAAACAAAAACGGAACTCTTATAGGATCACTTTGTTGTCCGTCTGTCTGTCTGTCTGTCTGTCAAGACCCTTTATCTCACGAACGGGTAAAGGTATCAGGTTGAAATTAATACCATATATTAGGATCCATGAACCACACAAGACACCCTTATTATTATTATGATTGTGTTTTTGGGTTACAAACTTACGAAAAACACGAATAAAAATCAAACTTAAAAAATGTTACTTATATGTTCAAAACTATGCAAAATGAACAAAATAAAAATGAACGAAAATAATAAAGAGCTGCACCAAAAAACCTTTTTTTATACCTAAGATAAAAGGATTATGACATATAAACTAAATATCTGTAGTGAGACATAATACTTGTAAATGGCTTTGTAGTGTTTTCTTTACGTACTTATTTTAATGTATGCTTAGCTGTTAGTGTTCCGAATAAAATAAAATAAATAAAATAAACAAGCGAGTAAAAGTGATATGTTAATAAAATACAGCCAGTCGCAAAAAGATTTTTTAAAATTAAAACAGAAAGTGTCTGTAATGATTAAAAGGAGCTTTAACTGGGATGTCGCTGTCTGATACTGGCTAACTAACTAGTCTTGTATCTTCCTGATAACAAAATATTAATCAGAGTAGCATCCAAAGCCTTACATAGCACGGAAAATATGAAATTATACTACAGATTTTTCGCATTATTATAAAAACAGTGAAAAGCTGCAGAAAAACAAACAAAGGGGTTTTAATTATTGCCCAAAAGAAGGAAAACGAAGTAATTAAATTTTCAACCTCGTCGTAAGACGTCAAAAGCCAACAAAAATGAAATGAAAATTGAAGAGGCACTGTAACGAAATTTATTGTAAAGGAAATATTTCAATCTACAATATTTAATATCTACCTTTTTAGTAACATCTCGAAAGAATCCATTTAAATTTCATGTTACACGAAGCATGATATTGTTCACTTATGAATCACGATATTTTTTTATCTTACAACCACTTTTCCTGTACACAGTTTGCTATTTTGAAGATACAATATTTTTAAACATACATCTCACAATTACGAATATTTACAAGAAATAATGTTATCTTATTTGGCAGTAACGCGGTATTTATAACTACAAATTCAAGAGTCAACCAAATACACGACCGTCCGCGAGGTAGACCGCATGGCAACTGAAATTTTGTTTCAAATTTCGAACCTATTTTTCCGACCGAGACTCCCATTTGACGCAAGGAGATTGCTCTCTAGCTTTTGTATTAGTTCGTATGTTAAATGAAAGATGGCGCTGCTTCAACATATCGAAACCGTGGTTTGTTCTGCACCCTTTGGCTTTCTAAGAGATTGCGCGCTTCGAAGTAGGTTTACTAGCAAAAGATCGGTTCTTAAATTTTTACAAAAATATGTCAAAACTCTGTAAAAATAGTTTTTTTTTACCTAGAACGAGACTTCAATCCAGGTTATCAAAAGAAACATGGATTTTCGGAATTTCATCAAACATTTTATTAGAATCTTGTATGTGATGCTGTTTGGCGCGTTTTTCTACGGTACTTGCTACGAAAGTTCTACGTATTGCTACGCAACCGCTACGCGTCGCCTACGAGTGGCATTTGTAAAACGATTTTTCGTAGAGATAAAACTTACTGTT